>JBBGZY010000279.1:2938465-5876930 GCA_037952925.1 Lithobates clamitans | reverse complement strand
AGGGATCTGGCGTCACACACTGCATGGGCAGGACAGCTAAGTGTAATCTGAAACCTGAGTGGAGTAAAAGGACACACCCCCCCTACACAGTCTCATAGGCAAATATACACAGCTGAGGCTGTCCATCACCTCTTGTGTGCTGTAGATGGGTAGGGCCATCTCCTGAGATTATGTGGTGTTGGGATAACCTGTCAGAAGTGACTAATGCAGACAACAAAGGATAGAGAGAGGAGACAAAAATTAGAGGCCCCTGAGGACGCACTATTGTGTGAAATACATTGGGTGGAGCTTGGAAGGTGACATCACACCACCACAACAGCTGTGTGGCGGCAATTGACATGTCAGTGACTTATGAAAGAAGGAAAGTCAGGAATTCCTTGGATGGATGTCTTCATCTGTTATTATTAATAAGCTTTTTTTCCTGCACACTCATCTGGCAGCATTGCCTGACGTTGAGTGCTCATTGCATGTGGATGGAGGCTGGTGTTTCTTGGACACTTTTGTTACTCAGTGCGGCACTAATTTCACAGGTGTAACTTTCGTTGAATAATGCAGACAACAATGGGTAGAGAGAGGAGGCAGAAATCACAAACTGTTCATTTTTCATTTCAGAGGTTTACAACCACTTTAAAAACCTAACTTCAAACTCCTGTGTCTGCATGTAAGGATGACTGCACTCCTGTGCATTCACAGGATTGATGTCATCCTGTGCCAGCCAATCAAGATGGCTGAAGACTGCGCCAGCCAACCAAGAAGCAGGGGAGAAGATATCATTTCTGACAAGGAACCTTGTGAGTGTCAGACTGTTGATGAAAGGATACATATAGCAGAGTTTAGTTCCCCTTTAAATTGTCAAAAGGGCAGCTGACAATGACAATTTAGTTTATGATACGTGGGCACATGCATGTATATGCAAATATGTCTGCTGAGGACCATGCAGTATGATGCTCAACTTTTTTTTTTGTACCACACTTAAGGAAAAGGAAGCTAGCCCTACATTGCCTAACTCTGTCCCTATAACTTTCAGTTTTACTCCTTGATTCTAACCCTCAATCAATAGGACATCCTTAAAACGGCTGTTCTTAGTACCCGTTAGTGCAGTAATCCAATTAGTTACTCATAAACATTTGCCATTCTTTCAGCATCAACAAAAATACTTTTATTATACTACTAGGCAAACCTGTCATACATTACAGGTCCATTCTTGTAAAGTAGTATATAAAAAGCACTTAATTCAGGCTCACCAGTTAAGAAGGCCCAAAAGTGTAGCTGCAAACAAGGGAGTTTACATTCTAAAATGATAAAGGAACTTATTGTATATCACAGCTGCTTGGTACCCTATAAAGCCAAACCCAATACCCCACAGCTACCTGGTACCCTATAAAGCCAAACCCAATACCCCACAGCTACCTGGTACCCTATAAAACCAAACCCAATACCCCACAGCTACCCGGTACCCTATAAAGCCAATATCCACATTTAGTATGTTATTTAACACTTATCTGTTCAGTCCTCTCATGTTCCTCAATCAGCTCCAAAACACTTATATGATGCTTCTCATAAGGTGCTATTTGTTTGAAAAGTATTCCGTGATTCTTACATAAAAAGTCAACTGGGGTTGCAATAAAGTTAACTTTGCCCTGATCCTACATACTGTATATCTTAAAGGTGGAGTGAGCATTCAGTTTAATTAAGCTAAATGCATTCTAGGTGCATCAAAACAGAAGAACTTCTTTAGAAAGCAGATACAATCTTAGAAGAAGTATCTGTTTGCTGTCAAAATTATGCAGAAAAGCACCTTGGGTACTACGTGGAAGCAGTAGTCCTTCTGCAGAGGTCCAGCATGGCCCCTGTAGTCAGTCCTATAGCTGGCACACATTTTGTTGCGATGCACCTGGAATGTATTTAGCTGATTTAAATTGGGAGTTCAGTTGGGTTTAAAAAAAGCTCTAACATCAGTAACAAAACTGCTGCATGAGTAAATAGTATAATAGCTTACACTTATAATGTTGTATGTAAACAGTTCATTAAAGCAAACACAAAAATAAGTCTCTTCATTTTTTTTAATCTTTGACCAATCTAAGATGTATTCTATATCTCTTTCAAAGTAGCATGTGTATTAATAAAATTCAAGGACATGACAAAATTGTTCTAAATTACAACTTAGACTCAAAGACACGAACAATCTAGTGTGTGTAGTGTATATTGTCACAAGAAAGTAATCCCTCATGAAAGAGCAATAGGATGTGGAGCTGTATTTTCCCCATAACATGAGGTTGTTAGATGGAAGACTGGGTGTTAAAGCTGAAAGTTAATATCCAAGCCAGCTTCCTCAAGAAAGCATTTAATTTTCACTTTAATCTATTCAAGATTTATGAGAACAAGTTCTCATCACTACTAGGCACAAAGAAAAATGGAATTTTCAATTCACATTTTGGCAGACACATTTTACAGTTTTATTGCAAAGGGGCTCTGGAAATATCCATATTTTTGGACAGGGAACTAGTTTACTGCAACTTTATTGTTTGTAATAAATAATGCATTTACTATCCCGTCTGCCAACACTTAGAAATCACTGTGAGTGCCAGGCAGGGCCTTGATCTCTCCTCTGATAATATCAGTTTCATATATTGGAGACACATTTTTAAACATTGTGATCCTTGCTCAACAACTGCACGTCCCACCCATACTTAAAATTAATAGATTTTGGAGCTTAACAGCTGGCAGTACAGAATTTTCCTCTTGGAAGTGCCTTGCTGGCACAATCAGCATGTACATAACCAATTCTCCGGATGCCTTTGCTAAGGAAAGGCCAGAAAGAAACTACTTATATTCCTCAGATACCTTTTTAGTCAAGAAAAAAAAGAGAGAAGAAAGAGAAAAATAGCCTTACTTAGCAATTTGAGCAGCATAGTTTTCTGAAATTAATTCACATATCTACATTAGAAAAAAGGATAAGGGCTGCAATAGGTAGAGAATCATTTAATGGGCTGTCTAGGACAAAAGGCAACAGTTCAAATTACTCAGTTTCTTTATCCACTTTTGGCATACCTAAATTCCAGTTAGCAGGTCAATTTAATAAACTGTGGACAGAAAACTCTGTTGGGACTTAGTTGTCTGGAGCCAAGAAGTCAAACAGTGGAGCTGTTTGGTTACCCAATATGAAACTATTTGAAAGAACTATTAGTATACTTTTACTCTACATTGATGAGAAAGCAGACCATCAATGAAAGAAATACTAATGATATACAGTAAAATGGATAAAACAATTTAACAGGCAAGTAACACCTAATTTGATGAACTAAGTAAACTAAGTAAGTAAAAAATGCCGACATTCGGCCCATGTGTATGTCGGTCTGTCAGACAGAAACCAGCCATTTGGAAACCAGCAGTTGATGACTCCCAATCAGCGCTCTACATATGCCTAGCGCTCATGTGCTTAGACACATTTGCAAGCCTTTAGGTGAGTTTTGGCATTTTTTCAACCAAAGTGCTCTCTTGAATACATAAGTGATATTTATTTTTTGCCACAAAACCCTCCTGTTTCTATACTTCTGTAAATGCCTATGTGTGCATGTACACATGGGCTAACATGGAGGCAGAAACAAAAAAGAAATACTCAAACACCTGTAAAACAGGTGTTTTTGAGCTTGAGTGTGCATGAGGTCTTAAGCTGGCCATACACTTGATGGGGTAATCACTTGATTATCCCATCCAAGATAAACAGTGCATGTGGACAACTTTGTAGAGCAGGCTATTGTTATTCTGACAGCCAGCACCTGTGGCTATCAGAATACCCCAACAGTGCCTGCATCTGACTACATGCAGGCACCATTAAGATAAATATTTTTGCCAGGCTTTTGTCAAGGTGCTGGAAGGAAGAAAGATCCCTGGTGCTGCACATCCACAGAGTCCTATGTTGGTATAGGAGAGACAACCTCAGCCTGGGCTCCGACCAGGCCATGCTCCCAATGGGTTTCACTCCGCCTCTTGGAGCTTAGTCATGGGAGCTTTTGTCAAGGTGGGTGGTACCAACAGGACAGCCCACGAAATAAGTTTTGGCCAATTGAGCAAACATCTGATGGAATTCAATGGGGTTCTCCTAATCACACTGGAGTGTGCAAAATCTGATGCAGCTCTGCACAGAAACCAATAAGCTTCCATTTTTTTCTTTGTCTAAGCTTAATTAAACAACCTGATTGGCTACCACGCACAGCTGCACCAGATTTTGTACTCTCCAGTTTTAGTAAATCAATTCCAATATGTGTATGTCAAATATGTGTATGTCCAATTTAAGTTTCCTCTTCCATTCTGAAAAATAGTGTGAGTAATTACCTACCGCTTTCTCTCTGTGGGTCCATAGCAGCAAGATATCTCTATATCAAGGGTCTCCAAGCTTTTCAAAGGGCCAGTTTACTGTCCTTCAGACTTTAGGGAAGCCAAATTGTGGCCAGTGGGAGTAGAAAATGTCCTGAGCCCAGCATCAGTGAGAATAAACATGGCCTTAGAGTTTGTGGTCAGTAGCAGTAGTGCCCAATAATTGGCATTAGTAGGAGTAATAGTACTCCATCATTGGTAGCAGTGGAAGAAATAGTGCACCATTGTTGGTGTCACTTGGAGGAATAGTGCCTCATATATTTGTAAGGAATAGTGCCCTAGGGGGCCAGATAAAGGCTAGCGAAGGGCTGCATCAATCCTTGGGCCACAGTTTTGAGACCCCTGCTATATATGATAGTAATTATAAAGTGGTCTGAGACTTCCCATGGATTTTTTTTTACAGTGTACAGTTTACAGTGAATG
The DNA here is from genome assembly GCA_037952925.1 of Lithobates clamitans. NCBI lineage: Eukaryota > Metazoa > Chordata > Amphibia > Anura > Ranidae > Lithobates > Lithobates clamitans. The sequence continues at coordinate 5,872,130 of JBBGZY010000279.1, read as the reverse complement.
CAGAAAGAGAACTGAAAATCCTCTTGTAACAAATGTCATATGATTCCAGAGCTGGAAACTACTACAGGGAAATTAGGACAGAAAATAGGATAGTGGATACCTTAGAACACCAATGTGTATCTGTCTCTTTTGGAAAAACAGTGAAATGGAGGCTCTGACCAAGTTGCCTGCATGTTGGTTCTGATAGTGGAGGACCTCTCACCTAGCTGCAGATCACTTGCCAACCTATTTCTGCCCCATTAGGTATGACATCTCTGAGCTGCTGAGGATTGTTTCCAGGAACCCAGGGAGTTGGGGGAAATGATGGTAAAGGGGCCCACACTTGCATTTACACATGGTGCGTAAATGGGCACTCTGCTATAAATATTGCTCATCAGTCGTTTTAGTTTTAAAAGCACAGAAAATAAAATGTTTCATTTGGCATTGTTTTCAATTCCACGTGTAACATCAAATGAAAAGACATCCCTTTCTAAAGTCACGGATTTTGTTTTGATGTTGCCACAGTCATAAACATTAGCCGCAATGTGGTATAAAGGTTAAAACGGACACCCGTATCATTTACTGCGTATCTTTCTTGTTGAGGTTGTGTGTATGATGTTTATACTAGTACAGCTGCAAGTCTTTAAATATGCATGTTAGTGTTTGCAATGTGGCCATTTTTTGAATTTTCATGTCTTAGTTATTGTGCAGCTGCACTTTATTAAAAACCCCTACTTCCTTCACATTCCCAGCAATAGGTTAGATAAATGTTTGACTTTGCTCAAAAATAAAAAACTGTAACAACTTTTGTCTCAAACCGGGGATTACTAAATTTGTGGAGGTGAAACGTTAATTCATTTCCTTCAATTGAATAATATGTGTTGACATAGTAATAATCCAGTAAATTCCTGAAAACTCCAGCAGAACAATACAAAGTGGTTTTGAAATTATACAGTATATGGTGTAAATTTTAAAATGACGTCAGTTCCAGGTATATTAAACATTACAAAGAACACGTTCCACTCTGTCTAATGTAACAATGTCTTACTGTTAATATCTGTAAGGAACAATATATAACTGCAAAAAGTCAGCAAATAAAGACAATAGTTTGAGTAGAGATATATGAAATAGTATATGTTAATAGGCATTTTCACTTATTCGAAGAGCACATTTAGTTTAGTAAGAAGCCAATTAGAACAAGTTTATTGATATTAATACTGATGGTTTTAGTTTGTTTTGTAATTATAATGTTTAAATCCCATCTACAATCAAAAAAGAACCCCCTACCCTCCTCCTACCCCACCAGCTACCCTCTGCCGACCCATTTAGCAGCTTAAATTAAAAAAAATCACCAAGTCAATGTCCCTCCCTAGTTCTGTTGCATCTGGGTGCTCTGACTGGTGATCCAGCACTGCATTCTGTCCCAATGTTGCTTCTTCAAGCTGTCATGTCTCCACTGCAATTTCCTAAAGCCTGAGAGGACCCTACTGCTTTACAGGTGATGGTACGTGTCCACATTCCTCAGGCAATTATGTGAATACCTGAAGAAGGACCCACTTGCTCTTGGGGATGCTCATTTTTGCCTACTCTCCCTGTTTGTCCTTGCTACCTTTAAGATGGTTGGTAGTCATGCTTAGGAGATTTAGCAGCATTCAATTACTCAGCATTTTATATGAGTAGCACTGAAGAGAAGATCTATACACTCATCTCTGACATTACAACCTCAGGTGATGCAACAAATTAAGTTAGGTACACCATGGCAAAATCGTACTAATAAAAGTACAGCATTTACATGCTGATTTTAAAAGGATGCTAGGCTCATTATATATACATTAAATATATACCATAAAAAAATGTTCTTTAAAGTAACCTAGCCATAAGTTGGAGAGGGAAGGTGACTAACTAAGATTGAGAGGTGGGGTTAGGCCCAGAGTTCAGCTTTCAAGGGGATGTCCAGTCTAATCCAATCTAGTTTTAAACCTGTTTCCACCTCATTCTAAGCCCTATACTAATTAGCTTGTAAAGGAAAGATGTGTATGCATACCTATTCCCTGGGCTCTCTGTTCCAGTCAAGTGATTTCGCCAGCGGCCAGCTTCAAGGGAAAGGAGAGATCATCGACAACAGCTGCAATGCCTATGCGGTGACGTCACCCATAGGTTTACTATGGGCCATTCATTCTTAGCCGTTACTCCTTTCCCCTGAAGCCAACACTTGTTTAACTTGTAGCTAATTATGTGACCGGACTGGAAGATCCAGGAAATAGTTAAATATGCACATATTTCCTCTATAGGCTAGCTGGTATAGGGCTTAGAATAGGGAGGGAAGCAGGTTTAGGTTTAGATACGATTATATTGGACTTCTTCTTTAAGGCCTACTCTAGTTCTTTGCATATTTATTTGTTTGTCACCATGGCAGCAATAACAGTTTTGCCTCTGAGGCAGTCATTCACCTCTGAATTTGGAGTGAAATCCTACTCTTTCATAATCTAGCCTTCTTACAGCAGTCATATATCAAGTTGTGAGGCTTAAAGGGAAACTATAATGGTTTTGGGTCAATTGTACTTTAGTTTTTCTTTTAAATTTTAGGCTACATTCACACCAGCGATTAAGGCTGATGTGAATAGTAGCAGCACAAATCAGAGATTGCTACTGCATCTCTCAGTGGCTAGGCGCAGCCACTGGCCCCATTCATTATAATGACAGGTCCGTTGTTGGAAATTCCTATCGTGTGTACACATATCCGACGCACAAAGTGCCACGCATGCTCAGAATAAATTAAGAGACGAAAGCTATTGGCTCCTGCCCCCTTAATAGTCCCGACGTACGCATTTTACGTCACCGCATTCAGAACGATCAGATTTTCCGACAACTTTGTGTGACCGTGTGTATGCAAGACAAGTTTGAGCCAACATCCGTCGGAAAAAATCCATGGATTTTGTTGTCGGAATGTCCAATCAATGTCCGACCGTGTGTACGGGGGCATAAGGCTCCTTTCACACATGTAGACCGTTCATTTCATCAGTTCAGTCACGTCAAAACGGATGAAGTATTAATCAGTTTTTCATTAGCTGCTCATCCATTTCTCGTCAGTTTTTTTTTACATCCACTACCAATGCAAAAATGGATGAAAAATGGACCGTCTGTCAGTTTACATCCACTTTTCCTCTGATCCGTTTTTTAACAGAAGAAAAATAGAGCTTTGATCCTTTTCAAAAACGGATGTTGACGGATGGATGTCAACTGATGTAGCATTGATGTCCGTTTTTTATCCGTCAACGGATGGATGAAAAACAGATAAATGGACCACATGTGTGAAAGGAGTCTAAAGCCCCTTTCACACTGAGGCGGTTTTTAGGCATTTTAGCGCTAGAAATAACCTGTAAAGCGCCTAAAAACCACCTCCCATTAATTTCAGTGTGACTTTTCACACTGGGGCATTGCGCTTGTGAGATGTTAGGAAATGTCTTGCAAGCAGCATCTTTGGGGCGGTGCCTACCCATTGAAATACATGGGCAGGCACTTCTAAAGCACCTGAAAAGCAGCGGGCACTTTTAACACCTTCTTTGGGGTTAAAAGCGCCCCGCTAGTGGCCGAAAAGTGCTGCTTAAACGCAGCCGCAGCCCCAGTGTGAAAGGGGTGTAAGGGAATAGAAAACCAGTGTGAAACAGGTCAATTACAGGTCAACTGCAGTTTAACTGCACCTGTAATTTATTCTAAATCCTTACAAGCATCTCAAACTTATAAAAAACATGTTGCATTTGCCCAATTAAGCCAGTTGATACAGGCCTTAAAACTCATTCGCAGATTATCACAAACACCTCTTTGTCACTTGTGAAACCAGGCCATTGTATGACTATTTTCACTAGTAGATGGAAATGTATAAAACATTGGTGTAGTTACAGCTACTGTGTGTGAGGGTAAAGCTGCCCATACACTGATTGAAATTTGTCGGGTTCAGCAGCAACTGGATGAATTTCAATTAGTGTATGGCAGTCCCAGATCAATAGAAGTCAATCATTTGATCAACATCTATCAAAGGGACAAATTGGAATTTTTTTATTGATTAGTGGATGTTGCTTTCAGAATACAATGTCCCAGAGCGGACATCCACCTTGTTTGTTTTTTGTTTTTCATTCAACCCACTAATGGTATATAGCTATCTTAAAGTGGAGTTCCAGACTTTTTTTGATTATTTAAAGTCAGCAGGTTGAATAAAGAAAAACTGACTCAGTACACCCTTCCACACATTGTATTCTGACAGCAGTGAAACATCCATACCTTCAGAATACACTGATCAGCATTGTAGTGCTGATTATGCAGGGAAAATAGGACAGGGCGGTTGTACACAAGTTGATCGGTAGATCACTTGTGAACAACCAAAGTGCCCATACATAGGTTGAAATTCAGCTGGTTCCTGCTTCAGATTCAGATTTGGCACCTGCATGGCTGGCCTAAATCAACCAGCCAAGTTTAAGATTTAACCAGGAGTGAGCTAATTTACATTTGTCATATATCTGTCAATATATCTGTATATCCACAAATCAGTGGTAGCACTCTCACCTAGCAGTAAGAAGGGTCACTGGTTCGAATCCCAACCATGACACTACCTGCTTGGATTTTGCATGTTCTCCCTGTGTCTGCGTGGGTTTCCTCCGGGTACTCCGGTTTCCTCCCACACTCCAAAGACATGCTGGTAGGTTAATTGGATCCTGTCTAAATTGTCCCTAGTATGTATGAATGTGAGTTAGGGACCTTAGATTGTAAGCTCCTTGAGGGTAGGGACTGATGTGAATGTACAATGTAAAGCGCTGCGTAAATTGACGGCGCTATATAAGTACCTGAAATAAATGAAAAAAAAATAAATAGAATATCACCTGATCCATCAGCCAGTCTATCAACCCTGATTTGCTGTTTTTTTTTTTTAAACACGTCTGTTATTTAAGCATTCCAGCTCAAAACCACAATGCTTCCTGATAAATGAATGAAATATTTAGGCCTCATGCACACTGGACATTATAAAAATGCCAGTAGCTTTAGCTGTAAAATGCCATGTTAAAATCGCAAAGTTTGCTGTGTTTTGCAGTATTTTTGCATTAGCCTTTTTTTTTTAGCATATTTAGCGTTTGTTAGTGTTTGCATTTTTTAGCTAAATTATATTCCCACAAAAGCTTGAGGCTCAAAAACGCTAATAAAAGCTGGATAGCCACGGTTTTTAGAGTTAGAGTGCTTTTACAGCTTAAAAAACTTCTTCAAATGCAGTAGTTCTGTTTTTTTTTCCAGCCTAAAAATGGCGCTGCCAAAAAAAAAGCTGATAAATGCCTATGTGTACATAGACACATAGGGGTTGATTTACTAAAGTGCAGTCGCTGTAGATCTGAGGGGAAGATCTGAAATGAGTGGAAGCTCTGCTGATTTTATCATCCAATCATGTACAAACAAAAATGCTGTTTTTTATTTTCCTTGCATGTCCCCCTCAGATCTACAGTGACTGCACTTCCAAGTGCACTTTCAGTGCACTTATAGTGCAAAGTGAATCTTCCTTTAGTAAATAACTGTCAGGTCACCTGAAACCAGGTGACAGATGCACCCTGTTGGGGTCAGGAGTGCACAGCTGAGGTAGTGGACCCTACGGCTGACTGCTGCGGATGGAGCTCTGGGTGGTACCGGAAAACAGGTCCTCTGGAGCACCAACAAGGATCACACTGGGAGCCAGAGCATGATATTCCCCAGGGCGTGGAATCTAAGAGCCAGCAGGTGTTCACCAGAGCCCCTGATGGTGGGGATGGACTTCGCTGCAACTGACTCCAGGTCGTGTCCGCCAGGGTCTCCTGGCTCGCGGTCATGGTAGGCTACTGGAGGATAGAGTGGAAGCAGCAGATCGGGACAACAGGGGATAGTCAGGAGATAAGCCAAAAGGTCAGGGCAACAAGCAGGCAGGTATAGTCAAAGAACACGCCAAAGGTCAGGATATGAAGCAAACAGAGACAGTCAAGAACAAGCCAAGGTCGGTAAACAGGATCAGACGTAGAGCACACAGCAACAGCACACAGGAAGTCAAACACAATATTGATCAGCGAGGTTGACTTGTACTACACAGGTTAATATAGTGTTCCCAGTTAGGGGCTGTGGTGGAGCCATGCTTGAGGGAAGATTACTTAAGCAGACAGGTGAACAGGCGGCCGGTCTCTTAAGCTGAACACTGAGGTAAGCAGACAGACATGAACATTTCTACAGATCCAGGACAATAACCCCCATAGGATAACATGCTGGGGAGTTCACTGGCTGTAGAAAAAAAGTCTGATACCCAAAACAACAGCTGTAAAAATGCCCAGTGTGCATGAGGCCTTTAAAATAGCAGCGTTGAAAATGGACAAAGAGAGTCTCCCAGAACATTGGAGATCATTGTTCTAAATGAATTGTTCTAAAGCTAAAGATTTATGGAAGTATCAGTGTAAGTGCATGAAGATTTTCCCTAAACACGTTTATGTCTTAAAGTGTTTGTTACCCCAACAGTTCATATTCCTGATACATACCTACTGTAACATGTACTTGTATGAAAAAGTATCCTATTCTTTTTGTATTGCTTTCTTTATGTGAAATCCCAGGTGTTCCTGCCAGTCCCTCTGCTTTCCCATTAAAAACTGACCACACTAAGCAGGGGAACACAACGTGGTCAGTTCTCTAGCAGTGCTGGAATTCTCTTCCAACAATCAGACTTGTTCTGACACCTCCCCCTTTCAGCCTTTCACTGAGAAGCTTGATGAACTGTTTTTTTTTATATCTATACACAAATGTTTTGCCTTTCATTTCTATTTGAACCACTTCAATACTGGGCACTTCCCCCCTTCCTGCCCAGACCGATTTTCAGCTTTAAGCCATGTTGCCCTTTGAATGACAATTGCGCGGTCAAGCTGCGTTGTAGCCAAACAAAAATGTTATCATTTTGTTCCCACAAATAGAGCTTTCTTTTGGTGGTATTTGATCACCACTGAGTTTTTTTTTTTTTTGCTAAACAAATTAAAAAAAAATGAAAATTTTGAAAATAAAAAGTTTTTCTTTGTTTCTGTTATAAAATATTGTAAATAAGTAATTTTTTCTCCTTCACTGATGGGCGCTGATGAGGCTGCACTGACGGGCACTGATAAGGCAGCACTGCTGAGGTGGCATTGATGGTCACCAATGATGAGGCACTAATATGCAGCACTGATGTGCACTTATAGGCGACACTGATGGGCACTGATAGGTGGCACTGATATGCAGCACTAATGGGCATTGATAGGTGGCACTGATGGGCACTCATAGATGGCACTGATGGGCACTAATAGGCAGCACCGATGGACACTGATAGGAGGCACTGACTGGCACTTATAGGCAGCACTGATGGGCACAGATAGGTGGCACTGATGGGCACTGATGGGTGACACTGGTGGGCACTGATAGATGGCGCTGATAGGCAGCACTGATGAGGAGACACTAGCAGGCTTTACTGTTGGGCACTGATTGGCATCTAGAATGGGCACTGACTGGCACCTTTAAAGTTAATACCTGGTACACATGTTTTGGAGATGTCCCAGATTGTATAGGTATTTGAAAGGTATAATCGATAAAATAGGGGGGTAGAGATAAAGAGGAAAAGCAGTTGTTTTCATTTGTTCATGTTTTTTCTTTGTCATTTTTTTAAATTATGTAAACATTGTTGTCTTAAGGACAAATGTATTTTATTTTTGAATTTTTCTAATAAACAGTATTTGAGTAAAAAAAAAAGTTAATACCTGGTGGTCCTGGGTGGCATCTCTGGTGGCCCTGGGTGGGCATCCATGGTCAGCATCCCTGGTGGCCATGGGTGGCATCCCGGGTGGTCCTGGGTGGGCATCCTCAAGGGGCTGCACTGATTGACCCTCCTATCTGGAGAGCAGCTGATCGGCCCTCCTCTACTTGTGTCTGCCAGGCGCGAGTGAAGGAAAAGCCAATAAACGGCTCTTCCTGTTTACACTGTGATCAACTGTGATTGGACACAGCTGATCACATGCTAAAGAGTCTCTGTCAGAGGCTCTTTACCTAGATCCGAGATGTGGTGTGTCAGAATGACACACCGCATCAACAATGGCTGCTCGCCCCTGTGGGTGCGCGATCGTGGGTTATCCTGATAACGTTACATGACATCCAGTCAGGATAACAGAACCACTTTGCACACGTCATATTGCTATATGGTGGGCAGGAAGTGGTTAAACTGAATGAGTTGTTTTACAAGGTGATTGTTTACAATCACTTTAAAGATAAGCAGGCCTGGTCCTGAGCAAAAAAAAGCAAGAAGACTATTTTGGACCTTTAAAACAGTTTTGACAAAGTGGTGATAGCAAGAATTTTGGGTTAACTTTTACTCATGTATTATGAAAGGGTACCAGAGACTGAGGGCTGGCACAACTGATGATGTATATACATTTTCTCTAACTTGAATGTCTGTATTACAAATCTCGTATCATTCTTTCGGGGGAGATAAAAATAATAGGAAAAAAACTGAAAGATCAGTTACCTAGGGAGCTGATTGGACAATTGCCCGTGGAGCAGATTTCTAATTATTCACTGATCTTTAACTGAGTTCATAAACCTCTAGGATTTCGCCATAACCTCAGTATACTGCATAACTGTTGTCATCTTAACTCACTATAAAAATACAGATTTTTTTAAAGTTTATAACATGCTTTGCCCCTTTAAATCCCAAAATGATTAATAAAAATATAAAAATAAAAAATAATAAAATTCAGCATCCTCATTCTTTCCCTCCTGCCACTCGTGTGCTTGTCTTTAATGAGCAGCTCCAAATGACAGCTTTAATCACTGCCTCTGGCCACTGAGAGAGACCGTTAATGATAGAAAAGAACAGAGAGCCATTTGCATCAATCAGCTCTAAATCACTTTTTATGATAATGCATCGGAGCGGAGAACAAAGTCTCTGATGTCTCCTGCATGATGATGTACCACGGTGCTGTCTCCTTGGCTAAGGCCAGAACATAAATCTCTTAAAGACGAACAAACCATAACCTGTGCTACTGAGACTGCTGGCCCTTATTTCCCAAACTGCTAATGATCTTTTCGCAAAGAAAAGTCAAAGAGGCCAAGTTATCAGATGATTCGACAGCTTTGAATATCATAAGGTTCGGTGTAATGAGAAGCGGAGATTTAGGTTGTGATGACTGTGACAGTAACACAGCTTTAGCTATTCCTCTGATAGGTCACCGATCAGACTACAATCGGAATGTATGATATCACATTACATTAAACTGGCTGCCTCTAGCTATGCATACCCAAGGTTATCTTTGGACCAATCTAAAAAAAATCTTTCAGTGAACCCCCGCAGGTGTCATGTTTCTTCCCATAATCCAAAAATATACTAGTAGGTTAATTGGCTGCAGCTTGTGTGGATGTGACTATAGTGTCCACAGAGGCATAACTAAATGCCACAGGGCTCTAGAACAAAATTTTAATATAAGGCCCTTTCATATCTTCTACAAAAACCTCTGAGTATGTCATTCATTGCTTTAGGTGACAATTTTTAATACATTTTGCCTTTTTAATCCCTCCCAGCTTACTAAAGCCCCAGACAACACACAACAGAGTCAAAAGGGAGCTGTGAAGGAAGGGAATCTGCAGAATATAATGTACATAATAATGAACATATAAAACCTCATGGGTCCACAAATGATTGTTCCCTCTGCTTCAGTGGTAGAAAATTAGATTGCAACCTCTGCTGGGACTGATGGAAATGGCAATGCTGCAAAAAGGTGTCTGTAAAGGTGCACATTTATGCAGGTCATGGTAGCTAGCTAGTAGTAGTTGTGTCTCACTACCCCCGTAGGAGTTGCAGGTGTCAGGGTTTCCCACTGCTGCACAGCCAGTCACGTATTATTTTCCACTCTCATCCAGACTTAGAAAACCAGTCGTTAAAGTGTAAGTTTACCTTATAGAAAAATCTGAAAGGTGAACTTACACAGGACCCCCTTTCCCCAATCAACCCACTGACCTGCAGCGTGGCGATCTTCCATTCTGAATCCTACTATCACTGCCTAATCAGATCGGGGCTTAAAAATCCCATCTGCATTCATTCTAATTCTTCCCCGCTGATAGGACGGGCTACGCAGGATCTGATTGGTCGGCACCGCCCATGTGACGGCACAGATTAATTAGAATACTCCGAAGCGTCCCTCCTGATGAGGATCTTTTTGAGCTGAGGGGATTTCTAAGCCCAGGTCTGGTGAGGTGGCTATAGCAGGGCTCAGAACGGGAGATCGCTGCGCTGCAGGTCAGCGGGACGGGGGGGGGGGGGGTCATGTGTAAGTTCACCTTACAGATTTTTCTGTAAAGGTGAATTTACCCTTTAAGTTTTTTTTTGTTATTTTATTGAGGAAAGTTAACTTGGTTGGGGTTAGGGATTATAAAATACCAACATGACAACAACAATCCAGGGACAACTTCCTCCCTATCTATAGCTCCACTTCTTCCTCCTGCACAACACTTAATCCTTGCAGAGCCCCGCTTGATTCACTCCTTAAGAGCTAACAGTTTTAGTTAGCTTAGCAACAGCCCCTTACAGGCTAGGAACTCTCAGTCCCTTAACAAAGTAGCACATGTGGAGTGAACGGCATCTTGCACCACCTTCTGTTTCCTATGTCCTCATTCACCCTTCTCCTAGGGAAGACGGCACTACAGCTGACTCCTATATCCTCTCTACTGGACCTGAGCCTCCCCTGTGTCCTCCCCGGTGATGTGCCTCCCCTCCTCTGGCTCCTCTGTGGGCGGCTGCCAGGTTTGGTAGACACTGTCCACTGAATTCTAAGGACTTCTCTCAACGTTTGGAATGCACGTCTCAATATCACATCGAGTCACGGAATGCACGCCGGTCTGCCATTTTGGATGAACCGGAAGTAAGTACTAAATTCGTTAGTGACACAGCGTAAGCTGTATTCTCGTTATTGGGGTCACATTTCCTTTATAAGTGAGTGTGGCTGCAGTGGAGGAACACCCCAGATGAAGTCTAATGAGACAAAATGCATCAGGAAGGACTCCACTGCCGCCACTATTTTTCACAAGCGCTTGAAATCACTTCCAAAATGTGAGTGTTTTTTACATTAATAAAATGTAACAGTTTTTATGTAATTATGCTATGTGGCCTTTTTCTCTACATTTCTCCTACCCCATTGATTAAAATTTGACACCATCCAATGTACAATCACCTTTATATGGAGACAGATTGTTCATGCGTTTTGGGACGCACTGGGCTTACAGCCAGAGAGGATTTCTAAGACTACTCCCTGGTTGTCGGTTGATAACACAAGCATGTTTGACTCATAGAACGTATGTTCTTTTGAGTTCAAACCATTTGGTAAGCTCACACCTGTTTCGGTGGTGGTTTTGCTGCACTGGTGTCTCCAGTTTTTTATCCACCAGATTGGATGCCAATGCGGTGATCTAGGACTTTCGTTTTGTTTTATTAACACTGTGGACTTTCAATTCTTTCATGGACATATTTTCTAATTATTTCACAAACACTTTTTCCAGCAATATTTATTTTTATTTTTCCAGCCATTCAAACGACATTCATCACGTGTGGAATTTTTGTGATTTATATATAATTTTTTGATATATTGTATCAATTATCATGTTTTATGGATACATACTAATTAATTCATAGTCATTTTGTGATTCACATGCATTAGTCTATTTAGTTTGGTTTAGCCAAACAATTTATACACTTTAGAGTTACACTTATATACTTCCTTGAATATAGCTTAGCAACAGCACCTTACCGGCTAGGAACTCTCAGTCCCTTAACAAAGTAGCACATGTGGAGTGAACTGCATCTTGCTCCACCTTCTGCTTCCCTGTAGATACTGATCCCAGCTCTACAGCTCAAAGAAATGCTAGCCCATCTGGCTGCCACCAGCCCACCTGGTTGCTTTTTCTTCCCTGACACACACTGGATTCCCCAGGACATGGTTAGACAAAGACTTGGCACACTGCTGTCTTTAAGAGAGACCTGCTATAGCTGGCAATATCTCCCCTTGTCTATCCCTGCCCTGTGCTGATCTACTCTCTCTTTGCTCTTTGGTGTCTCTCCAGAAGGGTTTCCTCCAACTGCCTCCTGTGGTAGGATCCTTCCAGGCCAGCCACCCAAGCTCTGGCCTGAGGTAAAACCCCTCCCTGGCAAGGGTCCCTCAAGGGCCACCAACAGACTCCCTCAGCACTGCATCTCCACCTTCCACCTGACTTCCATGCTGGCATGGCTCATGTCTGTTTAAGGGCTCCTTAGTTCCCTGACAGGCCCCCAACCTGGGGATTGGCTAAGGGCCCCTAAATATGCAAGACAGCCCTCATATCCTGCACCTTCTAACTTCCATAACATTCTCCAACATTTTATAAACTGGGGGAAGCACCATAGAGCTGTCTGGATGAGTCATCCAGCCATGGCCTCTAATAACCCTGACCCAGATTCAATGACTCAAGTGTATCCCTGGGCCAGACTACGGTTTGTCTGTACTACCACTAGTAGCACACTAGAGGGTGCTACAGTTGGTTACATCAAGATAAATTGAGTACTGTCTGTGATATTATTATTATTAGTAGTAGTACTATACAGGATTTATATAATGCCAACAGTTTCTGCAGTGCTTTACAACATGGGGACAGACAGTACAGTTACAATACAATTCAATACAGGACTAATCAGAGGGCCCTGCTCATTAGAGCTTACAATCTAAAAAGGAGGGTCAAGTGATACAAAGGGTAATATCTGTGTGGGATGAGCTGATGGAGAACATGAAAAGTACAGTTGTTAGGTGGAAGCAGGATAGGCTTCTCTGAAGAGAAACGTTTTAAGGGATCGCCTAAAAGTGGTTGGGCCTTGAAGAAGGGGACACTGGATTTATTCTGTAATGGTAAATAAATGTTGTAGTTTAACTAAGCCACTTCTTCAGTTCTAATAGAACCAATGAACTGGCTTGGATAAGCTACCAAATGTCTTCATCATTACAGAGCAAGCCCAGTTAAATATGACTAACTACTACTAGCTCTGTAGAAATATGTTGCTGCTGTGTTCTTGCAGATAATAAATAACTTCTTTACAACTTGTATTTATCTTTACTGTGAACTGCCTGTCTAGTAAAAGGATATTTTAGTCGCTTGGATTACCAGAGAGTGAGAGATGAGTGCTTTGTTGATCCCTGCTAGATTATTTCATGTACATTTACTCTTTAACATTTCTCATGAAACTATTATCCAAACAGCTATTTCATGTGAAATCTGTCGTTTTATGGGAATTGTTCCTCCGTGCTAGTAAATTTTCCTAGATTGCTCAAAGATTTATTAAATTCATAATAATGATAAAAAAAGGCATAGCATTTTGAAAATTGTTGCTTTGTGACTAAAAATGTAGCATGGCCTAAAATGTTTATAGAAAATCGGACATTATTATAAATTCCATGGCCAGTGCATAAAGATCTCAAGATATTTCTCCACAGGTCACTGCCATGTTTGTAAAAAATTAAAGGGGTATTAAACATAAAAACAAAATGTAATAAATTTCAGCTTACGAGGCCTAAATATGTTTATGGGTTAAATGGATGGGTTAGTGTTTTTTAGACTTTTTTCCTTGATTTTCACCTGTGATCTGGCCAGTATTACACTTCCTGTCTCAGGGTGTTTCTGCTCTATGGAGATTAATTTCCACCCAAGGCAGCTATTTTTGCCACCCTCCAAGGCAAAGATGGCTGCCTTGGGTGGTAGCACTGCCTGTGTGTACACAACACATTCACAGGCAGTCAGCTTAATGATGCTGAGCCTGTAAAACATGCAGGCTTAGCATAACTGAGCGGACCTCCCTGCCTGGTCGTGTCTGTGATACAAGCATGTACAAGTGGCCAGCAGCACTGTGCTCAGTGACCTAGATATTTAAGGGGCTTTACACCACTGAAGAGACTCTGTAACCTGTGTGACAGGCATAGTGGCTGGTCAGAGATCTTAGAAATGCTGAGACTGTGTTTTTATAAGGCTCAGTCTTGCTGAGCTGCACTGAGAATGGGGTGTCTGATGCTGACAATCCAGCCTCAATGTTGCTTTCCACTGTGCTTCCATGATTGCCACCTGAAGCAGCCTCCTCCCTTGGTTGCATGGATGGCACAGCCCTGTATTTACATATAGAGATTAAAGATAGATGAATAGATAGATGCAATTTGTTTGCTGAGTGGATTATCCTATGGCTATTATCTTGTTCCTGAATTGATGTGCCAGGGAAATCTTATGCACGTCCGTGCGTGAAAATGTGCACATGCTCATAATAATTCTCAAGTGACAACCAGACGTACCCTAACTCGCACGTGTGCATGCACATTAGCGTCAGCGAGCGTAAATACTTGGCGCTCACTTTGCCTATTTAAAGTGGCTCCAGAGACCAGAGGATGCTGAGTGGTCTTCAGCTTCTACCATTTGTGGCCTGATCATGTACTACCGGGGCTTGTCTTGACTCTGCTTGTTCCTGATATCCCATTGCTGATTCTGGCTTGTGAGCTGACCCTGCCTTCTGCCTGTTGATTTGATACCTTCCCTACTCACCCAATATCGACCCCGCCTGGCTCTGACACTGTTTTGGCTCCTGATTCTGAACCTCTGGTTCCCGGCTGATACTGACTCTTGCCTGCCTGACCACCTAAGATCCTGCATTCTCCTACTTGCCAGATTGCTTGCTGCCTGCTGTTTTGTAACTGCTACAGTACCTCTACATCTGCCAGAGTATCCTACATCTGCCTGTTTGCCAGCCTGCTTGCTGCCCACAGTTCTGCACCTGCTGCTGTGTGCTCACATTGGCAGCTTATTGGTCCACCTGCTGCTCAGCACCTGCTGCAAAGTTCTTCCCGCTAGGATCACCTACAAGGCACCCGTACCACTCCGTGCCCAGGAGAATCCGGACAGGAGATGTAAGGGAAAGCCCTCTCTTCAGCTCGGTCTCGACCAGGTACTTGACAGGCTGCAACCATAAAATTGCATCTATTCCACACTACAAGGTGACTGACAATTATAGTTTTAGCACTACCATACATATTGGGGATGATTTACTAAAGGAGACAAGTATGTTAACTTTCAAAGTGAATATTCACTTAGCTTAGTAAATATGGTGAAGCTGTGCTATAACATTTGCAGGACTGTATTAAAAATTTAGTTTATGTGCTGGCTCCAAGTCTTTTTCTGGAAGGGCTATTTACATACTGTATAACAGAAAATATGCCAAATAATAAGAAACCAGTAACCATCCTCTTAAAACATTTTGGCCTCCTAACCAGGTTGATGCTTGCAAAGTCTGGGATGGTCAGTGTCCCAGTGTCCCCAATGAGAATAATTTTCTTTTCTCTTGGTCATGATTTGGATATATTCAATTTCTTCAAAGAAATACAACTGTAAACATTAATATTTTATAAATTGCAAAGGTGTTCCTAGTATAGGATACATGTTTTAGTTCTCCTAGAAGCAATGTAACTTGTCTGCTAAGGTTTATATGCATGAATTAGGTGTCATGGTTACATATAAATATCCAGGAGTAACAAGGAACACATTTCACTTTAAGCCTCAAATTCAACTATGGTCGATATATATTCTCTTGTGGTTAAACTCATTTTCACGTGCATTATTGATGCTAGACTATTTTATGTTTATAAGTGACGCTATGAGGCTACAAGTTACACAAATGTGCAAAGAATAAAGATAATACTGAATCTGGAGTAACATGTTAAAATCCTACTTGTAAATTCCAACTGAATGTATGAAATTAGTCTTGTAAAATGGTACATACAGTGCCTTTAAAAAGTATTCATACCCCTTGCAATTTTCCACATTTTGTCATGTTACAGACAAAAATTTTAATGTATTTTATTGGGATTTTATGTGATAGACCAACACAAAGTGTCACATAATTGTGAAGTGTAAGGAAAATGATAAATGCTTTTCAACATTTTTTACAAATAAATATGTGAAAAGTGTGGCGTGCATTTGTATTCAGCCCCCCCCCCCCCCCCGAGTCAATACTTTGTAGAGCCACCTTTCGCTGCAATTACAGCTGCAAGTTTTTTTGGTGGATGTCTCTACCAGCTTTTCACATCTAGAGAGTGACAATTTTGCCCATTCTTCTTTGCGAAATAGCTCAAGCTCTGTCAGATTGGATGGAAAGTGTCTGTGAACAGCAATTTTCAAGTCCTGCCACGGATTATCAATTGGATTTAGGTCTGGACTTTGACTGGGCCATTCTAACACATGAATATCCTTTGATCTAAACCATTCCATTGTGGCTCTGGTTGTATGTTTAGGGTTGTTATCCTGCTAGAAGGTGAACCTCCGCCCCAGTCTCAAGTCTTTTGCATACTTTAACAGGTTTTCTTCTAAGAGTGCCCTGTATTCGGCTCCATCCATCTTCCCATCAGCTCTGACCAGCTTCCCTGTCCCTGCTGAAGAAAAGCATCCCCACAACATGATGCTGCAACCAACATGTTTCACGGTGGGGATGGTGTTTTCAGGGTGATGTGCAGTGTTAGTTTTCCTCCACACATAGGGGGTCATTTACTATAACTCCAGGAAGTACTGGGCACTATGGCAAATAATAGAGCCAATTTTAGCCAAATGGAAACAAAACGGCGAATTTGCGCATGAAAATCAGCGATACAAGTGGAGAACAAACGTTTGAAAGTTCTAAATTGCCGCTAATTAGCGCTTCCGCGTATATACAAATGCCAATTCTTATCAAGTTGTTATATAGCAGTGTACTGTAGCCATGATCCATGTATGTGAAAGAAACATTTTTATGTGAGATGTGCTCTACCTCGTGTGCATCTATTGATGTATGTTGCAATTAGTATTCCTATTTCTTTCCTTCTTTTGCTAACTAATGCAGTTATGAATGATTATTACATAGTAATGTCTGCAATTCTGTAAAGTTACATGTATTAAACATTTAGGTTACCTATTTGTTGTATGTTGTTTTTTATTTTTTTATTTAGGTGACTATAAAGCGGTAATTATTTATATTCATTCTTTAATCATACTACACTATTATGCAGGTCTCCTACTTAGCACAATGGCTTAGTGGTCTGCTCAGATGTCTCCACAGCACTCATGGTACAAGTTCAAATACCAGCCAACCTACCATCCCCCAGCTGTGTTTATTTTTTCAGTGCACAAGCGAATTAAAATGAACAAACAAAAAAATGTAATCTGCCCATTAGTTAGTGTGTGGTGTTTGGAATTTCACACCATAATAGTATTGAATACTTACATATCATTGCATGCATTTGAAGAGTTAATATAATCAGCCAAATTTAAAGTGCATTGGCTAATTGGCATTCACCTATTTTCAGCATATGCTACTTTGGCTAATTGGCTAATAGTTATTTGCTTTTTTTTTCACCAATTCAATCTTTTAGTATTTCTCTGTGGGATTTGAACCCATGAGTTCTTCAAGGTAGAAGTGCTGACTGGAGAACATGGCAGCGGCAGGAGAGACGGCTCTGGGAGAATACAGCTCGGGGAGAAGATGGAGGAGGGAGAGACAGCGTCTGGAGAAGATGGCCAAGGGAAGAAGACAGCTCGGAGCTATTTTACAATAAAGGACTTGTCAAAAACCGGCTATTGATTTTTTTTACATTTCACTGCTTTTTTTGGCGAATGGGTAGGGGTAAAATGTACCCTATACCTATTCACATAGGGGGCAGGATCTGGGAGCCGACTTTTTAAAGGGGGCTTCCAGATTCTGATAAACCCCCTGCCTGCAGACCGACAACCACCGACCAGGGTTGTCGGGAAGAGGCCCTTGTCCCCATCAACATGGGGAAAAGGTGCTTTGGGGCATGTGGCCTGGTAAGGTTCAGAAGGGGAGGGTGCTCACTCGTCCCCCCCTATCCTGACCTCCAGGCTGCATGCTCGGATAAGGGTCTGGTATGGATTTTGCGGGGCCCCACATCAAATTTATTTTACAATTTGGTGTGGGGTTCCCCTTAAAGTCCATACCGAAGGGCCTGGTATGTACTGGGGGGACCCAACGACGTTTTTTTCCTTGAATTTTGGAATTCCATACCATAATATTATTGAATAAGTACATACCATTGCATGCATTTGAAGAGTTAAAATATGGAATAAAGCAAGCTGATGTGCTTTGGCTAATTATGCTTCTGAGTACAATGCACACTTCTATGAGGTAATGCTGTCAGTGGGATTTGAATTCATGGCTTGAACTTTTGGGGGCAGCAGGGTATACCGCTATGCTACAGAGCTGAGCACTTACCTACAGAGAAAATACATTTACTAATGTTTGATTCAATACAATAATGTTTTGCATTTCAGGCATTAATATTATAGTAACAACCATGCTCATGCCGATGTGCCGATGTGGCATTGGCTAATAGGCGTTCGCCTCTTTTCAGCATACGCTGCTGAGTACACTGCAAGCTTTCAGTAGGTGATACCATCTGTGTGATTTTCAGCCATTTGAGCACAATTATATTGAGAACATATGTTTACTAGTGTTTGATGGTGGGACTACCTTATATTCTAGGTATAAAATAGTACTCAGCACAGTGACTTAGGCACCTTTCACACTTGTGCGACCTGAAAGTTGCGAGATTTTAATGCGACTTTAAGCAATGCCTGTGTAATCTTGAGGTCTATGGACGCAGGAGTCGCAGGGAAAGACACGCAACTTTCCCACGATTTTGCATCAGCAATTTTGCCGCAATTCCAGGGAATGTCTGTGTAAACTTGAGGTCTATGGACCTCAACTCGCATCAAAGTCAGACCAAAGTAGTACAGGGACTACGTTGAAGTCAATGTTACTTGAAGTCGCACAGATATGAATGGTACACATTGAAAATCATGGGGTATGACTTGTCATACGACTCTGATGTCCAAAGTTGCACAAGTGTGACTCAGCCCGACTTTGTCAGCGATTTCAGAGACATCAGTGCACTTTCCTGCACAAATGTCTAGTGAAATCACATAGGTCCCAACTGTTCTCCTTTAAGAAGGTGTCCTATGCCTACCTACTTTTGCTAATAGGTGTCCCTTATACCCATCTCAAAAAGTTGGGAGGTAAGAAATCGCCCCCTGAAGTCGCCCAAAGTAGTGCAGGAACTACTTTTGGGAATTGTTGTGGCGTCGCACCAATTTGGACAGTTCCATTGCCATCAATAGGCGCCGATTTGGCCTACAATTTGACATGTCAATTCAGACCTATGTGAACATGGGTGAAGTTGCATAGATATTAGAGCTGCACGGTTCTGGCCAAAATGAGAATCACAATTTTTTTGCTTAGAATAAAAAGATCACGATTCTCGTGACATAAAATCTTTCACATTATCCCACAAGAAATTGGGCTAACTTTTCTTTTTTTTTTTTAAATCATTAAAGTAATTTTTTCCAAAAAAAATTGCATTTGAAATGCGCAAATACAGTGTGACATAAAATATTGTAACAACCACCATTTTATTCTCTAGGGTCTCTACTAAAAATATATATATAATGTTGGGGGGTTTTAAGTAATTTTCTAGCAAAAAAAAAATGATTTTAACCTGAAACCAACAAATGTCAGAAAAATGTTTAGTGTTTAAGTGGTTAAACTTTCCTCACTTACACAGAATTCTATTTTCCTGACAGACTCCATGGCAGCCAACGTGTGGGTTTAGTCCCGCCTCTACTACCCTATAGGACACTACTCCCATAAATCTTTGCTCCTCACCAGCAGCCGTGTTCTTTTTTTTGTCCTCCTCCAAGGACCTAGTAAAATGGTCTTTCTACCCGAAGATTATTTTCTCCCTGCGATCAGATCTGGCGAGCGATTCCTAGGATGGGATCGCAGTATTCCAATTAGCCCTAGCTACTAGCAGGGTATGGAAGGGGCATATGGAAGAGGCTCTGGAGACGGTGTAGTCCTAGCCACTGGCAGGCGAACCCCATCTGGTCATACAGCCTAGCTACTAGCAGGTGACCCTTGTTGCCCAGGAATAAGTCCGGTTTGTGCGGTGTTACCTGACCCAGGTCTCGATCGCAGCAGGAGTGGTGAGTCCGTTCCGTTTTCTCTGTTATGGCAGCAGTTTGTGTATCCCTTCCCTGTGTTTGTCTCTGCTTGTGCCTGTGTCCTTCCCCGCACTGTCGGGTACAGTGCAGCTGGCAGACATGGCGGCTGGTTCCCTCTGCGTTCCAGCCACCGTTCACTTCCTGGTTTCGTTTTCGCGGCCGTTCTGCGCATGCGCGGGTCCGGCGCGAGAACGAGGCTTGGTTCGCGCACGCGCGTAGCGGTAGCTGCGCGTGCGCACTAGCGGCACGGCGGTGACGTCACAGGGGCGCCAGATTTAAATTTGGGGAAATGGTCTCCAGGCTTGGGAATGCTTTCAGACTGTCGGCAGTGTATCCCCTTGCTCTGCGTCTGCTATATCAGGTGAGGAGGCTTCTGAGGACAGGTTTTGTGACCTGTCCTTACTGCTTTCTAATTCCTATCTGGTTGCCTTGTTGTTTCAGCCCCGATGGATCCCTCTGGGAGCCCTAGCGCTTCACCGCCTGCCCCTGGCCAGCCCTCTCGCAACAGGTACTTGGTAGGGGGGGTTCCTGCCTGGGTGTTGTGGGGGGGGGGGTTATGGAACATCAGTTATCTGTTGTTTCCATTAACACAGATGGACTTGTGTTTTTTCTTTTCAGCCCTTCTAGGTCTACTCAACAACGTAGCTCGCACAGAAGTGGTTCCTCTAGATCACAGCACCGGCATTCCTCTTCCAGATCTGGACATCACGGTTCCTCCTCGAAGTCGAGACACCGTAGCCGGGAACCATCTCGCCCTTCCAAATCTCACTCCAGTCATGCAACCGAAGGAGCCTGCTGGGGGTGTAGGGCAAAGGTTCCTGTAGGCAAATCCCTCTGTGATACCTGCTATATGAAAGCAACAGGTGAAAGAGGTGGATCAGATCAGCAACTCAAGTCTCTGGTGGAGAAGATTGTGAAAGAGAATCTAAAGGAATTGGGGTCTAGCCAATCCCATGTTGCTCCTACAGAGCCTCCAGACCCACCAATCAGAGATACCCAGGCTCAGGACACTTGTGAGTCCTCTTTACCCAGTCACCTGTCTGCTGTCTCCTCAGATAGTGATTCAGAAGGAGAAGACCCTTATACTGGATTTAGTTTTGACTTACTCCCTCCTCTGATTAAGGCCATAAAGGAAACCTTAAGCTGGGAAGAGCCAGTGACGGCCCCTGCAAAACAGAGGAAGTTCTTCAAGCAGCTGAAGAAGGAACGTGTCAGCTTCCCCTTTTTCACTGAATTAGGTGAAGTTATCACGGATGAGTGGGCAAAGGTAGAGAAGAAGAACTCCCTTCTCTCTAAAATTCAAAGGCTTTATCCTTTCAAGGAAGAAGAAGTTAAGCAACTGGAGTCTGCTCCGCTGGTGGATGCAGCGGTGATGAGATTGGTCAGGCATGTGACCCTCCCTCTGGAAGACACGGTCTCGTTCAGAGACGCCTTGGACAGACGGATAGACTCGGATTTGAAGAGGGTCTATCTCACAGCGGGCATGGCATGTAAACCAGCCTTGGCTCTGGCCGCCATGTCCAGGGCCATGGAGTCGTGGTCAGATAGCGTGGACGAGTCACTTAGAGGTGTCTCGGAGGAAGTGGCCAAGAATTCGCCCATCCAGGAATTAAGGTTAGCCTCATCCTTTCTGGGGGAGGCTTCAATCGACATTATCCGCTTGGTGGCTAGAGTTATGTTGTCTGCTGTTACTGCCAAGCGTGCCCTTTGGCTTCGCCCCTGGCTGGCAGACCCAGCATCAAAGCAGGTTTGGTGCCGTATCCCCTACGATGGGTCCTCTCTTTTCGGTAATAAATTAGACAGCACCATAACCCATGCCACCGGGGGTAAGTCGGGGTTCCTTCCCCAGGACAGGCGATTACAAGGCCAGAGAAGATCGTTTCCAAGGAAACAGAACCAGGATCGTGCCAGGGAAGCACGTGGATACAGGCCAGGCCGTGAGTTCTCCAGATCCTGGAAGGCCAGACAATCTTCTTTTAAGAAGACTGCTAAGACCAGTATGTCGGGTGAGAAGGAACCGACCAAGTCTTTTTGAGATGGGGCCCGCTCAGGCAGGCCAGGTGGGGGCTCGCCTCCTCCGCTTTCGGCATGTTTGGGCGGCCTCGATCCAGGACTTTTGGACCGTAAGGACGATTTCCTCAGGTCACACCTGGGTTTTCAGCACTGCTCCCAGGCTCAGATGTGTCCCCACATCTCTTCCAGCCGCAGAAGAAAAAAGAGAAATCCTTTTAGCTTACGTGAGATCTTTGTTAGATCAAGGCGCGGCTATTCCTGTCCCAGACGACCAACGTGGCTTGGGGATGTATTCTCCTCTTTTCATGGTCCAGAAAAAGAGCGGAGCATGGCGACCTGTTATAGATTTGACGCACCTGAACCACATCATCAAAAAGGAAAGGTTCAAAATGGAAACCCTGTCCACAATTCGACAGTCAGTTCAACCAGGAGACTGGCTCATTTCAATAGATCTCAAGGACGCCTATTTCCACGTTCCAGTAGCAGCAGACTTTCAACGCTTTCTCCGTTTTTCCATAGGCCAACTACACTTACAGTTCACATGCCTTCCCTTCGGTCTGTCCACCTCTCCACGAGTCTTCTCGAAGGTCCTGTTGGCCGTTGTGGCTCTACTGAGAACCAGGGGGATCCGTCTTCACCACTATCTGGACGATCTCCTCCTACTGGCGCAAGACAGAGATTGCCTCCTGAAACACAGAGATACGGTCATCTCAACTCTCCAAGAATTTGGTTGGCTCCTGAACTGGGAGAAGAGCCAACTAGAGCCTTCTCAGTCTCTCGTGTTCCTCGGGGCCCTCTTCAATACAGCGAAAGGCACAATTTCCTTACCCGAGGAGAAGATCACAATAGTTCGGGACAGGATTCGCCTGGCTCTCTCCTCTTCTCATCTCCGGGCCCTCCAGTGTCTGAGAATCATAGGCACCATGGTGTCCACAATACCAATGGTGAAATGGGCTCAGTGGAGGATGCGTCCTTTCCAGAAGGGGTTTCTTCTTCAATGGTCGGGCGACAAGAATCAGCGCATTTACATCTCTCAGACCATGAGGGGTTCCCTCTTCTGGTGGCTTCAGAAAGAGAATCTACGCAGGTGTCACTCCATCCTTCCCATCACTTGGATCACTGTGACATCAGACGCCAGCGAGAGAGGCTGGGGTGCTCATTGCCTAGCGGAAGTGGCTCAAGGTTCCTGGGATTTCCCAGCGCGGAGGTTGGTGTCAAATATCCTAGAGTTGCGTGCAGCCTTCCAGGCACTGCTGGCATTTCGTCATCTGATAGCAGGGACTTCCGTGTTACTCAGACTAGACAATACGACGGCAGTAGCCTATGTAAGGAAACAAGGGGGTACCAAGAGCCTGTCTCTGCTTCAAGAAGTGGAACCAATAATGGTCTGGGCCCAGAAGAATCTGGTCAACCTAACGGCAACCTACATTCCAGGGATCCTCAATGTCCAAGCGGATTTTCTCTCACGAGTCCACCTGGACAACAACGAGTGGTCTCTCCACGAGGATGTGTTCAGATGGATTCTAACACTGGGGATCTCGCCAGAGGTCGATCTCTTCGCCTCCCCGTACAAATAAAAACTAACGAAGTACTACGCAAGGTTTCGAGATCCACAGGCCTACGGGATAGACGCACTGACGGAACGTTGGTGGTTCCACAGAGCCTATGCCTTCCCTCCGACACCTATCATCTTCCAGTTCCTGCGGAGGCTCAGGTGGGAGGAGGTGGAGATAATAGCCATCATTCCTTACTGGCCCAACAGGCCTTGGTTTCCTCTCCTATCACTCCTCAGCTTCCGGGAACCAGTTCCTCTTCCAGCCAGAACGGATCTACTCTTCCAAGGCATGATTCTCCATCCATGCCCAGCTCACCTACAGTTGAGGGCTTAGTTCTTGAGAGGGATAGGTTGGAAGCACTAGGTTGCCCTAAGGAGGTTATTCCTACACTTCTGAATGCAAGAAGACAAAGCACTAACAAGGTGTATGAGCGTATTTGGACAAGGTTCTCGATCCATATGTCATCCAGGGCCAAGTCATGTGGCGCACCTGCAGTCCAGGACATTTTGAGCTTCCTCCAATCAGGCTTGGATCTGCCCTTATCTGTCAGCTCGC
The DNA here is from genome assembly GCA_037952925.1 of Lithobates clamitans. NCBI lineage: Eukaryota > Metazoa > Chordata > Amphibia > Anura > Ranidae > Lithobates > Lithobates clamitans. Next base: position 5,847,927 of record JBBGZY010000279.1, on the reverse strand, counting down.
TGCGAGTACAGGTTTCAGCGATCTCAGCCTTTACTGGGGTGTCCTGGGCCAGACATGCCCTTATTCAACAATTCTTCAAAGGAGCAATTAGAATGAGACCTCAAAGGAAACCCAGGTTCCCTAAATGGGATCTACCTCTAGTTCTTGAGTTCTTCTCTCAACTCGTTAAACCACTGTCTGTTAGAGATCTTACTATCAAGACTGCCTTTTTAATTGCCGTCACCTCAGCCAAGAGGGTGTCCGAGATCCAGGCATTAGGGTCAAAAGAACCTTTCTTAACCTTCTTTCCAGACAGAGTGACTCTAATTCCAATGCTAGGGTCAAACCCTAAGGTCACCTCAATCTTTCACGAGAATCAAGAGATCTCACTTCCTACCTTTAGAACTGCTGGAAGTCTGGAAATACATCCACTCGATGTTGGTGTCTCCTTGAAGCAATATCTAGAAGTAACGGCTCCCTTCCGTCAATCCGATTATCTTTTTGTGTCGTTCTACGGGAAGAACAAGGGGCTCCGGGCCTCAGTCAGATCCATTGCTGCATGGATTGTACAGGCGATCCAATGGGCTTATAGAGAGAAGGGCTTGGCTCCTCCAGAAGCGGTGACAGCGCACTCGACTAGAAGTCTTTCGACCTCGTGGGCAGCTTCGCGTCACGTCTCGCCTGAAGTGATTTGCAGGGCGGCTTCTTGGTCATCGATCCATACCTTTATGTCCCACTATTGTGTTGAGCCAGCGGCTCTATCCTCAGTTGATTTTGGTGTTAAAGTACTGTCGGTGGACGGTATTAAATAAATCTTTGTTTTCTTCAGCATTTTGCCCACCCGGGTGTGTTTGGCGAGTTATTTCCCACACGTTGGCTGCCATGGAGTCTGTCAGGAAAACGGAAAATTCCTGTCAAATACTTACCGTAATTTTCCTTTCCTGATGGACTCCATGGCAGCAGGAGTTCCCTCCCAAATGACTGGAGTAGGCTAGTTATCGAACACGGCTGCTGGTGAGGAGCAAAGATTTATGGGAGTAGTGTCCTATAGGGTAGTAGAGGCGGGACTAAACCCACACGTTGGCTGCCATTGAGTCCATCAGGAAAGGAAAATTACGGTAAGTATTTGACAGGAATTTTCCGTTTAATTGACAAATTGTTACAAGGTTTCTAGTCAAGTTCACTGATAAAGAATGTTCTAATTCTTGGCAGACTTCCTGTTTTTTCGGCTGTGGCTTCAGAAGAGCAGAGAGAGTTCTTTGCAATAGCAAGAATCGTGAAACGCTTTTTTCAAGATCGTAAAGGGGAAAAAATTTACGATGACGATTAATCGTGCAGCTCCAATAAATATTAATGGAAATCAAGGGGGACAACTTTTCATGTGACTCTGAGGTCCAAAGCTCCATGAAAAGTCACCCAAGTGTGAAAGTAACCTAATGCGATTAATTGATAACACCTTTGAATAAGGCCCCATTTGCACAGCTTTGTCATGACTTGAAGCAATGTCTGTGTAATCTTGTGGTGTATGGACCTCAAATTGCATCAGTCAAACCAAGGTAGTGCAGGGACGAATTTGCTACACTTTCAGGATGCACAAGTGACAATAGGGCCAAATTCAAAGGTGTTATCCTTGAATCTCATTCACACTGCTGCGACCTGAAAGTCACACTATTTTGCTGCCACTTTGCCGCTGCAACTTGGCCCCAACTTCTGGGAATGCCTGTGTAATATTGTACCCGATATACCCCAAGTCACACCAAAGTAGTACAGGGACTACTTTGAAGTTGGTGCGACTTAAAGTAGCACAGATATGAACGGTTGTCATTGAGAATCATGGGGTACAACTTGCCATGCAACTCAGAGGTCCAAATTTGCTGGAAAATTCGCCCAGCTGTGAAACAAGTCATATATATTTTAATAAAAGGATCTCTCATTTATACTTGCATAGTCCTTACTGATTTACATCAGCAGAACAAATGCAGGAAGTGATGTGTGCACATGGGATGGAAGCAAATGTGTGGTGATGCCAAACAAATCAATGAACCCCACCCACACCAAATCTAACTATGACATCCACCCCTACATTGATTAAGTACAAGTACATATCCTACACTTACCCGGCCAATGAGCAGCGCCTCCTCTCTGCTAAAGAGACCTCGCCATATCCACCTAGATTGAGATCCTGACCAGCACAGGAACTTCCGGGCGCATACAATGACTAATTTCCAGGTCAGAAGTTGAAACCACACTTTTGATTGCAGCTGCGAATATTTGATCTCAACCATGATTAGTATTTTTTTATTTTCAGATATGTAAATCTGTATTTCTACATATATTTGAAGGTAAACTTAAGGGAGTTTGCTAAGAAATGGTGTCCCTGGGTTAGCAGCAGGTGAATTACAAAGGCAAAAGGCCCAGTTTGACCTGGTTCACACTGACAGCAGGAGGAAAGCGTTCAGCTGAACTCCCACAATTTCATTCCTGCATGTCAGTCCCGACTGTGGGGGCAACATCAGAGACATCGTTGCAGGTTTCTGCACCAATATCAATACAAATCGCACTAATTAGAACAGTGCAATTGCCACAGATTTGACATGTCAAATCACACCAATGTGAACCAGAGCTGACACATTCAAACACTGCCTATCCACCAGCTGAATTCATTACCTGCAATTCTCCACAGCTGTTAATGATAAAGGTGGAATCTTTATATATAACTTGCAGTTGTGCAGAAGCCTAGGTTTACATTGGAGCGATTGGTCATGCGATTTGAGAGATCAAATCGCATGACTAATGGCACTGGCACTGTTCCAATTGATGCAACATTTTTTTGTGGCACCGCATCAATTTGCTAAAGTAGTTCCTGCACTATTTTTGCCGATTTCAGGTGTGACTTCAATAGACATTTGTGTATGAAGCCACCTGAAATCACACTGACCTTGCTGCTTTGAAATCATGCTACTTCAAGTGAAGTAGCACAATTTCAAAGTAGCATGTGAACCAGGGCAAAGAGATTAGTTTTTTGGTGCACAAATACATATTGAAATAAAATATAAAAGATATTGCACTTTCCCAAAACCACCACCCACAAAAACTAAAGAAAGAAAAGTAGAAGGAAAAAAAAAACCCCCACACACCACAACAAGAGCTCAATGTACTTTTATTTTACCAGCAGAAAAAAAATAAAATTTACATTTACTAGCTTCAAAAAAAATTTGGACAGGATATATGGTACTACATTTAGCAGCGGAATTTTAAGGGCCCTGCTCATAGGAGCTTACAATCTAAAATTAGACAAAACCTTAGAGTGGACACAGCTTTAATTTCAGTGTATAACGGGCAACACATCACATTATTATCTGAAAGATTATAGAAACATACTTAACAGTCATTCTTACAAAGCATTCCAACATAATATTGCAAAAGACTTATTCAAAACACCCACCACCAGCCCACAATCCACACATACATACATTGGTGACCATGTTCTACTGGAAGCTGCATTTCGGTGTACACAATTAAATGAGATCAAAAATAGTAGGTCAGCAGATGCTTCCAAACGATGTTTGCATGATCAGACAGGAACAATACACACACAACATTGACAGCATGGCCACATAAACCCACTTTTGATTGAAAAAATGCACAAGAATTTCATCAAATCTCCCAATATCATTCCTTCTCCATCACAACAAAAAACCTGACCTTCTCAGGCCAAATGAACCCCCCTACTGCAGGCCTTTATATAAGAGAGGTTGTATTGTTAGCACACTGACACACCCAATAGAAGTACACGCCCACCAGTATCTTTCAATCTGTCTCTTCATGTATGTCTAAAGTGATTGCACCTGATGAGCAGGAACACATAATAGTATTCGCAACTGTGTTAGCCTTGGCTATGTGCATCAAATATCCAACTACAGGACAAAGATCAAAGTCCATTTGCATCCACATAAACAAAGCAAAAGTTTTCTAAGCATATGTACCTGTGCAGTGTAAACCCTAAAATTTGAAATGTCCAAGTCCCTGGGCATGATTAGTGCTAATAAACATTAACATCAGTCCCTGGCTGCAATGAGCTTCCAATATAAAGTCCACAATTAACTTTCTTACATTAGAACCTATTTCGACAGGAGACAAATAAGATGCCAGCATGTCTTTAGATTGTGGTGAGAAACCCACACAGGGAGAACATATAAACTTCAACACAAGCATTAGCATGTTGGTGGAAGTGAACCAACATCCCAGGTGCTGCTAGACAGAACTGCTACCCACTTAGCCACCAGGGCAGACCCACACATGTTCTCTGCATCTCTGTGGTGTGAACCAGCCCTAAGTCCATAGCCATGCTCAGTGTCACAAGCAATATACAATATATTGACCTAAGTATTGGGACGCCTGCCTTTAAACACACATGAACTGTAATGGCATTCCAGTATTAGTATTGGGTTCAAAACTCATTTGGCCCACCCTTTGCAGCTATAACAGCTTCAACTTTTCTTGTCCACAAGGTTTAGGAGTGTGTCTATGGGAATGTTTGACCATTCTTCCAAGTGCATTTGTGAGGTCAGGCACTGAAGTTGGACAAGAAGGCCTGACCTACAGTCTCCTCTCTAATTTATCCCCAAGGTGTTCTGTTGTGTTGACGTCAGGACTCTGTGCAGGCCAGTCAAGTTCCTCCACCCCAAAATCACTCATCCATGTCTTTATGGACCTTGCTTTGTGCACTGGTCCAAATGATTTGGTGGAGGGGGATTATGGTGCGGGGTTGTTTTTCAGGGGTTGGGCTTGGCCTCTTAGTTTCAGATAAGGGAACTCTTAAGGCGTCAGCATACCAAGACAATTTGGACAATTTCATGCTCCCAACTTTGTGGGGACAGTTTGGGGAAAGCCCCTTCCTGTTCCAACATGACTGCACACCAGTACACAAAGCAAGGTCCATAAAGACATGGATGAGCAAGTTTGGGGTGGAGAAACTTGACTGGCCTGCACAGAGTCCTGGCCTCAACCCGATAGAACACCCTTTGGCTGAATTAGAGTAGAGACTGCAAGCCAGGCCTTCTCATCCAACATCAGTGCCTGGCCTCACAAATGCACTTCTGGAAGAATGATCAAACATTCCCATAGGCAGACTAAACCTTGTGGACAGCCTTCCCAGAAGCTGTTCTAGCTGCAAAGGGTGGGCCAAATCAAATTTTAACCCTACGGACTAAGACTGGGCTGCCATTAAAGTTCATGTGTGTGAAAAGGCAGGCGTCCCAATACTTTTGGCTATATAGTGTATCTGGAAAAGACTTACAATGGTGGTGGAACCCTCCTACACATAACTACTACAACTAGACATAGTTATAGGACCTGGGAAATGAGACAACTTCTCTACATGAAGTAACATGGTTGGGATTTGAACCCAGACCCTCAGAGATACTAAGCAGAAGTTCTAACCTCTAAGCCACGGAGCTGCCACGTGTGAGACCCTCCTACACATAAATACACATTAATACTGCATTTCTTTGGACATACAGGTGATGGAATTACATTACTCAAGAGTTATTCTTCTTGATTTATTCTGTGATATTTGGTGTTTTTTTGTGGGTGAGAGTAGAATATTACCCTCAAATTTTTGGGAATTACATTTTGATTTCTGATGTTGGTACACATATCACATTTTTGGGCTCAAATTATGAATATTTGGAAATAATACAAAGCACAAAAAATTGTGATTCATTTTAAATTTTCATCAGCAATGGTATTGTTTGTGGATTGTAAAGACACCTGTGTGAGTTTTGGGTAAAGATTGTTGTGAGATGGACAGTAACAAGTGAAAGTGACAGAGAAAAATATATTTTACCAAAACATCAAAACATTCCACATTCTAGTATTCTTAAAATCAAAATATTTTAAGTAGAAGCAACAATGTTGCAAAGGAAAATGTATTTCACAGAAAGATACATTTCATCTCAACATTAAAAGGGTTTTTTTGTGAAAGTTAGAATTGTTCCATTAGAATCAATGACTGAAACTTCATTTGGACTAAATTAGAGCAGATTTTAACTCCCAAAAAATGCTCTCCAATTAGCTCTCATTTTGGTATTTACTATACCTCCAGGTAAAAAAGACACTTGAGTTAAAATGAGAGTTATATTCAGGTCTGAGCATGCTCAGTTGTGTTGGCACCTAGTTGTCCAAAACGGGGAATTTTTAACTTTTCAGACTTTTAAAGATATTTCAGTGTAGAAATCACTTTTTCACACAGTTTAAAAGCAGATAATCTTTAAATAATATACTGAATATTTCAGTACCATTTAGGCAATTATATCAGGCTCTAAAAATTATTTCCATGTGCAATTCTCCAGGTTTTAGCAGAGTAAGGGTTTGGGCTCTATTTAGTTTCAGGGAGCTATAGTAAATTCGATTTTGGGAGAATTTTCTCACCAGCGCTATAGTGAATACCGTTTTAGCGCGAATTACCGCTATTAGCGCTAATTCGCGCTAAATTGCCGCGAATTAGCGCAAATTCGCGACAATTTGCGCGAATTAGCGCCATAGCGCTATAGTAAATGACCCCCATAGTGTTTTGCTTTTAGGCCAAAAAGTTACATTTTGGTCTCATCTGACCAGAGCACCTTTTTCCGCATGTTTGCTGTGTCCCCCACATGGCTTCTCGCAAACTGCAAACGGGACTTCTTATGGCTTTCTTTCAACAATGGCTTTCTTCTTGCCACTCTTCCATAAAAGCCAAACTTTGGTAGTCCACAACTAATAGTTGTCCTGTGGACAGATTCTCCCACCTGAGCTGTGGATCTCTGCAGCTCCTCCATAGTGATCATGGGCCTCTTGGCTGCTTCTCTGATTAATGCTCTCCTTGCCCGGCCTGTCAGTTTAGGTGGACAGCCATGTCTTGGTAGGTTTGCAGCTGTGCCATAATCATTCCATTTTTGGATGATGGATTAAATAGTGCTCCGTGAGATGTTCAAAGCTTAGGATATTTTTTTTATAACCTAACCCTGCTTTAAACTTCTTCACAATTTTATCCCTGACCTGTCTGGTGTGTTCCTTGACCCTCATGATGCTGTTTGTTCACTAAGGTTCTCTAACAAACCTCTGAGGCCTTCACAGAACAGCTGTATTTATACTGAGATTAAATTACACACAGGTGGACTCTATTTACTAATTAGGTGACTTCTGAAGGCAATTGGTTCCACTAGGTTTTAGTTAGGGGTATCAGAGTAAAGGCGGCTGAATACAAATGCACACCACACTTTTCTGATATTTATTTGTAAAACATTTTGAAAACCATTAATCATTTTCCTTCCACTTCACAATTATATGCCACTTTGTCTTGGTCTATCACATAAAATCCCAATAAAATACATTTACGTTTTATTGTTGTAACATAACAAAATGTGGAAAATTTCAAGGGGTGTGAATACTTTTTCAAGGCACTGTAGTTGTTTTGGAATTATAATCCCTATGACAAAAATGTAATATATTGCAGCTTGACAGTCCTTAGATGTGATGGTTGCATTTGTTTTTATTTTTCAGGCTAAGAACTTTTTCTGCAAGTGCAGAAAATACCTGTTAATCTTGCCAGAAAAGCAGTGTCCTTATCACTTCCTGTGAGCTGAACTGAAAGCATGAACAAGCACTCTTATTTTTCTTATATTAATTATACTAATAATTATAATTATATAATTATAATTATACTAATCTCATCACCCCACCCCCATAGAGGAAGATGTGTTAGAAGTTCAGGAAGCGTGTTTACGGGATTTCCAGGTGAATATGAAGATAAGGCCTAAAAAAAGAAAGCAAATGCAGCCACTAAAACTATGGATCAGTAAAGAGTAATCCTTGTCACGTTTTCTGAGAGCAAAGATCTAAGTGTGAAGTTCAATACCGATAGTAAAAAAGCAAATTCATCCGGTATCTATATCCTATAGCATCCTATAGCTTCACTGAGGTGGATGCTAACTGGGTGCTCTGGCCAACTGCCCTTTGTACCTTGTAGCATAAGCCAAAATGCTTGTGCCATTATGCTTGCTTTGCACCCATCTGACATTGCACATAACATGAAATCATTCATCTTAGAGCCTTGCAATGCAACAATGAAAAAGGAAAAAAATACAAGTTGCAATTATTGTATGATTTTATTTTCTGTACAATACAATGGTTGCTTACCTGTGCTAGCAGTTTAATTGATATGCTAAACTAGTCTTTAATAGGAACCTAAACTTTAGTGTATTTTAGATATTAATAATGTTTATTTGTGGCTGTAGTGCTGATCAGCTTTCTTTGCTGATGTCTCTCTCTATAGTCTATGGTATTTTACTGTGTTGCCACAAATGACCTACACTTTGGGATGCCAAGATTGTGAATTAATTATCTTATGACTCAACCATAAACAACAGAGCTAAGAAGTAAAAATGTAGTAAAAAAACATACATAAATTTAACAGTACCCTGTTATTAGTCACAACAACACTCATAAAATTACTTTATGCATGCCTTGTAAGATCCTTTAATGTTCCGCTTATTCTTTGTCTATATTGTACACATAGCCTAACTTGTTTAAACTCAAGCACCATAAACTTCACTTGTACAACCAGTTTAATGGCAAAAAAGGTAGCTTCATACAATCTGGAGTCATATCATTCTGTTTACATATGAAAATGCCAAACTGGCATGTCAACTGTAACTTTAATTCTAGAATAGAGATGTAACTTTGCCTTTAATCTATTTAAGGATTTTAACTTTGGAATTCTAACTGTAAAAAATGAGAAACACTTTCAGGCTTTTTTTATGGAAAAGCAAAATTGTGCCTACAAATCACACTTGTAATACTAAATCTTCCTTGGAAAAAGCAATAGACCCTTCAAAAAATCCAGTCACTTTCAGATGATATTAAATGCAAATTTTCCAGTAAAATCCTTTTTATGATATGCTAGGCTGTTTCTAGTGGACAGTTGTAAAAAAAAACAAGTCTTGTGAATATAAGTGCTGAATATTGCTTGCTGGCAGAGTTATTCCTCTTTTGCTGCCAGTCATCAAAGCCAAAGGAATAGACAGTGCGAGTGGTGGGGATGCATTTTCTATGTAGTAATACATAACAAGATGGAGAGAGTGCTCATTATGGTTTACATTTGGAAACTGATCCCCTCAGCCAAAATGTATTTAAAAACACAGTATAATTTACAAGAAAACCAAGATTGCTTTTCAGTTTACCAGCCATATGATTGTAGGATTTACAGAGATAAAGGGAATGGAGGTTCAACTTCTGCCTGGCTCGTCAACAGAGTCTTTAAAACTGCAATCAAAAACTGCAGTATTATGCAATACAATTGTACTTTTGCCAGGGCTAGTTTAGACAAAGTGGAGCCCTGGGCAAAAATTTAAGTAGGGGGGCCTTATATGCTTCTGTACATATAATTCTGCAATGCGAGGCAGGGTATCTAAACCCAGCAACAGAACACAAATATATTGACCAGATCTTTTATACCAAGAGAAGTGAGGAGATTCATAGAAAGTGGGCTTAAGTAACCTGCAACTTACTGTATGTCTCTGCATATTCAAAACCATAACACTTAAGTGTACAATAATAATTGTAGTGGTTGAGTCCTTTAGGATACCTATAAATAGTGTGGTCCTTCAGAATGTCCAACCTGGGGGGACACTGAAGAGAGAAAACTTGAAGTGTACACATCATATTGTGGCACTTATTGTACTTTGCCACATCACACTATGCAATGGGTGTTGATAGGTGAAAGGTGACGTTATGTAGAAAAGGAGCCTGTAATGTGCAATATACTGTAAAGTATGACGTTTTGAAGTGAAGGGTATGCAACAAAAAACAGTGCATATTGTGCAATACTCAGGAATTTTAAATGTACAACATACCATATGTAGTGCAGGAGTCAGGTGTATGCAGCATAGGGCAGTATACTGCATACTGCCCCTAAGATTGCTTCTCAGTGGGAGGAAAATATGCCTCAACACAGTGGTTACTTTTAGGAAGAATGATCAGCATTCATAGTCCAGTAATGGTGTCTTTGGTTTCAAACAAAACGCACTTATCCTTTAGACTCTCCACTGATATGTTAATATAGCCCTCCCCCACATGCATACTTACCTTGATATTCAGTACGCTGGTCCATGCCTGTGCAGTATATTTCCATAGGGTCCATGTGCCATCCCCTGGCATACTGAAGATTGGTGGCAGGATGTAAACAATGCTGGTGACCATGGGTATGATATGCATCTGGGAAGGAGAGGGGGGAATATAGAGCCTCTGAGCAACCATCCTTCATACCCCAGGTCACTAGATCACAGCCTATTTTGACCCCAGACTGTAAAATTGAGGGTCCAATATTGCTGGTGAGTGGTTACTTAAGGATCACCTCTTTTTCACCTATTGCAACCAGTTTATGAGACACTGTTTCTGTTGATATTTTTTGTAATTGTTTTGCTATTTTTTGTTATTCACTTCTATTTATTTATTTAGTCAAGTTTTTTCTCTGTATGGACTTAATATGAATATTGTTCTTTGATACTACTGAGTTTGATTAAATAATCCCTATATATATTGTAACATGCACACCACCCCTACACAATGCACACAAGAGCGCATGTCTTATGACTATGTACTGATATCTGCAAGGAAACAGCATAGCCTGCAGTGAGTATTGATCTGCTGGCCGGGACAGTGTCATTGACAGCAAGAAGAGTAACAGGAAATCCTAAAATTGAAACTGATGATAGTGGAATGGCCAACAGCATAGCAGTGCAAAACACTTACAGTAATTTCTTTGAGAGGGAATTTTGGGGGAATAGTGTGTGTGGGGGGCATTTTGAAATGACCTGGTTTTCCGAATCTAAATGCTGGCTGAATTTTGCTGTGGGATTTATAAACGATGTTGGATTTTAAATATATCTAAAGCTAACCCTTTTTTGACATTTGAATGAAATGGGGAGGGGTTTAACCTCTGTCAAGTTTTTATTGCTGTTTGTAGATGAAAAAACACAAGTGGCTTGAGGTATCAACCACAAATAGTTTTACAAAAAAGCTAAATATTTTATTAGCAATATCAAAAATATAGTTTATGGCCCTTATAGAAGACCTTTTTGATTAAAAACACTTATTTAAAGAACAGTAAGTGCCACCATTTTTTCTATATATAAGTCCCTATATAAATTGATATGTAGGGGTATCTGTTATTAACTGATTAATATGTCTCTTCGCAATAGATGCATCCCTATATCTGTGTAGATAAGTATCTTAGGATTGCTTTCAACACTATAGTTGAAAGGATTTGGTACTTGAAAATATCAAAATTATATGGATAAAGCCCCACAGATACTATATGGTTGCAAGAATATCTATCAAGTAAGCACCTTACCTTGCCGTGATGGTAATATTATGAAGCCATTATGCAGACCACTGCGTAGAGCACTGTAATGATATACAATCTAGTAACTTGAGTGAGAAAAAAACATCCAAAATGTATGTATATCTGCTCCAGACCAGCAAAGAAAAAAGAGCAGAATATCCTCCAGCACACAATTGTCCGCCCATGATTGTGGGTAAAAAAAAATGGTTCAAATAAATGGATATCACGATAACTATGCCTTAAGACTATGTCAATAATTAAAAATGCTGGATTATTCCAGAGTAATATTGGCTTGATTATTAGCAGTCCAAGACTCTCTAAAATCTTCAAATATGCTAAACTGTACTGAAGATATTTGTAATAGAGTTCACAATAAATATTGATACAGTCATGGTCGAAATTGTTGGCACCCCAGAAATTTTTCCAGAAAATCAAGTATTTCTCACAGAAAAATATTGCAGTAACACATGTTTTTCTATACACATGTTTATTCCCCTTGTGTGTATTTGAACAAAACAAAAAAAGGGAGGAAAAAAAGCAAATTGGACATAATGTCACACAAAATTCCAAAAATGGGCTGGTCAAAATTCTTGGCACCCTTTCAAAACTGTGGATAAATAAAATTGTTTCAGGCATGAGATGCTCCTTTAAACTCACCTGGGGCAAGTAACAGGTGTGGGCAATATAAAAATCACACCTGAAAGCAGATAGAAGTTCACTTAGTCTTTGCATTGTGTGTCTGTGTGTGCCACACTAAGCATGTACAACAGAAAGAGGAGAAGAGAACTGTCTGAGGACTTGAGAATCAGAATTGTGGGAAAATATCAACAATCTCAAGGTTACAAGTCCATCTCCAGAGATCTAGATTTGCCTTTGTCCACAGTGCGCAACATTATCAAGAAGTTTGCAACCCATGGCACTGTAGCTAATCTCTCTGGGCGTGGACGGAAGAGAAAAATTGGTGAAAGGTTGCAACGCAGGATAGTCCGGATGGTGGATAAGCAGCCCCAAATAAGTTCCAAATTCAAGCTGTCCTGCAGGCTCAGGGAGCATCAGTGTCAGTGCGAACTATCCATCGCCATTTACATGAAATGAAATGCTATAGCAGGAGACCCAGGAGGACCCCACTGCTGACACAGAGACATAAAAAAGCAAGACTACAGTTTGCCAAAATGTACTTGAGCAAGCCAAAATCCTTCTGGGAAAATGTCTTGTGGACAGATGAGACCAAGATAGAGCTTTTTGGTAAAGCACATCATTCTACTGTTTACCAAAAAACGGAATGAGGCCTAGGAAGAAAAGAACACAGTACCTACAGTGAAATATGGTGGAGGTTCAATGATGTTTTGGGGTTGTTTTGCTGCCTCTGGGACTGGGTGCCTTGAATGTGTGCAAGGCATCATGAAATCTGAGGATTAACAAAGGATCTTGGGTCGCACTGTAGAGCCCAGTTTCAGAAAGCTGGGTTTGCGTCCGAGATCTTTGGACTTCCAGCAGGACAATGACCCCAAACATACGTCAAAAAGCACACAGAAATAGATGGCAACAAAGTGCTGGAGAGTTCTAAAGTGGCCAGCAATGAGTCCAGTTTTAAATCCCATTGAACACCTGTGGAGAGGTCTTAAAATTGTTGTTGGGAAAAGGCGCCCTTCCAATAAGAGAGACCTGGAGCAGTTTGCAAAGGAAGAGTGGTCCAAAATTCTGGGTGAGAGGTGTAAGAAGCCTATTGATGGTTATAGGAAGCGACTGATTTCAGTTATTTTTTCCAAATGGTGTGCAACCAAATATTAAGTTAGGGGTGCCAAGAATTTTGACCAGCCCATTTTTGGAGTTTTGTGTGACATTATGTCCAATTTGCTTTTTTCCCTCCCTTTTTTTGTTTTGTTCCAATATACACAAACAGAATAAACATGTGTATAGCAAAACATGTGTTACTGCAATACTTTTCTGTGAGAAATACTTGATTTTCTGGAAACATTTCTGGGGTGCCAACAATTTCAGCCATGACTGTATGCTTCCAAGCACATTATTAGGCACATATCAGAATCAGTGGTTATCAGAAAGTTTCAAATGTAGCAGTTATGGCTTTAACCACTTGCCGACCGCCGCACGACGATGTACGTCGACAAAGCGGCACGGGCAGGCAAAAGGGCTTACCTGTACGTCCCTGCCTGCCCGCGGGTGGGGGGTCCGATCGGACCCCCCCCCGGTGCCTGCGGCGGTCGGCAAATGTCCCCCGGCGATCGGTGGTGAGGGGGAGGCCATCCATTCGTGGCCCCCCCCTCGCGATCGCTCCCAGCCAATGGGATCATTTCCCTGCCTCTGTATTGTACACAGAGGCAGAGGAAATGATGTCATCTCTCCTCGGCTCGGTATTTTCCGTTCCGGGCCGAGGAGAGAAGACTGAACTGTGAGTGCACAACACACACACACACACAGTAGAACATGCCAGGCACACATTACACCCCGATCCCCCCCCCGATCGCCCCCCGATCACCCCCCCCCCCCCTGTCACAAACTGACACCAAGCAGGTTTTTTTTTTTTTTTTTTTTTTTTTCTGATTACTGTATTGGTGTCAGTTTGTGTCAGTTAGTGTGTTAGGGCAGTGAGTCTTAGGCCCCCTTTAGGTCTAGGGTACCCCCCTAACCCCCCTAATAAAGTTTTAACCCCTTGATCACCCCCTGTCACCAGTGTTGCTAAGCGATCATTTTTCTGATCGCTGTATTAGTGTCGCTGGTGACGGTAGTTAGGGACGTAAATATTTAGGTTCGCCGTCAGTGTTTTATAGCGACAGGGACCCCCATATACTACCTAATAAATGTTTTAACCCCTTGATTGCCCCCTAGTTAACCCTTTCACCACTGATCACCGTATAACCGTTACGGGTGACGCTGGTTAGTTTGTTTATTTTTTATAGTGTCAGGGCACCCGTCGTTTATTACCGAATAAAGGTTTAGCCCCCTGTACGTCTAGGGTACCCCCCTTACCCCCCTAATAAAGTTTTAACCCCTTGATCACCCCCTGTCGCCAGTGTCGCTAAGCGATCATTTTTCTGATCGCTGTATTAGTGTCGCTGGTGACGGTAGTTAGGGACGTAAATATTTAGGTTCGCCGTCAGTGTTTTATAGCGACAGGGACCCCCATATACTACCTAATAAATGTTTTAACCCCTTGATGGCCCCCTAGTTAACCCTTTCACCACTGATCACCGTATAACCGTTACGGGTGACGCTGGTTAGTTCGTTTATTTTTTATAGTGTCAGGGCACCCGCCGTTTATTACCGAATAAAGGTTTAGCCCCCCGATCGCCCGGCGGTGATATGCGTCGCCCCAGGCAGCGTCAGATTAGCGCCAGTACCGCTAACACCCACGCACGCAGCATACGCCTCCCTTAGTGGTATAGTATCTGAACGGATCAATATCTGATCCAATCAGATCTATACTAGCGTCCCCAGCAGTTTAGGGTTCCCGAAAACGCAGTGTTAGCGGGATCAGCCCAGATACCCGCTAGCACCTGCATTTTGTCCCTCCGCCCAGCCCACCCAAGTGCAGTATCGATCGATCACTGCCACTTACAAAACACTAAACGCATAACTGCAGCGTTCGCATAGTCAGGCCTGATCCCTGCGATCGCTAACAGTTTTTTTGGTAGCGTTTTGGTGAACTGGCAAGCACCAGCCCCAGGCAGCGTCAGATTAGCGCCAGTACCGCTAACACCCACGCACGCAGCATACACCTCCCTTAGTGGTATAGTATCTGATCGGATCAATACCTGATCCGATCAGATCTATACTGGCGTCCCCAGCAGTTTAGGGTTCCCACAAACGCAGTGTTAGCGGGATCAGCCCAGATACCTGCTAGCACCTGCGTTTTGCCCCTCCGCCCGGCCCAGCCCAGCCCACCCAAGTGCAGTATCGATCGATCACTGACACTTACAAAACACTAAACGCATAACTGCAGTGTTCGCAGAGTCAGGCCTGATCCCTGCGATCGCTATCAGTTTTTTTGGTAGCGTTTTGGTGAACTGGCAAGCGCCAGCGGCCTAGTACACCCCGGTCATAGTCAAACCAGCACTGCAGTAACACGTGGTGACGTGGCGAGTCCCATAAGTGCAGTTCAAGCTGGTGAGGTGGCAAGCACAAGTAATGTCCCGCTGCCACCAAAAAGACAAACACAGGCCCGTCGTGCCCATAGTGCCCTTCCTGCTGCATTCGCCAATCCTAATTGGGAACCCACCGCTTCTGCAGCGCCCGTACTTCCCCCATTCACATCCCCAACCAAATTCAGTCAGCTGCATGAGAGGCATTTTTATGTCCTCCCGAGTACCCCTACCCAACGAACCCCCCCAAAAAAGATGTCGTGTCTGCAGCAAGCGCGGATATAGGCGTGACACCCGCTATTATTGTCCCTCCTGTCCGGACAATCCTGGTCTTTGCATTGGTGAATGTTTTGAACGCTACCATTCACTAGTTGACTATTAGCGTAGGGTACAGCATTGCACAGACTAGGCACACTTTCACAGGGTCTCCCAAGATGCCATCGCATTTTGAGAGACCCGAACCTGGAACCGGTTACAGTTATAAAAGTTAGTTACAAAAAAAAGTGAAAAAAAAAAAAAAAAACACAAACAAAAATATAAAAAAAAAAAAAAAATAGTTGGCGTTTTATTGTTCTCTCTCTCTCTATTCTCTCTCTATTGTTCTGCTCTTTTTTACTGTATTCTATTCTGCAATGTTTTATTGTTATTATGTTTTATCATGTTTGCTTTTCAGGTATACAATTTTTTATACCTTACCGTTTACTGTGCTTTATTGTTAACCATTTTTTTGTCTTCAGGTACGCCATTCACGACTTTGAGTGGTTATACCAGAATGATGCCTGCAGGTTTAGGTATCATCTTGGTATCATTCTTTTCAGCCAGCGGTCAGCTTTCATGTAAAAGCAATCCTAGCGGCTAATTAGCCTCTAGACTGCTTTTACAAGCAGTGGGAGGGAATGCCCCCCCCTCCCCCAACGTCTTCCGTGTTTTTCTCTGGCTCTCCTGTCTCAACAGGGAACCTGAGAAAGCAGCCGGTGATTCAGCCAGCTGACCATAGGGCTGATCAGAGACCAGGGTGGCTCCAAACATCTCTATGGCCTAAGAAATCGGAAGCTACGAGCATTTTATGACTTAGATTTCGCCGGATGTAAACAGCGCCATTGGGAAATTGGGAAAGCATTTTATCACACCGATCTTGGCGTGGTCAGATGCTTTGAGGGCAGAGGAGAAATCTAGGGTCTAATAGACCCCAATTTTTGCAAAAAAGAGTACCTGTCACTACCTATTGCTATGATAGGGGATATTTACATTCCCCGAGATAACAATAAAAATGATTTAAAAAAAAAAATGAAAGGAACAGTTTAAAAATAAGATAAAAAAATAATAATAATAATGAAAAAAAAAAAAAAAAAAAAAAAAAAAAAGCACCCCTGTCCCCCCTGCTCTCGCGCTAAGGCGAACGCAAGCGTCGGTCTGGCGTCAAATGTAAACAGCAATTGCACCATGCATGTGAGGTATCACCGCGAAGGCCAGATCGAGGGCAGTAATTTTAGCAGTAGACCTCCTCTGTAAATCTAAAGTGGTAACCTGTAAAGGCTTTTAAAGGCTTTTAAAAATGTATTTAGTTTGTCGCCACTGCACGTTTGTGCGCAATTTTAAAGCATGTCATGTTTGGTATCCATGTACTCGGCCTAAGATCATCTTTTTTATTTCACCAAACATTTGGGCAATATAGTGTGTTTTAGTGCATTAAAATGTAAAAAAGTGTGTTTTTCCCCAAAAAATGCGTTTGAAAAATCGCTGCGCAAATACTGTGTGAAAAAAAAAAATGAAACACCCACCATTTTAATCTGTAGGGCATTTGCTTTAAAAAAAAAAATAATGTTTGGGGGTTCAAAGTAATTTTCTTGCAAAAAAAAATTATTTTTTTATGTAAACAATAAGTGTCAGAAAGGGCTTTGTCTTCAAGTGGTTAGAAGAGTGGGTGATGTGTGACATAAGCCTCTAGATGTTGTGCATAAAATGCCAGGACAGTTCAAAACCCCCCCAAATGACCCCATTTTGGAAAGTAGACACCCCAAGCTTTTTGCTGAGAGGCATGTTGAGTCCATGGAATAATTTATATTGTGACACAAGTTGCGGGAAAGAGACAATTTTTTATTTTTTTTATTTTTTTTTGCGCAAAGTTGTCACTAAATGATATTTTGCTCAAACATGCCATGGGAATATGTGAAATTACACCCCAAAATACATTCTGTTGCTTCTCCTGAGTATGGGGATACCACATGTGTGGGACTTTTTGGGAGCCTAGCCGCGTACGGGACCCCAAAAACCAAGCACCGCCTTCAGGCTTTCTAAGGCCGTAAATTTTTAGATTTCACTCTTCACTGCCTATCACAGTTTCGGAGGCCATGGAATGCCCAGGTGGCAAAAAACCCCCCCAAATGACCCCATTTTGGAAAGTAGACACCCCAAGCTATTTGATGAGAGGTATAGTGAGTATTTTGCAGACCTCAGTTTTTGTCACAAAGTTTTGAAAATTGAAAAAAGAAAAAAAAAATTTTTTTTTCTCGTCTTTCTTTATTTTCAAAAACAAATGAGAGCTGCAAAATACTCACCATGCCTCTCAGCAAATAGCTTGGGGTGTCTACTTTCCAAAATGGGGTCATTTGGGGGGGGTTTGTGCCACCTGGGCATTCCATGGCCTCCGAAACTGTGATAGGCAGTGAGGAGTAAAATCAAAAATGTACGCCCTTAGAAATCCTGAAGGCGGTGCTTGGTTTTCGGGGTCCCGTACGCGGCTAGGCTCCTAAAAAGTCCCACACATGTGGTATCCCCGTACTCAGGAGAAGCAGCTAAATGTATTTTGGGGTGCAATTCCACATATGCCCATGGCCTGTGTGAGCAATATATCATTTAGTGACAACTTTGTGCAAAGAAAAAAAAAAAAAAAAAAAAATTGTCACTTTCCCGCAACTTGTGTCAAAATATAAAACATTCCATGGACTCAACATGCCTCAAAGCAAATAGCTTGGGGTGTCTACTTTCCAAAATGGGGTCATTTGGGGGGGGTTTATGTCATCTGGGCATTTTATGGCCTTCAAAACCGTGATAGGTAGTGAGGAGTAAAATCAAAAATGTACGCCCTTAGAAATCCTGAAGGCGGTGCTTGGTTTTCGGGGCCCCGTACGCGGCTAGGCTCCCAAAAAGTCCCACACATGTGGTATCCCCGTACTCAGGAGAAGCAGCTAAATGTATTTTGGGGTGCAATTCCACATACGCCCATGGCCTGTGTGAGCAATATATCATTTAGTGACAACTTTTTGTAATTTTTTTTTTTTTTTTTTTTTTTTGTCATTATTCAATCACTTGGGACAAAAAAAATGAATATTCAATGGGCTCAACATGCCTCTCAGCAAATTCCTTGGGGTGTCTACTTTCCAAAATGGGGTCATTTGTGGGGGTTTTGTACTGCCCTGCCATTTTAGCACCTCAAGAATCAACATAGGCAGTCATAAATTAAAGGCTGTGTAAATTCCAGAAAATGTACCCTAGTTTGTAGACGCTATAACTTTTGCGCAAACCAATAAATATACACTTATTGACATTTTTTTTACCAAAGACATGTGGCCGAATACATTTTGGCCTAAATGTATGACTAAAATTGAGTTTATTGGATTTTTTTTAGAACAAAAAGTAGAAAATATCATTTTTTTTCAAAATTTTCGGTCTTTTTCCGTGTATAGCGCAAAAAATAAAAACGGCAGAGGTGATCAAATACCATCAAAAGAAAGCTCTATTTGTGGGAAGAAAAGGACGCAAATTTCGTTTGGGTACAGCATTGCATGACCGCGCAATTAGCAGTTAAAGCGACGCAGTGCCGAATTGTAAAAAGTGCTCTGGTCAGGAAGGGGGTAAATCCTTCCGGGGCTGAAGTGGTTAAAGACCAAGTTAGTATCCTAATTAGACCTGTATCAACCAATGCTATTTTCAAGGAGTAGCAAGCACTATATTGTAGCGATCCAAGGTGGTAAGATCAGTGGTGGACAACGGGGACAATGTGGCCCTGTAACCAGCACATCTGTAATGAATTTCATTGCGTGGTGATCACAGGTCCACACTGTCCCCAAGGGTGCTGTATTCTACAACAACATTTGCTTTAGGAGAAACACCTTTCACAATATGGAAACAAAAAGAAAAAAGTACTTGTTAGTAGTGTTTTATGACAAGAAAAGAAAAAATGTTACTTAGGCTTTGATGGTGCCAACATAAACCTTACAAAACACTCATCACCTGCTGTTGTCCTTTGAAGCCCTAATTTCCTCATTTAATGTGTCATTTCCAAGGGGTTTGTAAGGGAATGTAGCCAGAAAAACAGAGATATATAAACTATCTTAGCTAAGCCTTACTTTTCACCATGAGCTATAAAAATTCAGCAGGAACAGCTTTAAGGCCTGTTCCCCTCTGTGTTGACCCACTGTATAGCACACTTGATTTAACTGACAGATTGCGGATTCAAGGTTGGGATTTTGAGCCTAGACAAGAGCTTGATTTCCTTCCAAGTTTTTACTGATTGGCTCAGCAGGTTAGCCTTTCATTTAATAGGCAAGACCATGTTAAGAACACTGCTGCTGCATATCACACTGTGTTCTTTCCAAACTCATCAGATAAGATTGAAACCTGAGGATTATTTGAAGGTAGTACACTACAAATGATATTTGTTTGAAAGTAAATCTATCTATCTATCTATCTATCTATCTATCTATCTATCTATCTATCTATCTATCTATCTATCTATCTATCTATCTATCTATCTATCTATCTATCTATCTATCTATCTATCTCTCTATCTATCTATTTATCTGAGAGACACATCATATCATTTTAACAAATCATGTTAATTTAATGATATATGTTCTTTGAAAAGAGAAAGTCTTTTTAAACAGCTTGACACTGATTTTTTTTTTTAGCGCAAGTATACAAATGATCAACATGTGTCTGCTCTAAAGATTCCTGTATGGCCAACAATTTCTAAAGGTACATCCGCAGGTTTTGATAAAACTGCCCTCTTTTCTCCTTTTCAAAGAAAATGACTAATACTGGCAGTCAGTACATGAATGAGCATGACTAGCTGATAAGAATGCAAATGTGGTTATATAGACTCACCAAGTTAGATGGCTATTATCCATAGCATTTCTTAATGTTTGCACTTATCATTTATTTGCATAGACACTGAATGGCCAGATATTTCAGATATTAGTATGCATCATTCTGAATAACAAGCTCTTTTCCTAGGAGATGGAAACATTTTGCTGAATTGGTCTGGGGCCTATTCAGATCCCTCTGGCCAGAAAGCACTAGTTTAATTAGAACTGTAACCCACAAGAATCCTGACACCCAATGGTTTCATAATAATAAGCAAGCTTTCCACCTTAAATGTGGCCTTTCTCATTTGGAATAGTGACCATGATCAGACTGGATATGCAAAAATGAATTCTTGTTTCTACAATGAAAATGTCATTTCTCAATAATGCTTTAAAGTACATTTCTTACATGGTTGTATGATAAACTTGAATTCTGGCATTTCCATCACAATCCCCAGAATGGTTAATGGACTACCATGGCAACATTTATGAGCAAGAAAAATGTGATCATTCACATATCACATTTTACACTACATAATGATTTTAGAAGGTCTATTAGATAATCAATGGCAACCACTTAGTGTGGGACTGAAATGGCAGACTATGATAAATGGAACTCATATATGATAAGGTATATCTAATAAAAAGTCTTGAGTAGATACTTTGTTCTTCTAAAGATTACACTAAACAGCAAAGAGCATATGTACTGTTGAGATTTTGTATTGAATATGGCCCTGCATATATGTCTAAGATTTTGATGTTAAAGTGATTGTAAATCCTTAATATATATATTTTAATAACAAACATGTTATACTTACTTGCTCTGTGCAATTGTTTTGCACAGAGCAGCCCCAATCCTTTTTTGCTTTGGTCCCCCACCGGAGCTCTTGGCTTTTGCCACCAGTGGAGTGCCCACCATAGAAAGCTGCTTGCTATGGGGACACTCATCCAGGCTCACTTCCCTATGGACACACAGAGTGCAGCTTGGCCCTGCCCCCAGCTCCCTCCTTACTGGCTGTGATTGACAGCAGTGTGAGTCATTGGCTGTCTCTGAGGCTATGAGGAGGGAGAAAGCTGAGCTGAGGGAGCTGCTGAATTGAGATTGGGCTCAGGTAAGTATAAAGGGGGGCTGGGGAGCTGCATTAAGAAGGTTGTTTACCCCTAATGGAGAGAATGCATTAAAGTAGAGAAAACCTTCAGCCTTTAGAACCACTTTAAAGATGATGTGACATGTCAGTACATAGTAATTCCACCACAAACTATGATTTGCATGGATGCACTTTTTACCTGTGTGTGCCACCTTCTGTGTCTGTACCAAGACCAAACATTCCAGGCAATCCCTCTGGAGGAGCCTCTGGGCAACCATTCTTCATACCCCAGATCACTAGATCACAGCCTATTTTGACCCCAGACTGCAAAGCTGAGGGTCCAATATTGCTGGTGAGTGGGGTCACCGAAGGGGGAGTGTGGCACCTCACACTTTGCAAATTTGGAGCACCGTTGCACTTTATTCAATCACTATATGAGCACCAAGCACTTCATAAATTTGTATGTATTTTATGTTTGTATGGCACAAGCCAGTATGTCATTAAATTGTTTAGATTAATATATATTCTGCTAGCGCTGTCTTATATTTTCTTTCTATGATTTGTGATGGTAGCTTCATTCAGTTCTTTGACCTTAAAGAATACCATTTTTTGTGTTTATGTTTTTGGCCAGTTGACTTTACTTAGTTGTGTGTATTTTGAAAGGTGGCCTCATGCACACTGGACGCATTGGCCATCTCTGCCAGAAGCAATCCTTCTTGGCAGCAGTGTTTTGACAGAAAAAAAAGCTCGACCCTTGTAAATGCATGTAAAGTATGTAGGCACGGGGCGCATGCGCGGCGCGATGAGGGGAAGACGCGAGTAGCCCAAGCTCCGTCGGACCCGCTCACAGCAGGCTAAAAACACCGGGGCCAGACAGCACGAAAGACGGCGAAAACACCGCCGTTACCGAGGCAACACTCCCGCTCATGCCTACAAGGAGATCCAGGCATTTAAAACCCTCCAAACATAATCTGACGAACTTTCTCCTTGACTCCGCTCCCAGACAAGGCAGGAAGATGTCCCAAGATGGCGCCGGCGCCAGCTCTCGTGCCAGCACACAGCACACAGGGGAAACATCCATCCATCCATCCAAACATCCAACCCTCCAAACGAACAACGGGAACTGTGAGTACACCTCTCCCCTCTCCAAGGCTGATTTAGATGCCAGTCTGACTGCAATCTTTGAAAAACTGGTAGACAAGATAGAAAAAGAAGTACACAAATCTACTGAGGCCTTGTCCCAGGAGATAGCAGGCATTGGCAGTCGCACAGACATCCTTGAAACAAAACATGATGAACTCTCACTAGCCCACAATGATTTAAGGAAAGATTACGAATCGCTTGCTGACAGCTTTGCATTTATGCAAGCTCAAGTTGAAGATCTCGACAATAGAAACAGACGACATAACATTAGATTACGTGGAGTCCCTGAATCGGTCACAGATCTCATGCCCACAGTCTCCAAGATTTTTCACAACCTCCTCCCAGACAAACCGTTATCCGCATTTACATGCGACAGAATACACAGAGCACTACGCCCTAAACCAACCCCCGATAAACCTCCCAGAGACATTATTATGTGCATGAAAGATTTCCTGGTTAAAGAGGACATCATGCGCGCTGCGAGAAACTCACCCAATATTGCCCTGGATGGTAAAAAATTACAAATATATCCAGATATCTCCCCCGCCACTTTGGACAGAAGACGCAGGATGAAAGAGGTCACTAATATTCTGCAAGCAGCAAGAATAAAATATAGATGGGGTTTCCCATTTAAACTCACAATTCCATACAACGGCTCTACACACACAGTGTACAACATCATTGAAGGCAAAGAATTGCTAGTAAAATTGGGCCTACTGGAACCAGAACCTCCCAACCGTTTTCCATCAACTCCAAGACCCTCTCCAATTTGGTCTACACCGTCCTCCAGACGCAACACAAACGACCGAAGAAGTTGGCGCCAACCATTTCAAGATCAAGCACACTGAATACACTCCACGCTTAACCACATACTGGAAAAAATTTTTTTTTTTTTTTTTTGTTTTGTTTATTTGCTGAGTGGGAAGAGGAAGAAGGGGAGGAAGAGGAAAATAGAAGAATGACTCTTTTCTTTTGATCTTTCTGATTTCTTTTTTCGTTTCGTTCTCCAATCAACACCGTTTATCAAGACTCCTGGTTCGATTGTCATCATAAACTGTATCATATACAACTCCGTTATCCCCTATCCTTTGAAGATAGATCGAACTTTCCAACCAGCCCCCCCCCCCCCCTTTTTTCCCTTTTTTTTTTTTTTTTTTTTTTTTTTTTTCCCCCTCATATCATTACCTTCTTTCTCCCCCCTACCCTTCCCTCCCCCCAATTCCCCCCTTCCCCTCCCCTCTCCTAACCTATGCACCCCCTGGTAACAAACCCTTACTGTTTTAGTTTAGCTTAATCAATAAGCCTATGTGGTCCGCCGCCGCTAGATTGTCCCCCCTCCTGCTTTCGCGGTCAACTGCAGCATCCTTACTCGTAGGGGTGATGCACCTGGCCATGATTGCAGGTTTAGGACAGATTTGTCCTTCAAAAATGATGTTCAGTGACAAGAAAATTCTTGTCCCAATGTTTTTTTATTTTTTGTTGTTGTTACATACTATATTCGCCCTTAAGGCCAATGAAAAATTTTTCTTCAAAATTGGAAGTTACTGTTTTTTT
This sequence comes from Lithobates clamitans, assembly GCA_037952925.1. Lineage (NCBI taxonomy): Eukaryota > Metazoa > Chordata > Amphibia > Anura > Ranidae > Lithobates > Lithobates clamitans. The sequence goes on along the minus strand of JBBGZY010000279.1, from coordinate 5,823,596 downwards.
TTTCAGTTACAACAGATTAAGCAATATAATGTTTATCTCTGCTACTATGGGATGATTTTGGGGTATGATGTACAATTCAGGTTATTTCACCAAAAGTCATCACACATACCCCTACATCTCCTAAATAGCCTAGACATAATATTTTTTGAATTTACTTCAGAACTATACACTTATATGCTACTTGTTATATTCAGATTTGACTTTTTTCTTAAACATTTTCACTTATACATAACCAATGGTTCTTAAAGTATTGTCACATAACGTACAAGGTTTTAACTCACCCCATAAACGGAAAAAAGCCTTTCAACACTATAAAAGACTAGGGGCTGACATCATTCTTATGCAAGAAACACATTTCTCTACTACTAATCACCCAAACTACTTTAACAAGACCTACAACCAATATTATTATACTACTTTCCACAACAAAACTAGAGGTGTGGCCATTTTTATCCGTAATACCATTGTCTTTGATATACAAAATATATATAAAGATCCAGATAGTCGATATATCATTATTAAAGGACAAATAAATAACAAAACAATAACTATTGCTTCTATATATGCTCCTAACGAATCTCAATCAACTTTTTTTATAAACTTTTTCGAAAATCTTGACAAATATAGCTCTCCCCACATAATTTTGGGTGGAGACTTTAACTTAACCTCACACCCAACCCTTGATAGAAGCAAGACATCTTCTTCCTCCAAAGCTTTTTCTAAATCATTGAACCGCTCTCTAAATAAATTCCAACTGGTCGACTCTTGGAGGGCCCATAACGTTGGAATCAAAGCATATACACACTACTCCCATCCCCATGATGTCTATGCCAGACTAGACTATATTTTCTGCACTCCTATCTTATTAGCCAACTCATCCAAAGCTCTTATTCATCCTTGCCCATGGTCAGACCATGACATCACCTCATTTGACACATCACATATTGGACTCTTGCCCTCCCCCTACAATTGGCGACTAAATGATTCAATTTTAACTGACCCATCAACAATACAAACTATTACATCACATATTGAAAACTACTTTATAGAAAATGCTGTAGACGACACCCCCCTTACAACACTTTGGGTAGCGCATAAAGCTGTTATCCGAGGTCATCTAATCAGCCTAGCGGCAAACAAAAACAAAGAAAGAATCTCCAACATCAAAAGCCTCACTAAAGACCTAAACTCTCTATATAACAAATTACAACACAACCCAACTCACGAAATCACAAAACAAATACAAGACAAACGTAAGGCCTTAGACCTTATCTTATCCGCTAACACAGAAAAATCCCTCAGATTTTCAAAAGCTAAATTTCTACTCCATAGTAATTCCCCCTCAACTATGTTTGCCAAAAAACTAAACAATGAACACAAACCCCCACATATTTACAAATTAAGAGATCAAACCGGTAACATGATTACCCACCCTCAAGAAGTCCTTAAAATATTCTCCACATTTTACAAAGATCTCCTTTCCAGTTCACAACCCCCTCTTAGCCAATCCACTAAATCATGGCTAGATGATATACAATTACCTATCCTAAACTCACAACAAATAGAATTCCTTAATGCTCCATGTACAGAGATGGAGATAACCAAAATAATCAAATCCCTCAAGACATCCACCGCCCCAGGCCCAGATGGATTCTCATCTTCATACTATAAAAAATTCACTTCCTCATTAACACCTTACCTGACCAAACTTTTTAATCATATCCTCAACGGCAACCACTTCCCAGACGAGATGCTCCTAGCTAACCTTTCCCTTATCCCTAAACCACTGAAAGACCACTCCCTTCCCCAAAACTATCGCCCTATCTCAGTCCTCAATAATGACCTTAAAATCTTTGGGAGAATGCTTTCTGACAGATTGGCTACGGTCATTACTGATCTGATACATGTTGATCAGACTGGCTTCATTCCGGGAAGACAAATTATCGATAATGTTAGATTAGTAACCAATATTTTACAAGATGCTAAGATACACACCCGCCAAGTATGTCTCCTTAGTTTAGACATCCATAAAGCGTTTGATAGCGTTAGCTGGTCTTACCTTAACTTTCTCCTACCCAAATATGGAATCTCAGACAAATTCCTGCAAGGATTTAACGCATTATATCACCATCCTCAAACTAGAATCAAAATCCCTGGACATATCTCTGAATTTTTCTCCCTTAGTAGAGGCACTAGACAAGGCTGCCCCTTATCGCCATTATTATTTGCCCTCGCAATTGAACCCCTAGCCCACAAAATTAGAAACAGCATTGATATTAAAGGATACACTAAAGGAAATAAGGATTTCAAACTCAGCTTATATGCTGATGATGCACTTATTTTTCTCACAGAACCCCTTACTTCCATCCCATCTCTCCTCAAAGAACTCCAATCCTTTCACACCATCTCAGGACTCAAAATTAATACCAACAAATGCTCTGCCCTACCAATTAATTATACCCAAGAAACACAATCTTCACTTTCAAAAAATTTCCCATTTGTATGGTGCCCTCAGTCATTTAAATATCTAGGTGTCACAATCCCCTCATCACATAAGCTCTTGTATAAATCCAACTATATCCCACTATTTTCGCAGATCACTACTCTTTTGAAATCCTGGTCATCTTTTCACATATCATTCCTGGGCAGAATATGCGCCATTAAAATGACGATCCTTCCCAAACTCCTATATTATTTCCGTGCCCTACCAATCAATGTTCCAAAATCCAAATTGATCTCCCTTCAAAGAGAAATCAATAAATTTATATGGGCGGATAGAAAACCCAGATTTAGTTATACCCTTATGCATAGACCTCAATCAGCAGGAGGCTTAGGCCTACCTAACTTATGGCTTTATTACCTTGCTGCCAGATTAATACAAATTACTCAATGGTTCATACCTACTAATGAATTACCTTGGAAACAATTCGAAACCATCTCTATATCCCCGCTACATATACAAGGAATATTGTGGTCTAATTACACCTCATACAACAAACTTGTTAAACATAATACTATCATTGCTCAATTCTATCAAATATGGAATAAATGCAAAGACATATTCAAGCTATCTTCTGACACCCCTCCATTAGCTTCATTTCTAGGTGACCCTAGACTCCCATATGCCTATAACAATAGCCAGTCCTTCTCCCTTTGGATCAACAAAAACATCACCACACTTAGATCCCTCCAACTAAAATGGGAATTTGTTCCATTCTCTACATTACAGGCTACACATGGCCTACCCATTACCGAACTCCATCACTACCATATAATTAAAAATTTCTATGCCAAATATTATTCACTCAACACACACCCCACTCACACTACATTTGAACAAATATGCATCTCATCTCCCAGAGACAGAGGCCTCATCTCAAGACTATATAATTATCTTAGAGATTTTGGATTGCCAGATAAATCCACACCGATGCTTCATTGGGAGACTGACATGGATGTTGTACTCAATATGGAAGATTGGACTTCCATGTCAGATAATCTCCGCAAAAGTAATAAGGCTATTTCCTTCAGAGAGACCCCAATAAAAATTTTTTCCAGATGGTACTTAACTCCCTCCAAACTTCACACATACTATCCATCCATCTCTCCAAACTGTTTCAGGGGATGCTCTGATTCGGGCACTCTTTTACACACATTCTGGGGATGCAAACATCTTAATCAAATCTGGCTCAAGGCCATTGAGATAATAGAAAACTCCTCTAAACAAAAAATTATACCCACCCCTCAAATATGCTTACTGTATGCCAACATACCAAACATTCCCTCTCCATGTATGAGATTATTCCATTCCTTATGCAGTTCTATACAATGGATGATAGCCTATAACTGGAAAACTGATACGCTACCCTGGCAGCAAGTAATGGATAGAATGGAATCACTTAAACTCTCTGAGTGGATATACCATACTCTAAATGATACAATTCACATTCACCAAAGAAAATGGTCTTACTGGAACCCGATATAAATTTTCATTGTGATACTATATTGTTTCCCCACGATTATATATTTTTCTATTGTATTATACCACATGTCATCCCTGTACAAGTAATTTGTTAATAATTTTACCTCCATGCTGACAATTTAAGATTATATTCCTTTATTATGTCACAGTTTATATAATTGTAAAACACAATGTGTTATGTACTTTTTGATTGTTTTTTTGAACTTCCAAATAAAACTTTTGTAAACAAAAAAAAAGTATGTAGGCACATTTCGGCATGCTTAGACGCATCAAGCACTTGGCATTTAATTAATTTAATTGGCCAGAATATTTTTTTATTCTGGACATTGAAATAAATGAATGCTCAAGCACTAAAAGTGCCTATTGTTAACACACATGTAGACACAATACACGGGTCAAGCATTTTTTCCTGCCAAAACACTTCTGATCGCACTGGCAGTGGGTTTTTTTCTTTGCCTCTAAACACCCCTACATTAAACTCTCTAAACGCCTATGTGTGCATGGACACATAGGCTAATACGCAGGGGAATTTAGAAGCAGAAAAAACAAAGGTATACATCGCTAGCAGCAGCACTATAAAATGCCCAGTGTGCCCTTTTTAGAAACTTACTTTAGCTCTCATATGAACAAAATTGTGGAAGAGTTCCCTATTTTACCTTGAGCTACACTATCTTTGTTACATGTCCCAAAATTAAACTGTTACATTATAGTAGTTCCATTTTTGGGGCAACCAGATCCTCAAACTTTTCTCAATTACCACATGTCTAATATGTTTATTAATATTGATTACCTCATAGCTGATCTGTGGATCTGGCTGAATTACAAGGAAACTAATACAATAATAGACAAAGAGACAGCAGTAGGGATTTTCGCTAGGACTGAGCATACACAGACCAACAACTTCTGATATCTGTGACTTTTATTTTATTGGTAATCTACAACAAGATATCCTCCTTGACTTTTATGACAGGAGAGCATTACAAAAACTAGTAACAAGTTCCTTTTTTTTTCTTTTGTGGGGATACCTTTTGGGCACCACTGATAAAGATTGTAAGCTATTATCATTCTGGCCTAATTTCTATATATACAGTGATGACTGCATTACAAACTATAGAAAAAATGTGTAACAGATAGCTATACAAGGAAAGGCTGCCTCTTGTTCTCTACTGCCTATGGGAACAGGTCTACTGAGCCTACTGGTAAATTCAATGCTATAAGTGGATAGCTGCATTAATAATGTGTAACATGCAAATTTCTTATGTGCAAGAAAAATTAAGACGTTGTATCAAAAAAATCATATATAGTCTGTGAACACACCTTAGTGATTCTGATTCAGTGCCAATGATTTTATTTCACACCACTGTGAGTGAATCCTTCATCATAAACACCACTCCATCACCAGAACTCCTCCAATACAGAGCGTGTCCATCCACTCAACCAGCGATGTTAGGTTAAGTATGTTGCTCAATATACCCTTTATTTTTAAACCATCCAGGAATCATGTGCATGCACTCTGTATCACTCATATAATGAAAAAGGTACCATTATATTGCACCATGTTTATTTTATGACAGGATAAACATGCATAAAATAAATGCCCACTCACATTTAAAAGTGCCCTCTGACCAGCACTAAGTCTATCCAGCAAACAGATGTATGTTCCACACGCCGCTCTGTATACTGCAGCCGGCGTGCGTTCCAATCTCAGCTGTTTGGATTACCAAAAGCAGGAACTCACATGCCTTGACATGTTTTGCATACTCAATGCATCATCAGGAACATGACATGGATCACAAGATGGACACGCCCTGTATTGGAGGAGTTTTGGTGAGTGAGTGGTGTTTATGGTGAAGGATTCACTCACAGCGGTGTGAAATAGAATCTTTGGCACTGAATCAGAATCACTAAAGAGTGTTCACAGACTATAAATTATTTTTTGATACAACTTCATTTTTTATTTTTTTTTGCACAAGTGGACTATTATTTACACATAGGTTGTATTACTGGACTAATTTGCCCAAAAAAGGGGATTTGCATGTTACACATTAGTGCAGCTATTCACTTATAGAATTGTTATTTGATATTTTCACTGTATAGTGAAGTACTTTAGCTGCAGATGATGAGCTTAATATTAATTATTGTTTATAATTTGCGCCGGTGACACATATATTATACTGGTAAATTCAGGCCTGATTTTGTTCTTCTTTGGAAGCAATTTTCTATTTTGAAGGCTAGAACTGGTTTATATCAGGAGACACAGCACCATTCCTTTTTGGCAAATGGTAAATCTATTTTCCTCCTCCTGTGAGGGGTGCTCTCCTGTCTATTTTGGTAAGTACTAACCTTTCTAATATGAGGTATATATATATATATATATATATATATATATATATATATATATATATATATTTATGTTAATGATGACTCCCTTTTGCGATAAATAATGTCCCCAGGGCCTCATATATTTATTTGCTTTGCAATCTGCAGAAAGATAGGTGCATTATTATTTCTCAGGATAGATTCCAGAAAATAAGTTGGTATGGATTTTTTTTTTCATTTTGAAACTTATTGGGACACATATCTTGATACATACAGGGGATGCATCGGACATACATCCCTTTGTGGTTTATAAATGGCCTTGCCAAATTACGAGACAAAGAAGCCAAGAGCCTCTTGCAACTTTTTTTTTTAAAGCTAGCACCAATGTCTATCTATTACAGCACTATCGGTTTAAAAGATGTTACTCTAATGTTGTAAGTCCTATTATGTGCATTATTTACCTTGCATGCTGTGCAGATATAGCCATGATTTTACTTTTAAAGCTTCAGAATAACCATCGCATCACCTTGAATGCTTTTGGCTCAATTACTTTGGGTTGTCCCCTGAGGCATTAAACATATCATGCCTGCTACGCTTTGCTAGCATCCTAATATGCCTTTTGCCTTGGTGCATCTTTTTTCATTGAAATGAATGAGAACAGAATGCCATTCATTTTAAATTGCTTCCAGCATTATCTGCGTTCCAAGGTATTGAGCTGATGAAATATCCATACTCATAACCGTCAAACCAGTGCTAGAGAGTAACATTTGGTGTTCATCACTCTCTGTAAAGTGTCCACAGGGATTATATAGAAAGGTGAATCTGCCCTCAGAAGAAGGTTACATCTTTTTAAGTTGTGGCTGCTATTAAAATTCTATGTATCTATGTATCTATCTATGTATCTATCTATGTATCTATGTATCTATCTATCTATCTATCTATCTATCTATCTATCTATCTATCTATCTATCTATCTATCTATCTATCTATCTATCTATCTATCTATCTATCTATCTATCTATCTATCTATCTATCTATCTATCTATCTATCTATCTATCTATCTATCTATCTATCTATCTATCTATCTATCTAATGTATAAAGTGCTGTAAGCAAAAGTGCAGAGTCCATTGACTGTGACCAGTGATATATGTGAATCACTGTATAAAGTAAATTCATAAAGGCCAGATAGTCAAAACGTGGAAGAAATAAGTCCATTCTTGAAGAAGAAGATATGTTCAGAAGTGACATGAAACAGCGTGATAGCAGATAAAACACCAGGATTAATGTGTCTTCCACCCGGGAATATAGGTAAATACTCTTACCGGAAGTAGTGGACTCACATGCCATCGGCAGTGAGTCAATCAAGCTTAGGCAACCAGGACGTGGAACTCCAATGCTGGATCCTGGGACTCCCAAAGAAGAGAATGGAACTGGAACTCAGATGCAGATCAATTGAGATGCAGACAGCGAGTACAGGACGCTTTCATCCAAATAAATATGGGGATTGTAAAAAGAGAAAAGCCTCCATATGGTGTAGATCAAAATGGTTATGTTTATTTTAAAAGTACATACATTAAGTCAAAGATGTGTACAAAATTGTGATCACAATTACAAAATTGTACAAAAAGTAGAAAATTGTGATCATAAAAGCAATGTGAGGAGCTAAAACAGCGAGCCCGGGGCGTTTTGTCCCAATAGACTTCAACTGGGGCATAAGACAGCTCCCCCACATTGCCTGCATTTATAAAGTACATAATGGTCAAATAGCCAATGAGAACGGTGCGGTTCCGCTCACAGCACCAAAACCAGAAGCATGCCTCGCTCTGGAGGCTAGTGAATGGAACAGCACCTGTCACATGACCCTGTGCTTGCCATCCAAGCCTTGTTCTGATCAAAGCGCGATGACATCACTGCATCTCTAATGGAGTGCGCTCCAAGCCTCAAGTCAGAATGAATGAAGCCTCATTTTGAACGACGGACCAAGGTAACCACAAGTGAACAAAAGTTCAATGTGACACCCTGGAAACAATCTAAACTAGAAAAAGCATATACATGAGTAAATAACAAAAGGGGCTCAATAACAAACATCTAACAAGGAAGAACCCTGCATGAACATGGTTATATAAAAGACAATTGGTCTAACAAATTTAAAACAAAAAATTGGGCTCAATAAAAATATAATCAGAATTCAATCGATGTGCATATCAAAAAAATGTTGACTCAGATAAATGAAGAACATATAAATTAAGCTTGAGTAATAAAATAATTTATATCCAAGTCAACCTTCATACCGAACGGTGAGTACGATTTAAGTTCATGTATCCAATGAGTTTTGAGACGAGATACCCCACGTAGATATGAATCCCTCCCCAGTGTGGGATGAATTTGTCTATGACCTGAAACTGGGTACCAGTGGGGTCTTTATTGTGGTGTTTCAAATAGTGACGGTGAAGCTGTGATTAATACAACCCTTCTTTATACTGGCCAAATGTTCATTGATCCTCACCAAGAAGGTTCTCATGGTGCATCCCACGCATTGCTTTTTACAAGGACAAGTTAGTAAATAAACTATAAATCTGGTAGCTCAAGTAGTGAAATGTTTCATATGATAACTGCGTTGAGTGGTGGTGGATTGAAATGTATCAGTTTTGCATCTCCCACAAATATTGTGGAGGCAAACATTGCATTTAATAATAACCCTTGCATTGTTGGAAAAAGGAAATGGTTCTAGGGGGTCAATAACATTGGGCGCAATGTCCCCCTGTATGGACAGCGGCCCTCTGTATATGACACCCGCACGCTCAGGAATAACTGGACCCAGATATCTATAACTCTTGAGAACCTTCCAATGTTTATTGAAGATCTCTTTGATTTGCCCGTGTTGAATAGAGAAAGTGGTGAAAAAAGACCACTTATGTTGATTTTCCTGAATGGGTCTAGGATGATCAGTTAATAAAGTATTCCTGTCCATGATGGAGGTCTATTAATGTCTACATATAGATCTGCAGGTTTGTAGCCCTTCTCAATAAATCTCTTTTTCAGAATTTGTGACTGGTAATGAAAATCTGCTATATTAGTACAGTTACGGCATAGTCGAAAGAATTGACTGCGTGGAACTGACATTAAGCATTGGCTATGGTGGCAGCTGCCATTCTGGTTGAAAGCTGCCACCATAGCCAATGGTTAATGTCAGTGATAGATATCTGGGTCCAGTTATTCTTGATCGTGTAGGTGTCGTATACAGAGGGGCGTGGTCCATACAGGGGGACATTGCACCCAATGTTATTGACCCACCTAGAACCGGCACTGTTTCATTCACTGGCCTCCAGCATGAGGCGTGCAGCTCACGTCGGCAGACATGCTTCCGTTTTTGCTGCTGTGAGTGGAGCTGCGCTGTCCTCATTGGCTGTTTGACTATTATGTACTTTATAAATGCAGGCAACGTTGGGGAGCTGTCTTATACCCCAGTTGAAGTCCATTGGCCTGAAACGTGTCAGGCTCACTGTTTTTAGCTCCCCCCAGGTGGGAATGGTAATCCGGTTCCCTGTTCCAAACCTATGTTGGTGGTTTATACACATGGTGGAGGAAGCTGAGTATCTCTTCTCACTTGGAATTGTATATACATATAGTATATAATGGATAATTGTGAATGCAATTTCCGTCTGGGAAAAACTCCATTCATCCTATTCTTTCACCCCCCTACTTTCCTTCTCTTTCCTTCTACAAACTCCCCCCAGTTTTATTTTTTACTTTGAACATTGTTTATTTACCAATACATTCGTGACTTATCACATTCTACACTTTTATTCAATATATTGGTTGTACTATACTGAACTCTCTTTAGATATATCTTTACTAACTGATCTTAGTGCAACATTTATTTACTAAGAAGGTTTTGTTTGTTTTTTTCATACTGTATCCATATCTATATTTTTTGCATACTAATTATATGTGAATTCCTTTTAATTGTAACTTCTCTATGTTTAATTTTTGGAATTTACTTTATCATTTTTTTATGCATCCGATCTATGATAAAACACAATAAAATCCTTGTACTGGGAATTATATAAAAATAAAAACAAATGTGTTGCGCTTAAATATAAAAGTAAATGAATGAAAATACAAATCAGTCCATGTGTCTTCAAAATGGCACCAATGAAATGCCTTCACAGTATGAATATGTGCAAAAGTTCTTATTCACTCAGCTCCTCCACCATGTGAATAGACCACCACCATAGGTTTGGATATACTCTTACTAGGGATGAGCCGAACACCCCCCTGTTCGGTTCGCACCAGAACATGCGAACAGGAAAAAAGTTTGTTCGAACACGCGAACACCGTTAAAGTCTATGGGACACGAACATGAATAATCAAAAGTGCTAATTTTAAAGGCTTATATGCAAGTTATTGTCATAAAAAGTGTTTGGGGACCTGGGTCCTGCCCCAGGGGACATGGATCAATGCAAAAAAAGTTTTAAAAATGGCCGTTTTTTCACGAGCAGTGATTTTAATAAGGCTTAAAGTCAAACAATAAAAGTGTAATATCCCTTTAAATTTCGTAGCTGGGGGGTGTCTATAGTATGCCTGTAAAGGGGCGCATGTTTCCCGTGTTTAGAACAGTCTGACAGCAAAATGATATTTCGAAGGAAAAAACCCATTTAAAACTACTTTACTTACGGCTATTGCATTGCCGACAATACACATAGAAGTTCATTGATAAAAACGGCATGGTAATTCCCCACCGGGGAACCCCGAACCAAAATTTTAAAAAAAATGACGTGGGAGTCCCCCTAAATTCCATACCAGGCCCTTCAGGTCTGGTATGGATATTAAGGGGAATCCCGGCCAAAATGAAAAAAAAAAATGACCTGGGATTCCCCCTAAATTCCATACCAGACCCTTCAGGTCTGGTATGGATTTTAAGGGGAACCCCGCGACAAAAAAAAAAACCAACGGTGTGGGGTCCCCCCAAAAATCCATACCAGACCCTTATCTGAGCACGCAACCTGGCAGGCCGCAGGAAAAGGGGGGGTGAGAGTGCGGCCCCCTCCCTCCTGAACTGTACCAGGCCACATGCCCTCAACATTGGGAGGGTGCTTTGAGGTAGCCCCCAAAACACCTTGTCCCCATGTTGATGAGGACAAGGGCCTCACCCCCACAACCCTGGCCGGTGGTTGTGGGGGTCTGCGGGTGGGGGGCTTATCGGAATCTGGAAGCCCCCTTTAACAAGGGGACCCCCAGATCCTGGCCCCCCCTGACGTTTTTAAAACTTTTTTAAATTGATACTTGTCCCCTGGGGCAGGACCCAGGTCCCCAAACACTTTTTATGACAATAACTTGCATATAAGCCTTTAAAATGAGCACTTTTGATTTCTCCCATAGACTTTTAAAATGTGTTCCGCGGCTTTCGAATTTGCGGCGTACACTCCAAATTGTTCGCAGTTCGGCGAACTTGCGAACAGCCAATGTTCGAGTCGAACATGAGTTCTACTCAAACTTGAAGCTCATCCCTAACTCTTACCAGAGAGTATTGATCACCTATTACAGATGGTCAAAAGGGGCTCATGCTTCTCATAAGCTCCATCCACGGTTGTTCCTCAGTAGGGATGGTCCCGATGTCCGAGTCGAATGTAAGTTCGACTGGAACATCGGGTGTTCGCCTGTTCGCTGAATAGCGAACAATTTGGAGTGTACGCGGCAAATTCGAAAGCCGCGGAACACATTTTAAAAGTCTATGGGAGAAATCAAAAGTGCTCATTTTAAAGGCTTATATGCACGGTATTGTCATAAAAAGTGTTTGGGGACCTGGGTCCTGCCCCAGGGGACAAGTATCAATTCAAAAAAAGTTTTAAAAACGTCAGTTTTTTCGGGAGCAGTGATTTTAATAATGCTTAAAGTGAAACAATAAAAGTGTAATATGCCTTTAAATTTCATACCTGGGGGGAGTCTATAGTATGCCTGTAAAGTGGCATGTTTCCCATGTTTATAACAGTCCGAGAACAAAATGATATTTCTATATAAGGAAAAAAAGTAATTTAAAAGTACTCATGGCTGTAATGAATTGTCGGTCCCGGCAATACACATAAAAGTTCATTGATAAAAATGGCATGGGATTCCCCCACAGGGGAACCCCGAACCAAAATTTAATAAAAAAATGCGTGGGGGTCCCCCACAATTCCAAAAAAAAAATGCGTGGGGGTCCCCCCCCAATTCCATACCAGGCCCTTCAGGTCTGGTATGGATATTAAGGAGAACCCTGCGCCAACATTTTTTTTAAAAATGGCGAGGGGGTCCCCCTCAAAATCACAAGTCTGGTATGGATTTTAAGGGGAACCCAGCGACAAAATAAAAAAATGGCGTGGGGTCCCCCCAAAAATACATAACAGACCCTTATCTGAGCATGCAACCCAGCAGGCCGCAGAAAAAGAGGGGGGACAAGAGAGCGCCCCCCCTCCTGAACCATACCAGGTCACATGCCCTCAACACTGGGAGGGTGCTTTGGGGTAGCCCCCCAAATCACCTTGTCCCCATTTTGATGGGGAGAAGGGCCTCATCCCCACAACCCTTGCCCGGTGGTTGTGGAGGTCCGCTGGCGGGGGGATTATTGGAATCTGAAAGCCCCCTTTAACAAGGGGACCCCCAGATCCCGCCCCCCGTGTGAAATGGTAACGGGGTACAAATGGACCCCTACCAGTTCACAAAAAATGTGCGAAAATGGTAAAAAAAAACACAATACACGCCTTGGACCAAGTCCTTTATTAAAAAAATTAAAAAATAATACTGTCCCACAAAGTTTTCTTCCTCTCTCGCTCCAACAAACCAAAAAAAAAAAAAGCCACATGGCGCCTTCGATCTGCCTCCATGGGAGGCACCCGCCATAATGACCGGCCGCTCTCAGGTGACAGCTCTTTTACAACTGAGGGCGGGGCCATACAATGATGTCGTCGGGTTACCCTGCCCCCCTCTGATGCACGGGGACATCCCTATGGCTTCCCCATAGCGTTAGAGGGGGCGGGGTCACTCAGTTAGGTAACTGGGTGGCCCTGCCCCCTCTGACGCTACAGGAAAGCCATAGAGATGTCCCCGTGCATCAGAGGGGGACGGACCGGGTGGCCCCACCCCCCTCTGACACTACGGGAAAGCCATAGGGATGTCCCTGTGCCTTAGAGGGGGGCGGGGTCACACGGCGATATCATCGTGTGGCCCCGCCCTTACTTATAAAAGAGCTGTCACCTGAGAGTGGCCAGGTCATTACATCGGGTGCCTCCCATGGAGGCAGATCATAGGCGGCGTTCGGCTTTTTTTTCTCTTTTTCGGTCCGTCAGAGCGCGAGAAGAAGAAGAAGAAGACTCCGTGGGACAGTTTTATAGTTTGATTTTTTTAAATAAAGGACTTGTCCCAAGGCGTGTATTGTGTTTTTTTTTACCATTTTCACACATTTTTTGTGAAAAGGTAGGGGTATATTTGTACCCTGTTACCATTTCACACAGGGGGGCCGGGATCTTGGAGTCCCCTTGTTAAAGTGGGCTTCCAGAATCCGATAAGCCTGTAATGACTGTAACAGGATGACTGCCAGCGTCCCATGTATTTGATGACATGGGATGGGACCCCTTGCTTGGATGCTGCTGACGCCGCCCGATCCTAAAGGAATGACCCGAAAACTGTTTCGGATTTAACCCCAATTTAGCAATCAAAATTCTAACATGTGATATGAACTGTCCAGAAGCAAGAGGCTGCGTGGGTAAAGAAAGTAAAGGGTTATCGAGAGGGGCTGCTACAAACATGGAAGAGAGCTGGTCCAAAACCTCAACTGGACATCAGAAAGTGTTGGTTTTGTAATAATTGATCACAAAACCCTGACCTGTCTACCGGTTTTTGTTGTTGGGGAGTTGAAGTGAAAAATGATCAGGTAACCTGGTGAGACTACCTTTGAGAAGTACAGGTGCATTACGGCCGGCTTGGGACACCTCCCTGGGTCGGAGGAAACCAAAGTAACTAAGGCAAAACATTCGCCTTGAGGACAAAGCTGGGGCCTGACCCAAAGGGTAAAAGAGACAATGAATCCACTATCCCACGAAAGATCTGGCTGGAGATAGGCATGCGTGTCAACTGTGCCTGTCCCTGACTTTTCTGGATACCTTTAAGAAGGGCTTTGATGGGATGAGCTGCAGAAATGGACAGTCTGTCAGGATTGTGAAGTGAGAATAAGTGCTGAATACCTGACAGGTACAACTTGATGTTATTAAATGACAGGAGGGATAACTTGCCATGACAATAAGCCATGAAAGCCATCATGTACTTGACATCCCTAACCCAATTGCAGGAATAGAGGGACATAAAACCACAAAAACACCTCCACGCTGTCTTGTAAGCCCTGAGAGTGTTCCTTGACAGTGACGCATTCACCAAACGGATGCCTGCGCCCCGAGTGCGTCTAATCCAATGTCAACATGGAGAAAGGTTGAACTGGCTTGCCTACCAGATCTTCTTCTGGATGCTGTAGGAAAAAATGCCGGAAATCAAAATGAGATAAGGCATCAGCAGCCACATTATAGACACCACCTATGAACTCCCCCTGAGAATCAAAATGGTATCTGAGGCCCAACCATGTCAACTTGTGCATGAAGGACATTATCGGGAGAGACACTGATCTACCTTTATTCATAATCTCAGCTGTGGCTGAGTTATTGGTAAAGAAAACAACTGTGTGCCCAGCCCAAGTCGGTCCCCAATTGGATAAATCTCAAAAAGTGCAGAAGTCTGAGGAAACTTGGAAATGTTGAAAACCTCGGGGGGGCATGGGTAGGCAAACCACTGACATTCATATATAGCAGAAAAATCCACTAAGGATGCAGCATCCGAAAAAATTCTGGGGAACATGGTCGTAGGCGGATGGATAAACATGGTGATCCTGTTCCAGCTGCACAAGAACTGATCCCACATGAGCAGATCTGCACAAGCATCAGCTTGTAATTTCATGGCTGAATCAATGTCCTGATACAGGGGAAGAAGAGCCAACAGCCTGGAAACAAATGACCTGCCCTGAGGAATAATCCTCATGGCAAAGTTGAGCATGCCTAACAACGACTGCAAATCCTTCTTGGAGCACACAGGGGACCTGACCAGATTGTGAATTAAGCCTTGAATCCTATCTAGCTTATCCTGAGGCAAACTGGCGACCATAGGGCCGCTGTCTAAGGAGGCCCTTCAACCTTGGGAGCAGCTAGGGGGACTTTCAAATCCACAAACAGTTCCGTGAGTGCTATGAGGTCCTTGGGAGACTGCTCAGAGCTTTCTAATAACAAAAAATCATCCAAGTAGTGAATCATCTTACGACACCCTTTGCGATTGGACAATACCCAATTGAGAGCTGAGGCAAAAATATTTAAAAGCTAGGGACTGCTCTTAGAGCCAAATGTCAGTTCTGTGGCAAAATAATACTGGTCCCACCATTTGAACCCATGCCATTGCCAGATGGAAGGTTTGATGGGGAGGAGTTTGAAGGCATCCGAAATATCCACTTTGGATAACCATGTGCCCCTACCAGACTGTAAAATGTGTTGAATGGCCAAGTTACTGATGAATATTGCAGTGAAAATTCTGATTGAATGAGAGAATTTAGACTAGGTATATGTGATAAATGAGGAGCAAACAAGTCATAGATTAACCAAAATTTGTTTGAAAATGCAGACTTTATCACACTGATGGGGCTAACTCTCCACATGCTGAATGGTGAACAAGAAAATGGCCCTATGACAAACCTCTTGGCTAACTCGATCTGTAATAATTCATCCACTAACCGGCATTCCTGGCATCGGATAACAAATAGCACACTCAAAGGACTCCAGAGGTAAAGTGATGAGGCCTGTATGAAACCCATCAGAAAAACCTTCCACAAGAAAATGCCTAAGAGCTTGGGATGGGTGGTGTAACAACCAGTAATCTAACCTGGATGTGTTGACTCGGCTCAGTCATGATGAACTGGATGACTTGATGAGATAGGCTGATTTGGGGTGTGCTCTGAAACAGTTGCCACAAATACGGAGGAGTCTGCATTGATTATAATTGCAGACCATGTAGTTGAAATTATTGCACAGCTGAGCCTTGCCAAGATAGTGTATGGGTCTGCCCAGTTTGTTAACCTGCCCCGATGGCCCTGTGGAGGAACCACTGGACCCCTGCCTGGTGGACCCGGTAGGTATGGGATGTTCCAGGTTAGGACACCAATTGGAGGTATGAGCAGATGACTGGCAATTATCACAAGTTGGAGACTTCTGACTGGTAAAATGCCTAAAGAATAGCTCCGTGTCTATATTGCTCCAACATGTGACTAACTGAAATTGCGCCCAAGTGGCAGCGACTTTTGCCGAAAACGACCGGTGGTAATCATAAAATGTAGAATTATATATATTTGTGGGCTAGATCCACCACCTTGTGGAGATACAGGTCGAACTCCTCTCTCCTGCCAGGACTGACGGTACAAATAACATCCTTATAACATCCTTATAAATACCAAAGGAGAGAACATATTTGGCTATGCTCAGTTTGAAATTAAGCCTCGGATCCCTGGTCTTGAGGACCACCGAGACTTCCCCCGCCTAGCGTAAGCCTTGTTCTCAACAATGTCCTGCAAAGCTATGAGCAGGGATGCCAAGTTATTGTCCTTCCCCTCCAGAATGTGTTTTTTCAGATTGGCCAAGATGAAGTACACAGGGAATATGGAAGGTAGTATTGATAGTGGTGAAGGAACAGCAAGAGGTAATAGCACACTGGTATTACCTACAGAGGTTCCGGATGCCACAGGGCCTATAGAAGCTGCTGAAACTTCCACTGTGGCTGGACGGGCCTCCATCATGTCCATCCTATCCTGTAACTGCTGAACTGAAGTGGAGAGCATATTTAAAACTGTATGGATCTGAGTCAGAGATGTGAGTAGCGACACATGCTCTGCACTGGTGGATGGCTGCGGTTTGGAAACAGAAGTCTGAACAACTTCGCTTTCCTAGCCGTGGCCGAGAATGGAATGCCCCTGCATTGGAGCTCAGCTATGAGTTTTGGAATAGTCCAGTTTCTCAGGTATGGAGTGCTTCTGTGCTCCGAGACCCTAACTGGAGTAGGAGAGATGAAGGCAAATTCGTCACTCTCTGATATGTGTGACATGTTCAAATCTGTGGGAAAAACCAACTAGAGATAGTCAGACTAAACCACTAACAATACCCTAACACACTAACTAACACAGTGTGTGGTGCTGCAAGAACTGAAACAGCGCGTGTGGGAAACCTAGTGACCGTAACCCCCTGTGTGTGTGTGGTGAGCAAGCCCGAGTAACCTGCAGCGCCCAGACAGGTAATTAAAAATGAACACTCTGGGCTTGGTACCTACAGACCGTGGTAGGTAGAAAATAGGAATGAAAGTGACGTGCAACATATGACATATGATGTACGAGCAAGAAAACTGTAGCTAATACAATCCTTACAAACGAAACCTCAGCCCACATGGATCCGTAGACGTATTAGATACTGCTATGCCATGCACTTAGCTAACTGACCCCGACTGAATGACACACTGAACACACCTTGCTGCTCCAACGCGTAAATGTTGAATCCACCTGCAACAAAACCATGAAGTATGCACTGAAATTATGTGGAAAAATAACAAGAAATTACACTGACAATTAAGTGATTACCTGAAGCATGTGCATACGTGATGTCCTGGTGGAACCAGGCAACTCGTGCCCCCCCCCGCCCGCCATGAAACGAAGTACTGATGACGTGATTGTGGCTGCCCGGTGAGGGGCTGACATGTGGCCACCGAATGGTACTGATGAGATGTGGCAGAATGCCTGGGAATGCCAGTGGATTCTATGACAATGACCCCAGGTGCTGGAGTGGCTGACCAAGGACTGGCATTGAACACCACATGCATGGGTGTTGGCGACTAGGCAAACTCCCAAAACCATGGTGCAGCAGACCCTGACTGCCACCAGGACAGTGCCGCCTGTCACACCAGACCTGGACCCTGAAGGTCAGACAGCAGTGTGCCTCCCCCCCAACACCTCATTCCACACCTACCTGAGCAGAACACTGTACCTGGAATATACAGCAGAAGGTTCTGTAATGGAAAAGCCGTCAGACACAAACAAGCACCAGGGAAAGAGGAGCGTCTTCACCGCCGACTGCTACCTGGAAATGACGTCACTGACGAAAGCCTGCATGATCCGAACACATAGCTATATTTCCTGTGCTCACAACACTGCTTGCCCGCCTGAGAGCTGCAGCATGCATCTCCAAATCTGGATGCCATGAGACGCCTTGTGTTTGGGGCCAAGTGAAGCAGGATGCATGTACCCTGTACCCGTAATGCGTGAACCCATATGTGCAGTGCATGTGGTGAGTGACGGCCCAAATAATAGGCAATGGCCACCAGCTGTGGAATTACAGGGCTGACAAAGCTTTCCCAGTGATACCGTGGCTGGTATCTGAACTGTCAGCCGAACCTGAGAGTGGTGTTGGAACTGAAGGAGCCAGAGGAGCCAGAGAAAACAAAACGTCCACCGTGCTTATCCTACCGCCGAACCGGAACCAGAAACGACGTATCCACCTGCTATCCTGTACGAAACCCGGAAATGCTAGCCGCAATTGCAGGGAGAAGGAGGGGGGATTATAAGCCCCGGACTCCTCTTGCAAATACAGGCTAGCCAATGACCAGCCTTCTAAAATATATATATATATATATATATATATATATATATATATATATATACAGTATCTCACAAATGTGAGTACACCCCTCACATTTTTGTAAACATTTTATTATATCTTTTCATGTGACAACACTGAAGAAATGACACTTTGCTACAATGTAAAGTAGTGAGTGTACAGCTTGTATAACAGTATAAATTTGCTGTCCCCTCAAAATAACTCAACACACAGCCATTAATGTCTAAACTGCTGGCAACAAAAGTGAGTACACCCCTAAGTGAAAATGCCCAAATTGGGCCCAATTAGCCATTTTTCCTTCCCTGTGTCATGTGACTCGTTAGTGTTACATGGTCTCAGGTGTGAATGGAGAGCAGGTGTGTTAAATTTGGTGTTATTGCTCTCGCTCTTTCATACTGGTCACTGGAAGTTCAACATGGCACCTCATACCAAAGAACTCTCTGAGGATCTGAAAAAAAGAATTGTTGCTCTACATAAAGATGGCCTAGACTATAAGAAGATTGCCAAGACCTTAAAACTGAGCTGCAGCACGGTGGCCAAGACCATACAGCGGTTTAACAGGACAGGTTCCACTCAGAACAGGGATCGTAATGGTCGACCAAAGGTGTTGAGTGCACAAGCTCAGCGTCATATCCAGCGTCATCCAGCGTCATATCCAGAGGTTGGCTTTGGGAAGTAGATGTATGTGTGCTGCCAGCATTGCTGCAGAGTGGAAGGGGTGGGGGGCCTTTTTCGGACCATTCCTTGTAAACCCTAGAGATGTTTGTCCATGAAAATCCCAGGAGATCAGCAGTTTTTGAAATATTTAGACCAGCCCATCTGGCACAAACAACCATGCCATCCAGACGTGGTGAAGATGACTTGCTGAAGTTCAAATCGAGCATCAGAATGCGGAAGAAAGGAGTTACTCAAAGTTACTTAAAACTCCTTTCTTCCGCATTCTGATGCTCGATTTGAACTTCAGCAAGTCATCTTCACCACGTCTAGATGCCTAAATGCATTAGAGTTGCTGCCATATGATTGGCTGATTAGCAATTTGTGTTACCAAACAATAAAGTGGCCAGTGAGTGTATATATGTATATACTGTATTACAAAAGTATTGGGATGCCTGACTTTACACGCACATGAACTTGAATGGCATCCCAGTCCAACCCCTAAAAAACAATCTCACACCATATACTTCCCTCCACCAAACGATTTGGACCAGTGGCACAAAGCAAGGTCCATAAAGACATGGATGAGCGAGTTTGGGGTGGAGGAACTTGAATGGCCTGCACAGAGTCGTGACCTCAACCTGATAGAACACCTTTGAGATGAATTAGAGTGTACACTGCGAACCAGGCTTCCTTGTCCACATCAGTGCCCGACCTCACAAATGCGCTTCTGGAAGACTGGTCAAAGTCAAAAAATATTACTCCTTTTTAGGGATGAGTCGAACACCCCCCCCCCCCCCCCCACCAGAATATGCGAACAGGCAAAAAAAAAAAAATTTGTACGAACACTCGAACACCGTTAAAGTCTATGAAACATGAACATGAAAAATCAAAAGTGTTCATTTTAAAGGCTTATTTGCAAGTTATTGCCATAAAAAGTGTTTGGGGACCTGGGTCCTGCCCCAGGGGACATGTATCAATGCCGTTTTTTTCAGGAGCAGTAATTTTTATAATGCTTAAAGTGAAACAATAAAAATGAAATATTCCTACAAATATCGTGCCTGGGGGGTGTCCTTAGTATGCCTGTAAAGTAGCACATTTTTCCCGTGTTTATAACAGTACCACAGCAAAATGACATTTCTAAAGGAAAAAAGTCATTTAAAACTGCTTGCGGTTGTAATGTATTGTCGGGTCCCAGCAATATAGATAAAAACAGCATGGGTCCCCCTCAGTCCATTACCAGGCCCTTTGGGTCTGGTATGAATATTAAGGGGAACCCTGCACCCAAATAAAAAAAATTGCGTGGGGGTCCCCCCAAAAATCCATACCAGGCCCTTCAGGTCTCGTATGGATTTTAAAGAGAAACCCGAGCCAAAATTTAAAAGAAATGGCATAGGTTTCCCCCCAAAATCCATACCAAACCCTTATCCGAGCACGCAACCTGGCAGGCCACAGGAAAGGGGGGGCGAGAGAGCGCCCCCCCTCCTGAACTGCACCAGGCCACATGCCCTCAACATGGGGAGGGTGCTTTGGGGTCCCACCCAAAGCACCTTGTGCCACAAGGGCCTCATCCCCACAACCCTTGCCCGATGGTCATGGGGGTCTGTGGGCAGGGGGCTTATTGGAATCTGGAAGCCCCTTTAACAAGGGCACCCCCAGATCCCACCCCCCATGTGAATGGGTATCGGGTACATTGTACCCCTACACATTCACCAAAAAAAGTGTCAAAATGTAAGAAATTACAGTAGAAAAATTGGGACAAGTCCTTTATTATAAAAAAAAAATGTCCCGCGATGTCCATTCATCTTCCATCACAGTGTCCGACGACAAAAAAAAAACAGAAAAAACTCTACCTCCATGAGAGGCTTTCACTGACTGAAGCCTCTTTGCGATGATAGCTGTTATATAGCTGACGGTGGGGCCAACTGGTGATGTAAACGGGTGACCCTGCCCCCCTCTGATGTTACGTGATGTGATCCGCACACAATTTTTTTAAAATTTGGGTGAGGGATTCCCCTTAATATCGATACCAGACACAAAGGGCCTGGTAGTGGACTGTGGGGGGGACCCATGCCGTTTTCAATGATCTTTATCTATATTGCTGGGACCCAACAATACATTACAGCCACAAACATATTGCTCGCTGTTCAGTGAACGGCCAAACATCGGGCTCATCCCTACTCCTTTTTAAAGCTCATTCTGCTTGTAGTGAACTTCCTAACAATATACTTCATATTTTTCCTTTTTCATCAGTTATAAAGATCTTTATATCATTTTGGCTCACAGTGTGGATTACATGTAATGCAAACAGTTGAGTGAACCTAGGTAACCTGACCAAATAAGAAACATACTGAATGCATATGGGAAATGGCCCTAAAGCACAGCCACCACTCTGTGCTATTGGCTAGGAATATGCATACGGCACATTGTTTTCTCAAGGTACTTTTATTCCTGAAGGACAGAAACACACAGTAATAATCTATTCAAAATTATAGCAGAAGGTATTGTAGTGGAGTCAACAGTGGGAAAGACTATAAAAGCCCCAGAAAATATATAGCATTTAATGGTTATCTTGTTTCTTCTCAATTTTCATTCCTCTACTAAACTCAAAGCCCCGTTTCAATTTATTTTATTTCTATAAAGAATATGATCCCTTGGCGGTTTATTGGACAATGGCAAATCATAATGTGTAGCAGCAGTTAAAAAATGAGTTAATGAGCTGCAGGATAGAGGAAACAATAAATAAAACCTCCCCCTGCAGGCCAAAGAGATGGATGTAAAAAATAATGTAAACCATTAATATGGCATGAGTCGCAATTAAATTACAAGATTCAGTTTGACATGCACAATGCTAGCTTTTAAACCATTGAATTTATATGATATAAAATGGGTTTGCAATTTGTTATAGCAAGACAAGCTGTTTTGCTTCAGATATGGTAGTTCATTAACAAACTGGATTGATGTCATGCCCTTTTCTTTAGAAATAAAATCTGTTTTTTTCCTAGTCTTTTAATTAATGTCCTACATTGACCTCACCTCTGCTGATTCTAATCAAGTCTTTATGTAATCGCACTGTAAGGATAGCATGAAATGATTCACATTAATAAAGATGTGAGAATGGGCCTTGAAACCACAACCCATTGTTACTGTCACGCAATTAAAAGTAACAGGAGAAGCAAGCAGTAATGCACTGAGACATTGTATCTTGAGCTCTTTTTCTTAAACACTGACTATAACATACAGTTATCAATTAATACTTTAATGGGCAATTTACTGGCTTTCTTTTTTATATTCATAACATAGAGAAATCAAGAAAAAAGAAATCAATATAAAAGAGACATCAAAATTAATCTTAAGGTGACAATAAACCTTATTTTTTTTTCAATTAAAATAACAAACATGGTATGCTTACTGGCTTTGTGCAATGGTTTTGCACAGAGCAGCCCCAATCCTCTTCTACTTGGATCCCCCATTGGCACTCCAGGCTCCTCCTCCTTGGCAAGTACCCCCATGGAAAGCCGCTTTCCATGGGAGCACCAGTATGTGCTTGCTCCCAAATCGCCCTATCTGGATCTATTGAAATTTTTTCAACTTTCCATCTATTAAATCTTCTGCCCATGTTGTTTTAACTTTGGATAGTAAAACATTTTTTTCTGCCAGTAAATACCTTATACAGTCCACTTCCTGTTTCTTGTCTGGTCAAAAGCCCAAGCTTATGACATCATGCACAGTTTTCTCTTTCACTCTCGCAAGAGTTTGCCAGGAAGGGAGGGGGGATGAGTCATAAGAGGGCCAATGAGAGCTGCAGGGCTGCAGAGCTGGAGGTGTGCATGTGTGTCTGTGTAAATCCAGGAAGTGAACAGGCAGCAGCTTCAGCTGCCCACAGTTAAAATGGATGCAGCCAGACTCAGTGGAGGGAGATTTCTGTAGCATATTTGGCAAGTACAGAATCACAATATATATAAAATAATATGCAAAAGTGGTTAGAGGGAGGCTTCAGAATGGTAAGATTTTTTTATTACAAATTATGTGAGCAGACTGCAGTTCCTCTTTAAGGCTTTAGAACCACTTTAAAGTATAGGCATATCTTTTTTTTAAAAAAACCCTGTAGGCGTTCCTCAATCTACTTCCTTTGCTATATACCAAAAATCAGACCTCAATACAGACCCATTTTTAATGCACCCAACTATGCTGACAATACATTTTCTACTGGTGCCTGTGCTCCAGTGTGCAGACACAACTACAAGGTCTGTAGACATAAAAGCAAAGCCTAACCCCATAGGGGTTTGTATAAAAAAGGTAAGCCTGTACTTTAAAGCCCAACACCAGACAAAATGTTTAATTTCATTTTGGATAGCATGGGATTTGTATGTGGCCACACAACTTCAAAAAAGCTGGACTTTTACAGTGTTCAACATAATCCACTGTTGGTAAGGTAGTATAGACTTCACAAAGATTTTGTAAACTACATTGCAAAGTCCTACATGTCTGTCATATGTAATGAAGCTCATACATTGATTGCACTTACACTTCTTACTTCTTGCAGCCGCTTTCTGGTTCTTAAAGTGCATGTAAACCCACACTCACCCAGTATAAACTAATGGCACAGTATTAATGTATATATACATGCAAGCCTCCTGCATTTATCCTTACCTGGCAAATGTCACCCCCTTCAGTAGTAGGAGCCCCACAAAACTCTGGAATCGGTGGGTGTCTTTGCCGGAGCTCGGTGGGTGGAGTCGTGATATCACAAGACTCCCCGCCCACCTCTACACTCTCCTACTCTTTCTGCTGGCTGTGGGAGCTGACTGCACCATAAATATCCTCCTCAGTCACACTGATCTGCTGATCTCGAGGATCACGCCCCATGATGAGTAACATCCAGTCAAAACTCAGGAAAGGCACCACATAACTTCAGCATGTCCAATCATGCTGAGGTGTGGAGCAGCCAATCCTGGGAGAGCTGGAAAAGAAAGAAGGAGGGACGTGAAGCTGGAATTGTAACACACTCTCTACTCTCATGTCTTGCATGAGATAAAGAAATCAGATGTCAGTCACAGCAGTGGCGGATGTGGCTTTTCTTTTTGTGTTGTTTTTTATCTTAGGTTTTTACATCCACTTTAAGTGCTGATGAGTGGGAGGGTCTTCTTAACATAGTCAAATTATAGATACAAGGTGTTGCAATATGAGAACATCTGCTGGACATCAATCACATAAATCAGAAATTACTTTTTTGGGGGAGTTTATTAGGCTATCAATCTACAAAAAGTCATATAAGGAAGTCATGTATGGATTTGTTTAAAAGCTTGTGCTGCTTCAGCAGTCATGAAAGTTGAATTGCAGGACTGCTGAGGAACATCATTATCTATGACCCTTTATTTCCCAAACCTTTTAATTTCATTAATTTCCCTGTGGAACAGCGGTAACCCTTAAACAAGCATTGGGTGTAATATTTTGTGTGGTTCTCCCATTGCTTTTCTACATTTTTAGATTGTTCCTGTTGTGCTCTCAGTGACCTTCTGGTATAGGAGAGCTGTTTCAGGGAAACATTTACTCAATAATTCAAGTCTTGTGCCACATATCCTGATAGATTGTTTTAAAGTGTAAGTAAACCCCCCTATTGTTTTCAGCCAAGGAAGCTGCCCTATTTGCCTCTGTTTAATCTACAGCTGCCATGATGCTGCACATGTGATCAGTTTTGACATCAGCCATTGGATGGTTTGACAGTTTGTTTTTTGAAACTGGTAAATGGATGGGTTTACTTCTGCTTTAAATGTATTGCAAAATCATAGCTAACTGCAGACTGAGCTAGAAAGGTCATTTGTATTAGCTATAAAATAGCCTTTCTTTGCATAAATATATGCTAAACCAAAGTTTTTAAATGGTTTAGTTTATTTAAAGCATAGTCCAAGTTCCATTAAAAGTCAGTTTAAATATTTGTTTTTATTGGTCATTGGAGTGCTGAGTTTTCTCTTATCTTGAACACACCAATAGTAAGGCTACAAAGAATGTGTCATCCTTCATAGTTGGTTTTGACAATTATTTGTTTAATATATATATATATATATATATATATATATGGGAAACCCCAATCATTTTGCTTTGTAATAGTCACAGCAGCAGACCAGATCTGAACATTCTGATTGGAATACCTTGGCAAAGGAGTCTTTGAGTCAATACTTAAATCAAACCCTTTTTCCTACCCCTACAAGCAATATTTTTTGGATTAACATACTTTTTTAAATTTGCAGAACTTTTTATACTGATGTGAGGGGGGCCTCCGCTGGGGACACCTGATGTAAAGGGGTGCTCCGCTGGGGACTCCTGATGTGAGGGGGGGCTCCGCTGGGGACTCCTGATGTGAGGGGGGCTCCTCTGGGGACATCTGATGTGAGGGGGGGCTCCGCTGGGGACATCTGATGTAAGGGGGGCACAGCTGGGGACACTTGATGTAAAGGGGGCTCCGCTGGGGGCACCCGATGTAAGAGGGGGCTACGCTGGGACATCTGATGTAAGGGGGGACTCTGCTGAGGACATCTGATGTAAGGGGGGCTCCGCTGGGGACATCTGATGTAAGGGGGGCTCCACTGGGGCTCCGCTGGGGGCACCTGATGCAAGGACGGACTTTGCTGGGGCACCTGATACAATGACAGACTCTGCTGGCACACCTGATGGAAGGACGGACGGCTGGTGGCAGGGATCCCACTGATTCAGCATTATGGTGAGTTGAATTATTTTATTTTATATTACAATGTAATAATAGAAATAATGCACTTCAATCATCCTGACATCATAACAACCATAGTGCCGGGATGATTGAAGTGCTAACACCAGGTGTTTGGAGTATCTTTATCTGCTGATTGTTAAGCTTTCTAGAATACACATATTTCCATTGTTGTGTAGGATCTGGGGCTGCTGTCCCTCCATCCCTCTCCCCACTTTCCCTCTCCATCCCTCATACATCTCAGACTCTAACCACACCCCCTTTGAGCATTGCCCATTTAAGACACACCCACGTAAAGCACGCCCATTTTTCGCCAAGGTGCGCAAAGCACGCCGCCTTTTTACTTTTCCCCTGTGCCACGCCCACAAATGCATGTCCCACCCCCTAATTATAACAAGACTCCACCTACAGCCAAAAAAGTGTCCCTAAAATTTTTTTTACAATGTTGGCAACTATGTTCTATATATTTCAGCTTTCTGGGACTTCATGCTTATTTGCACAGTTTGTTTAACTATTTATTAGCTATTTGCACGTTACGTTATTTGCACAGGAGTTTATTTTGTATCTTGCAATATTTATTGTCATTTTGCACAGTACACTTCATTGCATAAATTTGCACAGGAGTTCTATTTTGCACAGGATTATATTTTACATAGGAGATTTTTTCATTTGTTCACAGGTAACATGAATAGGACTGCCTGTACATGGATGCACAAAACACTTGAGCATCTTGTGCATCCTATGTGGCAAAGATGACCTGCACAAGGATGTACTCATAAGCAAGTCTAAGTGAATGAGGCCCTAAAGCTTGTGTCAAGAGACCTTGGGCATGTGGCCCAATTGCTGCAGTTGCTGCAGTTGACTTCCTTCTGACCTGCATATAACCTGCTTCAAGCAGATTTTGCATTCACGTGGAATTGTATGGAAATGTAAAACCCTTCTAACTTGAGCAACAGCCCATTGACACAGGCTCTTGCATTACTGTGCAATGGATAAGCTTGAACATAACAGTGTATGTTTGTCCTAAAGAAACATGTAGGGTTTGCCTAGCAGAGATTATGTTGCCATGAATTGTTATTCAGCAATCGTAGAAAAAAAGAAACAGCTTGAAATAGGCTTATATTATTTTATTCAGGGGCTTGTGGTATCATCTTTCTTTGAACTGTACTGCTTTATATGCAGAAAATTAAGATGCATTCAGCTATGTTTGACTTTTCGCTAACGCCATGCCCTGTCATTCAGCAGCTCCTGATTTACAGCATGTACTGGTTTAGCAGGATAATTTCTTTCTGAATAACTTTTTTTATTCTACTTTAGGTTAACTGCACAGAGGGGAAGTGTTCCCTCCTTCTTTTGCCTCGGGCACTGAGATCAGGAAATTCATTGCTAATCACTGCGGTTGTGATTTCTGATTTCAGCTGGCAGCAGAGAGAATTGAACTTTGGTCCCTTGGGTGAAGCTGGTTTCACAAGGTAGGCCTCGAGCTTGTTAAGTTAGAGGCCTGCCACGTGCTTATCAATTTTAAATTAATCTCCAGCTTCCAGAGCAGTTGCTATAAATACAGTGGTATTATCAGTTAACCATTTTAAACCTAAACATCTAGAAAGCAAATCCTTAAGTAAGAGAATTCATTTATTTTCTATTGTAAATGCTAAGGCTTTGATACATACACATTTGCACATTATAAACATTCTTTTGTAGTAAAGAAAAATGTAAGAATTGTACTTGGTTTATTTTGTTTGCCATTTTGTAAGTTTATTTTGGTTAAAATAAAATAAAAAAATGTACACCTCTGCACATTTATCCATGTTTGTTTCTTTAAAAACACTGCAAGTACTGAAAAACAAAATTAAAAAAATATCGGTCCTGTCAGAAACCCAGATAGCAAGCAATCGTGCTGCAAGTTTGAAAATGACTTGCTAAGCTATTGCTAGACTTGCCAGGCTTCACAAGTTTGTTGCACAATTGCAGCAAGTCTGCATTGCATGACTCCACATCAACTTTCTTTGCAAACATTCTGCAAGTCTGCTGCAAGTTCTGGTTCAGTTATGTTGTGCAATTGTCATCCCACCACAGGGGTCACTGTGACTGAATTTTCATGCTGTAGACTTGCAGAGCTCTTACTGTAGACTCAACACTGCAACTTTGCCCTTGCTAGAGACTTGCCACGCAAATTTGCTACAAATTGGAAACGTGTCAACTAGAACTTGTGCTTCAAGTGTTCTGCAGGTGTACAACTTGCCAGTGAAAATGTGCAGCAAGTTAACAAGACTTACAATTCAACACTGCCACAAATTTTTGGCAAGTTATCCTTGCTATCTGGGAATCCAATGAGCTACTACCCAATCAGTGTTTCAGTCTTCAGGAGGGGAGTCTTCTCTCCTGGTGGACTACAGACCACCCCTACCTTATGTTATAGAGATGAGGAGAGGGACACATTTCTGTAGTTGTGGTTTCAATGCTTTTAGTTATTGGCCTGGACCTAGTAAGCAGATACAGAGTCCAGAAACTTTTCTCATTCTGATTTGCAGTGTATTGTTTCAAGTCGGGGGCTCAAATAGGCATCTAGATTTTTCAAAATAGGGTAGTACCTCTATTTCTACCATGACAGGTTCACCTTGAGCCAGGGCTGGTGCTAGACTATTTTGCACCCTAGGCAAGACCAGCAACTTGCGCCCCCCCCCCCCCCAAAAAAAAAAAAAAAAACACTGAATGGCTTTGTGCAGTGTCATTAAATAATAGCACAACACACTCTTTGATTACAGATCCCAGTGTGTATTGTGTGACAATATGACAGTGCACTTTCTAATTATTTCACTGTGAACACCAGGGCCTGATTGCAAGTGCGACCTTTGCGACCCTGGCCGTTTGGCCTGGATTAAGAGCATCATGGGCCTGGTGCTGAGGACTTTGGTCTTTGGTGGGCTCTGGATCATGAAGCCCCTTGCCCTGTATGATACATTAAAATTTTCTCTACAGCCCCGCCTTAACCATCACTTGTGCCTAGGCATTCTTTCCATCACCACCCATTGCACCTGGGACCCCTTTCCTCATCATCTACTGTGCCTGCAGCCTCCCTTGCCTTACCACCCACTGCACCCACAGCCCTCTTCCCTCACCACCTACCATGCCTGTAGCCCTCCTTTATTGCAGAAATACTACAGGAGGTGATCAGAGACTGCAGACATAGTACAGGAGATGATCAGAGACTGCAGACATAGTACAGGAGATGATCAGAGACTGCAGACATAGCACAGGAGATGATCAGAGACTGCAGACATAGCACAGGAGATGATCAGAGACTGCAGACATAGCACAGGAGATGATCAGAGACTGCAGACATAGCACAGGAGATGATCAGAGACTGCAGACATAGCACAGGAGATGATCAGAGACTGCAGACATAGCACAGGAGATGATCAGAGACTGCAGACATACTACAGGAGATGATCAGAGACTGCAGAGATGGTACAGGAGATGATCAGAGACTGCAGACATAGTACAGGAGATGATCAGAGACTGCAGACATGGTACAGGAGATGATCAGAGACTGCAGACATACTACAGGAGATGATCAGAGACTGCAGACATAGTACAGGAGATGATCAGAGACTGCAGACATAGTACAGGAGATGATCAGAGACTGCAGACATAGTACAGGAGATGATCAGAGACTGCAGACATAGTACAGGAGATGATCAGAGACTGCAGACATGGTACAGGAGATGATCAGAGACTGCAGACATGGTACAGGAGATGATCAGAGACTGCAGACATACTACAGGAGATGATCAGAGACTGCAGAGATGGTACAGGAGATGATCAGAGACTGCAGACATAGTACAGGAGATGATCAGAGACTGCAGACGTAGTACAGGAGATGATCAGAGACTGCAGACATAGTAGAGGAGATGATCAGAGACTGCAGACATAGTACAGGAGATGATCAGAGACTGCAGACATAGTACAGGAGATGATCAGAGACTGCAGACATAGTACAGGAGATGATCAGAGACTGCAGACATAGTACAGGAGATGATCAGAGACTGCAGACATGGTACAGGAGATGATCAGAGACTGCAGAGATGGTACAGGAGATGATCAGAGACTGCAGACATAGTACAGGAGATGATCAGAGACTGCAGACGTAGTACAGGAGATGATCAGAGACTGCAGACATAGTACAGGAGATGATCAGAGACTGCAGACATAGTACAGGAGATGATTACAGACTGCAGACATAGTACAGGAGATGATCAGAGACTGCAGACATAGTACAGGAGATGATCAGAGACTGCAGACATGGTACAGGAGATGATCAGAGACTGCAGACATGGTACAGGAGATGATCAGAGACTGCAGACATGGTACAGGAGATGATCAGAGACTGCAGACATACTACAGGAGATGATCAGAGACTGCAGAGATGGTACAGGAGATGATCAGAGACTGCAGACATAGTACAGGAGATGATCAGAGACTGCAGACATAGTACAGGAGATGATCAGAGACTGCAGACATACTACAGGAGATGATCAGAGACTGCAGACATAGTACAGGAGATGATCAGAGACTGCAGACATAGTACAGGAGATGATCAGAGACTGCAGACATAGTACAGGAGATGATCAGAGACTGCAGACATACTACAGGAGATGATCAGAGACTGCAGACATAGTACAGGAGATGATCAGAGACTGCAGAGATGGTGCAGGAAATGATCAGAGACTGCAAACATAGTACAAATGTTTCCTAGGCTAGTAGTGACCAGTGTGGAAATACATTGATCACTGCACTGTGTAAACAGGAGTTTACAAGATATAAGTGCCAAAAAAACAAAAGTAATTTCTCAAGCACAGGAGGACAGTAAATGGTTAACAGGTCTGAGAATCTTCTCCCAGCCTGACCAGATAATTCCTTCAAAGATAACAAATAAAAGTTCAAACAAAACCTAGATGGCCTATATAGCTATAGAAAAAGCTGAAGTTCAGCGTCTTGCAGAAGTCTAATCATCATTCTCCTGTCCTGTGTTCAGTGTAAATAAAAACACAGATAAGAAGCAGTGTGAGAAGATGGAGGGGAGATCACTGTGATCACTGCATATTCTACACACAGGACGGGAGAAGGAGAACACACTGATCAATTTCTGCAGCCAGCAATGCATTGTGACACTGACATGTTTGATCTCATACCTTCTTCATCATACTCAGGTATGTCGGATCCTCTCCATCCCGCCCTGCTCTGGCCACTAGCATCTTCCAGTCAAATGTGGCGGGCTGGGCAATCTGATTGGCTAAGGAGGTAGTGGGAGGCGGAGCAACTTAGCAGTCACGCCCTCCCACTCAGAAGAGCAGCGCTATTGGCTGCCTGCCATTACACAGACGTCCCTCTCCCTACAGCATGTGTGAAAGCCGATAGGAGGGAGAGGGGAGAAGCTGCACACCGCACTGCAAGGCTACCACCCGCCCGCCTGCCGCACCGAACTCCTTGCTATCTGGGTCCCCTGTCAGCGGCTCTGCCGGGAGCTTGGGGGGGCGACAAGAAGGGGAAGGCAAGGGTCAGATGCGCCCCTAGGCGGCAGTGCGCCCTAGGCGGCTGCCTAATTCGCCTAGTGGGTGCACCGGCCCTGCCTTGAGCTGTCTATATACCTGAAATTCATCTCTGTAAGAAAAGGTTTTCTGTGCACAGGCTAAAACATGTTCCTTTTAGTGCTTGCAAGAATTGGGAACTGGCTAATGCATATGTGCACACGTGTGATAGATTTTGGCACCACACAGGCTATTTAAACTCAGCCAGTGCTCAGTTTCAGTGCTACTTTGTCTTTCAGCCTTCCCCATATTCTGTGTTCCTATTATCCTGTATCCTGATTCCAGTTGCTGACCCAGCTTGTTTGACCACTCTCTGAACTTCGTCTGCACTGACCGGCTTGTCCTTGACCTCCACTTCTGTCTGCTCCATTTGCTTCTATTGCATCGATTGGCTCCTGACCCAGCTTGAACCCAGACCACGCTATTACCTGTACCTAATCTGTCCTGCCAGTATATGATTTGACTTGCCTAACCCTGCTTCCTGAAACATCCTGCTGTGCCTGCTGTTCTACAGTCTGCTACCAGTGCATGCCTCGCCTGTACACTTTCACCAGTACCAGCCTGCTTCAGTCTGCTATCCTCCAGATGTCTACCAGCCCGCCTGCTTTACTGAAGACTACTGATGACCTCTCCTGCGTGGCGTGGATACCCACTCTGCTACTGGCAAGACTCGTGCCACTCTGCACTCCTGTGCCTTCTGTTCACACTACCAGTGGCCCTGAGTCAGAGGTGTATTTCATTTCAGGCTCTGCTACTAGGTACATGATAATCACCCTGCAACACTTAAAGCATGGGGTGCCCTGATCTTATATTTAACATATAAACATTCTGTATAACATAATGAGTTTCATGGATACCCTTTAGAATTCCTTCAGGGCACAACACCAAAAGTGTCAGTGCTTGCACCCGATTCATATACCTGTCACAGGCATAAGAAACAAGGAGATATTTAGTAAAAAGGAGCACACATCACACAAATTACTACTTGTTAGGCACACATTTAACTCCCTGGTTACCAAAAAAGTAACCCCTTCCCAGTCAGTGTTTTTAGTACAGTGATAGTGTATAGTAGTATCACTGATCACTGTATTAGTTTCACTGGTGATGTCAGTGGCAGTTATTCAGTTCCCACCCAGTGTCAGTTAGTGTCAAATAGTCGGCCACACTATCACAGTCACACTATAAGTTGCTGATCACCGCCATTAGTAGTATAAAAAAAAATACCAGTATATATACCATAGTTTGTAGACCCAATAACTTTCATACAAATCAAGTAATATACAGTTATTGGGATTTTTTTTTTACCAAACACATGTAACAGAATGCATTTTTGTCTAAATTTATGAAGAAATTCATTTTTTTTTATTTTTTTTATTGGATATGTTTTATAGCAGAAATAAAAAAAATATTTTTTTTTTCAAAATTTCTATTTATATAATAAAAATAGAAAGCCCAGTGGTGATCAAATACCACCAAAAGAAAGTTCTATTTGTGTGAAAAAAATTATATCAATTTTGTTTGGGTACAACATTTGCATGACTGCACAATTACCAGTGAAAGTTGCACAGTGCTAAATAACAAAAAAATGCCTGGTCATGAAGGGGAGTACAAACTTCCAGAGCTGAAGTGGTTAAACAAAGCCAACAATGCTAACTTACTTATATCTCCCCTGACAGGTGTAATTTAAAGTGACAATTTTCGTTACCATGCATCTTTTTTAATATACTGTATTCTAAGCAGCATTACATTGCCTTCACTTTCCCAGGCATGGCCAAGGCAACAAGTTCTCCCAAGCCCCTTTGAAAAAACACAGCTCTAGCTACAATTTAGACACCCAGTAAATTGGTCACACAAGTGCCTCATCACTTATTATGCAGGTTACTCCTTCTCAGTTGTCTCTTTAGATAACCCACATTACTTTGGGACCCTTTGTCATGTGAAAAAAATAGTTTTTTGGGTTTTTTTGGAAGACACCGATTGAATATATAAAGCAAAACAAAAGATACAAAAAATCAGTTTAAAAACAATAAAGTCCAACTGAACTTTTTATTAAAGCAACTACATCAAATTGGAACTTCAGTCCTCCTACTAGGTGGCTCCATCTACCCCTCGGGTGCCACCATTATAGCACAAGCGCAGATGTGCTCTACTCAGTCTTTGAGTCCTAGCAGACTTAACATGTCGGCACATCTGGGCACATGCAGGTGGTTTTCTGTGCACATGTAAAGACAAAGAAAGTTGACGACTTCCCTGGTAGCAGTATTTGCGTGGGCATGGGGCATACACAGATGTGGCACAGGGCTATTTCAGGATCCAAGCCGGTGGTAGCAGGGGGCAGGGAGAAATTCTTGTCTAGCTTTGCAGCCTAAATAATTCACATTAAAAAATCTATTTATAAGAGAGGGAGGGGGGAAGAGGCAGGGCAGCATAACATGCCCTTTAGGGAGAAGGTCCTCTTTAATTTGAGGTGCATCAAAAATAAATATGTGCAAGGTTTTACAGCTGCCTTTAATTAGAAAGCAGTCACAACCTGTGTAGAATGCCAGCATGCTACAGAGAAGGACTCTTGCTCTGTGTGAAGAAGCAAAGGCCTCTTTGCAGTGGTCATGATGACATCAGTGCTTCTCTCTTCTTCTTGTACTCATAGTATGCCTTCAATCTTTTAGTTGACTGATGCTGGCTGGGGAAAGGGGGGGAATCATTCAACACAGAAGACTGAGGACATCTTGTATTTACTGTGGGGGGGGCAGTGCTGGAGAGGAGATAAGTATTGCAACCAGAGCTACTTTTTTTTAATACTACAAGGGACCATTATATAAAATATACATATATACATTACCTAATTGACTTAAAGCCATAATAGTATCCTCTTAAAAGTTTTAAAGCAGGTTTTTTTTTGACAATAATTATTAATTATAGCAAAATGTATGCATATCAGAAAAAAAAACATTAGAGGTCTAGAAAAGTAAACAAGTTATAATGTTTTAATGAATGACTGAGATGAGCATAAGGGACTCTGCGTTTTGGTATTGGTTGTTGGAAAAAGATATCACACTTGTGTAGAAACCAGATGAACTAAGCCTATGCAGCTGTCATTGGTCAATACAGCTTTGCTTATGATAGTTTACAGTGCTAATCCGCACTTCCCATGACAGTATGTGTTGCAGTCCCATAGTTCCTTATTTTCATATGGAGAAAGGCTAGGGTCAGGGTGAGAGCCTTATACAGTTTTATTGCACTTATTATAATAATAATAATAATAATAATAATAATAATAATTATTATTATTATTATTATTATTATTATTATTATTATTATTAATAATAATAATAATAATAATAATAATAACAATTTTAATTTATAAAATATTTTTTTCTCACAATACTGAGCTATAAGTGTTGAGCTATAAGTTATGTAGGTTTATTTTATGCTTTTCAGCTGGAAAAAAAATACAATACTTTCTTGTTAACTTACATGTACAATTCATAAATCCTACAGAGGATTGTCTGTGCTGATATTTTAATGTGTTTTGACAGTAAGTCAAGGGGCTTAGCTGTGAATTGTAATACAAATTCTCAGCTTGCTGTATCTTTAACAAAAAAAAAGCAAATAAAAAAGGAACAAAAAGGGTCTAGACAGACTTTCCTTTAACTCACCAGGGAGAGATTTTTAAAACCAGTTTATGAGAAAATAATTCAGGTTTGCACAATGCACTTTTTCCCTCCTTTTTTTATATTACCGCAGAGCGACTGACAAATTAAGAACCCAATGAATTTTATCCAGAAGAATGTGGCTCTGTAAAAAATGTACATTTTCCTCACAGTAGGCTTACTTTACATAGTTGGTTCCCATTTATAAAGCTGTTAGGAATGGCCATAAAAGACGTAAAGAAGGAGGTCATAAAACCATTCATCCTCACAGTTGTTAAACTGTTTTTTGAAATTCCTTCAACTTATTCGCTCTTTGGTTCTTGAAATGAAAAATAAATAGAAATAATAAGAAATCTTTTCAAATTCAAACTAATTTGCTTCTTCAGATGATTGCATTACAAGATATGTTTCATAGTGGATGCTTAAATAAATCCTTGTGGTGCCAAATGCCAGACTTTGGCTAAATTTGTCCATACCCTATTGTTCCACTTGTTGTAAGGCAGCAAGCCAATACCTTCAGGAGAAATTAAATCTTGCTTAACACAACATCAAAGTAACGTACTGACATTACATTGTTCACACTAGGGTAGAATTACAAAGGCCTATGTGAGCGTTGTTGGTTCAGGTCCCCAGACATATCGAGCTTGAGTAGTCTTTGTAGATAGCAAAAAAAATCAGTGTCCTATATAAAATATTTGGTAAAAAGTTTAAAAAGTTCTTTATTTATAAAAAACTGGGAAAAAATGCCCTCTCACTTAAAGAAAGTGTAAAACCTCTTAAGTGTGGTAGTCATAGCCCTCAGCAGAGTTCTTTAGGAACCAGAACAGAAATTAGGCAAAGCTCCTTGACTGTAGACAGCCCCAATGATTTTCATGCTACAGCACAAAGAGTGTCAATTCAAGATCCTATTTAAATGCTAACCTCTGAATTGATATCAGACACCACCAGGAGTCATTGAACCCTTGACTTGATAAATATTGCTGCAGTGCTCCCCAAGTACCATGAGGTATGCAAACATTGATTTATGGAATATGATTTATGGAATAGTTGATGCTGAGTCATGGCTATGTCGCATTACACAATGCAACAATGGACAACTTATTGAGGCCTGCTTTTATTTCTGTTCTGTAGACCTAAAGTGGAAAAAACCCATGTGTCACATGGCCTGCCTTAAGATATCTAAACAAGGTAAGTATAACAAAGTAAAAAATACAGTTGAAGAGTCTCTTGGGGGTGGGAGGAGTGAACCTGAAGTTGGGATTTAAGCTTCCACAATCCAAGATACTTTGAGGTAGATTTACTAAAGGCAAAATGACTGCGCACTTTTGCAAGTGCAGTTGCTCCAGAGCTTAGTAAATGCGTTAAACAGTGCCAGGACAAGGTCATCTAGAGCCCAGGGCGAACATGCCAAATTGTGCCACTCCTCCAAGATGTATGAGGATTATGTGTCAGCAAAAGTCCCTTTCCCCCAGAAAAAATGCTTTTCATGCTTACCCCTAAGCATAAATTCCCCTCCTTCTAATACAAATTCCCCCCTACTGAAATCACCTTCCCACAAATCTTTGCCCCCCCCCCAGTTCATTAAATCTTCTCATTCCCCATACGCCCCCAGCACAAATCCACCCCTTCCCCTCAAAAAATCCCCCCTTCTAGTAAAAATCCCCTGCCCCTCAGATTTCCACTCACAAACGCGCTCCCCCACTACAAATCCCCACTTCCAGCACAAACTGTCTCACCAATCATCCCTGCTAGCACAAATCCCCCCTCCAAAAAAAAAATCCCCTCCTAGCACAAATCCACTCTTCCCCTACCATATTACCTTTTCTAGCACTAACCCTCCAAATCTTCTTCCCCCATCCCCTCTCCCAACACAAATCCCCTCAAATCACCACTCTTAGCACACCTCCCAAAATTTCACCTCCTAAAACAGTACTTATTCATTGCTGCTTCCAAATTCCCCCTCCCAACACAAATCCCCTCCCCCCAACCTTTTTGTGGTGCCCAGGGTAGCATTCCTTGTCCGGTCCTGGCGGTAAATCTTCACTTTACAAGGAATACCCAATCACATGCAATAAAAAAAAAAAAAAAACAGTCAGCAATGCTCTCAATCATTTACTAAGCTCTGGAGCAACTGCACTTGCAAAAGTGCACAGTCTATTTGCCTTTGATAAATCAACCCCTGTGTTTCATAAATGTGAAACAATCCACAAGCATTTGGATTTTATTCTTTACATATAAGTTGGTGCTTTTAGATATATGATTCTATTAGGTATAAGTTGGTGCTTTTATAGTACATAGGGCATTCACCCAAAACCTTAGAATGTAAGCTCCTTGAGGGTAGGGACTGATGTGAATGTATAATGTATATGTAAAGCACTGCATAAATTGACAGCGCTATATAAGTACCTGAAATAAATAAATCAATGCATAAAATGTACTCAGTAGTGACTGCACATGCTTTAAGCGTTACAAAAACAAAACAACATTTTCTCCTCCAACTTATATCTATGTGAATAAAATTGGACTTGTTACTTCATTAAACCATCTGGGCAGTTTATGTGGGCCTTATGTGAAAAAATATTACTTATATACTGTACTTATACTGTCTGTTTGTCTGTCATGTCATCACATGTTGTAGTCAGTCAGCAAAGGTTCTTCTTTGCACAAAATTAAAAAGCTTGGATATTAATATAGTATGCTGCTTTTTAGTATTTATAGCTAGAGCATAGGGAACAATCAGCTATTTTCTCTATCAACCAGTGTCTCCTTCTTGACACTAGATCAAGCTATATTCCCAGTGTTAGTACAGATTGTAGCTCTGAAAAAATGAGGAAAAAAAGACAGTATAACAGCATATTAAATCACTTCAGTGTATTTTGCCAGAGAGAAGCAAGGAATTTGTCACTCCGGCGAAACAGCTTTTGAGGTTTTGAAGAGTGTAATCAACCTATTTTTACTCTATACTACAGAGTCCTGCTGGTTTAAGAACAAGAAATGCTGATTTAACACCTCCACTGACAGACTTGCAGAATCTATTTTAGTGACATGACTGAGTTCTATAGTACGCACCACACAGGAATTATGGTAACCCAATGACCTGTGAACAACCTGAGCAGGAACATTTGAAAAAAAAATCTGAAAATCTTTGAATTAAAAATAAAAATGGGTAAGTTAATCACCTACTGGCAGCTTAATATGGATTCCTGCTGGAATTTTTCAACAGCCAAAATCATAATCTGTAGCACTTATGCACTGCTTTGAAAAAAACATTGACATGATAATTTATGGTACACTGATTTGAAAATAAAAGAAATAATAATAATAAATGGTCCTGTATTTTTAAACAAAAAGATTCTACTTCCCCTGCCATATAAAATGTACATGCGGCTTGCACCATAAAACACATTCTGGAAGCAATAGAATACAAAGGTGTAACTCACATTTAGATTGATTGATAGACTTGCAGCATGGGAGGTGAGGGCAGTTGACAGCTGTTTGGTACCTGACAGCACTTTGTTAAAGGGAATGCATAGTGTTTTTTCATGAATGTTCTCCATCTATTATTTTCTAAAAAGATAACCTTTTAGAATGTCTATTTTCCGTTTCATCAGATGAATATACACTGTTATAAAACTAAGAATATATATAATATAATATATATATAATATATATATATGGGTACCTCATCCATAATTAACAATCAAAGAATAAATTTAGAACCTTGCGGACTTTACTGGTACCAGAGAGGGACAGTAAAACAAAATGCATAAAAAATGTATTTATTACAAAAAGTTAAATAACATATTCATAAAACATGAAAACATGAACTAAGTGCTTAATTGAATGATACAGGCCATATAATCAAAGCTGCAACAATATTTCTTTGCCATTTATTGCTAGAGGTTGACGCATTTCACAAACACTGCTTCCTCAGAACCTCAATATCTTGACTGAAAAGAAAATTGGCCTATCCAAGAAAGAAAAGCATGACAATCAATATTAAGTAAATAACAGGCATCATCATGTATAGCAAACGTACTGTATCTATCGAGACAACTTTTATGCACCAGCTAGGACCCATTCAAATATGGCGGTGTGCCGCATGGTGCAGAACAGCGGTGCACTGCATGGTGCAAGACAACAAGGCTGTTCACAAAAATGTGGGTAAATTATCCTACACAGAGGAGCAAAGGTGATTAGGTGGCTGGCCAGCTGATAAGAATATGGCCAATATTCAAAATAGCCAATCTATTTATGGGCCCTTTTGCCCCCACATAAGATTGTTTTGTTGAGATGTGATCCGGCTCTAATTTTTTTTTAATATATCTGGTACTATAGGTTATATCAGTTCTTAGGGGATTGAATCTCCTGATATTTCCATTTGGTGCTGATTCCTCTTGGGGATTATTTACTGAGTAAGTATCAGATACTTTGCTAGTCTTTTTAAATATTGCCCATATGCTTATCAGCTGGCCAGCCACTTAATCACATTTGCTCCTCTGTGTAGGATAATTTAACTACATTTTTGTGAGCAGCCTTGTTGTCTTGCGCCATGCAGCGCACCACAGTTCTGAACCATGCGGCACACCGCTGTCTCTGACTGGGTCCTAACTGGTGCATGTAAGTTGTCTCGATAGGTATAGTATGTTTGCCATACATGATGATGCCTGTTATTTACTTAATATTGATTGTCATGCTTTTCTTTCTTGGATAGGCAAATTTTCTTGGCAGTCAAGATATTGAGGCCCTGAGGAAGCAGTGTTTGTGAAACGCTTCGACCTCTAGCAATAAATAGCAAAGAAGTTTTTTTGAAGCTTCGATTATATGGCCTGTATGATCCAATTAAGCACTTATTTCATGTTTTTATGAATGTATTTTTTAAACTTTTGTAATAAATAAATGTTTTATGCATTTTGTCTCACTGTCCTTCTCTAGTACCATTAAAGTCCGCAAGGTACTAAATTTATTCTTGGAATATAAACTGTTGTACATGAATATTTCATAATTACCACTTGCTTCCAGGAGATGGCAAGTCTGAATCTTGTATTGCAGAGTTTCTGTTTCTGGCCTACCACTATGCTGTGAATTCAGAGCAGAATACTACAATTGAATGAGATCATAAGGTTTACATGTGACACTAACACAGATAAGCCTACTTGTTTTAATTGTCCATTTGGAACTAAGATTATTTCCCAACCTGAGAACATTGATACAGTAAAAAGTGCCCTAAACCCAGCTACAACCGTCTATTTAATAAAGAAAAAGTAAAAGAAGGGGGATGATTAGGGTGCTCAGAGCTTCAATATAGCATAAGCCATTGTCTCTATTCAAAAGTCCAATACTAATGGTGGTGGCAGTGATGTAGAGGAATCTTCAGCATTAATGGCTGCAGCTTAGCAGAATGAAGCAATATCTATAGAAACACAAACAAAGAAAAGGCGCCTCTAAGTGCAGAAGTAAACATGTTTAAATATCCCAACGGGATTAAAAACACTTACAAGATGAGGAGATAAAAAAGACACATCATGCTGAGGGACTGCAAACCAATCTGGACTGCAGCGCAGAGCAGAGCAGATGAGGTCATAAAAAAGGGACACGTTTCTGAACTCTGGACGGTTCCTTTGTCAACCTATGACCATAGAAATAGCTAGACACAAATTGTGTCTAGCTATTTCTATCTATTTTTAGCTATTTCGGTCCAGGCTGGTTTGCAGTCCCTCAGCATTGACATCACTTCCGGGTCTTCCCTTTCTCTCCTTGGATTACGTCAGTTTCATCGGCGCTTCAGCATCTCACTCTGCTGCTGACTGTGACTGATCCATAGTGTGTCATACACGAACAAGCCTGAGGACTTCCTCCCGCCGTGACCCTTTCCAATGCTGCAGAATGCATCCATCTATATACTCCCATGATGTGCCTTTTTTATCTCCTCATCTTGTAAGTGTTTTTAACCCCGTTGGGATATTAAAACATGTTTACTTCTGCACTTAGAGGCGCCTTAACCTTCTAATTAACTACTTGCTATTCAGGGCATTTTTTTAACACATGTTAAAATCAGCATCTTTTGATAGAAAGTGATTACAACCTAAAAATGTTGGTGTTAACTAGGCCCTGGCGAACAACATGGAGGCTGTCATTTATCAAACACAAATTTTCAGGACAAAATAGAATAAAAATTAATTTTAGTACACACAAACACAATAATATACATATTTTGTTAGTAAAATATAAAAGATGATCTTGCGTTAATAAATACATACCAAACAGGTCAAGACTCAAAATTGTGCATGTCCGTGAAATGGCGACAAACTACTGTACCTACATTTTACAGGTTGTCAGTGAGTTAATCTAAATTATGGCCCTATAATTATTACTCTTACTCTGACATTCATGGCAACAAATTCACATGTGTGGAGCAATCACTGTTTATATACACGTGCAGGACCTATGTGCACATTTGCATTTGAAAAGGGGATGGGGGTGCTTTAAAATAATTTTCTTTTCAATCCTTTTTATTTATTTTATTAAAATGTATTTTCTTATACATTCATTTTTTTAAATATTATTGCTATCACACCAAGAGCGACTGTTCTCACTACAGTAAAAGTGATCAGTGTCACAAGGCGTTGGCACCCTGCGATGTCACTGGGTAGCCCTGCCTCTTAGTTATTTTAGAGCTGTCAGGCGGTGGAGGTGGGGACAATTGGGACCAGAGGTTTTTTGCTTTTCTTTTTACAGGACAGCAGTGACGGCGGGTGTCGTGATTGAAGATGGATCTACAGCGGGGGGGACATTTTTTTATCTTTGATTTTTTAATAAAGGAATTGTCAAAAACTTGTGTTGTGTTTTTATTTACTTTTTACACATTTTTGGTGAATGAGTAGGGGTACTATATACCCCATACTTATTCACATGGGGGTGGGATCTGGGAGCCCCTTTGTTAACCACTTGCCTACTGGGCACTTTCACCCCTTCCTGTCCATGACAATTTTCAAATTTCAGCGTTCTCACAACTTGAATAACAATTGCGCGGTCCTGCAATACTGTACCCAAATTACATTTTGATAATTTTTTTAAGACAGATAGCACTTTCTTTTGGTGCTATTTAATTGCCACTGGGTTTTTTTATGTTTTGCTAAACAAACTTAGTTTGCTAAACTTAGTTTCTGCTAAAAAGTTTTGTAAATAAGTAATTTTTCTCCTTCACTGAT
Organism: Lithobates clamitans; assembly: GCA_037952925.1. Classification (NCBI taxonomy): domain Eukaryota; kingdom Metazoa; phylum Chordata; class Amphibia; order Anura; family Ranidae; genus Lithobates; species Lithobates clamitans. Next base: position 5,780,747 of record JBBGZY010000279.1, on the reverse strand, counting down.
GTGCGCTGATGAGGCTGCACTGATGGGCACTGATATGCTACACTGGTGGACACTGATGAGGCATCACTGATGGGCACTGGTGAGGTGGCACTCATGAGGCAGCACTGATGGGCCATGATGGGGAGGCACTCATGAGGCTGCATTGATATGCGGCACTGATGGGCACTGATAGACAGCACTAATTGGCACTGATAGGCAGCAAGGATGGGCACTGATAGGTGGCACTGATGGGCACTGATAGGTGACACTGATAGGCAGCACAGATGGGCATCACTTATAGGCACCGACAGGGATCCCTGATAGGCACTGACAGGCATAACTGATGTACATTGACAGGCAGCACTGGTGGGCACTGATTGGCAGCACTGGTGGACACTATTGAGGCTGCCTTGATAATCAGGACACTAATGATCAGTGCCCTGAATATCAGTGTAGAGTCTGCTGTGTGGATTGCCGCTTATTGGCTCTGAGAGTGTGTAAGGAGAGGATTGCCGATAAACGGCAAATCCTGTTTACACTGTGATCAGCTGTGATTGGACACAGCTGGTCACATGGTAAAGAGCCTCTGTGATTGGGTCTTTACCTTGGCTGTGATCAGCTGTGTCCGGAGGACACAGCAATGACAGACCACTGTGATATGCGCCGCAGGGGACATGTAGGAAGCGCGATCATGGGAGGTTGTCATATGACGCATTGTGCAACCGCACTGTAACTGTAATTTGGCTATAGCGTGGTCATGAAAAGGTTAACCACTTAAGGACCGCCTCACGCCGATGTACGTCGGCAAGGCGGCACGGGCAGGCAAAATCACGTACATGTACGTGATTTGCCTCCCGCGGGTGGGGGGTCCGATCGGACCCCCCCCGCCGCCCGAGGCGGTCCCGTTCTGTCCCCCGGCGATCAGAGACGAGGGGGAGGCCATCCGTTCATGGCCCCCCCCTCGCGATCGCCGCCGGCCAATGGGAACACTCCTTTGCTGCTGTATGCTAAACAGCAGCAAAGGAAGTGATGTCATCTCCACTTGGGTCGGTAGTTTCCGTTCCGGCCCGAGGAGAGAAGGTATGTGAGTGCACCAACACTACACACACAGTAGAACATGCCAGGCATACAAAACACCCCGATCCCCCCCCCGATCGCCCCCCGATCCCCCCCCAATCACCCCCCCCCCCTGTCACAAACTGACACCAGCAGTTTTTTTTTTTTCTATTACTGCATAGTATCAGTTTGTGACAGTTACTGTGTTAGCACAGTTACTGTTGCCCCCCTGTAGGTCTAGGGTACCCCCCTAACCCCCCCTAATAAAGTTTTAACCCCTTGATCACCCCCCGTCACCAGTGTCGCTAAGCGATCATTTTTCTGATCGCTGTATTAGTGTCACTGGTGACGCTAGTTAGTGAGGTAAATATTTAGGTTCGCCGTCAGCGTTTTATAGCGTCAGGGACCCCCATATACTACCTAATAAATGTTTTAACCCCTTGATTGCCCCCTAGTTAACCCTTTCACCACTGATCACCGTATAACCTTTACGGTTGACGCTGGTTAGTTTGTTTATTTTTTATAGTGTCAGGGCACCCGCCGTTTATTACCGAATAAAGGTTTAGCCCCCGATCGCCCGGCGGTGATATGCGTCGCCCCAGGCAGCGTCAGATTAGCGCCAGTACCGCTAACACCCACGCACGCAGCATATGCCTCCCTTAGTGGTATAGTATCTGAACGGATCAATATCTGATCCGATCAGATCTATACTAGCGTCCCCAGCAGTTTACGGTTCCCAAAAACGCAGTGTTAGCGGGATCAGCCCAGATACCCGCTAGCACCTGCGTTTTGCACCTCCGCCCAGCCCACCCAAGTGCAGTATCGATCGATCACTGTCACTTACAAAACACTAAACGCATAACTGCAGCGTTCGCAGAGTCAGGCCTGATCCCTGCGATTGCTAACAGTTTTTTTGGTAGCGTTTTGGTGAACTGGCAAGCACCAGCCCCAGGCAGCGTCAGGTTAGCGCCAGTACTGCTAACACCCACGCACGCACTGTACACCTCCCTTAGTGGTATAGTATCTGAACGGATCAATATCTAATCCGATCAGATCTATACTAGCGTCACCAGCAGTTTAGGGTTCCCAAACACGCAGTGTTAGCGGGATCAGCCCAGATACCTGCTAGCACCTGCGTTTTGCCCCTCCGCCCAGGCGAGCCCAGCCCACCCAAGTGCAGTATCAATCGATCACTGTCACTTACAAAACACTAAACGCATAACTGCAGCGTTCACAGAGTCAGGCCTGATCCCTGCGATCGCTAACAGTTTTTTTGGTAGCATTTTGGTGAACTGGCAAGCACCAGCCCCAGGCAGCGTCAGGTTAGCGCCAGTACCGCTAACACCCACGCACGCAGCATACGCCTCCCTTAGTGGTATAGTATCTGATCGCATCAATATCTGATCCGATCAGATCTATACTAGCGTCCCCAGCAGTTTAGGGTTCCCAAAAACGCAGTGTTAGCGGGATTAGCCCAGATACCTGCTAGCACCTGCGTTTTGCCCCTCCGCCCGGCCCAGCCCACCCAAGTGCGGTATCGATCGATCACTGTCACTTACAAAACTCTAAACGCATAACTGCAGCGTTCGCAGAGTCAGGCCTGATCCCTGCGATCGCTAACAGTTTTTTTGGTAGCGTTTTGGGGAACTGGCAAGCACCAGCGGCCTAGTACACCCCGGTCCTAGTCAAACCAGCACTGCAGTAACACGTGGTGACGTGGCGAGTCCCATAAGTGCAGTTCAAGCTGGTGAGGTGGCAAGCACAAGTAGTGTCCCGCTGCCACCAAGAAGACAAACACAGGCCCGTCGTGCCCATAGTGCCCTTCCTGCAGCATTCGCCAATCCTAATTGGGAACCCACCACTTCTGCAGCGCCCGTACTTCCCCCATTCACATCCCCAACCAAATGCAGTCGGCTGCATGAGAGGCATTTTTATGTCCTCCCGAGTACCCCTACCCAACGAACCCCCCCAAAAAAGATGTTGTGTCTGCAGCAAGTGCAGATATAAGCGTGACACCCGCTATTATTGTCCCTCCTGTCCTGGTCTTTGCATTGGTGAATGTTTTGAACGCTACCATGCACTAGTTGAGTATTAGCGTAGGGTACAGCATTGCACAGACTAGGCACACTTTCACAGGGTCTCCCAAGATGCCATCGCATTTTGAGAGACCCGAACCTGGAACTGGTTACAGTTATAAAAGTTAGTTACAAAAAAAGTGTAAAAAAAAAAAATATATGAAATAAAAAAAAATAGTTGTCGTTTTATTGTTCTCTCTCTATTCTCTCTCTCTATTGTTCTGCTCTTTTTTACTGTATTCTATTCTGCAATGTTTTATTGTTATTGTTATTGTTATTATGTTTTATCATGTTTTTTTTTCAGGTATGTAATTATTTATACTTTACTGTTTACTGTGCTTTTTTGGTAACCATTGTTAACCATTTTTTTGTCTTCAGGTACGCCATTCACGACTTTGAGTGGTTATACCAGAATGATGCCTGCAGGTTTAGGTATCATCTTGGTATCATTCTTTTCAGCCAGCGGCCGGCTTTCATGTAAAAGCAATCCTAGCGGCTAATTAGCCTCTAGACTGCTTTTACAAGCCGTGGGAGGGAATGCCCCCCCCCCCACCGTCTTCCGTGTTTTTCTCTGGCTCTCCTGTCTCAACAGGGAACCTGAGAATGCAGCCGGTGATTCAGCCAGCTGACCATAGAGCTGATCAGAGACCAGAGTGGCTCCAAACATCTCTATGGCCTAAGAAACCGGAAGCTACGAGCATTTCATGACTTAGATTTCGCCGGATGTAAATAGCGCCATTGGGAAATTGGGGAAGCATTTTATCACACCGATCTTGGTGTGGTCAGATGCTTTGAGGGCAGAGGAGAGATCTGGATTTTTCCAGTAGACCTCCTCTGTAAATCTAAAGTGGTAACCTGTAAAGGCTTTTGAAGGCTTTTAAACATGTATTTATTTTGTTGCCACTGCACGTTTGTGCGCAATTTTAAAGCATGTCATGTTTGGTATCTATGTACTCGGCCTAAGATCATCTTTTTTATTTCATCAAACATTTGGTCAATATAGTGTGTTTTAGTGCATTAAAATTTAAAAAAGTGTGTTTTTTCACCAAAAAATGCGTTTGAAAAATCGCTGCGCAATTACTGTGTGAAAAAAAAAATGAAACACCCACCATTTTAATCTGTAGGGCATTTGCTTTAAAAAAATATATAATGTTTGGGGGTTCAAAGTAATTTTTTTGCAAAAAAAAATAACTTTTTCATGTAAACAATAAGTGTCAGAAAGGGCTTTGTCTTCAAGTGGTTAGAAGAGTGGGTGATGTGTGACATAAGCTTCTAAATGTTGTGCATAAAATGCCAGGACAGTTCAAAACCCCCCCAAATGACCCCATTTTGGAAAGTAGACACCCCAAGCTATTTGCTGAGAGGCATGTCGAGTCCATGGAATATTTTATATTGCGACACAAGTTGCGGGAAAGAGACAAATTTTTTTTTTTTTTTTTTTTTGCACAAAGTTGTCACTAAATGATATATTGCTCAAACATGCCATGGAAATATGTGAAATTACACCCCAAAATACATTCTGCTGCTTCTCCTGAGTATGGGGATACCACATGTGTGAGACTTTTTGGGAGCCTGGCCGCGTACGGGACCCCGAAAACCAAGCACCGCCTTCAGGCTTTCTAAGGGCGTGAATTTTTGATTTCACTCTTCACTGCCTATCACAGTTTCGGAGGCCATGGAATGCCCAGGTGGCACAAAACCCCCCCAAATGACCCCATTTTGGAAAGTAGACACCCCAAGCTATTTGCTGAGAGGTATAGTGAGTATTTTGCAGACCTCACTTTTTGTCACAAAGTTTTGAAAATTGAAAAAAGAAAAAAAAAAATGTTTTTTCTTGACTTTCTTCATTTTCAAAAACAAATGAGAGCTGCAAAATACTCACCATGTCTCTCAGCAAATAGCTTGGGGTGTCTACTTTCCAAAATGGGGTCATTTGGGGGGGTTTTGTGCCACCTGGGCATTCCATGGCCTCCGAAACTGTGATAGGCAGTAAAGAGTGAAATCAAAAATTTTCACCCTTAGAAATCCTGAAGGCAGTGATTGGTTTTCGGGGTCCCGTACGCGGCTAGGCTCCCAAAAAGTCCCACAGATGTGGTATCCCCATACTCAGGAGAAGCAGCTAAATGTATTTTGGGGTGCAATTCCACATATGCCCATGGCCTGTGTGAGCAATATATCATTTAGTGACAACTTTATGAAAAAAATAAAAATAAAAAGTGTCACTTTCCCGCAACTTGTGTCAAAATATAAAATATTCCATGGACTCAATATGCCTCTCAGCAAATAGCTTGGGGTGTCTACTTTCCAAAATGGGGTCATTTTGGGGGGGTTTGTGCCACCTGGGCATTCCATGGCCTCTGAAACTGTGATAGGCAGTGAAGAGTGAAATCAAAAATTTACACCCTTAGAAATCCTGAAGGCGGTGATTGGTTTTCGGGGCCCCGTACGCGGCTAGGCTCCCAAAAAGTCCCACACATGTGGTATCCCCATACTCAGGAGAAGCAGCTGAATGTATTTTGGGGTGCAATTCCACATAGGCCCATGGCCTGTGTGAGCAATATATCATTTAGTGACAACTTTTTGTAAATATTTTTTTTTTTTTTGTCATTTTTCAATCACTTGGGACAAAAAAAATAAATATTCAATGGGTTCAACATGCCTCTCAGCAATTTCCTTGGGGTGTCTACTTTCCAAAATGGGGTCATTTGGGGGGGTTTTGTACTGCCCTGCCATTTTAGCACCTCAAGAAATGACATAGGCAGTCATAAACTAAAAGCTGTGTAAATTACAGAAAATGTACCCTAGTTTGTAGACGCTATAACTTTTGTGCAAACCAATAAATATACGCTTATTGACATTTTTTTTACCAAAGACATGTGGCCGAATACATTTTGGCCTAAATGTATGACTAAAATTTAGTTTATTTGATTTTTTTTATAACAAAAAGTAGAAAATATCATTTTTTTTCAAAATTTTCGGTCTTTTTCCGTTTATAGCGCAAAAAATAAAAACCGCAGAGGTGATCAAATACCATCAAAAGAAAGCTCTATTTGAGGGAAGAAAAGGACTCAAATTTCGTTTGGGTACAGCATTGCATGACCGCGCAATTAGCAGTTAAAGCGACGCAGTGCCAAATTGGAAAAAGACCTCTGGTCCTTAGGCAGCATAATGGTCCGGGGCTCAAGTGGTTAAAAGGGGGCTTCCAGATTCTGATAAGCCCCTGCCCGCAAACCCCCTCAACTACCTGTAGTGTTGTGGGGAAGAGGGCCTTGTCCCCATCATGGGGACAAGGTACTTTGGGGGGGCATTGGGGTAATTTATTGTGTTTGTTGCCCTAAAATTCACATTGGTGTTTCCTAGAACTTTGCGGTAATATCGTGTGACATAAAAAATTGGAACTACTGCTATTTTATTCTCTAGGTGCTTTTAGAAAATATATTCTAGTATACTGTTATATACTGTTTGTGGGTTTTGTGTAATCTTCAGGCCTAACATTATTTTTTAAACTTGTGTGCAAAAAATGCAAAAACGGCTCTGGCAGTGAAAGGGTTAAAATAAATGTAACTATTATATGAAATGTATTCTTTTTTTTTCAAATGTACTCTGTAACTGTATAATTATTATGAGAGAATATGTTGGCCAGTGTGAGATATTGTGATCTTTTCAATTCCCCACAAGTCCTGTAGTATAACAGAGCAAATTCCCTCCTAGTTTAGCAAATGAGTTCAAGCTCTGCGGACTTCTGTAATCCAATTATGTTAAAACAAAATACTGTTTTTTTTTTTACTTTGAACATGATTGGGTATTTTTTGCTAAGTGATTTTTACCAAATTCACTAAGGAACAATTCCATACAGCCTATTTGCTTGTAGTAAATCAACCACTTACTTTCCCTCATTACTCTGAGCTGAGCTGCACTGAGCTTAAAGTGATGCATATACATTACGAAACATTGTTGCCTTTGGTGAATAAATTGGGTCATTATCAAAAATGATAAGTAGATCCAGGGGTGTCCACGGGGATCCAGGGGCGCAGTACTGGTATATGCAAAGCTCAACTGTTATTGTAGAAGTCAACATTGGTTCCACCTTCTTCCACCTCCCCAGTCACTTGTTGGTTGATCAAAGTAATAGGCAGTCTCACTGTTCAATATGGAGGCTCAAAAGGTGGGAGGGTGATGTCACCAAGCTCAACTTTTACAAGAAAAGTTGAGATTTGCTTATAGCTTTAGCTGCTACTCTGGTTCAGCTGATGATTTTGCATGTGATTTTCAGTGATGGTAACCACTACTAATTTTTATATGATATGCTTGGTTTGAATTGTCACTTTGTGACAGGTTTACTTTAATTGCCGTCACACATCCAAGCTGTAGACGTGCCTTATGAATAATCAAGAACATATTTTTCAGATATCGTGTCTATTGAACAATATTCAATATTTAATTAGCTTTTTACATAGTTAAATTGAGGTATTGTTTAATTTAAAAAAATAAACATCAGCCCTTTATGATCAGAGAGTTTTTTTCATCCATGCAAAAGTCCTTTGAAAGTCATGATAGTCTGTTTGTAGCAAGAAAGAACTATCCACAACCCTATTAGGCGCTATGTTTAGATGTTAAATACAGAATACCCAAGTATATTATTGCAGGTTATTTGTGAAGCAGTAGAGATATACTCCTATTAGGAGTAAGGATGTGCTGACATCGGAAGTGAGACTGACAGGCCCGCGGTTAACTGTCATTTCCATCAGAGCTCTAATAGCCTTGCCAGGCATTCTCCAAGCAGATGAAGAAAGGGAGGGTTTCTGTATGACAGTATTGTACAAGAATGCATGTGAATACCATTATGGTATTGAAAGTGTCAGGTGCCAGCAGAACAGCCCTGATCAGATAGACAAGCATCACACTGAATGCTTTAAGGTTATTTGAATCCTGTCATTTCTATCAGCCAGTTATCCACAAGTGAATCTTTCATTAGTTTGTTTTGCTTAGTAGCAAGGCACAAAAGGGACACAGACCCGGCCCCTTTGGCTTCTTCATCATTAACAGCTTATGACGGGTGGTGAGAGGAGAGGGAGCAAGCAGAACTCCACCCCAAGAGTCTCCTCATTAACGCCTGGCAGTGAGGAGCAGGAGTTAGTGGACACTGGCACAAGCTGAATATCTATTTTGAAGGGAAGGCCAACAAGACTCTCGGTAGATTTAATTAAAACCATAGTGAACAGATGGGGAAGATGGAAAGAGATCCAGCTTGAGACCATTCATCTGTCTAGACTTGAGTGTTTTAATGAAGCCTTTTCCTCTTTGCATGCGCCACATTGTGGCTTTCTACTTAGCAGTATGCAAAAAGCTTAGAGTTGCAACCCTGCTGTTAATGCTATAGTATTCTAGACTATTCCCCAACAAAATATCCAGTGTGTCAGATCTAAATTCCCCTTTCAAAATGCAGCTAAATAACCCAATATTCATTTAGCTGTGCAAGTGTTTAGCTACAGGGCGATTTCTTAATAGCTGTTGCCAGCTGTTGCAGCCCACCCAAAGGTACTATGGCAATCAACCGTAATGATTTGTTGTGTGACTTGCTCCATGGAAAAAGCTGAAATAACTTTTTTTTGTTTACTATTTTTCAGGAATCAATAGAAATCTCAATTTTTGACTTGACATGGGGAGTTTAACCCTAGGGAAGTATTGGAAAAGTAATTTTAAGGCACATAAAAAGATTCCCCCAGGTTTATTTTTTGATATGTTTTATATTCTTCTGTGGCCTAACACTGCAAGGTTGATATAATATTCTCTGCAGAACTTGATTGCCTTTTTAATAGTTCAATATTGCCTTAGCACATTTGAGTAGAGCTGGTATACTATGAAGTATAATGAAAAGCATAAGAATTTTTTAGCAATTGTATAATACAAAACATTTGAAATAATAAGAATTATAAAACTAGATCAATCTATGTAATCTCTCTACAGCAAAATGTCTGTAGAAGCTACACTATATCATATCATCAAAAGTATTGGGACCTCTGCCTTTACATGCACATGAACTTTTATGGCACCTCAGACTTAGTCCATAGGGTTCCATATTGAGTTGGCCCACCCTTTGCAGCTATACCAGCTTCAGCTTTTATGGGAAGGCTGACCACAAGGTTTAGGAGTGTGTCTATGGGAATGTTTATAGCAGCATGTCTGGTGTTGGCAACTGGGGCATTGTGGAGCAGGCTTTTTCCTGCGATTTCCGGGAGCTGCGATGCTCACAGTTGTCCCTCCCACTCCCTCCTCAATCACCTGGAATTGGTGTGTGGGGGGTATTCTCCTCTGCGCATCGGCGCCACGCAATTGCCCTGTACATCTGACCTTGAGACGCTGATGCCGCAACGTGCCATTCCATCTTGGCTGACCAATGGGGAAACACGCCTGGGTTCAAAGGAGTCGGCGGCAGTCACTTTGACCCAGGCGCTTCCCCTTCACGTCTTGCCAGTGTGACGCTGGTTGGGTCTCATCAGGAACGCTGGGAGCAACAAACACTTTTTACTTGCTACTGATCAATTTGTCACTAGCACAATTTTGAGCATTGAGCAACACCTTTCTTGTATCCCGCTGCTTTAGTTCTTCAGGTAACTACTTGCCTATACTCTTATTTTATTTTATTCACTCACAGCACTTACCTATCTATACCTCCGGTATGTGTGTCTATATTTACACATATATGCTGGCTTCCATCTTTCCTTCCACATTTACCTGGTTCGGGGGTTACACTTACTCCCTTCCCCACATGGGTTTATTACCATTTATTTAAATTTCAGATTGGAGCCCCGGTTGCATTTTTGGTTCGATACACATGTCCTTGGGAATCACACTCATGTTCTCTGTTTCTATGGACCCCACCTCAGCTCCCGGCGCAGGCATCCATGCTAGCCCTTTTGCTCCAGTGTACATACCTCCACATGCTGCTAAATGTAAGTTGATCAGGAGATGGTTTATCATACCTTTTCCACTAAACATCATTGCTTCCCTTAGCTGGGTTGCCTGATCAGAATTTCTATATGATATGTTTGTTTTTTTGCATTTCTATGTTTACTACGCATCTGTCCCTGAGGAGTGGCATTACTACCATGAAACGCGTCGGATTTACATTGATGCATCATAGTTTTACTCTAGGATCACACCTTGTGTTTTAGGATTCTTTTTATGGAGGATTACCTTTTTACAATGAGATGTATAAGCTGGCATGTACATGTTTACGGTTTGTAATATGCTGTTGTGTTTATTACATTATATGTACTTACTGCTGCATGTCATTGCTGTGTGTGTTTTATACAATAAACACATTCACATTATTCTGTTCTACTTGTTGAGTCTCATCATACACACCTCATATAAAGTCCCAGACCCCTTATATGTATCAGATTTAGGGATGGCGATGCATGGTAACATGTCTTATCTAAAGTCCCCAAATCCCTCTTTTATCTGACTCTATAGAAAATATGATAAAATTGAACCTTGAAGTGACATTTGTAGTATTGTATTGTATTTGTATTTGTAGCAATATTTTACCCTACTATCATAAACACAGTCATCTGAAATGAATAAGCATAACTCACTGAACAACTAAAGTGGTTGTAAACCCTTACATATACCCAGTGAAGTGATTTGCCTTAGTTGATACACAGAGAGGAAACAAATGCTCCTACATACGTTGTACCTGTTTATCTGTAGTCTTCTCTTCTCTACATCTGTTCAAAGTCCAGAAATTATAAGCTGTGTCTGAGCTGTCACAAAAAAGGGGAGGGAGAGCTAAAGTTACACTCTTTAGAGCTCAGTAAGGAGACGCTGGTAATTCATTTGAAGACACAGACGGAGGAAGTATGCACATCAAGTAAGCCATTCATATAGATTTTTTCACGGTTTCATCCATGCTGCAAGGATAAGCAAAAGCTTAGGTGTGGCTTGATTCACTCTTCAATTTTGCCTCTTGTAACTTGGGACATCCTTTTGACTCTTTTGTTCTGGCCCCTTTTAATCATTTAAGGCATCTGTTTTCTCTTTGGGGGGGACACGGAGTTAATCCCCACGGGCTTCTCCTCCACCAGACTGGCTGACAAAAACTACACAGGTGAATCAGCAGTCTTCTTGGTAGTTTTTGTAGTATATGTACAAATTTGTGCTCCAATCTAAGGCCCTGATGAATCGGGACTCCCTGCGAAATGCATAGGCCAGTTTTCTCGATTCTTCAGTTAGGACCAGCACACCCTGGATAGACTTACAGTAACTGTGGTTTTAACCAGTTGTATTCAACTTTTTTAAAGCTAACCATTTGTATATGGAAATTAAAGATTTGTTTATTTTTTAAGCCTATTTGGTATGTGTATTTATTAGACTCTGCAAGGTACATGTAAAGTCCCACCCCATTTTTGTTCACATTTAGTAATTGTTTTTTTACAGGATGGTACCTTTGTAGGGTCATAATTGCCTCACATTCATCCCTCATACTCTTCTAACAGCTTAGTAAGGAGAGTTCTGACAGCTGATTGGAGGGTAGGAACACACCCCCTTCACACAATACGCAGTAACAGAGCTCAGGCTGTCAGTCAGCTGTAGCTCCTTCCCCTGTTATCTTTTTTCTCTTAGTGTCAGGAAACTTTGTCAGATATTTTTCATGCTGATAGCAGAGGAACGAAGTAGCAGACAGAAATGACACTTAGTGCTCTTAATTGAAACAAGTACACACTATAGAGAGATATGTTTTGTTTATATTTCATGTTTGAGGTTTACAACCACTTTCGCAAACTGTATATTAAACTATAGTAGTAACGCCATATAAGAATGGTGTCCGTGTTTATCATTACTTGCTCAGGCGAGAAGGTACAGTAGTTAAAGTGGTTGTAAAGCCTTAAGCTTTTTACCTTAATACATTCTATGCATTAACTGCCTGCCAACCATATACTGTATATATACGATGGCAAAGCGGCTCTCCTGTGCTTCCTGCTCTTCCAGGTCTGGGGCGCATGCGTTCGCTGCCAGTGACCAACTCCCGCTGTGATTAGACACAGCGGGAGCTGATTGGTGGGTATGGTGGACTTGATGTCCGCCTGAACCCTATGATGTCTCAGTACACTGACAGAACAACGGTCTGCCTATATAAACAAGGCAGATCACCATTCTGTCACTACAGAAGACATGGATCCTGTGTCTTTGCTAAGCAGAGGCACCGATCCATGCCTTCTCCCAGTACAAACACCTCCCCCACAGTAGTAAAGCCCATTTCAGTCACACATCACCCCGATTTTAACTCGTTTCCTGCCAATGTCATTAGTACAGTGGCAATGCATATTTTTTAGCACTGATCACTGTATTGGTGTCACTGGTCCCCAAAAAGTGTCAAAAGTGTCAGTTAGTGTCCCAACTGTTCATCGCAATATCACAGTCCCGCTATAAGTCACTGATCACCACCATTACTAGTGAATAAATAAATTAATAAAAAAATAAATATAAATATCCAATAGTTTGTAGATGCTATAACTTTTGAGCAAACCAATCAATATACACTTATTGGGATTTTTTTTACCAAACACATGTAGCAAAATATATAATGGCCTAAACTGATAAAGAAATTAGAATTTTTTTTTTAATTATTGGATATGCTTTTAAAATATAGTTTTTTTTTCAAAATTGTTGGTCTTGTTTAGGTACAGTGTTGCACGACCGCGCAATTGTCATTTAAAATAACATAGTGCTGTATTGCAAAAAATGGCCTGGTCATGAAGGGGGTAAACCTTCAGGGGCTGAAGTGGTTAGGGTGAAAAACCTTCTATGCTGCAGCACCCCCCCAGCCCCCTTTTTTCCTACCTGAGCCTGATCTGATCTAGCGATGTTCACAAGCGCAGCGGCTCCAGTTGCTGTCTCTCTCCGCATTAGACAGATTGACAGCAGCAAGAGCCATTGACATGGGAGCGGGGGGCAGGGCTGAGTCCCACTGTCTGTGTCAATGGATGCAGCAGCGGGACTCAGGAGCGAGCCTGCACGGTTGCCCCCATGGAAAGTGGCTTTCCGTGTGGGCACCCGATGAAGAGGAGGAGCCTGGAGCATCTGTAAGGGACCGCGGAAAAAGAGGTTTGGGGCTGCTCTGTGTTATTTTAATACAAAAAAAACTTTTCAACCACTTTAATTGTTAAAGCCAGAGGAGTAACTTACAGCAAGCTAAAATCCAAAGCAGGAAAATGAGAAAGCAGAGATAGCATAATAAAGTCATCATATGAACAATGAGAACATCTTTTTTAATGTGATTGTCAAAATCAAGGGCAACAATGCGACCTTCGTTATAATTTAATGCTCACTTTATTCCAAATCAAACATTCTACTAACTCCCAGATCACTCCATTGTGAGAACAGGAACAGCAACCACCTTTTTAGTCATTGGCTCTAATCTACCTTCTTCTATCTCCTGTACATTACTATTGGGTAGCGAGACTCCCATCAAAGACTCCCATCAAAGTAAAGAACCAAAAGACATGAAAAGGATGTTGCTAGAGCTGGTGACACTAGGATGGATCATTTTCTTTTAACACACAACTTTTGGCACGGTGTTCACTGTTGGGGAGGGTTAAAACCAAGCTTCAACCAAATGATTTACTTGTTTTTGAAAGAGCATAAAAGGGAAAAAATCTCTGTTAATAGGTTTTGGTGTCCCCATTGGGGAGATTTATTTACCATTAATTCCTACTGGCATTACAGTGTGTCTTTAGGACATTACATTTTGGGAGTTGTCTCCAATAGGGGTCAAAGAGAGCAATATTGGGAGGTTTTTTTAGATAAGCTGGGAAGGAATAGAACCTCTGTCAAGTTTTCTTATTGATGTTTCCGTCTTGCTGTCCTAGTAAATTCTATCACCCTCATTTCTTGTCTCAGTGTCACCAGGATAGAGAAAGAGAAGAGATCTCCCCATTGGGGTTTTTTGTCCTAGTAACATTTTAAAGGTTAAGTGTTTGGAGGAGTTTTACGATTTCGTTTTGTTGCAAAAATCTCTACAATGACTACTGAAAATGACAGCTGCTGACACAGAATAATATACCAAGAGGAGCTCTATATTTGCATATCATAAAGTTCCGTGGGTTTTTTTTTTGGGGGGGGGGGTGGTTCCCACTACCTCTTTAAATAACACAAACCACATGTTATTACTATGCTTTTTTGTGTTTTATCACCTCGTGTTAGCTTCAAGACTTCCTGCTCCAATGCTGACAAACGAACAATGGTCATTCTTGACCCATTTATTTCAGCAGTAAGGCAACATCTGTGAGAGGTTATGGAGAGTATTCTGTTTGGAGAACACTTTATATGATGAGGTAAGTTGCTTTATCATGGTCCCATGATATTTATTAGGAATGGAAATAGAATTATATTTTCATGTAATCCAGCGAGAGAAGCCAATCAGTGGTGCCCTAGTAAATCAGCCACATTATCCATAGACACTATTACTATAGCAAATTATTTTAGTTGACTTCAGACCATGACTGGGGTATTTGAATGAGAACATTAAACTCTGTGTGGACAACCACTGTTATACCTATAACTCAATGCACTGTTTAATTGGGCAACTATGTGGCAAATAAGGTTTAATGTTGACAAATGTAAAGTTATGCACTTGGGGTCTAATATGAATTATGGATGAGCCAAACACCCTCCTGTTCTGTTCGCAGCAGAACATGCGAACAGGCAAAAAATTTGGTAGAACACATAAACACCATTAAAGTCTATGGGACACGAACATGAATAATCAAAAGTGCTAATTTTAAAGACTTATATGCAAGTTATTGTCATAAAAAGTGTTTGAGGACCCGGGTCCTGCCCCAGGGGACATGTATCAATGCAAATTTTCTTTTTTTAAATGGCCGTTTTTTCGGGAGCAGTGATTTTTTTAATGCTTAAAGTGAAACAATAAAAATGAAATATTCCTTTAAATATCATGCCTGGGGGTGTCTATAGTATGCCTATAGTATGCCTGTAAAGTTTTCCTGTGTCGTTTTAAAACTGATCGTGGGTGTAGGTAATTGTCGGGTCTCGGCAATATAGTTAAAACTCATTGAAAAAAAGAGCATAGGTTCCCCCCAGTCCATTACCAGGCCCTGTGGGTTTGGTATGAATATTAAGGGGAACTCCAAACCAAAATTTTTTAAAAAATTGCGTGGGGGTCCCCCTAAAATTCATACCAGGCCCTTCGGGTCTAATATGGAAATTAAGGGGAACCTTGCACCAAATTAAAAAAAAAGGCATAGGGGTCCCCCCAAAATCCATACCAGACCCTTATCCGAGCATGCAACCTGGCAGGCCACAGGGAAAGAGGGGAGGAAGAGAGAGCACCCCCCTCCTGAACCATACCAGGCCACATGCCCCCAAAGCACCTTGTCCCCAATATTTTTAAAAAACAAATTTCTTCATCAGTTTAGGCCAATATATACTCTTCTACATATCTTTGGTAAAAAAAAATCGTAGTAAGCTTATATTGTATTGTAGTAATGGCTGTGATCTATTATTGGTATTGCGATATTGTGACGGACAGATCAGTCACTTTAGACACATTGGGACCATTGACATTTATACAACGATAAGTGCTATAAAAATGCACTGATTACTGTGTAAATGTCACTGGTAAGGAAGGGGTTAACACTAGGGGGTGATCAAGGGGTTAAATGTGTGTTCCCTCAGTGTGTTCTAACTATATGGGGATTGGACTGAGTAGGTGAGGAGACATGTGCATGTAATTGTGCATGGCCGGTGGCGATTGCGACCACCGGCCATGCGCATTGGGTCCCCCGCTGTGCAGAGGGCATGCACGTGCCCTCTGGCGGCTCTTAAATTACCCTAGTACCTGTATGGGATTTCGTGCAGGAGAGCCATTCTGCCCTGTAAATAGATGTGAGCCGGTCGGTAGCCAGTTAATCATAACAAAAATGGGGCAGTGGACCCATGTTCACATGGTTATTTGGGACCACCAACAAACTTCCCAAAAGTCCTGCATTTATAGTGCATTGACTCCTATGCCCTACACAAATCCCGCTAACTTTCATCAAGGTAATGAAGGCACAGTTTGGAAGGAAGGGTTTCTTTTGGTACCAATAAGTATCATTGTCTGATGCTCTAATTAGTGTATTAATGCCCTTACTTTCAACGCCAATTACAGTGATGGGAAGAACCCCGAGAGCTGGCATTGTTGGGGGGGTCTGGTTTTTTTTTTTAAACTCTAGTATTGATCTTACCTCAAAGATCTAAGTCCTACCTCTTGCTGCCTGAAATTTGGATGTCCAATGTCTTCTGGGTGATTCTGGATCACAGTATTACATTATGCTACCACAAACTTAGTAAGCTATTTGCAATTTTTGACCTAAAATTTATCCTGGGTATCAAACTTTCAAGAGGCTGCAACCAATTTGCTTACCATTGTATCTCTTGTAGCAAGGAACATCCATAAGAAAAAAGAATGTCATCCTACATAATACGTTAAAGCCATACTTCAACACCTCACCATCTCTCTGTTTGAATGGGTGGAGGTCTCCTTACATAGGGAAATATAGGTCCAAAGGTTTTGGATGTCTGGGAATTTTCCATTCAGACCTTGCCTATAGATATTTAACAAGCCATAATACAATGTTCCCAATACACTCAATAGTTTCAAGTCAGACTATTAACTGATGATCCATCAATTGAACCTCTACCTTCCAACTAAATTTAACTATACTTTGTATTCTATTAGTAGAGGTGTTCTCCCCTTCCCCCAGGTACTAAATAATAGACCAACTGCCATCCATCCAAATAATACTCATCCTCAGACCCAGTACTGCTAACCCAACCTTAAACTATGTTATTATAATGAAAAGGGTTATACCTATATTGTTCTACTGGCCAAATTCTGTGGCCATCCTCATTGTCACCTGCATTCTCACATAGAAAAAATGGTGGGAACCTATGAGGTATTTGCCCTGGGCCCACCCATTTCTTTAAATCTTGCTGAGTGTGTTTTAAGAATATCATGCCACATGTCCTAAATTCTGAGTCAAAAACATGCAGGTCGCAATCTGGACTGTACAACACTACAAATACCATCTACAGCTACTTAAAGTGGTGTTCCGGCCGAAATTACACTTTTTAAATATAAATACCCCTATAATATTGTATTGTAATGTATTCTAGTAAAGTTAGTCTGTAAACTAAGGTCTGTTTTGTTGGTTTATAGCAGTAGTTTGTTATTTTATAAACTTACAGCAGGCCGTGGTCATCTTAAGTGTGGGCATCTGAAGCCAGACTGTATTTCTTCCTGGATCTCATCCTTGCAGATCTCGCACATGCTCAGTGCAGCACAAGTAATAGGTTTTAGGTCAGGTTTCCATAACAACGGCAGTGTCAAAGGAAGTTGCCGCCCCTTCCCAGAAGGCATTGCAAACAGGAAATGATGCGATGGGCCACGGCCAGGGAGGAGGAAGTGAAAAATGAATACAGCAGATTTACAGTAGGTGCTGGGAAAAAAAATAAAAATATATCCAATTCGTTTACAGTGCACAGTTTAGTGAGGGATGCTGAAGAGTTGTCAAAGTGGGTGGAACTCCACTTTAACCACTTAAATATGGGTATCTTTTCCAACTGCCTGAAACAAATGCTAGCCAGAATAACAGATTTTAACAGCTTTGTCTAAGTGGGGTACTGTAGTGGTGTTTTATTTTGTAGATGTTTTACAACACTATGTAATGCTTTTCCTAAAATACAAGTTAAAAATGTTGTAATACATAATTGTAAAATCCTTATATGCCAAAATTGATATACCTTAAAAATTTATCACATATTTGGAAGAAACAGAGCCCATCTAACAAATCTAATGATTTCTCTGGTCCCTTGCTGTTTTAATTTAATTAAGAAGGGCATGGTTTCTTAACTTGAACCTTCTCAGGCCAGTTATAGGCTTTGTTCTAGGTCACAAAGAACAACTTTTCTGATTGATCTGTCCAGAAAAAATCTGATTGATTGCCTCTTAATTACTGGAGTAGCTCCATGGCCCTTGAGGTTTGAATTGGACAGCCTTGATCTAGGGACATGCTGACTTGAGTGACAGGAGAGCAATTGTGCCTTGGGCTAATGTGGATGTAATGATTCAGGTCACACTGGGATGGGGAGCGTTTTTATTGCTATAACCAATGTGCAGCTGCTGCTTAACCTTTTGGGAAGAAATATTTTGAGTCAATATATTTAAATTCAATATATGGGTGAATGAAATAAATTTCCCCTAATCATATGCTGTGGAAATTGTTTTAATGACACTGCTACATAAACATATTCTAGGCTCCATAATAAGTAGGCTACCAGTTCTCTTCTGCTGCCACATTCTATGTTTCTGAATATTCTTACTGCAAAAAATGTACATTTTACTGAATGTATTAATCACATTCTGTACCATACTACCCATACTTAGGTATTATTAAAGCCCACATCCAAGCAAAAAGTTTTTTTTGGAGTAGGAAGAGGAATGTTTAGATTCCCTGTGGGATTTAAATACTGCCTGTGTCCCAGATGGGAGATTTCATTTCACTTCATGTTCTTACATCTGTCACATGGACAGAAGTGAGGGAATACCTGACAGTTATTCTAATCCTTCACTCTCTACCAAAAACATTTCTTTTGGGAGACTTTACCTGACTTTATTTTCCTCCCATCAAATAAACCGTAATTGACAGGCTATGGCTTGAGAGCTACTGCTGTCACAATCTCTGCAATGCAACGCTGCTTGTTTACAATTTACCACCCCTCTACCCATGTCATGTGCAATGTGCTGTGTGCCTAACTGGCCGTGCAGCTCAGAGCCACCCCCCCATCTAACCAATGAGGAGTGCAATGCAATGTTCCAGGGATTGAGGATGTAGTGGTGGAGGCCCACACACTGCATGTTGTGTCCCAAGATATTAATGTTATTTTAAAAGTTTCAATATTTATATATCTATCAATATTAATGAAAATGATTTGGTTGGCCCCAGTGCAGCGTCAATCTAGCAAAGTACAAGAGAAGAGTGTGGGATGATGAAAAGGTAAGTTATTTTTAATTTTTTTTTTGGTGGACGGGGGGTTTGGGTGCTGGGAAGTAGGCCCTATGATTTGCAGTGGTGGTCCTTTGTCCATGTATATTGTTGCCATAGTAATCATTAAGTTTTTAATATATTACATTCATGAGAAATACCTGGTTTATCCTGCCAACCCAATTCTTTCTTGTTCTAAATTGACAATACAAAGCAGGGAAGCAGATTCATACTTGAGTGGTGAGTTTGCATCAATGGGATAGGTACTAAGATTTACAGAATGCTGTGCCGATATATAGCGTATCTGTATCTTTAATAGCAGGTTTAGTGCCCAGGCCCCTTTGTGTTTTGTTTTATCCCTTTTTAATACATTTAAATACATATTTTGTATTCCTATACCTTTGTTTTATATCTTAAGCTTTTTGAAATAACTCACCAGGCCTCGGTCCAACAAAAATTGAGAACCACTATCCTAGAGCACCTTCCCTGTGCTTACATTAAAGATTATGAGGCCGGAAGGCTACCAGGTCACTGCTGGGAGGGGAAAGCAGAGTGAGCTGAGCTGCTGGGAGAATTACCTAAAATACTTCAGTGCTTCTGCTTTAAATACTGGGGATTGATTGTTTCACAGTGCCTACAGCTACAAAAGCAACAAGCTGCTTAGGTATATGGCAATATTTGAATTTCTATAGCCTGTCCATGGGTTTATTTTAAAGTGATTGTAAAGTCTAATTTTTTCCCTATAAAAATAATAAACATGTTATACTTACCTGCTCTGTTGCAATGGATTCTCGTATTCTCCTCTTCTCAGGTCCCTCTACTGTGCTCCTGGCCACTCCCTCCTGTTCAGTGCCCCCACAGCAAGCATCTTGCTATGGGGGCACCCGAGCTGAATCACAGCTCCCTGTGTCCTTTCAGACATGGAGCCCCAGCCCTGTCCCTCTCTCCCCTGATTGGCTATATGACTTTGATTGACAGCAGTGGGTGCCAATGGTGCTGTTGCTGTGTCTCAGCCAATCAGGAAGGAGAATCTCGGATGTCTGAGACACTCGTGGACATCGCTGGAGAGGGGAACCTCAGGTAAGTGTTAGGGGGGCTGGGGGGGCTGCTGCACACAGAAGGCTTTTTATCTTAATGCATAGAATGCATTAAGATAAAAAACCTTCTGCCTTTACAACCCCTTTAATGTTAAGGAGTCCTTACATGAAGTGATACTGACAACACAAAGAATTCAGGTACAGTTCCATAGAAACTTTACAGATAATGTTATACAAATGATCACAGCAGACAAAGTTTGCTGTACACAAAAAGACTGCTTAGGTGGAAAAGATCAGACGGGTGGTTACAATTATATACTAACAGTATAACACTGAAATATACATAATGTCAGATTATGATTCATACTATCTTTACTAATCATTTAGTTTGCATATCATGTGAGCACACTTGTTTTGCTCTGATAGTGTGATGATGCACAAATAAGTAACAAGTTTCTCCCATGTACGATCAGCCTTCATCTTTAGCAGATTATATCATGTTTTTATGATTGTTGCTTATCAAATAAAATATCTGCGGCAAAATTGGAACTTTGTGGGGTATTCAATGCATTAATGAATATAATCTGAGTAAATTCTAAAGAAGGGTCTCCTTCAAAAAGCAGCTTGTGCTTTCAAAATATGAAATGCTAATTGTAGCTTTCATATAGAAAGTCCTAATGACTAATTCCAACGTGAAGAAGATATATTTTTTCAAAAGAATCTTGATAACAATTTCTCCCCAGTTCTTCACAAACTAGTTATGTGAATATGTAAAAACAGCTTTGCTAAATTCCCTACTATATTAATCTCATTATCCTTTGAACCGTTTAACTGGCAATGCCAAATGCAATTTGTATTCTGCAGCAAAGCAAATGCTCTAAACTGATTATCCCAATATGAACCGTAGCAATCCTCGATATTGTTGGGCCTGAAAGGCCATCTATGCACTGAATAGAGTTCCCATATGCCTTCTGAGCTTCATGACAAAATGTTGCGTCTGCTTTGCAAGGGATAAATTAAGCGTGTGAAAGTCTTAGCAAAGCCCTCATTTTCCAGTTAATCAAATCTCTCCTAATCAAATTAGCACACATAATTCCTCTGGATGCACGGCACAAAAAGTGCATTATCCCCTTCTTTGGAGTTGAAAGGGAGAGAACAGCATGATGCCTTTTCTCCTCTGCTTGAGTGGGCCCAAATAGAGGAGTTCTTCAGAAAGGCAGTTTGAGGTAAACTTTGGCAGCATTAGTGTTCTCAGCTCATTAAATCTACTGCCTCTGTGGCCACCTCCAGGGACCACTGAAGCATTCTGTAATGAGATACTTGTTTAATTTTTCTTCAAAGGCTGGACATCTGTGACAAACCTCCCCATTCTAGCCCCACACAGGCAAGTTTATCAATAGGCCTTAGGCCTCTATCTATTTTGATGGAGTGTTTTCCATTGAATAAAGCAGATAATAAATTTTGAATAGAACGGAACAATCGCCATTAACTCTCTTCTCTCCGAAAAAGTCGAAGCCCATCATGAAAATTCAATAGCAGGCAGAGCTAAGTGGATAAATGTTCACAGTCAACCTTTTTAATTGATTTTCCTTCATGAAATGATCTAGTCTCTTAAGCTAGCTGTCCCCAAGCCCCTCTTTAACCTTTCTTTTCATTCCCCATACATTTAGAAACACTGAACAAAAACGAATAGCTAAAATATTAATCTCCCTGGAGAGTAAAGGCCTGCAACAAACCATATTCTTAGATCAATTCCCAACAGTGTCAGTGGTCGACAAAAGAATGAAACACACTTTTAGCTCTATTCAGTAAGGAGCTGCTCCTGACCTTTATTGAAAACCAGCCACCACATCCCGACACTAGCTGGAACTAGAAAGGCCCTCATCAGATAATAAAATTCACTGCAGATATTGTTATGTCTCTTTTACTTAGTCACTTCTGGTTATTTAATAATAAGGTGCATTATGTAAAGATGTCTCCACAATATTTGCACTTTAATGCTTTATTATGTCTATATGAATATGTTCTAAGTGATATGTTGTATTTTTTTTCAGGATTTTCATTTGCTTTTCAAAGGCATAGGAAATGATAACAAGCTATTATGATTTCTGAGCTCTAAAACAGCTTGAATAGAAACAGTTATGAGAGTCTTATGATTTTACTTTGTTTTCAAACCAAATTTAGAAATGCAGTATCCCTTTGCCCCCCTAATCATTATCCATTGTATGTAATTTCATGCTTCTTGACGTCATTCCCTTCTCACATGGTTTCTTTTTCATTTTGCACATACTTACTTCATTTAGATATATATTTAAAGCTTGGGAACATCTGTGTTTTGAAAGACAGTTTATGGTTTGCATTTATTAACTCTTTCAATTTTACTGTAGCTCTGTAATGAAAATGATTTTTGGTTAAATCAGTTTTTCTTGTTTTTTTTGTTTTGTTTTTTACTATTTATCAATGCTCCCTACAGTGCGATGTGTGTTATTGCAAGATGACAAGATGAAAACCATGATTAATTGTAGGCTCACTGTACACAACCTTCATGTCCTGGCTGCAAAGATCTATAATCCCTTGTGTCAGGCACTGCAATCACATCCTTTAAAGATTGCCCACCTCCACCCTCACTGTAACCCCAATAGCTAATTTTGAAAAACAACAGACTTACTGACCAGATCATCAGATGAAAATAAAGGAAAGAAAGCCTAAAAAGGAAAACAAATGCAGCCAACACATCTAAGAATTGTTACTTCCTAGTTTCCATGCCTAGGCAAATAATGTCATACATCCCAGCCATCACCGCGCTGTTCAACATCCCGGAAGGACGGGCATTTGTATCACAGCAGGCTGGCTTTTTTATGCATGCTTTTGTATTTGACCTAGATGTAAGTGCATTACTGTTTTATCCATTAAATATCTAGTTTGGTTTTACACTATGGCGAGCATTTCTTTTTGGGGGTTGCTATGGGCACGGCATCCGAGGGAAATTTTTGGATCCTTTAGCCCTGTGGAAGGATATGACAATCTGTTTTGCCAGTGTGTTTGTCTGCATGGGTGGTGTGCTACCTTTCTATGCTATTTGCTAAGGATATACCCTTCCAAGCCTCTTCACTAGTTTCTTGGGACTATCAATTTCAATATATATTTTTTGATTCATTTATTGTTTCACAGTTTTGTTTTTATAATGTAATGAACATAATAGTCCATATATTGTCACATTTATCAGTTTGTTGTTGTAAGAGCGCAGCTCCATTTATCACCGCCCAATAGCTAATTACATTACTACAACTCAATCCCACAACCCTTGCACAGTTGTTGCCCAAGTCCTGGTTGCATCTTATGCATGGATTCACTGGATACTTGGGGCTGCCATGAGTACAGATCAGCCACAGGATTACATTGATCCAATAGTCTGCATGGGTTGCTGGACTTGGCTGGGACTTTTTGTGCAAAGCCTGGGTGGCATCAGGTAGGGATGCACAGTAAAGATCTCTTGTGTAAACGGAAGTAGTAGCTTTGTTGAGAACACTGGGGGAAGGGGGGTGGTAAAAGGCAACTATAATAAATGCACGCTGTCCCTAATTTTTTGCATAAGGCAAATGTTGCAGGGATTGATTTACTAAAAGCAAATGGGCTGCTCGCTTTGCAAGGCAAGCTGCACTCTGCAAGGAGGAAATGCTCCCCAGAGTTTAGTAAATGTGGTGAAATTCCACTTAACCACTTAAGTCACATTTTGAATGACAATTACGCTGTCATGCAACACTTTACTCATAAGAAATTTTTATCATTTTTTTCACACAAATAGAGCTTTCTTTTGATGGTATTTTATCAATCCTGTGTTTTTTTTAACTTTTGCTTAAAAAAAATAAAAAAACTGAAATTTTGAAAAAAAAAACAAATTTTTGTTAGTTTCTGTTATAAAATTTTGCAAATACATAATCTTTCTTCATAAATTTAGGTCAAAATTATTCTGTTACATTTCTTTGGTGAACATAGCCCAAATCAGTGTGTATTTTTTAGTTTATAGGAAAGTCATAGAGTCTACAAATTATGGTATATATCTGAAAATTGATCAGTTCTGATGTACGAGGATAGTACAAATACCCCCAAATGACCTTTTTTTGGAAATTAGACAGTCCTATGTATTTAGTAAGAGGCATGGCATGTTTTTTAAAGTTGTTATTTTTTGCCACAATTATTTGGAAAATGAAAAAATTTTTAAAAATGTCACAATTTTTTTTTTTTTTTACATACCGTCACAAGTGCAGCACAGCGTTATCATATAACTTGTGTGGTGGTGATCAGGGACTCTGAATGGTGACAGTATGTACAAACATTTAAATAATAAATAAATATATTTTTTTAATTACTTTTTTTAATGATTTTTTTTCTAACACACTGTGACCAGAGCAATACAGTGTTATCGTGTTAATACTGTACTACTTTGGGGAAGTGATCAGGATTTATTTTTTTGCATTTATTTTTTTGCATATACCAATGCATCTCATTGATATAAGCAGCCATTTTTACTGAATGAAACTTCAGTGTCTTTTGTTGTGATTAGCTGTGATTGGTCAAAGCTAATTACATGGTATAGATGGGCTGTTATTGGCCCTGTCTGTACCATGTGATCACTGTGACCAATCACAGCTAGAAGCACAATTGTATACAAAGGATGGCAAGAAAGGAAGCCATCCATTGTTTACAATTGTCATGTGATCTGCTGTGATTGGTCACAGTTATCACATGACACTGGCAGCGGGTCAGGGAGTGATCCGTCATCGGCTGTGAACGATGGATGCAGTGGTGACAGATCACGCCACCGGGCATTCTGGGAGTACAGCATCAACCCCATAATGTCAGCAAGTTGCTTGAAAGGTGACCAGATCATGCAGATGCATGACATTTGTCATTGATGACAGGCCACCAAAATAGTTCCAAATCTGATGTTTGTTCAATTGGCAGAAATTGGCAACTGGCACTTTCAGTTGTATATAAAATCAGAGGCCTGATGTAAACAAGCGTGCTGAATAAAAAAAACAGATGGCCAATTAAGATGGAAATACGCAGGTAGGGTCAGGTAATACTTCATACAGCTGTGTATTGCAAAGACCTTTAAATGCCAGGTTTTTCCAGCATTAGAGGACAAGTCTAGTAGCCATATCCTTTAAGATCTCAAGTATGCAAGCCTGTTAGTTTTGGCAAATACTGCTTCTAAAGACATGAAACACCAATCCAGATGATAAATACAGGCTCAATTTAAAAGCAGTTTTGATGTGCTTAACTTTAGGCTATTATTTGAGAAGCTGACCTTACTAATATACAGTACTATGTAGATCTCTTGCCAGCTAACCATTGGACTGTAAAGCATGGCTTCAAGCTGTGGGCGATGATCTGTAAAAGAAATGAATGAGTGGGTTTTAGCAGCCAGGATCTGTAGCCTAGTATCTGTATCTGACAGCTGTCACCCTCTCTACTGAGGCCAAACCCTAGCCCTTCATTTAAAAGCAGTCTGGCTGATCAGATTACTGGGACAGTGTGTCAAAAGTGACTGCACAAAACTAAAAAGACTGAAAGTCAGCCTATAAATAGATATAAAGGCTGTCTTTCTGCACATCTTAAAGGGTCAGACAGTGGATTTGCTACTGCAGGGCTATGTGTTGCCAGTGGTAAAATGAGTCAGTGCAGTCTAAATGTGGATGTTGGCCGACATCAATGTATGTTTCTGGAGATGAATGTGATTTCACTGCCCTCATCCATTCCACAGAGATTTGCAGGCAAAAATGAAACCCTTGTTATTTGCATAACTAGATAATCCTAAAGGCATTACTTCTGCTAAAAAAAAAGCCCAGGTCAGAGCTTCTTTATTTCATATCTGTTATATATGTCAATGAAAGCTTCTCTCACAACAGCTGTTAAAGCACTCAGACAGGAACGTCAGTAGAAAGTTATCTATAGGATGTAATAAGAGCAAAGCTTAACTTACTGGGCACCGCTGAGTTATAAATGATCTGACAGACATTTTATAGCACGTACCAACTTTTCCAAGAAGTATTTCTTTCCCTTCAAAGTAATGCTGATGCAATTATTGGCATATGAATACTTGTAAACAGCTTCAAATAACAACCATGTGGAATCATGAACATGTGCACTTAAGTATACCATTATTAAGCTGTCTTAGCTATTAAACCATGTCAATAATGTAATGGTAAGGGAGAGTTCCTCCATACTGTGTTGCAACATGCGACCAAGAGTTAGTCTGTTCTTGAGAGAATTCCTTCTTTCTGATCGGATGAAGATGATTGTTAGTTACATGTTAATTAGGACGGCCACTTAGGGCAGTGGTTCACCAAGAAACCACATGGGGGGCGCATGCGCGTCTCTCCGTGATGGCAGACGTGTAACCAGTGAGCTGCACCATTCTCCATCGCCCCTGCATAGCTTCATCCGCCACCGATCGCCTCAGGTGTAAGCCCTATCAGCTCTCCAGGACCTCATGGTCAAATAAGGAGACCAGAAGGAACATTACCAGTCCTTTCCAGCACTGCAGCCTACAGTCACTATGGACCGCTACCTCACTGGGCCTCAATCCCCGGTCTCAAATACACAAGGGGACCCGGAAAGATTACGTCCACACCCTAATGTTGGAGGATGGCCCACAGCCGGCTCCCCCACAGTCAGCATTCCCTTGCAGCAGCCCTCACCCACCCAAGCTTTATTAACCCCTGAACTGCTGGACATCAAGCTCCAAGCCCTCGCACAACAACTCACTAGGGTCATAGCCCAGGAAGTGGGGAAGGTCTCCAGGGAACTGAGGGGCGAAATAGACCAGCTTGGTGAGCGTACAGCCACACTCGAAATAATATATTCACTATCTGCAAGATTTAGAAGAGGAAAATACATCTTTAAGCACTCTGTTTCTCAATTACAACTCCAGCAGGAAGACCTGAAAAACAGAGAGAGATGCCAAAATCTCAGGATCCGTGGTGTGTCAGAAAAAGTGTCCGATAACAATATCAGATCATTCCTTCCGGGCCTGTTCAATAGTCTGGCTCCAGACATTGCTGACATCAACTGGTGTATGGACTGTGCCCACAGATACCTGGCTCCTAAACCCCCGGCAAGTGCTAAGCCTCATGATATTGTGGTGAGATTCCATTACTATGAAAGTAAGGAAGCGCTCACCCTGGCAGCTCGTAACAGATCTCACATTGATTACAAGGGGGACAGAATCCAAATTTTAAACGACCTCTCTCGGATCACTCTTGCAAAAAGACGCTCTTTACAGCCTATCACTTCCTATCTCCAACAACACAAGATTCCTTACTACTGGGGCTTCCCGCTCCGTCTCTCCGTCACGAAGTATGGAGTCCAACACATCCTCCGATACCTGCAAGAAGGGGACTCCCTCCTTAAGAATCTGGGCCTGCCACACTACCAGCAGAAGATGGCCAGCCAATTCCTACCACTCCCTGGGCCCCCATGGCCCCTTCTTGGATCTGGACCCCGGTGAGAGGAAGAGGAGTGAAAGTCTACTCCACGCCACAACGCCCTCAAAGCCCTCGGCAACCAACCTGACCATCTGTGAGATGATCTTCATGATTATTCTCTTGGGGTTCCTACCACCTGTTACCCCCTACATGGGTTTGATTTTTGATCTTTATTTATTTTATATTATCTCCCACTGAGATGCCTTGAACTGTTTGGTTTTGTTTCTAGATAACTCATAGAAGGTTTATAGCGAAACCCTTGCTTGCTGAAGCCAAAGATGGAGCAGCTTGGCGGGGCACATTGCCTCACTCTCACAGGAGACTGCCTTGCTCCCCTACTGCCCTCTGACTGTGGTCGGGGACCCCTGAGATGCTATTGCTTCTCAGGCCTGCAACTGTTGTTCCTGTTCTACCTTTTTAGGACACTCCGGCCTGCTTGTTACTACACTGCCCAGTTTTTTTTTTCTGAGGACCCTTTTTGTTTTTCAATGTTTTTATTTTTATTTTTTATACTCGTTGTTGTGTATCTTTTGCCTTTCAGGTTATAGTATACTGTATTATTAGATACAAGGCTACTGCTCTGTTCCCATACCATAGCGGGATTACTCAATGCACTAATGGTACTCTGGCTTACTAACTTACCCCACTTATGACTCTAAAGATATTGTCCTATAATGTGAAGGGTTTGAACTCCATCAAGAAACGATGGCTGGCTCTGAAAGAATTCAGGGCCTCTGGCACGGATGTGATCTTGATTCAGGAGATGCACTTCCGAGCTAGAGGTTCATTAAAATTTGTTTCCAAACACTTCCTGGTATCATATCTGGCATCTGACTCATCTGGCAAGGCTGGAGTTGCAGTACTTGTCAGATGCTTCTGTCATCTCCAGATTCAGTCCTCCCTCTTGGACCCACATGGACGATATATAATACTGCAATATGTGTTCATGTCTAGTCCTCTTACCCTTATGAATGTTTACGCTCCTAATTCGGGTAAGCTTAAATTCCTCACAAAAACTTTTGATCTGTTGAAACGTCTTTCTAGGCCCTTCGCGGTTATGGGGGTGATTTCAATGCTATCCTTTCTCCAACAAGAGATAGGTGATCTCTATTCCAAACTAAGCTACCTCTCCCAGTGCGATCACTAGCCTCCTCCTTCCATCAATTGATATGGGCTTATCACCTCTTTGACGCCTGGAGGATAAAACACCCCACCAGCAGACAGTTATCATTCTACTCCTCCCCATCACAAAATGTTCTCCAGATTAGACTATTTCTTCGTAACTGTCCACCCGCCTAACATGGTGTCTTCTGATATAGGCCCTATCACCTGGTCATACCATGCCCCCCTAACCCTAGATCTTTCCCTCTTCACTGCTTATCTCAAAACATGCCATTGGAGACTCAACTAGTCTTTATTGAACCACCCTGAAACCAAAGGTAAACTTCTCTCAGCACTAACCGAATACTTTCAACTCAACGCAGGTTCTGTCTTCAGTCTCCCATCTTTACACACCCAACTATCAAGATTCAGTGCTCTGTCCGGGTATAAAAACAATACCTCTAAAATGGAGGCACTGCCTCTTCATATCCTATCTGCGGAACTGAATTTGTTACAACACTCATACCCATACCACTGGTGCTCCTCCTCCCTCAAATACCTAGGCGTGCAAATCACCCCAACTTACGCTTCCCTGTATCAGGCTAACTATGTTCCCCTGTTTAAAGAATTCAGTGACATGTTAAAGAGTTTCTAACCCACTCCCGGTATCTTGGATAGGTAGGATCAATGTACTAAAAATTGCTGTTATGCCTAAACTGCTATATTTATTTGAGACCCTACCGATTCCTATCCTCATGTCACAATTAAAGCTAGTCAAACGTTGGTTCCTTAATTTCCTCTGGAATGACCAGGCCCAGAGTGTAGCAACCTCTGTGATCTTCTCTCCTAGGCATCGGGGGGTCTGGGGGCCCCGGATGTTTATAAATACTATTTAGCATCCCACCTTAGGGCAGTGGTCTCCTGGTCCAGCCTAGAAGCTCTGAATAGATGGGCAGAAATCAAGATGGGCTCTTTATTTCCCACACACCCCTGCTCCCTCTGGTTGCCCACCCAGATTCAGGATCCCAAACTCCATAGCCTATGTTTAAGTTCATTGCTGTTCATTGCTGTTCACAATAAAGCTTCATTCACAATAAAGCTTTGGTGCACTTGTTTCAACAAATTCTCTCTCTCTTTGTCAATTCCGAACCTTTGCTAACCTCCAGTCTAAATACCATTATCTGTCAGCCTTTTCCCCTACCCTTATTTTACCTAAAGCAATGATCTTTGAATGCATCTGCTCCCAGGGCCCTCATCAAACGAGATTAATCTCTGTTATTTACCAAATACTTCAGCACTCATCCCCACTTTTGGATGATGTTAACACTTGTATGCAGAAATGGGCCCAAATCACCCAAAGCCTATCTCTCTCCCTCAGTGGGGCAGGATCTGGACCTCCACCTCCAAGATATCCTGATGCGTGGCGCAGAGAGAGAGACAGCGTTCAAAATATTGTTCTTATGGTATAGAACAGCAGAAATCTTACACCATTATGATCCCACTCTGTCCCCTCTTTGTTGGCGATGTGGTAAGACCAGAGGCACTCATTACCATATATTCCTACAATGTGAGTTAATAACACCTTTCTGGTCAATGGTGATATCCCTGCTCCAACAACTATTTGAGTCCCCTCTCCCGTTGGACCCGATACATCTCCTCCTTGGCCTCCCCATCGCGGGTTTGGGGAAAAACTAGAACAAACTAGCCTCATACATTTTATTAGCAGCTAAGAGAGTTATCCCAATATGTTGGTTGACCCCCACCCCTCCCTCTCAGGAACAGCTTCTCAATGTCATTGCCGAAATTCGCAGAATGGAGCACATGACGGCATTGATGGAGGATGCTATTGACAGGTTCGATGGGGTCTGGGAGTTATGGGACAAATCTGAATACGGTTCCCCCTGACCCTATCTGGTTCACATTCATCCTTTCATCCCCGCACCCCCCTGATATAGCCCCCTTTGTAGTTTTGCTTCGCTTGTTGACTTCTGGATGCCACCCAGATTACTATCCCCTCACCCCATGGTATACATTTTTATGTTGTTCAAAATTGCTATATGCCTCCAGCTGTAATCCAGAGAAATATTGTTATAGACCTTAACTGGTCTGCCTTATACAGCTCTTTTTATGGATACACATCTATTTTCGACCTGGATGCCTGTAACTTTTTTGCATTTTGTTTGTTTTTCATTTCTTGTTCGATTCATTCTAACACTCACCAAGCTTACTGTGCTGTATTTGTAATGTGAAAATCTTTAATAAAAATACAATTATAAAAAAAAGAACACACATGGATTTCTGAATGGCAAGCAAAGTAGTGGAGCAGTCAGCGTGTGATTTTTCTTTGTTTTAAATTGTGATTCAATTCACACAGTGTGATATATTTCAAGCATTTCTTTCTTTTAATTTTGATGATTATGGTTTACAGCTAGTGAAAACCCAAAATTCAGTATTTTATGTAATTTTATTACATAAGACCAATAAAAAAAGGATTTTTAAGACAGAAATGCTGGCTTGCTAAAAAGTATGTCCATGTACAGTATAGTATGCACTCAAAACTTGGTCAGGGGTCCTTTTGCATGAAATACTGAATCAATTGTGGCATGGCATGGAGGCGATCAGCCTGTGGCACTGCTGATGTGTTATGGAAACCCAAGTTGCTTTGATAGCGGAATTCAGCTAACCATGTCTTGTCTTGCATTGTTGGGTCGGGTGTCTCTCATCTTCCTCTTAACAATACTCCACAGATTCTCTATGGAGCTTAGGCCAGGTGAGTTTGCTGGCCAATCAAGCACAGTGATACCATGATCATTAAACCAGGTATTGGTACTTTTGGCAGTGTGGGTTGGTGGCAAGTCCTGCTGGAAAATGAAATCAGCATCTCCATAAAGCTGGTCAGCAGAGGGAAGCATGAAGTGCTCTAGAATTTCCTGGTAGAGGGCTGTGCTTACTTTGGACTTGATAAAACCCAGTGGACCAACACCAGCAGATGACATGGCCCCCCAAATCATCACTGACTGTGGAAACTTCACACTGGACCTCATGAAACTTGGATTATGTGCCTCTCCACTCTTCATTCAGACTCTGGGACCTTGATTTCCAAATGGAATGCAACATTTACTTTCATCCGAAAAGAGGACTTTGGACCACTGAGCAACAGTCCAGTCCTTTTTCTCCTTAGCCCAGATAAGATGCTTCTGACATTGTATCTGGTTCAAGGAATGTGACAGTTGTAGCCCATGTCCTGTGTGTGGTGGCTCTTGAAGCACTGACACCAGCCATACTCCATTCCTTGTGAATCTCCCCCAAATTCTCGAATGGCCTTTGCTTTACAATCCTCTTAAGGCTGTGGTTATCCCTGTTGCTTGTGCACCTTTTTCTAACACACTTTTTCCTTCCACTCAACTCTCCACTAATATGCTTGGATAAAGCACTCTGTGTACAGCCAGCTTCTTTAGCAATGACCCTTTGTGACTTACCCTCCTTGTGGTGGGTGTTAATGACGGTCTTCTGGACAACTGTCAAGTCAGCAATCTTCCCCATGATTGTGTAACCTACTGAACCAGACTGAGAGACCATTTAAAGGCTCAGGAAACATTTACAGGTGTTTTGAGTTAATTAGCTGATTAGAGAGTGACACCATGAGTCTACAAAATTGAACTTTTCCACAATAATCAGATTTTTTGAGATACAGAATTTGTGGTTTTTGCTAGCTGTAAGCCATAATCATCAAAATTAAAATAAAGACATGTTTGAAATGTATCACTCTGTGTGTAATTAATCTATATAATATATGAGTTTCACTTTTTGAAATTACATTACTGAAATACATACATTTTTTGTTTGTATTCTAATTTTTTGAGATGCACCTGTATGCAAAAATCTGGAGATATAAAAGTATAAATCCGTGCTTAGGACAATCTAAGGGCTGCTGCCTATCCCTAATTAGTTTCCCTAGGGGTCTAATTGCAAGAGTAGATAGATGATAAGGAGATAGAAATGGCGCTGCCCTCTGTATTAATTGATTAGCAGTACAAATGTTATAAACTATACACTAAGTACAAATGTCTATGACATGTAGGAACTCCATCACTAGATACCGTGTTGCGGTCTCAAGAAGAAAGACCCTACAATATGAGAAGGCCGGAAAAAATTATGAAATAATATAAAAAATATACAATAAAACACCTATGATGCAAAAAGTATTAATTAATGCTGGATAAAATTTTGTGACGAACACCTCAGTGAAATCACTCTTCTCATCCCTTATTGTATACTGTTCTACTGTGTTATGCTTGATACTAGATATGTTATTGTGCGGTATACAACACAAAAAATACTCAGTGTCAATGTATTAGTTGCCAACAGCTGAATTAGTATGTTATACAGTCAATATATTCACTCCTGATATAGAAAACCCAGGGCATGAATACTTCTACTATTGGATTCTACTTTGTGGCAAACTCAACTCTTTATGAATATAGGGGTTAGGAATTTTTCCAACACTGTTTCACATGCCTATATAGACTACACATAGAAAAGCAAAAAAAGATGTGGCAAATATTGTTTTTTTGAAGTGGTGTTTTACAGTTTGCACACAGTGTGTTGCTGTGCTTCATAGCAGTCAACACTGATTCCTAATCCTAGGAACTCAATGCGTCATGGCCCTTATTACAAATACAGACAACAGGTAAGACAACAGACAGGTTAAGTTTTATGGTCTGTTAGTTAATGATGGCAAGTACGTTCATGTGAAAGAAGACCCACGGATAGTTTCCTGCTTGTTGTTCAGTAAGTCTTATGCCCCGTACACACGGTCGGATTTTCCGACGGAAAATGTGTGATAGGACCTTGCTGTCAGAAATTCTGACCGTGTGTGGGCTCCATCACACATTTTCCATCGGATTTTCCAACACACAAAGTTTGAGAGCAGGCTATAAAATTTTCCGACAACAAAATCTGTTGTCGGAATTTCCAATCGTGTGTACACAAATCCAACGCACAATGTGCCACGCATGCTCAGAATAAATAAAGAGATGAAAGCTATTGGCTACTGCCCCGTTTATAGTCCCGACGTACATGTTTTTCATCACCGCGTTCAGAATGATCGAATTTTCCGACAACTTTGTGTGACCGTGTGTATGCAAGACAAGTTTGAACCAACATCCATCGGGAAAAATCCTAGGATTTTGTTGTCGGAATGTCCGATCAATGTCCGACCGTGTGTACGGGGCATTAGGCTGTACACATAGCTTAGTTTGACTGCTGGCCACTGGAAAACATAAAATGCGGCAAAATTGAGCTGCAATTTTGCCATGATTTTGCCATAATTTGCGGCCGCCAATCAAAATGTTCCTATCCTGAAGGCAATTCTTTCATGCTCAGGAGAGAGAAGTTGAGGGAGGTTGAAGCTCCCCTAACCACAGCAGCTCCTAAATGTAGGCTTTTATGAAGTTGAGTTTAGGAGCTTTGACAAAAAAACACCAAAAGCTACTAAACTCAAGTTTAGGAGCAGTAGTGTACATGAACCCTTACATTGAAGATCACAGAGTGTGCAGTTTATTTTAAACATCCTACTGTTGGCCAACAAATACAGTACTAACTCCACAGTATCTTGTTCTTTTAAATATTTTTCAAAGTAAAATGTTCTATTTCAGTTTCCACTTTTGCCACAGTAACACAGTTTCAGCCATATGGGCACTGAGTCATCCTAGGCCATCACTGCTTTTTCTTTTTTTAGCCATCTCAGCCTAAAATTGTGCTAACATTATTGTGGCTGGAAAATGTGCAGAAAATGTTAAATTAGCACTATCATAAATAATGCAAATGTTACAATAAGTACATTCATTTTATTGTTTCCGAACACAATTAGAAAAAAAAAACACCTTCCCTATAATATTTTACCTGGACACCTTTCTAAAAGTTTGTTCAAGTCAAAAAAGGATTGGATATGGTCGCTCCATGAAATATAATTTTCCCTCATTTTTGAAGAAAAAGTGAACACTATAATTAAACAGCAGGAATGTTTGCAAATCCCAATGGAAAATAGGGTGGAATTTTAGAAAGATCAACACCTGGGAAGAATTTTGTTCTGTATTTCCTATTATAAACAATACATCTACGTTTGCTCTTTTGCTTGTTTTTATATTTTCCCAAGTGAGTTGCTCATTGCTGTTTTTTATAAGTATTATACATTTGTACAGACATTTAGATATGAGCAGGCCTTTTGTCATGCCAAGAAAATGATATTTACTCTCTCAAAATGATTAAATGAGAACTGATCTGTTTATTTCAAATGTCTTTTTATTTATATAGTATACATGTGAATTTATATGCTGGAACAGGCTTTTCACTATAATG
This sequence comes from Lithobates clamitans, assembly GCA_037952925.1. Taxonomy (NCBI): domain Eukaryota; kingdom Metazoa; phylum Chordata; class Amphibia; order Anura; family Ranidae; genus Lithobates; species Lithobates clamitans. The sequence goes on along the minus strand of JBBGZY010000279.1, from coordinate 5,745,603 downwards.
TAGTACTGATATGTTGATGGTCAAAAGGGTTTTAGTTTACTGTCTTTTGCCAATAATGGCCTGAACCTTAAATCTTAAAACACATCATATAAGTATATCACAAGTTTCAAAACAATTTGGGAATTCATTCAGCTTTGTAAGCAGATGTTGTTTTCTTTCGAACATCCCTTTATTCTTGACTAAAATCTTCCACAATTTTTAATCTTCATCCTTGAACTATGACCAACTGTTGATACTTGTTTGCTTTGTTGTGACAGTCTTTGTAGTAATCCATGTCTAATTTTTGAGAAGGTTTACATAACATTCCTAAGACCCTGTCACACCTCCTTCGACAGCTGTTAAAGAAGGAACTGTTTTAAGCAGCCAACATATACAAATGTTTTGTCTTGCCTAATATACATTTAAAACATGTTTTTTTTCTTTCAACGTGAAAGTACTTTGAGCTGGAAGAAAAGAAAAATTGAGTATCCTCTTTGGTGATGCCTTCTCTATTATGACCTGCACTGCAATAATATCTGCTGTATTTGACCGGCTGGTATGGACAACAGGTTTTTTTATATGCACAAGGCAAGTTTAAGCCACCATGGTAGTTAACTGATTATAATTCTTGATTTTTCATCCAAAACATTAACTGTATGTGGTATGGCAGTGCTAGGCCCTGCTACTGTGTGAGAAGAGGCAGAAGACACACAGGGTTCCTAAAGACACAGCTTAAGGGGCTCTGGAGTATTGTGCCTGAGTGGAGACTGGGTTTTCAGTTTTGTGGGTTTTGTGATCCTGGAATAGGGTCCAGAGTCCAAAGCCTTTAAAGAGTCTTGAGAGGGATGATGCCTTCAATTCTGTGTCCAAGTCTTACTAGAGACCTGTAGATTGTGTAAGTATGCAAGTGTGTACACTTGTTTCAAGCGAGGCTTGGGTATAGCTCAGGGTTCCCTTCAGGAGACAGGTGTGTGCTCCATGCAGGAGACAGGCATACTTCTATCAGGGGACAGGTGTGGGCTCCCATTAGGAGAGGTGCTCCATTCGAGAGACAGCACTGCATGCTGGAGGAGAGATTCCTTACTCACAGGACTGAGACAGTCAAGGAGGCTAAGTAAGCTCTGGAAAATGGGAAAGTCGGGATGACTGTGCAAGTCAAGGAGCCTGCAGGAATCTTGTAGGACTCGGAGGAGTTAAAGAGATTGGGGTGCCAGGTGACCCCCTACTGAGAGGCTAGAAGTGAGCCTGTGCAGCAGGGTGCTTTAACTACCGGCTGACTGAGCCAGGAGAGTCCAGAGATAAGAGAGCTGGGTGAGGTGGTCTGCGGAACCAGTGAAAATCCGTGTGGGCAACTGTTCTGTTTCCAACTTTTTCTAAATTTGTTTACTAAAAGTGCGCTGGCAAGCCTTAATAGCACAGTTCAGACTAGTGTGGACTCACTACAAATGCTTCTACCACTGTGCTGAATTAGATGTCAACCCAGTGTTTTTGTGCATTTCCTTCCTCAATCCAAAAGCATAATAAAAGGTTAACTATCTTTAATGTGTATGTCCACATATTATCCACATTTACTCCTAAACCTCCCTTGCCCTCATGAGTGAGCTAAGGCTCACTCCATCCACATACAATTAGAATAAAATGTTAACTGTTTGTAACACAATTTGTAACATTCATATTTTTTTGTGTAAAGAGTAAAAACAAAACCCGTGTATAGATGATATCTTAAAATTCAACCATGCGCTGTCTTACAAATCGAGCAAGAGCAGTGTGATATACAAAATCTTGTGTAAAGAAGAATCAGTTTGTGTGCGTGATCTGATTGCTGAAGCTCCCTGGGATTTTTGCTTCTGGCAACACCTTCAGCCCTAGCTAAGCAGGTGTAAAAAGTACAACAGCCTTGAAACTGCAGCCTAGATACTACATGGCACATATATCTTTGAGGATTTGGCTAAGTCTACGAGGGATCTAATGCTTTTCCACCTATTGACATGTACAAAGCAGTTTAAATGATGCATGAGAGGCCCGAGGCACATGCAGTGCACAAGACATAACTCTGATCAACGAGGGAATTTAGGCTGACCAACACTTCTTATTGTACTTGACAGTGAAAGACAGCTTTTGCTAAGGCACCACCATAGATGCAGAGCAAAGATGACAGAATTACAGCTTGGGGATATTCTATGCAGATTACCAGGCCTAAAAGCTATTCTATTTTGTTTCCAGGTTACCTTGTCTCTGGGAACAAACCTCACTCTTCTATAAATGCTATTCAGCAGTCCGAAAAAGAAAAGAATTGACACAATCTACACTTACTGGTGCTAGTTTAAAAAACATTAGTAGGAAAAAAACTATATCAAAAGGAAAGTTGCTTGCTAATTCACACAATCAGGTTTCAAATTAGGCAAGGACTCAAATTACTATTGTTAGCAACTGCTACAACTTTCTCCCTATCTTTAACCTCATCTTTATTACTTTGACCCTGTTTTTAGCACTGTATTGACTAATATAGCTTTCAGGCCTCATGCACATGGCAGCAAAGGGCTGTAAAGCATAAAGAATGGACAGATTTCTTTGGCCAGGAGTCCTGGGTGCAGCGCACAGCTGTGGACAGTCAGCCTATTGATGTCAGGCTTCATTCCTAACTCCCCGGCAAAGAAATATGCTAATTCTGTATGCTGCAAGGCCTTTTAATATTATGTGTATGAGCCCTTGGAATGCGACAGTGACATATATTTTTCTACACCTTTAATGACTGTCGTCCACTATATTAAAAACTTGAACCCAATCAACCCATTATCACACATATTTAAGTAAATATTTAAGTTAAGTAAGTTAATCTTAAAGCTGAAAAACATACTTAACAAAAATTGTTTCAATACAGAGTCGAGTATTCTTATTTAACCTCACTGGCGGTATGATTATTTCGGATTTTAGGTGCTGAAAGCGGTACAATTATTTTGCATGGAAATTTGGCGTTTTATATTGTAGGTCTGTAATTCTTAACAATAACACACTTAAATCTGTCCAAACAAGAGTCTAGTAGATATTCCCGGTATGATAAAGTTTGAAACACAAAAACATAAATTATAATATAATAAATAAAAATAAATGATTAAAAAAAATAAAAATAAATAGTAATAAAATAAAGTTAAAGTGTTCTAATTTACTATCGCTGTTTTCTAGCTGGTCTAAAGCCACTTTTGACGTAAAGGGACACTTTTTGGCTGTTATGGACAATCTCCAGTTTCCAGGCAGAAAGAACAGTATATATCACATAAAACTGCATGCAGGGCATGGGCCAAAGCACTGGGGACAAAAGGGATGTGAAATCATTTCATACAGTACTGTAATCTTTAAGATTACAGTACTGTATGTGTTATGATTTTTACTTTTTTTTTAATTTGCCGCCAGGCTCCGCCCCGTGCGTCGCGCCGCTCACAGGGAATGGCACGGAGAGGCTTCGGGCAAAGGACGGAGCCCACGGACACTGCGAGGGACATCGCAGGATCGTAGTGTGGCTCGGGGTTCCCGCTAATGGTCCTGAATTTTAACCCCGAGCCACACTCGGGAAAACCGCCAGGGAGGCTACATGTTCCTTTCTGCATTTCTATCAGATTTGTATAGTTATCAAACATGAAAAATGTCTACACTTTGTGGTTGATTTACTAAAGGAACTTTGCAAAGGAATATGTTCCAGAGCTTAGTGAATGTGGTTAAAGCTGAATGTTATTCTATCAATCAACATTACCTATTTTTAATCCTTATGCTACTAGGATTAGTAAATAGATGGGAAAATATACCATATTTACTTTATTTAAACTTTTTTTTGTTAATTTCTTTAGTTATGTCCTGGTTTCCAGGCCCAGGCAAATGATATCATTCATCCCAGGTGTCTTCAGAAGGGGAGGGGGGTTTTCTCAGCTAAGCACACCCTTCTGTCTGAATGCCTGAACTAAGGGCAGATGGATTCCAGGAAGTAAATTCTACATGAGTTATATGTCCTTACTCAAGATGGCTACAGCCAGAAATGCTAGGGAGGTGTTTTTCTCAGTAAAATGAAGCATGGATGGATGGGAGAGTTTGCTTTGAATATTGAAAATTAATTAAATAGTGTTTTTGGTTTGTGGAGCTCAGATGTAGAGTTGGGCAAACCGTGCGGTCCGAGCATGAGTTTGGGCCAAACACTGGCTGTTTGCCCCGCTCGGGGAACACCCAAATTTGCAGGGTGTTCAGCAGGTGTTTGCCCCACCGAACGCCCCGGAATGCAATGCGCACTGCACAGTGCATTCTGTGCCTTGATTGGGCAAAGCTTTGCCCATGTAGGGCGAAGTAAAAGCTGGTTGTCAAAGCGGAGTTCCACACGTTTTTTGGTTTATTAAAAGTCAGCAGCTACAAAAAGCATAGCTGCTGACTTTTAATAAACCAACACTTACCTGCCCCACAGTCCAGCGATGTGGTCGCCCAGAGGCTAGCTCCTCTCCCCCTCCTTTCCTCAGTGCTGTCATGGTAACTGTGGGCACACATCTGTGACAGCTTAGAGCCCTTTCACACTGGGGCGGTTTGCAGGCGCTATTGCGCTAATAATAGCGCCTGCAAACCGTCCCGAAAGTGCCGCTGCCTTAATTCCAGTGTGAAAGCCCCGAGGGCTTTCACACTGGAGCGATGCGCTGGCAGGACGGTAAAAAAAGTCCTGCTAGCAGCATCTTCGGAGCGGTGAAGGAGCGGAGTGTATACCGCTCCTTTACCGCTCCTGCCCATTGAAATCAATGGGACGGCGTGGCTTTACCGCCGGCAAAGCGCCTCTGCAGAGGCGCTTTGCGGTGATTTTTAACCATTTCTCGGCTGCTAGTGGGGGGTAAAACCGCCCCGCTAGTGGCTGCATACCGACGGTAAAGCACCGCTTACAATAGCGGCGCTTTACCGCCGCCGCCCGCCCCAGTGTGAAAGGGCTCTTAGGCTTTACGGCCGGGCGTGTACTGCACATGCACGAGTCACGCTGCGCTCTCCTATTGGCCAGCCGATCTTCTGGTTCCTGAGTTATGTCCAAGAAGATTGCTGGCAGGGAGGGGCTGCCTAGGGCGAGAGGAGGAGTCGCCTAGGCAGCCAAAGATAGGAAGCAGGAAGTGGGACAGGAGGTCCCGTGAAAAAAAGGGTACACACTCCCCCCCCAAAAAAATGAACATGCCAAATGTGGCAGGTCAGAGGGCGAGGAGTGCTTAAAGTGGAAGTTCCACTTCTGGGTGGAACTCCGCTTTAAGGAGTGGGCCTGTGAAACCAGCCACGGCATCCTTAACAACTGATGAGTCGTCAGCTGTCAATGGGCTTCCCCATTGACAGCTGACGAGCTGGAGAGAGTCCAGAGAAGGGCAACTAAATGAATATGGGGACTGGAGGGCCTTAATTATGAGGAACGACTACAAGCACTAAATTTATTCTCCCTGGAGAAGAGATGCTTGAGAGGAGATATGATAGCAATATACAAATAACTCAATGGTGATCCCAGCGTAAGTATGAAACTTTTCAGCCCCAGGGAGTGTAAGAAGACACAGGACCACACGATGAGACTGGAAGAGAAGCGGCTTAACCTTCAGGGCGGTAAGGATGTGGAACTCTCTTTCACAATCGGTGGGGTCGGCAGGAAGTATGGATAGTTTTAAAAGACTCTTGAACGTGGATCTTAGTGAAAACAATATACAGGGATATGGGAAATTATTTTTTTCTACACACACACACACACCTACACAGGTTAAAATGGATGGTCTGTTGTCTTTATTCAACCTTACCAACTATGTAACTACTATGTAGGTATATGTATTGCTTTCATGCATTTTGTTTATTTTTACATTAATGCAACTAAGACATAGTTAAAGGGGCCTCTGCTTTGAGATGTAGGCTTCCATTGCTAGACTTTTCCCCAAAAATACTAGATATCTGGTCTTAATAGTGATTCAGTGGCTTAAAAACTCTCTGAGTCCCTGCTGAGTGCTGACCATGAACAATTTTGCGTAACAGGATTTCTGAGAGAAATGACTAAGGAAATACATCCTCCTGCTTGCAGCACACAGATGACATCATCTTAGCCTAGGCAAAGTCACCAGACTGGAGCTCAAGGACTACCTTTTAATGATAAATGGTAGAGCTTTAAAAAAAAAATACTGATAAAGCATATTGTGATAGGTCAGGAATTTGTTCATGCAAACTTGTAAATGTAATGAAAGGTCAATTCTACCTCGTACATGGCAGAGAAAATAAAAATGTCATTACAGCAGCAGTTCTGTGCGTTATCTATAAAATGATCAGCTTCAAATTTTTAAAAGCAATTCTGCTTTTTTTTTAGGCAACTGATTAGTACTATAACCATTAAAATACTTAATAATATAAAGTGCCTACATTAACAATAATACAGGAATCAATAATCCATAACAGAGATATATGACTCCAAACGTTAAGATTAGGATTGAAATAGAGCCAGGTAAACTGCATTAAACTGAAATGTTCAGTTAAATGAAATACTACTAGTGCTTGCTGAGACACCTTCTCTTTTTTTTTTCCTGCTTTCATCTTTCCACTGGCTGCTGTGTGGCATATATGCAGTGGTAATATGCACAGCCAACCTCAGTTTTGACTGTTTTTGACAAGTCCTGTGATATAGCCACCTTAGGGACTGAAAGACACATCTGTGAGTAGATGTTGTAGTTGCCATCTGCAAAAGCTGCATTATTTAACTGCACTGGCACTGATTAACATTTTTCTGTAACCTATGGTAATGGGCTCTGGGGGCCTCACTTGTCTGCTGCACAGTGGCAGATGATGTCTTCTGTTCCATCCTTAAAACAGGATGCTTAAATATTTAATGGAGCACATGTTCAATTGGCTATACAAACAGGCTAATCTGCAAAGCATGTGCTCAGTAACAAGCAGCCAAGCTATGCCATCAGAATAACAACATGTTCTGCCACTCTGGAGGTGTAAATATTTCTAGTCAAATACTGTAATTCAGCTGATATTGATAGGGGCATTGGGCAACAGCACAGAAACTCAAGAAAATGCCAATGTAAGTGACAAATTATGTGAGATATTTGTATGGCTAGCATTGCAGCAGTATGGCACTAAATACCATAGGAAAGTAATACTAATGTGACTCACCAAGAAATAAAGAGCAACCATTTTTAAGTGGTCGTAAACCTCGGACATGAAATATGAACAAAGCATATCCCTCTGTAATGTGTACTTGTCTCAATTAAGAGCAATCGATGTCATTTCTGTGTGCTGCTTCGTTCCTCTGCTATCAGCATAGATCACTTAAGAAAAGTTTTCCTGACACCAAGAGAAAAAAGGTGACAGGGAAGGGGCCTCCAGCGGATTGACAGCTTGACAGATTGACAGAATGGGGTTTGTGTCCCTTCCAATTAGCTCTCAGAGCTCTTCTCATTGAGCTCTGCAGAGTGTAACTTCAGCTCTCCACCCCCTTTTTTCTGACAGCTCAGACAAGTGTATAAATTCTGGACTTTTAACCAATGTAGAGAAGAGAAAACCGCAGATAAACAGGTGCAACGTATGTAGGAGGATTTGTTTAATCTCTGTGCATCACCTGAGACCAGTCACTTCACTGGATATATGGAAGAGTTTAACTACTTTAACCACTTGACCTCCGGAAGATTTACCTTCCTTCATGACCAGGCCATTTTTTGTGATACTGCACTGCGTTACTTTCACTGGCAATTGCACGGTAATGCGACACTGTACCCAAATAAAATGTATTTTGTTTTTTCCCACCAATAGAGCTTTCTTTTGGTGGTATTTGATCACCTCTGTGTTGTTGATTTTTTGCTCTATAACAAAAACAGACAATTTTGAAAAAAATAATTCTGCTGTAAAACATATCTAATAAAAAATTGAAAAAAATCTAATTTCTTTATCAGTTTATTCCAATAGGTATTCCGCTACATACAGTATTTTTCGCTCCATAAGACTTATGCCGCGTACACACGAGCGGACTTTTCGACCGGACTGGTCCGACGGTCTATCCGACAGACTTTCGACAGACTTCCAACGGACTTTCCGAATGAACGGACTTGCCTACACACGATCACACCAAAGTCCGACGGATTCGTACATGATGACGTACGACCGGACTAAAATAAGGAAGTTGATAGCCAGTAGCCAATAGCTGCCCTAGCGTCGGTTTTAGTCCGTCGGACTAGCATACAGACGAGTGTTTTTTTCGACCGGACTCGAGTACGTCGTAAAGATTTTAAACTTGTTTTATTTCTAGGTCCATCGGACTTTTGGGGAAAAAAAGTCAGCTAGAGCCCACACACGATCGAATTGTCCGACGGAGTCCGGTCCGCGGGACCAAGTCTGAAGGAAAGTCCGCTCGTGTGTACGTGGCATTTCTGACTAGCCACCGCCGTGTTACAATATCGGACACTTCCCCTCTCCTTTCCCCGCTATGCCTTCTGGGTCCTGTAGGCTGGCTGGGATTCATGCCACTGGTGCACGAGCAGTGACAATTTTTTGTCCCTGCTCAATCGATGACGTCAGACACGATCGAGCGGGGATACAAAAGGCTGGCATCTCCAGCGTGTCATATGCTGGAGTGACCATGAGATGTGTGTACATGGCGACAGGTAATCTAGTCATTCTCTTTTAGGTCTTTATCAGACTGCTCCTGCAGTGCTGTGCTCACAGCCTGCGTGGTGAATTTGTTATCTATGGTGATCTTTCCTATGAATTGTATATAGACTGAATTTGGTGACAGGGCGATGTTTGTTTGCTGCCTGGAAGCTATCTGGCACACTTGATAGATCTCTATTTTTAGGTATCAACTTTGGTTGTGTAAGTTACAAACTATAGTCTGCACTGCCAATTTCTGTGCTTGTGTGTTGGTGTTCTGTAGTATGAGGGCATTGGGCTAAGCATACCATATATATATATATATATATATATATATATATATATATATATATATATATATATATATATTACCACTCTGTATATGTGTGTATGTAGCAAGCATTGTGGCTATTCACTATATTATCTGTGTATATTTACTGCAACCGCATCTATTTGTACCATTTTAGTCACCATTTTTGAACTTTCTGTTTTAAACTTTCTACAATAAAATGTATTGATTTTTTATATTACATTACCTCACCTTTTTGGAGTTCATGCCCTTAAAAGTCCCATTAGAGGGTTTTTTCTGTACCTTGTATTAATTGAGGGTGTGGGCATCCTCTCCTGTGCTCCAAATCAGCAGCATTTGGTTCAGAATATTTTTTTTCTTGTTTTTCTCCTCTAAAACCTAGGTGTGTCTTATGGTCAGGTGCGTCTTATGGAGTGAAAAATACGGTCATTTGCGCCCCCTACCTGGAAGTGCATTCGCGCCCCCTACCTGGAAGTGCAGGATCACGTATATACAGTATCTGACAAAAGTAAGTACACCCCTCACATTTTTGTAACTATTTTATTATATCTTTTCCTGTGACAACACTGAAGTAATGACACTTTGCTACAATATAAAGTAGTGAGTGTACAGCTTGTATAACTGTGTAAATTAGCTGTTCCCTCAAAAAAAACTCGACACACAGCCGTTAAAGTGGTTGTAAACACCCAATTGTCACTTTTACCTATAGGTAAGCCTAGAATAAGGCTTACCCATAGGTAGTGGAAATATCTCCTAAACATGCGCCATTTAGGATATATCTACCTTATAGTGCACCGATGATGTCATCAGCGCATGCGCTGTGAAGAAACGGACCTCCGTGCTGTTTTTTCACTCTCAAGTACCGTCAATGACGGCTCCCACTCGCATGCGCAGGAGTGACATCACGCGGCTTCAGCCAATCACGGAGCCGGAGTCTGCAGCCCCAGAAGGAAGAGAGGCGAAGAGGGATGCGGCCATCAGTGGGGACCGCGCAGGCTTCGTTTGCAGGTAAGTGCCACATAATAGGCTAGTATGCAACGCATACTAGCCCATTATGCTTTTACTTTGCAGGGGAAAGCAGGGGAAAAAGAGGAAGTAAAACCCATCAGGGTTTACTTCATCTTTAATGTCTAAACAGCTGGCAACAAAAGTTAATACACCCCTAAGTGAAAATGTCCAAATTGGACCCAATTGGACCCTTTTTATGTAACTTGTTAGTGTTACAAGGTCTCAGGTGTGAATGGGGAGCAGGTGTGTTAAATTTGGTGTTATCGCTCTACCTCTTTCATATTGGTTCAACATGGCACCTCATGGCAAAGAACTCTCTGAGGATCTGAAAAAAGAATTGTTGCTCTACATAAAGATGGCCTAGGCTATAAGAAGATTGCCAACCCTGAAACTGAGCTGCAGCACGGTGGCCAAGACCATACAGCAGTTTAACAGGACAGGTTCCACTCAGAACAGGTCTTGCCATGGTCGACCAAAGAAGTTGAGTGCATGTGCTCAACATCATATCCACAGGTTGTCTTTGGGAAAAAGAGGTATGAGTGCTGCCAGCATTGCTGCAGACGTTCAAGGGGTGGGGGGTCAGCCTGTCAGTGTTCAGACCATACACCGCACACTGCATCAAATTGGTCTGCATGGCTGTCCTCTCAGAAGAAACAAAATAAATGTGAAACACTGCGCTAACTAGTACGGCAGGAGCTAACAGGAGCTGCTGCATAAGGTCTGACAAAAACAGTAAGCTAACATATGAAAAAAATGCAGCGCATATATATAAATAAATAATAAAAACTAATAAAGTTGTGAATAGGTGCTGGAAAAATGTTAGCAAGCCAAGGGTGAATTGAACATAAAGTCCATAAATGAATGTGAATGTCCCACTACACAGGAAATGGGGGTACTCCAAGGGATGATGGTATTCCGATGGTTGTCAGAAGTCACCTTGCATCATAAAACGACCTCTCAGCAGGATGAGCCAATATAGCAGAAATAAAAAAAGGAGACTCATAACAGATCCCGTGGATTCCCATGTCAGCGACAGGGAATCGCATGCGCAGTGTGTCACCAAAGACGTGGAGTGGAAGGTCTGGACACTCAGATCCTCTGGGCTGTAGTCTGCATAGATCTCCAGGAACAACCAGATAGGTCCTCACAGTGGACGGCCAAGGCATGGATCAGGAGGGCCAAAAAGATGCTTGTGGAGCAGTTAGAGGCACTTGACCTCATACAGTGGATGTAAAGAGAAAAAAGATGTGCCTCCACATAGTGCAGGTAAAAAGGGCGCTTTTATTGATAAAACAACCGTATACACATAAAAACGTGATCACGATAAATAAAAACAAGTGGGCAACATGGATAGTGGTGTATGGGCCCGACGCAATTCGACCTAGGGGTCTTCAACAGGGGCATAGACCACCCACTCCAGGTTGCCATATATATATATAACTAAAGTTATCTAGAAAGGACCAATCGCAATGTGTGAGAAACAAGCCATTTGATTGGGTGAGTATAATCACCTGACTTAATTATGCAGCACATCATAATGTTCATTCATTGTACCTATAAGTTAATTGAATACCACTTTAAAGGGTAATGGCAAATATAAACAAATCGCCCAAAAAGTGAAAACGGCCTGAAAATGTCTCTGATAACCGTAAATGAACTTCATATTCAGCTGATTGTCTGAAATACTACTCTGCTGACAGTACAGAACGGTGTTCCGTCCTGTCTGCCAGAGGAGCCAATCTTGAGGGGATTAACAAAAAGTGCTGGATGAGGCAGCCAAAAAGCGTCTAGCTATGAACCAGCCCCTGTCACCGTCGATCGGCGTATCAAGCGCACGGAGGGAATGACGTCACGTCCGCAGGCGTGTCCGGCATCACCATCGCACATGACTTGAGTAACCAATCAGAGAGCCGGTGTAGAACCCCGCTCTACTGATCGTACCATGCGTGTACAACAGACGGATGTGACGTAGAGCTGGGAAGCGCGCCAAGTGTCCCAGCTCTCTCACATGACAGCCAACGGATGCCTCTCTGTGACCAAATACCTACTCTAACCTGTCAGTTCCGGACTAATCTGAATTGGGCTGATGCTAGTGATCCAGATATGGACGCCAAGGTCACTGAACAGGAAACTCTTCAAATGGGGACACCAAAATTAAAAATACATAGTGATAAAAACAAAAAATATCATAGTTAGTGCATAAAAATTACTGTAACAATATTTTGAAAGTATATATTGTATGTGTAAAAAGGGTAACATAAACGTCCCACATATGTCATGCTCTCTATGTAATAGGCATCTACAGAATAAACCATAGTCTGTCGAATTTAAAGAGCCAGATCTTAAAATGGATATCAAACCTTTTATGCAAATATTATTGGGGTTGGGGTTAAACAAAATATGAAAAAGTAAATATGTGAAAAAAAGAAAAAAACATTCAAGATTGATTGATAAAGGAGTTGAGGTCCCACTCCACGTTCAAACCGAACGGGAAGTAGGACCTCAACTCGTATATCCAGTAGGTCTCGAGGCGTGAAACCCCTCGAAGACGGGACTCTCCCCTCCAATGAGGGACGAATTTGTCAATTACTTGGAATAAAGTCCCCGTAGGGTCTTTGTTGTGACACTCTAAGTAGTGACGAGGTACTGTATGTTTGCTTTTACCTTTCTTGATGCCTGCCACATGTTCATTGACTCGGATGGAAAAAGTCCTAATAGTGCGGCCAACATACTGTTTATGACAAGGGCAAGTCACTAAATAAACAATGTATTGTGAAGAACAGGTTGTAAAATGTTTCATATGGTATATCTGAAAGGTGACCACAGATTTGAACGTGGTACTTTTTTGTCTACCTCCGATGTTGTGGAGGAAGACATTGCATCTGTGGCAAGGGTAATAACCCTTGCATTCCTGAAAAAAGGATACCTTTTTGGGGGGATGTATTATGTTTAGAGCAATCTGTCCTTGAATGGACCGTGCTCCCCTAAATACAACAGCCACCCGTTCAGGAAGAACTGAACCAAGGAGATTGTCGTTTAGGCGCACTTTCCAATGTTTCTTGAGTATAGCCTTGATTTGTTTGGATTGGGTGGAATAAGTAGTGAAAAACGACCATTTATGCATAGGTTCAGCTGTAGTTTTCACACGTTCTATCAAGGTAGATCCTCTATCCGTGAATAATGCTCTATTGAATTCCTCATCTAGGTGATTCGGATCGTAACCCTTTTCAATGAATCGATCCCTCAAGACCTGTGACTGTGACTGGAAATCGATGGTACTAGTGCAATTAGGCCGTAGTCTCAAAAATTGGCTACGGGGGACAGACTTGAGCCATTGTTCCTGATGACAACTATCGACCAGAATAAATCCATTCCGGTCTGTGGCTTTGAAATACGTGCGGAACTCCAGATGTTTTTCAACTACAAATATTTCCAGATCTAGAAAATGTACCTTGGTACAGAAGGAAGCCTTTCCTGAAGATGACGCACAAGAAAGCCCGCAAACAGTATGCTGAAGACAAGCAGACTAAGGACATGGATTACTGGAACCATGTCCTGTGGTCTGATGAGACCAAGTTAAACTTATTTGGTTCAACCAGGTGAGGAGTACAAAGACAAGTGTGTCTTGCCTACAGTCAAGCATGGTTGTGGGAGGGTCATGGTCTGGGGCTGCCTGAGTGCTGCCGGCACTGGGGAGCTACAGTTCATTGAGGGAACCAAGAATGCCAACATGTACTGTGACATACTGAAGCTTAGCATGATCCCCTCCCTTCAGAGACTAGGCCGGAAGGCAGAATTACAATATGATAAAGGGCCCCAAACACACCTCCAAGACGACCACTGCTTTTCTAAAGAAGCTGAGGGTAAAGGTGATGGACTGGTCAAGCATGTTTCTAGACCTAAACTCTATTGAGCATCAGTGGGGCATCCTCAAATGGAAGGTGGAGGAGCACAAGGTCTCTAACATCTACCAGCTCTGTGATGTCGTCATGGAGGAGTGGAAGAGGACTCCAGTGGCAATCTGTGAAGCTCTGGTGAACTCCATGCCCCAGAGGGTTAAGGCAGTGCTGAAAAATAATGGTGGCCACACAAGTTATTGACACTTTGGGCCCAATTTGGACATTTTCACTTAGGAGTGTACTCACTTCTGCCAACAGTTTAGACATTAATGGCTGTGTGTTATTTTGAGGTGACAGCAAATTTACACTGTTATATTATAAGCTGTACACTCAGTACTTTACATTGTAGCAAAGTGTAATTTCTTCAGTGTTGTCACACGAAAAGATGTAATAAAATATTTACAAAAATGTGAGGGGTGTACTCACTTTTGTGAGATAATGCATGATGGGATCCTGCGCACAGTTGCTGCCCTGTAGCAGTAAAACTGCTATAGGGTGGTCGCTAAGTGGTTAAGTAAGACTCTAGGCAGACAGCTAAATGCTCACATATATTTACCGGTCTTACCTGTAAAAGGATTTGTAATTCAGCCCAGCCACCTTTATACATATATTGTACATCTGCTGGACACCACAGCCAAAATGGTTACACTGCCTTGTCTGGTGGAAATGTCCTCTACGTAGGTACTGATGGACTAAATTTGTCTGGTCTAGCAAGGACTGGATGAATTTTTATCTGTGTGTGTGTGCCTCCCTGTTCAACAGAAGTCTGCTCAATGGCCACACTGGAAAACTTTCATTTAATCAACAGCAACAGTGAGTCCCCAGCCTGTGTGGGAAAAGACACAATGTGAGTCTGTCCAAAAATTCCTGCAATCTGCTATGAGGCCTTTTTCTCAGAAATATTGAAAAGGTAAGAAACATTTTAGGTATGCTGTGTGAAAAGTGGGGATTACTTAACTCTGACTGCAAAACTAGAAATACACTTACTAAGGCTGTATTTACCCTTGAGTAATGAGTGTCTTTGATCATTTTGGTGCAATTATTTTTAAGTGTTTGTGCAGGTATTTTTGTGTGCTTTGTTAGTCTTTGTTAGTTTTTCTTTTATTTTTAGCCAGTGGAAAACTTGGCAAGAAAATGCACAAAAGGACACACATTACATACTTTTATGCTTTTACTGAACTCTATTGGAGCCAAAACATGTTACTCTGCCTCAAAAGAATTGAATGTACTTATTCAAGCTTCAAGTTTTAGTGACACCGTGCTCAGGTGAGAATGTTCAACATTTAATAAAATTAAAAATTCTAGTGCCGAGTGCTGAAGCACTTCTGGTGAAGCTTCAAATTCTGCTGAAAATCACACAGATGTGAATGAGGCCAATTCAGTTCAGATTATTTGAATGCCAATAAATTACTACATCATTTTACCACTGTAATCTTCTGGTGTGGTGGGGGTTTATGCAACTAAATGGGTGTCACAGGTTCTTATTAAGAGAGTCCAATTATGACTGCCCTTTCGCATGGGCTGGTGTTAACCTAGTTTTAGTGTATTACAACTAGGGATTAGCTCAGTGTTCAGTCCAAACATTTAGGGCATTCGGAGTGGATGAATGTGACAGCTAAAGAAGCAACAGATGCTTGTACCCGCTGCATCCTTACCAACCTCTGATATCACACAGCCCATTCACTTGCATGGCCAGGAATCTCTGGTCTCATATGGCCAACAAATTGCATAAAAAGGACTTGACCTTTGACCTTAAGACTAGCTTTTTAGTGATTGACTTTTTTCAGAAACCAATAAATGCCTAAGAAAGATAATTACATAATATTAACTACATTAGGAAGAGATGGATAAGTGAGGGGCACCTATTTTTTGCTGTTTGTTGGCATTTATTGTTTTTAAACAATCTTTGTTAACTCAAGACATAGTCCTAACCTGAAGGATCCTTCTAAATGTTCTTTTATCTATTGAAGACATACTGTATATACTGCTAGATTTTTGGACATGGAGATTTTTTTTTTGCTTTGTTGTGTCCATTATAGTTCATTCTACCAGTTCTATGCTGCATAATTATTAAATACCAAAAATCTAATGCATCACTTGCAACAGTCACATTCAGAAAAGTCAGTACGGTGTCTTCATTGTCTTCAGTGGTTAACATTTTTCTAGTGCCAGGAGTTTAGATTAAATGAGGATTTACTGCTGCATCTGCCTATTGTAATTTATTACTTTCCCTGTTTTCCTAATGCAAAATTTGTTTGTGTGCAATGCCATTTCACAGCATCTCAATAATTCTTAGAGTAAATGGATAGAAAACTGGCTAAAAGATTGCTAAAAGATTACCCAGAGAGTGCTAATTAATTATTCATATCATTCAGACTAAACGGTCTAAGGTTAAGTACCCCAAGATTTTTTTTTGGGACCCCTACTTTTTAACATATTTAAAAATGATATAGCGTTTGGGATTGAAAGTACCATTTGATTGTTTGCAGATGACACTAAGTTACAGTATATACAGTACTGTAATAACAAATTTACAGAGTACCTTCAACTTACAAGTCAATCTCAATGCACTATTTAATTGGGCACCAATTAAGCAAATTAAGTTTAATATTAATAAATGTAAAATTATGCACAGGGGGATAAAAACATGCATCCGACATTTTAGCAGGAGAGCAGCTGGGGGAGTTTTGCCCCTGTACAAAACATTAGTAAAAAAGACCTCATCTGGAATATGCAGTTCAGTTTTGGTCACCTGCTCACAAAAAAAATATTGGAGAACTGGAGAAAGTTCAGCAAAGGGCAACCAAACTGGTAAGAGGTATGAAGGAGCTCAGCTATAAGGAAAAATTAGTTGAACTGAATTTGTTCTCTATTGAGAAGAGGCAATTAACCTTCTCCTACTCATTCGGCTATAGCGCGGGCCTTAATTGCTGGGAGCTGTCATATGACGTCTTCCTGTGCATGAGCTGCCTGTGCGCCCCCTAAGGGGGAGGGCGCGCAGCGTGTCTGTAATCACAGAGTCTATGTGACTTGGCTGATCACAGATCAGAGTAAGGGATCGATCCTGGCCCCTTACCACGTGGTCAGTTTTCAGCCAATGACAGCTGATCGCGTGATGTAAACAGAAGATCGGTAATCTATTTTTTTCTCTCACAATGTCAGAGTGAGGGGGAAAAAAAGCCGATCACCGGTTTCGTTCAGAGGGACATTGGTCCCTCACACAGAGAGTTGCGGCTGCCTCATCTGTGTCCACCAGTGCCACCTGACAGTGCCACCTATCAGTACCCACCAGTGCCACCTACCTTTCCCAACAGCGCCACCTATCAGTGCCCTTCAGTGCCACCCATTAATGCCAACCTTCAATGCCCATCAGTGCCACCTCTCAGTGCCAATCAGTGCCACCTCTCAGTGCCCATCAGTGCCACCTATCAGTGCCCATCAATGCAGCCTATCAGTTCCCATCAGTGCCCATCAGTGTTCCTCAGTGCAGCCTCATCAGCGCACATCAATGAAGGATAAAAATTTTATAACAAACTATGAAACTGTTAAAAAAAAATTTGATTTGGTACAGTGTTGCATGACCGTGTAATTGTCATTCAAAGAGTGAGAGCGCTGAAAGCTGAATATTGGTCTGGGCAGGAAGGGGGTTTAAGTGCCCAGTAAGCAAGTGATTAAAGTGGTTCTGATGGCATGTTTTTTTTTAGGGCACACTCCTAAACCTCGTGGACAGCCTTCCCAGAAGAATTGAAGCTGTTATAGCTGCAAAGTGTGGGCCAACTCAAAAATGACTACGAATGAAGACTGAGATGCCCTTAAAGTTCATGTGCATGTAAAGGCAGGCGTCCCAATATTCTTGACAATATAGTTTATATCATATACTTTGCATAGTACTTTCCTCTTCAGAGAAGCCTATCCTGCCTCCATCTAATAACTGCACTATTTTCTCCATTAGCTCATCCCCCACAGCTATTACCCTTTTGTATAACTTGACCCTCTCTCCTAGATTGTAAGCTCTAACGAGCAGGGCCCTCTGACTCCTCCTGTAATGAATTGTATTGTACTTGTACTGTCCTCCCTAATGTTGTAAAGCGCTGCGTAAACTGTTGGCGCTATATAAATCCTGTATAATAATAATAATAATAATAATAATAGTATTTTTGTATATGTTTTATTGCGATCTAATGGCATATAAATATTTCACATGTACTATTATAAACAAGTATGTAGGATTCTAGGCTTTGTTCATAACCCATTTACAGGCTGAATATCTGAGGCTAATATTACACACACAGTTGAGCAATTCCAAGGAATGACTTATTCCTACCACCTTTTCATTCCCTTTCTGTCCAAGCTCTGTATGGATATTCACAGTCCAGTAGGATAAAGACTTCTGCAGTTCTCCATTACAAAACCCATTATGCATCATAAGTGCAACCTGCATTAAATGCTTATTTGTAAAATAAAGATCTTATATAAAAAAAATTATATACAACCTATACTTGTACACATGAGAAACAAAAAAAAAGGAACAAAATAATATCTATCCACAACCATTACAGTTTTTCTATAATCTAGCAAAAGACTCAGTCATTCATAGAGAAAAGTGCTGTGATTGTTATATAAGATGGAAAAAATAGTACAGCAAAATTATCTGTTTTGTAACAAACCCCTAAAAAGACAGAGTTCTAGATCAATAAACAGCAGACATTGTTCATGCAAAAAAAAAAAAAAAATCACTGATTTCTGAACTGCCTATCCAAAAGCCTTTGTATGGTTGGAGTAATGTAATTGTTTATATTTTTTGGTACAGTCTACAAAATAAATAAATAAATAAAGAATAACTTTGATGTTTTGAATGATTGTCCTTTTTTTTTACATAATTTCACTGCTGAAAAAAGTGACATATGGTATAATCCACTAACAGGAAATCGTACTTTGAATTTCATTGTAGAAAACTAACACTCAAACGGGTTCTCACAGATGGTTTTGTTTGCTTCTGGGAAAATTCAAAAAAGACTTCAATAAGACTTCAAAACACATTCTTTTTATATCTAGATTCGACAAACAATTATTTTGTCGTACATGCAGAATTCTTAAAAATATTGAGTGTTTCATTTACCGTATTTAATTTACATATTATATGTTAATTAGATATTTATAAATCTAAACTTAAATGTGGGGATGTTTACAACTAAATTACTAATATAGTATAGGTTACAATTTGTTAAACAATCGTAGGCTGCATATATATAAATACATAGCAGGTTATTCCTTTAAATATTTTAATATCACAAAAAATTATGAAATAAAGACCTCCCAAACATATATGAAATCAATCAGATTTACCAATAGCTAGGCTATGTGTGAGTGACTACCTCAGCAAGTTCACGAAAACTACCTAGTTAGGTAAACTATTATATAGTATGTGTGACCAGTATATATTAACATTTTACAAGGACACAGCAAGTCAGCTAAGAGTCTGGCTATATGATATCACATTGGTAACAAACAATGAGGGAAAAATTCACATACATTACAAATTGTCCAAATTATATTTTGCAAGTTGCATGCCAATGACTCCACTAAAACAGGAAATATCAGAAGGAAACATAAGGGAGGCAAGGTATATCAGGGTTGATTTACTAAAGACAAAAAATACTGATCATTTTGCAAGGGAAGTTGCACCTTTCAAAGAGCTTAGAGCTTAGTAAATGAGGTTAAGATCTACTGACTTCCATCATCCAATCATGCACAAGCAAAAATGCTGTTCTTTCATTTTCCTTGCAAGCGATTGAGTATTCTTTACAAACCAAAATGTCACCTCATTCACTAAGCTCTAGGGAAAATTCCCTTGCAGAGTGCAACCTCCCTTGCAAAATGACCAGTCTTCTTATTGTGTCCTAGTCTCCAAGAGTGGCATGGCAATATGTAAGGTTAATGTTAGTCCTCCTATTGATTATTATAGATATTGAGTTGGTGAAATGTAAAGTGTTAAAGCTTGAAGAAAGGGCTCTCAAAATACTGTGAGCAGTAAGAGAAAAGTACAAATGCAAGGTACGAGCCTAAGAGAAATAAAAACAAAAGTCTTGCAGTCCTTTGGTTTTCCTCTCAATGGCGAGGGTAGCTATAAAAGTGTTATGCCCCGTACACAGGGAGGACTATCCAATGGAAAATGTGCGATCGGAGCTTGTTGTCGGAAATTCCGACCGTGTGTGGGCTCCATTGGACTTTTCCATCAGAATTTCCAACAGACAAAGTTTGAGAGCAGGCTATAAAATTTTCCGACAACAAAATCCGATCAGTTAAATTCCGATCGCACAATCCGACGCACAAAGTGCCACGCATGCTCAGAATAAATTAGGAGACGAAAGCTATTGGCTACTGCCCCGTTTATAGTCCCGACGTACGTGTTTTACAATTCTGTCTCACCTCTAAAAATGTAATTGCTTTTTCAAAGCATGTTCATCCAATGCAACAGATGCAACCAACAATCTTTCACTGACAAAACAGGGCAGAAATTACAAAGAAGAATGAATTTACAGACACACCATTAACGAACATAAGAAAGATGAGTTCTACACACATGTGGGACATCATTTCTCACAACTAGACCACACTATGGAAGACATGAAAGTTTTAGTTCTTAAAGGGAACTTCAAAAATACTCAGGAAAGGAAAATGTTTGAACTAAGAATGATAATACTGTTTGAGACAAATGATCGTTGACTAAATATCAACCTCAAGTTTCTAAATCACTATCCAGCAGTTATATGACCACTCTCGTCTTTGTCATTTTTACCCCACACACACTTTCTCCATGGCCTAGTCCATAACCCTCTCTTTTTATTATCTTACCAAATATCCACATTTAATTACCATTGCTGTGCATGCTTGTTTCTGTTTTTTTCCCTCAGAGATTTTTTTAATTGTTTGCTAAAACTTTGTGTATCAGTACTGTTTGGACCTTGAATAAAGAGGTACACCCTGAAAGACGTAGCCTGTTAAGGGGAAATATGTTGGAAGGAGACGGGAGCTGTGACATCATGAGCATCCAGATTTGTTGTGATCTCTATACTGGATCATCCTCTCTCTGCTGCCTAATATTACTATCTCTGTTGTAAGTGCATATTTTAGCCTAAATAAACCCCCTGTTTTTACATATTATGTGATGGGCTCTCTTTCTGTATTCCCTTATCCTGCACACACACCCGGGTGAAGCACAGTGATCATTCTGAGTGAGGGAGGCTGTGGTGGGACGCTGTGGAATATATTTTTAGTGTGGAGCCAGTGTCCAGAGTGAGAGGTGTTGGGGCACTGAGCCTGGAGCTGTCGGATCCATCCATCCATCTTGGAGGTCGGGAGACACACAAAGGATGTGACCAGGCATCGGGCATTTTCTTACCTCATGCGTTAGATGCTCTCTTATAATTTAGAGATCATCGGAAGTTGGTAAGAGGCCAATTTAATTTTCATTTGGATTGTTATACTTTATTATCACTGGGAACGGTGGATAGCACATCCAGTTGATGGAATACTAATGGAATCATTTTTGATACACATGGACACTTGTTTATTGAACTCTTTATTTATCACTAGTTGATACACTGTGTTTGCTATATATTTTTTAAAGGGTTTCTGCTTTGTTTAAAAACAGCACAACCTTTTACATTTTCATATTTTTTCCATTATCTCATTGTATCCAAGGAGTGATAAACTTATAATTAGTGCAAGATTTTCACACACATTACTACACCCTGAAAGCTTGTGAAAAAAATGTGGATGTTAGTGCAAAAAAAAAAAAAGTATCATAGACAGTACTTAATTGTTTTTATTTGCTAATTAGATATAAGTAGATATAAGTAGTCAGTTTATGGTGGAGTTTAATAAGGGAAGGGGATTGCAGATGGAGAAGCAACAGGAAAGAGACTAAGCCCAAGTTCACACTGAGCTGCGGGAATGAAACGGTGCCAGTTCAGCTGAACTTGCACGATTTCACTCCCGCAAGTCAGTCCCGAATTCGGTCGCGATTTCAGAGACATCTGTGCAGATGTGAATGTAAATCGCAGCCCGAAAGGACGGTGCCATTGACGGCAATTGCCTCCAATTTAACATGTCAAATCGCATTTAAAAACACACCAGTGTGAACCAGGGCATAGATAAACCTTGTAAGAGCTTGAACATTTTTGTTCAGAGCCTGCTTAACATCAGGCGATTCCACCATTTGTGCATGGTGCCTCAAGTTGCATTGCATCCTCAAAATTATTTAGAAGATTGCGCAGGATAGCGATGTGCTAACCTAGAGGCTAGTATGCACAAATGTGTGAGGACTTTGAAGGCAGATTCCAGAGAAGTAATATTGATAGCAGTGGTACTAACTGTGGAGCAAATTTATTGCCGTAAAAAAAAAAAAAAAAAAACACCCCCCCTAGGTAATTAATGAACAATGCCAGGATTTTAACAAGCTTTGCAGATTCCTACCTGTTTCTGCTCTTAATAAAATGCTGTTTTGCCCACTATGTCCTTTGGAAACTGAATTGGAGTGATTCATTCATTTTATTCAGCTGAATTTCTGTGTTCAGATTAGAAAAGTTGCAGTTTCTATATTCCTTCAAAAGTGATTAACCTTTAGGGAGTATCTCACCAGAAATAAAATGTTTGTTGCAGAGGATGCTTAAAACCTGACTTAGTGCAGAATTCTTCACCCAAGCATTGTCCTGTACACCAACTGTGTACAGAATGCCTCCAGATTGCCATATTACATTGCATTTTACAGAAAATTACAGTGTTGCAGTATGAAAATGGAAGATTTTTTTTTAACAGCAATAAATTACAATATGGCTAGTGTAGTAATTGTATATCCTGTGTTAATTTTATATTTGCTATACAAAAATAACAATAAAAGGGAAATTATGAAAGAATTATAGCTTAGAAGTAGGAAAAGAAAGGAAATGATAGGGTGCAGAAGTAACTGCAGAAAGGGTAATTTCATGTTAAACGGGAAAAGGGAATTTGTGGTAGGGCCTGTTGTCAGTGGGAGTAGGCATGGTTGATTAGGCCCTGCAGCAGGAAGTCAATTTTTTTTCAGTTTTATTAATACCGCTATTAAATATCTAACTTCCTGCTTTTTGGGCCACTAGTGTCATTGGTTACTAAGACACTAGCAGCTGCACAGGATAATTGCATTCTACAGGGCAAGTGGCCTCCTGGGAATCTTTATCCTTCTGTCTGCCAGTTGTTACAAATTGTAAACAAGCCAGCAGGCATCCCATGTCATTAACTGAATATGGTTATGACCATTTTAGTCAATGATGCTCTGGACCTCTGGTTTACATGCAGTTGTAGGGCTGACAACTGTTATTAGTGGCAGGTCATCAGAATCACTGTGGATCATGGCTGACATGGATCTACATGGCTGAAAAATGTGATTAACAACAGAATTACTTCATGGGACATTTTTGTTTTTTAATAAAGGACTTTGGTGATGGTGTGATGTGTTTATTTACTATTTGATCTTCTTTTGTGAATGAGTAACTAGAAGCCTAGTATAAGGGGTACTAGAAGCCATTATTTAAAGGGGACTTCCATATTCTGACAAGTCACCTCCCACAGACCCCCAAAATCACTGGGCTAGGGTAATGGGAAAGCAGCCCTTGTTCTTATCAAGACATGCTCCCTTCTCCCTTTTCCTTGCCAGCAAGACTGCATACTCCAATAAGTGTCTAGAATGGATTTTTTTTGGGGGGAACCCTGCTTTTTTATTGTTGTTTTTGCATGGAGCATCCCCTTTAAATACAGACGAGTCCATTATCTGAAAATGGTTAAATATGGTTTCAGAGTTTTGAGGAGTAATGCCAGTACAGATTTGATATTTGTGATCAGTATTCTTGTATTCCTACATTATTTTGTTGCAATTGACACCAACGCAGTGTATACTTGCCCATCTGGCACACAGTTGTAGAGGTGGCTGGAGTCCATGAATTATTATTATTGTGATGACAATTTTCTTCCCTAATTGTCCCTATACCATGACAGGGGGTGAAATAATGCAAATATAGTAAATGTGGGGTGCTCATCTTGAAGATTTAGAATAGTCATGCAACCAGATTGTGCAGAGCCAATTCAATGTGCAGACATCTTGCTTACAAGCGGCTTGATGTATACATTTTATAGAAAAACATGTCACCAGTACATGTTCATGTTTTTACTTTATTAAAATCATAATGTGATATAATTGTTAAACAACGGGATCCCCTTCATCACAGGACTTGTTTACACCAGCAAGTGTGCTTTATGGTGGTCATAAAATGTTTAAGCTGGTGTTCACTGTGCACAAACTCTGTGATACATTGTTACAATGTAGCCTAATGCAGCTCATCAGGGCTGGTGTAAATGAGTCCACAGTCAAAAGGAATGCTATAGAATTTTGCTTGCAAGCTTAAAGTATGTGTAAACCCAATCACTAAAATCCAGCGCTGCAGTCTGTGCCTGTGCTGACCTTTTCCCTGTCTGATGTCGTCACACCTTCTAGCCTTCCAAAGCCTGAGAGGAACCTACCACTGGACAGCCAAATGGAAGAATTCACATCATCCAGGCAGTGGTGTAGGTACAGTATCTGGAGAAGGCCATTTCCACTCCACAGTAAGTAAGCGAGAAGACATAGGACCTTGTGCATCACATGACCACATCTTTTTTTGTTTTTTTATTGGTTGCAGGGATACATTAGAGTCAGCATTGTTTGTGGGGATAGATGTTTGGTTGGTGCACAGCTTTGAAAAGATAATGCAGATCATACCAATATTTCTGTTGTGATGGTTGGGGTGCTAAATAATTTACTAAAATGCATAACATACTGTAAGTAAACATATACCTCTATATATCATTTTCAACACCATGTCCTTAGATAATACTTCTTAGCTCTGTGTTACAATGAGGTTTTTTTTTTTTTTGATCAACAGTACCATTACTAAAACAGCTGAAAAGCTCTTTGATTTGCCAGGAAATTTCCTGTACACTGGTTTCCCCACAGTGTGTACCAGATGTACAAATTCAGATCAAACATTCAGAATCAGCCTGTATTCTCATAGAATATTTTTGAGAAGGCTTTATACATAAAAAGATAGTGCTTTGCATCAAAACTGTACAATGAGGATAGAAACTGCTCAGCAATATTGCTTGTGCTTTTTATAGTATTTCATAACTGTCTTTTGGGCTACATTTCTATATTGTCCTGTAGCTCAAGCTAGTAAAACAGCTGTCCTTGATTTAGCTTAAACAAGGCATAATGGACCCAACCAAGTTGACTGATTGTGTTAAAAAAAGTATTAGGTATAAAATTGATGCGCTTTAAATAAATAGTGCACAATATGCTGCTGCGACTAAGCTTAAATCCAGGAATAAAAAATGCATACATGTGAATAAAATAAATTGATAATTATGGTGCTAATACATGTGTTAAAATTGCCAAAATAAATCTTCAAATTGGTGATGTGACGGTGAGTATAAATAAAATAATAATGACACTCTAAGGTGTCCGTTTATGAAGCAGTGAAATCTATTCACTGCTTCATTCTCCGGCATTCACAGTGAAGATTTTTCTCCTCTGTGTGCAGTTTATGAGGCGGTGTAGATCGCTTCACCTTTGGAGGAGTGAAGCGATCTACAAATGCTTCAAATAGTGGAGAACGGCCCCTGATACTGGAATCTCGTGAGACTTTACGAGATTACAGTACCAGATGTCAGTTTATCAAGCAGTGATAAATTGTCACCGCTCAACGGCGTGGATTAATGTTAATAAAATAACGAGTCCCCCTACATTATACACATATGTATACACACACACACATTATATATACATGTATATACACACACATGATATATATATACATATACACATTATATGTATATATGTATAAATATGTATACACATAAATATGACAGGGGGACATGCTTACAGTGTTGGGGGGTCTGAACGAGGCATAAGGAAGTTAAAAATCTTCCTCCTCCCCCCTCAGATCCCCCCAGATTTCCTCTTCACTCCCCGATTCACCACCTCTGAGCTGGTGAACCTGGGAGTGTGAATTCTGACTCAGATCGCCAGTGAAGCGCTGAGATCACCGCTTCATAAACTGGCCGTTACTGTGACAGTCAATGAGGATTCTCCATGTGTAGAGATAATCGGCGGGAGAACAAGTTCAAACATGTTCTCCCCCGATTATCACTGTTTGATAAACTGTTTATGGACTGTGATCAGCGGTGATCCTCGGGATCACCGCTGATCACTGCTTCATAAACGGACACCTAAATACAATGTCCAGGCAGAGATAAATGGTGGGAGAAAGTAAAAATAATTAAACAGTTCCTTCCCTTAATCCAGATTGATTGACTCACTGGGTTAGATCATTTGTATCAGGATATTTAGTTTTTCTTGTATCCCACTTCAGCATTTACACTGCTGGTGATTCGGCTCTCAGGATAAAGGTTTTATGCAAAGCAAGCAAAGAAAAAATAGATCATTGTGCAGTGAACTTACTAGATAGTACATAAGCAAAACAGGGACAAAAGATACACTCACAAACTCCCGTTCTATTAGAAGCATTCAAATAAGCAGATTGCAGTCAGCCGCTGTGGACGAGGTTTCCCATAGAGAAACAGCTGCTGTTAACCTTCAGGTGTATTGCAGCACTGAACGTCCTAAGCTCCTCCCACGCGTTACATCACTGACACGTGACTTTTTCACGTGTCAGTGATGTAACGCGTGGGAGGAGCTTAGGACGTTCAGTGCTGCAATACACCTGAAGGTTAACAGCAGCTGTTTCTCTATGGGAAACCTCGTCCACAGCGGCTGACTGCAATCTGCTTATTTGAATGCTTCTAATAGACCGGGAGTTTGTGAGTGTATCTTTTGCCCCTGTTTTGCTTATGTACTATCTAGTAAGTTCACTGCACAATGATCTATTTTTTCTTTGCTTGCTTTGCATAAAACCTTTATCCTGAGAGCCGAATCACCAGCAGTGTAAATGCTGAAGTGGGATACAAGAAAAACTAAATATCCTGATACAAATGATCTAACCCAGTGAGTCAATCAATCTGGATTAAGGGAAGGAACTGTTTAATTATTTTTACTTTCTCCCACCATTTATCTCTGCCTGGACATTGTATTTAGAGTGTCATTATTATTTTATTTATACTCACCGTCACATCACCAATTTGAAGATTTATTTTGGCAATTTTAACACATGTATTAGCACCATAATTATCAATTTATTTTATTCACATGTATGCATTTTTTATTCCTGGATTTAAGCTTAGTCGCAGCAGCATATTGTGCACTATTTATTTAAAGCGCATCAATTTTATACTTAGTACTATTTGTTTGGTTATCTGATCACCCTATATTGATAGCAGCTTTAATTTACTGATTTTTTCATAGCACTAACTATATTGGTATTTATATATTTTTAAGCACAATTTATTTATATCACACATATCTTTCCACATCAGCGCTTGGTTTTTATTCATTTTTTAAAAAAAAGTATACTATCAGTATGTCTAAACATTGCTTAGGTTCTTCTTATGCAATGTCCTTTCTTTTATCATACAAAATTTCAATCACACCTGTCTCTCTTTTCAGCATCTGCCTCATTGATCAAAATGCGAAATGTAAAAAAAAAACTAAATATGAGAAATATGAGTGACTGATTTGGTATTTTAGGATTTGGTACATTAAGGTTAGTTGCAATTTAGTACAGGGATAATGGCCTGATTTTTACAAGTGGTGTACTCAAATTCATACATTGCTTGTGACATCTGGTGAGGATCAGGCCATTTTAGGATTCTCTATGAGGCAATTGTAAGTGCTTCTGATAGTCATATGCATTTGTTATGGCAGCTCATGGTCTCTGTGTGAATGGGCACAATTGGGTTTCCTTTTCTATTAGGAAAATTACACAAATGTTTTGCCACTTGACAAATTTACTTAGCAACCACTAGGGAGAAGATTGTGGTGAGCATTACAGTGCAGCAATGCATTGCATGGCAGGCAGATGTTTCACTACCCTTTTTTTTGGTAAGATATTTGCCAGTGTCCTTTAAAGCAGTGGTGATCAACCCTGTCCTCAGGGCCCACTAACAGGCCAGGTTTTATGTATTACCTTGGGGAGATGTAGACTAGAATACTGTAATTACTGAGCAGCAATGATATCACCTGTGATGTATTTCAGTTATCTTGCAAACCCGCCTGTTAGTGGGCCCTAAGTATAGGGTTGATGACCACTACTTTAAAAGATAAGTTAGTTCACCTTTTGGAACGTGTTACATGTTCCACCAGTATTTAAGGTGGAACATGTAACATGTTCCAGGAGTCCCCCGCCCCGTGACAGTGGGCAGGCATCTTTTCTGGGCGCCCATTGTCACTGTTTGAAAATATCCTCTGTTAAAGGGGAAACTACAAGCCCCAACAGCCTTTGCGGCTGTTGGCTTGTAGTTCTCAATTAACTACCATGGCGCTATTGAGCACTATTGTAGTTCGTTGTCTCTTCCTGTCAGTGTGTATCTGCCTGCCTGTACGAGGTACGAGCAGACAAATACACTGACAAGTCTGCAGAAGTTCTGCATGGCATCTGCTGATCGCAGGTGCAATGCTTTCCAGGCTCCAAGTAAAATCAATAAATAAATGCACATTTTTATTTACCTGTAAAAAGATGTGCATTAATTATTTTTTATTAAAAAAGGTGAATTAATACCTTAATATATCATTTATCTGCCAAACAGTAACTTTATTCTCAGTTGACTTGCTTCTGCTGGAAAAACACTATTTGCACTTTCGAAAAAGGGGGATCTTTAAAATGGTTGTGATCTGGACAGGTATAGCTGTTTATGGTTCAGTAATGGACATGGTCTTCCTTGC
The DNA here is from genome assembly GCA_037952925.1 of Lithobates clamitans. Lineage (NCBI taxonomy): Eukaryota > Metazoa > Chordata > Amphibia > Anura > Ranidae > Lithobates > Lithobates clamitans. The sequence continues at coordinate 5,716,886 of JBBGZY010000279.1, read as the reverse complement.
AATAAGTTAAACATGTATTTGTGAAAATTAGCATAAACCAATGAAACCAGTCAACCATTTTCTTATCATGGAATAAAAATGATTTTCTGCTATTTGTATCATCAAATTATTGCTTTATCTAATGGTAAATAAAAAAAGTGGTCAGACACTACAAAGATTCTATTGGGATTTGTTAAAATTATGGTGAGAAAATTGTGAAAGGTTTTAAAACCAGTACATGCTATATATCTGCTACATATCTGTATAATGAGTGTGCAACTTGGAGATGGCAGAAAGCTTGGAAATAGTACAGGAATCTTCCAAGCTCATTGTCTGAACAATTACACCATCATCTAGTTATATAGAGTGCCAGACTGTGTGAATTAACTGAAATAAAATATTATGGCAGATAGATAGATAGATAGATAGATAGATAGATAGATAGATAGATAGATAGATAGATAGATAGATAGATAGATAGATAGATAGATAGATAGATAGATAGATAGATAGATAGATAGATAGATAGATAGATAGATAGATAGATAGATAGATAGATAGATAGATAGATAGATAGATAGATAGATAGATAGATAGATAGATAGATAGATAGATAGATAGATAGATAGATAGATGTGAATAGATAGAACAATGTTATTTATACCATAAAACAATGCTTTCTTTAATGTCAGTACTCCACCAGAACAGATAACTATTTTGGTGGAACGTTGAATCTCACAAAATTATATCAACCCTCCTTTACCCACTTACCACTGCTGTGTTACAGTTGATCACCAGTTTTCACTACATTGCACTTAAGCTATGGAATTTCTAAAGACTGGTGTAGACAGATTTTTGCAACGCATCTTGCATGCATTGTAAAAGTGGCACAGCTTGCACCAAATTCATGTACCTGTCTAGAAGTTGTACTTGAATTTGGTGCATACTGCCCCACTTTTAGAACGCATAAAAGACACTTTGCAAAATCTGTCTGAACCAGGGTCTATCTTTCTATGCCAAAAGAGAGTCAGCCCTAATTAGCTTCCCTTTTCTACGATACAAACTGTTAATATTTTGTTTTGACTTTGGTGCAATCATTGCCCCACAATGTAAAAGTGGGGCATCCTCTGAATACAGCAGTCCAGTGCAGTGTTTCTCAACTCCAGTCCTCAAGGCGCACCAACAGGTCATGTTTTCAGGATTTCCCTCAGGTTTAAACAACTGTGGTAATTACTAAGGCAGTGAAACTGATTAAATCCACTGTGCAAAATAATGGAAAGCCTGAAAACATGACCTGTTGGGGTGCCTTGAGGACTGGAGTTGAGAAACACTGGTCCAGTGGATGTAGTGAAGTTATTCAAAATATCCTCACTATGATGTCTTACAGGACAACTTCATGTCCCAATTGGTGGATTCCTCAACTAGAAAGAATGCCAAATTATCCTAGCCTGATCTCAGATGTGGAAGTACAGGACAATTTGGGATCTAGCGATCATAGGATGATTACATTTAAAGTAAAATATTAAAAAAAAGGCACGAGGGAAGCACAAGAGCACAAAATTTCAAACGAGCCAATTTTTCTGAACTGAGGTCATTACTACATGACATCAATTGGAACTAAATCCTAGATGCATTGAACACGGAAGAAAAATAGGATTGCTTTAGGAGCATATTAAACAAAGGTATCACATAGTGCATTCCAATGGGCAATAAATATGGAACTAAATCCTAGATGCATTGAACACAGAAGAAAAATAGGATTGCTTTAGGAGCATATTAAACAAAGGTATCACATAGTGCATTCCAATGGGCAATAAATATAGAAGAGCGAAGGTGAAACCTGGGAGGCTAAACCGTAATGTAGAAAGCCTCATTAAAGAGAAAAAAATTACCTTTAAACAATATAAAGGGAATGGGTCATCAACAGCATTCCAACACTACAAGTAATGCAATAAGACGTGTAATAATGCAATCAGGGCGGCCAAAAAAGACTATGAGAGACATATAGTGGAGGAGAGTAAAAAAAATCTGAATACATTTTTTTAGATACATTAATAGTAAAAAGGCAAAATCAGAGCACATTGCCCACATAAAAGACGAGGATGTTACTATGTAACTATGTAACTATATGTCTGTATATGTATGGTTTTGGCAAGGGAAGCCTAAGTGAAATTAAAGTAGATCATCCGAGAATCTTTAAAGCAGAGGATCTCAGAGCATATGACTTTAATGTTCTATTCACCATAGTTCTTTCCCCCCACAACTAAATGATTCTTATGTATTCATAATTTCTTTAATGAGCCTACTATAAATAGGACAAACATCCAGCAATTCAACAACAACATCATACCACTTATATCAGTCTTCTCCTAGTGGAAGCTGAAATGTTCCTTTAGCTGTTACCTTACGCAATTTAGGGTCAGTGTGAGCAGAATCAATTTACCATATGAGTATAATTTTGATTTATGGAAAAACACATGTGATGCAGGATATAAACATAACCCCAGTGCTATCATTTTGTTACACTTTAACCACTTCAGCTCCGGAAGATTTACCCCCCTTCATGACCAGGCTATTGTTTGCGATTCAGCACTGCGTTACTTTAACTGACAATTGTGCGGTCGTGCAACACTGTACCCAAATAAAATGTATGTCTTTTTTTCCCCACAAATAGCACTTTCTTTTGGTAGTATTTGATCACCTTTGTGGTTTTTATTTTTTGCGCTATAAACAAAAAAAGGCCGACAATTTTGAAAGAAAAAACAAAACCAATTTTTTTGCATTCTGTTATAAAATATATCCAATAAAAAAATGTAAAACATTACATTTCTTCATCAATTTAGGCCAATATGTTTTCTACTACTTATTTTTGGTAAAGAAAATCCCAATAAGCATATATTGATTGGCTTGTACAACAGTTATAGCATCTACAAACTATGGGATATATGTTTATGGAATTTTTATTTATGTATTTTTTTTTTTACTAGTAATGGCGGCGATCAGCGACTTATAGTGGGACTGCGATATTGCGGCAGACAAATCGGACACTAATTGACACTTTTGACACTTTTTTTGGGACCAGTGACACTAATATAGTGATCAGTGCTAAAAATATGCACTGCCACTGTACTAATGAAAATGGTTGGAAAGGGATTAATATCAGGGGCGATCAAAGGGTTAATTGGGTGCCTAGCTAGTGTTTGTGTACTGTGTGGGAGGTGCTTTTACTAAGGGAAGACATGGATGCTTTGCAGGAACACAGGATCCATGCCTTCCCTACTGACAGAATGGCAATCTGCCTTGTTTACATAAGCAGACTACTGTTCTGGCTTTTTATCGAATGATTGGCAGACATCGAGTCCTCAGTACTCACTCATCAACACCCACTGTGTGTAATCACAGCAGCAGTGAGTCGCCAGTGACGCACATTCGCACATTATTTTTTTCAGTCTTATTTCCCTTTGTTTTTTTTTTTGACATGATGATCCTGTCAATAACATGCTCTCTGGCCTAGGAATATAGTGCTTTCTTACTGCTCTGTATCTATACAGGAGCAGTACTCACCCTAGGCTGCACACCTGATTTGGACTACAAGCACCTCCCTTTCCTCATCACCAGTACCTAGAGGGGTTTACAGAAGATATTCTGGGAGGGCAGATATCATGTTTGACATTTCAGTTCAGTACACACAAAGTTACAAGGGCACAAGGTTTCTAGAATGGTCAATAGAAAATGAACTGGTCAATAGAAAACCACATCTAAGGACTGGTGAGCTGCACACTGACCATCCAAATAATGCTGCTTTTCAACATGTTTATCCTGATGAGTGGCACTAAGACAGACACATATAAATATTTGACTTTAGGATAAAGAAATATGTTCAAGTCATGAAGCAATTTACACGTGCCAGGCAAAAGCTCTAAAAACAGTTCATTAAAGTTCAAATGTGCCATTCAATTAACAACCGCAATTTGAATCTAAAGCAGCGGCCTACTGTCGAAAGGTGTTTTGTTGCATGACAATGCATGCCCACATACTGTTATCCACACTGTTCAAATGCTTTTCTGCAATTTTTCACAATTTTTCTTTTATCCTGTAGAAATTGTTTTCAGTGTGGACGGGTGTGGACTGCTGTTCACAGCTATGAGGAGTGGAGGCTATTGGAGTGAGCCTTTTTTTTTTTTTTTTTGTTATTCAAGGTTGTACCTCCTCTTGCCTCCATTTTCGTCTAGGTGAGAAATATGTGTCAGCTTTCCTGCAGCCTCCTGGGATACTGATGTCACATATTCCAAAACGCTGCAGGCTTCCCCACAGTGCACAAAAGATGCATTGGACACCTTGTCATCAGGGGGCCAGCTACAAGAACCCAGAGAAGACAGCTGGCCCTAGCTAATGTATAAAAGAAAGGTAGTAGCATGGAATGAGACATGTACGAGATGAAAGAGCACAACGCTGGGTCCACGGAGCTTTTAGGTTTATTCGTCTCGCATGGAAATAACAGAATAGGTAAAAGACATAGGAACTGTATTTTATTGGGGAAGGGGGAGCTTCCTCTTTAGGACTTCGAGTTTCCATGGTGCGTTAACACAGTGAGTGAGCCTTTGAAGAAATATGAGTCTTGTCATTTTTGTGCTGTGTATTATATCAAGTTTATGGAGCCCAGAGGGATGAGTGTTATATCTGTGACCTCTGTGCTGCCTGTTACTGTATTCAGCAAAGTTGCATAATGTGTGCCGTATATTATATTAAGTCATTAGCCTAATTTGATGTTTGTTTTTTTCCTAACTGAATTAACTTTTATAGCTTTTTCCAGACAGACACATGCTCTTGTTTATTTCAGTAATGTTCTGAGAAGAGTCTTTAATATATTAAAAAGTAGGGCTTTTTCTCATGAACCATTGGCTGTAGAGCAACTAAATGATTCAAGGAAAAATGATTCATTTTGCATTGACAGAGCTCGCCCACTGTTCTTCCCATATGTGTATACTGAATGTTTAGAATGTTTGTATTAATGTCAATTGAAAAAATACAAGACTTTATTTATCAAGTGAATATGTGTCCCAACAGCCACTGTATGATTGGACCAAGTTCTAGTATTTGATGAGCGTTAGTGGAAGCAGGCTGATTTGATTTGCATGGAAAATAAAAAAAAAACATTGTACAGCCAAATGGTCTGCCAATTTCATCTGTTTCTTGGCTAGACCGAAATTATCCTGAGTTCCAGCCATTGCTAAATTGACTCTTGTTTACAAGTAATAAAAATGTGTTTTTTACATTTTTGGAATGTGTCAATGAAATCTGTTTTATAGTGCTCTATATTCCAGGTATTACAATTTTTCTGCCAATAAAGTTATTGTACATAAGGGCAAAATATTAATTAATAGGTGCATCATGTATATAATAAAATACATATATTGAAATTATTATATAATTTTAAAGTCTAAAGATAATGGGCTGATTATTTAAAATCTGACAAAAAAGAAAATGAAGAAAAAAATTAGAGTGGTTTCTCTTAGTTTGATTTTTTCATAAACTTCAAGGTGAAACCTAATTAATTGCTATGGGCAAAAACTAAAATTTTTAGTTTTATTGAATCAGCCCTAATAGGGGCTAAATGTACAGTCAGGTCCATAAATATTGGGACATTGACATAATTCTAATCTTTTTGGCTCTATACACCACTACAATGGATTTGAAATGAAACAAACAAGATGTGTTTTAACTGCAGACTTTCAGCTTTAATTTGAGGGTATTTACATCCAAATCAGGTGAACGGTGTAGGAATTACAACAGTTTGTATATGTGCTTCCCACTTTTTAAGGGACCAAAGGTAATGGAACAATTGGCTGCTCATCTGTTCCATGGCCAGGTGTGTGTTATTCCCTCATTATCCCATTTACAAGGAGCAGATAAAAGGTCAAGAGTTCATTTCAAGTGTGCTATTTGCATTTGGATTCTGTTGCTGTCAACTCTCAATATGAGATCCAAAGAGCTGTCACTATCAGTGAAGCAAGCCATCATTAGGCTGAAAAAACAAAACAAACCCATCAGAGAGATAGCAAAAACATTAGGTGTGGCCAAATCAACTGTTTGGAACATCCTTAAAAAGAAAGAAAGTACCCGTGAGCTCAGCAACACCGAAAGACCTGGAAGACTACGGAAAACAACTGTGGTAGATGACCGAAGAATTCTTTCCCTGGTGAAGAAAACACCCTTCACAAAAGTTGGCCAGATCAAGAACACTCTCCAGGAGGTAGGTGTATGTGTGTCAAAGTCAACAATCAAGGGAAGACCTTACCAGAGTAAATACAGAGGGTTCACCACAAGATGTAAACTATTGGTGAGCTTCAAAAACAGGCCAGATTAGAGTTTGCCAAACAACATCTAAAAAAGCCATCACAGTTCTGGAACAACAACCTATGGAGAGATGAGACCAAGATCAACTTGTACCAGAGTGATGGGAAGAGAAGAGTATGGAGAAGGAAAGGAACTACTCATGATCCAAAGCATACCACCTCATCAGTGAAGCATGGTGGTGGTAGTGTTATGGCATAGGCATGTATGGCTGCCAATGGAACTGGTTCTCTTGTATTTATTTATGATGTGACTGCTGACAAAAGCAACAGGCAGGATGAATTCTGAAGTGTTTCGGGCAATATTATCTGCTCATATTCAGCAAAATGCTTCAGAACTCATTGGACGGCGCTTCACAGTGCAGATGGACAATGACCCGAAGAATACTGTGAAAGCAACCAAAGGGTTTTTTAAGGGAAAGAAGTGGAATGTTATGCAATGGCCAAGTCAATCACCTGACCTGAATCCGACTGAGCATGTATTTCACTTGCTGAAGACAAAACTGAAGGGAAAATGCCCCAAGAACAAGCAGGAACTGAAGACAGTTGCAGTAGAGGCCTGGCAGAGCATCACCAGGGATAAAACCCAGCATCTGGTGATGTCTATGCATTCCAGACTTCAGGCTGTAATTGACTGCAAAGGATTTGCAACCAAGTAATAAAAAGTGAAAGTTTGATGGATGATTGTTAGTCTATCCCATTACTTTTGGTCCCTTAAAAAGTGGGAGGCACATATACAAACTGTTGTAATTCCTACACTATTCACCTGATTTGGATGTAAATACCCTCAAATTAAAGCTGAACGTCTGCAGTTAAAATAGATCTTGTGCGTTTCATTTCAAATCCATTGTAAAAGATTAGAATTGTGTCATGTCCCAATATTTATGGACCTGACTGTATATATACAAGGGTGTTACATACCAGCTAAGTGATATCACCACACAACAATGGTTAGGTATGATACAATTATACTGATTACTTATAGGCAATCTAAAGGTGATATTTTATTTTTGACTTACCATGACCTGTTTTGCATGTGTGTAGGTAAACTTCAAAGCAAGGCTTTGTTTTCTGTCCCACTGATGACTGGTGAAGGAGGAGAGATAGAGGAAGGGCAGATTCGCTGAATTAATAAAATAGAAGCAGGAAGATGTTCAATGTCAAAACAGCTCACTGGGCAGCTATGCTAATGTAGGTAAAGCTTTTTTGAAAGGAATAGTCACTGGAGGTGAAACATAGATCCATCACTTTGAACTGGAAAGCAAATGCCAGAGTATGGGATGGAAGACCCCAGTCAAGAAGAAACTCAAACTCAACTGTCCACTTGAAAGGTGATGCTAACAGTTTTTTGGTACTCACAAAGGCATTACTTTTATTGAAAATGAGAACAACAATAAACAGTGCATGTTTCAGTGAGATGCTATGCGACAAGTCCGCAATTTGAACCAAAAGCAAAGGCCTACTGTCGAAAGGTGTTTTGTTGTATGACAATGCATGCCCACATACTGTCATCCACACTGTTCAAATGCTTTTTTTGGGGTATTAGTCCAGATTTCGCTCCCTTGGATTACCTACAGTTTGGTCCACTTAAAATTACCTGAAGAGGTAATTGATTTGCACAGACCAACATCTGCAAGAAACATTGCATACATGGCTGAGGGACAAAGCAAATACAGTTTTTCCTGAGGCCATATACAAGCTTGTGGAATGCTCGAACAAGTGCATTGAAAAGCAAGGGGACAATGTTGGAAATAATGTAACTGTATGTTCTCTACTGTTGTTTCTATAATAATTTATAGAAATAGCATGTAGATAAATATTCTCACCCTCATAAATTTTCAGTAAAAGGCATAACAGGATGAACATCTCTTTACCATATTGTGACCATGCATACCCACCAAGTACTGGCAAATTGAAGCCACAGTTTGCATGTAATGTGGTAGTAGCTTGTAGTTTCAGACTGGGCAACCTACACAGTGACATGCTGGGACTTACGGACCCAACAAAAATTTGTAATCAACATGATATTAGCGCTAAAAGCCAAGGATGATATCTGTTTAAAGCCCAACTTCAGGCAAAAATCATATTTAAATACCACATTGCACATCAGTTAACTTACTCCTCAAACTTGATCCCAAACACCTCTTTGTAAGCCACCCCACAATATAATGGATCAAAATCATAGTTTTCTTGTTATCTTTTTGGGGACTGTTTTCATTGCTGCCTCTGTGAGTTTTCCCGTCTCTTTAGTTTATGTGAGAGTTCACCACCACTGAAAGTGTCACCGCCTTCACTAGGAAGTGTCCACATGACACAGGCGGTGACATGAACACCTGAAGAGGCACGACCAGAAGTAAGCAGAAGAAAGGAGAATGATCAGGTTGGTGGTATCATGTGACTGCAGCAACAGATAAAGTAAAATGGGTGTTTGGACTGTTTCTTTTCATACCAGTGACTAGAGGGAAATTGAGGTTTGCTAATATCCTGGAGATAGGCGTTTAGCTTTTAGGCTTTTAGCAAATATCAAACTAGAATGCATGCAGTATTTTTTTATAAAAATGGGAATTCAAGAATTAAAACAAATTCCACTGAACTATAGTAACAGATGAAGATACCCTCATTTCATTGCATAATTTTAAATCAGATATATAATAAGAATGGAATGAATGTACATCCTACCATGATTCTTTGTCCCTCTTTATTAGTACCTTATCAGCAGAGTGCTAAAGCTGAAGAACAATTGGTTCATTGGTGTTTCTCTGGATTTTTAACCTTTCTTCCCTCACTTGCTCTCCAGCAGACCTCAGATAATGTTGACAATGCTTTTTGAAGGCAGCTCACAAAATACATGAAACTTCTACCAGGGATCTTGTGCAAACAAGGTAGTGACTTAGTTATGCAATTTCCTGTTTTGCACAAGAACTGTGAAAGCATATTCAGTAAACATAAGCAGCTACAAAAGCAACAGTTGGACTACATCTCTCTAAAGTCTGCTGAAAGGTGAGTGAGGGTGACAAGACTATAAAGAATACTAGTATCCTTGACCAAGTCATCCCTTATCTGGGGAGGCAGCAAAACAAAGTACAAGTGCTCAAGCACATACAGCCCCTCTCTGCATGCCTCTACTCCTTTAAATGACTGTACTTTGCAGATGGTACCTGCAGTACAACAGACAAGCTAAGGCACCCACCATCCAGATGCAGTCCAGTCCTGACACCAGGGGACAGCTGTAGAGGGAGTTGCCTAGGACACACAAAGGCACGATGCCATGCTAGAAAAAGGATTAGGATTCCTGTATAACAAACATATTTGGTTTCAGTATGAACAAGAATATTGTGCATATGAATAGGGATATATTTCCTAAATGGACATGAAGGAGGAATATAAACTGCACTTTGAATAAAATCATTGGGAATTAACACAAATATATTGAATGACTGAACGTTGGTCTTTTTCATTAATCAAATATAGAACAAAATCAATGTAGCAATCATTTCCTCACCTCCCGTAGATAGTCTGTGACAGTTTATTACAAAAGTGTGTTTTCCTCAGTTTGGTTGCAGATGTTTAAATAATAGGAAGAAAGGAGAAACAAAGGACCCGGTACTGGTTTTGTTTTTTCATGTTTTGTTTACACACAGCAGGCTCTGAACAGAAAAGTGACATGCATTGTTACACTTATAAAAATTGCTACTAGTCCCCTACGGATGTCCATTATGTCTCCAAGGTCTGTGATTTATAATGTAAAAGCTTAATCAAAAGAAATGCTGGCTGTGCCCAGTCAGGGATGGGTAGACCAGTCAATTTAACTTTATGTTAAAATAAGAAAATAATTAGACAAAATGTATTTGAAATAGAAATCTGAAATGGCTTGTTGGCAATTTATTTCACATAAATGCAGCAGTAAATACACTTCTGAAAGCATTTCTCCTGGAAATGAATTATAAGTAAAAGCTAAAATCAGTGCTAAAAGTTTACAATAATGCATTCACTTAAAGGTTTAGGAGTTCCTGGAACTTGCTTGATAATTTACCATGATTTGTCAGTAGTTTAAAAATAAAATGTAAAAGGTTGGGTAAACATAATTCCTCATAAATAAGTAGCTCGTGTGTCACTTTATTGCTTTATGAATGATTGGACAGGATTCAAAAAGTAGGCAGTAAGTAGTCAGCACTTGAGGAAAGGACTATGCCTGAAATATTGTACTTTTATGGTCTTGATGCTTGCATAACAGCCTATTTCCACCTTACAAAAGTGCTTCAGGACTATGTTCAAAAAAAAGAAAAAAGAGACTATGTCTGTACTCTTTTTTTTTTTTATTAACAAATCAAAATAGTTACCTTCTGAGTTGACAGATGTTTGCATATGAAGCTGCCAACATTCAAAGCAATTCCACAGATCATTTTCTGAAAGGCTCTTAACTATGTCCATCATTTTTGCTTTCACATCTTCTAATAACATAAAATTGGTTCCTTTGAGCACCAACTTGATCTTTGGGAAAGTCACAGGGAACCAGGTCTTGCCAATCGGGTGAAACGTTTCTGTTGTAAATTTCTTTAGTTTCCAAGGAAACTTGATGTTAACTGATTGTTCACTCTTGGACCCTGACATTTTCTGCCCAAGGGTTAGAAAATGTCTATATTTTAGCACACATTCACTCATACTGAGTGAAGCGATTGAGTTGAGCCTTGTTTCACTGTAAGAGGTTAGAACATGTTCTCTAACCCTTTCTTTGTCTCTCCCCTCCCACTCTTGCTTCCTGAGCTATAGGGTTAGTCTTTTTTGTCAGACCTCATATATATTGAATGCATATTGACATTAATTCATAGATATGCTTCTAGGATACTCAAAGGAGACATATTCCAGTCCTTAGATGTGGTAGCTTTATTAGTTCTTTTTTTTCTATTTTGTTTCCTTTATCCTCATCTGGTGGTTCTGCCAGTGACACATTTTGATCTGTGCTGTATCTATGTAGGAGCAATTTTATACGGGGATAGGTATTTTGTAGTCTACAGGAAGAACCAAAAAAAATAGTAACTAATAATATAGCAGAGGTAGAAAAAGCAGGTTATTAGCTCACACGATTTCCAGCTGGATCAACAGGTACTATTTTCCCCTGTTGAATAGTTATCAAAATAACCTCTAATTACATTTTAATCAGATATAATGGTAATAAAAAAGATAATTTTACTGTTATGCCCCGTACACACGGTCGGATTTTCCGATGGACAATGTCCGATCGGAGCGTGTTGTCGGAAATTCCGACCGTGTGTGGGCGCCATCGGACATTTTCCATCGGATTTTCCGACACACAAAGTTGGACAGCAGGAGATAAAATTTTCCGACAACAAAATCCGATCGCGTCTTTTCCGACCGTGTGTGGCCTGTTCCGACGCACAAAGTGCCACGCATGCTCAGAATTAATTCCGACACGGGACAGCTCGTTCTGGTAAACGTAGCGTTCGGAATGGATACAGCACTTTCGTCACGCTGCAATGTTCAAAATGGTTTAATACAGCGCACTCTCTTCTTCTTTATAATGTGACAAGAATTAAGTCGTTTTGCTGCTCATATTCACACACACTTCTCACAAACTTATTTTGTTACTATTTATCGGGATTCCCTCAATATATTTTGATTTCTCACATCTGACAACAAAATTTTTTTTTTTTTTGGACTTTAATGTAGATTTTTTTTTGTGTTTCTCTTTTTTATTTTATTTTTTTTGGTGATTTTGATTTGTATTCCCGAAAATGTTTGTGTGTGTTTTTGGTGACAAGTTCCCACAACACCACTAATATGTTGTTCTATTTAATCTGTAGGAGATTGTTTGGTGTTGTTGTCCCTTGTTAATTTCACATTGTACTTTAGAAATGTACCTGAATCGTCACCAACAAACGGTCCTTTTTGGATGAAAACACACACAGGAGAGTAGAATTTACCTAAAAATCTTTTATTAAGGGGTCACAACTATAAACAAAGAGGGAAGCAACGCTGCAGAAACTGCAGAAGTGGGCGAAGCCTTGGACCCCCAGGGCAGACATCAATTATTTAAAAGCAAAATTGGTGGCCTGAGGAGTCCATATCATAAGGGAGGGCAGTCTGGTCCAGAAGTCCCAGAGATCCTGAAAGCAGCAGATGACATCTGTGTCCCCAGGCTGTGGTCATACGAGAGACTGCATCTTCTGTCAGACCAGACTGAACCCAGGGTCATCACTCTTTGGTCTTCTTTCCACGCTTCCTTCCAGCCTTTGGCTGTGGTGGTGGAGTTGTGGCAGCAGGAGGAGGAGGAGGATCGTCCCTCTCCATTACATCCGTCTTGTGTGTCAGTTCCCCACTCTCCCCCTTACGTAGGACTTTATAAATCAGGTCCTCAGAGATCTTGCGTTGGCCCTCCTGCATGCCCAGCAATTTGGTGGCAGCCATGCAGGCAAAGGCCTTTTCAGGACTGGGGAAGGCTCTGAGGGACGCTGAAGCCTCCTGGATCAGCCTGTATGCTGAATCCTGCACGGGACTCCGAGTTGCCTTCCTGGCTCATTTATATGGAAGGCGGAGGGGAGGAACCTGAGACTCAGTCAGGCTGCGACTTGTCCCAGGCTTCTCCTGGCTGACACTTAGCCCCGCCTCCTCCTGGCTGCCACTAATCCCCGCCTCCTCCTGGCTGACACTAATCCCCGCCTCCTCCTGACTGCCACATTCCACAACCTCCTCCTGACTGAGGTCTTCCTGTATATGAAAAAGGGACATAGTTTTAGGCTATGTTTCCACTATTGCGTCCCCAAAGTCGCGCGCTTTACACTGCGATTGTGCGTTGCGATTTGTGTTGCGTTTTGTTGCGACTTTAATTACGACTTTGTGCGACTTGGATGTTCTGCGATTTAGTCCTAGTGATGTAATTCTTTATCCTGCTTATTTATTGCCCCTTCCTGTTTGGTTGTCTCCTGTTGTATGTTTGTTAGCAAACATGTTGGCTATGCAGTATGTTGGGTCAGCAGTCATTTTGGCTTCTGTAGCAGCATTTATAGATCAAGAAGAGGAGGATAACCGGAGGAAGAGAAGGCATCGCTTTTGGATACATCCCATCATTGCCCAAAGGGAAGTGAGAGGCCAGTTTGGGGTCCTTTACAATGACCTCCGGGCTCATGATGAAAAATTTTTCAACTATACAAGGATGTCAATTAGAAGGTGAGAACATTTTTTGATGTCAACTTGCAAATGCTGCCAGATATATTTCTCAAAATGTGTATATGCCTGGTCATTATTACTCTTTTTAGTATTTTTAGATTTGAATAGCTCGAAGTGTTAACTAGAACCTAATCAAATTGTTAGAAAAATGTAACTCCATTTGTAAATGTTTGATTTTTACATGGTCAGTGTAGATACTAGCCCTATTTTTTCTCTTTACAGTTTTGATGAATTATTGGCTTTGCTCTCTAGTCATCTAGAGCGCCAAAACACCAGTTTCAGAAGGAGTATTCCATCTGCTGAAAGACTCATAATAACATTGAGGTAAATGTTCATACCTACTGTTTCTTCTTCTTAACTTCTATTTGGCTTTTGGAGATCCACATCATTCTTTCATCATCTTTACATGAAGTCCAAAAATAACTACTAGCATGTAATTGTGCGTAAGCTTGGTTTTAAAATCTTAACTCTGCCTCTACATCACCTGTGTCTTTCTCCTGCTCCTCTTCTTCCTTCTTCACTTCCTCAGGCACCTCCTTCCTAGCTCTGTTTTTTGGGTTTATTGATGTAGCTTAGTGTCAATATGTATCATTATCCTAAAATGTATGTACTTTTCCATTTTAGGTACCTGGCAACTGGACATTCCTTTTCCAGTTTGCATTTTGAATTTTTGGTTGGCAAAACTACAGTCAGCACTATTGTCCACGAGACCTGCCGAGACATATGGAATGTCCTTAGTGATTTGGTTCTGAAGAAGCCCACTTCCGACGATTGGTGCAAGAAAGCGGAACTTTTCTGGGATCGTTGCAATTTCCCAAATTGTCTAGGGGCAATTGACGGCAAACATATGAGGGTAGTGATGCCCATTGGCAGTGGAACAAAATACTATAATTACAAAAAATATTTTTCTTTTGTCTTACTTGCAGTGGCTGATGCCAATTATTGTTTCAGCTATATAGACATTGGATCATATGGCAGCAGCTCAGACTCAAGTATTTTCCAAAGATCTTCCTTTGGAAGAATGTTGCGGGAAAATGCTCTGGACCTGCCACAGGACTGTCCGTTGCCAGGAACAAATGGGCCGCCAATGCCATTTGTGTTTGTTGGGGATGAGGCCTTTGCTCTCAGTGAGCATCTATTAAGGCCTTATTCAAATCGGTGTTTGAGTGAAGAGAAGCGAATCTTCAATTACCGCTTAACGAGGGCAAGACGAGTGGTAGAATGTTCTTTTGGCATTTTAGCCAACAAGTGGCGTTTGCTCCATACCCCCATTAATTTAAAAATGGAGAATGCAATATCTGCAGTAAAAGCAGCATGTGTTCTTCACAATTTTGTGAGAATTCGTGATGGCTATCTTTTTGAAGATTCCCTCATGCACGATCTGGAAGGTGCACAATGGAGTGCCAGTAGGGGCACCACCAATGGTGCCAGTGTGCGTGAGGGATTCACATCTTATTTTCTGTCTGCTGCTGGTTCTGTCCCCTGGCAGCAGGATGCCATAGCATAATGTATGTCATGCATTTTCTGTGAATATTATTTTGATGTATGTTATGTTTCAGTGCATCCAAAAGCATAATAACAGGTAGTTTCCTCAAATTAGAAAAAAGGATAAGCCGAAAATGCACAATGTAAACAAAATTATTTTTATTTTATTTTTTTTTTGTGCAGGGAAGCACACAAAATTTTTGGGTTATGTGTTTGGGTGAACTACACCATTTTGTTTATTTTTTATCAAGCACAACAAATAGTGAAATAATAAACTATTTCTCTCAGAAAAACACGTAAATAAAATTATTTAAAAAATATAAAAAAATATCTGAATCTTTTTTACAAGACAACTCTTTTTGCAATAAGGCAAAAATAAAGAAATACGTTCCATGAACTTAAAATTACAACAGTTGTTGTTTTGGCCTCCTCAACCAAACAAAAAATAGAGAACAAGTCTTAAACACACCTCAATAATAATTGTAAATTACAATTGCTCGTATGTTTTGTTTTCAGTGGTCCCGGAAACTGAACTATTGGTTGGTCCATGGAAATCCACTGATGGACCAGGGTAATATTTCCTTTCCAGAAAAGGCGGAACATGACTGGGTGTAGGCTGCCTAAGTTGGTGAGTGGTTGGGGGGCCAAGGGTAGAGGTAGTGGGGTCAGGAATTGGATGCAACATGCGTGGCCTTGAGGGATTCAGTATATTACCATACTGGTCACAGTATGGACGGTTTATTGGTGGAGCATACTGTGTACTTGGAAAGTGAGTGTATTGTTGATAAGGGGGATATTGGGGAAGGGGGGGTTGCATATATGCTGAGGATGTTGTTGGCCCCTCACCCACAAATGATTGAGCAGTTGACATTAAAGCCATCCTGAGTGCATATTTTTTCTCAGGGGGTACCTGTTTACATATGCCTAAAATTACAGTGAGAAATGCTGTGTCTTCACACTGGTTTTCAGCCATTTTAGTGGACATCTGATTGACTACCTCTAAAATTTTATCCATGGGTTTACCAGGCCGGGCACTGACCCTTGAAGACCTTCGCAAAGGCCTAGAGACATTGCTAGGTCCTGGTTCTGCATCCTCCTCATTCATTGAGTTTGATGTTGACCTTGCTTCATCTACGAACAGTTCCTTGTCAACATTGTCTTGGAATTGTTCTTGCTCCTCCTCCTCTGCAGCTTCCTCTGCCTCATCTTCTGCTGCCAAACCCTGTGTGCTGTCTTCCCAGCTTGCTTGGGTTCTGAAATACAAATCACATATTTTTAAAGTAAGCATTACTATTTGATATGTAGAATTCGTAACATATGCCTGCTGATAACTTACTCTCGCATTTCCAACACTGGTTTCAAAAATTCAAGATCCCCGGCATGGGCATATGGGGCTAATCTTTTAGAGCCGGAACCACTCCTTCCTTCTTTTAATTTGCGTAAGTACCGGTTGTAGCAGTCTTTGAGACTTCTCCATCGAGTTTGTAACGAGTGCACTACAAAATATAAAGCAAAGTATACATTTTTTCAAACAAATTTAGTCACTGCCTATAGGTCATTCATTTGCTAGGCTGCATAATTGATATGGATGGTGTTAAAACAACCGCTACATATATTACCCATGACACCTACATAATTTGACATGTGCTGGAGGATGTTGACAGGGCCATCTTTAATATTATTTAATATTATTAGGACCGTGGACAAAAATTATTTGCTGGCCCACACACACAGATTTACTTTCCTGCAGCCACAGGTTACAGGAAAGTAACTATATAAATGACACCATCAACACAGATAGTGTTGACATGGGATTACCTCCTGCCAAACCATTGTGATCTCCTGCCAGGAGAAGCGGTCCCCACCAAGAAAAAACAGTGCACACAACCATTGGTTACAGAAAGTGTTAAGCAGCATATATCAACCACTTACTTTTTGTAGAACGTTCTGTGGCTGAGAAAGAGTCCCATGTCTCATAATATATGCGAGCCACCTCCAACCATGCTCTCTCCTTCTTTGCATGATCTTTGTAACCTGGATCTCTGAGGTCATATATTGCCGGACGTTGTCTGACAAGCCGAATAATTTCCTCATTGTCATGCACTTGTCGTTTATTTTTTTTTGCCCTAGGCATGCTTCCTGCTGTCTTCCACACTCACATACATCGATATAGGAAGTGATGTATTTGGGAGGAGCAGAGATCATGTGCTTCCGTAGACTTCCGTGGAAGTCGCAACAAAGTCGCGGTGTCAGACATGTACATACGACTTCATTGCGACTTAATACCTTTCTATGGAGAACAAGTCGCACCGAAGACGGAACAAAGTAGTGCAAGAACCTTTTTTCGAGTCGCTGCGACTTGAGTCGCACCAATGAGAACGGGGACCATTGAAATACATGGGTTTTGACTTGTCATGCGACTTGACATGTGTCAAGTCGCAAAATAAGTCGCACTAGTGGAAACAGAGCCTAAGTATTTTTTACATCAATCACACACAATTTTCACCTCCTGACTGCTGCAAAATGAATGTTAACAAATATAACAGACTATCATTCTGAGCCCAGCAGTTTTCATTCTTTTCCCAATTTTGGGTGCCCACTACTGTCTATTGATATGTAAAGCACTTTTTTTAATCAGCAATTAGTGATCAATAATAACATCTAGTAATTATCATTTATTTATTGACCAGAAATCTGTAGAGGAATGCTATACCTGACTCCAGCTGGGCTCCTCCACTTCTTCCTGGCTGGAAGGTCCAGGTTGGACATCAGAAGCCTCAGCTGGTATGGAAGGAAGCGTGGAAGGAAGAGTAGAGAGGGATTTCCTGACTTCAGTGTTGTCTGACAGAAATCGCAGTCTCTCATAGTACCACAGCCTGGGGACATAAACGTCATCTGCTGCAGCTCCGGACCTCTGGGAATCTGTGACCTTCTTGCGCTCCCTAAGATAAGTGCTCCTCAGGCCACCAATTTTAGCTTTCAAATAAGGGATGGTTGCTGTGGGGACCACCGGCTTCACCAACTCCAGCAGTTTCTCCAGCGCTGCCTGCCTCTTCTGTTTGTGATTATAGTGGGGGTGTCTCACCTGCCACAGACAGGGCAGCTCCCTGTACTTGTCTATGAACAGGGGCAGGAAATTGTGGTCGTTGAACCCATCCATTTTCTCTGCAAGACACAACACAAGACAAACCCTAAGGTCAGGCCAAACTCCCCTAATCTTGTTATAATATAGGCTTCCATTTCGAAGCAGTATAGGCCCAAGTTTAGATCCTACCTTCGTTAGCATGATCAGCGTCTCCGATGCGCCTTCCTCCGCTCACAGATCGTACGTAAGACGCGCGCGTTACGATTTATACACACTGCGCATGCGTATAACTCCGCCCGCCCCTGACGTTCTTTCTAGTCTATTCCCCCCCTTTTCGTTCGGCGCAGTGGGGGAAGAGCACGTGGCGGATAGACAGCAGGATCGTGCTAATTGTAGCAACGAGGAGGAGGAGGAGGAAAGGCTGGAGCCTGAAACGTCCCGATCCAGAAGGAGATTAAAGGACTCAAATATGTCCTTTGGGGAGATGTTGGAGATGGTGGACATCTTGAAGAAGGCCGACTATGATGGAAAGTATGGGCCTTACCCCAACCCCAATGTCCGAAAGGCCAAGATCATGGCGAAAGTGGTCAGAAGTCTGCACCGGAAATTCGGGGTACGACGATCGAAAGATCAGCTCAGGAAGCGGTGGTCGGACCTGAAATTACGAGAACATGAGCAGTACAGAAAGATCCGGAGAGTGCTGCAAAAAAGTAAGTAGTTGTGCTGTGTTCCTATTCTTTATGTTTATTACGTTCGTGCTGCTCCATGTGCTTTTAGGAATTGTTGTACAGTTTAAAATGTTAACTTTCATGTTCATGGGCACATTATTTGTTCGGATCACACATTGTTATTTCGGACGATAAAATACCATTGTTTAGGCCATATGCATTTGGCCACCATTTTGACGCCCTATACTTGTCTTCAAAGAATTGGGTTGTGTAGATGGCTTTGTTACTAGAATGAAATGCAAACTAGATTCTGTGTAAGGAGAGGACACTCAGCAGCTGTTTTCACATCTGGACACTGGAGCACTAGTGTGGGACCCCAGAACACCATTTTTATTAGGGGGGGCCACACAGGTGCTCCAGTGTATACTATAGGGGGTTCTCCATCTGTGAAGCTTGTACAAAACAGGTAAAGTATTGCAGCTTGACAAAGGGCACTAAAAAAGCTACATCTTGGAACTCGGCTAAAATAGATCATTGTACCCCACTTCCAAGCAATGTTTCATCTTTATAGTTCTGACATTAAATATCTGTGTGCTAATTATACCATTTTTTTTTTACATAGGGGAGAAAAGACTCGGAGGACACCCCTCATCCGAGGAGATCAGAGCCCCCCCCCCTCTGGAAGAAGGGGAAATCCCCCCAACACAAGATGAGCAGGAGGAAGAAGACGTGGTGGAAGTAGTTACCACAACAGGTGAGTGTCTGCGACCACAGGCTCCGATAAGAGATGGATGGCGGCATTTTTTGGGAAACCTAATTTATTTGGGGTTTCCTCTCTTTTTAGGTGATCGTGAGGTTGTGGATCCAGATCCTTTCACATCCGAAAGTGCCCAGATCCTGATCGGGGAGATCATGGGGTGTAATTTACAATTGGAAAACATCAATCAAAACATCAATGATGTTATTACAAAATATAAAAACATCATTGATGTTTTGGGGCGAGTTTAAAACCCCTCCAAATCACTTTCTTCTTTTGTGTGCTACAATGTGCGAAATGTTTCTGTGATTTTTCCCAAAGCCAAATTTGGAGGATGCACACAGTGTGTCAACATGTGCTAACTGCCATCACGGGAGATCAATGGACGCGTTTTGGGAGTGCAACCCCTTCCTCAATAATAAAGTAGCGGTGAGGAAGGGCTTTCTCCCCCAAAACACATCCCTTGATCCCCCGTGATGGCAGCTAGCACGTGTTGACATTGTGAAATTTGTGTGCATCTTCCAAATTTGGCTTTTCCAGGGGTGATTTCCCCCCATCTGAACGCAATATCAAACACAGTTCCTAAATACTCATGTCTGATATTGCCTTCCAGTTCTACCAAATGTGAACTTTGTAAGATCAAGATTTGTCTTTCTTGTTGGTTTTACACAGGCCTGTTTTCTATAAAATGGACATTTTGATTTTGGATAATGACACCACAAAAATTGGTATACAACAAACATGTTGGTTTGTCAGAAAAACCTTTGGTAAATGCACATGTGATTGTGCTGGTATTAAAAAGATTGTTAATCAAGAATGTGTGGATTATTGTCTCAACGCTACAACACTTTTGGGGTGATGTAATTGTTGTTTTATGAGAAAATGGGGGTTATTTCCTAAGGGCAAATCCACTTTGCACTACAAGTGCAGTTTCGGTGCAGTTGCAAGTGCACTTGTAGTGAAAAGTGTCTTTGCATTTAGTAAATTACAGCCAACAGTGCTTTGTATAAGGTTACACAATCACGACATTTTATGCACTCCACACATTTCTGTCAGGGTCAGCTAAAACAAACACAAGCAGTAAATGGCCACCAAGAATTTCTTTTGGTTGTTTTTTATTTGAAAAAGGTGTCACAGATTGTCTGGCATATTGATAACCCCCCTACCCGCAAAGAACTCCAGGTATCGTAACCGGACATCACGGGCATTCAGGGAGGGCAAGCCAGGACGGCCGCTTTCAAGCGCCGTCATTGTTGATGTATTTGGGATTCCAGTCTCAGGCCCAACTGAACCAGCATAGTTGGCTGAATGTTTTCGTAGAAAATTATGTAGAACACAGCAGGCAAGTATTATATGGTTCAGTTTATACTCCGACATATGGATGGGTGTCAGAAATAATCGGAACCGGCTGGCCAGGATTCCAAATGTGTTCTCCACCACTCTTCGGGCTCTGGCCAGCCGGTAATTAAAAACCCTCTGTTCCGGGGTGAGGGTCCTGATCGGGAATGGCCGCATCAGGTGGTCCCCCAGCGCAAACGCTTCATCAGCAACGAACACAAATGGGAGACCTTCAACATTGTCCTCTGGAGGTGGCAAGTCCAAGCTGCCATTCTGGAGACGCCTGTAGAACTCCGTCTGGGCGATCACTCAACCATCGGACATCCGGCCATTCTTCCCCACGTCCACATACAAGAAGTCGTAATTAGCCGACACCACCGCCAACATCACTATACTATTAAACCCCTTGTAATTATAATAGTACGACCCCGAGTTGGGTGGTGGGACGATGTGGACGTGTTTCCCATCAATTGCCCCTCCGCAGTTAGGAAAGTCCCACCGCTGGGCAAAGTGGGAGGCCACAGTCTGCCATTCCTGTGGCGTGGAAGGAAACTGTTGAGGAAAAAACAATAAACATTACTATTTTTTCACAGAAACATGGCAAGCAGATTAGACACAAACATTATGGGTCATCCTCCAGATAGCATTTATTAAGGGGAATTTTACAACAACAAAGTATAAGGTACACCTATCATATTCCCCCCCCCCTCTCATGGGCCATTTCTAACATTATAGGGGGGGGAACTCTTGGACAGGTAACCCTCTTCACTTCATTGAGAGATGAATGCCTAAATACATATTACTTGGAACAGCCCCTCCTTAGTTACACTATTGGCAGACCACTGGACAGGTAAGAAGTGTCAGAATACAAAGATATAAATACACATTGTACACATTTGAGCACATTTGGACATTCTGCTATTACCTATCAAGATCATAATAGGATACAAGAACTTTAAACAGTACCATTGGAAAGTATACAGGCAGGCCCTTGCACTACATGCTTTGGGCAATTCATCCATAAATCTGAGCACTAAAGAGATGGGTATAGTGTGTATGGGTTTGGCAAAGTCAGCAGATAGATGATTGAGGATAGATAGAGAATTGGGATCAGCTGACTTAGCAGTTGGGGGAGGGAGGGTTACAAAAAATTTGGGGACACCACAAAAAAAAGCCTCTGGCCCTCTGCCTGAATTTAAATCAAAAATAACATTTCCAAACATTTTAGGGGGTGTTTGGGGTAAAGCACTACTATGGAGCTGATAAAATACATTGTTAAGTGACTACATGAGGTGAATATAGGGGCAGGAGACACCATGCTGGGGAGGTTATTGAAGGGCAAATATGTATGAAGGACCTAAAATAATAATTACATAAAAATCCAGCATGCATAAGGACAAAGGGGACATTCACAGCATATTCCAATCATGGTAATTAGGGAATGAGGAAAGAAATACAATATATTAGCAAACATTCAATACCATAAAATGTGATATAAAAGGATAAAAATCTTACCTTCATATACTCCTTCTGCAGGACCTGGATGATGGCAGAACAGGTCTCTGGGATAATGATCCCCAGAGCCTGGGGGGAGATGCCTGTCGAGAACTTCAAGTCCTGCAGGCTTCTCCCTGTGGCCAAATACCGCAAGGTAGCGACCAACCTCTGCTCCGGAGTGATGGCTTGCCTCATGTAGGTATCCTGCCTGCTAATATAGGGGGTCAGCGAAGCCAACAAACGGTGAAACACGGGGTCCGTCATCCTGAGAAAGTTCCTGAAATCATCAGGATTATTCTCACGGATCTCACGGAGCAAAGGCATATGACAGAACTGGTCACGCTGAAGCAACCAATTCTTGGTCCATGAACTCCTCCCCACCCTGTTCATGGACTGGACTTGTGTCAAGGTCAGGACCCCAACACCAAGCCCCCGCACAGCACGAACTCTAAGAGGAGTACGCATACACAACATGGCTAGAAAACGGTCGGCTGCTCAGAACGAAGTAACAGAACGCACTGAAGAACAGCAAGGCCTGTGAAGAGCGACCTGAAAAACAGCAACGAGCGGACAAGATCGCACAGAAAACTCCAATACGAACTGACTGCACGCACTGAAGAGCAGATACAAACCCACAAGCACAAACTGAACGTCAGAAAATGATCTGAAAGCCACGAGTCTGAAAAAGCGCGAATCGTCTCTCACCAAACTTTTACTAACATGAGATTAGCAAAAGGAGCCAAAAGGGTGCCGCGCTTGGTTCTGAACCGGCCTTTTCTAGTCTCGTCGTTCGCGGTGTACGTGACCGCATGGTTGTCGATCGGAAATTCCGACAACTTTGTGCGACCGTGTGTATGCAAAACAAGTTTGAGCCAACATCCGTCGGAAAAAATCCGAGGATTTTGTTGTCGGAATGTCCGAACAAAGTCCGACCGTGTGTACAGGGCATTAGGGATAACATATAGTTTAAGGTTCAAAAAAAGGTAACTTCAGCCTCTCAATTTAGTTTTAGTTCACAATGGTCAATAAGAAGCTAAGAAATACAAGACAGATTTAGTATTAAACTGGCCATATGGGCTGTTAAAAAAACAAAACAAAAAACAGATTTCCTCATCCACACAGGTAAGGTGGATGGAAGACTCTTTCTCGCTGTGCTATTGTATCCTCACAGCAGGACTCCTCCTCTCTAATGGGAACAGACCTATATGGATTGAAATTTGGCCAGCCCCTGCTGAACCAGACACATTTTGATACATTTATGGCCAGCTCAGGGCTGTCCATCGCAATGGTTGAGCTTGAGTTTTATGTGAATGTTAGAAATGCAAGTGCTGTGAATATCATTTTGGGTGGGCTGACCCTTTAGCCTGTAGCCTATTAATTGTTATGTAGTAATAATAGATAAATGTTACAAGCCATAGGTTTAAGAGGGTTCATAGGTCTTTTCACACTGCATAATTAGCGTTTAAAACACTTTGTAATCATCCATATGGACATCCCATATAATATTATCCAATTTTAATAACAGTTATTGCATGAATGCAATAAATACTGATTTGAGAAAGATACAGAGCTTAATCAGGTTGTTAAAAATGAGCCAGGATTTAATAAGGATTATTGCACAAAGCAAGGTCCATAAAGACATGGATGAGTGAGTTTGGGGTGGAGGAACTTGACTGGCCTGACCTCAACCCGATAAAACACCTTTGGGATGAATTAGAGCAGAGACTGCAAGCCAGGCCTTCCCCTCCAACATGAGTGTCTGACCTCACCACTGAGCTTCTGGAAGAACGATCAAACATTCCCAAAGACACACTCCTAAACCTTGTGGACAACCTTCCCAGAAGAGTTGAAGCTGTTACAGCTACAAAGGGTGGGCCAACTCAATATTGAACCCTAAGGACTAATGCCCCATACACACGATTGGACATTGATCGGACATTCCGACAACAAAATACATGGATTTTTTCCGACGGATGTTGGCTCAAACTTGTCTTGCATACACACGGTCACACAAAGTTGTCGGAATTTCTGAACGTCAAGAATGCGGTGACGTACAACACGTAGGACGTGCCGAGAAAAATGAAGTTCAATAGCTAGTGCGGCTTTTCTGCTTGAATTGTGTACACACGATTTTGCGCGAGCGGATTTTGTTGTCGGAAAATTTGAGAACCAGATCTCAAATTTTGTGCGACGGAAATTCCAATGGAAACTGTTCGATGGAGCCTACACACGGTCGGAATTTCCGACAACAAGCTCCGAACGCACATTTTACGTCGGAAAGTCCGACCATGTGTACGCGGCATAAGACTGGGATGCCAAGGCAGGTGTCCCAATACTTTTAGTAATATAATGAATGTTTAATATGTTTCCCATTTACAAAGTCTACCTAAAAATATATATTTTTAAAACATTCTTGTGCACATCTAGTTTACAACTAATGAAATCTACCACCACAGTTAATTATGGTAATAATGAACTCCAACAGCAACCTCCTTAACACTGCACAGTAGAGGAAACTTCAGTTTTTGAGTTTTTTAGCAAAGAACAACTAAAATGGTAAGCAGTAATGTTTAAATTGTTTTTTTTTTAACTGTGCTAAAATATAATATATAAATGGAAAAAATAATAATAAAAATGCCATAAATCTTTCTCATATTTTGTAGATGCTATAACTTTTGTGCAAACCAATCAATATACGCTTATTGTGATTTTTATTACCAAAAATATGTAGAAGAATACATATATGCCTAAACTGAGGAAAAAATTTGCTTTTTTTTTTTAAAAAAAAGGGGATATTTATTATAGCAAAAAGTACAAAATTGTCGCTCTTTTTTTGTCTATAGCGCAAAAAAATAAAAACCGCGGAGATGATAAAATAACACCAAAAGAAAGCTCTATTTGTGGGAAAAAAGGATGTCATTTTGTTTGGGTACAACGTCGCACGACCACGCAATTGTCAGTTAAAGTGACGCAGTGTCATATCACAAAAATGGCCTGGTCATTGAGGAGCCAAATCTTCCAGGGCTGAAGTGGTTAAAATCCAGAAAATTAAAACATAAGTAGATATTAGTTGTCAGGCAGTCTATAATGAAGCTGTGGACATTTTGAAAGATTAAGGCCTCATGCACACTGGACTTTATAATATTGTTATAAAAATGCCAGTAGCTTTGCAGTGAGTTTTTCATAGTTTTTCAACAGTTTTTAGCATTTCTCAGCATTTTTTCTTTGAGTTTTTAAGCATTTTGATTTTTTACAACCCAAAAACTCCCCAGCCACAAACAGTTGATAACAGCCTATGTGTGCATGGACACATAAGATAACATGATGGGGAGTTTATTGACTGTAGAAAAAAAACATCTGACGCCAAAAACAGCAGCTGTAAAAACTTCCAGTGTGCATGAGGCCTAAGAGTGATGGACGTCAGTCTTTCAGCCTTAAAAAAAAGTAAATATGTGAGTTAGCCAAGCAGGACAAGATTTTCAATTACCTCCTCCCAAAAGCACTTCCAAGCAAAACAATAGACACTTAAGCAACAAAGAAAAAAAAAAAAGAAAGAAAAAAAACAGGAACCACAGGATGGCAGAAATATATTATTATATTGCATAAACATATGAAGTGCTTTGAAAACTGCTTTCAACTTTACGTTATGCATGTCCATCTGGTACCAAATGTGTTTTTTTCCCCCTATAATGCTTTTTTCTCTTTTCCTTTGAACTTTTTGAGTTTTTTAAATTTCTTTTTGATTCAAACCTTTAGAGTTGAACTGAGCCAGGCCAGCAAAACACAGCAGGATATGACTGAAATTCCATTTGCAAGAAGGACTTTAAAATGATACCACCTCACACAGTGATTCTGATTTATGTGCTATTTCTCACTTGTGGGTTAGGGATGATATCTTCTAGCCAAAATATCATCCAGACATTTCTGACCTCTTGCATCCACTGCCAAATCCTTTAAATAACATGGGACTCAGCTTTAGAAACAAAATATTTTACACCCTCAAATGAGAGACATGTTGAATATCTAGAAAGCAAAGTACAAATAAGATGTGTATGATTTGGCTTATGGATTTAAAGCGTTGAAGAGTATGAAAATGCTCTTTGATTCTTAACTACATCTGTATGTGACAAATGCTTTACAAAAATCCATTACTTAATATTAATTCCAGATGTATCAATGGAAATACTTAGTCATATTAAACAATAGCATTTTTTATTGATACATCTGGTTTTATTTTATTTTTTTTTTTTCATAATAATGCTCAAGGGAATGATTTCCATCTAGTCATAAACACATAGAAAATGAACCAGGGTAACTCACTTAACTTGTGCTCCATGTGACCATTATACATTTTCATAGGGACAGAATAAGGGTGACCATACATGGATTGAATTTCGATCCATGTATGGGCAGGGTAGTTGTACAGAAGTCAATCTACCGATCGACTTCTGTACAACCACCCTGTTTTTCGTGAACGATCAGATCAGTGTATTGTGATGGCAGGGAAGTCTATCCACTGTCAGAATACAATAAATCAGCGGGAAGGATTCTTACATCAACATCGAGTGTGTGAATGGGGAGAATCAGATCAACTCTCTGGTTGAACAAAAGTAAATATTAACCACTTGACCTCCGGAAGATTTACCCCCCCTCCTGACCAGGCCAGTTTTTGCTAAACAGCACTGCGTTACTTTAACTGACAGTTGCGTGGTCGTGTGACACTGTACCCAAATAAAATTTATGTCCATTTTTCCCACAGAGCTTTCTTTTGGTGGTATTGGATCACCTCTGCGTTTTTATTTTTTTTCCGCTAAAAACAAAAAAAGACCAACAATTTTGAAAAAAAAAAAAAAACAATATTTTTTACATTCTGTTATAAAACATATCCAATAAAAACATTTTAAAAATCAAAAGTCTTGATAAATCTAGGCCAATATGTATTCTGCTACATATTTTTGGTAAAAAAATCCCAATAAGCATATATTAATTGGTTTGTGCAAAATGGTGGCGATCAGCGACTTATAGCCGGACTGCAATATTGTGGTGGACATTCATACATTAACTGACTCTTTTGACACTTTTTGAGAAGTAGTGACACTAATACAGTGAGCAGTGCTAAAATATACATTGTCACTGTACTAATGACAATGGCAGGGAAGGGGTTAAACATCTAGGGCAATCAAAGGGTTAAATGTGTGCCTAGCCAGTGTTTATATGTACTTTGTGTGGTGCTTTCATTAGGGGAAGTAATGATTGTATTCCCTACTTTGTGGGGGAAGAAAATCTGTTACTTCCCTGCGGAGAGGACAGGGCTCTGCCTTATTTACATAGCCAGAGCCCTGTCCTGCGTAAATGATGATTGCCTGGCAGTAATCCATTGGCCAGCACCCGGTGATCGACATCTGCTATGTTTAATCACAGCAGGGCCAGGTTGCCGGCAGCGCGATCCCCCTACCCGGAAGTGTTAGATCATGTACAAGGTACATGATCTGGCGCAGCCGAGCTGCCTTGCCGCCGTATGTCTAGGTTGTACGTTTGGCAACCCTTTAATGTATGTTAGACAGAATGGCACCCTAGGCAAGGTAGTACCTTTGACCCCCTTTTCTCAATCCTTGTGATTGACATAGATAAAGATTGCATTAGGCAGCGATAAGCCATCCCATTTGCATTGTCTGTGTAACCATGACCCGCCCTATCAGGCAGATAATGCCTACAAGTTCATTTTCATTTGTAGAGTGATAAGCAGGTCACAGACATTAGTCCCTTAGGCCGGCCATACATGGTTTGAATATTGGCTGGTTCAGCAGGAACTGGCCGAGATTCAAACCGTTATTGGGCAGACTGAATGTACCAAGTTGATCAATCAATCAACTTGGGTACAACCAACCTGCCAGTTTCTCTTGCAATTATCACTCGTGGCTGCTATAGCTGCTAGCAAAAATCACTGTCTTCTCCAGGTGGGGATGGCTTCACACTATTCAATCTTCTTTAGATCTACCGTTAACTAAATAGGTTGCATAGATATGTCCTTAAATTACATTGTTTTGGTAGCAAGAAAGGATATTGTTCAATAGGATTGTATAGTGCATACCAATATCGAGGCTTACCCTGGTGCTGAGACAAAATCAATGGCAAGTGGGTAGAATTTAAAGCCAAACAACAATTTAAAGCCACAAAACAAGTAAAATAAGCATGTGCTTAGAGAACACAGAAAGGGGGTGGCATCATGGAACATTTTCCGCTAACTTTCATGCCCTAATTCTCTCACTGCCTTACTTAACATTGGTTTAGTTTTTTGTAATTTATTGTTACCTGCTATGTTTGATAAAATATGCTTCTTTGGCATATTGAGTGACTAAAGTTTAAAAGTTTGATTTGAAAGAATTTCAGATACCATAGGATGTCTGACAAGTTCATATGGGTGTTATGATGGTAAGTTGTCTACAATTATTTTTGCCATATAGTGTTGAGTTGTGCTTAGGGCACTAGCTGGCTTTAATATGGCCCTATTTATTTACTGTTATTTTATAACAAGTCAAATAATCAAATTTACAAAATTATTTACACAGAAAGAAGAAAATTATTTATGTATATGCAGCCCCAATTCGTTCCTTCTTGGGTCCCCTGCCGGCGCTCCTGGCTCTTCCCCCTTGACCAGTGCCTCTAACAGCAAGCCACTTGCTATGGGGGCATTGGTATGTGTACACTACCAAGCCCCAATCTATGTGTCCAAGACACATTGAGCTGTGGCTTGGCCCCACCCCTGCTCTCACCTCATTGGCTCACTGGCTGTGATTGACAGTGGCTCCCACTGCTGTGCCTCAGCCATTGAGAACAGAGAGGCCCGAGACAGCCGAGGCTCCATTGCACATCGCTGGATTGAGAGGGGGCTCAGGTGAGTATAAGGGGGGGGGCTGTGGGGGGAGCAGCACACAGGATTTTTAAGTTCATGCATAGAATGAAAAAATAGAATGAAAAAAATAAAACTCCAGCCTTTACAACCACCAAGCAATGAGAACAAATATGCACTGTATATCCACAAACATGTAGGAGCGTTCAAGTTAGCACATGATTGTTTTTTCATAATTTAGTAGTAGCAGGTCACAGCAACAGCACAAAACTTTCCAGAGTGGATCTGCAAAAACTGGGCTTAAGAGGAAGGGTACACGAAAGTTAAAGTTACACCAAATATCTTTTTTCCATTGTAATCTACTTTGTAAGTAATCTCCTGTTGCACAAGGACCATGTAAGAAATTAAATTATGAAAAGAAGTCTGGAAACAACAAATTTTCTGCTACGAATTTCCTCTT
This sequence comes from Lithobates clamitans, assembly GCA_037952925.1. Lineage (NCBI taxonomy): Eukaryota > Metazoa > Chordata > Amphibia > Anura > Ranidae > Lithobates > Lithobates clamitans. The sequence goes on along the minus strand of JBBGZY010000279.1, from coordinate 5,687,229 downwards.
TTCACCACAAACGTTTCTAGTTTCTCCTTCATCATCTTTAGCTTCAATGTGTAACATCTGGTTATTCTTTTACTTCCAAATGTCAGAATATTATTTTATTTAATATAGCTAAAACCAGGTGCAATATAAATAAATCTCCACTGGGTAGTAGTCCAACAGCTCTCATGTTTTAATTTGTTACAGAGATATGTCCTGGAATGATCTGTGCAGTTTGTTTGTACTACCTTATCTGTTCACTCTGCCAAAACATCTATTATTTTCATGATGTAGCTGCCTTCCACAGCTCGCCTACAAATTGGGTAAAAAATAGACAAAAATGGAAATAGACTGCATGTTAACCAAATGTATGTTTTTCATTCATGAAAAACAGAAGTACATTCCGTTTAAAAAAAAAAAAAAGGAAAAAATAGGCAGCCCCCCAACCTCTGAATCAATAGAATAAACAAGGTTTACTTAAATTAATTAAATTTAAACTGAAATAGTAATTTAGCATTTTTGTTTTTTAAATTTTTTTATCCACTTTGAGACCAAGCCTATTTTTGACACTTGTGGCTTACAAGTTAAAAATCTGTATTTTTTGCTAAAAAATTACTTAGAACCTCCAAACATTATATATATAAAGCCCTAGAGAATAACATGGCGGTCATTGCAATATTTTATGTCACACAATATTTGTACAGTGGTCTTTCAAACACATTTTTTGGGGGAAAAAATACACTTTTTTAAAATAAAAAAACAGTAAAGTTAGCCCAATTTTTTTGCATATTGTGAAAGATGATGTTATGCTGAGTAAATAGATACCTAACATGTTATGCTTTAAAATTGCAAACTACGGTATTTAAAAATCTGCATAGGCGACCTTTACATTTTTTTAACGGTTAACTGTTAAGAGTTACAGAAGAGGTCTTTTGCTAAAATTTCTGCTCTTGCTCTAACAATCACAGCGATACCTCACATGTGTGATTCGAATACCATTTACATTTGCAGACGCGACTTACGTATACGTTTTCTTTGGTGAGCAAGTTAGCAGGGGGACGCTTTCAAAAATGTTTTCTTATTTATTTTCACTTTTATTGCTGTCACAAGGAATGTAAAGATCGCTTGTGACTGTAATAGGCAGTGACAGGTACTCTTTATGGAGGGATCGGGGGGGTCTAAAAGACACTAAACCCCTCCTAGGCACTTCAAAGTATTCAAACGCCAAAATCTGCTTTTTGGAATACTGATTTTTTTTAAGTTGGTGCCAATAGCAGTCAAGTAAGCTGGAAGTGACATTGTGACGTTGCTTCCATGTTTTTACATTGGAGACCCGATCAAAGCTGTTTCTGGCTTCATTCTGGACTACACACAGCGGGTGGATGTTCCGGATGATCGTTCCGGGCTCCCGGTGGGACGGGAGACCTGGGCAGAGCGGTGGAAGGATGTCCCCTCTCTCTCCTTATGATAACGGCCGAGCGGTTCATTAGCCACAGGCAAAAGTGGACGTGGTCTGTCTCAGGCAGGGCACAGTTGTCTCTATTTAGTGATGTTGCCCGTTCTATCCAGCCACAGCATGCAGAGGAGGTGCTTACTAAATCCTCCTCATTCTCTATGACCTCTAAATAGGCTATCGACCTTTAGTCCATCATGAATGCTGCTGCCAGGCCCATCCACCTTAAAAACCGATTGGCGTCTGCTGCCCCTCTCTACCAGTCTCTCCATTGGCTGCAAATTAAGCAACAAATTAAATTCAAGATACTAACAGTAACTTGCATAGCCATTGTAAGAGAAACCGGGGTAAAAAGCATGCAGTAGTGTGCAGGTGTGGACATTCCAGGAGATGCACAAGAAAGGACATCTACTGGCGCATGCATGAGCTTCCAGCTGCTGATCCAGCAATACGGAGCTCCTGTTCTCAGTTCTGGCCCAGCACTCTCCAGCCACCTGGTTCCTGGAAGGACCCAACCTGAGCCATCTGCTACATCGGCCCCCTCTACAGCTCGATCTCCACCAGGTACGTAACAGCCATCCACAACCTGGCCTCCAGCTACATCACTAAACTGGTCTCAAAATACCAACCAAATCGTCCTTTTTGCTCCTCCCAAGACCTCCTGCTCTCTAGCTCCCTTGTCACCTCATCCCATGCTCGCCTCCAGGACTACTTCCGAGCCTCTCCCATCCTCTGAAATACTCTACCCCAATCTGTCTGACTATCTCCTACTTTTTCTACTTTCAGACAATCCCTGAAAACTCATCTCTTTAGAGAAGCCTATCTGGCCCCCACCTAACAACTGTACATTTATTTTCTCCATCAACACATCCCCCACAGTTATTACCTCTTGTATCTCTTGATTCTCCCTATTAGATTGTAAGCTCTAATGAGCAGGGCCCTCTGATTCCTACTGTATTAAAGTGTATTGTATTTTTACTGTCTACCCTCAAGTTGTAAAGCACTGTGTAAAATGCTGGGTCTAACCATTGCCTGCAGTATACAAAATGAATTAAAAAATAAGTTTTGCTTTAACATACAAATTAATCCCCTTACCACTAAAAATTACCACTGAGATGGTTTTATGTGCTTGTCTGCATTTTAAAAATGGGAGCTGAATTATAATTGCCCACTACAGGCAACTTTGCCCCTTTTCATCTCCTACAATGTAATATATTACCCCTATGTGTATCAGTAAAACAATAAACCATTTGTTTGAAATTTGCTCTTTTCATGAAAGCCTCCATATCTCTGCACTTTAACAACATTTTTTACAAGACCCATTTTCATCATAAACAGCACAAAATATTTAAGAGCATTCTATAAACACCTGCAAAATCTAACAATAGTAATGTATAATGATGAATAAGTCACATTGTGCAGGATGTCGACCTTTAGACTCATAAAAAGAACATAATTACAGACCCTGATGTAATTTTAGTCCAGAGAGACTAGTAATATACTGTAAAGAATAGCTGGACCATTTTAACATGAAAAAAAAAAAGAAAAAAGAAAAGCGAGTACAATTTCAAAGCAAGTGTCAGGAATTAATTGGGACATGAACCCAGTCTTTGAAGAATCATAAAAAAAATAGCTTTTTTTTCCCTTTTTTTTTGATGTAGAGGAAAATAAAGAGTAGAACATACGCTTTCTATCTGTACTGCACGACAGCTGATTAAAAATGCTAACAACTAAGACTGTCCAACAACCAGAAGCTCCCATGAGACTCATTCACACAGATGGTGATTAGTTTACGATGGCCAGAACAATCACTGGTACCATGTTGCAGTAACACCCACAAACTATCTGTCACATTCCCCAGAGGCCAATAAAAGCTGTTAGCTTCATATACTTAACTTCAACCATAAGCTTTACAAGCATCCCCAATACATTTTTAATCACAATTTTCAAAAACCTAAATGTTCTCTTTAGCTAATATATGTCTGTGCTTTGAATGTCTTTAGGCCTTGTCTGCGAGTGATTCGTTTTGGTACTGCAGAGTCAGAGAGCTCCATTAATGTTTCACAACAGAAGCCATGCACAGATGGAGACATTTGTGCTACTAAGTCTGCTAGGTTTTCATCAAACACTCCTGTGGCTTTAACCTCATGTAATCCATCAGTGCTCCCGACGGAAATGAAGGATCAATACTTTTCTCGTAGTAAGCAGCTGAACGCTTGCATTACAATTTGTTTTCTGCAATACCCTAATGCATTTTTTTTTACTTTTGTGTAAATCCATTTTTATTTACTTGAATGGGTTAAGATGGAAATGGGTTAACATATTGCTGTTTTGCTCTACTGTTGGTGATAAAAGGTAATCCATGCAACAAACCAGAGTTCATCACTTTAATGTGGTCAAGCCAATTAAAAATGATTTCTGACCTGGGTTCATTGATTAATGCACAATTATTCTCTCTTAAAAAAAATACAACCTGTTTTTTGGTGAATTTACTATAATACACCTATGTGCTTTTTTTTGGTGAATGTACTATGGCAAATCTATGCTGTTTTTGGTAAGTATACTATAGTATATCTATGTATTTTTTATTTTTTTGGTGAATGTACTGTAGCACATCTATGCACTTTTTGGAGAATTTACCATACCATGTTTTTTATTTTGTTTTTGAAACTTTTAGCCTACCTTTCACTTACATTTAAACACTGGTATATGGGAAAACATAAAGTTCAACTCCAGGAAACCTCAAAAATTGCTTGTGACTTGAGAAAAGTGTGTGGGCCGCTCAGGTTCGATAAGGAGGGGGTATGTAGACAGTGCATCCACAACTGCTGCTAGAGTGCTGACAGGGGATGGAGCCCGTCCTGGCTCCTGCAAAGGTCATGGGATCCCCATGACTAAGCTCTGGGGGTGGATTGAAATGCATTGGGGCGTATCCTGGTTGGCGTCCAGGTTGAGGTTGCCACTCCATTCATTGCAGCAGATGAGAGATAGATGTGAGACTTCCAGAGGTCACCCTTTCTTTCTTTAAAAATTGCTTGTTTAGGTCTAAGAGACCTTTTATAGTAGATTTACGTACCCAATCCTCTGCTCCTCACTGCTAGACCAGTCCCCTCAGCATCTTCTGCCCTATGCTGCCGTGATTATTATTATACAGGATTCATATAGCGCCAACAGTTTACGCAGCGCTTTACAATATAAAAGGGAGACAATACAGTTATAATACAATAAAATACAAGAGGATTAAGAGGGCCCTGCTCAGAAGAGCTTACAATCTAATAGGGTGGGGCAGGTGGTACAAAAGGTTGTAACTGTGGGGAATGAGCTGGTGGAAGTGGTAGGCGATTAGTTGGAGACGTGACAGGCTTTCCTGAAGAGATGAGTTTTCAGGGATCGCCTGAAGGTAGCAAGAGTAGGGGATAGCCGGATAGATGGAGGTAGCGAGTTCCAGAGGATGGGAGAGGCTCTGGAGAAATCCTGGAGACGAGCATGGGAGGAGGAGATGAGAGAGCTTGAAAGCAGGAGGTCTTGAGAAGAGTGGAGAGGTTGATTTGGGTGATATTTGGAGACAAGATTAGCGATGTAGCTCAGGGCAGAGTTGTGTATGGCTTTGTATGTTGTGGTTAGTATTTTGAATTGAATCCGCTGGGTGATTGGGAGCCAGTGTAGGGATTGGAGTAGAGGGTTGGCAGACACTGAGCGGTTGGTAAGGTGGATAAGTCTGGCAGCAGCATTCATGATAGACTGAAGAGGGGATAGCCTATGGAGAGGTAAGCCAATGAGAAGGGAGTTGCAATAGTCAAGGCGAGAGATAACAAGGGAGTGAATGAGGAGCTAGGTGGTTTCATTTGTTAAAAAGGGGCGGATTTTAGAGCTGTTACGGAGGTGAATTCTACAAACTTTTGACAACGATTGGATTTGAGGCTGAAATGACAAGTCCGAGTCTAGGATTACACCTAGAATCCTGGCGTGAGGGGAGGCACTGATGGTTGCATTGTTGATTTTGATGGAAAAGTCATGGAGGGGGGCTAGGGTGGGGGGGAATATTAATAGCTCAGTTTTAGAGAGATTTAGTTTAAGGAAGTGATGCGACATCCATGGAGGTGAGGAGTAGACAGATAGATTTGGGTGTCATCAGCGTATAAGTGGTATTGGAAGCCATGGGTAGTTATTAAGTGACCAAGGGAGGAGGTGTAGATAGAGAAGAGAAGGGGTCCAAGAACCGAGCCTTGGGGAACCCCCACAGAAAGGGGTATCTGAGGTATCTGAGGTATCAATGTCATCAAGACTAGTGGAGGATCCATAGCTCTGCACTGGATTTGATTACACCAAGGGAAAGTTTATTGTTGGAGAGTGAGGGAGTACCACCTGCTAGAGAGCATAGGATCAGATACGTAAAAGTGCTTGATATCATCAAGACCAATGAAGGATCCAAGTGCTTTCACTCTCCCCTAAAGGAGCAATTTTCAAGTTTATGGAGTTGGACTTTAATGAAACCTAAACCCAATCACCATCATCTCATCTAAGCCTTAACATAATCATTTTCAAACTTTTTTAAATATGTAGCTTTCATGAAAATAACGCCTGTTGAACCTTCCGTGAAAATCCTTGTTCAGGCACTTCTTGTTTTGGGATGACACCTGTTTCCTTGTTGTGTTTAGGTGTTGTTACACTTTCACAGGTGCCCATGGTGAATACTTTGAGTTGCTGTACTGACCCACATTATGCAGGCATAGTCCATTGTTGGGTGATGTACAGAAAACACTGAAAGTGGTTCTAAAGGCTCAAGGTTTTTTATACATTCTAAAAAACCTTCTCGTTGCAGCAGCTCCTGCAGCTTCCCAAATACTTACCTGAGCCCTGTCTTAGTCCAACAATGTACATGAGAGCCAAGGCTCTCCAGGGACTCTCTCTCCTTAGTGGCTAAGAAAGCAACAGCCATTGGCTCTCGCTGCTGTCAATCACAGCCAGTGAGTCAGTGAGAAGAAAGAGGGGGCAGGACCAAACTGCAGCTCTATGTGTGAATGGATACAGAGAGCTGTTGCTTAGGAGTGAACCTGCTTTGGTGCCCCCATTGCAAGCTGCTTGCTCTGGGGGCACTCAGGCAGGAGGGAGGGGCCAAGAGCGCCAGTGAGGGACCGTGCTGCATGACCACATCCCTAAAGTCATTTACTTTCACTGCTCCCCTGGTCAAAGGTATTCTGATGTCATTACATGCAATGCAGGACCACCAGTCCTGCTTTATATGTGAGTATGGTGTAAGGCTGCATACTCATGTATACTGTGTATGTAGCAAGAACCCCCGAAGGAGCTGCTGATTTAAATTGGGCCTGTACTCTGCTTTGTTACCCCTTTAATTTTTCCTCTGTCCCCCTGACACAGCTGAGATGTAATAGTGTGCGGTAAAGACTCTAAAGACAATTTCACCATATACAATGTAATATACCTTTTTTTATCTTTACCTTTTGGTCTCCAGTCTCCACTTGTCTGATAATGCAAAGGAAAAACAACACTCATGCAAAATTACTTAAACAAGAACTTTGTTTACTGTATTTGCTCACTTGAAGTGGAACACTACAATAGTTGTACTGTCAAACCAACATAACGAGACAGTCAACAGATTTCAGCTTACAAAGATATTATACAGATGTGAAGTGGTTGAATTCACTTGCTAATAGTGTGCTAAGGAGAATAGGATAAATGGCAGAGTGAACTGATTTCACTATGAGCACTGTCCTATCCTTTTGCACGCTTTGTAACTATAATTAGATCAAAGACTGATTTGATAAAGTCTAATACAATATTTAGGGAGCTCCCATTACTTGGTACCACAGTAATTTCAATATGACAGTGAAACACAAATCCTTGTAATTTATTAGACAGTCCTTCTTTTCTTCTTTCTTCCGGTAACTAATAAATAAAGTGAATTTGTAATCCAAGGGTTGATGGCTCCTGATCAAAACAAGCTGAATATTGAATCAAAGTTATGGTACAGCAGCTTTGCAATTACCTCTGATGCCAATGATACAGTACCAGATCCTCACTGAAATACAGGCCTGGGGCCTATTTTGAGCTCAGTCTAATCCTTTGACTTTGCTTGTGGGACTATGGATCCCAGCAACTCTGTGTTATACAGGTGGATGTGTAAAAGTGCACCAAGGAAACTTTTGGGCAACAGCCCTCTCACCCAACCAGGTCAGCGTTGTCAGAAAGTTCCGCTCTAGTGTACTGGGTCCTGTCTCCGGCACCTCCGCACTGTTCCGCTCCACACAACGAGACATTCCGGAACTCTCAGATGGCTCCGACAGGCTTCTCTGGCTTCTTCCCAGTCTTGCCCCGCCGTCAGCCTAGCTCACTGGTATGTCACAGTATCGCTGCTCGGATCGCTCTTCTGTGGAGGTAGGCCGCACTGCGCTGGAGACCTCACACAGATCCTCCCAGGCTGGCCATGCGTGTCCAAGAGACCTAAGATGGCCCTTTTATAATCTTCCCACAATGCAGTTCTGTTTTCCTGATGTTCATGGGAGTTAATGGGCATTATGGGTAGGTCAAGTTAATGTCCAATGTAAAGAAACAAACACTTCCATGTTAACTTCTTGAACTATGAAAAATAAAGTCCTAGCATATTTTGGCCATTAGATGGTGCCAGAGGCTAAGCTATAACATGCATTAATTTTATATACCAAAAATGTGACCGCTCCATGTATACTCACCTATACTTCAGCAGAGAGTCAGAGAGCACTGGCTACCTGATGAGCAAAAAATATGGTAAGTGTAGTTGCTTATTCCTCTACTCCTAAACTAGCACAGGTAATTTTTTCACTTAACATGGAGTTCAGCTTAAGAAAATATAGTCCATAATACAAGTACAGTTAGATGCTAGGAATAAAAAAAAGCAAAGTATAACTATGAGCAAAACAAAAAATAACATAATATGATCCAGACTAAGGAAAAATGTTACAGGAACAACTCTCTTACAAAAAGGATTCCGTAGTGCACTGAATATTCAATGCCTAATACTTGAATACATTTATTTTTCTATACTATTACTGTAATGTAACTGCTTAGTTGCTCTAATAAACTCCCAATAACTTAAATCTTTAAACAAAAACTAAACAGGTTTCTGGTAAACTAACAACTCTTTAGCATCCCCATAGACTGCAAAGACAAATTTATGGGAGCGCGGACACTCTGGCTTGCCAACAACTTTCCCATTTTAGATCATATGACAATAACTCTTGCATTCCCCACAGGATTTTAATGGGCACTGCAGGTACTGTCTCTTACTCTATTTCCCTCCCCATATTCACTCTCCTACACACACACACACACACACACACACACATCTCCAATCTATCTCATTCCTATTATAGTAGTTATCTTTTCTTATTCTCTCTACCACCTAGACAGTCAATGACAACCTATACTACCTATCATATAACTCCTATACAGCATTCCATATGCACAAAGTCATCCCACAGGTACTGAGCCATTCCATACCTATTTCACCACTATACTATGTTTTGTGAGATGTTTATCACTGTAGTGCTGTTCTTGTCCTACTTTGCTATTGCTAAAAAAATTACAAATATGTATGTACATTTTCAGCTCTGTATTGTAAAACTCTTTACATTCATCAAATGTAGAAAAATGGAAATGCATTTTTTCAATTTTGAAAGCTGGGAAGATATATACCAAAATTGAGTTGAGTTACATCTTGATATAGCGCAGTCCTTTACCCTGCAGGGTCCTAATGTGCTTACAAACACATACACATACTAGGGACAGTTTTGTAGATAGGATCAGATAACCTACCAGCATGTCTTTGGAGTGTAGGAGGAAACCGGAGTACCCGGAAGAAAATCACGCAGGCACAGGGAGAACATGCAAACTCCAAGCAGATGGTGTCATGGTCAGGTTTTGAACCAGCGACCCTACTGCTGCGAGGTGAGAGTGCTACCCATTACACCATTGTACTGACCCAATAAATGATGTATTATAAAAATTATCATAGATCCACTTTAAGTGACTCTGAACAAGAACTCAACCTAGCACATATGCTTTGATTCAGTCATTAGATTCAAAGTTTTCCTTAGAAGGAACAAAAAAAAAATCATGCCTTAGATACTATTGCATAGTATGACTTTACCATTATGTTGGTATTTAACTGCATTTTATAATATCATTATGATATAATATAATCCTTGACTTGTTCCTTAAGGTGGAGCCAGGTAGGGTGCCCTTAAAACCTAGCTTGACCCAAAACACTTTTTACAAAAGTTAATGACTGGAGTGAGGAAGGGTTCTTGGGTGCAAGTTTCAGTTTTAATACCTGGTTCCTGGTTCCAGAAGGGAGGAAGTTGTATCTTGGCGGAGGCACCAAGGCGGGGTGCCAAGTTGTGAATAACACCCCCATTTCCTGCTCTGGCAGATACTCATCACTTAGGCTGTAAGTTAAATATTTCTCTGTGGAGACGGATAGCAATACGAACCTAAAAGTATTTTTTTTCCCTGTCTGTGTCCCTGATGGCAATATTTCTCCTTCTTCCTGTTCTGCCTAACACCCATCTAACAGTGAGGAGGTGATGAGAAATATTGAAAAATGGGGCCATAGGCCCAAGTAAAAAATTGAGAGTTCTTGCAGACTTTCATTACTGTATTCAAAACAACAAAATGTTTTTGCAGAACTTGGGGTTAAAGGCAAAAAGTTTCAGATGCTGTCTTGGATCTCTGAAAGTTGTACCATAACCTGAATCTGACCATACTAGACATCTTTGATATACATGTAGGAATACCATAAGTCAGGTGTCAAAACTCAAGGGAAACAGTGGGCTAAACTTGCGTGGGGAAAAAAATCTACAAAGGGGCTCCAGTACAACTAACATTACAGTAATAACTACAAGTGACATTATATACATAAAATAAGCTTTCGGTCTGGTTCATACTGCTGCAACTTTGAAGCCAGCATCTAGCTTGACTTCGGCACGACTTGCATGCGACTTCTTTAACAGAAGTCAATACAAGTCGCACCGAAGTCGCACCAAAAGTAGTGCGGGAACCTTTTCCTAAGTCAGAGCGACTCAAGTCGCTCCTGTTAGAATGGCTCTACTGCACTTAATGAGGCGCAACTTGTCATGTGACTTGTGCTCTCAAAGTCGGAACGCATGTCGCACCAGCGTGACCAGGCCTTCAGCTGTAAAATTATTTAACAATATATAACTATTCTTTGGAAAGCAGTATGGGGCCTCATTCAGTTTTGAGGGGTTGTAAACCCTCTTTTTTTTTCATCCTAATGCATCCTATGCATTAAGGTGAAAAAACTTCTGACACTGACCGGCCCCTTAGCCCCCACGTTTTACTCACCTGAGCCCGTTCGTTCCCTCAGCAGAGACTCGCTGTACCTCTCTGCCCTGGGTTCCCGGCTCTTGATTGGATAGATTGAGAGCAGCGCAGCCATTGGCTCCAACTGCTGTCCGGCATTCTGTGTCTATGCACGCAAATGCTGGACTTAGGCTCGCGCCCACAAGGTAACCCCCAGGGAGAGTGCTTCTCCCAAGGGGTTTACCGATGTGAGGAGGAACCGCGAGCGCCACCAGGGGACCCCAGAAGACGAGGTTAGGGGCCACACTGTGCAAAACGAACTGCACAGTGGAGGTAAGTATGATATGTTTGTTATTTTTAAAAAAAACAACGAGGGTTTACAACTCCTTTAAGTTCTTTAACCACTTGCTTACTGGGCACTTAAACCCCCCTCCTGAGCAGACCAATTTTCAGCTTTCACAGCTGACGCATTTTGAATGACAATTGCGCGGTCATACAACACTGTACCCAAATGACATTTTTATCTTTTTTTCCCACAAATAGAGCTTTCTTTTGGTGGTATTTAATCACAGCTGAGATTTTTATTTTTTGCTAAACAAACAAAAAAGATGGAAAATTTTGAAAAAAAAAAAAATCATGTTTCATAGCTTGTTATAAAATTTAGCAAACAGGTAATTTTTCTCCTTCATTGATATGCGCTGATGAGGTGGCACTGGTGGGCACTGATAGGCTGCACTGATGGGCACGGATAGGCACAGTTAAAGTAGCACTGATAGGCACAGATAAGGCGGCACTGATGGGGACAGATAAGGCGGTACTGATGGGCACAGATAAGGTGGGAACTGATGGCCACTGATGGGCCCTGATGAGTGGCACTGATGGGTGGCACGGATGGGTGGCACTGATGGGCACTGATAGGTACCACCAATAGGTGGCACTGATGGGCGGCACTGATAGGCACTGATGGGCGGCACTAATGGGCGGCACTGATAGGCACTTATGGGCACTGGTAGGTGACACTGATGTGCAGTACTGTTATTGAGGCACTGATGGGTGGCACTGTGGGCACTGATGGGTGGCACTGTGGGCACTGATGGGTGGTGCTTGTGGGCACTGGTAGGCGGCACTGCTGCCTATTGCTAGGTGGCACTGGCAGGGGGCACAGGTGGGCACTGAGGATATGCAGCAGCTCGCCATGATCGGGACTGATGTCCCTCTCACGGCCGCCGGTAATCGGCTTTTTTTTTCCTCCTCGCGCTGTCAGTGCGAGGAGAAAAAATAGCCGATTACCGGCTCTGTTGCCATCACATGATCAGCTGTCATTGGCTGACAGCTGATCACGTGTTAAGGGGTCGGGATTGACCCCTTACTCCGATCTGTGATCAGGCGAGTCTCATAGACTCGCTGATCACAGAGCACACAGCGCGAGCCTTGCAGGGGGCGCACAGGCCGCTCGTGCATGGGACAATGTCAATGGACGTAGTCCCGGCAAAGGAGGTCCGCGCTGTAGCCGTCATTCACTATAGCGCGAATCTCAAGTGGTTAACTTTGGCTGAGGTTCACATAGAAGGAATGGGAAGGGCACACAAGGCCATAAAACATTAGTTTGACATGTCTCCTGTAAGTGAAGCTTGTTAAAATGATAGTAGACGATCTGTTCCATTTTATTTTTTAAATAACCCCATTAACAAGTTCTTTGTTGCTGCTGCAGCAAAGATCAGAAAATTTCAACTAACCTGTCAAGGTAAAAAAAATAAAATAATTATATGATGGATTACTTTATGGAAGATCGAACCTAGAATATATTAATGGATGTTGTAGTGAATCGGAAGCTTCACATTGAAAAACTATAATGGGTGAGCTACTTAAGATGTTGCTTACACAAACTATTAAGATATAAAGTGATACAGCACCCCAAGGCACAGAGAGAATTGCATTAACCCACAACATTTATTCAGCAGTCTCACAGACACTCATCAATCATTAAACTCAGGAAGAAGAAACACAATCTGAACGGCTTAAGGGGATTAATCTAACCATATTGATAACACTTCAAAAATTAATGAGGTGGAATGACTTGGAAGACAAATCAAAAACCTCTGAAACAGTGGTTCATATGTCAGGACCTTCTGATAGTATGCACAAAAAATTATTGTTCTCCAATATATATGAAAATTAGAGTGTAAGCTCTTTAGTACTACAGATTTATAAGTTTATCGTTTGCCTTATAGTCATAATCTGAAGTAGCTTCTATATTTAATTAAAAAAAAAATGTCATAATAATTTCATTTTTTCACACCAGCTGATGCTATATAGAGTTGAATAACAAATACAAAAAGAAGAAAAAACAAACATTCTACACAAAACAATCCCTATTAAGCCTATACCAAGATGTGATCAGAACACCAACAATTCCTCTGTTTAAAATCAAAAGAATGTATATAAATGGATTTTATGAGGTCCATTGTGTGCAGTGGCTAGTTGTAGCCACAATGCAAACAGGAGGAGCTCTGTCTCCAAACATCTAATTCTGCTAAGGGTATGTCAATGAAATAAGTACACAGATAGGTAAAAAGCATTTAGCATTGTTTTGCACATCCTATTTAGTTCTTGTGTTTTATTTAAAGGGATGAGTTCACCTTCCCCAAAAAAATAATACATGCACATATTTTTGCAGAAAAAAAAATGTGCATTTATTATTTTTTCTTTCAGGAGCCTGGAAAGCATTGCACTGGTAATCCGTGGATCAGGGGTGCAATGCCAGGCTTCAAAATAGCAGCCTTGCAACTTTCTGCCCATACCTTCATACAGGCTGTCTGTTTGAAAGCTCCAGGGCTTGTGAATGAATTATAAGAGCACTTAGGATACACATGGTCGGATTTTCTGACAGAAAATGTGTGATAGGACCTTGTTGTCGGAAATTCCGACTGTGTGTGGGCTCCATCACACATTTTCCATCGGAATTTCCGACACACAAAGTTTGAGAGCTTGCTATAAAATTTTCCGATCGTGTGCACACAAATCCGACGCACAAAGTGCCACGCATGCTCAGAATAAATTAAGAGACGAAAGCTATTGGCTACTGCCCCGTTTATAGTCCCGACGTACATGTTTTACGTCACCGCGTTTAGAACGATCGGATTTTCTGACAACTTTGTGTGACCGTGTGTATGCAAGACAAGTTTGAGCCAACATCCGTCTAAAAAAAAATCCATGGATTTTGTTGTCGGAATGTCCGATCAATGTCCGACCGTGTGTACAGGGCATTAGAATCTACAAGCTATGGTGCCAATCTCTTAAAATTTATCACACCTGATCACACCTGATGTATTGCTGGCCTATTTCTTGAGACACTAACAAGCCAGGAAAGTATAAATACCCCCCCATATTACCCCTTTTTGGAAAGTAGACATTCCAAGGTATTTAGTAAGAGGCATGGTGAGTTTTTTGAAGTTGTAATTTTTTACTACAATTCTTTGCAAAATGAAAATTTATTTTTTCTTTTTTCACAAAATTGTCATAATAACAAGTTATTTCTCACACACAGCATATTCATACCACAAATTACACCTCAAAATACATTCCACTACTCCTCCTGAGTATGGCGACACCGCGTGTGAGACTTTTTCACAGCCTGGCCACATACAGAGGCATAACATGCAAGGAGCATCATTAGGCGTTCTAGGCACATAAATTACACGATTAATTTCTTGACTACCACTTACACTTTTGATGGCCCTGGAGCACCAAGACAATGGAAACGCCCCCAAAATTACCCCATTTTGTAAAGCAAACACCCCAATGTATGATCTATGAAGCATAATGAGTCTTTTGAACATGTCATTTTTTTCCACAAGTTTTTGGAAAATGTAGAAAGAAAATGAAAAGGCATCTTTTTTGTTCATGTATAAGATATTTCTAACACATAGCATGTACATAGCAAAAATTACACTCCAAATTATATTCTGCTACTCTTCCTGAGTATGGCGATATCACATATGTGAGACTTTTACACAGCCAGGCCACATACAGAGGCCCAGCATGCAGGGAGCACCATTAGGGGTTCTAGGAGCATAAATTACACATTTAATTTGACTACCTATTACACTTTTGTGAGATACTGATGGGCACTTTAATGGCACTGATGGGCACTGTAGTGGCATGGATGTGGCATGGATGAGAACTGATGTGGCATGGGTGTGGCATGGATGAGTACTGATGCGGCATGGATATGGCACAGATGAGTACTGATGTGGCACGTATGAGCACTGATGTGGCATGGATGTGACACAGATGAGCACTGATGTGGCATGGATGTGGCACGGATAAGCACTGATGTGGCATGGATAAGCACTGATGTGGCATGGATGTGGCATGGATGAACGTTGATGTAGCATGGATAAGCACTGATGTGACATAGATGTGGCATGGATGATCACTGATGTTGCACGGATGATCACTGAGGTGGCACGTATGAGCACTGATGTGGCACGGATGAGGACTGATGTGGCATGGATGTGGCATGGATGCATGGATGAGCACTGATGTGGAATGGATGAGCACTGATGTGGCATGGATGTGGCACGCATGGTCACTGATATTGCACAGATGATCACTGATGTGGCACGTATGAGCACTGATGTGGCATGGATGAGGCACAGATGAGCACAGATGTGGCATGGATGAGCATGTATGTGGCATGGATGAACATGAATGAGGCATAAATGAGGCATGGATGAGCCATGGATGGGCACGGATGAGCCATGGATGGGCACGGATGAGTCATGGATGAGCACGGATGGGGATGGATGAGCATGGCTGGGCATGGATGAGCATGGCTGGGCAAGGATGATCATGGCTGGGCATGGATGAGCATAGATGAACATGGATGATCATGGCTGGGCAAGGATGATCATGGCTGGGCATGGATGAGCATGGCTGGGCATTGATGAGCATGGCTGGGCATGACTGAGCATGGTTGGGCATGGGTGAACATGGCTGAGCATGGCTGGGCATGGATGGGCATGGATGGGCATGCATGAGCATGGCTCGGCATGGATGAGCATGGCTGTGCATGACTGAGCATAGCTTGGTTGAGCATGGCTGGGCATGGATGAGCATCGCTCAGCATGGTTGAGCATGGCGGTGCATGACTGAGCATAGCTTGGTTCAGCATGGCTGGGCATGGATGAGCAAGGATGGGCATGGTTGGGCATGGATGAGCATGGCTGGGCATGGATGGAGCATGAATTAGGGTGGATGGAGCATGAATGAGGATGGATAAGCTATGGATGGGCACAGATCAGCACTGTGGCACTTCAGATCCAGCCCACAGCACTGCTGCACCCGGTTCCTTCCTCTCCTTGCACACTGTACCAATTGGTGCAAGGAGAGGGAAGGAGCTGAACAGGACATGCTCTGGTCTGTTGTCAACTGATCGCTCCATCATTGGACGGGGCGATCATGTGGTAAAGGGCCGCTGTCATTGGCCCTTTACCCTGTTTCATGATGCTGATGGTCACAGACATATCCAGGTCCATGCCCCAGGGGGGCGCCCGGAAACGCGATTCTGGGAGGACATCATATGATGGCCTCAAAGAGTTATCTGACCCAGCTGTAGCCGTCATTCGGCTATGGCCCCGACGGCAACTGGTTAAGTGGTTTTCTTATTTATTATACTGTATGACAGCAATATTTAATAAGGTTTTTCTTTGCAGTGTGCAAAGACATAAAACATGTCTAGTATCCTATCTAAATAGTGATTTTCATTTGAATCCTTCTGTCTTTGTAGGACTTCCCTATTATGTAATTTACAGCAGCTTTCCCAATTCTTTCTCAAATAGTTAGAAATCCAAAACATTTGTCTGTACACTGAATTGTCATCCTTTTGTGACTCTCACACTCTTTATAGGAGGGAGCTCTGAGTGTCAGCTGCTCCTAGCTTTTAATTGAGCTGCTTCAGTCAACTAACCTGCACACAGTCCAATCTCAGCTAGCCATATCTATATCTCATCCAGGGTTACACACATGAAAAGTATAAAGTACATATTTCTGAATTTGGTCATCTTTCAGCAGAAATAAACAAACTGATTCTTACATGAGGCTAAACTATTTTTCTAGCTGCATTCAGAACCAATGGTTCATTGCGTAGAACCACAATAAAAGGACCGGACCCTTACTATGAAGCTGAACAGCATAAGGTCAAGAAGGTCAAGACTTGTTAGTGACCTGCTGTTTTTTTTCAAAACCGAATGGTACTTTCTTTTTTATATAACTCATAACTATCTCTTTCGATTTTAAAAAACTGTGAGAGCCACAAGAGTTGGAGCATATGGAAGGGTTCTTTTCTTACTTTACAAATCCTTTTTTTTCATTACTCCTGAAATGTTGTGTTAATTAGGCTAGCTGATTAGGAAGACCAACATATGAACTAAGTATACTTAGAAGGAATTACAGTATATTGGGCTTTATTCACCGAACCGGATTGCATGCAGTATTTACAGTAGGTGTTTTCCAAGTACCGCATGCAAGTACCGCATGCAATCCTGAAAATAGCAACTCCCTATTGCTTTTTGTGGTATGTACCACATAAAGCAAAAACACTTAGTAAATATTAGTAAATAACATGGTTGTTATGGACTGGACAGCTGCCGCGTCCTTAGCAACCAATGGGTCATCAGCTGTCAGCAGGATTCCCCGCTGACAGCAGAATGTAAACAAAAAATATGCCAGCAATGAAAAACTAAAAACAAAAATGCAGTGGAATCCCCCAATAGGGACATTAGAATTAATTCCCCAATAGGGACATAGACAACAACAGGAAATTAGCAAGGGTTCTAACCACCACCACTATATCCCACATAATAAAAAAGTTTTGCCTTTAGATACAAACTTGATGCAAATATATAATGAAAAGTGCTGCATGCCAGCATAATCCTCCAGCCCTCTGTCTTTGAGCTGCCAGGTTTTCTAATTTCTACATCCTTTTAACCATTGATTTCCTTTTTTATTTTACATTGTTTGCCTGTTGATGCTTGTTTAGGTTTTTCATTAAACCACAATATTTCTACAAAGTCCTTATTTGGGATCCACGTTAATTGGGAGGATTTACATACACAGAGACAATACTTTGGATCTCTATGTACCCTGGTGTGGAGAATATTTGATTCCCAGCAGCATTGCATATATTGTAATATTTTGACTCGTTTTAAGATTCATTTATTCTGTTGTGTTCTATTCTGTTGCAAATTACCCTGCATGACAAAATTTCTACCCAATCAAACACTTCTGTAGTTCTCATCTATCCATAAACAGTCATACCACATTGATTCTCTCTTTCGATTTCACAGTCACTAGATGTAATATACAATTGCCTTTTTCAGTATAATGGTAGTGTCTACTGCAACAGCCTAGTTGTCAGAAAAATGTTTTCTTCATATGATCTGTTTCAAAGCGTTTTGCATTGTACCTATACTATTACAACTACACCTGCAAAAAATATCTTTTTAAGAAGGAAAATGGCAAGAGTTTTCAGTTAAATACACGCATACCCTGGTGAACTAGATCGTTTTAAACAAATTCCTTTATAATAAGCATATGCATGAGGTGAGAACCACCTATACAAGCAGATATCCAATAGGATATTAAACAGAAGTAATGGAGAATCCAGTACTACATTAACTATATATGTCAATGGATATAGTAATGATAACTAAGTATACTGGACACAATTCACTAAAGATTATCGCATGCATTATGACGGTCACATGACCACTTAAAGCATGCGATAATGAAAATGTAAATTCACCATTGCTCGTATGCGGTATTTATTGTAGGTGGGGTACAGCATGGTGTAGCGACAATAATTCACACAGTCGGGTGCAATGGCATACTTATATTGAAGTAATACAGCAACAGTTCACAACAAACCCAGTGGGACAGCCACTTAGCCAGGCACACTCACAGTTCCAATGACATGAAGAAATAAGTTCCAGCCAAACATCTAATGGCATGGACATTAGGGGACAGAATGCAGCCTGGCTGTCTTGTGTCCAAACAGAAAGGTATCCAGAGAGATCTGACCCTATGTGACCCTACCTCCTCATCAGAGTACCTTTCCTTATTCTACCAACTCGCAAAAAGCACACCAAACCCAGGGTCCGGGGTCTTAAATAGACTCTGGCAACCAGAGTCACATGGGTGGCCAGCATCCAATTGGATTGCTGCTCCAGTGACCCAGGAAACCATAGAGGACCGCTGCTCTCCATAACTTTCTATCTCTTTGCATTGCTGCTGCGTTGAGTGCCACCTGCAGTGGCGACAACAAACTACACCTGCCCACAAGTTTATACATACCCACTCTGGTAAATATTCACTCACCAGTGGTACATTGAGTTGTCTGCTATCTTAAACATCCTATCCAAAACTATTTTGTGTTTTAAGTGACTAGGCTCACCTTTGTGACATATGGGCACTTTATCTGACCTTGTTTCCACATATGGGAGCATCCCAGAGAATGGAAAAAATAAATAGCATATACTTCTTTTTACACTTCAAACACTTGCAAATATATTTTACATACAGTAGTTATTATAAAATGTAGAATACATTTAAATTGATGTGCATGTGATTCTTTATAACTAAGTCGCAGCCTTTACCACACTCATTCTGGGAAAATTGTGCAGTTGAGTAGAATAATAATAAGGTCAAATAGGATATAGTCAGCAAAGGGATTTAATTAACTTGGGATCTAATAAGTGTCATGCTGAATTTATTTACATTATTTGCACAGAGGTTGGAGATGATCTGAAGAATGATGATTTCCCTACAATTTAGAATGTATCAAGACGAGAGATATGGATATGCCTGTTAATAATAGCATGGCCATGCTTTGGCAATCAGATTGCAGCATTAAATTGGTTACCTGAATGAGGTACTTGGGGGCTCCTATGATCGTTATAATTTTAATGGTTAGACCTGGGGCTATATTATTTATGTTTATAAATTAGAATGAAGCAATAGCTTGTACATGTATTTGTTTATTTAAAAGTGTTTTCACATAGCTTTTACCCAAGATTCACACATTTTTCTAATGCAATTTAATTGGCAACATGAGCAAATCCTGGGTAAAAGTTGTCTTGTGTGATAACATTTATAAATAGACCCCTTAAAGTGTATCTAAACCCAAGAACAAGAATGTAATATATTGCAGTTTATCAGTGCATAGATATGGTAACTACATTTGTTTTAATTTTTCAGGCTTTCCCTTTATTTTAATTTTATTTAATTTTTTCCTTTTATTTTTATCTGATAAACCTGCCAGTAATGCGCTTCTTGTACTAAGGTGACAATTCTTGCTCACTGTATTGTACCTATAGAAGCGTGACATTATCACTCTTGGTTGCTCACTTCTGATTTTGACTTTAGGGTTTCTAGCCTGATCCTCATCTCCGGTATAGGGGGAAGGTTTTCTGTATTTCATAGAGGTGAACAGGGCAGGGCTGATAACACTGTGTTGTCTGCTCACTACAGGAAGTTCTGAGCTCACTGGATTTCTATCAGGATCAACAGTTTTTTTTTTTTGTTTCCTTTTTTTGCAAATATAACAATATACCCTCATAGCATAATTAACAGACCAACATGAAGAAGATAATAGAAGATCAAATATATAAGAAATGTTAAAAAGTAAAACATTCACTGATACTCTTCCGAAGAAACCTTATATAATGTGCTTTGCCTATGATAAATCCTACAGTAGGTCGTATAAAATTATCTATGTCAAAGGCAACAGACAAGATAGGAGAAGCACATAATATGTACAGTTTGTTAGTTTTTTTCTCCTTTGATTCATCTCTTGACACCTGTGGATACAACTATCAAAACTAGGGATAGAAGTAGGGGGTGTGGGCTGTCGAGAAGGGCCAGCAGACTCACTATGACAATGCAGTAATGTCAATTTTCATTTTCCATCTCCTCTTGTTTCTTGATCTAAGTAGAGGACATGAGAAATCTGCTACCAGATTGTACTCACCCAGTTAGTAGGAGTCAATATTATTTGAACAGGTATGCATCACAGAAAGTTTAACACCACTTAATAAAATACTTAGAGCAAAAAGTTCCTCAGAGCCATAGCAGCAGAAAGATAATATTTAACTAGAAAAGCTACAATTTCTGGGGAAATTGTGTGAAGTGTTCTTGCCTCTACAACTGGAGTGGGCGGAGTAACTGGTTGGAGTGGCTGGAGTAACTGTGAAAAGTGTTAAAAAGCCTAATATTTTAAAAAGTATAAATAGTAGTAAAAAAGTTGAAGAAGTCCCATCATTAGCTGAAAGAGCTGAACATTAATTTCAAAAATGATTTTTTTTTTTTCAAAAATGATTTTTTTTTCAAAAATGATTTTTTTAAAAAAAATTATTATTATTTTATTAAATTTTTTTTTTCGTGGGGTGGTCATAATATTTTGGCTGATCATGGGGGGTCATAATGTTTTGGCTGATCATGGGAGGGTCATAATGTTTTGGCTGATAATGGGGTGGTCCAATTTCTCTGCAAAAATGATGATATTTCGTGAATCATTCGGCAAAACATTCCACAAAGTAATAACACACCAATCGGGAACAATCCACACGTTTTGGTATATTACTGTCTATGTAGTGTAAAAGCTGTGGGAGGAGTTAGGGTGGTAAATTTGGCTATAATAAGAATAATAATAACATAATAATAATATATATGTGAGATGACAGTAAGTGGTCTTGCTATGCAAGAACACTTAATAACTAAATTAACCATCTAGCTAGATATTGTCTGATCACTCAGCAAGTAAATTCAATTCCAAATGTGGAACAAATGTCAACCAAATATTATTTACAGTATTGGAAATAAAAAATGATAATTGTATAAATAAACCTGTCAACCATAATCAAGTAAAGCAGTGTATTACTTGACATAATATAGTTTGAATGTATAGTATACAGCAATTATTTTGATTCTTCTAATTCAATTGATTTAATAATGGCCTAGCAAATAATGTAAAACTAATAAGATCTAAATATTATTTTTAGAATTATATTAAAAATAGCATTTTTGTAAAAGTTTTAGAAATTGTTCTGATTAGACATATCCTTTTATTATTTAATGTTATTATTTAAGAAAAGTTATGGAAGTGATAGGAATATTGTTTAACCACCTCAACATCGGACAGTTTCACCTCCCTGCTGCCCAGGCCTTTTTTCAGATTTCAGCACTGTCACCTGTTGAATGCCAATTACTCAGTCATGCAACACTGTACTGAAAATTGTTTTTGTTATCATTTTTTTTTTTTTAGACAAAGAGAGCTTTCTTTTGGTGGTATTTAATCACCACTGGGTTTTTTTCTATTTTTTTTGCTATTTAAATGCAAAAATTGCTGAAAATTTTGAAAAAAACAACAAATTTCTTTCCTGTTATAAAATTTTGCAAACAAATAATCTTTCTTCATAAATGTATGCCAAAATATATTACACTACATTTCTTTGGTAAAATAGCCCAAATTAGTGTATATTATTTAGTCTGTGTGAAAGTTATAAAGTCTACAAGCTATAGTATATATATTTGAAAATTGATCAGTCCTGATTTACTCACTGCCCATCTCAGTTCCGGAGGCACTAAATTGCCAGGCCAATACAA
Organism: Lithobates clamitans; assembly: GCA_037952925.1. Lineage (NCBI taxonomy): Eukaryota > Metazoa > Chordata > Amphibia > Anura > Ranidae > Lithobates > Lithobates clamitans. The sequence goes on along the minus strand of JBBGZY010000279.1, from coordinate 5,664,818 downwards.
ATAACTCCAACATAACCCATTTTTAGAATGGTATTTAGGAATAATCTGTTTTTTTGAAGTTGCAATTTTTTCGTCACAATTTTTTTGAAAATAAAGAAATTACATTTTTGTTTTTCACATTTTTTTTTTACATACTGTCATCAGAGTGGTGCAGCATCATCATATGACTGGTGTGGCAGTGATAAGGGATACTGACCATTGACAGTATGTAAAAAAATATATATACAGTATATTTTTTTTACATTTTTTAAAAAATGTTCTTTCCTTTTTTAATATATTTTTTTTCATTTTTTGTTTACTGTCACCACAGCAGTACAGTGTCAACATCATGCTCTAGCGAGGTGAACAGGATTGGGTTTTTTTTACAATTGCTTATTACAGTGATGTTCACTGTATAAGCAATAATTTTTATACTGTGCGACTGTGAATGACATCTATTTATGTGCCATTGTGTACTATTGTGATAGCTGTGATTGGCCACCTCTAATACATGGTACCGGTCTGCTGTGATTGGCCCTGTACCATGTGATTGCTATGATCAATCACAGAGATCATCACAGTAGTACACAATGGCTATTATTGAAAGCCATTGTTTACAAATGACATTTGATCACTGTGATTTGTCAAAGTGATCACATGGTACCATGGCTGCACACAGCAGCCAGGTACAACGATCTGTGTGTCCATTGTGTCCAGATTGCACCACTTCACCACCACTAGAGGGCACACAAGGCACACGTCTGGGAGGATGTCATATGGCGTCCACCTGGGGTAATGGTGCACCAGCCATAATAGTACAATTGGCTGAGCGGGAAGTGGTTAAAAAAATTACTAAAATAGAGATGGTATTGCCAAATTTAGCAGCCACACTTCAAAAGATTATACATAAGTTGTATTTGGACTAGAAATTGGCATTGTCAAAATAGGAAATAATCTGTATGCTCTTACTAGTAAAAAGATGGCAATAAAAATAAATTTGTGCAATATGCAAAGATGTGCAAGAATTGAAGGACTGAATAAATGTTGCAAGGTTCATGGGACAAAAACAGATTTTGGTATACTGTAAAGATTAAAGAATTCTAGGCATGGCATATCTTTACATAGTTACATTATTCCAGGTTGTACCAATGTAACTATGTGTATACCATATCTGGGCAAAACCCTGGGAAGTAGATACCACTACTCCAGTGAGTGCCACTTGCTTCTGGGTCCTGCATTCATTCAGAAAAAATAGCATTCTCTGAATGGTGCTTGTGCTGAGTGGCCAACCTCCTATGTTTACAATGTATCAAGCGATCACTAAAGTAGTGGTGTCTACCTCAGTGATTTCCAGCTTCATGGGACATCGGTCATGTATGGTATATACACAGGATTACATTGGTCTAAGCTGGACCAACATAACTATATAAAAATGTACAATACCTATAATTCATCTTTTAATGAAATGACAGTAAAGAAGAAAAAAGAATGGATTGATCAAAGTGGTATCAGGTTGGTCTAAAGTAGTTGGAGTACATCCAGATTAAAAATTGAGGATAGGAAGAGTTGGGTGAAGACTCAAGGGGCAGGAAAAGAACATAAATGTATAAACCATGCATAGAGGAATATAATATTATATGTAAAATGTGTGAAGTGGGTCAGATGGGGGCAGCTGTATAGATTGCAGAAGGATAGAGGGGCAGGTGTGTTATATGAGAGGGCAGAATTAAAGAAACAGGGTTTAAGGTCAGGGTTTGGGAGAGTAAAAGATAATTAATGAACTGGAAGGGAAAAGAGGAGAATGTTCAGAGGTATGATTCATAACTATATGTATTATAATCAATAACTGTAACATAATCATGTGGTACACATAAAATCTGTGCTACATTAAAACAAAAGTTCAACTAAAATATTTAAAGTAAATGTTAAGGAATATTGGTGGAAAGATAAACTTATGTAACAGATTCGAATCGTTCAGGCTAGGTTCACACTATTGCAGATGCGGGAATGCATATAAATAGCAGAAAATGCAGTGTGTCTTTGGGTATGTGCCAAGGCACCACACAGTTCCATGTGGTTGCATATTAAAAAAGAGTTGAGGACTTTGTTTCCTGCAGGATATGCAGATACAGCAGTCAATTAAAATAAATGTGTTGCTGTGCGCATGCAAATGCAAGCTGCATTACCCACAACAGAGTAAACCTAGCCTAAAGCTGTGAATTACATTGAGAGATCGATAGTGAAGTGTGGTGATGCACCCTGGTAGAGTTTTTTGAGCTGATCTTAGTAACGGAGCTTTAGGGATTTCATGGTGCTACTAAAACTAAGTAAAAGTATCTTACAAACATATGTTTGCTTTGATGACAACCATCTAAAATAAAAGATGCCCCCCCCCCCATCCCCCAGAAGATTGACATCTACAGTATTTTAACTTGTACATTCACTAAGGAATATAGAAATGAAGGCCTTGGGCTAACAAATCCTGTGTCAGTGTCTATTTTTTTTAGTAAGTGTAACCAAATTCTTGGTACTGTCCACATATTGCAGGTACAAGTGCACTGTATCATATATATTACAAGGGTCGAGAAGTAGTTTATGGGGCTAGAGTCCATAAACAATTGTTTAGTTGCAAATGTTGTGAAAACGTATATATAAAACCACATCTAAATATTATAGAACATAGAAAAAATTGGGGTAAGTATCGGCCATGATTCTATTATTCATTTTACTTCTCTGGTTAGCAGGAATGGACTACCAGTGTCCAGTGTTGCTTTTAGATATAAATCATGTAGAAGTATGTTCCAACATTTATATAACACCAGAAGGATATTACTATGTACTTGACTGAATCTGGTGGCAAATTCTAAGCTGTAAATTTGTTTAATGAAAATACACTTAGTTGGGGAGTGGCTTGCGCGCGATCGAGATGGCCGCCTAAGCCGACAGCTTTGACTAGAAATCAGGGACAAGTGACTTCTGCAGTGACACAATGCACATCAGGAGCCCTCACAAAGCTCCACAGCACTACCGGAGTTTGATCCATGCAGTCCCGCAAACGGAAAGAAGACAGATACCCCAAGAAGCTCACTAACTTCTTCACAATGCCTGCAACGGCCGGAGAGAACTGGCAAGATGGCGCCGGCGGGGATCATACACAGGCCTCATTCTCCTACACAGATCTCCCGGATGATGATCCCGGAACATGGGCAGCTGAAAATGATCAGTCACCCACCCAGAGCTCACCTCCTCACAGCTCGGAGCCAAATAGCCCAGCAAAGGCGTGGATACGAATGGATCCCGCGGCACAGGCCTCAGGCGCTACGAGCTCTGCCTCTCCTCTGGACCAGGTAGGCCTTAACACACCATCCTTAATAGCAAACTACCCCGCATCTGGCCAACCGGTCATGGACACTGTAATGATGGACTTGCTCCTATACCTACAATCATCATTAATGCAAAATATATCCACCATGATCGGCAAATTCTCATCTGATATGCAGGGGCTGGGGGAGAGGGTGCAGCACATTAAGCACAAAATGGATGCCTGTACCACAACTGTAAATGACCTCATAGATGCTTACAAAGAGCAATCTGATGACACAGATTGGATCAAAGCGAAGCTCGCGGACCTCGAGCACTGCTCGAGGAGAAACAACGTAAAGCTTCGGGGGTCCCGGAGTCGGTAGCCCCAATTGATCTACAAAAATATGCAGGAAATATGATCACCCAACTGCTACCCAAAATATCACTGATCAAACGCAGTATCGATCGTATACACCGCATACCAAAACCAAAACATCTGGAGGCAACAATTCCCAGAGCTTTTCTCATGAAAATACGCTTCTTCTCCACAAAAGAGAAACTACTGGCAAAGGCCAGATCAACCCCCGTTCTCCTGGCTCCATACACCGGAGTACACCTATACGCCGATCTCTCCCAATACACCCTCAACATGCGGCTCCAGATGAAAACGATCACCAAAGCCCTGAATAATCACAAGGTTCCATATAAATGGTGACACCCGGCCACAGTGATTATCACCAAAAACGGGGCGTCACACACAGTATCTAACCCCGACGATGGTCTTCTACTACTGCAGTCATGGGGAATAATCCCTGAACTCCCAAACAACATGATGAAGCCTCCTGGTGGACCTCAGAAGACAGGTCCCCAGCATAGAGAATTCCACAATTCCAGAGTTAAATGAATTCCCCGCTGAACTTAATTTCCCCAGCAACTTATAACCCCGGTCATAAGTCAAGCTGAGTGACACCTATTCTGAACTTTACCCCCACAGTCGGTTAGTATCACCCTTTGGTATACTGACTTCTGAGTTACAGTTAAGAGTTACCTGTTTATCGTTTTCTCATTTTCACCCACACCAGTGGGACACAGTAACTACTAAACCAATAACTGCACAACTCATCTGTCATGTGTGGCATCTGTGCTCTAATCTAACTAGTTTCTTTTTTCACCTCACCGGTATAGACTATACAGGGCACAGTACCTGATTACTAATCCTTCATCATCCCTTCCAGAAGTCCAAAAACTCCTAAACTGGTTCACAGAGGTATCCTATTATAAAGCTAACCCAACAAAATCTCACATTCTTGACCTAAGATTGGACGCTTTACTACGGAATCTCTTAAGACAGCAATTCCCATATACCTGGGCAGACAAAAGTATACCATACCTGGGTATCCATCTCACGAGATCCACAAAATCTCTATTTTCGCATAACTATCCCCCCCCCATGAACCAAAATCCAAGCCGACCTCCACGATATGTTCAAACATGAATTCTCCTGGTGGGGTAGCTGCGTTCAAAATGATCCATCTCCCACAAATTCTCTACCTATTTAGGACTCTCCCCATCCCTATACCTGCCACCTGGCGCAGGAAAAATCCAGATGCTCGCACTCAAAACTCATTAAACATAGAATGTATGGTGGGGTGGGTTACATAGATTTTCGAGACTACTTCTCGGCCTCCATTCTAACCCAAATAAAGGAATGGTTTCTTCCCTCTCCTACCACAATTTGGGGCTCCATTGAATCCATCTACCACACATATGGCCCGACAACCCTCTGGCTATTTGCGGCTCAGATGGGTGCTAAACTCCCTTCTTACTTACCCCCAACCATGAAAATATCCATTAAAACCTGGTTATACCTACTGTCCAATCACCCTATGAACGTGCCCCAATCCACCTTGGAAATCCCCTTACAGACTTTAAACTTCATCATAAACCAAATATCTTTCACTTCCCGGATTAAAAGAGGCATAACATATCTACACAACTTATACTCTGATAGCTCTCTCAAAATCTTTTCTACCATCCAGAAAGAATTCCACATTCCTCCTACTGACTTCTACCAATACGCACAAATCAAACATTGCCTACACAAATGGCCAAACATCCCTCAAATCATACATGCATCAGCATGGTCCATTCTGTCATCACCTGCTCCAATTTGAAAGGGAATCACAATAATTTATAACATCTTCTAACAAAAACAAACCTTCGTTATATCGCCTTCACACATCCAATGGGAAACTGACTTACAACAATCTTTCACAACTCTTCAGTGGCACAAGGCTTGTAAAATTACACAAAAAGCCTCAAAATGGTCCACTCTCTGGGAACTATCAGTTAAAATAACTCTTCAATGGTACTACACCCAGGCCAAAATTTCTAGATTCAATCCTCAACTTCCAGATAGTTGTTGGAGACATTGTGGACTATGAGGAGACCTCCTACATATTATGTGGAAATGCCCCAAACTGCTCCTATGTTGGAGAAATGTATTTCATATCATCTCCGACATGTCTCAACAACGGGTCCTACTGAATCCGGCCCTGGCAATCCTCTCCCTTGGCATAGACCGATTTCCCCACACACTGCAACATACAATCATTCACCTACTTCTAGCTGCGAGTTTGATGCTCACTAGAAAATGGAAAAACACTGTTCCTCCCGCAATAGCTGATTTAATAGACTTAACTCACTTACACTGCACATACGAGCGGATGATAGCGTCCTCCACAGGGAGTCTCCACATCTTCCTCAACAACTGGTCGTCTTGGCTTTCCTGGTACACAAAAACTGAATTGATACCTTCTCCCTAAGTGTGTACAACCAATTCAGACTCACGATGAGGTGGTCACGCTCCTTCTCGGACACAGATTGCTCCCATTGGGGTGTCTGAGGGGAGCGGGGTCAATTCTACTACTGCTGACTAGCCCTACCATCTTTTATAATAAAGGTGGACACACATCCGAAACAATAATCCATGGAATGGATATAGAAGTTTGATGCATTGTCTCCCGGAATTGTTTTGTACTCCTCCTATGCCGAATCCTGTCAATGGTACTGTGTATATGATATACGACTGTTATACTTATCATATTTCTGCCTTTATTTTTGATCTTATTGTATTAAAATACCAATAAAAATCTATTGAATTAAAAAAATACACTTAGTTATTGTTATATGTTGGTTGTTATATGTTGGTCCTTTTGACCAAAATCTAATCTTTAAACCACAAAACTGTCCTCTCACTCCATTCAGAATGTTCAATCTTTTTTTGCTTCTATCTTTTAACCTCTATCTAAAATGTCTCTTTTCTTTATTAATGTTTCCTCTGACTTTCTGCTTTACTCTCACTATGTGTTGATTGCTCTCCTGATACATTCAACCTTTTCTAACCTGTCACTTTGCTTGATCCCTGATCTGCAAGCCTCCTCTATTTCTGTTTAGACTTGCTTCACTTTAATTTTCTGTCCCCATCTGCTTCTCATCACTCATGTAAAAACACACAAGAGGGCACAAATGCCTAAGGCATGCCCCATTCCTCAGAGCTAATAGCACCAAAATGCATCAGCCTACCAACTTTGGCATGCATAGCTAGATGGCATTGCCTCACGGCTGGAGTTGTGATCTGATATGCCTGTTCCTATTTAAGTTTAAGAGTATGTTTTTGATTTTTACATTTTCTAATACATAATGGTGGTAATGCATTAGATGTCACCTCCAGATGTAGTACATGTTGAGCGTTGGAGTGTTTGACATTGTCATGGCTTTAAGGTACATTTTTAATTACTGAGAGTTAAAAAAGCAAACCAAAGAAATGTCTCTGCATACTTGTTTCTGGTCAGTGTGGAAGCAAGGGAATATGTATGACAATGCTGTTAACAGCCAGTGAAGCAGTCAATCAGACTGATCTGTGGCTGCATTGGAGGCAAGAGGAGAGATCTGGGGTTGAATAGACCCCAGATCTCTCCAAAAAAAAGAGGACCTGTCACGGCCCAAGCTCTCACAGGGATGTTGTTCAAAGTTGATAAAAAAAGTGTAAAGTTGATAAAAAAAATAGCCCACCTGGGATCTCACTGCCACATTTGTGTTCCTTAGAACTTCCCTATACCTACTCACTCAGTTCCTTAAAGTACTTTGCAATGTAATATATGATGTCTACCATCGGTTGCACCTGTTCTTATTCCTCCTTTTGCTTCCCTGTTTTTCCTTACCCCTCCAAAATGCATCCTTTTTTATTAATATAGGTCCTATATCACTGTGTGTAATGGTAATTACTCCCCTCCTTTTTGATATTAGTAGGTGTATCGTTTTGGGTTTCACATTTTGTAATGCAACTTATTATCTCAAGGACATGTTGTTCTGTTTTTCAGTATGTCTACTAACTTCTTCAACAATGAATATTGAAATTAAAAAAATGAACAGTGTAAAAAAAGTTTTAAGTAAAATAAATAATAATAATCATTTTTTTGTAAAGCACCCCCTTTCCCCCATGCTCACTCAGAAATATGAACGTATGCATAAGTCCCGCATGCATATGTAAATGGTGATCACACCACACATGCACACATGTGAGGTATCATCGCGAACATCAGAGCAAGAGCATTAATCTTAGCTCCAGACCTCTTGTGTAACTCTAAGCTGGTAACCTGTAAGAGTGTTTAAAGCGTTGCCTATTAAATTTTTAAGTAAAGTAGTTTGGCGCCATTAAACAGGTGTTTGCAATTTTAAAGAGTGGCTTGTTAGGTATCTATTTACTCGGCGTGACATTATCTTTTATATTTTACCCAAAATTTGGGTATTATATATATATTATTATATTATAACATTTATTAAAGTGTATTAAATTGTGCTGCACAAAAAGCATGTGACATTTTCTTATTATCTGGGTTTCCTTTAAATAGGCATATGAAGTTTTTTTCATGTATATAACACACATTTTTCATCCTCTAATCACTGTATAAATAATTGTCCCAGTTTCAAAGGATATAAACTACAAATATATTTTTTGGTTTTTACATATTTCAGTATTACCCTTTTTTTTTTTGATTAGTTCTTTATTCTGCACAAACAAACCTAAACCACATATTTTGTTCTCAGGCCAAATACTCTTTTAATGTATATGTTTAAGCTCAAATTGAGAAAATTAGTTTTCATTCTCATTCTAATGAAGTGTTTGGCACTTAATTTTATCATAATAGTACAATTATCAAATTGTTAGCCAATTCATTTAATCAGGAAAGAGTTAATCTGAACTTTATCAACTGGTTGGACATGACAACCCAATCTGTGAAAAGTCTCAGAGAGAAATGAAAATGTTGCAGCAGAGGGTGAGAAATAGAGATTAGCACATTTTTATACTGCTATACCTTGCTTGCCAATCTAATTAAAAGGTGTTTTGACACTATACTTTTGCAACACAGAGCTTTCATCCATCACGTTGCTAGTGGGACTGAATTAAAACATGCCTAACCAAGATAATTGTGTTCCCTTTTATGAAATAAATAAATAAAAGTAAAAAATACTGTGTCTAGTATAGTGAAGCTTTGTTGCTTGGCTCGGAGCTAACTGTAGCACATACATTACTGTCTCAGTTAAATCTGTGTCCCTGCTCCTAGAATCAGTTACATTCAATCTTCTGAAAGGGCTATTAAAATGCTGATAAAAAATTCATAAAGGAACACACAATAATGAATCAAGAGATTTCAGTAAAGTGAGGTATCGTGAGAGCAGGGCAAAAATGAAGGTGAACGATCATTTGGGCCTGGCGGGCATGAAATACCCTTTCGGAAGATGAATAATTCTGTTTAGGGCTGATAAGTTGAACTAATTTATAATGCTGTTTTAGGTCCACTGCTGAAATATATTTCAAATCCCTTAACTTTAAAATGCATTGCCTGCCAGAAGCTGGTCTCTTAGCAGTTTCCTCTTAACATTCTTTAAAACGTAACCAAGGCCAATTTGCATTGATTTACTGCTTATTGTATTGCTCAGTGCAAGGCTTTATAAAAAAGCAGGCAATAATAGGCAAGATAAAGTGAAGGCCGTGTGAGAGGGATAGAGCATGGCTTCTGCAACAGACAAAGAATAGGGAGAAAACCTTTGTCCACAAGGAATATGTGTGATGTGTTCAGTCTATTCATTTAAAAAAACTACTGCTGGCTTGTCAGATCTCACTTTATAAACATTTTTTTCTGGCCAAAACAGAAACAACTTTTTTCTTCTACGTATTCTTCCATAGCATCATGATGGTTTAACAAGCAGAACTGAGCTAGTTCCAGGGCATCATGTGGTGTGTTGGTTAGAGAATAATGACATAAACTTAAAAAGTCAAAAAGTTAGGATTTACATATGTTATGATGTTACACCACCTAGTCAAGTGTTCACCTTCATTAGAATAAATGTGACTAGACTGCAAAGGGGGTAGGGGGACAAGGATTGTTGTTGTGTAGGCCTTAAAGTTGAGAAGACCAAGAGCAGATTCATAATAATCAGATCCAGGCCTATCTTGTTTTGGGTGGGAATTTTGGTGACAATGGTATGTTACTGGATGTGATGAACTGAATGTGCCTGGGTTCAGTTCATAGAAGGTTTGCCGAATTGTGCTGAAGTTTTGAACACTAATCCGAAACCTGTGAAGTCAATGGGAGCCAAATATTTCAAATCAATTCTGACTTTTTTCAAGGGTGATAGGAAAATACTTTCCAAATAAAGATAAAGGGGAACGAGGAACTGGGCACTGCCCTGTACCAATGCCTCGCAAAATTGTTTAAAAAATCATTTTGATGGGAGCAACAAATTTAATGATGCCTAAAGTTAAAAATTTTAAATTCCTTTATATAACATGCCTGGGGGATGTCCTAATACTTCCTGTCAAGTGACATATCTGTATATATATATATATATATATATATATATATATATATATATATATATATATATATATATATATATGAATGAATATATACAATGTACTACAGCAAAACTGGCAATAATACATTAAAAAAAAAAAAATACCATTTAAATTGTCAGTAAATTACATGTTCCCTCTATTTCATTATTTTTTAGCCAAAGTGGCTGGGGATGCCCTTCATCTATACCTGACCCGTATCCTGTATGAAAGTCTGGTATTGAAGTTAAGGAGTACTTAATGCAAAAAAAACAAAAAAAACATGAGAATCACACACGTTAAGAGAAAACTTCAGGCAAAGGCAAAAGTGAGCATGCACCCCCTCTCCAGAACCATACGAGGCCACATGCCCTCACTATATGGAGGGTACCTAGCTAGGGGGCCCCCCTGGAAAAGTGTCTTGTTCCCATGTCGATGAGGACGGGGGCCTCTTCTCTACAAGCCCTGCCCAGTGATTGTGGGGATATGTGGGTGGGGGACTAATCAGATTCTGAAAGCCCTCTTTAAAAATTTAGATGACTAGATACTGGCCCAATTTCCATGTAAATGAGCAAGGGGTAATCATTCATAAAATTTGTAAATAAAATAAAGACATCACATGCCTTTGACAGGCACTTTAATAATAAAAAAATAACAAAAATCTTGTAAATCATGTCATCAGGCAATGTAGATCTACATCAATCATGATAAATTATGCCTGTTGAGCTGTTGAAACAAAAAACACATCTGCTCCCGACTTGCTGCAGAGTAGTCCATTTGGGCATAACTGTATTTAGTTAGTGATTTTACAGGGGATGCCCTGTCCACAGACCCTCAGAACCATGAGAGACCCTTGTCTTTATCAACATGGCAACAAGGTGTTTTGCCAGGGGGTTTCTTTATTTACTGTTTATTTGTGTGAATTAGTAGGGGTACTATGTAGAAAAAGGCCAAGATGGTATCTGGGTGACCCCCTAATTTTTAACCCCACAAACACTCAAACGCTGGGCCATGTTTGTGAGGAAGAGGCCCTTGTCTTCATCAGTATGGAACCCCCCGGTATGGTATCCTTCCTATGTTGAAGGCATGTAGCCTGATATCCCCCATTTCCTGGCCAGCCAGACTACATACACAGATAAGGATCCTGTGTGGATTTGGGGAGACCCCCCATCTTTTTTCCTTTTTTTTGCATAGGGTTCCCCCTTAAAAGCCATACCAGCACACTATCTTAAATACAGTTATAGTACTGATTGTTTAGAAAGAAAAATAGTTTTTTGAAAAATAATGACAAAAAAACAGCATTAAATAACCCCCAAAATTAAAGTTGGACCCTACAAAATCTATTACAGACTTTTACATCAGCATGCAGCCCGGCAGGCAAGGAAAGTATTTTTATACTATTAATGGCCCCCCAAAACACCTTGTCCCCATGTTGATGAGGACAAGGGCCTCATCCCCACAACCCTGGCCAGTGGTTGTGGGGGTCTGCGGGCGGGGAATTATTGGAATCTGGAAGCCCCCTTTAACAAGGGAACCCCCAGATCCCGGCCCCCCCCCTGTGTGAAATGGTAAGGGGGTACTTGCCCCTACCATTTCACTAAAAAACTGTCAAATATGTTAAAAATGACAAGAGACAGTTTTTGACAATTCCTTTATTTAAATGCTTCTTCCTTCTTCTATCTTCCTTCATCTTCTTCTGGTTCTTCTGGCTCTTCTGGTTCTTCCTCCAGCGTTCTCATCCAGCATCTCCTCCACGGCGTCTTCTATCTTCTTCTCCTCGGGCCGCTCTGCACCCATGGCATGGGGGGAGGCTCCCGCTCTTCTCTTCATCTTCTTCTTCATCCTCTTCTCTTCTTCCTTCTTCTCTTCTTCATTTTCTTCTCCGGGCCGCTCCGCACCCATGCTGGCATGGAGGGAGGCTCTGGCTTTGTGACGGAGTCTCCTCGTCTGACGGTTCTTAAATAACGGGGGGCTGGGCCACCCAGTGACCCCGCCCCCCTCTGACGCACGGTGACTTGACGGGACTTCCCTGTGACGTCACGGGGAATGCCACAGGGAAGTCCCATCATGTCCCGTGCGTCAGAGGGGGCGGGGTCACCGGGTGGCCCCGCCCCCCGATATTCAAGAACCGTCAGACGCGGAGACGCCGTCACACAGCGGGAGCCTCCCTCCATGCCAGCATGGATGCGGAGCGGCCGGAGAAGAAAATGAAGAAGAGAAGAAGAGAAGAAGGAAGAAGAGAAGAGGATGAAGAAGAAGATGAAGAGAAGAGCGGGAGCCTCCCCCCATGCCATGGGTGCGGAGCGGCCCAAGGAGAAGAAGATAGAAGATGCCGCGGAGGAGATGCTGGACGAGAACGCTGGAGGAAGAACCAGAAGAGCCAGAAGAACCAGAAGAAGATGAAGGAAGATAGAAGAAAGAAGAAGCATTTAAATAAAGGAATTGTCAAAAACTGTCTCTTGTCATTTTTAACATTTTTGACAGTTTTTTAGTGACATGGTAGGGGTAAGTACCCCCTTACCATTTCACACAGGGGGGGCCGGGATCTGGGGCTTCCCTTGTTAAAGGGGGCTTCCAGATTCCAATAAGCCCCCCGCCCGCAGACCCCCACAACCACCGGCCAGGGTTGTGGGGATGAGGCCCTTGTCCTCATCAACATGGGGACAAGGTGTTTTGGGGGGCTATCCCAAAGCACCCTCCCAATGTTGAGGGCATGTGGCCTGGTACAGTTCAGGAGGGGGGGCGCACTCTCGTCCCCCCCCTCTTTTCCTGCGACCTGCCAGGTTGCGTGCTCGGATAAGGGTCTGTTATGGATTTTTGGGGGGACCCCACGCCGTTTTTTTTTTTTTTTTGGCGTGGGGTTCCCCTTAAAATCCATACCAGACCTGAAGAGTCTGTTATGGAATTTAGGGGGAACCCCACGTCATTTTTTTTTAAACTTTGGCCGGGGTTCCCCTTAATATCTATACCAGACCTGAAGGGCCTGGTATGGAATTTAGGGAGACTCCCACATCATTTTTTTTTTTTCATTTTGGTTCGGGGTTTCCCTGTGTTGAATTCCCATGCCGTTTTTATCAATGAACTTCTATGTGTATTGTCGGCAATGCAATAGCCGCGGGTAGTTTTAAATGGAATTTTTCCTTCGAAATGTCATTTTGCTGTCAGACTGTTCTAAACACGGAAAATATGCGCCCCTTTACAGGCATACTATAGACACCCCCCAGGTATGAAATTTAAAGGGATATTACACTTTTATTGTTTGACTTTAAGCATTATTAAAATCACTGCTCCTAAAAAAACGGCCATTTTTAAAACTTTTTTTTGCATTGATCCATGTCCCCTGGGGCAGGACCCGGGTCCCCAAACACTTTTTATGACAATAACTTGCATATAAGCCTTTAAAATTAGCACTTTTGATTATTCATGTTCGTGTCCCATAGACTTTAACGGTGTTCGCGCAAACTTTTTTCCTGTTCGCATGTTCTGGTGCGAACCGAACAGGGGGGTGTTCGGCTCATCCCTAGTACCAGGCATAATACTTTGTGGGAACTGACTAGTTGCCACTGACATCTCCAGTTACACCAATACAGTGATCAGTGCTAATAATATACACGGTCACTGTACTAATGACACTGGAGTTAACATCTAGGGGCAATGATGGGGTTAATTATGTACCGAACAATGTGAAGTGTTTGCTGATTTTTTACTACACATAGTTTTGTTTCTTTTCCCTGCTTTGTAGGGAAAAGAAACAAAGCCATCATTTCCTCTGATCTCCCCGGTGTCAAATCACAGGGGAGAAGGCAGGCAGGGGCGTCGCTGTGCCTGTAGAAGCTGCCCCTTCACAGTGTATGTACTTCTGTGGGTTGGCAAGAGGTTAAAAAGAGGATTCCCCCCACTAAAAAAATTAGGAGTACATAAAATTACAATGCAAATAAACAAACACCTTTGGCAAGTCATTTATCAAAAACAAAAATGTCTTCCTGATGAAATTAAAAATGGTGACTGCCCACGATGATCCAATCCCAATTGGTGTTATTGCACAACTGATAGCTCCTAGCTGAATGTAAACAATAGGATGGCAGCTCTCTGACATCAATGACCAAATATGGTCATGACCATATTAGATCAATGTCTTCTCCCAAGATGCCCACTGGCTTGTTTACAAGCTAGCGGGCAGCAGGATATAATGCTAAAATGCTGATGACCACCTGGCATCTTAGCAAATGATGATGCTGTGCACTCTGCACAGTGGAATTATCAATTTATTGGTGATAGTAATACTGCAAATAAACAAATGACTTCCTGCTTCAGAAGCAGCGGGATGTTTGGTCCTGGTGAATCAAAAAAAAAAAATGTTGCTGGTCTACAAATGCTAAACATGCAAAGTTCAGGTTGAACCTTACATTGGACTGAATTCAAACCTTATCCATATTTCCTGGTCCACAAACTTGTTATATTAAATTGTTGCTCCATGAACATATAAGTAATCATCCCATCTAGCAAAAATGTTTCCACCCAGCAAGCATATTCAACAGTATTCACATGTGGGAAACAATTTCCATGAAGCGGTGTGAATGGCATGGGCTTATCAATGCTTAACAACAGGCCAATTTTCAGCTTTCAGTGCTGTCACATTTTAAATGGAAATTGTGCTGTCATGCAACATTGTACCCAAATTAAAATTTTATTATTTTGTTGAGACAGATAGAGCTTTCTTTTGGTGGTATTTAGTCATCACTTGGTTTATTTTTAATTTTGCCAAACAAACAAAAAGTTACTAAAATTTTTGAAAAAAAATGTTTTCTTTGTTTCTTTTATGAAATTTTACAAATAAGTAATTTTTCTTCTTCACTGATGTGCGCTGATGGAGCTGCACTAATGGGCACTGATAGGCTGCACTGATGGTCACTGATGAGCCTGCACTTATGGGCACTGATGAAGCTGCGCTGATGGGCACTGATGAGGCTGCACTGATAGACACAGGTGAGGCTGTACTGATGAGGCTACACTGATAAGACCACACTGATGGCCACTGAAAAGGCGGCACTGATACACTGTACTCATAGGTACTGTTGAAGAGGCACTGATGAGCCTGCACTGATAAGGCGCCACTGATGGGCACTGATAGGTGGCACTGATGGGCACTGATAAGCTGCACTGATGGACACGGATTGGCACAGGTGGGTCTGCACTGATAATCAGGGCACTGCTGATCAGTGCCCTGATTATCAGTGTAAATATGTGCTGTCATAGGAAAGCCGGTTATTGACTTTCCTTTCCTCACACAGTGATAGTGCTGAGGAAAGGAAATGCAGATAAGCGACATTTGTTTACATGGATCAGCTGTGATTGGACACAGCTGATCACATGGTAAAGAGGCAATGTAACCCTGATTTGTGATGCACTTTACCCTTATTGACAAGCGGCGTGACTGGAAGGGGTCATATGACATCCACCCGGAAGGAGGAGAGTCCCGCCCAGCCATAAATCTGCTATAAGCCTGGCAGGAATTGGTTAAAGAGTATCTAAAACCCTATCAAAGAACTTCTATTATTTGCTACCTTTTGGTCTTTTATATATAACATTGAAAGTGTTTTGTAATAGCTTTTTGTTAAGTGCAAGCAATACCTGTCTGTAGGCAGTCTACTTTCTCCACTGTAGGTAGTGGCATTGCAGTTGGAGAGGAAGTCAAGAGGAACATGGTTCCTCTATAATTACCTGGGTAACTGGGCAAGCTATTCCCATGTGACTCCAGCAGACATCTTGGGTCAGTCAGAGCCTACTTAAGGCCCTTGCTCCCAGGCTTGATGCTAATTTTGCAAGTGGGTAGAGTAGGGACAGGTATCCACCTGATAGGATAGACCTTGCATCAGGGAAAGGTTCCCAATGAGGAAAGGAAGATGTCTCTGGACATCTTCCCACTTGGGCACGAGATGGCCAGGCCGCATTCTGCCTCTCCTAACCGGAGCTGTCAGTTTAGCTAAAACCTGCTCGCTACACATGAGTGAGTGTTCCCGATTGGGTTTCTTCCCACCGGGTTTATTGTGAACTGTCTTTGCACTATTTCAATACAAGTCCTTTCATTTCACTTGTACTATGTGTGTTATCGCTGCCGGACCACACTGCACCCCACCTACATGTTGATCCTTCCAGTTATTTTTTGAGATTATAACTTAACTAACTGTAAGATAGCTAACTAACCTGTGCTCTCTGCCCACGCTTCTCTCTTATTAATTAGCATTGTCCCCAGCAAATACTGTAAACCACAGAACTACTACAGAAGAAGACAAGGTCTTTTGTATTCCTCCTCCTACATAAATACAGTATGGTGATTGAGCATTGTCACACTAGAACAGGAAGTGTGCTGGCAAGATCACCAGAATAATACAAAAAAAAACTGAAAAAAGCTAACACAGCCATCGTGGTAGAAATATATTAGTTTTGTGTTCTTGGGATTAGATACACTTTGACAAAAGAGAACAATAAGGAATGGTTAAATGATTTTCCAACCCATTTGATCAATGTCAGAAATCAGACTCTTGTGTGATGTGAATATGTTGTGTCTTTACATGACCAAATTGTTTTGTAAGAGATAATGGAATACCAATTAGAATTAAGTGACATTACAATAGCCACACTTCTTCATCCTTATCCTAAAGGAAAAGAGAAAAATGTTTACTGGCATAGTTAAAATGTCCTTTTAAAAATGCTAGTTAATAATGAAGGTGATACCTTTATTATTAATTGTAAATGCATTATTATTGTAAATGCATACCTCTCCCACTGCAGAGAACACTTCCAGGGGTGTTGGTTTTCTGATCCCCCTGTGTACTTACTAGTTCCACGCATTGACCTCTGCATCAATAATGTGTCCTGTACTGACATTAGGGGCAGTGAGGGTACACACTGAGCAAAACTAGAGATCAGGAAACCAATACCCTTGTAAGTGCTGTTTTTATGCAGACTTTAGATGGCAGGTTTTGTTGATTACAGTGGTGTTCAGCGGTAGGTTTTTATTAAAAAACAGATTAACTTTAAAATGTCTTAGCTTATTCAAAATAATTACATTTACAAAAAAGAAATAAAACATAAATCTGACCACAGTGTGATTGCTCTGACAGCTTTCAACACCTTTAACTTTTCTTCTCTCCAGCTTTCAAGAATATACCGCAGGATATACAAATCAGTGGATCAAGGTCAGTTTGCCACACATGTGTGCAGAATAAATCAAAAATTGGACCCTTCCTAGCTTCCAGTATGTTAAAATAAAATGAAAACTCAGATTCCGAAGGGACAAAATTGTTGTGAAGGTTTGCTGTCACTGTGAATAGTTTATTTTAGAATGATAATCTTTTATAATAATACTTGAGCAATGCAAAACTAGTAATGATGCTCACAGTTCAACTAAATTACTGAATTTCTACGCTACAACACATGGAACTAAGTAGGGGAACTTGAGTAGTATGCATAGAAGTCAGTTATTACAGTAATAGAAAATCCAGCACGGAAGCCACACATGCAGGATGAAAACAACTCTTTTACTGCAAAACACCATAAAATCCTTTATTTTTTCATCTGTTCTCTAATCCATGAATGTGTTGTGTTTGCAGTCATCTATCAGCACTTCAACATTTGAATGGGTATGCTCTACTTTTTTTTAAATTGTTGGCAATGAGCATAGCCAAACTATAAAACCATGAGAAAGCATCTACTGCTTCTGAATGATCCTTGGTGATTCCTGTAATGCTCAGCTGTCTTTCCTGCTGTTGTCTCCTCGGCCATCTGACATGAGTCATAAATGATAGTCAACAAGATAATCCCAAGTGTGGAACAAGCTTCAAAACTTTGCCTTACCAAATACATACATTTTAAGACCACAAAATAAACTGTTATATATAAATGTAGGAAGAACTAATTTCCAATGCTTTCAGAAAATAGATAAGGCAGTCTCCATTTTTTGTACATAGAACTAAAGTATCCTATACCATCCAATGCCTTCCATCTTATACCTGTCATTGATTTATTTATTTTACTCACTTATATAGTACTGATATTTCTGCAGCTTTCCAAAGAATACAAAATGGGGGAATTAATAAAAAGTGTCTGAGACAAGTTCTGTCTCAACTAGTGATGTTGCTCCTACCAACCAATCAGGTTCTAGTTTTCAAATGAAAATGTTGGAAAAGTTTGTCTGTCTCAGACATATTCTGTTAATTCACACCAATACAGTATGACTGATTTATGTACTTTATTTATTGAATCAAGATTCTAAATGCCTTTGGTCCATCATCCCTTTTATTTTGCATCTGTTCCTGCCTATAATAGAACCTATAAACTAATACCTCCTTCACATATTTCTTGACTGCAGAACTACATATATAGTCTTGAGCGAGTTTTGGTGGAAACAGACAAACCTACCATCCAATTCGCAATGGTGTGAATCCAGCCTCAGGTTTTTTGTCAAAGCTTAATTGAACAAGCTGAAGTTAGAAGCTGTGTAAATATATATCAAGTGCTGACTGCGCTACCTCCAGTGATATTGTAAAGAAACCACTTAATCTAAACCAATCAAATAAATAAAATAATTAACATGTGGTCCAAAAATATTTAGTAACACCACTTATGTATCTACCAGGAATCAAATAGACACATTAATAAATAAGGTAAAAAAACTCTAGGCATGGGACTTTGGAGGCACAATAGTGTTAGACTACAAAAAGTAAGTTTGATAAAGATATTTTATTAGAAAATTATAAAAGACAATGGACACACATAGATTATTTAAAAACAATTCAGGCTAGATGTAAACCCTAATAGTCATACACCGTAAGGATCCTATCCTGCAGATTTGTATAGCATAAAGAGGGTTATAAATGTATACATATATCACTTAGTCCATATATAGGAGAAATACTTCCCCTGGGCATTGAACAGTAGATAGGTACACAATTGTGGCAGACAAAGTGCAGCAGGTTTGGTAATCCACGGTGAGATATTCTCTAGTTGCTCTACATGTTTCGTGTTACGCAGAACGCTTCCTCAGGAGCTAGAGATTCTAAAGTTTAAAATACATAAAAGAAACAACAACAAAAACAGAATCAAAAGACATGAAATATTGAGCACAATACACATATAGATATCAATATTGAGAGTATAACCAATGCCAGGTGAAATGGTTAATGGGACAGGCCACCATATGGCATTATTAATATGATTGCTTATTCCCCTTTCTCTCTTCTCATATACCAGCACTACAATGACAAAGTCTATGCTTTCCCTCTTATGGATACTTGATGCTACATTTCTTTGAGAGGTTCCAGGCTGTGGCCGACTGCTGTTTCCAACTCAATTCAGATACTTTATACCCATGACCAAATTGTGATCATTTGCATACAATTACTACTGATAGGTTTATGCAACCTTACCTTACCCAATTGGTAAGTGAACTCTGCCTCCCTATATATATTTTTTACCATTCCCTTTTTCTCCTCTCCCTCCCCCCTTCCCCTTTTCTCCCCTTTTTCCCCCCCCTCCCCTTCTCTTCTTCCCTCCCCCCCTCCTCCCCTTTTCTTTTTCTTTTCTTTTTCCCCCCTTCCCTCTTTCCCCTTTCCCCCCCTCCCCTTCCCCCCCTCTCTCTTCCCTTCCTTCCCCCCCTTTTCCCCTTTCCTTTTCCCCTTTCCCCTTCCCCCCCCCCTTTTTGTCACTTCCTTCCCTTTTGTGTTTGGCTTTAACGCTTTAAATCCTTTGTAAAAAATACAGATACTTTGAGACCCGACAAAAACTCTCTAACTCAGTGTGTATTCTCTGTTCCCCCTGTCCTTGCTGACTTCAACCATCAGGCCTTACCATGTTTTGTTTGGAGACCATAATCTTTCATAGGGCCTGTCCCATTAACCATTTCACCTGGCATTGGTTATACTCTCAATATTGATATCTATATGTGTATTGTGCTCAATATTTCATGTCTTTTGATTCTGTTTTTGTTGTTGTTTCTTTTATGTATTTTAAATTTCAGAATCTCTAGCTCCTGAGGAAGCGTTCTGCGTAACGCGAAACATGTAGAGCAACTAGAGAATATCTCACCGTGGATTACCAAACCTGCTGCACTTTGTCTGCCACAATTGTGTACCTATCTACTGTTCAATGCCCAGGGGAAGTATTTCTCCTATATATGGACTAAGTGATATATGTATACATTTATAACCCTCTTTATGCTATACAAATCTGCAGGATAGGATCCTTACGGTGTATGACTATTAGGGTTTACATCTAGCCTGAATTGTTTTTAAATAATCTATGTGTGTCCATTGTCTTTTATAATTTTCTAATAAAATATCTTTATCAAATTTACTTTTTGTAGTCTAACACTATTGTGCCTCCAAAATCCCATGCCTAGAGTTTTTTTATCTATAATCCGATTTTTGGGGACGTTGGCACAAACCATTACTGAGTACCTGCAGAGTCACCCTGCTTACTGAGGTACTTTGGCACTAGGTTTTCCATTTGACATTAATAAATAAATTATAGTCCAATTGTAAACATTAATGAATAAATCAATTCAAATCCAATAGTGCTTGTGCAGAAATCCTTGAGTGGGTTAAAAGTACACAAACTGTGACTGATCCGGGTGTGGGCATGCTGGAATAGTTAAAATGGCGGTGACTAAATTCCATTATAGGCAAACACAAGATTGGCCCACACAAACTGGGCCCAGGGTATAAATATAGCAATATCCAATCACCAAGCAGCTTCCTGATGATGCAATTTTGATTGCGAAACTGCTGGGAATTGCTGGGAACGGCTGCTGGGTATTTTTACGCTACGTCACTACGTCATTTCCCGTCGGACAATAGCGGGGCTTGAATCGCAAGCCGCAAGCCAAACGGGAACGAGGCTTGGACCGAACGCCGGCGGAGAAATCAGAAATCACGCAGAGAAATCAGACGGCGATACCTTCCCAATCCATCTCTAACTGCTGGAAAAGCTTGGTGCCAGCCTATGGGCACCAAAACCATGTGAGTTTTTAGTCTACTTTTTATGGTTTAATAAACAGTAACAAGCATATTGCGCTATGATTGCGTTTGGTTGTTGTTCTCCTTGAGGACGGATCTATTTGAGTTATTGCATTGGGGCCAGCTTGAGCTTTACAGCAAGTGGAATGGTTATCCCATAATGGACCAAAGGCTTTTATATATTAATATCTGGTGAGTGGCCAATTTATGCGGTGGTGGTGTTGTCACTGGAACTCAGTCACATTAATCACGAATGAAGAGCACAGAAATGGCACAATTGTAGTGCATGGTCCACTCAGGGATTTATGCACGAGCACTATTGGATTTGAATTGATTTATTCATTAATTTTTACAATTGGACTATAATTTATTTATTAATGTGTCTATTTTGATTACTGGTAGATACATAAGTGGTGTCACTAAATATTTTTTGACCACATGTTAATTATTTTATTTATTTGATTGGTTTAGATTAAGTGGTTTCTTTACAATATCATTGAGGTAGCGCAGTCAGCACTTGATATATATTTGTACATTTTTTCTTTCATTTTTTGACTGCAGCAACCAGTTTTCTATTATAATAAATTTAAGTTGGTTTATATAGGTTTGCGCCGGTGTCACATACACATTTAATTTGGAAGTAAGAAGCTGATACCATGCACAGCTGCAACAGATTTTGAGTGCTCCAGTGTTAGCAAATCTATCCCACCATGACAACACTTGATATAATCTACTGTATCTATAAAAGACTGGTGTTGTCACCTTAGGACAGAAAGTGTATTCATCTGGAGAGGTGACCTAGGCAGGGCTGATAACTATCCTTGAGATGACACTGCAGGACATAATCAGCTCACTGTTTTTCTGGCAGGATCAACAGGAATTTGTTTGCACTTATTGAATAGACATAACAAAACATTTTCAATGCAAAATTTATCAGGCCCAAAAAGATCAAATAAATCATTCATTTTTAGTGTTTACAAATAATGTACTCACACCTCCCCACATATTATTCCATACAATGGGAAATACAATGACATGGTTTTGGTATAATGAAAATGAGTTATCCATGTTGCCAGCATAGGTCTGTGTAAGGTTAACATCTTTTTGAAACAGTGGGTTTTATACTGCTTTAATAGCAAGTCTGATGTGGTTTAAAGTCCCTTACTGATTCATCAACAGAACAGGTGACAGCATGCTAGAATTGGACATGTTGGGAGGTCTGATGATAGCAACTGGTTCTGTATTTGTAAGTCAGCATGTTTTCACATCTGTTATGATTTTTTTATTTTTTTGCTATTGCGTACCCTGTATATGTTGTGTAGCAGGACTTCAAATGTCAAACAAAGATTGTTAACAAACATTCCAAAATTTGGTTTGATAATTGATATCAAACAATGTGATCAGTTTGTCAGATACATATAATTCTTGTTGTTCCATGTCTGTATAGGCAGTTAAAGCATAATTCAATTCTCCAAAAATTTTATGTGGCTGCATTGTTTTTCTTTTTCTCAGGGTGTTTTCCTTTATTTTTACATGTTAAAATGTTTGTATACCCGCACAAAATCATTTTCTTTTTTTAAACCTGTAAGGCAAAAGGCATAATGCAAACCATACTAGCTCAATTTGAAATACTTACCTTAGAACAAGGCGTTGGCAGCTGATCCCGATCACCGTTGAGGGAGCTGACATTTCCTCTTGGCCTATCTTTCGGCTTCCACTCACAGCGCCGGAGCCGCGATGTTGTCATGCGCGCGGGAGACTTCTTTCCGGCATCTGCCGGACCTTCAGCCGGACCTTCACAGTGCATGCGCCGCTGACATCAGCGGCTGCATGCACATCTCTTAAACTGTACAGGTTTAGGAGATATTAATTTTACCTACAGGTAAGCCTTATTATATTTTTTAAATGTATTTATTAAAATGTATATAACCACTTTAATAATTTGCCACACTTCCTGTCCCTGGGCTGCTATACTCGCTCCTCGACTATATCTATGGAGGGAGCAATGGTTGTTACCATGGCTAGACTTCATATGCATCCTTTTCATTACTTGGGAAATATGAAGATTTTAACTTTACTTAATAACATTGCTTTAGGTTTCCAGTTCAGGTCACAGGAAGTGACAATGACACTGCATGTCTGGAAAGGTCATCAGGTATTTTTTGTTCTTGCTGAAAATGTTCCAAATTTGGAAGAAGGAGACTAATGTAGCCACCACACCTAATAATTGGTAAGGTTCAGTATATTAAATTGTTGTTTTTGGGTTTAGTTATTCTTTAAACATTTGTTTAAAAGAGGACAGACACCAGAGGATATCAGGTGATAACATGTGAAGACTAGAATATAGATAAATGGGAACATACTTGTTGTGTAGAGCAATCTGTGTTACAAGTAGTTTAGTCTGAACACACTACTATACATGACAGCTTCCTTGCTGCTTTCGTATATATGTTCCCCAGGGCAGGGCTCAGCCCCAGTGCCATTTATTTGACAATCCCTTGTCTATTAGCATACACAATGGCCATTACTGTTATTCAACATTCAGCTTCATTTGACTTCACTGGGGTTTGGATTCAGCACCTGAATTTTACAGATGTTCTGCAAACCCAGGTTTGGCTTATCCCAAGTTTATGAGTAAGTTATTTTATTTATTAGTTCTGGAAGAAAGGAATAAGAAAACAAAAAAGAAAAACCTATTTGTCAGGTTCCTGGCTTTCAGTCTAATATTGGACCACATTGAAATGAGATGGTAAAGATGGTGGGGGGGCTTTAAATGTTTTTACTTTCTTTCAGATTTTCCCAGCAACTGGGTGGCTCACTTATGGCCAATGAGCTTTTAGTATGCTTGTGCATCCTCAAGCTTTCTCTGACAGTAAAATAGCTTAAAGTAAAACTATAGGCAAAACTTTTTTTTTGTTTTAATTTTGGATATACCAATTGAGGGATATAACCCCTGTGAGATTTTTTTTCACCATCTGTGTCCAATTGCAGAAATTTACTTTCACTTCCTGTCCCATAGTCAAACAGGGAGTGAGAGGAAATCCCTGCAAATTAATTGAATTCCTTGGGGATCCCCAGGTCACTAGAACTTGTGTCTTCATTGGAAGATATCCCCTCTATTAGTTTTTTAGGGACAACCCAAAATCTGGGATTTTCTTTCACTGCGATGCCTACTAGCCCATTAAACTTTTACTTTGCAGGGGAGAAATGAAGAATTAAAACCCATCAGGGTTTACTTCCTTTTTAAGCTGACTGATTGTTGACAATTCTAGAGGAGCATCAGAAAAGGAAGATTCTCTGCATCTCCAGCAAGCTTTCCTACCTATTAGCATGGTTTTGTTGTGGACTTTCTAAGGGAGAAAAATCATCTAACGTTATGCTTTATAGATAAATTAAGGCCCTACTATAGTTGGTTATCTATGTTTCATTCATCTGTGCTGGCTTGCTAGGTCCTTGGTAATGCAATGTAATTATTTATTAAATTATTATTTATGGTTTGTTAATTTTAGTTTAGTTTAGTCACCCCTTAATAAAGCACCGGCATTTTCAGCCACTTTGAATCTAATTATTGGTGTCTGTGAAACTGTATTCATTTTTCATTATGCTTGTTACATTTATGCACCTTCCATCCTATGATATTGATCAATGTTTACACTTTGAATAGCTACCCTATTCTGACTATACACTGAATTTCCTAGGCATGATAAGGATCAGAAATAGATCATCACACCTTTATTATCATACCTATAATTTAAATTAGACCACTTTCTTCAAATACAATTATTCTCCCAGTATATTTCTGGGTTGTAGGAAGAACTGGGCTAGTCATGTTTTGCTATGGCCTACTACCTTCTGCTGCAGTGTTGTGCTGGGTACATTGCTGATAAAAAAAAAAAAAAGGAAGGTGATAATAAACTGTCAAGTGGGCCATAGATGGATCAAAATTTGGCCGGTTCAGCAGGAACTGGCTGAATTTCGATTCATGTATGGGCAGGCTAGTTGTACTGAAGTCAATCCTTTAATCTATTTTAGTACTTTAGTACAACCAAAAATGTTTCTTTAGTTTAATCACTGCTGAAGGCTATAGCTCTCGGCAGTGATCATTGTATTCTGATGGCTGTGAAAATCCCACTGTCAGAATACAATAGCGCCGCAGAAGGGATTGAAGGAAAGAAAACTCCATAATGTATGGCCTGCCTTAGTTAGTAAATATATATTGGTTCTGTTGAAACAAAAGTTGCACTTTGCTCAAAGATGATATAAAATGTCACTATTATTAGTCAAAATGTTCTATTTTGTAAAATTTGCAAAGTACTCATGACCTGTAACTGCCTGTAGAATTTATATTCAATATGAATCATGTAAAAATTGGTTCCTGCCTAATTTATCTAAAACTGCAATAAAAATATGTATGTATGTATTTATGTATTTATTATTTAGTATCTGGTATACCTGGTATAAATTACTTGTAATCATTTTTATTATCTGGTATACCCTAATATAAAATATGCCCCTTTGTAAATGTCACTTTCAGATAAAACACAAAATCTGCACAACATGCCTATATTTGTTATTGAATTACCCATGATTAAAAGTTTTTCTCACACTTTTTTGATACTTTCAAAATGAAAGTAGGATGTAAATAAACACATAGACAGTACTGGCAAAGTATTTTATAAAAAAAACTAAACACGTCCCTCGATTTAAATCCATCTTCAATAACATTATCAATCACAATGAACGACACCTTGACAACACAAACATGATGACCTGTGCACAATGATTCCCCCATGACAGTTTACAGGCCAGCCGGCCAATGTAGTAGGGACTTTACCTCACCAAAAGTGTAAGGTAGCAAAACATTGTCTAGTTTATTTATTAGAGTAGGATAAGACTAGAACCCCCTGCCAGATACTTATTTCTGTTTGTGTCCCTATTGCAGATTTCTCTCTTTTCATTTCTGGTTAACCACTTCAGCCCCGGAAGATTTGGTGGCTCAATGACCAGAGCATTTTTTGCGATACGGCACTGCATCGCTTTAACTGACAATTGAGCAGTCGTGTGACGATGTAACCAAACAAAATTGACGTCCTTTTTTTCCTACAATTAGAGCTTTCTTTTGGTGGTATTTGGTCATCTCTACAGTTTTTATTTTTTGTGCTATAAACAAAAAAAGAGCGTAAATTTTGAAAAAAACACAATATTTTGTACTTTTTGCTATAATAAATATCCCCATTTTTTTTTTTAAAAAGGAAATTTTTTTCTCAGTTTAGGCCATTATGTATTCTTTCACATATTTTTGTTAATAAAAATCGCAATAAGCGTATATTGATTGGTTTGCACAAAAGTTATAGTGTCTACAAAATAGGGGATAGATTTATGGAATTTTTATTATTATTATTTTTTTACTAGTAATGCCAGTGATCTGTGTTTTTTATCGTGACTGCGACATTATGGCGGACACATTGGACACTTTTGACACATTTTTGGGACAATTGACAATTATACAGAGATCAGTGCTATAAAAATGCACTGATTACTGTATAAATGTCACTGACAGGGAATGGTGTTAACACTAGGGGGTGATAAAGGGGTTAACTGTGTTCCCTGAGTGTGTTTTCTAACTGTAGGGGGAGGAGACTGACTATAGGAGATGACAGATCATGGTTCCTAGCTCACTCACGATCGTCATCTCCTCTCAGAACAGAACAGAGATTTGTGTGTTTACACACATGTGTACCTGTTCTGCCTCTCGTGCCCACGATCGCTCGTGGCCGGCGGTCATCAAGACCGTCGGGCACGAGCATCGGCACCGCGGCAGTGCAGCGGGCGTGTGTGCATGCCTCCGGCGGCACGCGCACCTACTATCCCGCTTAAAGGAGCCGACATATAGCTACGACGGCTCGCGACCTGCTGCAGTATGATGGCGGCTGGTCGGCAAGTGGTTAAACTACTGTCAGCAGGCCAAATGTGCCAACCTGACACAGGTTCTAATCATCCCCATATTCTAGGGAGGAGTTTCAGATTTGCAGGAAATCCCCAGGAATTGCAAACCTCAAAAGATTTACAGGTTTGCCACCAGTAATAAACCTATAATGCAGTGAATAGCATTTGCCCTGGGTCAGTCCCGACAATAATTGAAGGGTTGAATAATCCCACTCACTTTCTATAAAAGAGGGGCAGACAGCAGACATATTGTCTGTGTATGTTGGATCTGTTAGGGTGAACCTTTTCCATAAATTGGGGATAAGTGAGCAAGGTTTATCTTAGGCTGCCCATCCTTCTCTAGGAGTTTGCATAAAGCAGGACTGGGGAATCTTTGTCCTCAGTTCCTTTCTCTGTCTCAAAGGGGAGATGTCAGGAGTCTGTTTAATATTGATTGCAATCAATATTAAAAAAATTGTAAAAAAAAATTATAAAACATAAAATTGTAAAAAAAATATAAAATAATAAACTACTGACACTACTACCCCCCCTGTGCCCTACCGACACTGTCCACTGCCCCAACCCCCTCCCCCAAAAAGCATTGTGAACAAAATTAAAAACAAAATAAATTATAAAAAAATAAATACATAAAAATAAAAAAACTACTGACAACATTCACTGCCCTATAACCCCCCTCCCCAGAAGCACTGTGGAAAAAAAAATAGTAAAGAATAATAGATAAAATACTAAAAACAAAAAGACTACTGACACGGTCCACTACCCCCCCTCCTCCAATCACTGTGAAAAAATATTACAAAAATAAATTAAATGTAGCAATGTTCCTGCATGACGTTAGCCCTCCCACTTCACGCAGTGATGTGAGAAGGGGAGGAAGAGAAAAATACAGAGGAGAATACGTGAAATTTTTGTCCCAGTCTAGCCCTGTACATGTATACTCTTAATGAATCTGCAAACTAATAACAATGGTTTTCCCTGCATAGTCTCATATTCATGGTACAAATTTAGGGAGCATTCAAGAGTTAAGGCATCATTAGACATGCAAGATAAAATATCTCCAGTGGGTGCCTGTTTCATGGTATTGTGAAGTAAGATGAACCTTTGAAGATCAGCTGATTTGATTAGCTACTTAAATCTAGGTACTTGACAAAGGGTCTTTTCAGTCCAATCTTATCCAGTGTATGCTCTTTGCACTGCCAGCAATGCTACTATTACAAGAGGGGCTTCTAAGATAACCGTGATCAAGTTAACATGCAGGTCATATTCAGAAGGATTAACTCTGAAACTGTATCAATTGCTCCCAAAGCTGATTTTGTTGATGACAAATTGTAAATTGAGCATTTCTTGGAGTAATCATGTACTAAACTTCTAGGTATAGGAAAGAAAAGAACAGATCAATCTGTTATTCCACATCAAGGCAGCAAATACAATGAAATTAAAGAAGCAACAAAAGTAAAGTAATCATAAAAAAATGGCAAATGTTCTTTTTTTAAATGCCATTAGGTTTACTAGAAATGCAATGGATGTTTAAGTCATCTCATGGTGTAAGGATTACAAAAAAAGATAAAAAAACACCTGTGACTAAAATCTGCAGTTTTAATTCTGGAAATGTTCTAGCATACATCACCTTCCTTTATGTTTTATTATTACTACTCAAAACAGACATGCCTTTTAAGAACTCTGGAACCCAATGTAACCCAAGTTATCCATAGTTGCTAGTTACTTGGAAAATATGGAATGAATTCATTTTACAGACTTCAAATAAATCAGTATGCTTAAATATTTTCCCTGAGTATGATGTTTCTCCATATTTACTAACTCTAAAGTCATATGAATGCAGTATTTAATTCATCAGTGCGGGATCATGGTTGCCATCATCTCTGTAATTTGTATAAAATGTCAAAAGATCTCTTTAAATTAGACTTTTAAAAGGCAACCAAAAGTAACAAAAACATACTGATATAAAATATACAATTTTTATTAATATCACTTTAAAAAAAGCTCTTCACATGAGGCACGCATTTTTTTTTTAAAACAAACAACATGTTCTATTTGTTCAAAATATAGCACAAAACATATGAAAAGTGGTGATACCCAAAACCATGAGTAGCTGTATGGTCCAAGTTCAGTAACAGCCAGGGGCGTTGCTAGATCTACAAAAGATCTGGGGCTAGAGCCCATAGCAGTGAAGTAAAGAAGGTCATACGCTTGGGTGGGCATACACATGTATGTAACATACGTCTGTGTGTATGTATGTATATGTGTGTATGTATATATATACTATATATACTATATATTTATATATTTATATATTTATATATATTACATTATAAATTATCATTACATCAGGGTCCCCAAAGCCCCCCTAATTATATCAGGGTTCCCAGAGAGCCTCCCCCTTACATCAGGGTCCCCAGAGAGCCCCCTTACATTGGGGTCACCAGAGAGCTTGTCACGTTACCTTCCACTAGATGCAGCTTGTCACTTGCAACGTCACCTGCCACCAGATGTGAAATGTTACATACAGAGAGGCTAGGGTATATAGAAGACAGCCTAGGGTTTATATAAGGGAGGCTAGTGTATGCAGAGAGGCCGAGTATACAGAGAGGCTAGTGTATACAGAGAGGGGAGTGTATACAGAGAGGCTGGGTATACAGAGAGCCTGGGTATACAGAGAGGCCAGTGTATACAGAGGGGCTAGGTATACAGAGTTCTTGGGTATACAGAAGACAGGCTAGGGTAGTACAGAGTTTCCCCCTCCTCCATGGTCTGCACACACCTGCTGCCTCCCCAGCTCAGGAACTTGTGTGAGAAATTTACTCCAGACACTCTCACACTCATCTCCTGGCTCTAGTTGTCAGTGAAGCTTCCAGTGCAGAGTCAATGAGAATTTGGACTGTGTGGGACAACGCTGTGTCAGGCAGCCCATGACATTCTCATGGTAGGGCTGGCCCTGGACTAGGGGCTATGGGCCCCAGATTCGGGGCTCTAGCCTCAATAGCCACCCCCTAACGATGCCACTGGTAACAGCAATACATGGAACAGGCTATCCGCTAACTGTGAAATCATAAGCATAATTATTTATATTCCCGCTCCAAAATAAACTTTATTATGAATCTTTGTGTTCACTTTACAGGGAATCAGAAGATACGATACTCCTGAAATGCTGCAGAACTGAAAAAATTATAATTAGGAAATAGTAGTTTATTATTTAAAAATTGTCTTAAAGGGGCTTGTATTTCATATTAATTTGTTAATTTTAAACTTTTAAAAACAAAACAAAAAATGTACTACAAACCCTGCTGACTACAAAATAACTTTTAAAACTGCAGTAATATGCATAAATATGCAGACACATTTATTCCAGCTGGCCAGGTCATCATGCTTTAAGTCAGCGGCATTCACCTTTCTGTTATCAGCTCATGTCCCTTCAGTGATCCCCAGATGACGGCTGTGTAGCTGAAACATGTCGGGTGGATCCCTCACGATTAGGGATGAGCTTCGAGTTCGAGTCAAACTCATGTTCGACTCGAACATTGGCTGTTCGCAAGTTTGCCGAACAGCGAACAAATTCGAATGCCGCGGAACACCCTTTAAAAGTCTATGGGAGAAATCAAAAGTGCTAATTTTAAAGGCTAATATGCAAGTTATTGTCATAAAAAGTGTTTGGGGACCCGGGTCCTGCCCCAGGGGACATGAATCAATGCAAAAAAAAGTTTTAAAAACGGCCGTTTTTTCAGGAGCAGTGATTTTAATAATGCTTAAAGTCAAACAATAAAAGTGTAATATCCCTTTAAATTTCGTACCTGGGGGGTGTCTATAGTATGCCTGTAAAGGGGCGCATGTTTCCTGTGTTCAGAACAGTCTGACAGCAAAATGACATTTTGAAGGAAAAAACTCATTTAAAACTACCCACGGCTATTGCATTGCCGACAATACACATAGAAGTTCATTGATAAAAACGGCATGGGAATTCCCCAAAGGGGAACCCCGAACAAAAATTTAAAAAATGACGTGGGAGTCCCCCTAAATTCCATACCAGGCCCTTCAGGTCTGATATGGATATTAAGGGGAACCTCGGCCAAAATTAAAAAAAAAAAAATGACGTGGGGTTCCCCCTAAATTCCATACCAGACCCTTCAGGTCTGGTATGGATTTTAAGGGGAACCCTGCGCCAAAAAAAAAAAAAAAAACGGCGTGGGGTCCCCCCAAAAATCCAGACCAGACCCTTATCCGAGCACGCAACCTGGCAGGCCGCAGGAAAAGAGGGGGGGACGAGAGTGCGCCCCCCCTCCTGAACCGTACCAGGCCACATGCCCTCAACATTGGGAGGGTGCTTTGGGGTAGCCCCCCAAAACACCTTGTCCCCATGTTGATGAGGACAAGGGCCTCATCCCCACAACCCTAGGGGTACAAAAGTACCCCTACCATTTCACTAAAAAACTGTCAAAAATGTTAAAAATGACGAGAGACAGTTTTTGACAATTCCTTTATTTAAATGCTTCTTCTTTCTTCTATCTTCCTTCATCTTCTGGTTCTTCTGGCTCTTCTGGTTCTTCCTCCGGCGTTCTCGTCCAGCATCTCCTCCGTGGCGTCTTCTATCTTCTTCTCCTCGGGCCGCTCCGCACCCATGGCAAGGGGGGAGGCTCCTGCTCTTCTCTTCCTCTTCATCTTCTTCTCTTCTTCTCTTCTTCTTTTCTTCTCTTCTTCATTTTCTTCTCCGGGCCGCTCCGCACCCATGCTGGCATGGAGGGAGGTTCCTGCTGTGTGACGGCGCTCCTCGTCTGACAGTTCTTAAATAACGGGGGGCGGGGCCACCCGGTGACCCCGACCCCTCAGACGCACAGTGACTTGACGGGACTTCCCTGTGACGTCACGGGGAATGCCACAGGGTAGTCCCGTCATGTCCCGTGTGTCAGAGGGGGGGTGGGGTCACCGGGTGGCCCCGCCCCCCATTATTTAAGAACTGTCAGACGAGGAGCGCCGTCACACAGCGGGAGCCTCCCTCCATGCCAGCATGCATGCGGAGCGGCCCGGAGAAGAAAATGAAGAAGAGAAGAAGAGAAGAAGAGAAGAAAAGAAGAAGAGAAGAAGATGAAGAAGATAAAGAGAAGAGCGGGAGCCTCCCCCCATGCCATGGGTGCGGAGCGGCCCGAGGAGAAGAAGATAGAAGACGCCGCGGAGGAGATGCTGGACGAGAACGCCGGAGGAAGAACCAGAAGAGCCAGAAGAACCAGAAGAACCAGAAGATGAAGGAAGATAGAAGAAAGAAGAAGTATTTAAATAAAGGAATTTTCAAAAACTGTCTCTTGTCATTTTTAACATTTTTGACAGTTTTTTTGTGAAATGGTAGGGGTACTTTTGTACCCCCTTACCATTTCACACGGGGGGGGCCAGGATCTGGGGGTCCCCTTGTTAAAGGGGGGTTCCAGATTCCGATAAGCCCCCCGCCCGCAGACCCCCACAACCACCGGCCAGGGTTGTGGGGATGAGGCCCTTGTCCTCATCAACATGGGGACAAGGTGTTTTGGGGGGCTACCCCAAAGCACCCTCCCAATGTTGAGGGCATGTGGCCTGGTATGGTTCAGGAGGGGGGGCCGCATTCTCGTCCCCCCCCCTCTTTTCCTGTGGCCTGCCAGGTTGCGTGTTCGGATAAGGGTCTGGTATGGATTTTTGGGGGGACCCCACGCTGTTTTTTTTTTTTTTTTGGCGCGGGATTCCCCTTAAAATCCATACCAGACCTGAAGGGTCTGGTATGGAATTTAGGGGGAACCCCACGTCATTTTTTTTTAAAATTTTGGCCGGGGTTCCCCTTAATATCCATACCAGACCTGAAGGGCCTGGTATGGAATTTAGGGGGACTCCCACGTCATTTTTTTTTTTTAATTTTGGTTCGGGGTTCCCCTTTGGGGAATTCCCATGCCGTTTTTATCAATGAACTTCTATGTGTATTGTCGGCAATGCAATAGCCGCGGGTAGTTTTAAATGAGTTTTTCCCTTCAAAATTTCATTTTGCTGTCAGACTGTTCTGAACACAGGAAACATGCGCCCCTTTACAGGCATACTATAGACACCCCCCAGGTACGAAATTTAAAGGGATATTACACTTTTATTGTTTGACTTTAAGCATTATTAAAATCACTGCTCCTGAAAAAACGGCCGTTTTTAAAACTTTTTTTTGCATTGATCCATGTCCCCTGGGGCAGGACCCAGGTCCCCAAACACTTTTTATGAGAATAACTTGCATATTAGCCTTTAAAATTAGCACTTTTGATTATTCATGTTCGTGTCCCATAGACTTTAACGGTGTTCGCGTGTTCGAACGAACTTTTTTCCTGTTCGCATGTTCTGGTGCGAACCGAACAGGGGGGTGTTCGGCTCATCCCTACTCACGATTACCGCTATTTGACCATTTTGAGCTGTTTTGATCTCTGAAATATATGAGTTTATATTTTATATTTTTATTTAATAAATCGATGTTTTAAACGTTATCACGCTATGTGAGTTTTATTTCTCGCATGGCATATGAAACTTCTGCTTGGCCCTACTGGATTGTTGGTGGATGTGGAAAGCTTTGGTGATACCCCTTTTGCTATAGCAAGTTGAAGATAGTTGACGAGTTACCCTGTTCAGACCGGTTGGTCAACAAGCCTTTCTGACTTGTAAGACGTAGGTCTTTTCAAGTCATGGAGTTCCAGTAGGCCTCCTGATGTTCCGGTGATGGTACTGCCACCCATCTAGACCCTCTGTTCACCTGTGGTTCCCTCATTATTTACCAACTTGCTGGATGTGATAAATTTCATCTACGTGTGAATTTGGGAGTCATCTTCCACCATTTCCAAATGCACAAACCCCCCCATAGACTTTCGGTGGTGGTTTTCTTTTTCACAATTTATTATTTATTTATACTTTGGACTCTTTATATGAATATGAGTGGTTGACTTGCCAAACTTTCACAGTTTTTCATTTTTTTGGTCACTAATATTTATATTGTATTTCAATTGTTATTTTGAATTGTATAGTGTCACTTTATTACAGACTTTACACCTTTGTTCTACAAGGGGTGATTAGGTTTTTTTACTGTCTTTAGGCACGTAAGACCTCTTGTTCAATATATATAGCGCTACACTTTTTTACTTTTTAGATTCAACTATATACATAGCATCTGCAAGATCAACATCAAAATATTAACGTACATGTGTTGTGAAGTGCCAAAACATATTTCCAACAGACATCTTAATCATTTATCAGGGCAAAAAAAAAGGGAAGACAGGAAAAAGTCAAGAGGGGAAAAAAGAGAAAGATCTAAGGTAAAGAAAGAAAGAAAGTAGGTCCGACCGGGAATCCATTTTACTCAAACCCAGGAGTCAGCTCCGTGCATCTGGAACCTGCGTCTGGCCCAACCACAAGTGTAAACTTAGCCTTAGCTCTGGTCCCTGTGTGCTCTATACTGGCAGGAGGCGAACACCCCTCTGGTGTTACTTGATAATAAGAGTGGCAGCTCCACTTACAGTATAAGTTAACCTCACACACCTGAGCTTTAAAGACGATCTGACTTTTAAATTGAATAATTGTGGATGATGAGTGATCTAAGCATATGAGGCACAACTATATACACATTAGGTTTCCAGGGTGCCTAATTTACTTATCTCTATACAAACTTTGTACAAGTATTGACTTATTCGTAGTAAAATAGGCGGACCTGTCCCTCTTCCTTGCAAACTGAACACCAAGGCAGGGGATCGGCAACGGTGTTTGAACAAAAGTCTCTTCCAGAACCTTATGGTACTTGAAGACAGATTTGTGTTTTGCAATCAATTCCATGCCTGATATAGATCCAGTAGTCGTATGGGGGGCACATGAACTGTATGTTAGGGGACTTCCTATAAAACATGAAACAAGAGTCCAAAAAGAAGAGTTTGCAAAAATAAATAGAAAAAGAGGAACCCCCTAGGGGTGGGACTTTAAAGGGAGTTCCTCTTTTTCTATGTTACAAATGGGATGTGGCACACCCCTTTGAGTGGTCCCATCAGTAACCCTTTTTCAGTGCAAAAATAAATAAGCTTATCCAATATATACACTGTGTAACTCATGCATAAGCATTCATAAAAGACAAAGATAGAGGCTAGACTCACAGGGGCCAGAGACACCCCAAACGCTTTGCCTTGACAAAGCAAAAGTCATATGGCAGCAAATGCAGCAAAATATTAGCCAATGTATCTATGAATCTAGACCCTCTGTTCACCTGTGGTTCCCTCATTATTTACCAACTTGCTGGATGTGATAAATTTCATCTACGTGTGAATTTGGGAGTCATCTTCCACCATTTCCAAATGCACAAACCCCCCCATAGACTTTCGGTGGTGGTTTTCTTTTTCACAATTTATTATTTATTTATACTTTGGACTCTTTATATGAATATGAGTGGTTGACTTGCCAAACTTTCACAGTTTTTCATTTTTTTGGTCACTAATATTTATATTGTATTTCAATTGTTATTTTGAATTGTATAGTGTCACTTTATTACAGACTTTACACCTTTGTTCTACAAGGGGTGATTAGGTTTTTTTACTGTCTTTAGGCACGTAAGACCTCTTGTTCAATATATATAGCGCTACACTTTTTTACTTTTTAGATTCAACTATATACATAGCATCTGCAAGATCAACATCAAAATATTAACGTACATGTGTTGTGAAGTGCCAAAACATATTTCCAACAGACATCTTAATCATTTATCAGGGCAAAAAAAAAGGGAAGACAGGAAAAAGTCAAGAGGGGAAAAAAGAGAAAGATCTAAGGTAAAGAAAGAAAGAAAGTAGGTCCGACCGGGAATCCATTTTACTCAAACCCAGGAGTCAGCTCCGTGCATCTGGAACCTGCGTCTGGCCCAACCACAAGTGTAAACTTAGCCTTAGCTCTGGTCCCTGTGTGCTCTATACTGGCAGGAGGCGAACACCCCTCTGGTGTTACTTGATAATAAGAGTGGCAGCTCCACTTACAGTATAAGTTAACCTCACACACCTGAGCTTTAAAGACGATCTGACTTTTAAATTGAATAATTGTGGATGATGAGTGATCTAAGCATATGAGGCACAACTATATACACATTAGGTTTCCAGGGTGCCTAATTTACTTATCTCTATACAAACTTTGTACAAGTATTGACTTATTCGTAGTAAAATAGGCGGACCTGTCCCTCTTCCTTGCAAACTGAACACCAAGGCAGGGGATCGGCAACGGTGTTTGAACAAAAGTCTCTTCCAGAACCTTATGGTACTTGAAGACAGATTTGTGTTTTGCAATCAATTCCATGCCTGATATAGATCCAGTAGTCGTATGGGGGGCACATGAACTGTATGTTAGGGGACTTCCTATAAAACATGAAACAAGAGTCCAAAAAGAAGAGTTTGCAAAAATAAATAGAAAAAGAGGAACCCCCTAGGGGTGGGACTTTAAAGGGAGTTCCTCTTTTTCTATGTTACAAATGGGATGTGGCACACCCCTTTGAGTGGTCCCATCAGTAACCCTTTTTCAGTGCAAAAATAAATAAGCTTATCCAATATATACACTGTGTAACTCATGCATAAGCATTCATAAAAGACAAAGATAGAGGCTAGACTCACAGGGGCCAGAGACACCCCAAACGCTTTGCCTTGACAAAGCAAAAGTCATATGGCAGCAAATGCAGCAAAATATTAGCCAATGTAATGAAAAAGCAAAACACTAAGGCTGGGTTCACACTGTTGCGAATTGGATTGGATTGGTTTCCCCGCACCAATTTGGAGAGCAGGAGAATGTGACCGGCTCTCTCTGGAGCCGGTTCGCACATGTCCACAGCGGCTCCGGTGTGAATTGCACAGGAGCCCTGTGCATCTTTTGGTCCATTTCAGGTTCAAATTCAGCCCAAAATTCGGGGCTGAAATCAGACCAAAAATGGTGAATGGAGACTCACCAGACTCCTGCTGTGAGCCGCGGCATTCTCCAGTGTGAACCCAGCCTTAAACTTACAAATAAAACACCACACCATGAAATTTATACATATACCGAAAGATATCTCAAACAACTCCAAAGAATACAATGAAGCCCTTTACAGTCTACTAGACACCATATTAAACCCTCAGAGTGTGGACAAGTCAGAGTAGATTAAAGCGTGTATTATATACTCTGCTAAGCCAGCCATGCCATCCACAAAAAAAAACAGTAACATAAGTCAATATCGGTATACTAGGAACTAGTCCATGCAGGGAACTAGTATGAGTGATTAGGAATGTCATAACAGGGACAGCTTTGGGACCAAACATTCTCAACTTGAAATACTACCAATTGTTTCAAGGGCAATGATCTAAGTATTTGCTAGATGGCTACAAACCCACCCTAGATCCCTATCACTCCAGAAAGTCCAGATCTACAAGAACTCCTTGAGGCCAATGTAATTGTTTTTTCAAAATAAAGGACAGATTCTAATCTCTGTGCCCACTACAGTCTCTTGTCTTTGTAAAATATAGACCTATTTTTTTCTCTAAAATAATAGCCACCAGTCGTTCCCCAAGTTTACAATGACTTACTAATTTCAGCCAAGTGGGCAAATGGCACCCTATCAGATTTATTTTCTATATACAATGGGACATAACCAAGGACTATCTCCTTTTGTTTTTATCCTTTCAGCCATTCCTTCATATCATCCAAGCAAACTCAGAAGTCAAAGGTGTCACACTAGGGGGCACAAATGATAAAGTTGCAACATATGTGGATGACCTTTTATTTTTCTTTACTCAATCTTCCTAATTTACAGAAATCCTTTGCACATTTTTGGACATCTCTCTAAGTTTAAATTTAACTTTCAAAAATCAGAAGCACTCAATGTATGTATTAAGGAAGCTGAGAGCAAAGACCTTAGCAAAAACTTCCCCTTCAAATAGACTACAACATTGATCAAATTTATACGTACCCAATTATCAGGAAACCACATTAACTATATGACTTGAACTTCTCCCACTCTTGAAATGCATCTGAGCAGATCTTAATCAATGCACCTTAGTAACATTCTTATGGTTTGGACAATGTAATAAAATTAAAATAAATGTGTGACAGACCTAGCCGGGAGAGAGACTTTTGGAGGGGACTGAATGCTAGCCTCTTGCCGATCGATCGTGGGCCCTGGCATTTGGGGGAATGGTGCTCTTTGTGAGCTGTATGCCTGGGGACCCTTGAGGTGGTATTACTGTGGATTCGGGTCCTGGTCCCCCAGGACACACAGACTTTGGGGACCCTGGATTTGCCATATTAGAAATAGTGGCTGATTCATAATGCTGGGACAAATACTGTTAGGAGATGCTGATGTCAATTCCAGCCACCTGTCTGTCTGTTGCCTGCTAGAATGTGTAGTGTACATAAGTCTAGAGTCATTAGATCCCCATTGTTGTTTGTGTTAATTAACTCTGCTATTGTGTGAAGAAGAGTTCGGTGTGGATTTGTGATAATGTTGATTGGGTTTTCTGAGCTACAAGACGGCCAGTCTGGCCTAAAGGTGATGTCTGAGTCATCTAGGCTGTCTAAAGGGATTAGTTAATTAGCCCATGTTAATTAGGTTTCTGGTCACAGGTGTATGTTCAGAGTAATATGAGCAGGAGGTATGCACCTCCTCTTTTACTGTATAAAAGAGCCTGTATTCCTCAATAAAGGAGATTCCTGTTTGAACTTACATACAGCCTGCCTGGTGTTTGTTCTGAGCTACACAACTGGATTAGAACGGCACATAGCTGTAGTTCTAGTCCCAGGGCATCGGATGACCAAACCATCAGATGTTGCGATCTGCAATCTGATTCTTTAGCTGCAGAAGAGTGTCGGGAGAGTGGAACCGAGTGAGCAGGGGCTCGTTACAAAATGTTCTTCCTAAAATATTTTACCTACTCCAGGCAATGCCATGCCATATCCCCCAACTTTTTTTTACAAAGTCAAAACCATCTTCCTGAAATTCATACTGTATATACTATGCAGCGAGGCACCTGGGCAGAATCACAGACTGGTGAAGACAAAAAAACAGAAAGAGATTACTCAGGATACAGATTACGCCTCTCTGGTATTCTGGAGAATGCTACAACTACACAATATTTTCACCTCTCTCCCAACACCCATGACTTACCATTGCCCTTTAACTACATTTGAAAGGATGTGTCTGTAACTAGGACTCATCAGGCATACTTTATCCAAGCTGTACATGTTACTGACAATGTCTGACCTTCACAAAATGTTAAGAATACCTCCATGTTTCTTTTTTCACTAACCACAAGGAAAAAATTATGTGCTTCATGCACAAATCCACCATCACCAACACTTATCAAAAAGCAGGATACAAAATGCACACCTGTTGGAATAGGTTGCCAACAAGACTACCGTAGTTCTACCAACAGTGCTGGACACTTGCTGGTGATGTGGTAAAGGGACAGGCAAATCATTACACATATTTAGGAACTTTGCCAAGTAGTAGGTTCTGGACAACTGTCACATTGAAAATCAAGAGATTTTGTCTCCTATACCTTATGACCCGACCTTCTTCCTTCTCTATTACAACAAATTCCGTGCAAAACTGACCAAAAATCTCTAATTATCCACCAGGTCAATGCTTCCAGAACCTGTATCCCAGTGTGGTGGCATCAGCCAGAACCTCTGACAGTGATTTGCCAGGATTAATGACATCAAAACAATGAAAGATTTTACTTCAATGCTTAAAGGGACAGTGAATGCCCTC
Source organism: Lithobates clamitans (assembly GCA_037952925.1). Lineage (NCBI taxonomy): Eukaryota > Metazoa > Chordata > Amphibia > Anura > Ranidae > Lithobates > Lithobates clamitans. The sequence goes on along the minus strand of JBBGZY010000279.1, from coordinate 5,624,929 downwards.
AGACACAGGTGGTTCTACTGGTTGGAATCCGTATCCCTTCGAGAATATATAACACTTCTAACCATGTAAATAGAACAAGAATAGTGTGACAAGAATACTTGTCTGCTGGCATTGTATTTAAGACTTTGTAGTGTCAAGACCCTTCCTTCCCCCCTTTTTCCCTTCCTCCCTATCTCTCCCCTCCCACCATCTAACTCCATCTTATTAATCTTTACCCTTCCCTTACAGTTACCCACCCTCTTACTCCTCCTCTTACTGTCTTACTCTTAGCAAAGCATATCTCACACTCTGTGAAGACAGAAAGGACATATGCTCACGATTCAATGTGTATACTCTTAAGTTTAGGGCCTCTCCCTGCTCCCTTGTTCATGGCATGTTATGAATAAAAGATTTTCTGGACTTTAAGGCTTAAAGAAGACGCATTCACTTACATTTCCATAGTGCCTTTTTATGACGATGATGGAATATGAATGTACTGTTTATTTACATATCATTTTGCCTACTTTCTTCAGTTTGACTTTTATTGTAATTTCTGTTTGCACTTGCTGGAAATTGCGTAAAAAAAATAAAATAAATAAAAATGGTGACCTTTGTTACATTTGTTATAACCATTGTGAAATACTGATCAGCCACTACAGGAAATATGTAATGGTTTTTGCTGTTGCTAAGAGTGGTATTACCAAATAAATAATACAAGGAATCATATGACAGACTGTGTAGATTATAACAATGGTCACAACAAAGACATGAAAGAGTACAATTGTTTGTGTGCAAGCCATTCAGGTAGAATGTGTATATTATTATTATCGTTTAGTTGAGGAATGGCCTATAATTCAGAAACCATTCACGTAGACATTGAGGTAACTACATAAGGTTAACAAACCTTTTTTTGTGCAATACATACGTATTGTATTTAAACACATGTATATTTTACAAATTCATATACACTATGGTAAAGGACACATACAGTTTTAGGTAATGCAGGGATATTGTTCAACACTATTTTGTTTTTCTTCTACAATTCAATATTTGATACAAATTTTCAAGAGATACAAATATCACCACGTTACTCTATCCAATTAATACCTCACGTTCTGTCATTGCACAGATTAACAGACTTGTTCACAGTGATTAGAACATTTCTTCAATTAACATGCTGTTTAAAACTTGGAAGAAAACCACGGTTAATGAGATCCTGGCAAGGTGACACATTGTGGCTTCTCTACACAGTGGTGGGGGCCTGTCTGTGTTTGTTGTTAACTTGTTTTACATAGTTATTTGAGATCTGACAAGATGTTTAAGTTTAGAGCTGGGAAATAACAGGAGCCATGTGCTGGGAGTCATATGTAATTGAAAGAATCCGTGTTGCATAGACAGCATTATGCTTCCACGGTCATGAACCTGTATCATTAAGGCTGCCAGCTCACAAACATCAACCATGGGCCAGTATTAATGAAGCAGATGTATTAATTTCCCATTTCAGAGAAGCTAGGCAACTAGCAGACTAGCTGGATGCTACGTTCTCCCTTTTTGCAATCTGACAGCACTATTAATGATCTTTAATGCCCCACAGGCACTAATGGGTCCCACTGGGAGTCCAGAAATACTGCAATTTGTATTGAGGATTTAAACATAACAAAAAAGCTTGATGCCCAGGGGAGAGGGAGCTTGATCAGCAGCTTCCCCGTCTGGAATTGCACAAGAGAATAATAAATAATTAAATCAAGCATTCTGCTTTAAGTGGCAGAGAGAGTGTGATTGTCACTAGCAATAGACAGCTTGTTAACACCAATGGTGTATGAACAAACAACAGTCAACAGTCACTGAAAGGAGAGAACACTGTACACCATATCATTTAAATGGTTTATGTATCGCCAGGGGACAGGCAAATTGGCATGGACTCATACGGGGTCTACTCCCCATTACCACGTTTCAACAGAAAAAAAAACATCTGCTCCTATGTTAAGTCAGTTTTTTTATCTGAAGTGAAAATACTGTATCATACAGAAAGAGTATGTTTAATGAAGCTGTTGTACCAAATATACATAAAAGATGCAGATGGTCCATAAAGGATACTATTACTCTGACATGGTCAATCAAATAAAAGTGAAGCTTATGTGTATGGGTGCAGGTATAGTTGGTAGCAGCTCTACTTATCTCCCTATGGTGTGATATACTTTCTGTCTTTTGTGATATTTATTATCACAGGGATTATTAAAAAAAAATTGTATTATTCTGACACGGAATGCTGCTACATACCATATTAGTATACTGAAGCACATCTAGTCATTCAAAAGAAACAAACAATAAAAAAATACATAAATAATAATAATAATAATAATAATAATAATAATAATGTGACATATTAATGGTACAGCCCAGTATCAAGAATTGAAACTGCAATTACAGATTCAACTAACAGTGCCACATGCTCAGCAAGTACTACAGCATAAATATAAAACAAGAGATCTCCATGAAGAGCATTGCTATTGAAAAGTGTTCCAATAATTCAAAATTTTAAAACTCAATTCATTGACAGAATTTAGTGTTGAACTGAAATGAATATTATTTTTAAACAGGATATATATTTATGTATATAGTGCCAACAGTTTGCACATTACAATAAAATTCAATACAGGAGGAATCAGGGGGCCCTGCTCATTAGAGCTTACAGTCTAATGCTGCGTACAGACGATCAGACATTCTGACAACAAAATCCTGTATTTATTTCCGACTGATGTTGGCTAAAACTTGTCTTGCATACACACGGTCGCACAAATGTTGTCGGAAATGGCGAACATCAAGGACGCGGTGACGTACAACACGTACGACGAGCCGAGAAAAATGAAGTTCAATAGCCAGTGCGGCTCTTCTGCTTGATTCCGAGCATGCGTGGAATTTTGTGCGTTGAAATTGTGTACACACGATCGGAATTTACGACAATGGATTTTGTTGTCGGAACATTTGAGAACCAGCTCTCAAATTTTGTTTGTCAGAAATTCCGACAAAAAATGTTCGATGGAGCCTACACACGGTCAGAATTCCTGACAACAAGCTCACATCGAACATTTGTTGTTGGAAATTCCAAGTGCCTGTACACGGCATAAGAAGGAAGGTCAAATGATACAAAAGGTAATAACTGTGGGGGATGAGATGAGGGAGAAAATAAAAGTATAGTTGTTAGGTAGGGGCAAGATAGGCTTCCCTGAAGAGAAGGGATCTTTCAGGGATCGTCTAAATGTGGACAGAGTAAGAGACAGCCACACAGATTGGGGTAGGGAGTTCCATAGGATGGGAGAGGCTTGGGAAAAATTCTGGAGGTGGGCATGAGAGGAGTTGACAGGGGATCAATAGAGCAGGAGGTCTTGGGAGGAGCAAAGAGAACGATTAGGTTGATATTTTGATTCTAGGTTAGTTATGTAGCTGGGGGCCGAGTTGTGGTTGGCTTTGTAAGTTGTTGTTAGTATTTTGAATTTTTTTTTTCCAATTTTTTTTTATTGGTATTTAACAATATGATATACATGTATTCCACTTGTATACATGTACACACTTCAGCAATGTTACAGTATCAAAGCTGGCAGATATTGAGTAGTAAAGTCAACCAAGAAAGCAAATTAACCACTTCAGCCCCGGAAGAATTTACCCCCTTCCCGTCCAAAGCACTTTTTGCGATACGGCACTGAGTCGCTTTAACTGACAATTGTGCGGTCATGTGAGGTTGCACCCAAGCAAAATTGACATTTTTTTCCCAAAAATAGAGCTTTCTTTTGGTGGTATTTGATCACTTTTGCGGTTTTTATTTTTTGCGCTATAAACAAAAAAAGAGTGACAATTTTTTTCTGCGATTTGTATCGTGACTGCAACATTGCATCGGACACACCGGACACTTTTGACACCATTTTGGGACCTAGTGACATTTATACAGCGATTAGTGCTAAAAAATGCACTGATTACTGTGTAAATGACACTGGCAGGGAAGGGGTTAAACACTAGGGGGCGCTCAAGGGGTTAACTGTGTTCCCTCACTGTGTTCTAACTGTAGGGGGGATGAGCTCACTAGAACATGACAGTGATCACTGCTTCCAATCACTGGGAGCAGTAGATCCCTGTCATGTTGCTAGGCAGAACAGGGAAATGCCTTGTTTACATAGGCATCTCCCCGTTGTGCCTCTTTGTCTCACGATTGCGGGCCACTGGCAGACATCAAGTCTGCGGGACCAGCGGGCACGCTCATGTGGTGTGCGCCCACTAGCCCGCGATTTAAAGGGGGCATACAGGTACACCCATTTGTGCAGCCGTGCCATTGTGCCAACGTATATCGTTGTGCGCTGGTCGGCAAGTGGTTAAACTAGAGAAACAAGGCTGGGTACAGTTAGTATTTTGAATTTAATTCATTGGGTGAGCAGGCAGCAGAGAGGTCCAGGACTAGAAGTACAGAATAATGTCTATTCTCTTTAGCCGTTAGCAGATTGTGAGTTTTAGGAGAGAAGTTTCTGTGGAGTGTTGAGGGTGAAATGCAGACTGAAGGGGATCAAGAAGGCAATTTTCAGTGAGATGATCGCTCAGTCGATTGCAGACCAGACATTTAAGGAGTATGGAGGAAAAGGGGAGCGAGGAGATTGGGCATATTCGTGGGGTCCAAAGAGGGCTTTTTAAGTATGGGGGTAACTAGCGTGTGTTCTGACAGTATAGAGAAGATCCCTGTAGTTGCAGTTGTGGCATATTTTTCCATGTCTGAGATCACTTTGTCATACTGACAAAAAACTTGAAAGGTTTAGAGGAATGTAATGACTGTTCTGTCAATGGATAGGGAGATATATGTACCAGAAGACCAGGTAACAGGCTGAGCAAAACGATAGTGAAACATACATTTTCTCATTTTCAAATTGTTAGACTGCCACTAGTGAACCTTGCCTCAGCTATATCATCACATTCTGAGCTACTTATAGAACATTTAACTAATGTTTGCTTTAAGCATGATCTTATTCTCTTTTACTGGCATCTGATGATTGAAGTATATTACATCAGTGGGCATAGATGAGATATACAACTTTGTTTTGATCAAAGATAGTATGTCTGGACAATATCAGAAACAAGGCTTTTGGCTACTAATGGAGCAAAGGTTTTGGAGAGCCATCCTAATTGAATGTACTTTATGGCACTATTACATGATTGAATGTATGATGAAAGCCACAAGGTATGTTGATAGAGAAGTAATTTTCATTGTTTATACCTCCCATAAAACAAATTATAAAATATTGTTTGGAGAACAATCTACATATATTATTTTGACATTTCTAGTGACTGACCTCTCTATTCTCCAGGCATGTTATCTACAGACAGTAGAAACACTGAATACAAATATTTGCCATTTGCCTTTGTCCAGTTCACCTGCATTGGTTTGGTGTCAGAGCTCCACACTGCACTATGACACAAGGTCACACTACTGGTATTATTCTACAATTGACTGCATTGTATGACAGATATAATCTGAAATGATGCTGTCCATAATTCATTTATTCATTCATCATTCACCTCAGTCTAACAATCCTTTTGGTTGCACAGATACCTGTTTTTTGGCATGTATTATTTTGTTTGCCATTAATCTTGTCAGCAGAGTATTCTTCTCAAATCTTTGGAAGATATTTGGCAAGACATACTACATCAGATAAACCAATAACTCAGTCCTGTTTGGGACAACTGGTGACATATTTTCCCCTGTCTTTCCAGTATTTCAGGTCCTGCACTACTATATCCATGGAACAAGCTTTAAACACGAAAACTTGGAATAACTTTTACTGAAAAGAAAGTTTTGACCATTGTAGTAAAGGACATTAACTTGCACATTCCACAGAGCAATTTAAGCATTATTGTCATTTTCTGTTAGAGAAAGTCGTCAATCTCACCCTAAAGCACACACTTATGCCCTGTACACACGGTCGGATTTTCCGATGGAAAAAGTGTGATTGGATTGTGTTGTCGGAAATTCCGATCGTGTGTGGGCTCCATTGGACTTTTTCCATCGGAATTTCTGACACACAAAGTTTGAGAGCAGGCTATAAAATTTTCCAACAACAAAATCCAATCGGTTAAATTCCGATCGTGTGTATACAAATCCAACGCACAAAGTGCCACGCATGCTAAGAATAAATTAAGAGATGAAAGCTATTGGCAACTGCCCCGTTTTTTAGCCCTGACGTACACGTTTTATATCACCGCGTTCAGAGCGATCAGATTTTCTGACAACTTTGTGCAACCGTGTGTATGCAAGACAAGTTTGAGCCAACATCCGTCAGAAAAAATCCATGGATTTTGTTGTCGGAATGTCCGATCAATGTCCGATCGTGTGTACAGGGCATTACAGTTTTTTTCTTTCATTTAACCCGCTGAAAAAAATTGACAGCTCCAGTCGGATCTCCCCCGCTGAGGAACGCAGGGGAACGAACCCCAGCCAGAACACTCCAGTCAGCGCTCTCAGCCATTGGCTGAGAGCGCTGATCAGGAGCTGGTCGACTGCTGGTTTTCCAGCATGCTCATCCAACAGAAGCCTGTCAAACATCCAGCTTCTGTCAGACTGGCTGACGTACACACGGGCTGAATGTCAGCCAGTTTTTATTGAACCAGCCGATGTCTCCTGACATTTGGCCCCTGTGTCCTAGGCATAAGCAACTGCATCAGGAACACATTTAACAGTTTTTCATAATGGTGGGATTTACAAAGCTCAGTGTGTATGAACAGGGATTCATAGCTTGGACTAATGTTCCCCTGCAGCCCCGTCAAATTTAACTGCTTTGCCCCCTCTCTCTTCAGTATTACTGCTGGACAAGCTCCAGCTGAGCGATGTACGTAATATGCTAATATGTGCCCTATTTTATATCTTAATAAACATCAAGTGTGCTTTTATAATGATGCTACAAACGGAAATGAGTATCTCATTTGCATTCAATCTGAAAACAGATGCACTATGGAGGAATCCTAAAAATAATATATAATATTTATTTTCTCTGTGTCATATTTACATATCTAATATGATATTCACACTTCTGCCATAAATACCAGAATGTATAATTGTTGTTGTTTTCCTATTAATTTAGCCTAAGGATAGAAGTATGGGAGCTTGAATTGCTGGTTTCATTGGCCAAGGAGCCACTGACCTGGAAAAAGCATTCAGGAAGTGAACTTAGACTTTTGTGACTTCTTTAAGCAGCATTCCGGTCTTAGGTCAGTGATTTACTACATGGTATATAAAAGATGACGAGGACAGCACCAAGAGCTTCCTCTTTAACAAAAAAGTCATCAATGGCCGCTACTCTTTCATTGTCTTCACATACTCATTGGTTTACACTCATCATCTTAGTACTGAGAACATACATTGTATGCCCTAAAACCTCCCCCTGCTGGACAAACTTTTGATGATCCCAGCAAATATTTAACAACAAAAAATAAATATAAATATTTAAAAAGCCTCTAGTAGCATCTTCTGCTTCACTGGTCACTGTAATAATAAGCTGCAGTAAACAGTAAATACTATAATGTAATTATCTTGTTACATTATAGTTAGTCACAGCTGTCAGAAAGAGCTAATTACAATGTAACAGTTTTGTTACATTGTAATTAGCTGCAGCACATCTGCAAATAAAATTCTCTTTTCCTTTTAAAATTTGTCCTATGTAACCTCCAATTTATCCCTAGATAACCTCTATCTGTTAGCTAACTTTTACACCAAACTTTTTTTTTTTTTTTTACCATTTGTATGTATATGTATTGTAGTTATGTGAAATAAAATAGTGGCAGAAAAATATCTGCAAAAAAAGACAGTAACACAGATTTTTTAAAAACTATCACTGATCAAACTTGAAAGTATATAGATATAAATATAGAGAATAAATCATTTTTTGAACAGTAATACTGCCAGAGAAAATCATAATTTTATTCCAATGCAGTACAGTATGCATCACTTTGATATCATAAACAATGACAAAGTTACTGCTAAGTCAGAAGGCTTATAGTCAAAATATAACAAAGTGCAATTATTAAGGTGCATTTAAATGTTATTCTGCAATACATTTGCTGAGAAAATAAGAGCTTCCCAGCTACCAAAATATGAATGTATGAATAAAGTGCATTTTATTCAAGATGGACGTGATCACAAGTTATTGTGTTTGAACAATCACTACAGAACTCTCTTCAGAAAAAAAGCATTACTACACACTTTGGCTCATTTAGAAAATGTAAATAGTAGGATATAACTCATTCTTCTGCTTAAAGGGACAGTGTGGGAAAGTACTGTATACCACTGTTTGGCCTGAGCTACACAGGTGATTCCTGAAAGCTGTGTTGTGCAAATTGGAATTTTAACCTGCTTTCTTACTAATGATCTTGCTCTTTCTGACAAGTAATGCACAAGGAATATGCCACACAAGCTAAAGCAACATTAGATATCTATGAGAAAAAAACTAAAACAATGTGAAAACATTTAAAAGAATGGGTTCATGCATAGTAGTAATAAACAAGGGTTCCTTCACACAGCAAAAGCCCAATGCAATGTGCATCGTTAAACATCCCATTCAAAATGAATGGGCTAAAATGCATGGCAACACATAGGAAATTGGGAGCAGGTTGCACATTTTTATAGTGCAATGCAACACACATCACATTGTGCTTTGTGTTGTGGTACATTGCAGTGCACATGTATTTGAAGGTACATTTGGGTGCTATTCACAATGAATGGCTCTGAAGAGCACAAACACCTTACCATCGTGTAAATAGGCCCATAGACTTTGTTTACATAGACCATAGCATAGCATTTGTTTACATAGACCATTCTATAAGAGCAGAGTTTACAATGAGGTTTTGCAAAGCATTTGTAAAGCTTTCTGCAAACTTTAAGCAGCTTTGTTTAAGTATTAAAAGAAAATCTGAGCTCCATGGAAACCCATTGGTCTTTTCTCCTGTAATGGTGGGAGTGAGCATTGGCTATTTTCTGGAAAAGGTGAACTTAACCATTAAACTGGAGCCATTTGGTGCTTTAAGGGTATATTCACACCAAGTGTGGTGTTATTTTGTTGGGCAACTATTCCAGGGGAAATCCCACCACACCTCCACCGCAAGACAAGGAAAAATGCCATGTCTCCAGTGTGGCCAGTTCACAACACTTTGTTGCAGTGGTGTGGGCAGTTTGCACTGAAAACAAGTGCTGCATGCAGAATTTTTTTCCAGCATAGCGTGGGTCACTGCATGCCAATCGATAGAGATCTATGAAATGCGTGACATTTCAATAAATGTTATTTATAAAAAAATCTATGGGCTGGTGTTAATAAGCACTAAACTTTCTTGCTGCAGGTCAGTTTTTTTCTGAAGTTTCTTTTTTTTATTTTTTTTATTAAGAAACTACTTATACCATTACCAATAGGTAAATGAAAATTGTCAATATGATGTAACAGAACAAGATAAAATTATATAACTATTTTTAAAGTGTTTATAGAACAGTACATTATACAGTAGATACCACAAGCATTGTATTGATAAAGCATAGTCCACATCTGCTTTGTCGCCCCCTTGGCGCCCCTGCATTTATATTTATATTGATTTTAATATTACTCAATTGTAAATATTGAGGCTACGTTAGCCCTTTTGTTCGGGATAAAATTTATTCCGATTATGATTCTTATGTATTATACTGATACATTTTTTCCTTTCCTTTGTTAGCCCCCTGCAGCCACAATTGGTGTGGTGCTGTCCGGTTGATTCCTTTGGGGGGGTCGCGGTGCCTTATCCACCATCGGGGATACGTGGGTAGGTATTTGGATATGGGGGGTTCACTAGTCATGGAGAGCCAATTACAGCCATGCCATGCTTCCAGCATTCATAAAATATAAAACATGTCTCCTTTTTTTTATACATGCTAATTATCACTAATATGTATATTATTGTGTGCTTTTTCTGTTTTATCTAGAATCTACATATTTGCACAGGTTAACAACATCATTACCCCTGAAGAAGCCAATGTTTTGGCGAAACATGTAGGAACTTATTACCTGTAACGTATTCTGGCCTTTTAACTTTAAGGCTTGTTTCAAATGTATATTCCTTTGTTCTGTTTGTGTTCACACACCCATGTATGTATATAATATATTCTTTTGTTTCTATCTTTGTATCAAATAAAATTTAAAAACTTTTTATGTACTCCATGTACTGATTACATTTTTTGGCACCATTATAATCCCCTTTCCCTATCCTTACTTAATTTTTCAAACAAAATTTGGGATGAGGTGCCTTATATATTGAGGACCTTTCAGCCATACTTCATGTTTTTACTGGGGTTTCTGGATGTTGTTTTTTTTTTTGGTGAGAAGCAGTCATGGCGATTGAAGATGGAGTGACAAAGGGATTTTTTGGGGACTTCAATTTTTTAAATAAAGGACTTGCCAAACATTTGGGTGTCTTTATTTCTAGGTTACAACTTTTTTTTGTGAATGAGTAAGGGTACTATGTACCCAGTGCTCATTTACATGGGGGGGCAGTATGTGGGGCCCCCACATTATTAAAGGGTCTTAAAAAATTATGAGAGGCCTACCACCCACAGATCCCCACAAGCAGTAGGTAAGGGTTATGGTGACCTTGTCCTCATCAATGAGGTGCTTTGTCAGGAAAGACCCCCCATGTTGAGGGCAAGTGGACTGATATTGTTTAGGAAATGGGGCACAGGCTTGTCCTCCCCATTACCTGGCCAGGCTGCATGCTTGGATTAGGGTCTGGTATGTATTTTTGGGGCAACTCATACACATTTTTATTTTCATTCTTGCTGTAGGATGGGCTACAGAAAAAATTTAATTTACAAAGAAAAAAATGAAAGTTCAATTTACCAGCAAATGACATTCTTTGCCTGCTTCTTAAAAAAAAAAAAAAAAAACACACACACACTTTTCTGGGGGTCTGTATTCCTCCTGCTATTTCCCATAGTCCCAGGCTCCCTGGAGGGACAGGGGACCCTGAGAACCATGGAGAGTAGGAGGGGGGGGGGTGTGCCTAGAGAGCCCCATAAAAGTGATCAGGCACTCTTCAGCTGCCTGATCACTTTTATCAGAAAGCCCTTTGCTGGCTCCTAAAGACAGTAACAAGCTCACCACTGCTGAAGCAGCCATGAGCTTAACTTATCCACTTACCATGCTGTTCATAAACATACCTTGGTAGATAAGTGGTTAAAGGAATTAGACATGTTTAATGCTTCATTTTAAGTATTTTGAAATCATTGTTCCTGACTGAATGGATTTTTATTTTTTTGCATTAGTACATGTTCCCCAAGTTATTGTCTACAGTACACCCATATTCTTTTTTTATGGCACCCCCTTTGCCTATTATTCCAGAAAATGGCCATTTTTAATTTGACAGATTTGGCTCCCATTGATTTGAGTTGGGTTTGGGTTCAGCATCTAAACTTCTTTGTTGATTGAACCCTGGTAAACTAAACCCAGGGAAATTTGGCTCATCACTAATCATGAATAGACATTTAACTGTGTAATTAATGGCTGGTTTGCACATTACTCTATGTGAGTGGTTGTTCTGTAAAAAATAAAGGGCAACATATTTTTATTAAAATAAAATATGTTGAACGTGCCTGCTTTGCACAACAATATTGCACAAAGCAGTCCCTATCTCATCTTTGGCAGTGTTTTATGACCATTCTGGACCTAATTGTTGTAGTATAGGTATAGTTTCAGGGGCTATAGTTAGAAAATTCGGTGACATTTTTGCACATTTGTCTTGTAATTCTGCCATCTGTTACTTAATAATTTAAACTATCAACTCTCTTTAAATGAACAGGATTCACACCTGTAAAAAGTTCCAGTAACAATACAGCTTCCCCTACAGTTTCTGTTTTAATTGAAATGAATTTGAACTAGAACATGCCTCTAACACAGTACAGTGCAAAAAGTTGTGAAGAAAAGTGAGAAGTAATTTGCTCCAATGATTATCAGCCTTTTTTTTCTCCATTTTTTTTAAATATTTTAGTGATGTTTTGGCTGTAAATCCTGGACAAATCAGTGAACAAATACTGACTGAGATTTATTTTGAAACAGATTCCTTGTGCTTTAACAAAAATATTTTTTTTCTTTTACAAATGCAATCCAGCTTTCTATCCCCATAACCTCCATGTTTATTTTTGTATGTCAAGTATATTTTGCCATTTCAAATTACACTAGAACACATTTAAGATGCTGTTTAAACCCTGAAAATGAGTAGCAGATTTTGTTAAAGGCATACAGTTAAAAAAAAGCAAGAGGAAAAACCATGAGCAAAATATAATTCTGAGATGTAAAAATAAAATAACTCTGAGATGTTACCTTGACCTACCTTGACTTATTACCTAGGTTGAAGATTGTATTGAATCAGCAATAATAGTAACACAATACTGAGTAAGATACATTAGAACAAGATTATCTTAATGTCTTAGTCTTGAATTGGAAGCTAAGTAAAGTAACAATAAAGTAAGCTCAAAAGAGGCTAAAAAAATAAACTATGTCACAGAACTGAGCTGTAGAAACATATCTCCAAACAGGATTACATATTTTTTTCAGCTATATACATATGCAGCATTATATGTAAAATGAAGATGGTGTAAAATGATCAAGCTGCATAAAGATCCTATTTCCCTTGAGGCATCACCCACACACATGTATGCTCACAAAATATGAATGTGTACGCTTATGTGAAAGATCTTGTACTGTTCCAATCTCAAAGGATAAATAGGGCATTCAGGAAAAATTTCAACCAAACACATTTATTCTCGCATACAGCATTTCCTGAGTTATCTATTTCCTTACACATAGCCTGACTGTTAACCAATCCTGCTGAAATCTTACATAGTAGACAACATGAAGCCAATGCACCTTTAGAAGCACCCAAACGTGAATACGTATGTTTTTCTCAAGTTTAAGCGTATTGTCCATATAAAAGGTTGTGCTAGAGCAGTGGTCGCCAAATTGTGGCCCGGGGGCCAGATGCGGCCCTTTGCTTACTTTTATCTGGCCTTGGAGCATTATTCCCTCCCACTATCAGCAACAGTGGGGCATAGTTCCTGCCAACAACAATGTTGCACTAGTCCTCTCCCTGACACCAATGATGAGGCACTATTCCACCCACTGACACCAATGATGGGGCACTAGTCCTCTCACTGACACCAATGATAGGGAACTATTGCTCCCACTGGTACCAATGATGGGGCGCTATTCCTCCCACTGATACCAATGATGGGCACCATTCCTCCCACTGGCACCAATGATGGGGCGCTATTCTTCCCACTGATACCAATGATGGGACACTATTCTTCCAACTGACACCAATGATAGGGAACTATTCCTGCCACTGACACCAATGATGGGGCACTATTCCTCCCACTGACACCAATGATGGAGCACTATTCCTCCCACTAAGACCAATAATAAGGAACTATTCGTTCCACTGACACCCATGATAGGGCACTATTCCTCCCACTGACACCAATGATGGGGGGGGGCATTCCTCCCACTAATCAACTATGGGGCACTATTTCTCCACCTAATACCAATGCTGGGGCATTGTTTACTCTCACTAGGTCCAAGGGCACTTTCTATACACTGGCTACAGTTCAGCCCCCTTAAAGTTTGAAGGACAGTAAAGTGGCCTTTTGTTTGGAAACTTTGGAGACCCCTGGGCTAGAGGATTAATGACTGATTAAAGAGGTTTCTCAAAATAAGAACACCCTTATAGCTATCAATACAAAAAAAGTATGGCAAATATATTATTTTTTCATTGCATTAAGTTGCAAAACCAAGTCTATGAATTGTTTTATTGTTTTAATAGTAACATGGAAATTGTAGGTGTAAGGGTAGACAGATGACAGTCACAGTCTTGACCAAGCTCCGTTGCTTTGACTGTAGTGGAGAAAAATAAATGGTCAGAATCTTGTATATTGTATGCCAAAGGGTATATTGTATAAAGAAAAGAGAATTTTGGAACTTTATATGAGGAATCGACTATTAAAGCACATATGTTTCGATCCCTGGTACTTATAAAAAAAGGGGAAAATGGGGAAAAGGGGATAGTGGGATTTTCAATAATATGTGATTTACCAATCATGTTTATTATAATTCTGTATGTTATTTATTGAGATGGTAATCTATTACCTTGCAGTATGCTCATCTGTACTAATACATATTTTATTCATTAATATTAATTGATTCATTTTAGCTCAGTGATGTGCTTCATATAAAGTCCCACTATCCCCTTTTCCCCATTTCCCCCTTTTTTTACAAAGGTTATATTGTGTCAGGCTAAACAGAATTATATACTGTTTTTGTTAGGTAAAACAGTTCACAAAGATGTCATTCCAATGTATACAAAACAGTTTTGTGTGTTGAGACAAACAAAGTTTGTGTACATGCATGCAAATTATGTACATACTATGCTATTTCCTTACACTGTGGCAACAAACGGTAGAAGTATTACTGCAAGTAAGAATATAGTCTCGTGATTAATGAGGCTTAGATAGTAATGCAATACGCTCATGAGCTTTAAGTCTTTAAGCCTATTTACAGGCCTGTATTCTTTGTTCAGTATAAAGTGAGAATATATTGTGACTGATTGTGTAATAACTTATTGTGTGCAAAACTGGTCTTTACTCTATCTTTACAAGAAAAAAACATGCAATCATTTTAAGGGGTAGTGAATCGACTACATCATGATCAGATTATCAGCCTTCAAAAAATGCGTCTTAGTCCTAAGTACGTATTCACTTATTCTTAAGTGCAGTAACCCAACTAAACAATTAGAGTAGATCATGTCCTGGTCTGACTTCAGCAGAATAACTTTTAACTGGTTGCTCTGGGTTACTGCACTTAAGAATAAGAACTCCTTATTAAACAAGGCTGTACTAGTTTAAATACAAGGCAATATTCTAGAGGTGATTGTGCACTTGCAACAAAAACAGCTGAGCACTGTCTATGATGCATTTTTATTTGCACTAAAAACCAAATTTTTGAAATAATCTTTTGAGGTGCACCCCATCCTCTAAGGTCAAACCAGTACTAATACACACAGTGAGGGTTGTTTACTAAAACTGGCATGTTCAATATTCAGATCTGCAAAGAAATCAATCAGCTTCCAGGTTTTATAGAAAAAATGTAATTGAACAAGCTAAACTTAGAAGCTGATTGGCTACCATGCACAGCTGCACCACATTCTGAGTGCACCAGTTTTAGTACATCTACCCCACAGTTTTAGCAGAAGGTTAAGTAAGCCAATCTCTGAATAGAGAAAAAAAACACAAAAACAAACATACATTTCCGATGGACACAGAGGATGACAGATTGCACATCAGCATAGCCTGTGGGGTGCGCTCAAGGTGCTTTCTGGGGAGGACGTCATATGACGTCCACCCAGATCTAGAGCAGTCTATAGTCAAATGACAGCCGGATGGGAACTGCTTAATAAATCTTCATTGCATTCAGGCACCAAATGCTTGTTTATTTACTCTTCCCAACCTCTGTGATCCCCAATATACTGGTTATCGTCACTTTCGCTGCTCTCTTCACCCCCAGGACCTGCATATATAACGCCAGGGTGGAATTTTTTTTTTGTATTATATTGCAATGTGTTTCAGCAGCAATAATATGGTGTTAGTGTGTGGTGCATATAGTTGAAGGATACACTGAGTTGTAAGTTATTTACATGAATTTATATAACTTTTTTACATACATTGTTTGCATAGATTGACATGTTTTATTTATTTATTCATGGTAGCACTGTAATTTTTGAGTATCGTATTGGACTTTAAAGTAAAACGTTTCATAGAGCTCCAATCTTGACACAGCTCTGTACCTGGAATCAACAGGTCATATTTCAAAATGAATTTATGAGAATTTTTAAAAATTGTAACATTAATTAACACTGGTAGATTTCGTACTGAAATCCATATAGCGCACTGCTGCATATCCAAGCAATAATTAACTGAGGATAGATTCCCTCTAAAGGAAGCGTTCACTGAGAACAATATAAAGCCTACCATTTCAGACATCTCCTCATGAAAATGCTAGTTGCCTGGCTATAATGCTTAATTAGAGGCTGAGCTACTTTGGATAACTGATCTGCAACACAACTGGATATAAGGAGTTCTAAGTTTAGTATTACTACTTACTCTGTTGTTCCATGCATGCATTGTGTCTATGATCTAAAAAGAATTTAGGACAAAAGTTTAAAATGACAGACAAGCAGCTAACATTTTCAGAAGTAAGCTGTGACAGTCTTTAAGTTTCTGTCAGTGCAGGTTTCCTTTAACCTTTTTCATGCCCATTATCATTAATTAAAGTTTAGGTGTCCAGGTCAAATGTAGCAACATCAGTATTCATCAATTAACTTGACTATATCTCTATGACTTAAATAGAATGCAGTATGTAAGGATGTAATTTGGTACATATTTAACCACTTAAGCCTCAGACCATTTGGCTGGCCAAAGACCAGATCGTTTTTTGCGATTTGGCACTGCGTCGCTTTAACTGACAATTGCGCGGTTGTGCGAGATGGTTCCCAAACAAAATTGACGTCCTTTTTCCCCACAAATAAAGCTTTCTTTTGGTGGTATTTTATCACCTCTGCGGTTTTTATTTTTTGCGCTATAAACAAAAAAGTGCGACAATTTTGAAAAAAACTCAATATTTTTTACTTTTTGCTATAATAAATATCCCCCAAAAATATATAAAAAAACATATTTTTCCTTAGTTTAGGCCGATACGAATTCTTCTACATATTTTATGGTAAGATTGTCCTATCTGTATTATTAGAATAAACATGTCCCGATACTATTTTGATAGGTGTTGTTCGCTATTTGATACTATTACTCCAAGAGGATTGCAGCTGACTGCCCTGAAATGTTCTGTATTTATGTAGCATATCTGTGATATTTAATGTGATTTTTCTAGCTACACCCCCCCAGCTGTTGGGGCAGGATTACTGATGTGTTATGTCTGCTTGCAACTGACTTGGGAAGGAAACAGTATACCCCCAGAGGGACTGTACATATAGCAACACAGTAGGCTATACAAACTCTTGTGAACTACGGCATGGCTGCTGGGTAACCCTGCCATAGCAGCTGCATATTATTTAAGAAAGACATGAAGTGTTATTTTTGAAAGGCTCACACTGGTGTCTGACATTACTACAGAGTTCTAACATTGATGGCTTTTTTTTACCTTCAAAGATGAGACAGATCTTTTCTTTCGCATTAAACAAAATATGTATGCCAATATATTTTTTGCAACATTTTTGTATTCATCCATAATTGGTCCTATTAATTAAAGAGCATCTTGTAATATATAGAAATTTGGTTTAGGAGCCAGCATTTGTTTTTTTCCAAGCTTTTTTTCTTTCATATTCACCTGGTGATTCCACCAATAACATGCTAATAGTACTAGAATGGTCATAAATATTGTCCGAAATCATCCCGTACAGTAGAAACCGGCTGACATTGGGCCCGTGTGAACAGCTCCCTGTCCATCAGAAGCTGGTGGTAAGTAGGGATGAGCTTCGTGTTCGAGTCGAACCCATGTTCGACTCGAACATCGGCTGTTCGACCGTCCGTCGAATTGCGAACGATATGGGCCGTTCGTGCCAAATTCGTGTGGCGCGTCACGGCCCATAATTCACTGCGGCATCGCAGTGCATTGCTGGCTGATGATTGGCCAAGCATGCACTATGACCCGCATGCTTGGCCAATCACAGCGCCGTCAGTAGAGAGAGCTGTAATTGGCCAAAGCCAGGGTGGCTTTGGCCAATTATGGCTCAGGGGATTTAGTACACACCCCACACTATATAAGGCCGCCTGCACGGCGGCCCTGTGTAGTGTGTGTTCCGGTGTGCTGAGCGATAGAGAGAGAGAGAGACAGTGTCATTTGATTTGAGTTAGATAGATTAGGCAGAACAGTCAGTCAGTTAGCTGCACTTACAGTGTATTGTGTATATATATGCATCCCAGGTGTTGCATATATATATATACACTGTATTCAGTTTAGCTAGATCCGTTCCTGTTATCTTCTATCTAGACTATTTACATTCAGTGCAGTGTGTCCTGCTCACAGTGTTCAGCTAGATCCGTTCCTGCTATTTACATTCAGTACAGTGCTTCCTGCTCACAGTGTTCAGCTAGATCCGTTCCTGCTATTTACATTCAGTGCAGTGCGTGCTGCTCACAGTGTTCAGCTAGATCCGTTCCTGCTATTTACATTCAGTGCAGTGCGTCCTGCTCACAGTGTTCAGCTAGATCCGTTCCTGCTATTTACATTCAGTGCAGTGCGTCCTGCTCACAGTGTTCAGCTAGATCCGTTCCTGGTATTTACATTTAGTGCAGTGCGTCCTGCTCACAGTGTTCAGCTAGATCCGTTCCTGCTATTTACATTCAGTGCAGTGCGTCCTGCTCACAGTGTTCAGCTAGATCCGTTCCTGCTATTTACATTCAGTGCAGTGCGTGCTGCTCACAGTGTTCAGCTAGATCCGTTCCTGCTATTTACATTCAGTGCAGTGCGTCCTGCTCACAGTGTTCAGCTAGATCCGTTGCTGCTATTTACATTCAGTGCAGTGCGTCCTGCTCACAGTGTTCAGCTAGATCCGTTCCTGCTATATACATTTAGTGCAGTACGTCCTGCTCACAGTGTTCAGCTAGATCCGTTCCTGTTATCTTCCTACTGACAGGCAGGCTTGTCTGGTTACAGTATATAAAGCTACCTGAAGAAAATTACAGGTGTTCTTTTTGATCCTATTAGTACCACGGTCAGGCAGCTAGACTATTTACATTTAGTACAGTGTGTCCTGCTCACAGTGTTCAGCTAGATCCGTTCCTGTTATTTACATTCAGTGCAGTGCGTCCTGCTCACAGTGTTCAGCTAGATCCGTTCCTGCTATTTACATTCAGTGCAGTGCGTCCTGCTCACAGTGTTCAGCTAGATCCGTTCCTGCTATTTACATTCAGTGCAGTGCGTCCTGCTCACAGTGTTCAGCTAGATCCGTTCCTGCTATTTACATTCAGTGCAGTGCGTCCTGCTCACAGTGTTCAGCTAGATCCGTTCCTGGTATTTACATTTAGTGCAGTGCGTCCTGCTCACAGTGTTCAGCTAGATCCGTTCCTGCTATTTACATTCAGTGCAGTGCGTCCTGCTCACAGTGTTCAGCTAGATCCGTTCCTGCTATTTACATTCAGTGCAGTGCGTGCTGCTCACAGTGTTCAGCTAGATCCGTTCCTGCTATTTACATTCAGTGCAGTGCGTCCTGCTCACAGTGTTCAGCTAGATCCGTTGCTGCTATTTACATTCAGTGCAGTGCGTCCTGCTCACAGTGTTCAGCTAGATCCGTTCCTGCTATATACATTTAGTGCAGTACGTCCTGCTCACAGTGTTCAGCTAGATCCGTTCCTGTTATCTTCCTACTGACAGGCAGGCTTGTCTGGTTACAGTATATAAAGCTACCTGAAGAAAATTACAGGTGTTCTTTTTGATCCTATTAGTACCACGGTCAGGCAGCTAGACTATTTACATTTAGTACAGTGTGTCCTGCTCACAGTGTTCAGCTAGATCCGTTCCTGTTATTTACATTCAGTGCAGTGCGTCCTGCTCACAGTGTTCAGCTAGATCCGTTCCTGCTATTTACATTCAGTGCAGTGCGTCCTGCTCACAGTGTTCAGCTAGATCCGTTCCTGCTATTTACATTCAGTGCAGTGCGTCCTGCTCACAGTGTTCAGCTAGATCCGTTCCTGCTATTTACATTCAGTGCAGTGCGTCCTGCTCACAGTGTTTAGCTACATCCGTTCCTGCTGTTTACATTCAGTGCAGTGCGTCCTGCTCACAGTGTTCAGCTAGATCCGTTCCTGCTATTTACATTCAGTGCAGTGCGTCCTGCTCACAGTGTTCAGCTAGATCCGTTCCTGCTATTTACATTCAGTGCAGTGCGTCCTGCTCACAGTGTTTAGCTACATCCGTTCCTGCTGTTTACATTCAGTGCAGTGCGTCCTGCTCACAGTGTTCAGCTAGATCCGTTCCTGCTATTTACATTCAGTGCAGTGCGTCCTGCTCACAGTGTTCAGCTAGATCCGTTCCTGCTATTTACATTCAGTGCAGTGCGTGCTGCTCACAGTGTTCAGCTAGATCCGTTCCTGCTATTTACATTCAGTGCAGTGCGTCCTGCTCACAGTGTTCAGCTAGATCCGTTCCTGCTATTTACATTCAGTGCAGTGCGTCCTGCTCACAGTGTTTAGCTACATCCGTTCCTGCTGTTTACATTCAGTGCAGTGCGTCCTGCTCACAGTGTTCAGCTAGATCCGTTCCTGCTATTTACATTCAGTGCAGTGCGTCCTGCTCACAGTGTTCAGCTAGATCCGTTCCTGCTATATACATTTAGTGCAGTACGTCCTGCTCACAGTGTTCAGCTAGATCCGTTCCTGTTATCTTCCTACTGACAGGCAGGCTTGTCTGGTTACAGTATATAAAGCTACCTGAAGAAAATTACAGGTGTTCTATCCCAGCTTAGTGCAGCTACAGGCCATTAGTATGTCTGGAAGGCCAAGAAGGAGAGGCAGACAGTCACAAGCCAATAAGAGAGGGCAAGCAGGCTCTGTGTCTAGTGCTGGTCGTGGAGACGGTGCATCCTCATCAGCACGTGGCCATGGGACACGCTTGGCCTTTTTTTCGGCAGCTGGCCGTGTTGAGCCGCAACATGCGGAAGACTTGGTCGAGTGGATGACCAAGCCGTCCTCATCCTCCTCATCCTCTCTCACCCATGCCCAGGGTGCTTTGTCTGGCAAAGCAGCGGCCTCTTCCCTCAGCTCAATGTCATCAGTGACTCCTTCCCTAGCTCCACCATGTCCTCATGAGGATTCCCTCGAACTGTTTGACCACAGTGTTGGGTACATGCTCCAGGAGGATGCCCAGCGTTTGGAAGGCTCTGATGATGATACTGAGCTCAATGAAGGCAGTAACATGAGCACGGACAGAGGGGGTGCCCAAGAAGGACAGCAATCTGGCAGTCATGCTCCCCCTGCTGCAGCATACTGCCAGGTTTGCTCCAGTGATGAGGAGGGAGGGGATGATGAGGTCACTGACTCAACGTGGGTGCCTGATAGGAGAGAGGAGGAGGAGGAGGAGGAGGAGGAGGAGGAGGTGGCACATCACCAACTAGGCAGGATGCCCTCCAGGGGCCAGCCTAAGGGCAGCACATTGACTGCATCACACCCCAAAGCTCCACATGTGCAGGGCGCTGCAGTCTCTGCGCGTTATTCAAAAAGTTCTTTGGTGTGGGCCTTTTTTGAGACGAGTGCATCAGATCGCACCGCTGCTATTTGCAATATATGTCTCAAGCGTATCTCGCGTGGCCAAAACATCTCCCGCTTGGGTACCACATGCTTGACCAGACATATGTTGACCTGCCATGCAGTTCGTTGGCAAGCGTATCTAAAAGACCCACACCAAAGAACAAAGACGATCTCTCCTTGCTCCTCATCAGCTGAGATTTCCAACCCCACTAGACCTTCAGTCCTCTCTGCGACCTGCAGTGAGAGGAATGAAGGTGTAGAATTAGGTGTGTCACAGCCAAGTACTTATGGGCAATCTGCTTTTGGTACACCGACGTCAGATTGTACCAGGCAAATTTCCCTGCCCCAGCTGCTGCACCGCCGAAAGAAGTTTGCTCCCAGCCATCCACATGCCCAGCGGTTGAATGCTAGCTTGGCAAAATTGCTAGCACTTCAACTGCTGCCTTTTCAGTTGGTAGACTCTGCCCCCTTCCGTGAGTTTGTGGAATGTGCGGTTCCTCAGTGGCAGGTACCCAAACGCCACTTTTTCTCACGGAAGGCGATTCCGGCTCTCTACCGGCATGTGGAAGGCAATGTCCATGCCTCGCTGGACAGGGCGGTCAGCGGTAAGGTGCATATTACCGCTGACTCATGGTCCAGCAGGCATGGACAGGGACGTTACTTAAGTTTCACGGCGCATTGGGTGACTCTGCTGGCAGCTGGGAAGGATGCAGGACAAGGTGCAGTAGTGTTGGAGGTTGTTCCGCCACCACGCCTCCAAAATGCTGATTGTGACACACCTCTCTCCTCCACCCCCTCCTCTTCTTCTTCCTCCATGGCCTCTTCCTCGGAACCAGCGGTGCTCCGTAGGCGTTCAAGGGGCTACGCAAGTACGCAGGCCAAAAGATGCCATGCGGTGCTTGAGCTGGTGTGCTTGGGGGACAGGAGCCACACTGGGGCAGAGGTTCTGCCAGCTCTGCAGGGGCAGGTTCAGAGGTGGTTGACGCCACGCCAACTTAAGGCAGGAATGGTGGTTTGCGACAATGGCACCAACCTCCTCTCTGCCCTCCGACAGGGACAACTGACCCATGTGCCCTGTTTGGCTCACGTCCTTAACTTGGTGGTGCAGCGGTTCTTGGGCAGGTACCCGGGCTTACAGGATGTCCTGAGGCAGGCCAGGAAAGTCTGTGTGCATTTCCGCCGGTCATATAATGCCAGTGCTCGGCTGACGGACCTCCAAAAGGAGTTTAACCTGCCCAAGAACCGCCTAATCTGTGACATGCCCACCAGGTGGAACTCGACGTTGGCCATGCTGCAGCGGCTGCACACGCAGCAGAGGGCCATCAATGAGTACCTGTGCGACTATGGCACCAGGACAGGGTCAGGGGACCTTGGTTTTTTTTCCCCACGCCAGTGGGCCATGATCAGGGATGCATGCACTGTCCTGTCACCATTCGAGGAGGCCACGAGGATGGTGAGCACTGACAGTGCATGCATCAGTGACACTGTCCCCCTTGTCCACCTGTTGGAGCACACGCTGCGTGGAAATATGGACAGGGCACTTGAGGCAGAACAGAGGCAGGAAGAGGAGGACTTCCTTAGCTCTCAAGGCCCCCTTTATCCAGACAGTGTTCCTGCGTGCCCGCCGATCACACAGGAAGAGGACGAGGAGGAGGAGGAGGAGGAGGAGGAAGATTGTGTCAGTATGGAGGTGGAGCCTGGCACTCAGCATCAGCAGTCTTTAAGGGATCAGTCCCAAGGAACACATGGACTTGTACGTGGCTGGGAGGAGGTGGCTGCGGACGTTGTTGTCCTTAGTGACCCAGAGGACTCCGGACCGAATGCCTCAGCAAACCTACGCTGCATGGCCTCCCTGATCCTGCAAAGCCTGCGTAAGGATCCTCGTATTCGTGGTATCAAGGAGAAGGACCAATACTGGCTGGCAACCCTCCTTGATCCACGTTACAAGGGTAAGGTTGCGGACCTTATCTTGCCATCGCAGAGGGAGCAGAGGATGAAACATCTTCGGGAGGCCTTGCAGAAAGGTCTGTGCAACGCGTTCCCAGAGACTGGGAGGTTACAAACTCCTGTTTCTGGACAACGTGTTGCTGAGGCTTCGGTCAGTCAAAGAAGGAGCGGTGGAGAAGGTGGCCGTCTGACCGATGCGTTCAGACAATTTTTTGGTCCGCAGCCCCAAGGTATGATCGGTTCCAGCAACCATCGCCAGCGTCTGTTTTACATGGTGCAGGAATACCTAGGGGCAAGATCAGACTTGGACACCTTTCCCACCGAAAATCCTCTGGGTTACTGGGTCTTGAGGATGGATCACTGGCCAGAGCTTGCACAGTATGCAATTGAGCTACTGGCCTGTCCTGCATCCAGCGTTCTTTCGGAACGCACATTCAGTGCTGCTGGAGGCGTGGTAACCGATCACAGGGTGCGTCTGTCCACCGACTCGGTCGATCGGCTGACCTTCATAAAAATGAATCAGTCTTGGATCACCACCAGCTACCAAGCACCTGATGCAGATGTAACCGAATAATTTTTTTTGAAATCTCAGATCCCTTCAAAGACTGCCTATGCTGATGCTGAGTGACTATCCCTGAGTAATTATCCTCTTCCTCCTCAATCATCACGCTGATAGCTTGTAAGAACATTTTTGGTTCTGGGCGCCACCACCAGTGCCTAAGGCACAATTTTTCAGCCCCTGTTTAACAGGGGCGTGTAATTACAATTTTTGATGTAATACTTTGCAGCAGGGCTCGTTCCTGCATTCCAACTAGAGTGTCTGTGAGGGGTTGCAGTGTTGTGGCACCAGCACCAGTGCCTAAGACCCAATTTTTCAGCCCCTGTCTAACAGGGGCGTGTAATTACAATTTTTGATGCAATACTTTGCAGCAGGGCTTGTTCCTGCGTTTCAACTAGAGTGTCTGTGAGGGGTTGCAGTGTTGTGGCACCAGCACCAGTGCCTAAGACCCAATTTTTCTGCCCCTGTCTAACAGGGGCGTGTAATTACAATTTTTGATGCAATACTTTGCAGCAGGGCTCGTTCCTGCGTTCCAACTAGAGTGTCTGTGAGGGGTTGCAGTGTTGTGGCACCAGCACCAGTGCCTAAGGCCTAATTTTTCAGCTCCTGTTCAACAGGGGCATGTAATTACAATTCTTGATCTAATATTTCACAGCAGGGCCCTGTGAGGGCTTACAGTGTTTTGGCCACAGCAACACCTAAGGCCCAAATTTCTGCTGAGTATATAGGGCAGGACCCTACTTTCAAACATCTAACTTACAAACGACTCCTACTTGCAAACGGAAGGAGACAACAGGAAGTGAGATGAAATCTACCCCTAAGGAAGGGAAATTCTCTCCTGTAAGAGTTAATATGGGAAAACAATTTTTCCTTTCCACTGATGCTTTCCAATCCTTGTTCCACAAAAAAACCCAAATTTTCAAAAAACATTTTTCATTGGGACAAAAAAGTGAGGTGAAATCTTCTGAAGAGGAGGAAAGACGCAAAACAAATGTCACAGGGGTGATAACCCTTCCCTATGTTTTCCAAAAAGCTTAGAAAAGATTTTTTGGCTGGAGCTAAACACATTAAAAATGTTCAAAATTACAAACAGATTCTACTTAACAACAAACCTACAGTCCCTGTCTTGTTTGCACCGCCTGTATACTGCTGTTCAGAGTATATAGGGACCTTTCCTTATTTTAATTTGGGTGCGGGGTTCCCCTTAATATCCATACAAGACCCAAAGGGCCTGGTAATGGACTGGGGGGTACCCATGCCGTTTGTCTCACTGATTTTCATCCATATTGCCATGACCCGACATGACATTAAACCCGCAAGCAGTTTTAAATGAGATTTTTTCCTTTAAAAATGACATTTGGTGCAGGGACTGTTCTAAACATGGGAAACACGCGTCACTTTACAGGCATACTATAGACACCCCCCAGGTACGATATTTAAAGGAATATTTCACTTTTTTTTTTTTACTTTAAGCATCATTAAAATCACTGCTCCCGAAAAAACGGCCGTTTTTAAAAGTTTTTTTTGCATTGATACATGTCCCCTGGGGTAGGACCCGGGTCCCCAAACCCTTTTTAGGACAATACCATGCAAATTAGCCTTTAAAATGAGCACTTTTGATTTCGAACGTTCGAGTCCCATAGACGTCAATGGGGTTCTAACGTTCGTGCGAACTTGCGGTCCGTTCGCGGGTTCTGGTGCGAACCGAACCGGGGGGTGTTCAGCTCATCCCTAGTGGTAAGACCGGCTTCTGTCAAACGGGCATGCTGGAAAATCAGCATCCAGTCAGCATCCAATCTTCCCAGACCTATGTGTTCTGGCAGGGGACAGTTCCTCTGTCAGAATACAATAGCACAACAGGGGAGAACACTGTACTAACATTGCTTCTATTAGTACAGCAATTTGTCAGTTATTTTTTTGTTCAGCCCGCTTGGTTGAACAAAAAAAAAAATCATATTATGTGTACCAGGCTTAAGACTGAAGACTGATAGGTCTGTTACACTGTTGCATTGTTACACCTTTACATTTTGGAGATACGTGCCAATCCTAATTCAGAAATGTGTTTTTCTTTAAGAAGAGCTCATAGAAGCAATAGATGTACTATATAGTATAGGTAAGCACCAAAATAGTGTAATACCATATTTATTGCATTACAAATTAGACTCTGAAAGGAAACCTGTACTTGATATAACAATCTCTTTCCCCCCCTAGATAACATACAATATATATGACCTGAGATGCATCTCAGTCCACCCTCTACACTGCCCAGCTTTTGGCTGTGTTTGTATATGTTTAATTTAATTTTTGACCCTGGTCACTATACACCAGTACTCAGGTACATGTACATGCTCAGTAGAGATGAATAAGAGAGCAAATTTTGGCCCTCAGATTCCTATGAAGTCTGTATATGTGCTTGTGCATTAGAGTGAAGCTGCCAGTTGCCACAATAAATAGATTTTCATACAAACATATAGGTATATTTTATTACAAGTTGGCTTAAAATTAAACAATGGGGCGTTGTAAAGGGAAAAAACTATCTCAAAAACCAAACTTGTATGAAAAGTTTGTTATCCAAGTTAGATTTCTGATGGCTCCAAATAATTTGCAGATCCACCCCCCCTGCATAACATTTATACCTATTTCTAAAAGCAATATCAACAGTTAGGGATGAGCTTTGGGTCCTAATATGAGCTTGACCCAAACCCAGATTGTTTGCAATTCAGCAAACAGGCAAACAAACAGGACATTTCTGGCCAGTTCACCCTCCTGAACATCCTGCTGATGTTTATGAATGGCAGCATCTTTGTCATACAAAACTCTCCAAGATTGATGTGGAACCACACCACCGGATGAGCATGTCATTTCTGGGTGCTCTGCCATTTAGCTGTCACATTCCTACCACTGCTAAATTATAGATCTCTGGTCACTGTTTGTAAACAGGTTCCATTTTTAAGGAGCACATAATACTGAAGAGGTTTAAGGCCTAAAGATCCCCCCCCCCCCTGCTGAAGAGTATTTTTAAAAAAATGGACCTTTGGTACAAACTTTTTAAAATAGAATCTTGTATTTTAGCATTTAAAAAAGGCAGAAATGGGGTTTGGCACCATGTTTGGTTATTTGCAAATTTCCTGATGGTGAATGTGCAACAAATTGTATAAAGTCCCAATAGAAGCTGCACTTCTCACAGTATTCAGCCTTGTAATAATGGGTGCTTTTGTGTGTAAATACAATACTTTACTTCTAAGCATATTATACAATATTTGCCCAGGCGCCCTGTGTTATTCATGATGACTAAGTCTGGACAAATGTGATTAGTATGTAGAACATGATTGTTCTGATATAGTACATAATATACTAATGAGACTGTCTTGTAGTTGGGAGACCTAGATTCAAAAGTACTATCAGGTCTGCATAACAATGAAAAGAAAAATAACACTCATGCATTCTTTTTCAGAAAATTAAAATATTTATAGATGGAGTTTACTAGAAGAAGTATTGAACAATTCGAATTAGCAATAATTTATTATGTTGGGCTCATGGCTGTCAATGATTCATTGTAAGTCATACACATTTACAAGTCAGTGGAAGTGAAACATTAACATGTAAAGGATAATAACGTAGCAGCTTTGGCAAGCAAAATGTATGGCTTTATGACTCTATCAGGGTGACCATGTATAGAATTGTAAAATGTATTTATGTAAAACATGCAGTCACAGATATACCATTAAAAATGCTTACAGGATACTGTTGCTGTGTTATTCAAAGAGAACACAATTTGTTAGACATGTTATCACTTTAAATAGAGTATAACGCGTTTTTATTGCTGTTATGTGTCCCTGCTGGGGTAATTCACCCTTTCAGGTGATGGCTGTACCTCTGTACAGAGACACAAAAAAAAAGAAGAAACCTTTTATTACTCCTTTCAAAATAAAAAAAAAAAAAAAAATACAGATACACTTGCAGAGTGTGACCACTATTCTCCGGGAAGTTATTGCACCAAAGCTATAAAGCATGAGTGATGAGCCTCCATCCCAAATATATATAAAAAAAGAGAAAATTGGTCACTAGACTTTAAATGAGGCAAATCACTTTAAAAAATAATAGTACACAATTGGTAATTAATTATGTTTATAAACTGTGAATGCTTAATCTGCTATCATGCAATAAAATTATTAATCATGTGTACTGTTATATTTTTGAAGTGATTTGCCTCATTTAAAGTCCCATGACCAATTTTCTCGTTTTGCACCAAAGGTAGACCTCAGTTACTTCTTGTTACTATCAGTACTGGCTAGCAGTTATTCAAAAGTTGGAGTATTGATCTGTCACTCAGTTTAATACTATTTAAAGAATATGTAAAACCAGCATTTTATATTCCTGATATGTGGCTGTTGTACCATGTATTGAATGATGTATGTATAAAAAAGTATTCTGTTCTTTTTGTTTTGCTTGCTATATGTGAAATACTTGATGATCCTGAAAGTCCCTCTACTTTCCTTTAAAAACTGCTTACACTAGGCATGAGAGCACGGGGTGATCAGTTTTCTCTCTGTGCTGGGAACTTAGTCTGCTTTTCTCCAATGATCACATTTGTGCTGATATGCCCCCTGGCACAGCCATTCGCCAGGAAGACCAGTGTGCTGTTTTTTCACCTCTCCTAGCTCTCTGAGCTCCTTATGCAGCTGAAAACAAGGTATGTGATCACTTATAAAAAAGGAAAAAAAAAAGGTATTTATGTAAGCGACATGAGCAGGGCCCTCATATTCCTTCTGTATTGAACTGTATTATAATTGTACTGTCCCCCTTTATATTGTGAAGCGCTGAGCAAACTGTTGGCGCCCAGGGCGGACTGACCGGGCCCCAGCGCTGCCTCGGAGGATAAGGGGGTCGAGCGCCGTTCAATCACAAAAAGCGGGGTTGACCCGCTTACCCAGCGACTGCTCCGTCATCCGATGTCCCGCTTCCTGGTTCCTTTGACAGACGTCACACTGCTCCAATGCTGTGGTACATCTGATGTCTATCAGGCGGTACATCGGATGACAGCTGTGCCATGTGTAACAGCGGGAGATCTGTGTGATCCGGGGGCTATCCTCTATAACCCAATGCACTGATCAGGCTGCATTGAGGGGCACTGGTGGTAAGGCTGCATTATGGGCACTGGTGGTGAGACTACATTATGGGCACTGGTGGTAAGACTGCATTATGGGCACTGGTGGTGAGACAGCATTATGAACACTGGTGGTAAGACTACATTATGGGCACTGGTGGTGAGGCTACATTATGGGCACTGGTGGTGAGGCTGCATTATGGGCACTAGTGGTAAAGCTGCATGGAGGGGCAATGGTGGTAAGGCTGCATTGAGGGGCACTAGTGGTAAAATTGCATTGAGGGGCACTGGTGGTGAGGCTGCATTATGGGCACTGGTGGTGAAGCTGCATTCATGGGCACTTGTGGTGAGTCTGCATTCATGGGCACTGGTGGTGAGGCTGCATTCATGGGCACTGGTGGTGAGGCTGTATTATGGGCACTGGTGGGGCTGCATTGAGGGACACTGCAGAGACTGCAATGAGGGGCACTGATGAGGCTGTATTAATGGGCACTGGTGAGGCTATATTGATGGGCACTGATGAGGCTGCATTGATGGGCACTGATGGTGGCTCTTTCCATTACAGACTCTCAAATGGACATATGTCATTATGTGTTGCGCCCTGCGCCTCCGTGCACTCCGCCTGCTGCAAACCTTCTAGTCCTACCGTCCTGGATAGGGCAAAGGCTGCTGCCTGCCTCCAAGTCCCTCCCTCTCCTCGGCAAACAGTGCCCAGAATTGTGGAAGAGAAGAGGACACACCAACCAGCCACAGCAGGGTCAGGCAACCACCCATGCTGATGACCCATCCACAGCAGGGCCAGGGTGTCAGCCAACCACCCACAGTGACCCACCCACAGCAGGGCCAGGGTACCAGCCAGCCACTCACGGTGACCCACCCACAGCAGGGCCAGCAAGCCAGCCACCAACGGTGATCCACCCACACCAGGGAGCCAGCCAGCCACCCACAGGAGCCAGTCACAGAGGATGCGGGGGCCAGACAGCAACAGAGGACATGGGAGCCAGCCACAGAGTATGCTTGAAGCAGCCACTGGTACAATACCCATAGTTATGGTAAGAGGCGCACTACACAGTGCCAATTTTATTTCTACTTTGTGAGAGGTTGGGGCAGGGGTTAGAGTCATGGTACAAGGAGGGGGACCTGTGGGGACCAGAGTGAATGAAGGTGTTCACTGTACACTCTTTTAGAAAGAGGCCCCCCTCCAGGTCCCATTATACCCCTTTGTAGTCTCTATTGGGACCTATGGGGGACTCTTTCCAACAGACTCTATAATGGAAACTGAAAGAGCCTCTGTTAGACAGACCCCCCTCCAGGTCCCATTAGACTCCTTTTTAGTCTCTAATGGGTCCTGGAGGGGGTCTCTCTCTAACAAAGAATCTCTAATGGACACTGTTATAGAGAGACCCCCCCAGGTCCCATTCAATTCTGTTGTAGGGTCTAATGGGGCCTGGAGGGGATGCTTTCTAACATACCGTCTAATGGAAACTGTTAGAGAGAGACCCCCCTCCAGGTCCCATAAAAAAAGGCAGAAGTTGTACTTTGTGCAAATTGTAGGGGTGGAGTCAGGGGTGGGCCATGGGCAGGGTCGTGGGTGAGTCATAGGCTGAGCCTCACAGGGGGCCCTTGCTTTATTTGGTCCAGGGGCTCTGAGTGTTGTCAGTTCTCCCCTGGTTGGCGCTATATAAATTCTGTATAATAATAATAATAATACTATTTTATATATGTATACGCAAATGCTTTGCCTTTCATTTCTATTTTCAACTGAATAGATTGCTTTGCAAGATAAGGGTTTACATATTCTTTAATACTGTAGATGCAGTGGGTCTTCTATGGTCCATATGAACAAAATCTATATAGAACCTTTTACTTCAGCCTTTATTCATTTAAAGCGTAACTCCACTTTTGTTGAGAAAAAAACATTCCCCCTGGGTGATCTATGTACATGGCAAGGATTATAACAACCTTTTGTTATTCTGAAGAAATCCATGTGTGTTTGTCTGTGCCTCTGCGCTAAGTGGGTCTAATGGGAGTGGTTTCATAATTATCAGTCAGCTGTAGTAGCTGAAGAGCACTAATGAGGTAAGCTGCTGGGCCTGCGTCCCTTTAGACATGTTCCTATTGGAAATATCTCACCAAAAATGACAAAATCTGACTTGTATATTAGGCAGACTTCTGGGAAAATTGGTGAGTCAATCACAAAATCAGGAAATTATGTTTCTGGGGAGTGTGTACAGAACAACTCCAGGTAGCCATATTGCATTGCATTTATAGAAGATTACAGAGCTGCAGATTGAAAAGGAAAGGTAATTTTTAATACCATTCAATTACAATATGACTTGTATCGCAATTGTACACGCTATATTATTTTTTTCCCCGTGAAAGTGGAGTTAACCTTAAAACCAGAAGACTCACCACATCCATTCCCTTCAAAACTGGATTTAATTTGAATTATTTCACATTTAGCAATCTTTAGTGATCACGCGTGTTATCATGTAAATAATGAGAGGGAATCCTGTTTGCGCAGATTAGACAGCTCTTTTTCTGATTAACATCAAGAATTTTAGATTTTATCAATCTGACAATTGCACATTTTATGAAACTTAAATACTGTTTAGCGAGTCAATCACTCTATAAAGCAAGGACATTATTTGCAAGTTACAAGCTTCCTGATTAAAGAAATTTAATATGAACATTTACAGAAAGTCAGATTTCAAGAACCCATGGTCAATTCATTATAGACTAGAATTGGGTGAACGGTTTAAGCCAAGCAAAAGTTCATCCTAACATCGCCTGTTCACCCGTTCGGTGAACAACTGTATTTGCAAGGCATTTGGCAGGTGTTTGCCCAGCCGAACACCCTGCAATGCACTGCGCACTGCAGTGCATTCTAAGCCCTGATTGGGCAAAGCTTTGAAGGAACTACATTACAAGACTTTAGATTTTTTTATTGGATGTGTTTTAGTGCAGAAAGTAAAAAAACATTGTTTTTATTTTTAAATTGGCGGTTGTTTTTGTTTATAGGACAAAAAAGAAAAACTGATCAATTACCACCAAAAGAAAGCTCTATTTGTGAGAAAAAAGGACATACATTTTTTTGCCTATAGTGTTGCACCGCAAAATTGTCAGTTAAAATAACGTAGTGCCGTATCACAAAAAATGGCCTGGTCAGGAAAGGGGGTAAATCTTCCGGAGGTGAAGTGGATATACAGTATGCCCTTGGGTAGAAGAGCACCCATCAAATTAGAGTGAGTCTACACTAATTTATGATGATGATAAAAAGCTTACGTTTGTTTTTTTATGTTTTTTCAATGGGGCTAATTAGTACATGTTTTAAAGAAGTGGGAATGATGTGGGCGGAGAGAGAGAAATTGAAGACATGAGTTAGAGAATGTAAAATAGAGTAAGAGGGTTATCAAACTGGTTGTGTGGGAATGAAGTCTATGGAGCAGGTGGTTAGGTGGGTGTCAGACAAGAGTATGACAACTTCCACTGTAGTAACAGGTTTAGAGAGGGAAAGCATTGATTTTAATGGTACAGATATGTTGGATATGGAAGATATCTGGACAGTGGAGATCTCATCACAAATTGCATCAATCCTGCATTCAAAATAATTGGCAATATCCTGGGAAGTTCATTTGTTTGTAGATTCAGGCAGTGGGAGACAAAGTAGAGACTTAGGCTCCATGTACACGGGACGCTGAGGCAAAGTACTCTAAACAATTTTTTTGACACCTTGAAACTGGCGTTTAAAACACCCATTTAGCCGTGTTTGCCTGCCGCGTTTAGCCGTGTTTTACTGCGTTTGCGTCTAGAAGCATTTAGTTGAGATAACATCATAGACCCTCCCCAAGCTCAAAAGACAGTATTATTTAACCATTTCAGCCATTTTGTGAGACCAGAGTGAGTAGCAGCAGCTGAGAGAGCAGCAGTGTACCTGTATTTAGTGTGTCACTTGCCACGTCCCGTGCCACAAGTTACAGTTCACTTGCCACACGTTGAAGATTGTCAACTTGCCATGTCACCTGCCACAAGTTGCAGATTGTCCACTTGCCACATCACCTGCCACAAGTTGCAGATTGTCCACTTGCCACATCACTTGCCACAAGTTGCGGATTGTCATTTGCCACAACACCTGTCACAAATTGTGGATTGTCATTTGCCACGTCACCTGCCACACATTGCGGATTGTCACTTGCCACATCACCTGCCACAAGTTGTGGATTGTCCACTTGCCACATCACCACAAGTTGCTTGTTCAAATCTAACAACTTATGGGTCAAATTCCAATTATACTACGGATATAACAGCAATGCTAGTGGTGTATTTGATTGGATCAAGGGCTTATTAGTGTATATAAATGGTCTATGAATCATTGCAAGCACTTACAATTTTTTTAAATATTTTTTTAATGGTTTTTCATCATTTGCCATAATTTTTGAGATTTTTTTAATGTCCAAAAATAGGGCACCTTTAAAAGTGCTTATAAACGAAAACGCGTCTACACGCTGGTGCCTCGTTTAGCCGCGTTTAGTCATGTTTAGTCGCGTTTGGCGTCTGAAACGTGGAAATCTTCGGCGTCTGAACCCATTTTTTTGCTTTCAAAGAAACGCTGTTAAACGCAACTGCCTAGAAACGGCAATAAACGAGACTGTGTACATGGTCACTTAGGATAACATTGGATGAGTTCAGGGGCAGTTGAAAAAATCATCCAACTGCCTCTGAGCGTTCGTTTAGCAGCGTCCTGTGTACATGGGGCCTTAGACTTCATGTTCAACCTCTCCTGAAAGATTTAACTTGACAGCTAGAAACCGGCATCTAAAAATGGCCGTTTAGTCGCATTTAGCTGCGTTTGCATTTAGAAGCATTTGAAAAGAATTTTTTTTTTTTCAAAATAGCCAAAAATGAAAAATGCCTGTAAAAAAAACACAGCTGAATGTGAGTTGCCATGTTTAGTCGCATTTGGCGTTTGAAAGGCCTCTAAACACAGCTTCTGAATGCATTTTTTTGGGTTCAAAAAAGCCTCTAAATACTACTGCCTAGAAATGACTATAAATGATCCTGTGCACATGTACTGATAAGATAACATAGAGGAAAGTTCAGAAGCAGTTGAAAAAAATGCCCAACTACGTCCAATTACCAGCAGCAGTGTACATGAGGCCTTAAAGGTAGAAAATAATTGATGAGGCTTATTTGAAAGGGTGTTAATGAGAGTAAAAAAATAGGTTTGGTTGAAAGTGATGGGGCAGGAACTGTATTTTTGGACGGCAGATGTATATAGGGAGAGGTCTTTCAAGGATTTAGATTTACACCACAGATGCTATAGAGCACGACAATGTCGAAAACCTCTTGTGTTGTCTACTTGCCAAGGTTGCAGTGATTAAGCCTAATTTGGTGTGTGGTAAAGTGAATAAGTGTGCCCACAGTGGATGAGAGCAAACTGCTGTAGATAAAAGTGACAAGGTCAGAGCATGATAGGGGTGATATTTTGCTTAGTCTGTTGCAGAGTACAGAAGGGAAGACTTAAGGTGGCAAAGATTTCAACTGTTTAACTGTTTGCTGGTTGGAGGGATAGGGAGTTAAAGTGGTTGTAAAGCTTAAAGGATTTTTACCTTAATGCATTCTCTGCATTAAGGTAAAAAAAACCTTTTGTGTGCGGCTCCCCTCTGCACCCCCTTCCCCAAATACTTACCCGAGCTCAATCTGGGTCCAACGCTGCTCTTTCTCTCTCCCTCCTGAGTCCAGCTCACTGTGCTTCGCTAGGAAGGGACCGCTCTGTTAAGCAGCCACTATTCAACACCTGGATTTTCCCATTTACAACTCATTGACCAGTATATTGAGGGCTCAGGAATCAGTCGGCTGTGGTTTCTCCTGGCCCACCCTCCAATCACTTTGGGAGGTTGGTCGGTGCCCTGCCTCAACCCCGGTTGAGACGGTTATATCTCACACCCTAACAGGTCCCATTGCTGTTAAATTATGCATCCCACCCCTGATGACTGGCAAGAAGCCAAGAAACGCTTCAGGTTCTCAAACTAGGGATGCCCTATCAAGCCTAATCATATTCCTGACATTTATCAATTTTTTATCGAGTTTTCTCATTTCATGCGATTTTGTGATTTTGATTGGCGATTTGAATTCATGTATTTCTGTTATGAATTGTATATATGTATGTCCATTGATTTGTTTACACTACTGAGTCTTCAATGATTGTTACTGCTAAATATGCTTATATATCAATTCATGCGACTATGTTTGTATCTATAGTACTTTATTGGTACTGTATGCATCTAAATCATGGACTACCCCTAGGGGTTATTGACTATAAATTAAATCCAATCATTTTACCTACTCACATGTATTCATTATTATACTTTCAATTGACATGCTTAATTTAAAGTCCCACTTGCCCCTCTTTTTTTCTTTTTGTTTTTAGAGAGGAAAATGGGTGTTGGAGACACCCATTGGTCAATGGTGTCGCCATCACAGTGAGTAGAAATATGTGTCCATTGTGCTAGATAAAAGGTTATGTTGAGGAGTTGAGAGGTTGCTAAGGTGTAACATTAACAGGGATCTTAAAGTCACTAAGGATATTAGTGGATATTTCAGGGGAAAGAAAATAAGGTAGTCAGGCAGTACTGAATCTAGATTTTATAAAGAGGGGGGATTTTGGGACTTTAGATGAAGCACATATGTGGTGTGCCTCCATCCCTGGTTCGAGTAACTAAAGAGGGAAAACTGGGGATCTAGATTTCAGTACTGGCAAGTAGGTTAAAGGCGTTGGAGAAAAAGGGGTATAGACAGAGGAGAGCTTGTTACAGGCAGAGCAAGCATTCCAAAGGACACATGTGAAGGGGGTCCTGGTTCTTGGGAGCAGAGGAATATGAGGTGGGTTATGAAATGTTAAACGTTCTTTAATCCTTCACAAAGATTTGATTGACTAGGTCAAGGATTTGTTAATTGTTTATGTAGTCTGGCTGTTCAAATTGTAAATAATAAATTGTCCCAGTTATGATTTTAGTTTTATAGCGAATGAACATTTTTTTGTTGGTAATATGGAATTAGAATTCCTATTCAGTATTTTGAGACCTATATCTTACCCCTAGTGTGTTGTATTAGTAAATAATACTCAATTTCTCCAGAAAATTCTTCTGTTAATTACATAGCTATAGTTACTTTGAAGTCATATGGCTTAGTTTTAGAATAGCTTTTTTTTTGCAGATTAGTAAACATTGATTAATTAGCATTAATTAAGGACACTGCAATGTTTGTTTTTTTTCATACCCCAACATGCAACTCATTCAGATCATGCAACCTTACTGTTATATTTCTATATTAATTTCAGAAATGATTAGTTGATATCAAGTGCTTATCAAGCTCATTTATTACCTTTATCAGTTGTAGCTAGAGAGGCACAATGATCTCTGATAAACATTTCTAAAATTCCAAAAGGTTTTCATAGTATAATTCATAGTATAACTATGTTGAGTTGAAGCTGGCCCTGATTAAAATTATATACATCTTCTGTTTGGTACTGTGATTTCTTCGTCCTTCTTCATACATGATTTGTGCTAAACAATTGGCCTCTTTCACACGAGGGATCCGTATGTCCGTTTTTCATCCTTCCGTTTTCGGATGAAAAACGGACATACATGTATCCCTATGGAGCGTCGGATGTCAGCGGTGACATGTCCGCTGACATCCGACCCGCTCCGATCCGAAAAGTGTAACGGAGGAAAAACCTACTTTTCCCTCCGTTTTCGGATCGGATCGGATGACGACGGACACTACGGACCGTCATCATCCGATCCCCCCATAGGGGAGAGCGGCGCTCTGACAGGTCCGTCGCTGCACAGTGTGCAGGGATGCACCTGTCATCTTCCTGCTCAGCGGGGATCGGCGGAGCTATCCCCGCTGAGCAAGCGGATGTTCACGGGGTGGATCATGACTGATCTGCCCCGTGTGAAAGAGCCCTTAGGATGTTCTTATTTCCCCTCCTTCTTTTAGGGCAGCTAACACTATTAAGGGTGTTATTTTATCCAGCTAAGGCTTTACTTAAAGTGTATGTAAAGAAGATTTATAATGCAGATCAGATTGCTTGGGGAGATTACCCTTCATCTTCTCTTGGAGAGTTAAAGTGAGGGGAAATCTTCCCTAAGTTTTTTCCCATCTCAGACAGTTGTCAAAAAAACCTTTGTCTCCATCAAAAGATTTCCCTCCACCTCTTTCTCTTATGAATACTCAAAAATATGAGATTTATATTAACTTTCGGCCTCAATTATAATGGTTACCAGGACAAATAGAGGGGTGAATCTTAACAGCTGGGACAGACCACACTAAAAACTTGGCAGAGGGTTTAAACCTACCTCATTCTTTTCAAAACAAAAATATTTAGATGTAGAGGTTCTATAAAGGTCTTTAGGTCTTTCTTGGTTGGTTCTCAAAGTTTTCTTTAGTTATATACTTTAGACTGTTTTACTTTCTTAGCCCTCAGTATGTCTTCTTACGGAATGATCTTGCAAAAAGAAATGTCTTTAGGTCTTTCTTGGTTGGTTCTCAAAGTTTTCTTTAGTTATACACTTTAGACTGTTTTACTTTCCTAGCCCTCAGTATGTCTTCTTACGGAATGATCTTGCAAAAAGAAATGTAAATTGTTTCTTCAAGAAAATAAATCGTTTTGCTGCATTAGTTTCATAAGCTATCTGGTTAGAAATATTGGCTAATATTTGCTATTTGGTGACAATATACTATTAGTAAATGTTGTATTTGTTCTAGATTTTATGTTTTTGCATTTACAGAATTTTAGTAAAAATTTGTGAAAAGGCAACAATTTGGTCAGTTGTTGAATGCTGACTGGCTGGCATGTGACCCACCCATCCATGGCATAGGTCTTGTAGCAGACATGTCTGGCTGACCATGCTTTAGTATCCCACAAGGAGGTTGGCACCTCAACTACCAGATTTTGTTGCATAGCAACCTCTACTGACTGTGTACAACAGGTATTTCAGCATTAACCATATAGAATGACATATAGAACTGTATAGGGAAAATAGGATGAGACTACTGCAGTGTGTACCATTTCCTTATGCTCTATGAATAGCTTATTAACCACTTCAGCCCTGGAGGATTTTACCCCCTTCCTGACCAGTGAACTTTTTGCAATTCGGCACTGTGTCGCTTTAACTGACAATTGCGCGGTCATGCGACGTTGTATCCAAACTAAATTGACATCCTTTTTTCCCACAAATGGAGCTTTCTTTTGGTGGTATTTGATCACCTCTGCTGTTTTTTATTTTTTGTGCTATAAACAAAAAAGAGCGACAATTTTGAAAAAATGCAATATTTTTTACTTTTTGCTACAATAAATATCACCCAAAAATATATAAAAAAAACTATTTTTTTCCTCAGTTTAGGCCGATACCTATTCTTCTACATATTTTTGGTAAAAAAAATAGCAATAAACGTATATTGATTGGTTTGCCCAAAATGTATAGCATCTACAAAATAAGGGATAGTTTTATGGCATTTTTATTTATTTATTTAATTTTTATTAGTATTGGCGGCGATCTGCGATTTTTATCGGGACTGCGACATTATGGCAGACACATCTGACATTTTTGACACTATTTTGGGACCATTGTCATTTATACAGCGATCGATGCTATAAAAATGCATTGATTACTGTGTAAATGACACTGGCAGTGAAGGGGTTGACCACTAGGGGGCAGTGAAGGGGTTAAGTGTGTCCTAGGGAGTGATTCTAACTGTGAGGGGGCTGAGCTTTAACAAACAGGACAGTGATCACTGCTCTCAATGACAGAGACCCACGGACACGGAGACCGCAGCAGGCGCACGCCCGCGACACCGTTTCTTAAAGGGGACGTACCTGTACGCCCTTTTGCCTACCAGCACCATTCTGCCGACGTAAATCGGTGTGCGCTGGTCGGCAAGCAGTTAATTTAATAGTCTTTCAATCATTATGAGAGATTTTAAAATGTAAAATCTTTTCTTGGTCTTTCACATTAAATAATACTGTAGGGCCCTCCTAAGTGAACTTTGAGTGGAGCAAATGCCAGACGCATGTTAAGAAGGACTTTCTTGATGATATGAAGAATCCTTGCTTCATGTACCAATGATCAGAATCTACATTGGCCATAAGGTCTTTCCTGCGGGTGGGGATCAAATTTCTTGGTATGAGAAATGCAAGACTCTTGTTCCTGATGAAATGTCATTATGTGTGCTTCTATTGACTGCCTTGTTGTGCCTTGTTGACTGTGGGTGTCTGAAACTCAAAAATGAAGATTTGCAATTGTATAAGGAATATCTAGACATGTTAAAGGTGCCTAAGTAGTAACATTTTACTTTTTGTCTTAAATTCCTCTGCCGTCTTGTAACCCCTGAAGATGTCAGATGTAGGCTGACGAAACGGCGTTGGGTGGTATTTGAGATACATCATTTCCGGTCAGCTGGAATGCAGATGAGCACAAACCGCCGATTCCTATAAAGTACATGCTGATTCCTGTCTTCTTTGATGTAGGTGCAATACACCTTCTTTTTTAAATAAATGATTTTAAATACTGAGATATCTCTATATGGCAACACTGGAGCTTTGAATGCGCTATCTATCTATATATATATATATATATATATATATATATATATATATATATATATATATATACATTAAATGGATGACAGCAGTGGCTTGAATTCATTCCTGTGACCTCATATATGTCACAGGAGTCTGGTGAGTGCATAGTGTGTCTGTATGTTGGTGGAGAGGAACCTTTCCTATACTCACTGAGGATGTTATTCACATGTGGGATCTATACATGGACTTCACGATTTTTATGTATCTTTTATAATTTAAATGAAGATGTATTCATTTATTTGCTTATTCACTATGGTGATATGTAATTTATGATATAAGAGCGCGGTTCCTTTGTTTCTTTTCACTTCTGTGCCTAAAGCCTCATAGCTGTATATCTGTAGTGGGAATCTAGGGCACCATGCCTGTAACTACTAATCTTATGCTTATCTTAGTTAAATGTTATGATATCACTACTCTGTTGTTCACTGTTCTCCATAGGCGTGAGCACAGGGTGTTCTGGGTGTATCTGGGCACACCCTAATCACCCCGTGTGGTGCAGATTCCCCGTTTCCTGGTGTTTCCTGTCTCTCCCCTGCAGTGCTGCCAGCTTCCCTCCTATCATCTGCTGCTGGCTGTTGCAGGGGATGTTTCAGGATGGATGAATGAATGAACACAGTGACTGATCTGTACCGATCGCTCCTGTGTTAATTCATAATGGAAGCATAATAAACTATGTTTACTATGCTTCAGTTTGTGAATGAACAGGAAGCCGCTCAGCACAGAGCACTCCCCCTTCATTCACTGTCCAGTGCAGCTGAGGCTGCTGAGAAAGGGGCTGGGGAAGCTCTATCCTCAGTCACTTTCTTTCTGTTTAGAACCTTGATATTTCACTAAAGCCCCTCAAAAGGGCTACAAAAAAAATTGTAAAAAAATAAATAAAAAATAATATTGTAAAAAATAATAAAAAAGATAAAACTGTAAAAAAGAAAATAATAAAAAGGAAATCTACTGATACCATCCACTGCCCTACTGATACCAATCTCTGGTCCACTGACACCATCCACTGCTCTGCTGATATACGCAAATGTATGTTTGTGCTCTGAGGTGCACACCCTAATTTACTAGGCTGTGCACATCAATGCTGTTCTCCTTTCTTAAGAGGAAATTGTAGCTGAGGACCTGCATTGTAAAGATCTGTGTGCCTCTGTTTTATTCATTCTATGTATCTGTGCTTTCTACAACTATCCAACTGCTTTTTTTGGCATTGCCCCACTAGTCATAAAAGGAGAAGGTCTTACATGAGGAAGCAAGGCCCTGCTTTTACCAAGATGTTACCTCCATTCAGATAGGCATTGGAAATTGGCACATCAGCTTCAGGTATCTACAGACAATGCTAACAACCATTACTTTGCTCTCTGCTTGCTTTTCTTGGCACAACTTCCAAACTATAGATTTTCTTACTCCTAGATACACTGGAAAGGTGTGCAACCCGAAGCCCTTGTTAAAAACAGCGGCATATCTGGTTAATCCTTATCGCCTATTTCTTGTATGGTCAGCTTTCCCTCATTTCATACTAGTTATCCCTTTTCTCCTCAAGGGGATCATGTGCAGCTTTGAGTTATCTCTGTAAAGCTTATTTCTGTCATTGTGGTTCCTCTGATATTCTTTGACAAGCACTTTTGTGTAATGCAGTCAGATGTAAAAACGCTGCTGAAGAATAAGTTCTAAATAGGATTTTCTAACACATATTATCCTATCAAAACTATACTCAGGCTCTCTCCTCAGCTAAACAATCTCATATCACCTCACTTTTTGTTATACCTTTCAGATAGCCAAGAAAACTGCTCATAAATTTTAACTCGCTTCCGTGGTCAACTCCCCCACTTCGTAATTTTTTGCCTCTTCTGAAGACTGCCAGGTTTTTCTAAGAGAAAAATGAGCTGTCAAAATTGATTCACCTTTACTTCAATAATGAGAGATACAGTTCTTTTTGTCATATCAAATTCACACACTTCCGTAAGTCCCTTATCCTACCCTTTTAACCTATCCCTCCCTATTTAAACATGCAATAATCAAGCTGACACTAAAAAATCTCCGTCTGCAACATTTCTAGACAAGCACTGCCAAGCTTCCTTCCCCTCCCCTCCTCTCCCCTTCAGGATGATAGAGAAGCATGTTCATTCAAATTGATCAACTTATCTCTCTTTTCCATAATTTGGCTAGGTCCAAAACAGAATTCCATGCTAATATTCTTTGTCTGTTGTGGATCAACATTTCCTTTTGCAATCTCTATTAAAATTAAGATTTCAGAGACCTAAATTAGCAAAATTATCTTCTTCTCTATGGGTGATTCTTTATTTCTGGCTCTGCATTTTGCTATTGTTTTCTCTCAGCATACATATCTCAATCTGTGTTTGGTCGGTATCTATACATGAGTAAATTTTGTATTGGGCAGTCAGTTCACTTGTTCCTTTCCTTTGCCATCTATATGTTGTTAACATGTGCTGCATATGTACATTATCTATGCTCATCTTCTAACTTGAACACTTTGCAGTTGTAACTTTCTGGATGCCCTCTCAGCTAGTTCCACTATCCCATATATAAAAAACCACTGCAGAAACCCGAATTCCCCAAACCTGCTATTTTAAGGATGTTTTTTCTCTGTACCACTTTCATTGTACTTGTACCCTTCAAATCAATATCTTTAGAAAATATGCATCTTGTTCATGCTGCAGTTATTTTCCCATACAAATGACTGCACAATGCTATTGTGTCAAGTTCCTTTTAATGGGTTAGCTCTGCTAACACTTGTCATAAATGTAGTGTAAAACCTTCTCTACCTCTTCTACTTAAAGTCTTTGTCTAAAAATACTGATGGTTTTTTCCTGTAATTTGTATTTTCTTTAGCCTAACCATATAAAATGCTTTAAAAAATTGAGCACCATACAACATAACTTCCTTATTTTTAAATCCTCTCAGTAGGGAACATTCCTTCTTCAGTGGAACAACTTTTATCTATCTTTTTTATTACTTCTTCCAAGATTTTGATTGAGCTTCTCTCCTGCTGTAGAATGACCTCTTTCATGATACAAGTCTCAAAAAGTTCACTTCTTCAGGCTTTCCTATGCTAGCCATGTGAGCTCATAACTACTTAATTTGTGTACACAACTACTACCAAAACTTTATATAAAGTAACTGCAATTCCCTTTATGAATTTCATGCAGCTGCTATTTGTATGGTATATTACCTGTTCCTTTTTCCCAAACTTAGACAGTGAGCTCTTGCAAACAGGCACATCATTTGTATAATGACTATAATATTGTTACATTGCATTGTAATTGTTAACAACAACAATAATAATAATAATAATAATAATAATAATAATAATAATAATAATAATAATAATAATAATAATAGCAATAACTAAATAAGGACCATCATGAATTACATGTAAATTTCAAGAAATATAAAATGCAATGAGCAGAATTCGCACAAGTACAGCATGCAATATCAGGATTTAAATAGTTCTCAGACTTTGACAGGTTTTAAAATTCTGAATCAAAAAATTTGAAGAAAAGCGTATCAAATAACACTTAAAAAAAAAATAAAAATTATGTGTGCTATGTTGAGTATGAGTATGATCTAGATCATCCTTGGTTGCAACTGTTTACAATTTACACTGAAATCCCTTTAGTTTTAGTTATTTATATATTATCTTTTCATTTTAGGTATTTATATATATATATTTTGATCTGATGGAAAGATGTTCAAAGACACAGAATGTAGATCAGACTTCTGAATGTAAAGTTGATGTTAACATATTTTTCACAGCTGCTATCTAGGGGTGGCTAGAGTTCCATTAAA
The DNA here is from genome assembly GCA_037952925.1 of Lithobates clamitans. Classification (NCBI taxonomy): domain Eukaryota; kingdom Metazoa; phylum Chordata; class Amphibia; order Anura; family Ranidae; genus Lithobates; species Lithobates clamitans. Next base: position 5,581,539 of record JBBGZY010000279.1, on the reverse strand, counting down.
AGAGAAGTTCAGGGTTTGGAAAAAAAAATTGATCCGATGCTGCATGTGTCCCCCACCAGCTTTGCACTGAGAACTGAGCTATCAAAGCCCACTGATTCATCAGTTCTCAGCATTCGCTGAGCAGAGAGCCAGGGACTGTCAGTCTCTGGCTCTCTACTCTGCCCCCTGCCGCGCTTACTGGAGTGCTGAGTTGTGGAGGGGAGAGGAGAGGCTAGCTCGGGCTATCACCAGCTCTTTTTAGAGCCTGGACCGTGTCTGTGATGTCAGTCAACAGTGGGCTTCAGCCTGCTGTAGGCTGAAAGCAGGTCACAGGAGTGCAAAACTAACTGCACTCCTGTTATACAAGAGCTGCAGCCATACTTCTCCTTTAGAAGAGGAGAAGCAATAAGGAGAATACTGTTAGCTGGGATAGTAAAAGATTATTACATAAGTTACTTTAGTGATGTGTGTTAAGAATGATGTGGTCTAAAATAATTTCATTGTTAGAACATTGAAGCTAGGACATTGTAGTGTCTGCAAGTACCTGTGTTAGTCTTCAGATTCCCATTTCCTTGTGGATCCTAGGCCCAGGTCAAACATGGGGCATGGGCCAAGATTAAGCTCTACTTCCCTTCTGGCACTAAGCCTTACCCCTATCAAACAACTGTCAAATGTCAGAGATTCAGAAGGCAGTATAGCCTCTGGCATTTGACAGCAAACTGCTGTAGAGAGCAGCAGTCAGAGCCAAGGCTTAGTACAGTGCCTTTAAATGTATTTTATTGGGATTTTATGTGATAGACCAACACAAAGTAGCACATAATTGTGAAGTGGAAGGAAAAATAAATTGTTTTCAAAATGTTTTACAAATAAATATGTGAAAAGTGTGGTGTGCATTTGTATTCAGCCCCCTTTACTCTGATAACCCTAACTAAAATCTAGTGGAACCAATTGCCTTCAGAAGTCTCCTAATTAGTAAATAGAGTCCATCTGTGTTTCATTTAATCTCAGTATAAATACAGCTGTTCTGTGAAGCCCTCAGAGGTTTGTTAGAGAACTGTAGTGAACATACAGCATCATGAAGGCCAAGAAACACACCAGTCAGGTCAGGGATAAAGTTGTGAAGAAGTGTAAAGCAGAGTCAGGTTATAAAAAAGTATCCCAAGCTTTAAACATCTCATGGAGCACTCTTCAATCCATCATCAGAAAATAAAAAGAGTATGGCACAATTGCAAACCTACCAAGACATGGGCATCCACCTAAACTGAGAGGCTGAGCAAGGACAGCATTAATCAGAGAAACAGCAAAGAAGCCCATGGTAACTCTGGAGGAGCTGCAGAGAGCCACAGCTCAGGTGGGAGAATCTGTCCACAGGACAACTATTAGTCATGCACTCCACAAATCTGGCCTTTATGGAAGAGAGGCAAGAAGAAAGCCATTGTTGAAAGAAATCCATAAGAAGTCCCGTTTGCAGTTTGCGAGAAGCCATGTGGGGGACACAGCAAACATGTGGAAGAAGGTGCTCTGGTCAGATGAGACCAAAATTTAACTTTTTGGCCTAAAAGCAAAACACTATGTGTGCCGGAAAACTAACACTGCACACCATCCCCACCGTGAAAAATGGTGGTGGCACCACCATGTTGTGGGATGCTTTTCTTCAGCAGGGACAGGGAAGCTGGTCAGAGATAAGTAGAGTTGATGGGAAGATGGATGGAGCCAAATCTTAGAAGAAAACCTGTTAGGGTCTGAAAAAGACTTGAGCCTGGGATGGAGGTTCACGTTTCAGCAGGACAACAACCCTAAACATACAGCCAGAGCTACAATGGAATATTTAAGATCAAAACATATTCATGTGTTAGAATGGCCCAGTCTAAGTCCAGGCTTAAATCCAATTGGGATACTGTGGCAAGACTTGAAAATTGCTGTTCAAGGATGCTCTTCATCCAATCTGACAGAGCTTGTGCTATTTTGCAAAGACGAATGGGCAACATTTCACTTTCTAGATGTGCAAAGCTGGTAGAGACATTCCCATAAAGACTTGCAGCTGTAATTGCAGGGAAAGGCGGTTCTACAAAGTATTGACCCAGAGGGGCTGAATACAAATGCACACCACACTTTTCAGATATTTATTTGTAAAAAAAATTGAAAAGCATTTATCATTTACTTTCCACTTCACAATTATGTGCCACTTTGTGTTGTTCTATCACATAAAATCCCAATAAAATACATTTATGTTTTTGGCTGTAACATGACAAAATGTGGAAAATTTCAAGGGGTGTGACAACTTTTTTAAGGAACTGTATCAACTTGGAGAAAAGTCAGTCTTTATGTATAGGCTGGCCTTGGATCCAAGGTGAAACACAGGGGAACTTATTTCATGACTGGTATAAACTTTAAAACATCACAGGGTACTTCCCTTCAGAAAACACTGAAAAAACAAAGAGAAGGCACACCAGCCTAGCACATTACCTTTATACACCATTTATTGTTTAAATACAACAAATATTATGCTCATTCTGTATACATATGCTCATCAAAGAAATCCAGAAACAGAAATTCCAGGACTGTTCCACAATTTCTTATCATGGAAAGAATCTATGCAGGTCTACAGAGGCTAACGCATTTAGAGGGGGGTTCCCTCTTCGGGTGATTGGGTGAATGTCCACATAGCCATTCAGCCATTTAATCACTTTGCCACACTGACATAATTTCACTGTGTTTATATACTGCATGAAGATGATTGTGACATTACTTTTTCATAGCACCCATAACATTGCATGAATGGTTACTAGACCCAACCCACATTGCCGGTGAGATGAGCTTGGGATTATTACCTGGCATTCTATATGTGATAAAAAGCCAGGCTACAGGCAGTGGATCACTTGGCTCTGAGGAAGAGGGAACCCCCTTAAAATGCGCCTCTGTAGACTTGCATGGGTTCTTTCCATGATAAGAAGTTTGTGCAGTGGTTCTGGAGTTTCTGTTTCTGGATTTCTTTGATGAGCAAACATATACATTGGTTTGTGAGTATAATATTTGTTTTATTTTATCAACCAATGGTGTATTAAGGTAAAGCGCTAGGCTGGTGTCCTCTCTGTTTTTTCAGTGTTTGGTACATTTAGACTACCCCAATCCTAAGAGGGTAGCAAGATGTGGTGGTCACTTAGGAAACGGAAGTGAAACAGAAACAGTGAGAGTCATGAAATACTTGAGCACCACACTTATGCGCAGGAAGCTGTTTCTACTATTTGCTTCCCTTGAGCACTGTTGCTACCTTAGGCACTTTCAAGGCCAGGGCAGGTTCATTTTAACATATTACATCTGCACACCTGTAAATCTAAAGCTTTAATTATTTGTAACTTTTATCAGATTTTTAAACATTACATATATACATCTACTATTTGAAATGCCTGTGAATCCAAATATGACTTATTTTACTATCCATAAAAACTTTAAAGTATAATAGGATTTTAAGGTAAAGGCTGCAGTGCTATTTTTTGTTAATGAAAGAAGTCCAAATATCTTTGCTAAGTATTTTCTACCTATAAAGGCTCTGCATTGGGTCCTTCATTTTTAGCTGGCCCCTAACTTTATTGGGTATAAAAAATGTGAGCAACTTCTTTTTAAAATCAGCTATTCATAGGAGAAAAAGCAGCTTTCATGCAGTCTCTTTTTTTTATTTTATTGCCTCCCAGGTGCCCTCTACAACTGTGATACTTTTGTTACCTGATTCGGCATTGAACCAATGCAAACAGCACCGATACTTGTGTATTTTTATGAAATGCTCCACTCATTTTTTTGCCTCTATGTTAGGCCTAAGATCAATGGAGCAATCTGTTAATGTTACACTCTTATGAAATAACGAAGGAAAAAAACAGCCTTTTAAAATTACTTTTCTTAGTTGTCACCATGGAAACAAGCCAACACAATCTCAAGGCACCTCACTTAAAGCGAATAAGGAACAAGCGTTATCAAGGAAAAATAAATAGAGAAAATTCACATAAACCTAAATTTATATGCCTTGAAACGGAAGTTTCCTTTGCCACATCCTGTGTTGCCAACATATTGAAAGGTTGCTTTTTTTGATGTTTAGCTGGAGGAAAATAGGGTGACAGTGAAAACTAGACAGGCCAAAGTCACAAGTATCCTGTTTTGCAGAAAATGAAAGAACAACTTTGTGCTTAATGTTATATTACAGATTACTAGACTCCTTTGGGAGTATTATGCAAATAAAGTCTGGCACACAAATAATGAAACATACTGTACACATTTACTTCTTTATCTTTGTGCTGCTGTAGAACGTATGACTTTTTTTTATAAGCCTCCATTTTCTACTGATACTATACGACAAATATATATACACACATATCACTCTTAGATACTGGGTGTACACTGTTGCATTTTAGTAATGCACACATTAGCATTAACGCTACTACTACACACAAAACCATGCTTTTTATCACCTTGGTGCACTGCGGTGTCATTCATTTTTAATGGCACCTCAACACACCTTGTCAACAGATGCTGCAGTTCACACAAATACAGTGCTGCTGTGATACATAAATTAGCCACGCACCTATTTTGGTGCTGGAAGAAAGAGAGGAAAGACTCCTTTTGCCGCACATCCACGGAGTCCTATGGTGGTATGAGAGAGACAACCTCACCATAGGATTCTGTGGATGTGCGGCTCCGGGGATCTTTCCTCTCTTCCTTCCAGTGACTACAGGAGCTGGAACGAGCTCCATCCCTTGCTGGCAGTGGTTGCAGCATTACCCACATTACTCCCCATAGTGATCGAGCCTGAAGGCACATTAAACAAACCATGGGTCACCTATTTTGGTGCATTAGTATGCTCATTCAAATATGTCAATGTGCAGCATAATGTACATTAACAAACATCCTTTAGAAAACGTTAGCAAAACTGTAGCTCTGTTTGTTTAACATTTGTTTGTTCACATTACGTTTGCTGTTTAGGCTTTAAATACTGATTTGTAAAACAAAGATTTATATATGCAAAAAAAAAAAAACAGACAAAATACAATAAAACCATGAATTTTAAACAAAAAAAAAAAGAAAAAATTGCACAAAGCCTTCATGTTTTACCTTCCCTATTCTAATAAGAGGAAACCTGTGGTAGGAGAAAACTGCAGCCTTCCATTGCTGTGCTTTTCTGAAAATACTAGTAGCCTGGCTATTTTTGGCTTCAATACTTCTTGAGACACTAGCCCAGAAGCACAGAGTGACTAAAGTCACAGTCAGTTTCTATTCATCACACTTTCACACAGTGACTCTGGATGTATTGAGCCCATTGGTCTATTTTGACTGCCAAGGAAGCAGGATTTTCAGAAATAGATTTCAGCATCTCTTATGCCCCGTACACACGGTCGGACTTTGTTCGAACATTCCGACAACAAAATCCTAGGATTTTTTCCGACGGATGTTGGCTCAAACTTGTCTTGCATACACACGGTCACACAAAGTTGTCGGAAAATCTGATCATTCTGAACGCAATGACGTAAAACACGTATGTGGCCAATAGCTTTCATCTCTTTATTTATTCTGAGCATGCGTGGCACTTTGTTCGTCGGATTTGTGTACACACGATCGGAATTTCCGACAACGGATTTTGTTGTCGGAAAATTTTATATCCTGCTCTCAAACTTTGTGTGTCGGAAAATCTGATGGAAAATGTCCGATGAAGCCCACACACGGTCGGAATTTCCGACAACACGCTCCGATCGGACATTTTTCATCGGAAAATCCGACCGTGTGTACGGAGCAATAGAGTGTATTTCTATTTGTTTAACAACGTTTAGACTGATCATATTATTATAGTAAAAGCCATTCATTTTAAATATTTTAGCAAGTACACTGTATTGGCCTGTCTCAATATTAACAGCACACTGTGAGGAAGAATTTGCAATGAAGGCTGCTAAAATTCCTGAAATGTATATAACTGATCAAGGAATTTTTTTTTTCTTAGCGACAAAATGTAAATATAATTACATAACGTGCCTATTCATAGTTGATTTCAGTTATGAATCAGTTGTATAACAGTACACAGATGTCTGTAGTGGGTTTATTCTCTCAAAGTATGTGTGCGAGATTCAAGGTCTCCAGGGGATGAAAAGCAGCCAATGCACATTTCACCTGTATATGACATCATGGTCCATAAAAATAATTCTCTACTTAAGGACAAGTTTTAGTTTGGGAGGGATTTAGACATGCACTCACTGAGCTGTACTTTATTCCAGGCCTTCAGTCACAAAATCCTATGTTATTACTGCAAACATTTTTTTTATTGAATTTCCCTCAGTATCTTAGTGTAATGATGACGAAACTTCCATAGTGCAGTATGTACAAAAAGGTAGTTTATAAATTATTATTTTTCACGATAAGACGTTGTCTGGGGACCTGGCCAATCCCCAGATGATGTCCTATCGTGACGAAACGCGTAGGGGGAGCCTGCGACAGTGACGTTATTACGTTTTTGGATGGGCTAACTAATGAACGTAGGAAGTGAAGTACAGCAAACGGAGACACTGCAACCTGCTTTTATGTTTCTTCACCGCTCTTAACTGACTGCAATATTGTAAGTACGATTCTTTTTTCATTTTTATAAACTACCTTTTTGTACATACTGCACTATGGAAGTTTTTCGTTTTATATTCCCAAGAATCATCCGCTGCTAGTTGTTGTTCAGCTACTGTGGCTTGGGTTTTGGGGAGACCGATTTCCCTGCGCTGTAATAGCAGTCATCTCCATCTGGTAAGCAAAGCAGATTCATTAACTCACCTTGGGTGTGAAGTCACACGGAGGATACCCCTTCTTTTCCAGCCTTTTCCTGCCATTTCACAGATGGGCGTTATTTTCTTATTTATTCATGGACTAATATTCTATGGACTTTTTTTCTTTACACATTTCACTTGTAAAGTTTTTTTTACATACGTTCATTTACCATTGTTCACATGATTATGTTTTACACAATTATTTATTATTGACTACTTATTATGCTGGTATCTTAATGAGACCTTGCTTTAGTTTTTTTTGTCTCAACTTGTTTTCACATTTAGTTTTTTACATGCTAGCGCTGCATCTTTTGTGTTTTTATTTAGCTACAAATACTGTAGCTGCTACCTTTTAATATAAGGACACTTACCTGTCCAGGGATCCAGCAATGTCGACACCCGAGCCGACTCTTCAATGGGCTTCAGGTGCAGGGGCCGACATCTTCACTAAGGGAAATCGGAAGTGACATCTTCAGGCTTCACAGCCAGTTTCCTACTGTGCATGCATGAGTTCTGCTGCACTTTCTAAATGGTTCTGCCATCTTCTGGGACCTGTGTGTGTCCCAGAAGACAGCGGGGGGGAAGGAGAAGGGGCCAACATACTTGGAGATCGCCACAGTGATTTTACCTGAAAATGGGAGTGGGTACCTGTCAAAACCAGGTACCCGCCCCCCTCCCCCCTAAAAAGTGCCAGTGGAGGGGGAGAGGGTGCGAAGAAGCATGTGGAGCTCCTCTTATATATAAAAAAAAAAATCTAAGTGCCTTATCTAATCACTGCTCAGCAGTCACATGACATTTCCCAGATCTTTCCAATCCTCAGGGAAAATTCTAAGCAAGGAGTTTCTAGTACTCTGCTGATGTATGCTCTATAGAAGCAAGAGGGCATCTGGGCTATGAATCTGTGTCTGCACTGTGCTGATTGGTGCTGTGCTGGTCACACGACTTATGTTCTGCCACCCATAGTGTTTACTAATACAAGTACATTGATGAGGGATACTAGTCACATGGGCTACTAAGGATAATAGACAAAGTTCATGAGTTATCAGTGTTATTTAAAAAAAAATCATGAAGCTATTTGGAACTGTCACTTGAGTTTAGATTTCACTGGAATCCACCAGCACCATTCACACATTTGCTGCATTGTTGTCACACAAGATGTATTTAAACATACAGATTTACGTTAATGGTAATTAAACACTACATCCATTTTATTTTTCTATTTTTCAGTCTCTGAGCTGCCTAGCCTGCTTTGTATGGGTGAGTACTAATTACCTTTAGGGTCCAACTAGCAGAATAATCACACTGTGAACCTCTTATATGCCCCTTGGGAAATCACTATACTTTTGTGATCTGCAAATGAACTCCAATAGCAAAGCATGCAGAGCTTCACATTAGATTACACAATACCTCCCTTCAGACAATTTTGAATACATTTTTACATATTAACTAAGCAAATGCCATGGTGCACATTCATTTTCTATTTTAATGACTAAAAATATGCATGCAGAAAGCTCCCTAATTACTGCTTTCCTGACAGATGCAGTCATTTCCTTGTGTGTGTGTGTGCGCGCGTGTGTTTTAATTGCCATTAGCTTTCCTTTCTGAGATTTATTCCAAGCTATTCTCCCTGTGCCTACCCTGCTTCCCCAGAGCCCCTCACTCCTCCCTCTTAAGGGCTTGTCAGCACGCCTCTGATCCCCAGGAGAGACTGAAGGCCTTGTAAAAACTGACTGTGAAAACAAGCATTCCTGTTCATTTATCACATTTAGCATGCGCACTTCCACGCTCATCAAAACCAGGCCTGTGCTTGCTAACTCATTTCCCTCTTCCAATTACAAATTAGTCCATTAGGCTGTCTGCAGTAGGCCCTCTGTTGCATCTTGGTAATGGCTTTTGAGATTTCCATCATAATCATAATGGCTCCCTGTGCAGCCATGAGGGCAGATGGAGGCCGCTCGTGGGTAATGAGCTATCACACTACCAAAGGGCACAGCTTTGGGTTCATTATTTAGCCTTGCTGTTTTGTGAAAACAGAAAGAAAAGGTAGACGCTTAGGAGGGGGTTATGGTTTAGCATAGAAAATGAATAATTCTCTGAACATTTTTCCTGTAAACAAGCCATTTCTTTTTGCTGTGCTGCAGCCTTTTCTTAGTCTCAAAGCGTAGCTGCTTTATGGCACAGCTTTGATCTCTTGCTTCATCACAGGCCCTCCTAGGGATTTGGTAAATACATTTGTGTGTAGTAAAAATGATTTACTCGAATTTCCTACTGTCAAATGGACTCTACACACTGCACTGAAAGTGATGATAACCTTTACCCCCCTTTGGTTAAACAGGAAACCCTTCTAGGCTTTACAGAAGCATTTCCCTTTAGGGTTTTGTGCGGCAATTTGCTAAAGATGTCAAGGGACTAATAAGTGCTGGCTTCTCCTGTCAGCGGTGACGGCTGGACTTTGCCCTAACTTGATTTGAAAGTCTTCAACTCCCTGCCTGCTCTTTATAGAGCCTTTAAATATAGATATAAATTGGTTTGGGTTAAGAAGTTTTTATTAATATTGAAGAATAATTATATAGTGGTTTGAGGAACTTATCAGAACCATATACATTTACAGAAAAGCTTCAAAAAGTGTGGATCAGGTAGATGAGTGTACAGTGTTTATTACACTTACTTCCCCAATTCTGATCATATGATCTGTAGCTGCAAAATTTGAAGTGTTTACAGGAGCCACATTATGCACTGAAACCTCTCAGGTCACAGAAATTCTCCATAGACACCTATGAGCCTGACACTTAGTACTAAGAGATCTATGAACAGGCAGCAATAGCTGGCAGAGTTGTGGGACTAGATTTTGTCTCACAATTTGTCTCACAACTGCCTGTATGTAAAATGGCAGCAATAAAGCAAGATAATTATTTCAGAAAAGCTACAGCCCTAATACTTAAGGATGATTGAAATAAGTATCTTTTCTTTAGCCAAATGGGCAATAGGTTTTAAGGGATAATTAAACCCAAGAAGAAACATGCAATATCTTGCAGCTTAAGGCCCTTAGATGTGATGGCTGCATAGTTTTTAAACATTTTTGACTGCTGCCTGCCCGGCCACTGCACATGTATGATGAGGTGGGACAGGCATCGTTCTGAGAGGACGTACCTTTCAGTCCTCCCAGAACTGTACCTCATGCATGCCCCAGGGAGTGCGCAATGGCACAATCTGTGACCACTGTGTCAAGTGTACCATGCTGCTGTGCTCCTCCTTAGTACCATGTAGTTGCAGTGACCAATCACAGTGATCACATATCCAGAAGTATAGATGGCTGCCAATCATATAGCCATTCAGAATTTCTGTGATCTCTGTGATGGGACACTGTGATCACATGGTACAGGGCCAAGCATTGCCACCCTGTACCATGGGATAGCTGTAACCAAACATAGCTTATCACAGTACTTTTCAATGGATGTAGGAATGCAGCTGATAATTGTCAGAAATTATTACTTATACAGCCACCATGGCTGTTTAAGCAATCATAGTGCAAAATAAAAAAACAACATCCAATTACCTCCCCAGAGTAGTACAATGTCACTATGGCAACACTGCACTGCTCTATTGACAGTATGTAAAAAATGTTATGATGATTAGTATTATTCTTAATATAAATTATTACATTTTTCTACATACTGTTACCAGAGCAAGTGCACTGTCATTATGGTGACATCATATTACTGTGGCAGTGATCATGCACAATGTTTGGTGGCTCTGATATCACTGTATGTCAGTGCCAAGAGACATTTTCTGTAATCACTGCCACACCAGCACAATGTCAACAGACCAGCACTGCCAGTCAGTGTCCCTAATCACTGTTGCACCAGTCGGAATCTCTAATCACCTCCACTTACTCACAGTGTCCCTGATCACACCACACTAGGTATAGTGTACCTGATCACCACCACACCAGTCCCAATGTCCCTGATTACTGCCATAGCAGTCACATTATCCCTAATCACTGTTACACCAGTCATATTGTCCCTGATAAGAAGAACAGCAGTGTGCAATCTGAGTGTAGTATGTTAACAGATTTATTGTGGTGGAAAGACAAATGGCAACTCGCATTGTGACTGGTAAAATCAGGCTCACCACATAGTAAGGGCTTCCCGATGGACAGTCTCACAACAGCAGGGAACCTCAGACCAAGATAGGAATACTGGGTGGATACACCTGCAGGACCAAGAGAACAGGCCCGGGGGAAGGGGGGGGGGGGGGGCACCAAATTAATAGTATTGAGAAATACTTGCAAATTAGCAACTAACATAGGAAGAAGAAATTGAACTTTTGTATATAATCCGTGAGTGGTCAGCTCATGCATCTGGGATGGGGAGCCTCTTTCTACAACTTGCCGCCTGGAAAATCCAGATGTTAGGCTGGATGACAGCTTAGATGAGGAAGTGGAAAGCAACACGATGGTGGAGAGCTTCTTGTGGGACGCAGAGTAGACTGAAAGTGATGTCGTCTGGATGATGGGGGGCCGAACTATGCATTTCAAAGCCACCCAAGCCTCTTTCTCAAGATACTAGTCCCCCCACCATCACCAGACCAGTGTAAGCCAGTAACAGTGTTCCTGATCACCCCCCGCTCCAGTACTGTGTTGCCTTCGCCTGTCACCTAAACTAACCCTGGAATGTTTATTGCTCACATTTCTGACTGCAGTTTCTAAAAACTTGTGGCAAAACAATGAAGTCTTTAACCACTTTGAGACCAGGCCTATTTTTCAAACTCATTGTTTACAAGTTAAAATCATTTTTTTTGCTAGAAAATTGCTTAGAACCCCCAAACATTATATATTTTTTTCTAACACCCTAGAGAATAAAATGGCAGTTGTTGCAATACTTTCTGTCACACCGTATTTGAGCAGCGGTCTTACAAGCACACTTTTTTTGGAAAAAATACACTTTTTAAATTAAAAAATAAGACAACAGTAAAGTTAGCCCAATTTTTTTTTATATTGTGAAAGATGATGTTACGCCGAGTAAATTGTTACCCAACATGCAGCTCTTCAAAGTTGCACCTGCTCGTGGAATGGCAACAAACTTTTACCCTTAAAAAATTCCACATGTTACATTTAAAAAAATTCTACAGAGGAGGTCTAGGGCTAGAATTATTGCTCTCACTCTAATGATCACAGTGATACCTGTGGTTTGAACACCGTTTTCATATGCGGGCGCTACTCATGTATGCATTCGCTTCTGCTCGCTAGCTCTTATTATTATTATTATTTTAACTTTTATTTTTTATTTTTACACTGTTCTTAAAAAAAAAAAAAAAAATGGTGTCACTTTTATTCCTATTACAAGGAATGTAACCATCCCCTGTAATAGAAAAAAAGCATGTCAGGACCTCTTAAATATGAGATATGGGGTCACAAAGACCTCAGATCTCATATTTACACAAAAATGCTATAAAAAAGCTTCCGTCTTGCAATGATATGGAGCTGGGTGGGGGCCATCTTCCCCTCACTTAGCTGCATACCCACAGAACAGAACCCAGCTCCGGTAAGCGGCAGAGGGCACCGGAGCATGGCGGGCGGGGCACTCTCCCACGGCCGATAAAAGTGATCTTGTGGCGAATCCACCACAGATACCACTTTTATCTGCCATAACAACAATACTCCTCTTCAAAGTACCGCCGTATAATGACGACGGATGGTCCAGAAGTGGTTAAAAGGCTCACCATGCCTCTTAAAAATACCTCTGGGTGTTTTTTTTCCAAAATGTAGTCATTTTGTGTGTATTTCCACTGTCCTGGTACTCCAGTGCCTTCAAAAATGTGATAGGTAGTCAAGAAATTAGATGTGTAATTTATGCTCCTTGAAAGCCCAAAGGTGCTTCTTTGGAATTTAGGTCTCTCTTCACATCTAGGCTGTAAAAAAGTCTCACGCATGGGGTATCCATATACCTGAGAGGCATAGCAAAATGGTTTTGTGTGTAATTATGAGTATGCCTTTTGCTGTGTGTGAGAAATAACTTACACACATGACACACACAACATAACACATTTTTTTTAACATACTGTCATCAGAGCAGTGGAGTGTCACCACACTATAGTGACACTGTACTGCACTGCGGAAGTGATAGGGTTTTTTTGTACCCTGTGACTGCTTGTTAATCATGCAGTCTTTGTTTAGTACTGTGATTGACCCTGTACCATGGGATCTCTGTGACCAAACACCGCAATCATAGTAGTAAATAATGGCTATATGAATGAGAGTCATAAGCAATCAAAGGGTTAAAAAAACCCTATCACCCCCTCATAGCAGTACAGTGTCACTGTACTGGTAATGTAATTGCTGTGATTGGTCATAGCGATCACATGGTACAGGGCCCTGTACCATGATTTGTGATCTGCTATAGCCAGGGGACACAGCTATCACAGATCGTGCCACTTTGTGATCCCCAGGACGCACAAAAGGTGCAATCTGGACCTACTCATATGTCCTCCCAGAATGACGCTTGTGTCACCTGGCTGTATATGTGCAGTAACTTAATTCATGTGGTCTCAATATCTTTACCAGCCAAAAGCACATAGATAAAACTGATTTGTTTTAAATCTCTACATTCTTTTGCTTTTTAGTGCATTTGATACACTGTAAAAGGGAAAAGCTTCAGCCTTTTTTTTATATATAGATCAATATCAACATTTGTTTAGGCCAGTATTACTATGCCAAAGTTGCAAATCTTTCAAGTAAAATAATTATAATACTAGGGAAACCAAAGGGTAAAACGTAATCTGTAAAGTAATCTGCATATGAAGCTGTCTTTTCCTGTAATGTAATAGCCCTAATAAGAAAGTACTATAATTCCCTATTTGCTGTTGCCTATAATCCCTGTTCTTTTTGCAGATAAAAGGGGTATTGCTATTAGATCCTGCATATACTACTGACCAAGCTCAAAAGAAAAGGGGAGTTCACGCTACATTGAAAAAAAGGTTTCCTGCAGGGTGGGGGAAAGAGTGCTTGGAGTACTGCCATACCAATGTGAACTAGTAAAGTATCTTAAGGACCCCTTTGCAAGTTCATTATATTCCAAATTAATTTTAAATATCTGCTGATGAAGTGAAAATTGGCATCTGGTCTGTTAAATTGTTCTAACATTGCAAATATTCACTTGTTGCTAAATTATGCCAGAAGCATACTCTCTGGATAAGGGGTGTAGAGGTGAGAGTAATTAAAAGTCCAAACTCACCCTAAACCACAGTCCTGTGATTTATGGTGTTGTATTGTGAACATAGAACAGTAAATTGCACTCCAAAGTTACATAAAAGTCAAATACCTAATTTTCTGTGCAAGTCTGGGGACTTTTAAATACTTTGTTGTCTGTGTTAAAGATAAAGAAGTGGTTACAGATTGGAATCAATTTCAATTAACCACAATTTGATTGTTGATACTCTCTATGGAGGACAGGTATCGATATATGATGCTGCTGCTTTATAGGCTGTCTGTTTTATGCAGTCTAAACAGGCTTGTAGACATGAAGGATCAGTGCCTGTAACTCAATGAGGGATTTTACTAGGAGCTGCAGTGTTTCTCCAGTCACACTTTATTTTATGTTCTGCAGGCAGGCTTGACACATTTATGGGGACAGTTTTCAACGAAGCAGTAATTGTCCAGCAAAACAAGAACATTTTTGTGGATAGTGCTATTGTTTGACTAGAGAACATTTAAACAGAAATGGCTTTCCTCCAGGGAGTATTTTGTTACTTAGAAGTAAAACCCCTGTAGCAGTAGAGCCAAACATCTACATACAAATGTAGATAAGAAATTCAATGTAGTAAAATAAGCCTTTAATTTGGAACAGGAAATCACAAAATTCTGATATAATCTTTAACATGTTATTGATTTTCCAAAAGCTATTTTATTCTTTTTAGATGTACCGATTTTATTAGAACAATACTTGGCAACCCTGCCATGAAAATCCATGTCTAGACCATTCCATTTATAGGGTGACTATCCCCTATCCCTGTCACCTAATGCTCTCCTGCCTTGTCACCCTGTCACATGCGCTTATTGGGGAGACTTTAAACGGCTTTACCAAAACTCATTGCATGAGCAAGGTCCACTATTGTCACCACCAGGAAGCCTGCACTGAGCAATGACAGAGAGCTGCTATTGGAGCAAAGTGCAAATATGATATTTGAGGTTGGAGAGTTCACAATATACACCACCTCCTTTAAATAGATTCAAAAATTACCAAAACAGCTGTGGCTGATCACCCTGTTACCTGCTGTTATCTGCAAAATTCCAAACCAAGTTCAAAAGGGTTAATCCCTCTGGGATAGACCAATTGCTTTGGATATCCCTGGGTTCAAAGGTATCATAGTAATACCAAATGAGTGAATATTGGTACTTTTAAAGAAGGAATTGCCTAGATGGCACAGTTCCTTTGAAGTTTGCTGCTAGTATATGAAGTTTGCGTCTTTGGGAAGACTTTCGGCACACAGACACCTCATTGGAGCTCTTGATGGGCCCTGAGGACTCCTTGGAACCATGATCTTTTAAAGGGTGATAATGTATTTAGGTCCTACAAAAGCTCCAGAAGAAAACATGATAGTGGTGAAACATGTAGAGGCAACCATTCTTTTGTATGTGACCACTGAGCTGTAGTATGCTCTTTTTTATATATATAAATAGTTTTTTTTAAAATATGTTTTCTTAATAAAATGTACCGGTATCTATTTATGTAATATCAATTCTTATTGATTGTTTGCACCTTTAAACTCCAATTGTGTTTTGTTAATGTTTGATGCTGTTGGAGCAAGTGCATGTGAACAGGAAGTGACTGTGAAGAGGCAGGAAGAAAATAACTGATGCAACTAAGGATGAAGGAAAATATATCAATTTAATTTCCACTGTATAACTTTTTTTAATTATAATCACTATTTGATCTCTAAATATGATTTTTATTAGACACACACATTTTTTTGGACTGCACATATTTTGAATTATCATTACAGTGTTTAACCTATGGAAAATCCATGCTTTTTTTATGCAAGAAGATCAAAATTTTCCTTTAACCTCCCCAGCACATTTTACCTTTTTTACCGTTACCATTATTTTTCAAATTTTCGTCAGCTGAAGGGAGCAAGGAAAGAAAGTCTTTCCTGTGTAGGCTGTGGGTCAATCTAGTTAGGGTTTATACCAGATTTTCTCCCCACCCACATACAACAATGATGGACTCTCCATGCACCACAAGCACCAGTGCTGTCAAATGAGATGAAGAGGAGTGAGTTATGTGCTTCATCATATTTTGAAGACCAGTTATTTTTCCAACACTCCCCCACCATGGACTAGGGAAGGAAAGATGTATTAATGTTGCTAATAAAGGGAAAATTCCATACACATTGAGTTTTTCTGATGTGGTGTTGTATTACTGATTTTTGTCTGCCCTGTGTATTATTTTGTTCAGGATAGAAAAATGTATGGTGGTTGAGCATTGTCAAAAAATGTTAATGTTTTCTAAATATGCAAAAAAAGGTCTAGATTAGGATAAGAATTTTGTTTTAGTCTTATACTTTAAGATCAAAATACCATGCTTACGGTTTATAAGGAAATAGAACATTTAATTGGAAGGGTTGTCAAGATGACACAAATTCTCTAATGTCATTTTTCTAAAACATATTAGTAAATTTTTGGTTGATTGCTACCTACTGAATAGCACAGGTGTCTTTTCTGTATGTTATAAAGTGATATTAAAACCTTGCTTTGCACAGAGCAGCTCCAATCCTCCACTTCTCTGGCCCCACGCCGACACTCCAGGCTCCTTCCTCCTGCTGAGTGCCCCCACAGCAACCAGCTTGCTGTGGAGGCACCCAAGCAGGCGCTCTTCCTCGGCTTTGTGTGTCCATTCACACGCGATTGGCCCTGCCCCTCCATCTCCTGATTGGATCATTGGCTGTGATGGACAGCAGTGGGAGCCAATAGTTCCCTCTGCTGCCAAAACCCAATCAGGAGTGTGAGTCGCCGGAGAGGCAAGGCTCTTGTGGACATCGCTGGATTGAGAGGGGGCTTAGGTAAGTGTTAGGGAGCTGGGGGGGACACTGCACACAGAAGGTTTTATACCTTCCTGCATAGAATGCAGGAAGGTAATAAACCTTATGCTTTTACAACCACTTTAACAAGGGTCATAGCAAATTAACTTAGTGATCAATCTTAAATTCAAATGTTACTACTGTAATTCTTCTACTCCATCTGTCTAAAGCTTGCCATGGCCATGAAATTACATTTGACCACTACAGTCATTTTCAAGTGGGCAAAAATCTCATGTCTATTATGTCCCCTCTTCATAATACTGCCATTGGGAGCCCCCCTCCCCATAATATAGGACTAAAAATGAAGGCTAGGTACACTTGTTTAATCTGCTTCCTTATAGCTGCTCTTTTGTGAGATCTAAATTATCAATAAGCAGTATGGTTCTTATTGTGTCTATAGGAACTACAGCTGTCATTATTTCACTGCTTTTCATTTTTCCACAAATAGACAAAAAAAAGCCCATTCATCATTTTCAATCAGCTCAGTGTAGTGAGGGAAAAGTGCATAGCAAACTGAAAACATCAACCCAGCTAGAATACAGTATTATCTCAATATGATCTTGATCTGCAATAAAGCCACATAGATTAGCCAAATTAGCTCATCTGTTTCAAGTCAAAGAGTAAACAGGTTTAATCTAATGCAATTCTGGATCAAAAAAGTTCTCAATATTATTTATGTGTGTTCCTTGGCACATGACACATGAGACCTGTGGGGTAGGTTCATAGGACTGATAAGAACTAGCTATGTATATATAAAAAAACCTAAAAAAAAAAAAAACCTGACAACAAACCACCTACAAACAAAAATACCAAACAATAAAACATTTTTTAAGACATATCTGAATATAATACTCGTAATTGTGAGACATATACTTATTCATAGTGGTATGCCTTTCCACTTCCTCATTCCTTGCCTAGGCAGGAGTGACAAAGTCATCAGCTCCTTGCAGCCTCCAGAGATGACAGCAGCTAAGTCATCTATGCAGGTGCAAAATTTAGCAGTACATCATCAGTAGGTCAACTGTAAAACAGGAAAAGACAGCTGGACTCGAATGATCCTGAATCCAAGATGGTGGTGTGGAAGGAGAGCAGTGCAGAGTAAACATAAGCTGCAAGGAAGATATTGCTAGATTCAATTAACTAGAATATATAGTTTGTTAAATATCTTGTAGGGATAGGTATTGGAATAGTTGATTTTACTTTTGATAGGTAGATGGAAGGCCCGCTTTATTCATAAATTGATCAAACACTTTTTTGAGTTTTATATTTTAAAATTCCATAATACACAAAATCCTCAATCCTTGAAGGCTTTGGTTACGTTTACACTATTTTGAACTTTGTGGTGTCTGGTTCATATACCATATATACAAGAGTATAAGTCGGTCCGAGTATAAGTCGAGGCCCTAATTTACCACAAAAAAATGGGAAAAACTTAGTGACCCGAGTATAAGAGGAGGGTGAGAAATGCACAACTACTGTAAGTGGAAAAGAGGGTTAACAATGCCCATTTGCAGCCTCACTGTGCCCATTTGCATGCCTCACTGTGCCCATTTGCAGTCATAGGTCCCCCAAACTTTAAACTCGGTAGTTAAGGGTTCCTAGATGCCCCCTAGCTGCAGCCAAAATTTGGGGTCTCTGAACCCAAATGGTCCCGAAATGACATTGCTGCAGATGGACACAGTTGACCAATTTTGGGGCACCGTATCTCGGGGCCACTTAGTGCTAGGAACCCCAAATTTGGTGTGCAAACTCAGTGGAACTAGCTCCAAAATCGGTTCAGAAAATGTCAAGCACTTTTCTGCAGCAGAGAATGACATTTTCCAAACCGATTTTGGGGCCCCGTATCTCGGGGCCACTTAGTGCTAGGAACCCCAGCTTTGGATATGTTGTGGTACCAGTTCCACTGGGTTTGCACACCAAATTTGTGCTGAAAAACTGTACTTATACTCGAGTATATACGGTAACTTACTTCCTACCTGTCTCATCCTTCTGCCTTCCCAACATGATCAAATATCCGCCCCTCCATTTGCAGAAGTGACCTTCATCTCTAATAGTGAGAACATTAATCCTGAATGTCCTGTATGTATCAGATTAATGTTAATAGTAATTAGCAATAAAATGCCCACAATCCCCTATGATTCACAGCAAGATCCCTCAGATCTGTTGGTTACTGTATCACATATTACGATATGTGGACAAAATATGTCTCTTTGCTAATAAACGGGCATGTGTTTGACACATGTGTTAGAAGAGTGAAAAGGGTTAACTGATTATACAAGACCTGGTCCTATTGTCATGTCATCCATGATAAAGTGTAAGATCCATTTTTTTTCAGCACTTTCCGTTCTCCTTCACAAGGTCTTTTTATTTGCCTTATGTTCTAGAGGAGGTGTGTATTATCTCAGCATTCATTGCCTGGCAAGCTACAGGGAATTCATGAGCTGGTCTCTTAAATGAAATCCTGAGCATAAGAGGATGGAAAGCAGTGAACTTAGTCAATGTCATAAAAATGAAACATTCATTGTTCTCTAAAGTAAAATTGATAATCTGTGTGGAAGTATCATTAAGGGATAAGTGACATTTTAGACTTTGATTTGTAACTCCATGGATATATCTATTTCACATCTTTAAACATTTCCTCTAAGTAATATCCATCTTTATTAACTGCACAAGGCCCTTTAACCTTTTGTAGAAGGGATGCTGAGTACATTTATAGCACAAAATTAATATAAAGAGTGCTTAACAATAGTATGGATTGTAAAGACACACATGCATGCACACATTCACAGACACTCATAATGATGAATGCATGCAAAGGTGCTATTTTAAGACAGGGTCAGCAAATTCTAATTTTCTTTACATAAATTTGGTGCTTAACCCTTTCATACAGCTCTCATTTTTAAATGTCAGGTGTCATTGTGATACTACACCTTACCATTTGTAAATGTCATATAAAGGTAGTAGTTCTCTGTGCCATCACCACAGTATCACAGTTTGCCATTGATGACAGACTATTTTTTTTGAGTTATTAATAAAAAAGAATAGTCCCTCCTGATATCAGAGTGGCATACTATCACCTTGATTGCATGCTCTACTGTAACGCAGTCAGAAACCAGACAAAAGAAAAACTACATCTTTGCTGGAGAGGTGTTGTCGGATGTCAGTTTGAAGGTGTATAGGAAGACATAATATATACAGTCTCTTATGTTGGGTAGGGAGCTGAATAAATGTTTTTCTACTGTCTACCAGCCATGTGCAATCTATGGTTGAGAACCACACAGACATTAAAGAGGATATGAACAAAAAAATGTAGTCTTGCTGAGTTATGGAGAACATTTAGTAGTAGCTTTACACAGTCCACCTTTTGTAGTGGATTGCTCCTAAAAAATAGCAGTGTACTTCTTGGCATGCAAGGATTCCTATGCGCCCCTGTGCCTTAAGCCTCATAGCTATATGTTTGCAATGTGAAATTATCTAAAGTACTGCAGCCTATGACTGCTAGTCTCACAAGATTTGGAGAGAAATTTGGTGAGGTGACTACTAGGCTGCTTGCTGGAGAGAAATCTGTACATGAAGATTTGTACCTGCATCTCCCTGCTTTCATTCATTCATTCATTCATTCATTCATTCATTCATTCATTCATTCTGTGGACTTGTGCTTTCTGAAACTCTCCTGCTGCTTCTTGAATATTAACCTGTCAATTATTAAATCAACAGTCATCAGAAGAGTAGCTGTGAGATAAGGTAGCAAAGTCTTGCCTCTTCCAAGGTGGCCACCTCCACACAAAGGCGAAGTCCTAAACAAGGCATGGTATGACTCTAATTAGGCAAAGAACAACTGTGAGGAGCCTACAGCCAATACTGGTGATTAGTCTTTTGTTCTCTTGCCTTTTGGGAACAACCTGCACAGTTCAGAATCCATTTTCCTATATGGAGGTCTCCTTATTGTCAGAAAGGCAGTCTGTTGTACTAAAGGTAGGGTAAACTGTCTTCTAAATTCCATAAAAAATATCCCCTTACATTGAAAAAACACAGTCCTTGCAAAACTACGGAAGGCTGGTCTTAGTTCATGCATTAGCAGCCATTGCATACTGCTATCATACATCTATTACAGGTGTTTCTTTTGCATCTCATGGTGTTACATTTGGCTTACATAGTATAGAAAGGCATTTTTTTGGCAGGCTATGTAACAGTGGCTATGGATAGATATTTCACAGCTACATGAATGATGACATATACATTCTAAAAATGAGACAAGCTATACTTAAAATCCCCGCACTGGGACCGGCTCCCCATAAAAATCTGACCATTAAAAATGAAGACAGATCCAGGGCATATATCCCTGCTTTAAAGTCTCTATTTATTGTATCCATGTCTGCATCAGACCACAAAGAATTACAGCTTGCACATTGTCCCTTTACTGCTGTAAAGGTTAGGACTTTCCTGGAGTCCACAGACATTAACCTCATAAATATTCCCAACTAAAAGATCTTATTAAAAAGGTAAGTATCCCCAGAGCATAAAAGCCATCAAGCTGTAAATTTTATTTAATTTCCCAGGAGATCTGGTCTCATACATATAATTAGCGTGCAGTATAGAACACTTTTTGTGTTTTGTCAATAAATCACTAGGGGACAATCAACGTTTAAGAGGACAAGCTTTAATGATTTTTCAGACCCCTAAGCAATCATGCTTGCCATCAAGGCAATCTAGTCTTTAACCTCCTCTAACTAGGACTGTAGGCTGTAGATATTTGGTTAGTCTCCAAGTACAAAAGATATTATGTTTTCTGGCCAGGCAATCAAGCAGTATACTTTAAAAATTAAAGGTCAATAATAGATAGTTATGCATTAAATTTGTAGTATGCAAGCTGCTTAAATGAAATATTGCAGATCATCAAGAAAAAAGTTATCTGTAAGAAAATGAGAAAAGTAAATCCTAGGGGTTTATTTTACATTCTTCAAACAGTAAAAAAAATTCTAACCATTATGATTCAACAATGTCACTTAGATATATGGCCAAATTGCAATATAACTTGTTGTATTGGCTGAGCATAAACATTAGTCTACAGTACATGTGTCTATTAGAAATGTGCCAGCACCCATACTTGTAAATTGGCACTGTGCTTCTACTAGTTTGGAGGTTTAATATTGTTTGTATTAAAAGTAAACCATTTGCTTTCAATGCTTCCAGGTCAGATAGTGCTTGAGGCAGGACTGGTGAAACTCCTCAATATGAAGGTAAATATACCACTAATGCATGTTAGCTCCACGTCTTCTCTGCCCCATTGCATGCTCTGGCATATCAGGCTGTGTGTGTCCATAGATACACACAATATGGCTTGGCTATGACCCTGCTCCCCCTTCATTCACAGTATTTGACTGACAGCAGTAGGAACCCATGGCTCCTAACCTGTCTTGTGAGAGCAGCAAGAGAGACCAGCACTGCTGAAGACAGACACAGGGCTGGATTGAGAAAGAGCTCAGTTATTTAGGGAGGAGGGGGAAAGGAACAGCTAGTGCAAGGTTTTTTAACTTAATGCAGGTAATGCATTAGGGTAAAAAAACCTTTTGACACTAAAACTATTATACGTTTTAGGCCTTGTCTGATGGAGGAGTTGAAGGTTAAGAGCTTAGGTTAAGGTTAGGTTTTCTCCCACTTTTCAATGTGCTAAAACTCCCAAATATAAACAAAATAGTGGATTATCGGTGCAAAAAGTAATGTTCTTGATTTAATAACCAGAAAGAAAGTAACCCAGCAAAAATAAAAACTATATACCCAGCACATTTATGGAGATCACACCCAAGCTTATTATACCAATACTAGACTCTTTGATTTGGTTCACTGAGTAAGGAACCCCAATCTTCTCTGGCAATTACATATGAAATGTTTTCATATTAAAATACACAGACTTGCAGCTTTGTTACCTGTTTTGCTGGGACAGATAAATAATCAGTTGTAGAAATGCTAAAATACTTTACTGTTTTCTAAGAAAATACTCCAGGCTCCCTCCTGTTCTGTTTCACTCAGCATCCAAAAACCTTATGAGTTTTGTCATGTGATCTCTGCTGAAAGATTGTCTGGCCCTCCATTTTTAACAGAGATCACAAGACCAAATGCCTAACCAATTTGTCACATGAGCAGCACAAGTGGAACACAGGAATTTTTTTTTATTCTTCTGAATTATTTAACATCCTTTCTACACTTTTCACCACGCCCCTTTATCCTGACCCAGCTGTTGCACTTCTGAATCAAAAACCCCTGAATTTGCTCCAGCACCAAGCTTCTCAGGTCACAATAGCAGCCAAACAAATCATAGCTAAGGCATGGAAGATCCCTACCCACTGTATCCTCATGGTAAAAATAAGGTAATGCAAGCCATGATACATGCAAAAATAGCAGCAGTTGTTACAGACAGAGTGGCTAAATTTAAAGCCCTCTGGACTCCCTGGGTGACCCATTATCTCCCACCTAACTTTGAAGAGTTATAAATCTGGACCGGCATAGAGAGGGACCTGCATACGTTTATGGATCAATTGAATATTAATAGCTACAATCTTAAATTTACATATTCAGTGAATGTGTCAGAAATATCTTTTCTTGATCTTAATATTTCAATTGATTCAGAAGGCTATATACAATCTGATCTTTATCGCAAACCCAGTGGCAGTAACACCCTACTTCACGCCAGTAGCTCACACCTGAATTTGTTGGTACGAAGCATTCCGTATGCTCAGTATCTCCGTCTTCGGAGAAATTGTACTTCGGACATAGATTTTAAAAAACAGGCAGATCTTCTACGTGAAAGACTATTTGCACGTGGGTATTCTCATACACTTTTAAGACATTCTTTCAATAAGGCATGAACCAAAACAAGAGGGGCCATACTATACAATAATCCATCCAAGCGTGATCATCAAACCTTGGGCTTGGTTACAAGGTTTTTAACTTACGAACCACACTTACGAACACCCATTGCTAAGAACTGGCATTTCCTCACTGAGGACCATACCATCTCTTTATATGTCAGACCCACTCCTGAACTTATTTTCAGACGAGCAACCACATTGAGAGAACAACTGACCTCCAGCCACTATATACCACATAGATACAGTAATCCACTACCACGAGGGACATAATAGTGTGGAATCTGTCCACGCTGCCCATGGGTCAGAGAAGGCCAGGGTATAAGATTACCAAATCGCCAATAGCATAGATCAAAAACATTTTCTGATTGTTCAACCAAAGAAGTCATATATATCATGTATTGTAAATGCAGTGTATTTTTACATCGCAAAATAAAACGTGAGTTAAGACAAAGAATTGGAGATCATACATACTATTCAGATGGAGGAAAAATAGTTACACTTGTTACCAGACATATAGGGCTCTACCATAAGTACCATACTGAAATGGTCTCCTTCTTTGTCCTTGAGGTAATCCCAATGAACCCTAGGGGGGGAATTGGGACACAATTATACTTCAACACGAGATGCTCTGGATAGAGGTCCGGTGACGTCAGACACAACGAGTGTCGCAGGCGTCGCTGGGCAGGAGCCCTTCTGTGCACACAAACATATAAATAGAGATGGTGATAGTACTATCACCTCTGTGCTAGGGATGGGCTTTATGTTCGTGTCGAACATGAGTTCAACTCGAACATTGGCTTTTCGGCCGTTCGCCGAACAATTTGGGGTGTTCGCGGCAAATTCGAAAATGGACGTTTTTTTGGGAGCAGTGATTTTAATAAAGCTTAAAGTGAAACAATAAAAGTGTAATATTCCTTTTAATTTCATACCTGGGGGGTGTCTATAGTATGCCTGTAAAGGGGTGCATGTTTCCCATGTTTTGAACAGTCTGAGAGCAAAATGACATTTCTACATGAAAAAAAGTCATGTAAAACTACTATCGCTAGCACCGGCTATAATGAATTGTCGGTCCGGCAATACACATAAAAGTTCATTGATAAAAACGGCATGGAATTTCCCCACAGGGGAACCCTGAATCAAAATTTAAAAAAAAAATGCGTGGGGGCCCCCTAATTTCCATACCAGGCCCTTCAGATCTGGTATAGATATTAAGGGGAACCTCACGCCAAAATTTTAAAAAAATGGCTTGGGGGTCCCCCTCAAAATCCATACCAGACCTGAAGATTTTAAGCGGAACCCCGCACCAAAATTTTTTTAAAAAATGGCGTGGGGCCCCCAAAAATCCATACCAGACCCTTATCTGAGCACACAACCTGGCAGACTGAAGGAAAAGAGGGGGACAAGAGGGCGCCCCCCTCCTGAACCATACCAGGCTACTTGCCCTCAACATTGGGAGGGTGCTTTGGGGTAGCCCCCCATTTACGTAACCAGGTGACCCCACCCCTCTCTGACAACACTGGGAAAGCCAGAGGGAAGTCCCCGTGCATCAGAGGAGGGTGGGGTCACAGGGGGGCCCCACCCTCTGTTATAAAAGAAGTGTCAGAAGGACCAAAGCGTCACACGGTGGAAGACTCCCACTGAGGTGGATGGAGCGGATGGAGCGGAGAAGAAGCCAGAGGAAGATGTGGGACAAGAAGAGCCGAGGAAGAAGAAGATGGAGAAGAAGAAGATGGAGGAAGAAGAAGAACACCGAAGAAAGACCAGAAGAAAGAAGATGGAAGAAGAAGCAGAAAGAAGAAGAAATTAATAAAGGACTTGTCAAAAACAGTTTTGTGTGTTTTTTAACCTTTTTGACACTTTATTTGTGAAATGGTAGGGGTACCCCATTACCAATTCACATGGGGGGACCGAGATCTGGGGGTCCCCTTGTTAAAGGGGGCTTCCAGATTCCAATAAGCCCCCGTCCGCAGACCCCCACAACCACCGGGCAAGGGTTGTGGGGATGAGGCCCTTCTCCCCATCAACATGGGGACAAGGTGCTTTGGGGGGCTACCCCAAAGCACCCTCCCAATGTTGAGGGCATGTGGCCTGTTACGCTTCAGGAGGGGGCGCGCTCTCTCGTCCCCCCTCTTTTCCTGCGGCCTGCCAGGTTGCGTGCTCAGATAAGGTATGGATGTTTGGGGGGACCCCACGCCATTTTTTTTTAAATTATGGCGCGAGTTCCCTTAAAATTCATACCAGACCTGAAGGGCCTGGTATGGAATTTAGGGGGACCCCCACGCATTTTTTTAAAATTTTGGTTTGGGGTTCCCCTGTGGGGAAATTCCATGCCATTTTTATCTATGAACTTTTATGTGTATTGCTGGATCGACAATTCATTATAGCCGGCGCTAGCGATAGTAGTTTTACATGACTTTTTTTCCTTTAGAAATATCATTTTGCTGTCAGACTGTTCTAAACACAGGAAACATGCGCCCCTTTACAGGCATACTATAGACATCCCCCAGGTACGAAATTTAAAGGAATATTACACTTTTATTGTTTCACTTTAAGCATTATTAAATGCTTAATTGAGACTCAACACTCAGGTTAGGTCTGCTATGTGCTCCCCAACACATTTTAACTAGAATATAAGGTAGGACAGTAACTAGTTCTGAAATACTGATAGAACGTTTGAACTACATGAACTCTACAAAGCCATCATTCTACTAGCAACCTAGTGCATTGTGTGTATGCAAGACAACGTGATCACTGATACACAACATGCTAAGATAAAACCACAGTAAGTTAATCCAGGTGGCATATTGTGTAATAAGTAAGGCTCTCTCAGCAATCATTTATTACAACTGTCCCCTATAGGGGGCCCTATTCCCAAAAATATACCCAGGAGTGTCTGGGTTAACAGGTGAGTGGAGAAGCGAGAATAACATAGAAACACGATACCATAGGTAGGCATGAAATAAACCATAGGGACCATCTCCTGCAACTCATATTCCATATGTGTAATGATTGAGAAAGAGTTGAGCCTACAGTGGGACCCACTCGGGACAATAATGACGGCTGTGGAGTTTGTGTAGTTGAGCCAACTGTGCAGCCATATAATACTACCAAATCTCGGGCACTCCCAAACCCTCCCAGGTCTTTGGGAGCATACATTGTAGCCTGAGCTATTCTGGGACTTTTAGTAGCCCAGATATAATGGAGGATTTTGGTATGGAGGAAATGGTATGTGGGACTTGTATAGGTAGAGTCGAAAAATAAGCTGCTGTTAGTTTATACCTTTCTGTTAGTGGTGTTCTGTTCTCCTCCCCCCGCACGAATAACCTCAGCAGACAGTCCAGAACAATTGAACTTTAAACTGTATTCTCTTCCTTTAAGCATGATAGAAAAGAATGTGCAATATGGAAGTATGAGCTGCCTCTAAATCTTTGGTTCCTTTTTAAAAGTAGTTCTATCCTTTTCCCTTAATGAACAGGTCAGAGAGGTGCCTCTCTGAAAAACACCTTGGAATTCGGATGTTAAAAGTACCAGGCTTCACCTGCCTATCTTGACTCTCGCAAGCCTCCCTGGTCAGTTCAGGAAAAGTCCGGGCGCACCCAATCTACTGCATCCTTTTAGCAGCCGCTTCCTGCTCCGCATGTTCAGAACCATCCCAGCCGGTGACGTCTGACACATTGCTCCCGGAGTTTCTTTAGGTGACTTTTTGTGTATGAACCATCCAGTGCTGAGGTCTCTGAACCCTCAGGACTTCCAGTTCAAGATCTTGTGCTATCCAGCGCTGAGAGCATTACAGCCCCAGGCCTTCAAGCCTGGACCCCTGCGGGTCACATTCTTGCTGCTTTACTGGATCAAATTCCCATCTCCAACCAAATCTCCTCCCAGGAGCATGTGACCCCCAGTTCATATAGGCCTGGTAGCCCCTGCCCATTCAAATTAACGATTGGTTCAGGGTGACCTACACAAACTAACTGCATCCTGTGTTCAACCCACCTTTCCTCCAGAACCTCTCACTGGAAGAACAGGGCATGAATCAAACAGAATGCAAGTTGTCACACCCCTCTTCTATTCTATTATTTCTCCCAACCAATTTAACCCAACCAGGCTTAAACCAACAGGGCAAAACACTGGCAATTTTACCTGACACTAATCCTAACTGACTAATTTAGCACACACCTAAGTGGGTGGGTGCTACATTTGTATCAGACCATACCTTCACGTCCTCTAATAACCGAACAAAAGGCAAGTAATTGGCTTTGTACAGTGAGGTTACATCAGAAGTCGGTAGGATACCCAAATAAGAGAGGGACGACTGTTGCCATGAGAAGGGGAATTGAGACTTGATACACTGGAGCGTTGAGGTTGGTAAGTTGACATTCAGTGCCTTCGATTTATCATGATTGACTAGCAGGCTGGAAATTTTTCCAAATCAATTTAATAGGGACAAAATAATTGGTAGTGTGGTGTGGGGGGTTGTGATAAACAACAAAAGGTCATCTGCAAATAAAGTGCACTTATGACTCTTCCCCCCGCTTTCTATTCCCAAGATGTCTGTGTTGTGTCGGATCGATATCGCTAATGTTTCAATGGCTATCACAAATATTTTAGGAGATCATGGGCATTCCTGTGGGGTGCCCGACTAGATGGGTATCGAGTCTGACCTATGGCCCAGCAAAAGTATCTGAGCTGAGGGTGAGCTGTATAGCGAGTGCACTTGAGGTCAAGAACGTAGGACCGAAATTTCCACCTAGCCAGCACCCAAAAGAGGAAGAGTCATGAGAGTGAATCAAATGCTTTGTGGATATCAATAGAGAACAACATCCCCATCCTATGTAATCCACCATCCCAGGATGAGTGTAGTAAGGATATAAGGTCAATTGCTCTTCTGACCTAATCACCTACCTGCCTGTATGGAAGAAAGCCCACCTGATCAGAGTGGATGTAGTCAGCCAGGAACGTCAACATCCTGTTTGCCAACATTTTTTGTGAATAACTTCAAATCTGTATTAATTAAGGATATAGGTCGGTAGTTAGCTACATCATTGTGATCTTTGTAGAGTTTGGGAATAAGGGTGATGGAGGCTCTGTTGGAATCAGTGTCCATTGGCCTGCCTTTTTGTATGTCCCCTGAAGAATTGGGTTAGGGAGGGGGTCAATAAAGCTGATAATTTTTTGTAATACAAGGTTGTAAACCCGTCCGGGCCTGGTGCTTTGCCCATTGGGGCCTGTTTTATAGCAGCCAGAAAGGCTCTATGCTCATTTCAAGGTCAGAATAGGCAAGTGGTTGACAAAATCATCAAACTCCTGCTGGTCAGTGACATTGTCTTCATTATATAACTTTTTATAGTAAGCGTGGAATTCCTGCAGAACTGATTTAGGATTTTGAGTGAAAGAACCATCTGAATTCCTGATCTTAGGGACATGAGGAGAGGCATCTGGGGGCCAGCCTCGTCGATAAAAGTTTACCCGGTTTATCAGCATTAGAGTAAAATTTTGCCATCGCATTGTTTTTCTGCTTTTGTAGTAAGGCAGACGTTTAATTCCAGGCGCATGGTCTCAATTCTATTACCTAGGTCTAGGTGGGGGTTACTTTTGTGTTCTTTGAGTAGGGCGGCCAAATCTTCCTCTTTTTGTTTTAATGTAGCATTATAGTGTCTCCTATACCTAGTGGCCGTCTGATCGTAGCTTTGTGAGTGGCCCAAGTACACATTGGAGATGTATATGATGGGTCATTCAGAGAGAAATACCTATACCTCTTTTCAATAAAACATTTGAACAAGAGAAATCTTGCTCAGCAAGGCTACTTTATTCCTTCTATTACTTTTTATTTAACCAGTCCAGGAAAACATTTAACTTAAGACAGCTTTAAGTTATAAGCATCTGAGTTTAAGTCCTCTTTAAGTTTAGTGCATTCTAACTGAAGCAACACAGTTGTTTTTGTACAAATAATACTGACAAGAATCAATCTTTTTGATGTTAAAAGTGTTCTGATGATTAAATAAACACACTCTTGAAGAGGTTGATGCTTTGGTTCTAAAGGTATGTGTGGTGAGTGAAAAGCAATATAAAATTAGTGTATACTTGCCTGGCCTGGATTTTGGATGCCGACAAAGGTCAGCTTGTCTGACCTCTGCCGAAACACGTAGAGAAATAAACAATTCTCATGGGAAGTAAAGTGGAAATTAAATGAAAAGGCCTTTCACCGCAGTGTTTGCAGAAAGTGGAAGTATAGTGTAATTTTCCAAATGGATGGCACAATAACTGTCTTGAGGAGAATCTGACAAGCATACTGGCTCTCCTGTTGGCAAAAAGCAATACTGTTCATAACATCTCTGCAGTGACATTCAACACAGTCGTCTATTCAGTACCAATAAATAAAAACCTGTGGGGCCTCGAACTCCGCTCACATGAAACTACTACTTGGTGACACTTTCCTATTACTGTTGTCGCATTTACTCTCAGCATACACTCCACTGCAGGTCATGTACACAAAATTTGCTGTTGAATTGTGGAATAAAATATCAAATTTGGCATTTACCTCTGCCATGTGTTAAAAGCTGTAACTTGCAGTTCTCAGCTGACAAAAGTCATGTGATTCCTATTTACAACATAGATGAATTGTGCTATGTGGAAAGAAATGTAGCTGTGGAGCTGTTTACATTTGATTCAAAGGCACTATCTCAGTGCCCATTCTTAACCTTTAAAAATTAAAGATAAAACAATATGTATGCATATGAAGACAACTCGAATCCAACTGTATCATAAGGGGTTGGGGAATGGACACTGACACCCTGTGAAGTCTTCAGAGAAGATGAGTCAGGGTCAGGTGCACAATAGGAGTCTTCAGGATCATAGCTAACAAAAGCTCTCTTTTGCTTTTGTGCAGAAAGCAGTTTATCTTCTTAAAAGTCTTCTAGGTTTCTTAGCAGTACAACCAGGACCCCCTTTCTGGGAGTATATGTAATGCCTTCTGCTTCTGCTGCAGCCCAGTCAGTACTGTACAAGTTAAGGCTTTTTGCACACTGTACTGATGCATGAGCATGGATAGTGAGGGATGTAGCGCTAAATGTTAGACATGTATAAAAGTATACAGATAATAAAAAATCAACTCCGAGATGGAATACACTGGCACTGGCTGGCATGTAGAGCATCAAGGATGGTGCATCTTCATCCAAAAAGAGAAGTATATCTACTCTTACCGAAAAAGGTGGACTTGAGTGTCAGCTACAATGAGTCAGTCAAGCAGGGGTGCCACGATCGGCGGATCGACAACTCTCCAAAGGGACCAAAGACCTCCAAACACGACTCCAAGTGGTGTACAGATAACCGCAGAGCCGGAACTTGGACGTGGAAAACACCAAGGCTGGAACTCAGGCATTGAAAGCCAAACTGGATGAAACTCTCATTCAGGGGGTATGGAAAGAAAAAATGCCTCTATATGGTGTAGGTCAAAAAGTGTTTTTTTTATTAAAAAAAACAACATACATCGGTAAGAATAAAAAACTGTGATCACAGAATAAAAAAATCAATTTACAAAAATCTACATTTACAAGCAATGTAGGAAGCTGAAAACCAAGGCTGATGCGTTTTGTCCCAATGGACTTCAACTGGGGCATACAATATGAGCATCAGACATTCCTGGCAGAAAAAAATGAGAATGAGCTGCATATCACTCTATATCAGCAAGTATTTGCATGTATTTGTAAGTATGCACACATAAGAATGAAGCGTGACATTTTTTACCCCAAATCTCTCCATAAAGAGGGTCTGTCATGGCTCATGCTATCAAAAGGGATTTTATTCATCCCTTGTAATAGCAAAAAAAGTTCATAAAAAATTAAGGGACAGTGAACAATAATACATTTAAATAAAATAAATAATAACTAAAATTAAAGTGCCACCAATAATCCATACTCACATGCAAAGGTGAACGACACGCACAAATGGCTTTGAGAGTGTCGTCTTTGGATAATGTACCACAGTTTTTCATCGTTCCACTGGCATGGGTAATTTTAATGTGAGACATGTTTGGTTTCTATTTACTCATAAAAAAGCATCTTTTATATTTTACCAATATAACATTTTGACATTTCTCACATACATGTAAAAAAAAACTGCATTTTTTGCTAGAAAATAACTTAGAACCCCCAAACATTATGTATTATACTGTGTTTGTGTTCGCAGCAAAATAAATTGCATTTAAAAATACACTGTGCAAATATTGTGTGACAAAAAAAATTGCAACACCCACCAATTTATTCTTCATGGTCTCTGCTTAAAAATATTTAATGTTTGGTTAAAAAAAAAAAAAACAGCTGGTGTTAAAAAGACTGGTGAGTTACTAAACAAGTGTTTAGTTGAAAAGATATGGATAAGACTTGACTGATACATATGCTGTGTTGAAATCAATGACACATATTTTCATGGATAACAATGCCAGGTGTCTCATGGAGAGGTTGCCAGAGAAGTCACCCAAATTTTGCTATGGGGATCTGTGTAGTTACATCCCTATGCAATAACAACATCTGGAATTCACTGTGATAATGGCATAGTGCTGGTCAATAATACAGATACCTACAGTTCTGGAAATCAGATTAGCTATGTTCCCCTATGTAACCGTTTACCATCTGCAACGATAATTGTTCTGTTAATATTCTGTTAGTTTTGTACATATATTACCTAACACAAACAGATCTTCTCATACATGCAAGCAAAAGGTGTAAAATGAGAACACACCAAGTAATCTTCTGTCTTTTGTTGGACAAGACGACTGCTGACCCTTCATATTTTAGTATCCTATCTTCTGCTCTCCACTTCTAATTGCAAATGGCTTCACCAAACTGAATTTGTCTCGACTGTGTCTGAACCTGCTAACAACAACAGTAGGTCACACTGCTGGAGAAGTAGGTTTGGGAGTTTAATTTATTTATGAATTTGCTTATTAAGAAAAATAAAGTCCTAATGAGATAAAAATAAATAGCATTGCTCAACCTTGACTTATTGCACCAGTATCTCTAAGCACATTGCTATAAAAAGGAAATATTCACTTTAAAGCATTCTTTAAAGCATTAACCACTTTAGCCCCGGGAGATTTGGCTGCTCAATGACCAGACCATTTTTTGCGCTACGACACTGCGTCGCTTTAACTGACAATTGCGCGGTCGTGCAACACTGTACCCATACAAAATTGAAGTCCTTTTTTTCGCACACATAGAGGTTTCTTTTGGTTGTATTTGATCACCTCTGTGGTTTTTATTTTTTGCGCTATAAACAAAAGAAGAGCGACAATTTTGAAAAAAACACAATGGGGGTTATTAACTAAAGGCAAATCTACTTTGCACTACAAGTGCAAACTACAAGTGCAAAGTGCACTTGAAATTGCACTGAAAATGCACTTGGAAGTGCAGTCGCTTTAGGTCTGAGGGGGACATGCAAGGAAAATAAAAAACAGCCTTTTAGCTTGCACATGATTGGATGATAAAATCAGCAGAGCTTCCCCTCAGATTTACAGCGACTGCACTTCCAAGTGCACTTTCAGTGCAATTTCAAGTGCACTTTGCACTTGTAGTTTGCACTTGTAGTGCAAAGTGGATTTGCCTTTCGTAAATAACCCCCTATATCTTTTACTTTTTGCTGTAATAAATATCCACTTTAAAAAAAAAAAAAAATTTTTCTCAGTTTAGGCCGATATGTATTCTTGTACATATTTTTGGTAAAAAAAATTGCAATCAGTGTATATTGATTGGTTTGCGCAAAAGTTATAGCTATAGTTATAGTTATTATTATTATTTTTTTTACTAGTAATGGCGGCGATCTGAGATTTTTATTGGGACTGCAATATTACGGCAGACAAATTGGACACTTTTGACACATTTTTGGGACCATTGACAATCATAGAGCAATCAGTGCTATAAAAATGCACTGATTACTGTATAAATGTCACTGGCAGAGAAGGGGTTAACACTAGGGGGCGATCAAGGGGTTAACTGTGTTCCCTAGGTGTGTTCTAAGTGTAGGGGGGATGGAACTGTTTAGGAGGATAATCTGTCTCCTCTCCCATGAGAGAACCAGGATCTGTGTGTTTACGCATCTGCTCTGGGCACACGCTGTGGGCGGCGAGCGCTCCCCTAGTGGCCAAAAGGCGAGGCGACGTAAGATAACGTCTTTTCGCCCAGCCGTGCCATTCTGCCCCAGTGAAACTGCGGCGGCTGGTCGACAACCAGTTAAGCTGATAATAAATGATGCATAAACACACTTTTTTCTGCAATTAATACAAAACAATATGTGCGTGACATTTTGTCTTTAGCAGATATTTATTAGGTGTGATGAATATCAATATAAGAAGCTGTTCTTTTGCAGTAAATATTCAAATTGACCAGGTTGTATTGCCAAAGCTTAATTTAACAAGCTGAGGTTAGAAGCTGATTGGATTCTATGTAGAAATGAGCCTGGTTTTGCACTCTCCAGCTTTAGTAAATAAACCCCTTTGTGTGTTATCTCAATATTTAAAACAACTGTTAAACAGATTACATTTCTAGTTTCACATACTGTGATAAAATATGAAGAGCTAAGAACAATTTGTTTTACATGCTAATTATGACTCAAACAAGACATTTATAAATGAGGGATTTGTAAAACATTGCATATTTCCCAAAGTCTATGCCTTTTACTGTATTCCCTATTTCTCAAACTCAGTATTCCAGGTCCCTGGTCTCAAAGTGCATACAAAGTCTAGGAAGTTATTCGATTTCCTATTAGCCATTACAATTCAAAAGCTCTGACTAACACATTTCCAACTTTTTTGGAGATTGACTGCACCCTACTAATTTAAAGGAGACATGTCATTAGACAGATATGAAGGCCACGATTGCTGACCTTCTACTTGCTGTCTGGGTGGAATGCTAATCCTTTCTCTTTAAAGTGATGTTAAAGCCTAATTTATTTTTTATTAAAATAAAAAAGAGGTTACAATTACCATATCTGTGCAATGGTATTGCACAGAGCAGCCACTTACCTCCTCTTTTGGATTTCCTCACTGGTGCTTGCTGTTCATTCTTCCTATAAGTGCCCTATAAGCCATGTGCTACCAAGCCAGGCTGTGTGAATCCATAGACACACACAATGTGGCTGCTGCTGCCTATGTCCCCTGTGAGACCAGGAAGTGAAGGGAGAATAGCTGTGGCCAGGACAGCGCGGAATCGCTGACAGAAGTGTTTGGTGGAGTGGGACAGTTAGTGGGGAATTTTTTTTATTACCATAATCCTGTGAATGTATTAAGATAATACAAATTTTAGACTTTAAAACCACTTTTTTCAGTTTTTAGTAACTGACCTGGAATAAGTATGCAGATCAAAGGTCAGAACTTTTTTCTTATTTTTATTTTTATTTATTTATTTATTTATTTTCCTGTTTTTTTCATCTCTATCCAAAACTAAAAAAAAAAAAATTAAAAAAGTTTTGTCAGGCCCTACACTGTAAAGGTTTTCTTTGCACATTTATTTATAATAAATCTAACAAGTAATTCCCTTGCAAGTAGTCAATCTAGCAGAAAATAAAAAAAAACTTTGGTCTCCCTCAATGATGCTGGTCTGGCTTTGTCTTTAACCATCAGTCAGAAACTGATGAGCCACATCCAAATTCTGCTGACATCACCTTTGTCTCGGTGTTTGGCTTCCTTCCTTGACAAAACGCAACACTTTGAGTAACATGTACATCCTGCCTACGACCGTTTCTGGGGAGCTTTTTGGTCATTGGTCAAACTGCATGCTATACTCACATCAACCATTCCAATCATTGAGCATTCATATGTATAGTAAATTAATGTTGACATTTATAGTGTGTGGTTGATTTTCAAAGATTCCCCAGCCAAATAAGGGTCATCTAAGGAGACAGCACATGAGAATCTGCTTTAAGATGTGCCTTGTGTGACTAAACCACAGTTGAAAACCAGAGTTGAAGAAGTAATGTAGTTTTGTATCCTAACTTCAGCTTGAGATTTTGAGCTCTGTAAACAATAGGCTGTTTATCACAAGAATTAAGGTGAAATAGTACAGAAGAAGCTGCGGCTTCCATCCGTTTGGCCAAAAGAAACAATAAAAAATGTTATGAGGCATCTTGCACGCGATCAACTGAGCCCATTCAATGTGAATGCCAGTATCTTTTCCCCGCTCGGGAAGTGCACAGACATTCATGTCTATAGGACTCTGTATGCTACACTTGGGCTTCCCAGGTGGAAGAAAGACAGATTTTTACATTGAGCTGCTGCTTGTATGTAAGAGCCCTTATACAAAAATGTCATATTACTCTAATGAGCAGGGCCCTCTGATTCCTCCTGTATTGAATTGTGTTTTTACTGTACTGTCTGCCCTCATGTTGTAAAACGCTGCACGAACTGTTTGCGCTATATCCTATATCCTGTATTATAATAATAATAATAATATTTACCTGGAAAAAACAAAAAACACATTTTTTGTTGAGATTTTTTTGTTTTGATGAGAATAAATAGATATAAAACCCATTGTTGCAGAGCAGCAAATATGAGTATTTCAAGAGCACTTAAGCTACAAGCTAAATACCTGTTTTTGAATTTTTTGTAAACTTCTTTTAGTGTTATTCTTTACATTTGTGAGTTTTCTTCCACTTATACCTACATAATGGCAGCATAAGTAAACTACTTAAAGCTAATAGGTTTACTTGACCCTTGCACACAATTTGTCAGGAACAATTGGTAAAACAACAACCTGAAAACCTGTTAATATAAAGTTCAAGTCATGAAAAAGAGCAAATGCGATATTGCTCACAAATAAATAATTTTCTTCCTGCATGTGTGTTATTGCATTTTTATTGTCTCCACAAAGAGGGCTATTACTCTTATCATATTAGATTTGTAAATGCAACACTAATTATGATATACTGTACTACACTTGAATTTGCTGAAAATACCCTTTTTGACTTTAACAAAGTAATAAAAGTCTAGAGCAATACATTTCAAGTATTTGTTACAAAAGTTCAACAGATTTTCATTAAAAAAACACAATATTTTTAAAGGCAATCTATTATGAAAGAAATATACTTGCTGCCTTTGTTAACCTCTCTGTCTGAAAATGCTGTTTGCCTTGATGCTGTTTTGCATCAATACTTTGAGCAGTACAAGTAAGTAGATAAGATGTTACCTGATAAGCATCTTTTTCCAGGTTGCGCCCGTATTTTCTCTAATAGCAAAGTAACTTTATAGCAAAAGAAGAACTTTAGGTCAAGAGGTTACAAATGCTATCACATATGACAAGTATGCCTATAATCACAAAATGATCCCCATGCAAGTTATTACAACACATTCTTATGCAGCATGGCTTGTCCAGAGCCTTTACAGAGTCTTTACAGCTGTACAGATAGCCCAATGCACAAGCAGGGATCATGAAGAACTGTCTTTGAAAATAAAGGTATGCATTAAAATGCATGTGGGGAGCCATTACTTTCACCTTAGTGAATGTGCTGGGCTATATGGGTAAATTTAGGCTGATTTATTTTTTTTTGGGGGGGGGTTACAAGACTACACCATCATCATTGCTGTATTCTATACTGTACATTCCAGAATCACTATTCTGCTATCTTTTATATACTTACTACTTTAACACATCAGCTTCAGGAAAATCCCAGAATATATATTCCACAGTTCTCTTGTGTGCAATATACTACTTCAGAGTGCAGTGGCTAAGAATTATACAGGTATAAGTTAATAATAATAAATTATAGAGGCAAGAAAGAAATCTTATCTGTGTTACATGATGCCTTTAGAGCCAGTTATATAAATGATTAGGGATGAGCCGAAAAACCCCCTGTTCGGTTCGCACCAGAACATGCGAACAGAAAAAAAGTTTGTTCGAACACGCGAACACCATTAAAGTCTATGGGACACGAACATGAATAATCAAAAGTGCTAATTTTAAAGGCTTATATGCAAGTTATTGTCATAAAAAGTGTTTGGGGACCTGGGTCCTGTCCCAGGGGACATGGATCAATGCAAAAAAAGTTTTAAAAACTGCAGTTTTTTTTAGGAGCAGTGATTTTAATAAAAGTGTAATATCCCTTTAAATTTCGTAGCTGAGGGGTGTCTATAGTATGCCTGTAAAGGGGCGCATGTTTCCCATGTTTAGAACAGTCTGACAGCAAAATGACATTTCAAAGAAAAAAAGTCATTTAAAACTACTCACGGCTATTACATTGCCGGTCCGACAATACACAATGTCAAAAGTTCATTGATAAAAACAGCATTATAATTCCCCACAGGGGATCCCCGAACCAAAATTAAAAAAAAAAAAAGACGTGGGGGTCCCCCTAAATTCCATACCTGGCCCTTCAGGTCTGGTATGGATATTAAGGGGAACCCCGGCCAAAATGTAAAAAAAAATGACGTGGGGGTCCCCCTAAATTCCATACCAGACCCTTATCCAACAATGCAACCTGGCAGGCCACAGGGAAAGAGGGGGGGACGAGAGAGCGCCCGCCCTCCTGAACCATACCAGGCCACCTGCCCTCATAATTGGGAGGGTGCTTTGGGGTAGCCCCCCAAAACACCTTGTCCCCATGTTGATGAGGACAAGGGCCTCATCCCCACAACCCTGGCCGGTGGTTGTGGGGGTCTGCGGGCAGGGGGCTTATCGGAATCTGGAAGCCCCCTTTAACAAGGGGACCCCCAGATACTGGCCCCAACTGTGTTAAATGGTAAGGGGGTACAAAAGTACCCCTACCATTTCACTAAAAAACTGTCAAAAATGTTAAAAATGACAAGAGACAGTTTTTGACAATTCCTTTATTTAAATGCTTCTTCTTTCTTCTATCTTCCTTCATCTTCTTCCTCTGGCTCTTCTGGTTCTTCCTCCGGTGTTCTCATCCAGCATCTCCTCTGCGGCGTCTTCTATCTTCTTCTCCTCTGGCCGATCCGCACCCATGACATGGGGGGAGGCTCCCGCTCTTCTCTTCATCTTCTTCTCTTCTTCATCTTCTTCTCTTCTTCATCTTCTTCTCCGGGCCACTCTGCATCCATGCTGGCATGGTGAGAGGCGCCCGCTGTGTGACGCGTCTCCTCTTCTGGCGGTTCTTAAATAACGGGGGGCCACCCGGTGACCCTGCCCCCCTCTGACGCACGGTGACTTGACAGGACTTCCCTGTGATGTCACGGGGAATTCCACAGGGAAGTCCCGTCATGTCCCGTGCGTCAGAGGGGGGCGGGGTCACCGGGTGGCCCCGCCCCTCGTTATTTAAGAACTGTCAGAAGAGGAGACGCGTCACACAGCGGGAGCCTCCCACCATGCCAGCATGGATGCAGAGCGGCCCGGAGAAGAAGATGAAAAAGAGAAGAAGATGAAGAAGAGAAGGAGACGAAGTGAAGAGCGGGAGCCTCCCCCCATGCCATGGGTGCGGAGCGGCCGGGGAGAAGAAGATAGAAGACGCCGCGGAGGAGATGCTGGACGAGAACACCGGAGGAAGAACCAGAAGAGCCAGAAGAACCAGAAGAAGAAGAAGAAGAAGATGAAGGAAGATAGAAGAAAGAAGAAAGAAGAAGCATTTAAATAAAGGAATTGTCAAAAACTGTCTCTTGTCATTTTTAGCATTTTTGACATATATAATGTTTATAATGATAGGTGGTTGAACTATAAGCAGGGAATAACTAAGACAGGTCTCCCAATCCCTAAATATATAAAACACAGATAAAAAGAAAGGTGGTACTCTTTCAAGGGGGAATGGGATTTTGCAGGGAGAGTGCATCTATTGGTAGTAGGTAAAGATCAGTCAGATTAATAAAATATATACATTTTTATTGAAACATAATTAAAATATGCATAGCAGACATGACATGTAACAGAACATGACCATCCAGTAGTATATTCAGAATTCATTCGTGACTGTCAGCCAACATGTTTCTCAAATAATTTTTCGCTTCATCAGGGCATAAAACGACATCACTGATTCATTTTAATTGTATGAACAACAGATAAGTTGTAGTTATATGGTTGTTCACTGTATGAACAACAGATAAGTTGTAGTTATATGGTGGCCATGCATGGTTATATATCAGAACATGATACAAAAAATCTAATAAAGGATTCATTCCAATAACTCTCACCTACTAGTGCAGGTCTAGAAAACAGAGCAATCACCCCCATTGCCAAACGTCATCTACTGTACCAACTGGTGCAAAATATCCATGGGTGCCAGATCCCAACAGGATAATGCCAACAGGGGAACTGCACCACACAATTGCAAGGCAAGAATCTAGTAAAACATGTAATAAAGAAAACATGAGACTAATAAGTTCCTTATCAGAGGAGAATAATAATTATATATAGCAATAATAGTGATAAATCATTTATCTCAAATAGTGCTAAAACAGGATTTAATTTAGTCTAGTGTGGTAGAATAGAGCAAGCTGGGGAGACAATCCCTAAACTTTCAAATAGGAGGCATATTAACAGCCGTATACGTATACATAATATGGGCATTACTGACAGTATTGTGCATAAGGGGAAGAGGGAAGAGGGTTAGCATCAGGACATCTATATAGGGTATAAATATATATTAATTTAGCAGCAAGGCGTAACTAGAAATACCAGGGCCCCATAGCAAAATGTTGTATGGGGCACCCCCTGCAAACAGCCCCCTCCACAGCTGCCCTAGTGTCAATGCAGCGTGACCTGTGCCACATACAGCGTGACCTGTGCCCAATGCAGCGTGACCTGTGCCCAATACAGCATGACCTGTGCCCAATACAGCGTGACCTGTGCCCCATACAGCGTGACCTGTGCCCAATACAGCCTGGTCTGCCTGTGCCCCATACAGCCCCACCTATGCAGAGGAAGAGGCAAGCCACCCGGATCAGCAGAGAGCGGGATTGCCCGCTGTAATAGCTTTCAATTGAATTTCCTGTCTTCCCGGGGCTCATCGTCACATAGCCCCACCTCTTGGCCCGACGCCTTTGAAGACATCACATGTCCCGCATTGGATCGGCGTTCTGTCTATCAAAGGCACCGGGTCAAAAGGTGGAGCTATGTGACGTGAGTCCCGGGAACACTGGGAGTTCTAATGAAAGCTCTTACATCGGGCAATTCAGCTCTCTGCTAATACGGGCAGCTCGCCTCTTCCTTTCCTCTCTCTTCCCCTGGCTGGGAGACTGTGCCGGCAGTGCTCTTATCCTCACTGGGCCCCACTCGGCTGCGGGCCCCATAGTGCCCGCATGGGCCGCTATGGTGGTAGTTACGCCGCTGTTTAGCAGCCTGAAGGGGTAATGGGAATTTACCACTATTATTGCTATATATAACTATTATTCTCCTCTGATAAGGAACTTATTAGTCTCCTGTTTTCTTTATTACATGTTTTACTAGATTCTTGCCTTGCAATTGTGTGGTCCAGTTCCCCTGTTTGCATTATCCTGTTGGGATCTGGCACCCGTGGATATTTTGCACCAGTTGGTACAGTAGATGACTTTGGCAATGGGGGTGATTGCTCTGTTTTCTAGACCTACACTAGTAAGTGAGAGTTATTGGAATAAATCCTTTATTAAATTTTTTGTATCATGTTCTGATATATAACCATTCATGGCCACCATATAACTACAGCTTATCTGTTGTTCATACAGTTAAAATGAATCAGTGATGTCGTTTTATGCCCTGATGAAGCGAAAAATTCTTTGCGAAACATGTTGGCTGACAGTCACGAATGAATTCTGAATATACTACTGTATGGTCATGTTATGTTACATGTCATGTGTGCTATGCATATTTTAATTATGTTTCAATAAAAATTTATATATTTTATTAATCTGACTGATCTTTACCTACTACCAATAGACGCACTATCTCCCTGAAAAATCCCATTCCCCCTTGAAAGAGTACCATCTTTCTTTTTATCTGTGTATAACATTTTTGACAGTTGTTTAGTGAAATGGTAGGGCTACAAACCCCTTACCATTTCACACAGGGGGGGCCAGGATCTGGGGTTCCCCTTGTTAAAGGGGGCTTCCAGATTTCGATAAGCCCCCCACCCGTAGACCCCCACAACCACCGGCCAGGGTTGTGGGGATAGGCCCTTGTTCTCATCAACATGGGGACAAGGTGTTTTGGGGGGCTAGCCCAAAGCACCCTCCCAATGTTGAGGGCATGTGGCCTGGTACGGGGGGGGGACTGAAGAGTCTGGTATGGAATTTAGGGGGACCCCCATGTCATTTTTTTTTTTAAATTTTGGCCAGGGTTCCCCTTAATATCCATACCAGACCTGAAGGGCCTGGTATGGAATTTAGGGGGATCCCCACATCATTTTTTTTTAAATTCTGGTTCGGGGTTCCCCTGTGGGGAATTCCCATGCCGTTTTTATCAATGAACTTTTATGTGTATTGTCAGACCGGCAATGCAATAGCCGCCAGTAGTTTTAAATTACTTTTTTTCCTTTGAAATGTCATTTTGCTGTCAGACTGTTCTAAACATGGGAAACATACGCCCCTTTACAGGCATACTATAGACACCCTCCAGCTACGAAATTTAAAGCGATATTACACTTTTATTGTTTGACTTTAAGCATTATTAAAATCACTGCTCCTGAAAAAAATGGACGTTTTTAAAACTTTTTTTTGCATTGATCCATGTCCTCTGGGACAGGACCCAGGTCCCCAAACACTTTTTATGACAATAACTTGCATATAAGCCTTTAAAATTATCACTTTTGATTTCTCCCATAGACTTTTAAAGGGTGTTCCTCGGCATTCGAATTTGCAGCGAACACCCCAAATTGTTTGCTGTTCGGCGAACTTGCGAACAGCCGATGTTCGACTCAAACTCGAAGCTCATCCCTATTTATGATATTGAAAAGAGCTTTTAAAGTGTATGTACACTAAAGCCCCATACACACATGCCAAATTTCAGACGGCATCAGCCGGTTCAATAGTAACCGGCTGACATTTGGGCCATGTGTACTTCGGCTGTTCCAACAGAAGCCGTTTGGCTGGCTTTTGTCAAAGGGGCATGACCGAAAAAGGTCTGCTGACTGGCTCCTGGTCAGCACTCTGGCTGAGAGCGCTGACCGGATTGCTCTGGTGGAGGAGCCTTCACCCTGTTGGAATAAAATAGAACAACAGTAGCATCACTAAACTAACATTGGATTGTTAGTACTGTGGCACAGACCTGAGCTTTCAGGTTTTTTTTTGTTCAACTCGGGTTGAACGAAAAAAAAAAAAAAATAGTAGTGTGTACTAGGCTTAAGTCACTAAAATCTTATATAAGTGTTATTAATGACATTTGAAAAGCAATATTTATTACTTTTAAATCTGCAGCTTACATTAACATATACCCGGTGATCTTGCCATGAAGGTCCTTGTTCAGCCATTTGCTGTCAT
This sequence comes from Lithobates clamitans, assembly GCA_037952925.1. Classification (NCBI taxonomy): domain Eukaryota; kingdom Metazoa; phylum Chordata; class Amphibia; order Anura; family Ranidae; genus Lithobates; species Lithobates clamitans. The sequence goes on along the minus strand of JBBGZY010000279.1, from coordinate 5,538,454 downwards.
GAAGTACAACACTTTGCCCCTGTCTCACAACATTGCTCATACATGGTGACCCTGCCACACGAGCTTCCAATAAAGACCATAAGTGTTAGTTTCAACAACAAAATGAACATAACAATAACAATGAAATATTACTTTTGATTGATTGCCATAAGCTTTCTCTCTGTACAAAGCATTTTCCTTATTCAAATACTTAAAGCTAGTGGACAAGGAGGAAAAGAAGAAGTTAAATATAAAGATTTAGTTATATAATATACATAACAACTTTTTTTGTATCAGGATACAGAAAAGCAGAGAAATAGAATAAAGACAAGCAAGGAAATATAAATCACATGTACTCAACATCACTTCTTTGTATGAGACGTGACATAAAGAAACATTACACTAGTTGGGATTTAGTGGCGTTAGCAAGATCTCCTAATTGTGCTAAAGGTTTTGCTTTGCTGCCAAAATTACTTTAGCCCAAGAAACTGAAAATAATACTCCACCAATCAATGTAATATGGCTAAGCACTGTGAGTGAAAACAGACATTAAGGATTATTTTCAATCCAACGTTACAGGGAGCTTTCCAAGTGAAAAGTCCATCAGACCATTCAACAGCCAAAGCATCTTAACTGTTTTACTGGAGTTTCCAAAGACAAGACATGAAAAGTTTAATGACTATTATTGCAGAAGTATTTGGAAGAGGATTACCCTAGCTTTTTATTAATACTTAAATTTCATTAAGCTGAAACTTGCCTTTTAAGAATGTAAATGTAAAATGTTTATATATACCTTTTTGCTGGTTAAACCTTTTTAGTTATACCTTTTAATGATGATGATGAAGCTGATGATATCTGGGGAGTAGTTTGCTAAAATTAATTAAAGACAAAGATTTGAGGAAATTACTTTTTAAGGGAAAGTTCCATGAAGCAGAAACTCTCACTCGCTGAGTTGCTTAGGTGAGATTTGCTTGAAAAAAAGTATACTCTTTTTTTTTATTTGGTTAGAGTGTTATTTTAGTATAGGGTCAAGATAAAATATAACTAAATGCAAAACTTTGTTTTTAGTTTTGGATAGAGTGGAGAGATATTAGAACACCTGTCAGGTTTTTATTACTGTCTGTGCCCCTATTCTGGAGATTCACCTTCTCTACTTGTCATGTTTACCATTATCATCGAAAATTAAAGTAAAAGAAAATACCAAATTTTGGGTTTACCCGGAACAGTAATAGAGTGGATATCTTCCAATGGGAACACTAGTTCTGGTGACCCTGGGGACAGCCAGGACTTTCTCTCACTTTGGCTGGATTTCCTCTCACTTCTCGTTTTGGCTATAGGAAGAAAAATTAAGAAAATCTCCCCAAAATAACACAGATGAAAAAGAAAGAGAAAACTAACAGGGGTTATAACTCTCCCTTATTATTCTATCCAAATAATACAACAAAGTTGCCTTTAGTTTTACATAAAATCTATTTCATTTTTTATATGGTATGTATTATTTGCCATTGCCCAGGTTTTGCCTGCCCATTTCTTGCCCATGTGTTATAACAATTGCCAGTTTGTTGCCAATGTATTCCAATGATTTTTGCCATTCCATGTCTTCATACTGTGACATTTGCCAGAGCAAACATACATCTTTTTTTGTCTGAAAGGTCCTAAATATCCTGCGTCCTTGTATCAGGTGAGGGACTCACTAGGCAACTTCCTTTTATAAACTTTCAAATTTCTATCCACACAAGTTCACAATAAAGCCTAGCTCCAGAGATTTTGTCAGATTCTTATTCCAGTCTGTTTCACCATTGTAGACATTTCCCCTCCCTTCCTGTCTGGGCAGGAAGTTACAGAAGATCGCTACATTGAGGACACAAGCTACAACAAAACACTTTTTTTAATAAAAATGTGTATGCTCACAGTGTGTTCCCGGTAGGGGTGACAGGCTCTTAATGTTAATTTTATCTCCCTAACCGAACTCTCCAGGCACTACAACTCAGATTAAAGACTCCACAGTTATTCTTTTTTGTTTTGCCTCAAGAACCTAATCTACTCAGATGTGCTTACATTATTTCTTTCTTGAAAATATAAACATCTTTGTATACCTACTATATTTGTATTTGTACAAAAAACTTTTAATAAAAATCTTAAAGTTGAAAAAATAATAAAAATGTGTAGAGTAAAGACATCTGTGAGGTAAAAAATTATTGTCTGGGTCTTATTGCCTTAGTGACAACTGCTCCACTATTTCTTGTCTTACTGTCACAGGGGCAGGAAGTGATCTACAATCCCTGCAACAGGTCCATTGGCATCAATAAAACTTGACTTAACTATTTACTCTTCTCAAATCTTTCCAGAGTTACAAATGAACATTTTAGTATTGCAGAGCTTTAAGCAAAATTCTGAAAATATTGCATAACCATCATCATCATCAATAGCTATGAATCTTAAAATGTAATGCAGAAGAATATTTTTCCTGCTGTTGCTATAACTCATAAAATTGTCAGTTATCCTTTTCTGTACACCTTCCAGTTCTACTTAGTTGTTGTTATACTATTGGAAACTATTTAAACAATAAATTGAGGAAAGGAAAAACACTTACCGAGACCAAGTATATTTTTAATGGCTTAGCAGTGATTTCCCAAAGATATTAATGTCTCACATTATTTTATGTAGCACTCATCATTTTTAATTGCTGGCATGGGACATAAGGGTTAAATGGGTCTTGATTAAATTGGAATATTTGGTTACTAATGCCGGGTCAGGAAAAGTAACTCCTGCACATAAACACAAGAAAAAAATTGCTAGCTATGCAGGTTTCATGCCAGGTCATTATGGTGTCTTCAAAGCAGGCTGACATCTTCTCTGGTTTCATGCTGGAACTCATAAAACTTCTGAAAGTGTTATATTGGTCTAGTAAAACTGGCAGGCATAGAAGGAGTAATTCTTGAAGCTGTTTGGGGGGGCAGGGGAGATATTAAATATTTCACACATGCTATGGAAAATATTTTTTTTTCTTGAGCATCCAGAGCTGTTCAAGGGATAATGAGAAACAGACAAGGTGAACTCTGGACATTTCAAATATTACAGTGTGATTAACAGATTGTTGCAACTTCAAGATTCTTGATCCTCTGGAAAAAATCACCTGTTTGCTGCTACCTTTCTCTATGTTGTGGAAGACTGTACAACATTACAAAAATGTGACAAATGCACTTCAAACTTTAGTGAGCTTTCTCACTACTAATATTTAAAATAAAACTGTAGTCCAAGCAATTTTTCTATTAGTTAGGAACTGAGAGGAGGAAGACTAATCAGTTTTGAAAAGAAGTTATTGACTAATATTTCCTGAAACTGACCTTATGGTGATTCATGGATTGAAGTGTTAACAAAAGCCTGTTGTTAATCAAGGTTTCTGAAAAGAAGGTGCATTAATTGACAAATGTGTCAGCTTTGACAGCTATGTGTCAAAAATCTTGCAATCACAAATTTGCTCATATTTATTATGGTATGACAAAGCAAACAACACTAATGCAAAACATGTACTTATGTAATTCAGGCCTTATGCTGTTTCCAATGCCTTTTCAATTTGTAACCCAACCTGAATAGCACTTTAATGTGTATATCTAGGCATTACCCCTATTAGATAGGCTCCTGAACGACTACAACATACAGGGATATACAAGCAAAGCTCCTCCAGGTGAGTGAGTCTATGGTTAATCTCCACACACTTTAATCAGGTGCTAGCCCAGCTTGCATGCTGTGTAACATAAAGAAATGATTCCAGGCAGCTGCACTTCCAAAAATCCTTTTGTTGAAGCTTCATATGACAAGTGGTTGACAGATGGAGCAGGGGACAAAGAGGCAAACGCGTTTCACACAAATGTTAGCGCTTAGTCATTACCTTGTTATAGCACTTGTCATATGAAGATTCAATAAAAGGATTTTTGGAAGTGCAGCCATCCAGAATCATTTCCTTATGATACAGGGATATACAATGTAATACTGAAATAAAAGCACACACACAGGTTTGACTTGATGCACTTGTGTCTTTTTTCAACCTCACCTACTATGTAATCTCAAACATACCCCTCCTTCTGATGAGCATGTCCTAGCATTATTTGTTTTTACTTGTTCTTAAAGAGAAACATCTGTATTGCATCCTGCAACATTATCTTCAAGCTTGCTAAGTCCTTGTGGGGCAGTTGCTGTAAGCCCAATTCCTATTGACATAGAGAAACCCTCAGAACTAAACCTCTTTTCTCTGCACACAATGGTCCAGGCAAATTATTGTTTTTCCAACATTTTTTTGCACATGCATGTGTGATGCCAAATAAACATAGTGTGCCTAAGTGAAAGAGTAGGACAGAGGAGGCAGCTGCCAGGCTTCCTTTGATACGTGATCATACAGACACTCACCAAAAGAAGCAGACTGCAGATAGCTCTGCCCTTCTCTCCCCCTGGTGATCACTTCCTGATCACAGGGGAGAAAGGAGAAGAAGTGGTACAGTGGACTTCTATAGCTTGCTCTATCACTCCTAGTACAGTGACAGTGTGCCAGGTGTGTGCTGTCACTCTACAATATGCAGCTAATAAGTAGAGGTCCCTGGGGGACTTCTGTTTATTGGGGTTCAAACAAGCATACATGGCAGGGCACTGAATCATCTATAGTTTATCAGGCCCAGTGTGTTAGGCAGGCTCTTGGGACTCAAGACAGCAGCATTATTTTGCTAAGAAAGAATTCAATGTATGCATTTGGAGAGCAACAGAGAGGTGTAGGGGAGTTCTGTTTTTCAGCAAACAAGGCTGACAACATTGGCTGGAATTTCAGTGCAGCAAAAGTATTCAATGTTTTCAATTAAAACGCAACGTTAAGAGTACACTGAATTTCTGGTAGATCAACAGTTAATTTTCTGCATTGGTAGTGAGAATCTGACAGACTGGTTTGAAATTTCATTTTTTATGCATAGAATAATTAGAACTTCATTTATAGCAATAGTAAGTTAAGCATAATCATTTAAGAGTTATAGTAAAGATAAAAGTCAGCAGTACTTATTTGACATCCACATTAAACCACTACAAAAAATAAAATGAACTCCAAAAGCATTTTCATTTAAAGAATGTAGATTAATTATAGCTTATATGCATCCAGACATCATATAAAATCTAATTTTGGCAGAGGAAGAACCATGTAAGCAGAACTTAATTAAATCAAAGACAGTTGAGCTCTTAACATCAGTTGTGCCTGGGATATTTTCTGTGTAAATATAAATACAAGGAAGGTTGCCTCTAAGTTTTAATAAACTACAGACTGGGAAATACAAATAATAATCATGATAATACTAGAACTTCCCACCCAGACTGTTGCAAGGATTACAATTTTATCTGTTTAAGGGGGTGGGACTAAATTAAGAAAATTGTATTTGATCACAAGCTTGTAGTTATTTTTTATATATGCATATGGGGATATATATTTATAAATCTATTGTTTTGCATGTATTTCTAAATAAATACATAATAAAAGTTTTATTTATAAATCTGTTTTGCATGTATTCGCTCATCTGTACAGGTTTCCAAGCAAAGGCATTAGGTTACCTATTCAGCTAATAAGAAAGCATGGTCCATGATTCCAGTAAAAACATTAGACCTCTCCTACATATTTTGTGCACCTACTATTTGCATATAATCAAGCCACTTAACATTAGGGAAGTATGTAAAATAGAACATATGTCTGACAACTTGGCTTCCTCACTGTGTCATAGCTAAGCATATCTAAACCAGTTAAAAAGGTTTAGCCATAGCTTCCAAATGTCCATCGTTTGAAAGGAACTATCCTTTTGGAACCACGTTCTTCTGTCCCCTTTCCCTCCTCCATTGCCCCTCTTTTTGGTCTGATGCATAGACCTAAATATAAATGTTTTTGTTATGGATAGCATGAATAAGGGTTAGATCTCCTGTCAGGTTTCATTGCTGTCCAGGGGTCCATTAAGCTGGCCATACACTATATCATTTAATTGTATAATCTCTATTGAATTTATTTTAGATTTACCAAAACACTACTAAGTTAATGGAAGTTAATACTAGATCTAAAGGAGTCTGTAAAATCAGACTGTATAGTGTATGAATGGCTTTAGAGCGATTTTCCCTTATGACTCATTATTGGACAGCAAGTGAGGGAAAATCTGCAACAAGGACACAGACAAAAACAAACAAAAAAATGGCACTGAATACCCTTAACTAAAATAAGTGTTATACTGCACTAAATGTTTCATCCGACCTCTAAAATATTGCATTTGTTTGTTTTATTTTATTTTTGTAAATGCCAGTATAAAGGATGAGTAGTAGTTGAAAAAAACACACTTGTGGGTCTAGCCTATGATTTAAATTTTTCATTGTCTACTTAACTGGAGATGTGGTTGGGGGCTTGTCCTTTATCTACATGGTTTGCATTTTGTCAGAATGTTGGGAGGTATGGGTTCAGCACCAGTGAAGCAGTAGGAGTTCTTTCCATTTGTTAATTGTAAGCTAAATTATCACTAACTACAATGAAGTGGTGGACATAGACAAAAAATATGTCAGGTTGTTTTTTCTGCATACTGTAATTAATGTTCTCTCATTAAAAGAAGATATGATAAAACATATTTAATGGATTGCCACAGTAAAAGCCTTTTCACATACAGTGCCTTGAAAAAGTATTCACACCCCTTGAAATTTTCCACATTTTGTCACGTTACAACCAAAAACGTAAATGTATTTTATTGGGGTTTCATGTGATAGACCAACACAAAGTGTCACATAATTGTGAAGTGGAAGGAAAATGGTAAAAGGCTTTCAACATTTTTTTACAAATAAATATGTGAAAATTGTGGTGTGCATTTGTATTCAGAATCTAAATCTAGTGGAACTAATTGCCTTCAGAAGTCACCTAAATAGTGAATAGAGTCCACCTGTGTGTAATTTAATCTCAGTACAGTAAAATCTTGGATTGCGAGCATAATTAGTTCCAGAAACATGTTTGTAATCCAAAGCACTTGTATATCAAAGCAAATTTAGCCATAAGAAATAACGTAAACTCAAATGATTTGTTTCACAACCATTTATTCATAAGTCCTTCAGTTTATAGTCCATATAAAAAGATTATAGTAATGTGATTGTGTAACTATAAAATGTCCATCCACAAATGGCAGCCTCCACAAGGGGAATAGAAGCAAAATCCAGCAGCAGCTACAGAGTATAAAAGAGAAAAGAGGCGCCTCTAAGTGTAGTTAAGTAGGAGCAACGTTTGGGACTTTATATGAATCATGCAGCCTGCAAGGTGACACGGCACAATGATGTCTGGTCAATAATCCATGATTGTGACAATTTCTGTTATTAGTAACATAATACATACAATATAATCAGATAAAATTAGGGAAGCTTTAATTCCAAAACATAATGATAATAGCATTTTAACATAGCAGCATGGTATCACAACAGTTAAAATGATAACATAGCCAGACTCATTGATACGTGTCTCCACAATAATAAATGTATAATATTTTAAAGTTGGTAGGATCCAAAATGATATGGCACTAAAAAAGGGGGGGGGGGGGGTTACAGTGTGAATGTGATGTTGTTGTCAACTAATACCTAGAATTACCTGTATAGATGAGCAAACATTTCCCCTTATATGATTTTTCTTTTTAATTATTATTTTATCTAATATTTACCTTTAATACCTGTATAGACATTTATACTGCATCTGCTCCTGAAGAGTGGCAATGTAGCCACGAAACACGTCAAGCTGTTTGATGCCCTTTATATTACCATCATACATTATTAAGTATATGTTCTTTTGGATTCTACCAACTTTAATATATTATACATTTATTATTGTGGAGACACGTATCAACCAGTCTGGCTATTTTATGATGTTAACTATTGTGATACCATTATGCTGCTATGTTAACATGCTATTATCATTACATTTTGTAATTAACGCTTTCCTACTTTTATCTGATTATATTGTATGTATTATGTTACTAATAATAAAAATGGTCACAATCATGATTATTCACCAGACATCATTGTGCCGTGTCACCTCCCAGGCTGCATGATTCATATAAAGTCCCAAACGTTGCTCCTAATTAACTAATTGTTGGGGAGGGAGGTACATTTTTATGTCCTCATATAAAGTCCCAATTCTTGTTCTTTTTGTGCTTTTATTTGTCCTATTGGGGATGGAATCATGCGCCACATTTGGCCTACACTTTATTGGTAGCATACAGTATATACTAGTACTGTGGAGACACGTATTACTGTGTCTGGCAAGTGTATGATGTCACTATTATGATACCATTATGCTGTTATAATATGTTACTATGTATCTTGTTACATAATTCTAGTTTCTTCCTTTTTATTGTGTTATACTGTATACATTACGTAAAATGAATGGTCACAATTATGGTATACCCACCAGACATCAATACGCTCTGCTACCTTTTTGGCTATATGATCCATATTAAGTCCCAAACTTTGTCCTTAGCTATCCAAATATCGGGGATGGAGGTACAATTTATTGTCCTCGCATAGAGTCCTGAGCTTTTGTTCTTCCTTGTTTTCATTGCCTCTAAGTGTAGCAATATGGTTACATTTAATAAAAGTACAATATTTAGCAACTCACATGGTTGATGATTAAAAGAGGCACATCTAAGTATGCAGGCATCTGGGGTAAAGCTGTCCACATAGACCATCATCCGCACCACCAACTCTCCCCACTGTCAGTCTGCAATCGTGACCGGCAAATTTACCCTGCAGTAGAGCGTTCTGAAAGCGTGGCTTGAACCGCTCTGGGAGTGCAGCGTGGAAGGGACGATGTTGATGGCAGGGAATTATCTATGTGGACAGCTTTACCCTGGGTGCCTGCATACTTCATTAAATGTAACCATATTGCTACACTTAGAGGTGCATCTCTTCTCTTTTATACTTAGTTGTGACATGACGCTACTTGTAGACATCGCTTGTATATCAAGTCAAAATTGATTTAAACATTTTGCTTGTCTTTCAAAACGCTCTCAAACCAAGTTAATCTCAAACCAAGGTTTTACTGTATAAATACAGCTGTTGAGTTCTGTGAAGAACTCAAAGGTTTGTTAGAGAACCTTAGTGAACAAAGCGCATAATGAAGGCCAAGGAGCACCCAAGACAGGTCAGAGATAAAGTTGTGGAGGAGTTTAAAGCAGGGTTAGGTTGTAAACAAATATCCCAAGCTTTGAATATCTCACAGAACACTGTTCAATCCATCATCTGAAAATGGAAAGAGTATGGCACAACTGCAAACCTAACAAGACATGGCCATCCACCTAAAGTGACAGGCCGGTTAAGGAGAGCATTAATCAGAGAATCAGCAAAGAGGCCCATGGTAACTCTGGAGGAGCTTCAGAGATCCACAGCTCAGGTGGGAGAATCTGTCCACAGGACAACTATTATTGTGAACTCCACAAATCTGGACTTTATGGAAGAGTGGCAAGAAGAAAGCCATTCTTGAAAGAAAGCCATACGAATTCCCACTTGTAGTTTGTGACAAGCCATGTGGAGGACACAGCAAACATGTGGAAGAATGTTGTGGGATGCTTTTCTTCAGCAGGGACATGGAAACTGGTCAGAGTTGATGGGAAGATGGATGGAACCAAATACAAGGCAATCTTAAAAAAAAACATGTTAGAGTCTGCAAAACACTTGGGACTGGGGTGGAGGTTCACCTTTCAGCAGGACAATGACCCTAAACATACAGCCAGAGCTACAATGGAATGGTTTAGATCAGGTGTCTCCAAACTTTCTAATGAGAGGGCCAGTTTACTGTCCTTCAGACTTAGGGAGGCCAGACTGTGGTTATTGGGAGTAGAAAGGGTCTGGATATTACTGAGAATAGACAGTGTCCCAATTTGGTGTCAGTGGGAGGAACAGCACCCCAATGTTGGTGTCAGTGAGAGGAACTGTGAGCCATCATTGGTGTCATTGGACCCCATCATTGGTGTCATTGGGAGGAATTGTTCCCCATCATTTGTGTCATTTGGAGGAAATGTTCTCCATCTTTGGTGTCATTGGGAGGAATTCTGGCATTTTATTCATGTCAGTGGGGGAATTATGCCCCATTGTAGGCATCAGTGGATGAAAATAGTGCCCCAAGGGCCAGATAAAAGTAAGCAAAGGACTGCAACTGGCCCCCAGGCCTCAGTTTGGAGGCCACTGGTTTAGATCAAAGCATATTCATGTGTTAGATTGGCCCAAAGTCCATACGTAAATCCAATTTAGAACCTGTGGCAAAATTTGAAAATTGCTGTTCACAGATGCTCTCCATTAAATCTCACAGAACTTGAGCTATTTTGCAAAGAAGAATGGGCAAAAATGTCACTTTCTAAATGTGCAAAGCTGGTAGAGACATCCCCAAAAAGACTTGCAGCTGTAATTGCAGCACAAGGTAGTTCTACAAAGTAGTGACTCGGTGGGCTGAATACAAATGCCCGCCACACTTTTCAGATATTTATTTGTAAAAAATTTTGAAAACCATTTATCATTTTCCTTCCACTTCAAAATTATGTGCCACTTTGTGTTGGTCTATCACATAAAATCCCAATAAAATACATTTATGTTTTTGGTTAACCGCTTGCTTACTGGGCACTTAAACCCCCCCTCCTGCCCAGATCAATTTTCAGCTTTCAGCACTGACGCATTTTGAATGACAATTGCGCGGTCATACAACACTGTACCCAAATGAAATTGTTAGCATTTTTTTCCCACAAATAGAGCTTTCTTTTGGTGGTATTTAATCACAGCTGGGATTTTTATTTTTTGCTAAACAAACAAAAAAAGATGGAAAATTTTGAAAAAAAAAAATCATGTTTCATAGTTTGTTATACAATTTTGCAAACAGGTAATTTTTCTCCTTCATTGATATGCATTGGTGAGCACTGATAGGCTGCACTGATGGGCACAGATAGGCACAGTTAAGGCGGCACTGATAGGCACAGATAAGTCGGCACTGATGGGCACAAATAAGGTGGCACTAATGGGCACAAATAAGGTGGCACTGATGGCCACTGATGGGCGCTGATGGGTGACACTGATGGGTGGCACAGATGGGTGGCACGGGTGGGTGGCACTGATGGGCACTGATAGGAACCACTGATGGGGGGAACTGAAGAGGGGCACTGATGAGCGGCACTGATGGGCGCTGATGGGTGACACTAATGGGTGGAACTGATGGTTGGCACGGGTGGGTGGCACTGATGGGCACTGATAGGAACCACTGATGGGGGGCACTGAAGAGGGGCACTGATGAGCGGCACTGATGGGGGGCATTGATGGGTGGCACTGATGGGCAGTGATGGGGGCACTGATGGGCACTGGTAGGTGACACTGATGGGCACTGATAGGTGGCACTGATGTGCAGCACTGTTGTTGTGGCACTGATTGTGGGCGCTGATGGGTGGCACTGTGGGCGCTGATGGGTGGCACTGTGGGCACTGATGGGTGACGCTGGTGGGCACTGGTAGGCGGCACTGCTGCCTATTGCTAGGTGTCACTGGCAGGGGGCACAGATGATCGCCGTGAGAGGGATATCAGTCCCAATCACGGCAATCGGCTTTTTTTTTCCTCCTCATACTGTCAGCGCGAGCAGAGAAAATAGCCGATTACCGGCTCTGTTTACATCACATGATCAGCTGTCATTGGCTGACAGCTGCTCACGTGGTAAGGGGTCAGGACCGACCCCTTACTCCGATCTGTGATCAGGCGAGTCTCATAGACTTGCTGATCACCGAGCACGTCGCACGCGCCCTGCAGGGGGCGCGCAGGCCGCTCATGCACGGGACGACATCAATAGACGTAGTCCCGGCAAAGCAGGTCCGCGCTGTTGCCGTCATTCAGCAATAGCGCAGATCTGAACTGGTTAAACCATGACAAAATGTGGATAATGTCAATGGGTATGAATACTTTTTTAAGGCACTATAACCTCAACATTATAACATTACCAAGCACTAATTGTAACTGTAGATATTTCTTGGATTCAGCGTCCTGACTAAAAAATTATTTTATACAAAGACAGTAACAATATAACCACCTAAGATATCTATAGACATGAGATGGAAACAATACGACTGAGCACAGAAAGTTATTTTTTAAATTAAATTGACATACAAGCTAACTCCATGAGCATTCATCCAACGAGATGAATGGTTTGCACGTAAAGTAATTATTCCTGATCACTAAAATCTCAAATAAGCTTTAATACAGTATGTTAATGTAATTTTAAACGTTATTTTCCATCTTATAAATCTGCAGTTTTCATTAAATTAAACCTTGTGGCCCTGACATAAAAGATGAACTTCCTGTTGTAATTTGCCAACTGTTCCACAACTGCATTGTTGCCCTGTCCAATTGGTCTCTGGTTCAGACTACAAGCAACCATGCTGGCACACATTGCATAGGCATAGTTCACCATTGTCACTATCAGTAAAGTGGTCCAGAAAAATTATGTGAAAGTCGGGCAAGGAAATGTGGGCAGAAAGTGTGTGAAAAATGCTGTTTGAGATCAGCAACAATAAAGAATGAAGAACAGGTAAAAACTTTATATTAAAAGACAAAAACTGGGAAATTGTTCATAATATACAGTACTTTAGTAAATCAATTGCCATCCAATTAGGAATTAGATCTGCTTTACCACTGAACCAATAGGAGAAACATATGAAGACTCTACCTGATCAATCCTTATTCCTTCTGACTATGGTGTGCCAGGAATGTCTGTTACAGTTGTTTAAAGTGGTGTTCCGGCTGAAATTATACTTTTTAAATAAAAATACCCCCATAATACACAAGCTTAATGTATTCTAGTAAAGTTAGTCTGTAAACTAAGGTCTGCTTTGTTAGTTTATAGCAGTAGTTTGTTATTTTATAAAATTACAGCAGGCCGTGGCCATCTTAAGTGTGGGCATCTGAAGCCAGAGTGTATTTCTTCCTGGATCTCATCCTTGCAGATCTCGCACATGCTCAGTGCAGCACAAGCAGTGTAATAGGTTTCATGTCAGGTTTCCATAGCAACGGCAGTTTCAGAGGAAGTTGCCTCCCCTTCTCAGAAGGCATTGCAAACAGGAAATGATGGGCCACTTCCAGGGAGGAGGAAGTCAAAAATGAATACAGCAGATATACAGTAGGTGCTGAGAAAAAAAATAAAAAAATATCCAATTTGTTTACAGTGCACAGTTTAGTGAGGGATGCTGAAGAGTTGTAAAAGTGGGTGGAACTCCACTTTATTAAGTTCCATAGTCAACCAGATTGTTGTCTAAACCTTATTTTTTATTATGTTTTGTTTTATTAACATTTTTCACTATTGATAAATAACTATATTTCCAACTTAAACTGCATAGTTTAATAAATGCTGGTATTAAATGCATAAACAAATGTCAAGTGGACTCGGTTCAATGCCAGATACTTTGACCCCCTTCAGCAATCTACTGCATAATGTATGCTGTAATCTTCTGTCACTTAACATCCTTATGAATAATAAACACAATGTCCAAAGTTCTGCCCTTATGAGTTTAATGTTTCTGTCCCCTACCACATCCTCAGTGCAGCCTTACCATTAATCTTGCACTATTTATGATTTATGATTTCAGCATGGCCCTGATTGATTGGCCTGACCTTCTAGATGTGAAAAGATGTGAAAAGACTTTGGCTCATCTACCATGCAAGTCTTTATTTTCCTGGCTCTTTCCTATTAGCAGTCCATTTGTACTAAACTTTAGAATCCTGCAGCTAGCCAATAAGTTAATTGCAGGTTAACAGCTATCTCTGGGGATGTATACAATACCCTGCCATTCATATTTTTGCATGTAAAATTACTTGCAACACCTTTCAATGTATTTGCTTTTCTGAGGTTTTAGCTCCTTTATTAGTGCTTGCCATTCAAAAAAAAGGAAAGTAAAAATAATGTAAACAGTCAAACTATTAAACCTTAAAATCTGTTCCCATGTCTGTGCTGCAATTTCTTGGTTTTGTAAGAATATGCATTATTTAAATGTATGGAATGCCTCTGAAGGCACTAAGAAGCCTGTAGTACGCCCCCTGGCTACCCAGAATGAAAGAGAGGCACAGTAAACATGAGTGTTTTATATGAATCCAAGTTGGCACATAAGCATTGGAGCAACATTGACCTGGAGTCCAGGCTGTGAATAAACATGCATGTGTGAAATATGCCAAAGAGTCAGTGGCCTAGGTTTTTTTGCTGATGGATCCCCCAGAACTGTATCATGTGCACTCCCTCTGGGGTGTGCAGTGGTCTGATCTGTAACTGCTGTGTCCACCAGACACAGCAGATTACCGATCATGGTACTGAGTCAGATGGTACCGGACCAATCACAGCAATTACATTTACAATAGTAAGCAAGGCTGTCATTCATGATGCCTTCTTTACTATTGTGTGATCTCTGTGACCAATCATAGCATCACAGTAATAAACAAGGTTTCATGAATTAAATCTTTGAACAGTTTTACAGATTGTTTATTACAGTGATCATCATCACTGTTATAAGCAGAGTGTAAAAAGTTAAAAAAAAAACAAAATCCCTGATTAACCCCCACCCTTCCCAGAGTACATTGTCACTATTGTAACACTGCACTGCTCTGGTGACAATATGTAAAAGAAAAAGTGTAAAACAAAATAATATTATACAGTGTATATGTATTTACAAACTGTATAATATTATACAGTGTGTATATGTATATATATATATATACCACCCATTCACAGTGTCCCTAATCACCGCCACCCACTCAGAGTGCAGTGTCCATAATCATTGCCACCCAATCACATCCCTAATCACTGTTGCCCACTCATAGTGTTCCTAATCACTGCCACACCAGTCAGATTGTCCCTAAACACTGCCACACCAAGCATACTGCCCCTAATCACTGCAACAACAGTTACAGTGTCCCTAATCACCAAGATACCAGTTACTATGGTCCTGATCACCACCACACCAGTCACCATGTCCCTTCTCACCGCCACACCAGTTACTGCATCCCTAATCATCACCAAACCAGGCATATTGTCCCGAATCACTTCCACAACAGTCATATTGTCCCTAATCACTGTCACACCATGTACTGTATCCAAAATCACTGCACACCAGAAACTGTGTCCCTGTTTACTGCCAAACCAGTCCCAGTGTCCATGATCATCACCAAACCATATTGTCATATTGTCCCTAATTACTGCCACACCAGCTACATTGCCCCTGCTCACCACCACACCAGTTACAGTGTCCCTAATAACCACCAGACCAGTTACAGTGTCACTGATTACCGCCATAATAGTTACAGTGTCCCTGATCACTTCCACAGCAGTGCAGTGTTGCCTCTGTCTGCTGCCTCTACTAACCCTAGCCTGTTTAGAAACCACAATTCTGCCAGCTTCTGTTGGCCAATTTATGTAGGTTATTAATATATATATATATATATATATATATATATATATATATATATATATATATATATATATACATACCATACAGTACTGACTAGGGATGAGCCGAAAACCCCGGTTCGCACCAGAACATGCGAACAGGCAAAAAATTAGTTTGAACACGCGAACACCGTTAAAGTCTATGGGACTCGAACATAAATAATCAAAAGTGCTAATTTTATAGGCTTATATGCAATTTATTGTCATAAAAAGTGTTTGGGGACCTGGGTCCTGCCACAGGGGACATGTATCAATGCAAAAAAAAGTTTTAAAAATAGCCGTTTTTTTGGGAGCAGTGATTTTAATAATGCTTAAAGTGAAACAATAAAACTGTAATATTCCTTTAAATTTCGTACCTGGGGGTATCTATAGTATGCCTGTAAAGGGGCGCATGTTTCCCGTGTTTAGAACAGTTTGACAGCAAAATGACATTTCAAAGGAAAAAAAGTAATTTAAACTACTTGCGGCTATTAATGAATTGTCGGTCCGACAATACACATAAAAGTTCATTGATAAAAATGGCATGGGATTTCCCCACAGGGGAACCCCAAACCAAAATTTAAAAAAAATGGTGTGGGGGTCCCCCTAAATTCCATACCAGGCCCTTCAGGTCTGGTATAGATATTAAGGGGAACCCCGCAACAAAATTAAAAAAAAATGGCGTGGGGTCCCCCCAAAAATCCATACCAGACCCTTATCCGAGCACGCAACCTGGCAGGCCGCAGGAAAAGAGGGGGGATGAGAGAGCGCCCCCTTAACCATACCAGGCAACATGCCCTCAACATTGGGAGGGTGCTTTAGGGTAGCGGCCCCCCAAAGCACCTTGTCCCAATGTTAATGAGGACAAGGGCCTCATCCCCACAACCCTTGCGAAGCGGCCCAAGAACGAAGCTGGGAAGAAGACACTGCTGAGGAAGATGCCAGACGAGAACACTGGAGCAAGAAGCAGAGGATCGGAGGAAGAACCAGAGGAAGAAGAAGATGGAGGAAGAAACCGAAGGAAGAATGAAGGAAGAAGAAGGAAGACCCGAAGAAGATGGAAAGAAGAAGACTTTAAATAAAGGAATTGTCAAAAACTGTCTCTTGTCATTTTTAACATTTTTGACACTTTTTTTGTGAAATGGTAGGGGTACCATTTCACACGGGGGGGCGGGATCTGGGGGTCCCCTTGTTAAAGGGGGCTTCCAGATTCCGATAAGCCCCCGCCCACAGACCCCCACAACCACCGGCCAAGGGTTGTGGGGATGAGGCCCTTGTCCTCATCAACATGGGGACAAGGTGCTTTGGGGGGCTACCTCAAATAACCCTCCAAATGTTGAGGGCATGTGGCCTGGTATGGTTCAGGGAGGGCAGCTCTCTCGCCCCCCTCTTTTCCTGCAGTCTGCCAGGTTGTGTGCTCGGATAAGGGTCTGGTATGGATTTTTGGGGGGACCCCATGCCATTTTTTTTATTTTGGTGCGGGGTTCCCCTTAAAATCCATACCAGACTTGAAGGGTCTGGTATGGATTTTGAGGGGGACCCCCACACCATTTTTTTTTAATTTTGGCGCGGGGTTCCCCTTAATATCCATACCAGATCTGAAGGGCCTGGTATGGAATTTAGGGGGACCCCCACACCATTTTTTCTTTAAATTTTGGTTTGGGGTTCCCCTGTGGGGAAATCCCATGCCATTTTTATCAATGAACAATGAACTTATGTGTATTGTCGGACCGCAATTCATTAATAGCCGCGAGTAGTTTTAAATGACTTTTTTTCCTTTGAAAAGTCATTTCGCTGTCAGACTGTTCTAAACACAGGAAATATGTGCCGCTTTAAGGCATACTATAGACACCCCCCAGGTATGAAACTTAAAGGAATATTACACTTTTATTGTTTCACTTTAAGCATTATTCAAATCACTGCTCCCAAAAAAATGGCTGTTTTTAAAACTTTTTTTTGCATTGATACATGTCCCCTGGGGCAGGACCCAGGTCCCCAATCACTTTTTATGACAATACCATGCATATAAGCCTTTAAAATTCGCACTTTTGATTTCTCCCATAGACTTTTAAATTGTGTTCCCCGGCTTTCGAATTTGCCGCGAACACCCCAAATTGTTCGCTGTTTAGCGAACTGGCAAACAGCCGATGTTCGAGTCGAACATGAGTTCGACTTGAACTCGAAGCTCATCCCTAGTACTGACATATCGACCAGGCCTGAATTTGTCCAAGCCAACTAGAATATACAAAAGGAGGGCTGATGACTCTTTGCTATGTTAATTTTATGCAACTTCACCTAGGTATGTGGGGAATAGCCTGTTAATCTAATTTTACATTTCAAAGGGTACATTGTTGACATACTTAAGAGTGATAAAATATGTTATTTGACTATTCAAGAAGTATTTATTAATGGTAATTAAACTTGAAGGGGTATTCATGGGAAACCTGGTAAACACTAAAGTAATCATAAAAGGTTATTGCCAGTAATTACAAGTAGAGTCTTTTCACCTTGGTTAACAAAAAGATCAAAAGTGTTTTGGATTGACCAAGCAGAAACCCCCCTAGTGTCAGACTAGTATTTCGGGGGAAGGTTTGAGCTGTTAAGCTTTCATTCTCACACACATTCTTTTTCCATCAAGATGAGAGCGCAGGTTAACATTATAATACACATTATTACATGCGTTGAAGCTATATAGGTGCATATTATAGATTGGAGATATGCTGGATTGTAGTGTCTCTATGCTTGAGAAAGCATGAATGACAGATTGGAGTCTGAAGGCTGCTGTTCATTGTAATAGTTAAGTTCCATAGTCAACCAGACTATGGAACTTAAATATTATATACTCTATTGGATTTTGTCACCTGTTGCAAGCATCTTGTGAACTTTGTTCTGTGCTGGGACTCAAAAAATGCATGTTTCTGGATGAACCGAATTGCTGTGGGAATAACTAGAATTATAATAATACCTAATAATCATCATGCCTACTACTACTATATCACTACACTATGTCAGTATTGTACAGTATGTATGTGTGTGCATGTGTGTATAATATCCTACATAAATCGGCCAACAGCTGCCTTGACCAATCCTTTGCCTGCTTTCTGATCATGTCTCTGCCTATGGCCTAAACTGACCTATCTGCACATCTTACTGACTAAATTCCTACAAGAAACCAGGCTAGTGGGCATGGCATTCCTGGGGGCAGCCATGTACCAGAAGGACAGGCAATTCTTTTGGTATTTTTTCATATATATATATATATATATATATATATATATATATATATATATATATATATATATATCAAGAAGTAAAAAAACTAGTAGTGATTAAATGTCAAACAAAAAATGATATCAATTGTATTTGGATACATTGTTGCATGCATAAGTGCCACGCTAAAAAGAAAACAAACAATATACATAAAGTGGCATTAATAAAAATAAATGTGAGTCCTTGTGCAGGTGGACAAATAGTATTATAAATAGACTCAAAGAAGTGAAAAACACAAACTGTCCCAAATGAAAAATATGAGTCTTACAGAGAATCTTGATCCGCATACATCAATTGGTATTCCAAACACCATGACACCTTAAGTGCTCCACCACCTTGTGCACAATGGGATTCTTACCAGAGCTAATGGACTCTTTGAACATCAAAAGAGTCAAATGTGCTTGTATATTCATGCAGTTCCTGCTTGGGAAAATGAGTCTCCTCCAGGTTTACGCTACATCCTCATTTGTGCTCGATCCACAAATATGTTGTAGGAAAGGAGCCAGGAAAGCCACATAACATAAAACCACATTGGTAAATTTATTTAAAAACCATACTAACCACTTATAAGATTAAGAACAATAACCTTTTTAGCAAAAAGAAAATCACTACCAAGAGTCAGGCAGACCACTTTCTGGTTACAAGGTGCATGATGATTTCACAAGTGATGAGTAATTCTCATTCAAAATGTTGCAGTGCTGAAACCTGAAAACTGGCCTTTGCAGGAAGGGGATGGAAGTATCTGGTACTGAGGTGGTTAAAGTAAAGTAAATATATCTAAAATTCAACTTCCATTGTGCAACTTTCAATGCAGTAGGATTGATTTACTAAAATAATACAGGTTGTTTAACTAGCAAAAGTGAACATTTAGTTAGTGAATAAGGTGAAACTGTGTTAATGATAATTTGAAATACTATTTTTGGATCTGGTATTCAAAGTAAACATATTTTCACTCTATTTACCAGAATTCAAAATGGTAGATGAACAGCTTCTAATCCTTTTGGTAAATCAAACCCACAGTACTGAAGTTGCTTTGCTGAATGATCAAAGAAACTGCACCTGTATAGGTAATAAGACTGGTGGACCTATTTCTTTCAGTGGCTGCCTGGGCGTGTTCTTAGTCCACACTCAAAGAAGTTAAAACAGATCCCCCATTTTTTGGCTTGGCAATCCTGAAAAACTTAAATTGAAAAAAAAAAAAATCCTTGCAGTGTTTGAAATGGGCAGCAATTTTTGTGAAGGGGTCACTGAAGAAACTTTCTACTTCTGTTTAGTGTTTTTCTGATGAAAGGCTCGTGAACACATACAGTATGATACCAATTTTAAGAGATGCCTGTAGGTCCAAAGATGTCATTCTATAGTTTTATTTATCTGTTGAAAGCTTGTGTGGCATGTCCTTTCAGTATTATTTGTAAAATGCGTATCTTACTTAGTAGAATCACCCTATCTGTTTACTGAAGTTGTGGGACCTGGTAGAGGGAACAATTGAGTTACAATTTAAAGCGCTGTACACAGGATACATTTGTAGGTACAAAAAATACTGGCCAATATCCTGCCCATGTGTATGTTGGTTTGTCCGACAAAAGCCGGTTGTTAAGCTGGCCTCTGTCAGACGTGCATTCTGGAAAACCAGCAGCACTTTTAGTGTCGTTAATTGTTAACTGCACACCAAACACAAAAGCAAACACACGTTTTGCCACATGAAAAAACAGGTGACAAATGCAGTAAAAAATGTGCAAAAATGTCCCATGAGCTACTTTGCCACGTGTAGCACAGCCCATTGAAATCAGTGGGCTGCTTTATGTGTGTCACTGGAAAAAAGACCCAAAAAACGAGTGTTCCCTTTATTCTATGTGTGAATGGGGCCTGAAAGTGAAATTGATGCATTTACACAAGAACAATGAGGCTCCATTCACATCTGTGTGCTTCCAAATGCATGGCAAACTGCACAGAAAATGCGCACTTTGCAATACATTTCAAAAATCCTGCAAATGAGCATCGTGTTTGTGTTGTCATTACATGTTAAAGGCTCCCCAAGTATGGCAAACGCACTGAAAACTGCAGTAACGTATCATGCGCTGCTCCAAAAATAGTTCTGGATCTTCTCTGGGGCGATTGTCGTGCATAAGAAAAAACATTCAAGTGAATGGGCTGCCCTATACAAGTGAAAATGCTCCAAAACACCCAAAACAAATGCATGAGTCATCACTACTTGGAGATGTGAACAAGGCCTGACAACTGAGTGTCTCCATCTACTCCCTCCTATGTACATGTATAAAGATGGTCATACACTATGCAATCTGATTGTACAATCTCTGTACAATTTCATTTAAATTTACCAGACCTATGGAATAGAAAGACACATCTGAACAATCCATTCAATTTGTATCAAATCAGACGGGCCCTTGTAGTACATAGCTGATGGGAGATCTAAAGGAGATTGTACAATCAGATTGAATAGGGAGTAGGTGGAAGGTAGTATTGTAATGAGGAAGGTGTGGTCCAGATTGGTGAACACATCCTATCATGCCTTCGTCTGTGATGCAATAAGGAAGTGAAGGCTTCTGGGAGATGACCTAACAGGAAGTGAATGCTGATACAAGCAACAGGAAGTGATGGAATCTGAAAATCAGTTCAAAGATACAAAAGACTCACAAGTTTCTAAATATCCTGTGAATAAAGGTAAGTGAGAGAAAAGCACATTGGGGTGGCTGGGCCAGACATGGCATTGGAAAGTGCTTCTATTTATTATAAAAAGTGAAATTCTACCCGAAAAGGTGAACTTATCCTTTAAGGAAGACTTGGTTTAGGTAAAGCACAATTTTTATTTACTCTAGGATTATGCATCCTAAAGACAAATATGCCACTGTACCAGTTAGAGGTAACTTCTCTCACAGGTATTACACAGGTCTCACTTTTTCAAAATCTTGCAAACCACAAGGAACTAAGAGCATGTTGCTCTGCAAGGTAAATTGTACAGAGGCAGCTAAGTAAGCATTTTTTTTAGGGAGGTGAATGGACTTAAAGCCCGTTTCCTACTCAAACTTTGATGTGTAGTTAGAGAAAAAAAGCTAGGATTTATTTTAATGAGTCATGTTTTATTTTTCTGGACAAGTTGTTCAAAGTATTAAATGGTGGAACTGATTATTAATATTATTTTTTTCTAATGCAGGAACCACAATAAAACTGGTTGCAGCCAGTTTAAAACCTACCTGCTGTGTAGTCTCTTGCTACCTGTGCAGAAAAAAAAAAATACTAAGAGATGGCAAAAGCAAGGCTGCTGCCATTACAATATAAATAATACAATTATTTCTGATGGTTAGTATTTTGTTTTGCTTGGATTCTCTCTAAGTTAAACTCCGGCAAACTGCATATATATTATTACAAATTTCTGCTGGAAAACTTTGTTTGAATATCATTTATTTTAGCTGTTTCAGGAGTTACTGTATACTTATTCATATTTGTGTGCATGGATATGTGTTTTGTTTGGTCATTATTTTCAGGGCCTCTCAAAATATCTGTCCTGCTACAATAGCAATTGTAATGCAGAACTTATTAAAACTGGTTTATTCAGCACCGTACAAAATAATAAAAATAGAAGCCAATATGCATTATTATTAATTCTGCAATACAAAAGTTACACAGAAAAACTGTTCATTGTTATGTGTAGAACTTTGTTCAGATCCAGTGAACAATGAAGCTCTTTTGTTGAAAAAGAAAATGATGAGATGATAAAATTGAGAAGTACAAGAACTGAGGACTAAGTGTTTATAGTAAAGATAAGATTGATGTTAGTGTTTTTTCTTTATCCACAATTCTTTGCAAAGGAAATGCATAGAGGTGTTGTATGTATGATTAGGACCACATCCCCATGACTCTGCTCATATATTTTTAGCTTTATTATTAAAGGGGACTTCCAGATTTCAATAAGCCCCCCCATCCGCAAGACCCTCATGACCATGGTTTTGGGGAAGAAGCACTTGTCCTCATCAACATGGAGACAAGGTGTTTTACCATGTGGAACCCACATGTTGGGGGCATGTGCCCTGGTATGGTTTAAGGGGGTGTACTCTTGCACCCCTTTCCTAGCCAGACTGCATGCTTGGATAAGGGTCTGGTATGGATTTTTTGCCTCTTGATTTTAGTGTGGGGTTTCCCCTTAAAATCCATACTAGACTCAATGGATCTGGAATAAAATTGGGGGGACCTCATGCTTTTGTTTCATCTTTTTCTATGGGGTTCCCCTTAAAATTCCTAAAAGGCCTGATATGAGTTAGGGAGGAACCCCACACCAATTTTTTTTCTGGAATTGGGGCCCTACATTACCCCTTCAATACCAAACACTTTCACCCTCTTCCTGCTTAGGCCAATTTTTAGCTTTCAACTGTCACACCTTGAATGCCAAATACTCAGTCATGCAACACTGTACCCAAGTTACATTTTTATCATTTTTTCAGAAAGACAGAGCTTTTTTTGGTGGCATTTAATCACTGTTTTTTCCATTTTTTAAAATATTTTTTTACTTTCGTAACCATTTTTTTTGCATACTTTGACTAACGCAGTACAGTATCACTATAGTGACTGTATACTGCACTGCTCAGGGAGGTGATCAGGATTTTTTTTTCACTATGATTGCTTATTACAGTGATGATCTGATCACTGCTTTAAGCAATTATTTTTTTATGAATGACATCCATTCATGTGCTGTTGTGTACTATTGTGATAGCCATGATTGGTCACAGTTATCACATGGTACAGGGGCCAATCACAGTGAACCTGTATCATATGATAGCTGTGGCCAATCACAGACGAGAGAGTGCAAAATCTGTTGCAGCTGTATTTGGTAGCCAATCAGGTACTAACTTCAAATTATTTAGTTGAGCTTTGACAAAAAACCCTGGAAGCAGATTTTTTTATGCAGAGGTGCACCAGATTTTGTACTCTCCAGTTTTAGTAGCCTCAGTGAATGGTTAGGAATGAAAGCCATTATGTACTATTGACATTTGATCATTGTGATTGGTCACAAGGATCACATGGTACCAGGCCCAGCCCAGTGATCTGATTAGATGACAGATCTTGTCACTGTGTGGCCCCTAGGGCACGCAGGAGGCACAGACCTGGAGGACATCATATAATGTCCACCCAGGATAACACTTCTCCCGCTTAGACATCATTTTACAATAGGCAGGGCAGGAAGTTGTTAATATCCATATGTAGTACATGAGATATTCATGTAGTATAGGTTCTTCCTTGTAAATATCAGTTTTTCTGCAGTAGGTTGTATACTTCGCACAGATGTGCTACTTCACAGACAGGGTCAGGGCACCCGCCAAGCATGTTATTTGTAATGTTTCCATTTAAGCATTACTAAAATTATTTCTCCCAGCCAAGCATAATTAAAAAAAAATGTACCCCCTCTACCCCCATTCAATTTGTTTGACAATTCCTAACATATTAACCTAGAAAATGGTAATTACTGTTTTTTAACATTCAGCTCTTATTGACTTCAATAGGGTTTAGATTTGGCACCCAAACTTTAGTAATGTTCTCTGAAACTGCCATGAACTGAACCCAGGTATGTTCTGCTCATAACTAATTTCAGCAGACAGCTACCCTGGGAATGCTTTGTAATGTAATAAATATTTATTTGTCAAACAAAGAAAGATAAAAATATGTTTTATGGGGCCTACTCAGGTCCTAAGCCAAGGCTCTACATAGGAACTTTACTACTGATCAAGTCAAGATTATGCTCTGCCCCTTCAAATGGAAAGCCCGCACCGTCAATTAAATGACAAATGTCAGAACTATGGCCAGTAGGGACCCTGGAATTTGACAGTTCCTTGACAGGGATGGGGCTAAGTTTTAAGAGAGGGGAGTACTAACTTCTTCACTTCCTTCACAAATGTGTCTTATTCAGAATTAGTTTTAGAAACTATAGTATATGTAACAATTAGTTAAATGCCACAACCTACCTAGATGTTAATTTGGAGAAAATATTTATTTCCATTGGCATTTATTTAATTTCTATGGACATATATAAAACATTAAAAGCCTCCAATCACTGCATCTCTACGTAAGGCCTTTGTTCCAATGGTTGCTGAGGCCTGTACACTACAAAAAAGGTGTTTGCTTATGTTCCTCCTAGCCACCAGATGCTGTGTGCAGGCAGCCCATTCAAATCTAGGAGGAAGCATCAGCTGCATGGACAGAGCTGCTCGTCCTAATGTGACAGGCATGTGGATGCAGTTGAGTGGCCCGAGCACACACTGTCTGTGTTTGGGGCCATTTACCCACACCTTCATGCCTGACACATGGCCATGCATCCTCATAGACTTGATCGACTAGGGACACATGAGCAAACAGCTCATGCACAGTGTTTAGGCATCGGTGCCCATCTGAAAAGGCCTAAAGAGAGATATGCTTATCTGTTAAAAAAGTGTCACAGCTTCTTCTGAATATAATCTTGTGTTAGAAAGGACCTAGTTATTTGAGCCAGTTAGACACTAGGTAAAAACACTAGATAAACAGTGTACATTGGTCTAACCTAAACTTTATTATAATTTTTTTTCTAATGGAAGCAGAGCTACAAATTGACTGAGTCTATATATGTTACTCATAAATTGGAATAGAAAGTAAAGTAGATAAATAGAAAACACTCAATTGCTGAGCACTTTCTAATTTTCCAATATTTATTCTCATTTTAGCTACAAAGCTGTTGAGCATTTTGTTTTGATTAAAAATTAATAGCTGCTTTTGACCCAGGTGGATTAATTTCACTTTCATTGAGTATCAAGTTAATTATCATAAACTACAGCTAGGTGAAAGAACCAATTAACAGACAGAGCAAATAACTCCTTTCCCTCCCTTGTGCTAAAAGTTGTTTTGACTGAACACTTTAATGGACAATTTTCATATCATGGCAATGAGATTAATTACACAACAACTCAGAGAGGGAAAAAAATATATTTAAAAAAATGTAAGCATGGGTGTTGAATAACCATGAAAGGGAGTTAAACATGTTTTCACATTGCTGACAATTAGTTGTGCTGATCAGAAAAATATAGCCTTTTCTTACCCTACCATCTTTAATGTTAAAGAGAAATTAAAAGTCACAGTAAAACCTCTACTATGTATATTTAATTAGCATTAAAATGTGTATACTTAACCACTTAAATAAAGTAAAAAATATATATTTTTAATAGAGTTTTGAATAGAACTCTTTTTTAAATAGTTATACAAACCTTAAGCATACTCAGAATGCAGGATAGTAATTTTTGACAGTATTTTTTTTTTTTTAACTGGAGTTGTCAAGTTCCATATCCATATTTAGGAAGATCATGCATATTACTTGCTTGTGTATTTGTGATCTTTGTTATGATTTATTATTTTAAAAGGCTTAATTTTAAAGTACGTATGAAAGTTGCCATGCCTGAGGTTGTTCACACCTTGTCTAATCTGTCAGGCCAAGTTGCCTGGCGTATATCAACTACTCTTATCATAACACATGTCTTATGCTAATCTTCTTGTACAAAGTTCTTTGAAGTCTGCTAATGTCACTAATGAGAGGAGATTAGCATTTTCATTAATTTAGTCGCATTTACTTAACAAGAAAATGTGTACTTGGAGTAATATTGATAAAGACTTGGAAATATGAAAATAAAAGGAAATATATCATTACTTTGTAAAATTCCATAAATTGTTTCTATCAACAACAGTCATGATTTTCCATGAATGCTTTTTAAATAATTCTACAGCTATGTAGGAGTATATACAGTAGGCAATTGTAGTGCTACCCCTGTAGGAGCCACTGAATAGTATAGGACCTCTGAGCCTACTCTGACCTTCAGAACACTTTGACCCTTTTGACACTTTAGGCTTAGTAATGCATCTTGCAACCACACCAAGGTGTTTGTCACAACTAGCTTTCAGCATACAATAAAAAAGGATTGGGCAGTGTAATAAAATAGAATTCTGCTGAATTGATACAACCCAAAATAATGACAATGTCAACAATCAGGCATATCAACAGCTGTAAACAGGTAGAAAAATAACTATATATGGTAAACGTAATGTACTGTAACTGGCAAAAAATGAACCAGCTAACCAGATTCAACATAACTGTAACAATAGCTCAGAAGTGCAACAATGGCAGCTGGAAAGGGAAAATACTGGATCAGGAGTCTTTGCTGCCACAGAGCATTCAGGGATATGCTAAGCCTTTGTTTAGCATAAGGAAGAGGAGGAAAAGGAGGATAGCAACTCTGAGCAATAACAATATCCTAATGTCCTTATGAATGTGCCTCAAGGGATTCTAGAACTTCTGCCAGCAATGTCAGGGTTCTATTATTGTCTAGGAGGCACTTAACGATAATGTTGATGGCTCTGCTAGCTGAGAATATATGAAGAATGTATAGTATTCCACTGGGTGGAGTTCTTCTCTTATAATACTAATAGAATAACTGTCCTTGCATTCAGAATAATGTGATATAACTGGGCCTTCTCTCAGAGTGATGTGGTATCACTGCATGCACAGCCCTCGCACCAGTCCACTGCTACACTTAAGGCATTCACTGATGCGATGATCGCTGTGCCGCTGAGAAGGGACAACTGCTGTGTAACTGAGGGCCTTCCCCCCTGGACGATGCTAGTATACCCTAATGTGCTCACTATGGTCCCATGATGTCAAGAGAGTGAACCTTGCCCACAGAGATTCCTTATAAAGCCTCCTGACCCTCCTCCTATCACAAGGCTGCCTGGGAGTTGCCCACAAGACTTTCTGGGGGTTGCAGTTTAATCAGGCCATAACACAATGTTAGAAGGTGGCTTCAGCCCTACAAGTGCCAGTATTCTCTGCTTCTTATTCAGTGGTAACCCCTCTTCAAATGATCAAGAACAGCTCAAAGTCATTGAGCATAGTAGTGTCTCCTCTCTTCCATACTTGCGTAGACCAATACTTGACTACACAGTTATAACCTGATGCTCTTCTAGCATTCAAAATGTAATAAAAGATCTTAACAGTTACAGGTAGGGATATTTTCAAGATTCAGTTTTAACACAAGTTCGGACCAAACTTTGGCTAATTGGAAAATTCAGCTTCCTATCTGCCAATGGTTGATAAGGCATCTTTGGCAACCAGTGATTTCACTTGGTCCCATTAATTTACCCAACACTGACACTGACCAACTATGTTGTAGCCATAATTGGTCAATGATGTCACCCTTGAGACTCCACCCCTTTATTTACTTAGCAACAGTCATTGGGAGATGTCATTCATTGCAAATCAGAGATTTGATCAGATGTGTTTGGCAGTCGTTTTTCTTTCAGTAGGTGTTTTTCATCATGATTGACATAGATCTGCATCGCTGGATGTGTGATTGATGATGAAGTTATATCATGGGACTTATTTTTAATAAGAAAGGACTGAACTTTACTTACTGTTTAAATTTTATTAATGAGTAGGGGCACTATGAACACATTGGGAGATGGTATCTGAGTGACCCCTTATTGTTAAAGGGATCTTCCTTCATTCCAGAGATTCTAATGAACCCCCCACCCACATACCCATAACCACAGGGACATGGCTGTGAGAAAAATGCCCTTGTCCTTATCAACATGGGGACAGGGTGCTTTTCCTGGGGGGTATCCATGTTGAAGGCATGTGGCCTGGTATGGCTCAGAAGGAGTGTATGCTTATTCTCTCCCTTCCCTGGCCTGCTGGACTTCATGGTTGGATAAGGGTCTGGTATGGATTGCTGGGTTCCCTCCTCAAGTTCATAGCAGAATTTGGGGGGACCTCATGCTAATTTTTCTGCTGTTTTTATGTGAGGCCCCCTTATGATATAATATACTCTTTTTTATGTGTGGGGTCCTTCATTAACATATCTAGGATAAGGGTCTAAGGAGTTTTACACATATCAGTCAGATTTACTAGACCCTCATCTAGGATATACCCAGCTGATAAATGTAAAGCGACCAAAGCTGTAATTTGCAAGCAATTTAAGTAGCATTTTTTATCTCTGTAAATGTCAGTTTTGCTCTAGTAGGTTATATATATCATACAGATGTGCCACTTCACAGACAGGTTTAAAGGCATCCCCCATGCATGTTATTTAAGAGGATTTTTGCATTTTTAAAACTGACAAAAAATAGTTTTATACATCACTGTTAAAAAACTGAATTTTAACAATTTTTTTTTTTGCTTTGGTACATTGTCTCCAGGGCTATCATGTGTCCATTGCTAGCATCTCTTCCAGGAGAAAAGACTGGCTATCCATCACTAGGGTCAAGTCATCACTGAATAAACACCACTGCTAGACAGCAAATGCTACAGGTACAAGAATGGTCTACTGTAATTAAGTCACTGAATGTTTAGGCATTACAGATTTTAGCATAGCCGGGTACACACAGGCCGAATGTTGGGAGTGGTTAAAAAAAAATGTCCAACATTCAGCCCATGTGTATGCCGGACGTGCATGTTGGAAAACCAGCATCTGACCGACTCCCAATCAGTGCTCTCAGCCAAAAGCAGAGATCGCTGATTGGAGTGTTCTAAAGGGGGCAGAACACACAACAGATAAACATTAGTAAAATAAATACAAAGTGATCATACTACAAAAACTGCAGGACATTTACCATCTGTACTGCAAATAGAACTATCCCCACTTAATTTATTTTCAGGAATAAAAAAAAATTAACAATCATTTGTTAAAAAATAAGGAATAGTTGGTATCTTCTGATGTGTGTAGTTTATTGAAATAATGCAACCCCCCCCCCCCCAAAAAAAAAACTATTTTAACTTCTAAACATCTAGAGAATTAATATGAAACACACAGGAAATTCAGTAAAATAAGACAGAATGTCAATTTTGTTTTGATTATGTTGTGTTGACTGAAAGTTAGCCAAAAAACTGCAAATTTTGATTCAAACCCCAGCAACAATAAAATGATCTGTAGAACAAAGCACTAGACATAAAATAATACATAAAACATTTCTAAGTTTCTAACATTTCTTTAAGACTGGATAGGTTTTCTTTTATTGCAGAATGTAAAAAATGTTTTTAATATGAGACATGAAATCACTTCAGGATTTCTCATGTATAATATAATCTGTTATGCTCATTGGCAAATCACTACTAAGTAACCTATTAAGTTTAAATCAAGTGAAGTGGAAACTTGACTTATTGTAAGAGGTTGTTCTATCACCTGTCATTGCTGTCATGAAAAGCAAATGAATAGGCAGGAGATCCACCAGATATCTTGGCCAAGCTCTATTTAACAAACGTTGCTGTGATCGTTCAACTTCACACCGAAAAATTTAACTTTAAAAGACTGACAGTATGTTCTAAATTGTAGGAAATAAAATCTTAACCACTTCAATACAGTGCAATTAAACCCCCTTCCTGCCCAGACCAATTTTCAGCTTTCAGCACTCTCACACTTTGAATGACAATTACTCAGTCATGCAACACTGTACCCATATGAAATTTGCATCCTTTAAATAAATTATAAAAATAGGGCTTTCTTTTGGTGGTATTTAGTCACCAGTGGGTTTTTTATTTTTTGTGCTATAAATAAAAAAGACCGTAAATTTTGTGAAAAAAAGCCTTTTTCTTTGTTTCTGTCATAAAATTTTGCAAATTATTAATTTTTCTTCATAAATTTTGGCCAAAATTTATACTGCTACATATCTTTGGTAAAAATAACCCAAATTAGTGTAAATTATTTGGTCTTTGTGAAAGTTATAGAGTCTACAAACTATGGTGCCAATCACTAAAAATTGATCACATCTGATCACACCTGATGTACTGACGGTCTATCTCATTTCTTGGGACACTAACAAGTCAGGAAAATACAAAAAAACCCTAAATTACCCTTTTTTAGAAAGTAGACATTCCAAGGTATTAAGTAAGTAGCATGGTGAATTTTTTTAAGTTGTAATTTTTCCCCACAATTCTTTGCAAAATGAAGATTTTTTTTTTTTTACAAAATTGTCATATTACCAGGTTATTTCTCTCTCAGAGCATATGCATACAACAAATTACACCCCAAAATACATTCTGCTACTCTTCCCGAGTATAGTGATACCACATGTGTGAGACTTTTACACAGCCTGGCCACATACAAAGGCCCAACATTGAAGTAGCATCTTCATGCGTTCTACGAGCATAAATGATACATCTCATTTCTCAACCACCATTTACACTTTTGAAGGCCCTGGAGCACCGGGACAATGGAATTGCCCCCAAATTGACCCCATTTTGGAAAGCAAACACCCCAACATATAATCTATGAAGCATAATGAGTCTTTTGAACGGTTCAATTTTTTCCAGAAGTTTTTGGAGAATGTGGAAAAAAATGAAAACGCATTTTTTTTTACACAAAGTTGTCCATTTATCAGATATTTCCAACACATAGCATGTACGTAGCAAAGATGACACCCCAAAATACATTCTGCTACTCCTCCTGAGTACGGCGATACCACATGTGTGAGACTTTTACACAGCCTAGCCACATACAAAGGTACAACATTGAAGTAGCATCTTCATGCATTCTACAAGCATAAATGACACATCTCATTTCTCAACCACCTATTACCCTTTTGAAGGCCCTGGAGCACCAGGACTTTGGAATTTCCCCCAAAATGACCCCATTTTGGAAAGCAAACACCCCAATGTATAATCTATGAGGCATAATGAGTCTTTTGAATGGTTAATTTTTTTCCAGAAGTTTTTTGAGAATGTGAAAAAAAATGAAAACGCTTTTTTTTTTTACACAAAGTTGTCCATTTATCAGATATTTCCAACACATAGCATGTACATAGCAAAGATGACACCCCAAAATACATTCTGCTAGTCCTCCTGAGTATAGCGATACCACATGTGTGAGACTTTTACACAGCGTGGCCACATACAAAGGCCCAACATTGAAGTAGCACCATCAGGTGTTCTAAGAGCATAAATGACAAATCTCATTTCTCAACCACCTATTGCATTTTTGAAGGCCCTGGAGCACCAGGACAATGGAATTGCCCCCAAAATGACCCCATTTTGGAAAGCAAACACCCCAACGTATAATCTATGAGGCATAATGAGTCTTTTGAACGGTTCATTTTTTTCCAGAAGTTTTTGGAAAATGTGGAAAAAAAATGAAAACGCATTTTTTTTACACAAAGTTGTTCATTTATCAGATATTTCCAACACATAGCATGTACATAGCAAAGATGACACCCCAAAATACATTCTGCTACTCCTCCTGAGTATGGCGATACCACATGTGTGAGACTTTTACACAGCCTAGCCACATACAGAGGCCCAACATCCAAGTAGCACCATCAGGCGTTCTAGAAGCATAAATGACATATATAATTTCCTGGCAACCTATCATTTTTGAAAACCCTTCATATTTCTGACACATAGCATGCACATACCAAGAATTACAATCCAAAATAAATTCTATTGCGGAAAGGGTAAAAAAAAGCATTACCTGTGCTTTTAGTAGTATCCACAGAGGAGAGCACTGGTCCAGGCAGCAGGCCATAATATTGGTCCTGGTACACTGTTACCTGCAGACACTTATTATTGTACCACTCTCCAGCCCTTCATAAACATACTGCCTCTTTATACAGCTAATTATTTGCATAGTCCAGGTAGCGGTGTAGTCCATTCATGTGACAGGCAGAGGCATGGTGGCAGTAAGTCAGCAGCAGGCTGAGGGCCGCAATCAGGTAAGACCTGTGCACAGGGGCACAGGGGTAGAGGCTTCAACCCACCCAAATCTTTATGAAGCCACCGAACTCCAGACCCTAATCCGGAAATTCCAAAACCCAGAGAAAACAAAAAAAATTGTTTTCTCGATCCGGAAAAACAATTCTGGAGCCCCTCATATATGTGAGACCCCTGTGTACTACAGTAGCAGGGCAACAGATTAGTCCAAGCGGTAGGCAAAAGCATAGTCCAAAAAACAGGCCAGGGTCAGTTCACGTGCAAGCAGTCCAAGCGGTAGGCAGTAGCGTAGTTAATAAAACAGGCCAGGGTCAGTTCACATGGAAGCAGTCCAAACGGTAGGCAGAGGCATAGTCAAAAAACAGGCCAGGGTCAGTTCACGTGGAAGGCAGTGGCAGGGTTATTTGGGGAAGAATGGAAAATGGTCAGCACAGATGATGAAAATGGGGAAATGGTTAAAAATATGGGCTAATATTTTAGGGATGTATGATAAAGTTGGAAGCATTCACCAATGCAAAGGCCAGGTTGGGAGGGACACTGGGGACAATGGTAGCTGGTATCTTTTCTAAATCCTCTTTTGGTGCACACGCAACATTTTTTTTGCCGTCTTCGGCCTGCTTCAGATGGTGGAATGCTGAAGGGGAAATGGCGCTCATGAAGTCGGCAAATAGCCTCAGAGCGAAGGTCTTCTGGGGGGGGGGTCTTTGGTGATAGATGAGGGACGTGACAACTTCTTCTATGAATTTTAGGAAGGGGGCGGGGCTTTCAATGGATTTGGTGTAGACTACGTAGGAATTGTAAATGGCCAAATGGATGAGATAAATTGCTACCTTCTTATACCAGAATCGGGACCTCCTTATTGACAAATAGGGCTGAATCATTTGATCATTAAAACCCACCCCCCCATGTAGAGATTATAATCTTGGACATATGTTGGCTTTTCAATGGGACCTTGTCTTCTTTATACCTCAATTGTAGTGTCGTCATGGATGGTGGACATCATGTACACGTCCCTCTTATCCTTCCACCTCAAGGCCAGCACTTCATTGCATCTCAATGATGCTCTTTCCCCCCTTCGCAGCTTTTTGTTCGCTAGAGATTGTGGGAAGCCCTTCCTATTTTTTCTGGAGGTTCCACAGGCCAGGGTTTTTGCAATGTATAAGTGTTTGAAAAGGGGCAGGCTCGTGTAAAAGTTTTCAACGTATATGTGATATCCTTTGTTCAGAAGTGGGTATGCCAGGTCCCATACAATCATTCCAGTTGTGCCCATGTAGGCCGGGCATTCAGGGGGCTGGAGCTGGGAATCTCTTCCTTCATCTATGCGGAACGCATATAGATATCCCGTGGCTCTCTCATATAGCTTGTATAATTTTACTCTGTATCTGGCCCTTTTGCTAGGAATATATTGCTTTGTTCCTAGCCGGCCTGAAAAGGGTACCAGGGACTCATCGACACATATATTCTGATCCGGGACATAGTGTTTGGAAAAGAAATTTATCAGTGGGCGAATCTTGTATAACTTGTCGTAATTTGGATGATTGTGGGGAGGGCACTGGGTGTTGTCGCTGAAGTGAAGAAAGTGCATTATCATCTTGTATCGGGACCTGGACATTACGGCAGAATAAATGGGCATGTTGTGGATAGGGTTGGTGGACCAATAGGCATGTCCTTCATTTTTTTTGTAATCCCCATGTTTAGGGTGAGGCCCATAAACACTTTGATCTCCTCCAAATTCAGATCTCTCCACTCAAAAGGACGGGCATATGAAGATTGGGGGTTGTTGACAATATATTTCTGGGCATATAAAACATATGAAAGAAATCAATCTCTGAGAAATTTTGGGTGTTGGTCTGCACACCTGGCAGTGCTGTGAAAGGGGGAATAATTGGAGATGCCGAGTTGGAAGGCAGCCATGTTGGGTTGGCAAGACCATCTGGCATGTATGTAGAGGCCCTGGCTCTTGGGGGGTGTGACACTCCAGTAGTTGGATTGGAATTTCCTGTGCTGGTACTCAGGTGTGATGTGGCAGGACTGTTACTGGGTCTGGGCATTTGTTCCTGGGGCCTATCGCCGGTGGCAGCACTGGTACTGGGCATTTGTTCCCAGGGCCTAACGCTGGTGGCAGCGCTGGTAGTGGGCCTGGGAATTTGTTCCTTGGGCCTATTGCTGGTGGCAGCGCTGGTACTGGGCCTGAGAATATAATCCTGGTTTCCAGAGTGCCGTGCCTTTTTGGGAGGGACCCATTCTTCCCCCGAATCATTTGCCGATTCACTATTCGGTTTAAATGGCGAATTGGATTCAGAATCAGAATTGGAATCTGATGAGACCTCCCCGTTGCTATCATCGGTCATGGAGAGGATCTGGAACGCCCCCTCACATTTGTATACTCTTTTGGACATGACGCGGTGTGACAGGTGGCAGATGACGGTGACTGATGGGCTGTGCGATGGGAGGCAGCTGACGTTCACTGATAGGTGATGACGGTGTGACAGGCGATGGTCACTGATGGGTGACAGGCCATGGACAGTGACGGGTGATGGGTGACGGGTGATGGCTGGCGGTCACTAAAGGGTGACAGGTGATGGGTGATGGCTGACGGTCACTGATGGGTGACAGGTGATGGGTGATGGCTGGCGGTCACTGATGGGTGACAGGTGATAGCTGGCAGTCACTGATGGGTGATGGGTGATGGCTGGCGGTCACTGATGGGTGACGGGTGATGGCTGGCGGTCACTGATGGGTGACGGGTGATGGGTGACGGGTGATGGCTGGCGGTCACTGATGGGTGACGGGTGATGGCTGGTGGTCACTGATGGGTGACGGGTGAAGACTGATGGGTGACTGGTGACAGGTGCACCACTGATGGTCACCGATTTGTGATGGGTGACAGGTGCACCGCTGACGGTCACTGATAGGTGACAGGTGCAGTCCCTTATGTGACAGGTGCACTTTTTTAGGTGACTGGGGTGACTGTTGGGTGACAGATGACAATTGGGGGGGCGATGGGACAGGTGTGGTGTTGGTGCAGACACTACAGAACACAGATCGGTAACTCACTGCTTCTGGCTCTTCTCTCCTCACACTGGAAATGGTGTGTAAGGAGAGAAGAGCTGGTAACAGCTAATTACCGCTCTGTTTTTACATTTATGATCGGCTGTGAAAGAATCACAGCCGATCACATGGGTAAACAGCCGACGTGCACACGCAGCGCATTCGCGATCCCGCGCATGCGCGTGCACAATGGGGTGGACCTATCTGTGATTGGCCATGACTTCATCACGGCCGATCACGAGGTAAACAGCCATGTCCAATGGCTGTTCACCCCCCTTGGTGGCGAGCGGTGTCTCCGTGACACGCCGCCACTGAAGGAACAGGGATGCACGCACACGATCACGCGCATTCCCTGTTTAAATTGGAGGCCGTCATATGATGCCATCCCGCAATGAGAGCCACACCGCCTGGCTGTCAATTGACAGCAGGAGGTCAGCAAGCAGTTAATAAAATAGAAATTAAAGGAAGTAAATTGTGGTTGTTTACATATTATTTTTCTATATTTATTATGGTCTAAAAATAAAGTAAAACAATATTTTTTGTATAGGTACTGTAAATATGAAATATTGCACATGAATATCGTGTGTTCTTTATTCAAAGTTGCTGTAAACCCTTACATATACCCAGGAAAGTGACTGGCCTCATGTGATACACAGACATGAAATAAATCCTCCTACATAAGTTGTACCTGTTTATCTGCAGTCTTCTACATCAGTTCAAAGTCCAGAATTTATAAAGCTTCTTTGAAAAAAGAGGGCAGAGAGCTGAAGTTACACTCTGCAGAGCTCAGTGAGGAAAGCTCTGAGAGCTGATTGGAGGAAAGGGACACACCCTCTTCACACAGCACACAGGAACAGAGCTGAGATTGTCAATCTGCTTGAGCTCCTTCCCCTGTCACCTTGTTTCTCTTAGTGTCAGGAAAACAGAAGCAGAGGAATGAGGCAGCAGACAAAAATTATAATTAGTGCTCTGAATAGAGACAAGTACACACCACAGAGGGATATACTTTGTTCATATTTCATGTCTAAGGTTTACAACCATTAGGCTTCTTTACAAATGTTTCCAATATCGCTTGGTCTCATGTTGGAAAAAGCTTGTTGTTTACAAAATTAAAAAAACTGAGACTGAAGCTTAAGTGCACACACACAGACACACACTTTGATGACTCATTGCAGTGATCTATAGCTTATCAGATCACTCAGTCTAAAGTTTCAGTCAGACAAACTGCGTAAACAAGCAGTGTGTGCTAAACTGTCTTTGAAGCTAGCCCATAGTGCTCTAAGAATCCTTGTGCATATATATATATATATATATAAATATATATATACTGGCAAAAAGAAAAATGTGATATCTATTAATACAGTTTCAGTGGGGGTAATTGGCCAACTTCTTCTCTAAGGTACAATATATATTTAATGATTATTCAGTTTCTTAGGAACTCTGTTTTAATGCTTTTCAGCAATATTTTCTATAAGATAAGTATTGTACTGATTTGCGAGAGAAGGTTAGAATCCCTTCTTCATTTTGCAAAAAAAACCCCTATATGGCCTTGGACTTCTAAGTGGCTGAGCAGTACACAAGGGAAGCTTTGTGTCATTAACCACTTTTGTGCTGTGGCGACCAGGAAGAGAGAGTAGGAGAAGCCATTTTTACTAAAGTCTACATTAAAATACTAGTACAATGGTATGAACTTTTTTGGCTCTGTAGTGAAATAAAAAGGTGTCATGAATGTTCTGGAGAACTTCAATACAATAAATAATAAAACACGTTGGATTTAACTAAGTAAAAATTGTTGACTTGCAAACACACTGGCTTTCTTATCATTCTTTTAAAACATCATCAGATTTAATGAAAACAGTTGGTGGCTTTCAAATCCATCAGCTTTGCAGAACTGGCATACAACTATTGGGGAGCAGAATTCTGGGGTGCCATGGTGAATTGGCAAGAGATTCAAAGGACCTCTTTACCTGAACACTCTGTAGGGGAATGTGTTGTGAAAATCATTTTTTTCCCCAATGTTTTTTCAGGACTTTACCAAAAATTCACTTTATTGGCCTTAATTATCTGTTTCATAAATAACTTCAAAAAACATGATTAAAATGACATTATTATTATTTTTTTGTCATGTGTGAAATAAGCAAACCATTATATAAAGAGTTTCATTTATATTAAAGGCACAGTGTATTTGAATATTAGTTTCAGTAACTATGGTATTTACCTGCTCTCTGCAGACAGAAGTCTTTTGGGTTGGTTTACAAAGTATTCACAGCCATTCAGACAGTAAAAGTGTATGTGCATTCATTCTGCATGACTGAGGAGAAAACACATGTTATTGGGCTATATCCTGTGTTTTTTTATTCTAAATGGATTGATTTTAAACATAAATTACTGCATTTGGCCACTAAACAGAAATAAGTATCAAAGGAATTTCAGATAATACTTAGGTCTATCTACTGGCCAACTGTGGTATTTTACATTGAAAAACAATAAACTAAAATTGAAAAGCACAGGTTATAACCTAATAGCATTAATTGTTTCCCCCATTTGTACAAAACAAATGCACATGCACATTTACTGGGCAAATAGCTATGCTAATTCTTTATGAATCAACCCCTTTGTGTGCAAAATATTTTTTTTATGTCTTTAATCTATCTCAGTTAACTAGTATTTGCTTCCTCCAAAGCCAAACATAACTTAAAAAAGGTAAAAAGTAAATAGTTATATATTGGATGTAATAGTTAAGTTCAGAAGGAGGAAATGTTGATGTTGATTTACCCACATTAAATAACATTATGGGAGCTTAAAAGTCTTAATTTGTTTCAGGTATAAAGTAACTGTGAGGTGTGTATAATTCACAGAACCCCACTGTAAAGCACATAAACACATCAGTGTCTAGGCAGCTGGCACATGGCACCAATTACATTTAAGGAAATTCTACCTTTTCCAAAACGCATTTTTTTCTAAAGAATCTTTGTCTACTTGGCAATCCTTAAATCTGTCAAAGGAGTCCTAACACCACCATTTCGATGGATAAGTACAAACATATTTTTACTAAATGATTTCCATATTTTAATAGTGGCTTCAAGAAACATATTTATGTTGCAGTGGGAAATACTTCAATCTTACAGATAGTATAATGACTCCATTTCACATATCAAGGATTGGATTTAAGGTTATAATCCAAGGGCAATATAAACAAGTCTTTCGTAATAGATAAATTAAGAGGATGATGATAATAATAATAATAATAATTGTGGTGTAATTTGTATCAACACATATAATTTGTTACACGTAAGAAAAATCTCCTAATCCAAATTATCTCACCTGAGAGACTCGAGCGTAAACTAGGCCTCCTAGATACTGGTCCCTCCGTATTGGTTGGTAGAGGTCCAGTGACCGCTTCCATATGTTTGAAAGACAACATTTGAGATTCTAGGCCGACTGTCATTGCTACCACCTCATAGTGGACAAACCACACTGGATTGTACGCACATGACACATCCACGTACAATGCACACACTGCCCTTGGTGACAGGGTTTAGACCTAGTCT
This sequence comes from Lithobates clamitans, assembly GCA_037952925.1. NCBI lineage: Eukaryota > Metazoa > Chordata > Amphibia > Anura > Ranidae > Lithobates > Lithobates clamitans. The sequence goes on along the minus strand of JBBGZY010000279.1, from coordinate 5,499,417 downwards.
AGATGGCACAGATTTACCGACCTAAACATTCCAGTACAAATTCAAGAATCAAGTTAAATGTAATGCTCTTTAGCCTTCGTTACAATGTACTTGACAATTTTTCTCAGATTATATAAAATGCATGTTTGTACCATTCTGACAAGTTTTTACATGGCTCAAATACTGTTACTGTAACTTAACAGACCTTTGTACTGCTTCATTTTCTCTTGCAAGATGAGAAACCAGTGGATGTGGTTGCTAGTCAACTCTCCTGCTGTTATAGATAGTGAAAGTTTGGGTGAAATAGAGGTGTGACAGCACACAATCACAGGAAGCTTTTTCTTATGTGCATTAACAGTTAAAACAGAAAAAAATATTTACCGTGCTACCTGAATCGAATAATTGTAAAAAAGCTGCAGCTCAAAAATTGTGAGATATACACAAATACAATAGATAATATGAAAACTTGAGCAGCACTACAAAAGCAAAAGTGAAAGATATATATTGAAAATAAATAAATTAATAAATAAATAAATAAATAAATAAATAAATAAATAAATAAATAAATAAATAAAGTCATGATGGACCCAAAGAGATATTACGAAACAAGCAACATTAGTGTAAAAAAAAACATAAAAAAGTGGTAAAAAATAAATGAATAGTCCCTAAATGGTCCTTTCACCTGGACCATTTACACAAGTAGGATTTCAGGCATGCCTAGGGCCACAGAACCACACATAAGAGCCTTTTTTTATTTCTCTGGGTCCCCCTACTGACTGTCGTTACGGGACGGAGCCACCCTGTTTGTCTCTAGCTGGAAAGTCGTGGTGTGACTTTACCAGTGATTGAGCGTCAGGTTGCCATACAAGCTTACTTAAGCTTGCCTTCTGGTAAGCGTGTAATTCATATGGTGGTGGATCTCCTCACATGTTGATGTCTGTGTGATTGATTAACCTCATTTTTCACTTTCTTTGAATACCTCTGGATGTTTCATTCATGGACTTTTTATTATTACACCCACATTTCTTATTCTCAGGACTATTCATTTATTTTTTACCACTTTTTTATGTTTTTAATGGCACTAATGTTGCTTGTTTCGTAATATCTCTTTGGGTCCATCTCGGATCCTTTGACTTTATTTATCTATTCATTAACAGTTAAAGTTTGTGTGTCACTGGAACCTCATAAGTGACCCCAAATCGGGTGCACCACTAAATCCAGCTCCAGACAAGGTGCTGTGGTTGAAACCAGTTTTAAAGTTCTCTTCCGCTGGCATACGGTGCCCACCAGGCTGGCTTGAGCATAACTAACCAACCCCCCAATCTGCTTAGCTGCTAAGACTTAGGTTCATCTATCAATATTTGGTAGTCCTGCCCGGTGGCACACATATTCTGGACCCAAGTTCATGTCATTTTACATAAGCTATTGCAAAAATCTTGTTGCCTCAAGAAGCCCTCTGTAATTTACGACCTAAGAAGATTATTTAGAAACAACATGTTTTGATGGTTCATGTCCTGACAGCCACAAAGCAGACAATTGCCAGGGCATGGTTGTCTAACATGTTATAAATAACCGAGGTAAACTCCTGTATGCAATGGATTTTAATTAATAAAATATTCACAGTTAATTTACAAGGCACCATGACAAAATGTAGGTGAATCTGGTATCCCTGGATTTCCCACTGTCTTCTGGGAAATTTTAACCGCTGTCTCCTTGAGCTCTGAGCTATGGGCCAAATTGGACAAAGCTCTGTGTGGAGATGTGCAGTGCTCTTGGTCATCTCTACCTCTTTTCACCTTCTGTTGCTCTACCCTTCTTCTCTAACCCTTCTGCTAATCTCCATCCATCTGTCTTTTTTTAGTACTTCTCAGTAACTTTAAATACTTTATTACAAAGGCTAGGCCCATGCTTTGGGCCTCAGATTATAATTGTGGCCATAAGCCATTTCTGTATATAATTTCACTATAAATCTTCATTTGTTTGACTGTTCACAAGGCTGACAGGCCTTCTTTTACCTTGAAATTGCACACTTCAGAATTCCTTGATACATTTTTGATTGCTTCATGTGAAAATCTCTGAAGTGCTTTGTTGTACTAAAATTGTGCATTTATATACAATAAAAAAAAAGGAAAGTTTGATTGTCATCCAACTGTGTGCAGCGACTGAGCACAAACTTGTTATTATTATTATTATTATTATTAATAAAAAAGAGCTTGACAATTTGAACACTAGGTCTAGTAATATTGATAAGTGCAGTGCTGGTGTTGCAAAAAACCAATGTGCATAAATGAACATAAAGGAAGAATTATGATATTAAACATAAACATATCAAAGTGACAGAAACTCATACATAGTGAAATGTGAGTCCAACTAAGAAATTGTTCTTGACAATATACTAGTATGGTGACTGCACCACAAACAAAGTCCAAAGCAGGAAACAAGTGAAGTCCAAATAAATGTGCAGTCCGATAGACGTATGGGAAACTCCAAACACCGGTGTAAACCTTGAAGTGAAAGAATAAACAGAGGCACCACCACTGTGAATAGGAGGAGGCTTACCAGATCATATTGACTTGGCGGGGCTTATACCACCCAAGTCTGCAAGGCTTGTTAGGTTAAATACACCTAATGAGGACAACAGGTCCTGGATCCCCGTCAATCAATCAGCATTAGACCAACATTAGATAGTAGCTAAAGGCTCCAAACGTCATAGGGAGGGTGGGAGCTTGGTACCACAGGGATAGTGTCATGCAATAAAAAAGGGGGCTGACATAGCGTAATACCGTTTAAAAAGGGTAGTTTAATATAAAATATAAATTAAACACTCACATTTGGAAGAACATGGCAAGGCATATATAAGGCATAGAGCGATGTAAACTTGAGGTCCACCCGATGTATTTAGACTACACAGTCATCATCTGGGGCCCCACCGGTTTACACCGGTGTTTGGAAGTTCCCATATGTCTATCGGACTACACATTTATTTGGGCTTCACTTGTCATTTAATTTTTGTTTCCTGCTTTGGACTTTGTTTGTGGTGCAATCACCATACTAGCACAATGTCAAGAACTTTTTCTTAGTTGGACTCACATTTCACTATGTATGAGTTTCTGTCACTTTGAAATGTTTATATTTAATATCATAATTCTTCCTTTATGTACATTTATGCACATTGGTTTTTTGCAACAACAACGCTGCACTTATTCATTTTTCACATTTTAACTTTTTGTCTACAGCCATGTTGGCTGCCAAGTTGCAGGTTCACAGCGCAGTATTTTTCCTTTTTTTGGTCTAGTAATATTTGCCTTCAGATACCAATTTGTTTTCTTTTTTGTGTTACAATATCTATGTATTCTACAGTATGAATTTCATGAGACTGATACCTCAATCAGCATACCATGAGAGGGAATTTTTTATTTTTAACATTGGCATGAGATATGAAAACTGTGCCTAATTTACACTTGCTAAACTAATGTATGTAATGTCATAGTCACACACAGTCACAGTCACAATACACAGATGTCATACAAGTTGATGTTACATGACTGTTACAGGTCACTTGGTTTATGCTAATTTTTTTGAGATGCACTATTCAGCTTTATATTTCCTGCAGAGATCTTAGCAAAAGTCAGTGGTGGAATTTACTAAAGTTCCAGTGTTAATTGCTCTTGTTAATGCGTTGTGCTTAATTTAAAACACATCTGCAACAGTTTTTGGTTCTGGCAGCAAATCATGCGCTTCACGTAGATCTACTGTACACCAATTTTGTTTTGGTGTACAGAGACGCATTATGCAAAAGAGTCTCTCATGCATTCTAAAAGTGGCACAGCATGTGGCAAAGTCAAGTACAAGTTCTAGACATGTACATGAATTTGGTGCACACTGCACCACTTTTAGAATGCATGGGAGATACTTTTGCAAAATCTGCCTGTACCAGTTTTTATGAATTCCAGGGAATATATTGTTTCAACCACTCAACTAAATCTCATGGCATATAGTGATCTTCAATCTTATTTAATATATGAACACAACCTCGAGTATGTGTATCAGAAGTGCAACCCTAACCTATAAACCATATAAAACCTTCAATTCTCCCTAAAATAATGTAGAAATTATTTTTAATGGTACACAAAATAAACAAAATAATACAAACCTAACTGAGCAACAGATGCATAAAACTCCATTAGGTGCTGAGTGACTGAGCATCTTGTTGGGGTATGAGTCATTTGATAGATTAGCACCCACTGTTTTTCATTTATATGTAGCATTGCCCAACCTCTACAATAATCTAAGCCATGAACACCTGAGGGGATTTTATGCATTTATTTCCCAGATGTCTACATTATTGCGGCCATCATGAGTAACATTATACATGATTTACATATAACTATAGCGAGGTTGTACCTATGTATAGATCCCATAATATTTCCTAAAGGTTTTTATGGGTTATTGGTTGCAGTTCTAAAATACTCTCTATATGTTTATATACAACTAACATCATAATTCTCTTTTTTTATGTACAGTTTGGTTTTGCTAATATTCATTTATAGAAACTCACTTCGCTCTTTCAAGATACCCTCCAATCCACTTATACTTACATTCCTCATGCCCCCCTGCTGCCATGTTGCACTATTAAAGCCTGAAAGTCCAAAATCTCTGTAAGCTCTGTATCAGATGGTTTTGAAGTGTACACAGGGTTGATGACATCATCCTCAGCCACAAATAATAGTGTTCAAGCCTGATGACTGGTTGCTTAGGCCTGAGTCATGGTAGAAGCTGAACAGCAGAAAGCATCAGGTATTTCTTGAGGGCTTTGATAGGGCAAGGACATGGTGGGAGAATACAAGGAATGTGGGTATAAGTGGATTGAAGGATGTCCTGAATTAGCAAAGGTTCTTTGTATTAAAAAAAAAAAATGAATTGTACGTAAAAATAACAGATATAAAATATGAGTTTAAACAAGTATAAACTTAAGTAAATAACATAAAATTGAGCCAGAACCATTACAGTTTCTTTTAAACTGCACATGGAGTGCTAAGTGAAAGTTATGGCTATTTACCTAAAGGGGGGGGGGGGGGGAATTAAATAGCAGGGTTAAGACATATTACTAAGCTGTAGCCACAGGTAATATGTGTTAAATCTGCTATTTAATCAACACAAGAGACTATTTTAAAGGTAGAATAAAACTAGCATTTATGAGAAGAATAGACTTAGCTGCATATTCTTTAATGGCATGGCGTTGAAAGTTACTTTAAAATGACTGAATCATAAAAATGACTATATAATCATTTAATTGCACTTAAAAACTATAGCAGTGACTATGCATGTCAGGGAGAAAATCGATCCACATAGGCAAATGAACAACAATCATTTTAGACTATCTATAAAAAAAAAGATATGTTATGTATAGGGGGTTTGGAATTTTAAACTAGAAGAAGTAAATATGCAGTACATGAATATTGTGTGTGTGTCTGTGTATATGTTTGCACACAATTTGTATTACTTTTGTTATTTAATAGAAGAAAAAGAAATATACAGCCCATTTTGGTTGCTGTATACACAGGGAGTTTTAACATCTGAAGTGGATTGTTTTAAGACTGCATGCTCACTAGTTCAATTGTCCAGGGATAGATAAAACACAAGAGCTGGTACGGGTAAAAATAAAATCTATCTGTGCCATCGACATTGACTATCCTTGGTGCAGGAAGTCAGGCCCACTGAGGAATCCATTATTATGCCTGCCCAGAGCACAGACTGGAGCCAAGGAACTTGCCTGAGAAGCTACTAAAATTGTAATGCACTCTGTAGTGCAGTCATGTCATATTCAGTTATAGCAAATAATCCCAGATGCCTGCAGAGCTAAAATGGAGTTTATCTAAAAAGAAAATTTGCGCTAGGTGTGCCAAAAGAATGAATGACCGAAAACTGTGAATAAAGATTGAATTTAAATAGTAAATTAAATGCCCTGCAGCTGAACACTATAACCCTGATAGGGGGCACAAAACAAAATATGTATACAAAAGTGCAGCGCTGGAAGACTACCACAACAGTAGACAAATAAGATTTGTGATCACAAAAAAAAATTGGAACATTAGTGCTAATGAACCATGCACATGAGTATTTCACTAATTATCAAAATAGAGGTTAGTGAGTAATAATCATAAATGAGTATTAATAATACTAAATACAAATTCCAATGTCATAAAGACGTGCTTAATTATAGTATAGTGCTGTAATGTGCTTGCCTCCTAACCCGAGCTGACAGCAATGATGTACGACTACCATTAGCGGAAAATATCACTTCAACTAACCCATGATCCGGCTCCGCTAGGGGTCATATTATCCATGAGGAACACATTACACTTTGAAAGTAAATACAAATTTCATGTATAGAACTGGGTGCAAAGAGGGTAGATAGTGCCATGTTACCTGTGAAAACACCCTGCTCAGTGACAGTTGATAAAAGACATGACTGAGTATGGGAGGACAGGTTTGTGAAGCCTAATCGTTCAAGCCTCTGCTCGGTGAGCACGCACTCATGCCTGTAAACTGTTCCTCCTTAAAATGACAATTGTATAATTTATGACATGGACATCCTCCTTTCAGTTTTATTATGATAGTCACTGCACATATCTTCCACCTGCTGTAACCCTTCACAGTCAATATAAAAGTGCTCCATTACATTCATGAGAAATAAAGATCAAATACATCTTGATTATCAAATAATTACCAAATATCTTGATTATCAAGGAAAGCGTATACAAGATATTCAGTATGCTGATTTAAAGCTGAACTCCTCGAAGTGATTAACCACTTACGAACCACCCGCCGTCATTATACGTCAATACTTTGAAGAGAGATATCGTTGTTATGGTAGCAGCTTGCTGCCATAATCCCAGTATTCTCTTCTTCAGCAGGCAGTCCGCTTTCAGACAAAAGTGATCTTTGTGGTGGATTCACTGCAAGATCACTTTTATCGGTGGCGGGAGAGGGCCCCCTACCGCCATGCTCCGGTGCCCTCCGCCGCTTACCAGAGCCGTCGGTAGGGGTAGAGGTGATCGGGTTCTTCTCCCTGTTAGGTATGGAGATGAGTGAGGGGAAGATTGCCCCCACCCATCTCCATACCATTGCAGGGCAGAAGTGACATCAAAACATCACTTCCGCCCATAGCTCTTAAAGGGACATTTTTTTTTTTTACAAATTACTTTTTTTTTTTATTATTGCATTTTAGTGTAAATATGAGATCTGAAGGTTTTTTAGTTTTTTTGACCCCAGATCTCATATTTAAGAGGTCCTGCCATGCTTTTTTTCTATTACAAGGGATGTTTACATTCCTTGTGATAGGAATAAAAGTGACACATTTTTTTTAAAAGAACAGTGTAAAAATAAAAAATAAAAGCTAAAATAAATTTTTAAAAAATGTTTAAATGCGCCCAGTCCCCCCGAGCTCGTGTTCAGAAGCGAACGCATACCTGAGTTGCTCCCGCATATGTAAACGGTGTTCAAACCACACATGTGAGGTATCACCGCAATCGTTAGAGCAAGAATAATAATTCTAGCCCTAGACCTCCACTGTAACTCAAAACATGCAACCTGTAGAATTTTTTAAACGTCGCCTATGAAGATTTTTAAGGGTAAAAGTTTGTTGCCATTCCACGAGCGGGCGCAATTTTAAAGCGTGACATGTTGGGTATCAATTTACTTGGCGTAACATTATCGTTCACAATATAAAAAATAATGGGCTAACTGTTGTCTTATTTTTCCCTAAAAAGTGCGCTTGTAAGACTGCTGCACAAATACGGTGTGACAGAAAGTATTGCAACAACCGCCATTTTATTCTCGAGGGTGTTAGAAAAATAATATATATAATGTTTGGGGGTTCTAAGTAATTTTCTAGCAAAAAAAAATGTTTTTAACTTGTAAACACCAAATCTCAGAAAGAGGCTCGGTCCTTAAGTGGTTAAAAAAACCCTATTTAATCAAGTGAAGCATTCAAAGCAAATCATTAAATGTATATTTACATATCATTAGCATAATACCAGCATTTTTCTCAATATGGGCCCCCTGCAATCCCCTGCACAGCAGCACTTTGAGACTGAAAAGGAGACAGATGATACTAGTAAACAGCCAGCACTCCACTGTGTTTCATAGTGCTGCCAGTCTGCTTAAAGTGGATGTAAACCCACTCTCATCAATTATAAACTACTGCCATAGTGCTGAACTATAAGGATATACATGCATCCTGCATGTATACTTACCTGTCAAATGTCTCCCCCTTCTCTATTTGGAGCCCCAAAAAACTTCATATTCAGTGGGCAGGTATGTTGTGTGGTGCTCGGTGGGCGGAGTCATGACATCAGACTCCCCGCCCACCTCTAGATTCCCCTTGGTCAGAGCGCACACAGGAGAGGCCGAGCGCATTCTGGTCAAAAGCAGAGCACGCTCAAGCCCCCTGTCAGTCCTGCACACATACACATAAATGTCCAGTGACAGTCGGGGATGATCGTTGCGACGGGGACAGCTGTAAGCACCAATCCCCCTGCATGGCTTTTCATATGATAGCCTCAGGAGGGAGAGAAGTGGCTGATGAAAAGCCATGCAGAGGGATCGGTGCTCACAGCCGTCCCTGCTGCACCGACCATCCCCGACTGTCCCCCGTGTCTTCCTCCTCCAGCGCCCCCGTGTTCTCCTTCAACACCCCCCTTCATCTCTGGCCCCCCTCCATGTCCTCCTCATCCACCCATTGTGTCTCTGTGTCCTCTTCTCCCCCCCAAAAAAAACTACTGACACCACAACTGCCAAATCCCCCCCGACCACCTCCATCCGCCTTCCCCAAAAAGGATTGTGGAAAAAATTTACGAACAAATTACAATGTTAAAAAAATACAAATAAAAAAAATACTTACACCATCCACTGCACTACTGACACCGTCCACTGCCCTACTGATACCATCCACTGCCCTACTGACACCGTCCTCTGCCCTACTGACACCATCAACTGCCTCACTGACACCATCCTCTGCCCTACTGACACTGTCCTCTGCCCTACTGACTCGATGTGTATGATGTTGGTTTTTGAGACGATATTGCATGGTCGCAAGGGTCTCAGTCTGGTTGGCTGAGACAATATTGTGTGGTCGCAAGGGTCTCAATGTGTATAATGTTGGTTTTGGAGGCGATATTGCGTGGTTGCAAGGGTCTCCGTCTGGACTGTTGAGATGATATTGCATGGTCGCAAGGGTCTCAGTCTGGTTTCCTGAGACAATATTACGTGGTTGCAAGGGTCTCGATGTGTATGATGTTGGTTTTTGAGACGATATTGCGTGGTTGCAAGGGCCTCAGTCTGGACTGCTGAGATGATATTGGGTAGTCACAAGGGTCTCAGTCTGGTTTCCTAAAACGATATTGTGTGGTCGCAAGGGTCTCGATGTGTATGATGTTGGTTTTTGAGACGATATTATGTGGTTGCAAGGGTCTCAGTCTGGACTGCTGAGATGATATTGCATGGTCACAAGGGTCTCAGTCTGGTTTGCTGAGACGATATTGCGTGGTCGCAAGGGTTTCGATGTGTATGATGTTGGTTTTTTAGATGATATTACATGGGTTGCAAGGGTCGCAGTCTGGACTGCTGAGATGATATTGCATGGTCGCAAGGGTCTCAGTCTGGTTTGCTGACATGATATTGCATAGTCACAAGGGTCTCAATGTGTATGATGTTGGTTTTTGAGACAATATTGTGCAAGGGTCTCAATGAGTATGAGGTTTGTTTAGAGATGATATTGTGTGGTTGCAAGGGTCTTCTATGAGTGTCAGGTTGCTGAGACGACATTGCATGGTTGCAAGGGTCTCCACAAGTGTCAGGTTGCTGGGCCGAGATTGGGAGGTGGAAAAGGGTTCTTTTCTTTTAACAAGTGAGGGGTTGCTGAGACGAAGTTGCATTCTGCAAGGGTCTTGACAAGGGTGTCAGGCTGCTGAGATGATTGATTTGCTTGGTTGCAAGGGTCCTAACAAATGAGAGTTGGGTTACTGAGAAAATGATAGAAACACCTTACCGTACCCCTAAGAGGGCAGTATAAGGGATAAGGACAACGTCCATTTGATTCATAGGTTACTAATCTTACCTGCGACAGTGAGCCATGTGAGTGGTTCACGGCAGGCTGCGGTGGGAGTGCAACGTAACAGGAAAGGTGTGGCGTGATGCCTTGCATGAGGCAAAACAACAAAGTTTGGTGTTGAAAATAGAAAGAGAGAAGTGCGTACGAATAATTCGTAAGTTCCCCTGCGGGATCCGAACACATGGTATGAGTGATGCTGCGAGTGGCTATGAATTGACATGACAAAATATGGTAATGAATCCTACCTGCGACAGTGGCCATACGACTGGGTCCGCATCGATCTGTAGTGGGTATGCAAGGTATCCGAAGAGTGTGGTGTGGCGCCGTGCATAACGCACACAAAATAACTTGATCTGGCAAGTAACGGGGGAAGAACCGCGTATGAACGATTCGCAAGTTCCGCGCAGGGAGGGAACTGAAAACACGACATGGGGAATACAATGAATGGCAACGATTAGGACATGATACAAATGCAAAGTAATGACTCCTACCTGCGACCGTGATCGAGATTTGAATGGAAAGCTACCAATAAGCAACCGCAACACACTTTATTCGTGAACAACAGACTCACTAAGTAAGCTGAAGAGTCAGCCTGCTGACTTAACGAATCGCGCACTGCAATCAACAAAGAGCATGGGCGAGTGGGCTGCTTAAATACCCTCTGGGCTCCTCCTATAAATCCAGGCCACCATACTGGCCTATATATATATATATATATATATATATATATATATATATATATATATATATTCTCCATGATCCTACATACAGTGGGATCATGGAGAATGAAGGTAGCCACCTTCTATCAGGAAATCAGACCACAACAACAAAGAAAGAAATGTAGAGATGTGAAAGAAGCTGAGAGGGATAGAAGGTACTTTTCCCAGTTAAGAATGCATACTTGAATACAATTTTGTTTTCTCAAACCAAAATTTAGTGTCAATGGAGCCGGTTCACATACTGTATATACAGGCCAGTTGCTGTGCAAATGAAAAAAGGGTCCTGTGCATTTTTCAGTCCAGTTAAGGTGCGATTTAAGTGTCAATTTCGCACCCGAATCACACCAAACCACTAAATACCAAATGGACTCTGCACAGAAAATGGACCCGCATATATGTGAACACAGCCTAACAGTCTGTTTCTGTTTCTTCCTCCTTCTTCAGCCTAACAGTCTGTTTCTGTTTCTTCCTCCTTCTACGGGTACAGTGCCTTGAAAAAGTATTCATACCCTTTGAAATGTTCCACATTTTGTCATATTACAACCAAAAATTTGGTAGGTTTCCAGTTGTGCCATACTCTCTCCATTTTCAGATGATGGATTGAATAGTGCTCTATGAGATGTTCAAAGCTTGGGATATTTTTTTTATAACCTCACCCTGCTTTAAGCTTTTCCACAACTTTATCCCTGACCTGTCGGGTGTGTTCCTTGGCCTTTATGATGCTGTTTGTGCACTAAAGTACTCTAACAAACCTCTGAGGGCTTCACAGAACAGCTATATTTATACTGACATTAAATTACACACAGGTGGACTTTTCAAGGCACTGTATATGCTGAGCATGCTGAAGAAGCCTCGTACAATTCATGTAATGCAGGAGGTAAAGACAGGGGGTGTGTTCAGTTATTTCTTCTCTTTGTTCAATGCCAAAAAGATATGGGGCAGGGCATGGTGCGGGAAACACATGTTCTGTGTATGTTTCCCACTCCGTGTTCAAAACGCACTGGGCATGTGATCATTTGCAGTGCATTTGCCTGCACTGGATCCAGTGCATTTTTGAAAAATAGTGCATGCACTACTTTTGATGCAATCCAGTATTCCAAATGAATGGGCTGAAAATTGTACTGCACCCAATCACACAGGACTCACACCGGTGTGAACCTGTTAATTAGGTTAGCTGCAACAATTGGCTTGTTTTTGCAAATGCATGCCTCATGGCCCAATTCTTTATATTTCACTTAAAGCACAGCTCCCAGCAAGGCTTCTTTAAAGATCTGCCATCTAACAGTGCAAATATTGATAACTAGATATATGTTGTTGCTATTAAAGTTTTAAAGGATTATATATTAAACTAAATGAGAAGGAGCAGCAAAAGGCCTTACATCATTATACATCATGATTAAATAGTACTTACTGTAGATGACTGCAATTCCTTTTAGCTTATGTATTAGTAACTGCACAATGAGTACCATGTTTACAAATGAAAGTAGTATTCTATTCAAGTTAAAGCGGAGTTCCAGCCTGGGGAATTTTTTTTTAAAAGTCAGCAGCCACAAATACTGTAGCTGCTGACTTTTAATATAAGGACACTTACCTGTCCAGGGAGCCCGCGATGTTGGCACCCCAAGCCGATCCATCTATCGGCTTCAGGTGCTGGCGCCGGTATTGAAAGTAATGGAGACCGGCAGTAAAGTCGCTTTCTGAATGGTCATGTCGTCTTCTGGGACACACACAGGTCCCAGAAGGCAATGGGGGAAGGAAGAGGGCACGATAAAACCACGGAAGTGACATACCTCACCGACGTGGGATGGAAATTCCAAAGAAAACATGCCAAAAAGGTACAAAAAGAAAAAAGAAATCCAAAAATGAGGGGTGGAGTGGGGTGTTCCTTAGTTTGAGACTGAGTTAAATTTTTGCCTGGAACTCGGCTTTAGGCTGGCCATAGATGGATTGAAATTTGGCTGGTTCAGTCAAATTTCCATCCACTTATGAGCAGGCTGGTTGTAAAGAAGTCGATCTCTCGACTGAATAATGTACAACCAGCCTGTTATTTTTTTTTTCGATCAATTGGTGTCGCCGGCTATGGCCGGCAAAATTGATCATTACATTCCGACAGCAAGGAATATTTCTAGCTGTCAGAGTACAATAGTTCCATGGGAAGGATTCCCCCATTAACACATGCTTTTGAAGAACAACAAAAAAGGATCATCTATAGCCTGCCTTAGTTTTTAATTTTGTTAGATTTTATTGCTGTTTGCACCCCTGTCAGGATGATTCCCTTATTGTTTTTAGTCTCAGATACAGGAAGTAAGTAGAAATCTCCCCAAACTTTGGAAAAATTCCACCTTTAACAATTTAATTTGGAACAAGTGCCCCCATGAGGATATTTCCTCTCTCCCCTTCTCTTTCAGCAGAAATGGTAAAATTATAGATTTCCTCTCGCTTTCTGTCCCAATGACAATGGTCTGGACCTTCAATAGGGACACAAGAATCACCCCTTCTCATTCTATATGAAACTAGCAAAAAATAATTTGACTGAAGTTCTGCTTTAATCTTACAACTCCAGTATTAAAAATAGGACCTAAGATATAGCACTGAATCTCAGAGCAATCATTTTAAATTCATATATCAACTAAGATCGGAAATTGTAGCATATAACTTGAATATATTTCAAACTGTGATTTGAGCATTGTAGAAACACAAAGAAGTCTCAAACATTAATAAATGCAAGGTAGGAAAGCCTATTTTCATTAAGACTAATTTCCTTCTGATCTTTGATTGGCAGGTAGAGAGACTTTCTGAGCGAGAAACATAGATTTTAATATGAGTTGAATATTTGTCCTTGTACTTTGTGAAATGCCAAACGTCTATCCTTAAATGCACAAAACCTAAGAAATGCTTATAAAGAGGCAACCAGTATGAACTATGTGTGCAAATGTGACATTTAAAAGCACTTCAATTTACAGTGACCTATGCTTTGCATATCAGGAATGAACATGTGTTACAAGTATTATTCACGTTAATAATTGCTGCACACATTAGTGGGCTGTTAAATGTGGCATTGGTACCCTAACTTATTTCATAGATGCAGCTTTAGAACATGTTATTACTACATTAGAGACAATGGGCAGCACTAATAATATACTGTATATATGATGTATATACAGTATATGTGTTCATTGGGGATTATACCAGTGTTTCTGTGATTACTAACCTAGATTAATCCTGACCAGCCCTGGCCAGCTGCTGACAGCACATGCTAATCCACAGACATGACCAGTTGCCCACAGCACATGATGATTCACAGTCCTGATCAGCTGCACACAAGCAAGGTTGGATTTAAACCTCCCTGCTGTGTGCTATAAAGAAAAATTGTAACATTCCCTTTCACTGCTGGAGTTTTTTGCAATTTTCATCTGCATCTGTTCCTTCATAGATTAAGTCTATTGCAGAATTTAGCACCAAAATGCTGGCAGGATCTCACTACACATATTGTTCACTAAGTAATGCCCATACTATGGTATAGACATTGGTATAGACATTCTTTTATCATTAATATCTCACCAAACAGTAGTGTATACATCACAACACATTTTTTACCTTTTCCTCTTTCATTCACATTAACAAATTAAATATTTGGTTCCTCTCTCTGTATTGTCCACGGTACCTCCCGGGTAGTCTCACCACCATCCACACTATGTATTCTGCCTTCCCTTCATTTACGTTCTCTGGCACCTCTTTCTCTATTTTCTCTGTTACTATTCTATAATATCTGAAAGCTCCCTCACCGAGACCAACACTACACCCTGTCAAGCTCTCCCAACACTGTCTGCTTCTATTTTCTTGCAGATCTTCTGTCACTGTCTGCATCATCTTCTCCCCAAATTTTTCTATACTACACTTTGATCAGGTTGGTGCTGTTACACTGCATATCAACCTGATCTACTGTATACTGCATTCAGCACTTTGCACTTTCTGATATTGTATTGTTTGTATGGCAGCATAACCATTTCAGCACCGGACCAATTCTGATACTTTTAATATATGTAAAAATCTAAAAATTTTTGCTGGAAAATTACTTAGAACCCCCAAACACACACACACACACACACACACACACACACACACGTATATATACAGTTGTGCTGATAAGTTTACATACCCTGGCAGAATTTATGATTTCTTGACCATTTTTTAGAGAATATGAATGATAACACAAAAACTTTTCTTTCACTCAAGGTTAGTGTTTGGCTGAAGCCATTTATTATCAATCAACTGTGTTTACTCTTTTTAAATCATAATGGCAACAGAAACTACTGAAATTATCCTGATCAAAAATGTACATACCCCAGTTCTTAATGCTGTACATTGCCCCCTTTAACATCAATAACAGCTTGAAGTCTTTTGTGGTATTTGTGGATGAGGCTCTTTATCTTCACAGATGGTAAAGCTGCCCATTCCTCTTGCCAAAAAGCCTCCAGTTCCTGTAAATTCTTAGGCTGTCTTGCATGAACTGCAGGTTTGTGATCTCCCCAGAGTGGCTCAATGATATTGAGGTCAGGAGACTGCGATGACCACTCCAGAACCTTCACTTTATTCTGCTATAGCCAATGACAGGTTGACTTGGCCTTGTGTTTTGGATCATTGTCATGTTGGAATGTCCAAGTACGTCCCATGAGCAGCTTCCTGGCTGATGAATGCAAATGTTCCTCCAGCATTTTTAAGATAACATACTGCATTCATCTTGCCATCAATTTCGACCAAATTTCCTGTGCCTTTGTAGCTCACACATCCCCAAAACATCAGCGATCCACCTCCATACCTTTCATCATAGGCCTTGTTGACTCCTCTCCAAATGTAGCGTTTATGGTTGTGGCCAAAGAGCTCAATTTTGGTCTCATCACTCCAAATGACTTTGTGCCAGAAGGTTTGAGACTTGTCTTTGTGCTGTTTGGCGTGTTGTAAGCGGGATTAATGGCTTTCTTCTGGCGACTCGACCATGCAGCCCATCTTTATTCAAGTGCCTCCTTATTGTGCATCTTGAAACAGCCACACCACATGTTTTCAGAGAGTCCTGTATTTCACCTGAAGTTATTTGTGGGTTTTTCTTTGCATCCCGAACAATTTTCCTGGCAGTTTTGGCTGTAATTTTAGTTGGTCTACCTGACCGTGGTTTGATTTCAACAGAACCCCTCATTTTCCACTTCTTGGTTAGAGTTTGTACACTGCTGATTGGCATTCTCAATTCCTTGGATATCTTTTTATATCCCTTTCCTGTTTTATACAGTTCAACTACCTTTTCCCGCAGACAATTCTTTTGCTTTCCCCATGATTTAGAATCCAGAAACATCAGTACAGCACTGGATGAAAGATGCAAGGGTCTGCCAGGAGTCGAGAAACTCAATGACCTTTTATACACACACACACACACACACACACACACACACACACACACACACACACACACATATGGTATTTGTGCAGCAGTTTTTCAAAAGCAATTCTTAAAAAAATATGTACTTAAAGGACAAGTTCATCTTTCATATCATGTTACATGTTACACCCATATTCAGAGTGTAACATGTAACATGTTATGAACGGACCCCCCCCCCCCGCACCTCCCCGATTCCCCGATCTAATAGCTAGGGATGGGCTGTGACAAGTCCTTTTTATGAAGAGATCTGAGTTCTTTTAGACTGAGATTGGTTTGATCAGGTACAAGCCAGTAACTGTTTGTAAACAACAAACCAAAACCAGAAGTGACAAAATCTTTGTTTCTGATGTCACACAGTGGGAGGAACAACATCAGTTTCTCTCACTGTGTCCCAGGAACCAGGTGCTGCTGGTTGTATCTTTACTGGGCTCCCTAATCACTCCAGAGAGCCTGGTAAAGGTGATAGCAGCAGTGGGGGTGGACCCCCTTCCGCTGCCTGTAAAAGTAATCCATTGGCTCTTTAGCTGTTTGGATTACTTTTACTTCAGCATTAAAGGCTCTAAAAAATTATATCTCGATCATTGCTGCAGCTTCTCCTTGGACAGGAGCATTGTCAAAAATTGTCTCTATGTCTTTTTTACTTTTTGACACTTTTTGGTGAATTTGTAGGGGTGCTATGTACCCCATATTTATTTGCATGGGGGGTTGGGATCTGGGGGACCCCTTGTTAAAGGGAGCTTCCAGATTCTGTTAAGCCCCCTTCCCAGCCCAGGGATGTAGGGATGAGGCCCCTGTCCCCATCAACATGGGGATAATGTGCTTTGGGGTTGGGGGGCAGAGCCCCTCCTGTCCAAAAGCACCCACCCCCATGTTGAGGGCATGTGGCCTGGTATGGTTCAGGAGGGAGGGGGCACTCACTCATCCCGCCTGCAGCCTGCCAGGCTGCATGCTTGAATAAGGGTCTGGTATGGATTTTGGGGGGACCCACAACTTTTTTATAAAAAAAAATTGGCATGGGGTTTCCCTAAAATCCATACCAGACCCGAAGGGCCTGGTATGGACTGGGGAGGACCCCATGCCTTTCTTTTCACTTTTTAATTGCCGGCAATGTTTTTTTTTCAGCTGTCAACAGGGAAGCTCATTGACAGCTGATGACTCATCGGTTGTTAAGGATGTCTTGGCCGGCTTCCCCGCCCACTCCTTAATAACCAGCTATTTATTGTGCCCTGACTGGGCAAAGCTTTGCCCAATCAGAGCTCAGAATGTACTGTGCAGTGTGCAGTCACCCTCTGTAAGGCTTTTATATCCTTTTATATCCTGTGCTGTGCATGACATTTGCCACAGAACAATGTAATAAGTCAACACACTCTCTATGGTGGCCCTGGAGAAGCTAAAAAAAACACTCCTTAACTTCCTAAGGAAATATAACTTCTGGTGTGCCCTACCCACCAGATCGGATAAATGAACTGACCATGATAATTCCTCTGTAAATATTTTTCCTTAGAAACAAAACTAGTGCATTCACTCTATTCCCACCCATCCAATGACAACTGGCATATAAGCAATTTCCCCTCTATTGCTAATATCTATTATTAGTTGTTTGGTCTTATTCACGTTTAGCTTGAGATTATTCTCCTTACACCAGCCTACTAAGCCCTCTATCTTGTGCCTCGTAGCTGTCCCTTATTCTCCTAATGACAGTGGTGTCATCCAAAAATGTTATTACTGAATCTGTCTCAAAATGTAAGACACAATCATAGGTATACAACAACAAAAAAAGCTTAGCACATACTCTTGTGTCACCTCTGTACTATGGGACAATGTTGAGGAACAGTATTCGTCATTTTTTCCATCTGTGATTTATCAGTAAGAACATTTAAGCCTCAATTATAAAACATTAGACCTAAACTCAATGATTTATGCTTATCAATGTGTTTCATAGGTAAAATTGCTAAAAACACCAAACTGAAATCAATAAAAAGCATTCAGACACAGCTATTTTGCCTCTACATAAGTTAAAAGTATAAAGCTAAACAAATAGTATGCTCTGTAGATCTATTTACCCTGAAAGCAAATTGTTAACTATCCAGCCCCCACTAGAACACATTTTTTTTAAATGGTATATTTATTAAGTTTTTCATAAAAGAGAATACAGAAATGTAAAAGGGCAATAAAAAACAAATCAGAGTACAAGGTATGTACGATTGTATAAAGAACATATGACATATATTGAAACTGTATAGGTAAGGTTACAATGCTGCCAGCAAACATTATCATAGCGACATATTTATAAAGGTTAGGAGGTGGGATGGGGGGGACCCAGGGAGAGGGCTTCATAAACACTGAACTTATACTTCATACAAAGTCTGGTGTCAGAGAGGTCCTCGGAGTGCTTAGGGATCTGATGTTTCCTTTGTATTTCATCAAAGTTGAGTGGGTATACTAGGTTTCTAAGCTGAAAGATTCCAGCCTGTGTCCATGGGAGCATTCGGGTATAAGAAATGTTGTCTGGAATGTCAGGGTTAAACAACACATTCAGTAGGGGTGGGCATGGAGAGGAGAGAGAGAACTGATGGGAGCACCTTTTCCATATTGCAAAGGTGAACAACATTGGGTGTAGACATAGACTCCTAAGTTGGCTCATGGAGGTCTCCAGATTTGCCCAAATCATAGAGCCGGGATGGACCGGTCTAGTGACACTCATTTCAATCTCCAACCAGATGCTGGATGCCATTCTAGAGGAGCAGGTAAAGACCGGTTTAAGATGGGTGGCAAAGTAATATTTAAAAAGATCAGGGGCTCCCAGCCCTCCTCTGTCTCTAGGAGTTAGCATTACTGAGTTAGTTTTCTGGTTGGCTTTATAATGCCAAATGAAGTTGAGAAATGTCATCTGAGTGGCTTTGAGTTGGGACATAGGGATGGGTATTGGTAGGGTTTTGAATAGGTATAGAGTCTTGGTAAAATAGATCTTCAGGACATTGATATGGCCCAAGAGAGAGATGGGATAAGCGTCCCAATGTCGCAAGAGCCGGTCAATGTCGCGGAAGAATGGTGGGTAGTTAGCCTGGTATAGAGTAGAGTAGGAGGAAATTAGATTTGTCCCCAGATATTTAAGGTAATTCGGGCACCAATGGTAGGAGTAGTTTTGTTTGAGAGTGGTGAGCTCTGAGGGTGGGATATGTATTGATAGAGCTTCCGTTTTACTAGTATTCATTTTATATTGAAGAATATAAGAAACCGCGCTACATGAACTTAAATAATAGAAGGTAAATGCACATCAAACTGATGAGTCCATCAAGAAAAATGATGTCAATAATTGTCCGACAGCAAATCACCATGGGATACAGATCTTCATCCCCAGCAATAGTGACATCACACTCAGTTCACCATGGAAAGTAGTGTTAGAGATAGGACAGTCCTCCACCTTTAAAACAACTGCCTCTTACCAGCTCCCTTGATCTCTGGTCAGGAGATCAAATGCGCCTTTTGGCTTATAACCCAGCCACAGTCTCAGATAAGGATGGATAAAAGGTCAGATCAGCTCCTCCTATTGTCCCAAAAAGCCCATACACAACTTGTCCAGTGGCCAGTCATAAAAGGAGAAAAGAAGCCTCCATAGTGTAAAAACGTATATGATGTTTATTAATAAAAACAGTATTGCACTCACATGTAAGCGAAATAATTCAGGCAAAAATGGATAAACGAGCCGGCCGGCTCTCTCTGCAAACACCCGTAGCTTCCGGGACTGCGTGTGTGTGTTGTGGTGGCGTCAGCACGCCATTCTCCCTACGTCGTTTCGTCAAACCTGACGTCGTCCAGGGGCACGGGCGGCGTGCTGAACACCACCTATTATATGCCAGTTAATTTCAAAAGGCACCGCCCAGTCCTGAGGTCCGAGCAGTAAGTGATACTGTTGCCGCCATATTGCAATGGGGCAAACGCCAGTAAAATCTCAGGGAAAGACACTGATAACAATCAATGTCCTCCCTTAGTTAAAAATGTGTGCTATGCTGTAGTTTATATATACACAGTCCGTAGTGTAAAGGACTGTGTATAACTATTATGCATGTAACCAATTGTTTATGGATAGACGTACCATACAAACCACAGTGGCGGCATCCAGTGGCCAAAATTTATATGGCCTGGCCTAAATCATAAGGTCCATTTGTGGATTCACCTGAATACATCAGTTAAAATTTCTAAAAAGCAAAAATTGTTACTAAAAATCTAGTAAGTGTATCCTTCACTGACTTCACCCTGTAAAGGGAAAGGGCAGGAAGGAAAAAGAAAAGGAAATAAGAGATAATAATCAAATTAAGAAAAAATATGTTCATATTGGACCAGGTTACATAAAACCCCCAATATTCAACGACAATTGTACTACAATTCATCTAAAAGGATAAATGAATCACAAATAGACACAAACGTGTCAAATCACTGGGGCCCATGTATGCACCGAGTAAATCGTCATGTTCATTTTATATACTGAGATAAAGCTAAATTCTCTTAACAAAGTTATAAGGTTTGGGAGGGATGTATGGGGTCTGGTCAGGGTCAGCAGTGCATCATCAGGGTCAGCAGTGCATCATCAGGGGATAGCGGACATCCCTGCCTAGTACCGTTATTTAAGGAAAAGGACGGTGATAAGTAAGAGGATAGCTGGACTTGGGAGGAAGGTCGGGAATATAGGGCATGCAGTGCTGATATGAAGGGACCTCCAAAACCATAATTGGAGAGTGTAGCAGACATAAAAGGCCAGCTAAGCCTATCAAAGGCTTTTTGTGCATCAAGACTCAGTATCAGGGCTGGGCGGGTTGTTTTATTCAATAAGTCTATAAGGTCTATGGTACATCTTGTGTTGTCACCGTCATGTCTGGCTGTCACAAAGCCTACTTGGTCTTTATGTATGAGTCTGGGTACTAAGAGGGATAGTCGGTTAGCTAGAATCTTTGTAAATATCTTGTAGTCAGAGTTAGGTAATGCGATGGGCCTATAATTGTCAGGGATGGAGGGATCTTTTCCAAGTTTTGGGATTACGGAAATATGGGCATGGAGGAATTGTGGGTGGGGTATGGTACCTTTAAATAGGGATGCGTATAGTGATGTCAAGTGTGGGCTTAAAATTGGTAGGAAAGTCTTAAAATAGGAATATGGGCCGGGAGATTTTTGGGTAGGGAGATGTTTAACAACGTCAGCTAATTCTTCAGGGGTGACATCAGCAATCAGGGCCAAGAGGTGGTCAGAAGAAAGTTTGGGTAGTTGTAGAGAATAAAAGAAAGAATTAAATCTCTCTTGTGTTTGTAGTTAGAATCTGTTTGCAGACAATTGTATAAGTGGCGGTAGAAGTCTCCAAAGATTTTGGACATAGTGAGGGGGCAATAGGTAGGGGTCCCATCTGCTTGTCTGAGGAAATCTGGGGAGGAATGGAAGGGACGGGGTTTCAACTTATTCACCAGAATTCTGTGTTGTTTGTTTGAGTATTCGTAAAATTTTTGTTTGGACCACAAAGGGATTTATCGATCTTGCATATTTTTAGTGATCTGAGTTGATTTCGCAAGAAGACAACGGTTCAGAGCTTGGCCACCAAGGGTTGAAGACAGCAGGAATTTTTCAGTCTTGCAGAGTCTGGACAGAATTGATGAGTGTTTGAAATGCTGCGTTTTTCTTTAAACGTGAACCTGTAACAGTGCAATGTCCCCGGAAGACAGCTTTGTGTGCTTCCCACAGGGTGGAGTGCTCCGAGACCGTGTTTGTGTTAAGTTGGAAGTACTCAGTTAAGCCATTAGAAAGATGGATTTTAGTTTCTGGGATACGGAGTAAGGTCTCATTGAGTCGCCAGTGACAGATTCTGGGGGAGGCAGAGGAGAGGGCAATGTCAAGAGATACAGAGGAGTTATGGGGTTGATTTCAGAGGACACCGTAGATGCCAGAAGGGGTGAAGAGATAAAGAAATGGTCCAACCTGAAATAAAGCTTGTGGGGGTGTGACTAATACGTGTATTGTTTGTGCGTGGGATGTTTGATCTTCCAGATATCTAAAAGGTTTCTAGCTTACGGAAGGATTTGGAAAGGCTGTCAGGTTTGGTTGATGTTGTAGAAGGGAACAGTACATGTCTATCTTTGCTAGGAGACATAGTCACATTAAAATCTCCACTAATAACCATAAAGGGTTGAGAAAATTAGTCCAGAATATCAAACATGGCAGAGAGAAATCAAATTTGACCAGAATTAGGGGCATAAACATTTACAATGGTAAGAGATTGGGTGAGGAGTGAGCAATCCAAGACAATAAATCTGCCCTGGGGGTCCAGGTAAGAAGATTTAACACGTAAGGGGCATGATCGATTAATTAGGATAGCCACTCCTGTTCTTCCACATGGGTCTGAAAGCCAGGAAGGATGATGGGAAATTTTTGCTGGCGAATTTAAGGGATCCCCCAGGGTGGAAGTGAGTCTCCTGGACTAAAATTACATCTGCTCTAGAAGCTTTAAACTCTTTCAAAGCCAGCCATCTCTTTTGAATAGAATTTAAACCTTTAACATTACATGTAAAGAACTTTAGTGCCATTTCATCTTAAACTGTTGAAAAAGCATTTGATATATTGCAGGGTAAACATTGGGTGGGAGATTCCATGGTGCCAAGGTAACATAGTGGTTATAAGGTAGCATAACAACATGTAGAACAGAAGCAGCATTGTAATATAGACATATTAATATAGACATATTAAGTCTATGAGGTATATCAACCTCAGGTCAGAAAAAAGACCTGAGAAAAAAGAATCAAAAGAAAAAACAAACACAAAGAAAAAATATGGAAAAAAAAGGTCTTGTAGGGAGTATTGTATACCTTCTCGGGATGCAGAGAGGCAGAAGGGAAATCCCCATCGGTATAGGACTTTGTGGGATTGGAGATGTATCGTCAGTGGGCGGAGGTTTCTCCTTCTTGCCAGAGTAATAGGTGAGAGATCGCTAAAGATCTGGATCCTAGACCCTTTGAACTTGACCCTGGATTGGTTGCGGGTGGCAATAGCGAGAGCTTCTTTACTGTCATAATAATGAAATCTGACAATCATGTCTTTGGGGTTAGCTCCAGCTGGGGGTTTAGGAGCAAACTAAAACTACTCAAGATATTAGAAAGATAAATGTACAATAAAAAATCAGTGAATATTCAATAAGTCCAATGGTGCTGATTTACAGTGAAATGAACCAACCAATCCGCTTCCCTGAGGAAGTCATGTGATATGACGTAACGCATAGGACGTAACCGGGTATCGGGTATCATTGTCATGCTGTTTCCTTGTTTATGTTTGGCGCAACAGTTTTTACTGCAGTGTAAGTGGATATTTTTTAATACATTCTTTTGGCAATACGTTATTACCCTATTGGAGGCCTTATCATTATTTTACATGTGGAGTCCACCAACTACAGGGAGGGGTTTTTCCCCATAAACAGAACGAACCAACACCATTGTTCCGGCTACGTGGATCGCATCCCAAAGGACACGTATAGGCATATTTATTATGCTGCTAAGGTGAGAGTTCTGTGAGCACATAGCGGTGGTGTGGTTATCACGAAAGTCACAAGATATCAACTTATGTTTGCTGTTTTCGTTTACGTTGAACTTAATTTACCAGCACTTTATTCACTCTAAATCAGCACCATTGGACTTATTGAATATTCACTGATTTTTTATTGTACATTTATCTTTCTAATATCTTGAGTAGTTTTATATATGATACACATACCATCATTATTGGAGATTTCACATCACATTTATTTAATGTTTATATATATCAGAGGTGTTGCGCTGGATCACCCACACAATCTATTTAGTAAATGTGTATTATTTTGAGGCATTCACATGATCGAAATATACGATGAAAAGCTTCCGTCTAACTTTTTCTGTTGGACATTCTGCTCGTGCGTATGCGGCATTAGGTTTTGTCTGCGTTCCCTATTTTCCAGATCTTCCTGTTGGGATCGGAGCTGGGATACTGTTTGCTTTATGGTAGCATTATCCTCCTCAAACACTTGTACATACTGCACTAGTTCATCACATTTAGACTCCAGGGTGTCTGTGCGCTCTCCCAGTTGGTCTATTTCCCCTCTCAGCTCTTTATCAAGCTTCCCCACTTCTTGTGAAATGTTGTGGGTGAGAGCTTGAGTAGCGTTAGTAGGGAATGTAATTTGGCATCTAGGACTTCTGCCGTCAGGGGGGGATGATCCCTGTGTGGGAGTGGGGGTGATATCAAAAAGAGTACCTGTTTCAGACTCAAAATGCTCCGTTGCACCCTGTGCACCGCCCTGGCTAATCAAGGCCGCGGATGCAGGCCTATGCAAATAGCGGTCTATCGTGGTGCAGGCCCGGGGCTTAAGAACTGCAGCGTAGCTTTGCCTTTGGTCCCCAATCTTGCCCATGGGGTGCACAGCCATCACGAGAGGCTGGGGAGGTGACTCCCATGTAGAAAGGAGCTGTGGATCCGTGGGTGGGAGTCTCAGAGAGGCGGTGGGGGATGGAGCTCCAGTCTCACACATCCACCATGTCCAGTAGCCGCGCATGCGCCCTTTAGAAGAACACATTTTTAATGTGCCCAAGTATCAATTTTTCAAAACATTTCATAACAATGGAACTGAGTGCCACAGTTTGATCTTTTAACCACTTAAGGACTGGCAGAATTTCCCCTTTAATGACCAGGTCATTTTTTTGTGATACGGCACTGCGTCGCTTTAACTGACAATTGCACGATCATGCAGCGTTGTACCCAAACAAAATTGACGTCCTTTTTTTCCCACAAATAGAGCTTTCTTTTGCAGGTATTTTATCACCTCTGCGGTTTTTATTTTTTGCACCATAAACAAAAAAAGAGTGACAGTTTTGAAAAGAAAACAATATTTTACTTCTTGCTATGATACAAAAAAAATGTAAAAAAAAACAAATTTCTTTATCAGTTTAGGCAAATATATATTCTTCTATATATTTTTGGTAAAGGAAATCGCAATAAGCGTATATTGATTGGTTTGCGCAAACGTTATATTGTCTACAAACTAGGGGATAGATTTATGGCATTTTTATTATTATTTTTTTACTAGTAATGGCAGCAATCAGGGATTCTTAGCAGGACTGCTGCATTGAGGTGGACAGATTGGACACTTTTGACACTTTTTTGGGACCATTGACATTTATACAATGATCAGAGCTAAAAATAGCCACTGATTACTGTATAAATGTCACTGGCAGGGAAGGGGTTACTACTAGGGGACCAAGAAGGGGTTAAATGTGTGTCCTAAGGAGTGTTTCTAACTGTATGAGGATGTGACTCACTGGGGGAGGAGACAGATCGCTGTTCCTACTAATGATCTGTTTCTTCGCTCCTGTCAGAACAGGGATGTGTGTGTTTACACACACACATCCCCATTCTGGTTCTCGTGCCCGCGATCACTGGTGGCCGGCGGTTATTGCGACCGCCGACCACACGCATTGGGTTCCCCACTGTGCAGTGGGAGTGCGTGCTCTCTATCACCCTTAAAAGGTGCAGATGTAAACCTATGCTGATTCGGGGGATCATGCAGACCTGCTGCAGTATAATGACGGAGGCTGGTCAGCAAACGGTTAATCAAGAAACGGTAGTTTTTTAGAATTGGGACAATTATTTATGACTTTAGACATGAAGACAAAATCTCCTGCCAGAGAGTGGCATTAAAGATACCCACAAATATATCTGCTAACTGGTATGTACAGTTCTTTGAGATAATTGCCAGGATGTTATCAGGCTATGCAGCTTTCCTCGCAATGGCACCTGACAAACTCTGTCTCACATCCTGAGCAGAAGCCTCAAAAGCTATATCTCTGAGAACATAAGTCAACTTGGTAATCACATTGTTGTTTAAGTGCTCAATATGGGCATACAACACATTTAGATCTTTTAGGAGAGAAGCCTTACAGTTTTCCACACAGGCCTGTCTCTTTTTGAAACCTGTGGCTGACTGAATAGTCTACCACATGGGTCTAATATTGTTGCTACCAAAAGCTTTCTCTAGTCCCAATTGATACTTCTGTTTTGCCTTCCAAATGCCTGTCCTTAACTCACCACCCTTGCTACACTGTGTGCCTTCTTATCATCTGACCTAAATGTAATATTCCTAACTTTTACTAGAGCCCCCACATCCCCATTTACTCAAGGCTTCTGATTGGGAACATGTCTCACCATCTTGACAGTTGCCTTACATTCCGCACATTTGCTAACATATGCCAATGCCACCGAGAAATACTGCTCCCTTTGCTAGCAGCATCCCCAAACACCTGCCATTCTGTCCGCTCAAAGCATTCTTGCAAAGCAGCAATAGAACCATCTGTCCACCTTCTAATTGTCATTAGCACTGGCTTTTCCTTTCTTATGACTGTGGGTAGACAGGTACCAAAAGATAGATATATTGTCTGATAACCCCAAATGGATGAGAAACAGCCTTGTAGCTGCCACAAACATTGGTATAGACAACACACTGCTTAAAATATACTGTACAGTAAATGATCTTAAATCTTCTTCCTAAAGAAAGTCCCCTGCAACTGTACAGAATGCATCAGGATTCTTTGCCACCTGAGAACTCACAGAGTAATACACCAATTGAATTTCAGTTTCATAATTTGCATCAGGTTGACATATACAGCAAAGATAAGGACAAAAGTAAATTCTCTTGGGAGGCATAAGGGACAACATTTTATCAGGAGAGAGGGTAATTGGTCTAATAGAGTTAGATGGACTGTAAATAAGTGACTAAAACATTACATGCAAACCCTAGCTAACACTTTTTAACAGTCACTGCATTCATTCTTATTTAGGAAAAAGGTTTTAACTGTATGAATAAAATTTGACAGTATTAAGTTAAGTGCTTTATCTCAACTGTCTAACTGCCACATTTGCTGAAAAGCACAGTCTGCTAAAGGAACTAGAAGAATAATTTATTGGTAGGATCAACAGATAATAAAACATGTTACAGTGGGGACTCAGAAAAATAAAGACTGATGTGTTAATACTAGACACACTACTTCATCTATGTGATTTTTTATTTTTTTTTACTTTACCCATAGTTTCACTTTTTTGTGTTCTAATGTCTCTGGCCTTTTTTGCTCTCCATTCTGTACAATCTTATCTATTTCATTTTATTACACAAAGCGAGACAAAAAACAGCGCCAAGAATATTGATGGATCGTGGAGGATTTCAAATGGAAGTGCTACCACTTAATAGTGAATCACCAGTTAATGAATGCAAAGGGGAAACAAGCAGTGCAAATCTGAAAAATCCTGCAATCTCGTGGTGAATATCCTGCGCTCAACATATGTGAAACAAATCAGTACAACCCTATAAAAGTTATGCTATTGCTAGCAATATTCTCCTAACATCCAACAATGTGTGCATCCTATATATAAACATATAAAGTGTCCACACAATTATATATAAAAACAAATATTTTTGTGCAAAGAAATTCCTTATTCATAAATCCCATGCTCAAATCCAAAAATACTATATATTGAAAAAATATTTCTAAACTAAAGTGCATATATATGATATGTTCTCAAAAAATATATAGTTCAGACATAAAGTGCAAGTGTGCATTCCCCTACCGGTCCGTGAGGACGTTGAGTGATGAAACTAGTAGGGCGGGGCTAGGGCGCTGACACCATCTGGCTTTCCTATGATTGAGCTTGCAGCTTTTTGATACTGCAAACCAGAGCCGATGAAAATATGTAATCATATGTCTTTGTTCCCTAGTGTCGGGTAGACACTTGAGAAATGTGAGTGCTTTTAACAAGTTTTAATAAACAAGCAGTGTTTTAACGGTATCACACTATGGAGATCTTTCTTCCTTCCCCCTAATAATCCTTCAATCCATTCGGGGGAGAAACTGACAAGAGGATACGTCAGAGAAAGCACAGCAGAGAGTGGATTTGCCTGACATAACACAAAGCGCTTTCGCTGGTTTATAATCTGACCAACTATAACTTCTGGTGAGTTAATTTAGGACTTATGGTGAAGTAGCACATCAGGTGTATAAATACATGAATTGTTGGTGTTGGATCACGTTCTGGTTTTTTAATTTGTTGTGAGATTGGAAATACAGATTTAGATTTTTTGAACAGATGCACTTTTTTGGTTGAGAATATGAACTTTATTTTTTGCACACTTGTACTTTATGTATCAACTATATTTTTTTGAGAACAAATCGTATATATGAACTTTAGTTTTGAAATATTTTTTCAATAGATAGTATTTTTGGATGTCAGCATGGGATTTATGAATAAGGAATTTCTTTGCACAAAAATATTTGTTTTTATATATAATTGTGTGGACACTTTATCTGTTTATATATAGGATACACACATTGTTGGATGTTAGGAGAATATTGCTAGCAATAGCATAACTTTTATAGGGTTGTACTGATTTGTTTCACATATGTTGATTGCAGGATATTCATCGCCATGAGATTGCAGGATTTCTCGGATTTCCCCTTTCTATTCCATTTTATGTTGTCTTAGAGCACTGTCCCTGTTGTGCCATGAGTGGAGACAAAATCTGGCCAAACATGGATCAAATTTCAGCTGATTCAGCAGGGAACAGCTGAATTTTGATCCATATACGCCCACTGTGGTTGAACAGAAGTTTGTCTTCTGCACAACTGGCCTGTTGGAAAATGATAGACTGCAGCGCTGGTCTACAGTATGTATACCGATGGTGGGGAAGTGTCCCCACTGTCACAATACAAAGACACAGTTCGAGGATTCCTCATCCACCTCAAATGTGGGGATGTGGTAGTCAGCTCACTTTTTTTTCATTCAACTCTCTGGTTGAATGAAAAAATTGATCTATCTATGGCCACAGCTAAACACTCAGGATAATAATAAACGAGACCTGATTTTTTCATCAATATGCAGGACTCCTGTATATTTTAAGCCCACCACCTTCCACTATACACAAACAGCTGCTTGATGACTTAACACATCAAAAGAAAGGGTATGAATTGTCATTCCTCTTGAAGGCATGAGAAATCATTCCTGACCCCTTGCCCAGTCCACCAATAGTTTCCTCCTCCTGTCTCTAATCCGTGATCAGTTCCTCCTCCCCATCTTCTCATAATCAGCTGAAGTTCCTTTGTCCCCTCTACCACTAAGCAACAGTCAGTTGGTTCTCTGCCTTAACTCCAGTCATAACTTTCCCTTTGCCCTCCAACCATCCTCAGCCTTACACTAGCCATTCTCCAATGGTTCTTGACATATTAGCCTCTATTCCTTGTCGACATATAGATTCCACTGCTTCCTCTCTCCTTTCCAGTAATTAAAACTGAACTTGAGGTATGATCTTTATCACATACTAACACTGGTCCACCTTGGACCAAAGTATGTGTGCATATCTCATACCTGGGGGGGCCATTGAGGAAGCTGACAGTCGATGCTAATAGAGTGATAGACTTAATCTTCCAAGCCCTATGCCAGGGGCATCCTCTCTGCACACTGACCAAAGGTGGGCACTTGCTCAAAACATTAATTATTTATAGAACAACTTGTGTTATTTTCAAGTGAATACAATGCGTTCCCTAATTGAATAAGGTAGAAATAGTAACATCATTATTCTTTCTTTGCAACCCTTTTAGAATTTTTGCACTCCCATATGTGTCTGACAGTGTACTGTAGCCATACATATACTAAATATTATGTACAGTCCTTTGTTCACAGTTAAGGCCTCCTGTACGTTGCACATGGATTATCACTGCACTAGGTGCTCCTGGGCCACAATTTGTTTCCACTCTATCTCCTCTATTTCTCTGCCCCCAGGTACAGTTAGACAACATTTTACCTTTTCTTTCTACCCTCTTGTTCTAAAATTGGCTCCATTGTACTTTACATTCTGTTTCCCGCATAATCAAGTTACTGAGATGGTACACTTGGACAAGTTGTCAAGCTAAAACCAGGCCAGACCAAAAAAACTTGTGAACTTGTGACTAGCAAATATGTGAATGAGCACATATTTGCTACTCCTGTTTAAAAAATAATTATACGTCGATATTAAATCCTGTTGTTCAGAGTGGTTGTTAAGTCAGCTACAGGCAAAAGTGAAATCAATCAATTACTAATACATTGCAGGAAATTTTGCAACTGTATTGAAGTCAGAAAGTCACAGGCTGATCACCTCCATGCCATGTGTCATTTATGCAAAATGTGCCCCGACCAAGTATTGAGTGCATACTATACTGTACATGGACATACTTTTCAATAAGCCAACCTTTTTGTATTAAAAGTCCTTTTTTATTGGTCTTATTTAATAATCTATTTTTCTGAGATACTGAATTTTGGGTTTTCACTAGCTGTAAGCCATAATCATCAAAATTAAAAGAAAGAAATGCTTGAAATATATCACTCTGTGTGTAACGCATCTATATGAAATATAAGCGTTTTACTTTTTGAATTGAATTACTGAAATTAACTTTTTGATGATATTCTAAATTTATGAGGTGCCTGTATGTGCAACTATTCCTCTTCCCCTGTCTTCCTCTCTCTTTATCACTCTCTGAGAACCAGTGATGATGCCTGGGAACACCAGGTCTGCCTGGTGTTCAACAAATTAATCTGCAACAGGAATATGTAAACCGGTGTGGGTTTCAGGTGCCCTACCGCAATCATGGATAAAACATTGAAGAGCTGGACAGGTAACCTTTATTTTACTGGTGTGTCTCAATGCTTATATGACTCCTGCACAAAGGCTATGTATAGTAAGTATTTACATATTCTGAAGAAACTGTGAAAGCACTTCAAAACAAGCTCTAATACATCTTTGTAGCTACAGCATTTGTTATCAATCGATGCTCATACATATGAAAATCACACTTGTATCACACTTGTATCATAGTCCACACTGTATGTACATTACTTTTCTCATAATTTACAGTACATTCAGTAATGATAAATACTTTGAGGCTGATTTAAAAAAAGAAATTCAGAACCTTTGAAAAATAAATTCAGGGAATATTCACTTCAGTTACCATTTATGTTCAAAGCAAATTAATGGTCATTTTAAATACACAATTATATACAGATGCAATAAGTACACACATATGTGCTTTCCACAAGACTGGATAATTCAAGTGAATATTTACTCAATTTATTGAGTCAATCAATTCTTCAGTAAATCTGCCTCAATGTTTCAATGCAATGGCAACACTAATATAGGGGAGCAGAAAAATAGCTGCACATGTTTTGTCATCAGTGTTGTATAGTAACATTGAAAGAAACAGTTGTCTGTACATTAATAGCTAACTTACAAAAAGGCTAGCTATTAACAGATTGTCAGGCATATAAATATGCATCCTAAAGCTTGCATGGTTTCTAATTGTGTACAGCATCACTTTGCATATACTATTTTAAAACATGCTCAGCAAGGTGTGAAATACAACACCTAGGCTATACGAATAAGCCCAAAGCAACAAGACCTTGTCAGCTTTTGCTATACTTGTTGCAAGGTTTGTATTGCTACTGTATGCTTAGCCTTTACATTGTGACACTTGTGCTGAGTGAGAATACAATGTGTGAATCAATTGCTAATCCTCTGAAAATCAAGAGTGCCAATTTAATTAGACCATAATACATATAGAAAAACAATAGTGCTAAATATTTATAAAGATAAACTAAAATGTTGTCAATTTTCTTGCCAATACAGTATATTTAAGGAGAAATGGGTATAGAAACTGTATATCATTTTTTTCTATTCAAATATTTTATTTAGGTTTTTAACTTTACCATAAAACAACTGTAGCAATAACTCATGGTGGAGCTGCTGGTTTAAAGCGGGCTGTTACCGTCACCTTCGTTACCACCAATTTCACCAGAACCGGGTCTAGGGTCCCGTTGAGTTTAATACTAGACGATGCAGACACTGGACACTTGAGTATCTTTTCCAAGGTTTTAATAAAGAGTAACTGAAGGAAGTAGCAGGAAAGAGGTAGAAGAAGAGTTGCAGGGAAGTTCAAATACCTTTTCTTAGTGTAGTATTAGGAATTGGAATCTTGTAGATGAATGTACTCTCCTTTTAGAGTTGAATCTTTGCCCGCCCGGATAGGTTTCTGTCACTAACCTAGCAGCCGATACGCAGCACGAACAAAAGTCTCTGCCACAGACTTGAATGTAATAGAAACCCGTATGATCCTCTGCCACAGGATGTAATGGTTTACGATGAATAGCAAACACAGCACTAGAACCTTTAAGCCGACCCGGCAGTATTATGCGGTAGGTTAACTTTAGCATGTGTCCTCCAACTGAGTCACCAGGCCCCTCTCCAGACCAGCACTCTGCATGATCCTTCCATGACGGGTCCTCCCCTGGGATCTTCTCAGTTGTCCAGCTTCTTTCCGTAGGACAGACAGCACAGGACCATTCCTTCGCTGCTGTGGTAGGCCCCAGACAGGCTTCTGGGCCCACCCACACGCTGCGGCAATGTGGTCTTCCGGTCGGAGGACCACGAGGTAGTACTCCTAACACATACCTGTCGGCCAGGAGGGCCAGCAGGTGGAACGAAAAAGAACCCTAAAACATGGCATCTGTCCTATAAATACCCTCTCCCAGAATGCAACTCGGAGGACCACCTCCACCGAGTTATCTCTGGGACAGAGGAGCACTCATACACTTTAACGTGTTGCCTTTCCAACACCGACCCATGGCGACAACAACACCTACAGTGTGAAACTACATGCAACACAGCCAAACTGGAACAGAGGCTAAATCTGACTATGCATGAACAGGTAACCCACTAAATTTACCTATAAGCAGTAGATTGTACCACTAGCAGATTGGCCGCAAGTACTTGGGACACCTATTTCTATACCTTCATTCCTCTCAGTGCAGGTTTATAAGAGGACTGGAGGTATAGTGGAGTTGGAGTTCCCAGCTGATGAGGAGCAAGGAGAGGTCTGCCTTGTTCTTTGATGTGGGTCTTTTAAGTGCTGTTGCCAATGGACTGCATGGGAGGTCGTCATATATCTGGTCAAGCATGTGGTGCCCAAGCAGCTGCTGTTTTGGCCATGCTTGATATGCTTCAGACATATGTTGCAAACAGCAATGGTGCAATTTGCTGCATACGTATAAAAAATGCCCACACCAAAGAACTTTTCAGAATAAGCGGGGAGTCAGCAGAGCCCTCACCTGCTTAGCTCTGCAGTGTGATGCAATAGGGTGGCTTCCCTTAAGCTGCCCCCTGGAGGGCATCCTGCCTCGTTGGAGATCTGCCTCCTCCTCCTCTCTTCTATCAGACACCCAAGTAGAGTCAGTGACCTCATCATCCCCTCCCTCCTCGTCACTGGAGCAAACTTGGCAGTATTTTGCAGCTGGGGGAACATGACTGCCAGTTTCTTGACCTTCTTGAGCACCCCCTCTCTCTAGGCTCACGTTACTCCCTTCCTCAACCTGGGTACCATCATTGGAGCCTTCAAATCACTGTACCCGACACTGTGGTCAAATAGTTCGGGGGACTACTCTATGCATGATGGTGGGGCTAGGGAAGGAGTAACTGTTGACATGGAGCCGATGGAATAGCCCGCTTTGGCAGCTGCATTGGCACGCAAACTACTCTGAGCCTGGGTGACAGAGGATGAGGAGGATGAGGATGGCTTTGTTATCCATTCCACCAACTCTTCTGCATGTTGTGGCTCAATAACATGGCCAGCTTCAGAAAAAAAGGACAAGCATGCCCCACGGCCACGGGCTGAGGATGCACCATGTCCATGACTGTCAACTGCAGACACGGAGCCTGCTTGCCCTCTTTTAGTGGCCTGTGAGCGTCTTCCTCTCCTTGGTGGCCTTCTGGACATGCTGCAAATTTTGTTTAGCAAAACCACACTACAGTGTACAGGGGGTCCCCTACTTACAAACATCTGACTTACAAACGACTCCTACTTACAAACGGAGGGAGACAACAGGAAGTGAGAGGAAATCTACCCCTAGGAAGGAAAATTTACTCCTGTAAGAGTTAATATGGGAAAAAGGTACCTCCACTGATGCTTTATCACCTATCCTTATTTTCCTAATAACCCCAAATTTTCAAAATCCAATTGTCATTGGGACAGAAAGTGAGGTAAAATCTTCTGAACAGGGGCACAGACAGCAAAACAAATGTTACAGGGGTGATAACCCTTCCCTATGCTATCTACAAAACTTAAAAATAGATTTTTTGGCTGGAGCTACACTTAAAAAGTTTACCTGTTCCGACTTACAAACAGATTCAACTTAAGAACAAACCTAAAGTCCCTGTCTTGTTTGTAACCCGGGGACCCCCTGTATTGTGTACACCACCAGAAAAGTAGTAGCAACTGCACTAGGGGTGTACGATACTGTGTACATCAACAGAAGTGTAATAACAACTATCGGTGTACTGTATGTATTGTGTACACCACCAGAAAAGTAGTAGCAACTGCACTAGGGGTGCACAGTACTGTGTACACCACCAGAAGTCTAATAGTAACTATGGGTGCACTGTATGTATTGTGTAAACCACCAGAAAAGTAGTAGCAACTGCACTAGGGGTGCACGGTACTGTGTACACCAACAGAAGTGTAATAATAACTATGGGTGCACTGTATGTATTGTGTACACCACCAGAAAAGTAGTAACAACTTCAATAGGGGTGCACGGTACTGTGTACACCGCCTGAAGTATATTAGAAAAAGTACACCAGGAATGGCCTGCAGTCAGATATAGGCTTGGCTTCACTGGATGCATATATATACGAGACTGGTTGTATATATATATATATATATATATATATATATATATATATATATATATATATATATATTAAATACACTGAAGCTAACTGAAAAACCTGCCTGCCTGAAGTATATTAGAAAAAGTACACCAGGAATGGCCTGCAGTCAGATATAGCTAAACTGGATGCAGTGGATGTATGTATGTGGATATGTCCACGCCAACAACACACTACACGGGGCCACCGTGCAGGCAGCCTTATATAGTGTGGGGCGTGGACTTAGTCCCCCTAAGCCATGATTGGCCAAAGGCACCCTGCCTTTGGCCAATTATGGCTCTTTTAGCTGAGGGCGCTGGGATTAGCCAAAGCATGCAGGTCATGGTGCATGCTTTGGCCAGTGATCATACCGCAATGCACTGCGCTCCCGCAGTGCATTATGGGGCATTACCCGGTGCTCGAATTTGGCGCAAATGCCCCATAATGTTTGGTTTTTGATGAACGAGTGAACAGCCAATGTTCGAGTCAAACTCACGTTCGACCCAAACATAAAGCTCATCCCTATCCACCATGTGTGAGAGAAGTGCTCAGTCACCAACTACAAATGACCACTGAAAGGTCTTGATCACTTTTTACAATAATCAGAAGGGTTTCCTTGAGACACTCTTCAGGTGGTCCCAGGGCCAAGTTAAGTTTATAGCACTCAGACACTAGAACTAGAGAGGTTTATGTTCGAGTTTCTGAGTGCTGTGGACATATACTATCTTGGCCCTGGGACCATCTGAAGAGTGATCCAAGGAAACCCTTCTGATTATTGTGAAAAGTGATCAAGACCTTTCAGTGGTCATTTGTAGTTGGTAAGTGAGCACTAAATTGAAGCAGGAACTATGTCACTTTAAAGTACAGTGATTGGAGGACGTTTTATGATGGACTATTGTGTTGTTTGTTTAATAATTTATAGAGGAGTCATTTGTTTGTAATAAGCATATTGTTCACTTTATAAGGAGTAGAACCAAACCTTTTATCATACTTCATGACTTGATGTGTTTGTATCAAAAAACCTAAGATGGACTTTACATGCAATAAAGAGATTGCCCTGTAATTTGCCCTATTGTTGGCAGTGTTTTAGAAGCATAGAAATAATGGCCCTAAGAGTCTTCTGGTGGAACGTCCTGCTTGCTGAACACTGTTAAAGGCAGTAACCAGGAGAGGTGCCAGGAGTTCCACAGATTTCTTGTAATGTGTGGTTGGGAATCCATCAAAGACTGTTTTTTTTAACTGGTCTTTTCTAGGGTTATGGGCTGATAAAGAAGGTTCTTTTGAGAAGACGATAAAGTGGGGAGGAAGATACCCCTTTCTAAGGAGAAGGTACCCATTGTTGCATAAAGGTTGTAAAGAAATTATAATGGGATTACTTGTGAATTGGTTTCTGGACAGCTTTAGATAAATAAGTTTGTGAGCATAATCTAGGTTGTGGAGTTGAAATGCTAACTGGGTTTTAGGCTTATTGGCTTTCATGTAAATTTATGATTAGAGCAGTATAAAATTTTCTCTCGGAATTCTGCTTACAAGAGGTCAAGCTCAAGGAGGGTTTCTGTTAAGTGTTGTCCATTGGTCAATGTTGGTTGGGACTGGAAAAACATATACTGAGTTTGGTTATTCGCCTCCAGCTGTTTCAATATACATTATTATACATGCTCCTTTTTTTCACCTGCTTATTTCCACTTGCTGTACAAAGCCATTTGTTTACAGAGTTCAGAACCTCAAACCTACACACACGACACATCAAAGCAGTGACTAGTACCATTTCAGACAGCTACATCTGAAGTTTAAAGCAGACAAACCCAACCTCAAGGCAGGCCATTATTACTGTGTTGTCTCCTTACATAATCCAGAAAACAAAACATAACATAGATCTAAAATCTATCTTAAAATCAGCCCCAAAACTATTGTAGTTTTCACTAAAATGGATAAAATCTTGGATAAAAAAATATCAGGAAAAGGTTCACTTTTAAATAATTATAAAAAATAAAAAATTGAGCAAAGAGAACAAAATAAGCAGCCAACACGTCACTAGACATACAGTGCAAAATAGAAATAAAAAACAAAAGTGTGGCCCTAAGTGAGCACGTGAATAGCGTGTGAACCTGGAAGGGTAAAGTAGTCAATGCAAAAATTGAATGTGAACAAAACCAAAACATAAAAGTCCAAAGTGAATAATAAACATCTATATGACATCCATTAGAGTTCAGAATAAAGTGAAAGGTCTTTCTTGGATAATGCGGGATGAATCTTGAAAATACAGTCAAAATGGTAAAGTGTTCACACTTACCAGATTCGATGGACACACGTACCGTATAGCATGTGGATCAAACAGGCACTCTTGAGGGAATGACCTCAAACACAAGCTCCCACCAATGGAAAAATGGTAAGAAGGGTTCCACCCAAAGTTGAATGAGAACTGTCAGATATCCATGATGGACTCCAAAACATGCGATGAATCACATCAAATGGTGTGCATGAAAAACAAATGTTCCGCACATAGTGTGATACTGTTTGACGTGTAATGATAAAAAAAGGGGTTTACACTTACAGCAAATCTGAAAAAACAAGCTTGTACTTAAAATGGAGTATAGGCAACGATTTCAAGAGCATCAGCCGACATGTTTCGTCCTATCGAACATCATCTGGGGTATGAGGCTCATGTTTCATCGTTGCAGTATATGTAACTATGTCAGCCAATAAAATTTCTTCTAAAAATCTGACAATGGGGACACCTGAACATCAATCAAAATTATTTCAAGATGGCACCGGTGCCATCAAGGGTGCCTGTTTGACCCACATGCTATATGGTACATGTGTCCATTGAATTTGGTACGCGTGAACACTTTACCATTTTGACTGTATTTTCAAGTTTCATCCCGGATTATCCAAGAAAGACCTTTCACTTTATTCTGAACTCTAATGAACCTTGCACAGATGTTTATGATTTTTTTTTGTTTTTTTATCACTTGTAAATAAGCCCAGTTTTCCAGATGGGACATTATGTATCATAGAGGGTACCTGTATCAAATTAGATTACAGTAATTGCAAAACATTTTTAAAAATGATAATAATCATAAAAATTGCATGATTCTCAGGTTTTCCTTTATATGGCAAAAAATTATGGAAAGTAGGGTAGTACAATATAAAAAAAGGCAATGAGTTACAGTTTGGCTTTGTTCGCATGTGCCATTTCATATTTATGAAAAGATAAAATAAAATAAATTCTAATTATATAGGGCTTGCATTTGCTCAGTATGGTTTCTGTATCAACGGTTATTCTATTTCCACTCATGAATACTGTTATATAGTGTGCCTGTTGTCAAGCGCTGCAGAAAAAAATGTTGACTTTTCTAAATAAATGCTAATAAAATATATTAGCCCAACAGTTATTTTGGGTTACAGGCCATAAATATACACAAGGACTGTGTTATCTGGTGGCTGCACAATGAACAGTGAGGTTAAATACTAGCAACCGGCTGTTTTTTAATGATTTCTGCTCTGGCATTACGTTACTTTAAGTTCTGCAGTAAACATTTCTGAGAGCTATTATTATTCTGGGGTGAGATTAAGAAAGCTGTAAAACAAATATCGCTGCATCCAATAAAAAGAATATAAAAAAGCACTTTTAAATAGCACTTTACAAATGGCCAAATTAAATAGCACTGAAATTACATTACAGACATACATTGCCAATAATGGCAGTAATAAATTAAGAATATTATCTTACATTTGCTGTCAATTGTGCTACTAATTTCTAAAAACCAGCTAGAGAGAAAAACATGCTATTTCTCTTTCTAGAGGGCAGAAGTTTATTTTCTCTTATGAAAAAAAATACATTTTGTTTATGCTGACTTTTTCTACTCCGATTGCTGTAAGGGCCTTTCAAAACATTGGATAATGAGATACTCAGTATTGTGATGGTGTACAAACCATAGTAAGTTATTTTATTAGGGACCACAAGAAATACAAGTTCTGCCCATCATTGTCCCCATCATGAAACTATTGATTCCTCTTTGAAATTCCTAGAAGCCGCATTTATCCTCGATACTATGTAGCAAAGGAGTTTTTGTGGAGAAAAGGGAACAGTCTTAAATCAACCTGAAAGATCCTCCAATATGTAGGAAAATCTATGTAGACAATAAAGGCACTGAGGCCCTTGTTTTCACCATTGCTTCTTTGACAACATTAGTACTGTCCAAATTTCAA
Source organism: Lithobates clamitans (assembly GCA_037952925.1). Classification (NCBI taxonomy): domain Eukaryota; kingdom Metazoa; phylum Chordata; class Amphibia; order Anura; family Ranidae; genus Lithobates; species Lithobates clamitans. The sequence continues at coordinate 5,460,187 of JBBGZY010000279.1, read as the reverse complement.
ATGCACTGCTGAAAATGACCCTGCAAAAAAAGTGTCTTTTAACCACTAGCCGATCAGCTCACGCAGATATACTGTGGCAAGTCAGCTCTCCTGTGCGAATCGCTGTACCTGTACACCGGCTTGAGCAGGTGCAGTTGTGGGCGGGTTCATGCCACGCCACACCAGCAGCGTGCTCTTACACCCATTGCAAGCTGCGGGAACGTGCCCACAGGTCGGGCAGACTCAATGTCAGCTAGTGACCCACGATCGCCTAGTAGAGAGGCAGAATGGGGATTTGCCATTGTAAACAAGGCAGATCCCTGTTCTGACAGGGGACATGTCAGAGATCTACTGTTCCCAGTGATCGGGAACATTGATCTCTGTCATGTCTCAGTGAGCCCATTCCCCCTACAGTTAGAACACACCCAGGGAACACACTTAACCCCTTGATCGCCCCCTAGTGTTAAACCCTTCCCTGCCAGTGTCATTTGTACATTGGTCAGTGCATTTTTATTGCACTGATCAATGTAAAAATGTCACTGGTCCCCAAAAAGTGTCATTTGGGGTCACATTTGTCTGCCGCAATGTCACAGTCCTTCTAAAAATCACAGATCGCCACCATTACTAGTAAAAATAAATAAAAGTCCCTAAATCTATCCCATAGTTTGTAGATACGTTTACTTTTGCGCAAACCAATCAATATACACCTATTTAGATTTTTTAATATTTTTTTTACCAAAAATATGTAGAAGAATATATATCGGCCTAAACTGATGAATATATTTGTTTTTTTATATTTATTTATTTGGGATATGTACGTATTATAGCAAAAAATTTAAAAAAAAACGTTTTCTTTTCAAAATTGTCACTCTTTTTTTGTTTATAGCACAAAAAATAAAAACCACAGAGGTGGTCAAATACCACCAAAAGAAAGCTCTATTTGTGGGAAAAAAGGACATCAATGACCATGCAATTGTCAGTTAAAGTGATGCAATGCCATATCAAAATAAATGGCCTGGTCAATAAGGGGGCAAATCCTTCCGGGGCTGAAGGTTTGTACTTAGCTTAAAAAGGCAGTGTGTTAAATCTTCTACTAAAAATCTTTGGGATCCACTGCTATCTGACACAAACCAGATAACATGGGCCTCCTAGCTCTGAGTTTATCCTGCTGTTTTAAAAATCTGCTTTTGAGTTATGCCCCGTACACATGGTCGGATTTTCAGATGGAAAATGTGTGATAGGACCTTGTTGTCGTAAATTCCGACCGTGTGTGGGCTCCATCACACATTTTCCATCGGAATTTCCGACACACAAAGTTTGAGAGCTTTCTATAAAATTTTCCGACAACAAACTCCGTTGTTGGAAATTCCGATCGTGTGTACACAAATCCGATGCACAAAGTGCCACGCATGCTCAGAATAAATTAAGAGACGAAAGCTATTGGTTACTGCCCCGTTTATAGTCCAGACGTACGTGTTTTACGTCACCACGTTCAGAATGATCAGATTTTTTGACAACTTTGTTTGACCGTGTGTATGCAAGTTTGAGCTAACATCCGTCGGAAAAAATCCATGGATTTTGTTGTCGGAATGTCCGATCAATGTCCGACCGTGTGTACGGGGCATTAGAGTGAATATCCTATCTTTAAACAGCATCCTTGTGTTGTGTTTTTTGCAATGTGAATTTGACAATTGACATAGGCTTGTTCACTTGGGGAGTGCAAAATAGAATTATGTTATTGAGATTACTAAAGTATCATTTTTGGGTGGACTAACACTTTTAAGGTTAGGTGAACTTTTCAGTTAAAGATTTTACATTATGAGCTCCTCCAAGGCTTCCAATATAGTCATTGTATTTACATATGTATAACAATTGCAAAAAAAAGTTACATGAAGGTCAAGGAAAAGACTGATACTGCCTTAGGCTGCTAGATGATGATGATCATTTTTAAGAAAGGTATGTATGTATGTATGTATGTATGTAGGGTAACATTTTCTGCCATGCAACAAATAAAGACACTAAGGTTTATTGAAATATAATGCACTTCTTTATTCAAAAACAGTACAATAATACATGTTTATCTATGCTGCACAAATAAAGCCAGTTTCTAATGATTCACAAAGTATAGGTAAACAGTGTAATATCATAGAGAGATGGTATAAATACTAGCAGAAAAATGCTAAAAAAGAAATACTGCATATGTATCTGGTATGTCCTTATGTCCATCTAGCAGGTCTTCCTTCCCGTGCTAAGCAGTGGAAGTGGCAGGAAGGTATTACCTGCATGCTAGACCCTCCCCTGATGCATTACATTTCCTAATGTGGGGTTGCATCTGAAGCATGGGAATACATCAAGATGTATGCGTTTGTATGATTCCTGCTCGTGATGTATGGTTCACTATATATATATATATATATATCTATATATATATATATATAGATATATATATATATATATACATACAGGTGCGTATCACAGAGTGATGTATTTCAAGCATTTCTTACTTTTAATTTTGATGATTTTGGCTTACAGCTAGTGAAAACCCAAAATTCAGTACCTCAGAAAATTTTAATTTTACATAAGACCAATAAAAAAGGATTTTTATGCAGAAATGTTGGTTTACTGAAAAGTATGTCCATGTACAGTATAGTATGCACTCAATACTTGGTTGGGGCTCCTTTTGCATGAATTACTGCATAAATGCGGTGTGGCATGGAGGCAATTAGCCTGTGCCACTGCTGAGGTGTAATGGAAGCCCGGGTTGCTTTGACAGCGGCCTTCAGCTCATCTGCATTGTTGGATCCGGTGTCTCATCTTCCTCTTGACAATACCCCACAGATTCTCTATGAGGTTTAGGTCAGGCGAGTTTGGCCAATCAAGCACAGTGATACTATGATCATTAAACCAGGTATTGGTACTTTTGGCACTGTGTGCAGGTGTCAAGTCTTGCTGGAAAATGAAATCAGCATCTCAATAAAGCTGGTCAGCAGAGAGAAGCATGAAGTGCTCTAGAATTTCCTGGTAGAGGGTTGCACTGACTTTGGACTTGATAAAACACAGTGGACCAACACCAGCAGATATGGCTCCCTAAATCATCACTGACTGTGCGAACTTCATGTTGAATCTCATGCAACTTGGATTCTGTGCCACTCTTCCTCCAGACTGTGGGACCTTTATTTCCAAATGAAATGCAAAATTTTCCACAGCCACTGATGAACGCAATATGAGTTTCACTTTTTGAATTGAATTACTGAAATTAAATTTTTGATAGTCTAATCTTATGAGATGCACCTACGTGTGTGTGTGTGTGTGTGTGCATATATATATATATATATATATATATATATATATATATATACAGTCAGGTCCATAAATATTGGGACATCAACACAATTCTAATCCTTTTGGCTCTATACACCATCACAATGGATTTGAAATGAAACAAACAAGATCTGCTTTAATTGCAGACTTTCAGCTTTAACTTGAGGGTATTTACATCCAAATCAGGTGAGCGGTGTAGGAATTATAACAGTTTGTATATGTGTCTCCCACTTTTTAAGGGACAAAAATTAATGGGACAGATTAACAATCATCCATCAAACTTTCACTTTTTAATACTTGGTTGCAAATTCTTTGCAGTCAATTACAGCCTGAAGTCTGGAATGCATAGACATCACCAGACGCTGGGTTTCATCCCTGGTGATGCTCTGCCAGGCCTCTACTGCAACTATCTTCAGTTCCTGCTTGTTCTTGGGGCATTTTCCCTTCAGTTTTGTCTTCAGTAAGTGAAATGCATGGTCAAACGGATTCAAGTCAGGTGATTGACTTGGCCATTGCATAACATTACACTTATTTCCCTTAAAAAAACTGTTTGGTTGCTTTCGTAGTGTGCTTCGGGTCATTGTCCATCTGCACTGTGAAGCGCCGTTCAATGAGTTCTGAAGCATTTTGCTGAATATGAGCAGATAATATTGCCCAAAACACTTCAGAATTTATCCTGCTGCTTTTGTCATCAGTCACATCATCAAGAGAACCAGTTCCATTGGCAGCCATACATGCCCACGCCATGACATTACCACCACCATGCTTCACTGATGAGGTGGTATGTTTTGGATCATGAGCAGTTCCTTTCCTTCTCCATACTCTTCTCTTTTCATCACTCTGGTACAAGTTGATCTTGGTCTCATCTGTCCATAGGATGTTGTTCCAGAACTGTGAAGGCTTTTTAGATGTTGTTTGGCAAACTCTAATCTGGCCTTCCTGTTTTTGAAGCTCACCAATGTTTTACATCTTGTGGTGAACCCTCTGTATTCACCTCTGGTGAAGTCTTCTCTTGATTGTTGACTTTGACACACATACACCTACCTCCTGGAGAGTGTTCTTGATCTGGCCAACTGTTGTGAATGATGTTTTCTTCACCAGGGAAAGAATTCTTCGGTCATCCACCACAGTTCTTTTCTGTGGTCTTCCGGGTCTTTTGGTGTTGCTGAGCTCACCGGTGAGTTATTTCTTTTTAAGGATGTTCCAAACAGTTGATTTGGCCACACCTAATGTTTTTGCTATCTCTCTGATGGGTTTGTTTTGTTTTTTCAGCCTAATGATGGCTTGCTTCACTGATAGTGACAGCTCTTTGGATCTCATATTGAGAGTTGACAGCAACAGATTCCAAATGCAAATGGCACACTTGAAATGAACTCTGGACCTTTTATCTGCTCCTTGTAAATGGGATAATGAGGGAATAACACACACCTGGCCATGGAACAGCTGCGCAGCCAATTGTCCGATTACTTTTTACTTTTGGTCCCTTAAAAAGTGGGAGGCTCATATACAAACTGTTGCAATTCTTACATCGTTCACCTGATTTGGATGTGGATACCCTCAAATAAAAGCTAAATGTCTGCAGTTAAAGCACATCTTGTTTGTTTCATGTCAAATCCATTGTGGTGGTGTTAAGAGCCAAAAAGATTAGAATTGTGTTGATGTCCCAATATTTATGGGCCTGACTGTAAAAGCTGATCGTCTGCTCTAAAAAAACAGTACAGGGGTGTTCCCTTTAGCTGCAGGCATCACCCTGGTACAACTACTTCCCAAAAATGACGTACATGTACGTCATTTGGCAGCAAGTGGTTAAGAAGAACCTTTTAATTGCCCTGCTAAGAACATAAATTGTGACTTTCATTAATCACTTTAACCCCGGAAGGATTTTTCCCCCTGAAAGTCTGCAGTTAAAGCACATCTTGTTTGTTTCATTTAAAATCCATTGTGGTGGTGTATAGAGCCAAAAAGATTAGAATTGTTTCGATGTCCCAATATTTATGGACCTGACTGTATATTTAACTGGTCATGTGAAGAGAGTATTTGCATTACATTCATATGCATCCTTGAAAAGGTAGACTTTGCTCCAACAAATGTTGGGTGGTACAAATATTGTTACCAAGTAAAATACACATTTTTTGACACCAAGACCCTTTGTGATGCGCCGTTGTTTAACATGGTATTTTTATTTTTCACCGCTGTCTGTTAATTCATAAGAAAACATTTGTATATCTCAACTGAAGACTCTTGCCAAAACTTTTCTCACTTTTTTTAATTTCCTGAATTCTATTGCTAACTCTGGTTGTTAAAATTGTTGTACCTATCCTAGAACCTGCTTGTCCATGGGTGAAATGTTATGCTTTTTTTAGTGGGGTTTACATTATTTTATTTTTGTTTTAATTTACTACCCTTATAATAAAACATATTCGATTTAAGCAGTACTTCATGTGTTTATACAGCTGCCCTAGCTGTTTATTCATGACCACTCAAATGCTTATACCAAAATGCAAAGCAAGGGCAATCTATTTACTTTTAAATCTTGACTAAAACTTCATCCATAGTTCCAATGTAAATAAAACATAAGATGTTAATATAAAGTCTGACATTGAAGTAGATAAGAATGTTTGCTTTCCATGATCCAACAATACTTTGGGTTCAATAAGCCTCTGGACACCTAAGTCTACAGGCAATCCAAAGGTAAGTGCATTCCTTCTAGGCTCAAACTATGTCAGAAGACTTTTTAGTAGTCAGAATATAGAAAGTATATACAAGTGTAGTCTAGAAGAAAAACAGCTGATGTCTTTCTATCTCACTTCCATCAAAAGGGGAATTAATGTACTGCTCAGAAAAATATTTGTTGTCAGCTGTCATCTATGGACAATATTTTCAATATTTGTTGAATGATTAAGAGCAAGCTATAAAGGTATTAAAGGGTAGTGAATTGTAAATGATCCCTCCATATATGGAATTGTTGATTATATATATGAGTGACAGTTTAAAAATACAATTTAGATGCAATAGCTATGTGAAAGTGGATCTAGGATGTATTGTCTGGGATGGGTGGCATCTTATTATATATACATTTATTTTTAAAATTATATTATTTTATTAATTTGCAAAGTGATGTGTTGATATGTGTGTTTGTTATAATTATGGCATCAAATCTTTAGAGGTATCATTGAATTTTCATTGTGTTATTATTTTAATGATACGTGCTTTCTATTTCTATTTAACTAAGATGTTTTAATATATGTAGATAGGAATGGAGGGAAACAAGTAGCACCCTGATATTGCATTTTTTACTTTTGAATGGTATGTAAGATACAAACTAACTTTCTGTGTATATTTCAGTCCTGAGCTATGGAAAAGATATTACATGACTCAATCGTCCATAATACTATACTCATTGGAACTGAAAATGTCAATGTTATGTTTTAGAAAAATGTATGTGGTAGACAGAATAAGACATTTATTATAGCAAATCTATTTATGTTATGAGTACTGTTTATGTGTATTTTATGTTATGGTATGTTATGTTATGTGTATGAGTATGTTATGCGCATTTCAGAACTGTAAAGTCACTGTGATACACTAGATTTCAGCAGTATGAGCTTGACACTGGTGGCATATAGTTACTGGCATTGAGAACTAAGCCAAACCTTAAGCCTGTCTACAAACAATAGTATAGGAAAAAGGAAAAACCCTCAACAATATTGAAACATTTATCAAACGTTTATCATACACTTTAGCATAAAAAGGAAGGCCAATGCATTCAATGGATTAATCTCTCCAATGCATTTCACTTTGATTTGCTTCTTCAGAGGTATGTTGTCTGCATTGTCCAGATGATTATATAGTTTCATATTTAAATGAATGAAAAAAAAAATCTCATTAAACCCCATTATTGCATAGCAACAACTAAAAAGGTAACTCTATAGGCCATTAAAAAATCCCTAGCAGCTACATATTACTACAAATAACATTTTCAAATCTCCTTAAACTTACAACCATTTTAACAAAGCAAAAAGCTCACATTTACATTAAATATAACTCTCCTCCAAAGTAAATTTGTTATAGTTTTAGTGGAAAAAGAATTTATGCTAAGCATGGAGAAATTATTAAAGCTAACTTCACCCAAACATATTTACTGTATTTATTGGCGTATAACACTCACTTTTTCACCATGAAAATCGGGTTCAAATAGCGTGTGCGTGTTATACGCCAATACTTCAATTTCAGCTGCCTCGGAGGCAACGGTGGGGGGGGGGGGACGAGTGCCGTCAGATTACATACAGTGAGAATCTCCTGTTTACTTGGCGGCCTCTGTAATAGGAAGTCAATAGATTGCAATGGCGAGGCTGCTGCATTGATGGCAATGGTGAGGCTGCTGCATTGATGGCAATGGTGAGGCTGCTGCATTGATGGCAATGGTGAGGCTGCTGCATTGATGGCAATGGTGAGGCTACTGCATTAATGGCAATGGTGAGGCTGCTGCATTGATGTGGACTAATAAGGCTGCATTGATGGCACTTGTGAGGCTGCAGGTGGGCATTAATCAAGCTGCATTGATGGCAATGGTGAGGCTGCAGATGGGCACTGACCCTTATTTTGCTTCAAAGTTCCTTATTTAAAATTTAAGTTTTTTCCTGAAACTTCCCTCTTAAAATGAATGTGCGTGTTATACGCCTGTGCGTGTTATATGCCGATAAATACGGTATTTATATGTTTATTTTTTTTAGGATAAGCTGGGGCAAAGCTAAAAGTTTTGTCAGGTTTTATTTTTTTGTCTGCAATCCTGTGAAGCCTGGGTTCTGTGTTTACAAGTGGCAGCGTTTTTTTTTCCAGGCAGCTGCCACAAGACCTCCCTGCCCTGAACATCGGGATCCCTGACAGCAAGTAGGCAATTCTGATCTCTTTTGTACAGCTGGGCATCTTGAGCATGCTGATACATCCCTCAACCGGGTCTGGATGCAGAAATCACAGATTTTCCTTGAAATTCCTCCTGGTGTTGTTCCTGACTTCCTCTCTTTGTAAGTGCATTCCTTTTATCTTTTGTTTTACATACTGTATTTACTACACTGTATTGGATTCTGTTGCAATGCTCTGTGTTTGTTTTCTCCCCACTTTGTATGTAGCGTACTCCTGAACTCTGTACTCTGTATATAGCACGCTCCTGAACTTAGCACTGTACATAGTACACTTCTGAACTCAGCACTTTGTATGTAGTGCACTCCTGAACTCTGCACTCTGTACATAGCACACTTTTGAGCTCTGCACTACCCACTCTAAATGCTTCCCCAATGATTACCCTAACAACCCCCCACATACACATGCCCATATACACATGTACATACCCCTGTACTAATCATCCAAAACAACCACTTTCAACTCTCTCTTACAACTCTATTACTTACAAAACACATATGTCCCATCCTCTTAAGTTATCTCACACTTGCCCCTTCCACTTACCCTAAAATCACCATTCTCATTGGGGAACAGAAAAAAGGTTACAAACTCTTACTACTGGGGTGTTATTAATCAACTAATCAGGCACCAAAGGCTGATTACTCCTATATAAAGCAAAGCAACCCATACACAAATTGTTACACACAGGGCTTACCTAGGTACCATCAAGGGCTTCACTCATTGGAACCACTCAGATAATCATTGGGGCAGCATTTAGAGTATTGTGGGTAGTGTCTGTGAGGTGGGTTTGGATGTGCGGTAGAAAAACAGCAAAAGTAGGGTATGCATGGAATGACAATAGGGGTTACAGTTGAATACTCATCACTGAGCATTGAAATATGTCTTTTTGGCATTAAACTGGAGGGGAATAACATCATTATTGGACCGGTCAGCTATACTCCAAGAGAGCTACATGGAGGTTATATTACAGTATCTCACAAAAATGAGTACATCCCTCACATTTTTGTAAATATTTTATTCTATCTTTTCATGTGACAACACTGAAGAAATGACACTTTGCTACAATGTAAAGTAGTGAGTGTACAACTTGTGTAACAGTGTCAATTTGCTGTCCCCTCAAAATAACTCAACACACAGCCATTAATGTCTAAACCACTGGCAACAAAGGTGTTTATTTCGGGCCATATGAGAGGGGCATGACAATGCCTTTCTTTTATCCCACAGAATAGGGTGATACCTTATTGTCTCCTTATGGCTCCATTTTGTGCAGTAAGACTTCTCTCCCTGTGTCTGGTGGGTCCACCTATTTGATGGTCTTAATGGCCTGATGGGCAGATTACTCATTGCTTATAGTGTAAGTTATTATTTATCACTGCATCTTGGTATGCAATACTATTGGCTAAGTTGCATAATATAGCATATCTTGTTTGATTGTGATTTTTTTTTTCTCCAGTGTGGTACTATTTTCCCAGATAAAGAATGTATTATAGTTACTATTCGAAATGCATTGGTTGTTGCCAGTTGAAAGACTTACTGTGAAATTACATCTTTTACAGCGGACTACAACTGGGTGTACCACAGAGTGCTAAGTGCAAGATATGTGAACTAGAAACTTTTTTAGACATGTTGTATATTTTGTACAAGATCTTCTTTTAATATGCCATATCTGTGTGGTGGAATTTTATAAAGATGTTGACTTTTGTATCTTTTAAAAAAAAGTGTATTATTAATCTATGCATTTGATTGCCAACAAACTCCCATTAGAGGTCCTCTTTGGTTCAAACACAACGACCATATGAGTGTTCTGATAGCCCTTGGTTTAAAAACATAGATTAAATGCAACAAGGAGATCAAGGACCCTGGTGTCAATACCTGATATTGATAAGGTACCTCCAAGACCAAGAAAAGACTATCCTCAGCTATTATACCCTCAATTGTAATTAATTTTAATTTTTTACACATTTCTTTAATTTAACTAAAACATGCCAAGCTAGTGCCCTTATTTGCAATGATTCCAACATTGTGCATGATTCATAAATTAAATACTGATGACTTTTACTGGAAGAACTTCCGTCCTATCTTGCTTTTGAATATAGATGTGAAATTATTAGTGAAAATTCTAGCTAGTCGATTGAATACCAGTATTGGTCATCCATTTCATAAAGACCAAGTAGTATTCATGCACCTGTGTCAGGCAGGAGATAACATTCACAGGATCATATTGATGATTGAAGTGCCACAAAAGCACAATATACCATTTACAATTTGTTATAAATAAAAACATCTCTGGTTTACTCTCCAAGTGATAGAAATACCCTCACACCTTTTGAACATGAATGTCAGGACAACCCTCTCTCCTGGGGCTTGATCACCATGTTGTATACTTTACTTAATGAAGGCTTTGTATCTCCTATACACAACTATGTTATTAAATGGACGACAGAATTGAATATTGAAATAGAGCCAAAGCAATGGCTTCAGGCTTGGGACTCTACCCAATCCAGCTCCCAACATGTCCTCACCTTAGTGACAAATGATAAGGTGTTTTACTGCTGATATTTAGTCCCGACCAGAATTGCATGCTTTACTCCAAACCATAAGAGTCTATGTTTACAAAGATGTTCAGATCTGAAAACTTACAGGCATATTTAGCGGGTGTGTGTGATTGCCCAACAACACGTTGGACATATTATTAGGTTTTGCCATCCCTCCAAAACCTGGTGAGGTGTTGCCTAATCTCAAACAGGATGGCTTTACAAAATGCCATCTTAAATTGATGTTACATGTCCTTACGGCAACAAAACAAAGCATTGTTTATGCTTGGCTAACTGATTCCCTCTCTTTAGCAACAATGTAGACTAGGCTAAAGTCAACTTTCTCTAATGAAAAACAGTGAGACTAACAGACTCTATGGCTGTTTGTTTGCTCCTCCCCCTCTGGAGAATTTTGGTTTTGGTTGAACCCATGGTGCTCACCCCTTCCTTTCCCCCTGCCTTTCCTTTCCCTCCTTTTCCTTTTATTTCCTTTCTTTTCTCCATTTTCTAGTGTCTAATATGTGTACCAATGCATAGGATAACTGATTTGATATTGTGATCACTTCTTTAGTTGCAACTGTTTTATTTTTCTACCATTTGTGCTCAAATAATAGGCTGTGTTGTTAATTTCTTTGTCTGTGGTGAACACATTACTAACTGTATCATTATGACTCAATGTGTACTATGACTCCTTTTCTAAAAAATGTAAAATAAAACACTACTGAATGAAAAAAGATCCAACAATCAGTTAAAATCCCTCACTGTGAATCTACTTTTGCCTATGATCCCTTCAGTCATTCCCTTGCATTGATAAATCCTCACTTCTTCCCCTTTCTCCATTGTGAGAAGAGGGACTCTCTTACTCTAATATTTACATTTGTGATCATTGTGATTGGTTATTACAGTGATCACAAGGTACAGTGCCACTCCAACCCTCTTTGTATATCGTCCTTGTTATCTGAGCCTTTTAATGACAGCTAACATCATGGGTTCACTGGCTGCTTGTGTGTGTTTTCTAAAGTGTTGTTTATAAACAGTGCTTTAGAAGTACATTTCCCCCATTCCACTGTTTTAATTACCCCATACAGATTCCCCTGCACCTCTTATTATGAAGGGGGCTACCAATTTTCTATAGGTTCCCTCTTGGCTGCCCTCCCCCTTACAAAGTAATCCGCCAATGTTGAAAGGCAAGTGGTTTGGTATGATTCGGAAAGGGGGACTTCACACTCACTATGCTTTTTTTTCTGGCCAATCCAGGCTGCTTGCCTGAATAAGGCTCTAGCTTGGATCTTAAGGGGAAATCCACATCATTTTTTTCTGGCTTTCCCAATCACTTTTAAAGGACCACAGCGTACTGTTCCTATAATTTTACGTGCTAATTTAAGATTTATTTCCACATTTGCTGCACAAATCAGGGTAACATCAACATTTTTGTATGTGTTATATTTCCCCATTAATTTAGTGTAACTTAAAAACAATTTTTTTTAAATTGCTGCTTACATTTTACTTCATCTTTTCTAAAAACCCTAGAACTGAAGTTTTATTCTCCTGTGTAATGTTAAGGAGGGAGCTGGAAAGTTATGTTTATCATAATTAACTTGGTCTCAACTGACACATTTTGTTATCAGTGGTACACTAGATTTGAACACTGTCTATCCTTAGAAAGGGTTAAACATTTTTAAGCTTTGGCTCTGCATTGCATATTAATGAGGCAAACTCAGTCCCATCTTTGTCCCTCCACTTTCATTTTAAAGTTGTTCAGAGTTGCTTTCAGTCTGCCCAAACGTCTGCTCCAAAGAAGCAACTGGAAAGATAGGACTTTTTAAATTATTAGGTATGCTGTATGTATAGGAACACACAACAAACATATCTGAGCACAGGGACAGAAAGCATGTGCATAGTCAGCACTTTTGATGAGTCGCCCCCTCAACGCTGGAAAATCACTGATGTGGGCATATCCAGGTGCAGAACAGGATTTCTACCTTTTAAACAGCAGCCACCAGCACTTGGGTCACACTTCATTGTTGGTAAGTAACGTCCCTGGTGATGTGATAAAAAAAAAATCACTAATCTTCGGGTTTTGAATGTCACTCCAGAGCAACATCCTAATGAACATGCTTTGCAGTACACTACAATGCATGGTAACAAACTACACTACACATAGTCATCTTTTCCTGTGCATTTAGGTGCGTCAAACAGCTCGTAGTAATTAATGAATGGACTGTCCTAATGCCATGTATGTTAACACAACACAAAGAATCTAAATGGGTGTCCTAATATTACATAATGCTGTTTTAGTTAACCACTTAAGCCCTGGAAGGATTTAGCCCCTTCCTGACCAGAGCATTTTCAGCGATACGGCACTGCACCGCTTTAACTGACAATTGCGCGGTCCTGCGACGTTGCACCCAAACAAATTTTTTTTCCCAAAAATAGAGCCTTCTTTTGGTGGTATTTGATCACCTCTGCTGTTTTTAATTGTTGCGCTATAAACAAAAAAAAAAGAGTGACAATTTTGAAAAAAAGCAATATGTTTTACTTTTTGCGATAATAAATATCCCCAAAAAAATAAAAAACTAATTTCTTCCTCAGTTTAGGCTGATATATATTCTTTTACATATTTTTGGTAAAAAAATCACAATAAGCGTATATTGATTGGTTTGTGCAAAAGTTATAGCGTTTACAAAATAGGGGATTTATGGCATTTTTATTACTATTATTATTTTTTTATTAGTAATGGCGGCGTTCTGGATTTATGGCATTTTTATTACTATTATTATTTTTTTATTAGTAATGGGATTTCTATCGTGACTGTGACATTGGAAAGATCGGACACTTTTGACACTATTTTGGGACCAGTGACATTTATACAGCGATCAGTGCTATAAAAATGCACTGATTACTGTGTAAATGACACTGGCAGGGAAGGGGTTAAACACTAGGGGGCAATCAAGGGGTTGACTGTGTTCCCTAAGTGTGTTCTAACTGTAGGAGGAGACGGGCTCACTAGAACATGTCAGAGATCACTGCTTCCGATGACAGGGAGCAGTAGATCCTTGTCATGTTGCTCGGCATAACAGGCAAATGCCTTGTTTACATAGGCATCTTCCCGTTCTGCCTCTCTGTGTCACGATCGTGGGCCACATTGAAGGTGGCTCCTGATTTAAAGGGGACGTGCCCATTTGAGCAGCCGTGCCATTGTGCCGACATATATCATTGTGCACTAGATGGCAAGCAGCTAATCTAAAGAATATTGTACAATCAGAGTGTATAGTATATTAATCAGAGTGTATAGTATATAGCCAGCTTAAGTCCATATTGTATTTAAGCTTTCACATTCAAAAGCAAGTCAGCAAAGCCCAACAGGAGCTCCAATAGTTGTACCCTAGCCAATTCCTCTTAAGATGCAACAACCCAAGGATTCATTTTATTTGACCTATACACACCCAGTATTTTTTAAAAACAACAAACACATACTGAATGTACACACACAGATCTTTTACAATCCTCTTTGATTCATCCAAATAGAGTTACACATGCACTAATATCCCATCATTTTCCATTGCTTTCCTGATTGTCAATCACTGAGCAATATTGCATACATTCCTACTACTTTAGGAAGAGACATACTTTTTGTGGTTAATATTAATAAAGGCTACTTTCTGCCAATAGCTGACATAGTTATTTAATTTACTTATCTTTTCAATGAAATGTGGGCCTGATAAGAAAAGAAAATGCTAAGAAAGTGGATGTTCAGTAGACAAGGTTAGGCGCCTCTTGCCCCATGATTTGCATAGAACAATCTAGTTCAATACTACTTCCCCTCTCCAGAGTTCTGCAATAAATCTGTGCATAATACATTCTGAGGCTCATAAATACATTCATTTAGTTTCCAGCTTTGATAAGTCAAGCAGGGTCTCACCACTAGAATATGACAATCCCTTCATCCACAGGAAGGAAGTTCCTAGTTGTCACTTAAACAAAAGAATAATACACAGCCTTCTTTTATAAGTGTATACTTTACCTGTCATCCAACATCCCATTATCATGTCACAGCAGAGTGCACTTTTCCACAGGTCACTTTGTTTAAAATGACACGGATAATGCACATGTCAGCGAGATGACAGTCCTGACCGTCCTTCAGAGATAAAAACGCAGGACGAGCGCCTGTTCTTATCGCTGCTACATGCCTCAGTCTATCATCTAAGTGAGGCAGAACATGATTTCTCCAGAGAGCACTTTTTTCATTTCCTGATTTTAAGGAAATCAAATAAGCACCATTTGTCTTCATCTGAATATGCTTGACCTGTTCAAATAATGATGTCTTCCATTTTATAACAGGCTGCATATGCTGCATACAAATTACAGGCATCAGATAAGCCTTATGTCTCCTGTCTTCTGACAATTCAGTGTTAGTTGGCAAGAGTTTCTAGGCTTTTGGGACTGCAAATGTCATTGGGTAACAGAATTAAAACATGACCAATAATAAAAATGTATGACCTTGTTCAGTGTTTTATTAATGTTTTTTTTCACACATGTACTTATCATATACTGTTGTATAGGGGTTAAAAGGGAATATATCATCAAACAGATATAACCAAATACTGTATGTTGTTAGAGACTCAAACATATGAGTATTAAATGTGCAATGGCAATTGTGTTATGTTCTTTGTTCTTGAAAATGTGGGACAGATGTAGGACAGATATAGTTAGATAAGATGTATGACCTTATTGTATCATTGTGTCAAAGCGGCAGGTAAGAAGACAATTTATCATGTTAGTCAATTTGAAATGTATTATTATTAAAAATGTATTAAAAACTTAAATTTTATTTTTTATACCAGTTGTTACAAAAATTATACTGACTGCGCCTCCCTGCACCCAGGCTATGCCCCTAATGTCTCCCTACATACATACAAACACACACTTCTTTCTTGGTAATAGGTCTGTGCAAATTCAGAATATTGGTTACTGACTACTAATCTAACACTATAAAAAAAAATCACAACCTAACCTAGTATACTGATTTATTTAGCAAAAAAAACCTCACCTATTGCAATTTTCTTCTGTTTTATTGGTGGATGTGGTTGGTATAAGGCTATCAGCTTCTAAATATTAAGCTAAATAGTAGCACTAATAAGGAGACTTATGCCCCATACACACAATCGGACTTTCCGACAACAAAACCGTGGATTTTTGTTCGAAGGATGTTGGCTCCAACTTGTCTTGCATACACACGGTCACACAAATATTGGCCAACAATTACGAATGTAATGACGTACAAGACGTGCGTTGTATCTCCATTGTGAACGCTAGTTATAACTCCGACTCATACTTGATTCCGAGCATGCGTGGACTTTTGTCTGACGGACATGTGTACACACGATCGGAAAGTCTGACAACAAACATTTGTTGGCAGAAAATTTGAGAACCTGCTAGCCAACATTTGTTGGCAGAAAGTCTGACAACAAATGTTTGATGGAGCATACACACAGTCAGACTTTCTGCCAACAAGTTCACATCCAGCATTTGTTGCTGGAAAGGCGGATTGTGTGTACGGGGCATTAGATTTCAGTGTTCAGTAATTTTTCAGCAGTTGCTTTGTAAATTACTGATGCTTCACTCTACTAAATGGAATTTTATCCTTTGCTAGAATTTTGCACTTATTAGATGTTGTCTTATAGATTTTGTAAAACAAAACATTTTTCTCTCCCTTAGTTCTGATGTCCCTTGTCTCTCCCTATTCCATCACCACCCCTTTTAACCTGTCCACTTTCCCCAGGGGGGTAGTACCACCCACTTTAGAAAGCATGGTTTTATATAAGTGGGAAATATAACATGGAAACATATTTTAAAATGACTTAAAACTACTAAATTGGTAAGAGACATGGAAAGGAGGCACCTGGAGGTATGTACTTTTCATTGCACATGTTTCAATAAATGCTTTAATATTACAGATTACTTCTATATAATGCATAATTCTATATTGTGTATACCTTAAACTGGTCCCCCCCCCCCTCACCATGTGTTTGAGATCCTTCAGGACAGGATGTGGATTTTTACCTGTACACTGAGCAAGAAGTTACAAATATATCACCTGTAGTGCTGCTTGCTTAGTAAATCTGGTACAAACTTGAGTTATGAATTTTCTTTATAGGAATAAATAGTCTTATGGCTGGAATTCAAGTTGAAAGTTAGCCAAAACGTTTTTCTCTTGCTTTGAATATTAAGAGGGAGGGTGATAGACAGGAGATGAAATGAGTGGAAATGTAGTTAGGGTACAGACATTAATGCAAGCCTAACAGTTTTAACCCTATAAACGCGCACTAAAAAAAATGATTCGAAAAAGTTTAGTCTGCAGTTTTAACTGCCAGGTTCTTAAACAATGCAAACAATAAGCTGGGGGTCCTAAAGTTCTCTGCATTATACCTATTGAGAACGGCAAAGAACAGTGATACTATGCAATAGGAAATACCATTTTTTATCAACTATTCCACTAGATTCAAATTAGTAAAAAAAAAGAATTGTAGGCAACATTTTTTTTTCATTTGGCTAGAGAAAGAAAGGGTTATAACCCCTGTCAATTTTTTTTTCCGTCTGTGTCCATTTTGGAGATTTCCCTCACTTCCTGCTCCATAGCTAAACAGGAAGTGAGAGGAAATCCCTGCTAATTAAGGGAAATCCTAAGGGAAAACTCTTAAAACTTAATGAGTTATCTGTTACCATACACTAAATACTCCTTGGGGACCCCTAGTTCACCAGAACTAGTGTCCCCATTGGAAGATTTCCCCTTTATTACTTTTATGGGGACAACCCAAAATTTGTGATTTTCTTTACTTGCAATGATAATGGTAAACAAGGCAAATATTTTTGCCTTGATTTACTTTACTTGCAATGATAATGGTAACCAAGATGTAACCAAGCATGGGATATGATGGGCCATGTTTGACAGGCCTTCTGTCAGCCCCGATTAAAACTTTTTTGGAAGACTATTTAAATATATAACTGAAAGATGACAGAAAAACATTGCAAAAATGTATTCAACTTATCCTATTGTTTTATATGTCCATTTACATATATGTGGGTAAGAAGAGGTTATCCCGGCACTGTTTGTACTAGTAGTAATTAATGTATAATAGAAATGATCATCTCAGACAATAATAGAAAACAGTCCATCCTTTACATTGATTTGTATTATATCCTGTTAGTTTCTCAGGACTCTTAAAACTTAATGAGTTATCTGTTACCAAACACTAAATACTCCTTGGGGACCCACAGTTCACCAGAACTAGTGTCCCCATTGGAAGATTTCCCCTTTATTACTTTTGAGGGGACAACCCAAAATTGGGGATTTTCTTTACTTGCAATGATAATTGTAAACAAGGCAAATAGAGAGGGTGAATCACCTTAATGGGGGCACAGACAGCAAAAAACTGACTGGGGCTCTAAGTCCTCTCCACTCTATCCAAAACTACCAGGGGAATACTATAGAACAGGGATATGCAATTAGCGGACCTCCAGCTGTTGCAGAACTACAAGTCCCATGAGGCATAGCAAGACTCTGACAGCCACAAGCATGACACCCAGAGGCAGAGGCATGATGGGACTTGTAGTTTTGCAACAGCTGGAGGTCCGCTAATTGCATATCCCTGCTATAGAAAATCACTTGAGTGACAGCTCTGAGTCGGCTGAGGCTGCTGACATCACATCCAAGATGGTGGAACCCAGCAGCAGTCTAAGGGCTTTTGAATATCTACACAGGGGATGATTTTAAAATGTAGATAATATGCATAAATATCTTAAACCCATGTCACCCTATGGGATATTTTTTGTTTTAAATTAAATGTCTAGCAACATTGACCCTTTAATTAATGATTTATGTTTAGTTGCTATACGCCATGGACACATATTGCACATTGTAATGTAATGCATCTTAAACTTAGTTTATTGAATAAGCCTGAGTCATATGCAATTAAATAAAGAATAAAGTGTAAAGTGCAGTGGATAACAACAATCATCTTCTACTGACTTCAATAAGGAGAAAACAAATTAGTTGCTATGGCTTGCAGTACCTTGCTTTTTATTACTGCTCTTTACAAACACATGTAAAAGTTTTATTGCTTTTGCTGCAATTTTAACAAGAGTAAAACACACTAACATTTTTATTATTACTGTCTTTTACCCAGTTGATGAATTGAAATGGTATGTTTAATTATTCATATTCTCACATTTTTATGAGGTTTTTGTATGTTGATTACCTATATAATGTTACCTGACATACATTTTTATACATCCATTACTATTGGCTATTGGGTTAACTATGACCCTGAGGAGCGGAAATTGTATTGATATTATATTAATATGGAGATGTTATGAGGTTTTTTCTAGCCTTTATGAAGGGGGCATTTTTGAACCTCAAAAATAAATTGGCTTCTCTTTGATTAACTCCCTGACTTTTATCGGAATAACATTGTATCTGGATCTTTTAGCAGTGTTGTGCTTTAATTTTCATTTCTGTTATATTACACTACAAGCCAAGGAGACTGTGAAGATCCCCTGGGGTGTAGCAGCCACCTGCCCAGAAACCAGTTTATTTACATCAACATCAATACTTTAGGATACTAATACCAACAGGATACAGTCACAAGTGATATTTTTACACTTTCCTTAACCACCCTTCTTAAAATTTATTCTGAGGCTGATTTGCTAACATAGTTGAGAATGTTCACATAAAAACTTGAAGGTTCACTCTCAGGTCCAGACAAAATAAATAAACAGGAATTTGTATTGCACTTGAAAATTGAAGTGAACATTTAAACAATTTATTACTTGATGCTCATCTCCTTTTGTAAATCAAACTGAATATTTAAATTTCATATACATTCTCATTTCCCTGCAAGACCCAGATGTGCAGTTATAAGGTACCTGCTTACCAGTATAGGCACGCAACTGAGGTTCATTGTTACCACCCAGAGTTTTCTAATACGGTACTCCCTAAAGATGTATCCAAGCATGGGATATGATGAGCCATGTTTGACAGGCCTTCTGTCACCCCCGATTAAAACTTTTTTGAAAGACTATTTAAATATATAACTGAAAGATGACAGAAAAACATTGAAAAAATGTATTCAACTTATCCTATTGTTTTATATGTCCATTTACATATATATGGGTAAGAAGAGGTTATCCCGACACTGTTTGTACTAGTAGTAATTAATGTATAATAGAAATGATCATCTCAGACAATAATAGAAAACAGTCCATCCTTTAAATTTATTTCTATTATATCCTGTTAGGTTCTCAGGACTCTTAAAACTTAATGAGCTATCTGTTACCAAACACTAAATACTTAACTGATCACTATGTGTGAGCCATAAAATCCTTCAACTTTAGAAGAGATCATGTTTTTTTTGTTTAATTCCTTCATTTTTGTTTCTTTTTCTTTCTTCCCATTATATCCTTTCTTCTTTCTTATCATTTGTATATGGATAGTTAATATTTAAAAATCAAACATTTTATGAAAAGTAAATGACAAAATCGGGATGTGGAGAAGAAAATGTATTGTGCTGGGCTGCCAAATATTATGTAAATTGTTCTCAAACATGGTATGGCCTATTGGGTTACAGGAGGGGGAATTGTCTAGTAGGATGCTCTGTCAATGAAACAAATATTTTTGAATAAACACAAATGAAAAAAAAAAACGCAAGCACAATATACTGTATGTTTGTAATGTAGAAGTGTAATTACAAACCTAAATTCACTTTATTTTTTTTTAGTTTTTTAATAAAGTGGCTTTAAGTTTGTAACTACACTTGTGCATCCCATGTATCTGTGGTGCACAAATATTCTTCTCTACAGTCTATATGTACTTAGGATTTAGATTTCATGGGCAGATGGTTTTTTCGTCTGAGGTGAAGAAGTGTCCTTACCCAATATATTTTCTTCCACAACAATGAGAAGTTCATGCTATTGACAGCTATGGTGTGGATGCCCCTTATGCTTGACTAGACATCTAAGAGGCATTACAAATTCATGGGCTCTATGGAATGTGTACAGCGCCCTGTGTTTTATTTAAAGAGGAAGTAAACTCCCCTTGTGTTTTTGTACCTATATTTAAGCCTATAATAAGGTTTACCTATATGTAAATATCTCCTAAACTTCCACCGTTTAAGAGATATTTACTGTATACTCCGCCACTTGACGTCTTTGGCGCATGCGCTCTGAACAAACGGCCGCTTGTGCTGTTTCTTTTGGGCCTGTCCCATGACCAGCATCTCCCATGCATGCGTGTGAGTGACGCCATTGCGGCTCCTGCCAACCACAGCACCGGAGCCCCCGAACCCAGAAGTAACTCAGGGAAAGATGTCGGCCATGTCATCGGTGTGCGGTGCCGCTGCAGGGCTTCGTTCTAAGGTAAGTATTTCATAATGAGCTAGTATGTGATGCATACTAGCTCATTATGCTTTTGTCTTTCAGGTTTTTTATGTTTGTTTTTTTTTGGAGGTTTACAACCTCTTTAATCACTTGAATTAGCACAATATCAAATATCACAAAAGTATTTATTTTAAAGTTGACTTCCAGGGAAATATTTGATTTAATCCAGTTTTATTTTAAAAACTGTGGGTAAAGGTACCAGAAATCGATCTTTGAATTACATATCCATTTTTCAGTTTTCTACATACTAGAAATCAAGCTTAAAATTGAATCTCAGTACTGTAAGCTCATTAGAATGTCATCTTAACATGTCTCAGGTACTGGGGGTTGTAGTGGGAGTTGTTTGGGAGGTATAGAAGAGGGACAAACATGATAATATTTATTTGTTTTCTAATGCATAAGCTGGAGGAAAAAGTAACAAAGAACATTTTGTTTCAACTATGTGTAAACTTTGCCAGAGTTCCTATTTAATTCTACTTACAATGTAAAGAAGCAACATTAATAAAATAAATAGGGTGCAGCCAAATCCTGAAAGGCCATGTCACCAAAATGTACAGCATACTGAACTGTAGCTCATAATACAATTGGTGAAGGATAGAAAAGGAATGTATTTCAAAAAATAAATGAACAACCCAAAAAGGGTCTCTTACTTTTTCTTCCTGATCGCTGTCGCTGTCACACTGAAAATAGAAAACAAACAAACTGTTACTTTTTTTAAAGGGAAATGTCAACACAAATTAAAATATAACACACACGTTCTGTATGAAATAATTTTTGTCGCAATATGATGAGTGGTAGGGAAACAGCTTTTGACAACAGTTTAACAAGGCAAAAAAGCAATGACCTGTGTCTAGACAGGTTTTAAATGTACCATAAAAATGTTGTCATTGAATGTGTTCTCATCATAAATTCTCTAATAAACAGTGACATTTAAACACCGACACTGAACAAATATTAATTTATAAGTAATTTAAGACCCAAATCAATTCTACATTTAAACAAAATCAAGAAGATTGTCAAATGTTCTGGATGGTAATAGGTAAATTATAGAAGCACGTTCAGAATCAAGAGATAGCCCCTACTAGTCTGTCTGGTCAAGAATAAGGACTACAATTAGAAGAGTTAAAGCCCATTTCCTGCACACCAATTTGATTGTGTTGTTTATATTTAATTAACACATAAACAATGTCATACTTCTACTACTTCATAAGCTCTGTAAGCTCCGCTGAATGGCTCCGATATGTACAGCTGGGGCAGCGCTTCTGGCTAACCGCTGCATCAGAATGAAGTCTGTTATCGACAGCAGTTCTGGGGTTGTACCTCTGCCCTCTCACTCTACTGTTCTATTCACATACAACACCCTCAGTGTCATCACTGTGCTATGTTTTATAAATGGAACAGCAAAGTGAAGGGATGGAGGCACAATATCAGAACTGGAAGGGAATATAGACACTATTCTAATGCAACTAGCAGCCAAAAGTGCCTGCTCTCACTGTGCATACAGAATCGCTCAGCAAAGCTTAGAAAACTCTTGAAGTAGTAAAAGGATGACATTGTATATGTGTGAATTAAAGTTTTTTTAAAAATCATTAAAAATTGATGAACTTGTAGTTGAGCTGTAGGAAGACTGATCTACTTGAACCAATCTTTACAGCAGAAAATGGTTGGATAGTGGTGTGGATGTTGTTAAAGCAACTCTTTTGCTGGGTTAAACAAGAAACTGTTCAGTGGACTGAGTGGTAGGATAAACAAGTATAAAGCATCCTCTTTTGCAGGTAATGCTTCATTTTTTGTTTTTTCATTCCAGGGAGTCACTTTACCAGCAAGTTTCATCACTACCTTAGTAATCAGCATTAGTTACACTTAGCAGAGTAGAAGACTGCTGCTTCAGTGCTGTGCTCTTAGACTCAGCCTGACCTTTGTCTTAAATACTGTACAGGACTTAGGAAAAAAGAGAAATTTCTTACATACATATACCACATTGCCAGTGCATTTGCTTAAGAGCTAACAGTGAAGACTAACAGCTTCCTTTTGTTGTATTTGTCACCATTTGTTTGATTTTTGTATTGTTGTTTTTTTTTTTTTGTGGTGGTGACATTTTCAGCAAAACTGAAACAAGCACCTAATAAAGCACCTACACACTACACTACACATATTATATACATATCCCACTTTCACAGCACCTGTCCCCAGGAAGAAAAACAAATGAATGACTGGAGCTTTTTACTTGTATAATTTATATAGAAAGATAATTTTTTATGTTTCAGTTATTGACCTGCTGATTTGTCTTAAACAAAAATTTGTTTGTAAAAAAATGATACTGAAATGATACATATTGTATATATATATATTTATATATATATATATATATATATATATATATATATATATATATATATATATATATATACGGAAAGTATTCAGACCCCCTTAAATTTTTCACTCTTTGTTATATTGCAGCCATTTGCTAAAATCATTTAAGTTTATTTTTTTCCCTCATTCCCTCATTAATGTACACACAGCACCCCATATTGACAGAAAAACACAGATTTGTTGACATTTTTGCAGATTTATTAAAAAAGAAAAACTGAAATATCACATAGTCCTAAGTATTCAGACCCTTTGCTCAGTATTTAGTAGAAGCACCCTTTTGATCTAATACAGCCATGAGTCTTTTTGGGAAAGATGCAACAAGTTTTTCACACCTGGATTTGGGGATCCTCTGCCATATCTCCTTGCAGATCCTCTCCAGTTCTGTCAGGTTTAATGGTAAACGTTGGTGGACAGCCATTTTTAGGTCTCTCCATTGATGCTCAATTGGGTTTAAGCCAGGGCTCTGGCTGGGCCATTCAAGAACAGTCACAGAGTTGTTGTGAAGCCACTGCTTTCTTATTTTAGCTGTGTGCTTAGGGTCATTGTCTTGTTGGTAGGTAAACCTTCGGCCCAGTCTGAGTTCCTGAGCACTCTGGAGAAGGTTTTCATCCAGGTCATCCCTGTACTTGGCTGCATTCATCTTTCCCTTGATTTCAACCAGTTGTCCTGTCCCTGCAGCTGAAAAACACCCCCACAGCATGATGCTGCCATCACCATGCTTCACTGTTGGGACTGTATTGGACAGGTTATGAGCAGTGCCTGGTTTTCTCCACACATACCGCTTAGAATTAATGACAAAAAGTTCTATCTTGGTCTCATCAGACCAGAGAATCTTATTTCTCACCATCTTGGAGTCCTTCAGGTGTTTTTTAGCAAACTCCATGCGGGCTTTCATGTGTCCTGCACTAAGGAGAGGCTTTCGCCGGGCCACTCTGCCTTAAAGCCCCGACTAGTGGGGGGCTGCAGTGATGGTTGACTTTCTACAACTTTCTCCCATCTCCCGATTGCATCTCTGGAGCTCAGCCACAGTGATCTTTGGGTTCTTCTTTACCTCTCTCACCAAGGCTCTTCTCCCCCCATAGCTCAGTTTGGCCGGA
Organism: Lithobates clamitans; assembly: GCA_037952925.1. Taxonomy (NCBI): domain Eukaryota; kingdom Metazoa; phylum Chordata; class Amphibia; order Anura; family Ranidae; genus Lithobates; species Lithobates clamitans. The sequence goes on along the minus strand of JBBGZY010000279.1, from coordinate 5,435,529 downwards.
TAAGCCATGGTTGCCATTTGTTTTCTATGTGCTGAAGGCTACCTTCACCTGATGCTAACATCCGCTCGTATGTACCATGAGTTTGTACAAAGATGATAGCTTCAGACCTACTAGGAGTATAAGTGGATTTCCAATGCCAGACAATCACCATACATGCAGCTAGTAAGATGTGTGGTATAAGATACTGACATTCAAATGGAAAAGCATCAATGCCCGCATTTAGGATTGCGAGTTCGAGTGATAGGGATATTGGTAATTTTAGCATGTCTGTCTTCACCTTGGCGCATTCCTAGAGTATATGGAATAAGTTTCCTTTAGCTCCACATTTTCTCCAACACACAGTGAGGAAAATAATTATTTGATTCCCCGCAGATTTTGTACATATATAATTTGTATCATATGTCTATTTTAAATGATAGAGACAGAATATCAACCATAAATCCAGAAAAAAACACACAATACAAATGTTATAAATTGAGTTGCAGTTCAGTGAGAAAAATAAGTATTTGATCCCCAAGCAACACATGACTTAGTATTTGGTGGAGAAACTCTTGTTGGCAAGCACAGAGGTAAGATGTTTATTGTAGTTGGTTACCAGGTTATTACATATCTCAGGAGGGATTTTGGTCCACTCTTCTTTACAGATCTTCTCTAAATCTTTAAAGCATTTGTTAACCTGAAAAAAAAATTGAATACCGTTTCCTTAAAGCAGGGGTTGCCTTTTGAAGAGTGATAGCCACTTTAGCGACTTGGCAGCTGGTCCTGGGCCACAATGAGCAGAGCGGGCAGATGTCAGGTCTATGTCCACTCATGCAGAGCAGACAGGGACTACTCTATGGGCTCTCCGATCTGCCCAGACAGAAGGGGATGGATTCCCTTCTGTTTTTTTAAGCAGATCGGATTGGAGATAGATGGGTGTAAAAGGTCACAGGTCAGTTTAAATCTGCCGCTCTATAGAGGTGATCGTGTGAAAGCAGCCTAAGGCTGCTTTCACACTGATGCACTGCAGTTTACCTGCACCTTAACTGACCTCAATCTTCACTTCTTCCTCAGGATTCCTGCAGGTATCGCTGTCTGCTGCTGTCTCCCAGGTGGGTATGGCTGGTGGCTGCTGCTTGCTGTTCTTCATGGCAGGTACAGCTAGGGGGTCCTCCTGGCTGGTACTGTTGGCTGGTACTGGCTGGTCCTGCTGGCTGGTACTTATGGGTACTTCTGGCTGGTACTGGTGGGTACTGCTGGCTGGTACTACTGGATACTGCTGGCTGGTACTGCTGGGTACTGCTGGCTGGCACTGGTGGGTACTGCTGGCTGGTACTGCTGGGTAATGGCTGGTACTAGTGAGTACTGCTGGCTGGTACCTCTGGGTACTTGTGGGTACTGCTTCTGGGTACTGGTGGGTACTGCTGGCTGGTACTTCTGGGTACTGGTGGGTACTTTTTGGTACTGATGGGTGGTGCTTGCGGCTACTGCTAGCTGGTACTTCTAGGCAGAGGCGTTGCTAGGGGGTGGCTTTTGGGGCTATAGCCCCGAATCTGGGGCCAATAGCCCCGAGTCTCTGCAGGGCTCCCCAAAGGGGAGGGGAGGCTCTCTGGGGACCCTGATGCAAGGGAGATGCTCTCTGGGGTCCCTGATTTTAAGGCAGAGGCTCTCTAAGGACCCAGATTTAAGGGGGAGGCTCTGAGGACCCTAATGTAAGAGGGGCTCTCTGGGAACCCTGATGTAATTGAGGGGCCCTGTGGGTACACCGATGAAAGGGGGAGGCTCTCTGATGACTCTGATGTAAGGAGGAGGCTCTCTGGGGACCCTGATGTAAGGGGGGACTCTCTGGGGACCCTGATGTAAGGGGGGACTCCCTGGGGACCCTGATGTAAGGGGGACCCTCTGGGGACCCTGATGTAAGTGGGGGGCTCTCTGGGGATATATATACACACACACGTATATTACTGTATATACATGTGTATGCCCGCCCAAGCGTATGACTTTCTTTACTACGCTGCTATGGGTTCTAGCCCCAGATCTTTTGTAGACCTAGCAACGCCCCTGCTTCTAGGTATTGCTGGCTAGTACTTCTGGGTACTGGTGGGTACTGCTGGGTACTGGTTGTTGTCGTACAGAAAAAACTGTGAAGATGTAATGAGTTAATTAGTTTGATGATGAACAGTGGTTTAATAATGTAAAGACGCTGTCAATATGAACTGTGGCTCTATTTCTTTATAAAACACAATCAAATGTATTTTAAAAAATAATGTGAAATAATCTTTTATTTAATTTGCTCAATTTAATTATAGAGAGGTGAACTACTACATCTTTTTATAGGCTTCCTTCAGGGAAATGGTATACCATGTAAAATAAAAGGTACTACATTTATATGAATTCATTAAACATCATGTTTTCTTGAGTTGTATTTCTATGTATCCATTTGTTTCCAGGAAGAAAGCTGAATTGTTTTGCTAACAAACCCTTTTTTTTAAATCTGGTAATTTCTAAACTGATACTGAATTGCATGCCAATTGGGTTTGTTGATTCTTACATGTCCTATGGCAAAAGAAGACAATTGAATATGATTAGTGACGGGAGTGCTTTCCATCCGTTGCATGATGTGTAAACTTGGATACAGTATATAGTACATTGTGGAATTGTTACATGTTTTGCTAGTTCTCCTTTTTGTGAAATGCCTGGATTTTGGGGATTGCTGTCCTTAAGCCATGATATCTTAATGGAGGAGTGGAAGAGGACTCCAGTGGCAACCTGTGAAGCTCTGGTGAACTCCATGCCCAAGAGAGTTAAGGCAGTGCTGGAAAATAATGGTGACCACACAAAATATTGACACTTTGGGCCCAATTTGGACATTTTCACTTAGGGGTGTACTCACTTTTTTGTGCCAGCAGTTTACACATTAATGGCTGTGTGTTGAGTTATTTTGAGAGGACAGCAAATTGAGACCGTTACACAAGCTGTACACTCACTACTTTACATTGCAGCAAAAGTGTAATTTCTTCAGTGTTGCCACATGAAAAGATATAATAACATTTTTACAAAAATGTGAGGGGTGTACTCACTTTTGTGAGATACTGTATGTATTTTTCTCTCTCTTATCATGTTACAAACAGAGCAGTTTTAAAGTATAACTAACTAACTAACTAACAAACTAACAACTGTGTTCTAAAAATTCAGTTTGGGATGGCTAGTGTATAACATAACTGGGTCTGGCTGGTATGAATGAAGAATATGACATATGTTAATCAGCTTCTTTGCATAAATGGTCAAGTATACAAATTTAATAAATGTGAATTATTTTCACCACAGGACAGTGTTCTAGTTTATTTTACAACAAACGATGTGACTATGCAGTGGTGCAGAAAAGGATTCAAGTGTGAGTAAGTGGGTCCTGTGAGTTGGTGCCCCCAATAGACTGCTACTTCCTAGGGATCTAGCTACTCCCAGGGAATTGGAGACATTACCTAGAACATGGCTGAAGAAAGAGACTCTGCAATAAACTGCTTCTGAGAGTAGTATTAACTAATTTTCCATGTAGAATATAATTGGTGAAGCTTGAGACAAACTATGGGTAGCAGTCCTGCTTGTTTGGGTTTATACAATTCTGCTGCCAAGTTACATCAATTTCTCTTTTCAAATCTCAGAGCTACACAGGCAGTATTGGTTGAATCACTCCACCAATACACTGCCTTTGAGGCCATGCGCTACTTGTGTAAACATGCACTGGCATTATGACAGACACTAGTCAACAGCATATGTTCTGGATGCATACGTGTGGTTCTCGACTACTATAGGGGGCAGAGAGTCACATGACCTGCTGCCAGTCTTCTATAGCAGAGGAGACAACAGGGAAGGTAGAGCTAGCTTTCCCTCTCACACAATTGTTTTTTTGGTTTACAATTATAATAGCATTTATGAATTAAGCCAGGAATATAGATGTCCCTCGCATTTAGATGAAGTTGGCCTAAGGCAAAAGCTCATGGTAAGTTTATACAGAGGATGGGGTGGGGAGGTACGCTGCAGACAATTAACTCTGGTACACATGAGCTGAATATCGGGTGGTATTGTCCGGTTCAATAGAGACCAGCCAACATTCGGCCCCTGTATATGGCAGCCAGTCCAGCTTCTGCCGAAGGGGCATGACCTAAAAAGGTCTGCCAAATGGCATCCAATCAGCACTTTCATTGGCTGAGAGTGCTGACCAGTCTGACCAGTGTGTTCTGGTGGGGCGTCTCCTGGTCAGAACACAATAGCTCAGCGTGGAGATCACGGTACTAACATTGGACTGTTCTTCAGTTTTTTTTCATTCAGCCCACTGGGTTGAATGAAAAAAAAACTGATATTGTGTACGAGGCTTTATGGTGGTGGCTTATCAGGGGGAAAAATAGTGATCTGATTGTTTCTCTCCCAACCTAACCTGTTTTCAAGTGTCTATGGGCGCCTTTCAACTGCCCACATACAGCATATCTCTCAGCAAGAATGACAACTGATAAGAGATGATGATGAGATTCTTGTCTTAACCAATGTTTGACTACAGTGCATAAAGTGAGAACATTGTTTTCTTTTCCATGGTGAATTATAATAGTCACTCTGTCACAAATTGTTTCTAGTCTGTTGAAAATCTGCAGTAACAAACACTTCCAACAGGAATTGCTTATGTGCAAACTACTATATTACATATAAATTGTGTGTTATGCTTAACAAATCTCTTCTTTTGCAAAAATCAGGCACCGTGTGGTTGTAACCTTGGTGCCGTTGTATTTCGAAAAAGATTACACTGTTTTATTATTTTTAGGAAAAAGCTAAAAAAAAATGAGCATTAAAATTCATGCCTAAAAGGAAAATCATAGTCTATGAGACTTAGGGGACATTTATTCAAATCATTTGTTAAACATCTTTCTAAATGAATATAGCTTCCATCAAAGTGTTAAGCTTCCTGCCTCTGACAGTCCAGTTCTAATTTCAAGGTCCACTTAATTCTGCATCAGGTAATTACAGTTATACCCAGAAGCCTCTTGTCTCCAGAGTTAAGCATATGGCGAAGGACTGAGACCTACTGGTGTCCATTATGTAAGCAGCACGGCTGCCAAGATGATTAAAAATGCACAGGCTTCTTTCCCAACACACACAGTGATTGACAGTTTCACGATCTGGTCAGTCACTGTGTCTGCCAACAGCTTCTTCTGTGCTGAGGCCCACATGGCACAATGAGGAAACACTTCCAGCTCTAGTATTAAATTCTCTTACTGACCCGAGGACTGTGCCACAGGCTCAGCAGGAGCACGGCATCTAATTTACAGCTCCATCCACTGGATCCCTTAGTGCCAGCTTCTGGCAGAGATGGATGGTGGTCAGTGCCTCAGCTTATAAATTATGCAAAAGCAATAAATGCATTCAAGAAGCATCTAACACATTTTCCAGGATTCAAATCCATTTGAAAAGAGAAAACAAAACAGGTACAAGTAAAGGCTTGAACTGCAGGAAATAAGAAAATAAAGTAGGCAAACAAACAACATTCATCCATGTCAATGACAAATTGATTCACAATTTTCCTCATAATGCATTTTAAGCAAAGTCTTTTACTAATGTAAATTATATCTTATCTGTTCTAATTTGTATGTATAATATTCAGCATCTGTTTACACTTAAACTATGTAAGTGTGTGTGTGTGTGTGGTCTGTGTGTGTTTGTGTGTGTGTGTAGCCAATCAACTTCTAACTTCAGCTTGTTCAATTTGCTTTGACAAAAAAAAAACTGGAAGCTGATTGGTTTCTATGTAGAACTGCACCTGATTTTGCACTCTCCAGTTTTAGTAAATCAACTCCAATATGTATTATATGAATTATTATTACACAGGATTTATATAGCGTTAACAGTTTGCGCAGCACTTTACAGGATGAGGGCAGATAGTACGGTTACAATACAATTCAATGCAGGAGGAATCGTTAGCTCATTGGAGCTTACAATCTAAAATATTACAAAGTATTCAGCTGACAGCATCCCAAAATGTAGGTAAAAACAAATGCTTTACATTTTTGCATGAAAGAATGGTATGGGTTAGGTATGGTTTCAGTAACAGATTATTGTTGAAGTGGTTGCAGACAAAATATACCTGTTTTAGAAGTTTTCCTGTACTTTCCTTTCCTGAGAAGGTCTGTGTTGGGTCCACTACAGATAATCAACAAATACAATGCAGAGGACTTAATATACTTCTTAGTCCTAAAAATAAAATAATATTCAAGAAGCTGAACTCTATCTTTACCCTTAGTTTTGCACATGCAAGGACGGTGTCGTAAGCTGAATAGTCCCACTCCTTAATTAAATTTAGTTTGTTTTTGCAGCTAGGCTGACACCAACCTGAGTTTTGTTTACATTTTCTGGGCTTTGGTGGTTCTCCTAAGTTTAATGTTGATAGATTCTGCTACTACTGAAGATGAGGTTTTTGTGGTAAGCATGGAATAGACAATCACTGAGTTTTGAATATTTGGCTGGTCTAACAAATCACTAAGGTATTTGGTCAAGAACATGGATTAGGGAGATAATACATACAAGCATAGCCCACTTTTAAGTACACAATGTGGTTTATTTACTAAAGCTGGAAAGTGCAAAATCAGGCCCACTTCTGCATACAAACCAATGAGCTTCCAGGTTTTATTACCAAAGCTTAATTGAAAAAGCTGGGGTTAGCCCGACACATATCACATCTCTCAGAGACGCCAAGGGTAACCTCCACTACTCTCCACAACAAATTAATAAGGTAATGCTTAAATTCTACTCTACGCTCTACGCCCCAGATCCCATAGATAAATAAACAGCTTGCTCCTTCCTCGAGAAAATAAACCTGTCCAAAATTTCTCCTTCACAACTAGAGGCACTTAATGCTCCTATCTCCCTTTCTGAAATATCTACCACCATCCGTAACCTAACCCTCTCAAAGGCCCCTGGCCCTGACGGATTCACTAGTGAATTCTACAAAACCTTACAAACCCTCTTAGAACCTACTCTTCACCAAGTATACAATAGTATTTGGTCAGGGGGTACATATCTACAGTCGGGGAATCAGGCCATTATTAAATTATTATCCAAGAAGGGTAAAGACCCCAGGACCCAGGTTCCTACAGACCCATCTCACTTCTTAATCTCGATGTAAAAATTCTATCCAAGATTGTAGCCACTAGACTAGCAGATATCATCCCTTCTTTGGTACACCCCACCCAATCCGGCTTTGTAAAAGGCAGAACAGCCACCCTCAACATCCGCAAAGCCATGCTGGCCTTGGAGCATGCTAACCAATACCCAATACCCCATAGATCATGCCATTATCACATTAGACGCAGAGAAAGCCTTCGATAACATTAGTTTTGACTGGTTATCCATGACCATGTCAGCGATGGGCTTCAATGGTCCCTTCCACCATCTCATAAACGCCATGTACAATGCTCCGGCAGCAAGATTGGTGGCAGCTGGCCTTCTCTCGGATGAATTCCGCCTTCACAAGGGTACACGCCAAGGTTGCCCCCTATCCCCACTCCTCTTCAATATCGCCCTAGAACCACTTTCCAGATACCTAACATTGACAGCTCCCTTACACGGCATAAAAGTTGGTTCACACAACTTACGCACCTCACTCTTTGCGGACGACGTTCTCATATTCTCAGCCGACCCCCTATCAGATATGATCATCATAAAAAAGGTTTTCAACGAATTTCGTTTATGCTCAGGCCTCCGCATTAACTACATCAAAAGCGAAATCCTCCCCATAGGCACTCTCTCTAAACCATCTTGGGCCCAGAAATCTATCTTTCCTGTCGCAAATTCATATATTACATATTTGGGAATTAAAATAGGGAAACTCCCCTCCTCACTCTACCACCTTAACTACCCTCCTCTGTTTTAAAAAAAAACTCAAGAATTAACTACCTGGATGGATCTGCCCCTCTCGCTCTTGGGAAGATGTAATTTCATAAACATGGTCAGTTTTGCTAGGCTATTATACCCTATGCAAACTTTACCGTTACTTCTCTGTCACAGAGATGTGAAATCACTCAATTCAGTCATATCAAAATTTCTATGGCAAAACAAAACACCACGTATAGCTTTTAAAAAACTATATCTTCCCAGGCGCGAAGGGGGCATCAGTCTCCCTCATATTAGAATCTATAATTTAGCATGTCTGCTTAGAACCAGTCTAGATTGGATCACACAGTCCTCCCAATACTCCAACTTTTCTTTGGAATCTGACATGGCTCACCCGTATTCATTAGTGGCACTTCTACACTGCAGGTGGAAGTCAGTTCCCCCTCCTTTTCAACATAACCTCCTACTAAGAGATACTGCAATAGCATGGAGAGAAACCAGGAAGCTGCTCAAGGTTTCTCCTTTCATGTCAAGCCACCTTCCAATTCAGGGGAATCCGGTTTTCCCTCCAGGTTTGGAACACAAACCCTTCACCATTTGGGAACAAAAAGGCCTCACAAAATTTTCCACCCTCTGCAATATTACGATGGGACGGCCATTACCCTTTGCCAACAAAGCGGAAACCTTCTCTCTACCCATAACACATGCTTTCCACTATGGTCAATGCATCAGCTTTTTAAAGGACGCATGTAAAGAAGATAGCCAAAGGTTTCAGCCTAACATCATTGACCAAATGATCCTGGATGACTCCTACAAAATCTCGGACATATACAAACCTCTTTTACACAAGTCCTCTCTTCCCCTCTCATCCTCATCTGTCGAAAATTGGCGCAAAGACTTCCCGGACCCGAACCTAGTGGAGAAAATTCTACAAGGCCTCAACACCGTGCATAAGCTGACACCAAACAAAATCTGGAGAGAAACCCAACTGAAAATAGTTCACAGAGCTTACATGCCTTTCTTATCTTCAAAATCAGATCAGAGCAAAGCCTTTTGCCCTGTATGTAATCTACCGAAGCCATCTCTGACTCATCGCTTCTGGAACTGCTCCTACATCTCTACCTTCTGGGACCAGGTATTATCCTACATCTTTGAAGTAACCTTGTTAAAATTACCAAAGGACCCGCTACTCCTCATCTTTGGCCATTGGGATCCTAAACTGTTACCTTTGTCCCATACCACTACAAATACAGGTCACACAGGAATCTCAAAACCTCTCAGCCCCAACATCACCCACATCAAACGAGAGCTTCTACATCTCCTTATCAAAGACCATCTAAACACGGATTTCAAACAAGAAAAATCTAAAGCCAACTTCTACTCCAAATGGCATTCCTTCATGCTCTTCTCTCTCTCCCAGGAGGAAATAGCCAACTTCAGTCAATCCTCGTTCTCATATTTCGACTCTTATCCTCCAATCCCAAAAGAGGCGACCTCCACCTCCCAAAGGGCACCCTCCACCTAAAGTCCTTAACACAGATCACTGACTCTGCCCTTATTAAATTATCTTTAGATTATCTTCATCATTAGATTATCACTAGCTAACCGCTTTAGCAATATGTACCTAGACAATTTTCTATGCTTCAACCTTGCAGTCCCCCCCCATTATGCTTTACCTATTACCCTACCTCCCCCCCGCTTTGTGTTACATTTCCCTTTGTTTCTGTTATTACCTAGCTAATGTTAGGGTTTCTATAAACAGATCCATCCAGGTATCTACCATTACTAATCCGACATTGTAATGTTACGATCTGTTTGTTAGCTGTTATCCAGCCATCCCTTCCTGGTATATAAGTGTATATCCCTCAGGTAAACACGAGTATGTACCTAAGTTCCATTAACTATGTAAAATATTTTACTAAAACGGCTGTATATTGTTTGTACGCTTTGAAAATCTAAATAAAATCTTTTGAAAAAAAAGAAAAAGCTGGGGTTAGAAGCTCATTGGTTTCTATGCAGAAGTGAGCCTGATTTTGCACTTTCCAGTTTTAATAAATAAACCCCATTGTGTACTTAAAAGTGGGGTATGCCTGTATTGCAGGGGTCTCAAACTGGCGGCCCTCCAGCTATTGCAAAACTACAAGTCCCATGAAGCATTGCAAGGCTGACAGTTACAAGCATGACTCCCAAAGGCAGAGGCATGATGGGACTTGTAGTTCCGGAACAGCTGGAGGGCCACCAGTTTGAGACCCCTGCTGTATTATATTTGGATTACCTTTCCAGAGTGTTATCTTTCTCCCTGGGCATCTGCCTGGTGAGGATATTAGTATAAAATATTCTTTCTTTTTGGAGCATTGGCTCAGTTGGGGACATGTTTTGGAAGCGCGGAACTTTAGCTGCACTGCTGGAGGGTGCTTATCCAGAGGGATCTGGGTAAAAAGTTGGCTGCCTGGAGGAAACACCTGTTAAAAGTCTTCTATGCTGAAGAGTGTCAAAGAGGGTCTGGGTATAAACTACTGCTGGACATTGCTAGAATGATTCATTGCCCACAAATCAAGGTGCCCATGTCTGCTCTGAAGGAGTCATGGGTCAGATTGAATAGAGACAAATCCATTGCAACCTCAAAAGGACTGTGACTACCTCTTACAGGGTTTTCGATCTGTCTGGCTGCACTTTCAGAACAGAAAACACCAAGAGGCTGCTGTTAAAGGATCTACTACTACCAGAATAACAATTCTATTTCTGTACTCTGTTTGCATATCCCGCACCCTAGATCTTTCTCCCAGAGTTGAAGTTAGCAATAAATATGCAAAAAGACAACTGCAAGGCACTGGATGACGACGGTTTGTTTATTGAAGTGTATAAACTGTATACTAAAACTATATTGCCTTACCTGCTTAAAATATTTCATGCAACACATGGGAATAAATGTCTACCCCAGTTGACTAAGGCTAACATTATATTCCTTTTAAAAACAGATAAAAACCCTGCAGACCTGGCTTCATATGGGCTTATCTTTCTCCTTAAAAGCGATGTAAAGATCTTAGCCAAAGTCCTGTCGCTTAGATTGAATAAGGTAATTTCTTCTATCATACACTCAGATCAGTCCAGCTTCATGCCACGAAAATCTACAGCAGTGAATTTTTGTAAAATCTTTGTTAATATTGACTCTGAAGTGGACAACATGGGCGTGAGGGCACTGTTATCGCTGGATGCTGCCAAAGCATTCAATAGCGTAGAATGGCAATATTTGTAGGCCATCCTGTCCAAAATTGGGTTTGGGGCAGTATTTATTTTATGCTTTATGACTGACCAACAGCAGCTATTAGGGGGCCAAGAGATTGTCACCTACATTTTGTTTGAGCAGGGGTACTTGACAGAGATACACTGTCTCCTTTACCTTTTACCCTTGGTGGTGTCCATGTGATTGAACATTGATATCACAGACCCCAAATACTGCAGAATCCACAACAAAATCATGCTTTATGCTGACGGCACTATGTTATTGTATGGTGACACCTCCACTCCATTAAAGCAGCTATTCACACTAATACACAGTTTGAAGAATACTCAAACCCCACCATCAAATGGTCTATATCTGCTTTAATGTTATTGAATGGAGACCCCCACCCCTAGCTCAGGCATGTCCAATGCCTTTTACTTAGTCCTTTAAATACCCGGGTGTAAAACTTACTCCATGATTCATAGATTTTTGGCACATGAATATCTCACCCCTGTTGGCGCACTTCAGGGTTAAAATTTAAGAACTTAAACAGGCTATAGCTGTTCCTGATGTGCAAAATTAATCCTATGAAGATGATTTTATGCCTCAACTCTTTTATTTCCTCCACCATATTCTGATGGTTTTCCATCTTTAAAGTTTTTTTTGTGGTTAATTATATTTTAGATCATTATTGTGGCATCTCAAGGCTCCACAGGTGCAGTTAGAACACCTACAGATACCTAAGGACAAAGGGGGCCTGGCTGTGCCTAACCTGTGGCTATATTATATGGCCGCATAATTACAATATCTCATAGGAGGTATGATTAAACCTACACAGAAAACTGCCTATCCATTGGAATCCACTATCAAAATTCTAATACAGTATATACCACTAAATTGGTGGATATCCTCTTAGGACTGGAAGCACTAGCATTTAAAAAAACACTAACATGCTTTTCCCCACTTATGGGCTTATACGAAAAGTCTGGTATAAAGCTAACTAAATCAATAGGTGTCAGGTTTCACACAATACAGCCCAATTTGCCACAATGCCATGTACCCTGAATTAGTTAAACTTCAACACGGCCCTAAGTGGCGAGAGTTTTGAATTATCCACTTGCATTATATCTTTAGGGATAGTTTGCTACATACTTTTGCTGACATACAGGGTACTTTTTCATCTTCCTCACTATATGTCCTTCTATCATTTACAACTGCAATATGCAATGAGAACCCAGGAGCAATATACTTTGTGGCACCAGTTCCCAACCCCAATATTTAACCTAATGGAGATTACCATGACTACTAAAGGGGTTTATTTCTAGATGCTACACCATGTTATTGACAGAGTTTTTTTTTAAAATATCGTTGCCTAAGGGTAATGAGGCAGTGAGAAATGGATGTTGGGCCTTTCAAGGAAGATCAGTGGGAAAAGGCTTTTCTGGGGGTTCAAAAGTGCTCCCTCAATGTAACTCAAAAATGTATGCAGCTGTATATACTCTTCTGGTTTAGCTATACCTCCTTGAAACTCTTAAAAATTGGTATCCCTAAAGATCCCACATTTAGTCATCTACTGTGGAGATGCCCAAGTTGTATATGTATTGGGCAGGAGTTGTGCGAACTCTAAACACAGTGTTTCAGGACTACATCTAAACACTGTATACTAGGCATATTAGACACTTTGAAACTACCTACATGTGTGAGGGAAGCAATAGAAAGGGCCATGTTCCAGGCCCACAGGGTCATTCTGATACTTTAGAAGTCAGGGTACCCTCCCACTCAAAGAATGGTTGCAGTACATGGGTGAAACACTCAGATTGGAAAGATACATTTACCAACACAAGGGCTGCCCCCCAAAAAATTGAAAAAATCTAGGCCCCATGGCTAGATACCCCAGGTCTGAGCCCAATCGATTTGGTAGTAGGCAGGATCCTACACAACTGATACACAACTATGACCACCATATTGCCTTATTTAATATTGATCTGCTTGTGTGAGCCCATGGTCATTGCCACCTCTCAGTAAGTCAATTTCACTGTGGAGTAAATCATTAACTCAACTTGCAATCCTGTTATGAAACTTGTTATACAGTATACAAATGTACATGTACAGTATGTTCCAAGCAGTTGATTTGGCCATACCTAATGTTTTTGCTATCTCTCTGATGGGTTTGTTTTGTTTTTTTCAGCCTAATGATGGCTTGCTTCACTGATAGTGACAGCTCTTTGGATCTCATACTGAGAGTTGACAGCAACAGATTCCAAATGCAAATAGTACACTTGAAATGATCTCTGGACCTTTTATCTGCTCCTTTTAAATGGGATAATGAGGGAATAACACACACCTGGCCATGGAACAGCTGAGCAGCCAATTGTCCCATTACTTTTGGTCCCTTAAAAAAGTGGGAGGCACATCTACAAACTGTTATAATTCCTACACCGTTCACCTGATTTGGATGTAAATACCCTCAAATTAAAGCTGAAAGTCTGTGGTTAAAGCACATCTTGTTTGTTTCATTTCAAATGCATTGTGGTGGTGTATAGAGCCAAAAAGATTAGAATTGTGCTGATGTCCCAATATTTATGGACCTGACTGTATATGGGCCTGCAAGCTCTGTTTTTGTATATTTTTCAATGTATTTGCTTGGGAACTAGCTGTTTTATAAACTCTTAATACAGTTTCTCTCATTTAAAAAAATAATGCAAAGAGGACTAAGATTACCACACCCAACTTATTTTTATCCCCACCATACATCAAGAACTCAACCCTAAGATGGAAATGTTAGCCTAACACACTGCTTAGAGGTCATTCTATACAATTCCAAGAGGAAGAGAGCTACACAGAGTGAAAAAAGCTGCTTTTTTGTATTGAAATTGCTTACTTTGTTTTCACTGCAAATTTTTAGCTTCTCACAGTGTGCATTAAAAGCTGTAGCAAGTCAGATAAAGAATGACTCACCACAAATGTCTGGATGGGGTTCCTGGAGCCAATTATTGAGCTAGGCACAGGACTTGTTCCCCAGCACTGGTATAGTAACACGTAGTAGTATGTGTGGTTGAATGCCTGTGAGCCTGGGTCATTGTTTTTATGTTGCTTTGGACAACATTGTTATGAGAGTTTTTAATTGTGGTGTGGCTGGTCTGACCTCCTTTTTCTACAATTTGTAATATTTGAAAAAAAAACATTGATTGATTTATACATATGCTGCGATGTGTTCCTTTTGGAGCCCCCTTTTTATTTCCCGCCTGTGTTACTTTACCAGTGCTGGGGAATGAGTCCTGTGTCCAGATAAAGCCAGCCCCATTTCCCGGCTGGAGGACATTTAGCATCATCTAGCCTTTTCCTCTCTAGACTTATTGTCTCTGACCTACCCCTTTCATTCTTTGGATTTAAGTTATTTCAATCATAGAGGCTAAACATCACATGTAGGTATTAACTAGGGAAGTTTTAATGCAAATGCAGCCTGCCAAGGAATGCTAACTCCCCCAGAATAATATCCACTCATCAAGGCATTTTGATATTTGCAAAACTACTCCCAAGCACCCACTGCTTGCATTAGAGCCAAGGAAACTATACTATATTTTTCTGTGTTTATGTTTTATAACAATAACACTTACATGCATTTTTGCATATCCACCAAAAATGCATAATAGTGAAAAATGCTTTAGTAAAATGATTCTTATACATTATTACATGTAACTGCTATATGATTGAGATTGTTGTAAAGATTGCTATGGAGAGTGGAAGCTATGATCATATGATTACCATAACGCTTCTGGATATAGTATATAAGAAAGCCTCTGATGCCCCACTCTACAACAAATACCACTGAAAGTTTGTGTAAATCAAAAAATTATATGCATTTTTTACCTTAGTTTATTGGGGTAGATGTTTTGGCCTTATTTAGTTTTCTTTGGCACTGGCATTGCCACTTTTAGAGGATTTATCTTAAAGCGGGATTCCGTCCCTAAAACACTGTAGCTGCTGACTTTAAATAAGTACTTACCTGTCCTGGGTGCCCACGATGTCGGCCGCACGAGGCCGACCCGTCCCTCGGCTCTCGGGTCCTGGAACCGCCATCCTAAGTAAGGGAAACAGGCAGTGGAGCTTTGCGGCTTCACTGCCAGTTTCCTACTGCGCACGCGCAAGCGGCGCGGCGATCTGGGAATGGCTCCGTGGTTTTCTGGGAACACACACAGTTCCCAGAAGGCAACGGGGACGCTCAGCTAGGAGCAGAACCGCGGATAGGAAGAGGCAGATTAGGAAGACTGCCTAGCAACAAGGGTTCAGGTAAGTTTAAATTTTTTTTTTTTTTTTTTTTTTTTAATTTTTTTAGGATTTTTGGTGATTTTTTTTTTTTTTTTCAGGGTGGCTCTCCACTTTAAGTTAGAACTGCTCCACTACCCGTACAAGTCTATGGGAAAGTAAAAGGCAGCTGAAGCAGGTCAAATGCAGGTTAGAAGAATATCAACTGCACCTTTTAGTGAAAGCACAGGAAAGAAAGGGGAATAAGTGGACAAGGAAGTGGAGATAAGCTAGACTGCTTCATGCATCCTTCTTGATTGATGGAGGACAGTTGCAATGTAAGCTATTTTCATTAGTGTGTTCTTGTTCTATGTATACCATGAAACATGCAGAAAAGATGCAGGGAACACAAATGAATTAGCATACAACAAATTAATAATAATTAAAAAAATGGATCGTATCCGTATAATATTAATGTACAAAAAAAAACACTGGCAACATGATATTTGAAAATAAAAATAGAAGCTAAAAGCAAGATGATAATTAAGTAAATAGGTGGAGACAAGAATAGAAGTAAAATTAAAACATTGCAAGGACCATATGTAGCCTCTTTCGCAAACCCTCATAAAACACTTTATTGCAATGTGAGCATAAATCAAAAATTAAAAAAAACCCTTATGCCGCGTACACACGGTCGGACTTTCTATCCTACTTGGTCCGGCACACTTTCCGACGGACTTTGTCCGCCAGGTGCGCCGGACTTTAAAACGGACGGACTTGCCCACACACGCCCGGACTTTCCGGCGGGCTAAGTCCGCCCGTCTTTCCGACGGACTTTCGCCAGAGTTACGGCGGACTTTCAGAATGAACGGACTTGCCCACACACGGACAAGTCCGTTCATTTTGAACGTGACTCAGGTGCGACGGGACTAGAAAAGGATGTCAATCTTGCCGCTTTTATCGGCGAGATTGACACCTTGCGAGCCCCGTCGCGGGGCATACCAGGCCCTTAGGTTTGGTATGGATTATAAAAGGAACCCGCAGGGCGCCCCCCTCCCCCAAAGCACCCACCCCCATGTTGAGGGCATGCGGCCTGGTACGGTTCAGGAGGGGGGGGGGGGCGCTCGCTCGTCCCCACCCCCTTTCCTGACCGGTCAGGCTGCGTGCTCGGATCGGGGTCTGGTATGGATTTTAGGGGGGACCCCACGCCGTTTTTTCGGCGTCGGGGGTTCCCTTTATAATCCATACCAGACCTAAGGGCCTGGTATGCCCTGCGCTCGCCTCAATAGGAAAATTTGTTTTTCCTATTGCAGCGAGCGCGAGATGCAATACCCTGCCCCTGTGTCGTATCTGGTTTGTCGGACCAGCATACACACGAGCGGGCTTTCCGTCGGACCAGCACACACACGAGCAGACTTTCCGCCCGAAACTGAGTCCGACTGAAAGATTTAAAACTTGTTTCAAATCTAGGTCCGGCGGGCTTTTGGGAAGAAGTCCGCCGGAAAAGTCTGCCGGCGCCCACACACGGGCGTATTGTCCGGCAGGCTCTGGTCCGCCGGACCAAGTATGCCGGAAAGTCCGACCGTGTGTACGCGGCATTATAGATACCTTGGTCTTAGCTGAACTTCTGTTATTTCCCTTGTTCCTACCATACAAAAAGCCAATCATGCAATTTATCAGTTTTGTTACCAGTACCTGGATACCCTACTTTGGCAAAACCACCTGAAATCTGATAGTTGTGGTCAAACAGTCAAGAAAATATTAAAAGCTTCTGTGTGAAACTTAATGTCTGGGCATTAGTAACTGAGATGTACCACCATATTCAAAAATCTCTATATAATCTATTTATCAAAAAGAGAACTCAGCAAAGAATCATTAGGAATCCAGATTTTAACTCATGAGGCCAGTAAATATAGCAAGAGCAAGCACCAGTCATATTATAATATCTGATATTACTTTCTTGATTTTATAAGCACCAAATAAGAATAGACTAGTGGCACTGTATATGTATAGTTTGCATGGGTTTACCAATGATGATTTAGCCTTGACCTAGTTTCAAACCTGTTATCATTTTCAGCTAGGTATTTTTTTCCTGTTAACTGCCCTAAGACATCCAAAATAAAGAGCAGGGGTCTTGTTTATTATATGTGTTTGAGATTTACTGGTCAGATTAATACTGTATAAAAAAATGCAGATTGCCGCTTCATTGTGAATCAAGCCCCTGAAATCATTTCATACAGCCAATTTTGTCACTCTAGAGTTACAAAATTACTTTGCAAGCCAAAGACTGTGAAGCATATTTTGCAATGCGCATGTAAGCTTTAAGCACATGAAATCCACATTTAGGAAAAACATGATGTTCAGTATAGTAAGAAGTGAATCCATCAAAACTGGAATTAAAAGTGAAAAAAAAACTAAAATTGACCTTTTTTTCTTTTTTATAAGTAGGCCCCATAGCTGTGGGCCAAATCAATTATCTCAACACAATAGACAAAGTTTTTTCACAAATACAATGAGCATAGGATAAACAGTGAGCAGGAAATACATAGTTTACGGTCCACTGGAGGGAGCAATAATACAGCTTGGTTCCGGGGCTGAAGTGATTAATGAAGGTCACAATTTATGTTCTTAGCAGGGCAATTAAAAGGTCCTTCTTAACCACTTGCTGCCAAATCACGTACATGTACATCATTTTTGGGAAGTAGTTGTACCAGGATGATGCCTGCAGCTAAAGGGAACACCTCTGTACCGGTTTTTTAGAGCAGACGATCAGCTTTTGCAGTCAGGCCCATAAATATTGGGACATCGACACAATTCTAATCTTTTTGGCTCTATACACCACCACAATGGATTTGAAATGAAACAAACAAGATGTGCTTTAACTGCAGACTTTCAGCTTTAATTTGAGGGTATTATCATCCAAATCAGGTGAACGGTGTAGGAATTACAACAGTTTGTATATGTGCCTCCCACTTTTTAAGGGACCAAAAGTAATGGGACAGATTAACAATCATCCCTCAAACTTTCACTTTTTAATACTTGGTTGCAAATCCTTTGCAGTCAATTACAGCCTGAAGTTTGGAATGCATAGACATCACCAGACGCTGGGTGTTCTGCCAGGCCTCTACTGTAACTGTCTTCAGTTCCTGCTTGTTCTTGGGGCATTTTCTCTTCAGTTTTGTCTTCAGCAAGTGAAATGCATGCACCAATGGTCTACATCTTGTGGTGAACCCTCTATATTCACTCTGGTGAAGTCTTCTCTTGATTGTTGACTTTGACACACATACACCTACCTCCTGGAGAGTGTTCTTGATCTGGCCAACTGTTGTGAAGGGTGTTTTCTTCACCAGGGAAAGAATTCTTCGGTCATCCACCACAGTTATTTTCCTTGGTGTTGCTGAGCTCACCGGTGCGTTCTTTCTTTTTAAGGATGTTCCAAACAGTTGATTTGGCCACACCTAATGTTTTTGCTATTTCTCTGATGAGTTTGTTTTGTTTTTTCAGCCTAATGATGGCTTGCTTCACTGATAGTGGCAGCTCTTTGGATCTCATATTGAGAGTTGACAGCAACAGATTCCAAATGCAAATAGCACACTTGAAATGGACTCTGGACCTTTTATCTGCTCCTTGTAAATGGGATAATGAGGGAATAATGCACACCTGGCCATGGAACAGCTGAGCAGCCAATTGTCCCATTACTTTTGGTCCCTTAAAAAGTGCGAGGCACATATACAAATTGTTGTAATTCCTACACCATTCACCTGATTTGCATGTACATTCTCACAAATTAAAGCTGAAATTCTGCAGTTAAAGCACATCTCACAAAGATTAGATTGATTAGATTGTGTCGATGTTCCAATATTTATGGACCTGACTGTATACTATGTGGTTATATCAATGAGAGCTCGTATTTTCTTGGTTTTATTTTGTAAATATCTTTTTCTTGTAATATGTTTGTAATAATCTGTATTTTATAAGATTATGTAATGTTCCTTTTCTGGTACCATTAAAGTCCGCTCAAATGGTCCTATATTTTTTAAATAGGTATCTACTTACTCAGCGTAACATCTTTCACAATATACAAAAAAATTGCGTTTGAAAAACCGCTGTGCAAATACTGTGTGACAGAAAATATTGATGTTATTTTAAGAGTTTCTGCTAAAAAAAAAATATATCATTTTTGGGTGTTCTAATTTTCTAGCAAAAAATACAGATTTTAACTTGTAAACAACAAGTGTCAGAAATAGGCTTGATCTTGAAGTGGTTAAAGAGATTATAAAGGTAACATTTAAGTAAAAAAAATAACAAACATGTCTATACTTACTTGCTCTGTGCAATGGAATTGTAATGAAATTGCACAGAGTCCCTGCAAACCACCTCTTCTGGGGTGTCCTGCCAGTGCTCCTGGCCCCTCCTCTCTGTCCAGTATGGGAAGCAGCTTGCCATGGGGGCATTCGTGTGTACTCACTCCCGAGCCCCGCTGCTGTGTCCATTGACACAGACTGCAGGACTCGGCTTTGCCCCCCGCTTCGTCGTCAATGGCTTTGATTGACAGCACTGGCAGCCAATGGCCAGCACAACCCAGAAATGAGGGGAGAGAAGAGCTGCAGACATGCACAGCGCCGGAACGAATGAGAGCACAGGTAAGTAAATGGGGGTGTGAGGGGGGATGCTGATGCCTAAACTTTTTTCATCTTAATGCAAGCAGTGGTGTATCCACCATGGGTGCAGGGTGGTCACTGCACATGGGCCTCCAAGGGGGGGCCCACTAGGACCTGACCCACCTTGCATACATGGATGATACTACGGGGATGATCATTGCAGTGCTGGGGACCCATCTTTTCATCCAGAGGACGCCGAATTGAGGGGGGGCACTGCTGCTGACAGGTAAACTAACAGCTGTATCACCGCTCCTGTGGCCACTTCTCCACATCTGGAAGAGGGATGCTGGGGATGCCCGTGCAGTAACTTCCACCAGTAACTTCCTATGCTGGGCTCTGCAATAAATGATTCGTGAGATCCTCTGAGCTATCACTGCACTGGTATCCCCGGCATCCCTTTAGATGAGAAAAATCAGCCCAGAATAAAAGTGAGAGAGGGGAGGATTCTTTTAAACAAGATGCCAGATGGATCAAGAAGCCAGGTAAGGAGCACCAGTGCCCCCTCCCCCAATAACTGGCAGTGCCCCCCAATCTGCCCCCACTAAGCACCAAGACCTCCATCTCCCCTGACTGAGCACTTGAAGACAAAGCTGTATGCTTTTAGGCAGGTATGCAGGGGCGGGGATGGGGGCCCCCCATCAGGTAAGCTGTAGGGGGCCCCATGATTTCTAACAGCGGTCTTGCTGTAACTGCCCCCCACCCACTGCACCGATCACTCTCCACCGGTCCTTACCTGGCCCCCCATGTCCTCCTCAAGCCCCCAGTGTCCTTCGCTACTGCCCTACTGATACCATTCAATAACCCCGCAAAAAAGCATTTAAAAAAAATGAAAAATAAAAAACAAAAAAAATTAAATTGTAAAAAAAAATAAAATAAATAAAAATAATAACTAAGAACTACTGACACCGTCCACTGCCCTACTGACACCATCCTGTACATACTACCCACCGCCATACACTCCACACTCCTCTCCCTGCACATACTACCCATTGCTATACACTCCGCACTACTCTCCCTTTACATACTACCCACCGCTATACACTCTGCACTCCTCTGGAGCTCACTCTTGATCTTGCACACAGGCCCACTCATTTCATGATACACTGAATGCAAGAAATATATTACGGTAAAAAATGTTTAAATTTTAGTACCACATTAATCAACTTCAATTCAATGCAACAAAGCCTATATACCAGCTAAGGCTTGCTATTTTCAGCCATGTATTGTAACTGTAAATTTTAAATTTAATTTGACTCAGCTGGAAATAACTGTAATTTTTTTTTAAAATAAGGTTACATATCCTCGTGTAGTAGCTTTGTGACCTGAGTCTTTTGCATAAGTAATCACTTTTAATTTGGAGCTGACCTCCCTCCACAACCCCCCCTTCCTCATTCCTGACCACAAGATGTCCTCAATCTTCTGGGTTCAATGATGCTCAGCGCCATTCAACCTGGAAGACCAAGGACCCTATTCTGAAAGTACCTATGCCACCCTTTACTCTTTCTGTTCTGGTGCACCTGCACCAGCATGGATAACCAGTGACAAAGAGAACTCCGAAGCATCACGTGACCTGAAAACATCAGAAAAGGTAGAAATAAAAACAAAAACTATGTGTGGATAACTTTACTACCTTACTGAATAAGTCTACGACTGCTTCATAAACTGCAAAGGCCATGTGTTTATAATGACTATGGCATTTAAATAAGCTTATCTTTATTAATATACAGAAGAGTTATGTTACTGAGAGCTATGCTTAAGAGTTATTCTAGAGTTATGAGTGAATCTCATTACTTTAAACATTACGTGACCAACACATTTCTGGCTGCAGCAAATAAGAAATTTTTTTTCAGTGCAGTTTTCATACAGGCATACATGTTTTTCTTAATCAAGTGTTTTTTGATTACTGTAGATTTGGCTGGGTGATAAAATGCCAAGGGTAGCTGTTTGCTGTTCGACTGTTTAAATATTGTGTGGTTACTGTAGATAGTAATTTGGTTATTTGATAAAAATAAAATGTGTTATTGAAGCAGTTTGATTAAATTGTAAGCTCTGAAATGCCAATTTTTGACCAAATCATCCTGAAAAAAATATCCATTACATTTGTATAATGCAGCAAATTTTGCATTTGACAATAAAAAAAGTTTACAGATGAGTAAAGTCAATTAACTGCTGAAAATAAGCTCATATGATAGACAATTTAGAAATGCTACAATGATTAATGTACCCATTTTAAGGAACTCCTCATAAAAGAATGATTTTTTTTCAAAGATCCATTTGACCAAGGCTGGCCATACATTAAAGTGTTACTGAACCCAGGACCCTGCACCTTTTCTCATCAGCAGTTAGATCAGTTTTGTGACTTCTATCAGTGTCTAGTTAAAGCTTGTAGGGGGGGAGTTTTTATTCTCCCATGAATGTCCTATGAGGATGCAGGACCCCTGACCCTCTGTCAGTTCAGTGCTGATTGGACCTGTGCTGATCACATGCACTCTCCCAAGGGAAAAAAAATCTCGAGCAATACACACCAAACTGAGCATGTGCAGATTGTGCCCTAGCCTCTGTGCTATCCAGAGATGGTTTGGGGACTCTGGAAGAGGGGGAGGATCAGAGAAGACAGGGTCACACAGCCTTTTTAGACAATGCAGAGGCTCAACCCCTTAGGTTCTGCATATACAGACTGATATTACTGTTGAGGGTTTAGTAACACTTTAAGCTATTTTATTTCCTTCTACCACAGGTGGAAGGAAAGAAAATCATATGATTTCCCTATCAATACATTCAATGTTAATGGAAAAATAATTTTCACTGTGCTATTGTATTCTGATAGCAGGAGGTTTCTCTGCCATCAGAATACAATGATTACTGCTACCAGATATAGGCAGCAGCAGTAATTGTACAAAAAAATGACAGGCTGGTTGTACTGAACTCAATTGATAGATCAATTTCAGTACAACCAGCCTGTCCTTAGATGGATCGAAGGCCAAATTTCGATCCATCTATGGCCAGCTTCAGCAACCATTGTAAATTCCACTTTTCTTGCTATCAATAAGACTGTCTTAGATTAATACATTTGTAGCAAAGAAAAATCTGATTTTTTTGTCTCCTTTGTCCACTAATGTCTTATTCTTACAGTACGTCACCAGGGTGACTTGTATTATTGTCCCTATTTTTCTTTCCATGTTTTAAGCTGAATTACCTCTGCAGTGTTACATTGCAGATCAAAATTATCAACAGTGTGCTTGAAATGGCTGCAAAAGATAATACATTAAAAATATTGAATCATAGAAAGAGAAGTCAGCAGCAAACAAAAAAAAATCAAACACTTGTATTTCAAAAGTAGGTGTCCTCACAAGAAATTAGTCATGACAAATAATAATTAATATATGTATTACTGTTTGACATCTAGGTGCCACGGCATGCCTACGGACAGCTTGATTTCACAAAACAAAAACAAACAAAAAGTTTTAAGCTAGCAAAGTAATATGAAACTGTCATATAACATAATACAAGCAGAATTTTCTATTGAATACATTTGCATCGATATTGCATTATTACATTGGAAGTAAGACTTAACTAAAGCCTGCAGCTGCATAGGGCAATAAAGGCTTCTTTTAATGTTCATTTACTGCTTAAAAGAGAAGTTTGGGTTTTTCTTTCTTTAAATCATACTTACCTAGGTAGGTGCAGCTTCAGTGCAATGCTGCATCTGTCCCCCACCATCTCTAAGGGTGAGAACTGAGCGATCAAACACCGATGATTGCTTAGTTCTCCCCTCACTGAGAGCTGGTGACTGTCCGTCACCGCAGTCTGCTCTGCCCACGCTCACTGGAGCGCTGGGCTGTGGAGGGGGTGGGAGCAGCTGGCTCAAACTCTCAGTGGCTCCAGGCCATATGGTCGATATCCCCAGCCAGGGCCGGCTCTGTGATGTCAGGTGACAGTGGGCTTCAGCCCGCTGTCAGCTTAAAATGGGTCACAGGAGTATAGAATGAACTGCACTCCTGTGATCCACAGGAGAAGTACAGCCAAACGAGCATTGGCTGTACTTCTCCTTTAGGCCGGGTTCACACATGTGTGGCCGTGGGTTCATGCCTGAGGTCCTGTACACCGGTTCAGGTGCGATTCAGGTCTGTATTTTAACCTGAATTAGCACCTGAACTGGACCTAAAGACGCACCGGACCCTTTTTCAATCCTGACTGTGGCTGCCCCAGACATGTATGAACCAGCTCTATTGAGAGCTGGTCACACTTTCCTGTCATGCGAGTTGGATGCAGAGAAAGCCACATCCAATTTGCTTTTGTGTGAACCCAGCCTTAATAAAAAATATGTAGTTTGTGCTTTTCTGCCATGGGGACATTTGCTAGATTTTTTTAGGTGTCACAGTGACAGTCAGTGAAGGAAAATCTCTCCCGTGCTGTCATATGTAACTCTTCTCTGCTCTATCAAAAATTGGAAGAATGCTTTTGAGGGAGTAATGCCGCGTACACACGAGCGGACTTTATGGCGGACTTTGCCCCGGCGGACTTTTCAAAGTACTTTACGACAGACTTTCTGAATGAACGGACTTGCCTACACACAATCCACCAAACTCCGTCAAATTCGTACATGATGACGTACGACCGGACTAAAACAAGGAAGTTCATAGCCAGTAGCCAATAGCTGCCCTAGCGTGGCTTTTTGTCCGTCGAACTAGCATACAGACGGCAGACTTTTCGACCGGACTCGATTTCGACGGATTAATTTAAAACATGTTTCAAATCTAAGTCCGTCCAACTTTTGAGCAAACAAAGTCCGCTGGAGCCCACACACGATTGAATTGTCCGACGAAATACAGTCCGCCGGGCAAAGTCTGCCGTAAAGTCCGCTCGTGTGTACGCGGCATTAGGCTTTAAGGGTTGCCAAGAAATTGTCAGGACAAGCATTTTACACTTTTTCCACAGTAAAAGGTTGACCTTTGTCTGGGGCATGTCCAAATTAGTTTTTAGAATGAATGCAATTTCTTTACTTTGTCAGTCATAAATATGATTTTATTTTTAATTTTTTTACCATGTTCACAACCAGCAATACACACAAATGGAAAATACTCAAATATACAAATTTAAGTTTACCATATTTTCTAAGTTCTGGGGAAAAATAGTGCAACTACACTTGCAGAGTGCACAGTCTATGTGCCCGATTACAATTATATGATTAATTTATGTATAATGTTTGAATCAGCAGTTACTAATTTTGGCTTATGAGACAGTTAATATATGTACCAGAAAATTGTAGAATTATTTCAAGAGAATGCTGTACATTCAAGTCAACTTTCCCTTAACTCAGTGTAATATGATTATGGCAAATAATTACCTTGCCATTTGCTTTTCCGTTAATGTCATTGTTATAGTATTTCTAAAGTGGATGAAACACTAATAAGTTACTTTATAAATTAAAATAAAATATAATTTGCCATCTAGCTCCAAATCACTATTTTAAACTACTGCTTTTAAATGGAAATAATTCCTCTTTTAGTGCTTAATGTAACGTATGATCATGTCAAGGTTTGCATAACTAATATTGTTCTTCCCTGTTGTAGAAACAAATCCAGTGCTTGTATTACACTGTGTTTGAGAGATTTATCCATATTGATAGATTTATTTCAGCACATTAGGTTTAAATTCTAGTATTTCCCTGCTTTGTGTATATTTTGAACTCATATTTTAATCAATGCAGTGTGGAGATTTAATATCATTTGTCTCATGCCTGCATTAAACAGCTTTCTTCTGGCTGTATCATACATTTACAATGTAAATCACCTAATTTTTTTAAAAACGATTCTACTATTTTATGTACTAGATTTCTATTACCTAGATTCACATCTTTCAATTCCCTGACTCTATTATGCACCCAGTGTGTAACTGACAAACTTAATGGATTTTTCCCCACAATATTTACCAGCTTCCTACATGAATATTAATATTGCATAAAAGGTTAAATGCTCTATGTTTTTGTTTGAGGATAACCATGGTAAAAGATTTTTCTTGACCAGCTAATGGACTATAGCTGTGTCAGTAAATTAACATTGCTTAAAATTAATAGACAGTAACATCACTCATATTTCTTCTGAATTCATACAAGGTGATATATTGAAGTTTCCTCTGTGTAAATTAAATTTTTTAAGCTGCCTTCATTAGATGCTTTATTGAAAGGGTAATTTGCAGTACCTTTTTCAATTGCTTTTTAGGCAGGTTCACATTGTTAAAATTGGGCCATTTAGACCTTACCTGCCATGATAAGGATTCTTATTCACTTAAGTCTACAAGAAAATTATTCTGACAGCAAGGTGACTGCATCAGCACATATTTGAAGTAATCATTGACTACATCCACATTGTTACCAACAACATCCATAAATTTGGCTCAGATATTTGATTTACATAAAATGAATCAAAGAAATAGGTTAAACTGTGCTATACAATTTGTTTGCTTTTTTGCCCTTCAGGTCTGGTATGGATTTTAAGGGGAACCCCGTGCCAAAATGTTAAAAAAAATGGTGTGGGGTCCCCCAAATATCCATACCAAGCCCTTCAGGTCTGGTATAATTTTTAAGGGGAACCCCATGCCAAAATGTTAAAAAAAATGGTGTGGGGTGCCCCCAAAATCCATACCAGGCCCTTCAAGTCTGGTATGAACTTTAAAGGGAACCCCCGTGCCAAAATGTTAAAAAAATGGTGTGGGGGTCCCCCCAAAATACATACCAGACCCTTATCCAAGCATACAACCTGGCAGGCTGCAGGAAAAGGCCACATGCCACATGCCCTCAACATGGAGAGGGTGCTTTGGGGTAGCCCCCCAAAGCACCTTGTGCTCATGTTGATGGGGACAAGGGCCTCATCCCCACAACCCTTCCCAACCCTTGGTTGTGGGGGTCTGCAGACGTGGGGTTTATCACAATCTGGAAGCCCCTTTTAACAAGGGGGCTCCCAGATCCCAGTCCCACCATGTGAATGGATATGGGGTACAGTGTACCCCATACCCATTCACCAAAAAAGTGTCAAAAAAGTTAAAAAGACAGGGGACAGTTTTTGACAATTCCTTTATTAAAAAAAAACATGTCCCGCAATGTAAATCCATCATCAATTACGCTGCCTGAGAAAAAATAACGGAAAAACTCCGCCTCCATGGGAGGCATCCCACCTACTGCCGTCTTTTTGATTTGACAGCTGTTATATAGCCAAGGGCGGGGCCACCCAGTGATGTAAATGGGTGACCCCGCCCCTACTGACATCGCATAACGTTGCAGAAGGCACCCTGCCTTTGACCAATTATGGCTCTCTCAGCAGAGTGAGCTTGCATTGGCCAAAGCATGCATGTCAGTTGCATGCTTTGGCTAATCATCATACAGCAATGCACTGCGATCTCGCAGTGCATTATGGGGTGTTACGCAGCGTTTGAATTTCCTGCAAATGCTCCATATGTTCAGTTTGTTTTAGAACAAACGAACATCCCCACTCTTTACATCTGGAAAGAGATTTAACTACTTTAAGACCAGGCTTTTTTTGGAACTTTTTGCGTGCAAGTTTAAATTAGTATTTTTTTTCTAAAACCCCTAAACATTATATATATTTTTTTAGCAGAGACCCTAGAGAATAATATGGTGATCATTGCAGTATTTTATGTCACACTGTATTTGTGCAGCGGTCTTACAAACATAATTTTTTGGAAAAAATACACTTTTTTGAATAAAAAAAAAAAAACAAAACAGTAAAGTTAGCTCAATTTTTTTGCAATTTTTTTTGCATAATATGAAAGATAATGTTATGCTGAAAAAAACGATATCTAATGTCAATTAGACATTTTTACAGGTTACCTGTTTAGAGTTACAGAGGAGGTCTAGTGCTAGAATTATTGCTCTCCCTCTAGCGATTGGTGCGATATGTCACATGTGCGGTTTAAACGCCATTTACATACGTGGGCGTGAATTGCGTATGTGTTTGCTTCTCTGCGTAAACTCGGAAGGACATGGCGCTTTCAATTTTTTTTTTCCTTATTTATTTTACTTTACATTTTTTATTTTCACACTGTCCCTTTACATGTTTTAAAAAGACATAAGCATGACAGGGCCTCTTTATTGCAAGATCTGGGGTCAAAAAGACCTCACATCTCACATTTACACTTAAAAGCAAAACAACTTTGCCTTTAAGAGATGAAAAAAATCATGCTTTGAAGGTGGAAGTGACATCGGACAAGCAGATAGGGGGCTATCTTGCTCTCACTAGACTTCCTGCTTAGCCACGGATCAGATTGGATCGGCTTTGAGCTAACCGCCACCTCTCCTCCTGCCTGTAAAAGTGATACCGTGGCAGAATTGTCTGCAGTACAAGAAAATAGCAGGGCTAGTTGCTGTCATAACAGCGGTATTTAATGTCAAAATAATAATGTACATGTACTGTGGGTGGTGTAATCATTAGATATGGAAAGGGTTTTTCACAGTAAGAGCTGTGAAAATGTGAAAGAGACACCCTTAAGAGCTGGTTCTGGACAGTTCAGTAGATTGTTTAAAAAAAGGCATGGATTACTATCTAAATGTACATATTATACATACATAATACACTCCATCTCCTCCGCTCCCCTTCCTCTTTCTGTTGGGGTACCCCAAGGCTCCGTCCTTGGGTCTCTCCTTTTCTCACTCTATACCTCTTCCCTGGGCCAGTTGATAACCTCCCATGGATTCCAATACCACCTCTATGCCGATGACACACAGATCTATCTCTCCACTCCTCAACTCACCCCCTCTATCTCCTCACGGATCTCAAACTTGCTGAATGACATATCAGTATGGATGTCACACCACTTCCTCAAACTTAATCTTTCTAAAACTGAGCTTGTTATATTTCCTCCCTCACGGTCCCCCCCCCATGACTTCACCATTAATATCAACAACACAACCATTGGTCCCTCCACACATGGCAGGGTCCTGGGTGTAATCCTTGACTCTGACCTCTCCTTCAGCCCAATCACTGGCTAAATCCTGCCGCCTTAAACTCCGCAACATCTCCAGAATTCCACCCTTCCTGACTAAAGACACCACAAAGCAACTTATTCACTCCTTGATTATTTCCTGCCTCGACTACTGCAACTCTCTCCTTAATGGCCTACCCTTAAGCAGGCTATCCCCCCTTCAGTCTATTATGAATGCTGCTGCTAGACTAATACACCTCACTAATCGATCCGTGACGGCTGCTCCTCTCTGCCAATCCCTTCACAGGCTTCCCCTACCCCACCGTGTAAAATTCAAAATGCTAACCATAACATACAAGGCCATTCACAACATTGCCCCCATCTACATCACCAACCTCATCCGCCCCCTCCGCTCCTCCCAGGACCTCCTGCTCTCTAGCTCCCTTGTTACCTCCTCCCATGCTCGCCTTCAGGACTTTTCCAGAGCCTCTCCCATCCTCTGGAATTCCCTGCCCCAGTATGCCCCCTCCCTTTAGAATGTAAGCTCTACGAGCAGGGCCCTCCTATCCCTTTTGTATTAAACTGTACTGTAATTGTGTTGTCCCCCTTATACATTGTAAAGTGCTGCGTAAACTGTTGGCGCTATATAAATCTCATATAATAATAATAATAATAATATAACAGGATACTAATATTTATATGTAATGTTGATCCAGGGAATATCCAGCTGTCTGTTGGGGAATCAGGAAGACATTTCCCCCTCACTGGAGCAAATTGGATCATGCTTTATTGTTTTATTTTTTGTTTGCCTTCCTCTTTATCAACTGTGGGCAGGGCTTTTTTTTCTCAAACAATAGGTGCTGGAACTCAACCACAACCCCCCAAAACCCCTCCCCCTACACACACCCTCCATTCACATCAAATAGTGGGTGTGGTCAGTCAAATTTCACAAACAGTGGGAGGGTCTTAAAGGGGCATTAAATACCAGGATTGCATTACATACAGAGTGCAGAGCTGTCACTTGTAAACACAGAAACCAGACTTCTGTGTTTACAAATGATTGTGGTGAGCAGGCACCAAAGGGTCTGAGCCAGAGGTGGTGGAACTGAGTTCCACCAAGTTCCCCCTGAAAAAAAGCCCTGACTGTGGGTATAGGATTATATATATAGAGATTTTCGTTTTGTGTGTGTGTGTGTTTTTCTATGTTGGTTGAACTGGATGGATGTAAATTGACATTAGCAGAGTAGGGTCTACAGTGGCAATAGGATTTGTGATGTAAAAATGTTTCATTCATAACAGATCAAAGGAGTTACTATTCATCTGATTATGGTGTCAGTTAAAGGAACCTTGAAAGTTTAAAAAAAAGTGGTTTCAAATTTAAAGCAGAGCTGAAAATAAAGTCCTCATAAATGTAATGTGATGTAATTTAAAACAATAAAAAAGTGAATATACTGTTTAAAATCTAGAATCTAGGCCATTAGAGGCCTTTCAGCTGACAGTTTAAAAGGATTGTAAAGGCCGAAGCTTTTTACCTTAATGCATTTATGCTTTCTGTGTGAACCTACCAAAAAGGCCACCTTAGTGGAACACTATGGTTGAGTAAAAATTAGCTTTCTTATAGAAAAATGGCACCATACAAAATCTAAAAAAACAAAATGCAAAATATCAGAAAATTGACCTTTAAACCACCGTTAAAAAACACAATGTTGTCTATGTGGGGGACTCGCAGCTGCGAGTGCACCCATACATATAGACTTGCACACTCCTAATTGGAATATTAGTTAGCACTATCTCTGTATAGTGTTTGCAATGTAAGGCTCCTACATCATAAATAGCCAGCTTCATACAAAATCACTCTGGGTCCAGGCAAGAGTAGAATATGCAATTTAGCAGGGTGTCAGGTGATGGTTTGCAGATTGAAAGTTCACTGAGCAGCCCTAATTATGCAGTCATTGGCAATCCATCCATAAAGTCTCTTATTAGGAAACAAGAGCTAATGCTCATTGAGGTAAGGCAGGTACCTGGCACTGGCCAGATGGTTATCTAGTGCCAACCAGGGGAATGCCGTGAGTCATAACCAGGGTACCAGAGGGATCTCACCACTTCCACAGTTTTACCAACTCCCACTCTGCTCCATGTTGTGTAACACTCCACTCCCCTCACATCACTACATTGCCTGTCATGGTGTCACCGTCTGCAGCCTTGACTCTGGAAGTTGCTTCACCCTACATTGCCTGTCATGGTGTCACCGTCTGCAGCCTTGACCCTGGAAGTCGCTTCACCCTACATTGCCTGTCATGGTGTCACCGTCTGCAGCCTTGACTCTGGAAGTCGCTTCACCAACGCCACACAAACTATGGTCCCGAGAGATGTCACGTGTGTGCTGACGTGTGCTGACGTGTGCTGACGTGTGCTGACGTTTTCTGACGCGTTTCATTAGCGAATCACTGCCAACTTCTTCAGAGCAAGGAGGGGTCTACTAGCAGCAGCTTAAATAGCCATAAATAAGCTGTAATGCTAGTTGTTGGCCACTAGATGTCTCACATTCATACTCCTCCTAATTTTGTTCAACATGCTGGCAATAAATTGATTAAAAGTACCACCAAGGGCAAAAAAGACCGCTTGCCCTATGATTTTTTTCTGGGTACATTTCAACTGTTAAAATTAAGGAGAGGAATGAAAAGGAAGAGAAAGGAGATAAAAAGGAGCATTTTGGAAATTAGAAGGTAATTATAAAAAAAATTAAAATAACAGAAGATTCAGAAGATTCAGCAAAAAAGAAATAAAACAAAAACAAAACAAAAGTGACAGACCTAGCGATACAAGGAAACACATTTTAAACATCTTCATGCTTCAAGGAATGGTTGTAAATTACATTCATTGTTCAAACCTTGTGGAATTAAATAACTCTTCTGAAGGAGAATTGTGTCATAATTACCCCTTCTGGTTGGGAGGTTGAGTACATATATACCCTTCACTGTTAAACCTTTAGGGTCACCCTGATGAAATGGGGTAAAATGTACTGCCAGGGGGCGTTCGTCAACTTTTTTCTTAATGCTATACGATGTGCTCGCCAATTCTGATATGGAGTTGTCTTTTTGTTTTTCCCACATAGATTTTATTGCAGGGGCAACAAAACATATATATATTACTCTAGTTGTTAAGCAATTAATAGATTGCTTTATTTTGTGTTTTTTTGTTCTGTCAAAACTGGCAAACTCATCAGTTTTATGGACATATTTACAGACATGACAATGTCCAAATGCACGCATACCACTTATAGGGGTGAAATTAGTTCACCAATTTCTAATCTGGGTTCTCTGATATTTCGAGTGTACTAATTTGTCATTCAGATTCTGTGCTCTTCTAGCTGTCATTAATGGTCGTGGGGCGACTATATCTGAGATAAAAGGGGACTGGTTTAGTGTTTCTCTGGAATGCTTTTAATTTGGTTCCTTTTGTGAGCCATATCTAGTGATAATTCTTGGGTATTCCTTTTGTTTTTAAACTCCATCTTTTTTTGGAATTTACCAGTTTCTCATTTATATTTCTCTGCTTTACTTCATGCTTTCCTTATAGACTTATGGGAGTACCCCCTTTCTTTAAATCTCTGATACAACTGACTAGCCTCCTCTTTATAGTCAAGGTCTTTTAAATAATTGCTCTTGATCCTTAGGAACTGTCCTATTAGGATTACATGCATTAGGGATCTGGGATGATGGCTTTGGGCTTGTAACAGCATATTAGCCGCCATTTCTTTTCAAAACGTTTTTTAATGATTTTAGTTCCCTCTATAGCTATTTGTAAATCGAGGAAGGGCAGTGTAACCTCATGGTGGGAATATGTGTATCCAATATTCCTCTCATTTTGATTCAGTTCTTGCATAAAATCAGCCAGTTGTTCTATTGTCCCACGCCACACCATGAGGACATCAATGTACCTCAGCCACAGTGGACAGTGGCCAAGGTACATTGAGGACTTATACACTACCTCCTCCTCCCAAAGACCAAGGTGGAGGCACATGTATGCTGGGGCCCACGGTGCTCCCATACATGTGCCTTTAAGTTGATGGTAGTTCACCCCAAGGAGCTGGAAATAGTTATTATTAAGCATAAACTCCAAAAGTTCAGCAACATACTCATTGTGTGCACCCAATGTAGGGTATAATGCTTTAATCCCACAACTATGCGGGATGATGTATATAAAGTCTCCACATCCATCCCTACCAGACATGCTTCTGCTGGCATCGAAAGATTTGATA
This sequence comes from Lithobates clamitans, assembly GCA_037952925.1. Lineage (NCBI taxonomy): Eukaryota > Metazoa > Chordata > Amphibia > Anura > Ranidae > Lithobates > Lithobates clamitans. The sequence continues at coordinate 5,402,348 of JBBGZY010000279.1, read as the reverse complement.
ATTAAAGGAGGACATTTCTTGTGTCCTTAACAAAGGAGGGATGATGTATATAAAGTCTCCTATCTATCCCTACCAGATGTGCTCATGCTGGCATCGAAAGATTTGATAATTAAAGGAGGATATTTTTTTTGTGTCCTTAACAAAGGAGGGAAGGTCATACACTGTATCCTTAATAAGGGAATCTACATTTTTCCCACTTTTTCTAGGGGGCCTTTTATTGCGGAGACTATTGGTCTACCAGGGGGTTGTGTCAATGATTTGTGCAATTTTGGAATAGTGTAAAAGGTGTTGATGTATGGGTGCATGCGCAGCTGCGAGCCCCACACATTGACAACATTGTCTTTTTTAACTGTGGTTTAAAGGTCAATTCACTAATATTTTGTTTTTTTGTTTTGTTTGGTGCCATTTTTCTATAATAAAGCAAATTTTTACTCAACCGTAGTGTTCCACTAAGGTGGCCTTCTTGATAGGTTCTTTCCCTTCCTTTTTGGTATGATCAAAGTCAGCTAGCCAATTAGGGGAGAGAGGGGGTGGGGCCGGGTCAGGGCTTTGTGTCTGAATAGATACAGGGAGCTGTGACTCGGCTCGGGTGCACCCATAGCAAGCTGCTTTCTGTGGGGGCACTGAACAGGAGGGAGGGACCAGGAGCACCAAAGAGGGGCCCCGAGAAGAGGAGGATCTGAGCGGCTCTGTGCAAATCTACTGTAACAGAGCAGGTAAGTAAAACATGTTTGTTATTTTTATCGGAAAAAAATAAGACTTTACAATCACTTTAAGATATACTGTTGCTGATGGAGGAAGAAAGCAACAGGAATAGCACAGGCTGTTTGGAGGGAACACATATTAGAGAGGGAGAAACGTGAAGCAGGAGAGGTGACAGGACAAATTCTGCTGTCAGAGAGACACAAAAGAGTTAAATTTAAAGAGATAGTGTCTTATCTTATCTCTCCAATAATTTCTCCTTTCTACTTCATCAGCAGCCTCTGAACTTCAGCACTGTAAAGCTTCTGTCAATCTTCCTCTCTAGCTAAGCCAGGACATGCAATCAAGGCTGGAAATGTACATACAGTATCTCACAAAAGTGAGTACACCCCTCACATTTTTGTAAATATTTTATTATATCTATTCACGTGACACTGAAGAAATGACACGTTGCTATAATGTAAACTAGTGAGTGTAAAGCTTGTATAACAGTGTAAATTTGCTGACCCCTCAAAATAACTCAATACACCACCATTAATGTTTAAACTGATGGCAAAAAATACCCCTAAGTGAAAATGTCCAAATTGGGTCCAAAGTGTCAATATTTTGTGTGGCCACGATTATTTTCCAGCACTGTCTTAACCCTCTTGGACATTGAGGTCACCAGAGCTTCACAGGTTGCCACTGGAGTCCTCTTCCACTCCTCCATGACAGCATCATGGAGCTGGTGGATGTTAGGGACCTTGCCCTCTCCACCTGCCCCACAGATTCTCAATAGGGTTTAGGTCTGGAGACATGCTTGGCCGGTCCAGTACTTTTACCCTCAGCTTCTTTAGCAAGGCAGTGGTCATCTTGGAGGTGTGTTTGGGGTCATTATCATGTTGGAATACTGCCCTGCGACCCAGTCCCCGAAGGGAGGGGATCATGCTCTGCTTCAGTATGTCACATGTTGCCATTCATGATTCCCTTAACGAACTGTAGCTCCCCAATGCCAGCAGCACCCATGCAGCCCCAGACCATGACACTCCCACCACCATGCTTGACTGTAGGCAAGACACACTTGTCTTTGTACTCCTCACCTGGTTGCCGCCACACATGCCTGACACCATCTGAACCAAATAAGTTTATCTTGGTCAGATCCTCAGAGAATTCTTTGCCATGAAGTGCCATGTTGAACTTCCAGTGATTAGTATGAGAGAGTGAGAATGATAACACCAAATTTAACACACCTGCTCCCCATTCACACCTGAGACCTTGTAACACTAACAAGTCACATGACAACAGGGAGAGAAAATGGCTAATTGGGCCCAATTTGGGGTGTACTCACTTTTGTTGCCAGCGGTTTAGACATGAATGGCTTTGTGTTAAGTTATTTTGAAGGGGACAGCAAATTTACACTGTTATATAAGCTATACACTCACTACTTTACATTGTAGCAAAGTGTAATTTCTTCAGTGTTGTCACATGAAAAGATATAATAAAATATTTACAAAAATGTGAGGGGTGTACTCACTTTTGTGAGATACTGTATTTTAATTACAGAAAAGGACATAGTTTTTTAGACTAGGGGGTGGGGGAGAGTTTCCAATAAGGAAATGACCACTCTGGGCTTCAACAAAATGGCGGCTTCTATCAAGAAGAAACAGGAGCAATGCTGGAGGCAATTTACAGCATACACTAATTTTGATAGCATAATTATTAATGTTGAACATACGTTCTTTTGTTAAAGAACCTTAGTTGGTATCAAACTGTTATGGGTAAAGTCTGCTTTATCTGAGCTCCACAAACAGAAAACACTATTTAATTCAGTTCAATAATCAAAGCAAACTCACCCATCCATCCATCCATGTCTTCATGCCTAATTTTGTTGAGAAATCACTTTGAAAAACAAATAATCAATGATAATGATAATAATGACACGCACAATAGAAAATGTAAAAAAACAAAAAACAAAGTCCAAAATAAAGTGCAAATCTCTTCTGTTGACACACAAAGAGATGCAGAGTATTTCTTTACTCCACACAGCCTTTAAGTGAAAAAGTGTTCCCGCTACCACATATAGTAGTCGCTCACCTCCTTGCAAGAACCTGAGGGGGTCAAACACACCTTGCACACGTGAGTAGCGCCCGCATATGACAACGGGGTTCAAAGATAAGTAGCTGCATTTATTTTCTGTGTAGAATCAGTAGCTTGCAGCAGTAGCGAGAACTGTCCCATGTGAAGTGAGAGTGAAATGAGTCAAACAAAATTCCACTAGTTTATGGCCAGCTTTAGTATTATACAGGTGTGAGAGCTGAACAGGTTATTGGGCATCTAATTGGTTGCCAATTATTACCCTTGTAATTTTAGAAGAATCTTTCTACAAAGATAGATTATATGCATACAACAGTAAACTGCTCGCAAAAGCTCATAACCTAAAATGGTGACAAACAGATGATGCAAACATGCAAAAAGAGCGAGTTAAGAAAAGATAGAGAGACCATCAATGGCAGATGAGTTTTCTGAAATGGCCCAGACACTGAAAACCCAAGGGATACTATAATGAAAAGTAGTGACCCATCCTACAAAAATAACACACAGAAGTTATGTACACAGGCATTGGAGAAGGTAATAAGAGTAACATGATAAGAGTGGTAACGTGATAAGAGCGGTAACGTGATAAGAGGGGTAATGTCAAAATGGAAATTAAACATAAGAGTTCTTGGAAATTAGCTAGCTCCTAGTCGATCTGCTTGTAATATTTGTCTACTAGGAGTAGTGGATGTCTCATACATTATGTGCATAAGAGCATATGCCTATTGTTTTTTAAGTCACCAATTATACTAGTGCAACTTCAGATGCAACTTGAATCATTCAGATTTGCATGACAATGGAAATCACATTGTTGTCAATGGGGTACATTCACACCAATGTGACTCAGCATGGTTCAATTTTGGGAAAAGTTTTCTGTACTGCTTTGGTGTGATTTCTGTGTGACTTTGATCCCATAGAACAGTGGTCATCAACCCTGTCCTCAGGGCCCACTAACAGGCCAGATTTTAAGTATTACCTTGGGGAAATGCAGGCTAGAATACTGCAATGAGCAGCAATCGATATCACCTGTGATGTATTTCAGTTATCTTGCAAACCTTGCCTGTTAGTGGGCCCTGAGGACAGGGTTGATGACCACTGCCATAGCATATGCAACCTTAACAATGTTGCATTCAAGTTGCACTACATAATTGCTCTACAAATCTGATCAAAATCTGATCGCAGCAGTATGAACCTAGCCTAAAAGACATTAATGGCATACACTGCTATCAAAGAACATGTGTATCTACACATTTGCAGTTTGTGACATGGTTTTCAATTAAATGCAAAAAGCAAAGAGGACTATCAATGCTAATGAGGAAGTAAATATTAAGCTGATTCATTTTTCCACATTTAATCCAAGAGTTTCTGTAAATAGAAATGATTGCACCTGAAAGTGTTTGAATAGAAAAGACTCTCTAAAAAGCCTCTTGTAAAGAAACTATTTATTTATGTCACATGCGTTATCCCAGTACGTTATGTATTTCCACTGTGCACTGGCTTGAACCCACATAAAAATCAAATGTATATCTGTCATACATTATATTTTTGATTTATATGTTTCCCATACACAATACAGGCTAAGGCAATATGAAGAGAGGTCCCTGAGTCAAAAGGTTGGATTTACATTAAATGTAAATGTAAACTGTAGATGAGCATTAGCCCCACATAAACACACAAGTTCCAAAATAAAAACAGTGCATTTCTTTTTACCCTTCTGAAAGTTCTATTTGTTTTAACCAAAGAACCATACAATTAAGGAACCAGGCTTTTCCCAAATACATTGTGCATTTAAGTAAAATATTCTTGCAGAACTTATTGTTAAAGTGAAGTGTATTTTCAGTGAGAGTGTACTTACTATTAATGTTAAATGTGTATCTAGACCCCAGGACAAAAATGTAATAAATAGGAGATTATCAAAATGCAAATGCATTAGTTTCTTTTTTTAGGATTCTTTCTTAATGTATTTTTAAATGATGATCCTGCCAGCAACACACTTCCTGTAATATAGTAACAATATTGCTCATCCATGAAGAAGCAGCTGCTTGCTTCTGATTTGTACTACAGAACATTTACCCATCCAGTGTTGCCAACCCCCAATTGCTTTTTTTACTCACAAAACTGAAAAATGACTGACAGAGAGCATTTTTTTTTTACTGACAACCTGAAATATGACATAAAATCCTATTAGAAATTGATATTTAACCTTACCTAGTGGGCACTTTTATCCCCTTCCTGCCCAGGCAAATTTTCAGTTTTCAGCACTGTCCCACTTTGAATGACGACAATTGCGTGGTCATGCAACACTGTACCCATATGAAATTTTTATAATTTTTTTTCACACAATGGAGCTTACTTTTGGTGGTGTTTAATCACCAGTTTTTATTAATTATTTTTTTTGCTAAACAAACAAAAAAAGAACAAAAATTAAAAAAACTATTTTCATTGTTTGGTATAAAATTTTGCAAATAGGTAATTTTTCTCCTTCACTGATGTGCGCTAATGAGGCTGCACTGCTGGGCACTGATAGGCACTCATGGGATGGCACTGATGAGCACCGATAGGTGGCACTGATGGGCACTGATCAAGAGGCACTGATGAAGCTGCACTGATAGGTGGCATTGATGAGCACTGATAGGTGGTATTGATGGGCACTGATAGGCAGCACTGAAGGGCACTTAGAGGTGGCACTGATAGGCGTCACTGGTGAGTACTGATGGGCACTGATAGGTGGAACTGATAAATGAAACTTATTATGAGGCACTTATGGGCACTGATTAGCAGTACTGATGGGCACTGATAGGTGGTACTGGTAGCCACTGTTTAGCAGCACTAGGGGGCACTGATTAACAGCACTGATCGGCAATGTTGGGACCGATGTCCCTTTAACAGAAGCCTGTTATCAGCTTTCCTCTTTTCTCCTCCTGTTTTCATCATGAGGGGAAAAAAGCTGATAACTAGCTTCTGTTTACATTGTGTGATCAGCTGTCATTGGCTCAAAGCTCATATAATAAAGGGCCACTGTGATTGTCCCTTTACCCTGATCTGTGATCAGTCAAGTCTGAGTCTGCAGGGGACGCACAGGCAACGCGAGCATGGGAGGATGTCCATGGATGCCCTCCTGGCATCGTAAGCCCGCGCTGTAGCCATCTTTCGGCTATAGCATGGGCGAAAAGGGGTTAAAGCACATAAACAATATGTAAATATGAACACTGCTTGTAACAAGTAATCTCCTTGGCCTTACATTGAAAAATCTAAATAGCAAGACAAATATGAACATGACTAGAATTATGAAGGACCTGAGGAACCCTGAGATGGGGCTGAAAAACAAGTCCTACTGTGTGCACAGCGCACTGCGGCAAACAACGGTCATAGATGGGTTGTGTGTAACACTGGGAGTGACTTAAAGGGGAATGATTACATAGAAGCTGAGTCTAGTCACTGTATACACTGCACATAAATGACACAGTCCTTGTATTTAATACTCCTAATTATTGTGCCACAAGTGAGGGAAGGAGGGAAGAGGGAAAATAGTCAGGTAGGGGGAAGAGAGAGTGGAGGGAAAGGGGGGGTGAGAGAAAATGGAAGAAGTAGACACAAGAAAAATGAAGTATAAAGTCCTGTGTATCAAACAAGGTGTGGCGCCAAAAAATATTAAACAGATAAGCCTAGCAATATACAGACCTAAAACCCTGTGTTATCATGGCCATTTTTAAGGCAGGGCAAAAGGGGCAGCTGCCTTGGGCCTCATCATTGTTGTGGGGTCCAAAGCAGCTTCCTCATACTTGCCAACTATCCCAGTTTAAATTCCCTTGTCCCTTGAAGTTTAGTCCCGTCTTTGTCCCAATATCTCAGTGTGAAGTTCTGTTAAAAGCAGGCTAAATGTATCGGTTACATTGGTGGTCAGTGAAAGTCTTCTCTTTACATTGGAGCTTGGTGTACAATCCTTTCATTCACACTAGTGGCCAGTGTGAAGGTCTCCCTTATATTGGTGGTCAGTGTAAATTCCTCCTTACATTGGTGGTTCCTGTGAATGCTCCTATTACATTAGTGGTCAGTGTAAATCCCCAATACATTAGTTGTCAATGTGAATCCCCATTACATTAGTGGCCAGTGTAGAAACACCTCTTTATATTGGTAATCGGTAAAAAAATCCAAACTTTCATTTGTATTCAGTTTCAAATCCTCCCTTACATTGGTAGTCCATGTAGAAGCCCCCTTTAAATTGATGGTGAGTGTAAATCTCCCCTTGCATTGGTGGGCAGTGTAGAAATCCCCCTTTATTGGTTGTTGATGTAAAATCTCTCATTACATTGGTTGTTGATAAAAATCCCCCCGTTACATTGGGTATCAGTATAAATTCTTCATTACATTGTGTACATTTCCCTTTACATTGGTGGAAAGCGCAGAATTGCTCTTACACTGGTGGTCAGTGTAAATTCACCTTTACATTGGTGGTCAGTACAAATCTCCTCGACCATGGTTGTCAGTGTAAATTCCCCCTTACATGGAGGTCATTGTATATTCCCCCTTACACTGGTGGTTGGTGTAAATGTTCCTATTATATTTGTGTCAGTGTAGAAATCCCTCTTTATATTGGTGGGTAATGTAAAATCCCCATTACATGGTGGTCAGTGCAAATTCCCCCTCACATTGGTGGTGATTGTAAATTCGCCATTACATTGGTGGTCAATGTAGAATCGCGCACTATATACTTGACAAAGATTTCCAGCTTTGCGCTATATGATTCAGAATTTGCCGTAAAGGATGTCCAGTAACCTCTAGCAACCAATCAGTGAGCAGTTTTGCTGTACAGTAATTTCTAGCAAAGAAAATAAGTGAGCCATAATGTGATGCTGTAACCTCTAGCAGCCAGTCAGTGAGTGGTAATGATACACTGTAACCTCTGACAACCAAACACAATTGCTGCCTGATCTGATTCAGTAACTTATTTTGAGTCTAGCTGCCATTTATTGTAGGCTCAGAGCAGGTGCAGAGCGAAATTGCATGGAGGGCCCAAGAAAATGTTTGTCCAGGGTCCAATCAATATTAAAGATTTCCCTGTGTGCTATCACTATGCACTCCACAACATGACTAATAAGTGGTGCACATGCACATAAAATAACAACCATTTTCAGTGTCCACATTAATCAGATGTGCAATACTATTCCCACTGTTACTATTTTTTTGATGTTAACCCAAAATTTAGGATTTTCTTTTCTTTTCACTTTTAGGCCTCTTTCACACGAACGATCCGTTCAGGTCCGCCTGTCAGTTTTTTAGGCGGACCTGAACAGACCCTCCATAGACCTCTATGGAGCGTCAGATGTCAGCGCTCTCCCGGGGGGTTACATTGCGGTCACACTCCTGAGTCCAGCATTCGGCGTCCATAGGCACAAATGCTGGACTCGGCCACACCTGGCGCCCGCATCATTGTATTTGATTGACAGCAGCGCAAGCCAATGGCTGGGCTGCTATCAATCTATCCAATCAAGAACCAGGACCCCGTGCAGAGAGGGACAGTATGTCTCCGTCGAGGGAAATACAGGGCTCGGGTAAGTAAAATGGGGGGGCTGGGGCTCCAGTCACTGCCAGATATTTTTTCACCTTAATGCATAAGTTGCATTAAGATGAAAAAACACAAGGGTTTTCCACCCCTTTAAGTGTAGAAATTCAAATCGAACTCCACGCCCTCTTTAGGTATTAGATGTGAAGAAAATGAGATGAGAGCACATCGAATATCTAAGGAGAGTGCTCTCACCTTATTTTCTGCATATCTCATAGCTAAAGAGAGTGATAGAAATAAGGTGGAGTTTGAAGTGAACCATACCATTACATGCAGGGATCAGAATTTGGGGGTTAACACAGGCAGGGAGGAGGTGCAATATCACCTCCTCCCTGCCTGTCAAATGCCTCTGAAAAGTGATCTGAGAATGGATCAATTTTCAGTGGAGTGGCAGTGCCTACTGCAAGTGTAAACACATCTTTGTGTTTACACTGGTGGCCAGCAGCAAATTCACAGCTTTGTTTTATTTTACCAACAGTTTTAGCCATGGTCCATAGATTTCTATTAGCTTGGGAGTTTTATCCAGTTTCTGAAAGTGCTCCAAAGATGCAGCATGCAGAACTTTTGGTGCATATTCAGAAAATGCAGCAAAAACATAATAGAAATCTATGGGACTGCAGCTAAAGCCATTGGTAAAAAGTCAGGCAAACTGCGGATATGCCAGCACTTTGGGCCAAACCACAGTGCACCAGTGTGAACCCACTTAAAAGCATAAAGGACCAAGTGCTTTGGCTGATAAAACAAAACTAAACTCTTTGATTGCAGTTATGAAAAGTACTGCTGGAGGACAAAGTAAGAAAGATGGGGAGGGTGTGCGATTTGAGAGATAGAAGGAAGGGAGGAAGAAAGGGAGGAAAAAAGGAAGAAAGGGAGGAAAAAAGGAAGAAAGGGAGGAAGGAAGGCGAGGAGAGGGAGGAAGGTAGAGAGGGGAGGGAGGAAGATAGGGAGGGGAGGAATGGAGGAAGGTAGGGAGGGGAGGAATGGAGGAAGGTAAGGAGGGGAGGGAGGAAGGTAGGGAGGGGAGGAGGGGAGGAAGGTAGGGAGGGAAGGGGAGGGAGGAAGGTAGGGAGGGGAGAAAGGGAGGAAGGTACGGAGGGGAGGAAGGGAGGGGAAGGGATCAAGGAAGGTAGGGAGGGGAGGAAGGGAGGGAGGGAAATGGGGAAGGGAGGGAGGGAGGGATGGGAGGGAGAGTCCGCACAGTATTCACTAGCAAAGCTGATCCCCGGAGGCTCAGTCAGTCAGGGGCATCACAAAGATGCAGCATGGGCTGCACGGAGTGTGGGTGAACACAGGAGGAGAAAGCAGAACAGATCCAGCCTCTCTCCACTTCATTTGTGAAGAGGGTTGCTGTGCACTGTGAGAATGTAATAGACACACTTAGCCATGACAGGTGCAGCCAGCCACCACATAACATGTGGGGAAGGTTTTTTGCAGTCCACAGGAAGAACTCTGTAAGGCTGATGACAACATTTAAGATTGCAGCATTGTTAGCACTGACTATACAACGTTAAACTGTCAACTCTACAGACACCATGCAATATATGTATATTTTTGTAACGCTGCAAAAATATTAATTGGAGTGACAGCACATCCACTTCAAAATGTATTCTTCCAGTGACGGCCAATGATGCAATTGACCATTAAGGTCAGTGGGGAAGGAAAGGGTGTAGTTTCAAATTGGAAGTCAAAGTGATTTTTATTCTGTGCCCAGGTTTGAATGGGCTTACAGCAGCATAAGAAAATCATTTTTGAGCATTACAAATGTATTTGCAGGCAACCTATGTCTACCTTCAAAATCACAATTACGGTATTTTACCAATATTGCAAACCACGATAGATTAGATTTGGGTATCTGTCTAGCAGTATATCATCCCTCAGTCTATTCATTTAACCAACATAAACGCTTGCTGAAATTTAAGCGTATACATTCACAGCAAAGCAGATAAAAAGAGCAGTATGGGTTAAAGTAAAACAAGGAAAAATTTTTCTTCTTTAGTTTTGTGATACATAAAAAAATCACCCTGAGCTCTTTTTCTTTCTTGTCTGTCTGTGAAGCCAATTGCTTTGATTGCAGTGTTATGAGCATGCTGAAATGACTTGCCCTTGCTTGTGAGGCAAATGGAACATGCTAATAGAACTCATCGCATTACCCGATGCACAAGTGCCATAGCTCATTACCTTAAGATAAAAGGATATCATTGCAGACGGCAAGCAGAATTGACTTTCTGAGGCCCGACTTGATGATGATTTAATCAACTGCTCTCTTTCACTTCTCATCCCTGTGCCTGTCTGTTTCACAGGTGCCTTTAAATGAGACACTCGGAAAGTGAGCGAGGAGTAAGAAATTGCTGTCATTACTTTTCAAGAAAGAAGGTATGCAAATATGCGACAGAATGATTGTGTTCATAATTGGCCGCTAAGATACAACGATCATGCTTGACAGGTGAGGGCAAGTCATTTGTATGTCCTTAGAGTGAAGCAAACCTTACTTATGTATTCCAAGCTCAATAACTAGTTTAAACTGTTTCCTTGGAAGCCATATCCTTTAAAAACCATACTGCACCACTGAATACATTGATTTACAAAGTACACCCTGCGTCTGTCTGTTATCTCCAGTCGAAATCCCCAAACACTGTGTTGTCTTCAGCATCACAATCCCTTTAATATTCACTTTGCCATTTATAATAACGGCACCTTTCCGTGTTACCCCCCAAAGAGTTGGCAAACATTTGCTACATGTTACAAAACATTACAGTATTAGGATATTATAAACTCATGATATCAAGATGTGTGGGCTCCTGATGAGTGCAGGAATGGCAGAACGTTTACCTTGAATAACAACTACCGTAGTAATTTCACTGGCCCAATTCATTTACAGGAATCCCTGGTCATGCAAGCAAAGAAGCCAGGGATAGCTAAAAAAAAGTATGGAGGTTTCTCTATAATTCCTGCTTGTCCCTTCAGGTCTGTTATGTTTTTTTTAAGAAGGGCTCCATGTAAAATAAAAAAAAAGTATAATATATATATATATATATATATATATATATATATATATATATATATATATATATATATATATATACATCAGTGTTTCTCAACTCCAGTCCTCAAGGAGCCCCAACAGGTCATGTTTTCAGGATTTTCCTCAGATGAAACAGCTGTGGTAATTACTAAGGAAGTGAAACTGATCAAATCACCTGTGCAAAATATCGGAAATCCTGAAAACATGACCTGTTGGGGCATCTTGAGGACTGGAGTTGAGAAACACTGATATATATATATATTTTTTTTTTTTTTCTTTTAGGGGGAACCTCATACAAAAATCAAAAAAAGCATGAAGTCTCCCAAAAATGGCAGGACAGCAGGCTTGGAGCATTGTAACTGACATGGATCTAAATTGCTGGATGACATGATTGAAGGTGGATGTACATAACGAGACTTTTTTTATTAAAGAGTTTGTAAAATACTGTCTCTGTCTTTGCTAGTTATATGCTAAAGTCCTAGCTAATAGACTGAAGGCTTTAATGCCGGAATAGATACTGTAGATATGGATCAGATTGTATTCGTCCAAGGGAGGGAAGGAAGAGACAATAGGGTGAGATCAACATTGCTTTTACAAAAAATAAATAAGGATGGACCCCAGGACTATTTCTGTCAATAGATGCATTTGACAGAGTAGAATGGGGGTTCATGTCCGCAACATTAGTGGAATGCTATACAGACAACCAACAGCAGTGGTGAGGGTGAATGGGACCCTGATCTGCCCCTTTGACTTGAGCAACGGGACGAGACAGGGGTGCCCCCTTTCTCCCCTACTATTTATACTAATATTGGAGGCTTTACTTGCAATTGATAGAAACAACTTAGACATAAAAGGAGTGAAAAAAGGAGATGATGAATATAGAGTGGCAGCATATGTGGATAATATCCTGTTTTATGTTTCTAATCCAAGAACTACCCAATATAATGTAAACACTGAATAAATATGGAGAGTTATCAAACTTTAAAATAAACCCTGTCAAAGTCAGAAATCCTGAATATTAATATAGATAGGAAAGAAGAACAATGTTTACAAGGAAAATTCCCATTAAATGGCAGATAAATTAAAATATCTAGGGGTATATCTAACTGCGACCTGGAAAGACTTATACCAAATTAATTACATCCCGTTATTCAATGAAATTAAGGAAGAAATAAGGAAAATCTCTATGAGACTGCTTTTTTGGGTAGGACGAATAAATATCATAAAAATGGGGATTTCACCAAAAGTACTTTATAAATTTCAAATGCTCCCGATACAAAGTCCACAGAGCCATTTTAATATATTAAAAAGATGATTCTTGGGTTTATATGGCAACATAGAAAACCAAGAATACAATATAAAGTATTAAGTAAAGAAATGGAGGTTTAGCAGTTCCTGGTTTTAAAAGATATTATAAAGCAATATTATTGATGCAAATTATTGACTGGACATTTCACATTAGAGAAAATGGTTGGGTTAAAATTGAAAATGGGTTGAGTGGGACACATTTGGATAAGATGGTTTGGATACCAGAACACTATATTTTTTTTTCTAAAGACACAAGAACACTTACAACACAGGTAATTAGAGAATGGGATTAAAACGAGCTAAGAAATAGACAACTGACACATTTTATAGAGACACTACCTCAACCAATAAGGTCAAGAGAAAATTTATTGCCATTACAAAACATACTTAACTCATAGATTGTGCCGAAGCACTATACTTCCCAGATCTATAAAATCATCAGAATGGTGGAACCTATAACCCCTTCTTTTTTGGGAAGATGGGAGGCAGAGCTCAGCGTAAAGTGGAGCGAACAAGAAAAAGGAAACATATATAAATTGGTGGAAGGAACAGCTATAGACACCAATATGAGAGGAATGAACTATAAGTGCTTATCAAGATGGTATTTAACACACACTAAAATACATAAATTCCAACCAGAAAGATCATCGTTATGTTGGAGGGAATGAGGGTTAAGAGGAACAATTATACAAGTTTGATGGGAATGCCCAAAAATACAGAAATTTTGGCAGGAGATTATTCAACTGATTCAGGAAATATCGGGAATGAAAATGCCTAAAAACTCAAAAGTTTACTTCACAATACTAAATTAACAATTAAAGAATATAAAGAAACAGTGATACCCCATTTAATAAACATGGCAAAAAGCTTAATTCCAAGATTTTGGTTAAACCCAGAAAGTCCAACGTTAGGAGAATGGGTTAGAAAGATAGGATTAATACATGTTATGGAAGAGTTATATCATGCTGGGGAAGATAAAATAGAAAGGTGTGCAAATATATGGAAATGTTGGATAGAATTTAAGAGCACAAGAAGATACACCAATTTAAGGAACAAAAGGGACTGGAGGTGGGGGGGGGGGGATTTTTATGCTTTATCAAGGAAGATTTTGATGTGAATAAATCTGTATTTTGTATAATGTAAAAATTAATAACAATTTATATAAAAAACAAAACAAAAAAACTACCTCTGTCTTTATTTAAACTTTTCCTGTTTTTGTGAATGAGTAGGGGTACTATGTATCCCTTACACTGTGTCTGTGGCTGCCAATGTCACAAGATTCGGAATCAGATTTGGTAATGTAACTACTGCACTGCTCACTGTTTTCTTTGCTGGAGGGGAAGCTCTATCTTAGGACCTGCAGTGCAAGTATTGCCTGCTTCATTTGTGCTGTGGATCTATGCTTCCTTCGAGTCTTCTATTAACTCTTCATCAAACCACCAGTAATCAAGGGGGCCCACTTTGATATGAGGAAGCCAAGTCCTACTTTTTTTCACCAAGATGGCTGCCATCACACAGAGATACAGTGAAGAACAAGATATTGCTAATGGGGAAAAATCAGCTGCAGCCTATAGACATTATTGGGGGCCCCTTTATTGTCCTCTGCTTGCCTTTTTGGTGCAAACCTTCCAAGGTTCAGGCATTCTTTTAAAAAGAGTCATTAGGGAAATATGGTGGCTGCCACAGTAAACCACCTTTGGAAAATGATGAAAACAACCTAGCTGACAAAATAATGGTTAGCAATAAAGCGTAAGAGAATGTCCTTCACTCATATACTTCCTTATTGGTGACCACCATACACAGTACCTTTGTAGATGTCTATTTGATGTCACTGTCCCCCAAAATTTGGATATGAAGATGCAAACATAATACAAAAACCTGACAAAAAAATCTAAAATATTGAAATCTGCTTTTAACCGGTTCCTGACTGGCTCACGCAGATATACTGTGGCAGAATGGCTCCCCTGGGCGAAACCTCATACAGGTACGTCCTTCCGATTTTTGGCCACCAGAGGGCGCGCGCGCCCACTGCACGTGCCCAGCGGCAATGCGCGATTGTGTGCACGAGTGCCAGCACGGGGATTTGTGTGTGTAAACACACAAATCCCTGTGCTGTCAGGAAGAGGAAACATATCGTTTGTTCCTACTAAGTAGGAAAAACAATATGTCTCCTCTCCTAGTCACTCCCATCCCTACACAGTTAGAACACACTGTGGGAACACACAGTTAACCCCTTCCCTGCCAGTGACATTTGCACAGTAATCCATGCATATTTATAGCACTGATCCCTGTATAATTGTCAATGGTCCCAAAAAAGTGTCAAAAGTGTCCAATCTGTCCATTGCAATGTCGCAGTACTGCTAAAAATCGCAGATCACCGCCATTACTAGTAAAAAAATAAATAATAAAAATATCATAAAAATGCCATAAATCTTTCCCATAGTTTGTAGATGCTATAACTTTTGTGCAAACCAGTCAATATATGCTTATTGCAATTTGTTTACCAAAAATATGTAGAAGAATATATATTGGCCAAAACTGATGAAGAAATTTTTTTTTTTTTTTTAAATTTGGGGGATATTTATTACAGCAAAAAGTAAAAAATATTGTTATTTTTTTCAAAATTGTCGCTCTTTTTTTGTTTATAGAGCAAAAAATATAAACCTCAGAGGTGATCAAATACCACCAAAAGAAAGCTCTATTTGTGGGGAAAAGGACACACATTTTGTTTGTATCGAACGACCGTGCAATTGTCAGTTAAAGCGACACAGTGCCAAATTGTAAAAAGTGCTCTGGTCAGGAAGGGGGAAAAATCCCTGGGCACTGTGAGTGCCACATTGACAGGTGCATGGCTGGGGAGTGTAATAGGATGGTGGATGGAGACTGATGGTGAACTGAGAGATTAGTTACCCATATGTCTACCTTGTTGATGGCTGCACATGGCAATGAGCGGATATGCAGCTGCTATTCAGTTCAAGTTTTGGAACCAGCCCACTGCCCCACTCTAAGCACTAGCCTATGTACACCTCTGAATCTCAGAGCTTGTCTTAATCACTGCAAGTTTTTTTTAATCTGTGAACGGGTGGTTATTCTTTAGAAATCTATAGTTGCCCCAGTGACAGGCTGTTAAAGTGGTAGTAGTTACAAATGTGTTACACCTATAGGTGTTATTACCAAAACTGATACAAATAATTGTCTAATTTAGGTATAGGTAGTTTTATAGGAAGCTACTGCCAGAAAAGTGATATTAATGTTTTATTGATTTGGACAGACTCCTTCTAGAGATGTAATCCCTGAAGTATTTTATCACCTGCAGGGAGCCTGACACCTATGACAATTCCCAATCCATTTTTTCTTCCCCCTTTTTCCCATTCTTTCCCACTCCAGGCTGGCTCTCCATTCTATACTACATCATTCTCCTTTCTTGCTTTTTAGTTGTTAAATTTGTTGATCAGAAAATTTGATGAGAAAATTCAGTGAACTCCATACTTATGTTACAGTGAAGCATGGACTTCAGCAGCACTACTTACAGTATTCCCTGGTTGCATACTAGCCAGTGGTGGCCCATCCTTTAGGGGTGCAGGGGCGCCACCACTTAATCCATGCGTCCAGCCCCTAATCTACATGCAGGGTGCCACACGCATGGATTCCAATGTGGTTTTTTTTTTTTTTTTAGAAGCACGTGATTAGAGCCAGAGACTCTAATTGGATTTAAAAAAAAGGTGGGCTCGGGGCACAGAGGCCCCAATAATATACAGCACCAGTTGCCACTGATACTACCGGTCAGTTGCAATTAGGCTGCTGAACCATCCATTTTATAGCATTAATATGTAGCTGGGAGTTGAAAGGTAGGTGATCCCATTGGAGTGCCAGTAAGCATGGGGAAAAATAAATTCCCTTTTAAAGGAAACATTTACTTACTATGGAGGTTTCCACAGCTAAATTCCCACTGATCATGCTAGTTCACTGGTTATATCTAGCATGGATACTTTTAGGGCCACTAACCTGGAATAACACGAAAATCAGGAAATTCACAGAGAGGTTATAACACTGGATCTGCCTACTTCTTCCAGGAAATTAGTCAGATCGTACTGAAACCACTGGAGTAGTTTGATTGTTATTGTATTTTCAGAAAGAGAAGTCAGCATATAGAAACTACCATACTTCCTTATTACAGGTTTCATTTAGTAGATGTAGACATTCTACCCCATTCATGCATTCAAAAACAGGCACACATATTGTCATCAATAAACACTAGAAAAATAAACCGAGTGTAGCATAGCACAAACAGCTTTGCAGCAAGCCTAAATAGTATTCAAAAGCAAACTCAGTCACTGTGGAACACTAATGTTTTCATGTCTCCAAAATGCATATGGGGGTAATCATAGATAACATGCAGCTGCCAGCACACAGAATGTCTCTCCAGACTACAGGGGTGAATAAAAGAGACTCTTCTGAAAATGAAAGAGAATTCTAGACTTAATCATTTCTTTCAAAAGCCAACAGAACAATGCTTTGCCTAGCTGGCATCCACACAAAGAAGCCATCTGTGCCAATAAAAACAAAACTATCTAATCATTTACCTCTGTATATATAACCTTCCAAGTGAAATCAGGGACTCAGGTTTAAAGTGCCGCTGAAAAGCAGTGCAAGATGGTAAACGTGACTTATATCTCATTAATGTCTGCCATGTTGTCTGTGACGATCCTGCGTGCAGTAGAAGCATGTAATCCTATTTTCTTTATTGATTTGCCTCCAGTGGCAAATAGTTGCCAAAGCTACATCTTCTTGACAAATCAGATATTATAAGGGAGAGCTGTGTAACAATAAACCTTTTAAATACTATCCATTGCCTATTTTCTTCCATTGTGCCATTGTAGATGTTTGAACCATTAGTTGGTTCATTAGGAAACATACAGTATATATTTTGTTTGTTCCCATAAGGAGAATAGATGTCTTTAACTATCGGTAAATAACCTTTCATGTAGTAATCACATTCTTTGAAAAAAAATAACACAATCAAGAACTATACTGGTAAAGGTACACAATAAAAAAAAAAAAGTGCACAAATGTGATAATATTCCTATAAAGACTTTCTATAGCAAATGTATCGGACTTCATTTTTTTTGTTTTAGGTAAAACTTGCAGGATTTTCTACTGGGCTGTAGAAAGATAGCACCAGACAGGGACACTCACTGGCTGCTTTATTAGGTACCCCTGTTCCATTGCGTGGTAACACAAATTGCTAATCACATGGCAGCAACTTAATGCATTTAGGCATCTAGACATGATGAAGATGACTTGCTGAAGTTCAAATGGGGAAAAGAGGGGATTTAAGTAACTTTGAACGTGGCATGGTTGCTGGTGCCAGACGGACTGGTCTGAGTATTTCAAAAACTTCTGATCTACTGGGATTTTCACACACAACCATCTCTAGGGCTTATAGAGAATGGTCCAAAAAAGAGAAAATAACCAGTGAGCAGCTCTTGTGTGGACAAAAATGCCTTGTTGATGTCAGAGGTCAGAGGAGAATGGTCCAACTGGTTAGAGATAGAAAAGCAACAATAACTCAAATAACCACCCGTTACAACCAAGGTAGAATACCATCTCTGAAAGCACAACACATCAAACCTTGAAGCAGATGATCTACAGCGGCAGAAGACCACACCAGGTGCCACTCCTTTCAGCTAAGAACAGGAAACTGAGGCTACAATTCGCACAGGCTCACCAAAATTGGACAATAGATGAGGAAAATGTTGCCTGGTCTGATGAGTCTTGAAATTCAGCTGCGACATTTAGATGGTAGGGTCAGAATTTGGGGCAAACAACATGAAAACATGGATCCATCCTGCCTTCTATCAACAGCTCAGGCTGGTGTTGGTGGTGTAATGTTGTGGGGGATATTTTCTTGGCACACTTTGGGCCCCTTAGTACCAACTGAGCATCGTTTAAACACCACAGCCTACCTGAGTACTGCTTCTGACAATGTTCATCCTTTTATGACTACTGTATACCCATCTTCTGATGGCTACTTCCAGCAGAATAATGCACCATGTCATAATGCTCAAATCATCTCAAACTAGTTTCTTGAACATGACAATGTGTTCACTGTACTCCAATGGCCACCACAGTCACCAGATCTCAATCCAATAGAGCACCTTTTGGGATGTGATGGAGCAAGAAATTGGCATTATGGATGTGCAGCTGACAAATCTGCAGCAACCGCATGATGCTATCATGTCAATATGGACCAAAATCTCAGAGGAATGTTTACAACACCTTGATGAATCTATGCCACAAAGAATTAAGGCAGTTCTGAAGGCAAAAGGGGGTCCAACCTGGTACTAGCAAGATGTACCTAATAAAGTGGCCAGTTAATCTAATTATTACAAAATATAATGTATTGTTTGAAATTTCCATTATTATCTGCTGTGTTTTGGGGTCCACAGAACCCCCTTCATTAGTGCCTTACATTTTTAAAAGTGTGCATTACGCGTGTCCCAAAAAAGTTGGAAAAACAATAGTTTATTTGGCCTAGTGTGCAGGCAAGCACTTAGGAGCGAATGAAACAGCATTATTTGAGAAAGAACTCAATGTAGGCATGTGGAGTGGGGCAGAAATGAATGGAAGATAGATGGAGTTCCGAAGCTCTGGACTGACAACACTGTTTACAATTTCAGTGCAGCAGAGGCACTGTGTTGACAGTCCAAATAGGATGTTAGGAATTCACTGGATTTCTGGCAGATCAACAGGTATTATCCTGTACTTTCAGTGCTTTTTAAAAAAAACAAAACATGGGGAAATGTGCAAGTATCCTGTAGACAAACCTTTTTTTTTTTTTTTTTCTTTAGTTTTGCACTGACATACACTTTAAAAACAATAGTTTATCTGCCCTAAGGTCCAGTCCAAAGGTTCTGCTCTGATTATTCACAGCAGAAGCCGATCTGCGGGTGCTGGGCACTGGATGTCCACTGGCACCAGCTGATTGTAGGTAATACACATAGAACTGTGATACATAGAACTGCCTAACAGGGAGGAAGTAATGAATGTTGTGTTCCTGCAGGGAACAAAATTGATCTCTTCCCTTAGTAAAAGCACCTAACACAGTACACAAAAACACTAGCTAGGCATACAGTTAACACTTTGATGGACCAGCCAGGGTCATTAATACAGTAACAGTGTATATTCTTAGCACTGATCACTGTATTAGTGTCTCTGGTTCCTGCAAATTGTCAAAAGTGTCAGTGTCCGATTGTCTGCTACAGTATCGCAGTTCCGTTAGAAGTCGCTGATCACTGTCATTACTAGAATATAAAAAAAAAATTACATAAATATATCCCATAGTAAAAAAAAAAATTATTTGGGTACAGCCTTGAATGATCTTGCAATTGTCAGTTAAATTATCACAGTGCAGTATCGCAAAAAATGGCCTGGTCATAAAGGGGGGTAAATCTTCTGGCGGTCAAGTGGTTAACATTTATAAAAAGTTTTTTTCTTATAAAAAAAAAAACAGTAAGCCCATATATTCACTAAAAATTTATTAATAGCAACAACATATTTTTTTTTTTTTAAAGCAAGAACGTTTTCAAAATGACAACTGCGATTTGTGTTTAGTTCATTTTCATATGAGAGCAATTTCTTCTGAAACTTAATTTTCCCTATAAATATTATAATCCATACACAGCATGGTGCTGCAATTTAGTTTCTGCCTATCTATTGAACAGAGAATATTTTACAGCTAAGCTTGTGTTTGCAAGCTGATTAAGAGCTAAATATATTTCAGATTCTAAAATCTCTGTTTCCAATCTTTGTACTCAGTGACCATGCATAACAGGCAGAAGGAAAATTGACGAGCAATATACCTGCCAATACATATTACGTTTACCAATTAAACACATGTCTCTTGGGATGGCATGAACCATGGATGCCATTTCCACGGTCAAAAAAATTAAAACAGTGCCAGTTTGATGCACTGCCATCAATGGCTTTCTAAGAGCTAAACACCCTGATGGTTTTGTGATGCAAAAAAATCTCAGTGTAAAATGGGTTTCCTCTCCCCCTGTCTCTGCTTCCATCTGCTGCTGGGCCAAGGCACAGCCGGCTGCCTGCCTGTCACAGCATGTATTAAAATTAGCTGGGGAGGAGGTACTCAGTTGTGCTAATTACATTTTAATCATTGGAAATGTGTTGGCAAATCAAGTCTTGATTGCCATCTCCGAGTCTGCCTCTTCCAGCAGAGTGAAGGGGCTGTCTGCATTAGCTAAGACCTGCTGGGCTTTCTCCTTTCATAGAAGATAGAATATGGTGCCTGCTGGCTCACCACAGAGACTGCTTTGGCACATTATTAAAAAGCCACAAGGCTTGTTGCAAATCAGCACTGTGTGAGATCTGCTCATTCTGAAATCCCCAGGTATCGGAAGCCACTTGGAGCTCTTAACTATATATTTAGTATGCTGGTTTGTCTTGTAGGATCGTATCGCTTCTGCATACAATATAAATGAATCAGTTTCTGAGCATGTTCGGGGGGAAGTGGGAGGAAACATTTGTTAAGTCAATTAATACCAGTCTAACTCTCCTAATACACTGCAGGACAAAAAGCTTTTATCAACAGGTGGGAGCTTAATATTTTATGATAATGCTTGAAATGATTATCACAACATAACAGATTAACATAATTTAGACATATTTCCATCTTTAGTTACAAGATGTTACTAGAGGAGGAGATACTGTAGGTTTCAATTATGTTAAGGCTCTTTTCTGAGACTTTCCAATATTTTTTCTAAAGCATAAAAATGCAGGAAGGATGAATAAAAACAACAACGGTGTTGAAAAATATTTTTAAAGTGGTAGTAAACTTAGCAAACAAAATCCTGACAATTAATACAGGCATCCTTTTATATCAATCCACCTGATAAATAAACCCCCTTAGTTCCTTCTAACAATTTTTTAGCTGATTTTGCCTTCCCTATCTCCCATTTTTACTGTTCCCTTTCACATCAGAACACTGTAAAACCTCCGCCCTTTTTTCTTGTAATAGTCGGAATCTCGCGAGTGCGCATTGAGTGTTTTTCGATCCGGGATAAGAAAGCTGTGCAGGGGGCTGTAATTTTGCAGGATTGCAATGCAATGGAGCAGAGAGTAGATGATGAAGGCATGGCATTCGCTAGAATGGAGAGATAGCACACAGAGCATGTCATGAATATCAGCAAATATGCATATGTGCTGGTGACGTCATTACATCGATCCTGCCTGGATTGCAACAGAATGGCACAGGTTAGATAAAATATAAAAAGCGCAACATATACCCTGATTTTTAATTATTTTAATGCAGCAAAGTGATACTATTGAGTTTACTACCACTTTAAGTTATGTAGCTGTTTTTTCTACAGCAAGAGAAGGGCTTTATTCTTAGGTGCTGCAATGTGCTTTGTGCCAGTACCCACTGAAGCAGCATATCTCACCCTATAGTATGCAAAAAAGTCTGTCTCTCTCTCAACCCCCCCCCCCCCCAAAAAAAAGCACAACTTCAGGGTAAATGCCAGAAGACAAAAATAATGGCACTTGAAACTTTGGAACAACCTGAGCAAAAGGTTTAACACAGAAGTATCCAGTGGGGTTGATTTACTAAACCTGGAGAGTGCAAAATCTGGTGCAGCTCTGCATAGAAACCAATCAGCTTTAGTTTTTTTTTTTTTTGTCAAAGCACAGTCGAACAAGCTGAAGTTAGAATCCGATTGGCTACCATGCAGAGCTACCCCAGATTTTGCACCCTCCTGTTTTAGCAAATCAACCCCTGTGTGTATTAACTACCAGTCCAGTGCACTACCACACTACCAGTCCATGAAAGATAATGCTCTAAAAGGTACAAATTTTAAAAAGGGAAAAAATTTAACTCAACTGGGAGAAAAAATGGTCAGTAAATGAGTATTATTTCTAACACTTCACAGAGTAGAATGCTGGATTAAATGGGTTGATCAAATTTTATACACATCTGTTGCAGCTCTGGATAGCAACCAGCATCGGCTTTGTTTAGTAAATCAACCCCACTGAAGTACCAAATCCAATTACTTGTGTTTCCTCTATGAGGCAACACTGTCAAGTTTTTTTCGCTCTTCCAATACTGTTTCTTTTGTTTCTGAAGAATATGTAAACCAACGCAAGATATCTCCCATTAGTCCTCCAAGCTTTACAGCTATATAGGGAACAGCTTCCTACTACAGCTGATAAGTGTAGGGGGAGGACATTTTCACTTTTATACAGATGAAAGGAAAACACCCATTGAATTTGTTATCCCTATTTAACAAGAAACCAAGATAATAGTTTAATTAAGTTGTTTTAACAGATAAGACAGAGATTACCTCAAAAGTACACAACCTATCTTCTCAAGCATTTGTTTTCACTCTGGGAATGCTTGAGAACACCAGACTATCACACTGTATAACATAATCTAGTTATTGATGTCCTGGTATTTGTCAATAATCATTGTTTAATAATCTAACAACTAATACTGCTATTCAGTAATTAATAACTCTAATTAAGTGATACTCTGATAATTCAGAAATGGCAAAATGATTGAAGCCTCCTATTATAGCCCACCGGAAATTGTACACATGTGTCTGAAGAAGTAACGTTGCATTGATTTGACAAGCAAGAGACTGAAGCCCCAACCAGAGACCTAATGAAAGCTCTATTCTGGCCTCTCTCATCCTTTTTACAATGGAGGAACTCTTGAAATTGTCAGTCTCAGGGAATTGTGAGTCTCAGAGAATTCCTTCTAAAAATGATATCTACATTTTAATCTAAAAGTATACACAAGCTGGCAGATTGTTACTGCACCACATCCCCACTAACTAGTATAAGCACCATAAGAGTACATTGTGACTTTCATATGCTACAGATTGATTTAAAACACGTACAACAATGTTTTTTTCTTAAAGTTTTTTTTTGTTTTTTCAAAATTTGTAAAACCATATAAAACATGGGAAAATAGGGCTGTGTATTTCCACAATGTAAAGTTACAACCAATGCTTTTGATGATATTAATTCCACAGGAGAATACCCTCAAATACCCCAATGCATGAAAATGTGCCATCAAACAAAGAACAACTGGATCCTATTCCCACTGAAAGTGAATCGAATATGATATTTGGAGTTTAATCCCCCCTTACTTCAAAGCAAGTATGGCGGGCTGCTGAAATAAACCTCTGCTGGATGCTTTGACCGTATGTTCCAATTCGCCATAACACAGAGGATATTACATCTTAAATATGTGTAAAAAACAAAATTTATATGGCTACCAGGTGTCCTATTCTATGTTTTTTCTTTTAAATTTCTTTGATCCTCATTCAGCAGGAATAGATTCTGGTCTCTCCTTTTTGGGTCACACATTTTCATGCATAGTTATATGGACACTTTTCACAGTGTGGCAATGAAGCATATCTATTGGTCTGAGAACAGCACTGAACATCATTACTACTCCATATTTTCAATATTCTTGGAGGTTGAGCTCGAGATCAGGAAAATCTTCCTGATCTCGTCATCTTCCAATGATGTTCTTCTGCTCTTGAAGCATGTGTGCCACTCAACTCACCTTGAACAACATATTGCAGCATCAATGTTGTTGTCATCATTGCTGTTCATGATGAAATAGCAGATGTGGTAATGCACTTGGTCAGAATAGCACCAGTTGTACAGCTCCCGAAGTACATATGACAATGTCTTTTGGCACACTGACTTCTGAAGGTCGGTGCTCCCTGTGCGTTGGTGTGTTACAAAACTTTTTGGTGCCTATATATATATATATATATATATATATATATATACACAGTATCTCACATAAGTACACCCCTCAAATTTTTGTATATATTTTACTATATCTTTTGTATAGATTTTACTATATCTTTTCATGTGACAACACTGAAGAAATGACAGTTTGCTACAAAATAACTCAACACACAACCATTAATGTCTAAACTGCTGGCAACAAAAGTGAGTTTCTTTAGTGTTGTCACATAAAAAGATATAATAAAATATATACAAAAATGTGAAGGGTGTACTTACTTTTGTAAAATACTGTATATATATATATTATATTGTAAAGCGCTGCGTAAACTGTTGGCGCTATAGAAATCCTGAATAATAATATATATATATATATATATATATCTATATCTATATATAGATATAGATATAGATATAGATATATATATATATATATCAATATCATAATTCAAGTTACTATATCTTATAGGTCCACACGAAAGTGAGAAGCATAAAAATCAATATGATCTGCAAACACAAAATCACCCCTATAATTACTTACATCACTCAACAGTGATGATATCTCCATTTAACACACTCTCCCATAACTAAATGAACTTGGGACAGGCCAAAAGATCAATTGGTCTTTGTCATTCCCATTTCAAGCATTTCCTATCAAGGCATCTATGCAGGTATCTATAGTGACATTTGATATTGGTTTTAGTGAAATTATACCTGTGCAACCAGCTAATATTTATTCAACAAACAGTAAATACAATACAGAAATTGTGTAATACATTAGCTTTTACCCTGAGAGATTGGTGCTGGTATCTTTTAGTGAGGTAAGCTATACCTTTTCTAAGACTCCATCATACTATTCCTACCTGTAAAAGTAACACTAATGCTTTGTTCAGCCCAGCAGGCTAAACAAAAAAAAAACCTGAATGGTCACTGTACTAACTAAGCAATGTTAGTGCAGTGATCTACCTCGTTGAGCTATTGTGTTCTGACAGTTCTGACCATTTAGACAGCTCTGCTGGCCCCCGCCAGAACACACAGATCAGCACTCGCAGCCATCTGCTGCTAGAGCTGATTGGATGCTGGTTCTCCGGCATGTTTGTTACAACCAGCTTCTGTTGAGCAGGGAGCTTTAGACACAGGCTGAAAGATGGTCGGTTGGCCAAAAAGTGACCATTTTTGACCAATTTTCAGCCTGTGTGTACCCAGCCAAACTCTCTATAAAACCTTAACACTAAGAAATGTATTTTTAAAACATTCATTGGACAAATGTCACAAGCATATGTCTTGGCTGCATACATTTTCTCCAGGATTTTCTCTATGCTATGACTCTCTATGATTGTCAATTCTGTCTAGTGGCCAAAATGCAGTATAATTTTCTGAAATACCTCAACGAGAAAATATACTGTGCTTTGGCCACTAGATTAAGCTGATAATCATAGAAAGTCAAAGTATTACAGAAAATATGGGGGTACTTTGTGCAGTCTGGAATGGATGAAAGCTTGTGACATTTGTCCAAAAAAATGTTTTATAAATAGACCCCATACTCTCAGATTACCCTTCACTGTAACCCTAATCCTAACCCTAACCAGCCTTTCGTGTAACCCTCCTCTGGTAAACCTAGCCTCTTGTTTGCATACTCAAGTGATACTCTGTACTGGAAACCAACCCTTCCTGCACCAAAAGATGCTGGGACTGCAATCCCTATGACAAACTCTGTTGCTTCAACAGTGGAAATCCAAGTCCTATGAAAAAAATCTGCATGTAGAGGCCCCCTAGTTTAATAAGAGATCATGGCTTTCCAATGCAGAATTTGTATTATGTTGTTATGTTTTGAATTATTTACATGTTGTTTGTTGTATAGTTTGAAAATATAAGGTCATTATTAAGAGATACTTTTTAGTAATTGTGGAAATAGGCAGAAAACATGGTTGACAACATACAGTATATTCAGAAGACACTCGATTCTAAATGACATATGTATTGCAAATACCTTCAGTGAACACAGTGGGACGATAGGGCAATATGGCACATTTCCTTGATATCAGAGCAGCATTGTGTTTATGACATACAACATATTCTCCGATTCCTGGTTTAAACAGGCCAGTTGGAAGAATCATGACATGCATGAGAATGAGTGGATTTGCTAATCTAGAGAGAATTCCCTGTCTGTCTCCAGGTGATTCAGAAAAATATGCCCACAGCACTACTATGAATCATAAATCTGTCCAGGTTGGTCCTGACCATGTTGCAGAAGTAATTTCGACTGGCACATCTGATGAAAGAACAGATTTGAAAACAGTAGTCTGCAGAACCCTGGAGGGATTCTTTCTTGGCTAATATTCCATGCACCTTATGGCACTTGCTTACATCTCTGTGAACATTATGAAAAAAAAATAAAAGAAAAAACTCAAGAATTGCCCTGGAAAGAAAAAGTAACTCTTTCAAACCTGGATTTAACTATTTTTTTTCTTTCAGGTAGTTCATATACATTGTAATACTTTTTTGTTAGAAATCATTATGTATACTATTTAGATCAGTTTGATTGTTTTTACTAATTATAGTTAGTCTCCAGCATAGTAGTTGAGGACTGTAGAAGCATATTGTAACATTCATTTTAGCTCTTACTACAGTGGTACATACTGTCTAATGGGATTTATGCAGACAAACACACACACACACACACATTAACAGTTTACTCAGAAGCCAATTAGCCCTCCAACACTTTTGGATTGTGAAGGAATTCTATAGCAATGGGAAACAAATCATAACCACAGAGAGAACATACAAACCCTTTGCAGACAGTGGGGTTGATTTACTAAAATTGGTGCACTCAGAATCTGGTGCAGCTGTGCATAGTAACCAATAAGCTTCTATCTTTAGCTTGTTCAATTAAGCTTTTGGCAATAAAAGGTGGAAGCTGATGGGTTTCTATGCACAGCTGCACCAAATTGTGCACCCTCCAGTTTTAGTAAATAACCCCCAGTGTCATACTCAAATCAAGCTAAAGGTAACCCTAAAGTGTACAAACCCCTGAAATTAAAACTTGAACAAAGCAAATCATTCTATAATGTGTAATTCCCCCAATCTTCACTTTTGACAGTTTATCCCAACACAAGGCAATCCTGGGAGATGATCCTAACCCCAACCCCCAGCACACAGCAGGTAATTGACAGCCTCAGCTGTGCATTATTCCTGTGTAGAGACTGTGTAGTATGGGAGTGTCCAATCCCTTAACTCATGTCTCAGATTACACTCAGCTCTCTTCTCCATGGTTTGCAGTGTGTGATTTCAGAACCCAACCCTCTGTCTCCTAAAATACCCTGTGATCTGTGTACTATGGAGGGCTGTAGAGGAGAAATGGCTCCAGTTTAACAGCTTATGTGGGAGGATTCACTTTCAGTGTCACTTACAACTCTACTTTCTCTTCTTCTCTTACTTTCTCCGTCGGGGTCCCCCCAAGGTTCTGTTTTCGGACTTCTCCTTTTCCGAATCTACATCTCCTCCCTGGGTAAGTTGATTGCCTCCCATGGCTTTCAATACAATTTCTACGCTGATGAGACCCAAATCTATCTCTCTATCCCCCAGCTCACTCCATCAGTCTTCTCATGCATTGGAAAAAATTGGTATATATTGCTCTAACACCCCAAAAAAGGGTAATCAAATAGCAGCCAGCACAACACCTAACAAGTGTAAACAAGAAATATGTATATAAAATAATGTGCAGCACTCAGAAATGAATATACAAAATCACTAATGTAAAATGTGAATGCCCTTCACTGCCAGTGACATTTTTACAGTAATCAATGCATTTTTATAGCACTGATCGCTGTATAAATGCCAATGGTCCCAAAAATGTGTCAAAATTGTCCGATGTGTCTGCCATAATGTCGCAGTCCTGATAAAAAATGCAGATCGCCGCCATTACTAGAAAAAAAAAAAATAATAAAAATGCTATAAATCTATCCCCTATTGTGTAGACGCTATAACTTTTGCACAAATCAATCAATATACGCTTATTGCGATTTTTATTACCAACAATATGTAGAAGAATACATATCGGCCTAAACTGAGAAAAAATTTGCTTTCTTAAAAAAAAATGGGGATATTTATTATAGCAAGAAGTACAAAATATTGTGTTTTTTTCAAAATTGTTGCTCTTTTTTTGTTTATAGCGCAAAAAATAAAAACCACAGAGATGATCAAATACCACTAAAAGAAAGCTCTGTTTGTGGGAAAAAAAGGACATCAATTTTGTTTGGGTACAACTTTGCACGACCACGCAATTGTCAGTTAAAGCAACGCAGTGATGAATTGCAAAACATGGCCTGGTCATTCAGCAGCCAAATCTTCCGGGGCTGAAGCGGTTAAAAATAAAATAAAATAAAATTATGTGCTTATGTGTGTCAAACTCAGAAGAACCTCCGCTTACTGCACCCAGACCGAAAGTTGGGTGCAGTAAGCAGAGGTTCCTCTGAGTTTAACTGCATGAGAGGATCCAGTACATCACACTGGCCATTTATAAAGACTACTGCTTTGTGCTGATCTCTGGATGGATGGACCATCTTCCACTCTGATCCTGACTAAATACCTACATGCTTCATGTATTGGTGTCTTACACCACAAGCTTTATCGACTCATTGAGCGTAAGTCCATTTGAGTCCTTTTACTCTGGTAAGCCTTCTTATGCATCCCCAACTTACTAACAGACATATCAGTCTGGATGTTAACAAGTAACATACCTAGAATAGTAGGTGTAGGATAGAATGAATAAACTTAGATTAGTGTTATTAGTATTAAGCAACCACTGACCACCTCTGACCAATTTCATAAAGGGAGAGCCATTTATATATATCTATATATATATATATAGATATATCTATATAACACACAGTAAAATCTTGGATTGCGAGTAAGTTGGCCTGCGAGTGTTTTACAAGCCGAGCAAATTTTTTTTTTATAAATTTTAACTTAATAAACGAGCGATGTCTTGCAATACAAGTAGCAACTGAGTAGAAAAGAGAAGAGAGATGCCTCCAAGTGTAGCAATATGGTTCCATCTAATGAAGGCACAACATTTTGCAACTCACATGGTTGATGATTAAAACAGGCACATCTAAGTATGCAGGTATCCGGGGTAAAGCTGTCCACATAGACCATGCTCCTCAACGCCGGCTCCCACCGCTGTCAATCTGCAATTGAGACGGGGAAGACTACTCTGTAGTGAAGCGATCTGAAAATGAGGCTTGAACCGCTCATGGAGCGCAGCGTGGAAGGGATGACGTCAATGGTGGTGGCGGTGCAGAGGACAGTCTATGTGAACAGCTTTACCTCGGATGCCTGCATACTTAGATGTATACTTAGATGTTCCTATTTTAATCATCAACCATGTGAGTTGCTAAATGTTGTATCTTCATTAAATGTAACCATATTGCTTCACTTAGAGGTGCCTTGCTTCTCTTTTATACTCTGTAGCTCCTGCTGGATTCTGCTTTATGTATTCCCTATGGACACTTTTTTTTGTGGTTGTGCTTGTGGAATGAATCATCTGAGTTTCCATTATTTCTTATGGGGAAATTTGCTTTTGATATATACAGTAAGTGCTTTGGATTACAAGCACGTTTCCGGAAGGAATTATGCTCGCAATCATAGATTTTACTGTATATATACAGTATATATATATATATATATATATATATATATATATATATATATATATGTGTATCTTTAACGGTTGAAAACACATTGCTACTCGCTAAGTTTAACAGGATAGTTTGAAGATTATGCTGTTGCATGACTTTGCCTGCAATCCATCTCTCTCCCTCTCTCTCTCTCTCTCTCTCTCTCTCTCTTTTGTCGCCTCTTACTCTCTCTCTCTATTTATATTCTATATGACATTAGGCAGTCCTGTCACTCTCTGAAGTCTCCTGAAGTACATGATGAATGCTTTTTTATTGTGGGACGGCCACTATTGTAAAGAAATTGTAAAGTGATCACAAAGAGGGTTCTTTAGCGTTTGATAGTTTCCAGATACTGAATATGATCTTAAGTCTTTCATTGAACCTTTTAGATTTTTCTGCTGTTTCTATAGAAACTTCCCCTGTCCCTCAAGTAAATGCTGCATGCAATCCCCAGGAGGACTCAGTTCAGATAATGGAGACAAGGAAATGAAAATCAAAATAGGGACGCAAGAGGCAAGGTGCTTTTTAATTTGAATCAGATGTGATTCATAGTTAAAACATCTGCCATAAAACATCACTGACCTTGTAAAACTGTGCAATTCACCTTCAGCTAAGGTAATGCTCTCCTAATGCACACAATACTACAGGGCATCCAATGTGCAGCAAATTAAAAGCATTACCATAAATTTGAAAAGCTACTGAGCTGACATTTTGATTTAGAAATAAGAAGCATGCTTGAAATACCTATGTTGCTATTTCAAAGCATAATTCAATTACTGTTCCTACACAACAGAAGATTCCTCCTCACATACCCAATGATTATGATAAAATGGGTTAGTTAAGCTCAATTTACCTGAAGGCTGAAAACAATCACTGAAAAGATTTTCAAAATGTGGGGAGGCAAGCAGTTTCGTTATTTAATCAGATATGTATTACAGTTGTCACAATGAATGTTGATTTCTACCCAGCATTTCTTGATGTGGCACATAGTACTTTGATAGTACACTAGTATTGATCCACTGGCTTCAATAGAAATATGGTGAATATATTTCTTTACTTTAAAGCTAGATTGACCTTAGCTTGTATAGTTTTCAAGATTTGCTAAAATGTAATCTTTATATATGGCATATTGACACATAAAGACAGAGGATGGGGACAGCCATATTTCATGGATTCCAGATCCTGGACTATATACTAGCTGCGTTTCCACAAGCTCTCTGCCTGTTCTGCATGTCTATGTTTCCATGCATTATTGCTGATGGGACTGATTGACAGGAAACAATGTAATCATATAAATCAGGCATCCTCACAATATGGACCACTGGCTGGGAAGGCCCTGCATTTAAACCTGAAGGGTTACTTCCCCACATTACTGACTCCATGCTGGGGAAGGGGGAGCCTTATTTTACTACCACTGACTATACATCACCGCAACTACATTTTTTACTTCCACTGACCTCTGATCTCAGGGCATTTTTTTACTCCTATTGACCACAGTCTGAGCTTCCAACATTGCAAAGAACAGTGAACTGGCCATTTGCTGAAACATTTAGGGGACCATGATGTAAACTGTGATAGCACAGCTGCTCCTGGCCTGTGGATAGATTAGAGCCCTACTGTCAACCCTAACTATCTGCCTCTGGGAAGTCTAGAAGCAAATACTTACTGTGCCAAGAAATGCTTACAGAGTAAGTCTTATTTTCAGTCAATCCCTACCATCTTTCCCTTGCCAATCGTCCTTGATTTTTAAAAATGCTTATATGTGCCTTCCTTTTCCATGGACTGTCTGGCTGGTCTTATGATGTTATGAGTCCTATCTCTTTTTCCTGTGGTGGCAATGTCAAAACTGCGGGGAATCCCTGAGTCTGAGTCTGTGCCACTTACCGACCTCCCCACTTACGCCCAGAATCTCATGACCCATTCTACCTGGTGCCTCGCCACTCGAGGTCATGATTGACCGAATCCACCATGTCTCCAAACCACCCCAGCTTGCGGACTCAAACTTCTCACTACTGCCAGATCTATGGCATCTCTCCCTGCACCATATGAAAATATTCAACTCTTCCTGGATCTATCTAAATATACTCTCCAATTGAGATGGCAGCTCAATCCTATCACAAAAGCATTGCACAACTACAAAATCCAATATAGATGGCGTTACCCGGCAACCCTATTGATCACCAAAAATGGCACCTCTCTTGTAGTCATCATTCCCATGGGAGGGATGAAACTCCTCTACACCTGGGGTATGATTTTGGATCCACCTCAAAACTTCAACACCCCTTCTGTCTGATGACGCACATCCTCTAAATGCCGCACCCAATATGGGAAGTACCAACCGAAATCCAGATGAATCGGCTATATGGATGGAAATTAGGGACACAAGTTTACCTCTCCGAAGTCCATGGCTCTTAACCTCTTTGCTTTATCTATCTAACTTTTCCCCCAATGCGGATCTGCTACACTCAGCTTGTTTGTTCTGCTACAATGTTTTACCACCGTAAAGCTCATTTTAGTGCTCAGTTGTTGTTTTGATTCACTTGTTGGGTCGTCTTCTTCTTTTAGATTTCCAGTTCTGAGCTTGAGGAATCACAGCCCTCACAAAATTGCATTACACACCCTCTCAAGGACACCTTCAGCCTAGCAGTCAGGTTTCCATCATCTCTGATCCAGCTAACCTTGAGTGTTTGAGACCCACACAACTACACATCCTCCACCAATAACACCAGCCAGGCACTCACTGTGAAAAACTGCTCACGCACACAATTGTGACATTCTATGTGTTCAGGAGACGCATTTCTCCAACTCTGCCACTCCTTCAAATACTACTCACATATTTTCCAAGCTTCCTTCTAGTTAAAAAGAGGCATCATGATGGCTATAAAGGACTGGGTCACCTTCTAGCTTAATCACAAAGTCTTAGATCCCAATGGTAGATTTATTATTCTAGTATGTTCCATCAACAATGTCCCTTATACGCTGATGAACGTTCAGCCCAGGCATCAGTTTGGGTCGAACATTGTCTTTTACCCTGGTTCATGGAACACCTGAACTTGCAGGGTGTTCAGCAGGTGTTTGCCCTTCCGAAGATGCTGCAATGCACTGCACACTGCAAAGGGCAGAGCTTTGCCCAATCAGGGCTCAATATAAGTTGGTTGTTAAGGAGCAGGGCTGGGAAGCCTGCCGCGGCGTCCTTATCCACCAATGAGTCATCAGCAAAGCTTTTCCCAATCAGGGTGCAGTATAAGCTGGTTGTTAAGGAGCGGAGCTAGGAAACACTGATTAGCACTCTGTGATGGATGGTGGCTCCTATATGGTGGTCTGGAAATTCTCCCAAACGCACCAGTGTAGAGTACAGAGGAAAGAAGGGAATGCCCAAATTGTGTAATAGTGTTTGATAAATTGATTACACCACATGGGCATTCCCCTTCTTTCCTCTGCACACTACAACAGTGAGTTTGGGAGGATTCCCAGACCACCATAGAGGAGCCACCATCTATCACAGAGTGCTAATCATTGGGTTAAGGAGACACTTCTTCAACCCTTCCTGTCTGTAACACTAAGCATCACTCAGCACTACAGTACTTCTTTCTAACATTTCTCAACACTTCTGTGAAACAGATCCCAAAGCCCAACAGCCTTACTTCCCTTGTGCAACCTTGTTGTGCAAAAAAGAGGAAAAAAAAAACTTTAAAGCACACTTTTTATTTTTCTAGAGGTAGCCGGGATTGTTTACTCCTGAGTGCCATCAGCCAGCACATCCATAGGAGGACTTACAGAGGAAATTGGAATTACTTTTCCACTCATGCTGTTACTTTACAGCAGTAAGGTGAGAGGCCATTTTGCACAGAGGTGTCATTGCATGTCATTGCATGTAAAGAAGAGACACCTCTCACATATCTTATACCTGCATGGTGAAATATTTCACCACCTTTATATATTCCTTACACCAGATCTGCTTTAGGACGTTTTTAAAGACTTTCGGGACCTTTTTCATGTCTTCACTATTATAACCTTTGCCTCTCTAAGTTATGAATTCATTAGCCATGGCACTATTTATTTAATCATTTATTATGAACACTGATTGATTACTTGTATACTATGTTTTGATACTCTTTTGGTTATGAAGATTGTTTTAATTCAATCACACACATCCCTGTGAGGAGTTTGCAGTATTGAAGGAATAGAGTCACTCATTTGCACTGTTAGTTGTGCTGCATTTTAGTTTCATTATTTTTATTGTTTCTGACTGGTGTATATATATATATATATATATATATATATATATATATATATATATATATATATATATATATTAATTTCACTTAACAGCGCAGTACCACTTATTATTGATTAACACATCACTGGTCACGGATCAACATATTAGTGTTTGCAGCAGTTATTTGATTTAGCACCATTTCCAGTGATAGTGCGGGAGCATCCTTCTAGTAGTTTAACAAAACTATGAAAATCAACCCGCCCACCTACCATCACTGATGCTCTTGAACTAGTGTACACTCACTGCTCTTATGAACTTGTGATGGCATCCAGTATAGGAAACTATGGCAAATCATTCTCCCTCTGGCAGCCCTGGATCCAGTGGCCCCTAGATAAGTTCGGGTCACAGAGTCTACAATTTTACAGTCATGATACACCCTACCTGCCATGGCCCAAGCTTCAGCTAATCTTATCTGTGATACTTCTGTTCCTTTTATCTTATTATACCTGGCTATATACCAGATCTATGTTTGTTGGAAAGGTAAAGAACTGTCAAACGTTTACCTTGTACCTATTTGTTTAATTAAACAATCTTTAATAAAAATCTATTGAAAGAATATGCAATGTTCACAACATTGTGGCAGTGGACACATTTGTTGGAAATATTCCAGTTACACTAAGCACTGCACTCACTTCCTTTTCTAAAATTATATGTAAAAAAAAGGAACTTCATGCTTTTTAAGATCTGGGATACTTCTCTCTGCCGCAGGGAAAGGTGACAACTTAATAAATGAGTAGCTTTTGGCTACTCATGGATAGAATAGGAATGTACCAGCTGTTTGCCTTATTGGATGGAATGCGTGATTAATTTATTTGTTTTACCATACAGTGCATGGGAGATTTGACTCCCACAGTTTTGCTATGCTAGCAAGAGTTACAAGATATCAGCCACTGGCTGATTAATGTGAAATGCTCTCAACTGCATGAAAACACACCACAAATGGACCTCTCCATGTTCTGCAAAGTAAACAGAAAATATGTGATGCTTTATTCCTTTGAAATTGGCTTTTGATGGCTCATTTTTGACTACTACTCAAAGCAACACAAGTATAAATGAGAATGTAATTGTTCACTATAGCAACATAAGCAACATTACCTAAGTATGAAAATATTTTTTTGTGGTAATTTGGGGATTTGAGTGTAACCTCTAATACAAATATTAAAGCTGAACTCTGTGATAAAAAAATAAACCTTGCTGTGGCCTCCACCCTGCAAGTGTTAAATGCTTGTTAAGTCTAGTGTAGATCCTCGTCATTCTCACATATAAAGTAAAACTATTGTTCCTGAACTGTACTTGATGACACCAGCATGCAACTGCTGGTCGAAGCACCAAAAAAAAAGAGGTTTTCAGGACCATAATGGAAGAAGCCAGTTGGATCAAGTAGTAAGGCAAATATTACATCTTAATCCTTAACCTTTAGACACAATCAGCGTGGGAGGAGGCCCCAATGCAATGGTATTCTTTTCTGGTAGTTTGAGTGGGACTTGCAAGTTTGCAGGTGTAGAAAGTGTGGTTATTATCCCTGTGCTTTAAAGGTACCGTATTGGTTGGTACATACTGTATATCAAGATATATTTTCCAGACATTCTTGCTTAACCACTTCTTTGGGGAAGGGACAGACATATAATTAATATTTGGTAGGACTGGGGAGGTGATCATTTGACATCTTATGCTCTTGGGCAGCCTTTCAACATGGGGGAGTACTTGAAATAAATTTTCAGACTCAGGGAGTCCATGCTAATAATTACTACATCTATTGCTCATGGTAAATTTGTGTGATGATCACCTGGAAGAATGTTTCTTACAGTTATAGTCATTGGGGATACCCCATTAAAGATAGGTAAACACATGCATTGGTGTCAGTGGTTACTCATCTGAGAGGCAGAAGTTGCACATTGCTCAAGGAACCCCTGGCAACTCTCTGAAGGAACCATGGTTGAGAAAGGCTGTTTTTTGGGTCACTTCCTCTGCCACTGGTTTACACTAAACCTAAAATAAAAAAGTTAAAGAAGTAAATGATTTCCAAGCAGATAAAAAGACACACATTAATGCAAATGGCGTCCTCAATACAATACATTACATTTTTTTTTAATGTTTTAACGCAAGCATAGTAAGTTCTTTAATTTGACTTATTATCAGCCTCTTACAACGTTCTATACTGCAAATTAGGAGAACGAGGGGACTCAGAGCCAATCAAGTGTGCTGCATGGTTGTGGTTGTTCAGGTGATTATCTAATAGTTTTTTTAAACTATCGATGCTCCCAGCTGAAACCACCAACTGTGGAAGGGAATTCCACATCCTTGCCGCTCTTACAGTAAAGAACCCTCTATGCAGTTTAAGGTTAACCTCTCTTCTTCTAATTTTAATAAGTGGTCACGTGTCTTATTAAACTCCCTTCCATGGAAACATTTTGCTATCCCTATTGTGGGGTCACCAATATGGTATTTGTAAATTGAAAACATATCCCCTCTCAAGCGTATCTTCTCCAGAGAGAATAAGTTCAGTGTTCACAACCTTTCTTCATAACTAATATCCTCCAGTCCCTTTATTAGCTTTTTCCCATTCTCTGTACTTGCTCCATTTCCAGTACATCCTTTCTGAGAACTGATGCCCAGAACTGGACAGCATACTCCAGGCGAGGCTGGACCAGAGTCTTGTAGAGTGGGAGAATTATCACTTTATCTCTTGAGTTAATCCCCTTTTTAATGCATGCCAATATTCTGTTTGCTTTGTTAGCAGCAGCTTGGCATTGCATGCATGCCATTGCTGAGCCTATCATCTACTAGGACCCCAGGTCTTTTTCCATCCTTGATTCACCCAGAGGTTCTCCCCCCAGTTAAATTTATTTCCCAATGGGATGCGCTGGCTCAAGCCCTTATTTAATATGCGCTTAAAGAAAACCCACCTCTCCTCTGTGTTCTTTGTTCCTAAGATTTTGTCCCAATTTATATCTTCTAGCAAGGTTCACAGTTTAGGGAAGCTGGCTCTTTTGAAATTCAGTGTCTTTGTATTCCCCTTATGTTTCCTATTTGTGTGACATACTGAAGCTAATTGACCTGTGATCGCTGTTTCCTAAGTTGCCCCTTATTTCCACATCCGTGATCAGGTCTGTATTGTTGGTAATCAGTAGGTCTAGTAATGCTTTGTTTGTAGTTGGTGCGTCTACCATCTGACCCATGAAATTAACCTGCAAGACATTTAGGAACTGGCCTAAGAAGCCTTAGATGAATGCGTGGTTATTTCCATCCAGTCTATGTCTGGATAATTAAAATCCCCCATTATGATAACACTTCCCATCCTGTCTGCTAATCCATTGTGATAGGAGGGTGGTCGCCCCCTCCTCCCTCCGGTTAGAGGGCCTATAGCATACTCCCAGTATTATTTTCCCCTTAGTTTCATCCCTTTGGCGCTCCGCCCATAAGGATTCCACTTCCTAACTAGCTCCCTTAGAATGTCATCTCTCACATTCACTTGAACATTATTCTTGATATACAGGCATACCCCTCCCTATTTTTTACCCTCTCTATACCTGTGATAAAGGGAATACCCTTGAATGGTTGCCAGCCAATCATGAGAGCTATTGAACCAAGTCTCTGAAATTCCCACTAAATCTAAATCCTCCTACAACAGTATCTCTAGTTCTCTCATCATGTCCACCAGGCTCCTGGCATTGGGGAACATGCCACGTAGTTTAGACCGGTCGCATACTGTCCTCTTATTGGGTGTTCTGAGATTACAGATAGGACTTGTTACTATACTTACCTTGGGTTTATGTGCTTTAGTCAACCTACCTCTAATGCCCCCAATACTACCCTCTGGAATATGTTCCACGCTGACTATCTCTACCTCTGCACCCTCCCCCCATCGCATAGTTTAAAAGCCCCTCTAACTTTTCAGCCATCTTCACTCCCTGCAGATCTGCACCCTCCTTATTTAGATGCAGTCTGTCCCTTCTATAGAACTGGTGACCGACTGAGAAGTCGGCCCAGTTCTCCAGAAACTCAAACCCCTCCTTGCTACACCAACCACTTGTTTGCTTCCCTAATCTAACTCTGCCTTTCTGATATGGCTCGAGGTACCGGTAGTATTTCTGAGAATACTACCTTGGAGGTCCTTTTCCTCAATTTAGCTCCCAAGTTCCAAAAATCGTTCTTTAGGACACTCCATCTGCCTCTGACTTTGTCATTGGTGCCAACGTGCACCATGACAGCCGAGTCTTCCCCAGGCCCTCCCAGTAATCTGTCTACCAGATCCGTGATGTGCCAAACCCGAGCACCCCGCAGACAGCATACAGTTCGGCACTTCAGATCTTTGTGACAGATTGCCTTCTCTGTCCTTCTAAGAATTGAGTCCCCTACCACCAGGATCTGTCTTTCCTTTCCCTTTGCTTCCCCCCCACTCTCACTGGAGGAGCTCTACCCCCGGCAGCTAGGAGAGTCCCTCTGCTCCAGCAGTGCTGGTCACTGACTCGTTTCACCAATGTCACTCAGTGGAGTGTACTTATTGGGATGTTCCAGCCCAGGATCGGCCTCCCTGGCACTTTCCCCTCTATCCTTCCTGACTGTCACCCATCTACTCTTTTCTAGTGCCCGCACCTCTTTGTCTCCACCCGCTTCTGTGCTGGCCCCTGCCGGCATCTGCCAGGTACTTTCCCAGCTCTCCTTTAATATGGAGGCTCTTCTCAGAGCTGACAGTTGCTTCCCTAGCTTCAGAACCTGGGCTATGTGCTTACATTTTGCACAGCAGTATTCACCCTCGATCAGATGATCAAGGAACGCATACATCTCGCAAGATGTACACCGAGTCGCATCTCCACACCCGTGGGGCATCGTACCTACTAATTTAATGAGGATTGGGGATTATACCCTGTCCAAATTAACTAACAACTAGCTTTCTGACACGAATACTCAACATTACACAGGTACTCAACAATACAATACACAGGTACTCACAGCCCGCATGTACTCGCAGCCCACGTTTACTTGCAGTCCACGTGCACTCACAGCCCACGTGGACTCGCAGTCCATGTGCACTCGCAGCCCATGTGTACACGTATTAGTATATATATATATCCACACAGGAAAATTGTCAGTGTTAAATTTTACTCTGTGGCATTATATAAACACTTTCCTGGTGTTTATATAATCCACACTGTCTTAGTTAAATTAAAACTCGTAAAAGTTGTTCAACTCTGTATTTTCACCAAGGATTGTTTACACTAATAGTGTTAATTCCCTGTAATTTAACACCATTATATTAACAGTTTACTCTAAACAACTTAACACTGGGATTTTAACACTGGCAATTTTCCTGTGTATATATATATATGTACAGTATATACATATATTCAATAATAATCTTTAAATATGTATACTCTATAGAGCTAACCACACCTGTACAGAAATTAGAATAATGAATGTTTTTGTAACTCTGAGGGGGCACGAGCAAGATTGGGAAGGAAGTCAAGGGAAAACAGTAGCAAGTTAAAAAATATCACAGCTAAGTGTACCGCCTTATTTAAAAATATTTTCTTTCCTGATAATTTTTTAAAACCTATTTACCCATGCTTTAAAGGGGCGTAATGATTCACTGGGGACATTTTATCAGTGAAAAGATAGATAAATTCACCCAAGTAAGATTAGACATTATTTTCCTGGTATTTTCTCTCTGGATTTATCCTGTGTATTATTTACCTTTTACTTGGTGAATTTTTTTAGTCCAAATCTTCCCAGGAATATTTTTGATACTATAGTAGCAGCTATTTTGGAATCATTTTGTGGCAATGTTTTGGGTGATTCTTGCTACATAACATGAATGTATTTTTGTTTATTTGCCAAAATGCTTTCTATGGTACTGAAAAGTGTGTTTCTACAGTTTCAGCAACAGGAGGATTGATGTCATGTGTTCACCACCTTCCTGGGGAATTAGTTTTAGGGGTCCTCTGGACCACTATGCAGTCCACCATTGCATACAAGTAAGAAAAAGAGTTTGGAAATAAATACAGCACACAGTTTAAAATAGCATTACCATTCTTTTTTTATTAACTAATATTAAAAAAACTTGCAAGGAAAGGTGACTTAGTAAATTAATAGCTTCTGGTTAATTATGTATTGAATGGGAATGACCATATTTGGTCAAAGACATCATTCAGGATCCCTGATGCTGTATTTACATTACGCAAAGCTGGAGATCTGTCATTTATATTATCCTACCTGAGCTGTGGATCTCTGCAGCTCCTGAAGAGTTACCGTGGGCCTCTTGGCTGCTTCTCTGATTAATGCTCTCCTTGCCCAGCCTGTCAGTTTAGATGGACAGCCATGTCTTGATAGGTTTGCAGTTGTACCATACTCTTTCCATTTTTGGATGATGGATTGAACAGTGCTCTGTGAGATGTTCAAAGCTTAGGATATTTTTTTTATAACTTAACCCTGCTTTAACCTTCTCCACACTTTTATCCCTGACCTGTCTGGTATGTTCCTTGGCCTTCATGATGCTGTTTGTTCACTAAGGTGCTCTAACAAACCTCTGAGGGCTTCACAGAATAGCTGGATACAGAGAATAAATTACACAGAGGTGAACTCTATTTACTATTTTGATGAATTCTGAAGGAAATTGGTTTCATTAGATTTTAGTTAGGGGTATCAGAGTAAAGGGGGCTGAAAACAGATACACGTCACACTTTACAGATATTTATTTGTAAAAAAAATTGAAAACCATTTATCATTTTCCTTCCACTTCACAATTATGTGCCACTTTGTGTTGGTCTGTCACATAAAATCCCAATAAAATACGTTTACATTTTTGGTTGTAACATGACAAAATGTGGAATATTTCAAGGGGTATGAATACTTTTTCAAGGCACTGTATTTTGGGGAACCTTTGGAGTCTGTGTGCAATTTTATTTATTTAAAAGAAGTAAGGAGGGAGAAGTCATTTTCCAGCAATTTAAAACTCTTTTTCTTTGTAAATATTAGTGGTCTTGCGCATTGAGCTGAGAAAGGCTTAACTTTAACACACTTCAAAAAAGCCTCTTATCTCAACTTAGAGACAGCAGAAACCAGCATGTAGGCCTTTGCAGAGCTTTGCAGAACAGCTAATATAGTTCTGGCAAGATGTCTGTTTCCGCAGCCAGGCCTATCGTAAAACTATAACCAAATCCATTAGGATTACAAAGCATGCCATAAAAGTATACTCAGAACTAATAGGGATCGTAAGGCATTCAGGGCCGAAAACTGACCCTGAGGAGACCTCTGCCCAATTCAAAACTTAACACACCCGGTTCATAGCATCAGACAGGAACATGACATATTAATAATAAGTATATATTTGAATGTGAAAGATACAGAACAAATCAAGGACATATATGACTAAGCCAGCACCTACAGAAGGGAAGATGGCAGTCAGATATCTCCTGGTTGGCAGGCTTATCTGAGACACCCTGTGTTTAGTATCCCTGGACACAAAATTCAATGCTGAATAATAATCAATCAGTTTCAAGAATGCAACCGGTACATATTGGAAGATATCAATAGTGGTATAAAACTGTGTGTAAGGGAGGGCAATGATACTGTCATAAACATGATGGCCACTCCTCAGATGCTTTATTGGTCAGATTGCCTCTGTCAACACCCCTTTGATCCCAGAGAAAAGGGGCATGCCAAGACAGTTTATCAGTTCTCATATACCATCAAATCAGGAACATCTGTTAAGTTTGAAGACCGATAATACCTGGCTCATCGACTAAACTCTGATAATTCCCAGGACATTTCAAGTATTCTCCTCAACTCTGATTTATTCCTCTGTTGCTGTATTATTTCTTGGTAACACCATTTTTTTTCTGTAAATATTTTATTTGCACCAATTTGACCTTTTCATTAGTAAAACCTTATTCTGAAAAGTGTTAACAGTGTCTTTAACTGCGCTATGCATACTAAACGAATCCCTGTCTCTTGAAGAGCTCTACTGAAAAATAAATCTCTGAATATACCTGCCGGTGGTGGCACTGTGTTACA
Organism: Lithobates clamitans; assembly: GCA_037952925.1. NCBI lineage: Eukaryota > Metazoa > Chordata > Amphibia > Anura > Ranidae > Lithobates > Lithobates clamitans. The sequence goes on along the minus strand of JBBGZY010000279.1, from coordinate 5,359,929 downwards.
GACTTTAACTTTTTTGCAATTGTTCTTGATAATATTGTGAAGGGTTGATAGGCCCAAAAGCTATCTGGTGGCAGTTTCTAACCCAAAGACAATCACTCTCAGGCTGCTGGCACCTAGATTGTGGTCCCATAAGCTAGGAAATCTTTGTGCTGGTTTAGGTGAGAGTGGCATTGTTACGCAAGTGACAGCGTGGTGTGAGACTGGCAAGTCCTTTGTCATGAGTTAGTGAGAAGGGCAGGGATCTGATACCTGCATCCGTTCCAATTAGTGCTAAAAAAAACCCGGCTCCTGGATCCCATTGATTTTAATGAGGTTTGGTGTAACATATGAACTTCTTTGACGTTTGCTAAAACCTGCTTAAACAGAACCTAGAACAGTTTGGCTCAGCACTATCTTTGTCCTCTTGGCTTTAGCTCTGCTGGCTGAACAGCCTCGATTGCATAAGCTTTCCAAAACAACTCTTGGGGCTAGTTTACACTTGCTTCTAAACAAGGCTTCGGACAGGCTTTGTTAAAGCTCTCTTAATGCCAGTCAAAGCCCCTGTCACCAATCATAATGGTAAGCTTAGGGCTAGTTTACACTTGCTTCAAAACATGGCTTTGGACATGATTTGTTAAAGCTCTGTGAATGCTAGTCAACCCCCCTGTCCCTAAATAAAATGGTTAGCTTACAGTCCCGTTTACACCTTGTATTTGCTTTGCTTTGCTTTGGCTTTGCTTTAAAAATTATACCCCATGTAGCTTTAATGTAGCTTTAATGGTGCGTCAAAGCGTCTTCAAAGCTCCCATAGAAGTCTATGGCAAAGCTTGCTTGAAGCACCTAAAGCTTTTGAGAGGCTTTAATTCAGCTTTAGCTTCACTTTGTTTTGGAGAAATTGCAGGAATAAGATATCCACACACACACACAGTGCACCTGCCAAGCTTCAACAAAGCTTCAAAAGAGCATCACCAAAGCATCACTGAAGCTTCACTGAAGCATCATTGAAGCCTCACTGAAGCATTACTAAAGCATCATTGAAGCCTCACTGAAGCATTACTAAAGCATCATTGAAGCACCACTGAAGCATCAAAAACACATCATAAAAGCATGTTAAAGCGGTAGGCGCTTTAATGTGTGTTGAAGCCAAAGCAAGTGTAAATGAGTCCTTACAGTACTGTTTACACCATGCTTTTGCTTTGCTTCTGCTTTGCTTCAAAAATGATAACACCCATGTCGCTTTGGTGGTGTTTCAAAGCGTCTTCAAAGCCTCCATAGAACTCTTATAGGGCGTACACACGGTCGGACTTTGTTCGGACATTCCGACAACAAAATCCTAGGATTTTTTCCGACGGATGTTGGCTCAAACTTGTTTTGTCTACACACGGTCGCACTAAGTTGTCGGAAAATCCGATCGTTCTAAACGCGGTGACGTAAAACATGTACGTCGGGACTATAAACGGGGCAGTGGCCAATAGCTTTCATCTCTTTATTTATTCTGAGCATGCGTGGCACTTTGTCCGTCGGATTTGTGTACACACGATCGGAATTTCCGACAACGGATTTTGTTGTCGGAAAATTTTATCTCCTGCTCTCCAACTTTGTGTGTCGGAAAATCCGATGGAAAATGTCCGATGGAGCCCACACACGGTCGGAATTTCCGACAACACGCTCCGATCGGACATTTTCCATCGGAAAATCCGACCGTGTGTACGGGGCATTAGACAAAGCTCCCCTGAAGCACCTACAGCTTTTGAGAGGCTTTAATTCAGCTTTAACGTCAATTTGTTTTGGAAAAAGGTATGAGATATCCACACACACAGGGCATCTGTCAAGCTTCAACAAAGCTTCATGGAAGCATCACTGACGCTTCAACAAAGCACCACCGAAGCTTCGAAAATAAATCATAAAAGCATGTTGAAGTGGTAGGCGATCGCTTTAACTGACAATTGCGTGGTTGTGCGACGTGGCTTCCAAACAAAATTGATGATCTTTTATTGAGCTTTCTTTTGGTGGTATTTGATTACCTCTGCGGTTTTTATTTTTTGCATTATAAACAAAATTTTGAAAAATCGCATTATTTTTTACTTTTTGCTATAGAAAATATCCCCCAAAAATATATAAAAAAACATTTTTCCTCAGTTTAGGCCGATACGTATTCTTCTACATATTTTTGGTAAAAAAAATCGCAATAAGCGTATATTGATTGGTTTGCACAAAAGTTATAGCGTCTACAAAATAGGGGATAGTTTTATGGCATTTTTATTAATATTTTTTTTTCACTAGTAATGGCAGCAATCAGCAATTTTTATCATGACTGCGACACGTCGGACAATTTTGACACATTTTTGGGACCATTGACATTAATACAGTGATTAGTGCGATTAAAAATGCATTGATTACTGTAAAAATGTCACTGGCAGTGAAGGGGTTAACACCAGGGGGCAGTGAAGAGGTTAATGTGTGTCCTAGTTTGTGTTCTAACTGAAGGGTGATGTGGACTTTGCAGGGAAGCTAACAGATCATCTGTTCATGCTCTGTATGAACAAACGATCAGTCAGTTCTCCCCTCAGAGAACTGGAAACTGTGTGTTTACACACACAGTTCCGGGTTCTCAATGTGCCCCGAGCCATCGCGGGAGCCCGGCGGTAATTGAGACCGCCGGGCACTCGCATCGGCTGGGAGCGAGCGGGGGGTGCGCATACGCCTCCTAGTGGCCACAGGGTGAAGCGACGTTGTTTCGCCCAGCCATGCCATTCTGCCATAGTACGACTGCGGCGGCTGGTCGGCAAGTGGTTAATGTGTGTTGAAGCCAAAGCAAGTGTAAATGAGCTCTAATGCCGCGTACACACGAGAGGATTTCTCATCGGAAAAAGATATGACTTCTTTTCCGACGGGATTCCGCTCAAGTTTGCCTTGCATACACACGGTCACGCAAAAGTTCGCTGAACTTACGACCATCAAGAACGCGGTGATGTACAACACTACGACGTGCCGAGAAAATGAAGTTCAATGCTTCCGAGCATGCGTCAAATTGTTTTCGAGCATGCGTAGGAATTTTGCGCGTCAGAATTGCCACAGATGATCGCATTTTCGGATAGGAACTTTTTCCGACTGAAAAATTGAGAGCATGCTCTCAATCTTTTGCTGGCTGGAATTCGGCCAACAAAAGTCTGATGGAGCATACAGACAGTCGCATTTTCCGATGCATTTTACTCTCATCGGTCTTTTGCAGGCCGAAAGTTGTGTGTACGTGGCATTAGTGTATCACGCTCCTTTTTTGTATCACTGCACAGAAGATGACTTCTCCTTGTATAAAAACAAGTAACGATTGGCTGATGATAGAACAAGAGTCAAGGAATAATATAACTGCCCTATGCCTGGTTCCTGGCAAAAAAAAAAAACGAAAGAAATTCCTGTGACAGAATGATTACATCACTTTCCTCCCACTTCCCTTTAGCTCTGTCTTTACCACCTCCCACTAATGCTGATGAACAGAATAGTCAAGATGACATATGGATGATGTAAAATATGATAAATGCTACTCTAATACAACTTAAAAATAGTTTTTCACATTGTATTAGATATTAGACAGTCATAATCAATTAAAATACTTGTATCAAAATATTTAAAAACTTTGAAAACGAGAGCTCTGGTTATATGATAGAATGAACAAGATTACGTATACACTGAATACAGCAATATGTTTAAAACTAGTGCCTTCTTTTGCATAGCCGTAAGCTGGATTTAAAATGAATAATTTACCAGTTTACTTTGTGATTTGGTTGTTGCTTGCCAGAGTTGGTCACAAAGGGAGCAAGTATTAGGTGAAAAGCAGACTAGGAAGATTGCCTTGGAATGCTTAGCGAGTAAGCTGCTTTCTGTAGATGTGGATTCTGGCAGAAACAGATGGTGCCGGAGGGCAGCGTTCTGTAGCAGTGCTCCTGGGGTTTAGGCAAGGAAAGATAGAGGGAGGTACAAGGAGCGAAAAGGGATTATTTTATGGTAGCAGGTAAAACCCATTTGTCACAGCAACTCCAACTGGGCTTTCAGCACAAAAGTTAATATCTGAAACCAATGAGGCATTCTGCCCTATGATTTTAAAGAGGGAACAAAGAAAGGATACGGCTCTGAGCTATCATTCTTGTCTTTCAGGCAGGAACATGGCAGGCTTTGCCTTTCCATGGAGAGCTTTGCTTTTTTTTTCTTTTTCTATTTCTCTTTGATACATAAAGGAATACTTATGGAGGAAATGGTGCTGCTTAATGGTATAAAACCTTGAGGGAATGAAAGAGGGAATACAAAGAAAATAAATGCATTCTTATTTTGTTTGTCGCTGAAAAACATCAATAACATTATCAAAGTGCAATGGATATTATACAGTCACTTTCTGCCATTAAAGAGCTGTTATTCCTGTTCTCTTAGGTTCCTTGTGAAAATCTATTACAACTTTTTTAAGAAGACCTCTACTGCACATTGATATAAACGTAGATATTAAAGAATGAATGAATTTAATTGTTTGTTTAGGGGCAAGGACAAATTTAATGAGAAGTGTTAACATTTCAAATGAAACAAAATACTTGCATGTGACATGCATGCTAATCTAAAAGAAAAAAAAATAGATACTTCATTAAATTGTGTCTATAGACAAAACATCTTTTTGTCTTTTTTTATTTGACTTGGATAAATTAAGGAAGGGATTGAACATCTTTCAGGTGTTTATTGCTATTTAGATCATTGCAGGGGAGATTGACTCGCCTTTTTCCATTGGGCCGCATATATGCATATCTCTTTTTGTGCTGGGAGAGTGTCATACAGCGCGCTACCAGCACACACTACTAATGTACTAATGATTGGGACCCGGGACTCATGTTTCCGGGTCATCTGATCACTGTGATAACCTCTGATTGGCTATCACAGTGATCAGTCTCTGTGAGCCCGCCCCTGTGTTTACTCCCTCTTTTGAATGAAGAAGAAGATATCTTGTATCTTTCTCTTCTTGCAGGAGCGGAAGATATACACAAACAAGTGTGTGTTTAGAAAAAAAATTACAAATTAAAAACAAAGAATTAAAAAAAAAGGGTTAGCCAGGGTTAGGGTCAAGGTCAGGGTCAAAAGTCGTGCATATTTTGGGTAGAATTCTTTTTAAAATAATGAATTAGTATCGGTGTCAGTTAGTGTCAGTGTCAGTGTGTTTTAGGCAGGATAAAAAATTCTGGGCCCTACTATGGTTACAAGCAACAACTAACGTACACGTATATGGCAATGCTGTCAGAAGCAGGAGAATTAATTTTGGGTTGTTCTTTGGTGGTAAATTTTGGTAAACACACAGCTAAATTTAAAAAAAATATATATTTCTACTATTTTGGGCCAGATTTTCTTTAATAATGAAAATATAAAATCAAGAGATATCCATTACCATTTACCACCAAAAGAAAGGCAATTTGTCCTGAAAAAAAGGTTTAATCCACCTGAATACACATAGTAGTTTTGACAAAATGTACAGTTTTACTAACACACCTCAAAGTTGCAAAATTGTGCTTAGACATTTGTGTCAAACGTGGATATCAGATCCCTGCCCTTCTCACCAACTCGTGACAAAGGACTGCCCAATCTCACACCGTGCTGTCACTTATGTAACAATGCCACTCTCAGCTGCTGCACCCTGCACAAAGATTTTCCAGTTTGCAGGCCCTAATCTAGGTGCCAGCAGCCTGAGAGTGATTGTCACTGGGTTAAATTAATTAAGCAATTAACCATTTAAGCTACCACCACCACCTTTTCACAGAGATGGAGGAAATTCATAATCTTAGCAATACCAACTATGATTATAGAATAAACATCTGTAACACACATTGTAACCACAGACAGGTATGTCCATAAGATTTATAATATACAGTTCCAGTCTCTTCAAGAGACAGGAACTCTTTTTAGTTTACATTAAAAGCTTAGGGACAAGGTTAACACTTCAAAATATGGTTTACTGAGGAAAAGGGTGCAAATAAAATATTTTTAGAAAAAGGGTGTTACAAGCAATGAAGAGATAATAAAGCAACATAGAAATAAAAAAATTTGAAAAGGAAGGATACGGGACTTGCAATGTCCTTGGTTTCAGCAGTGTTCAGTCAATGAGCAAGGTGTTATCAGTTCTCAAACTTGACAGATGTTCCTTGTTTGATGGTACATGACAACTGTCCAAATGTGGATGCATTCCACTTGTCTTTACATCAAGGGAGGCATGGAGAGAGACCATCTGACCAATCATTTGGTCTAAGGGGTGGTTTCTGGGATGTCACCATGTTTATGACCATGTCCCACATACAGATTTCTATAAGTATTCATATTTCTGAATATCTACAGTTTTCAGTTGACTAACCTACAGATTATTGTCCAACATGAAGTTTGCTTTGAAATAAATATAAATATGACAGGTCTTAGTTACCTAGGAGGATAAGGGGTTTCCTTGGTTTCCCATATGGTCGGACATAGGGGTGTCTGGGCTTAAAACAATACAAATTAACTGAGGAAAGTAAATATGTCCATATTCTGGCTATTATTATTTCATGAGTTATGAAACATGCTGAGGTTTCAGAGTTAGAATTGCTAACCTGTCTGCACTTATGTTTTTTGGCCACCCCGTCCAACTGAGCTACTTATGACCAGTATCTGTTAGTTCTCTAGAGTGCTCAAGCTTGCAAGAGGGTGACAGTTTTATTAGGGTTTCCAGACTTAAATTGTGGATTGGGTAATGGAAAGGTCTGTGTGTCTGATCAATGAGTGGATAAGGTCCTAGCATCAGTTAACAGTTTGTGTATTGTATAAAGTGAAGGGAGGAGGGGGAGGGAAGGAATCAGAACTGCTGTATCTCTGGTTTTAAAACAGAGAAGCTAATGACAATCAAATACAATGTAATGGCTGAACGTGAACAAAATGGCTGCTACATACACAGCTATTCGTGAGCCCAGTATGCATGTCCTTTACAGCATTAACATTTGTTTTACCCTTAGATGGGAAGGAGATAAACCCTAGTCCTAATCAGAAAGGCAGGTGGAGGTTCTGAACACCTATAATCCTTCATTGGACAACAGGTTTGCAGGAAATAAAATGATTTCCCTAGCCCACAAGCTTCAACTTTTTCCTAGAGTAAATGTGCCCAACCCTAATCAGTAGTTGATGTGGTGTTAATGGCTATTCCTCCATCTGCATTGAAAATTTCCACAACAGCTAGCTATTCCTACAGGATCATAGCACTTAGACACATATAGCTCACTAAAGTGCTACAGATATAGTTGCGCATTAATACAATATTAGACATACTGTAGTTTGTGCAAGTGGGGAAAGGATGGATGATGTCATTGTTTTGAGAACGGCTGTGTAATGACCAACTTTACCTTAACAAATCTAATTTCCAGTCTGAGTTTTTACTGCTGCTATCTAGAGATTGTGATAAGATAGAGGGTACAATGTAGAGCTTACAATGGTCTCTTTGCATAGGGACTGTTAGATAGGATAACAAGAGGTAGGAGTATACCTAGGAGAATTTCTCCCTAAGGCAGCCATTTTTGCAGCCCTCCATCCCACTAGGTTACCACCCACCTTCTTCGATACAACCCCATGTTTGCCACTACCCCTTTGGTTTGTAATATGTTCACATTTTACCAATGATCCTCTGGCTCAGCCACCACTATCCTAGCAACCAAGGATGCTGTACATCATTGGTTTCTAGGAAGTAGTCGCCTGGGATATACAGTGTTATTGGAGTGTATGCACCATAACAACCAATGACGCTGTGTGGCCCAGCAACCAGGTTAGTAATGTGGCCCTGTGTATACAGGGCAATCTTAAGGAGCTGCAGTAAGAAGAAAGTGTCCAGTATGGACACTCCAGCCTCACTGCCACCCCCCACCAAGTATCACCTGAGATGTTTGTCCTGTGTACACAGGGCAATGTTAGTGAGCTGCAATGGGGACAGAGTGTTTGTTATGGACACTCCAGCCTCACTGCAACCCCCAACAGATACTGCCTGAGAAGGTCACCACCTCACTTTACCGCATTAGTGGCATGTTCCTGACAAAAGGAATGGAATAGTTTACTCTAATATACACATAATATAAATATACTGGAAAACGTGAAATGACCAGCCATCCTCCCAAAGGCTTTGATTATAAGATTAAGTTCAATTGCAAAGTATTATTGTTAATCTTGTAACTGGTAAGTAATCCAAATAAGTAAAAAAAAATAACTAAAATTATTCCATACCCATTATAGTTCGTTTTAGTTTTTCAGACATATGAAAAATACTTTATTACCATAGCATATACTTCTTTGGTTTATTATCAGACACTAAGACTTTATAAATCTGATAGCACTGGGGAGTTCTCAGATACACAGCATTGAAGCCACTACTTTAAAGTTTAGTCATTCTGATAGAATGTAAAAGCTTATATCAGTGACAGGTTGACAGAAAAAGCTGTTTTCATTTCCATTTCACAGACTTTTACGTATGAAAACCATGAAACATGTCAGGTCTTCTAAAAGTCTATGAAGACGGAGATGGCATCTGTTCCCAATGGGGGGCTCTTCCAGACAGCAATACTGTAAAATGTCCTGATTTTGAGCTCTGGCTGACATTTGGAAGTATTGCAGGGAGAATATTTTTAATGGTAAAAAGAAGTGCATCAGATTTATATTGTAACTCATCTCATAATGACAATTTGTGTGTGGCATGACTATCACAAAGTCCTATAACTTAATATTTCTAAAAGTCCTTAAAACTTAGACAAGTAGTGTGGGGAATTGAAAATAAGGAAAAAAGGTAGGTTAATATCAGTATAGATTTCCTTAATAAGTAAACTGTAAACTTAAAAGTGAAATTTAACAGTATATAGAAAAATAATTGTTTTCATGTGCAGATTGTATTCCATGTTTTTCTAAAGAATCTGATGCAAGTTTTAACTTGTCCTGTTCTCATACTAACTTGAGGACTCTAACTTGTCTAACTAAATGTCTAATGGTTCTTAGTAGTGTAATAAGAAAATGAGTACCCCAGCATTCCTTTGCTTGTGAAAAGTTCCTACTAGAAATGGACAACTTAATCTATGGAAAGCCTGTAAATAGAATCTTTGCAGATGTCTATGAAAAGTAGTGATGCAAACATATGATTAGGAAATTAAAGTTTTAGGGGTGTTTTGCACTTAAATAGTGTAAAAAAAGATGTCACAGTCATAAATAAGCAAGATACAACATTCCTTGGCAGTGTTAGAAAATTTACAGCTGCAGATTGAATAAAAATGTAATGTTTTTAGTAGCCTTTATACATTGATTTGTATAGCCATTATATTTTGGATTTTTTTTTTTTTTTTTAGCAAAATTTGAGTTTTCTTTTAGAGGTTCAGCAATTTTCATTCATGCTAGTAATACAAAAAAAATACCCACACTCAGTCAGTAAAGATACAGTAAAACAAAGGAACATGAGGTAGTAATTCACATGACCCTCACCTATTGACATTTCAAGTGCACTGTTAGTTGCTCCTGTATGCAACTGTAAAATTTACTCTATGGGGTTGATTTACTAAAGACAAATAAACTGTGCAGTTGCTCCAGAGCTTAGTAAATGAGGTAAAGCTTCATTTTCAAAGAATACCCAGTCATAAGCAAGGAAATTAAAAATAAAAAAAACAGCATTTTGTTCCACATGATTGGATGATGGAAGTCAGCAGAGTTTCTGCTCATTTACAACGCTCTGGAGCGATTGCTCTTGCAGAGTGCAGAAAGGGACCATAAAATAGTTGGCTCTAAAGCTGAGAAGTGCAGACATTTCACGCATTGCACATTGGGGTTGATTTACTAAAGGCAAATATACTGTGCACTAGAAAGGCACTTGCAGTGCCCTTCAAGTGCACTGCAAGTGCAGTTGCTCTAGATCTGAGGGGAAGCTCTGAAATGAGCTGAAGCTCTGCTGATTTCTATCATCTAATCATGTGCAAGCAAACATGCATTTTTTTTATTTTCCTTGCATGCTCCCTTCAGAACTAGAGCAAGAACTTGCAGTGCACAGACTATTTACCTTTAGCAAATCAACCCAATTGATACACCAACCCAAACTATATTATTTCCATCTGCACTCTCATCCAATCCTATAGTAAATAGACTCAGCTCAGCACCAACGTATTAGGAAAAATCTCTGTTTATAAGCATCCTTGCCTGCTCCAGCATACCATGGACTGACTTGTTGTTTGGGTACAACTTGTAAGTATTACATTACAGTGGCCTGGAGTTTTAAATAGCAGCCCTACAGAGGTACAATATGGACTGCCCATCTCTGACCACCAGTGTTAAGAGGGTGAAAATATGAAAATAGTGATTTAAAAAAAAAAACATCAAAGTATTTCTATAGGGTTCTGTAATGTATTTTTTTACGCCTACCAGCAACACATTTCTTTAAATATTAAGTACCAGGCTAATCAGACAAAGAAGATATAACAGATCATGCCCTTGCAAGATACATTTTTTTGCTTGACAGTCACTATTCATTTGCTCTTTGAATTACCACCTAATCTTAGTCAGAGCAGTAGAGCAGTGGCTTACATGTCCAAAAATTACATTGATAAAAAGACTTGCCACATGTGGGATCTTAACCACATCACCTTTTTTTGAGAAACACGATTAAGTCCTCTCCTCCAGGTCACTTGTTCCTGGTGACCAGAAAAATGGTTCTATGGTCTATATGTGTGTGCACGTGTAGATCACACATTAATTCCATGTTCCTAGTCTAGACAACGAAGACAGATTGCCATTCATCTAATAATGTTTAGGAGGTATGACCATCAAAAATACAAATTTAATGTAATTGTTTTCATACAATGATCATGTATTTGTTTCTTAACTGTCTTGGAAATGAACCAAGAGTTTGCAATACATTATAATTAAACAGAAACCAAATACTTAGCCAGTTTAAAAAAATAGGGAAAACTTAAAAAAAATTATGCTCACATAGGCAAATGATATACACTCCATGCAAACAAGTGGAAATATTGAAGATGTATATAATTTAAAGTACCTATTTTAAGCTTTATGTGTAATTTAGCAGTGCATGTGATTTAATTACACCTTATGTAAAGGTCACAATTCTCACTAGACCTCGATAGATTACATTTTATGTTCAAGCACAAAATATAATCTCTGTATTTTGTTTTTAGAATGTCTAATTAGCAAATTAACATTTACTACCATAGCAACTTGATTAATTAATGTTATGTTATGATTTAGTCACTAATTGCTTAATTAAAAAAAGTATTGAGGGAGAAAATAAAAATGTATGCATTACTCATTAATACAGATTATTCATGTAACCCCCTTTGGTGTCTGAGTGATGCCTATGGTGCACTTTTGCCCTCATAAATATTTAATGTTTGCGGATATTTGAAGTAAAAAGCTCAGCAATCCACGAGGAAGTACCAATTTCTTTCAGCTTCGAGGCTCTCAACATGGCAAAGTGGTTTGTCAACCATAATTACTTCCCAATTACATGGTCAAAATATTATATTAAGAGCACTTTGTTTTCTGATTGCAGTCCTTTGATCATTTTACCATGGAATGTGCTGGCATTGTGAGCTTACATGATGTACGATCGCTGTCAGTGTTGAAATAACAGTAAATGCGTCTGGGTAGGCCCCACCTGCTAAGCAGTATGTTCTCAATTCCTCAGGCAGAGCTGTGCACCACTTGGCTAAGAAAACTTCCTCCCACTGAGCAAATGGCAGAGTAACAAAATGTATGCACGCAGCAGAGAATACAGACAATGAGTGGGAAGCTGAGGACATGTATGTCAAGCTTCATTTGGTGCCAACCCCTAAAAAACACTCCTTCATAGTTGGACTGTAAAACAAGTGCAGGATGTTCATATAACATACCGTATATCATTATCACAAGTGACTTAAAACAAGTGATTTGGTGATCTGTCAGTCTTGATTTCTGTTTTATGAAAAATCAAGTCAGAGGTATAACAATTGCTTCAAAACCTATATGGAGAATATTCTGTTGTTCACACCAGTGTACCTGTAACAGGATTCTAATGCAAATAAGGAAGCTGATATTACAGTAGACCCTCTTCTGATAATGACAATTTACATGTGATCTAATAGTTTTCAGGCCATCTATTTAGACAGGTGGGAAATGTATGACAGATAGCCTTATTACCTCCAACACTGGTACATATCTAAGAATTGGGCTACCAGGGGCATGGCTAGGATTAAGAAACGAATAGGAGACCTTTAGGAAGCCCTGAGAAAAGCAATGATTTAATGCTGTGGTGAATGTTGGATGTGGCCTAATTACATTAAATGCATTCTATGCATTAAGATAAAAAGTCTTCCTTGTGCAACAGCCCCGCTCAGCCCTCCTAATACTTACCTGAGGTCCCTCTAAATTCAGTTATTTTGCAGGAGTGTTTCGGCCATCCAGGACTCCCCTCCTTGTTGGCTGAGGCAGCAGCACCATTGGCTCCCGCTGCTGTTAATATAAGTCAGTCAGCCAATGAGACAAGAAAAGGGGCTGGGCTGGGTCGCAGCTCCATGTCTGAATGGACACAGCAAGCTGTGGCTCGGGTGCCTCCATAGCAAGCTACAGGAGGGAGGAGCCAGGAGCACCGAAGAGGGACCTGAGAAGAGGAGGATCTGGGCTGCTCTGTACAAAACCACTGCACAGGGCAGGTAAGTATACCATGTTTGTTAATTTTAAAGGAGAAAAAAAGGAGACTTTAGTATCACTTTAACATTGGGAGGGGTGTAAATAGATATGGTTCAATAAAACCTGAGCCTACTCAATGTGTGCAACACACAAATCCTAAAGTCTTTCAGTAAAATACCCTGTAATTACTATACCACAAGAATCTCACAGACATAACCTTAAGCTTAGCACCTGAAGCTTGGATAGAAGAAAATATGTGATTCATGGAGCATAAAACAGTGATGAGTGTGTGTTGCTAAATTTCACTTGATATTGGATGTGAACATAGATAAATAAAATGAAAGGCTTCCTCTGACTGGCCACTGTGGAGAGGAGGGCAAATGACAAATACAACACTTCCCCTGAATAAAAGAAAAACAAACTATTACAAGTGGTATTAAAGATTGAATTCTACTTTAAAGCTGACTTCCACCCAAAAGAGATTTTTTGCACAGTAAAATAAATGAAGATTTCCTCCCATACAATACAGTCAGCACCCTATCTCTAGTGCTGAAACTTACTGTTCTGGCTGTGTACACGGGTTATTGCCAATCGCTCGCTATACAGCTTGTTGAACATGAAAATGCCTTGCATTCTTTTCAATGAATGCAAGGCATTCTGTGATTGGAGGAAGTTTAGCTAAATCTCACAATGCCCTTCAATCACAGAATGCTCTACATTCATTGAAAAGAGTGCAAGATATTTTTGGAATGGATGAGCTGCAGAGTGAGTGACCTGCTGTGATCAGTATACTCCAGCTGGAACTGTAAGTTTCAGCACCTGATGTTTAGCATTGACTGAGGAATGAAAATAACAGTATTACATAACACAGCAGCAGTTGCACATTGCATACATTTTATTAGTGTTCACTTATTTTTTACAGTGCAAATGCCCAAAGATTGTTTTTGGTCAGAGTTCAGCTTTAAGCATGTAATTTGGAAAGAGAAGGATGTAATAACAGAAAACTCACTGCTAGTTGTGAATTCTTCACTTGCAGATGTTACTTTCAAGAGTGAATGCCACCCCCTAAGGACTGGAACCCCTAGACAACTGCCCACTATTCTCAAAAGGAAATGTACATATGTATGCACATAACCCTGCAACCTTTACTTTGTGGTGGTACTATATTTTTTCAAATAATATTTCACCTTTTTTTTTAAATGTTAATTTCAAGGAAAAATTGTGCATATAAATACAGCCTGTTTTGCTTTGTATCTGACAACTTTTTAACACTTAGCTCTGAACTGTTTTTCGTTTTCAGAATCCTAAGTGTATTTTTTCTTTCCTTTTTTTTAACAGTCAACATTTTCCTGAGGCGGAACAGCAACAAACAATTTTCCTTAGGTTATAAATGTAACCTGTAAAATACTTGAATGTCATAAGTCCTTTGGCTTGAGGCATTACAACACAATCTTGCAAATGTCAAGATTTATACAAGCCAGAGGCACAATGTTTATATACTGCAACCATTTTATCTTGTTATGTATGAGCTTTTGCATATACAATGAGTGGCATTTGCATATACCTCAAAATTAGAATGTAAAGATAAAAATATGCTTGAGTTCTACATTATAGTTCTCAGAAATGAAATGTCTAGAGTGATAAATATGTGCTGTATGCCAAATCACTTTGCTTGGCAACAGCCTTGAAAACTTAAAAGATACCTTGTATGCTTTAAGTGGTATTTATGAAATGATGTGACTTGTTTCAAAACTTGGAACAAAGAAGCAGTGAAGAAACAAATCCAGCAATTTCATCAGTCTCTTTCTGTTGTTTATTCTGTGTTATATATATGAAGGTTGTCTTTGATACATAGTATAGCATAACAGTCTTGTTGCTGTTTTCTTAATGGGTTTACTTGGAAAAGTGATTTAAAAAAAAATGACAGCTTGACTTAAGATATTATTGGGGTTTTTACTAAAGGAGATATTTTAACTTTTGATTGAGCAAACTTTAATCTAGTCATGTGTATGATTTTCTTAAAAAAAACTGTACATGTCTTTGAAATGATTAAAAGATTCCTTTTGCTAAGAATGATTACAAGTTTCCTTTTGCTAAGAGTAAACATTACACCGTCAGTAACAAATTCACCTAAACCGTTGAGAGAAATTATATCTTGAAGCTAATATGTACTCTGCCAGAATTAAGTTACAGGTTTTATTTATTGCAGGCACCACAAGAAATTGATTTGTGCCTTCCCTATGCTCTCCTCTATTCCAGTCTACTGCCCTATTAGTGAAGACGAGGTACTTCAGTGAATGGAAGTAAGCACTTCACTGATTTCTAGTTGTGGTAGTTTTAATATGTGGTGCCTGAGCAGTCACTATTCAGGACTGAGTCCAGCGATGTAAGGATGGGGGTAGCATTCACAACTAGACATGGGACAAACGACCCCCAGTTCAGTTTGCAGCAGAACTTTCGAATGGAACCCGAACTGTAAAAATCAAAAGTGCCCATTTTGAAGGTTTATATGCAAATAATTGGGCATACAAAGGGTATGGGGGTCCGGGTACTGCCCTGGGGGACAGGTATCAATGAAAACAACGTTGGTAAAAAACATAACTTTCAAATGAGCAGTGATTTAGTGATGCTTAAAGTGGAATCATAAAAATGAGAAATAACAATCAAAATGAAAAATTCCTTTAATTATAGTGCCTGGGGGTCCCCTTAGTCTGCCTGTAAAGTGGCACATCTGTACCATGTATAGAACCTGCTACAGCAGACATTACATTTTCAAAGAGAAACAAAATTACATTTTCCCTGCAAGCTTTTTTTATTTTCTAAACCACGGCTTGGGGAGCCAGTCTTTATGATGAGGTCACAATTTAGTGCTCTCAAAACAAGATTAGAGATTTTTTTTGGGGACGGGGGGAGGAGCTGACGCCCAAGATGGCCGCCTAGGGAGATCGAGGGGCAGACACGCTGCAGATGCTATAGACGCTGCTGAAGAGGGAGGCTGTGGCTGACTGACACACATGCTTACATGTCCTGGCTGCATGATAGAAGACACCTATGGTAAGAGACTGAGCCATCAGCGTGCCACAACTTACCTGGAGGGTGAGACGTAAAAGATCCAGGAGACCAAGGAAGGATCGGTACCTGGTGGTTGCTGGAAACGGTAACCGAGGACGGAACCAGGAGACAGTGCAAAGCCGTGCGGGAGTCTCTGCCTGTCTGAATACACAGGCAGCAGGGGCGGCTTGCTGGGAGGACGCATACTACGGTGGAGGTTCTCGGATTACAAATAGCAGAGAGGGGACACATCAGCTGATCTCCTGGCGTTCAGGCTCCACAGTCCACACAGTGGAAATTTCAGCAACACAGACGATACACCAGGCAACGAAGGAAATCAATAACCTCTGCACCAGGTATGTCTATGGAAGACATGTAAAGCTATAATATATCCTTCATAGACTATATAAGACTGTAAAAAACAATGACAAAATATCATCATTTTTCTTGAAAGTGTCTTATTGAGAAGCTAAAAGGACTCTGTGTAAGCACAAAACATTTATGGGACAATAGAGTATATTTGAATTGGACAACTTATTATTTTGCGGTAGAGATAATATATAAATAATATTCACTACCTCCCCAATGCTAATTAATGGTCTGAGGGTAAGGTATATAACAAAGTTTAAAGTAAAAACCTGGATAAATAGTGTGTTCCCTGCCATCCTTACATGCCCTGCCATACCGACATACTCTACCATCTATCCCTGCATTTTCTGTTGCCCATCCATCCCTATATACTCCGCCATCCCTGCATACTCGGCCATCCATCCCGGCATTCTCTGTCACCCATCCATCCCTATATACTCTGCCATCCCTGCATACTCCGCCATCCAGCCCTGCATTCTCTGCCACCCATCCATCCCTGCATACTCTTCCATCCATCCATCCCTAAAAAAGAACGGAAAGATCGAAAGTGGTAAGAAGGGGAGAGTAGAAATGGGAAGGGGCAGAACGAGAAGAGATAAGAAAAAAGTGGAGACAGAAGCCCTAATAAAAAGATGGCACCCAAGAAAGGAAATAAAACACCTCAGCCTCAAAAAAATAAGAAAGATAAAATTGAAAGTAAAAATAAAAACCCTACAGGGGCGCAATCTACTCAGACAGTGGACATAAAAGAGATTTTTCAACAATTACAATTGCAATCACCCCGGACGGCTCAAGCTTCACATGCATCACAGGAAATTTCAAATCTCGCAGAGATATCGGTAACATCCAGATCGTCAGGGGAAGAACTAATGGTCCATCCCAGAAATAGCTCACCAATAGATACAACAGGTGCATCAAATGAACAAAGGGAAGAGGATACAGAAAAATGGGATATGAGAACATACATTCAATCTCTCCCAACCAGAGCAGATATGGACCAATATGTACACAGATTGGAGGAAACATATAAAACAGAGATTCAAGAACTCAAGATATCTAAAAAAGATATACAGGAAAAAACGACCAAACTAGATAACAGAGTATTCAAAACAGAACAAGAACTAATGAAGGTAAAAGAAAGGGTACAGAAACAAGGAAATCAAATAAACTAATAAATAGCCTAGACGAACAAGAAAATAGAAGCAGAAGATCCAATATAAGAATCAGAGGTTTAAAGGAAGAAGTAAATCCCAAGGACCTTATAACAACATTACAGAAAATCTTTCAGGAAATAGCACGGGATATGGATATAAAAGATCTGATAATAGATCGGGCACATAGAGCAACAGGAAGAAGGAGGTTAGATCCTAGCAAATCCCGGGACGTCATCTGTAAGATGCACTATGCACATATAAAAGATCGAATCATGCTAGCAGCTCGTCAAAATAAAAATATCCAGTATGAGGGAGATCCATTACTACTCTTCCAGGACCTATCGAAATACACATTAGACCGGAGGAGAGCTCTAAAACCTCTAGTGGAGCAAATCAGAAAGAATAATCTGCAATATAGATGGAAATTTCCATTTCAGCTACAGGCTCAAAGAGAGGAATCGACGGCAACATTCAGCGATTTGGAAGATCTACCACAGTTTCTTACAACCCTTAAATTGTCAGATACAGAACTGCCGGACTGGCCTATTTCTTATATGAAACTACCTAGAAAGTCTTGAAGAGCAGTATGGGGTGGGGGGGGTGGGAGGGGAAGAGTTGCGAATAATTATTAGCTCATCAATTAAGAAGTACATATAATTAAGGACGGGGGGGAGGGAGGAGGGAGGATGGGGGAGAGGGAGGGAATGGGTATTAAAAATGTCCCCCTTTTTTTTTTTGCACAAAATGGCATTCACAGGTTGTTGGT
The DNA here is from genome assembly GCA_037952925.1 of Lithobates clamitans. NCBI lineage: Eukaryota > Metazoa > Chordata > Amphibia > Anura > Ranidae > Lithobates > Lithobates clamitans. The sequence continues at coordinate 5,341,926 of JBBGZY010000279.1, read as the reverse complement.
AGGATATTGTGAGGGCTATTAGCACTGTATAACAAGGTATGGTAGCATATAATCTGTAATAGTTTTTTAGATATGACACCCAGTAGATTGGGGAAATTATGAATTTAATAGGAGGGAGGGGTGTGTGGTGGAAAGGGTTTAATTTTCCTTTTTGGGGTTGTTTTTTTTTTTTTTTTGATACAGGGGTAAGTGGACAACACATTAATCTATCCTGGTCAACATGATTTACGTGAGGGTACGGACCAGGCTGGTGGGACACGGGTGGTGCTTGAGCGCTGAAGAGGGGGGGCTGGAACACTGATAATATAGGTGTTCACAATGGTGTAAAGTGATGTTTAATCTTAATATTTTTTTTTTTGCACAAAAATGGTATTCACAGGTTGCTTGTATGAAAATGTGATGGCTAACACTGTATAACACGTTGTGGCAATTTATAACAGCACTAAAATGTAAGATATGACACTAACTAGGTTGGGGGAAATATGAATCAAATAGTGGCGGAAGGGAATAAGGGGAAAGAAAGTAAGAGCATTCCTTTTTTTTTTTTTTCTTCACATATAAGAACCAGTGATGTTTCTGGGGGGACACTAGTATCATGTATCACGTCATTAGGTCACAACTACAGAATTTGACAGATTCGACACTGAGAGGGATGGGTGTAATAGAGAACTAAGGAGGGGGGAGGGAGGGCGGGGGGAACCCCTTCTCTCCCTCCCCCCTTTTTTTTTTGGTTCTTCTCCTCCTCCTCTCTCTCCCCCTTCGGGCTTTGCCTCTGTATCCCCCCCCCCGCAGAGGTGGGATGGAGGGGAGAGTTTAGATAAAATTATGATATGTATAAGTTCTAAGAGCTCTATATCTGGGGAGATTGTCCTCGTGCCCTCCCCTTCACTCTTTGCCTCCTTCTTTTCTCCCTGCTAGATTAGGAGGAGGTTGTAGTAGGGAGAGGGGAGGGATAGCATGTAATAAAAGAAAAAGGAATTAAAATTTAAAAATGCAGCGTGCACCACCGATCGAGCGGTGGATCTTGGACGTCGGCGTCTTCTTATCCATTCATAGGGTACTTACTTTAGTTAGTAAGACAGACTTGTTATAAGTCAAATAGCTTTGGGGTAGTTTGGGGTTAAGTGTGAGTGTGTGTGGTGTGTGTTTTTTTTTTCTTGTAAATTGTTTTTTTTTTTTTTTTTTTTCCTCCCACCGGTTTTGAATTATGAAAATCTGTTCATATAATGTAAGAGGTTTTAATTCAGCAACAAAAAGGTCTCAGGTTCTGTATTCTCTCCATAAACAAAAAGTGGGGGTGATATTCTTTCAGGAGACGCATTTCCGTACGGACCATGTCCCTAACCTACAAAACAGATTTTACACTACATGGTATCATGACTCCTTTCGGTACTCAAAATCAAAAGGTGTCTCTATTGCAATTCATAAGACAATACCACACCAAGTGCTGGAAGAATGGCGCAATAGGGATGGAAGAGCAATACTACTCAAACTTATTATATTTGGTAAAAAATACACTTTTATAAATATATACCTACCTAATCAAAACCAGCATAAAATAGGATCACAAATATTGAAAAAGCTTATGGAGAGGGCGGAGGGTGTAACAATAATTGGGGGAGACTTTAACTTTGTATTAGACAGAGAGAAAGATACTACAGCACCTTCAGTGGTACAGTCAGGTAGAGAGAAAAAACTCAATGGCAAAATATCAATTAATTGATATTTGGAGAGTTTTTCATCCAACGGAAAAAGATTTTACGTTTCACTCAAAAGTTCATGGGACTTATCATAGATTGGATTTCTTTTTGATAAACCAGATGGGGATGGAGATAACTACATCGACTGATATAGGTAGTGCGTTATGGTTAGATCATGCACCAGTATTTTTGGTACTTGACCCACTTAAGAGTAAAAGTAGTAGGGGTAATTGGAAGCTTAATGATAATCTGTTATATGATGAGAACTGTGTGTCAGAAATTAGGAAGGTAATAACAGACTTCTTACACGACCATATTAACGACACCACATCTCTTCCGAATCAGTGGAAAGCTTTAAAATGCGTAATCCGTGGGTATTTTATAAAACATGGGGCTAGACTGAAAAAACTGAAAAGTAATAGAATGACTCAACTATTAAAAGAAATACCCAAAATAGAAACCCAACATAAACAAAACCCAACATGCGAAATATTAATGGAATTAACAGAAAAGAAAACAGAATTAAAAACTTTAATAAATGAGCAAACGTTACGTATAAGAGATAGTAACTGTTCCTTATACTATCAACAAGGTAATAAACCAGGTAAACTACTTGCAAGAGCGCTGCGCCATAGGGGCAATATATTGCCTATTGTTAAAATCAAGTCAGAAAAAGGAGATATGAAATATGAGCCAAAAGAGATACTAAAGGAGTTTCAGACCTTCTACACGAAATTATATAACATACCTAAAGATGACACAAAAAATGACACGGAGGGACTTCAACAAAATATCTATCAATATATAAGAGAAACTGCACTCCCTGTTCTAGCACCGACAGAAACTGTACAATTAGAGCAGGATTTCTCTGAGATTGAGATACAAGGGGTAATTGACGCATTGGTACCTGGGAAAAGCCCAGGCCCGGATGGCTTCACCCCAAGATTCTATAGAATATTTAAAGAAGAACTCACCCCCATTCTGAAGCGGACCTTTAATGCTGTTTCTACATCAGTACCTTTTGTCCCACAGAGCCTACAAGCGTATATTTCACTTATACCCAAACCAGAGAAGGATCATACCTTATGTGGAAACTATAGACCAATTTCCCTTACAAATATTGATCTTAGATTGTACTCTAAAATTATCGCTAACAGACTCGCCTCTATAATACCGGCACATATACACCTAGACCAGGTGGGTTTTATAAAAGGAAGAGAGGCTAGAGATAACACCTTAAAAACACTTACACTAGTAGAATATGCACAGAGAGGTTCCATCCCATCCTGTCTACTGACAATTGATGCTGAGAAAGCTTTTGACAGGGTGGGATGGAACTTCCTTAGAGAGACCTTGGTTCAGTGGGGGATGGGCCCTGTACTTATAGATAGAATAATGGCCTTATATCAGAATCCAACGGCTAGGATTTGGGCGAACGGAGATTTATCGGAGGCAGTACCTATAACAAACGGAACCCGACAAGGTTGCCCGCTATCCCCATTGTTATATATATTAGTGATGGAGCACTTGTTAATAGCAGTTCGAGAAAATAAGGATATACAGGGTATTAAGGTGGGAGATATAGAATACAAGATGTCAGTATATGCAGATGATATCTTGCTATACATTACAAATCCCTTGATATCAATACCAAACCTGATATCTGAATTTAAACGATTCGGTGCACTAAGTAATTTCAAGGTAAACTATAACAAATCTGAAGCCCTAAACGTTAATTTGCCAAGCGCTATGGTGGAACTCCTTAAAAAGGATTTCTCTTTTGAATGGCAGGTGAAGGCAATTAACCACTTGCCGACCGCCTACCGCATATATACTGCGGCAGAATGGCACGGGCAGGCAAAATCACGTACCCATACGTGATCTGCCTCCCGCGGGCGGGGGGTCCGATCGGACCCCCCCCCGGTGCCATCGGCGGTCGGCATTTGACTGGGAGCGTCGGGAGGCGAGGGGGAGACCATCCGATCGTGGCCCCCCCCTCGCGATCGCTCCCAGCCAATGGGAATCCTCCTCTGCCTGTGTGTCGTTTCACACAGGCAGAGGATGTGATGTCATCTCTCCTCGGCTGGGCAGTTTCCGTCCCAGCGCCGAGGAGAGAAGACAAGTGAGTGCACCAAACACACACACACACAGTAGAACATGCCAGGCATATTTACACCCCCGATCCCCCCCCCGATCGCCCCCCGATCCCCCCCCAATCACCCCCCCCCCTGTCACAAACTGACATTAGCAGTATTTTTTTTTTTTTTTTTTCTGATTACTGCATAGTGTCAGTTTGTGACAGTTAGTGTTAGGGCAGTGAGTGTTAGGCCCCCTTTAGGTCTAGGATACCCCCCTAACCCCCCTAATAAAGTTTTAACCCCTTGATCACCCCCCGTCACCAGTGTCGCTAAGCGATCATTTTTCTGATCGCTGTATTAGTGTCGCTGGTGACGCTAGTTAGTGAGGTAAATATTTAGGTTCGCCGTCAGCGTTTTATAGCGTCAGGGACCCCCATATACTATCTAATAAATGTTTTAACCCCTTGATTGCCCCCTAGTTAACCCTTTCACCACTGATCACCGTATAACCGTTACGGGTGACGCTGGTTAGTTCGTTTATTTTTTATAGTGTCAGGGAACCCGCCGTTTATTACCGAATAAAGGTTTAGCCCCCTGATCGCCCGGCGGTGATATGCGTCGCCCCAGGCAGCGTCAGATTAGCGCCAGTACCGCTAACACCCACGCACGCAGCATATGCCTCCCTTAGTGGTATAGTATCTGATCGGATCAATATCTGATCCGATCAAATCTATACTAGCGTCCCCAGCAGTTTAGGGTTCCCGAAAACGCAGTGTTAGCGGGATCAGCCCAGATACCTGCTAGCACCTGCGTTTTGTGCCTCCGCCCAGCCCACCCAAGTGCAGTATCGATCGATCACTGTCACTTACAAAACACTAAACGCATAACTGCAGCGTTCGCAGAGTCAGGCCTGATCCCTGCGATCGCTAACAGTTTTTTTGGAAGCGTTTTGGTGAACTGGCAAGCACCAGCCCCAGGCAGCGTCAGGTTAGCGCCAGTACCGCTAACACCCACGCACGCACCGTACACCTCCCTTAGTGGTATAGTATCTGATCGGATCAATATCTGATCCGATCAGATCTATACTAGCGTCCCCAGCAGTTTAGGGTTCCCAAAAACGCAGTGTTAGCGGGATCAGCCCAGATACCTGCTAGCACCTGCGTTTTGCCCCTCCGCCCGGCCCAGCCCACCCAAGTGCAGTATCGATCGATCACTGTCACTTACAAAACACTAAACGCATAACTGCAGCGTTCGCAGAGTCAGGCCTGATCCCTGCGATCGCTAACAGTTTTTTTGGTAGCGTTTTGGTGAACTGGCAAGCACCAGCCCCAGGCGTCAGATTAGCGCCAGTACCGCTAACACCCACGCACGCAGCATACGCCTCCCTTAGTGGTATAGTATCTGATCCGATCAATATCTGATCCGATCAGATCTATACTAGTGTCCCCAGCAGTTTAGGGTTCCCAAAAACGCAGTGTTAGCAGGATCAGCCCAGATACCTGCTAGCACCTGCGTTTTGCCCCTCCGCCCGGCCCAGCCCAGCCCACCCAAGTGCAGTATCGATCGATCACTGTCACTTACAAAACACTAAACGCATAACTGCAGCATTCGCAGAGTCAGGCCTGATTCCTGCGATCGCTAACAGTTTTTTTGGTAGTGTTTTGGTGAACTGGCAAGCGCCAGCGGCCTAGTACACCCCGGTCGTAGTCAAACCAGCACTGCAGTAACACTTGGTGACGTGGCGAGTCCCATAAGTGCAGTTCAAGCTGGTGAGGTGGCAAGCACAAGTAGTGTCCCGCTGCCACCAAGAAGAAGACAAACACAGGCCCGTCGTGCCCATAGTGCCCTTCCTGCTGCATTCGCCAATCCTAATTGGGAGCCCACCACTTCTGCAGCGCCTGTACTTCCCCCATTCACATCCCCAACCAAATGCAGTCGGCTGCATGAGAGGCATTTTCTTTATGTCCTCCCGAGTATCCCTACCCAACGAACCCGCCAAAAAAGATGTTGTGTCTGCAGCAAGCGCGGATATAGGCGTGACACCCGCTATTATTGTCCCTCCTGTCCTGACAATCCTGGTCTTTGCATTGGTGAATGTTTTGAACGCTACCATTCACTAGTTGAGTATTAGCGTAGGGTACAGCATTGCACAGACTAGGCACACTTTCACAGGGTCTCCCGAGATGCCATCGCATTTTGAGAGACCCGAACCTGGAACCGGTTACAGTTATAAAAGTTAGTTACAAAAAAAAGTGTAAAAAAAAAAAAAAAAAAAAACACAAACAAAAATATAAAATAAAAATAGTTGTCGTTTTATTGTTCTCTCTCTCTTTATTGTTCTGCTCTTTTTTACTGTATTCTATTCTGCAATGTTTTATTGTTATTATGTTTTATCATGTTTGCTTTTCAGGTATGCAATTTTTTATACCTTACCGTTTACTGTGCTTTATTGTTAACCATTTTTTTGTCTTCAGGTACGCCATTCACGACTTTGAGTGATTATACCAGAATGATGCCTGCAGGTTTAGGTATCATCTTGGTATCATTCTTTTCAGCCAGCGGTCGGCTTTCATGTAAAAGCAATCCTAGTGGCTAATTAGCCTCTAGACTGCTTTTACAAGCAGTGGGAGGGAATGCCCCCCCCCCAACATCTTCCGTGTTTTTCTCTGGCTCTCCTGTCTCAACAGGAAACCTGAAAATGCAGCCGGTGATTCAGCCAGCTGACCATAGAGCTGATCAGAGACCAGAGTGGCTCCAAACATCTCTATGACCTAAGAAACCGGAAGCTACGAGCATTTTATGACGTAGATTTCGCCGGATGTAAACAGCGCCATTGGGAAATTGGGAAAGCGTTTTATCACACCGATCTTGGTGTGATCAGATGCTTTGAGGGCAGAGGAGAAATCTAGGGTCTAATAGACCCCAATTTTTGCAAAAAAGAGTACCTGTCACTACCTATTGCTATCATAGGGGATATTTACATTCCCTGAGATAACAATAAAAATGATTTAAAAAAAAAAAATGAAAGGAACAGTTTAAAAATAAGATAAAAAAATAATAATAATAAAGAAAAAAAAAAAAAAAAAAAAAAAAGCACCCCTGTCCCCCCTGCTCTCGCGCTAAGGTGAACGCAAGCGTTGGTCTGGCGTCAAATGTAAACAGCAATTGCACCATGCATGTGAGGTATCGCCGCGAAGGTCAGATCGAGGGCAGTAAGTTTAGCAGTAGACCTCCTCTGTAAATCTAAAGTGGTAACCTGTAAAGGCTTCTAAAGGCTTTTAAAAATGTATTTAGTTTGTCGCCACTGCACGTTTGTGCGCAATTTTAAAGCATGTCATGTTTGGTATCCATGTACTCGGCCTAAGATCATCTTTTTTATCTCATCAAACATTTGGGCAATATAGTGTGTTTTAGTGCATTAAAATGTAAAAAAGTGTGTTTTTTCCCCAAAAAATGCGTTTGAAAAATCGCTGCGCAAATACTGTGTGAAAAAAAAAAATGAAACACCCACCATTTTAATCTGTAGGGCATTTGCTTTAAAAAAAATATATAATGTTTGGGGGTTCAAAGTAATTTTCTTGCAAAAAAAAATTATTTTTTTATGTAAACAATAAGTGTCAGAAAGGGCTTTGTCTTCAAGTGGTTAGAAGAGTGGGTGATGTGTGACATAAGCTTCTAGATGTTGTGCATAAAATGCCAGGACAGTTCAAACCCCCCCCAAATGACCCCATTTTGGAAAGTAGACACCCCAAGCTATTTGCTGAGAGGCATGTCGAGTCCATGGAATAATTTATATTGTGACACAAGTTGCGGGAAAGAGACAATTTTTTATTTTTTTTATTTTTTTTTGCGCAAAGTTGTCACTAAATGATATATTGCTCAAACATGGCATGGGAATATGTGAAATTACACCCCAAAATACATTCTGTTGCTTCTCCTGAGTACGGGGATACCACATGTGTGGGACTTTTTGGGAGCCTAGCTGCGTACGGGACCCCGAAAACCAAGCACCGCCTTCAGGCTTTCTAAGGCCGTAAATTTTTGATTTCACTCTTCACTGCCTATCACAGTTTCGGAGGCCATGGAATGCCCAGGTGGCACAAAACCCCCCCAAATGACCCCATTTTGGAAAGTAGACACCCCAAGCTATTTGATGAGAGGTATAGTGAGTATTTTGCAGACCTCACTTTTTGTCACAAAGTTTTGAAAATTGAAAAAAGAAAAAAAAAAAAATTTTTTCTCGTCTTTCTTTATTTTCAAAAACAAATGAGAGCTGCAAAATACTCACCATGCCTCTCAGCAAATAGCTTGGGGTGTCTACTTTCCAAAATGGGGTCATTTGGGGGGGGGTTGTGCCACCTGGGCATTCCATGGCCTCCGAAACTGTGATAGGCAGTGAGGAGTAAAATCAAAAATGTACGCCCTTAGAAATCCTGAAGGCGGTGCTTGGTTTTCGGGGTCCCGTACGCGGCTAGGCTCCTAAAAAGTCCCACACATGTGGTATCCCCGTACTCAGGAGAAGCAGCTAAATGTATTTTGGGGTGCAATTCCACATATGCCCATGGCCTGTGTGAGCAATATATCATTTAGTGACAACTTTGTGCAAAAAAAAAAAAAAAAAAAAAAAAATTTGTCACTTTCCCGCAACTTGTGTCAAAATATAAAACATTCCATGGACTCAACATGCCTCAAAGCAAATAGCTTGGGGTGTCTACTTTCCAAAATGGGGTCATTTGGGGGGGTTTTATGTCATCTGGGCATTTTATGGCCTTCAAAACTGTGATAGGTAGTGAGGAGTAAAATCAAAAATGTACGCCCTTAGAAATCCTGAAGGCGGTGCTTGGTTTTCGGGGCCCCGTACGCGGCTAGGCTCCCAAAAAGTCCCACACATGTGGTATCCCCGTACTCAGGAGAAGCAGCTAAATGTATTTTGGGGTGCAATTCCACATATGCCCATGGCCTGTGTGAGCAATATATCATTTAGTGACAACTTTTTGTAATTTTTTTTTTTTTTTGTCATTATTCAATCACTTGGGACAAAAAAAATGAATATTCAATGGGCTCAACATGCCTCTCAGCAAATTCCTTGGGGTGTCTACTTTCCAAAATGGGGTCATTTGTGGGGGTTTTGTACTGCCCTGCCATTTTAGCACCTCAAGAAACGACATAGGCAGTCATAAATTAAAGGCTGTGTAAATTCCAGAAAATGTACCCTAGTTTGTAGACGCTATAACTTTTGCGCAAACCAATAAATATACACTTATTGACATTTTTTTTACCAAAGACATGTGGCCGAATACATTTTGGCCTAAATGTATGACTAAAATTGAGTTTATTGGATTTTTTTTAGAACAAAAAGTAGAAAATATCATTTTTTTTCAAAATTTTCGGTCTTTTTCCGCACATAGCGCAAAAAATAAAAACGGCAGAGGTGATCAAATACCATCAAAAGAAAGCTCTATTTGTGGGAAGAAAAGGACGCAAATTTCGTTTGGGTACAGCATTGCATGACCGCGCAATTAGCAGTTAAAGCGACGCAGTGCCGAATTGTAAAAAGTGCTCTGGTCAGGAAGGGGGTAAAACCTTCCGGGGCTGAAGTGGTTAAATATTTAGGTATATATATCCCCACTGACCTCAATAAACAACAAGAGTATAACTATGCCCCGTTGGTACAGAAAACTACGAGATCGTTACAACAATATGAAAAAGGTATGTTTTCCTGGATGGGTAGAATAAGTATAGTAAAAATGGATATACTACCTAAAATATTATATACCCTACAAGCAATACCCATTTTTCCCTTAACAAATACCCTGAAAAAACTGCATAAGCTAATAGGAAATTTCATCTGGGGAGGCAAGACCCCCAGAATCAATAGATCGGTCTTGAATAAAACTAAGAAAAATGGGGGCCTTGCCCTTCCAGATATAGACATGTACTTGAGAGCAATAATGATAACAAGATTAGTGGATTGGTTCCACAATAGAGATATCAAACAGTGGGTGAAGCTTGAAGAGAAGATCACGGCCTTAAAATTGAAATCACTACCCTGGATAAAAAGAGAGCAAAGACCGCCGGATGGTGAAATGCCCTCCTTAGTGGTATCAACATTAAAAGTATGGGATATTATAATTAAGAGAGGGATTGGATCTACTGATAGGGGACCTATGACTCCACTATTTAGTAATCCAGAATTTCCACTGGCACTTGAATCTGAAACATTTCTTAAATGGAAGAGATGTGAAGACACTAGGTTGGTGGAAACGATGGAAGACAACAGGCTCCTCCCAATGGAAAGGTTGGGTGTAGAACATAAAATAAAATGGATGCAGTATGGGATGCTCCAACGGTATATCACATCTCTAATAAAAGAATCGGTAATAGATAGGCCCTTGACAACTTTAGAAAAAATCTTTTTACAAGAACATAGACCCACCCACGTCCTCTCTAAAATCTATAAATGCCTGAATTCTGAAAATAAAGGACACGAGCTACCTTATATTAAGAAATGGGAATTAGAGATAGGAACAGAAATCCCCAGGGAATCATGGGAAAAGGCAATTATAATAACCCATAAACTCTCGATATCTGCCAAACATCAGGAAAGAAATTATAAAATCTTAGCCAGATGGTATAGGTGCCCTGTGGACTTACATAAAATGAACCCTGACAACGAAGATATCTGTTGGAGATGCCATAAAGCGCAGGGCACAATGTCGCATATCTGGTACTATTGCTCAGAAATCCAACCATTCTGGCAGAAAATATTTGAGATATATAGAGCCATGACCGGGACCGATATGTATCCAGAAATACAAGTGGCGGTATTATCTATGATCCCAGGATTGGTTAAGAAAATAAGAAAAGGAATATTAAAATATATTTTTTGACAGCAGCACGAACCATCATAGCAAGAAAATGGAAAAGCACAGGTGTGCCTTCTGTAGTGGAGTGGGAGTGTGAGATGGCGGACATGCGTGCCCTGGAAGAAAGAATGGTGATAGAGGAGGGGTTGAAGGTACAATTACTTAACACATGGGCTAAATGGGAAGAGTTCAGAGTCTCTTCTGGGCTATTGAGGACAATTATATAGAATCCAGTAGAAAACTATAAAAGGGAAACCCTTTTTTTTTTTTTTTTATGTTTGTTTTTGTTGTTGTTTGGTAGTATAATGGATGATTGAGTAGAAAGAGAGGGCAGGGGGGGAGAGGGGGGGTTAGAATAGGGGTTACATATTCTTGCAATTAAGTAAATAACTAAAAGGTTAATGAAACCTGAACTATTGCTTTGATAAAGAAGTACAGAATTATTGTATGTCTTGGATGTGTATAAGTTTCTTTTTTAACTTGTGGTAAAAATGTGTTGTGGTAAAGATTGTAAAAAAAAAAAAAAACAAGATTAGAGATTTTTTTGGATGAATTATGGTGTTTCTTTAACGGACTTTGAATAGAAGTAACAGGTGCAGAAAAATTGGGCTTTGGGTGTCGGTGTTCCCTTCACATCGTAACTCTATAGAGATACTCTTGATGAAAGCGAGAATTGGCCTTGCTGTTGAAAATTTTAATGGTATGCACCTGTCAAACAGGTGTGGAAAAAATGGTCATTGGGTGTTTATTATGCCCATGAAACCTACACCAAAACATTTCTTCCAGATTAAATCAACACCCAGAAAGCTAGGCAGCCTAGACAGTCTTTCAGAGATTCCAGATCCAAAAAGCACTTAATCAGTGAAATTGGCATCAGGGGCTTGAGAGCTATTGCTAATCCAGGACTGAATCATTTTGAGAAATGTTAGCCGGTCCATGGAGTCTGTGGACAGACACGCTCTCTTATCTGTCACAAAACCTCCGGAATCACTGAATGCCCATTTGGAAAGCACGCTGGATGTAGGGCTTACTTTAGTGTACCTGATCTAATTTCCAGTTGCTAACCTGTCTTGCCTGACTTCACACTAGTCCTAATTTCCTGTGCCATGACTAACCACCAGCCCGCAGTCTCTTGGTTGAAGCTTTACCTTTACTCACCAATCTGACCTCCACAGTCTACGGATCAGTCTAATAAATACCCACTTATCTTATGGTTGTCACTCGCTGCAGTCTCCTGTCTGTCATCTCTTGAGTGGAGTTTACACATTACTAAACAGTGGCACAAGGGCATGCCTCTACTCCTGCCCTTGTGCCACTTGTTTGCTCTACCAGGAGTCATGACCCGAAGTTGAAAAAGACACCATTCTCATCTTTTTGGGCTCATCTGTCAGTTACGTGAAAGCTATGAAACTGCAGTCTCCAGGATTTATATATCATTAAAATGGCACCTCTGAGACATATTTTCAACAAACTCTACAATGAATTTCCTAAAGCTGGAACATAAGGCAAAGCTGCCATGAAACTGATATAATGAAAGGCGGATCCACTGATAATGAAACAGTTGTCACCCATTTGTTTCATTCACAGTTTATATTTGAAACCAAATGAAACCATATAGCTACCTACTCAATACATACTCTGTTGCCAACTATTCCTAGTATACTAGTGAAAGGATAAACAGTATGCACAACTATTTCACTGTAGCAATTGGTTGCATTGATTGTTTCACATGGTTGTGTAATAATTAATGAGTAAGGGGTCATTTTACAATCATGTCTGTTTAACAAACATAGTTTTTTTTTTAATTTTCTCCATATTTTGGATGATAATGTTTTCATACAGAATGCTAACCAAAGTCAAAGGAGGTTTTATGAACATCACTAAAAATTGGATGCCTTGTAGTGCTTCCTTAATCAAAATATTTAAACAACATCTTAAAGGGAAGTTCTAGAGAACAGACAATATTCATCTTCGCAGAAAAAAAAAATTAGAGACTTTCCTTGTTGACTAAGGCCCCTTTCACACTGGGCGTCGGCGGTAAAGCATCGCTATTTTTAGCAGCGCTTCACCGTCGTATTTGCAAGGATTTTTGGCCGCTAGCAGGGCGCTTTTAACCCCCACTAATGGCCAAAAAAGGGTTAAAATGACCCACAAAGCACCGATTTCTGCAGCGGTGCCCATTCAGTTCAATGGGCACTAGCATGAAGGAGCAGTGTATACACCGCTGCTTCACCACTCCAAAGATGCTGCTTGCAGGAGTTTTTTTCTTTTCTTTTCTTTTTCTTTTCAATCTTAGTTTATTTCAGAAAAGGAGAAAAACATAATACAAAAGGATATATAACAGAGAGAGAAAGTTTGTTTCATTGTACTCTTACATCTCGTGGTTACATGTATTATGTAACAAAAAAGAAAACAAACACTGTTCTAAAACTATACCATATATGAACAGCTATATATAGTTTGACATAAAGTTTCTGATTAAGCAACGAAGTATCACAATGTAAACAAAGGTCTTTATACATATGGGAAGTATGTTGTATGAGTGGGATCCATCATATGTTAACTCTTATAGTTTAATGTATTAGTGTTATCGGAGGGATCTCCCCCTACATGATAAGCTGTCGGGGCCTTTTTTGATCACTTATACAAAGTATTGGTGTTGTTAGCCTAATCTGGGTATATGGCCTTTGTTCATAAGCTGAGAAAACTAGTTCAAGACATAGAGGGGAATGAGTGGATAGAGGGACGAGAAGAACTCTGTAAACATGTAAAGAATGATGAAGTAAGTAAGGAGCATCCCAGCATGGCTAGCCAGTAGATGGTAGCGGGGCATCCCTGACCCACACAGGAAAGCCGTCGGAATAACGAAACATTGCCCACGCGGTCCAGGTGATGGAAAATTGTTCCTCCTTCCCCATTTCCTGCGCCAACAGACGCTCCAGGTCTCTAATCTGGTCCACCTCCACAGCCCAGTCACCCAGAGAAGGTACCTCTGCTGTTTTCCAGTGGCGGGGAATCACTGTCCTGACTGCGGCTAAAAAGTGGCGCAATATGTCTTTTTTAATCGTTTTGAGGGGGCCTGGAAGCATAGATAGTAGGGCTATCTCTGGAGTAGGTTTAATTGCGGTCGCCATCAGCCTGCTGTATAAATCAAAGACTTTTTGTCAAAGTTTCCTGATTGGAGGACATTCCCACCAGATGTGGAGCATTGTCCCTTTAGAGGACATTCACCGCCAGCAGGTATCTGACAAGGATGGATTATACCGTTGGATAGTTGCTGGGCATCTGTACCACCTCGTTAGTAGCTTAAATCCCTTTTCTTGGGACTTAGTCGCTAAGGAGATCCTATGCGTCAGAATAAAGCTTTTTTGCCAGTCAGCAGGGGAGATGGAGTGTTGTAGATCCATCTCCCATTTATGCGTGTATGTTGGAAGGTCTGGGGCAGAGATGTTTAGTAGTATGGAATAAAGCAATGATACTACGTGGGCGGGCGGGTCTGATTGTAAAAGTAGCTTGTCAAAGTCTGATGGGTCAGCTAAGATCTCAGATATGGAGGAGAAAGTACGTACATATGACATTAATTGACCCCTCTGTATCCACATTGTTGGGGGCCCTCTGCTCGTCTGGGGGGGTATGTCTGTTCTCAGGGATGGGTCAGCTCGTAAAACCTGCGCTAAGCGTCTATGACTATCCCTATTCCATGGTCCAAATCTGTTACTGTGTACTGCCGGGGGGAAGGCTGGAGTTCCAAAGAGAGGGGTCATTGGGCCCTGAGGTTTAGATAATCCGGAACCCCCGCTCCCCCCCGGGCCTTCGGGAGGGTCATCGTGTCGTATTTTATCCTGGGGCGGTTTCCCTTCCATATGAATTTGGAAAAAATCTGTCGAAGCTTTCGAAAAAACGAGATGGGAATATATATGGGGATGGTTTGAAAGAGATATAGGAATCTAGGGAGAACATCCATCTTCAAAACATTTATCCTCCCCAACCAAGAGAGCTGTTTAGATGCGTATGAGGCTAGATCTGTTTGTGTTCTGAGAAGTAGAGGGGTAAAGTTACTGGAAAATAGTTGGGATGCGTCTGTTGGAATATGAATTCCCAGATACCGAATAGTAGTAGAGCTTGTCTTAAAAGGGAAGGAGGATGAGAGCTGTTGGAGAGCCGCTTTTGAAAGTGAAATGTTGAGAATTTCTGACTTTCTATGATTAACTTTAAAGTTACTAACATCTCCATATCTCCTAAATTCTTGTATAATAGCAGGCAGGGAGACCTGCGGTTGGGTGACAAACATGAGCAGGTCATCTGCAAATAAGGCCATTTTGGTATGAATAGGGCCCACTTTAACACCATGAATAGCCGTATTGTTTCTAATGGCAGTGGCCAAGTGTTCCATAACCAGAACATAGAGAATGGGGGACAAGGGGCACCCCTGTCTCGTTCCATTGTTGATAGTGAATTTTGGAGAGAGGGAACCATTTAGTCTAATCCTAGCGGAGGGCGTTGTATATAGGGACATTATTCTGGAAATCATGTTTCGGCCTAGGCCTATCTGCTGTAGTGAGAGGCGAAGGAATTGCCAATCAACACGGTCAAACGCCTTCTCTGCGTCCACCGTGAGGAGGCACAATGGGACATTATGTGTCCGAGCATAATCTGTAATGAGAAGTGTTTTCAGGGTGTTATCCCTCGCCTCTCTTCCACTCACAAAGCCCACCTGATCTAGGTGTATTAAACGGGGTAATAATGGTTGTAGTCTATTAGCTAGCACCCTTGCGTACATCTTTAGATCTACTCCTATCAGCGATATGGGTCGGTAATTAGCACAAATAGTTAGGTCTTTGTCTGGTTTTGGAATAAGGGTGATATGAGCCTCTAGTGTTTGCGGCGGGAATACTGAGCTCTCAGATATGGAGTTAAACATTTTCGTTAAGAAGGGGGTAAGGAGGGGGGCAAATTGTTTGTAAAATTTTGGGGTGAAGCCATCAGGGCCCGGGCTTTTTCCAGATGGGGTAGATTTAATGGCACGGGCGACCTCATTTTCTGATATCGGATCCTCAAGGTCCTCTATCGTTGCACCATCTAAGGTAGGAAGTGCTGTTTGCGCAATATATGCGGCCTGTGTTTCCGCTGTGATGGAGGTAGATTCATTGGGGCTAACTGAAGGTATGTTATATAGGGATTGGTAGAAGTCTCGGAATACCTGTCCCATCTCGGCTGGCGCTGAGACAGTTTTCCCGGTCCTG
The DNA here is from genome assembly GCA_037952925.1 of Lithobates clamitans. Taxonomy (NCBI): domain Eukaryota; kingdom Metazoa; phylum Chordata; class Amphibia; order Anura; family Ranidae; genus Lithobates; species Lithobates clamitans. The sequence continues at coordinate 5,326,039 of JBBGZY010000279.1, read as the reverse complement.
TCTTGAATGTGAGGTATAAAAGTGTTGGGTTGTTTGGAATGTAAGGTGCGGGCTAGCGATCTACCACATTTATCCTTAAATTTGTATTGGTGAAAGGCTAGTTTGTTCGCAAATGTGCGTGCTGATGCTTCGTATAGTTCCTTAAGCTGAATGCGAGCGGTAGAAACCTCCGCAAGCACCTCCGCTGTGGGGGAACGCTTATGAGTAGTCTCAAGCGTTTTAAGTTTGTGAACCGCCGTAGTTATTGCAGCTGAGCGTTCTTTTTTCAAGCGAGTGCCCAATTGGATAAATTTACCCCGCAAGACCGCCTTTAATGCCTCCCATTGAATCGGTGGTGAAGTGTCGTCAGAAGCGTGGTCCGCAAAAAAGTTTTTTATGGTCTCTGCTATCTGTGTATCGGAGCCTGGTTCAGTTAGTATTGAGTCATTTAACCTCCATGTCCATTCTTTTATTGGGGTAGAAGGGACCTCAAGCGTCAGGGTTATTGGTGAGTGGTCAGACCAAACCATAGGATCTATGTCACATTTTGGTGACCAGTCTAAACAGCCGTGGTCTATTAAGAAGTAATCTATACGGCTGTAAGAGTGATGCATGCTAGAGAAATGAGTGTAGTTTCGGTAGTCAGGATATAGTATCCGCCATACATCAACAATATGCATGTTATACATGGCGCGTTTTAGAGCCCGCAATTTTGGAAAGGAAACAGAGGAACGGGGTGTTGAAGAATCCAATAATGGATCCAGGGGAGTATTAAAGTCCCCTCCAAGTATGAGTTTGCCCTCAGCAAAACCTGTCAGGGTCTTAAAATACTGCAAGGCTGATGGAACTTGATGCGTGTTCGGTAAATAAATATTGGCTATTGTAAATTTAGTCCCCCAAAGGGATACCTTTACAAAGACGTATCTGCCCTGTGGGTCTGTCATATGGTCAAGCAGTTCAATAGGGAGTGTTTTGTGGAATGCAATAGATACTCCCCTAGATTTTTGTGTCGGGTTGGTACTGTGGATCCATCTATTGAAGTATCTGCTGTAGCAGGAAGGGGTGGAGCCAGACTGGAAGTGGGTCTCCTGCAGCAGAAGCACGTTAACCTGTCTTTTACGTCTAACCTGTGCATCTGATATAAAATTTGTCCACGTTTTGAAGCGATGTTGAGCCCATTTACATTATATGAACAAAATTTCACCTGTGGGTGTGAGGTCACTGTGTGAGCCATGCTGGGATGCTATAGGCTATATAAAAGAAAGAGAGAGAGAAAAAAACAAAGAGAAAAAGAAAAAAGAAAAAGAAAAAAAAAAAAAAAAAAAAGGGGGGGGTTAGGAGGGGAAAGTAGAATGTAAAAGAAAAGACACCTAAAAATATGTGTCTGAGAGACTAGTGTGTCTGCTAACGCAAAACACTGCGTGAACTATCACGCGCTAGGCACAAACAGTGCCCGTCCTATCGTGGGGGAGAGGTCGAGACGAAAGGACCTGAGCCGTGGTCCCGACAGCGAATCAGGCGTATAAAAATTATGTGTTGCACATTTAACGTTCACAAGCGACTACTTTTTCCTATAGCAACAATGACAGTATCTTCTGGGTGGGATTGAAATGACTCCCACTGCAGCATGGAAGAACATGGGTGGGGTGAGGGTCAGTAGACTAAGCCTTGCTATGTTTGTTATTCCTTTTCTGATACATAGCCTCTATTCCTAAATCTCATCAGGCATATAAGGCCAGTGTGTCAAGACTTGTGGATGCGTTTGTCTTTACCCATTCACCAAAATAATAGAAACCCATTCCTATGAACTACTTTTAATGATAACAGTTGGGAACAGCCCACTAAATTTGTGAATAAGATTCAGCTAGTTAACCCGGGGGTACATAACTAGAACACTTATATTAGTTCCTGTGTTTAGAGAGATTATGTATCCAAACCCACCATATACATAGGGCAGGGGGGAGCGGAGGATCCGCTCACGGACGCCACCAACCACCCCGTGGGTGGCAACTTTAGTCCTGTAGCACACAAAGCAGATATTAAATAAAGCCTGTGGTCAAGGCTCCCCAGAGCGGCATCCCCCACCCCCACCACAAGCCCCCAGCACACACAACATAAGGGAGGCTGAGATAAAACCATTTGTGATGGGGCAAGAACACAGAGAAAGAAAAAACATTTATATATACGTTGGCATTACCTGGCGCCCGTCACATTGAGGGTCACATAGTGGCTATTACCTATGCTCTCTCCCGAACCCCAGCCAGCTATTAAATCGGCAAAGAGCAGGGAAAGAGCTGGTATTTCCAAGTCCTTTACTCACAGACCCACTTTCCAAGATTACTAAAGAGCTCTGTCTTTAAAGAAGAAGAGGAAAGGCACATTCTGAGCATCATAGCGATAACAAGACTTCAGAAATATAGCGATACCACCAGGACCTCTCTGTAGTATGGGAGATAGGTTAAGGCGACACAAGACATCAGTCCCCAGTAAGCTGTTGTATCAATCTTCTGAGGAGGTAGGGCCCCTCATCCTGGGGCCAGATGAGGCTGATCTAGACCTACGACGTCTACGGCGCTGTGGTAGTGAGCCAAGTCCCATCTGTCGTACTCGATCTTCTGGAGGATCCAGCCAGTTTAAGACATCTACCGGTTCTTGCTCGAGAAAGAGGAAAAAGTCCGGCAGTTGATCTGGGTCTGATAGCGTGAACCTGCTTGCTCCTCTGGTCACCTTGATGCTGAAGGGGTGACCCAATGTGTATGAACCTCCGGCTTGTCGTATAAGGTCGAGGAGAGGACGTACCACTCGACGCATGTACAGCGTATTGCGAGACAGGTCCGGGTATAGGTGTATAGGGGCTCCAAAAAAGTCCACTGAGCCCAAGGTCCATGCCTTTTGCATGACCTCTTCCTTCAAGGTGAAATAGTGGAACCGACAAAGAACATCTCGGGGGCTACCATCTCGTGTCCCCTCCGGACCCCCCACTCTGTGAACACGGTCTATTTCAATTGGTGATGTTGCCTCTCTCCCCAGTACTTTATTGAGGATAGCTATGACAGTGGGTCTCAATTCTGTTCCAGATGTTGCCTCCGGTATGCCTGTCAGTCTAATGTTATTGCGGCGACTGCGATTTTCGCTGTCTTCTATGCGGAGTTGCTGTTGGCGTAGGCGACGGAGGTGTGTCACGTTTGAGGTTTCAAGTGCTGTTATTCGTGCTTCATGGTCATCTTTAGCCGTGGTTAAGACAGACACTGCTTCCTCATTTGCTGTGACTTGTTGTCTAAGATCATTTAGCTCCACGTGGAGGGAATCTTCCATTTTGCTTGCCCATGATTCAAAATCCATTCTGAAGGCAGAAAGGAGAGCTGTAGCTTCCGTTCTGATGGGCTCTCCTGACAGGGGATGTGTGGCTGACTGAGATTCTCTAGCGCCTGTGTCTAGCGGTGCGATTAAGCTCACCGATGAGGCTGAGGGTTCTCCTCCGGATTCTTTGAGTCTCGTATTGTTGTCTTCCACCATGCCGGCTGAAGTGGTGAGTGGAGGTTTGGTCTTTCCTGTGGTACGGCCAGGCGCCATCTTGTCTTTGGGTGTCCGAGGATCGACGGGCGCTGTTCTAAGGAGATATCTCTGTATGGTGCCTTGGTGAGGGTCAGAGAGCTCTGAGGAGTGTGAGCCAGCTGTCGCCATGTAGGTCTCGGGTGCGTTATACTGTATACATAGCCTGCGCTGTCGGGGTGGCACGGTACTCAGGGAACGGTGTCCTCAGCCATCCATGCCCATGTTCTCTCTAACTGGGCCTAATCTCCAGATGGGTGAGGGGGGGGGTCTGGAGGGGAGAAGCAGAAGCCCAGGTAATGCCTCCATGTAAGCAGTGAGAGACCCTCAGGACCCAGATTGTGGTGCAGGGAGAGCAGTGTTGCTGTAGGGGATTACAGTACCTGAGTCTGGAGGCTCTGCCCAGGTTAGTAGGCCTCAAGATGGCGGCGGCCGCGGTCCTCCAGGAACAGCCTCTGTGCACTGACTGATGTCCGTTCGGGCCCCCTCACCCTGCAGTACCTTCTCAGTGATGCCTGGTCTCTACTTGTAACGGTCCGCTGTCTCTCCGTCCGCGGATCACGGAACCGGAGGTCGGGGATGCAAGAGGCACAGTAGGCCTCAATATGGCGGCGGCCGCGGCCCTCCGGGAGCGGCCTCCGTGATCCCTGCTCCGACCGTTTGGTCCCCCTCACCTTCCTAGGGACGGCCGGCCTTTTTGTGTGCCGATCCGCTCCCTCTCCGTCCGCGGATCACGGTACTGCAGGCCGGGAGTGAAGGAGGCACAGTAGGCCTCAAGATGGCGGTGGTCCGTCACAGTTGCAGGCCCGGCCTCGGGCCCGAGGATTCCAATGCTGCCTTAATCCGCAGTAATTCCCTCCGGGAACCAAGCATGTGCCTATTGGGGATGGCTGTGGAGAGTTTCTATGCTCTCCTGTCTCCAGAAACCTCCGGATGACCGTGGATAGCAGTAGGCCAAGCGGAGCTGCTCCGGAGCACGTCTTTCCCGTTCGCCAGTCAGCCACGCCCCCTTGCAGGAGTTTTTTTAACGTCCTACGGCTTTCACACTGGAGAGACAGGAGAGGCACGTTAAAGGCGCTATGCAGGTGCTATTTTTAGTGCTGTAGTGCCTGTAAAGCACCTCAGTGTGAAAGGGGTCTAATGGTGCAAACTTCCACTATGCAAAGTTCAGGACATACAGCATTCCAGCTAGAAATTAACTTATTCTAATGACAACAACGCCATATTAGATATCTAATTGTGACATTGTTTCCATGATTCCAGCCTGTTTGTATTCAAAATAACCTTGTCTGTTGGTTTTCTTCCAATAGGTGCACCCCCAAACCTATTAAATGCATGTTTTAAAGGGGGAATACAATTTTAAATAGTTGGTAATTGATATAGGTATTTTCAAAGCATTCTTGATGAATGTTATTCTTTGTGCTGAGCCCTGTCAAGTTTCTCAGGAACTATTTAACATTTCCATTAAAACAATGTGTGTCAGGGGCAAGAGACTAGATGTTTTGGAAGTACAATGTGTCAGGTAATGCCCAGTGATAAAGAACCTGCAGCCATGGTTGTTCTGAGACAGTATTACAGTTCAACAGCAGGCACCTATACTGATGACCAGTAGAAATAAGAAGAAAAAGAAATGTTATTTCTCAATGTAAAAAGCCTTTTTATGAAATTATTACCATGCTGGATCTGGCAACCTAAACATTATTTAATTTGTTATTTAGACCTAGTTTTGACTCTTCATTAACATGTTTTTCCCTAAGACTTGAACACAGCTTAACACCTGCTCAGCTGTGCTGTTGCCCTTTTTTTTCAATCTGCCTTATTTATTTATTTCCTTTCTATTCCACTCCCTAAAATCGACAGAGAGATCATCTCTGGAGCAACTTCCATAAATTATTCACATGATATTACAGTGTATGTCAGCAATCTTACCAGTGTTTAAAAAACCCTAACTGCAAGCCAATTAAAATGTAAACTGAGAAAGACGGATGGAGTTGGGTCTCTGTGGTGTGAACTCGGGCAGCTTTTAACAATACACACTACAACTTCCAGAGCTGCTAATTTGACAGCTACTTTCATCAGCTCAGGTTTTTTTTCTTCTTTTTGACTGTGGAGTCTCTAATACAAGACAGTGTACCACCGGCAGATGATTAATCCCAAGGGTACTGATTTAATATACTGGAACAAATCAGAGCATTTGCAGGAAAGTTGTGAAACCACTATTTTTTGCTTGGTGATGACCAATTATAAATGTACTGTATAGAAAAAAAATTGGCTTGTGCTTAAGTGTGGGTCTGTTTATACAGGTGTTCAATTTATGTAAAGTTGAACACAAGCTATTTTTTAATAATGGAAGATGACCCCTTTAATAGAATTGTACTACTTTTAACAATCACAAATTTAATGTAAATTACAACCAAATAAAAGAATCCATTTAATCTATGTGTTGTCCTTTTTAAAAAAAAATTCAATTCAAGACAGTTAATGAACACTAATTTGTAATTGATGGTTAGTAAATAGGATTTACTGTCTATAATAAATGAAGTTATACTTACAAAAAAAAAAAAGTATAGTAAAGTAAAACATAATGCTGATTGTATTTTGTAGACTTGATGTTAATGTTTCTTTAATCCTATGGGCTTCTGTGGTGTTTCCCTACAATGGCTGCACTTGTAGATCACCCTGTAGAAGAGCTGGTTTAGGTATGCTTATCTGTGATTCAGTACTTTAAAACCTCACTGTAAACACCAAATTCTCTCACGTACTAACCACATTTTAACTGCCATATACAATAAATGTATGTGAACTGTGGCTTAGTGTTTTTTGGTATAGGGTCTGGGGATAGTTACAGACTCTACTAATCCCTTTACTTCAGGGCTTGAATAAAAAAAAATGAAACAGGGAGACACATAGCTTTTTTCCATGTAATATATGCACTTCATACCCTTATTACATATTTTTCTACAACTAGAAACATTGGTAGTGAAGAGCCAATTGGTCAAACTTTGGCGTGCCCTGAATTTTTCAAAACTAAGAAAAATTTTACAAACTCAAAATTAAAATTGCATTACAATAATTTGGAGACCATTTCTGATGCTCACGTTTGATCCGTTGGAAGGCTGACAAATTCTTAAAGTATATCCAAAGCCAAACTTTTTTTTACATTTTGGATAGAGTAGGGGAATTTTAAAACAGCTGTCATTTTTTTTCAATCTGTGTTTCATTAGTGAAGTTAGACATTTCCTGTCATGTAGACTTAACAAGAATTGAAATGAAACAATCACCACTATGCATTGTGAGGTAAAAAAAAAAATAGTAAATTTACCAATAAATCTATGTAAATCTTTCACTTTTCGAAAATGAGTTAGTGCTGCTACAAGAAATACACTTCAAGTGATTAAACATTAAAATTTGGGGGCGTGGTCAAGATGGCGACCGAATAAGATGTGGGAAACGGCAGCTCCGCAACTGGCAGGTTCCATAATCCGTTTGTAAGGGATTTACAAATACGCTGACTTACCCGGGAGGCTGAGGAGAGAGTTGGGTATGCGTAGGGGGAGCTCTGGTTCACAGAGGAAGAGGCAGCCGGCTCCCAGGACACTGCCGCAAGTCCGAGGAACACATGGGGCAGCACACACAAACATGGCGTCCCAGACGGATCATGCTGAGCCGCCACCGCTGGGATCAGAACAGTTCCAGGCGCTCATGCAGGCCATCACGGGGTGCCAAGCAACTTTGACCACTAAAATCGAGCACATGCAGCTTAAAATGGGTTTCATAGAACGCAACATTGACAAGCACTGTGACAGGCTGACAGAGGCGAAGCGGAGGGTAGAGGAGACTGAAGACACAGTCCGTGACCATTCTGCTTCCCTCTGCACACTGCAAGTAAAGATGAAAGCGCTTGAATCCCGAGCTGAAGACCAGGAAAACAGAAACCGCAGGAATAACCTGCGGTTGGTGGGCCTTCCAGAGGGCGCTGAGGGACGAGACCTGGAGGCCTATGTGGAGCACATGTTGCGCACGCTCCTCCATCAGGTGCCATTTTCTCCTCATTTCGCGGTGGAATGGGCTCACAGAATGCCATCGGTCCCGGGCCCACCGGGTGCCCCACCACTCACATTTATTTTTCACCTCTTAAACTTCAAGGATCGGGATCTCGTTTTGAGAGAAGCAAGGAAGCTGGGAGAACTGCGCCATGAGAACGTGAATATCATGCTATTTCCTGACATTTTGGTGGAAACGTAGAGGCAATGCAGGACATTTGATCAAGTCAAGGCCCAGCTGCATACTAAAGGGCTTAAATATAACTGGCGCGACTCAGAGTGGTCGATGGCGAATCCAGCAAGTTCTTCACTTCCCCAGAGGAGGCATCTAGATTGATCGAGTCCCTTCCTGAACACCGCTAATTCACTGTGTGGTGAATACTGAAGCTATCTTTCTACCACACCAGATGTGTCCAGTGGTAAGCACAGCAGTCCTTGCTTTATACTATCTTCCCCTATACATGTGTCCAGGAGGCCTGATGGGCTGAGACCCCTGGAACTCTCTGAGACATTGTATTCCCTGCTGCTGGGGGGCTTTGTCCATTGGAACAATGTGACTGCAGCCACTGCCTACTTGGAGGTCTTGCCTTTTTGTCGAAATGGGGATAGGATGCATCCTTGTAGTTCAGCAGCGTCTGGCTGCTTGCTGCTCCCCCCTCTCCTCATTGCAATTGTCCAACGTACCCCCCTATAGTAGACAGGAGGAAGCATTGACCCCTCATCTGTTGTTGGGTTGATTAGAAGGGGACTGTGGCAGCTTCCTGGTCTCCCCCCCAGCGGGACACTAGAGATACAAAACTGGTATAAGCACTTACCCCTCTGACAGATATATCCAGCACTGGGTTCCTTTACTATGTTGCCACTGGAGACTCTGGACTCAGCCAAGAGATGGGGAGAGAAGGTTTACCCTCCCAGCTCTGTTAATTTTATCTTTCTTCCTACAGATTTTAAGGTTTAAACTGTTGTAACTAGGTATGGGCCCTTAGAATACTCTAAGTGTTAAATGATATTCAATTTTCAGGTATGATCTGTCTCATTTATAATCCCTCAGTTATAAGATGCCTCCAGGAGCGGTTCACGGCGGAGTCCCTGAGCTCCATCGTAGTGCTCTGTGTTCTAGGTGTGCCAGGTGTTACACACTGCCCCCAAAGGAGATTCTTCTACTTATGAGTTTGATTCAGTTAAGTTTGGGTACACAAACACCCCATGGTTTAATTTTCGGGGTGTGGGGTGGGTCGGGAGGGATGTTCTGTTTAGTTACATTTTGTTTTTTCTTCATTGCCTATTTCAATACTTTATACTGCAAACAGCCTTATTGCAGCGAATGTACCACTCATATCATGATGTTCTCTGGTTCATTGCCTGTCTATACAACTGTGTGGGGGGCCCCTGGTGGGCTCCGGGTTGGGTGGGGTGCCGCTCCCTCCGGGTCTCAATTGCACAAGGGTCTCCGATGGTCCCCTCTGTCCCCCTGTAATATGGCTCCAATAAAGATTCTGTCCTGGAATGTCAGGGGGCTAAATAAAAAAAATTAAGAGATCTCTGGTTTTTGATTACCTCAAGAAATACTCACCACAAATTAGCATTCTCCGGGAGATGCACTTGGTAGGAGGGAGGATATTGGGCTTGAAAAGACCATGGGTGGGCCGCCATTATCATGCCACATACTCCGGCTATGCACGGGGAGTTAGTGTCTTGGTTCACAAAACCCTTAATTTTGAACCCCTGGATGTTGTCACAGACTCGGAGGGAAGGTACGTGTTGATACATGCGAGGATAGATACGATAGAGATGGTATTGGTAGGATTATATTTGCCGCCCCCTGCTAACCTTTGCCTGCTGCATAAGTTGACTGCTCTGATTGCCCAGTTTTACACAGATAATGTGGTCCTGGTGGGTGATTTTAATATTCCCTCAAACCCATGCATGGATAGATTGTCCTCAGATCCCACTATAGACTCAGCGTTGTCCCGATGGGCTTGTGTGTTTGGGTTGGAGGATGTGTGGAGATGGAAACACCCATCAGATTGTATGTACACATGCCAATCCTCATCCCACAACACACTATCCCGCATTGACCTGTTCTATGCTAGTGTCACCATGCTCCCCAAAATTATAGGGATTGAGGTGCTTCCCCAGGGTATCTCAGATCACTCCCCATTACTATGTACACTGCAAACTAATACCCCCCCAAGCGGATAGACTTTGGCGTCTCTCCAGATACTGGATCGAGCACCCAACTATAAATATAGAAGTGGCCAAGGAGATGAAGGGATTCTGGACATGCAACGCTAATACTTTCAAAGTTGGGATAGTTTGGGATACCTTTAAGGCCCCCATAAGGGGCTGCTATCTTTCATCCATAGCTCGGGAACGTAGAAACGACCGGGTCACACTAGAAGAGGCGGAGGCTAAAGCCCAGGAACTGGAATCTCGGTTTGCCTTTACTTCGAATCCTATTACAGCCCAGGATATGAAGGTAGCCTATCATGAAGTAATGTTGCTCAGGGTTGCCAAGGCAAATAAACGCCAGTTGGCCCAAACGCAGAGGATCTTTGAGCAAGGGGATAAACCGGGTTATTGGCCTGGATTACTAAGGAGCAGTCCCCGGTCTCTACCATAGCCTGTCTCCGCAGGGACGATGGGACTATTGTGACAGATCCTGTTAACATAAATGTCTGCTTTGATGATTTTTATGCAGCTTTATATTTCTCTAGGGCGCATTACCCACCTGAGGAGCTGGGCAACTTCCTAGATGGGGTGACGCTCCCGGTCCTCACCACGGCAGCAAGGGAAAGTTTGGACGCCCCAATAATACTGGTGGAGGTCCAGCAGGCTCTGGGTTCCATGCAAACCGGGAAGACCCCGGGGGGTGGATGGACTCCCCCTGAATTTTATAAACAATACATGGAGGAAGCCACTAGAATGCATGACATGTTTACAAAGTCCCTACAGGATGATGACCTCCCACCCTCTATGGCACAAGCCATCATAGTGGTGATACCCAAGCCCGGGAAAGACCCCCAACTATGTTCTTCTTACCGACCCATTTCCCTGCTCAATTCAGATGCAAAAGTACTGACTAAAATTCTTGCTAAGAGATTGAATGAAGTAATACTAACCCTAATTCATGAAGACCAGTCAGGATTTATGCCAGGCAAGGGAACAGATATTAATCTACGCAGGCTGTATGCTGTCTTGGCCTCTGAAGATGAGGATGGCGTGGGAGAAATAGTGGCTTCCCTTGATGCGGAGAAGGCCTTTGACTCCGTAGAGTGGGGCTAACTCTGGGAGGTCCTCCATAGATTTGGATTTGGTCCGGTCTTTGTCTCCTGGGTTAAGGCAGTGTACAAGGCCCCAACAACCAGAGTGCGTACTGGTACTGTTCTCTCCCGGCCCTTCTCTTTGAGCAGAGGAACCAGACAGGGGGGCCCCCTTTCCCCGGGGCTTTTTGCTCTGGCTATTGAGCCTATGGCGGTGCTCCTCCGTTCCTCATCTGAGGTCAAGGGGATTACTAGGGGCCCACTCCAGGAAAAAGTGTCGTTATATGCCGACGATACACTGTTGTATCTTAGAAATGATTGGACTTCATTGCAGGCAGCCCTGTCATTATAGATAAGTTTGGCCATTTTTTAGGCATATGTATAAATTGGGGGAAGTCGGTTGTGTTCCCTCTGCACTCTGGGGCTGGCCCCTCACAGGCGGGGGGGGCAGCTCTGGAGGGTCTCCCAGTTCAGATATTTGGGAGTGGAATTACATCGAGATTTAAAACAATTTATCCCCCTTAACCTGAGCCCAGTGGTTACTCAGCTATCTCAAAGATGCAGTGCGTGGAAATCCCTACTCCTTACGCCGGTAGGCAGGGTTAATTTAATTAAAATGTCGGTTCTGCCCAAGCTCTCCTATCTTTTCTGCCAGACCCCTGTGCCCATACCAAATAGCTTTTTTAAGCAACTTGACGGAATAATTATCTCCTTTGTTTTGAATAGGAGGACCTCTAGAATAGCTAAAACAACTCTATAGCTACCTCTTACACTAGGGGGACTAGCACTACCATGCTTCTTGAAGTACTACTGGGCTGCAGTCCTCGTAACGGTTAAGTGGTGGCTGTCCGAGAGCCCGGCCAACCCCGCTTCTTCATTGGAGGCGGCACTGCTGGGCTCCTATGTGGAACTCAGGAACCTGATCCACAGAGGGCCCCAATCTAATTCTCGGATAACCCTTCCTTCGCGTGCGACCCTTAAAGTGTGGGATACTGTGCTTGGACAGGTGGTGGGGTCTGGGGTGTGGTCTCCGACGACCCCCCTGTGGGAAAATCCTCACTTGCCCCACTTCCGCTTCATTCCCTGATCCAATTGTTTGGGCCAGGCATGGGGTCATAACATTGGGTGACATAGTGTCCCGGGGACAGCTGATCTCCTTTGATACTCTGAAAAGAGATCGAGGCCTACCGAACCATATGTTCTTCAGGTTTCTCCAATTACGACACGCTTACAACTCTCAATTCCCCCCCGGTCACTCTTGAGATGTTGGCGTTGGAGAGTGAGCTCAGATCCCAAGATGGTGCGAGAACGTTATCACTCTATATGGTATGCTAGCTACGCTCAACACGTCTAAAGTCTCCCCGCTGTTTGAACTCTGGCAGAGGGATATTCCGGAACTGGCGGGTGACGATTGGGAGGAGGGCGTCCAGCAATACCTGCCCCTTGTAATTTCAGCAAGGGACAGGTTCATTCAATTGAAGTTTCTTCACCGGGCTTATTACTCCCCAGCACGCTTGGCAAGAATATATCCTGACCAAACAGCAAACTGCCCTAGATGTAATTTTAACGGCGCTGACTTCTTCCATACAGTCTGGTTCTGCCCTGGGGTGGTGGAATTCTGGAAAGACATCCTAACTGACATTAATGCTATTGGGAAACTGACAGTCCCATACAGCCCAATCCCTCTCCTGTTGGGTATATGTGACTTTATGGAGCTCTCCTGGGCTGTTCATTTTGTATACCACATTCTACGCTAGGAAAGCAGTATTACTGCAATGGAACCAGCCCATACCACCCACTACTAGACAATTATGGGAATCCCTAGTGAATGCAGCACTCCCCCTATACAAACTAACATATTTGGGCAGAAATTGTCCCAAAAAGTTTGGGAAAATCTGGGCAGCATGGGTAAAGGCGAAACATTTGACCATTGAGTAGTTGGTATCGGACGGGCGGTCGGTGGTGGCTCCCTCCCCTCTCCCCCTATGTGTTTCTGCATCCTCATGCTAGTGGTGGCTTACGAGATAAATGACACAAGAACTGTGATAATCTACTAATATAACTGCTGCTAATAATTGTAACTGCAAAGTTATGTGAGAAAAAATTTTGTTGTATGTCTGTACGTTTATTATAATCTGGTAATGTATGTTTGTGTTTTGAAACTTTAAATAAACTTTATGTTAAAAAAAAAAAAACAATAAAATTCAACAAAATTGTAGTGCTGTGATAAATAAATCAAATTCTATACTATAGAACATTTAAATTTATTGTGAAAGTCCAGAAATATGAAATTAAACAAACAAATCTTCCAATATGTTTCAACAAGTGCTTCAGTGCTTCCCCGCCAGCTGAGACTGCAAGTTGTTAAGGAGCGGGCGGCCGCTGCGTCCTTAACAATCGATGAATCATCAGCTGTCATCAGGATTCCCCACTGACAGTTAAATGTAAAACAAATATTTTATGCTGACAATGAAAAATTAAGAAAAACAGCATGGAGTACCTCCAAATCCATTCCAGGCCCTTCATGTCTGGTATGAATTTTAAGGGGAGCCAATGGCAAAATTAAAAAATAGGACATGCCCCCCCCCCCCCCAAAAATGCATACCAGACCCTTTTCTGAGCATGCAGCCCAGAAGGTCAGGAAATGGAGGGGACAAGTGAGCGCCCCCCGGAACAATACCAGGCCACATGCCCTCAACATGGAGGGGGCTTTCAGGCAGATGACAATATGTCCCCTGGTGTAGATCCATCATCAATGATAATGCTCGCTGCCACCGCCAACCCGAAAAAAAAAAAAGGTCCGCACCTGACACTGGCTCCTGCCATCTGATAGTTCCATCGCCTCCTGCCCCTAAATAAACTAAGGAGCGGTGCCACCTGGTGATGTCACCAGGTGGCCCCACCCCCATGTGATGTCACCAACCCAGGGCATGCTGGGTTGGTGATGTCACCGGGTGGCACCACCCCATAGTTTACTCGGGTCGACGATGGCGGCGGGCCTCGTTAATGATGATGAATCTCTACGCACTTTATCTTTTTTTTTTTTAATAAAGGACTTCTCAAAAACTGCCTACTATCTTTTTTTTACACTACACTTTTTTCGTGAATAAGTAGGGGTAGTGAAGGGGAGCGGGATTTGGGGGCTTCCAGATTCTGATATGCCTCCCTCTCGCAGACCCCTCTCTACCACCGACCAGGGTTGGGGGGACTTGGAAAGAAGAAAGAAATGGCTGCACATCCAGAACTTCCGATTGCCTTTTAGTTTGCTTCACAAAGATAACACCAGAGACACCAAACTGTGGTCACGTAGACACGTTTCACACATACATCTTGTGCTTAATCAATGATTAAGCACAAGATGTATGTGTGAAACGCGTCTATGTGACCACAGTTTGGTGTCTTTGGTGTTATCTTTGTGAAGCAAAATAAAAGGCAATCGGAAGTTCTGAATGTGCAGCCATTTCTTTCTTCTTTCCAAGTTTCCCACGGAGGCAGGCCGGGGCTAGCACTCTGCAAGATACTTCAATCAGCCTTATCTTTATACAACTGGAGCAGCGATTGTTTTTCTTGTATACAGGGTTAGGGGGAAGAGGCCCTTGTCCCTATCAACATGGGGAGAAGGTGAATTGGGGGGAAGAGCTCCTCTGCCCCAAAGCACTCCCCAGGTTGAGGGCATGTGGCCTGGTATGGTTCAAGAGGGAGGCCGCTCACTCACCTGCCAGGCTGCATGCTCAGGTAAGAGTCATGCCATTTTTAAAAAAAATGTTGACGTGGGGATTCCCCTCAAAATCTATACCAGATCCAAAGGGCCTGGAATGGATTGGGGGCCCACATGTTTTTTTTTTTCTTAATTTTTCATTGTCAGCAATTTTTCTTTATATTCAGCTGTTATTGTTTGGTAAGGATGCCAGTGGCCACCCACTCCTTAACAACCATTTATTAACAGTCTGTGTCAGGGAGGCTGGCTACCACTGATAGTACAGTGGGACAGAAAGTATTCAGACCCCCTTAAATTTTTCACTCGTTGTTATATTGCAGCCATTTGCTAAAATCATTTAAGTTCATTTTTTTCCTCATTAATGTACACACAGCACCCCATATTGACAAAAAAAAAACCACAGAATTGTTGACATTTTTTCAGATTTATTAAAAAAGAAAAACTGAGATATCACATGGTCCTAAGTATTCAGACCCTTTGCTCAGTATTTAGTAGAAGCACCCTTTTGATCTAATACAGCCATGAGTCTTTTTGGGAAAGATGCAACAAGTTTTTCACACCTGGATTTGGGGATCCTCTGCCATTCCTCCTTGCAGATCCTCTCCAGTTCTGTCAGGTTGGATGGTAAACGTTGGTGGACAGCCATTTTTAGGTCTCTCCAGAGATGCTCAGTAAGTTTAAGTCAGGGCTCTGGCTGGGCCATTCAAGAACAGTCATGGAGTTGTGGTGAAGCCACTCCTTCATTATTTTAGCTGTGTGCTTAGGGTCATTGTCTTGTTGGAAGGTAAACCTTTGGCCCAGTCTGAGGTCCTGAGCACTCTGGAGATGGTTTTTGTCCAGGAAATCCCTGTACTTGGCCGCATTCATCTTTCCTTCGATTGCAACCAGTCGTCCTTTCCCTGCAGCTGAAAAACACCCCCACAGCATGATGCTGCCACCACCATGCTTCACTAATGGGACTGTATTGTACAGGTGATGAGCAGTGCCTGTTTTTCTCCACACATACCACTTAGAATTAAGGCCAAAAAGTTCTTCTTGGTCTCATCAGACCAAAGAATCTTATTTCTCACCATCTTGGAGTCCTTCAGGTGTTTTTTAGCAAACTCCATGCGGGCTTTCATGTGTCTTGCACTGAGGAGAGGCTTCTGTCGGGTCAATTTGCCATAAAGCCCTGACTGGTGGAGGGCTGCAGTGATGGTTGACTTTCTACAACTTTCTCCCATCTCCCGACTGCATCTCTGGAGCTCAGCCACAGTGATCTTTGGGTTCTTCTTTACCTCTCTCACCATGGCTCTTCTCCCCAATAGCTCAGTTTGGCCGGATGGCCTGCTCTAGGAAGGGTTCTGGTCGTCCCAAATGTCTTCCATTTAAGGATTATGGAGGCCACTGTGCTCTTAGGAACCTTAAGTGCAGCAGAAATTTTTTTGTTACCTTGGCCAGATCTGTGCCTTGCCACAATTCTGTCTCTGAACTCTTAAGGCAGTTCCTTTGACCTCATGATTCTCATTTGCTCTGAAATGCACTGTGAGCTGTAAGGTCTTATATAAACAGGTGTGTGGCTTTCCTAATCAAGTCCAATCAGTATAATCAAACACAGCTGGACCTTAAATGAAGGTGTAAAACCATCTCAAGGATGATCAGAAGAAATGGACAGCACCTGAGTTAAATATATGAGTGTCACAGCAAAGGGTCTGAATACATAGGACCATGTGATATTTCAGTTTTTCTTTTTTAATAAATCTGCAAAAATGTCAACAATTCTGTGTTTTTCTGTCAATATGGGGTGCTGTGTCTAAATTAATGAGGAAAAAAATGAAGTTAAATGATTTTAGAAAATGGCTGCAATATAACAAAGAGTGAAAAATTTAAGGGGGTCTGAATACTTTCCGTCCCCACTGTAAATTACCACAGGCTTTCACTACTAAAATGCCGCATGACATCATGAAATTACTCACGTGGTATATTAGTAGCGTTTTTTAGTGAATGTCAAAAAACTTTTTGAAAAACTCTGTGCAGTATCTTACTGCAAACTTGGATGCGGTAAGATACCACTTTGTGAATGGAACCCAGTGTTTCTAACCCCCCCCTACCACCCCCACCGCTCTATCCAAACTAAAAAAAATGGTTGCCTTTAGTTATATTTTAAATTACAGGTTTACATTTAAATTAAATTACAGGTAGAACATTATATGACTTCCTAGAGTTTCTGTTTTTATGGCAGGTTGATACCTGCAGCTGCAGGCATGATCCCAGTATCACAATTTTCAACCAGTGATTCTCTTTATGGAAAATTTTGAAGTGTTTACAGCTGCATGTTTACTTCTGCAGGTGGCGGAAGGGGGTCCCCTTCCCCTACCACCGCATTTACTGAGTTCTCCCATCCAACTGAGCCTGATAACGATGCAACCACTTTGGTAGCATTCTCTAGGAAGAGTGCAATGAAAAAGAAGTTCCCAACCCCTTTCTGTGATGTCAGAAACCGTAAGCAATGAGGATTTTGTCACGTCTGTTACTGGCTTGTACAGCATTGGTTCAAACCAATCTCAGTTTGATCAGATGTTTTAGAGGCCAGAGGAGTGATCTGGGGTCTAAAAGACCCAGATATCTCTATAAAGAGGACCTGTCATGGCCCATGCTATCTCTAGTGAAAGCAATGAAGCTGATAAAAAAATGAAAATAAAGGTAGAGTGTTAAAAATACATAAATAAATAAATAATAATTTAAATCTTTTTAAGCCCCCTCAACCCCCCGTGCTCACGTGCAAATGCTAATGCACACTTAGATCCCACACACATATGTAAGCTATGGTCAGATCGCATATGTGAGGTATCGCCGTAAACATCAGAGCATGAGCAATAATTCTAGCATTAGACCTCATGTGTAACTCTAAACTGTTAATCGAAAGGTTTTTAAAGCGTCACCTATGGAGATTTTTAGGTACCATAGTTTAGCACCGATCCAATGTTGTAGTAATAAAATATACAATGTTTGGGTGTTCTATGTAAATTACTAGTAACAAAATGATGATTTTTACATGTAGGAGAGTAATGTCAGAATTGGCCTGGGTGTATAGTAGTTAAATGTGGACATGGTGTTACAAAAACCCCATATTATTAGGTTCATACTATAGCCATGCCCCTTTAGGTACATCTTATATTTAGTACAATGTAGCCATGTCCACTTTTCACCACCATAAGTCATCTGCACCCTATTGCAATTCCTCAAGTTCTGACGTTGACAGGTGTAACACAATAAGAACAACATTTTTGGTTTATGTTTTTTTAAGAATATTTTAAGAATATGAAAGAATATGTTATCATATTATCATATAACATTATTATCAAATAAAACTTTACATGCACACATTTTAATTTCTATCTATCTATCTATCTATCTATCTATCTATCTATCTATCTATCTATCTATCTATCTATCTATCTATCTATCTATCTATCTATCTATCTATCTATCTATCTATCTATCTATCTATCTATACAGTATGTACACACACACACGTGTGTGTGTGTGTGAGTGTTTGGTGGGTCTGTGTCAAAAGTGTTTGTGCACGGATCACCCATATGGTAGGTGTTAGACTAGACCCACTGTTGGACATTCCCATATACTAATGAGAATTGAATCAAAGCTGACAACAAGTATTTAATTAGAATATTGAGCTCCATTAGATCTGACAATTTCAAACAATTTCTCATTAGTATTTAAAGAATAAGTAACATGTTCCTTACAGTTTGTTAGTGTGTTAATGTAATAAGCCATATGCCTTGGTTTTTTAACATGTGCAGTGTTAGGTTCATAAATTATAAATGATTAAAAAAATCCTCATACTGACTTGTCAGAAGGCTGCTGAAAGATACAGAGAACAAGTCTCTCAAGAAATTTGAATTTCAACTGTACTGTTTTCATAAAAACCCTCTGATTTTAAAGTTCTCCACTTTCATAAGGTTATGTTCTTGTTATGTTAATGGATTTTTAGTGTCAGGAAGGTGACAGGCAAAGTAAAGCTACTGTAGCTCATAAGTTGTTCATTTCCTTAGTCAGTGTAGGAGTAAAATTCACTAGCACTATTAAAGCAGTAGTAAGGCGCAGTAGTAAAAAAAAGAAATTCCCTGCAAAGCAATGTCATAACATGCTAGTATGCATTGCATACTAGCACATGATGATCGACTTACCTTAGAATGAAGCCCTCCAGCATGGCAATGTCACTGCTGAGAGGGTTGATATCTTCCCCCCAATCTTCCTTCCGGGTTTGAGGCCACTGGCTACATGAGTGGCCGGGGGGGAGTGACGTCACTTATGCGCATCCGTGCAGGCTGTGCAGGACCTGCCTGACCTTCAGTGCACATGTGCCGGTGATGTCATTGGCTGCATGCACTCTGAATATCTCCTAAACTGTTCAAGTTTAGGAGATATTCACAGTACCTACAGGCAAGCCTTATTATAGGCTTACCTGTAGGTACAAGTGGTGTAACAGAGTTTACTACCACTTTAACTTAGCGAATAGCCCTTCTTTGATATATATTTTTTTTAGTCCTTACAAAACTGACCACATGTCATAAAAAACTGTCGAGTACATTTACTAAAGGCACATAGGCTATTCATTTGGACAGGGACTTTTGTCTTAGGTTAGTGAACTGTGACAGTGAAAACTGTATTTTTTTCTTCCTAATGATTGGATGATGGAAGTCTTCAGAGCTTCTCCCTATTCACTAAAGGTAAAATTCCCTTGCAAAGTGAACAGCCTATTTTTCTTTAGTAAATCAACCCCTATGTCTATAAAGACTTATTTCCAAGCTGTAGCTTTTTAACCCTATATGATATAAATAAACTCTTAAAGATTTTTTTCTTCAGATTGGAACTGTGCTGCTGTCCGCAGCTGCCCCTGTTGCAAATGACTTTCTGCAGAATCAGTTTGCTGTTTTTCATTTGGATCCCTTACTGGATTCTTGTGCAACTCTCTTTGTCCAACAGATTTCTCTCTCTGGCAAAATTTATTTGGTCTGCGTGTTTAAGGATTTGCATGCTGCTCATGCTGTTTCTCATTAAGAAGTACTAAAGGGGATTTTGTTTGATGCCATGTTTTAAAAAAACACTTAACTTCCTTATTGTACTTGGAAATTGCCTGAGCAAAGGTCCTCATTTGATAGGTGTTTGACCATGACTTTGCCTCAGAATTCTGTTCCTCACGTCCGCCTATTGTTGCCATTCTGGATGTAACCAATGGCCGCAACTGTCTGCAGCAAATCCCATCGTTACTTGTGTGGAAATTTCCTAGACTATGTGCCTAAGCCCTCTTTCAGGTCTACATTTATCTGGCAACATAGAGGGTCCCCATATTCTGTGACACTGCCCTGATACCTTAGTTGTTCTGTTCTGCTCTTCTGCTGCTAAAACTTGCCAATCTGGTGACACACCTTCCTCTGACAAAGCTCTTCAGAAAATTTAGGGTGAAGTCATAGATACGCCCAAAACACCCTAGGTGTTTTCCAACACTGCATAAATCTTCTCAATTTTTAGCTAAAGGAACCTACAAACAAGAGATCCTGACTGTTCTTTTTTCATCTGGACAGGAATTAATCCCTAGTCAGTGGGCCTTAGTTGATAACAACATAAATACCTAACCAATGGATCTCAGGGATAAAGCGACCATCTGTATTGTAAGTAATTGGTCAGTCACTATTGATTTTCCAATATAAGTCTGGCTCTAGGAACTAATATTACTAGTCTCCCCTCCCTTTCCTAAACATGTGCACTCAGAGAATCTATTGTGTAAATGTTTATGGAATGGTCTTGCAACAGAATGATTGTACAGAGGCCATATCATGTCTATATATCTGACTGACCTTTAAAGTCTATAACCAGGTTTAAAGTGGTTGTAAATAGGTGTTTGCTGTTCACCGAATTTAGAACATTATGGGGCATTCGTGGGAAATTTGAGCACCCGTGGAATGCCCCATAATGAATGTCGAGACCTGACCTGCGTGCTTTGGCCAATCACAGATTGGGTGCCTTTGGCCAATAATGAATGTCAAGACCTGACCTGCGTGCTTTGGCCAATCTCAGATTGGGTGCCTTTGGCCAATCATGGCTCAGGGGGCAGAGTCCACGCCCCACACTATGTTAGGCTGCTTACATAGCGGCCGTACATAGTTTTATGAATGAGAACAGCAAAACAACATTTGTAAAGGAAAACATTTCATTTAAAACTGCTCGTAGCTGTAATGTATTGCCGGACCCCGGCAATATAGATAAAAATCATTGAAAAAATGGCATGAGTCCCCCCCAGTCCATTACCAGGCCCTTTGGGTCTGGCATGGATATTAAGGGGAACCATGTGCCAAAATTAAAATAAAAATGGTGTGGGGTCCCCCCAAAATCCATATCAGGCCCTTCGGGTCTGGTATGGATTTTAAGGGGAACACCGCACCAATTAAAAAAAAAATGGTGTGGGGGTCCCCCCTAAAATCCATACCAGGCCATTCAGGTCTGGTAAGAATTTTTAGGGGAACCTCATACCAAAAAAAAAAGCATTGCGGTCCCCTCCAAAATCCATACCAGACCCTTATCTGAGCATGCATCCTGGAAGGCCACAGGAAAAGGGAAGACGAGAGAGCACCCCCCTTCCTGAACCGTACCAGGCCACATGCCCTCAACATGGGGAGGGTATTTTGGGGTCTCCCAAAAACACTTTGTTTTGCCAATTTTTGCCACGATGGGGTGGCCTTGTCCTCAGCTATATAAGAGCTGTCAGGGCAAAAAGACTGCAGTCGGCGGGAGCTTCCCATCGAGGCGGAGTTTTTCGGCTTTTTTTTCTTGGGTCATTGGTGCTGTGATCGAAGATGAATGGACATCGTGGGACTTTTTTTTTTTAATATATGAATTGTCTCAAACTGTTATAATATTTTGATACTTTTTTTGGTGAATGTGTAGGGGTACAATGTACCCAATACTCCTTCACATAGGGGGTCCAGGATCTGAGATTCCGCTTGTTAAAGGGGGCTTCCACATTCTGATAAGACCCCTCCTCCCGCAGACCCCCACAACCACTAGGCAAGGGTTGTGGGGAAGAGACCGTTCTCCCAATCAACATGGGGACAAGGTGTTTTGGGGAGGACCCCAAAACACCCTCCCCATGTTGAGAGCATGTGGCCTGGTACGGTTCAGGGGGGCGCTCTCTTGCCCCTCCTTTTCCTGCGGCCTGCAATTTGCGTGCTCAGATAAGGGTCTGCTGTGGATTTTGGGGGGGACCCCAGGCCATTTTTTTTAAATTTGGGCTCGGGTTCCCCTTAATATCTATACCAGACCTGAAGGTCCTGGTATGGATTTTGGGGGACCTCCATGCAATTTTTTTTAAAATCTTGATGCAGGGTTTCCCTTATTATTCATACCAGACCCAGAGGGCCTGGTAATAGACTGGGGGGAACCCATGCCGTTTTTTAAATGATTTTTATCTATATTGCCGGGATCCGACAATACATTACAGCCGCGAGCAGTTTTACATTACATTTTTTTCTTTAGAAATGTAATTTTGCTGTGGTACTGTTATAAACACAGGAAAGATGCGCTATTTTATAGACAGACTAAGGACACCCCCAGGCATGATATTTAAAGGAATATTTCATTTTTATTATTTCACTTTAAGCATTATTAAAATCACTGCTCCTGAAAAAATGGCTGTTTTTAAAACTTTTTTTTTCATTGATACATGTCCCCTGGGGCAGGACCCGGGTCCCCAAACACATTTTATGGCAACAACATGCATGTTCGTGTTGATACACTTTAACAGTGTTTGCGTGCTCGCACAAATTGTTTTCCTTGTTCGCAAGTTCTGGTGCGAACCAAACTGTGGGGGTGTTCGGCTCATCCCTAGTTGTAAAGGTAGAAGGTTTTCATCTTAATGCATTTTGTGCATTAAGATGAATAACCTTCTGTGTGCAGCAAGGTTTTTCATCTTAATGCATTTTGTGCATTAAGATGAAAAACCTTCTGTGTGCAGCAACACCCCTCAGCCCCCCCTAATACTTACCTGAGTGCCATCTCTATCCAGCAATGTTGCATGACTCGGCTGTACGCCATTGGCTCCCGATGCTGTCAATCAAACTAAGTAAGCCAATCAGGAGAGAGAGGGGAGTGACCTAACCATGGCTCTGTGTCTGAATGGATACATGAAGCTGTGGCTCGGCTCGGGTGCCGCAATAGCAAGCTGCTTGCTGTGGGGGCACCCAACAGGAGGGAGGGGCAAAATGAGCACTGAAGAGGGACCCGAGAAGAGGAGGATCTGGGCTTCTCTGTGCAAAATTCACTGAAAAGGTAAGTATAACATGCTTGTTATTTTTAACTAAAATTAAACAAGACTTTACAACCACTTTAACTTGATCACTTATGGAACAGGGAATGAAGAGAAATCCACTTCAAGAGGCTCTTTAAAGACCCTTTCTTTCTTATGCACATGTTACAATTTAAACTTTTTTTAACCACATGTATTGCTTATAACAGTAAATTTCAGTAAGGATTCATCCACACTTTCTACCAACATTTCAGAAGTAATATAAACCTAGACTAAGCAGAAATCGCAATAAGTGAGGCAGCTTGACATTCTGCGTGTGTCATTGAAATGGCATGGGACCTTCACATCTCATTTGTTTTTGATCATATGATTATTATGTGCCCCCCTATTCAACTCTTTAATAATCATTAAGTAAACATCTGCCTCATCATTCAGTCTCAGACTGTTTTTAATTTACAATTTCATCTCATTTAAATATTTGGCATGTATCACTGCTAAAACAGCTCGCCATAGTAAAACATTGCAGTTACCTGGATAAAAGAAAATTATGCTTAGAAATACAGATATTATACCCTAAAAGTCAATGTCAATTAATTGCAAAAACCTAAAAATTCATGACATGTTGGATAATTTTCATAGATAAATGGCGAATACACATTATTCCTGAGGTGTTATACTCTATAAACCCTAGCAATGAACTTCTCTCAAATGCTCCCTTTTGCTCTTTTGAATATATATTTAAAAGGCTTTGTTATATCTGTTTGTGCAAACAATACCTATTGACCTTGCCAGAAATCCAGTAAGCTCCTAACTAGGGGTGAGCTTTTGAGTTCAGACTGAACTCATGTTCTGTACTAATTTTACATTATAGGAGATCTGCCAAATCCAAACAGGACTGGATGTTTGGCTAAGTTCCATAATGAAACCTCTGGATGCAGCTGGAAGCAAAACATTTAGCAGTGGTGTTCTTACTGCTGCTGGATGTGACAGCTTCCCACTCAGGCTGGTTGTTAGGGAGTCAGCAGCCACTGATTTCCTAGTAAGCAGTGATGTATCCCTGCCTGGCCATAAAGCTGTCAATCGGGGATACCAGCTGACCTCTGAATGTAAACAAATGGGTGTAATAAAGAGAGCAGGCACATTGACAAGTTTTTAAAAAAAGTCCCACAATGTAGATTCATTGTCAATCACATCATCCAGTGATGCAGATTCCTGTCAATCATGGTGCCAGTCAACCCATCGGAAAAAAAATGTTGATACACCTGATCATGTTGACTGCTTGCACCAGTTTAGAGGTCTCAGCTGACATCTGAATTGAAAATAAAGGGACAGAAATGGCAGCTGATTGACCAAATTTTGTCATGTCCTTTAAAATGATCAGAATTAATTTAAAGATTCAGCACGATTGACTTCAAAGGGTTTCGGATTAACATTCAGAAGCTGTTTGACAAACCTCTCGCAAGCTGGACGTTTGGCTCATCACTACTCCAAACTTCTTGTAGTAAGCTGGCAACACACAGCAGGTTTGATTTACTAAAGGCAAATAGGCTATTCCAGTGTTTCTCAACTCCAGTCCTCAAGGCGCCCCAACAGGTCATGTTTTCAGGATTTCCCTCAGATGAAATGGCTGTGGCAATTACTAAGGCAGCAAAACTGATCAAACCACCTGTGCAAAATAATGGAAAGCCTGAAAACATGACCTGTTGGTGCGCCTTGAGGACTGGAGTTGAGAAACACTGGGCTATTCAAATAGATATCACTCTACAAAGCATGCCCAAACACCTGCAACAAAACAAAACTGCTGTTTTAGCTTGCACATGATTGGATGATGACAGTTAGCAGAGCTTCACCTCATTTGCTAAACTCTGGGGGAAATTTCATTCCAAAGTGCAAATTCCCAGTCTGTGCTTCTGCTTCAATAAAATCTCAAAGAGTCTTAGCAACCATATCCAGGTTGCCTATATGAGCTACAGATCACCTCCCTTCTATGTTATGGTAATGGGGGGAGGGGAAGTTGGTCGGAGTCTAAAGCGAAACATGATGCTTCTTCATAGACATAGTGCAGTTATTGAGCATTACCACCCTAGGACAGGCAATGAGTTAATGACACAATCATCAGGTGAAAATTATGGGACAAAAACCAAAAAATTAAAATGAATGTAGCCATCACAACTAAAGCTGGCCCCAGATGGATTGAATTTCAGCCAGTTCAGCAGGGACCAGCTGAGATTCAATCTATCTATGAGCAGACTGTATCCAAGTCAATCCACCAATGAGCTTAGGTACAACCAGCCTGTTGGATTTTTTACATTCAATTATTTCCAATGGCTATAGCTGCTAGCAGGGATCATTGTGTTCTGCCAGCCGGGAAGGCTCCACAATAGCACTAATAACACAATAGTGCTGCAAGAATGATTCCCCCATCAACACTGACCTGTGGTGGAAAGAAAGAAAATCACAAAATCTATGGGCTGCTTAAGAAATAGTAAGCTTCAGTATATTATTTTTTTTGTTCTTGGTTTATTATTTCCTTATGACCATTTTGTATCATTATTGCTTATTTTGAATAAAGAGAGAAATCTGGAACTTCACCTGGACCTAGTAGAAACCTTACCTGTAGAAATCCCACACAAGCTCTAAAACATTTGATTCTGAGGCATTTTGTACATAAGCTTTGTATGTATGACTCTTTCTACTATATTGGATGGTGTGGATGTTTGGAAATGTGGTTTCTGGTTGGGAAGATTAAAAGACTGTAGAATAACAAAAGACAGTTAAAGTAGTATAGCCAAAGCTCGTTTGGCTGTACTTCTCCTATGGGTCACAGCAGTGCAGTTCGTTTTGTACTCCTGTGACCCATTTCCAGCAGAGAGCGGGCTGAAGTTTACTTTCTGCTGATGTCACAGAAGTTGGTCCAGGCACAGTGTCATGGCAACAATGGAGTCTGTATCTGCCAGGTGCCTGGACTGACATCCATCTCAGCCTCTCAGTGAGCCGCTGAGAGCCGGAGCCAGCCTTCCCCACCCCCTCCACAGCCCAGCGCTCCAATGAGTGAGGAGGGGGCAGAGCAGAGAGCTGTGACTGACAGTCTGCAGCTCTCTGCTCAAGAAGGTGCCAGAACTGAGCGATCGGCGGTGTTCGATCGCTCGGTTCTCAGTGCATAGGTGCCAGGGGGCAGATGCAGCATTGGACCCATGCTGCATCCACCTAGGTAAGTATTAATCCTAAAAAACGTTTTACCTCTTTTAACTCTTATGAATCTATGGGAATAATAATTCCAAAGTAAGCTTTATCAGCAGTGCTTAGTTGTTTAAAGAACACTTCTTTTACAGTATAGAAGAAAAAAAATAGATTGTATAGTAGAAGGATATTCTGTTATCTATCTAGATTTAGGATTTAATAATAATAATATTGCAATTATCAGAAAAACATCGGCCTAATAAATAAGATGCACATTACAATAGTTAAGTCTCACATTACCACGCCCATTCATCCTGGCCACAACAAAATTATGCAGGTTTGTAAAAATTACAATCTGCCTACAGTCACGCTTGTGTCATACTGTTCAAAACAGGTAAGCATCCAAGAAAGGCTCAAGTTCTTTTTAAAACATTCTAAGTGTATAATATAAAACATCTGCAGAAGTGGCAATTATCCTTCTCTTTAAATGTTCCATTCATTTGTGCTGACAAGCAAGTTGGGCCACATTATAAGCAACACAATGTATTATTAAATAATTAGTAGCTAAAATGCAGAAATTAGAGGCCACTTCCTTTCTCATGCATCTCCAACCTACTTCAGACTATTGATTTAAGGTAAACCGATCCTCTAAAGAGACCAAAATGGAATCCAAGACAGCAGTTTATTGTTAGACAATTACAAGGCTAATGATTGTTCCTTGAGAGGGAGGCAGGCATAAAATCCAGAAAATGCCACATAATTCAGTTTGTTGATCTGTGTTTAAATCCCAAGGGAGCTAAGATTTCTTCCAATCTATGTCTCGTACAGAGCTCATTAATTAAAGTAGTAGTGGCAAATCATTGATGTTTTGCTCATTGCCCTCATATCCCCTCTAAGCCAATATATGTTGCTCACTGAGCCCTACAGGTATAGTGGCAGCATATAAAAGCTAAAAGACCAATTAGAACATTTTCCTGGAACCTGGAAAGAAGACAAATGAAGACAGAAGGCAAGATTACAAGAAACCTTTGTGTCAATGTAAAGCAATTATAGTAGTCTCTAGAGTGTGACACCATGATACTGTCAAATAATTCTGTTGCTTGTTTAAACATAAAGCAATCTAATTTTATTTTTAAGCCTTACAAGGGATGTTGTGCTAGTATCATATATCTTTAGGTATCACTACTGGAGTTGCAGGCTTTCTTTGGCAGTGTTAGATGTCCCTCAAGAAATAACTAGCATCAAATTGCACACTTAAAAATAAGGTTTAACGTTACACCCACATTTAAAGAAAGATTAGTATAGGTGCAACACGTAAGGAACAACGTAAAAGGTATCCTGATATAGAATCTACTCTGACTCCAATGTATATTATCCTTCCATAATTTTAAATGTTTTATATGTTTTGGTACAATTTTCAGGGGATGGATTTAATGGAAAAAAAACAAAAAAAACTTTACTGCATTGCTTCGGTCCTAAGGTTGACATATACTGCAATGCACATGCCTGGTAGAAAGACACACATTACATGTAATTCCTAGACTCTATGGGGGTTATTTGCTAAAACTGGAATGTGCCAAATCTGGTGCAACTCTGCATCAAAACCAACCAGCTTTTAGGTTTTATTGCCAAAGCTTAATTGAACAAGCTGAAGTTAGAAGCTGTTTGGCATGGCTACCATGTACAGCTGCACCAGTTTTTGTAAGTCTTTTGTATAAAGATTACCCATGTCAACCAGAAAAATGTGACGATGGTAAGACACAAAACACTAAAGAAAAAACTAAATAGGAAACAAAGTCTATAGTATCTCTAACCAAAGTTTACCGTATATACTCGAGTATAAGTCGAATTTTTCAGCACATTTTTTAGTGCTGAAAGTGCCCCCCTCGACTTATACTCGAGTCAAGCACTTTTCTGCAGCAAAAAAATTCATTTTCCGAACCGACTTTGGGGCCCCATATCTCAGGGCCACTTGGTGCTAGGAACCCCAAATTTGGTGTGCAAACCCAGTGGAACTGGTACCATAACATATCCAAAGATGAAGTTCCTAGCTCTAAGTGGCCCTGAGATACAGGGCCCCCAAACTGGTTTGGAAAATGTCATTCTCTGCTGTAGAAAAGTGCTTGACATTTTCTGAACTGATTTTTGGGGCCCTGTATCTCGGGGCCACTTAGTGCTAGAAACCCCAGCATTGGAAATTTTATGGTGCTAGTTCCACTGGGTTTGCACACCAAATTTGGGGTTCTTAGCACTAAGTGGTCCTGAGATACAGGGCCCCAAATTCGGTCAACTGTGTCCATCTGCTGCAATGTCATTTCGGGACCCTTTGGGTTCAGAGACCCCAAATTTTGGCTGCAGCTAGGGGGCATCTAGGAACCCTTAACTACCGAGTTTGAAGTTCAGGGGACCTATGGCTGCAAATGGGCACAGTGAGGCTGCAAATGGGCACAGTGAGGCTGCAAATGGGCATTGTTGACCCTCTTTTTCCACTTACAGTAGCTGTGCATTTCTCACCCTCGTCTTATACTCGGGTCAATAAGTTTTTCCCATTTTTTTGTGGTAAATTAGGGCCTCGACTTATACTCGGAACGACTTATACTCGAGTATATACGGTATTTGTTTTTTTGGCTAAAGAATAGAAAGATGAAAACCTCTGTCAGTGAAAGAACATCTCTGCAAAGTGAAAGTCACCTCTTAGATGGTTGTTCCCAGGACACCGGAAAACGTTTCCCCATTGGAATTTTTTTCCCTCACCTTTTGGTAACAATCGATTGCTTTCTGTCCTAGTGGCAGTAGTTGCTAGGACAAATAGAGAGGATAAATCTTGTTTGAGACACAAGACAGCAAAAAAAAAAATTGAAATCCAAAACAACACTTTACTGAAGTTCCATACCAGTACAAAACACTAGTTTCAAGAGCACGTGGACCCTAATTTTTAATGTGACAGAAACAAATAGCCACAACCATGGAGATATATGTATATATGCACAAATACACACATATCGGAAACCTGTACTCTCAATATGTTGGTGTTTTGTACTGATATGGGACTTCATTAAAGCATCATTTTTTATTTCAAGTTAGTGTGCTGGCTTTTCCTGCTTTTGGATTTGTACAGTATGTGGGAACCAGCTTTAACCACTTCCCACCTGGCCTTTAGCAGAATGATGGCCAAGAAGTGGTTCGTTTATCCTGACTGGGCATCATATGACATCCAGGAGGATAAGCCACGATCGCACATCCGCGGGGTGCGCAGCGCGACGATCGGTGGTGTGGTGTGTCAGTCTGACACACCTCATCTCCAATCTAGGTAAAGCACCTCTGACAGAGGCTCTTTACCATGTGATCAGCTGTGTCCTATCACAGCTGATCACAGTGTAAACAGGAAAAGCGTGTATCGCTTTTCCCTCTACTCACGCTGACGGACGCGAGTAGAGAAGAGGCGATTGGTTGCTCTCCTGATGGGTGCCTATCAGCCTATCAGTGCCACCTATCAGTGCCCATCAGTGCTGCTTATCAGTGCCGTCTATCAGTGCTGCATTTAAGTGCCATCTCATCAGTACCACCTAGTACTGCCTTATAAGTGCCCATCAGTGCAGCCTCATCAGTGCCCATCAGTGAAGGAGAAAACATACTTATTTACAAAGTTTTGTAACAGAAACGAAGAAAAACTTTTTTATTTTTTCTAAATTTTCGTTCTTTTTTTATTTGTAGCGCAAAAATGAAAACCCCAGAGGTGATCAAATACCACCAAAAGAAAGCTCTATTTATGGGAAAAAAATTATAAAAATTTTCTTTGGGTACAGCATTGCATGACCACGCAACTGTTATTCAAAATATGATAGCGCTGAAAGCTGAAAAGTGGTTAAACAATAGAGCATTAAGGATGCAGCCACTTACTTAAATCCTCTTTTTTCTTGTCCACTTTTATTAAAACAAAGTTTGAGACATTACATGGGTTTCCCGATAAAGGAGTTTTTCAGTAATTCTATGCATCAAAAGAAATGTTCAACAGTCTCTTGCAGCACTGATGGTTTGGCGTCAATCCTCAGGCCCTAGTTTGTCAGCCTCCAGACAGTTTTTTCACACAAACTCTATGCTTAACAGCTTCCTGCTGCACTGGCTCTTATCTGCCTTCTAAATGGAGTCCTCCTGACTCCTGGACTGAGACTTCCTCTGGAACCCAGAACACTAGTCACCTCTTTAATAGGTATGAGCTTTGTGTTCGAGTCGAACCCATGTTCGACACGAACATCGTCTGTTCGCCCGTTCGCCAAATTGCGAATGATATGGGCCGTTCGCGCCAAATTCGAGTGGCACGTCATGGCCCATAATTCACTGCGGCATTGCAGTGCATTGCTGGCTGATGATTGGCCAAGCATGCACTATGACCCGCATGCTTGGCCAATCACAGCGTCGTCTGTAGAGAGAGCTGTAATTGGCCAAAGCCAGGGTGGCTTTGGCCAATTATGGCTCAGGAGGTTTAGTACACGCCCCACACTATATAAGGCCGCCTGCACGGCAGCCCTGTGTAGTGTGTGCGTTGAGAGACAGTGTCATTTGATTTAAGTTAGATAGATTAGTCAGGACAGTCAGTCAGTTAGCTGCACTTACAGTGTATTGTGTATATATATGCATCCCAGGTGTTGTATATATATATATATATATATATATATATATATATATATATATATATATATATATATACACTGTATTCAGTTTAGCTAGATCCGTTCCTGTTATTATCTTCCTACATACAGGCAGGCAGGTGTTGTTACAGTATTTACAACTAGTGTTCTTCTGATCCTATTAGTACCACAGTCAGGCAGCTACACTATTTACAGTTAGTGTAGTGCGACCTCTGCACAGTGTTTAGCTAAAGCTACAAGTTAGTGTTGTGCACAGTGTTCAGCTAAAGCTACAAGTTAGTGTAGTGTCACCTATGCACAGTGTTCAGCTAAAGCTACAAGTTAGTGTAGTGCAACCTCTGCACAGTGTTCAGCTAAAGCTACAAGTTAGTGTAGTGCGACCTCTGCACAGTGTTCAGCTAAAGCTACAAGTTAGTGTAGTGCGACCTCTGCACAGTGTTCATCTAAAGCTACAAGTTAGTGTAGTGCACAGTGTTCAGCTAAAGCTACAAGTTAGTGTAGTGCGTCCTCTGCACAGTGTTCAGCTAAAGCTACAAGTTAGTGTAGTGCACAGTGTTCAGCTAAAGCTACAAGTTAGTGTAGTGTGTCCTCTGCACAGTGTTCAGCTAAAGCTACAAGTTAGTGTAGTGCGACCTCTGCACAGTGTTCAGCTAAAGCCACAAGTTAGTGTAGTGCGACCTCTGCACAGTGTTCAGCTAAAGCTACAAGTTAGTGTAGTGCGACCTCTGCACAGTGTTCAGCTAAAGCTACCTGTAGAAGGTTGGTGGTGTTTTCCTGATCCTATCACTACCGCAGGCAAGCTACATTATTTACACATTAGTGTAGTGCGACCTCTGCACAGTGTTCAGCTAAAGCTACGAGTTAGTGTAGTGCAACCTCTGCACAGTGTTCAGCTAAAGCTACAAGTTAGTGTAGTGCGTCCTCTGCACAGTGTTCAGCTAAAGCTACCTGTAGAAGGTTGGTGGTGTTTTCCTGATCCTATCACTACCGCAGGCAAGCTACATTATTTACCCTTTAGTGTAGTGCGACCTCTGCACAGTGTTCGGCTAAAGATACAAGTTAGTGTAGTGCGTCCTCTGCACAGTGTTCAGCTAAAGCTACCTGTAGAAGGTCGGTGGTGTTCTCATACTACAGGCAGGCAGTTGATTTTGCTAGCTGCAGTATCAGTATATATATATATATATATATATATATCCCAGCTTAGTGCAGCTACATCTCACTGCAGGCCATTAGTAAGTCTGGAAGGCCAACAAGGAGAGGAAGACAGTCACAAGCCAATATAAGAGGGCAAGCAGGCTCTGTATCTAGAGGCAATAGTGCTGGTCATGGACATGGTGCATCCTCATCAGCACGTGGCCGTGGGACGCGCTTGGCCTTTTTTTCGGCAGCTGGCCCTGTTGAGCAACAACATGCAGAAGACTTGGTCGAGTGGATGACCAAGCCGTCCTCATCCTTCTCATCCTCTCTCACCCATGCTCAGGGTACTTTGTCTGGCAAAGCAGCTGCCAACGCGGCCTCTTCCCTTGGCTCGATGGCATCAGTGACTACTTCCCTAGCCCCACCATGTCCTCCTGAGGAGTCCCTCGAACTGTTTGACTACAGTGTTGGGTACATGCTCCAGGAGGATGCCCAGCATTTAGAAGGCTCTGATGATGATACTGAGCTAGATGAAGGCAGTAACGTGAGCACGGACAGAGGGGGTGCCCAAGAAGGACAGCAATCTGGCAGTCATGTTCCCCCTGCTGCAGCATACTGCCAAGTTTGCTCCAGTGATGAGGAGGGAGGGGATGATGAGGTCACTGACTCAACATGGGTGCCTGATAGGAGAGAGGAGGTGGAGGAGGAGGCACATCACCAACGAGGCAGGATGCCCTCCAGGGGCCAGCTTAAGGCAGCACACTGACTGCATCACACCGCAAAGCTCCGCATGTGCAGGACGCTGCTGTCTCTGCGCATTATTCCAAAAGTTCTTTGGTGTGAGCTTTTTTTGAGACGAGTGCATCAGATCGCACCGCTGCTATTTGCAACATATGTCTCAAGCGTATCTCGCGTGGCCAAAACATCTCCCGCTTGGGCACCACATGCTTGACCAGACATATGTAGACCTGTCATGCAGTTCGTTGGCAATCGTACCTAAAAGACCCACACAAAGAACAAAGAGGACCTCTCTTTGCTCCTCATCAGCTGAGATCTCCAACCCCACTATACCTTCAGTCCTCTCTGAGACCTGCACTGATAGGAATGAAGGTGTAGAATTAGGTGTGTCACAGCCAAGTACTTGTGGGCAGTCTGCTTTCGGTACACCGACGTCAGATTGTACCAGGCAAATTTCCCTGCCCCAGCTGCTGCACAGCCGAAAGAAGTTCGCTCCCAGCCATCCACATGCCCAGCGGTTGAATGCTAGCTTGGCAAAATTGCTAGCAGTTCAACTGCTACCTTTTCAGTTGGTAGACTCTGCCCCTTTCCGTGAGTTTGTGGAATGTGCGGTTCCTCAGTGGCAGGTACCCAAACGCCACTTTTTCTCACAGAGAGCGATTCCGGCTCTCTACCGGGATGTGGAAGGCAATGTCCATGCCTCACTGGACAGGGCTGTCAGTGGTAAGGTGCATATTACCGCTGACTCATGGTCCAGCAGGCATGGACAAGGACGTTACCTAAGTTTCACAGCGCATTGGGTGACTCTGCTGGCAGCTGGGAAGGATGAAGGACAAGGTGCAGTAGTGTTGGAGGTTGTTCCGCCACCACGCCTCCAAAATGCCACTACTAATGATTGTGACACACCTCTCTCCTCTACCCCCTCCTCTTCTTCTTCCTCCATGGCCTCTTCCTGTGCTTTGTGCTCGGAACCAGCGGTGCTCCGTAGGCATTCAAGGGGCTACGCAAGTACACAGGCCAAAAGATGCCATGCAATGCTTGAGCTGGTGTGCTTGGGGGACAGGAGCCACACTGGGGCAGAGGTTCTGTCAGCTCTGCAGGGGCAGGTTCAGAGGGGGTTGACGCCACACCAACTTAAGGCAGGAATGGTGGTTTGCGACAATGGCACCAACCTCCTCTCCGCCCTCCGACAGGCACAACTGACCCATGTGCCCTGTTTGGCTCACGTCCTTAACTTGGTGGTGCAGCGGTTCTTGGGCAGGTACCCGGGCTTACAGGATGTCCTGAGGCAGGCCAGGAAAGTCTGTGTGCATTTCCGCCGGTCATATAATGCCAGTGCTTGGCTGGCAGACCTCCAAAAGGAATTTAACCTGCCCAAGAACCGCCTAATCTGTGACATGCCCACCAGGTGGAACTCAACGTTGGCCATGCTGCAGCGGCTGCACATGCAGCAGAGGGCCATCAATGAGTACCTGTGCGACTATGGCACCAGGACAGGGTCAGGGGAGCTTGTTTTTTGTCCCCACGCCAGTGGGCCATGATCAGGGATGCATGCACTGTCCTGTCACCATTTGAGGAGGCCATGAGGATGGTTAGCAGTGACAGTGCATGCATCAGTGACACTGTCCCCCTTGTCCACCTGTTGGAGCACACGCTGAGTGGAATAATGGACAGGGCACTTGAGGCAGAACAGAGGCAGGAAGAGGAGGACTTCCTTAGCTCTCAAGGCCCCCTTTATCCAGACAGTGTTCCTGCGTGCCCGCTGATCCCAAGAAACACATGGACTTGCACGTGGCTGGAAGGAGGTGGCAGCGGACCATGTCGTCCTTAGTGACCCAGAGGACTCTGGACCGAATGCCTCAGCAAACCTATGCTGCATGG
This sequence comes from Lithobates clamitans, assembly GCA_037952925.1. Classification (NCBI taxonomy): domain Eukaryota; kingdom Metazoa; phylum Chordata; class Amphibia; order Anura; family Ranidae; genus Lithobates; species Lithobates clamitans. The sequence goes on along the minus strand of JBBGZY010000279.1, from coordinate 5,291,597 downwards.
CCTCCCTGATCCTGCAAAGCCTGCAGAAGGATCCTCTTATTCGTGGTATCAATGAGAAGGAACAATACTGGCTGGCAACCCTCCTTGATCCACGTTACAAGGGTAAGGTTGCGGACCTTATCTTGCCGTCGCAGAGGGAGCAGAGGATGAACATCTTCGGAATGCCTTGCAGAAAGGTCTGTGCAACACGTTCCCAGAGACTGGGAGGTTACAAACTCCTGTTTCTGGACAACGTGTTGCTGAGGCTTCGGTCAGTCAAAGAAGGAGCGGTGGAGAAGGTGGCCGTCTGACCGATGCGTTCAGACGATTTTTTAGTCCGCAGCCCCAAGGTATGATCGGTTCCAGCAACCATCGCCAGCGTCTGTTTTACATGGTGCAGGAATACCTAGGGGCAAGATCTGACTTGGACACCTTTCCCACCAAAAATCCTCTGGGTTACTGGGTCTTGAGGATGGATCACTGGCCAGAGCTTGCACAGTATGCAATTGAGCTACTGGCCTGTCCTGCATCCAGCGTTCTTTCGGAACGCACATTTAGTGCTGCTGGAGGCTTTGTAACCGATCACAGGGTGCGTCTGTCCACCGACTCGGTCGATCGACTGACCTTCATAAAAATGAATCAGTCTTGGATCATCACCAGCTACCAAGCAACTGATGCTGATGTAACCAAATAATTTTTTTTGAAATGTCAGATCCCTTCAAAGACTGCCTATGCTGATGCTCAGTGACTATCCTGTTATGCTAAGTAATTATCCTCTTCCTCCTCAATGATCATGCTGATAGCTTGTAAGAACATTTTTGGTTCTGGGCGCCGCCACCAGTGCCTAAGGCCCAATTTTTCAGCCCCTGTTCAACAGGGGCGTGTAATTACAATTTTTAATGCAATTCTTTGCAGCAGGGCTCGTTCCTGTGCTCCAACTAGAGTATCTGTGAGGGGTTGCAGTGTTGTGGCACCAGTGCCTAAGGCCCAATTTTTTAGCCTCTATTTAACAGGGGCGTGTAATTAGAATTTTTGATGCAATTCTTTGCAGCAGGGCTAGTTCCTGCGCTCCAACTAGAGTATCAGTGAGGGGTTGCAGTGTTGTGGCACCAGCACCAGTGCCTAAGGCCCAATTTTTCAGCCCCTGTTCAACAGGGGACATGTAATTAGAATTTTTGATCTAATATTTCACAGCAGGGCCGTTTCTGCGCCCACCAAGAGTAACTGTGAGGACTTACAGTTTTGTGGCACCAGCACCACCACCACCACCAAAGGCCCAATTTTTCTGGCCCTGTTCAACAGGGGCATGTAATTACAATTCTTGATCTAATATTTCACAGCAGGGCCCATGAGGTCTTACAGTGTTGTGGCCACAACAACACCTAAGGCCCAAATTTCTGCTGAGTATATAGGGCAGGCCCCTACTTTCAAACATCCAACTTACAAATGACTCCTACTTGCAAACGTAAGGAGACAACAGGAAGTGAGATGAAATCTACCCCATAAGAAGGGAAATTCTCTCCTGTAAGAGTTATTATGGGAAAAACTTTTTTCCTTTCCACTGATGCTTTATCACCAATCCTTGTTTCACTAAAAAACCCAAATTTTCAAAAAACATTTGTCATTGGGACAAAAAGTGAGGTGAAATCTTCTGAAGAGGAGCACAGGCAGCAAAACAAGTGTCACAGGGGTGATAACCCTTCCCTATGTTTTCCAAAAAGCTTAAAATAGATTTTTTTGCTGGAGCTAAACACCTTAAAAATGTACCAATTCAAAATTACAAACAGATTCTATTTAACAACAAACCTACAGTCCCTGTCTTGTTTGCACCGCCTGTATACTGCTAATCAGAGTATATAGAGCCTGGGGGCCCCACACCTTTCCTTTTTTAATTTAGGTGCGGGGTTCCCCTTAATATCCATACAAGACCCAAAGGGCCTGGTAATGGACTGGGGGGTACCCATGCGTTTGTCTCACTGATTTTCATCCATATTTCCAGGACCCAACATTACATTAAAGCCGCAAACAGTTTTAAATGACTTTTTTTCCTTTAAAAATGTCATTTTGTGCAGGGACTGTTCTAAGCACGGGAAACACGCGCCACTTTACAGGCATACTATAGACACCCCCCAGGTACGATATTTAAAGGAATATTTCACTTTTTTTTTACTTTAAGCATCATTAAAATCACTGCTCCCGAAAAAACTGAGTTTTACAGATCTCTAAGGAAACCGAAAATGCAGGTTGTCCTCATAAACCCAGTGGGGGGATGCAGAGCACTGATGCCCTGTGCTTGCATGAAATAAGTGGAGAGATATTAGGCATCATTTAAGCTAGAAAACTGAATGGGTTTGAATCATTTAATTTATTAGGTTTATCTTCTAAAGGAGTAGCAAATGTTCACTTGGCATAGTGGATTTTCATTTTGCTAGGAAATTTTCATGTGGGTTAGTGAATGTGGTGAAAATTCACTGTTTAAACAGTTCCCAATCAAAACCAAGGAAAGTATGAAACGGTACATTTGCTTGTAAACAATTGTACACAATTGGATGATAGATGTCTGCATAGTTTCAACAAATTTACTAAACTAAGAGAAAATTTATTTGCAAAGTGAAAATTACAGGTAGAATTTGTTAATTAGATGACGTTGTCCTTTCAGTCAATGTGAAAACAGAGAACCATAAATCCACAGACAAAATTTAATAGCATACAAGCATTGCATGCTAGCACATTATGAAAGACTTACCTTAAAATGAAGCCCTCCAGCGGCGCTCTGTTACCACTGCAGAGGCTTCCATCTTCACTCAATCTTCCTTCCTGGTTTGCGAACTCCAGGCCTTCGGACTGATGGAGCCTTGACGACGTCATACAGATCTGAAGGATGTCACAGGTATGTGACCATACCGACTGCTGCTCGCTAGAATATCTCCTAAATGGTGCACATTTAGGAGATATTCATTTTACTTACAGGTAAGCTTTATTATAAATATACCTGTAGGTAAAAAAAAATAAAACAGAGTTTACTACCACTTTTAAATTTGTGTCAACTATGCAGGTGGTGTGCGTTCAAGGGGCAGCTGCTTTGTGCTCCACAACATTGACTGGGCCCAGTTAAAGATGGCCCTTGTGGAGCCCCGATCCCTCGGGATGCCTGGGCCCCCTACATGTTTATGGGCTGCCCCCCCCATTGCAGCCCTGGCTACATTACATTATCTTTTCTAAATGATTATAGTTTGGGTGTAGGGAACAAGCTGGATTTGTTCTGCTATTAAAAGATGCATAATATAGGGAAACAATATGCTTCATCAAACTGAGCTCAAAATAAGAAGAGAGCAACAAAAACAGCAGATGTGTCTTTCAAAACAGAAAATACAGTTTTGTTTTAAATTTAGAATATATAGCAAGGGATATATTTCAAAAGTATACAATATCCCATTTAATTCCTTTTCTGGTGAGGACATTGTAACAAGGATACAAAATGAGGTGAAATGTCCCCAATTGGGAGCAGTGAAAAAAAGTCTTATGGTTATGGCTGGACATACAGTAAGATTTAAGATTTATTTTAATTATATATCTATCCAGCTATGCCAGGATGTCACATTATGTGTAAAATCAAATATGACCTACAGCACACAAACCACAATAAGAACATTTCTTTTTCTAGTAGAGTAGGCTATAAATTGCTTACCAGTGACTGTCTGTGCCCCCACTAGAAGTGTTCCCTCAATTATTGTTCCCAACAAGATCTCAGACAAGTTTAAAATCTAGGTTCTTGCTTTTCCCCACTAAAAAGCAAAAAAAAAAATATTGGCAGACTCAACCTTAAAACCCATTCATCATCATCACACATCTTAACTGCAATGCAATAAAGCATGCAGTTTTCTTTTTCTTGAACATGTAAGAATTGTTGTTTCTACTTTTACAAAAATAGAAACTCTGACAATTGTAAGAAACCATACCAGTATTACATGGTTTGTCTCAAACACCTAACTGCTACTTTGTCTGGACAACTTGGTCTGTTAAAGTTAGAAAATAGCAGACTTACTGACTGGATCACCAGGTAAAAGAAGGAGAAAAGCTTAACAAAGACAACACATTTAAGACTTGGTAAGCTGCAATTTTATACATTTTTGTTTTTGGGTTTAACACTGCTTTAGCCCCCCATTCACACTGAATGTGACTGAAATTGTACGTCTTCACTTGAAATTGCACAAATTTAAAGCCGCATGTCAGTGTGACTTTAGGTGTGACTTGGCTGACATCTGTGCTACTTCATGCACAGATGCCTATGCAAGTCACACCTGAAATCGCCAAAAATAGTGCTGTAACGTCTTTTTCAAATCAGTGCGGCACTGCAATGTTGATATCACACCGATTTGGAATGTTCTGTTGCTGACAATAGGATGCAACCTGTCATACGATTTGGGCCTGTCAAATCGCATGACAAGTCGCACCCGTGTGAATGGGGGCTGAAAGGATAACTTTACCTTTACAATATTTTGCAACCTCCCTCACAAAACAAGGTTTTTTTTTCCCCATAAGCCCAAATGGAGAAACAATCTCTTTGCAGCATGAGGCCTGCCAGCTCAAAGAAGATGTCTTCAGAATGATCATAGTCAACAAAGGCCATGGTGGCAAAAGGGAATCATTGACTGATCTGAATTCTGCAGTTGGGAATTTAAAAAAGGCAAGGAGGTTAATAGGAAAGCATTAGCAAAAACTTTTTTAAAGTAAAGCTATGCTTTAAATTTGCATTTTCCAAAAAGCATGTGATAGAGGGAAATCGTACCACAAATAATATATAGCTATACAATAGCAACTAAATAACACCTGAAAAAAAGAGAGTCGCTGCTGAAAAAAATTCAAAAATCCTGATTACTCCTGTTCCATAAAGACCTCATTGTGTTATAACATGCACGATTATGTTGGTATCTTCAAATATTGCTATAATGCTAAAATATTTTATTCAATCAAAACCGTCATGATAACCTATTCTTTAAACAGGGATTATTCCAAAGCTAAATAAATAAACAAGCACAATTTTTATAGAGTGGACAAACTGCATAAAAAGTAAGGCTTACTTTTTAGTTACTGAACTTGTAAACTAAAAATAGCCATTTCATCATTATGCTTGACTAACTTGGGCAAACGAGACTTTAAATGTGCTCAGTTCCTTTAATAATTGCTTGATCTTCACTGATTTTCTTTAGTTCACCTCTATTAATTTCATTATATTTCATAAAACCCATTCAACAGACTGAAAAGTAATTAACTTTAATAGCTATACAGTGCAATGGGAAGCTAGTTTGAGGGTTGATGTTGCAGTGCTGGTAAAGGAAGGAGATACAATTGCACATTAATTAGGCGCAAGCAAACAACCTCCTCCTTAATAGCTCATGTTCTGATTCCCAAAATGACAACAAAAGATATAACAGCCAGATGCTACGCTATTTTCTCTAGCCAATAGAACAAACACGAGTACTAAACCAAGCTTCTGTGGGGCAATATGCTCAAACCTCTTGGTTGCAATTGGGATACAAGAAAAAAATGGAGGTTATATTAATAGTGTCTTAAACTGGCCAAAAATGCCTATGTTTCTGCAGAGTAGTAACTCTTAAAGATTTTGCTATACTGTAGCTAAAGCACTACTTAAAGGTTACCTTCAGAAACTTATTTTTCTCTTTCTGTGAGGCTTTTATGCCACCTTTGGTCTCATTGGAAATATTTTCCCTCATTTCCCACCCCTCTGTGACCCTTACAAGGAATGGGGGTGGTGGTGGTAGGGATCTGGAGATAATCACTAGGTCAGAAAAGGTATAGTAAGCGATAAAACATGTCCAATTCTCCCCTTCAGAAACATTTCCCCTCGATTCCTGTCCTAACAGGAAGGACAGGAAGTCAGAACACAAAATTTTTCATACTTGTTCCAAGTCTGTGTCAAAGTACTAAAGTTTTTGGATTGGTATGATTGACATGCAACCAGAACTACAAAGGAAAGGTCAGTTCTATCAGATTCGGTATTGTCAAAGCATAGCTTTCCTTTAAAGAGGAAGTAATCTTCTCTGCTGACATCTACCTATAGGTAAGCCTATAGGTAAAATAGGTAAACCTATAGGTAAAAGGTAAGCGATGCATACTAGCACATTATGATTTTACCTTGCAGGAAGAAAAAAAAACGTCCAGCGGTATACAACCGCTTTAAGTAGTAGCAAATTCATTAGCTGTGCAATGGTATCTTGCTCTCAAACATTTAAAACCCAATACCTAGCTGAATATCCCCCTAGTAGCCCACAAGAGCTAACATTTGCATGAAACAGGTCTACCTTTTTGTCCCCTGCTCCATCTGTCAACCACTTGTCATATGAAGCTTCAATAAAAGGATTTTTAGAAGTGCTGCCATCTGGAATCATTTCCTTATGTTACACAGCATGGGCTAGCACCTGACTAGTGTGTGGGGATTAACCAGAGACTCACTCACCTGGAGCGGCTTTTCTTGTTTCAGCCCTCTAGCCTACTTGAGACACCCTAGCAGTATTTTCTGATTTATTATTACTTACACTTTTCCAATCTACTGGATGGTCATGTTACTTTCTGGGCTCTCTTTATTGTTCTCCTGCTGGTGGGCAGTCCTCAATAATATTGAGATTGGTGCTGATATGATGACATCAGCAGAACTCTCTGTATCAATAGGCTAAGGGTAGAGTGCTGTATTCGAAAGTCTTGGCCATGATGTCCTACACTCAGCCTTTTTTTTTTAGGGTTGAGTGACTCTGGGCATCATTAAACCCATAAGACAGAGGACATCTTGTGGGGAACAAAAGGTACTGCTGGGTACATGGGTGCAGCCTTATATTGAAGGTGAGTATTGAAATCTTCAGGTTACCGGTTAAAATAATTAACTCTACATTGGACCTTCAATAATCTTGTCCCCACCCACACTCTCCCCCTCCTTGGGATTTGTAGCTGTGGACAGTGACACATGTCATCTTCCTGATGGGTGGGTGCAGAGCTGCATGCAGCTGTGACACACAGATCACTGCAGCTGTCATCACATCCATGGGATGAGGCTTAGAGTCGGCTTCAGGAAACAAACTGCGAGGAGAGGGATGGTAGGAGTGCTCCAAAGGTGAGAGATCAGCCTGTCATGCTTGATATATGTGTGGGTTGAGTGTATAGAAGTGGCACATCCCCCCCCCTGCTGCACCTATCCAGTGTGTGTGTGCTGTGTATCTAACACTTAGGGGGCTGCACAGTACACACTCTTTTTCTGTCTAATTTCTTCCAGAGATTTCCCTATCTCTCCCCTCTGGAAACATCCACTGATCTGCAAGAAGTATATTTCTTGCTGATTGGAATGTCTTCCTTTTTTATTTTTGCAGTGATTTTGACCTCTTTACTATCCAAGTTGCTGCCAAAAGACTCAATGATTTGTTAAAATGATACTAAAGGGTATTATTTTTTCTTTAAGATAAAAAAGATATCATACTTACCTGCTGACCATCTCCTGTATCATGTCTGCAGTCTCTGACCATCTCGGTACTATGTCTGCAGTCTCTGACTATCTCCTGTATCATGTCCGCTGTCTCTGACCATCTCCTGTATCATGTCCACAGTCTCTGATCATCTTCTGTATCATGTCTGCAGTCTCTGATCATCTCCTGTAGCATGTCTGCAGTCTCTGATCATCTCCTGTATTATGTCTGCAGTCTCTGATCATCTCCTGTAGTAGGTCTGGAGTCCCTGACCATCTCTTGTATCATGTCCACAGTCTCTGATCATCTCTTGTATCATATCTGCAGTCTCTGATCATCTCCTGTATCATGTCTGCAGTCTCTGACCATCTCCTGTAGTAAGTCTGCAATCTCTGACTATCTCCTGTATCATGTCTGCAGTCTCTGATCATCTCCTGTATCATGTCTGCAGTCTCTGACCATCTCCTGTAGTGGGTCTGCAGTCTCTGACCATCTCTTGTATCATGTCTGCAGTCTATGATCATCCCCTGTATCATGTTTGCAGTCTGTGACCATCTCTTGTATCATGTCTGTAATCTCTGACCGTCTCCTGTAGTAGTTCTGCAGTCTCTGACCATCTCCGCTAGTATTTTGGGGGAGAGCCAGGAGCTCCTTTAAGTTGTCTGCTGTGTTAAAACTTTGCTACATGCAGGGAGTGTTGTCTTTTTTTTAAGAACAGATAAAATAAAATAAATTGAGTTCTCCTGACTGCTTGAATTTTTTTTGATGAAAACCATGTGCACTTGCGCTGTAATCGTGATGCATCTTGATGCATTGTAGAATTGAATCAAATCGAATGATAATCATAATCATAATCAAATCGAATCGTGAGGCCAGTGAAGATGCGCACCACTAGTTATGATGGGTTGTAAATCTTTGATTATCTTTTTTATCCCTTCTAGTGCTGGATTTTCTGTGGTTAGTGGTTACTAGAGGTACATTGTTATCTGTGTTTTTCTCTGTGTATTGGAGGTGTTCTCTTTGGGTTTTCAAGGCTGTGTTAATGCTGGTGTTAATAGTTTTGTCCTTGTAACCTTTCTTATGGAAGGAGACTGCTAGTGTTCTGAGATGTTTATCTCTGTCTTCTGGGTCTAAACACCAGGATTTTTCTAAGCAATTAAAAGGTCTCATTAAAAAAAACTACCAACCCACCTACATTCAGAATTTATTAATGCAATTCCGGATAATCCAGAAACAGGAAACTTCTACATGCTGCCCAAGATCCACAAGCCAGGAAATCCAGGCAGACCCATCATAACATGTATTAATACACTTACTGAACACATCTCAGGCCTTGTAGAAAATATGTTAAAACCATTGGTCATGAATACTGCTAGTTTCCTGCAAGACACAATTGATTTTCTGAACAGGCTCAACAATATACAGCAATTACCACCAAATACACTAGTTACTATGGATGTAGAATCTCTGTATAGGAACATTCCTCACAAGGATGGGTTGGCTGCATGTCACATATTCTTATCATCCTCACCAAACCACAAATACACTGCTGAAGATGTTACACAGCTCATCAAATTAATTCTTACACACAACTACTTTGCCTTCAACAATGACATCTATCTTCAGTGTATGGGTGCTGCTATGGGAAGTAAAATGGCATTCCAATATGCAAACTTATTTATGGCTGACCTGGAGGACAAATTCTTGAACAGCACACAACAAAAGCCATACAGATATTATCGCTTTATCGATGATATTTTTATCATATGGACAGAAGGTGAAGAAAATCTGAAACGGTTTTATTCGTTGATTACCATTTTTCACCCATCTATCAAACTAAAAATGGATTATTTAAACACACCTGTCAACTTCCACAATATACATCAGGGATGACAAGCTTTACACTTTGATATACAGCAAACCTACTGACCGATGCATCTATCTCCATACATCCATTTTTTACCCCCAACACACTAAACGGACCATCATACACAGCCAGGCCATCAGATACTACTGAATATGTTCAGACCCAGAAGACAGAGATAAACATCTCAGAACACTAGCAGACTCCTTCCATAAGAAAGGTTACAAGGAAAGGACAGAAGTTGCAGGAGAGGATGAAATTGTACAGACACACCATCAAGGAACATAAAGAAGAAGAGTCCTGCACACCTGTGGGACATCATTTCTTACAACCAGATCACACCATATAAGACCTCAATGTCTTTGGTTCTTAAAGGAAATTTCAAAACTATTCAGGAAAGGAAATCTTTTGAACTAAGAATGATAATTCTATTTGACAGAAAAAATAACAGCCTGAATTTAGATATGGGTTTTCTCACTCATTACCCAACAGTTTTACGACCCCCTCTGTGACGACCCCCTCGTTCCCCCCAGTTTATAACTCTCTCACTAACTATGCCTGTTTTACCAGCATTGCTATGTAATTTGCTTTGCTACCATTGCTATGTAATATGTGCTTGTGTTTTTTTTTGTTGTTTTCCTTTTGCTCAGAGATTATCTCTTTTTGTAACATTCTGCTAAAACTTTTGTGAATCAGTACTGCTTGGATCTTGAAGAAGGGGACATATCCCAAAAGCTTGTCCTGAAAATTTGTATTTTAGTGCAAATAAAGTATCATGGACAGTACTCTGTAATTGTTAGTCTTATTTCCATTCTCCTAAAAGCCAGTCATAGTGGAGAGGCACAACTTCCTTCTTAATATCTAAGCCACGGTACCTCTACATTTTAGATAATGAAGGAAACATTTGAAATTTTGGGAAAAAAGGCAAACGCATTTTTATTTACTTGGCATATAATGTATGACTCTAATAGTCTGGTTTGACTTTAAATGTTATATATATGGTATATAAAACAATGGCATGTGCTACCAGCACACCAAGTAGAAAATAATCATGGGTGCATTTCACTGAAGTAATGTAAATACTAGTGTGTGTGAAAGTGGGCAATCGCAGGCCTTTATATAAGACAGTTTGCATAAGAAATAGTTTAATAAAGAGATATACTGTATATAATCCTTAGTCCTCCATCAAGGACCCAGGAATCATATTTTTTCATCACGTTGACCAGTACTAACAATTCTGTTAAACCTACTTTGAGCCAACAGTAGACTATGATTTGTGCTCTTCAGGGATAAAATTGAAGAGAGTCAATAATAGAAAAACTGATGTTGTGATCTGGATTTCTTTCACCAACTATCAATACCTTTGATCTGTCTACGAGTTTTTCTTTTGTTCCTCCTGGTGAAATTTCTGGTTTCCTTCTGATTTATATGATGTAATGACATTTGAAAGCAGCCTTAACTGCCTATTACTAAACAAAACAAGGTGAACCTTAGTCTGTTCTGAAAGAGAGGTACTGTAATTTAACAGTTAATCCTGCAACATGCAATTAGGCATTCACTTGGCAATCAAAAACCATGACTATATTCCATGTTTGCATTCCTTTTCAAAGCCTCTAGTAGAGGGGCACTTACTCTGTCAAATCTGCTATAGTAATCAAAACACTGAAATTACTCTTTCCACACTAAATACACTGGAACTGGTTGTTTGATTAAATGTAGAGTAGAGAGTGCAATTTGCTAAATTACAAGTATTCTGAACATGTAAATATAGTTTAATTACTGCAATTAGAGAAGATTACTGGAGATTGGCAGATGGGAATGTAATGCTGTTTTAATTAGAGCTTTTAATGCACTGTAACATAAGCATAATATTAACCCTTTTAGCATGAGACTGTCCTCCAAAAGGGAATTAAGCCAATCTCTGTTTATGTGATTAAGCTGTCATTTTCCAAAAGGTAACGATTAAAAAAAAAGCAATAATATAATTAGCGCAGTATGAAAGATGAAGACTATTAATTTTAAAAAGTACACAAACATAAATATATGTATATACCATATACATACAGTAGCACTGCATGACATTCCAACTTGCCTTACCATATTCTTATAATCTTCTGTAGTGAATGTCTAATTCTGTATAACGCATGTCTTCTCCTCACTACCCTAATTAATCTGTTACTCAATTGTAAGCACCAATGTATCTACTGCCTTAGCGTTAACACCATTAGATTTGGGTTGGACTCTCACCTCAATATCAACTCTGTGTGTATAAATTATCCACTCCTACTTCCATTATGACCCTGACTCCCTTCTCCTCTGCCAAGCTGCAATACACAGTACTTCTATCAACTTTGCTCCCTCAAGGTAATAGTTTGCCTTTTTACCATCCCCAGTGCAGCTACACACTTTCCTGTGATGGTTTTAGGCTAAAAGTGAAAGGGGTGTAAAAAACAACATTGAGGGGCACTGCCCTGGGGAACATGTGCTAATGCAAAAAAAAAGTTTTAAAAATTCAATTTGGCAAAGAGTAGTGACTTTTTTTTTTAAATACTTAAAGTGAAACAATGAAAAAAGGGGCACGCATCTCTGATGCAAAGAAAGCAGCAGTAAAAAAAAAAAAAAAGAGTTTAAAAATTGCCAGCAAAAGACATTTAATTGTTGGATTCTTTAAAAAAAAATAGAAATACAGCGCAAAGACCACTCCAAAGGTCTGCTATGTATTTTGTGGGACATTTGGAGGGATCTGTGAGTTGTTTTGTGTTTTGTAAATGTCACTTTTGCTGTAGCATATCCTACAGCAGAATGAAAAAAATATGTGTAGTTTCACCCCCAAAATACAAATCAGACACTATGTAGTCGATTTACTAAAACTGGTGCACAAAAAATCTGGTGCAGCTATGCATAGTAACCAGTCAGCTTCTAACTTCAGCTTGTTCACTTAGGCTTTCACAAAAAAACTTAAAAGCTGATTGGTTACTAGGGATGAGCTTCGAGTTCGAGTCGAACTCATGTTCGACTCGAACTTTGGCTGTTCGCAAGTTCGCCGAACAGCGAACAATTTGGGGTGTTCGCGGCAAATTCGAATGCCGCGGAACACCCTTTAAAAGTCTATGGGAGAAATCAAAAGTGCTAATTTTAAAGGCTAATATGCAAGTTATTGTCATAAAAAGTGTTTGGGGACCTGGGTCCTGCCCCAGGGGACATGGATCAATGCAAAAAAAAGTTTTAAAAACGGCCGTTTTTTCAGGAGCAGTGATTTTAATAATGCTTAAAGTCAAACAATAAAAGTGTAATATCCCTTTAAATTTAGTACCTGGGGGGTGTCTATAGTATGCCTGTAAAGGGGCGTATGTTTCCCATGTTTAGAACAGTCTGACAGCAAAATGACATTTCGAAGGAAAAAAAGCCATTTAAAACTACCCGCGGCTATAACATTGCCGACAATACACATAGAAGTTCATTGATAAAAAACGGCATGGGAATTCCCCACAGGGCAACCCCGAACCAAAATTGAAAAAAAAAAAGATGTGGGGGTCCCCCTAAATTCCATACCAGGCCCTTCAGGTCTGCTATGGATATTAAGGGGAACCCCGGCCAAAATTTAAAAAAAAAATGACGTGGGGTTCCCCCTAAATTCCATACCAGACCCTTCAGGTCTGGTATGGATTTTAAGGGGAACCCCGCGCCAAAAAAAAAAAACAAAAAACTGCGTGGGGTCCCCCCAAAAATCCATACCGGACCCTCATCCGAGCACGCAACCTGGCAGGCCACAGGAAAAGAGGGGGGGACGAGAGTGCGCCCCCCCCTCCTGAACCGTACCAGGCCACATGCCCTCAACATTGGGAGGGTGCTTTGGGGTAGCCCCCCAAAACTACGGGCGGGGGGCTTATCGGAATCTGGAAGCCCCCTTTAACAAGGGGACCCCCAGATCCCGCCCCCCCTCCTGTGTGAAATGGTAAGGGGGTACTTACCCCTACCATTTCACTAAAAAAACTGTCAAAAATGTTAAAAATGACAAGAGACAGTTTTTGACAATTCCTTTATTTAAATGCTTCTTCCTTCATCTTCTTCTTCTGGTTCTTCTGGCTCTTCTGGTTTTTCCTCCGGCGTTCTCGTCCAGCATCTCCTCCGCGGCGTCTTCTATCTTCTTCTCCTCGGGCCGCTCCGCACCCATGGCATGAGGGGAGGCTCCCGCTCTTCTCTTCATCTTCTTCTTCATCTTCTTCTTCATCCTCTTCTCTTCTTCCTTCTTCCTTCTTCTCCTCTTCATTTTCTTCTCCGGGCCGCTCCGCATTCATGCTGTCATGAAGGGAGGCTCCCGCTGTGTGACGGCGTCTCTTCGTCTGACGGCTCTTAAATAACGGGGGGCGGGGCCACCCGGTGACCCCGCCCCCCTCTGACGCACGGGACATGACGGGACTTCAATGTGGCATTCCCCGTGACGTCACAGGGAAGTCCCGTCAAGTCACCGTGCGTCAGAGGGGGGTGGGGTCACTGGGTGGCCCCGCCTCCCGTTATTTAAGAGCCGTCAGACGAAGAGACGCCGTCACACAGCGGGAGTCTCCCTTCATGACAGCATGAATGCGGAGCGGCCCGGAGAAGAAAATGAAGAGGAGAAGAAGGAAGAAGGAAGAAGAGAAGAGGATGAAGAAGAAGATGAAGAAGATGAAGAGAAGAGCGGGAGCCTCCCCTCATGCCATGGGTGCGGAGCGGCCCAAGGAGAAGAAGATAGAAGACGCCGCGGAGGAGATGCTGGACGAGAACGCCGGAGGAAGAACCAGAAGAGCCAGAAGAACCAGAAGAAGAAGAAGATGAAGGAAGAAGCATTTAAATAAAGGAATTGTCAAAAACTGTCTCTTGTAATTTTTAACATTTTTGACAGTTTTTTAGTGAAATGGTAGGGGTAAGTACCCCCTTACCATTTCACACAGGGGGGGCCGGGATCTGGGGGTCCCCTTGTTAAAGGGGGCTTCCAGATTCCGATAAGCCCCCTGCCCGCAGACCCCCACAACCACCGGCCAGGGTTGTGGGGATGAGGCCCTTGTCCTCATCAACATGGGGACAAGGTGTTTTGGGGGGCTACCCCAAAGCACCCTCCCAATGTTGAGGGCATGTGGCCTGGTACGGTTCAGGAGGGGGGGGCGCACTCTCGTCCCCCCCTCTTTTCCTGCGGCCTGCCAGGTTGCGTGCTCGGATAAGGGTCTGGTATGGATTTTTGGGGGAACCCCACGCCGTTTTTTTGTTTTTTTTTGGCGCGGGGTTCCCCTTAAAATCCATACCAGACCTGAAGGGTCTGGTATGAAATTTAGGATGAACCCCACGTCGTTTTTTTTTTAAATTTTGGCTGGGGTTCCCCTTAATATCCATACCAGACCTAAAGGGCCTTGTATGGAATTTAGGGGGACTCCCACATCATTTTTTTTTTTTAATTTTGGTTCGGGGTTTCCCTGTGGGGAATTCCCATGCCGTTTTTATCAATGAACTTCTATGTGTATTGTCGGCAATGCAATAGCCGCGGGTAGTTTTAAATGTTTTTTCCTTCGAAATGTCATTTTGCTGTCAGACTGTTCTAAACACAGGAAACATGCGCCCCTTTACAGGCATACTATAGACACCCCCTAGGTACTAAATTTAAAGGGATATTACACTTTTATTGTTTGACTTTAAGCATTATTAAAATCACTGCTCCTGAAAAAACGGCCGTTTTTAAAACTTTTTTTTCATTGATCCATGTCCCCTGGGGCAGGACCCGGGTCCCCAAACACTTTTTATGACAATAACTTGCATATTAGCCTTTAAAATTAGCACTTTTTATTATTCATGTTCGTGTCCCATAGACTTTAACGGTGTTCGCGTGTTCGAGCGAACTTTTTTCCTGTTCGCATGTTCTGGTGCGAACCGAACAGGGGGGTGTTCGGCTCATCCCTATTGGTTACTATGCATAGCTGCACCATATTTTGTGTGCACCTGTTTTAGTACATCTCCCCCTTCAGATATCCATTCTTTTTTTCCAACAGTGTCACCACTAAAAAGATTTTTTCACACTCTTTGCCATACTATGCCTTATTATGACAAAAATGGTTCCCTTGGTTCGATCATTATACAATGTTTGAGTGCTCCCTGTAGGCTATTCAGAATTCCATCATCATCTTTATATTGATATTGATAGGCATGTTTTTTCTGCTTGGTAACAGAGATATCTCTGACACCATTGCTCTCTTTTTGCACTGTTTTTTTTCTAAAAATGTCAATTGTTATACAATAATTGCTCTGTTCTACAATTCCAACATACTTGTACACTAGGATCTTATATTGATATAGCAATATCTTATACTTCTGTACCACCGTTTGCATTTTTCTAATAAAAAAGTTTGTAAACAAAATAAAAATCTCCCCCTTTGGGTCTAATATGGATTTTAAACTTAATAAGAGACCACAATAGACTCCAACCAACATGCAAAAGAAAGAAAAAATGCTCGAAACCACCCTAAGAATCTATACCAGACCCTTGATTTGATCATGAAGCCTGGATGGTCAGTAAAGGGGGGGTAATAAGTGTGTGCTCCCTCCTCAGCCAGACCAGGCCACATGTCCTCAGCTTCAGGGGTGCTTTGCAAAGCATCTTGTCCCCATGTTGATGAGGACAAGGGCCTCTTCCCTACAACCTTGGTCAGTGGTTGTGGAGGTCTGTTGGTGGGGAACTTACAAGAATCTGTAAGCCCACTTTAAATTATCAGGGGGGCTCCCAGATACTGCATCATCTATGTGAATAAGTAAAAAACAACGACACCTAATAAAGACACCCAAACATTTGACAAGTCTCTTATTCAAAAAATCCATCTGCTGGAAAAAAAAAATTTGATTTTTCCTGTGACATGAGGCATAAGTCTAGGTCTCATTCCTATTTCTCAAGAAAAGTAAGTGGGGAATCTCAGTCTACAGAAAGTAATCATATGAAGCAAATTGAGGTGCCATGGTTGGCAAGTCCTGGTTTCAAGCATTCCTGTTCACAGAGTCAGTCAAAAGTCGCAGTTGAAAGTAATGAAGAAAGGAAAAATTATAACTGTCTCCATCTGTGATGTCCCATAATTGCTAGGTCCATGTTCAGATAAATCTCTTTAAGTAAGAGCCATGTTTAGAAAGTCATGAATTTTTTTGCCTTGTACTTGCCAGTTGGCAAAAATCAGTTTTTGAAATACAGAAAGGAAAGCGGGATTTACAATGGCTGGAAAAAGATGAGATGGATGTTTAGAAAAAAAAAACATATTGGAAAATACTCTAATGCTGCGTACACAGGATCGGAATTTTGGTCGTAAAAAGGTATGATGGCTTTTCCGACGGGATTCCGCTCAAGCTTGCCTTGCATACACACGGTCACACAAAAGTTCTCTGAACTTTCGACCCTCAAGAATGCGGTGACGTACAATACTACGATGAGCCGAGAAAATAAAGTTCAATGCTTCTGAGCATGCGTCAAATTGTTTCCGAGCATGAGTGATTTTTTGGGCGTCCGAATTGCATACAGACGAACGCATTTTCAGATAGGAACTTTTTCCGATCGAAAAATAGAGAACCTGCTCTCAATTTTTCCTGGCTGGAATTCCGCCAGCAAAAGTCCAAGGGAGCATACACAGGGTCGCATTTTCCCACCAAAACCTCTCATCGGAGTTTTGCTGGCGGCATTTCCGATTGTGTGTACGGGGCATTAGGTTAGTTTTCCAAATGGGCCCAATTGTCTGGTGAGATTTAACCGATTGTGGGACGAATTAGAGGTGTTGAGGCAGAACCAACAGTAGAAAAGAAGAAGTCTGTCAGTCTGTTCTAATGCCCCGTACACACGAGCGGAATTTCCATTGGAAAAATCTTGGATGGTTTTTCCGATGGAATTCCACTCAAGCTTGGCTTGCATACACATGGTCACACAAAAGTTCTCTGAACTTTCGACTGTCAATAACACGGTGACGTACAACACTACGACAAGCCGAGAAAATTAAGTTCAATGCTTTGGAGCATGCGTCGAATTGTTTGCGAGCATGCGTGTTCTTTGAGCATCGGAATTGCATACAGACGAACGGAATTTCTGTCAAGAACTTTTTCCATCGGAAAAATAGAGAACCAGCTCTCAATCTTTTGCTGGCGGAAATTCAGACAGAAAAAGTTGGATGGAGCATACACACGGTTGGAATATCCGACCAGAAGCTCCCATCACACTTTTTTGATGGAAATTCCGACCGCGTGTATGCAGCATTAGGGTATCCATTGTTTAAAGTAGAACTAAAGGCAATTTTGGATAAGGGAGTGTTATAACCCCTGTCAGATTTTTCTCTACTGTGTCCCATTGGTTTTCTTTTGTTTACTTCCTGTCTCGTAGCTAAAGCAGGAAGTAAGAGAAAAACTCTCCAAATGAGGGAATCCTAGTGTAACACCAGGGTCACCAGAACTAATGTCCCCATTGGAACATTTCCCCCTTGTTACTGTTTTGGGGACAACCCATAGTTAAGAATTTTCCTTAACTTTCACTTTCAATGATAAAGGTAAACATGACAAATAGAGAGGGTGAATCTCCCTAACAGGGACATAGTCAACAATACAACATTCACAGATGTTCTAATCCCTCTCCACTCTATGCAAATTGTGGAAAAAAAAGTTTTCCTTTTAGTTATATTTTAAGTTTAAAATGTCTAGACCAGTCTACAAGGACTAAATTAATAGAAGTGTGATATAATTTGATATCTGTTAAGGTCAGACCTCCTTCATTTGCATAGTATAGTATGTTTCATTCTGGGTGGTTTGCTGGCCCAAACAATTTGTTAAGTAGTGCCTGAGTGGAAGTCAAAAAAGATTGAGGGATATTGACAGTAGTGTTTGTAGGAGATACAATAATCTTGGTAAAACATTTAATTTAATGATCATATTGCATCTACCTGCCCATGAAAAGGTGTATGGAGACCAGAGACATAAATCAATTCTTTTTTTTTGGAGGAATGGAAGAAAGTTAAAAATGAAATAATTTAGTAAGGTCTCTAGGTAGACAAATGTCCAAATATTTCATATAGCAAGGACTCCATTTAAATGAGAAATCATGCTTTAGCCTAGTGAGTGTTAAATGTGTAAGAGAGAAATTTAAGGCCATTAATGCAGACCAGGACTGACGGTGTTAGGTAAAATTACATTATCCATGTAATCATATGGTAGCCTAGACCTATATGTTCCAGAATAAGACATAAGAGGGACAAGTCAACCCTGTCAAAGGCTTTCTCCGCATATGTAGAAAGTAGGGTATAATATTGAGAGCCTGTGAATGTTGTCTCTTGCTTCCCTCATTGGCATAAATCCCACATGATTGAGATGAATAGTTTTCTGGATATGAGGTAAAAGATGGTGTTCCTATGTTAACCATTTAGGCTCCAGAAGATTTTGCCCTCTTCATGACCATGGCACCAAGATCATGGCATTTTTTGCTGTTTGGCACTGCACTATTTTAACTGACAATTACGAGTCATACAATACTGTAACCACATGAAATATATATCAATTTAGTCAAACAAACAGAGCTTTCTTTTGGTGGTATTTGATCACCACTGGGTATTTTAATTTTTATTATATAAAAGAAAAAAAAAAACAAAAGAAAAAAAAACAATATTTTCTATTGTAAAATATATCAGATAAAAAAATAAATAAAAATCTAATTTCCCCTTAAATTTACGCCAAAATTTATTCTGCTACATGTATTTATTAGAAAGTGAGTGTAGGTGTCAGTGTTAGTGGCAGTGTAGGTGTCTGTGTTAGTGGCAGTGTGTCAGTTAGTGGCAGTGGCAGTTAGTTGGAGGGTAAATATCAGTTATGGCAGTTAGTGGTAGTGTATGTGTCAGTTAGTGACAGTACAGTTCAGCAGAACATGCAAACACGCTAAAAATATATTCAAAAACGCGAACATCGTTAAAATCTATGGGAAACGAACATGAAAAATAAAAAGTGCTCATTTTAAAGGCTTATATGCAAAGTTGCCATAAAAAGTGTTTGCGGACCCAGGTCTTGCCCCAGGGGACATGTATCAATGCAAAAAAAAAGTTTTAAAAACAGCTGTTTTTTTCGGGAGCAGTGATTTTAATAATGCTTAAAGTGAAACAATAAAAATGAAATATTCCTTTAAATATCGTGCCTGGGGGGTGTCCTTAGTATGCTTGGAAAATAACGCATTTGTTCCGTATTTAGAACAATACCACAGCAAAATGACATTTCTAAAGAAAAATATGTCATTTAAAATTTGCGGCTGTAATGTATTGTTGGGTCCCAGCAATATAGATGAAAATCATTGAAAAAAAATGGCATGGGTCCCCCCCCAGTCCATTATTAGGCCCTTTGGGTCTGGTGTGAATATTAAGGGGAACCCCGCACCCAAATAAAAACAAAGGCGTGGGGGTCCCCCTGGCCCCCAGGCACTATATACTCTGAACAGCAGTATATATACTATACGGCCTGCCCTATATACTCTGCAGAAAATTGGGCCTTAGGTGTTGGTGGTACCAAAACACTGTAAGCCCTCATAGTTACTCTTTGTGAGCACAGGAACAGGCCCTGCTGTGAAATACTATATCAAAAATTGTAATTACATGCCCCTGTTAAACAGGGGCAGAAAAATTGGGCCTTTGATGATGGTGGTGGTGGTACCAGAACACTGTAAGCCCTCACAGTTACGCTTGTTGGGCACATGACTGGGCCCTGCTATGAAATATTATATCAAGAATTGTAATTACATGCCCCTGTTAAACAGGGGCAGAGGAATTGGGCCTTGGGTGGTGGTGGTGGTGCCACAACACTGTAACCCCTCATAGATACTCTTGTTGGGTGCAGGAACGGGCCTTACGTTGAAATATTATATCCAAAATTGTAATTACATGCCCCTGTTAAACAGGGGCAGAAAAATTGGACCTTGAGTGGTGGTGGTGCCACAACACTGTAACCCCTCACAGATACTCTTTTTGGGCACAGGAACGGGCCCTGCTGTGAAATATTATATCAAATATTGTAAATACATGCCCCTGTTAAACAGGGGCAGAAAATTTGGGCCTTGGGTGGTGATAGTGGTGCCACAACACTGTAAGCCCTCACAGTTACTCTTATTGGGCGCAGGAACGGGCCCTGCATTGAAATATTATAAAAAAAAGTTGTAATTACATACCCCTGTTAAACAGGGGCAGAAAAATTGGGCCTTGGGTGGTGGTGGTGCCATAACACTGTAACCTCTCACAGATACTCTTGTTGGGTGCAGGAACGGGCCCTGTGTTGAAATATTATATCCAAAATTGTAATTACATGCCCCTGTTAAACAGGCGCAGAAAAATTGGGCCTTGGGTGCTGGTGGTGGTGCCACAACACTGTAACCCCTTATAGATACTCTTTTTGGGCACAGGAATGGGCCCTGCTGTGAAATACTATATAAAAAATTATAATTACATGTCCATGTTAAACAGGGGCAGAAAAATTGGGCCTTGGGTGCTGGTGGTGGTGCCACAACACTGTAACCCCTCACAGATACTCTTTTTGGGCACAGGAACTGGCCCTGCTTTGAAATATTATATAAAAAATTGTAATTACATGCCGATGTTAAACAGGGGCAGATAAATTGGGCCTTGGGTGGTGGTGGTGGTGCCACAACACTGTAAGCCCTCACAGTTACTCTTGTTGGGCACAGGAATGGGCTCTGCGTTGAAATATTATAACAAAAATTGTAAATACATACCCCTGTTAAACAGGGGCAGAAAAATTGGGCGTTGGGTGGTGATGGCGGTGCCCTAAACCAGCATCATAAAGCATCATCAATATTGAGGAGGAATAGGATAGTCAGCATAGGCAGTCTTCAAGGGATCCCACATCCATAGAAAATTCAATCAGTTACATCAGCATCAGGTGCTTGATAGCTGCTGATCCAAGACTGATTCATTTTTATGAATGTAAGCCTATCAACGGAGTCTGTGGACAGGCGCACTCCATAATCCATTACAAATCCTCCAGCAGCACTGAATGTGCATTCAGAAAGAACACTGCATGCAGGACAGGCCAGTAGCTCAATTGCATATTGAACAAGTTCTGGCCAGTGGTCCATCCTCAAGACTAGGGATAAGCTTGATGTTCGGGTCGAACATGAGTTTGACTTGAACATCGGGTGTTCGCCCGTTCGCCGAATACCAAACATTATGGGGCATTCGCGGGAAATTCAAGCGCCTGCAGAACACCCCATAATGCGCTGCGAGATCGCAGTGCATTGCTGTATGATGCTTGGCCAAAGCATGCACCTGACCTGCATGCTTTGGCTGATCCCAGTGTCCTCTGCTAAGAGAGCCATAATTGGCCAAAGCAGGGTGCCTTTGGCCAATCATGGCTCAGGGGGACTAAGCCCACGCCCCACACTATATAAGGCTGCCTGCACGGCGATCCTGTGTAGTGTTGTTGGCATGGACGGAGACATAGCTTGATTTAGTATTCAGCAGGCAGGTTACTCAGTTAGTGGCAGTGTATTTAATATAAATATACAGTAAGTCTAGTACATATATATATATATATATATATATATATATATATATATATATATATATACACACTCTGCATCCAGTGTACTTCAGGCAGTGTATTATATATATATATATATATATATATATATATATATATATATATATATATATATATATATATACAGTCAGTCTAATATATATATATATATATATATATATATATATATATATATATATATACTCTGCCGCATCCAGTCAGTGTAGTAGCCCATATCTACAGTGTATTCCGTGGTGTACTATTTCTAATCTACTTCAGGCAGTGTATTTAAATATACAGTATATACAGTCAGTCTAATATATATATATATATATATATATATATATACAGTATATATATATATATATATATATATATATACACACTCTTCATCCAGTCAGTGTAGCCTAGAGATCTACATTCTACAGTGCATTCCTTGGTGTACTATTTTTAATCTACTTCATGCAGTGTATTTGATCTATATATACAGTCAGTCTAATATATATATATATATATATATATATATATATATATATATATATATATATATATAGAGGAATAGCTGGTGGAATAGGCCACTTTGGCAGCTGCATTGGAAACTACTCTGAGCCTGGGTGACAGAGGATGAGGAGGATGAGGACGGCTTTGTTATCCACTCCACCAACTCTTCTGCATGTTCTGGCTCAATAACATGGCCAGCAGCAGAAAAAAAAGACAAGCATGCCCCACGGCCACCTGCAGAGGATACACCATGTCCACGACCAGCACTGTTGACTGTAGACACAGAAACTGCCCTCTTTTAGTGGCCTGTGAGCGTCTGCCTTTCCTTGGT
Source organism: Lithobates clamitans (assembly GCA_037952925.1). Classification (NCBI taxonomy): domain Eukaryota; kingdom Metazoa; phylum Chordata; class Amphibia; order Anura; family Ranidae; genus Lithobates; species Lithobates clamitans. The sequence goes on along the minus strand of JBBGZY010000279.1, from coordinate 5,268,901 downwards.
GTCCTCCCGGACATGATGTATATTTTGTTTTGCAACACCACACTACACTGTATTAGATACTGTGTACACCACTAGAAGTGTAGTAGAAACCGTACACACTGTATTAGATACTGTGTACACCACCAGAAAAGTATTAGCAACTGTACTATGGCTGCACTGTATTGTGTACTGTGTACATCACCAGAAGTGTAGTAGAAACTGTACACACTGTATTAGATACTGTGTACACCACCAGAAAAGTAGTAGAAACTGTACTACGGCTGCACTGTATTTTATACTGTGTACACCACTAGAAGTGTAGTAGACACTGTGCACACTGTATTAGATACTGTGTACATCGCCTGCACTGTATTAGCAACTGTACTATGGCTGCACTGTATTGTGTACTGTGTACACCACCAGAAGTGTAGTAGACACCGTACACACTGTATTAGATACTGTGTACACCGCCTGCACTGTATTAGCCACTGTACTATGGCTGCACTGTATTTTATACTGTGTACACCACCAGAAGTGTAGTAGACACTGTACACACTGTATTAGATAGTGTGTACACTGCCTGAAGTGTATTAGAAACAGTACAAAACAGAATGTCCTGTAGATATAGGCTACACTGGATGCAGAGTATATATATTAATACACCGCCTGAAGTGTATTAGAAACAGTACACCACGGAATGCACTGTAGATATAATTGGATGCAGAGTATATATATATATATATATATGGGACTGTATATATATATTAAGACACCGAATGCACTGTAGAATGCATTCTAGAATTATTATTATTATTATTCAGGATTTATAGAGCGCCAACAGTTTACGCAGCGCTTTACAATATAAAAGGGAGACAATACAGTTATAATACAATACAATAGGATTAAGAGGGCCCTGCTCAGAAGAGCTTACAATCTAATAGGGTGGGGCAGGTGGTACAAAAGGTTGTAACTGTGGGGAATGAGCTGGTGGAAGTGGTAGGAGATTAGTTGGAGACGTGATAGGCTTTCCTGAAGAGATGAGTTTTCAGGGATTGCCTGAAGGTAGCAAGAGTAGGGGATAGCCGGATAGATGGAGGTAGCGAGTTCCAGAGGATGGGAGAGGCTCTGGAGAAATCCTGGAGACGAGCATGGGAGGAGATGAGAGAGCTTGAAAGCAGGAGGTCTTGAGAAGAGCGGAGAGGTCGATTTGGGTGATATTTGGAGACAAGATTAGTGATGTAGCTTGGGGTAGAGTTGTGAATGGCTTTGTATGTTGTGGTTAGAATTTTGAATTTAATTCGCTGGGTGATTGGGAGCCAGTGTAGGGATTGAAGTAGAGGGTTGGCAGACACTGAGTGGTTGGTAAGGTGGATAAGTCTGGCAGCAGCATTCATTATAGACTAAAGAGGGGATAGCCTATGGAGCGGTAGGCCAATGAGAAGGGAGTTGCAATAGTCAAGGCGAGAGATAACAAGGGAGTGAATGAGGAGCTTGGTGGTTTCATTTGTTAAAAAAGGGCGAATTTTAGAGATGTTACGGAGGAGAATTCTACAAACTTTTGACAGCGATTGCATTTGAGGGTGAAATGACAAGTCAGAGTCTAGGATTACAGCTAGTACCCTGGCGTGAGGGGAGGGACTGATGGTTGCATTGTTGATTTTGATGGAAAAGTCATGGAGGGGGGCACGGGCGGGGGGGAATATTAATAGCTCAGTTTTAGAGAGATTTAGTTTAAGGAAGTGGTGCGACATCCAAGCTGATATGTGAGTTAGTAAGTTAGTAAGGCGAGAGGAGACGGTGAGGAGTAGACAGATAGATTTGGGTGTCATCAGCGTATAAGTGGTATTGGAAGCCGTGGGCAGTTATTAAGTGACCAAGGGAGGAGGTGTAGATAGAGAAGAGAAGGGGTCCAAGAACCGAGTCTTGGGGGACCCCCACAGAAAGGGGCAATGGAGAGGAGGAGACAGAGTTGTAGGTGACACTGAAGGAGCGCTGTGATAAATAGCCAGAGAACCAGGATAGAGCAGAATCTCGGAGGCCAAGGGAATGTAGTTTATTGAGAAGGAGCGGGTGGTCAACAGTATCAAAGGCCGCAGAGAGGTCAAATAGTAGGAGTATGGAGTACTGGCTGTTGGTTTTAGCAGTTAGTAAATCGTTAGTGAGTTTTAGTAAGGTAGTTTCCGTGGAGTGCTGCGAGCGAAAGCCAGACTGTAAGGGGTCAAGAAGGTTATTTTCATTGAGGTAGGAGCTAAGATGGTTGTAGACTAAGCGTTCTAGAAGTTTAGAGGTGAATGGGAGTAATGAGATGGGTCTTAAGTTGTTCAGGTCGGTAGGGTCTGTAGATATAGGCTACACTGGATGCAGAGTGTATATATATATATATATATATATATATATATATATATATATATATATATTAATACACCGCCTGAAGTGTATTGGAAACAGTGCACCATGGAATATATATATATATATATCAAATACACTGCCACTAACTGAGTAACCTGCCTGCTTAACCACTTGAGGTCCGGGCCATAGCCGAATGACGGCTACAGCGCGGACCTCAATTTCCGGGAGGCCATCATGGGACGTCCTCCCCTGTGCACACGCACCGCACGCACCCTGCAGGGCACGCGATGTGCGCTGTGATCACGAGTCATGGAGACTCGGATGATCACAGATCCGAGTAAGGGGCCGGTCCCGGCCTCTTACCATGTGATCAGCTGTCAGCCAATGACAGCTGATCACATGATGTAAACAAAACCTCGGTGATCAGTTTCGTTTTCTCCTCACGCTGACAGCGTGAGGAGGAAAAACAAGCCGATCACCGGCTTATGTCAAAGGGACATCGGTCCCGAAGAGGAAGGAGGCACATATGCCTCATCTGTGCCAACAAGTGCCATCTGCCATCTGTGTTCAGAATGGGGGGGGGGATCAGGACAGACACAGTGAATTAATAAGGGACAAGGTTTAGGATGTCCCTATAGATCATAGTCCAAATAACAGTCTGCAATGATGCCAACCTACTTCTTCTAAAGCTAGCAAGACAATTTATTTTCTTAAAAAGCATATTGTTTCAGAGTTTACACCAAACGTTAGCTTTGCTTTTACAAAGCATTAGTATAGTATAGTTCAGGGGTATTGAATTAAAATTCACAGAGGTCCGATCCGTAAACTTTTCTTACAGCTGTTGTCTGAATGAATCGCCCGTTTGTGCGATGACTCAGATAGCAGCCCCCTTCTCTGAAATCACAATCTCATTTTTACATCAGTTTCCTTAGTCCCCCTTTGCATCACAGTTTTCCCTTGATAGTGGTATCCTCTGCCCCCAATCACATCACCCCCACCACAATAGTGTCCCCTGTCCCCCTTCACACCGATGCCCCCAGAAGTGTCCCCTGCTCCCACCTTCACATCCCCCCACAGCAATGTCCTCTGCCCCTATTTTACACCCTCTACCCCAATTCACATTGCAGCCCCCCTAATCTATGCCCCCATTCACATTGCAGTGCCCCCTCAGCTCTGCACCCCATTCACATTGCAGTGCCCCCTAAGCTCTGCCCCATTCACATTGCTGCCCCCCTTAACTCTTCCCCCCTTTAACAAAGCAACCCCCCTAAGCTCTGCCTCCCATTTACATTGCAGCCTCTCTCAGCTCTGCTCCCCCCCCCATTCACATTGCAGCCCCTCTCAGCTCATTACACACAATGCTAAAAATGGGTACCTGTACCACATGCCTACACAAACATTTTCCAGTTAGGAAGTTATCATCTCTTAAGTGCCTGCAATAACACATATCAACCTAAACAAACTGTTTTGCCATGCCCTTTATGCTACCTGATAAGTTATTCCAGAGTTTAACTCTTTTTCAAATAATAGTACTGCACATAATTCCTCAGCCTTGGAGGGACCCAACAGAAGAACACATGCCACAGTTTAGGAAACATTGGGCTAGGGTTAGTGGTCCTGAGGATAAAGATTTTCAACCTAAGTATGACACTAGGATGAAAAAGGTAAAAGTGCTGGTGAAAGGAAAATTAGCTACTCCACTTGAACGAACAGAAGCTAAAAAATTAAAATCTGATTTACAATCAATTGTAAAAATAAATACACAAGGTAGAAAAATAAACCTAAGAGCAGCCCAATCACAAGCCTTTATAAAGGTTGTAATATTCCATAGCAAAATCAAATAGATATCACTTGGCCTTCTAAACACAAACATAAACATCAACATAAAAGGTAGCTGACGCAATACTTTTCAACAGTATGGCTTACAATCAATTAGAAATCATTACAATCAATTACAGAAATCAATCATTGCCATGCAGAATCAAGGTATTTTCAGTTTTTGTGTAGCTTACCTATTTCATTTGTTAAAGTGCTACCAAATTCTAATTTAAAAAAAGAAAATTGTATTTAAGTATGCATTCTTAACTTAAAAAAATACCTTCTATTGCTTTCAACCACCTCCAAATCTCCAAATTTCTTTTTCTATGCTACTGTCAATTGGCTTCCTGTTAGAGGATGGCTCAGTCTCCATCGTCTCAGTGAATGTAAGAACTCTCTCTTGCTCGCTCCTGAGATGGACCAGGGCCTATAAGCTATGAACTATGGGATGCGTAGTTTGTATAAAGCAGTGCACATGATCACAACTAACTTTCACTGCTCATTCCAAACAGAAATTAGGAGGGAAAAGAGACAGGAGCTCATATAGAATGTTACAAGTAGGCATAAAAAAACAGTAAGAAATGATTTAATTAATCATGGATTACAGTACCATAAGTAGTGGATGTATATGAACTATTTTTCAAGCATAAGGATATTGTTTATTGTCACTTTAAATATATAGAACAGGATGAATTAAATGCACTGTTTTCTCTTCAACTACTTGAAAAAAGAAGTCCCTCCACACAAGAACATTCAAAGGTATAAATACATGACTCCTCTTGGTGGCTTACAAGTAGATTCCAAGCTTTATTTCAGCAACTGGAATATGAGTTTGCACTGATATAGAAACTGCTTCAACAAACTCATAAAAATGCAGAGCATATGGTAGAAATCAATTTTACATCTTAAAAGCGGAAATACAAAGTTCCTAAATTCTATACATATGTTTAGTAATGTACAAAGCTTAGTTTAAAATAAGAAAATGTGCATTTGAAATTGAATCCTTTTATGAATGTGGTTGCTATTGTAGATGATACACACACATTTAATTATGCATTAAAATAAAAATCGTATACACGTCTCATTTCTCTGGAGTCTTTCTGTTAGCAGGATCTGGCATCTCTAGAGTTGAGCTTTCCAACTTGTCCTCTAGGGCTAAAGACCTAACATAATTTTAGGATTTTTCTAATTAAAATGCAACCAATTAACTAGCATACTGCATGTATCACTAAGCAAAGTATATGTATTTATGCAGGCATATATTTTTTTCTTATGCTTAATTAAATTCAAAGTTTCAAAAGACAATGGTCTTTAACATTTGTTATGTTTACCTGTTAATATTGTAAAATAATAAAAAAATGCAAAAACAATTATTTAGAAATGACACTGTTAGAATTGAATGTATTATAAAATGACATTTTTCATTTAATTGTCATGGCATTTTGAATAAACGAAGAACAAAAGTACTGATATATATATATGAAGAAATGAAGAGCATAGATGGGACAGTGAGAACATCATATAATCATTTCCTTCTGCCCTATAAAACATAAAGGTAAATCTAAACCTGATCAAGAACCAGAAAGGTATAAACATTTTTACAGACATCTGTTTTTACATTTTTAGCCTGAAAATTGAAGATTTCCATGAGCTTCAAGTCTTGATCCTTACTGAATAAACCAGGTTCACTCTTATGCTGGTCATATATGGCAATATTTAAGCAACTTCATCCATTTTTCTATCAATAAGTTTTTTATTGAATTTCAAAAGCAATTACAAAGTAGGATGAAAGTAGGATGCAAGTAGGATGCAAAACAGTGGGCATATACGTAAGGGGTGTACAATGAACATGAATCAAATAATTAACATACCGTATATACTCGAGTATAAGTCGAATTTTTCAGCACATTTTTTTGTGCTGAAAGTGCCCCCTCGACTTATACTTGAGTCAAGCACTTTTCTGCAGCAAAAAATTCATTTTCCGAACCGAATTTGGGGCCCCGTATCTCAGGGCCACTTGGTGCTAGGAACCCCAAATTTGTTGTGCAAACCCAGTGGAACTGGCACCACAACATATTCAAACCTGAAGTTCCTAGCACTAAGTGGCCCCGAGATACGGGGCCCCAAAATCGGTTTGGAAAATGTCATTCTCTGCTGCAGAAAAGTGCTTGACATTTTCTGAACCGACTTTGGGGCCCCATATCTCAGGGCCACTTGGTGCTAGGAACCCCAAATTTGGTGTGAAAACCCAGTGGAACGGGTACCATAATATACCCAAAGCTGAAGTTCCTAGCACCAAGTGGCCCTGAGATACGGGGCCCCAAAACTGGTTCGGAAAATGTCATTCTCTGCTGCAGAAAAGTGCTTGACATTTTCTAAACTGATTTTTGGGGCCCTGTATCTCGGGGCCACTTGGTGCTAGAAACCCCAGCTTTGGAAATTTTATGGTGCTAGTTCCACTGGGTTTTCACACCAAAATGTGGGGTTCTTAGCACTAAGTGGCCCCGAGATACGGGGCCCCAAATTCGGTCAACTGTGTCCATCTGCAGCATGTCCTTTCGGGACCCTTTGGGTTCAGAGACCCCAAATTTTGGCTACAGCTAGGGGGCATCCAGGAACCCTTAACTACTGAGTTTGAAGTTCAGGGGACCTATGGCTGCAAATGGGCACAGTGATGCTGCAAATGGGCATTGTTGACCCTCTTTTCCACTTACAGTAGCTGTGCATTTCTCACCCTGGTCTTATACTCGGGTCAATAAGTTTTTCCCATTTTTTTTGTGGTAAATTAGGGCCTCGACTTATACTCGGAACGACTTATACTCGAGTATATACGGTAACATTTTAAATAAACAAAAATTAGCTAAGGAGGCATCGTAAGTTTAAGAACATCAGGTCACATATACAATAAAGTCATCAATTGTTTCTCCAAGTCCAAGTCCTGGTCTACATGTGTTTCAAAATACATTCTTTGAATATACATGGATTAAATCATCCAGTCAAATGATCTTCTCTGTAGAAGGAAGCAAGCTCCCTACAATGTGATCTATAGTGTGTACAAGAGACACACTTTCAGGCCTTCTCTCCTCCCAAATTCTCAAACATACACTTTCCTTCCATATTCACCACTAACGCACCAGTTAAAAAGAAAGAAGTGGTCATTGCTGTCAGAAACTCCTTGGCGTTCAGCTGAAAAACCTCCCTAATAGATTCAGATGGTCAATTTATCATACTGGTGGTATGCTCCATTGACTCCTAGCCCTACATCATTGTCAATATCTATGCTCTCAACAGTCACCCAGCCCATTTTCTCCAGAAAGTACACAAGAAAGTCACCGATATCTAGGAAAGCTCTTTGATCATCTGCAGAGATTTCAATTGTATCATGGACTCTCATCTGGACTCTACGGCTAAAACAATGTCCACACTTTCTGCAGAAATTCTTCCACGCGACTCACCTGTTTAATGTTTGACGATACCAAAATGCATGTGAAAAAGGCATGTGGGCATATCCTGACCATATGGTCGTGATCTTGCCTGAGCCTGGACCGGCCCTGTAATGTCAGCAGAAAGCATACTTCAGCCTGCTGTCTGCTGAAAACAGGTCACAAGAGTGCAGAATGAACTGCACTCCTGTGATCCACAGGAGAAGTACAGTCAATTGAGATTTGACTGTCCTTCTTCTTTAATGCACCATTTACTTCTGAAGAAATCCTTAAAGTTATCAACACTGCAAAGTGGCACATCCCCAAGACCAGACAGCATTGTAGCCAAATACTATGAAACCTTCCAAAATATGTACAGTATACTATCCCCTCATTTAGCCAATGTTTTTCCCAGAGTCTGTTTTTCTGTCAGAGATACTGAAAGCTTTTATAACAACTATTCCGAAACCTGGAAAAGATCCTACAGTGGATGTAAAAATATATGCCAAATTAATTGCTACTCTGCTTAAAATCCTTCCTTACTAATCAACCCTGACCAGTCAGGCTTTACTCAGCTGGCTTCAGATGCCAGGAGAAGAATACTAAATATTATACATTATGCAAAATTAGCTTGAATACCTTCCTCATTTCTATCCATTGATGCTGAGAAGGCATTCGACCAAATTAATTGGTCATATATGTCACACACACTTGTTTTATTTGGTTTTAGTAGGTTTATGTATGATACCATTATAGCCTTATATTCTTGTCCCTCAGCACAAGTATACACATCCAAAATGTTATCCAAGACCTTCCTAATCTCAAATGGCACCCAACAAGGTTTCCCATTCTCACAGATGAATTTTAATCTCCCTTTTGAACCTTTGGCTGAAATTATTAGGTCTCATCGTCAAATGACTTATATCCAAAGAAAACACACTATTCAGCTGTTCGCTGATTATATCATTCTGCTTTTCACTGATCCAATCTCCTGCATGCACATGAAGCCTTACAGACCTTTAGCTCCATATCATATAACATCAACTATGGCAAATCGCTTATCCTTGACTTAGGTATCAAGCCCTCTATAAAAGCACACTTACAATCACTTCTCCCTTATACATGGGATCACAGAGCAATCCTTTATCTTGGAATTACTATCTCCTGACCCTATTAACATGGCTGACCTAAATTACAAATCCCTGACAGACAAGGTTGCTATGGAAACCTCCCATCTGAAAAACCTTACTCTATCCCGGTTTGCCAGGCTTGCCTCCTTTAAAATGAAACTCTTACCTCAAATCTCCCCCCTACCCCCAAAATATTAAAAACTCTTAACAGACTGTATAATTAACTTGTTTGGCATGGTAAAAAAGCTAGACTGTCACATTCTATCATCCTTAAGCATAGATGGGCAGAAGGCATTGTATCTGTTGATATAGCAGATTAATTTACAGCGACCCGCTTAGATCAGCTTAGACGTTGGTTTCACCCAACCCTAGACATACCTTGAGTGGACCTAGAATCAACCTTAATGCCTGGAGGAAATATTTTACATTTTCTTTTACTTGATGCTTGGAAACCCTGGGAGCTAAAAACCCTCCCACCCTCTATTCATTCTTCTCTTGTAATCTGGAGATATCATGGGTTGCAAAAGGCATTAGGAAGATCTCAGATCTTTATGATGCTACCATACTTAAAAGCTAGGACACACTAACAATGCAAATTTTGGCCTCTCACCGAAGGAGTTGTTTTTACACTGACAGATTTTACATGCTCTCCATACTTTACCCACAGAGTTCAACTGGTTGTCTGACAATACTTGGCAGTCTCTGGTCTCTGATGCAACTTTAGCTAAGAAAATGTCTTACTTTTACAATATCTTACAAGATAAATTATCCTTCACCAAAACTTCCCCCGAATTCCAATGTAAAAATGATTTGGCTATACAATGAAAAAAGCTTTTCTATCAATATATAAATCCTCTAGTTGTATAGATCAATGGGAACTGTCTAGCAAAATTGCCTTGCATTGGTATTACACCCCTTACCATCTGGCCAAATTCGATTCAAAACATCCTCCACTTTGTTGGAGAAACTGTGGCTTGTAGGTACGTTCCTAATATCCTATGGTATTGTAAACACCTCTGAAAACAGTGTTTTCAAATTATTTCAGAAATTACTAGTTGTATCACCAAACCCACTCCAGGGTTAGCAATTTTGGAATAGATAATCTCCCCTATCAATTCCATGTAGTAATTTCTTAACTACTGCTTGCAGCAAGGCCACAATCACCACGAACTGGAAAAAAGTCAAATGCGCCCAACCCAGAAACCATTGAGTGAAAACTAACTTCACTAATAAATGTCTGCTGACCCTCAGAAATGATAAACTGCCTTTCCTTCTTCAAAAGTGGAAAACCTGGTTGAAATTGCATAATCAGTCATAAATCCTCTTCCTGTGAACCACCCTTAGCCCTCTAAGTTCAGATATGCTGCTTTGTGTGTTTTATTTGTTTGCTTATTTACTTGTTTATTTCTTATGACCAACTCACCTATCTGCCTATTGTGTCATTCTTTGGTAATTCTTGGTCTTGTTTTACAGATGTTTGTGCTCTGTAACGCATTGTTCACTTTGCATTGTCCATTCTGAATTTATGCCAACCTATGTCAAATTTTAAACTATGGCAGATCTTGAATACTTTTTTTTTTTAATTTGTGCTTTGTTTCTAAAACTCAATAAAAAATGTATTGGGGAAAAAGAGAGTCCAATAAGCAATTTTCAATCAATTTTCTGTAAAAAAAAAAAAGAAAAACAATGCTGCACTGTTGATACTACACAAAGGATAAATATGTAATAAAAAAAAAAACTCCACCACTGTATACAATAATACATATGTCACTTTGAGATGACATTGAGTAAACACCCTCCTGCCTTGCTCAAGTGGCACTTTATTTTTGCATTATTGTATGTGGTGGTGGAGTTATTAGGTATCTTTATTACATATTTATCATTAGTGTAGTGTCAGCAGTGCAGCAATGTGTTTTATTCATTTTGTTAAGTTTTCATGTGAAAAAAACATTTGGTGCTTGCAGCAGCTTTAGTTCAGTTTTCTATGTACATTGGGTTGGCAGTGTACTAGAGCTTTCCTTTTGGTCTAATTACTTTTCTGTGTCTTCCACCAGTTTCATGAATTGTTCACCACAATGCACACCCTAACAGAGGATTAACTGAAAATTGTGCTAACACATTTTGCACTGGGCACTTTGTTTTCAATGACACTTATTTTGGTTACAGCAGATTATGATTGTTGTAATTCCAGTGTATCATTTGTGAAGGTTGTTGTTTAATAGATTAGACACTTTATACTCACAGTTAAAGGATTAGTTCACCTTTTTGGAAAAAATAATAAATGCACATATTTCTGGCAAAAAAATGTGCATTTATTATTTTTGACAATGAGAGCACATGCATTTTAATGGGTAAGAAGAGGGCAGGTGGACCTGGAAGCAGCCCATCCCTCCTTAATGGTACAGGGGCACACTGAACACCCAGCACATAGCACTATGGTAGAAAAGATGTCAGTGCATTGCCTGACCAACATAATCAAAATACAAACAAGTGGTCACTGCCCCCACCTATAACTGGTCTTTGCAGCAAGGAGCACTGGAAGGACAACGTATTTCAAACAAATACAAAGGGATTGTCAAGCTCAAACTTAAAAACCAGCCAGTGATCAACCAAATTCACCTATCTAACAATATGCATTAAGAACAGGGGTTTAGTCTGCACACATTTGCAAATACGTGCATAAGCAACATGCCCCATCAAGGCACCCTGTTGCCAACGTCAGGCAAAGCACTGACATCTTTGCTGCCATAATGCTATGTGCTGGGTGTTTAGTGTGCCCCTGTACCTTTAAGCAGGGGTGTGCTCCTTCCAGGTTCACCTGCCCTCTGTCTATTCATTAAAATGCATGTGCTCTTATTGTGGGGAGACACTGAATTTAGAGTTAGGGACTACAGAAAACAGGGTGCCTTGATGGGGTCTGTAGCTTACGCATGTATTTGCAAATGTGTGCAGACTAAACCCCTGTTCTTAACGCATATTGTTAGACAGGTCAAGTCAGTTGGTCGCTAGCTGGTTGGTAAGTTTGAGCTTGGAAATCTCTTTGGATTTCATACTTTTTCCCGCAGGAGCCTGGAAAGCATTGTACCCATGATCAGGCTATCACGGGTGCAATGCCATGCTCTTGCAGATTATCAGTATAGCTATCTGTCCATACCTCCCATATGCACAGTCAGTTACTGTAGAGCAGGAAGATCAATGAGCTACAAGAGTGCTCACAAGCGTCCTCACCGTTTCTTTGAGAACTGAAAACCACCTGCCACAATGGCAGACTGTTGTTGCAGTTCATTTGTTCACAGAACTCTGTGAATGAATGATGCAGCTGTGTGGGCAGAGCCCTGCATGGCCGCACTATTTTTAAATTCTGACAGCGGGTGCAGAGAGAAGATCAGTGCCCACTGTCACAAGGGGAGGATTGGGGTGCAAGAGGGGGGAAACACTGTTGCGCATTACATCCTAAATATAGGTGTAACATGCTCCCAAAGGTGAACTTAGCCTTTAAAATGTGTTAAGTTTGAGAAGCTGGACTATACACTTACAGCCTTTATTCATGAGCATCAGTGATAAGAAGAACAGAAGCTTAGTTTAGCACTTTTAGGTTAGGAAAGGCAGGGAAGTGTGGAGATTAATAAAGTTTTGACAACATTGCTTTAAAATAAAGTATTTATTATCTTAAAAAGCGAGATGTGAAAGAGATTTTTTTCAGGATTTTCCCACTTTAGAGAAATTTTAAGTAAAAGTTCCCCACTATTTCAGACTCCTAAACTGATACAGAATATGGGAAGCAGAAAGGGGAGCCAACATGAACTTTATGTTGATATTCTAGAGTTTTATAGCAGCACAGATTGACTGCAAACATATGAATGTTTTATAAAATATGCAGATGACAGATTGCAGTTGTGAAATGTGGCCCAAACACTGTTTATTTCGATAACTGCTCTCCAAAAGCCTCATCACACCTGAAGCATGTGATGCTAACAGGCGTTGTATGATCCATGTACAATGGATAAAGCATACAGTATATGCACTTGACGGCTGTAATAAAATACAGCAGTATTTTGACAAATTAAGTAAGATATTCTGTTCAGTACTTAGGACACATGACTAGTCACACAAATGCTCCTTTTAGAAAGGAGATAAATGCATTCTTTATCCAAGTGTATAGCACAGAGGCACATATTTCATGCCCACTGGCACCTGTGATTAGCTTTTCTACACGTATTATGTATGACTTTGATGGGAGCGATTGTTTAAAGGTCTCAACATATGTAGCAATGATTTCACTAGTCTAAAGTCCTCAAGCAACCAAAGAAGAACAAGAAAAACATTTACTAAATGCTATTAGTTGTTACAAAAATCCAAATGATATTTAAAAAAAAATTAGGATCAAGAAATGTTGCTCCAATATAACACATTACTTAAAGTATTTTTTATCATCAATTTTGTATTTTTACAGTAATAATTTGAGGATTTTGGAGTGCTAGGAAATAAATTTAATGCATTTTCAATGAATTGCCCTTTGGTTGGTTATTAATTGATGAGCTGCTTGCCATATCTCTTTGCTTTTCTAGGATAATCTGTAAGTAAGCTCTTATATCAGTTTAGTCGATGCTATGCCAGGTAAAGTATTGATGCTCCCATATACTAAAGTAGGGGTCACACTTCAAAGGTACATTGTAAGTGGTGGAGAGACATGGGGAAGAGACACAAACTGGCTTGGTGTAGTAATTTAAAACACCTTTAAAAAAAACAAAACATTATACTTACATGTATAAAAAGCATAAAGAGCATAAAGAGCTTATTGAATTCCAGTGGTCAGCAGCAAGAAATGAAGTCAGGAAAAGCAGCTGGATCCAAGGATAAAGAAATTAAAGTAACAGTTCAGACCACAGTGCATGCCAAGGATCACACAGTACCTCCCACTTCAGCATGTGTCCAAGAGGCAGGAAGACAAAAGATCTCCTTGAAACATATCCTGTCCCTCAGGAGACATATGCTAAGCACGGAGATACCTCTGAAACTTGGCATGCATTGCAATCTGGAATGTTACTTTGAACGTTTTTATCTCTGGATGTTGGTATTTTTTATTAACTTTATTGTTTTGCATTGGCCACAGGAGTGCATGAAGTAATTTGGCTAGGTATATACACCTAAAAGGGTATGTAAGTGGAATTTATTATTTATATTAAGGTGTTTAACTAGGTCAGGCCACTTTTTCTGTTCCTGTCTCGCCAATATTAAGAACAAAATTTGCATCAGAAGCTGCAAGGCTTGTTATGTTTAACACCAATCTTCAAGGGGGGGGGTATTTATGCCATTGACAGGCTTATTTTTGTAAACATATATTTGTTATGTTAAATATTTGTTTTGTTTTAATAAACCTCTTCTTATAATAGCACTTTGTTAGTATCTTTTGTAACTTTAAAAGGACGGTTGTTGTTGCCCAGGGTAATAGTTGGTGAGTGTTGCTAGACACAATGTTGTACTTAACCTTGGTAATGGTGAGTGGCTTCCAAATACCAAAGCACTTGATTTATTGTTAGAAAACTATGCAAGTTTGCCAATCATTTTCTATTCTAAGGTGTAGACTGATTTTTTTTTAGTTATAATAATAATGTTAGCCATATTTAAAAGGCAACACTGACTCTGGTTTACATATGTTACATATTCTTGTTAAATAAAAATCAGTTTAAACAATAAGGGTCATTAAAAACTTTAATAACAGTGTGACAGACCTAGCCGGGACAGAGGCTGTTGGAGAGGACTGAATGCAAGCCTGTTGCCTTTTGATTATGGGCCCTAGCATTTGGGGGAATGGTGCTCTCTGTGAGGTGTATGCCTGGGGACCCTGGGGTTGGTGTTACTTTGGATTCAGCTCCATGTCCCCCCAAAACACACAGACTCTGGGAACCCTTTATATGCCATATTAGAATGATAAGACTGAATTATACTGTTGGGACACATCCTGTGAGAAGATGCTGGTGTCATCAACTCCAACTACCTGTGTTTATGTTAATTGAATGAGCTGATGACATTGTCCTCTATACAATGTAGGAGATGGGACGACTCCTATTGGAGCTGCTGCTATTGTGAGAAATGTCCTGTGATAATTAACTCAGTCTGGGCAATAGGTCATGTCTCAGTCACCTAGGCTGTATAAAGGATTAGTTAATTAGCTCATGTTAATTAGGTTAATTAGGTTACGTTTGTATTGTTAGAGTAATATTTTCTCCTGTATATAACACTGTATTCTGGTTCTAAATAAAGTGAGTTCATGTTAGCTACAAGCAAGTGTCGCCTTGTTTTGTGCTCAGAGAGGTTGGAATATCTGATATCTGTATACAGACTGGGAGGAAGTGGTATATGACGGAAGCACTCTAGCGGAGTGTGGGTCGTTCCGTGACATTGGTGGCAAGCAGCGGGAAAGCTTCCTGCAGTCTGGGACATCCAAACTTCCATCTGGATCCAAGGTCAAGATAGCAGGAGAGGAGTGGTACAGATACTAGCCGCCATGGATGAGGAATTCAGAAGGAGGTTGCGAGAGATGCAGATACAGCACAGAGGACCAGTATCAGAGCAGGTCCTGCTGGGATGGTGTGATTCTATTCGCTGCAAACTCTGGAAGGAAGCGCTAGCCCGTGAGCAGCGACACCAGGGAAAAGTTCTCCCCTCCATCGAGGAAAGGTACTGGTCGCAGTACGGACTGCGGGTGCGGTTTTTGGGAGAAAAACCACACAAGAAGCAGACAGCTGAATTAAGCAGGCTGGTCTGGGCAGAGATAAAGCTGGATGAGAGCTACAGAGCCCTCCGGTGGCATGTATCCCAAGCATGTCCCTGGATAGCGGATGACAGCCCAACGGAAGGCTTAAGCTACGGACTGTTGTATGTGAAGCTGACAGGGGACTCTAACTTTGGGAGTGATTTGGAGTGGCGGGTGGACGAAATCATGGATTTCAGAGAAGGGCTACTGAACATTTCGGAAGTGCACTGGGCATAGGAAGATTTTGAGTTTCTGGCCGTTCAGGAATGGGAGCTAGAGATCGCCTACAGACGTCTGCTAGACATTGCTCAGTGCCAGGGCTGGGCTCCCTTTGCCTGGGACTATCAGGAAATACCAGCTGACAACCCTGAAATCCTGGCTGAAGAGTTGGAAATGTGGCAGAGCAATAGTGTGCTTTGCCAACCTGCCCCCGCAGCTATGGAGGCGGAGGTCTTATGGCGGATGCAGCAAGTGCTGACTGACCTTGATGATCCTGTTTCTGCATGGGATGATCTTGGATGGAGGAATGTGCCTGTCCAGCAGCATGCCAGAGAATCTGCAGTGGAAAATCTGGAGATTGCCATCCCCAAACCTGAAGAGCTGACAACAGGGCAGAGCTCTGCTAACCTCTGCCCAGCACTGATAGCATCTTCTGGATTCCATGGACAGGAGATGGTGAACCTCCATCCCCAGACACCAGTTGCAGAGACAGGGGATTTGATAGACTTTTCTGCTGAGGAAGAACCATCGGGTGAGCCCCCAGCAGAATAGTTGGGATTAGGGCCAAACTTCATTGCACTCTGCTCAGCATTGATTGGATCTTCTGAGTTCCACGGACAGGAGATGGTGAACCTCTATCCCCAGACATCAGTTGCAGAGACATGGGATTTGATAGACCTTTCTGCTGAGGAAGAACAACCTGATGAGCCTCCAGCAGAAGAGCTGCTATCAGGGCCAAAGTTCACTGTGCTCTGCCCAGCACCAACAGTGGCTTCGGCATTCTTGAGAGAAGAGGTAGTCGGCCTTTCTCCCACAACACTGGCAGGGACATGTGATTTTCTGCCAGCAGCATCTATGGAGTTACAACAAACTTCTCCAGCTGAAGATCTGGTAACTGAACAGAGGGTCCAAGACCTTTGTCCCACACTTTTAGCAATTCCAGAGACTGAGGATTTGATAGACGTTTCTGTAGAGGAGGAACCACCTAGCAAATCCCCAGCAGAAGTGCTGGCAACCGGACAGAGGGTCCAAGACCTCTGCCCCACACCTGCAGCAATTGTGGATGCCCAAGTTGAGGAGGTGGCAGTCTATCGCGATCTGCAGATCAGGATCCAAGGAGAGAATGCAGTCATCACCTCACAACTGCAGCTTGATCTGGTGTCGGTGGATGGGGCTTCAGTTCCCACCTGTATACCCCAGGGATGCTGGGCAGTCGGCCCAAATCCCCAACAGCAGGATGGAGTGAGCTCAGTCCCCCTGTCTTCTCTCCAGCGGCAGAAAGGCCTCCAGGGAGAAGGCCAAGTCCAGGCCTCTCCCCAGTGACAGATATGTTCTCTGAGAGAGGCAGAGGTTGACTGGGTGAGTAATACTCTGTTTGGAATAATTTATTTGGGGTACTGTGTGGGTACAGGCAGTAGAGGACTGGAACTACTGACTAACTTCTGAGTCAACCCATCTGGGGTCTCCTCCTGTGTTAGTCTCCTGCCGAAGGGGGAGAAATGTGACAGACCTAGCCAGGACAGAGGCTGTTGGAGAGGACTGAATGCAAGCCTGTTGCCTTTTGATTATGGGCCCTAGCATTTGGGGGAATGGTGCTCTCTGTGAGGTGTATGCCTGGGGACCCTGGGGTTGGTGTTACTTTGGATTCAGCTCCATGTCCCCCCAAAACACACAGACTCTGGGAACCCTTTATATGCCATATTAGAATGATAAGACTGAATTATACTGTTGGGACACATCCTGTGAGAAGATGCTGGTGTCATCAACTCCAACTATCTGTGTTTATGTTAATTGAATGAGCTGATGACATTGTCCTCTATACAATGTAGGAGATGGGACGACTCCTATTGGAGCTGCTGCTATTGTGAGAAATGTCCTGTGATAATTAACTCAGTCTGGGCAATAGGTCATGTCTCAGTCACCTAGGCTGTATAAAGGATTAGTTAATTAGCTCATGTTAATTAGGGTAATTAGGTTACGTTTGTATTGTTAGAGTAATATTTTCTCCTCTATATAACACTGTATTCTGGTTCTGAATAAAGTGAGTTCATGTTAGCTACAAGCAAGTATCGCCTTGTTTTGTGCTCAGAGAGGTTGGAATATCTGATATCTGTATACAGACTGGGAGGAAGTGGTATATGACGGAAGCACTCAAGCGGAGTGTGGGACGTTCCGTGACAAACAGTATGTTAAAAAGAGGGAAAATAAAGTCAGTAATACTAGTTATTAAGACATGGTATCTAAGAATGACCTAGTCCAACCGATGCAATTTGAAAGAGTCTGAAAATAAGACTGCAACGTTTATGGAAAAGCTTTCTAAAGCTTTGGGCTTAAAATCATGTGATAGTTTACAAATTATAGAAATTCAGCACCCCTGTTATACTCTAATGCAAGAAGACTCAGTACTAACAAAACAAATTTATGTTGTGAAACTAATAAAATAACTTGTTCAAAGTTTTGTGTGGGTGTGTGTGACTTTCTAAAATTAACTTATAACAATTAAATGAAAACTAGATCAAACTTTAGAAATCATTCATGTGACACTCCAACATATTCCTGAATGTATTCATGTGACACTCCAACATATTCCTAAGGTGGTTCATAAGTTTTCTCTTATAAAAGTATATTGAGAACTCATGATTTGCATGAGAACATAAGAACATATTTGTGAAAATATCAGCAAATAGAACAGAGTGTTACCCTAGCAAAAGAAAGTTTTTTTGTTTTTTTTTTAATCCCCTATTGAAGGTTGCATGTTATGCTCTGACAGACAGCAGTGATATTATCAGGGAATCGAATAGGCCTGAAAAACCTTTCCTAATAAAATTAAATATTCTATCTGAAATATATTTACTAGCAACATACTGTATATATTAATGGAAATGTACGGCAGTTAAAGACATTCCAACTTAAGGAATGAATCATTGTGAAAATATTTTGACTGTTTATAGCTGGGTTTACCAAAACCTCCTTAAAGGGAATTCGCCATAAAGAACCAATAAAAACAAAAACAAATTGAAGTGTCTGCAATACATGTAGCAGCCTTCTATAACCTTCCTATTATGGACAAACTATAGACCATTCCGGCAGACAAAGCTGCAACACTTCTGATCAGTGTTGGAGTTTTCTACTAGAGCCCCACTATCTCACATTCTTTTTGGGCCACTACAATAATAGGCAGTCTTGCTGGCCAAAAGGAATGGTCAGAAATCAGAATGGGGTGAGGACATTTTAAACTTTACCTGTCAGAATGGGTAAGTCTTTACAGGTGGGCTTGGGAGGTTGCTGCAAGTTTGTGTGGGCAACCTTCAGTTTCTGCACTTTATACCTTCAGCGACTTTGGTTTTTGTTACCATGACAGAGTTTCTAAAGCAGTAATATAGAATTGTATTTTTTAACTGAGAAAGTAAAGAATTTAAACTGGTTTGGTCTGTTTAAAGTGTATATTAATCCAGATGATGAAATTGACATGTTGCTTATCTGTATAATGCAATACTTATATGTTTAATATAGACTAAATACCTGTTGACCTTGCCATTGCTCTATAAGTTGCAGGGCTTCCTGTTCTCTTCTAACCACGTTAACCATGGATGCATACAGTATCGACAATAGTGCAGTCAATTTGTGTCCTCTTTTCTTTGCTTGGGATCTCTATGACACAGTGTCAATGCATGGCGTGCCTGTAGTCCCATTGACAGCCTGTAACATCACAGGCTGATTAGCCCTGCAGATCCTGATTGACAGTGGCTCCTGACTGAATTCTGCCTGTCAAGCACAAGAGGAATTTCACAGCACTAGGAAGATACTTACAATTGAGCCATGCCCCCCACTCTGCAGAAAAAACTCTGTAGGTGGGGTAATTGAGGTCAGATGACTGCTTATTGAAATTTATCTTTTCAGACTTCTACTTCTACAGACTTTAAAAAAATACAGAGCCCTTTTTAGAGTTGACAGAGTGGATGTTATTTGCTAGCCTGCTTATTATTAGTATACTTCTCATACGCTTTAAGTAATGTCAAAAGTTTGTCTCTAAACTTTTTGGTCAGGAAGAAATGATTTATAACATCTTCATGTCTGCTTTAGGGATAGCTGTGATACTTACTGTCTAAAACTGGCTTCCACAAAACAATTTGCTATGTAGTTGGAACAAAACATAGCAGTTGAACAGAACAGTGTAATATCTTCAGATCACAAAAGGGCAGCCTCGTGTAAGTAGAAAATATTGCAATACGATATTGGTTTGTGCTCATGGATTTTTACCAAAATACAGTTCTCCATGACAGAAAAATAAAAACATATCAAGCTTGAATGGGTGCTCTTTTCACTTATATAACAAGCTGTAATACTTATTCAGGTTCAAGAATCGGTGTTCCATATGAATAGACATTTAATATTGTTAAAACGGAGTTCAAAACAACTAGGTCAATACACAGGTGAAATGAATATATGAACTGTTTTACCTGTTTATTCTATACTTCACAATTTTGCCTTCTTTGAAAACTAAGTTTTGTTTTTTTTTTGTTTTTTATAATAGTACAAGTTTAATTTGCAGTACAAACACAGTAAATAAACAATACAGGTAGCTGGAGTTTGCTACAGGAATTACCAGACAAATGAATAAACAATCATTGAAAGGAAAGTGTCTTATGCCGTAAATTGGTGCCTGTGGGAAACATAGGGGCGGACCTAAGTATGGGTAGAAAGCATTTAAATATCCTGAGCACTAAGGACAAGGGTCTTGTGCGGGACAGAGCAGAGAGAAAAAAAATGCATATATAGGTAGATAGAGCAGATAATTATAACAGAGGGCAGAGGGGGAGATAGCCACTTAGAGGAATAGCCCCCAAACCAAGTCTATTGAAAAAAAAAAACGTCAGTAATGTTATAAAAGGCTTCTGAAGTGGTCAGAGCTCATATAATAGATTCAAATACTCAAAGAAGACACATGTTGGTCAAATTTGTCATGCAGTTGGGCAGTCAGTTCATTCATGTACTGCAGGTAGGTTACCCATTCCTTGAAGGAAGGAGGTTTGATCTCCAAAGTCTGGATTTTACTGTTCTGGCAGCTATAAGCAAGAAATCATGAAAGCCTTTCTTGGTGCTTCAAAAACCTGGGAACTTGGAGAGGAAGGTAATTTATGGTGTTCCTGAGATGCAAAAGCTAGTCACATGTTCATATACTATATTGTAAAGATTTGCATCTAGAAGGGGGAAATCAGGGGGCAGGACCACCAAAATTTTAGCATAGTACTTTTCTCTTTCATGCAATGCCATCAGCGACCCAGTTCCATAACTACGAGGGGTTCTACCCAACCAATTTTACAAGTGATGGAGATAGGGGAAGGGCTCCTCCTCAACTACTTTAGAAAGGAGTCACATGGAGACCTGGTGGAAAAACTGTGTTTCCTAGGGCAGGAGTAATGGGACCTATATATGAGGAAAATTAAGTCCTTTAAAATAGTGCATTCCGCTCTCATAAAAGGGGGGGTAAACCAATTGTGAGGGTAGTAAGAGGATGGGTAAATCTCGTGGGTGGGTCCAGGGTAAAGAAAATAGGGGGGAGAGAGATAAGGGCAGTCTCTAAGCTGACCCACAAGTTGTTATTGCTATAAAATATCCAATCTAGGACATGTGTCAGCAGTGCAACTTTCTATACCTTCATAGTGCAGCGCAACAAATGTATCTATACATTTGTTGCACTGCACTATGAAGGTATACATTGTTGTTTGGTGTTATGAGATCACTAAGTGTTTATCTTGCAACAATTTTGAAATTATTTTGAGCTACTTATCTGGGTTATATCGTTTTTTAGGTTTACATATGTTGAGATAGTGCCCTGATTGTCACTATATACTAGTAGTGCAACTTTGTAGTACATTTCCAAATGGCCTAAACCCCATGATTGCTTGTTAAAGACTGAGACATCACAATGCAAGCTAAGGGGGGAGTAATTCCATACTGTATATAGTGAATAGGGGTGGTTCGCAATGTACTAAACAAAGACTTGGGGATGAAGGTAAGGAGAGTTTGGGAAATGTATAAAAAGCATAACAGCATATCCATTTGCATATTCATATCGTTTTTTAGGTTCACATATGTTGAGATATTTTTGATTGCGCTGATTGTTACTATATACTAGCAGTGCAACTTTGTAGTACATTTCTAAATGGCCTAAACCCCATGATTGCTTGTTAAAGACTAAGATATCAAAATGCAAACTTAGGGGGGAGTAATTCCATACTGTATAAAGTGAATCAGGGTGGTTCACAATGTAGTAAACAAAGACTTGGGGATGAAGGTAAGGATAGTTTGGGAAATGTTTAAAAAGCATAACAGCATATCCATTTTGAAAAGGGCCAAGTGTCCCAGCCAGAAGTGTTTCTTTGAGGACCAGCCTCCTTAGTGCATTACACAGAAGTGGAGTGTAGTTTAAAGCATAGGGTCTGGAAAGGTCCATGGGTATACTGCATGTACCACAATATACTTGCTAGACCCAGAGGCCCACTACAATGGGAATCTGGAAGAAAGCAGTTGTTGCTTGGCTTGGGGAAGAGATATTGTGAGAGGTGTTCTGAAGAATGGGTGAAAGGGTGTATTTAAATTGTTTTTAAAATGCATCTGTGAATCCTTGTGTAAGTTGTTTTATTTAGATCTGTTACCACCAACAAAGTGCAGTGCAGTGCTCTGGAAAAAATATCCTGCATACTGCATTTTGGTTATATCAACCAGCAGTTTGCCATCTGAGTCGATTTAATTGGAATTATCTAAAACACATTAAAGAACATGTATTAAAATAGACATTCTTGACAGGGTAGACTAATGCAGCATACACACGGCGGACTTTCTGACCGGACTGGTCCGACGAACTTTCCGAAGGACTTTTGAAAGACTTCTGACTGACTTTTTTTATGAACGGACTGGCCTACACACGACCTGACTACGGACACTGGGACTTGCCTACACACGACCGGACTTTCCGTCGAACCTAGTTCCTGATGGAGTTACGGCAGACTTTCCAAATGAACGGACTTGCCCACACACGAACAAGTCCGTTCATTTTGAACGTGACTCGTGTACGACGGGACTAGAAAAGGAAGTCAATCTCGCCACTTTCATTGGCGAGACTGACACCTTGCGAGCCCCGTCGTGGGACATACCAGGCCCTTAGGTTTGGTATGGATTTTAAGGGGAACCCCCTACGCCGAAAAAACGGCGTGGGGTCCCCCCAAAATCCATACCAGACCCCTATCCGAGCACGCAACCCGGCCAGTCAGGAAAGGGGGTGGGGATGGGCGAGCGCCCCCCTGAACCATAACAGGCCACATGCCCTGAACATGGGGTGGTGCTTTGGGGGAGGGGGGCCCCCCAAAGCACCTTGTCCCCATGTTGATGAGGACAACCCTGGCCATTGGTTGTCTGGGTCTGCGGGCGGGGGGCTTATCGGAATCTGGGAGCCCCCTTTAATAAGGGGGCCCCCAGATCAAGGCCCCCACCCTATGTGAATGAGTATGGGGTACATCTTACCCCTACCCATTCACCGAGGGAAAAAGTGTCAGTAAAAAAAAAAACACACTAGACAGGTTTTTAAAGTATTTTATTAGACAGCTCCGGGGGTCCCCGTCCCCTTATAATGTCACAGTCCCTGGGCATGTTGGGACTGTGATGTCATAAGGGGGCATGGTCACGGGTGATGTTGACCATGCCCCCTTATGACATCACAGTCTCAGCATGCCCAGGGACTGTGACGTTATAAGGGGGCGGTGTCACCGCCTATATAAGTCATCGTGCACCGCTCACACAGCATTACAGTGGGAGAGAGCGTCGTGTCAACATTGGAAGAAGAGAAGAGGGAAGAAGTCCGGGCCATCGCTAGCAAAAGAGCGGCAGAAGATAGCGGAGGAGTCGGCAGAAGAATCGGACACCGGGAGAAGAGGATGAACACTGGGAGAAGAGGCCGGAGAGCAGGAGAAGAACCGAACACCGGGAGAGGAGGCCAGAGAGCAGGAGAAGAACCAGACACCGGGAGAAGAGGCCGGAGAGAGCAGCGAAGTCGGAAAAGATCCCCAAAGTCGGTCATCGGCATAAGCTGCAAAATTGTGATGATAGCCATCTACTTGCAGACCTCAAACACTTGGGTTGTGTCTTATGTGGTTGATTTACTCAAACTGGAGAGTACAAAATCGTTTGCAGCTGTGCATGGTAGCCAATCATTTTCTAACTTCAGCTTGTTCAATTAAGCTTTGAAAAAAAAAAAAGGAAGCTGATTTCTATGCAAAGCTGTACCAGCTTTTGCACTCTCCAAGCCTGCTTCAAATCTTTACGTCGTAACTCCGCCGGACTTAGTTCCTAACGGAAAGCCCGTTCGTCTGTATGCTGGTCCGGCGGACCAGATACAACACAGGGGCAGGGTACTAAATCTCGTGCTTGCTGCAATAGGAAGAACAAATTTTCCTATTGCGGCAAGCGCGAGGCGACAAAGTCCCTTAGGTCTGGTATGGATTTTAAGGGGAACCCCCTATGCCGGAAAAACAGCGTGGGGTCCCCCCAAAATGCATACCAGACCCCTATCCGAGCACACAGCTCGGCCAGTCAGGAAAGGGGGTGGGGACGAGTGAGTGCCCCCCTCCTGAACCATACCAGGCTGCATGCCCTCAACGTGGGGGGGTGGGTGCTTTGGGGGAGGGGCGCCCTGTGGGCCCCCCAACCCAAAGCACCTTGTCCCCATGTTGATGAGGACAAGGGCCTCTTCCCGACAACCCTGGCCGTTGGTTGTCGTGGTCTGCGGGCGGGGGGCTTATCGGAATCCGGGAGCCCCCTTTAATAAGGGGGCCCCCAGGTCCCGGCCCCCACCCTATGTGAATGAGTATGGGGTACATCATACCCCTACCCGTTCACCTAGGAAAAAAGTGTCAATAAAAAAACACACTAGACAGGTTTTTAAAGCAATTTCTTAGACAGCTCCGGGGGTCCCCGCCCCCTTATAACGTCACAGTCCCTTGACATGCTGGGACTGTGATGTCATAAGGGGGTGTGGTCACCAGGTGATGTTGACCACGCCCCCTTTATGAGATCACAGTCCCAGCATGCCCAGGGACTGTGATGTTATGTGCCGCTCTTTTGCTATCGGTGGCCCGGATTCTGCATCGTCTTCTTCCCTCTTCTCTTCTTCAGATGTTGACACGACGCTCTCTCCCACTCTAATGCTGTGTGAGCGGTGCGCAATGACTTATATAGGCGGTGACCCCGCCCCTTATAACGTCACAGTCCCTGGGCATGCTGGGACTGTGATGTCATAAGGGGGCGTGGTCAACATCACCAGACCCCTATCCGAGCACACAGTCCCGGCCGGTATGTCAAAGCACCTTGCCCCATGTTGATGGGGAGAAGGGCCTTCCAGATTCCGATAAGCCCTCTGCCCGGTGGTTGTAGGGTTCTGCGGGCGAAGGGCTTATCGGAATCTGGAAGCCCCCTTTAACAAGGGGATCCCCATAATCCATGCACCCCCTGTGTGAATTGGTAATGGGGTACAAATGTACCCCTACAATTTCACAAAAAAAGTGTCAAAAAGGTTAAAAAACACAAGAGACGGTTTTTGACAAGTCCTTTAATAATGTCTTCTTCTTTCTGCTTCTTCTTCCATCTTCTTTCTTCTGGTCTTCCTTCAGTGTTCTTCTTCTTCCTCCATCTTCTTCTTCTCCATCCTCTTCTTCTCCATCTTCTTCTTCCTCCGCTCTTCTCATCCCGCATCTTCCTCTGGCTTCTTCTCCACTGTGTCCGCACGATCCGCCTCAGTGGGAGTCTTGCGCCGTGTGACGCTTCGGTTCTTCTGACACTTCTTATATAATGGAGGGTGGGGCCACCCGGTGACCCCGCCCTCCTCTGACGCATGGGGACTTCCCCATGGCTTTCCCCGTGTTGTCAGAGTGGGCGGGGTCACCCGATTACGTAAATAGGTGACCCCGCCCCCTCTGACAACACAGGGAAAGCCATAGGGAAGTCCCTGTGAAGTCCCCGTGCGTCAGAGGAGGGCGGGGTCACCAGGTGGCCTCGCCCTCTGTTATATAAGAAGTGTCAGAAGAACCAAAGTGTCACACGGCAGAAGACTCCCACTGAGGCGGATCATGCAGACGGAGCGGAGAAGCCGGAGGAAGATGCGGGATGAGAAGAGCGGAGGAAGAAGATGGAGGAAGAAGAAGAACACCTAAGGAAGACCAGAAGAAAGAAGATGGAAGAAGCGTAAAAAAGAAGATATTAATAAAGGACTTGTCAAAAACCATCTCTTGTGTTTTTTAACCTTTTTGACACTTTTTTTGTGAAATGGAAGGGGTACATTTGTACCCCATTACCAATTCACACAGGGGGGTGGGATCTGGGGGTCCCCTTTCGCGCTAGCGCTGTTTTGGCGCCAAGGGCCCTTTAAAAGAATGACAGATGCTTCTGTCAGGTGCTGTTCGTCTGCAGCTCTGCACCTGAGTTTCTGTATCCTGCCTGTTGTATTGCTAGTGACCCGGCTACGTCTGACCATTCTCCAGTCTCCTATCCGACCCGGCTTGCCTGACCTTGCTTATCTTGTTACCTGTTGCCAAACTCCTGCCTGCCTGACTATTCTTGGATCATCCCTTTTGCTTATACCTGCCTGATCTCCTGCTGAATGGACTGTCTGACCTTGCTTTGCCTGTGTTCTGTGACGCTGCTTCCAGCCTGCTTGCCAAGCATTCTGCCGCTGCCTTCTCAGCTACCTGTCTGCCTTCCGGCCTGCATCAGCCTACCTGCATCCGCAGCTCAGCCATCCCTGAGGGACACCCTTCCACACCAGTATCTGCTTCTGCTGGAACCTGCATCAGGTCCTCCTACCCACTGTGCTCAAGAGACCACTGTTCCCACTTCCAGTGGCTCCTGAACCAGCGTTTAAGAGAGGTCTCCTTCTACCAGTCAGGCTCAACTACCAGGTACCTAACAGGTCTGGTATGGATTTTGAGGGGGACCCCACGCCATTTTTTTTAAATTTTGGTTTGGGGTTCCCCTGTGGGGAAATTCCATGCCGTTTTTATCAATTAACCTTTATGTGTATTGCCGGACCGACAATTCATTATAGAAACAAAAGGGGGGGTTTCCGGCGCTCCGCAACATGTGATGTCTAAGGTAAATAGTACAATGATAGCTATAATAGCACATTAAAATAAGGCAGGTAAATTCTAGAATGAGGAGGCAGCCATCCTCAGAGGGTGTCCATTACCTCTGTTGATAATCAATGTTGAAAAAAGGCCATGCCCAGAGGTCTTCCTGCTGCGGAACGTTTCAAACGCCTGTGTCAGCAGGAGGCCTACTGGATATATTCATTGGGTACTCTCTCGCCAGGGGGACTCAATGCAGAATTAGAAACACATTCTTTGTTGTAGTTTACTTCCCCCCCCCTTCCCCTCTCCAATCATACATTCATTCTTCACTTTCTTATTATATATATATATATATACACCTTGCCCATCACTATACAAACCATGTAGAAGTTTCTTACAACATAAAAATACCCCCATGGTCCTTTGCTGTTATATCATCCAGTCACCTGAGGGACCGCTGTCCCCTCATGGACCCATATAGCAACTCCACCGTTCTATATAACAACTTCACCCTGTTTTTCCTCCCCCCCACTCCTCCCCACCCCCCCTTCCCTGATGTCCCCCCTTCCCTCATGTCCCCCCTTCCCTCATGTCCCCCCTTCCCTCATCCTCATAATGTGTATCCCAGTGCTTTTTAATCTCATTTTTTATTTTTTTTATTTTAATTTTACATTTATTTTTATTTTTATTTTTATACTTATTTTTATTTTTATTATTTATTTATTTTTTTTTATTTCTATTTTTCATTGTTTTTCCCATTTTTATTTTTATTTTTCATTTTATTTTTTATTTTTTAGTTTATATTTATTTTTATTTCATTTTTTTTTTCTTTCCACATTTTTTTATTTTTTTCATCTTCTAAATAAATGTTTTAACTCTAATTCCACTTACTATTATTATCCTTATATTTATTAAACTTACCGTCAATTCATCATATTTTTAATTCTTCATACTTTACGTTCAACTTTTTTGTGCTTTTTGGAAGATTGTGGGTCTGCTGGCTGTTGTGGTTCCACAGCCACAGACCTCCAGCCCATACACTTTAACCTAATTAACCTAATTGCCTCCACTTTATATTCAAGCTGCTCTCCTCCAGGGAGCAAAAAGGCCAGTAAAAGGAGCTGTGAGCCCCGAGCGCGTAGCCTGTACTATCCCTGCATTAACCCCAACACCAGCCTGGATGTTTGCCGTGCATCAGTGACGTCATTTCCTCTTCCGCGCTCCAGAGTGGTCAGCGTGGAGCTTTCCATGCACTGGATGCAGCGGTTCAGCCTGTGTACAGACTTCACACCCAGATGCCTGAAGGAATGAAATCCGAGCCGGAAACAAGATAACAGCACATGCCAGGACACTTTCCATCTCAAAGAAACACCTCCACCCTGTGAACCAGTAAGTGTAATTGTTACACTAACTCTTATTTTTGCATAAACAAGCTACCACAGTTGGCACCTCCACACCCCTCCTTTTTTCGACAATTCATTATAGCCGGCGCTAGCGATAGTAGTGTTACATAACTTTTTTTTCTTTAGAAATGTAGTTTTGCTGTCAGACTGTTCTAAACACAGGAAACATGCGCCCCTTTACAGGCATACTATAGACACACCCCAGGTATGAAATTTAAAGGAATATTACACTTTTATTGTTTCACTTTAAGCATTATTAAAATCACTGCTCCCGAAAAAACGTCTGTTTTTAAAACTTCTTTTTGCATTGATGCATGTCCCCTGGGGCAGGACCCAGGTCCCCAAACACTTTTTATGACAATACCTTGCATATAAGCCTTTAAAATGAGCTCTTTTGATTATTCATGTTCGAGCCCCACAGACTTTAATGGTGTTCACGTGTTCGAACAAATTTTTTGCCTGTTCGCATGTTCTGGATGCGAACCGAACCGGGGGGTATTCGGCTCATCCCTAATGGCTAAAGACCTGGTGTAAGAGGGAGGGACCTGACATTTAATCGGGGTATAACTTATATGCTGTATATACTTACTAGTTTGCTCTCAATATTCCCTCTCCTGTACCGCCACCCCTCTCCCCCTTTTCCCTATTATTTTTCTTTTCCCTTCTCCCATCCCCATCCCCGCCTCCATGTGAGAAGTGATCTCAAAGTGAATGTGAAAGAGGACCTAGCTGATGAAGAGTGTGATGAGGTTGAAGCATTATGGGTGGAATTGCACATAGGTGTGCATACTACAAAGGCAATCATTGGGGTTTGTTGAAGGCCACCCAGTGTCAACGAGGAGGTGGAGACTCAGCTCCTTGCACAGATAGAAAAAGCTGCAAGGCAGGGGACAGTGATAATAATGGGGGATTTTAACTACCCAGAAATTGACTGGAGTAATGGCACTGTAGGAACAGTTAAAGGGCACATATGTATAAACCTCAATTATTCACAAGACAGTTTTATGGTACAGTTCATAGAGGCCCCGACTAGGAATGATGCTCTGCTGGACCCGGTAATCTCTAAACATGCAGAGCTTGTTACCAATATTCATATAAAAGAACATCTGGGTAGCAGTGACCATAACATTATTTAATTTAATGTTAGCTGTAAACAACAAGCACATACTGGAAAGACAAAAACACTTAACTTTAAGAGAGAAAATTTTCCAAGAATGAGGGCTGTTCTCTAAGTCTTAGACTGGGAGGGAATATTGGTATCGAGGAACACAGAACAGAAATGGGAATTCTTTAAAAACACTTTATGGTAACACGCTGATAAATATATTCCCAAGGGCAATACGTTTAAAAGGGTAAAAATAAAACCTATGTGGCTCATGGCCAAAGTTAAAAAAGGTATAAATAATAAGAAAAGAGCTTTTAAAAATATAAGGATGAAAGAACATGATAGTTGTTTAAATGTTACAAAGAATATACCAGAATATGTAAAAAGGAAATCAAGGCTGCAGAGATTCAAAATGAACGACAAATTGCAAAATATAGTAGGACAAACCCCAAAACCATCATTGGTATAGATTGCAGGTAGAGCTGGTTACAATAATCAGCCAAAAAGGAAAAATGTAACGATTAAATAGTTGCAATATCCTCTCATAAATCGGGGTTTCTTATAATGTTTTTACCACAATGAAAAGAACATAAACAAAACACAAAGCAACAAAAAGCAAAAATAATTTCCTATACTTCTTCAGGTAGGCAGTTAGAAGAGGAAGGAGAATACATATAGTAAAAGGATATGGGCAGAACTGATAGAGCACAAAAAGTACTCCATATACTGAATTTATTAGATATTAAACTCGCAAGGGGGACTAAATAATGGTGCTGACCTCCAAATCCTCATTTAGCCCTCTTGGGGCCATGGATTCACACATGAAAATCAGAAGGTCTCCCTCTGGCATAATCTAGAAAATCTTTCACCTTCAGGTAGTTTCATAGGTATAGCTTCTGTCCAAACAACTCCAAACCAGTAGAATCTTCATTATGGCAAATACTAAAGTGTCTGAACACACTTGTATGGTACACCCTTATTTAATGAACCTCTGATGTTCACTGAAATGGGTTTGCATGGTGCAAATTGTGCAGCCCACATAGTTAAGCCCACATGGACACCTTAGGCCATATACTACAAACTGTGTGCCACATGTGATAAATTGATTTATAGTATAGACATTTCCATTGTTTCCAGGGAAGTTCTTATGGCCATGACACACAAATGCAGAAGCTTTACATTTTGATTTTTTACACTTGAAGGAACATTGAATATCAAAAAGAACAGGAATATTGCTAATTGTAGGTTTCATATGCCTAACCTTACTTGGTGCAATACGATTTCTGATGTTAGTGGTCCTCCTAAATACTGTATTAGGCTTCTGAGGGAGTATATTTTTCAGGGCTTCATCTTGAAGCAGAATGGGCCAATCTTTCCTTAGGGCACTTTTTATTGCCCAATGTGGGTCATTGAAACTTGTAATGAACTTTACAGTAAGGCTACATTCACACTGGGGCAGTGCCGGCATTAGTGGTAAAGTGCTGCTTGTTTTAGAGGCGCTTTACCGCTGTTATAGCGGCACTTTGGCTCCACTTTTCAAGCAGTAGAGGGGTTCTTTTAACCCCCAAGAAGGGGTTAAAAATGGATTTAAAGCGCCCGTGATGCAGGGCTTCTGAAGCGCTTTTCAAGCGCATCAGAAGTGGTGCTCATACATTCAAATGGGCAGGGGAGCGGTGTATACAAAAATTCTGCTTACAGAACTTTTTTTCCAGTCCTGCAAGCGCAGCACCCAAGTGTGAAATCAATCAAGCTTGAACACTGGGTTGGCTTGAAAGGCAGCTTTCAGGTGCTTTACAAGCGCTATTTTTAGCACTAAAACTCCTCAAAACTGCCTCAGTGTGGAAGTGGTCAAAGTTCTTTTGGGACTTGTTTACTCTCACTTACTACCTGTACTTTCATATCTATTAAACACCTCCTGAGTATGCCCATTCTTGTATCCTTTTTCTAAAAAAATGTTTAAAAGGATCTGACCTTGCTTCAGGTAGTCTTTCATGCTGGTAAAATTTCTATATTGGCTGTGTGGTATATTACGTTTCCAACTATCTAGATGGCAACTTTCTAAAGTAAGTAAGAGTTGCCAGCAGTCTCTTTGAAATGCTTGCAGGGAAACAAAAACCAGCAAGTCTCAGCTGACCGGAGCTCTGTATTATTTACATAGGAAGAGCTCTGTCCTGTCTTCCTCCTCGCCGATCATACATTGGCTGGCACCTGCTGATCAGCCTGTGCTGTGGCTATTCACAACACAGCCAGGACGCCAGCAGGGTGCAGGCACCCCCTACCCGGAAAAGCAGAAACATATATATATATAGTATCTCACTAAAGTGAGTACACCCCTCACATTTTTAGTGACTGTACAGCTTGTATAACAGTGTAAATTTGCTGTCCACTCAAAATAACTCAACACACAGTCAATAATGTCAAAACCACTGGCAACAAAAGTGAGTGCACCCCTAAGTGAAAATGTCCAAATTGGGGACAATTTTCCATTTTCCCTCCCTGGTGTCATGTGACTCTTTAGTGTTACAAGGTCTCAGGTATGAATGGGGAGCAGGTGTGTTAAATTTGATGTTATCGCTCTCACTCTCTCATACTGGTCACTGCAAGTTCAACATGGCACCTCATGGCAAAGAACTCAGAGTATCTGAAAAAAGTATTGTTGCTCTACATAAAGATGGCCTAAAGGTTGTCTTTGGGAAATAGACGTATGAGTGCTGTCAGCATTGCTGCAGAGGTTGAAGGGGTGGGGGGGCAGCCTGTCAGTGCTCAGACCATATTCTGCACACTGCATCAAATTGGTCTGCATGGCTGTCATCCCAGAAGGACTCCTTCAAACAGTTTGCTGAAGACAAGCAGACTAAGGACATGGATTACTGGAACCATGTCCTGTGGTCTGATGAGACCAAGATAATCTTATTTGGTTCAGATGGTTTCAAGCGTGTGTGGCAGCAACCAGATGAGGAGTACAAAGGCAAGTGTGTCTTGCCTACAGTCAAGCATGGTGTCATGGTCTGGGGCTGCATGAGTGCTGCCGGCACTGGGGGGCTACAGTTCATTGAGGGAATCATGAATGCCAACATGTACTGTGACATACTGAAGCAGAGCATGATACCCTCCCTTCGGAGACTGGGCCGCAGGGCAGTATTCCAACATAATGACCCTAAACACACCTCCAAGACGACCACTGCCTTGCTAAAGAAGCTGAAGGTAAAGGTGATGGACTGGCCACGCATGTCTCCAGACCTAAATCCTATTGAGCATCTGTGGGGTATCCTCAAATAGAAGGTGGAGGAGCACAAGGTCTGTAACATCCCCCAGCTCCATGATGTCATCATGGAGGATTAAGGTAGTGCTGGAAAATAATGGTGGTCACACAAAATATTGACACTTTGGGCCCAATTTGGACATTTTCACGTAGGGGTGTACTCACTTTTTTTGCCAGCTGCGTGTTGAGTTATTTTGAGGGGACAGCAAATTTACACTGTCATACAAGCTGTACACTCACTACTTTACATTGTATAAAAGTGTAATTTCTTCAGTGTTGTCACATGAAAAGATATAATAACATATTTATAAAAAAATGTGAGGTGGTGTACTCACTTTTGTGAGAATATATATATATATATATATATATATATATATATATATATATATACACTTTACTGCGCAACTGTCCAACTGGCCCACACTGTAGCAGTAAAGTTACAGTGCACGGTCAGCAAGTGGTTAAATTGAGTTGGTTTGGGCTTAATAAGTTATACCATTGATGCCCAGTTGAAGTCCAATTGGACAAAACGCGTTGGACGAACCATACTCTTCCCTACACTTGTTTTTATCTACGTGATCACGCTTTTTATATGTCTTGTTTATTGGTGTGACCCAATAAATACATCATTTTTGATCTGCACTATTGGCGCATTTTATTTTTTTGCCACCTTACATTCCAGGATTTCGATGAGGTTTGGACATCACTCCATTCACTTATGGTCTCTCCTAAGCAGCTGTCTTCATCCTGATCGGCTAAGCAGAGAGGGGATACCCCATTGAGATCCGGGGTCCCTGGGATGACCACCTCCATCTTGGATCTCTAAGCCTGCTTGATTCGGTGTCACTGGCATCCGAATCCACCATCTCTGGTAAGAGTATTCTATCCATTTGATATTTGGAGATTTTCATGCAGGTGAAACACTGATTTGAAGAATTTCCATTCACTTTGGACTCACTTTTCACTCTTTATGAGGGGACTTTTGTTACTTATCTCTATCGTTGTTTAGTTTTAATTTATTCCAGTTGTTGAATTTCACACATTCATTTTTTCATGTTTTAGTGTGTTGCATTCACTAATCATTAAATTTTTCACTTTTAGCGCTACATTTTTATTATTATAAGTTATACCATTATAAACTTCTATACTCAAATGGTAATCTTTTTAACACGGTAATTCTGATCTGCAAGAAAGCTGGCGCATTCTG
Organism: Lithobates clamitans; assembly: GCA_037952925.1. NCBI lineage: Eukaryota > Metazoa > Chordata > Amphibia > Anura > Ranidae > Lithobates > Lithobates clamitans. The sequence goes on along the minus strand of JBBGZY010000279.1, from coordinate 5,235,133 downwards.
ATTATGATAAAAACATGTTTGTTTTGATTGACTATGGTATAGCATTTGCTACAAGATAAAGATCTCTAACTACCAGAGCACATTCTGGTTACATACAGTAGCATACAGTAGCTGTTGTATATGCACTTGCCCTCTGGAAGAATGTATTCCCTTCTTGACCAGGCCATTTTTTTTGCTATTCTGCACTGCGCTAGTTTAAGGACAATTGCGCAGTCATGATACACTGTATACAAACACATTTTATATATATTTTTTCACACAAATAGAGCTTTCTTTTGGTGGTATTGTATTATCACTGGGTTTTTTATTTTTTGTGATATAAATGAAAAAATATCGACAATTTTAAAATAAAAAAAAAAAACTATATGTTTTACTTTTTGCTATGAAACATATCCAATAAAAAAAGTTACAGTTTCATGGTAAAAAAACAAACCAATAAGTGTATATTGATTGGTTTGCCTGACAGTTATAACATCTGCAAACTATGGAATATATTCTGGAATTTTTACTTATTTATTTTTTATAATACTAATGGCGGTGATCAGTGACGTATAATGGGACTGCCATAGTGCGGTGGGCAATTTGACAGTGGGGGGAACTGACTAACTGCCACTCACAACACCAGTGACATTAATACCGTGATCATGCTAATAATATGCACTATCACTGTACTAATGACACTGGGTAGGAAGGGCACCAACATCCCTAAATAAGGCATACATACAAAAAAGGTTTGTTAACAGGATTTTTAGTGGTGCCTTAGACAAATAGGTTAACAGGCTGATGAAGGAGGAGTGGCTAGCTTCTGAAATGCATTCCGACTGGTCCCCACAGCGGACGAGCTGACAGCTCTTTTTTGATACTCCAGCTGGAGAGAAATACACACCCTGGAAGGTATCCTTTTGCAGGACAATTCATTCTGGCCTTTGAGGGCAGCCTGATGCAGTTCCTTGGCTCATCCGGCTCCCTCCTCATGGCTTTTCACACCATCCCGGATAGAGACTCCAGTCTCTGATTCACATTTGGACTTTCCCTTACGATCTGTCATTCCTCACCCCACCTGCTTGTGAATGCATATACATACTATGTTATACTTTTAACTTTTATTAAACTGTGCTACACTATGCCTGTGTAGTGCTATCTTTCCCTGCCCTCCTTAGACAAATAGTACCATAGAGGAAATTTAAAATTTAACACATTTTATTTTAACATTAAAAATTGTGCAACATAAAAATAATTGCCAGATTGACATTTAATTACGTCATAGGTGACATTTTCAAGTAGAAGGTAACATGGTGTTTTTATCCCGACCAATCACAGCCCAGAGCCCTGTACAGAAGGAATGATCTCTCAGTTTCTCATCCCTGCAAAGCAGGGATAAGAAACAAAGAGGTTTTTAGTAAAAATCAGCAGACATTACACATATTACACATGGTTAGGCACACATTTAACTCCTTGATTGCCTCAGATGTTAACCCATTTCTAGCCAGTGACAGTGTATATTATTAGTACTGAACACTGTATAATGCCCCGTACACACGGTCGGATTTTCCGACGGAAAAGGTGTGATAGGACCTTGTTGTCGGAAATTCCGACCATGTGTAGGCTCTATCACACATTTTCCATCGGAATTTCCGACACACAAAGTTTGAGAGCAGGCTATAAAATTTTCCATCAACAAAATCCGTTGTCGGAATTTCTGATCGTGTGTACACAAATCCGGCGCACAAAGTGCCACGCATGCTCAGAATAAATAAAGAGATAAAAGCTATTGGCTACTGCCCCGTTTAAAGTCCCGACGTACGTGTTTTACGTCACCGTGTTCAGAATGATCGGATTTTCCGACAACTTTGTGTGACTGTGTGTATGCAAGACAAGTTTGAGCCAACATCCGTCTGAAAAAATCCTAGGATTTTGTTGTCGGAATGTCCGATCAATGTCCGACCGTGTGTACGGGGCATTAGTGCCACACAGTATAATGTCTCCTTGTATCCTGTGTTAACCCTGTAAATGTCACACCAACATATCACCACCAAATGCATCACACATGCTTGCAGGGCAGGTGCAGTGCATCCACATCCCCTTAGCAGCAGTACCTCCCGCAAAATGCCTCAAGAGTGATCATTTTTGCTGAGGACGTGAAGCAAAGCATTGCAACTGTGGCATGTGAACATCACCGCCAGCTGCCTTTGTAGTTTAAGGAGAGGTGATTGGAGGTCTAAAAACATGGCTCAACTGTGCGTGTTTAACTGTGCCCCCCAACTACAAGTTTAAATGAATCCTTGAAAATTTCCTACACAATAAAGTCAAATAAAACTGCTTGTACTTGCTTGTTTATTGCAGCATGTAGGCACCTGAAACAGTTAAAATTTTTTAGCATTACACTTATTTTGTACAGTGCTTATTAACACATACAGTATATGTGCTGTTCACATGGACAAGACCTCACTCTAATAAAGGATTCATTTATCACAGTGTCAACAAACTGAGAAAACAGTGCTTGTTTGTGTTTGTCCATGAGTCTTAACTGCGTACATTAATCAGAGTCACACTTACACAGGAAAAGCTCATTAGGAATGCAGTCTTAAAGTGATTGTAAATGTTTTTTTTTTTTTTTTTAATAACAGTCAGGTTTATACTTACCTGCTCTGTGCAATGGAGTGGCCCCAAACCTCCTCCTTAGGGTTCCCCGTGGGTGTTCCTGGCGTCTCCTTCCTGGCGATTACCCCCATACAAAGCACCTTTCTATGAGGGCACTTATGTGGACTTGTCCCCGAGCCTTGTTGTCTGTATCTATTGACACAGACAGCAGCATTTGGTCCTGCCCCTGCTCCCTCGTTTCCAGCTTTGAGAAGCCAGTGAGACCAGGAAGTGCAGATAGGAGGGATTCTTATGCCTAAACATTTTTACCTTAATGCAAGGAATGCATTAAAGTGGTGCTAAACCGCACCAATTTATTATTTTTTATTTAACCCTGTAAGGTAAAGCCATAATGTGCTAGTATGCATTGCATACTTACCTTAGAACGAAGCCTTCCAGCGCCGCGTTGTCACCACCGACAGGCGCTTCCATCTTCAACTGGTCTTCCTTCCAGGTTCGTGTCCTTTGGCTGTCTGATTGACTGCACAGCAATGACGCACGGGAGTCACGGACCGCAGCACAGAGCGGGGGCGTAACCGACTGCATGCAGAGTGAATATCTCCTAAACAGTACATGTTTAGGGGATATTCACTGTAGCTACAGGTAAGCCTTATTATAGGTTTACCTGTAGGTATAACTTTGAACAAAGGGTTTCCACTTTAAATTGGATGTAAACCCCATTCATGAAATCTGACCTGGACACATCTCTGTAGTGTTTACTTATCTCTCTTCAAAGCCCTGAGTCCCATGTCTTTCTGATGCTTCAGTTCCTCTGTTATCAGCATGATAACTTATGACAAGTTCACCAACACACAAGATAAAAGCAGCTGGAAATTTGTGTTGAAGAGGTAACTTAGAGACAGATAAGCAGAGAGCTTGTCTATTCACAGCACGGCTCTGCAAGTTTCTTTGTTCCTCTGCTGTGAAGGGGGGGGTTCCTTTCCTCCAATCAACTCACACACTGTGTATGTCCAGATTCCACACCCACAGCTGGAATACGAAGAAACATTTCTAACACAATATGCACTTTCTAAACAGTGTAGAAACCTGAAGACAGCAGATATACATGTAAAACTTATGTATAATTTGATTCACCTCTGTGTATCATCTGAGGCTGTTCACTTCACTAGGTATATGTGAGGGTTTACATCCAAAGCTCTCTTTAACCCCACCCCCCCAAAACAAAAACAGATCCTGGTTCTTTAAAGCATGTTATACAGTACATGTGTGCTTGTAATTTGGCCCCTGTATCACCTAAAAAACCTGTCTGATCCTGCCTGGCTATATCCTCCCCTCTGCAAACTGACCACGGTGTATCATGGCTGCTGAGCCCTGACACAGTGGTCAGAGTATGTGCCTCCATCATCCGTGGCCCTGTTATCTGTCTTCTGTGACTCCTCTGTCCGCCTCCCCCCTCCCCTCCCTGCCTGTCTGCTTGTACCAGGGCCCGCCCCTCCACTCCTTCAGCTTGAATAACTGCAACTAAATCATCTTATCCCCTCTGTACCATAATAACAAGTGTCCCTGTGTCCGTGTAATGTAAAAAATCTTCTGATCTGTACCTATATAAGCGCGGCTCCTGGCACTCAGCTGACTGTCGGCTCTCCCTCTCTTCTCTCCTCTCTCCCTCTCCTCCCGGGGTGACATCAGTGGGAGTGCTCAGCCCTGCCCACTGGAGATGTGAGTCGGAAAATGAAAAGAGCCCAGGAGTCAGCCGAGCGCCAGGAGCGGAGCTCATATAGGTATAGATCGGCAGATTTTTTACATAACATTATGGTCCCTAAAAAGTGTATAAAGTGACTGATCTGTCCACCACAATTTGGCAGTCCCGCTAAAAATCACTATTTTGTAGACGCAATAACTTTTGTGCAAACCAATCGTTATACGCTTATTGCAATTTTTCTTGCCACAAATATGTAGAAGAATACATATTGGCCTAAACGGATGAAGACATTTTTTTTGTGTATTTATTATAGCAAAAAGTAAAACATATAGTTTTTTTTCAATATTGTCAGTCTTTTCTTGTTTATAGCGCAAAAAATAAAACCTGCAGAGGTACACAAATACCACCAAAAGAAAGCTCTATTTGTGAGAAAAAAAGGACGTCAATTTTGTTTGGGTACAGCATCGCAGGACCCCGCAATTCTCAGTTAAAGCGAAGCAGTGCTGTATCGCAAAAAATTACCTGGTCATTAAGGGGGAAAATCTTCCGGTCCTTAAGGGGTTAATCAGATTGGTTACTGCAATACTAAAAAGAGGGTTTGATAAAGTAGGGCTCATGTTCCTGGAAAGGTAGAGGATCAAAGCATTCTCAGATATATTGAATGAGGACTCCTAAGTGAAATATCAAATGGGAATAACTTCATGGAAAAAGGGACCAAAAACGATCATGTTCCCGGTAGCAATAAATTATGTCATTTTTCTAGGGCAGTTTAAAAATGAAAGCAAGCATTTGTCACTGCTGTCTTCTGCACCAGTTTTTGTAAATGTTCTCATTTATTTAACACATCTCATCCTATGTGTTTTGTATCATTTACATGTTTATCACATATAAGGCATCCCTAATTGAGACACTTTATTGTACACACGTTGACATCTAAAATGTATTTTATCTAAAATGCATTCCCATTTTAAAACTGCAAATCATTCATTTTATTGCATCATTTGATATATTTATGCACAGGATCCCAAGAGCACCTTTTAGCGTTTAAAAGACATAATAAAAAATGTAAATAAATCGTGCAGAGAGTTTGGCATGCAGAAGGTAGAACTGTACTGCAGTCTCAGGTGCAATAGCAAAAAACCCACAGAAGATTGACTTTCTAAATTTCAGAATTATACAGAACTCTGTGGGGTATCTTCTATCTCAACTACAGCAACCCAATAGGGGATTAGCATGGATAGTCTCTCTCCTGTGAGTCACACAGCTAACAAATAAAGCCACAGTGCAGAGTGGGCAGACAGGAAACCACCAAAGCCAGAGCAGTGATTATGTACATGCTGTGCGAAATGTATTGAGCACTGAGCCAAAATGTTTGTGTGTGTCAGAGCAATCTTTTCACTGACCAGGACAGCTGTACTCACAGGGGGATCACCAATCAGCCTGCGAGGAACTGCTTCTGTCCTTCAACAGGCAATTAAAGTGAGTCCATTACAGCTCCCTTGGGGCACCAGGAGGGGACTGAGGGGAACTGCAAATGACATCGATGGAAAGGTCACAAACCTCAGGAGGATAGAAAGGTAGCTGTGCCTGGTGAAATGGAGTGGAAAGTAGTAGCTATTTGTCATCCACTAGCAATTCAAAGGGAGGGGGGGGGGTTCCTTTTCCAGACTGCTCATGAATTTAAATTTTTTTCCACTGTCTGAAGATGAGGTTATACAAGGCTCCTAACACCAAAGCTAAAACAAAAAAGATGATTTTGATCCAGACACAAAAAAAGTTCACACATTTTTCTGCTCCTTACATCTAGCTATAAAGACCTTTGTTTCCTTAATCCTGGCTTTGCCTGGCAGGTTGACAAACCTGACTGCGGTGTACAGATACTAATGGATCAAAACCGTGTCAGCTATTGCTCACGAAGGGCTGCTATTTATGTTTATCTTTTTGGCTTGCTGGGAACTTATCTTTCACGGTTATCTGGGACTGATAGCTAACATAATGCTGACACTGGTTAAAAAAAATGAACAGACATTTTATTTGAGGTGACAATTGATTACCAGAATATTATCTGCATTAGGACCCTAAAAGCGGGTACACATCGCCTGAACAATTGTTCGGTTTTCCTCGATGTTTCACAGCAAGTTGGAACCAAGGATAGAAATAATGTACGAAAGATCTCACACCACAAAGGCTGATTTTTCTTGTATGAAAACCGTACGAATACAGTACACATTAAACGAAAATCATTAGTTCTGTACATATAAGAGAAAAATGTTGGCGTTTGTCCATTCGGAATTTTTCGTTTGCAAAGTCAGAATCGGATGTCGAAAGTTGTGCCATTCCTCATTCGGAATTTTTCTTCCAATTTTCTGGATGTTTCACAGCAAGTTGGAACCAAGGATAGAAATAATGTACGAAAAATCTCGTATGACAAAGACTTTTTTTCACTTTTTATTCCTACTGATCGTGTGCAGTCTTGCACAGTCTTTCAAATCTGATTTTTTTTTGTATGAAGACCGTACGGAAACAGTACACATTAAATGAAAATCATTAGTTCTGTAGACATACAAGAAAAATGTTGGCGTTTGGCCCTTCGGAATTTTTCATCTGCAAGGTCAGAATCGGATGTCAAAAGTTGTGTACACACTATACAAAAATCAAACAACCGTGCCTCGTTCGGAATTTTTCTTCAAATTTGGCGACGTTTCACAGCAAGTCGGAACCAAGGATAATAATAATGTACAAAAAATATCGTACGCCAAAGGCTTTTTTTTGTTATTATTTCTTACTGGTCATGAGCAGTCTTTCGTATCTGATTTTTCTTGCATGAAAACTATATGAAAACAGTACACATTAAAAGAAAATCATTTGTTCTGTTCACATAAGAGAACATTTTTGCCATTTGTCCCTTAAGAAATTTTCATTTGCAAAGTCAGAATCGGATGTCTCAAGTTGTGTACACACTATACCAAAATCAAATGATCATGCCTCGTTCTGAATTTTTCTTCCAATTTTTGTTTAGTGTGCACCCCCTTTATGCAGGCCCATAGATTTTAGATAACAGGTGCCATCCAATCATCTAATGATGTCACTTGAGCCAGTATCTCCCCTAAACAGGAGTGCTCTAGCAGCATGAGCATTCCTAATCAGGGTAATATAGAAAGGATGAGGAGTTCCTTGCAGATAGTAAATGGCCATAGGAACACCATAATGATCAATTATTTTGTTCCTGAACAATGCTTGTTTGAGCCTGTTGTGCATCACACCACAGACATCAGAACAAAAGGTAAAATCTTGCTGCTGACTCATTTTAACACGGTTATTAGAATTGATCCTGTTTTAATAAAGAAACCAACTAAAAATGTATGTACAGTACGAAGTAGGCTACCATGACTGATCTTTCTGGTAACAGTTGCTTGCTTGGCACATGTGCCCATTCTTTTCATTCAGTCTGGATGGGAGAAGACATGAATATTACAAGCAGAACAGACATCAAAACTGTATGCAGATATATAGGTTTGTGTAATGTACAGTAACTTTGAATAGGAAATTGGAAGGAAAGCTGCATGCAAAGTATTTTAATTTAGGTTAACAATTTTGCTTGGTCTCACGTAAAGAATAATATCTTTAGAAAACACGTTGTTCCCTCCATTGCTAATCACATGATCACATCACAAGCTGAGGCATTTAAAAAAAATGAGAATTGGCTTATCTAAAACCTAATTCCCCTTCAGCAGTGGTCACAAGACCAAATGCTTGGGCTCAGAAGAATACTTTCTCTTTCAGCTCTGCCTTAAGCTGGCCATACGTGGATAAAAAGCTTGTCTGGTTTAGCAGGAACCAGTTGAATTTCAATCCATGTATGGGCAGGTTGGTTGTACAAAAGTTTATCTATTGATTGATTTCTGTACAGCCAGCCTGTCGGATTTTCTCCACTCGATCAGTGCCACTGGCTATAGCCAGTAGTGCTATTCAGTATATTCTGATGACGGGGAATTCTCCCCTTTGCCAGAATAAAATACCTCAGCGGGGAGGATTCTCCGATCCACCTATTGAGCGTGTGAATGAGGGTGTCAAGAAAGATGCATGCATGTGCGCCAGCGCATGGTTCCTGTAAGCCCTGTTCCTGGCCATTTAGCAGGTGTGCATGTGCGCATTGGCGCCAGGCAGGCTATTTAAATTGCACTAGTTTCTTGTGTCAGTACCCTTTGGTGTTTTACGTTCTTGAAGCATCTGTGTATCTGTTCCTGTATTGCTCTTCCATTGCCGACCTGACTTTGCCTGCATCGACCCCTGCCTTGACTCTACACTACGCTTCTGCCTTACCCTTCTGCTCATCTGCCTTGTTGTTACCGACCCCAGCCTGACTTCTGACTACACTTCTGCCTGCCACCTGTGTCTAATCTGCCTAATTCATAAATTAATTCTTCATCAGTTTAGGCCGATATATATTCTTCTACATATCTTAAAAAATCGCAATAAGCGTATATTGATTGGTTTACACAAAAGTTATAGTGTCTACTAAATAGGGGATACACTTATATCATTTTTATTTATTTTATTTTTTTACCAGTAATGCCAGCGATCTGCAATTTTTATCAGGACTGCAACATTGCGGCAGACAGATCGGACACTTTTGACACCACTGACATTTATACAGCGATCAGAGCAAAAAATTGCCACTGATTACTGTATAAATGTCACTGGCAGGGAAGGGATTAACACTAGGGGCGATCAAGGGGTTAACTGTGTTCCCTAGTGTGTTCTAACTGTAGGGGGGATGGGACTGCCTGGGGGAGGAGACCGATCTGTGTTCCTACTTAGTAGGAAAACACGATCGGTCCCTTCTCCCCTGAGAGAACCGGGATTTGTGTGTTTAAACACACATCCCTGTTCTCGTTCTGTCACGAGCGATTGCTCCAGGGACACGTGGCAGGCGGGCGTGCCTGCTATGACGTCTTAAAGGAGCGATGTATAGCTATGGCTATTTGCACAGCCGTGCCAACCTGCCACAGTATAACTGCGGTGGCTGGTCAGCTAGTGGTTAAAAATACACAATCTAATCTTTTCTCAGTGGAAAACAAAAACTCCTCTTTTATGTCATCCTTGGGGACAATGGAAATTTTCAGTGCATCCCCTGTGTATACATCTCTCTCAGCTGCCAAAATAAATACATCTTTGACAAGCTGCAGAGCCTTATCCACTGTCAAGGGAAGGTGCTCCACCTTCTGCATGTTCTTGTAGCCATTCTGATTGTCCAGAAAGGGCTGGAGCATGGCACTTGCAGAACCACCAGCTTTGTATGCATCTCTCTGATAGGATCCTACTGGATCAAAACTGTACATAGCACCTTTGCCTTGTTCATCTAGACCTCCAAAGAAATTGTATACATAATATGGAAAAAAGGCATCTTAAATATAGAATTGTGGAGAGCATTGCTGCAATTGCATTACTGGTCATGGTCTTGTTGTTTGAATGCTTATACATCTTACTTGGATGATGTATAAATATCAGTGTAAAGTATGAAAAGTTTTTTTTTTTTTTTGCTCTTTTAATTCTGTAAAAAGATTCTATAGCTGTAGGAGATCAAATGTATGTGCACATTAGCAATATAATAGTGAAATTTCTATTTATACAGATACATTTTTTTTTTAAATTAAAAAGTCCTTTTTGTTGACTCTGCTTAGACTGCACACAAAAATCTAATAATACACTTTATATTCTGAATTAGGAATGAGTTTCCATAATCAGGGTATGTCTGCATGTAATGTGATCTGCAAAAAGCTGGGGGACAAAAGTAGGGATCAACACTTACTATTTAGTACACAAATATCAAGTAGGTTTCCAATATATCTCTGTGTAGCATAATTCTCCCATGGGCTCATTTTACAAGGTTGCCTCTTTCCTCCTGGGGAGCATTTCTTGAATCTGAGCCCCTAATAGCATCCGTTAATTTTGTCTGGAGATAAGAGGAGCCTGGCTGTTTCTGCAAGTAATTTAATAGAAACTTGAATCTAATTTAATGGATCCTTTATGTCTCTGTCAGAGACTGTTAAAATGTATTGATGCAATATCTCATAGAAGTTAGTAAATACATTAATCTCTGGGGATCTTGTGATAACAGTTCTGTTATCAGCATGTGCAGTAGGTAGAACACCGCATGAAAACTGACTGATGCGATGCAATCAAAAATAAAGTGTGTTTGGTTTCACTCAGAAAATCAAATACATCTTTTTCCTACATTTGAAGGAATAAAAGATTATGCAGGGATGATTGATCAAAGAGGATTTTCTTATGGGTTCCTTGTTAATTTTTTATAATCTGTATAGCAGAATGTTACATATTTATTGTAGCTGTTGCCCATAACAACCAAACAGAAGTTTATTTTCATTTTCCAACCCGCACAGAATAAATAAAACAAATCTTACTTAAAGTGATTGTAAAGTCTTGTTTTTTTTCTGTTTTCTTTTTTTTTAAAATAAGCATTTTATACCTACCTCCTTTGTGCAGTTGGTTTTGCACAGAGCAGCCTGGGTCCTCCACTTCTCTGCTCCTGGCCCCTCCCTCCTATCAAGTGCCCCCACAGCAAGCAGCTTGCTATATAGGGGCACCTGAGTACAGTCACAGCTCCGTGTGCCCATTCAGACATGGAGCCCCGACCCAGCCCTGCCCCCTCTCTCCCCCGATTGGCTAACTGACTGACTGACAGCCACGGGAGCCAATGGCGCCACTGCTGTGTCTCAGGAGGAGAGTCTGGGATGGTTAAGACACTCATGGACATCGCTAGAGAGAGATGGGGCTCAGGTAAGTAATTAGGGGGTGCTGGGGAGGCTGCTATACACAGAAGGTTTTTTATATTCATGCATAGAATGCATGAACATAAAAAACTTCTACCTTTACAAATCCTTTAAGCCTGCCATATGTGGTTCAAAATTCTGCCAGTTTGGCAGGGACCAAACCAATTTTATTTAATGTATGGACAAGCTGGTTGTACAGAAGTCAATCTAGTGTTTAACTTCTCTATAATCAGCCTGTTGAATTTGTCCTGCTATATCCAGCAGTACTGATCACTGTATTCTGATTTTAATTACTTATAGAAGGGCCTCATCATTATGTGACAAACTAGTTCAGAGTGAGTTTAAAGGAGAAAGTACCAGTACAGTTAAATACAAGGGAACATTTCCTTGTGGCCATTGTGGCTATTGCCAGTACATGGATACACGTAAAAATATCATTTTGCCTAATGGAGAAACTTTCCGACCTGAACATTATGTCAATTGCCGCACTCCCGGGGTAGTATACTTAATATCCTGCCAATGAGGCTGTTATTATGTGGGTAAAACTAAATTAGAACTGTGGCGTTGTATATATTGTCACATGGTCAGCATAGAGCAGAAAGCTCCCTCCCTACTTTTTGGAAGACATAGCTCAGTAGTGTATGGGGAGGGTACACCTAAGGTGAGATTCCTGGCACTGGATCACATATAAATTAACCCAAGAGGGGGAGATTTCAATAAAGCAAAGCAAACTCAGATGGATTTTCCATCTAAAAGCCACAATGGCACCCGGCCTTAATAAGGCTTATAATTTCAAGCCGTATTTGCTAGGATTTGAGTCAGGAATCTGTGAATTGGATTTATGACCTAAAGTCCTCCTACATTCAATTGTATTTTTTTCATTTAGGCATTATCCTAATTGTATGCATGTAGTCTTAGCACATTCTTTATCCTTTAATGGATTTTGTCTATATAGGGCTCTATTATGCATTAATTTGCTGGATGTTGATATCTTCTGTTGTTGGTCTGCGATTGCATGTATCTCCACTAGAGGTCACCTGCCAATTGCTGTTGTTTTGCCTTTAGTATGTAAATGTCATTGGATTATGGATTCCCATGCTCCAGAAGCATTGTTCTGACCCTGATGGCCTGGAATGTTTATTGGCGCTTCTTGCCTCGCTGCCCGGCGTGCGTGGGTCCTTTGTCCTACCGCTTTTCATAGTGAAGTGGCTCTGGACTACTTCTGGCTTTGGGTTCCTTGACACTGTGTCATTGGTTCCCTCCCCCTGTGTTTTAGCTTGGAGTGCAGACGGTAGCCATACGCTCGTCGGTGGAGCGATGACATGGGACGTGACCCTGCCCCCCCGGGGCGGCTTGCGCCGTGCGTCATTGCATCGAAGGACTTAGTGGGGAAATCCGGAGGCTCCATGGAGCTCAGACATTCCCACTCAGGGACCAGCTGTCTCCCATGGCAATCATGATTGCCATTGGCTCAACTTTTTCACATACAGCCTTATCTACCTGCACCCAAGGCAATCATTAGATGTGCCTTGGAAGTGCATGGTGGAGGTTTGGTGTGTCTATACAAGCATTGCTAAAGGTATGTCATTACTTCTATATAGGATTTACAAGTTTTAAACTGCTGCTGAGTATGTCAGCGTAGCTTGGACGTTTCTATTTACCTATATTAGTTCATCCCTAAATTCTTATCCACACCTTTTGACTTATTTATACAGCTTTGCTGACCCACCATTAGCAGGGGTTCCTTGCTCCACAAGCTACGAGTCCTTTTAGCAAAGCATTGGGTGTCATACATTCCTGCTTACTGTGGGATTGGATCTCTGTTATGCTTCCCATGTGAAGGATTTACCATCATCTCCATTCTTTCCTTAGACACTTGCACATTTGCATGTGTGACTAAGTAAGTATAGCAGTACTATATTATATGTGAAGAGACCTGTATGTATACATTTACTGCTTATACTTTTTTGTTGAAGATTTTGTAAAAATGTATATACAATACTAATTGTACATTTTTTGTATTCTGCAGTATAGCAATATCATACCATTTTTGACATAAAAAACCTCTGAAGAAGGACTGAGGGCATAAGGTTTTCATACAGTTGAGATATGGGTACCATGTGCTTTGTTTTTATGAAGTCACCATAATTATACATTTTTCTATGTTTATTTGTACTTCAATAAAAATGATCTTTTTACATACATTAGGTCTGCCTATAATAGATCCAACAGGGGTCTCAAACCGTGCTTATAGCAGCAGGTTTTTTCATCTATTTCTTAACATAAATTACGTTTGTGCATCTCCAATGTGGGAATGTGTTTGCCCAGGTTAGCTACAGAGATCTCCCTATCTTTTGTTATTCCTTGTGGCCAACTGTGCATCCAGATCCCCTAGTTTATATAATAGATATACATTAAAACATTTAATCACATATCTTAGCAGCACTTTATATGTTTTCTGTAAAGTCAGGTTTTGCAAGTATGCAGAGCAAGAGCCATTTGTAAATCCATACTAATAAAACATATATCTATCTATCTATCTATCTATCTATCTATCTATCTATCTATCTATCTATCTATCTATCTATCTATCTATCTATCTATCTATCTATCTATCTATCTATCTATCTATCTATCTATCTATCTATCTATCTATCTATCTATCTATCTATCTATCTATCTATCTATCTATCTATCTATCTATCTATCTATCTATATATATATATATATATTTGTTTTAAAATAAATATTGCTTCAAATGTCCTTTTTATATTTCAGAATATGTTAACATTTTTGTTTCACTGTGAAAGTATTTTAAAATTCCTTATGGAAATAATGTGGTGTTAAAATAAAACATATCTGTTTTTCTATTTCCCTGGTTTGGAAAATCAGTTTTGATGTGTAGCTGCCACTTTATAAGCAAATGACTACACTTTCCAGAGCATTGTGTAAGTAAAGCCAACTTCAAAAACTCCCCTAAGACCCACAAGAGCAAAAAAAATTTCTACTAAATCAAAGTGTTTAATATGGAAGGAAAAGAGATGGTGCACTTCAAATTGGGAATGCAATAGACTCAGTGGGGAAATAAACGGACTTTTATGCCTAAAGTCACTGAATTATAGGGCATACATTTCCTTTCAAAAGCAGAAATGATCCAACAGTACAACTTTTTCCAAGCCAGATGTGCTTGTGTGTAGTTGAAATATTTAGGTCACAATAATACTAGAGGTTCAGCTAATTGCTATAATTCCCCTTGTCCTTGACAGGACATGATGTTAAATGTGAAAACTGGCTGTTTTCATTTGTTCCAGCATTCTGTGTGGGCTGAGCTGCTCAACAGATTGGCATATAGAGAATGTGACTTTCCTGCTCCTGAAGGCTGTGTGCCTAGACCAAGCCAAACCCAGAATCCTCTTATGTCTACTTCCTACTATGAGAGCTATCAGCTGGCTTCCAAAAGACCAGGTGGCCACTCAGCAGGCCTTATAAATAGGCTAAAACTTTCCACATGCCAAGCTAGAAACATTATCGTCCAACATAGACAGGGTCCTTTTTTTAGAAAATTAGAAAAATATAAATTTTTGCACGTTTAAAAGTACTTGTTTATAAAAGTTTCATTAAAAATCAAGTTCAAAAACTCTCTGACATACTTCAAACATTTGGTTTGTTGAACTTACTATGAACATATTTTGCTAGAAGAAGCCACAAAAACAGTTTTTGGCATTGTATTTGCCTAAAGAAAATATGATTTTTGTTGACATGGAACACATTTAAACATAGTGAAATGTCTGCCTACAAAGTATTTGTGTTTGCTGTTTCTCCATTTGTGATGAAGTTAGCTAAACCATACATTAGTAAAACTATATTTTAATACAAATGAATAGTCATTAGGCATACTTTTGTTTTATGTGAATAATTTTAACCACTTCAATGCAGGCCACTTTCCCCCCTTCCTACCCAAGCCAATTTTCAGCTTTCAGCACGGTCACTTTTTAAATGACAATTGTCATGCTACACTGTACCCAAACAACATTTTTAGCATTTTGTTCCCACAAATAGAGCTTTTTTTTGGTGGTATTTGATCACCTCTGGGGTTTTTAATTTTTGCTAAACAAATAAAAAAAGACAGAGAATTTTGAAAAAAAAAGTGATGGGCACTGATGATGGGCACTAATATGCAGCACTGATGGGCACTGATAGGTGCCACCTTTATGCAGCATTGAAGGGCATTGATAGGCGCCACTGATAGGCACTCATAGGTGGCACTGATGGGCACTGATAGAAGACACCATTGGGCACTGAAAAGCTGCACTGATGGGTATGGGTGGACACTGATAGGTGGCACTGATGGACACTGATGGGTGGCACTGATGGACACTGATAGATGGCACTGATGGGCATCCCTAAGGAGGCACTGGCAGGCATTACTGATGGGCACTGATTGGCATCATTTGTGGGCACAGCTTGGCATCCCTGGTGGCCATGGGTGGCATACCTGGCGGTCATCAGTGGTGGGCATCCTTGGTGGTCTTGGTGGCATCCCTTGTGGTCCTATGTGGGCATCCTGGGGAGGGGGATGTACTAATAATAAATCAGCATAGACCCCCCTGTCAGGAGAGCAGCCAATTGGCTTGCCTCTACTCGCATCTGTCAGACGTGATCGAGGAAAAGCCGATACACAGCTCTTCCTGTTTGCACTGTGATCAGCTGTGATTGGACACATCTGATCACATGGTAAAGAGCCTCTGTTTGAGGGTCTTTACCAAGATCGGTGTTGCGGTGTGTCAGACTGACACACCGCACCACCGATCACCACGCTGCGCGCCGGCTCGTTATACTGAAAGACATCACATGACGTCCAGTCAGGATAATGGAACCACCGCCTAGCTGTCATTTTGCTATAGGCCGGGAGGGAAGTGGTTAAAAAAATGCATTGGTTTTATATAAATTTTTAAATTCCATATTATTTCATTATGAAAACTGAGGATTAGATTCCTGCTTTGCAGGGCCACACAGTGACTGTATTTTATTGTCCACAATTTCACAATGTAACTTTATGGGCTAGCTTATATTGTATTGATTGAAGTGAAATACAGAGCTCCCTCTTGTGGCTCATCTACAAATATTAATATTTACACACTAACAAAAATATGGAAGAGAAAGTATAAAACTGTGAAAATTATTTTAAAGTGGTTGCAAACCCTTACATGCACTCCATGAAGTGACTAGCCTCAGGTGATACACAGAGATTAAACAAATCTTCCTACATAATTTGTATCTGTTTACCTGCGGTCTTCTACAGCTGTTCAAAGTCCAGAATTTATACAGCTTGTCTGAGCTTCCAGAAAGCAGGAAGTGTGTAGCTGAAATTACACTCGGCGGAGCTCGGCGAGGAGAGCTCTGGGAGCTGATTGGAGGGATGGGATAGACTTCCCTTCATACAGCACACAGGAACAGAGCTGAGTTGGTTACAGGCTGTGTGCTGGAGATCCCTACCCTGTCAACTTTTTAGCTCTTGGTGTCAGGAAAACCTGCCAGAAGTGACTCCTACAGCGAGGCAGCAGACAGAAATGACACTTAGTGCTCTGGATTGAGACAAGTACAGATTATAGAGGGGTATGCTTTGTTCATATTTCATGTCTGAGGTTTACAACCACTTTAGGGTAAATTTTAAAATAATTCAAAATATACAGTCACAGAAAATGTACTGATATTTCTTAAAATTATAAGTTAATACTTGTACCATGCTCCTTTTATAGGAATTACACACTTTGCAAACTTGCTTTAAGTAGTTCTACTTAGGAATACATTTGTTCAGTAGACAAGGTGTGAATTTTTTTTAACTGCATTCATATTCAATAATGTGGACATTACTATATGATTTGTCACAAATTGTAATGTATGTAAATGTGTGCTGCCTACACGTGTTTTCGGTGTGTGTCGGTTTAGTTGTAATGGGCCTCAATGAACATCAATGTACCAAACAATGCACATGACCCATACTGTGGAACAATAGAAAATAATGAGTCATGTGAATTTTCTGGTGTGTTAAGGAACCATAAGCAACTGGTTGTCACATGCACAGCAACATACCTCAATGCTTTAGGCAACACATTTGGTAATATACATGCATAGTTTGGACTGGGCTCTAACTCGTTAACTTGAACAGGCTTATTTTCAAACTTTTTCTTTTTCTTTCACACTGGGCTTGGTGAACAAGAACTCTCCTTATTTGTAAGTTTTGCATTAAACTTCATAAAATATGTCCATACCTCTGAGTCCATGCTACCACACAATATGAAAAAGAGAGTGGCGGCTTTAAATGAAAATGAGGCATGAATATTTTTTTGTCCATTTGTACACATAGGGATTTTAGGCTGGGCCATAATTAAAGTGGTACTAAACCCAGATATGTACTCCTTCTTGTATAGGTAAGGCACACCAGCAATTGTATACTCACATACATACTGTATATTATAATATAGAGATTGAAAACAGCAGTGTTTTTATTGTCAACACTACGATGAAGCTCAGTCCTGGTCCTGAAGCACCTGGACATTGACTTCAAGCATAGAGTGCTGTGGCTACCCTTGGAACTAAATATATAAGTGATAAGTGATTTATAAGTGATCAAATAACCTCTGTTCTCAGCTGCATTGGGGCTTGGAGAGGTGGAGGTGGAAAAGCAGCAGTACACTGATTTTCTCAGCACATGACTGTGTAGGGGGCATGTCAGCACAAGTCTGATCATTGAAGGACAGGCGGGCTGAGCTCCTAGCACAGCCAGACAACTGATTAGCCTGGGATGAATGTGTTCTCAAGCCTAGCCTGGTCAGTTTGAAATAGGAAAGCAGAGCAACTGACAGGAACACCAGGGATTTCACACAAGGATAGAAATACAATGAGAACAGGATAATTTTTAACATGAGTACATGGTACAATAGGTACATATCAGGAATATGAAATGTTGGGGTAACATATTTCTTCCTCTTAGGTCTATCTTTGGTATATTTTGATAAGAAGCGTTGTTGTTTTGTAAAAAAAAAAAAAATGGCGGGATTGGAAGGGATTATGGGAAAATTTGAGATTTTGGGGTTGATATACTAAAAGCAAATAGGCTGCTTGTTTTGAAATGGTGAAGCTCTTGCACATGATTGGGTACTTATTGAAGTAAACAGCCTATTTTGTGTTTATCAAACCAACCCCCTAAATTTCAGATGTATATATCATTGCACCTACTTACATCCAGATATCTTGTTTGGTTTGGTTTGCATTTGGTGGTAAATGGTAGTGGATATATCCTAATGTTTTATTATCAAATAGTATAAAATATGATTTTTGAAATTTAGCGGTATATTTCTTGCTATTACCATATACTACTACCAAAGAACAACCCGAACATATTCTCCTACTTCTGACGATTGCAGTGATACCACATATGTATATTTTATTTCTTTTTTTTGTACCCATGGTAGGGCCCAGAAACAATAGTGAGCATTTAGCTTTTTTTTTCCCAACCTAAAACACGCTGACCCTGGCCTTTGACCCTGATCTTTCACCCTGAGGTGGGGGGGGGCGCAGGAGCCAAGCAGAGCCGAACGTCGCCGATCGGCGACATTCGGAAATGCATGGAAAGGCCCGAGTACAGCACAGCTGACCTTGACAAATCTCGGGTAGGAAGTCTTTCCGAGGTTTGTCGAGGTCATCCGAAGTGTCCTCGGGCCTTTTCGTTCGTTTCCGAGGCTCATTGAAGTCAATGCGGAACTAATTATTTCAGTTTCCATTGACTTCAATGGGAAAACTCGCTTTGATATGCGAGTACTTTGGATTACGAGCATGCTCCTAGAATGGATTATGCTCGTAATCCGAGATTCCACTGTACTGTATATATGTAACATGGCATATATGCAACATGGTAATAGACTAAGAAAAAAAATACCATTTAGCACATTTAAACCACTAATTTCATATCCGTGCAGTGTTTGGAACACCCTTAGCTCATATAAACACATTTCTGCGATTGTGTATGCTTTACAATTTGTATTAGAACATAAAACAAAATAAATCTCCACTCCCCTATTATTCTTACCTAATTAAAAAAATAATAATTATAAATGTAAAGATACCTCATTCTAGCTGGTCTAATCCATTTACCTAACAAAAGCATTGCCCTGCAGAGTTTTATTGCAATACTTGAATGATATTTAACCTATCTATAACTTTGCAGTCATTAAATCTGGTGAGTTTTTGGTATCTGCCAGAGATATAACACAGAAATGTGGTTTGAAACCAATCGTGAAATGTTAAAGTATATTTCATGCAGTTGGCACTCTGGCACTTGAATGGAATGAGTTAAACTTTACATTGGAAGAGCACATCAGTGCATACATCACTCTTGTCTCTATGCCCCTTAAACATATGATCTCCAACTTAAATCTATGCTATTCATCTCGCGGCTGCGGAACAAATTGCACAAAAGTCCTGTATTTCTTCTGGTCTGTTTCAGGTCCAAATTCAGCCAAAAATTCCAACAGAAATTGGACCTGAAACAGTGAACAAGGACGCACTGAACCCCTGCTGCCTCTCCGCATTGACATGTGAACCCAGCCTTACTTGTCCATAAGAACATTTCAGTCACAGAAGAGAATCGGTACAAAGTACAGGTCTCACGAGTAGGAGAAAGGGGATGGGATCAAATAATTAAAGACAACAGTTTTCGGGTAAATTAAACACTTGACTCACATACTCCATTCACATTTGTTAGGTTAGTTAAGTTTGCCCTTTAATAAGCATATGTCAAATATAAACGCACACTAAAATACTGTTCTGTACCAGTTATACTGTAATGCCTTGAAATAAACCTTATACTGTATAAGCATAGTGTGCCAAATTTATCATAGGCAGATTTTCTTCTCTCAGACTTGATAGTTATTTTGTTCATTAACAGATGTCAGAAACATCTGCAGCCTCTTGTTCATGCCAGTAATGATAGTTGTTTTCTCCCCTGTTGCATCCTTCTAATTTTCCAACAAACTCCAGAATTGTAGAAAGTAGCCCAATTTTTTGGAATGCTAAAAATCTTTACTAAAATGTTTTTTTTAATACTCAAAATACTCAAAATAATCAACTGCAGTTGAAGGGGAAAATTGTTAGAAGATGTTTTGCATTTGTCTTGCAGAAAAATAACTTTTCCCTGTCTCCTAGCAATATTTTCTAGTGTGCACCACGTCTGGCACATGCGCATTGCAGTGTACACTCCCATGTGCAAAATGCGAAGAATGGAGCCAGGTCCCAGACAATGTAATTCCTGTGTACGGGAGTTATATTGTCAATGGTTGCCCAGTGACTGAAGGAGAGTGTCAGGGGCATATGGAGTGTCAAGGAACAGCAAAGGACAGCTGTGATTTGTCAACACAACACAATGGAGTGCACACCAGCTAAAAGTTGAACTTCTTTAGTAATAGCAATCCATAAAGCATGCATAGAGCATTAAAGAGACCTCTAGATGTATTTTTCTTGCTTTGTATTTGCTTTATACCTTGTTATAAATCAGTGGTGTACCCTCCATTTATTCACAAAGCTCACTTCACACTCGGATGCTGCCCTGTCGTCTGATCTGCATTCACTCCTGTCATTTGCTGATGCAGGTCAAAGGATATATGTGTAAGACTGGGAGTCATTTAGTCTGGGATTAGTGACCATATTGGGTCTAGTTTCTCAATGCTGCTTGAACAACATAGCCTGCAATGTATATAGAGATAGCAGCCCCAAAACCAAGGAATTAACTTCAAATGAGCTACCAACTGCAAGGGAGACCCAAACCCAAGTATAGGCTCAGTGTGAGGGCAATAGTGGGCACACCTGAGACTTTGGGGAATAAAATTAGGTCTGTGTTTACCGTTTCTTCCTGACCTATGTCCTGCCCATTCTGTACTATTAACTGCCTCTTTTCTACTGAAAGTAACCACCATCAATTGCCCCCTTCTGTAACGCCTGCCCCCAGCATCAATTTCCCCCTCTGTACGGCCTATTCCTGCCATAAACGGTTCCCTTTGTGCTGCCTGTCCCCACTAGCAACTGCCCCCTTCTGTACTGCCTGTCTCCACCATCAACTGCTCCCTCTCTATTACCTGTCCCCACCATAAATTGTCCCCCTCTGTACTACCTTCCCCACTGTCATCTTACTGCTCTGTAATGCACTGTAATGTTCCCACCATAAATCCCCCCTGATTTTTTCTCTCCCACTGACACAGTCCTTCTAGTGATACATTCTATTGATACCTCAAACACAGGGATGTTTTCCCTTCCAGTGATACCACCAACAAAGGCGGCCATGTTTTTCTTTCCCCTGACACAGATACCGAGATATTTTTTCTATCAAGTGACACCACTGATGCAGGGACATTTTTTTCCATCTCACTGACATGAATATAGAGACAATGTTTCCATCCAGTGACACCACCAAGTAGGGGCATTTTTCCATCACCACTGTTAGCAGTATTTTTGTGGGTACAAGGTCTGCATCATATGTGTACAGTTGTATACGGTGAATAGGCACAGAATCTTTTTAATCATCTGCTTCAAGCCAATCACACTGTTAAGCCTCATGCACACGATAGGACTTTGTACAAACTTTCCCTTGGATTTTTGTACAAAGGGCGTTGGCCGTAAGTTTGTATTGCATACACACGGCAGAACTTTTTCAGCCAACTTTCACCAAATCACGTGGTTTTTCAGCTCTTTACCACCACCCTTTGGTCAACTTCTGTATTGTTGTCTGATATTGTGTCAATCTCGCCGTTTTTATCGGCGAGATTGACACCTTGCGAGCCGGGTTCACACTAGTGCGGCTCGTGTTTGGTATGAATCTTGAGGGGGAACTCCACACCAAATTTTAAATAAAAAAAAGGCATGGGTTCCCCTCCAGGGGCATACCAGGCCCTTAGGTCTGGTATGGATTTTAAGGGGAACCCCTACATCGAAAAAACGGTGTGGGGGTCCCCCCAAGATCCATACCAGACCCTTATCCGAGCACGCAGCCAGGCCGATCAGGAAAGGGGGTGAGGATGAGCGAGCGCCCCCTCTCCTGAACTGTACCAGGCTGCATGCCCTCAACATGGGGGGTGGGTACTTTGGGGGAGGGGGGCACCCTGCGGCCCCCCCACTCCAAAGCACCTTGTCCCCATGTTGATGAGTACAAGGATCTCTTCCCGACAACCCTGGCCGTTGGTTGTCGGGGTCTGCGGGTGGGGGCTTATCGGAATCCGGGAGTCCCCTTTAATAAGGGGGCCCCAGATCCCGGACCCCACCCTATGTGAATGAGTATGGGGTACCTCTGACCCCTACCCATTCACTTAGGGAAAAAAGTGTCAATAAAAAAACACTACACAGGTTTTTATAGTAATTTATTAGACAGCGCCGGGGGTCTTATTCTGACTTCGGGGTTTTCTTCCGACTTCGGGGGTCCTCTTCCGACTTCACCGCTCTCTCCAGCTCTGACCTGTCCGGTTCTTCTCCCGTTCTCCGGCCTCTTCTCCTGGTGTTCGACCTCTTCTCCCGGTGTCCGGTTCTTCTGCCGACTCCTCCGCTATCTTCTGCCGCTCTTTTGCTAGCGGTGGCCCGGACTTCTACGTTGTCTTCTTCCCTCTTCTTTTCTTCCTATATAAGTCATTGCGGAGCACTCACACACCATTACAGCGGGAGAGAGCATCGTGTCAACATCGGAAGAAAAGAAGAGGGAAGAAGACAATGTAGAAGACCGGGCCACCGCTAACAAAAGAGCAGCAGAAGATAGAGGAGGAGCCGGCAGAAGAACAGGACACTGGGAGAAGAGGCCAGAGAGAGGCCAGAGAGAGTGGAAAAGAACCAGACACCAGGAGAAGACACCGGAGAGAGCGGAGAAGAATCGGACACCGGGAGAAGAGGCCAGAAAGAGCGGAGAAGAACCGGACACCAGGAGAAGACGCCGGAGAAAGCAGAGAAGAACTGGACACCGTGAGAAGAGGTCGGAGAGACCCCCAAATTCGGAAGAAGACCCCCAAAGTCAGAAGATGACCCAGGAGCTGCCTAATAAATTACTTTAAAAACCTGTGTAGTGTGTTTTTTTTATTGACACTTTTTTTCCCTAGGTGAATGGGTAGGGGTACGATGTACCCCATACTCATTTACATAGGGTGGGGGGCCGGGATCTGGGGGCCCCCTTATTAAAGGGGGCTCCCAGATTCCGATAAGCCCCTCGCCCGCAGACCCCGACAACCAACAGCCAGGGTTGTCTGGAAGAAGCCCTTGTCCTCATCAACATGGGGACAAGGTGCTTTGGGGGGCCGCAGGGCGCCCCCTCCCGCAAAGCACCCACCCACATGTTGAGGGCATGCGGCCTGGTATGGTTTGGGGGGGCGCTTGCTTGTCCCCACCCCCTTTCCTGAATGGCCGGGCTGCGTGCTCGGATAAGGGTCTGGTGTGGATTTTAGGGGGCCCCACTCCGTTTTTTGGCGTAGGGGTTCCCCTTATAATCCATACCAGACCGAAGGGCCTGGTATTTCCCCCAGAGGGGAACTCCCTCTCACGCCCGCCACAGTAGGAAAATTTGTTTTTCCTATTGCAGCCAGCGTGAGATGTACAGTACCCTGTCACTGAGAATCAGCACGATGGGATCACGCTGGAAACATTCTCGCGGCTGCATACAAAAGTTTGTACAAAAGTCCGATGGTTTTGTGTACACACAATCTGACTTTGCTCCATCGGACTTTTGTTGCCGGAATGTTTGTTCGTTCACACAGCCAACAAAAGTCCGATGGAAACAAGTTTGTCCGATGGAAAAAGTTTGTCCGATGGAATGTACACACGGTCGGATGTTGCTCCAAAACAGCTAATTTGCATGTTTGTTGTCAAAAAGTCTGATCGTGTGTACAGGCCTCTACATGCAATCCTGCCATACCCACCAATTTGACTTCTTGGCTCTAAGACCAGGCAGATTACCTGGGTATTGTTAATGTTTTCATACTGTTTAAATATTGATTGAAATGAACATGTATACAGGAAGGAGAAGGTAGCCCAACTCATGATCTTGCAAACAGGTCCCCTAAATTCAGAACATTCGCTAAATATCAATAAGGAAGTCACCCATTCATTGTGCACACATTCTCAGCAATGAGCTGGGCATGCACCCAGCATAAATGTGGGTATGAGAGGGGGAAGCTAGAGTGTTTTTTGTGCATTTTTACTTTTAATCTATCAACATGTGAGGAGAGAAAATAGCCAGGTGAGTCTACCATAATGTGGTGCACTATGACAGGATCATAGCATCAACAGTTTAATTTCTGCTTTAACCACTTTAGCCCCAGAAGTTTTTACACTTTTTTACTTTTTTACTTTTTACAATTTGGCACTGTGTTGCTTTAACTGAGAATTGTGCGGTCGTTCGACACTGTACCCAAACAAAATTTGAGTACTTTTTTTCCCACAATTTAGAGCTTTCTTTTGGTGGTATTTGATCACCTCTGCGGTTTTTAGTTTTTTGGCTATAAACAAAAAAAAGCAACAATTTTGAAAAAAAAAACAATATTTTTTACTTTTTGCTATAATAAATATCCCCAAAATGTTTTTAAAAAAAACTAATTTCTTCATCAGTTTAAGCCAATATATATTCTATATAATATATATTCTTCTACATATTTTTGGTAAAAAAATCACAATAAGCGTATATTGATTGGTTTGTGCAAAAGTAATAGTGTCTGCAAACTATGGAAAAGATTTATGCCATTTTTATGGCATTTTTATTATTTTATTTTTTTTACTAGTAATGGCTGTGATCTGTGATTTTTAGTGGTACTGTGACAAGGACAGATCAGAGACTTTTGACACTTTTTCGGGACCATTGGCATTTATACATCGATCAGTGCTAAAAAATGCACTGATTACTGTGTAAATGTCACTGGCAGGGAAGGGGTTAACACTAGGGGGCGATCAAGGGGTTAATTGTGTGTTCCCTCAGCATGTTCTAACTGTGTGGGGATGTGAGTGACTAGGAGTGACTAGGAGAGGAGACATATTGTTTTTCCTACTTAGTAGGAACAAATGATATGGCTCCTCTCCGCTGACAGGACAGGGATTTGTGTGCTTATACACACAAATCCCTGTGCTAGCACTCGTGCACGCGATCGCCGGCCGCATGCATTGTGTCCCCCGCCATGCAACAGGCGTGCGTGTGCCTCTGGTAGCCAAAAAAGGGTAGGATGTACCCGTACGGGATTTCGCCCAGGGGCCATTATGCTGCAGTATATCTGCGTGACATGGGAACCGGTTAAATAATATTTTTTTTTATAATTAAATTTTTTTTTTTAATTAATCTTAATAGCAAAAAAAAGAACAGCAGACATAGAAGATGTACTTTAATTAATCAGATAAGACTTGTATGCATAAAAAAACATAAAAAATATACAAGCAATGCCAGCTACATGACTTTTGGAAGCTTTAACCTGTCATCTGAAAAATGCCAGATAAGATGCATTACGTAACTGCCCTATGTTTACCATTTTTTGAAGATTATCCAGTAAAGAACAGAAAATATTATGTTATAATTGCACATATCATCATTCAAACAAACCACATACTCTCCATGAAGTTCTACCTCATATACCCCTAGAGCTTAGGGAATGACCTTGAGTGGCACAGCATTAGCATAAATAAATAAATAAATAAATAATATGCTATATTCTTTTAATAAAATACAGAATTAATTTAAAGCCCCATCTTCTGGGTACCACCTCGGCCTGTGTGAACCATTGTGGCCATACCTCCAGTAGAACAGGTGGGTGGAATCAAATATAGCTGGCTGCGCATTCAGTAACTCTGATTTGCACAGGCTTTCACATCAGAAGGCTGGCTAACAGGCAGGGCCAGATTGGGAATAAAAAACAGCCTTGGTAAAAATGTCATACCAGACCCATAGCATTATTATACCAGCCCAACATCATAACGTAATTATTTTCTTGTTCATGAAAGGGAAAACCATGCAATTTAAAGCACATTTGAAGAGTGTATTATATATAGAAAATACAGATATGAAAGCTCGTAGGGCTTTATATATATATATATATATATAAAAGCAAATTCCAGTTAAAAGTGGTAAAAGTGGTCAATCATCAAGGAGGGCACCAGAGACTCTGGGAATGTAGGGGGGACTCTGGTGACCAGAGACCACCTTCCACAGCAAGAATACATTAAGGTAAGGGGGTGGGGTTACTGATATAAGGGGGAAACCTTTAAATCAGTGCCCCCTTACATTACTGTATTCACTCCCCCCTTACATCAGTGCCCCCCCTCAGACTGGCCTGGTGGCACAGTCACTGACCTCCTCTCAGGTGCACCGTGCAGGGCTCAGTCAGTTGGCTCCAGCTTGGTGGCTCTGGTTTTATCCTGTAGTCTCCTCTCCACAGTCCACATGTCTGACTTCTCCCATGACCCCCATCCTAGCAGCACTCCCACTCTTGACTCCTCTGTAGGCTCCCACCCAGAGACTGCAGACATGATATAAGACAAGAGATGGTCAGAGACTGCAGACATGATACAAGGGGTGGTCAGAGACTACGGACATGATACAACAGATGGTCAGAGACTGCGGACATGATACAAGAGATGGCCAGAGACTGCAGACCCGGTACAAGAGATCAATGCAGCCTCACCAGTGCCCATCAAATGCAGCCTCACTGTGCCCAACAATGCAGCCTCACTGTGCCCATCAACACAGCCCCACTATGCAGCCCCACTGTGCCCATCAATGCAGCCTCACTATGCTCATCAAATTCAGCTTTACGGTGCCCATGAATTCAGCCTCACTGTGATCATCAATGCAGCCTTACTGTGCCCATCAAATGCAGCGTCACTGTGCCCAGCAATGCAGCCTCCCTGTGCCCAACAATGCAGCATCATTGTGCCCAACAATGGAGCCTCACTGTGCCCATCAAATGCAGCTTTATGGTGCCCATGAATGCAGCCTTACTGTCCCCATCAATACAGCTTTACAGTGCCCATGAATGCAGCCTCACTGTGCCCATGAATGCAGCCTCACTGTGCCCATCATTGCAGCCTAACTGTGCCCATCATTGCAGCCTCATTGTGCCAATCATTGCAGCCTAACTGTGCCCATCATTGCAGCCTCACTATGCCCATCATTGCAGCCTCAATTTGCCCATCATTGCAGCCTAACTGTGCCCATCAATGCAGCTTTATGGTGCTCATGAATGCAGCCTTACTGTGCCCATCAATGCAGCCTCGCTGTGCCCATCATCGCAGCCTCACTGTGCCCATCAATGCAGCCTCGCTGTGCCCATCATCGCAGCCTCACTGTGCCCATCAAATGCAGCTTTACAGTGCCCATGAATGCAGCCTCACTGTGCCCGTGAATGCAGCCTCACTGTGCCCATCATTGCAGCCTAACTGTGCCCATCATTGCAGCCTCATTGTGCCAATCATTGCAGCCTCACTGTGCCCAGCAATGCAGCCTCACGGTGCCCATCAAATGCAGCTTTATGGTGCCCATCATTGCAGCCTCACTATGCCCATCATTGCAGCCTCACCATTGCCTGCCCTGGATCTGTTTGTGTTGTTGGCGACACTGTAACAAGGTCCACCCCCCTAAACCGTCTCATGTGATAGTAGATTAAATCAGTGTTCTGCCTATCACACAAGATGGTCTAGGAGGGGCGGGACCTTGTTACAGTGCCACTGACAACACATACAGACCCAGCTCTGTGATACACAGCTCTCCGGCTGTGTGTGACAAACTAGTGGAGGAGGCGGGAGGGGAACGCTGCAGCCAGCCACAGATCAAAGCAGCCCCAGGGTGGGCGGCCTACCGTGAAATTTCCCGATATCCCAGTAAGCCAGTTCGGCCCTGCTAACAGGTGATACAATACAGGACATAGAGTATGTCTCACAGGTCACAACTACACAGCTTCATTGAAAGCAACATCTACCCGACAAGCAGGTGACATGTCCCTACAGCTACTGTATGTTCAGCCTCAGTTATGACCAACCTGATCATTTCATTAGGGTAACAGCTCAATTAAGAATTCACAAATGTCACTTTGGCATGTTTGCAATTGTAACCTACAAAATCTGAGTCCCAATCCAAAGAAACTCATCTCACTTTTATCTTATAATACATAAACAGTAGGAAAAAAGGAATCATGTTTGTTTATATTCATATCGTGAAAACAAGTAGATGCCTCGCATGCATATAAAACAGGAAAATAAAAAGTGGGGTTATAGTAGTTTTAATAATGAGTGATGAATGTAGAAAGCAATAGCCTACTGCAAAATTGGATTGTAAAGGTTCCATCATTTATAACCCAGCTGTGGTGTCAACTACTCTAGACAGAGATAATGTAATATGAAATTTGACAGGAAACATTATGAAGCTAAAAATCCTTCATTAATCAATAAAAGGTTGAATGTGAATGTCAGTATGAACCTGTATATCAACTATCCAGTTTATGAGTGGTTAGATTAGTTGAGTGCTGGACCGGAAAGGCAGACCTTTGAGTTTAATTCCCTTAGAGTCTGTTCCATTAAAAAAGCCTAATGGTAATATGCATTGCTTTTATTCTTCCTCCTTAGCAATTTAATGTATATCATAAAGTGCATACATTGTGTATCTTTTCAGATAATACTGTATACTATAGAGTCAAGGCCTTCTGTGAGTTTATTTGAAGCATTGGGCAAGGTCATGGTTTGTCATTGATTTTACATACATTATCCCTTTATAAATGCCTCTTCAAAATAGCTTACATGAGTAGATTCATTGTTTACAATGTGGCATTGTATGTATGATGTTTTTGTATTGTTAGTTTCTCATACTACGGCAGAATGTAACAATCAACATTTAATATTTTTTTTACATCCTGAAATCAAGCAACTATAACAAAAATATATTTAATAAAAATCAGTACATGGTCTGTTATAAACGTTCAAAGCAGTCAAACACCTTTTTAAGACTTACGGTAGTTATGTAGGGATATACAACATACTGTATTAGCGCCATCCCACATTTATGCAGACAATGGCGGTACAGGCTTATATCTAAATTTCAGTAGATAATGTACCTCTAACAAGTGCTCTGAACTAAGTACAAAGTTGACAAATAAAAATATTAAATCAAATTAAATTAATAAAAATATTAATAAATAAAGTGTACCTGTTCTCTGAAACACCTTAAGCAGCTATTTTATTAAAAAAGAAAGCTGTAGGTACAGAGCAGGAGTCAGAAACTGATCACATGGCACCATAGCTAAGCACCAAAATCTTTGAGTAATCAACAGGAAATGAAGGGGAGCAAAATATTTAGCAGCCTCATGCCTTCTTTCAGGATACTGGCAGTACAGACAGGTTCAGGTTTGTTCTTTGTTTTAGAGTGCCCAATAGTCTGGGAAACATGGAGAATCTATGATTCAAATCCAAATTTATCTAAAAAGCTGGAGCCTTGGCCCCACTCCTTCTACATTTTATAGGTAAAAGCATGTTGTGACATTGGGGATTGTTCAGCTCAGTGATAGATACGTTTTTCTGTAGTGAGTCTACATCAGACAGGCATTTATAGTTAAGGGCCTGGTAGTCCACGTTTATTAAATGAACAAAAAAACAAAACAGTCCATAAATCCACTAAGGAATCCCATGCAGGGGTTTACACGTCATTCAAACAAAACTGAAAATGCAAGCCCACCTGGCTACTCTTTGACAGCACTGCTGTTATAGGTACTGGTAACTCAAACCAACAGATCTTCCAGGCCCACGGTCTTAAGTGCACACAACTTTGTGCTCCTTAAAGCTTCAAGCCCCTCAATGCACACACCTTCTGGCTCCTTGGATGCACACAGCTTTGAAGCCCTTCAACACACACAGCTTCTGGCTTCTTGGATGAACACAGCTTTGAAGCCCTTTAACGCACACAGCTTTGAGCTTCTTAATGCACACAGCATCTATCCTCACACAGAGACACTCACTAGCAGCCACTACTCCAACTCCACCTTCCTTCTTCTTCTGCTCTCACCAGCCCCTCGTTATATGGGCTGTGTGCACCTGGGCACACACCCTGCTGGCTGCCCACAAGACTCAGACACAGGGTAGGAAATTCCTGTCCCACCCAAGACTCTGAAGGATCTCCAAACTACAGAGCCCCTTCCAGAAATAGCAAGATCTGGAGAAAACTACCAGAGCAGTTTTCTCTGTTTCAAATCTACGCTCTGTAGCACTGCAATCTGCAGATATGCAGACTCTGTGTCCACTTTAACCCCATTTTCATAGGGACAGAGCCTTGCTCTGCCACATAGTCTATAATAGTGATGGGTCAGTGGAGTGGGAGAAAAAATTACTAAGCACTGACTTCCAAGTTGAACTTTGCATCACAAAGCATCCTAGGCTCAGGGCTTCAGAGACACTGCATGACATTGTTTAATGGAGTCTGTAATGCAGGCAGGCAGAAGGTGTCTGCTCTTTACACCACTCTCCTCACTTGGCACCCAATCCACCTCTTCAGTCCTCAGAAAAAGCTTTATATGGGATTACATGGGCAATCTCAACTTTATCCCAAGATTCATAAACAGCGCATGTTCTGCCAAATGAAAGGCTGACCACTGTAACCTGGGTGGCATGGGGTATGCAAGGTAAATTTTTAAAGTCTGTAGGATTTTAGGCAAGCTCTACAGGGTAAGACCAAGCACCTTATGCATGCTTTACAATTCTGTGTTAGTTTTATTAGGTGTATACTGTATCTATACAGAGTCATTTTTACAATACAGCATTTTTTTTCTTAGATAGAATTTTTATGTAGACAATTTTTCTTTATACACCAATGATGTTTTTGCTTATATTGAAATCAAACGATAATAATTTATTTACCTAAAAATGTGCATGTGGGATACTGACCTAATATAATACATGCTGGAACAAACAGAAGGAACACAAAAAAGACAGTAACAGTATTATTTTTCTTACAGCTTCAAAGCTCCACACAAGCCCTGAAAATTGCTTTCATTTAATCCGTTGACGGAAACAACATGGCTGAAAAGATTTAGCAACAACATTTATCAGTCCAAACAATACCACTAAGAGAAAACAAATTTCTTTTCCAATTTAATAAATTCCATATGCTTCTGGCAAGCTGCTCTTCTGCTGTGTACCTACCCATTTAGCAATCTATTTCTCACACAAGAAAATTGGACATATGCTTACTGTCACTGTAAGCGTATTGTTCAGTGAATTTTTGGAAATCTTTTTAAACAGCGTCTCAGTTGCAGAATGCAATTTGCTCTGTAAAATACAGACTTCAAGTGAATTTGGGAAATGATACGGTGCCAGATTTAGAACAGAGTACATGACACCTAAAATGGATGTCAGAACTCTGAAAGTACCATGGCTGTCAGAGATATCCTTTTGGTATTTGTTATCCTACATGTTAACTATAAAACACAGAAATCAAGGTAGCCTAATTATATCAGTTATAGCTCTAAGTAGAAGTTATCACTGTACTCACCACTGTAGTTTATTACAGGGTCCCTTTATTCATTCTTTGTTCAAACCATACTGAGATGCAGTTAACAATTTGCCATTGTGCTGGAATATCTCAGAAGTCGGTGTTGAAATCAGTATTGGTTGCCCTGTCCTTTTTACACTACTAGAGTATTTTCAGCAATGTTTAGATAGGGTGTATGGTCACTTATGCCACTATCTGCCTTCTACTGGACACCATAGCGTTTACTTTGTACTGCACTGGCATTTTACAACCCATTCATAAAAGGCAGGCTGCAGCATGGAGTTTGCGATGTATAACACTATATAACACTGTAGGGAGAACTCTTTTATTGGAGAGACAAGTCAATTTGCTTCAACAGGTCATGTGACTTGACTTGATCTTTTAGGCTTTTTTTAAATTCATTGTTAGGGATGGTGCCCCACTTGCTTTGACGTCCTGAAACAAATTGAGCTTAATGCACATTTGTGAAGCACACCCTTTGCTAAGGGTATACTTCTGATATACAAATATTACTCTTAGCTTCTTTCCTTTCTTCCTACAAGCTACAGCTTAAATATTAAAAATAGAGTTTTTATGAATTATTGCTATGCATAAGCATTCAAACTGATACACTAATGCCCTTTCTTGTATAATAGCTATGAGTAAATGCATATTTCCTCACAGAGCTGATTGTAAGCATACTGCATAGCTCTGAATCTCCCTCTATGAGAAAAATAAACTGAATATGGAAGTGTAATATATCTCCCATATAGCAGTGGTGCATGTATCCAGGCAGGAGTTCAGTATTCAGAGGGCCCAGCTATTATCTCCAAGTTCAGTAAGTGCAGTACTTCAGTAAGGAAAAGTAATGTCCTCACTGCAGACTGCCTGTAGGAAAGAGAAAATAGGTCCTTGTCCTTTCGACATGCGTCCCCATAAACACACAGGGAACCTTCCCAATGTTAAAAGCAGGTGACTTGGTATGGTTCAGAAGGAGGGCCTCGCCCACTTTCATGGCTAGCCAAAGCCCATTTAGCTAGCCCTACTTCTCCTGGGAATCCCAGGAGTACAACTCATTGTGTACTCCTGTGACCTGCTTTCAGCTGACAGCAAGCTAAAGTCTGCTGTTGGCTAATGTCAATTTAATGTCAGGATCCACCCAGATGCCTGGACCGGCAGTTGGCTCAGCCTCTCAGTGAGCTGCCGGGGGACTGAGCCAGCTACTCCCTCCACAGCCGGGTACTCCAGTAAGCGCTGAAGAGGCAAAGCAGAGAGTTGGTGACCGACAGTTCACTAGCTCTCTGCTCACTGAAGGCCAAGCACTGACAGATTGCTCAGTTCTTGGCCTAGAGACAGCAGGGGACAGCTGCAGGTGGGATCAGTGCTGCAGCCACCTAGGTGAGTAAGATTGTTTTTTATTTTCCATTCCCAAACTTCTTTTTTAATTTCCACCACTAACTAACAGATCATGGCCTCTGTTTGTAAGTAAATAATGTCCCTTTTAAAAGAGTACTTCATACTGCATCTGCAACTTCACATACAAGTTTAAGGCATTGTCAAATCATCAAAGTGTGGATTTTTGATGTTGTGCTATAAGCCAATTTAAAAGGCCCTCTCACCACTAAACTGTATTAATTTATTATTGTATTGGTACATGTCCCCCTTTGCAGTGGCTAGTTACCCTTGCCCTTTTTTAATACCAAGTTCTGTCCTGCCTTCCTCATTGCCTGTCCCATCAGGCTCACTTGGACACTTAGAAGATTGTGATGGAAGTTTACCATAAAGCTTTCAGGGCTGGGCTCAGCCCTTCCTTCTCTGAGCTGGCCACTCAGCTGTCAGCTAATTGCCAGCTCCCATCTCTCTCCACAGTTACCCAGCTGTTGTTGATCCTGCTCGTCAGTCCTGCCTACTTAAGCCATCCAGTGCAGAGGAGCTCTGCCTTCGCCTTGGTCACATCACAAGAAACTATCTGCTGTATTCCTGCTTAAAGACAGGCTTTGCTGACATCCTTTCAGGCTACAGATCCTGCTTGCTGTTCCACTACTTTGATCCCTGACTCCTGGCTTGGCTGACAATCCGTTCCGGTTACTGAACTTTGGCTATATTATGACTACGTTTGTTCTTTTTACTTATATTATTAAACAAGTGTGATTTAACTGTACTTCTGTCTCGGGTTGATTTCATAGTTTCTGACAAAAGCAAAGTTTCACTGCAGTAGCAGGTACTGACACTGGTACCATATGCACAGATCTGTCCTCATATCAAGTGTATGTGAGAAATTGATATTTTGTGAATCAGATAATAATGCATTAGAAACATCTGAAATTTGTTAGTTTGTTGTTCTTTTTTCTTTCTGAATGAGGTCATTTTGGTCCCATTAAATATCCTATTACTATTTAATGTATTTGTACCTTAAAATTTCTAAAATTTCGGTAATAGTTAAATGCTCAAATGTTTATCAACTGCACAGCAAAACAGATTCATCTGGCCTGCACTTATTAAATAAAAGATGAGAACATTAGAAATAATGTTTTTCATTGATAGTAAATTCTCGATGGAGCAATGAAAGATGTATTATAATCTAAGTGTGCAATCCCAAAGCTCGTGTAGCTGAAAGATTTGTGAATGCATTAAGACAATCAAAAACACAGGAGGGAAGAGTGCAATGCATCAGGAAGCTCTCACTCTTTAAGGGTCCTCACTTGCTATGAGTTCTCTGACAGCTGATGAATCCCTATGCTCACCACTGTGCTTCTGTGTGTGCATTACATGTTCTCAAAGCTTATACAGCATAATTGTTTGCCATTGATTTCTCTAATTCTTAATCTACAATGATTAGACAATCAAGCCTGTATGTTGATTGCGCTAATCAGGCTGTCATTTTATATGAATGATTTGCTGATTTTTTTATGCATCAAGATATTTGTAAATAGAAAGTGGAAAATATGAATATGTGGTATAATTATATTTTTTATAGGATTGATGGTGTATTGCGTGCTATGTTACATAGTTGAAAAAGACACATCACAAGTCCATCCAGTTCAACCAACAGAAAAAAAAAACACACACAAATCGAAAAGCTTCATATACACAATCCTATACCCACAGTTGATTCAGAGGATATTATTATATGCTATGCAAACCGCTCTTCTTGTAAAAGATTTAGCACATTGCAATTTGATTTACTGGATATATAGTTGCTTAGTTGATAAGGTTGAAAAAAAGACATAGGTCCATCAATTTCAACTTCTGTTGGAAAGTCTTCTGTCAAATATAAGATTTGCCAAAGCTCTCTATATTATGTTGACTGAGAAAAATATATAAAGTTTTTTTTATTTTTTACATTTTTTACAACGTATTTTAGCAACACTCTCAGGCAAAACAACCTCTTGGGGAGAAAAGTTCTGTATTTTCGCTGCTCTTATGCCACGTACACACGATCGGAAATTCCGCCAGCAAATCTCTGATGAGAGCTTTTTGTCGGAAAATGCGACCGTGTGTATGCTTCATTGGTCTTTTGCTGGTGGAATTCCAGCCAGCAAAAGATTGGGAGCATGTTCTCTATTTTTCGGTCGGACAAGTTCCTATCTGAAAATACGATCGTCTGTAAAAAATTCCGACGTGCAAAATTCCTACGCATGCTCGGAAACAATTCTACGCATGCTTGGAAGCATTGAACTTCATTTTCTTGGCTCGTCATAGTGTTGTACATCACCGCGTTCTTGACGGTCGAAAGTTCAGAGAACTTTTGTGTGACCGTGTGTATGCAAGGCAAGCTTGAGCGGAATTCGGTCGGAAAAACCATCCAAGTTTTTTCCAACGGAAAATCCGCTCGTGTGTACGGGGCATTACAGTAAAGAACACCTTTTTTCCGTTTAAGTTTAAACCTCATTTTAGTCCAATCCTTAATTTAGCCACATGTCTTCTTTGGGGACCTCAAAGTAAACAGGTTTTACAGCTTATAATTTCCCCTTTATTATATTTATACATTTTATTTATATCCCCCTAAGCACCTCTTCTCTAAGGCCTCATTCTCACGAAGCGGGTCCGCTCAACTCTGTCCGCCAGCTCAGCAGGAGATCTCTTCGTTGATCTCCGCTGAGCCGGCGGATGACAGGTTCGTCTCTGCTCACTGAGCGGGGAGGGGCCTGTTAGAGCGCCGCTGATTCCTATGGAGGGATCGGACGAAAACGGACAGCATGTCTGTTTTCATCAGATCTCATCTGATCCGCCAGGACGGATGCAAACGTATCGCCATACGTCTGATTTTAGCGGATCGGATGTCAGTGGACATGGTAATGGCTGACATCTGTCGCATCATAGACCTGCATGGAGCGTCTGTTCAGGTCCGCCTAAAAAACTGACAGGTGGGCCTGAACGGTCCGCTCGTGTGAAAGGGGCTTGTAATCTTTGTGACCGATTACAAATATTACCCTTCTCTAAATTATTTCTAGTTCAATTACATTCTTTCTGTCCATTGGTGAGGAAAAGTGAACATAATTATGGATCTAACCTACCTATTACCTGTGGGAACTACTTTCAAGCGCAGGAAGTTGTGCACACTTGTCTGTTATTTATGAATTTATCTCTTGATTATATGCTCCTTTTATTACAAGAGACTATTCTGCTCGGTTTATTAGCTGTAGGTTAGCATCACATGCTGATGCTAAGACTGTCCTCTAAAGGACCAGTGCATAACTTTACATTTTTCAATATGAACCTCAATATGTAGCTAAGCTAAAGTTTTACACTATGAAGGCCTTTCTTGTTTTCTCTATATAAACTTCTTATGTGTATGGGGACACATTGGTGAAAAGAGTGAAGAAGGTCCTGGCTTGAGAGCAGTCATCTAAAGTGTAACCCTTTGGGAAACATAAGTGTTTAATGACCTACTGTATCATAAGTGGTCATGGTAATTTGGTGAGTTCTCTGGTGTTGAGGTGGAGGATTACGGATGCTATGTATGATGATGATAAGCATATGAAGCATCATATTTCTAGTGGAATTTTGCACAGCATTCAGCAGTTTTTTTTTAATATTTAGCATGGACACTTTATTTATTCACAAAAACTTTAATATGTTTGGTGTATGATATATGACCTTTATTGATTTTAAAAAAATGTACATGTTGAGTACTGTAAATACATATATATATATGTATGAAAAAATACTGTAAATCAAGAAGGCTTTCATAAACAGAAGTGTTAATAGTTTATTTGTATCAATTAATAAAATGCAAAGTAAATGAACAGAAGAGAAATCCAAATCAAATCAATATTTGGTGTGATGACCCTTTACCTTGCAAACATTTTTTGAAGAAACTCGGCAGGTAGGTACTGTAGTTACAAGGATTTTGGGGAACTAACCACAGATCTTCTGTGAATGTAGGCTGTCTCAAATCCTTCTGTCTCTTCATGAAATCCCAGACAGATTCGATGATGTTGGGATCTGTGGGGTACATACTATCATTTCCAGAACTCCTTGTTCTTCTTTATGCTGAAGATAGTTCTCACTGTCATTGGCTGTATTTTTGGGGTCGTTTTCCTGCTGCAAAATAAATCTGGGGCCAATCACATGCCTCCGTGATGGTTTAGCATGATGAATAAGTATCTACCAGTATTTCTCAGCATTGAGGGCACCTGACCAAACCTCAAATTCCATTTGCAGAAATGCAGCCCAAAACTTGCAAGAAACCTCCAACATGCTTCATTGTTGCCTGCAGGCATTTATTTTTGTACCATTCTCCAGCCCTTCGATGAACAAACTGCCTCCAGCTAGAACCAAATAATTAAAATGTTGACTCATCAGTCCAGAGCACCTGTTGCCACTTTTCTGCTCCCCAGTTCATATGTTTTCATGCATAGTTGGCTCCCTTAGCCTTGCTTCCCCAATGGATATATGGCTTTTTGACCGCAATTCTTCCAACAAGACCACTTCTAGCCACACAACTCAAGACATTAGATGGGTGTACCTAGGTCCCACTGGTTTTCGCCAGTTCTGTGCTGATGGCACTGCTAGACATCTTCTGATGTTGAAGGGAAGGAAGCATGATGTGTCTTTCATCTGCTGTATTAAGTTTCCTTTGCAGACCACTGTGTCTATGGACCTTTTGGTCCATATGGTGTGGTCTGTTTCTTTGTACTTCTTCAAAAGAGCTTGAACAGCACATCTTGAAACCCCAATCTGCTTTGAAATCTTTGCCTGGGAGAGACCTTGCTGAATTAGTATAACTATTTTATGTCTTGTTGCTGTGCTCGGTCTTGCCATATTGTATGATCTGCGACCTAAAGCTGTCTTCCACAACCTTTAGTGGCAAGGTTTGGCTGTTCCTCACCCAGTTTTAAGCCTCCTACATGGTTGTTTCAGTTAATAACTGTGTTTCAACCTACATATGAAATTGCTGATCATTGGCACATGCTTTTATATAATTGGTTAATCATACACTCTAATCCTACAAAATCTCTGACTTTGTGCACGTGTACAAAGTGTGCAAGTGTAATTGATTAGTTTGTTTAAAACCAAAGGGTAATCACCCCAAATATTGATTTGCTTTTTCTTCTGCTCACTCATTTTGCATTTTGTAAATTGATCTAATACAATTATATATTTTTGAAAGCATTCTTACTTTACAGCATTTCTTCACACCTGCCTAAAACTTTTGCACAGTACTCTATAATTTATTTCTATTGAATTGTGCACTCTGAATCTGTAGTTCTCCTACAGCTTGTGTCTATTTTCCCCATATAGGCATTATATCCACTGGAACATTTGCATTTTTCAGAGTAGAGTAGGAACTGGCCAGAGATGGTTTACATTTATGCAGATGACCAGATTAAACATTGTGTTAAACATGTATTGTGATGTATGTGAACAAAAATATCCCTGTTTTTGTGCAATGTTTGCTAGACAGGGTGTAAAGCAGTTTGCAGAGGGTCCATTCAGATTTTTTAATGTTTTACATCATTCTCACAATTTATTCTATGAAGAATTTATATACCGTACATCAAAGAACATACATTTTTTTAAAACATGGGTTAGGACCTTCACATGCCCTATAGCCTATATGGCTAAGTGCTAGCATTCAATGATAGTTTTAATAACCTGTAATTTGTGATCTAACGTGTGTGACACTGAAGTTCTTGCTTATTCACTTATGAACTAATGTGTCATCCCACTATCAACTGTTATTAATGTGCCTTTATAGATCCATTATCATCATAACCTAGTTACCTATGATACTTTCCTTTTTGACATGTTGGTATTTTTCTACTTCTTCTCCCTTGATTTAATTTCTTCCCATTGTGAAACAAAGCTATTTTCTGAGTTTTTTTATCCCACCTCTTTGCAGTGAAATATATACATACAGATTCTTCTCGTTTGGCCTCTTATGTTTTTAAAAGAGTGTATGACAAAACGTACATATACATATTCACCTATAAACTTTCTACACAATTTCATACATTCTCCACCATTAATGACACGAATAATATTCATATAACATGAAAACCAACAACGTGGAATACAAGCGAACACAGACTGGATGACACGTTGGTCAGCTTTATTTTACCATTTGGTTCAGTTATTTAATGTTTCCTTGCAAGATTGCTTGTTTTGTGATTGAATAAATGCTATATCAACAGACTAAAGTCTGCTCTTTTAACATGTGCATAAGTACATAAGTACATGCAAAATATATAAATATATAAGATAACTCTGAATAATATTTGTAATTGCATGCCTGGGCCTACACATCTAGAATGCAAAATGATGGTGTATTAAGATAACTAGTATGGTTCAAAAAATGTAACTGAAAGAAAGCTTACAAAGTTCATATATTCAGAGGCACACCTATCATATCTGGCACCCAAAAAGGTCCGTCTTATCAAGTGGGCACACCTGGGCATAGCCCAGGGGCCCCAGATGCACATTGGGCCCCATAAGGGCAGGTCAGATCTAGAGGGAAGCTGCTGGAAGTGCTAGGGTGGCATTGTACAATGCCCTGCACACAGAGATTAACTAAAGCTGTGTACACACGAGTGGAATGCCCGACAGAAAAAGTCAGACGGAAGCTTTTCATCGTATATTCTGATAGTGTGTAGGCCTCATCAGACTTTTATTTTCGAAAATTCTGACGGACCTAGAAATAGAACATAGTAGTTGGTAAGGTTGAATAAAGACACCAGTCCATCCAGTTCAACCTGAGTGAGTGTGGGTGCATGTCTACAATTATCCCTACCCATATAGCGCTGTCAATTTACGCAGCGCTCCACACATACATCGCACACTCACATTGGTCCCTACCCTCAAGGAGCCCACAATCCAAGGTCCCTAACTCTCATTCATATACTAGGGCCAATTTTTTTTTTTTTTTTTTTTTAGACAGAAGCCAATTAACCTACCAGCATGTCTTTTGTAGTGTGGGAGGAAACCGGAGTACCCGGAGGAAACCCACAGGGAGAACATGCAAACTCCAGGCAGGTAGTGTCGTGGTTGGGATTTGAACCAGCGACCCTTTTTACTGCTAGGTGAGAGTGCTACCCACTACACCGCTCATCTGTATGCTGTTCCGACAGACCAAAAACGATGCATGCTCTAAAGTAAGTACAAGACAGAAGCTATTGGCTACTCGCTATTGAACTTCCTTTTTCTAGTCCCGTCGTACGTGTTGTACGTCACCACGTTCTTGACGGTTGGACTTTGGTCGGACTTTGACCGTGTGTAGGCAAGACCGCTTGAATGGAATTCCGTCGGAGTTCCATCGGAGAAACCTTCGGAGTAACTATGTTACTGTTGTGTTACACACCGTCGGGTGTACAGGGCATAACAGTAACTATGTTAGCAGCAGCGCAGCGCGCGCCTGCTGCCTGTGGTCTTTAATTTGTCACCATCGCTGATTGGTGGTGTGGGCAGCATGACCTGCTGCCCGGCCAGAAGTCCAAGGAGTTTGTGGCTGGGAGCGAGTGCACTGTCACTATGCTGTGCCGATCCATTTACTCAATATCTTACTTGTACATAGCCTATGAGTGAGATATTGAGAGACACAGAAATATGAGTGCACGGCACAGTGTGTTGAACAGACCATTGACTCTGCTCCTTCTCCTGATGATCCATCCTATCCTTGCTGTGCCTGCCCCGTCAGCCCCGCCCATACTCCACCCCCTGCTGTGCACACACGCACACAGAGCACTGTGAAAGGACTTTGTGTGTGTATGTACAGGACAGATACCATATTGGAGTACACGCACACACTACAGCGGGCACATAGTGGTAGATCCTAGCTGGAGAATTGGTGAGTGTGTCTAAACCCCCCCTTGTTAATTGCAGATGGCCCTCCCTCTGCTCTGCTCTGAGCCTCTGATTGAGACCTAGGGCTACATTCCCACCAGAGATTAGGGCCGGTGTGCATTGTAGCAGCAGTTCCTCCTGCGGCTGTCAGTGGGTACATGCGGCCGCTGGCCCTGTTCACTATAGTGATCGCTGCTGCATGCACTTTGTCTGCATCCAGCAACAATCACCACAGGTAATTGCTAGCTATGCAGAGAGCCATGACAGCAACTTGTTATAGTGAACAGGGCCAGTGGCCACACCCACCTGCTGACAGCCCCTGAGAGCTGCAAGAGGAACTGCTGCT
Source organism: Lithobates clamitans (assembly GCA_037952925.1). Lineage (NCBI taxonomy): Eukaryota > Metazoa > Chordata > Amphibia > Anura > Ranidae > Lithobates > Lithobates clamitans. The sequence continues at coordinate 5,193,896 of JBBGZY010000279.1, read as the reverse complement.
TCAATTTGAACCGGCCCCAATTATGTGTGAATGTAGCCTAATGTACACTATATGCAGTAACAGATAATTTACTGCGTTGTAAAACATCTGTCACATCAAGGACACTCAGGAAACAATTGATTCCTATGAGTCCCATTCACACTGCAACGCAGCATATGTCTGAGCTTCAGCATGCTGCAATAAAATGTAGACATGCCGAATTGCACGGCAATGCAACACGTCTCACTACTGTATATTACCGTGAATGAAGTGTATGTTTTTTACACTCCAAAAAAACTTTATACAAAAAAAGGGAGCCATGTGATGTGCTGAATTGCGTACCACACTGCCCCACACTGCCCCACACTGCCCCACACTGTCTATACAGAGCTGCTGGTGTGGTGAATAATTCTGGCAGCTCTGCATTATGTGTGAATACAGCCTGAAAAAGGCTGCCACTCCTCTGAAAAACAATCCACACATGGATTTCTTTTTAGAGACATCTGTCAGCCAGTGAGGAAGCAATGTCAGCTCCTCATCACTTGTTTTACAGTAACTCCCAAAATGCTGCATCACCCCACTACAATCATGTGTATTGCACACGGTTGCGGGGAAGTTGCAGCACGGATCTATCTAATCGAATAAACGAATAATCTGATATCAAATCTAATAAAGGAATATTCATAACAAATCTAATAAAATAATAATCTATTAACAAATCTAATGGATCTATCAACTATTTATACATTAATTCTTGAGAGTAGGTGCGAAAATTGGGACAGGCTTGTAGGGGCCCCAGTGCATTACTTTGCCCAGGGGCTCATGATGCTGTTAAGATGGCCCTGCACCCAAGGCAGGTCATTTTTTTAACAACCCTCTCCTTCTCCAATACATAAAGTATGTCTTATTTGCAATAAAAAGAACTTTTCTGTTCGCATATGTTGTTTTTTCTTTAGGTATAGTGTGATTTTAAAGGTACTGTAATGTAAAGGCAACATTTTTTTAAAGTTGTGGATAAAGTGGGGAAGGGTTATACCCTCTTTGAATTTTTTTATTTTTTTCTGTTTCCCTGTTGAAGATACTTACACCTTTGTCCTGTAAACCACTATAACTGAGAAAGAATAGGAGGGGAAATTCAAAATCTCAAAGCTGCCAACGCAGCATGGCTTGAGGGTTAAACTTTCAATCGGGACACTTGTTATTTAGACAACTGTCTAAGAAGGGAGTCTTCCTCACTTTGGGGAGATTTCATGTCATTTAGTGTTGCTTTCCCATAATAGGTAGTGGAGAGAACTCTCCACAGTGGGACCCTGAGAGCAAAAAATAACCTTATAGGAGTTTTAACTCTTCCTGCTCTGTCCAAAACTTAAGAAAAATGCCTTTAAAATAACCGTGAAATTCATATCTACTATCTGTGATACAACCTGATTATAAAACTTCAAGCTTCCTCTCAGTCTATTGTTGCAGCTAGGACATGTATCTGGAATCTGTATCTCTGGCTTTCAGGAACATCAATTATTAGTTTCTTTCCTGGTTGTAAAAGGCAGAACAGCTTTTTGTATGTTCCTTATTCAATTGGGCCATACTAAGTAATATATCTCAATAAAATGCAATGCAAAATTAAGTTATGAAAAAAAAAGAAAGCCTAGATGATACAAATGTGGCATGGGTCTTTGGATTGTTTTAACTCTTTCCTGCTCCGTCCAAAACTTAAGAAAAATGCCTTTAAAATAAGCTCGAAATTAATATCTTCTATCAGTGATACAGCCTGATTATAAAACTTCCAGCTTCCTCTCACTCTATGGCTGCAGCTAGGACATGTATCTGGAATCTGTATCTCTGGCTTTCAGGAACAGCAATTATTAGGAGTCTTTCCTTGTTGTAAAAGGCAGAACAGCTTTTTCTATGTTCCTTATTCAATCGGGCCAGACTAAGTAATATATCTCAATAAAATGCATTGTAAAATTAAGTTATGAAAAAAAAAACAGCCTACATGATACAAATGTGACATGGATCTTTAGACATTGCTTTCCTATGATTCATCTCATAAAAAAAACTGATACACTTACTATTAAATAAGACAGTGTTATGGCAGGTGGAACTCCCATTCCCGAAAGATTTCTGCTACTTAACTTTCATCTTCAATATTTTAATTGGTTCTCAAATGAGTCCAGAAAAAAATGCGAGATTACATTAGGTGTTCCAACTATAAAATATCCCTATTCGGTCCCCTGAAGGCTTTGTGTCTGTAGTCCGCTTGCATGAGCAGTGTATCACTGTTTTTAATGCATATGTCATGATTTCTCTTATCCCCCACTTCCCTTAATGGTTGCCTGCACGCTTTTGCTAGATTTGGTTTTGAAGTAATGATATAAAATTCATTTCATCTATACCCCTCCCCTGAAGGCCTCCTCCCTCCCCCTGAGCCCGAGTCTTTCATACATAACATCAGACTTGTCATATCTGAGGAATTATTAAAATAAGACAGAGCTTGCTGTATCTGAGCAGAAAAGCTGCTTTGAGCAGGCATCCTCAGGAGGGAAGCAAGCTCTATCTCATTAGTCTGTGCTGAGAAAGCGTCCTAGTCACTTGGTTCAAGGTGATAAAAGATTAGGGCGTTTGGCCTTGGCTTATTGAGTATGCAGAGCACACTGCTCTCTGCCTGTGAACATGAAATTACACTGAACCTGGGGAGTCGAACTCCATTAATTTTAAATGGAAGATTAATTTAACAATATGCGGCAGATATTTGTTACAAACCTATCATGTAAAAAGTGACGGCTTGCAATAAATTGTGGTGCCTCACAATGGTCTGTGGTCTAAGCTCAAATAAATCATAAAGCATTTACACATAATTGCTATTTTTAAAGACAGGGAGACAAGATGTGTGCCTTGTTTGAGAAAAGGTTGGCAAGATGACAAGGCAACTTTCAACTGCAATGTGGCTTTTGATCAGCTGAAATGCTCTAGCTACGGACACCAGAAATGGAATTATCGTTAAGAAAATGATTTGCTGATATTTTGATGGTGGTGTAAAGGAACGCATAGATTTCTATTCATTTTAGTATTAAAGATGATCAAATTTCATCTATTAGTCTGCAGGAAAAGATAAAAATAACTGTTTTTCCTTATTGCTAGTTTGCATAGCAATTGTTTCCACAACCGTATGCAGTAGGGACTCCCACCATAAGAAAGGAAATGGTTTTGTCTTGTACCCACTTCTTGTAGTGTCACAAAAAGATCCATCCTCCTGTACACCTAAGCAACATAGGGGCCTGATTTGACAACAACTGATAAATGTATGGACAGCCACATTTAAATTCCATTTGTCTGTTAAACCTGAATAACAGATAAGCAGTTATCTACACAATTCAAAAACACAAAACAAGGTACTTACCTGTCAAATGATTTGTCATTTCGTGCAGTCAGTGCTTGTTCCAGACACCCCCACCAGCACAGCTTGGTTAACAAATACCCCCTCCAGCCTTTTTTAGTCGAAAATAAAAAGTGTAGCAGTGATGAGGTCATCCCTTTGCTTACTCAGCTCTCTCCTCCTACCAGCATGTTCACTGTCAGTGTACACTGCAACAGAATATGACTGCAGTGCACACTGCAGAAAAAAAAACAGGTACTTGATAGTTGCCTACTACAGCTATTAGTCATGAGTTGGGGTCAAAAACATAATACACGGTAATGCTGTGTGAGGTATATGCCTTGTGTTGATTCAAATAAGAGAAGATCAATGTGAAAGTACCCCCCCCCCCAACCACAACCACCATTTTGTAAATAAAGCCACCATTTTGTAAATAAAATTTTCACAAGATGCCAGTCCATAGGGGGAAAGTAGAGTAACAGATCATCTATAGGGCAAATTGAGAATCTCAATAACATGGCAACTATGTAGCATAGCACCAGCAGCTAACACTGTTAGCAAAAGGACACCATGACAACATATTATTATTGTAATACAATTATAAGACAACATGCTGTCTAAATATCATTGCATTCATGCTGCATTGTACTTAGCAACACATCACCTCATTGATATGATATATGGCAAAAGAGTATCTGTGTACAATGTTCTTTGGCAACATTGAACCTAAGAGCCATGGTGTATGTATCACAATTTCCCACATAGCAATACATCTTAGTAATATATTATATGACAGGCCTGGCAGCTGTGTAGTAAGTCACTTCTATCACATAGTATATGACATCATAGCCCTTGAATACCGTCCATTGAATACTTTTTGGAGAATTTAGTTTAGAAAACACTTGACCCCTGCCATCATTGTGTATATTCTACTGAGGTATTCTAGTCACTTTCATTAGTCAGGGTTGATTTACAACACACTAAATGTATATGCCTATTTTGCACTACTTGGTGCTTTCTTGTTATTATGAACTGGATGCGGATAATAACACTAGCTGTAACACACAGATATAGAAAAGACTAACCAGCCCAACTTTTCATTGTATGTGTAAATTTGTATAATGTAAAAGGTATCAAACACTGCTATGTTAAAACAGCTAAATGGTTATAAAAATACATACAGTGCCAAATGAAAGGTGTTATCAGAGACTCCCATACTCTCCATTTCACTGTGATTATTTAGCTTATAATTATTATCACATGCATTTGTTTCTTCAAAACGAAATTAAATATTCATGTTTTAGTATTAAATCACGTTTCTCAGCATGTGCAACCATCACATAATGAATTTCCAATTAACATAATAAAAAACAGTTAAGATGACAATTTCACATCATATGAATCAACTGTTAATGTGAAAATAAGATTCCAAAATGTGAAAAACCTAAATGCTTTAAAGTAACAAATTGTATTGTATATTTCTATCACATTCTTAGCTTGTGAAAACACTCTTGATTTCTGATATAGCCTTGCCAGTTGGTCATTGGAGCAATTGTACATGCAACTACTCCCATCAGATTCCATTCAAAACATTATAGGCAGTTGATGCTACAAGCACTGGTAAATTTACAACCAGAAATTATGGTAAACTGTGCACTGAACCAATGTACTTTAGTTATAAGTCCTGGAAGGGCCAGGTGGCCTTCTAGGGTGATGTATGTCTTTGGACAGGTGTTGGCAAGGTTCATGCATACTTAAGTGGTGGGGGTTTGATGGCTGTCAGCCTTATACTTTTTTTTTCTACAGGATTGCACGTGACCATTAGTCCAGGTAATGTGGAATAGGATATGACAGACATTTTAGGAGGTGGGGTTCAACTGGTTGTCAGCCCCTAGAGTGCAAAGGGATGTGGATTTCAATCTGGGGAGTAGAGGAAGGGGCTGTAGCTGGCCATTAGTCTAGAAGAAGGAGGAGCTGGTAATTGTGGGTGTCTTTGGGTTATTGTGGTATAGTATGGTTGTCAAAAGGTGGAATTACTAGTATCCTAGCTTTGGATAAGTTGATGTTAATATAGAAAAAGGAAGATAATGATAGAAATACTTTTTAATGCAAAGGGGCACCAGTATTTACAAATAGGGTAAAGCTTTTAATATTATTTCCAAATTTCTGTTATATAAGGGTATTAGTGGAACAAGTTAAGACCCTGCACTACTCTATTAGGGGTAGAAATTTAGTATAATCATTAAAAAAAAAAAACAAACCTATAAGACAGTTATAAAGATCATTTGAGCAGGTCCTACACATAATTATCAGAGAGGGAGCATAACTACAATACATTTTTATAAGAGAACCCCGAAAAACACATATCCATCAAGAAATTAATTTGCAGGTTCACAAAAATGTTAAATTGTGCTTGTTCGCTGTGTGGCCAAAGTTTGATATTTATGTGCTGGCACCAGCCAATTAACCTGACAAGATGTGCGGCTCAGTAAAATTTCAAAGGATTGGGTAGGGCTAGGCCACCATTTTGTTTGGGTAATGTCAATAGGCGTTTGGAAATTCCAGGTAACTAGCCGATACAAACTGGACGAACAGGGAATTAAGTTGTTTGGAAAAAAAAAAGCTGGTATATGTATCAGTAGGCTTTGAAAAAGATATGAAAATTTAGGTAGAATAGACAGCCTTAAAATGTTACACCAGCAAAACCAGGAGAACAAGCCTGATTGCCCCTTTTGCAGTAACATCCAGACTTTTGAAAGAAGAGGCGGGAAGTTAAGAGGGAAGACCTGATTTATTTGTGGAAGAATATAGGTACTTTGATCAATCTCTAACTTGAAAAACGCGCTCTGCGCGTTGCCCTGCCAGGGTCTAGAAAGAGGTTGTGACCCAGAATTCTCAACAAGGTGGGTTTAGGGGCTCCAGGGAGCTTGTGTCATTAAGAGGAAACTGGATTTTCAGTTTCCTGAGTGATTTCTAAAGTCCGTTTTGGGACATGGAGCCTGAAAATTTTTAAGTGATCCAGGTGGGATGAAATCCTGGGTCCAGGTTTTCAGAACAACCAGCACACTAATTGATCAGGTGTGTGCTGGGCTATTAGTAATGACCTGACTATGGTTCTGGGCTCCAACCCCGGCAGACAAGAGGTGTGGCCCAGGAGTCAGGGAAGCTCTACCTTGGAGAAAGGTGAGAGTCAAAGCAGCAAGAGGCTTATAGCTGTATGCACTGAGTTGGTGAGCAACCAGTCTGACCAAAGGCCTAAAGAGTAAGGCCAGAGCAGGTATACTGCAAGTGCAAGCAAGAAAGGCTGAGTGATCGTTTATTTTGAAGCAAGAATGAAATGCTGAAAACCTCTCTGAGGGAAGCTCATGTTTTGTGTTTGCTGAACTTTCTTTTATATAAAAATGGGCAAGAAAAAGCCCTTAAAAAGAAGAAAAGTGAGTCTATAAAAGCTCTACATTGATGTTAGTTCTCACAGTAACAACAAGCCTGGGGAATGCCCAGGAAAAAACCCAAGCCTACTTACCAACCAGCTTTCAGACAACCAAATTAACCTGGCTAACGGTATGCGTTAAAAACAGTATTAAACATTTTAAAAAATAGTTCTCACAGTACCCAGTTATTTCAAGGCTTTGTCAGTCCATTTGAATTTGTAAATGCTTTGCAAGTGGGCGATTTGATCCACTGGCCATTCTCATCGCCTCGGGTTTGGCAAAATAAATTTTCAAGTTAGAGATTGATCAAATTCACAGATGAGGTAGGGGAGAGAGATAATTGGATTTGTAAGGGAGAACATCTGCATCTGCATAATTGGAGACTTTGAAATAAGAGGATCCTAATTGTAGTCCAGAAATGTCGGGATTATGCCTGACCTTATCAGGAAAGGGTTCTAGTGAGAGGGCAAAAAAGAGTGATGAAAGGGGGCAGCTCTGTCTGGTGCCATTTAAAATTGCAAAGGATTCAGATTAAAACTCCATTGACTTTGACTTGGGCGTTTGGCGAAGAATAAATTACCTTTATCCAGGCTAGCATTTTTTTTACCTAAGCCAACATGCTCAAGTACAGCAAACATATAATTCCAATTCACCCTGTTAAAATACCTTCTCGGCATCAGTTGCTAGAAGAAGGCATTGAGTGTTCCAAGAGGTCGCCGTTTGGACAAGATTAAGTACCTTAATGGTAATATTCCTAGCTTCACGAGTAGGAATAAAGCCCACCTAAACTAGATATATCAGATCTGGTAGGTCTTTCTGTATCCAGGTTCCTATAATCTTAATGAATATTTTGAGGTCCACATTCAGGAGTGATATTGACGAACGAGCGCCCCTGAACCATGCCAGCATGCATCGGTCCGTGACATCATTAGGGGGTGGTACCACCGGGTGATGTAGCCAGGTGGCCCCGCCCCTTACCTATATAAGAAATTTTGAGGCGCAGAGGAGGCATTCAACAGGAGGCCATCCCAAAAGGCGTAGCATTTTCGTTTTTTTAAATTTTGCTGGTCAATGGGCAGCGTCATTGATGATGGATTTATCATCAAGGGGCACTATTTTTTTATTTTGTTAATAAAGGATTTGTCAAAAACTTGTCTCTTGTTTTTATTACTTTTTGTACACTTTTTTGATGAATAGGTAGGGGTATGTACCCGATACTCATGCACATGGGGGAGGGTCGGGTTCTGGGGGCCCCCTTGTTCAAGGGGGCTTCCAGATTCCGATAAGTACCCCGCTTGCAGACCCCCACAACCCCCGGCCACGATTGTGGGAATGAGGTCCTAGTCCCCATCAACATGGGGATAAGGTGCTTTGGGGTGGGGGGGCAGAGCACCCCTGCCTCTAAGCACCCACCCTCAAGGTTGAGGGCATGTGGCCTGGTATGGTTCGGGGGGTTGCTCGCTCGTCCCCCCCTTTCCTGACCTGCCAGGCTGCATGTCTGGATAAGGGTCTGGTATGGATTTTGAGGGGGACCCCGTGCCCTTTTTTTTAAAATATTGCATGGAGTTCCCCTCCATAGCCATACCAGACCCAAAGGCCTGGTATAGACTGGGGGGACCCCACACTGTTTTTTCTTTTTTTTTTTCAATAGCCTGGTGCCGACAATTATAAGAGCGAGTCATTTTAAATGTAATTTGACTTGTTTTTTCTTTTTCTTTAGAAATGTCATTTTTGCTGCAGCATGTTTTATGCATGCTACAGATGCCCCACTTTACAGGCACATTAAGAGGCACTAAATATAAAGGAATTTTTCATTTTTAATGTTGCACTTTAAGCATAATTAAAATATTTTTAAACAAAGGTTAGAAGCCATAGGTCAGATGTGTATTGTGTACTTTGCTTAACTTAAATTGTTAATTAACCCAGGACCCTGCATTCACAATATCTGGTGTCCCACAGTACACAGGACATGGAAATGCAATTATTTTCGTAAATATAAACTGCTCAATACCCTTTCTCATCAGCAGTAGTAGTAGTCTTGTGAGTTCTATCAGTGTGCCTGGTTAACATTTGTAGGAGGAGTTTTCATTATAGTCTGTCCTATGAGGCTGCAGGGCTCCTGACCCTCTGTCTGGACAGTGCTGATTGGCCCTTTGCTGATCACAAGCAGCCTCCCAAGAGAAAAAAAAACTCTCTAGCAATATACACCAAAATGAGCATCTGCAGAGTGACTCCAAAGGTTCTGTCTTATCAGGAGATAGATTGGGGGTAGTGGAAGAAGGGGAGGATCAGAGAAGACAGGATCAAACATCCTTTTTACCCAATGCTTTTTAGGTTCCACAGTCAGTATAACAAGCATGCTAAGCATGTTAATGCATATACAGACTGATTTTACTGTTGTGGGTTTAGTAACACTTTAAGAATAGGAAATGTAGACAATAGGGATGTATACATCACCTTATATAACACAAACACTGCTTATAGAGTAGAACCTTTCTGTTTTAGGGAAATTGAATAATTGAAGCTCATACTAACCCTATTTTTTTTTTTTTTTTTTTAAACTGTCTAGAGCTGTTGCAAGGGGGTATTTGAGGTGCACTATAAATTTAGGGAAAATTACATTATTATTTTTATGGCACAGAGCCCTTCGATTTGGGGTGGTTAACTATGCCACCAAATCTAAAACCTGTTGGAAATATTTTAAAATAACACCTAACCTATTTTAGAATAACACCTAACATGGAAACTGTTTCATATGTTACAATAAAGCCAGTGTTTTAGGTTAGGGTATCCTGGTGTTGTCCAGGGTTCATGGTCAGATGCTTGTGAGTACAGATTCTTGGGTACTAAGCAACATCTTTCTTAAAACAAAGCAGCTCTCACATATACCTTATTCTGTAAAATATTCTGCCTTTGACCATGCAAAGCCTAAAAAAAGACTTCCTACGTCATATAAGAAAATTGGTTTCCAAGCTGCAGTGCAAAGACTGCCAAAATCAGGTTAGATTTTATAGAAATTTGTGAAAATCTGAAACACTTACTAGGACATAAAATGGGAAAAGGCTAAAGTAAAAAGCAAGTCTATCAATAGGTATGGATGATGGACGTTCAAAGAAAATGACTGCTTATATTGCATTAACTCTGTGTCAAATGCAATGCAGCCTTTTTCTTTTGTAGTCATACAAACTGATTTACAAAAGGCAAATATGACAATTTTTGATAATGCTTCTGTTATGCCTCTGTTAGAGCATACAGTATTCAACATTTTTCTGTGAAAGCGACCTGTCTAGTAACAGATATAGTATTCTTGTCAATTGAACTCATACTTAGCTGCTCTAGTGTCCCTTTACAGTGTTAGGTTCAAAAGACAGATATTTAGTTTAAAGGTAACTTGTCATGAGTAAAATGCTTATACTGCTATTACTGTCTTTCTGATAAGCTGAACTATGCTGACATGCTTTTTGGACTTTTCCATTACAATGCTGCATTTTGGTGCATTGCCAGCATTGTTCCAATTAACAAAATTGTCACTAAGCCAATTTTGAAAATGAATGCATCCTGCAAAAAAAAAAAAAAAGGAAATATTTATCTCCCCTGCCGCTTTTGCCACTATTCACTTCTGTAATGACAAAAAGATGCCTGAAAAAAAGCTTGCAGAATTTGTAGTTTCCCGCTGCACTTAGTGGTTTGATACACTGGCCAATGCATCAATATTGTATGAAGCTAATATCATCGCCATCATGAAGCACCAAAGCATGTGGTGGGTAACTAGGAAACTGGCACTTGCTGGAAGTGTCAAAATCTTCAAAAACATCAGTAGTAGCTTCCTTATCACTACGGGATCGGTCAGGAACATGAGCATTAGGAAAAATCAGGATTGCATATTCTGGAGACAGCTAGGTCTGCTGAACTGGATTGTCCAAAAATGCAGTACACTGCATGTCAAAATGTATAGTAGAACAATTTATGACAAGTTGGCTTTAAAAAGCAATCATCTCACAACAGTTTTATGCCCCGTACACACGGTCGGATTTTCCGACGGAAAATGTGTGATAGGACTTTGTTGTCGGAAATTCCGACCGTGTGTAGGCTCCATCACACATTTTCCATCGGATTTACTGACACACAAAGTTTGAGAGCAGGCTATAAAATTTTCCGACAACAAAATCCGTTGTCGGAATTTCCGTTCGTGTGTACACAAATCCGACACACAAAGTGCCACGCATGCTCAGAATAAATAAAGAGATGAAAGCTTTGGCTACTGCCCCGTTTATAGTCCCGACGTACCGCGTTCAGAATGATCGGATTTTCCGACAACTTTGTGTGACTGTGTGTATGCAAGACAAGTTTGAACCAACATCCGTCTGAAAAAATCCTAGGATTTTGTTGTCGGAATGTCTGATCAATGTCCGACCGTGTGTACGGGGCATTACTGGTAATTAAGATAATATTATAGGAGTAGTAGAAAATTTGCATTTGTAATAAAAATAGCCAGATATAATACATAGCTTTAAAATAAGCATTTTTAGGCAGATAAACATCCCCTATGAGAAGTCTTGTTTTGACCTTGTAGATATACAGTGCCTTGAAAAAGTATTCATACTCCTTAACATTGTCCACAGTTTGTAATGTTACAACCAAAAACGTAAATATGTTATTGGGTTTTTATGTGATAGACCAACACAAAGTGGCACATAATTGTGAAGTGGAAGGAAAAATGATAAATGGTTTTTAAAATTTTTGACAAATAAATTTGTGAAAAGTGTGTCGTGCATTTGTATTCAGCCCCCTTTACTCTGACACCCCTAACTAAAATCTAGTGGAATAAATTGCCTTCAGAAGTCACGTAATTTGTAAATAGAGTCCACCCGTGTGTAATTTAATCTCAGTATAAATACAGCTGTTCTGTAAAGCCCTCAGAGGTTTGTTAGAGAACCTTAGTGAACAAACAGCATCATAAAGGCCAAGGAACACACCAGACAAGTCAGGGATAAAGTTGTGGAGAAGTTTAAAGCAGGGTTAGGTTATAAAAAAGAATCCCAAGCTTTGAACATCTCACGTAACACTGTTCACTCCATCATCAGAAAATGGAAAGAGTATGGAACAAATGCAAATTTACCAAGACACCTAAAATGACAGTCTGGGCAAGGAGAGCATTCATCAGAGAAGCAGCCAAATAGGGCCCATGGCAACTCTGAAGGAGCTGCAGAGATCCACAGCTCAGATGGGAGAATCTGTCCACAGGACAACACTTAGTAATGCACTTCACAAATCTGGTCTTTATAGAAGAGTGGCAAGAAGAAAGCCATTGCTGAAAGAAAGCCATAAGAAGTCCTGTGTGCAGTTTGCGAGAAGATCTGGTCAGATTAGACCAAAATTAAACTTTTTGGCCTAAAAGCAAAATGCTATGTGTGGCCGAAAACTAACACTGCCCATCACCCTGAACACGCCATCCCCACTATGAAACATGGTGGTGGCAGCATCATGTTGTGGGGATGCTTTTCTGCAGCAGGGACAGGGTGTTGATGGGAAGATGGATGGAGCCAAATACAGGGCAATCTTAGAAGAAAACCTGTTAGAGTCTGCAAAAGACGTGAGACTAGTGCGGAAGTTCAACTTCCAGCAGGAAAACAACCCTAAGCATACAGCCAGAGCTACAATGTAATGGTTTAGAGCAAAGCATATTCATGGGTTGGAATGGCCAGTCAGGGCCGGTGCTACCACTAGGCAAACTAGGCAGCCGCCTAGGGTGCTCTGCCACCTAGGACGCAGCCATGGCCGCTGGCTAAGCTACTCCGCTGGAAGGAGAGTGCGCCTGGAGCTTGTCAGTGCGCCTTGTCCACTACCTGGCTGTCTAGCACCAGAACTGTCTGTGGCAGCGCGGCAGTAATCAGCAGCACCCTTGGGGAGGTGCGGGCAGCTGGGCATTCATCGCCACACGGCTGTGCTCAGCGAGGGGATGGCTGAGTGCAGATAAGCCTGAGAGCCCAGGATTCAGGAGAAGAGCTCCACCATGGCACTGCCTCCACCTTAACCTCACCCCCTGACCCCACCCCCAAAGAGGCAAGAAGCAGCAGGCGCAGCGTACCCCACGCTTCTAGAGCATGGACTGCTCCAACTTCCTCTCCGCTCTAATGTGAGGGCCGGAGCCGGAGGACAGGCTGACTGGGGGCACAGAGCTTTGATAGAGGAGGAAGGCGCAGGCTATAGTCCCCTCTCTCTCTCAGCCCTCCTCTCTCTCTCAGCCCCCTTCTCTCAGCCACCCCCATTTCTCAGCCCCCCGCTCTCAGCCCACCTCTCTCACCCCCCTCACTCAGCCACCCCCTCTCTCAGCCCCCTCTCTTAGCCCCCCTCTCTCTTAACCCTTCCCCCTCTCTCAGCTCCCCTCTCTCTCTTAGCCCCCCTCTCTCTCAACCCTCCCCTCTCTCTCAGCTCCCCTCTCTCTCTTAGCCCCCCTCTTTCTCAGCCCTCCCTTCTCTCTCATCCCTCCCTTCTCTCTCAGCCCCCCACTCTCTCAGCCCCCCTCTCTCTCAGCTTCTCTTCTGTCTCAGCCCCCCTCTCTCACAGCACTCCCACTACCTCCTCTCTCTCAGCCCCCTGTTTGTCAGCCCTCCCTTTCTCAGCCCCCCTTTCTTAGCCCCCCAGTAGCTGGTCTTGCCTAGGGTGCAAAATAGGCTAGCACCAGCCCTGGGCCCAGTCAAAGTCCAAACCCAAATCAAATTGACAAACTGTGGCAAGACTTAAAAATTGCTGTTCAGAGATGCTCTCCGTCCAATCTGAAAGAGCTTGAGCTATTTTGCAAAGAAGAATGGGCAAACAGACATACCCAAAAAGACTTTCAGCTGTAATTGCAGCGAAAGGTGGTTCTACAAAGTATTGGGACGCTGAATACAAATGCACGCCACACTTTTCTCATATTTATTTGTAAAAAAATTATAAAAAACATTTATTATTTTCCTTCCACTTTACAATCATGTGCCACGTTGTGTTGGTCTATCAAAAAATTCAAATAAAATACATTTACCTTTTTGGTTGTAACATGACAAAATGTGGAAAATTTTAAGGGGTATGAATACTTTTTCAAGGCACTTTAAATATAAGTAAGAACATACAAATATACAGTAAATGAAAACAATATTTAAAAATGCCATCTTATTTATGGTTTCACCATATATTAGAGCTGCACGATTAATCGTTAAAAAATCATGATTTCGATTCAACCCAAGTCATGATCTTAGTCTGGCATTTCCCGGATTTAGTGCAGAGCAGTTCTCTGCTCACAGCCGAGAACTGTCAAAAAAAAAAAAAAAAGGCTGCTGGCAAAGTTTATCACAACATTGCTTAGCGCTGAGATAAAAAGAAACATTGTATCATTCGGTTTTATTAGATCAAAGGGATAACTTTGGTTTAAAAATGAAGGCAGTTAGACCACTTAAAGTGGAACTTCAGTCATTTTTTCATCTTTCCGTCTATTAAATTAGGCTGTTATAACTTTGAATAGTAAAACATTTTTTTTTCTGCCAGTAAATACCTTATACAGCCCACTTCCTGTTTCTTGTCTGGGAAAAAGCCTAGGCTTATGACATCATGCACAGTTCTCTCTCTCACTCTCATGAGAGTTTGCCAGGAAGGGAGGGGAGTGAGACATAAGAGGGCCAATGAGAGCTGCAGAGCTAGAGGTGTGCCTCTCTGTGTCTGTGTAAATCCAGGAAGTGAATAGGCAGCAGCTACAGCTGTCCACAGTTAAAATGGATGCAGACAGACTTAGTGGAGGGAGATTTCTAGCAGCATATTTGGCAAGTACAGAATCACAGTATATATAGAATAATATGCAAAGTGGTTGGATGGAAGCTTCAGAATGGCAAAGATGTTTGTATTACAAATTATGTGAGCGGACTGCAGTTCCTCTTTAAAGACTAAACCTTTTTCTGACACTTAAATAGAAGGTACTTCTGCGCTACTAATAATGAATAACTGTGTGATTAAATATTTGAGGTTGCTGCAACTGTTATTAGCAGGAAAAGTGAAAAATATATAAAGAGATGGAGCGCTACCTTATATCACACATATATAATAATTACCTAGTAATATGAAAAATAAGTGCACAACAGTGGCCTCAAGTGGGAGTAGTAAATATGACACTTATAACTTAAGGGGCGGGGCTTGTGACATTATTGCATTGTCCTAGGAAGCATGCAATCACCCAGGAGGGCGGCAGGGCCGAGGAATTGCGGATGATTCTGTGACCCCAGGGAATAATCTGTATATGACTAAATTCATCACATGTATGCACCAGGGCTAGTTCATTTTTAAATGAGCCCATTGATGGGAGCTTAAAAAGACATCTCAGATTGTGACCCCAAGAGAGGAAGGTGCTACTAGTCCTAATTAGGGGCCATTCTGGGAGGTGAGCGCATAGTGTGACTAGTGGAGGGTCCACTTGGTGTTTGCCACTTACTTGCCATTTGTCACATACTTGCCATCTATTTACGGTTGGATACCTTGCGGATTGCACCTGTTCATAACAAGATTACACTTATCATTTGGACTTTGTTTTGTCTTTTTCTGACACTTGTTCCTTACAAGTTAAAATCAGTATTTTTTGGTAGAAAAATACTTAGAGCCTCCAAATATTATATATATAGATATATCTATATATATCTATATATATCTGTATATCTATCTATCTATCTATCTATCTATCTATCTATCTATCTATCTATCTATCTATCTATCTATCTATCTATCTATCTATCTATCTATCTATCTATCTATCTATCTATCTATCTATCTATCTATCTATCTATCTATCTATATATATATAGATATATATACATATATATATCTATATATATATATATATATATATATATATATATATATATATATATATATATATATATATATTTTAGCAGAGACCTTAGAGAATAAAATGGCGGTCATTGCAATATTTTATGTCACACTGCAGCGGTATTTCAAAAGCAATTTTTCTTGGAAAAAATACACTTTAATGAATTAAAAAAACTACACAGTAAAGTTAGCCCAATTGTTTGTATAATGTGAAAAAGGATGTTACGCCGCGAGAATCGTGATCTTTATTCCAAGCAAAAAAATTGTGATTCTCATTTTATCTAGAATCGTGCAGCTCTACCATATATACCATTATTTTTTTAAACAGGTAAATTAAAGACCAGTAAACCCAAATTACATTTGATTTAAATAATTAATTATTATAAACAATAATGTACAGTGTATGTATACAAAGCTTCAAGGTGTTTTTTTTTGTTTGTTTTTTACAGCTGCATATATTTTTATTAAGTTTTGACTCGACTCTGCAATGTGAGGAGATCATTTTCAACTCACTTCCTGTTAAAAATCAAATTGAGGAACACAGTGGTCAACCTCTGCTGAGCGTAAAATCCTAAATAACCAAAAAAATGGTTGCATTCAGGTTTTCATATGAGAGCAGATTTTCTCATTTTCATGCAAGCAATCTTGCATGCATGTTTGCCAGTGTGATCAGTGGTGCATTTTTTTGAAAATGAATGAATAGTCTTTTCGGTTTTTAGAAAAAACTGAAAAAAGAATGATGTAAATATTCGTATTTATGTCCGTTGACAAATGAAAAGACTTGCTTGTAATTATATATGTATGTAGAGTAAACTAAATCTTTGCATATTACTTGTGCAGGTTCTGCTTCCTGCTTCACAGTTTTACATGTTGGTTAAGCCTTACCGATATTTCTTCTTACAAGGCAGAAGCTGAGTGATTGCAATGAAACTCACAGCTCCCGTAGTGACTTAACTAAAAATCACTATAGTTAATACAAATAAAATAATAATAAAATATATATATATATATATATATATATATATATATATATATATATATATAGCAAGAATGTTGAAATTTGAAAGTTATATTAGGAATGACTTAGTGGAAGTGGAAATTCGCGCTCTCAATCAAGATTGACTATTTTTAATCCTTATGCTGCTAGTATTGGTAAATGGATAGGAAAGTTATATCATATATGCTTGTTTTAAACTTTTTTTTTTTACATTTCTTCAATTACTTCCTGGTTTTTATGCCTAGGCAAATGATGTCATACTTCCTAGGAGTCTACAGTAGGGGAGGAGGGGCTTTATTAGCCAAGCACACCCTCTCCTGTCTGCATGCCTGAGCTAAGGGCAGGTGGATCCCAGGAAGTAACTGTTACATGAGTTATCTGCCCTGGCTCAAGATGGTCATGGCCAGAAATGCTAGGGAGTGTTTTTCAAAGTGTATTCTCAACAAAATAAAGCATGGAGACATGGATTGATGTGGGAGTTTGCTTTGAATATTAAAAATGAATTAAATAGCAATTTTGGTTTGTGGTGCTCAGATGAAGTGTTGTTACACTTACAGTGTATTTAAACACTGCAATAACTCAAAATATGTCCTCTCTTAAAGTACACTATACTTTCTCTTTAAGTCACTATGTATTTTAGGTTTACTGGCCTTTGAATGACTAGCTCACCTTTTCACATTTAATTACCCTGTAAAGGGAACCTGCATACATGGAAGACATTTGTTTACTATGACAAGCTGTTGCCCTTCGAACTGAGGAATCTGCACCCAATCACGCCAGAAGCCGCACTGCAGCTCCATTTCTCATTGTGTCACAACGGAAGTGCAGTGCTGCTTGGCATAGGTGGCGCATTCAGCACTGCTGGCAGCTTGGTGCTCAATGGCACTTGTGGGGAAAAATAGAAATATGTTTAAGCTGTATAAAAGAAAATATATGTGAACTTCATTTGCATAAATGTGTGGCATTGTCATTTTTTCATTCTTTTTTTTTTTTTTTTACTTTATTAGAAAGAAAAATAGGTGTTCCTATTGATGCAAATACTGTAGATAACTACTACAAACCACATGAACTATGTGCAGATTTATAATTAAATGTTTATAAAAACTTCTTATTATTGATGAAGCCATTAAAAACATTAATAAGCATAATTCTACAAAAACGGAGGGTCTGCTTTTCCTCAAGTTGGCACGTGAAGTGCTGTTGACACAGCAAGGTAGCAATTTGAAAGTCTTGACATGTAGACTAGTGAAAGCAAGAGCAGCTTAGAAGTGACTGAATCAAAAGTGAATGGAATGGGAAGAACACACTGTAACATCAAGTATCTAAATTGTAATGTTTCAAAAAAAATGCATTTAGCATTATGTCTCAGTAAAGTGGTCTACTTCAGAAATATTTTCTACACTGGAATGGAATCATATATAATACTCTACCAAGAAAACTGCTAGTATAAGTGCTTTTTCTAACATGGAAGGCATATGTAACTTTATTTCCACTTGGAAGTGGACTGGTACTCTGGGAGTTCTGGTGATCGCCAGAAAAGTTGATAGATATATTGTAGTTAAAAGTTCTCGGGGCTAGGGAAGCCTGTTTTTTTGGTCATTTTTGTTGGAATATGTTTCTAGTTTTTTTTTAAGTTTAGAGCCTTTTTGTACCCCTGAGCAGTTGTAATTTACGGCAGGTGGTGGCACTGTACGGCAGGTGGTGGCACTGTACGGCATGTGGTGACACTGTATGGCATGTGGTGGCACTGTATGGCATGTGATGACTCTGTACGGCATGTGATGGCACTGTACGGCATGTGATGACTCTGTACGGCATGTGATGGCACTGTACAGCATGTGATGACTCTGTACGACATGTGGTGACACTGTACGGCATGTGATGGCACTGTACAACATGTAATGACTCTGTACAGCATGTAATGACACTGTACGGCATGTGATGGCTCTGTACAACATGTAATGACACTGTACAGCATGTAATGACACTGTACAGCATGTGATGACTCTGTATGGCATGTGGTGACACTGTACGGCATGTGATGGCACTGTACAACATGTAATGACTCTGTACAGCATGTAATGACACTGTACGGCATGTGATGGCTCTGCACAACATGTAATGACACTGTACAGCATGTAATGACACTGTACAGCATGTGATGACTCTGTACAGCATGTGATGACTCTGTACGACATGTAATGGTGCTGTACAGCATGTGATGACTCTGTACAGCATGTGATGGCACTGTACAGCATGTGATGACTCTGTACGGCATGTGGTGACACTGTACCGCATGTGATGGCACTGTACAACATGTAATGACACTGTACAGCATGTAATGACACTGTACGGCATGTGATGGCTCTGTACAGCATGTGATGGCACTGTACAGCATGTGATGACTCTGTACGGCATGTGGTGACACTGTACCGCATGTGATGGCACTGTACAACATGTAATGACACTGTACAGCATGTAATGACACTGTACGGCATGTGATGGCTCTGTACAACATGTAATGACACTGTACAGCATGTAATGACACTGTACAGCATGTGATGACTCTGTACAGCATGTGATGACTCTGTGCGACATGTAATGGTGCTGTACAGCATGTGATGACTCTGTACGACATGTAATGGTGCTGTACGGCATGTGGTGGTGCTGTATGACATGTGATGGCACTGTACAGCCTGTAATGACACTGTATGGCATTTGATGACTCTGTATGGCATGTGATGGTGCTGTACGGCATGTGGTGGCACTGTAGGGCATGTGGTGGTGCTTTACGGCATATGGTGACACTGTATGGCATGTGATGGCTCTGTATGGTATGTGGTAGCACTGTACGGCATGTGGTGGCACTGTACGGCATGTGATGACTCTGTATGACATGTAATGGTGCTGTACGGCATGTGGTGGTGCTGTATGGCATGTGATGGCACTGTACAACATGTAATGACACTGTACAACATGTAATGACACTGTACAGCATGTGATGACTCTGTACGGCATGCAATGGTGCTGTACGGCATGTGGTGGCTCTGCACGACATGTGATGACACTGTACGGCATGTGATGACACTGTACGGCATGTGATGGCACTGTACGGCATGTGGTGACTCTGTACGGCATGTGGTGACACTGTACAGCATGTGGTAGCTCTGCACGACATGTGATGACACTGTACGGCATGTGATGGCACTGTACAGCATGTGGTGACTCTGTACGGCATGTGGTGACACTGTACGGCATGTGATGGTGCTGTACGGCATGTGGTGGCACTGTAGGGCATGTGGTGGTGCTTTACGGCCTGTAATGACACTGTATGGCATTTGATGACTCTGTATGGCATGTGATGGTGCTGTACGGCATGTGGTGGCACTGTAGGGCATGTGGTGGTGCTTTACGGCATATGGTGACACTGTATGGCATGTGATGGCTCTGTATGGTATGTGGTAGCACTGTACGGCATGTGGTGGCACTGTACGGCATGTGATGACTCCGTATGGCATGTAATGGTGCTGTACGGCATGTGGTGGTGCTGTATGGCATGTGATGGCACTGTACAACATGTAATGACACTGTACAACATGTAATGACACTGTACAGCATGTGATGACTCTGTACGGCATGCAATGGTGCTGTACGGCATGTGGTGGCTCTGCACGACATGTGATGACACTGTACGGCATGTGATGACACTGTACGGCATGTGATGGCACTGTACGGCATGTGGTGACTCTGTACGGCATGTGGTGACACTGTACAGCATGTGGTAGCTCTGCACGACATGTGATGACACTGTACGGCATGTGATGGCACTGTACAGCATGTGGTGACTCTGTACGGCATGTGGTGACACCTCATGGCATGTGGTGGCTCTGTATGGCATGTGATGACTCTATACGGCATATGTTGACTCTGTACGGCATATGGTGACACTGTACAGCATGTTGTGGCTCTGTATGGCATGTGGTGGCACTGTACGGCATGTGGTGGCACTGTACGGCATTTGATGACTCTGTACGGCATGTAATGGTGCTGTATGGCATGTGGTGGTTCTGTATGGCATGTGATGGCACTGTACAACATGTAATGACACTGTACAACATGTAATGACACTGTACAGCATGTAATGACTCTGTACGGCATGCAATGGTGCTGTACAGCATGTGGTGGCGCTATACGGCATGTGGTGGCACTGTACGGCATGTGGTGACACTATACGGCATGTGGTGGCTCTGCACGGCATGTGATGACACTGTACGGCATGTGATGACACTGTACGGCATGTGATGGCACTATACGGCATGTGGTGACTCTGTACGGCATGTGGTGACACTGTACAACATGTGATGACACTGTACGGCATGTGATGGCCCTGTACAGCATGTTGTGACTCTGTACGGCATGTGGTGACACTGCATGGCATGTGATGGCTCTGTATGGCATGTGATGACTCTATACGGCATGTGTTGACTCTGTATGGCATGTGATGACTCTGTATGGCACGTGATTGCACAATTCGGCATGTGATGACTGTATGGCATGTGATGACTCTGTACGGCATGTGATGGCACTGTACGGCATGTGATGGCACTGTACGGCATGTGATGGCACTGTACGGCATGTGATGGCACTGTACGGCATGTGATGGCACTGTACAGCATGTGATGACTCTGTACGGCATGTGATGGCACTGTACAGCATGTGATGACTCTGTAGGGCATGTGATGGCACTGTACGGCATGTGATGACTCTGTAGGGCATATGATGCCGTACAATCATCCCCACACTATCAGATATCACACTATCAATACTATCAGTTTGCCCTTCTTATTGAGTGCATTGCTTGACCGTTTTGACTACAAGGTCTATCCATCTTGGAACCCTTGCTCTTGAAATCCATCTATCCCATAGGGATATTGGGTTTAGGCGCAGTTTTACTTCCACTTTGGGTCCCAGCGGTTGATTGTGGATCATCCTGTTTGCTTGGTTTTATCCATTTTGGAATCCTGGCTCCTGGCATTTATCCATCCCATAGTGATATTGGGATAAGGCACAGCCTGACCTCCATCCTTGGGTCTTAATATCTGGTAAGCAGCTAATGAGTGGGGTGTGCACTGCCTGGGTGTGAAGAATCCTTCTTCATTCACTTTTGGAGCACTGGATTTTGTTGACACTTAAATGTTTATATGAACTTTTTTTTGCACTGAAGCACTTTAGAATTCAATGTTTTTATTGAAAAAATAACAAAGTACAGAATAGCCAGACACATAGGCAGATTAGTATTAAGTTATCAAAACAATATATTCCAATACAGAAAAAATAAAAGTAGGTTCATAATACCTATTCACCATCTATCGTGACATAAAGAGTGCGATAAGTATCCAAAAATTGACGGGATTTAACCATAACCTCCCAGTCATGATCTGGGCAACCCCAGTGTGAGGGGATGGTATAGACTCAGAGGTCCTGGGCGTGGTCTCTGGGACAGTCCCAAGGCTCATGGTCGTAGGAGGCCTCATATGAGATCATCTGTATTGTATACAACGTTTCTGGAGAAGGAAAAAAAAAAAGAACAAAACAAATAGAAAGAGAGAAGAGGAGAGACGAAAGGAAGAAACGAGAGAGAAAGTGAGATGGGGAGGGAGAGGGTCGTCCTGGGATTCGCTATGGGGTTGAAATTTAATCAATCCATGGTCCCATATCTTATTAAATTTCTTGACTTTATTACAAAGAATACGAGTGAGTTTATCGTTGATCATAATCCAATTGAGTTTATTTTTAACCTGGTCAAGAGGGATTATCGACTGTTTCCAATGTCTTGCGATCGTAATTCTTGCCGCCAGTAATATATAATTAATCAATTTTACTGATTTTTTGGTGTCAGCCAATTTGTGAAAGAGGGTGGCTTCAGGAGATCTTTGAATGTTTACCCCCGACACTGAATTGACTAGGTTGAAAATTTGAATCCAAAATCTGGTTACGAGGGGTGTTGCCACCAGATATGGTGCATCGTCCCCAACTGACCGCATCGTCGCAAACAGTTTGGCGAAGTGGAAGGATGCATCTTAGCTACTCTAGTGGGTACCGGGTACCAACGTAGGAGCGTTTTGTAGTTAGCCTCTATAAGGGTAGTATTAATGGAGATTTTGGATAGCTGATAAGCAATATCTTGCCATTCTGTAAGATCAAAAGTTAGATTCAAATCTCTTTCCCACTGGTCCATATAGGCAAGTTTTGAATTTGGCTCAGTGAAGGAAGTATACACCGCAGAAATCCGACCCCTCTGAAAGCCTCTGGCCTGATATGTTAATTCGAACTGAAGCACTTTATTTCCGGCACTTTGTGGATTGATTATTGATTTTTTTGTTATTCACTTGATTGTATGATTATTACAATGATCTTATGCACTAATGATAGCACAACACAATATTTTTTTTTCCCACAAAGAATTTTATTGAAATAATACAGGTACGTGTGAAAAGGAGGAGAAATTACCCAGGGGGGCAAAGCTAATAACATACAGATTATGCAGGGTACACAGATGGATTGCAATTCCAAAATATTCCTACAAAGTAGGTTAACGATTACAGAAACAGCCTATGAACAGGAGTGGATACTTAGGGTAACCGGGCCTATAGCTAATAAGGGCCATAGAAAAAGGAGGAGGAAGACCCCCTTAACTGAGCCGGAGTCCCAATTCCGTGGGGGCAAAGACAAAGGCTTTTGGGTTGGAATGATGTACACCAGGAAATACCCTGCCGTAATATGCATTGGATGGGGAGTAGAGAGTGAATTGGCCATCAAATTCCAAAGGTGGGTGTCTGTGTCCGATTAGCCAGGGGGAGGGAGATAAGAAAGAGAGGGAGAGATAAAGAAGAAGGGGGAGGGTGTGGGGAGGAAGTTGAGGGGCTGGAGAGGAACAGGGGAGCCAAGTGGGATGGAAGTATGGGATCTAGGAGAGGAGCAGGGGTGAGGAGAAGAAGGGGAGTGACAGGTGAATTGTGCATCACACGTCACACACAAGTCACAGGTGCATATGAGCAGTGTATGCCTGATTTTGGTAGGCTTGCTAATTGTACACCTGTGTGCGGGTCCCAGTAGGAGACGCTCCAGGAGAAAGAGACAGGAGGACTCGGAGTCTAATGCCCTGTACACACGATCGGAAATTGATCGGACATTCTGACAACAAAATCCATGGATTTTTTCCAACGAATGTTGGCTCAAACTTGTCTTGCATACACACGGTCGCACAAAGTTGTCGGAAAATCTGATCGTTCTGAACGCGGTGACGTAAAACAAGTATGTCGGGACTATAAACAGGGCAGTAGTCAATAGCTTTCGTCTCTTAATTTATTCTGAGCATGCATGGCACTTTGTGCGTCGGATTTGTGTACACACGATCGGAATTTAACTGATCGGATTTTGTTGTCGGAAAATTTTATAGCCTGCTCTCAAACTTTGTGTGTCAGAAATTCCGATGGAAAAAGTCAGATGGAGCCCACACACGATCGTAATTTCCGACAACACAATCCGATCGCACTTTTTCCGTCGGAAAATCCGACCATGTGTACAGGGCATAAGGCTGCAGTGCACGTCTGTAGCAGGCAAATGTGGCCCGTGACCAAAACAGCACGAAGCTGACAGTGAGTAAGCCAGGAGGCTATAGTTTGTGTTTATACAGTGATGGTGGAACCCGCCCTGCGAGGGAAGATTACTGTTTGTTTGAACTTTTTCATTACCTTTAAATAAAAGTGGCCTGCTATGCCCTAAAAACGCAGTCTGGAGTGGCACGTTTCTGGAAAACTGCATGCACCCAATCACCTCGGATCGTCACAATATATATATATATATATATATATATATATATATATATATATATATATATATACAGTACATATATTTGCAACAGTCGCAGCAGTCGGCTCATTCACTGAGCTAAATGAAAATTCCCATAGAAAGTGGAAATTCACTTTCAAATTGAACAACCTTTTTGCCCTAGAGTAGTTCAACCGTTATCTGTCTTTAACAAATAATATCTTTTTAACATCTCTACCCTGGCAATCTGAGACCAATTCACACCTTCTGCCATGTAAATCCAAGGATTAACACATCTTAAGCATGTCTTTAGGGTGTGGAAGATAGTGCTGGTTTCAAACTGACAACCCTAGTGCTGCTAGGCGGGACCACTTAGCCACTGTGCTAGGTTGAGGGGGTCTTATAAGATAACCTAGTGGCAGTGATAGGTGTCTAGTAGTATACAGGGTGTTAAGCACTGTTCACACCTTTTCCACCACCCAAGGCATAATTTGCCTTTCCCTTTGATGAATAGGGGCCATCTGTGTTAGAGAAAACCTGCATGCAGGCTGTGATGAAACATTTCCACAGGTCTGACCAGACCCAAATTGATCTCACAACTAGCCAGGAGGCTAATTACCTGTTTATTTAACTGTGATGAGACTTGCCCCTGCAAGGGAAGCTCTTATCTTCTGTTTGCTGCAACATTCATGAACAACCATGCACAGGAAGTCCTTAAACACACGCATCTGGATTATCTCTCTGTAAGCTCTCTGCTTGAAGCATATTGCCCACAGCATGTTATCTCATGCATTGAATGGGTAACTCTATTTTATGGTTAAAAAAAACCCACAAAATTTAACGCCAAACTCTGTGCAGTCATTTATGATAAACAATGAGCCAATCACATGTGCAAAAAGACAGAATGTCTGGGAGACCCTTTACACAGGAATTGCAGTTAAGAGATTTTTTTTATTTTTGGCTAGTTTTGAAAAAGCATAATCAAAATGAATTCAAATGAAAAGGTTACAAAAAAAACAATAAATTAACAAATGCCTTGGGTAGCAATGATATTGGTTATATCAGTTGTCAACACAAATGCATTTTTCTTTTCACTTTTTTTCTATTTGTAATGAAACAGTGTTTTCTAATTAGAAAAACGGATAAGTGTGCTCTTCCATAGTAAGATAAAAACATTACAAATCCATTAAAGATAACCAAGACAATGAATTTGTACTAAAGCTGCACTTTCTCGCATTTCACTACTTTTAAGTTCTGAGCATGGAAAAAAGCAATCCCTGTCTAGTGAACTGTAAATGCAGAGCTTTTGGAGTCTTTAAAACAAGCAGAAAGAAGAAAATGACATGGTCAAATCTCAGTATTCCTGTTAATGAAGAATTAAGACTCCCATTTACCATATTAGAGGGTTCATCAGAGGTCTCTACTTTGCCAAGCGCGTGTTTGACGGCGGTGTCAATTTATCTACGTCTGAACTCAGAAGTGCGTGACAGTACATCATTCATAACTGTCACATCTACTTATCTCTCTCTTTGTCACATTACTAACCAAATTCAAGCCATGCTTTCTGAAAGCATTTTAAATGAAAAAAAAAAACAACAGAGCCTATCCAGCTTATTAGCTCTAATCTCTGATGTGTTGAGGTTCAAGTTACAAACACACATCAGGGACAATTTATTAAAGAATTCCATCCGCAATTCAAAGTTCAAAATATGTGTCATGCTCATCACGAGAATTTAATTTATGCTATAACAAGTTTTTAATGAAAGCTATGAAAGTATAATGACATGATATTGTTTGGTAGTTTAAGATGTGAATACCTGTCAATGATTAAGCAGAAGTGTACCTTTTATTAAGTCAAATATTTCACTGGTCTAAATCAGAAGCAGGCAATCAGTTATAAAAGGACCTGTTGAAACTGCTAAATATAACTGGTTTACATTGGATGCCACTGTCTTTGCAAAGAAGAAACTTGTGGGGAAATTTCACATTGCAAAGGGTACCCAATCGTGTGCAAGAAAAAAATGTTTGCTTGCACATGATGGAATGATTGAAGTCAGCGGTGCTTCACCACATTCACTAAGCATCCAGGGAAAATTCCGTTGTAAGGTACACAGATTATTTGCCTTTAGTAAATCAACCTCATAAACTCCAAAAAAGTTCCCATTATAGATAGGTGAACTTCTTAAAATGTGATCTGCTGATATATATCCTATACACCCTACAGTCTAAATCAGTGTTTCTCAATCAGGGTGCTTCAGCACCCTATTGCCGTCTGGGTCCCCCTAAGGTGCAGCAAGCATTGGACCCATTTCACCCTGGTTCAGCGTCATGCATTAATATGGTACAGGCTGACTGGCTATAGCGCTATAACAACCAATGAGCCCCTAGGACACAAGGCATAATTTGCTGCAATGGTGATGGCAGATGACAAGGCATGACTCTGATCCAGGGCATACCCCCAGCATGCAGGAGAAGACAGAAGTCTCCCCAGATTCCACCTTCTGCAACAATGCTGGAGCTGAAATGTAGGGTTATGATTTCATGAGGGGAGTGTGGGATTGGAAAGCTCAGTGATACTGTGTGATTGGGGGAGCTTGTATGTCTGGGGGGCTCTGTGATGGTGAACTCTGATATGATGGGGACTCTGTGGAAACAGAGGAACTTTGTAGTGATAAGGAGGCTCTGATACAATGGAGGGACTCTGATGTGATTGGGAAATCATGTATAGGGGCCGCTGATGTAAAGGGTGACTGTGATATGATGGGGGGGGCTCTCATGTATAGGCGAGGCTCTGGTGTACAGGGGTGGCTCTGACATAAAGGGGCTCTGGCTTGAAGGGGGTCTCTTATGTATGGGGGAACCTTGACATGATTAGAAACCTCTGATGTGATAAGAGATACCCCCAATGAAATAGGGGAACATCTGGTGTGAAGGTAATTTCATGAAGGTGGTTGTGTGCATTGTCCCACAATTAGCTTTCCAATTGATAGGTAACATTTCCTTTTTTTTACATTTGAGACTGACTGGATTGCCTCAAGATTTTGTAATCCATTTAAGGAATGCTGCAACTTAAAAAGCATGGGTACATGATAGTTAGATTACTGAGTGAATTACCACTATCATGAGGGAATTTTAAAACATGTTTTTTTGTGGAAAAAGTGAGACAATGTTCCATATTCTGTTCCCATGCATATACTCACAGCACAAAGTGTGTCCACAGAAAATTAGGGCTCTTTTTCAATTCTGTTCATTATCCATGCTTTATAACATGTTCACATGTGTCTAAGGCCCCTTTCACACATGCAAACTGTCAACGGATGGATGAAAGACAGACATCAATGAATCTCAATGGAAAAATGGATGTAAATGGATGATCATCCATTTACATCTGTTTACATCGGCTTCTGTCAACATCCGTTTTTAGGAACGGATCAAAGCCTTATTTTTCTTCCATTAAAAAAATGGATCGGATGAAAAATGGATGTAAACGGACAGTCTGTTTTTGCATGAAAGAATGGCTCTGGGACTCAAGTGGTTAAGGGCTCTATCTGGCAGATGTGAAAACAGATGAAAAATAGATGAAAATATGGATGAAAAACTGAAGGCAAACTGATTTAAACTTCATACGTTTTTTTCTTTGAAAAAAAGTGACTGAATTGATCGAACGAAAGGTCCGCATGTGTAAAATGGTCCTAAATCACATAGAGAGCTCTAACCATTTTTATATGAAACTTAATAGTGGTACTATTTTCACAAGCATAAATGGACCTAAAATCAAAATCTGGGCACTTGAACCTTGCTGAGAGAGCTGCAAGGATGGCGCACCACAAATGACAAGTGCAGCCAATTTAGATAAAAATGCAAAATCAGTTTATTTGTGTCCCACAAATATTGCTAATTACGTACTACATCTGCTTAGCACCTTACCCTTTGCCTTAAATCGAACTGAAATGCACACATAAAAGCACATATAAAACACGAGTGTATGGCTGGTGTGATAACCTGGCAGTGTTTTTTTTTTCAAAACTGTTCTAAAATATAAAAACTGTAGCAACAGGGTTCCACGTTAAAGGGTTCTGATATATTCTGTCTTTCTACACATGTGATTGACTCACATTTTATCCTAAATTTCTGCACAAAGTTTGGAGTAAGATGTTGTGTTTTTTTTTATGTTTTTTTTTTTTTTATAATAGACTGGATTTACCCATTCATTTCATGAGATAGCATGCTATAATGCTAGTAGTGGGATGGGGAGGGAGGCGCAAAGCTGCCAATAGTGTAGCAAGTTTTATTAGTAAAAAAAGTTAAAATACATAGCTTATGCATTTACAGACATTGCTGGTGTTAAGCGTTGAAACAAGCTCCATGTAAAAGTGATCAGTTCTGAATCCAGTCCACACCAGAGCCGCTGACAGGAGAGCAGTGAATCCGGGGAAGGATTCCCGGTGTCTTGCCGAATAAGTTCCCTCGGCGGATAAGTTCCCCCCTGTACTGCGCAGGCGCAGCGCCTGCGCAGTACGAACTACTAACAGCCGCCGGAGATAGCCGAAGCTCAAAATCCACAATCAGCTGTACACGGCGCCTGCGCTCTGGGTCCAGGTTCCTTCCCTACCATCCAAGTGGACCTAGAGGGGGAATCTAAAAGAGCCGAGTGCAGCGAGGCCGTGCCCGAAGCGTGGCGAGCGAAGCGAGCCCGCGAGGGGCCCTCTTACAGGCGCCGTCTACAGCTGATTTGGACCTATTCCCCTTCGGCTATTTCCGCCGGATCCTACTGCGCAGGCGCAGCGCCTGCGCAGTAGAGGGGGGTCCTTATCCGCCGAGTGGAACTTTCTCGGCAGAACACCGGCAAGCAAGCAGTCACAAGAGACGCAATCTGTGAAGGAGCTGTTAGAAAGCTGTCAACCATCCACTGTGCTGTGACCAATAAGAACGCATTTTGGAGGCCAAACCTCACCTCCTTCATCAGCTTTATTACCCTATAATGCTAGTAGTAGTTAGTTACATTCAACTGGTCTTGTTCTTTAATGTTAAAGAGGTTTCAAAGCTTAGCCTGCCAGTGCTTGGGATAGGATGGCTGGTTGTGTATACTTTGTTATAGTTTTAAAGAAGTAAAAAAAAAATATTGAATAGATTCACCAGCCACTCTTTATTGACTCTCTCCAGTGTGGTGTATATGTTCATGACTGCCCTGAGCATTGTGTCATTTCTGGTTACGTTGGCATTTGTGGATGTGCCCTCCACCCTATTATTCCTCTATGCCAATGGCAACATATTATAACATTGGACGTGGTAACAGTTCAGCAGCATACACCATTCAATATACCATCCACCATATGTGTGACCACTCTTCTCAAGGTATTTGAACAGGTTTGTCAATCATTGTCTAGTCAGTGACCCTTGACATACACTGAAACTAATGTATGATGTGTGCTCACAAGAACATAGTTTGTTACTAAGAGCAACCAGTCAAAATTCTTATTTCATGTTTAACTTCTTTCCACCCCGCCTATAGACAAAATATGGCCAGGTTGGAGCTCTCCTATCCTGGGTGGACGTCATATGACATCCTCCCAGGATCGTGCCTCGCATGCGCCCCACAGGCCACACACCAGAGTAGTACACCAGAGTAGTACAGTGTTATTATGGTAGCACTGTATTGCTCTGGTCACAGTATGCAAAAAAATATTCTATTTGTCCTGTTTGTACCATTATCACCGAAGGTAAAAGTAAAAGAAAATTCCAAAATTTGGGTTGTCCCCAGAAAAGTAATAGATGAGAAATCTTCCAATGGAGACACTAGTTCTGGTGACACAGGGGACCCCCAAGGGATTCCCTTAATTTGCAGGGATGTCTTCTCACTTTCTGTTTTGGCTATGGGACAGGAAGTGAAGTTAAATCTCCCCAATGGGACACAGATGGCAAAAAGAAAAAAACAACAGGGGTTATAACCCTCCCTTACTCAGAAATTAAAAACACAGTTTTGCCTATAGTTCTATTTTAACTCTTAGTATGCCAGCACATTTTTAAAAGTTGCTGTATTCTTGAGTTCAGCTTTAAGAATTTAATTAGCCTAGAAGCATATCACAACTATTGCTACTGGAGTAGATCATTTCTACATTAAACACTGACTCTTTGGGCTTGATTTACCAAAGGCAAATAGACAATTTCACTTTTTCAAGGGAATATAGGCATGTTTGTGAAGTGTTTACTCCTTTTACTTTCCCTTGCAAAAAAAAATGAAAACCAGAGGTGGTCTTTGGGCAATATTTATTAATACAATGCAATGCATGTGAAACACATCTTGAATGTGGGTTAACCAGCATTTGTCATTTTGCCACATATCTAAGCCCATAAGGCCTCATTTACATTTGTGGCAACTCTTTATGCCCCCCTGAAATGCGATCCTTGGTGGAGTATAGCAACCAGTGTTCCCCAGTCCCCTAAGATATCAGAGGTGTTAAAATGGTTGTAAACCCCGACACAAAATATGAACAAAGCATATCCCACTATAGTGTGTACTTGTTTCAATCCAGAGAAAAAAGTGTAATTTCTGTCTGCTTCCTCATCCCTCTGCTATCTACATGAGTCTCTTCTGACAAGTTTTTTTGAAACCAACAGGTAAAAAGGTCACAGGGAAGGGAGTTCCAGCCCACCGCCTGTGATTGAAAGCCCCTTCTCTGATCCTGTGTGCTGTGTGAAGTGACGTGTGTCTCTTCCCTCCAATCAGTTTTCACTGAGCTCTGCAGTGTAACTTCAGCTCCCCACCCCCTGCTTTGAGAAGCTAAAAAATGCTATGTAAATTCTGGATTTTAAACATCTATGGAGAAGAGAAAACAGGTACACCTTATGTAGGAGGATTTATTTCATATCTGTGTATCACCTGAGGTTAGTCACTTCACTGGCTGTAGGTAAGGGTTTACAACCACTTTAACGATTTAATTAATACCCCATGCAGCCTCTAGTCTTTAAGTAAACTTTTTATTGAAGAATATGGAAGCTGGCATTGCTGATCTTCTTAATAAAAAGCCAGTCATCTGTTTGTTTTGCTGATCCTCTGAATTAAATAATTTCTGCATCACTAACCCATTGGAAGTATGCAGCTTAGGAAAGCTAGCATAAAGTCAGCACTCCTTTACTTCATAAAGTACTGAGTACAGGAAACATCAGCTATGGCAGTTTTCATGCTTCTCCGATAACTGATTTGGTTTTATTTTAACTTCTAAAGCACTAGATCAAATTTCAATTTATTTAGGCTTTGATGCAACAATGATCTCCCTCTCACATCAAACCTGCCATTTCTGGATCTCTACGTACAAAAACCATCTACATACAATGTGTATACAATGTGTATATGTTTTTTGCAGATATATCTCTACTTTCTTATTTCCCAATCCTAAAAGGTTAACTTGACTGCACACCCCTGACTCACACACTACTAGGTTACCAGCCCACTGATACTAGGGCTACATTCACCAGGTTTCACACCAATAATAGATTTGCGCTTACTCTAAAAAGTAGAAGAAATTGTAAGCAACTGACACCACAACTAGAATCGTTGCCAAACCTATAGATAATAAACAAAAATGTGTAGCGCTAAAAGACAAGAAATTAAAATGGATATAATAAAAGGCCTATACCCAAAAAGTATATATACGTATAAAGGTACATACAAAATCAGACTAAAAATAAAGATGTGTCGAATGGACAGTCAATGAGTTGGAACTGAATGTATCGCTACCCAAAACGTGAGGTGAGAAGCGCCTTCACCAACATACAGCAGAAAAAAGTCTCAGAGAATGATGTTCTGCAGTCATTCAAAAAGTCTTTATCAATAAATTGGATAGTCCATACATAAACCAAACTCTAATATCACACCACTGTGTCTTCAAAACATGCAGTGCACTTAGATGTTATAGATGGGGGCTTACCGGAGGGTTTGAACCCAAAACAGTATATACTGTGAGGGTCAAACCAGCTTTTATTGCACCCTGGCAATGGTGAGAAGACCTTGGCCACCTGATGGTATTGAGAGGGGCTTTCCTAGAGGTATATCTTCTCCACATGTAATGTTGGATCTCAGGCTGCAGGGGTCCCCACTGGACCTCAGGGGGGGAACAGAGCTCCTTGACTGAGTCCAGTGGGGACCCCTGCAGCCTCAGATCCAACATTACATGTGGAGAAGATATACCTCTAGGAAAGCCCCTCTCAATACCATCAGGTGGCCAAGGTCTTCTCACCATTGCCAGGGTGCAATAAAAGCTGGTTTGACCCTCACAGTATATACTGTTTTGGGTTCAAACCCTCCGGTAAGCCCCCATCTATAACATCTAAGTGCACTGCATGTTTTGAAGACACAGTGGTGTGATATTAGAGTTTGGTTTACGTATGGACTATCCAATTTATTGATAAAGACTTTTTGAATGACTGCAGAACATCATTCTCTGAGACTTTTTTCTGCTGTACATTCACCAGGTTGAATAGGAATAAACAGCAAATGTCTGTAGCTAGAATCAGCCAGGAATCAAAGTCATATGCAAACAATGAAGTCTTTTCAAATGAATAACAGGCTGATAGTCAGCCACAGCTTTTTGCATTTAATCACATATGGAATGATTACCGGCAGTTAGGGACAGATGATTGGCCTTGGGCACAATCTTTCTGTGTCAAGGACCAGTCATCTGCCCTTGCCATTTGAAAATGCTCCACTTGTGACTACATGTGAAGAGCAGTGTATTGTCAGCCTGTTATTCATACATTCAAACATAGAAGAATGATGGTTGGAAAAAGACCAAGTGGTCCATCAAGTCTGCCCCTTTTTTTTTGTTTGTTTGTTTAATTTATATATTTTATTCACTTTTTTATCTGAGTATCTACGAGATCTATGTTAGTTCCATGCATGTTTGAATCCACTTACCACTAACTGACACATTACCTCTGCTGGAAGTCTATTCCAAAAATGAATTACTCTTTCAGTAAAATAAAACTTTCTAAGATTTGTTTTGAACTTTCCTTCTTCTAGTTTGAGGTCATGTCCCCCTGTTCTTTATCTTAGCTTCATATTGAAAAAAAACTGCCCTCCTGAATCCTACTCACCCCCTTGATGTATTTAAAAGCCCCCCTTTCCCTTCTTTCCTCCTGTTCCCTTCTCACCTGCTGTTCATTCCTAATCCCCCATCTGAATGTATCCTTAGGTTGCCTAGTAAAGATGGTTCACTGGCTTACCAATATATATTAAAGTAGAACCTGTAAATAAACCAATTTACTACCTCCTAGTTTAGCATTACTACTTCCTGGGTCAAGTCTAAAGTATTTTGTATTTAAAGTCCTATTGTTATTGCATACAAGACCACAAGCATACCAGTGTGCTCCACCAGCTTCTGTAACAGTGTATAATATAAAATAGAACATTTCTGAGGTTAAATCTCCATAAAGACATAGGTTAGATAAATGAGTAGTGTTAAATGGGATTGAGATAAACATACAGTGCATTGTTTAGACTTTGAATGCTTAGGATCCCATTAATATCAAAAAACTTTTCTTTCTAAAACAAATCTCCTAAATTCCTAGAGCACTAGTCAATGATATTTGTATGCGGTAGTAATATGATTTGAGCTTCTTTACAGCCTATTACTTGCAAGTGATTCCTTTTTCCTGGTGGGTCTGGGGCAAGTGCCCTACTTTGCCCTTCTTTAAAATGGTCTTGACCCCACACTATTAATCTAAATTTTATCTTTTAGTTATGTTTATATATCAGCAGAATTTAAGGGAATACAATACAAGGAGATTTGCTTTTCTTACCATTGTTTACTGCATGCAAACCCCCAATAAACTGTGGATTTGTATCCTGCAGAGAAAAGCTTACATCTGATTAAATAGTTTACATAAACTCAATCTATATTTTCTTCTACTGCTACATGCATTATAATCTCTCATATTATTCATGTTGATATTCCTCTGTGAACCATCAAATGTTCATTTCTCCAAAATGAATATGGAGCTCTAAGCATTAGTGGTCTTGAGAGCATAAAAAGTTTATTGCTTTGTGCTTCAAATTTTCTAGTAACTTTTGAAAGCTGAAACAAATTTTGCATTTAGATTAATGGAAGATATTTTCCATTTGAACAAGTAAGCGAGGGAACAGCAATAACAAAAAAAAAAAAAAAAATCCCCTAAGGTTAAAATGTAGTGCTTTTGATTTTTACCAGAACTGTGTTAGCTGAACAATCATTTCTCAGCATGGAAAGGTAACATAATTGGTCTATACAGTGGCAATATAGGAAACGAGTATGCTTTAGAGAAAGCTAATATGACTCTACTTAATAATTTCCGTCAAGAGTTTGAATTTGAATGTATATTTCACCCAGCTTGAGGCAAACAATTTGTACCCGTACGAATTGAGTGGAAGTTACCAGGGGGTCATGCAATTTTACTTCTTGAAGTTTTCAAAACTGTGAAACACTAAAGGCATATTCACTTACATTGTTCGACTAGTAATTTGATCCAATTGGGCATCAATTCTATTTCTTTGTCATTTTTTTCTCACTCTATTATATTGCAGCATGAATTGTCAGAATATGTGATGATGGAAAATACTTTTTTTTCTGCACAAAATAAGCTGAATGGGTTTTCATGCTGAATTCAAATCTGCCACACACCCAAAGCATTTTTATGAGTCATAACTGTAATATTAACCCTAAAAAATGTTAAAAAACAAACAAAAACTATATGTAAAGAATAACTTCACTTTTAGTGAAGTTGTTTATATAGCCCCCCCCCCAAAAAAAAAAACAGTGTGCCCAGTAGTTTTAAATACCCACCTTTAATCCTGCTCCCTGGAGATGTTCACGGTGTGGCCTTGCCAGGCTTTTGTTGTAAAATTGTGTTGCCCAGTCTGTGTACAAACTGCACAAGCATGCCACTTGCCCTATTCACTCCTTTGGATGAGGCTGTACTCCCATTAATGACTGTGTATCCCAAAAGTAAAGCCTAATCTATAGAAAAAAATGTTGAAAACTATCATGACATGCACATTATCTTTTTTTTAAACAATTGATAATGAGCACTGCATGCTTATCTGCAACTAATTTAGGCTAAATTTATATAGACTTGCAACTAATGCATCTGTTTTATTTTGTTTTCAGATCAATATAGGGTCTACTCATAGCATTGCAAGCTCAAAAGGTATATACATCCTCCCTTTATTAGGTTAATACATTACATAGTATACATTAGGCTATATGTCCATAGCGCTCAGCAACCCCTATCAGCACCTCTGTTACCACCTAAATGCAGGGATACTTTTCACTTTCACGGGAATGCTTTATTTTATGTAGATCTGATAGTAATGGCTATTTGTAGTGGTGATATTAGTATAGGGTAAGGTGGCAGTTCATCCCACCTCATGGTACCATTTTGCAAAGGGCCTTTTTTACATCAATGCGTGGCAGTTATATGTATTACAGCATTCATGTTGTTATCAAAATGTGTGTCAATACAGCATGCACACATGGTTTATTGTGGTTTCATTCATTTTGCAGTGTACCACATTGCAGGATATTGACTTTGCTTTGAAAAAATCAGTAAAAGCAATATTCCCTACTTTTGTGTGCCAAGGTGCTTTACAACCATTTATTTTTGTGGGTCCTGCATTTACACAAGTGCCTTGCATTTACACAAGGGCCCTGCATCTACACTTGATCACAATGCGCCACAGTCAGTTTTTGTATGATGAGATGCATTGCAGTGCACTACATTAGGCCATTCAAAATCAATGAGCTGTAAAGCACCTACCTCAATGCACAAAATTTTAGGGCATGCTAAATATTTTGCAGTACACCACAATGGACCACATGGATATAAATGGGCCCAAAGGTCTACATGTTACTGTACAGCCAGCCTTTAATTTACCATTCCAGTTTCACCCAAACAATTGTAATGCTGTTTGTTTTTAAAGAACATGTATCATGGTTAAATTATCTTGCTAAATATGTGCCCATGCCTATTAGATTATTTGCCCATCTAT
The DNA here is from genome assembly GCA_037952925.1 of Lithobates clamitans. Taxonomy (NCBI): domain Eukaryota; kingdom Metazoa; phylum Chordata; class Amphibia; order Anura; family Ranidae; genus Lithobates; species Lithobates clamitans. The sequence goes on along the minus strand of JBBGZY010000279.1, from coordinate 5,157,414 downwards.
CAATATGCAATACAAGGTAAGCCAAAAAGACAAGGTTCATCATTTATAAAAAAAATGGTGTGAGACTTTCTGCCATGTTTCGTTATTTTCCAGTTATCATTCTCTTTTTTCTCCACTACTTTTCCATGGGGAGTGAAACTCTTACTTGGCATCTAAAGTGACAATGATATGCATGCCTAGGGTCAAACTGAAACTGGAATAAATCCTGTACAATACCCCTAGTGTCACTGTTGTTTTATATGGCAAAAGAAGTCCAGATAGTTCAGTGACACTTTTGACAAGATTTATTTATATGATGTTACAGTTTAAGTTGCCTTGGTATTTCGCTCTTTATAGCTATAGCTATAACACACATTGTTAAGGCTCTGAGGCTAAGTAAATATGAATTTTTCTAACTTTGTCCAGCTGTCCCTAACAAATATGATTTCTAATGTCATAGCACTACTGCCACCTTCTTGCTCTACATATACAAAAGGGGTACAAAGAAACATCCTTTTTACAAGTCAAGGAGCAAGCTATAGAATTTTGCAAAGTATAAAAAGGTTTTACTTTAGCGCCACAGATTCTATGAATGAATAAACTAAAAATTATGTAAGTTTAAGTGCTATAAACTCACACCAGCTGCGATGCTAACGTAAGCTTATTTGCAAAACTCAATAGTAAACATAACTATACATCGTGCTAGAAAAACATACACTACTTTCATCTAAAAATCAAATATAGCCACACAAATAAGTATACAAGTCCCATAAAGTGATTATAGTGCTCATGCTTAAAATCTACAGAATAATCAGGTGCTCCACTAGTGCTCAGTTCAAGTGCCCCACATGGAAGTGCACTCACCCCAAATGTGGACCAACTATTTCTAGTATGGTCACTTGAGCCTGTGGGGAATCCACCCCTGGGTGATGTCCTAGATGGTAGCTCTGTTAAATGGGTTCATTTCTAGGTTGCCTATTTCTATTGGGATCTCTTACATAGTTACATAGTAGGTGAGGTTGAAAAAAACAAAGTCCATCAAGTCCAACCTATGTGTGTGTTTATATGTCAGTATTACATTGTATATACCTGTATGTTGCGGTCGTTCAGGTACTTATCTAATAGTTTTTTGAAACTATCGATGCCCCCTGCTGAAACCACCGCCTGTGGAAGGGAATTCCACATCCTTGTCGCTCTTACAGTAAAGAACCCTCTACGCAGTTTAAGGTTAAACCTCTTTTCTTCTAATTTTAGTGAGTGGCCATGTGTCTTATTAAACTCCCTTCTGCAGAAAAGTTTTATCCCTATTGTGGGGTCACTAGTATGGTATTTGTAAATTGAAATCATATTCCCTCTCAAGCGTCTCTTCTCCAGAGAGAATAAGTTCAGTGCTCGCAACCTTTCTTCATAACTAATATTCTCCAGACCCTTTATTAGCTTTGTTGCCCGTCTTTGTACTTACTCCATTTCCAGTACATCCTTCCTGAGGACTGGTGCCCAGAACTGGACAGCATACTCCAGGTGAGGCGGGACCGAAGTCTTGTAGAATGGGAGAATTATCGCTTTATGCCTGGAGTTAATCCCCTTTTTAATGTATGCCAATATTTTGTTTGCTTTGTTAGCAGCAGCTTGGCATTGCATGCCATTGCTGAGCCTATCATCTACTAGAACCCCCAGGTCCTTTTCCATCCTAGATTCCCCCAGAGGTTCACCCCTAGTGAGTAGACTGCATTCATATTTTTGCCACCCAAATTCATTATTTAAATTTTTTCTACATTAAACCTCATTTGCCATGTAGTTGCCTACCCCATTAATTTATTCAGATCTTCTTGCAAGTTTTCCAAAGTTATTGCCCTGCTTAGCTTAGTGTTGTTCTCAAATAAAGAGATTCAACTGTTTACCCCATCCTTCAGCTCATTTATGAACAAATTTAACAGGATTGGTCCCAGCACAGAACCCTGGGAGACCCCACTTCCCAGCCCTAACCATTCTGAGTACTCCCCATTTATCACCACCCTCTGAACTGGCCCTTGTAGCCAGTTTTCAATTCATTGTAAAATGAAAAAAATTACTGCGCTATCCCCAAGTGGAAATTATTAAGTGTGAACAAGCTGCAACCATACAATGTGAGACACATCCATCTGTTATACAATTCAAAATTTAAAGGCTGCGCTACAATAAATGACATAAACAAATGAAATAGTGAATGTATATTAACAAATATCTATTTCTATGCGTGAATTATAACAGTGATAACATGACCCACGCAGTAATAACTAAAAACTTAATAAGCAACATAAAGTCCAATCTGCAAAGTGCACAAAAGTGTATAGTTCTTATAGAGGCAGGATTAATGCCAGGAAGAGAGTGGTGAACATCCGAATGGTGTATAGCATATAATTAAAACACCCAGGGTTCAGTGATGATAGAAAAACTCCTCCACCTATGTAGAAAGATGTCCCCTTACCGACTCCAAAGATCTCTTTTCGGGAGATCAAGCAGGCATATGGCTGTATAACCCCAGCCTCGGGTATGGACCCGGAAGGTGACACTCATAGACCTCTAGGATGGGAGTCCTCTGTGTGGCGAATGGTCACTCGATTGTCATGAAAAATAAGTGACAACTCGATTGTCATGAAAAATAAGTGGGAGCCTTTGTCACTTATTTTTCATGACAATCGAGTGACCATTCGCCACACAGAGGACTCCCATCCTAGAGGTCTATGAGTGTCACCTTCCGGGTCCATACCCGAGGCTGGGGTTATACAGCCATATGCCTGCTTGATCTCCCGAAAAGAGATCTTTGGAGTCGGTAAGGGGACATCTTTCTACATAGGTGGAGGAGTTTTTCTATCATCACTGAACCCTGGGTGTTTTAATTATATGCTATACACCATTCGGATGTTCACCACTCTCTTCCTGGCATTAATCCTGCCTCTATAAGAACTATACACTTTTGTGCACTTTGCAGATTGGACTTTATGTTGCTTATTAAGTTTTTGGTTATTACTGCGTGGGTCATGTTATCACTGTTATAATTCACGCATAGAAATAGATATTTGTTAATATACATTCACTATTTCATTTGTTTATGTCATTTATTGTAGCGCAGCCTTTAAATTTTGAAGTTTTCAATTCATGTTCTCACCCTATGGTGCATGCCAATGGACCTTACTTTGTACAGTAAACATTTATGGGGAACTGTGTTAAATGCTTTTGCAAAATCCAGATACACCATGTCTATGGGCCTTCCTTTATCTGGATGGCAGCTCACCTCCCCATAGAAAGTGAATAGATTGGTTTGGCAAGAACCATTCTTCATGAATCCATGCTGATAAATGCTAATGATACAGTTTTCCTTACTAAAATCTTATACAGTATATTCCCTTATCATCCCCTCCAAAAGCTTGCATACTATTGATGTTAGACTAACTGGTCTTTAATTCCTAGGGATGTATTTTAACATCTTTCTTTAAATATTGGTGCTATGTTGGCTTTTCTCCAATCAGCTAGTACCATTACAGTCAGTAGACTGTCAGTAAAAATTAGGAACAATGGTCTGGCAATTACTTGACTGAGTTCCCTAAGTACCCTAGGGTGCAAGCCATCTGGTCCCGGTGATTTATTAATGTTTATTAATACCTTCGGCATCTCCCCATCCTTTGTAACCAGATGTCCTTCCTCATTCTTTATGGGGCCAATATGGTCTGTCCTCCCTTTTTTACTGTTTATATACCTAAAGAATTTCTTTTTTTATGCTCTCCTCCACTATGTGTCTTTCGTGTTCTATCTTATCCGCCCTAATTGCACCCTTACATATCTTGTATTTATAGGTATTGGTACATGTCCCCCATGGCAGCGCCCAGCTGCTCATGGCCTTTTTCAATAAATGCTAACTAGAAAAAATGCAAGATATTGCTCTCATAGACTTTAATCGGGTTCAGCACTATGATCTGTATTCGTGAAATTCCCACCGGTTTCTGCAAACATGCAGCACACCGAACTTTGCTTGATTCACTCAGCACTATTGTACATACAACTAAGTAATTTCACCAGTATTTTTATGCATATGTTATTTTTTTCCAGCTAACACTGAATCAGAGATGGCATAAGAAGCAAAGCCTCTAGCACAGTAACACTGGCATTGTAAACTTCATTGTAAAAATGTGCCATGCACTGACTCTGCATGACATTTGCAAGCCATGTAACCCATAGTCTCTCAGTGCTCCCATCGACTGCATTAGCATCTAATACACAACCTTCCTTGACCTTTGAGGTTGTTATTGGTTAATGTAACTACACTATCAACATTGTCAAGCATTTTCACAATGGCGTCGCCTCTCAGGCGATGTTAGGCTGCAGCCAACAAATTGTAAATAACTGATGCTGACAACACATTACAGCCTTGCCATAACCAATCACTGTCTCTGCAGGGCAAAATGGCAGCTAAATTACAAGAGTGTGTGTAACAACATGTCTCTTAAATTGCCTCTGCTGCCTAGGCAACTAAAAAAAGTAATGATTTACGTATAAAAGACATAAAACCTCAACAGTTAACATCTCATCAGAATTCAAATCTTTAGAGCCAAAATGACAGAACTTTTTTTGAAAAAAAAATCTATCTTTGTTATATCAGATTGAGATGTACGTTTCTATTTCAATGCTTATTTTGAAATGTACTGTATTTCCATAATGATTTATGCACCTATAACAATTTGTAAAGCTCTATATAACAACCTAATTAACAATTAGGAATGTATCATACCTGTTTCAATACCTGTTCCTTAGCCTCTTTTGCTTCCATGCTTCTGATGCAATACCACTTTATAAACTCATGTCTTTGAGATTAAGCCATTTACATACAATATCTAGGCTTTTGTCTAGCTGACATGTTAACATTTGGATCCATGCAATGTACATGTGCAGCCCTACTTGTAAAAGAGTTATCTTTTATTCTTTTACTGTGATGCAATGATTTTTTGCATTAGTCAATCACACGATTGCGTATGCCAGGTAAAATCAGACATTCTACCTACTGAATAAGCTATATAAGCACGTAAAAGACATCAGATTATTGCAAATAACCTGTATAAATAAAGTGTATCATCCTTCACTAATGCCAAAGCAAAACTACTGATCCTTGCCAGCTCTATATACACTATATTACTAAAAGTATTGGGACGCCTGCCTTTACACGCACATGAACTTTAATGGCATCCCAGTCTTAGTCCGTAGGGTTCAACATTGAGTTGGCCCACCCTTTGCGGCTATAACAGCTTAAACTCTTCTGGGAAGGCTCTCCACATTTGTGAGGTCAGACATAGGGATGAGCTTCGAGTTCGAGTCAAACTCATGTTCGACTCGAACATGGGCTGTTCGCAAGTTCGCCGAACAGCAAACAATTTGGGGTGTTCGCAGCAAATGTGCTAATTTTAAAGGCTTTTATGCATGGTATTGTCAAAAAAAGTGTTTGGGGACCTGGGTCCTGCCCCAGGGGACATGTATCAATGCAAAAAAAGTTTTAAAAATGGCCATTTTTTCGGGAGCAGTGATTTTAATAATGCTTAAAGTCAAACAATAAAAGTGTAATATCCCTTTAAATTTCGTACCTGGGGGTGTCTATAGTATGCCTGTAAAGGGGCGCATGTTTCCCGTGTTTAGAACAGTCTGACAGCAAAATGACATTACAAAGGAAAAAAGTCATTTAAAACTACTTGCGACTATTAATGCATTGCCGGTCCGACAATACACATAGAAGTTCATAGATAAAAACGGCATGGGAATTCCCCACAGGGGAACCCTGAACCAAAGTTAAAAAAAAAGAAATGACATGGGGGTCCCCCTAAATTCCATACCAGGCCCTTCAGGCCAAAATTTTTTTTTAAAAACGGCGTGGGGTCCCCCCAAAAATCCATACCAGATCCTTATCCAAGCACGCAACCTGGCAGGCCGCAGGAAAAGAGGGGGGACGAGAGAGCGCCCCCCTCCTGAACCGTACCAGGCCACATGCCCTCAACATTTGGAGGGTGCTTTGGGGTAGCCCCCCAAAACACCTTGTCCCCATGTTGATGAGGACAAGGGCCTCATCCCCACAACCCTGGTTGGTGGTTGTGGGGGTCTTCGGGCGGGGGGGCTTATCGGAATCTGGAAGATGAAGAGAAGAGCGGGAGCCTCCCTCCATGCCATGGATGCGGAGCGGCCCAAGGAGAAGGGAAAAAGACGCCGCAGAGGAGATGCTGGATGAGAACACTGGAGGAAGAACCAGAAGTACCAGAAGAACCAGAAGAAGAAGAAGATGAAGGAAGATAGAAGATAGAAGATAGAAGAAAGAAGAAAGAAGAAGCATTTAAATTAAGGAATTGTCAAAAACTGTCTCTTGTCATTTTTAACATTTTTGACAGTTTTTTAGTGAAACGGTAGGGGTACTTTTGTACCCCCTTACCATTTCACACAGGGGGGAGGGCCGGGATCTGGGGGTCCCCTTGTTAAAGGGGGCTTCCAGATTCCGATAAGCCCCCCACCCGCAGACCCCCACAACCACCGGCCAGGGTTGTGGGGATGAGGCCCTTGTCCTCATCAACATGGGGACAAGGTGTTTTGGGGGGCTACCCCAAAGCACCCTCCCAATGTTGAGGGCATGTGGCCTGGTATGGTTCAGGAGGGGGGGCACTCTCTCATCCCCCCCTCTTTTCCTGTGGCCTGTCAGGTTGCGTGCTCGGATAAGGGTCTGGTATGGATTTTTGGGGGGACCCCACATCATTTTTTTTTTTAATTTTGGCCGGGGTTCCCCTTAATATCCATACCAGACCTGAAGGGCCTGGTATGGAATTTAGGGGGACCCCCCATGTCTTTTTTTTTTATAATTTTGGTTCGGGGTTCCCCTGTGGGGAATTCCCATGCCGTTTTTATCAATGAACTTCTATGTGTATTGTCGGACCGGCAATGCATTAATAGCCGCGAGTAGTTTTAAATGACTTTTATCCTTTGAAATGTCATTTTGCTGTCAGACTGTTCTAAACACAGGAAACATGCACCCCTTTACAGGCATACTATAGACACCTCCCAGGTACGAAATTTAAAGGGATATTACGCTTTTATTGTTTCACTTTAAGCATTATTAAAATCACTGCTTCCAAAAAAAGGCCATTTTTAAAACTTTTTTTGCATTGATCCATGTCCATTGGGGCAGGACCCAGGTCCCCAAACACTTTTTATGACAATAACTTGCATATAAGCCTTTAAAATTAGCACTTTTGATTATTCATGTTCATGTCCCATAGACTTTAACGGTGTTCACGTGTTCGAACAAATTTTTTACCTGTTCGCATGTTCTGGTGCGAACCGAACAGGGAGGTGTTCGGCTCATCCCTAGTCAGACACTAATGTGGACGAGAAGGCCTGACTCGCAGTCTCCGCCCTAATTCATCCCAAAGGTGTTCAAGTTCCACCACCCCAAACTTACATATTCATGTCTTTATATACCTTGCTTTGTGCACTGGTGTACAGTAATGTTGGAACAGGAAGGAGCCATTCCTAAACTGTTCCCACAAAGTTGGGAGCATGAAATTGTCCAAAATGTCTTGATATGCTGATGCCTCCAGTGTTCCCTTCACTGGAACTAAGGGGCCATGCCCAACCCCTGCAAAGCAACCCCACACCATAATCCCTCCTCCACCAAATGATTTGGACCAGTGCACAAAGCAACTTCCATAAAGACATTGAAGAGCGGGTTTGGGGTAGAGGAACTTGACTGGCCTGACCCAGACCAGATAGAACAAATTTGGGATGGATTAGAGCAGAGACTGCGAGCCAAACCTTCCCATTCAACATCAGTGCCTGATTTCACAACTGTGCTTCTGGAAGAATGGTCAAACATTCCCATAGACACAACATTCCCATACACACTTGTGTAAATGCAGGTGTCCCAATACTTTTGGTAATATATTGTACTTTAAATACAGAAAAAAATAGAGTACAGAGGTGCACAGATAAATCACATTGTAATGAATAACATTAGGATAACAATGCACTTACAAAGTGATCACTTGACCGAACATATCAACAGGCAAAGCAACTGCTATCAGTCATTGGGTTACATAAACAGATGCAGGACTATTTCTTAATGAAAAGCTGTCAGTTTAAATACCTACAAAAGTAACTAAGGAAATTAAATATATCTTTAATTTAGGTTTACGTGAACCCAATGTTTAATATTTGAAATTTCATGATATTTACCTATATAAACCCTACTGTAAAACAATGAGCTTACTTTATAGATCCTTGTAAACTTACTTTATGTATCTTTATAATATTGTATACTCAATAAACTTCTTTTGACAAGGAAAAGCTGTCAGAAGGAGAAGTTGGAGATAGAAACACTATAGAGGACACTGAATCAACCACAATACTGGAGGGACTCTTTGGCCAGGCTACAATCTTAGTTCCCACTTACAGCTTCACATTTCTCAACAAGTTGCGGTGCTTCTATCCCTGTCCACCACAGTCCACACCTGTTGATGTGACCTAATGGCTGATTAGAGCATATCACCATCCAAAGAAACTCTCATCAAGTAATCACTTTGTAAATGCAGTTATTTCAACATTTTATTTACTAAAGGGTGATGTACCTGCACAAGCCAGTACACTCAGTTTGCTTTTTCTAATGCAAAAAATCGTATCAATATACTGTATGTTATTGTTTAAAAAAAATGTTATTTTTATGAATATTCTGTAACCATACATGTACAGTATATGATGGGAGCCATATTTGCTCATTACATATACAAAGCCATGCTTCTTGCTTTGTGGTGCTACACAATTATTGTGCTTTACCCCTTACACCAAAAATTACCTTATGATAAACACTTAACTAATAATTCAAATTATACACAAACTCACCTTGTACTTTTGCTTTAAGATATGCATTGTGGCAACAACAAAGACCTAATTAGTATTAGCCCAGCATATATTTTGCAACTGTCGAATGCATATTTGACTAAAATAAAATGGTATTTCTTTGTGCTACTTTGAAATAAATAAATTCAATAGCTGCTGTTTTTCTGAGAACAATGCCTATTAGGCATTATATTAAAGTCCTTCAAGAATGCTGAGTATGTCAAATGGACATACTCTCAGGACACCACCACAATATTAACTACTTCAATACAGGGCACTTTCACCTCCTTCCTACACAGATCATGTCACATTTGAATGACAATTGCGCCATCATAAAACACTGTACACAAATACATTTTTAATAATTTTCTTGATGAGGTAGCACCAATATGCAGCACTGATGGGCACTGATAGGTGGCACTGATATGCAGCACTGATAAGTGGCACTAATGGTCACTGATAGGCAGCACTGATGGGCACTGATGGGTGACACTGATGGGCAGGCATTGATGAGCACTGAAATGCAGCACTGATTGGCATAACTGATGGGCACAGATTGTCCTCATTGATGGGCACCGACTGGTATCACTGATGGGCACAGACCGGTGTCACAGGTGGGCACAGAGTGGCATCACTAATGGGCACTGCTGGGGACTGCATTGTAATCAGGGCACTGAAGATCAGAGCCCTGATTACCTTTTCACATCTTCCCTGTGAGGAGATGCCACTGATTGTCTCTCCTCGCCTCACACAGTGTAAGGTGAGGAGAGCCAATAAAGCTCACTTCCTTTTTACATGTGATCAGCTGTGATTGAACACAGCCAATCACATGGGCAAAGAGCTGTGGAGTCGTGGCTTGTCCCAGGAACAAGGCGCACCAGTGATTATTTTATTATTTTTTTTTTTTTTACAAAAGGAGAATCTAGCTTTTAAATTTAATTGAGTTTGTTTTAAAACATAGGGGCTGATTTACAAAAGCCGTGCACCATCAGTAGAGGCGCACAGCTAGGCGCAACGCACATTTTTATATTTACGAAACGGTGTGCTGGGAACAGAGCGCGAATCCCCCATTTACTATAGCGATCTTGGCGCACGGGAGAATGCAATCTCTGCACACTATGGACACGGCGCGTGGCATCTTCAATTCAATATTAACAGAAAATGGAGGTGCCAATATTATAGGGTGGTGTGGAGTGATGTGAGCAATGCACATGCGCAAGCAGCTCTTGCGCTCATTCTGCGTGCATTGAACGGGCGCACCTCAAAACTTGACATTTTTTTTTTTTTTACGCTGGTTCACCTTTATGTATTTTTTTAAGGAGATTTGCACACAGGTCATGTTAGCATGCTACGTTGCCAACATGTGACATGCACCTTGTTAAAATTATGTAAAAAGACTCTCATTCCTCTAGCTCCTCCATAAAAGGGCATTTAACCTTCCTCCTCTAATGCATATGATTTCCTTGGGCTAGCTTTTGCTCTTAAAGGGGAATGCCACAGTCCATTCTCCAATGCTCTTGTCTCCCCCTTCTAATGCATATTATTTCTTTGGGCTAGCTTTTGCTTTTAAAGGGGAACTCCACACTCCACTCCATTCTCAAAACTCTGTGCTCTGTGAGTTGCTTTCACCAATCCAAACCACATCCTTTTTCTGAGCATACAACAGGGCCAGCTAGGAAAAGGGCGAAAAGAGAGATCGCCCAACCCCCTCCTGAACCAAACAAGGCCACATGCACTCAACATAGCTGGCTGCCTTTGGGGCATGCTGGGCTCAGCCCAATACCACCCACTAGTTTAAAGAGACTTTCCACATTCCGTAAAGCCCACTGTCTGCAGCCCCCCACAACTTCAGCCTAGGGTTGTGTGGAAGAGGCCCTTGTCCCCTTCAATGTGGGAACAAAGTGGTTGACTTTTGGGGTGCCTGAGCCCCTCCTGCCCCCAAGCATCCACCCCCCTTTTATGGGCTGGCTTGCTGTGTGCTTGACTAGGGGTTTGTTTGTGTGTGGGAGGGGCACAATATTTTTTTAGTTTGGGGTGGGATTTTTCACATGGGGGTTCTCATTTTAAGCCTTAACATACCCAAATGGCTTTGTATGTATGGGGGGAGGGGGGCAGGCTATTTTTGGTTTTGTGTTAAAATTTTTCAGCTGCAATGTAGATTTGTAAGTTTTCTCTAGTACATCTTTGAAGCAGCATTTTGGATACATGCTACAGATGCACCACTTTACAGGCAGAGCAAGCCTCCCCCCAAGTTACTAGCGTTTAAGTAATTTTACATTTTGGGGTTGTCCAATTTGGTGACATTGATATGTCCAAGTCCAAGATTTGGGGTGTACAGAGCAAAATGCTAGATTGCAATTTACTCAATAGGGAATCTATTTAGATTGACATGTGTGTCCCTAAGGAAAGACATTGGTAGGGTTTTACCCTCACTTCCTGTTTGGCTATGTGACAGGAAGTGAATACAACTGTGATGCATGTCAATGGCTCATTTAGACCTTGTTTAATAGAAAGCACCAGTTGCCTTTCACTAGAAACATTTGTTAGTCCAGTCCTGGAAATCTGCTTAACTATTAATCTCCCTAAAAATTGGGTTCCTGCAGCTAGATGCACCAAATGCATCTAGATGAGCGACCGCTGTGTACGTGAGATGCGCAACTGCTGTGTGCGCGGAGGTATGTACCCGTGACACATATCTAGTTCCCGGAAGTGGTGGCCAGCACACAGAAATGACATCACGCCCCTCCAGGAAGTTGCTTATACTGCTGCTAATTTCTTCCCACCACCATGCCTTACTCACTGTTCTCGGAAGAAGAGATGATCCTTATTTGCAAATTATTTATTTTTTTAACATGGGGTGGTGTTTGTGTAGGTCCCTAACACACATTCATACATATTAGGGCCAATTTAGACAGGATTCGATTTACCTACTAGCATGTTTTTAGAGTGTGGGAGGAAACCCCACGCAGGCACAGAGAGAACATATAAACTTCAGGCAGGTGGTGTCGTGGGTGGGATTCGTACCAGCGACCCTTTTTGCTGCTAGCTGAAAATGCTAACCACTACACCACTGTGCTGCCCAAATATATATCTATAGATGTAGGTTCTTGTGTCCACCAGCAGAGAGAAGTTGGGTAGATGCCACACTCCCAATTCTGGAGGCATAATAATGGTGGTTTCTCAAGTGCCTTGTAAAATGCCCAAGATATATCGTTAGGAAAATACAAGTGGGTCATGGCACATCTACATTCCAAATTTGGCACTTAAGATGGTCATGCACTATGCAATCTGAATGGTCAATCTCTGTACAACTCGATATTTCTGCAAAATAGGTAATAGGAAGATGCACTTAAACAATTAATTCAAATTACAGGAAATCAAACAGGCTCTTGCACTAAATCTAATTTTTTTAAAGATCTAACTGATTGCAGTGTATGGTCACCTTAACCCCTTGCCGACTGGCTCACGCCGATATACATCGGTAGAAGGGCACGTACAGGCATATTAATGTACCTGTATGTTGCCCTTTAGGATGCAGCATTGTGGGTGTGCGTGGGTGGGTCTGCAGGGGTTAAGTGTGTCCCTAGGACACACTTAACCCCTGCAGCATCCCCTACTGGTTAACCCCTTCACTGCCAGTCACATTTACACAGTAATCAGTGCATTTTTAATCTCACTGATCGCTGTATAAATGTGAATGGTCCCAAAATAGCGCCAAAAGTGTCCGATTTGACCACCATAATGTCGCAGTCACAATAAAAATCGCAGATCGCCACTATTACTAGTAAAAAAAAAATATTAATAAAATGCCATAAAACTATCCCCTACTTTGCAGACGCTATAACTTTTGCGCAAACCAATCAATAAACGCTTATTGCGATTTTTTTTTACCAAAAATATGTAGAAGAATACGTATCGGCCTAAACTAAGGAAAAAAAAGGTTTTTTATATGTTTTTGGGGGATATTTATTATAGCAAAAAGTAAAAAATATTGTGTTTTTTTCAAAGTTGTCGCTCTTTTTTTGTTTATAGCACAAAAAATAAAAACCACAGAGGTGATCAAATACCACCAAAAGAAAGTTCTAAAGTTCTATTTGTGGGGAAAAAAGTATATCAATTTTGTTTGGGAGCCATGTCGCACGACCGCACAATTGTCAGTTAAAGCGACGTAGTGCCAAATCGCAAAGAACGATCTGGTCTTTGGCCAGCCAAATGGTCTGGGGCTGAAGTGGTTAAAGATCAAGATCTGAAAATATTAACTTATTGGGTTTAGAAACACTTCTCTGTTCTTTGTAATGTATTGAAAGATTTGGGTAAAAATAGAAAAAAACACATTTCAAAGATATATTAGAAGTAATAGGAATGAGATTAGCATCAAAAGGGTTAAATAACAGAGTACACCTACTAATTGCCTAACAAGACAAAACCAATGAGATGAAATTAACCAATTGTATTGGGCGTGCATTATTATCAATGAGAAAACCGCAGTTAACCTAGCACCAGTTGCAGTTTACATATTTATTACCGTTTTGTGATTCAAAGTGCGCCGGTTCGCACATTCGCTTAATGACTTTTCCAGCACACCAATTAAGGTATGAACTGGCGCAACGCATTCTTCTTAGTAAATCAGCCCCATAGACACCATTCTATCTCTATGGTCACAGTTGTCATCATTTGATTTCATGAGCTGCATTAGCCTCTATTTAGTGAGAGACATAACCTGATGTTGGCTTATCTGAAAGTTACTGATGATTGCACTTTTGACACTTCATAACTATAATTTCTTTCTCTCTGTATGTAATACAGTTTAACCACTTTCATTTTCTGTATGTTTAATTAAATGGAATACCAAAATATATACTCATTAATTTCCAAATATGCTCTGCAGAAACATAAATGAAGAACAGGGCAATCAGGGAATGCAACCACAAAGGCTACCAAACTCCTCTTGTGGGACACATACCTTATTATGCAGAGCTCATTATCATCACTCTAGTGTAGAAGAGAAACACCTAGAGAGCACATCATTAGCTTCCTACACATTCATTACTCTGCAAATGGAAAAGCTATTACAAAGCCATGGGGATACAAATATCAGATCTATGTGTTTGGCTAGCACAAATACATATAAAACTTGTAGAAAACCACCAAACAATAATGGATACAGCAATATAAAAACTGGTAATATAAAAACTGGTGTGTGAATGAAACAATATGTACCTGTTGGCATTATCACATTTTAAAAAGAACTCAACTAAGAAAACATTTAAAGAAGAACTCTCACTTCAGTTTTTTTCTGTGTTCTGTCCCCAGAGAACAAAGCACATGTAGCACTATATTGCGCGTTCCTAGATGCTTTGTAAGCTTAGCTACGAGGTCATAAAGGGCGCACTCACTTTTCCCACCCCCCATTCCCGTGTGACCATCCAATAACACAACTAGCAAAGAGATGCCTGCATGATAACCAGTGCTTGTTTTTGCTTCAAGTACTTGCCCAAGCCACGTGGCGGCAAGAGAAATACAGAAGGAGAAAAGGCTGAAATATCTACCCCCCTCTGCATTCCTCTTACCGCCGATTGTCTCAAGCAAGTACGTGAAGCTTAGTTAAGCTTGGGTTATCAATCAGCCATTGCCTTGCTAGCTACTTTGTCACATGGCTGTGGGGGAAAGCAGGGATTCCTTTTCTGACTCCCTTGCTGGGCTTACAAAAAGTATAGAAATAAAGGATAAAGAACAAAGTGAGGGTACTTCAATAAGCCATGGCGGGAAGAGATTTAATAAATAAAGAAATGAAAAAAAAAAAATAACTGAAAAGTGCACAGTCATAATACATGTAAAATGTGCATTAAAAAGGTGCATATTTTCAGACACATAGATGTGAATAGCTCTACCATTGAAATCAAAGAAAGAGTATTTAAATAGAAGCTTTAATTTAAATACAGAAATGTTTTTCTCTAGGTACTTTACTATTGTAGTAATCAAGTATTAAACCTGAATTCTCCACTTGTGATCAATGGTATACCTTGAAGCCTAATAAGCCCAGAATAAATGAATGTGTCATTACAGCTTTTCATCAACACTGTAGCTATTTAGCTTATATAGTCTGTAAATATTCCATAATTATGTTAATATATCAGTATTTTGACAACATAATTTACTGTTATTAATATAATAGATACCAAAATGTATGTGATGTTTCACTACATTCCAATATAGAAGTTAAAATAACAATACATTACCATTATTATTTACAAAGCAGCAAAGGCTTTACAATCTTCAGAAATCTTGAACAACGTAAATGTGTAATATATATGAAATCCATGCCTGTAGGAAACTTACAGATACATTTTATTGATCTGCTAAGAGTACATGAAATTCTGATATATTGTATATATATTATGAGTTACTGCTCTTACACTTCAGAACTGCTTGATGTTCTTACTGATAAAAGTCTGCTTATGCACATCTTGCACACTCTGGATATACGGTACAGTATATTAATTTTATTCAATCACCAAACGTTGCCTAACCCGCTCATAGTTTTGTAATGCCGCATACACACAAGCGGACTTTCCGGCGGACTAGGTCCGACGGTCTTTCCGACGGACTTTCTGACTAGGTCCGACGGACTTTCTGAACCAACGGACTTGGCCACACACGATAGGACTAAGTCTGTTTATAAGTCCATTCAGTTTGAATGTGATGATGTAAATGGGACTAAAAAAGGAAGCTCAATAGCCAGTAGCCAATAGCTTGTCTTGCGTCGTATTTGGTCCGTCGGACCAGCACACAGACTTATGCCCCGTACACACGGTCGGATTTTCCGATGGAAAATGTCCGATCGGAGCGTGTTGTCCGATATTCCGACCGTGTGTGGGCTCCATCGAACATTTTCCATCTGATTTTCCGACACACAAAGTTGGAGAGCAGGAGATAAAATTTTCCGACAACAAAATCCGTTGTCGGAAATTCCGATCGTGTGTACACAAATCCGACGGACAAAGTGCCACGCATGCTCAGAATAAATAAAGAGATGAAAGCTATTGGCCACTGCCCCGTTTATAGTCCCGACGTACGTGTTTTACGTCACCGCGTTTAGAACGATCGGATTTTCGGACAACTTTGTGTGACCGTGTGTATGCAAGACAAGTTTGAGCCAACATCCGTCGGAAAAAATCCTAGGATTTTGTTGTCGGAATGTCCGAACAAAGTCCGACCATGTGTACGGGGCATAACAGTTTTTCCAATTTTAGTCCGTCGGACTTTGAGTCCGTCAGACAGATTTGAAACATGTTCTATTTCTAGGTCCGTCTGATTTTTATCCCGAAAAGCTATCAGACTAGCCCACACACTATCGGATTGTCCGCCGGACTAATCCCGTCAGACCTAGTCCGCCGGAAAGTCAGCTCGTGTGTACGCGGCATAATACGATAAAGAACAAGAAATACATAACTACTGTGTAATACTGCTAAGCAAGGAACAGACACTAAGTATGTAATGAGCACGTATAGCTACCTTCATGTGCATAAAACATTTCAAACTATACATAAAAACAAGGTTTTTAAAATGTTAGCACCTTGGGCAAATCAACAGATCATGGGGCATCAAAATGTCGATTGGACCCTTCTCTATTTACTATTGACCCTCTCGTCAGTGACCCTACTCTACTCTAAAGCATCTGTCATTGTCGATGTACTAACTGCATTGATAGTTTACAATATCTGTGATTAATCAGCGTACTCAGCAGCACATCTTTTTTTAGACATATGTTGTGCCTCAAAAGTCCCATTCTAGTGTATTTTTCTTTGTTTTTTTATAATTAAAGTAAATCTGGATGTGGTGGAGTGACTTTCAAGATGTGTTACAGTTGAGTAAATGTCACACCATTGACACGAATATAAAAAATGGAGGTCTGACCAGGCTCACCTGTCCACAGGTCCTACATGAGCTAATACAATTAAAATTATACCCCCTTATTGACATATATATTTTACCTTTAGGGGCCACTCATATTTGTGTTTTGCAACAATGTGCATGCTAATGTGCTTTTCCACAATGCATGTCAACACACCTACTCTATGCGTGGTGTATTGTGATGCCATTCATTGCCAATGGCACCCCAATGTAATGTACAATAGAGTGCAATCCACTGCAGCGTATCACAACACACATACCTTCATAAGTACACAAGTATGCTAATAAATAAATATGATCCAGATAAGGAGTAAAGCGTGAGTTATTGAATAATTGTGGGGTCAAGAAGAAAAGAATGATCATAAATGTATTTGACAATGATTTAGAACACCCTGATTAAAATTAATTTTGAACTTCCTCTTAAGAACCAAGACATCAATGTCCCCCGCAGAGTGGCTTGGTTGTGGGAAGTTTTATAACACAGGTGTACAATATTTATGCATGTTCCTTGTACTGTTATGCCCCGTACACACGGTCGGACTTTGTTCGGACATTCCGACAACAAAATCCTAGGATTTTTTCCGACGGATGTTGGCTCAAACTTGTCTTGCATACACACGGTCACACAAAGTTGTCGGAAAATCCGATCGTTCTAAACGCGGTGACGTAAAACACGTACGTCGGGACTATAAACGGGGCAGTGGCCAATAGCTTTCATCTCTTTATTTATTCTGAGCATGCGTGGCACTTTGTCCATCGGATTTGTGTACACACGATCGGAATTTCCGACAACAGATTTTGTTGTCGGAAAATGTTATATCCTGCTCTCAAACTTTGTGTGTCGGAAAATCCGATGGGAAATGTCCGATGGAGCCCACACACGGTCGGAATTTCCGACAACACGCTCCGATCGGACATTTTCCATCGGAAAATCCGACCGTGTGTACGGGGCATTACTGTCCATGTAAATTAATTTGCTGTAGTCTTAGTCCTATTTCACCAATGTAACATCTCTGACTGCAATTGCTACAATGTATTCAATACACATTACTAGTAGTATAGTTATATGAACCTAGAATATTATTAGTCCTGTCCCATCTGGGACACTTGCTGAATGTCTAATATGAGGTTATTTTCTTTACAAATCTTAGTTCACATCTCAATGTCCCTGTGATCAGACTCACCAAAACGTTTCTTACTGATTAGTTTATACCTGAGCTTGTTTTTTGTGAATTCCAGAATTGACGGCTGTTGAATGATTTAGTTGTGAGTTGGCTTGTTATGATAGGTAGCAGCCTTTTGGTTATCTTCCATATACTGTCTAACACAAGATTGTATGTAGTTTTAAGAATCTGTCTTCACAGTTCCACAGAAGTCAGCACTTGAAAATATATTGAACATAGAAGAAAGAACTGTTTATTCTGTTCAACCTGGTTTGCAGTATTTATGTGTCCTGATGAAGAGAGTGGATTATTTAAAAGCTTGTCCTGAAAAGTAGTTAACCGTTTTTGAGTATAAAACATTCCTTCTGTAGAAGAGGGGACAGGGTGGTTCATGGAATAAATGTATAGTTTACAAATCTCAAGAAATTGCTATGCAGATAAAAAAGATGTGTTCTGAAGGCAAAAGCATGTCCTTGTAATAGATAGGTGTACCAACATATTCTTCCCCATGTTCCTACTTTCCTCCTACACTTCCTAAGTGATTAAAGTGTAATCTTCAAAAAAATATCTGAGATGTAAAACTCTATCCTTGCCTGAGAAGTTGCTACTGTGGTAGTAGTCTAAATTGCATGCCATGTTATGTTTTTTTTTTAATCTTTATTTAAGCATATGAGAAAAACATAACAGTGTATCAATAGGTACAGACAGCGCAAAACGACTGCCAATATCCATACACAGGGCAATTATCCAGAACCAATTGTCTCCTCCAGGGCAAAAATCCTGGAAGCACTTAAGGGGACAATACCAGTATAACCATAACATGTACAAATATGTTCACTAAAGGCCCAGACTAGGGTCCCGGGTCTATCGGAGTCTGAAAAACCAAAAGAGCTAAGAAATAGAAGCAAGAATGAGGCAATAGGAAAAAAAGTGGAAAGAGGGCTAGAAAGTGAGAGAAAAAAGGAAAAAGCAGAGCCAGAAAATGAAACCAGAAACAACCCCCGCCCCCCCCCCCCATCCCAGAGGAGGGAGAAATTTATCAATATGGTCAACAGCGAAAAAGTATCTCAGTTGTGCAACCAAACAGGAGCACATCACTGCATCAGTTGTTTATAGAGGTCAGAGGTGGAAAATTCAGTCCAGACTGCCCAAGTCATATAGAACTGGGAATATCTATCAAGGCATTGGTGCCTCCTCTCCTCCCCTTACTGAATTTCTTGAATCCTCAGGAGCCAGTCCTACACCCTGGGGACCACTGGAAATCTCCACTGTGGGGGGTAAAAGGCTTCTGCCAGCATTGAGGAGGTGATGCATCAAAGAACGTTTGTATTTATCAACCGGTAATTTGGTATCATGAAACAATACAGGAGGAGGGTCATCCTCAAGCTGGTGTTGGATGACTTTGCTAAAAAGGTTCCAGATTTCTGCCCAGAAGGGTTTAATGCGGGAACAGTCCCACCAAATGTGTAGAAATGTTCCCCTCTGTCCGCATCCTCTCCACCAATGTGTAGATGCAGAGGGGTCTATCCGGGACAATTTATCTGGGACCCTATACTAATGTGCCAGAAATTTGAAACAAGACTCCTGAATTTGGGAGCAAATGGAAGATATATGGGCCAGTCTGGTGACCGTATCAATTACATCTGTGGGGAATTGACTACCCAGCTCGTTCTCCCACTCCCTAAAAGAAAGGTATCGTCTGAGATGAAAGGTCCAACAAAAGCTTATATAGTTTAGACAAAAGTCTTGTCGGGCTATCAGTTACTATACATAAAGTTGCAAATGGGGTCAGGGATTTTTTTGGCCACAGCCGACCCAAAAGGGTTCTAAAGAAGTTCCATAATTGGAAGTACCTCCATCAATTTAAGTGAACCCTTATTCCCTCCGGAGCTCCGACAAAGACTTCAGCTCCGAACTCCTAAGAACCGGTAGCACCAAACCTCTATAGAGCCTCCCCAGGTGCTAAAAAAACAGCAATTGTTCTCCAGGAGCAAACCAGGGGAGCCATGTTATGTTTTAAACCAACTCTGTCACTACAATAGAACAAAAACTGCTTTTAAGCAGAAAGTGCAAGCACGTACAGTTACTGCATACATGAAACAGCCTTCATGTATCTGTTGTTTTGCCTAATGTTATGCTTGCCTATTCCCATTAGCCTTCCTGGTAAATAGGAATGTGCAAGAGACAGGAAGAGCCAGTACTTTTCCCAAAAAACAGACCAGCCCTTGTGTGGAAGAGCAGGGATTGATGCCGCGTACACACGAGCGGACTTTTACGGCTGTGTGGGCTCCAGCGGACTTTGTTTTCTCAAAAGTTGGACGGACTTAGATTTGAAACTTGTTTCAAATTTATCCGTTGAAATCGAGTCCGGTCGAAAAGTCCGTCGTCTGTATGCTAGTTCGACGGACAAAAAGCCACGTTAGGGCAGCTATTGGCTACTGGCTATGAACTTCCTTGTTTTAGTCCGGTCGTACATCATCACGTACGAATTCGACGGACTTTGGTGGATTGTGTGTAGGCAAGTCCGTTCATTCAGAAAGTCCGTCGGAAAGTACGTTGAAAATTCCGCCGGGCAAAGTCCGCCGTAAAGTCCGCTCGTGTGTACGCGGCATGAGAGGCTGTATAGGTATGTTTTACCTGTTGTTGTCTCTGCTTTAGGTGCAGACAGCAGTTTCTTTTTTATTATAGTGCCAGAATTGCTGGAAGTATTAGAAGATTACTAGAAGTAGTTGTCAGCATTTGTCACACAAACAGACAGTAGGAGGGAAGGTAGCTAGGCTTGAAGTTTGAGTTATGTAGCGTACACACGGTCGGATTTTCCGACAGGAAATGTTGGATGTGAGCTTGTTGTCGGAAAGTCTGACCATGTGTATGCTCCATCGAACAGTTGCTGTCGGACTTTCTGCCAACAAATGTTTGATAGCAGGTTCTCAAATTTTCCGCCAACAAAACTTTGTTGGCGGAATTTCTGATCGTGTGTACACAAGTCCGACGCACAAAAGTTCAAGCATGCTCGGAATCAAGCAGAAGGAGTCACAGCTTGTCATACGTCTTGTATGTCACCACGTTCCCACGTTCGGAATTGTTGGCCAACATTTGTGTGACCGTGTGCATGCAAGACAAGTTTAAGCCAACATCCTTCGAACAAAAATCCACGGTTTTGTTGTCGGAAAGTCCGACCGTGTGTACAGGACATAAGTCTCTATTCATTTATGTGCATTTTTATTTCCACCAATCTGATAGATTTGCCATTTATTTTCCATTTTTCTCGGTACAATTACTTAAGAAGTGCTCAAGTTTTAAATCTAGTTTGTAGAAGAAGCAAGCAGCAATGTTTATGCACATTTAAAGTGCCATGCTTTACAGAGAACACTAAATAGTTATTTCTATTTAGGCAAAGGCAAATTCAGCCAAATCTCAATCAAACTTCAGGTTATAAGCAGCAAAATGCAGTCCAGGTTCATCAGAACAAAAGGTGTACAAAGTGCTAGGCTGGGTTCACACTTATGCGAAATGGAAGCGGCTTTCCCCGCATCCAATTTGCATGACAGGAGACTGTGACTGGCTCTCAATGAAGCCGATTCACACAGCTCCAGGGCGGCCGCAGTTCAC
The DNA here is from genome assembly GCA_037952925.1 of Lithobates clamitans. Classification (NCBI taxonomy): domain Eukaryota; kingdom Metazoa; phylum Chordata; class Amphibia; order Anura; family Ranidae; genus Lithobates; species Lithobates clamitans. The sequence goes on along the minus strand of JBBGZY010000279.1, from coordinate 5,135,851 downwards.
ATTGGAAAAGGGTCCTGGTGTCTTTGGCTCCATTACAGGTGCAAATTCAGGCAAAAATTTGGACCTGATTCACACCTGAATCAGTGTAGAGGGACCCACTGGACCCCCTGCTGGGACACATGGCAGCATCTGTGTGAACTCAGTCCTAATTTAGATTTCCTTTAAGAAGCAGCCACAGCCTGAGTCATCAGCCAACATACTTCAGAGAAGGGCCCTTTCTCTCTGTGTGTAAGCAGCAGTCTCTTTGAAGAGGTCTAAAATGTTCCATGCCACAGCAAGAGCTCTTGAATAAGCAGTTAGCATGAACTTTTCTAATTGCAGAGCTATAGTACAGATTGAGCAGAGGGTGTGCTAAACTTATGCAGACAGTCTACTTCTTCTATGCAGAGAGCAAGGGCCTTCTCTTAGGCTGCAGCTGCTTCCTAAACAAAACCAACTGTAAAGCTTTTCACACCTTTTATTTGTATCCCCAATGCCCTGAAATTAAATTTGAACTTTGAAAGAAATAAGAATACATCTGTAAATCATTGTAAGCGAATATATATATATATATATATATATATATATATATATATATATATATATATATATATATATATATATATATATATATATATATATATATATATATATATATATATATGTATATATATATATATATATATATGTATATATATATATATATATATATGTGTATATATATATATATATATATATATATATTTATTTATATTATATATTTGTATTATATATATATATATATATAGAGAGAGAGAGAGAGAGAGAATGATTTTTCCCATCCTCTGGATAAGCTAGCCTTAAACTATGAGATGTGCCTTTAAAGAAAAATGTCTTGTTTTATTACTAGAGCATCTTCTGCATTGCATTTGCTTAAAAAATCTAAAAGTTTTTCACAAATGGCAACACCACGCTTTAAAATGATGGATTGTTTCCTGCAACCCTTAAATTAACATTATAAAGCCTTGACCTTGTGTGCATTAAGTATTCCCCCAAGATCTCGAGGAATATTTTACGAGTTGTTTCATTTTGCTGTCTTGCTTCTGATTACCTTTGGGGCTTATTAAGAAATCCACTAGTTTTGTCTTGAGGGCACAAGAGAGAAGCAGAACGCCAACCAAGGTTTGGAGATATTGATGGTACAAGATGAAAGTGATTTATTTACAGAAAACAGATTTGGATAAAGAAAAGGCTGCAATTACTTTACGCATGGAATTATTAAAGCATTGCAGATAAGCAGAAAATAAATTCAACTGGAACACAAGCACACTAAGCAAGACAAACAACTAAGCCTGTCAACTAACTTTAAATACAGCTTTTCAGATTGCATAACTTACCATGGTAAGAGGATGGGTAATTGGCTTAATGATGAGGAAAAAAGTAACTAATTTGTAGTTTACTAACCAGGTACAAGGTCAGACTCAATAATGCAAAACTGATTCAGGGTGACAAAGAGCATACACTACGAATAATACAAAACAACTAAAAAAAGCTGCACATGCTAACTCTGGAAACACAGTCAAAAAGTTGGAGGGCCAATAATAAGGGGGAGGCATGTCATTAGAGCTGCAGTATTCTTTTAGCAATCAAGTAGCTGGGGAGCTGGAGAAGATACATATTATAGGTCTCTGGCCTATCACCTGGCTGAAGATCACTGAAGATCACTTGCCCAGCTACCTCTGCCTCAACAGGTGTGGCCTCTCTAGACTGTTGATAGAATGAAACTTGCCATGGAACCTAGGGAACAGTGGAAAAAGTAGCTAAAGGCCTGCACCTGCATCAGAGCATGATGAACAAATGGGCACTCCATTATGCTATCTATATGTACATTATTGTACATTTTAGAAATGAGACATATTCCTTATACCTCCCTAACTTTGTCATAGTATTTAGTGATTATTGCCCTTTTCTTAATACCATGCCGATATGTTGCAGAAATATTTTGTGTACAACATTTTAGAATAATGAGAAAGAATAACTAAACATGTTTAACCAGTGTAAAGAACAGTAAAGCCATCTTAGAACACAAGTTATCTATATGCCTTATTTCCATCACAAATTCCAAAAAAATTAATTGGATCCTTGCTCTAAAATAGTAAACCAGAGGTTCTTAATGGCCAGGCGGCGTGGGTAGAAGATAATGATTTTCATGGCTCCAACCACTATCCTAGGGGTTGCGGGGGCTCCCCCAGCCCCCTCCAACCCCACATCCACTGCGGTGGTCACAAAAAAGGAAATTTATTCCTCATTCTAGGATAGTAAACCAGTGGTTCTGGATGCACAGTTGGGCTTGAGGCATAACAGAATGATTTGCCTAACTCCAGCCACACTTTTATAATAAGGAATAAACTCCCTTATTTTTATAATAGCAGTCGGAGTGGATAACTAGCCACTCCATTGCTATTACAAGCAGCTCTCTTGGACTGTCCCACCCCACCGGGAGACCCGAGTTACCAGCTGGGAAATCCGCCAGTTGGCCAGACAGCCCAACAAAGCCAGGATCGGCTTCGATGGGCTTTCTGTAATGGTAACCGAGAAACGATGACATGACAACATCACTTTACCGGTTTACCCAGATGCTTTCCCCCCCATTTTTAAATATTGAAATGCATTCAAAAATACCAATCTCTGTGTTTTTGAATGCTTTTAAGTGCAGAAGAGGATTTTGGGGTCTTATTGATCTCAGATGCCTCCATAAAGAAAAGAATTGGGTTATGTATTGTGTTTTTTTGCATTAGACTTTGGTATCAGCTTCCACTAAAATCTATGATGTACTTCAACTTTTTATATGAGACAACCACAGCAATAAACAGCCAAAGAGGTGATGTGTACTAACAATTGCAATAATAATAAAGGCCTTTTCACCCTCACTGATAAACCTTATCTGCCATGCCAGCCCTGCCTTAGTCAATAGCCCATGGCAAAAAATTCTGTTGAGCTTAATCACATTGCTTGAAAAAACTTTTTGTTTGTGGACCTCAACAAGGAAAGTTGATATCATTGAAAAGTTTAATGATGTGCATTTTCTGTTTTCACTAAAATTATCTTCTTGTTTTTCTGTTAACCACTTCAGCCCCGGAAGAATTTACCCCCTTCCTGACCAGAGTACTTTTTGCGATGTGGCACTGCGTCGCTTTAACTGACATTGGGCGGTCGTGCGACGTTGCACCCAAACAAAATTGACTTCCTTTTTTTCCCACAAATAGAGCTTTCTTTTGGTGGTATTTGATTGCCTCTGCGGTTTTTATTTTTTGCGCTATAAACAAAAAAAGAGTGACAATTTTGAGAAAAAACCCACAATATTTTGTACTTTTTTTCTATAATAAATATCCCTATTTTTTTTAAAAAAAGCAAATTTTTTCTCAGTTTAGGCTGATATGTATTCTTCTACATATTTTTGGTAAAAAATAAAATCGCAATAAGCGTATATTGATTGGTTTGCACAAAAGTTATAGAGTCTACAAAATAGGGGATAGATTTATAGCATTTTTTCTATTATTTTTTTTTACTAGTAGCAGTGACGATCTGTGATTTTTTTTATAATGACTGCGACATTATGATGGACACATCGGACAATTTTGACACATTTTTGGGACCATTGGCATTAATACAGCGATCAATGCTATAAAAATGCATTGCTTAGTGTAAAAATGTCACTGGCAGTGAAGGGGTTAACACTAGGGGGCGATCTAGGGGTTAACTGTGTTCCCTGGGAGGTGATTCTAACTGAAGGGGGAGGGGACTGACTAGAGGAAGTGACAGATCGTGGTTCCTAGCTAATAGGAACATACGATCTGTCACTCCTGTCAGAACAGAACAGGGAAGTGTCTGTTTACACACACTCGTCCCTGTTCTGTGTCTCCTGGTCATGATCCAGCCTCGCCAATCTTTTTATGGCCCTATGGGAAAATGACCACATTTTTTTCTTGGAAGTGCCCCTGCCCCCAGCCTCGCCAATCTTTTTATGGCCCTATGGGAAAATGACCACATTTTGACCCTGCCTCCTTTTTTGGCGTCGATACATAGATGATGCCTTCTTCTTATGGAAAGGGGATTCAGAATCTCTTCATTCATTTATGGGCATGATTAACAACAACCAATGGGGTATCAAGTTTACGGATGATTTTAGTTTGACATCCGTGAATTTTTTGGATTTGGTGGTGTTTAAAGACCAAGGGCGACTCCTCACCAAAACCTTCTTTAAATCGACAGATAGAAATGTGTATATCCCTCAAGGTAGTTGCCACCACCCTAATTGGCTAAAAGCTATCCCCAGAGGCCAATTCCAAAGAGTGAGAAGAAACTGCTCACGCATAGAAGACTTTAAAGTCCAAACTGATGTTTTAAAGGATCGCTTCCTTGACAAGGGATATGATCCTAAATTGATTGAAGAAGACCTGCAAAACATTACTACCATGAATAGAGAACAACTGTTAATACCTATGAATAGAGCAACAGAAAGGCAGGCTGGCTCTAACTTTGAATGGGCTTTCACTTTTTCTTCCCAACATTGGTGGGTGAACAGAATAATAAGGAAACATTCATATTCATGCGCAGGGGGTGTGCCGGGTGTGCCTGGGCACACCCTAATCACCCCGTGTGGCGCAGATTCCCCAAAGCCCCATAACAGGGCTCCTAAATTTTTTTTTTAAATAATAAAAAAATTTAAATAAAAACCTACTGACACCATCCACTGCCCTACTGAAACCAGCCTCTGCCCTACTGACAAGTCCACTGCTCTACTAACACTGTCCATGTTTTAATACATTTGGGGTGCACACCCTAATGCAATAGGCTGCACACATCTATGGAAACATTGGAAAGTGTTAAAAGGGGATTGGATTCTAGGCCTGGTGCTTCCAGACAAGCCCAGTGTGATATATAGAAGAGGATACACCCTGAAAGATAAATTAGCACCAAGTGCAGTAGACTTACCCCCAAAGGTTAGCATGTTCAGAAGCCTAAAAGGGTTTTTTCCATGTAAACATTGCAAAGTATGCAAAACCTCAGAAACTGTTAGAACATCCCCTTTTAAGTCTAATGTTACTACTAAAAAATTCAACATACAAGAATTCATCACTTGTGGGACTGTAGGGGTGGTGTACCTACTGGCCTGCCTATATGGGGGCAGGACCACTAGGGCACTCAACATTAGAAAAGGGGGAACACATAATATCAGGTAATATCAAGAGAGGGTTTATAGGTCATAGTGTGTCTAAACACTTCAGTTTAAGTCATAATCACGATAGTTCCCTTCTTAAAGTAATAGCCATAGAAAAGTATGCCCCGCATTGGAGGGGCAGTAACCTTAAAAGGCATATTTCTCGCCATGAGACGAAATGGATATACGACCTCCAGAGTTACAGCCCCTGGGGCCTTAACATTGAGTGGGATACGAATTGTTTCATTGATAATAGTTAAATTTCTGATATGAGAAAATAATCTTTTTTTTATCCTCTTGTGTTTTCCATAATATACATATATTTTCTGTAATAGTAAAATACCTTTTTTTAATTTTTATATATTTAATCAAAAATAGTTTTTTATTGACTGTCATGAGTTGATTTTATTATGTTCCTTCCAATTATTGTTGAATACATGCTTTCGCCATTTGAAGGATACATGTAGTTATATGTTTATTTCATATATGAATTTTTAGGTATTTGTTGCTCATATACATATATGATCTAACTATGAATTATTGGTTTTAGAAATGTGTTCTATTACATTGATGGATCTTTCATAAATCTAATTGTAATTTAAGAAACAATTTTAAACATTTTTTACATGACTTATTGGGTGACATGGACTGCAATGAGCTAAATGCTGACTTCCAGTGTCCTTCCTGCCTAAAAGATATTTAAGCGTGGTGTGCTGACGTCCAGGTATGATCTCCGTTCCCAGTTGATGCCTTCTATGGGGAAACGCGTCGGGTGGAACATAGTGTTTGATATGGTTTATTTTTTTATGTTTGATATATTCACATATTTAATGTTGAGTTTTTGTTATATTTTTTGCTTGCACGTTTTTATATTCACACATAATCGTTTTTTGACTGGATTTGCGCACCTTTTTTCTTTTGTTTTAAGTTTTCAGTATTTAAACTTATAGAGTTGCAGCATTCAGTCACACTACGCATGCACTTATATTTATTTATTTGGTTGCTGTGCATTTTTTTGGACACGCAAATATTCCTTTGTCTTTTATATCCTGGTCACCATCGCTCATGGCCGGCGGTCATCACGACCATTGGCCACTAGCATCGGCACCCCCGCTGTGCAGCGTGCCTGCTATCCTAACCCTGCGAGCCGATGTATAGCTATGACAGCTCGCCCAGGGGAGCCAACCTGCCACAGTATAACTGCAGCGGTTGGTTGGGAAGTGGTTAAATAACATTGCAAGTATGATATGCTACTGTTCATTTTCTGGCAAGCACACAAGCACATAGACATATGAAAACTGCTCTATTGGGGCCAATTTTTCATCTGTCATTCAGTTTATCAAGTAGAACCCTAAAGTTATTAGTTCAATCTAGAGGGTTAGTCAGGCTTTGGACATTCAAACATTGACATATTTCTAACATGCAGTACATGAGTTTTAAAACAAGAGACAGGCTGTAGGCTCTGCAAAGCAATTCATCCTCAAATTTCACAAGAGAAGCAGTGAAGTCCTTCAAGATTAGTCTTAGCATTCTGCTTTCAATCCATTTTCCTATGCACCTTCTGTATTTACATTAGTGGTTAGAAGTTTGGTAGACTGCCAAGTCACTAGTAGGAAGTAGGTTTAAGGAACTGAGCTACTAAAATGGAATTTAAAATGTGATCAGTTATAAATTTTGAGGATTAATTACTCCATAGTGTCTTCGGCCACATAGGTATTTGAGGGCTTGCTTAAAAGCTTATTTACTACTTGGTAATGATGAATTATCTCCACCTTCTAAAAATCTGAGTTGCAACCCCCAAGGGGCCATATACACATAGCACTTATCCCCATCTCTATATGTGGTCCAGCTGTGTGTTAAAAGCCCATTTTTTTATGTTTGTGCTGGCTGTCACTACATCCCAGGTGACAGACACATTTACAGTTGTTACTACAGCCACTTACCCCTCTCCTGTGCCACTTTGGCAGAATCATTTCTATAATTTCCCCCAGGCATATCCAGGCAACGGGGAATTCTAAGGAGGAAGTTAAAGAAACTATACTGCTACAGTCAGTGCTAACAGGGCTGTGTGATCAGTTGCTTCCTGTTAAAACATCCTCTGTTGCCTGGTTGCTCCTCAGAGAACTTCTGCTACAGTCAGCACAGCCCATGTTTACAAGCATCTGCTGATCTCACAACTCTGCTTACCTTGGCAGAATAGTAACTTCCTCCTCAACATATTCGGTTGTCTGGACACGCCTCTGGGAAGTTGTACAAATTATTCTGACTCAGCAGCCTTACATGCTTTCTTTCAGGTCCACTAGAGGAGGTGGGACAAAGCTTAGTACAACCTATTTCCTGGAAGTTCCCCATCTGGTCTGCCTGTAGTGAGGGGAGGCAAGAATTGTTCAGAAGTTCCTCAACAGATATATTCTATAGTGAGAAATGAGGGAAACCTGTTGGAGTTTTGCCTTTCATTTTTTGTTTACATGTCAGAATAGTTTATATACCTTCCCTCAAGATAGAAGAAGTTATACAAACTATTCTGCCAGTCAGCACAGCCTATGTTTACTACCACTGACTGATCACACAGCCCTGCCAGTGCTACGTGTAATCCAGTCTGACTCCATCCCCTCCCCACTGTGCTGAGTAACTGTGCTTGTCATCAGTGTGTGCCTGCTACTAAAGATGAGTGCTGTCAATCAAACAATCAGCCCTTATTATATATTCACCAACTTGCTAGCAGGAGGGGGGAAGCTTCCTGAATATGCTGCTCAGCAACTACAGCACCAATCAAAACTAGACCAAGTACTACTTGCACTTGGTCTCTTGGCAGATTTAACAAAGAAATTTAAATTGTAGTGATGCTATTTAAACATTGCATTTAGAAATTAGATGATTATCAATTGAAGCACCAGAAGAATGAATCAATGTCAGTATAAAGTTATACAGTTTGTTTTAAATGTATAAATGGAAGTTAACATGTTTCAGGAATTAGAAATCCCCATTCTTTAGGACTTGAGAGAATACACATGTAGTCTGAAGCTCCTGTAAAAGGTTGACCTCATTTAGAAACACCTGTGTGTCAAGTTTCTGAGATACTGTTTAGACTCTTTCAGACTTGATGTGTCCTTTGGTGTCCTCTGAAAAGTGATCCACTGAAAATTATTCAGAGAGCATTTGAAAGGCAATGAGGAGGCATTATATTTAGTGTAATGCCTCACTATCATGCCACAAGTGTGGTCATTGCATGTGGTTGTCGTGCAGCCCCATTAAACTCAATGGGCAAGTTTGACAGTAATGGCGGTAATGCCTGTCAAACTGCACCCTCAGTTAAAAATGCAAAGCATTGAAGATGCTTTGCATGCGATGCAGCTGTGCAGCCAGGTCCAGCCAGGTCCAGATGTATTGGGACATTTTGAGAGAGCGACCAGGGAGCCTTTTTACCGCCCCTTGGCCACGTATCTGAAAAACCACTTAGTGATAAACTGTAACAATAAAAAAATAGACATCTGCTGCCTTGCATATGTTAAATTTCAATTTTGCGCATTTACATAACAGAACTGTTGTAGTTGTATTTACAGAATCTTCTTCTTATAAACACAGCATTCTAATGGCAGAATTAGATTACCTCTTCCTCCACCGTTCCTGCTAATTAGTCCTTACAAAATCTAAAAATATCTACCTGGCTTCTATGGAGGTTTGACTCCATTCACACCATGGCGTTCTGGATCGCGGGTGGAATCTTAGCAATTCTGCCTGTGATTCTGAATTGCCACAAAAAGCGGAATGCGCTTGCGATTGCCATTACTTTCAATGGCACCCAAATTGCAGCCTGATTTTGCCGCAATTGTCACCCAAACTTCTTTTGAGCCACAGGCATCCCGCAATTCTGTTTGCACAATTCGTCGGGTGACAATCGTGGCAAAATCGTGTAGATATGGGTGCCATTGAAAGTAACAAAATGTTGTATAATTGGTACAGATGTGGTAGTATAAAAATGTATTCAAGGTTTCTGTTGTATAGCGTGTCTGTGTCCATTACAAAGTAAAATACTTTCTTCAGCCATGCCACTGTCCTGACATATTCAGGGGAAAATGTAAAAAAATAATTTCACTATACAGTATATATGTGCAGGTCCATTAGCCTCAGTGCTTTACCTCCTTGATATAGTATACTATATATTGCCTTTTAATACAGCCTTTCTGACTTTCTGGGTTCAGGTGTACAAAGTGACATCAGAGAAATCAGTGACAATGCTTTCAAAGGTAAGTGGACCTTTGTAATTCTCTTGGAAGTAAAACAGAATTGAAAAACAGTCTGTTTGATAGGGAATTGAACAAGAAAATCTAGACACCTGCAGCTGTCCAATTCATTTCTCCTTTAATGTTGAACCTTTTTTAAAGAAAGTGGCTGCATAAGTGACTCTCCTTTTCACACTATAACAGAAAACATCACAGAGGAGCCAGTGTGAGGGTAATGAAGACAGACAAACAAACAGTCTGTTTTCTATTCTGTTTTACTTCCAATGGAATTACAGAGATCCACTTGCCATTGGAAGCGCCAGCAGGGATTTCTCTGACATTCACATTGTACACCCAAACCCAGAAGGTCAGATAGGCTGTATTAAAAGGCTATATATATATATATATATATATATATATATATATATATATATATATATATACATACATACATACACACATAGTATATATACAGTATATATGGGTTCTTCAAAAAGTTTCCGCACTTTTTTCTTACTCTATTATATACAGTATATAAAAGCGTGGAAACTTTTTGACTAAATATAAATCCTGCCTGTTCCATCAACAGTTGCTGACAGAACTGCACATATAACGTACATATTCTCCTGAATCTGTTTGCACAGTGATACATATCACTAACTATAAGAGGTTGGGGAACATATTGGTTCTAGTATTGACAAATTTATAGAGAGAAACTGGCTTGGTCAAAGCTTAAAAAGAAACAGGTCCTTAGAGTATTAATCCCAGAGTTCTTAGAGAACTTTAAAGTATAGTTGTTGACCCATTAATGGATCTTTTCAATCAAACTTTTCTGCCAGAAGAAGTTCACAATGACTGGCGGACAGCTAATATTGTACCTATTCAAAAGAAGGCTAGCAATGTAGAAGCTGGCAATCACAGGCCAGTGAGCTTAACATCTGTTGTAGCCAAGTTAATGAAATCACTTCTAAAAAGAAGGATCATTGATCATTTAAACACACAACTTGCTGGATCCAAAGCAGTATGGCTTTTCTGAGGGCCAATCATGTCAGGCTAATCGAATTGAACTTTTTATTAAGGAAAATTCTGCACGTGTTAATAGCTGTAGACTTCTGAGGCATGAACCCAGATTGGTCAGAATGGATAATAGAGAATATAACCTTATTTAGTCTTAAGGCCAAAACTTTCGCCAGTATTTTCACATCATTCTGAAGGAGTGAAATGGGCCTATATGAGCCTGGATCTAGGGGGTCTTTACATGGTTTTAATATCAGGACTATATGGCTTTGGTCATAGATAATGGGAGGCATTGGTGATCCTTTGCCTCATTAAGTACTGCCAGTAATCGGGGTAACATACAGCCCACATACTGTTCATGCACTTCAATGGGTATACCATCCTCCCCCGGGGCCTTTGAGTTTGGAAACAAGCTAGCCACTATTTGTAGTTCCTCTAAAGTCAGAGGAACATTCAATTTGATTGAACTTTGTGACTATATTACTAATGTTTTGGACCAGGGTGGTGCTGTAAATATAGCCTTGTACAAGCTAGGACTTAACCCTTGTGTGGTTCAATAGATATGCAGTTGGCTAAAGAATAGATACCAGAAAGTGGTTGTAAATAATGTTCATTTGGGACAGAGACCAGGCAATAGTGGTGTACCACAAGACTCTGTACTAGGTCCTGCTCTATTTAATCTATTTGTAAGTGATATACCATATATACTCGAGTAATTATGTAATGCTGAATTTATTGTGGGGTTTACAGGCATCTGCAGTGGGGTTTAATTGGCCATCAGGGAAAGCTCCCTGCCTCATGTGCCTGATCTCCTGGCGCAGCCTGTGTCCATCTGCAGCCTTATGATCTCCCGGCTGTCCTGTCAAGGTTTCTGCCTGCAGAGTGGTAATAAAGGGTAATGGTCTGGGGGAGGAAGGAAGGAACTAATTCTCTATGATCTCCTGGTGTCCTGTCCTGCTGAAAAAGGTCAGTGGATAATGCAGGCGCAGCGCTTGCACGGTACGAACCACAATGGAGCCTCCGAAAATAGCCGAAGATGAACAGCTGTAGTCTAGTCGGCGGCTGTGCAGTGTACCAAAGCCCCGCCTCCTCCTCGTCCTTGTCCGTGATGGAACACTGACTCAGTTTACCAGCAGCGAGTCAGTGTTCAGCCTATCACAGACGAGGACAAGGAGGCGGAGCTTTGGTACACTGCACGGCCACTGACTAGACTACATATCACAGCCCCGGGAGATCGTAGGGAATTAATTCCTTCCTTCCTCCCCCAGACCATTACCCTTAATTACCACACTGCAGGCAGAATCCTTGACAGGACAGCCGGGAGATCGTAAGGCTACCGATGGACACAGTGTGGAAGGAGACTCGAGTATAAGCCAAGGGGGGCATTTTCAGCACAAAAAAATGTGCTGAAAAACTCAGTTTATACTTGAGTATATAAGGTAACTTAATATTTGGTGGGTAAGGTATGTCTTTTTTTCAGACGGCACAAAGGTGTGCAATAGTGTTGATATCCCTGGAGGTGTCTGTAACATGGAACATGATTTGGCATTGCTGGAACATTGGTTAAACCAATGGAAACTTCACTTCAATGTTTCTAAATGTAAAATAATGCACCTAGGGAAAAATAATCGTTTGATAGACTACAATATTGGTGGTACAGTGTTAGCCAGCACTACAGAGGAAAAAAGATTTGGGAGTACCTATTTCAGATGATTGCGAAGTGAACAAACAGTGTGGCCCTGCAGTAGAAAAAATTAATACAATTCTAAGCTGCAACACTAGAGGGGCCACCAGCAGGAGGTTCTGATTCCCCTATATACTGTAGATCTTTAGTTAGACCTCATTTAGATTACTGTGTCCAGTTCTGGAGATATAATTTACAAAAAGTTATTAATAAGATAGAATGGGTCAAGAGATGGGAAACAAAAATGGTGAAAGGTCTGAGGCATAAAGCATATCAGGAGAGACTTCAGGAACCTAATATGTACAGTCTGGAGTTAAGAGGGGAAGGGGGAGACATGACTTAAAATTTTAATTAGATCAAGAGTATGAACAAGGTCCAGGAGGACAATATTTTCAATGTGAAGCTAAGATAAAGAACATGGGAACATGACATTGACCTAAAATAAGCTGGAGGAAAGTTCAAAACTAATCTTTAAAAAAATATTTTACTTAAAGAGTAGTTGATGCTTGGAATAGACTTACAGTAGAGGTAGTGAGTCAGTCAAAGTAAGTGGATTCAAACATGCTTGGGACAAACATAAAAGACAAAACACAAAAAAGGTAAAAAAACCCCACAGAAACAAAAATAAAAAAGCAAAAACCTGTGTTTGTATATATATATATGTACCCCTGCACCCCTTATTTAATAAATATATATATATATATATATATATATATATATATATATATATATATATATTAAATAAGGGGTGCAGACTCAATTGACCACTTGGTCTTTTTTCTGTTGTCACTCTTCTGTGTTTCTGTGAAATGTAGCAGTTAGAGCCGGTTCACACTAGGACGACTTGTCAGGCGACTTAGCCGCCTGACAAGTAGCGTCCCGTTCTGTACAATGGAACCGTTCTAATCAGAGCGCCGCAAGTCGCTCCGACTTAGAAAAAGGTTCCTGTACTACTTTCGGGGCGACTTGAGGCAACTTGCATAGACTTCTATATAGAAGTCGTTTTGCACGTCGCCGCTGCAGTCGTGTTCAAGTTGTCTGAGGCAGTCGCGCTGGAAGTCGTGCTGCCTCAGTGTGAACCGACTCTTAAGGATGGGCTCAGGTGTATACGCACACTCCATGTGCAGAGCCTGCCAGGAAGTCGGCACAGCGCTGCGCTAATCACAGGCAGTGAGACATTTCCCGATCTCTGCAGCCGCACATCGAGACAATGTCTCACTGCCTGTGATTAGCACAGCGCCGTGCTGACTTCCTGGCGGGCTCTGCACGTGGAGTGTGCGAACACTCCCAAGCCCATTCTTAGTAGCAGTGAAAAAGTGGGGTTGAGCTCTGAAGAAAGGTTCTGTCAACTATACTATGCTATGTTCCTTTTAAAATGAACCCTTCACAGGCCTAATAAACCAAAGAAAATATCTAAAGTATTTAATAAACCCTTTCAGTGGTAGCAGATCATAATTGTGTCATCAGTTGCTTAATTTGAGTTACCCCTCTGCCATTTCCTCTGAATATTCTTCATAGCTTTTGAAAGGTTGCCATAGACTGTTAATAGTGTTTTGTTCAGGGATCTTTGAGCCTGGACAGAAGATAAATACATAGCATACAGAAGAAAAGTGCATCTGGTCTTGGATCATAAAACACATTACAGTGAGCTTTGCACCTTCCATCTGGAGAGCCGGTGGGAAGGGAATTCAAGCAACCCATGGATTAAAGACTGACATGGTCTAGTGCACGAAGGAGCTTCCATTAATCAGACTGCAGGTGTCACAGGAAGGGGCTAGCATTAGTGCAAACCTTCAGACACCAGATATCCTTCTAAAAGAAACCGTATGCCACAGCCAGTGTAAGCAGCCAGCAAAGCCTAGTGGAGATGCACATAATGAAATACAATCCAGTCAGGGATGGCCCTTGGGTAAAATTTTCACTTCCTCAATCCATTTTCAGTTTAGGTCTGGATTTTTAAGAAGACAGCGAGCAGCAACTCGACTCCCAGGTGACATGATGTGTTCCGATTTAGGCTTTGAATGTTGCAAATTAAATTCCCTCATCAGTCCTCTAATCACTCTTACCAGATGGGGCTTGTGCTCAATTTTGGATCCACAGGAAATTTAATGGTTATTGTTTCTGTTTAAATAGGAGATTATTGCATTTTAATAAGTTCTCTTTGGGACCTGCAGCAACAATAGAGCACTATGAATTACTGTAGATAGCTGTTACTGCATGCTGGGGAAAAATCAAGTTAGTAAGTGTGACAAGTTGCTTTTTCTTGCCTTCCAGCAATCGCTCGGAGTGTATTTACCACCAAATTAAGTATGTGCCATGGGGATAATATTTTTATCCTGCCAAGGGGGGAAGGTGCTTGTCTGTGGATTTTCATTAAAATGACACATCTGTTCAGCAATTTCACAAAGTAATTCTACTGAAAGTTTTATCAGCTAATTTTAATTATTCACTCCAGTGAGTTGAATACAGGATTCATCATGTTGAATTAATACATTTGACGGGAATTTCACAAAGAGGGGGCTAGCAAAAACAATCAACAAATTGAATTGTCATGCAATATGGATTTAATTGAGATTCTTTAATTAGGATAAGACCAAGATGCGTTTTTTGTTGGCATTAAACAGCTTAGCAACGCAGTGATAAAGATTAAAAAAATGCAATTAAACACTAGTGGGTGTGAACATACTATAAATAAATGGGAATCATTTGAACAGCCTTGGAATTATGTTTTAAAGCCTCTACATGAGGTCTGGCACATATTAGAAACCATTTTTTTTAAGTAACTCATTATAGCAAATAATTTCATGTTTAAAGAGACCTATATACAGGAAAAGCAAAGGAATGAAATGTAGTGTAACTGACACAAGCAACGTGGAAGACACATACACAGTTAAAAGCTGGTCATCGGTCACAGTTGTTATTGCAAACGTTAGCATTGTTTACAATAAACAGCCATCCAAAAACACACAGGGGTGATTTACTAAAACTGAAGGGTGGAAAATCTGTTGCATCTCTGCTTAGAAACCAATCAACTTCCATTTTTTTTTTTTAAATAAAAGTTGATTGAACAAACTGTTATGCCACGTACACACGGTCGGACTTTGTTCGGACATTCCGACAACAAAATCCTAGGATTTTTTCCGACGGATGTTGGCTCAAACTTGTCTTGCATACACACAAAGTTGTCGGAAAATCCGATTGTTCTGAACGCGGTGACGTAAAACACGTACGTCGGGACTATAAACGGGGCAGTGGCCAATAGCTTTCATCTCTTTATTTATTCTGAGCATGCGTGGCACTTTGTCCGTCGGATTTGTGTACACACGATCGGAATTTCCGGCAACGGATTTTGTTGTCGGAAAATTTTATATCCTGCTCTCAAACTTTGTGTGTCGGAAAATCCGATGGAAAATGTCCGATGGAGCCCACACACGATCGGAATTTCCGACAACACGCTCCGATCGGACATTTTCCATCGGAAAATCCGACCGTGTGTACGGGGCATTAGAAGCTAGAAGTTAGAAGATTATTGGCTACCACACAGAGCTGCACCAGATTTTGCACACTCTAGTTTTAGTAAATCAACCCCATAATGTACAGGCATATTCTGCCATTTTCTCTATTAGCCTCCCTGAGCAATGACATGCAGCTGCTGTTGAAACACATGTATGTAGACAGGAAGTAATTGCAAGGAGGGTCAACAGTAAAAAGGATTAAAATAGTGGTTTCTGATAAAAAAACTAACAAATATGGCAGCTTTTCATGATATACAATTTTAAAAGATATAAAGATATCACTTGCGCTAAGAGAATCATAATTAAACACACGCATATATATAGTCCCAAGGGTAGCCACAGCCACGGCACCCTATGCTTGAGGTAAGTAAATGCCCAGGTGCTCAGCCACAAAGCAATCCATAAAAATCCAAATGTAGTTTAGAGGGCTTCACGGGTCTTGCAGAGAAGGTAAATCAAAGCATGCAGCGTTCTCCTTTTTTTAAGTTTTACCCTATATTACCAAAAGTATTGGCATGCCTGCCTTTACACGCACATGAACTTTAATGACATCTCAGTCTTAGTTCATAGGGTTCAATATTGAGTAGGCACACCCTTTGCAGCTATAACAACTTCAACTCTTCTGGAAAGGTTGTCAACAAAGTTTAGGAGTGTGTCTATGGGAATGTTTGACCATTATTCCAGAAGCACATTTGTGAGGGTAGTCCCTGATGTTGGACGAGAAGGCCTGGCTTGCAGTCTCTGCTCTAATTCATCCCAAAAGTGTTCTATCGGGTTGAGGTCAGGACTCTGTGCAGGCCAGTCAAGTTCCTCCACCCCAAACTCACTCATCCATGTCTTTATGGACCTTGCTTTGTGCACTGGTCATTTTGGAACAAGAAGGGGCTATCCCTAAACTGTTCCCACAAAGTGTCCAAAATGTCTTGTATGCTGATACCTTAAGATTTCCCTTCACTGGAACTAAGGGACCAAGCCCAATTCCTGAAAACAACTCCACACCATAATCCCCCCTCCACCAATTGATTTGGACCAGTGCACAAAGCAAGGTCCATAAAGACATGGATGAGCGAGTTTTGGGAGGAGGAACTTGACTGGCCTGCACAGAATCCTATCAACCTGATAAAACACCTTTGGGATGAATTAGAACAGAGACTGCAAGCCAGACCTTCTCTCCAACATCAGTGCCTGACCTCACAAATGAGCTTTTGGAAGAATGGTCAAACATTCACATAGACATATTACTAAACCTTGTGGACAGCCTTACCAGAAGATTTGAAGCTGTTATAGCTGCAAAGGGTCGGCATACTTAATACAGAACCCTATGGACTAAGACTGGGCTGCCATTAACCACTTAAAGAATGGAAGGATTTTTAGCAGGACTGACATTTTTACAGTGATCAGAGCTAAAAATAGCCACTGATTACTGTATGAATGTCACTTGCAGGTAAGGGGGTTAACACTAGGGGGGACCAAAGGGTTAAGTGTTCCCTAGGGGGGGTGTTTCTAACTGTGGGGCAGTGTACTGACTGGGAGTAGAGAGAGATCACTGTTCCTGATCACTAGGAACAGCAGATCTCTCTCGACTTCCCTGTCAGAACGTGGATCTGTCTGTTTACATTGACAGATTTTCATTCTGTTTCTCTGAGGAGCGATCCCAGGTAATCGTGGCCGCCAGCGAGGGTTCCAGTGTAAGGTTACCTTACAGATTTTCTGTAAAGATGAACTTACACTTTAAGTAAACATTAGGAATGGTAACAGCGCTCCTGTATACTCAGTGCAAAATCCTAGATAAATATGGTAAAAAATCAAATACATATAGTCCATTTATAAGTAATTTTAAAAAACACTCATAGTCACTGTGTAATCAATATACAAAACAATATAAATTAAGAAAACAAATGTATTTCATGTCAATTGTGCTTTAATAAATTTATCAGTCTTTCAAATATACATTCCATCAATTTCCCAGTGGCTAGAGTGCAGATATAGTGGCATACAATCAAATGATTCCATGCTGATTCTACTTGTGCTCAGGTGTTCATCACCCCACATGAGCGGAGTCTCTGTGGGTGACTTCACTTCTGTATTCAAGGTGGAACGCACAACAGCTCCATAGAGAGCAGTCAGAGTGGCAGCGCTCTTCCTAGAGGGCTAGGAACTATTTATTTAGTGCTGAGTGATAGCCACTAATCCACGTGAGTGCATTCTTTTGTTTTCTTGATTTTATGGCAATTTTAGTAAACGACAATGGGATTCCCTGTTGGTCTATGTCTTTTATATTGAGTTATGATGGAGTGGAGAGGTGTATAAGATGGTTCCAACCAAAGTCATCTGCATAGTATTGATTTAACCAGAGGAGAAGTGAGGGGGGTTTTGGCAAGAAACTTACTGAGGAAGAGGAAGAGGAGCAACCGGTCCAGCGAAAAGAGGAAAGTGGCGTACATTATAAATAGACATGTGCACACTGAAATATTTCATTTCGAAATTTCGTTTTCATCCGAAAAATAAATTTATTTAGTTACTCCCGAAATTGTTTTTATTTATTTTGTTTCGTTAAAAAATGCATTCGTCCAAAAATCCGAAATAATTAAGGTCGAATCTGTCATTGAAGGCTTATGGTGTCTGTTGAATGTTCTAAGAAGATTCGGCGGAGCAGCTAAACTGTATGACGCCGCAATCGTACATTTCTTCTCGAATGTTCCGCCTACAAGCTATAGTAGAATTGTAATGTTGTATGACACTAGTAATAATTATATTTATTAATTATTATTACTAGTCAACCAACATTAGAATTCTTCTATAGCCTATGGGCGGAGCATTTGACCATAAATGTCTGCTTGCGGCGACTGCTTCATCGAATCTTCATGTCAACTCTTTTCTCTCTATGTCTAATAATCTTGGACTAATAGAGTTAGGTTAGGCACATTCGACCTTTTTTGCTATTGTCTCTATAATGTCGAATCTTTTCTCTCTGTCGAATCTTTTCTCTCTATGTAGAATAATCTTGGACTAATAGAGCTAAGGTTAGGCACATTCGACCACAGGTTTGATGGACACAGATCGCTATTGTCAGTGTCATGTCGAATCTCCTATCCATATCGAACTGTTGTCGCAATGAAAACGAAAATAAAGCATTTGTTTATGTCGGATCTTTCGGTTTTCAGATTCTGCACGTTCGTTAACGTTTGTTAAAAGGATAACGAAAATACGCAAAATTCGGACGAAAATGAATGCACATGTCTAATTATAAAGCGCTCATTTACCTTCTTAAGATTAATAGGTCTTATGCCCTGTACACACAATCGGACATTAATGGAACATTCCGACAACAAAATCCATCAGATTTTTTCGACAGATGTTGGCTCAAACTTGTCTTGCATACACACGGTCGCACAAAGTTGTCGGAAAATCCTATCATTCTGAACGCGGTGACGTAAAACACGTACGTCGGGACTATAAATGGGGCAGTAGCCAATAGTTTTCATCTCTTAATTTATTCTGAGCATGCGTGGCACTTTGTGTGTTGTATTTGCGTACACACGATCGGAATTTAAACAATTGGATTTTGTTGTCGGAAATTTTATATCCTGCTCTCAAACTTTGTGTGTCGGAAATTCCGACGGAAAAAGTCAGATGGAGCCCACACACGAACGGAATTTCCGACAACATAATCTGATCGCACTTTTTCCGTCGGAAAATCCGACCATGTGTACAGGGCAATACAGTACATTTCTGATGAGTTTTAATCTGACTGGGGCGATGGACACCTGAGCACAAGTATAATCAGTACAGATTTTTTTGATTGTATGTAGTATAACCACTGGGAAATTTATGATGGACTGTATATTTAAAAGACTGATTAATTTATTATAGCATTTGACATGAAATACAGTTTTTTTTACTTTGTTTATATTGTTGTACGTATTGATTATACAGTGTCACAGGAGTGTTTTTTAAATTATTTATTTGAGAATTTCACATTGCATATATTGGTATTGACAGTTTTTTAGAGTTCATGCATTTTTATCTGATTGCAAATAAATGGACTACACTTACAAATTTTTTACCATATTTATCTAGGGTTTTGCACTGAGTACACAGGAGCGCTGTTACCATTCCTAATCTTACTTGTTAAATATTTTTATTAATGCTTAGCAGAGAAAACAACATTTATGCCCCGTACACACGATCGGACTTTCCGACAATAAAACTGTGGAATTTTGTTTGAAGGTTGTTGGCTCCAACTTGTCTTGCATACACACGGTCACACAAATGTTGGCCAACAATTACGAACATGGGAACGTGGTGACGTACAGAACGTACAATGAGCCAAGAAAAAGGAAGTTCAATAGCCAGTGCAGCTTCTTCTGATTGATTCTGAGCATGCGTGAACTTTTGTGCGTCGAACTTGTGTACACATGTTCGGAAATTCCAACAAAAAGTTTTGTTGGCGGAAAATTTGAGAACCTGCTAGCCAACATTTGTTGGTGGAAAGTCTGACAACAAATGTTCGAGCATACACACGGTCAGACTTTCAGCCAACAAGCTCACATCCAACATTTGTTGTCAGAAAATCCGATCGTGTTCACAGGCATATGAGTGAACAATATCAGCCATACAATAGGATCTAGTAAATGGTTACACAAAAAAGTATGGATGATAGAGCAACATTAACCATCATTTGGGAGCAGTGTAAGCAATTCTAGGCGTTGAATGAAAAGTATGACGTTGTCAAGAGCCCTCGGGCACCCCATCTGGGAGCAAACTGTGCATTGGGGGAGAAGACACCACGACCAACCATTAAATTTACTGATTCAAAAACATGGAAGAGAGAAACGATAGGTTCAGGTGAAAAAGTTCGAGGAACAACGTAGATGTTAGAGGTATAAAGCAGTTGCATTGTAACTATAAAAGGAGTATGATAAGGATCAAGTTAGGCCAAATGGCCAGTAAAAGAAAAACAATAAGTAGAGATAAACTGTTGGATGTTGTATTAAAGTACGTTGAAATGCTTTGGGCATGTAACCTATTAACAGCAAGGGTAGAGGAACCGGGGATACCATTCCTAATTTTTAGCTGTTTATGATGCACAGTGCTTTAGCAAACTAAATGTTATCAAGTTAGTTGAGCTGTCCTAGGGAGGGCCTTCCTGCACTCTACTTTATCTCTAGTGGAGGTCTCCTAGCTGAATTTCATCCAATACTGCCCTATTGGGTCTCCTGGATCCCTGGGACATCCTATAGCTAGGGTTGCCACATTTTCTTCAAGCCAAACCCGAACACTTTGGCCTGGGACACCTTTGGGTGCCCGAAGGAGAGTAGTAATGTGGTGGACATAGCCTGCTGCAGCAAACAGTGGGTGCAGCCAAATTACCCTTACTGACATCATTGCCCTGCCCCCCCAGTGATGCAGAACCTGCCCCAAGACAGCCACCTGCACCTCCCGGACAGCAACAGATTTGTGTGTGACTATCTTGGTTACATAGGGAGCCACAGCCCAGTCTGAATAATGTGTCTGGGTTTTAGTCTGCCTGCTGCTGGAGAATTCCCTCTCGATCAGCACTGCAGGCTATAGCTTTCAGCGCTGATCAGTGTATTCTGTCGATGGAGAAGGCTTCCCAATGTCAGAATACAATGACACAGCGGGAAGATTCCCCCATCTTGAATGCATGGATGGGGGAATCAGGTTGAATGCAAAAGAAAAACTGACTTATATATGACCAGCTTAACACTATGCCGCAAGCCAATCAGGGACAAATAAAAGAATGTGGAATTGTGGCACGCAATTCCTCAAGAACTAGTTCTAGCCAGCTCAATAAATTGTTTTAAAGCAAAAAGAAAATTAAATGTTTCTAAAAGTACACAATATAACTAACTAAAAAAAAAATATATGTAAGGTTTAGGATTTTGTACATACAGGTTTTCAATGAAGTTATTTATTTATTTATTTTTTATCTGTTTAACTTGATGGACTTGTGTCTTTTTTAATCTGGCCAAGTATGCAACTATGTAACTATAAGTAGCACATAAATGCTAGTTAAGGTACTAATGCCACATTATGGGCTTTTGCACACAGCTGTAATTTACAGTGTATGGGCATACAGAGCAAAATATGGCTGTTATGATGTCTGGGAACTACAACTGTAGTGCATTTTTGCCCATAGCAATGCATTACAGAAAATGCTGTGCATGGCTATACCCATGCAACCACTAACATTGGCTCACGTCTCTCTCATGCCTATGGGCAAACTTTTTAAAAGTCCTATGGGCACTCTGTACACCCGTTTGTTGTAAATTATGGCTGTGTGCAAGAACCCTTATTATAATCAGTGATTACATTTTATACTATTATATGATATGGCATTGAGAGTCTTCATACATTAACCATGTATGGGGATGCTTGCAATGATTATTAGTTACATTAATGGTCAACAGAAGCATTTAAACAATATGTGGTGCATTCTTCAAGTAATCTGCCATCTTTTGAGGGGGCTGGCAATTTATTCTACATCCAGATTATGGAGTCAAGTGCTGCCACATACCTATACCCTTAGCAAAGTTTCTTCTGTTACTCTCAAAATCTTACCACAAGATTCTTAAATTAGATGTTATTGTCAAAAAAAATCAGAAATATTTTAGGGTGTGTTTATTTTAAAAATATATATATTCATCCTATATAACTGCATGTACATCCTGTGTGAATGGGGGAAAAATTGAATGTTGCTAGATGCTTTTCTCTCCAGTCAAATGGTGTTGATTTATAAGGAATAGAATCAGAAAATCACTGTGTTATGGCCACTAGATGGAGCTGATGATCATAGGAAATAAATACTTTTTTACAATGATCGTCAGCTGCATTTAGTCATCATAATGTGGTATTTTCTTGATTGAATCTATATTTTATGAATTTAAAACATAAATGGAGAGAAAATAGTTCAATAACATTTCATGTTGCCCTTATTTGCATAGAGCCAATGTACATGCAAATTCGTGGATGAAAAGCTCTGTATTTTTTTTAAAGTTTGTTTCTGAAATATATTCAGTAAGCGGCATTGCTATTATGTTTCAATAAAGATCATATACAACTAATTATGTAAATTTTTTTCAGAATAAACACAACACACATGTTATTAGCTGGGCATTTAGTTGAATGCTTTTATTTAGTCGTGGCATCTCATTGTTACTTTAGCATACATTCCAATATCACATTTTTAGCTTAAGGTAAAATAATGGTTGTCATCTTCTATAATACTCCCGAATAAATGCATTACTTGAAAACATAAAATGATACCTTCCTTCAACACAAAGAAAATCCTGTATCAGGGCTATAGTAGGTTAGCATACCATCCCTTTGTAGATTTTATTTTGCTGATATTCAGTTCACTTTTTAGGTAATAGAAAGGACAGATTAAATAAGATAACATCTTTACAGAAAACAGTGACCCAACTGCTAGACTTTGACAGCTACACTTACAAGCCATGGAAATATTTTTTTTTCCTACAGGTGTCCACATGGCAGGAATCTGTCTTTAAGCTTGGAAATGAGGAAGAAGTGCCACCTATTTGATAGATATATTTAAAAAGTTTCCATCTGCCTGACCTCAAATTGCACATGTGCTGTATTTTCTGCTGTTACAGAAGAAGAGAATTAGATCATGCAGACAGTAGACAGAAAAGAAAGCTTTTATACAGGCTAGCTGGAACAGTATTGTGGATGAAAAGTTTCACAGCAAAATATTTGCAAAGTTCATATTATATAATTAGTTTTTTTTTCTCTGTAGTTGAAAAGTGGTAGGAAATAGCAAAGAAATGGAAAGAAAAGAATGGGATTATATCCAGCAGTTTTCATAAGTATAAAGAATTAAATTGTCAACTTTTCCATATTAATCCTATTTTGATAGTATACTATCAATGTAACATGTATGTGATCTACAAACTGATGTTTTTCAGGTGCTAGTGGATGGTATATTTACTTATAACATATAATGGACAACAAGGTAACCACCAAAAATTAGTAATCTGGTGGGAGTTTAGATACTGGTGGGAGTTTAGGCAAAGGCAAAAAGTTTACTGTAGTATGTTAGTACAGAACAGGTGGGAACAGAACAGGTGGGTGGTGAGATTTATACCTTTACATATTTTGACAAGTAATACATATGTTTTAAAACAAGACATCCCTTACCTCTATAGCTTTAGCAACTGTGGAGCAATTCATCCTGAAGCCATTCTTTTAGTCATCTTAACTCACACTACTTACCCCTTGCAGAGCACCCTCTTTGTGACATTAGGGATTAAAAGACTGGAATGCTGCCAACTCACTGATGGGAGGGGGTAGCAGGAGTACTGTAGCTGAGTTGACTTAGAAAATAACTTCAACGCTTCTGCCGTGAACTTTGAGGATAAATTGCTCCACCAAATGCAACTGGACATAAATTGGACAAATATGGACACAAACACTAGCTAAAATTTTGGTTGATGTAGAGTTGAATATCCTGACAGTTTTTAAAATCTGCACACCCACTGTAGCCATTATGAGGGGATTCTACCATCCCTGATGGGTTTTTACTTATTTATTTTATAATATAAAGAATGCAAGAGAAGATGCTGAAATGTGCAAACATTGGCACAGACACCCATAGCTATAAGACAGGCAATACATTACATTTTAAAAGCAAATTGCACAATTCCGCCATCAACACAGTCATTGTTAATAAATAAATCCCTCCTATGCAGCTATTGTATTCTGACAGAGGGAGGTTTCCCAGCCATCAGAACACAATGATCACTGCTAGTGGTTATAGTTGCAGACAAACAAAACCTTACAGGCTGTTTGTACTGAAGACAATCAATAGATTCTACATCAAACAATAATATACATGACACCCGCAGAGCTATTTGGGATGTTCTTAAGGATTTGTTCAAGAGGAAACCCACTACAGAACATTGGTCCAAAATAATGGAAGTTTTCTGAAATGGAAGCGATACAATTTTCTGAATCATGTAACTGCATTTTAGTGGAGACATATTTGCATCATGAAGCACATTGGCCCATGAAGCCCATTGGCAGGGGAAGTAAATTCTTAAATTATAACAAATATTTCTCATTCATCTTACTAACAGTAGCTGGTGTGAATTAATGTTTTAGCTACATAGACATAGGATAGCATGGGAGCAGCTTTGACTCATGTTTGCACGCTCTTCTTTCAGTAGAATGTTGCGGGAAGATAGGCTTGACCATCCACCAGAATGTCCACTACCAGGGTCAAGCTGTCCTCCTCTGCCATATGTATATGTTGGGGATGAGGCCCATGCCCTCAGTCAACACCTATTAAGGCCTTATTCAAATTGGTATCTGAATGTAGAGAAGAGAGTTTTCAATTAACGCTTAAAGCTGGGGTCCACCTATCTATCATTTTTTTTTTTTTTAGTTCATTCACAAACTTTTCTTCTCAGCATTACATACTCACATATTGTGTGTAATATGTCCGCCTGTGTCAGATTTCGTCGGAAAGAATAACTTATATTTTTCACTGCAGGCGGTTTCCATCTTCATTGTGGGCATTTGAAGCCCACAAGCATTTATTTCCTGGATGTGGTGAATGCTGTGCTCCCAGCATTCACCGCTCGTTCCCGCACATGCTCAGTGGCATCCTGGGAAGCCTGAGGCTAGCTCCCAGGAGTCTGGGAGAGGCTAGAAACACGCCTACTCCCACGGGAGGAGAACCAGGAAGTGCAAAGAAGAATAGAAAAATAAAAGGTAATTACGGCGATTTCAATTTTTTTAAGCGGTATGTCAGCATCTAGGCAAGGAAGAGAATACATACAGATATTGTTCAAAATTTGGGTGGAACCTCGCTTTAACAAGGGCAAGACGAGTTGTGGATTTTTTTTACAATACCCAAAAAGTAAACATTTTTTTTTTCTGGTGAGCAACACTGTACAATTTCTATTAAAAAAAAAGTTAAACATTATCAAATAAACATAACTTAACAGGTGCTAATTAGGCTGATTTGTGCCAAAAAATAAATAATTTCAACTGGTGGTATGTTTTGGGGTCAGTGAATCCTGACCCAATACTGGGGGATAGTCCAGGGTACTCAGTTGACACTCCGGGGTAGTAATGGAGTTCTTGGAAATGTGGGACACTGAATGTGTTTAGGCTGCTTAAGGAAGCGAGTGGTTGGGGGCCATGGGTGGAGGGAATTGGGGAAGGAAGTAAATGTAACATGCAGGGCTGTAGGGGTGGATTCAGAATATTACCATATGTGTCACAGTATGGGCTGGGTCTTGGCACTGCATATGGTGTAGTTAGGGGTGCATATTGGTAATAAGGGGGATATGTTGGGGGGGGGGTGCCTGCATACATGCTGAGGATGTTGTTGGCTCTTCACCCACAAATATTTGAGCAGTAGACATCAAAGCCATCCTCAGCACAAATTTCTTCTCAGGGGGGCCTTCTTACTAATGCCCAGAGCACAGTGACAAAAGCAGTTTCTTCACACTGGTGTTCAGCCAATTTGATGGACATCTCTCCAACCATCTTTAGCCATTTATCTATTGGTTTTCCACCCCTACCATGCCCCCTTGCAGATATTCTGGAAAGCCTAGAGGCATGGCTAGGCCCATGTTCAGCCTCCTCCTCAATGATTGGAGTAACAGTCCTTGAGGTTGGTGTTGACAAAAGATAATACCACCCAGGTAAACCTAAGTTGTTGCCAACATCCCAAAAGTTTAGGACCATACAAAGAAGATACCCCTCAATATACACAGGGACTTTAAGGGCAACTCAAATATATAATATAATTATAAAGTTCATTCATGTACATTGCTAAAAATGGTGTATGCATCACCATGAAAACAACATAACCAACACAAGATAAAAGACTGTAGGTATGGCTGGATGTAGTATAATTGTTCTCCTAGTTCTGTGCCCAATTTGTTTCAGGACCAATGAAGAATCCTTTCTTCAGGGGCATTGAGTTTGGTGTTGACCCTGTTTCCCCTGATGGCTGTTCCTGAGGAACAGTGCCTTCAAATTTTTCCTCTGCTTCCTCTTCCTCTTCCAAATAAATCCTGTGGGCTGTCTTCCTAGCTAGATTGTTGATAGCTTATTCTCTCATTTTCAACGCTGGCTTTAAAAACTCCAGCTCCCAGGCATGGGCATATGGGACTAGCCTTCTAGAACCGGAACCATTCCTTCCCTCTCAGTTTGTGCATATATCTGTTATATCTACATTGATTTTGTATTGATTTCACTGCAAAATATTACAATACGAAATGTTTCATTTCAGGTACCTGGTCACAGGTGATTCATTTGCTAGGCTGCATAATGAGTTTATGGTGGGGATATCGACAGCATGCTATATTACCCATGACACCTGCAAAGTCATCTGGGATGTGCTAAAGGATGTGGTCATGAAGAAACCCATTAAGGAATATTGGTCAAAGATAGCCCAAGTTTTCTGGGAGAGCTGTGATTTCCCCAATTGTGTGGGAGCTAGGGATGAGCTTCGTGTTCGAGTCGAACCCATGTTCGACTCGAACATCGGCTGTTCGGTCGGTCGCCGAATTGCGAACGATATGGGCCGTTCGCGCCAAATTCGTGTGGCGCGTCACGGCCCATAATTCACTGCGGCATCGCAGTGCATTGCTTGCTGATGATTGGCCAAGCATGCACTATGACCCGCATGCTTGGCCAATCACAGCGCCGCCTTAACAGAGAGCCGTAATTGGCCAAAGCCAAGGAGGCTTTGGCCAATTATGGCTCAGGGGATTTAGTACACGCCCCACACTATATAAGGCCGCCTGCACGGCGGCCCTGTGCAGTGTGTTCCGATGTGCTGAGAAATAGAGAGAGAGAGAGACAGTGTCATTTCATTTGAGTTAGCTAGATTAGGCAGGACAGTCAGTCAGTTAGCTGCACTTAAAGTGTATTGTGTATATATATGCATCCCAGGTGTTGCATATATATATATACACTGTATTCAGTTTAGCTAGATCCGTTCCTGTTATCTTCTAGACTATTTACATTTAGTGCAGTGTGTCCTGCTCACAGTGTTCAGCTAGATCCGTTCCTGTTATCTTCCTACTGACAGGCAGGCTTGTCTTGTTACAGTATTTTGAAGAAAATTACTGGTGTTCTTTTGATCCTATTAGTACCACAGTCAGGCAGCTAGACTATTTACATTTAGTGCAGTGCGTCCTGCTCACAGTGTTCAGCTAGATCCGTTTCTGTAATCTTCCTACTGATAGGCAGGCTTGTCTTGTTACAGTATATAAAGCTACCTGAAGAAAATTACTGGTGTTCTTTTGATCCTATTAGTACCACAGTCAGGCAGCTAGACTATTTACATTTAGTGCAGTGCGTCCTGCTCACAGTGTTCAGCTAGATCCGTTCCTGTTATCTTCTTACTGACAGGCAAGCTTGTCTTGTTACAGTATATAAAGCTACCTGAAGAAAATTGCTGGTGTTCTTTTGATCCTATTAGTACCACAGTCAGGCAGCTAGACTATTTACATTTAGTGCAGTGCGTCCTGCTCACAGTGTTCAGCTAGATCCGTTCCTGTTATCTTCTTACTGACAGGCAGGCTTGTCTTGTTACAGTATTTTGAAGAAAATTACTGGTGTTCTTTTGATCCTATTAGTACCACAGTCAGGCAGCTAGACTATTTACATTTAGTGCAGTGCGTCCTGCTCACAGTGTTCAGCTAGATCCATTCCTGTTATTTTCCTACTGACAGGCAGGCTTGTCTTGTTATAGTATATAAAGCTACCTGAAGAAAATTGCTGGTGTTCTTTTGATCCTATTAGTACCACAGTCAGGCAGCTAGACTATTTACAGTTAGTGCAGTGCGTCCTGCTCACAGTGTTCTGCTAAACCTACAAGTTAGTGGGGTGCGTCCACCTCACAGTGTTCAGCTAGATCCGTTCCTGTTATCTCCTTACTGACAGGCAGGCTTGTCTTGTTACAGTATTTACAGCTACCTGAAGAAAATTACTGGTGTTCTTTTGATCCTATTAGTACCACAGTCAGGCAGCTAGACTATTTACATTTAGTGCAGTGCGTCCTGCTCACAGTGTTCAGCTAGATCCGTTCCTGTTATCTTCTTACTGACAGGCAAGCTTGTCTTGTTACAGTATATAAAGCTACCTGAAGAAAATTGCTGGTGTTCTTTTGATCCTATTAGTACCACAGTCAGGCAGCTAGACTATTTACATTTAGTGCAGTGCGTCCTGCTCACAGTGTTCAGCTAGATCCGTTCCTGTTATCTTCTTACTGACAGGCAGGCTTGTCTTGTTACAGTATTTTGAAGAAAATTACTGGTGTTCTTTTGATCCTATTAGTACCACAGTCAGGCAGCTAGACTATTTACATTTAGTGCAGTGCGTCCTGCTCACAGTGTTCAGCTAGATCCATTCCTGTTATTTTCCTACTGACAGGCAGGCTTGTCTTGTTATAGTATATAAAGCTACCTGAAGAAAATTGCTGGTGTTCTTTTGATCCTATTAGTACCACAGTCAGGCAGCTAGACTATTTACAGTTAGTGCAGTGCGTCCTGCTCACAGTGTTCTGCTAAACCTACAAGTTAGTGGGGTGCGTCCACCTCACAGTGTTCAGCTAGATCCGTTCCTGTTATCTCCTTACTGACAGGCAGGCTTGTCTTGTTACAGTATTTACAGCTACCTGAAGAAAATTACTGGTGTTCTTTTGATCCTATTAGTACCACAGTCAGGCAGCTAGACTATTTACATTTAGTGCAGTGCGTCCTGCTCAATTTTTGATGCAATACTTTGCAGCAGGGCTCGTTCCTGCGTTCCAACTAGAGTGTCTGTGAGGGGTTGCAGTGTTGTGGCACCAGCACCAGTGCCTAAGGCCCAATTTTTCAGCCCTTGTTTAACAGGGGCGTGTAAGTACAATTTTTGATGCAATTCTTTGCAGCAGGGCTTGTTCCTGCGTTCCAACTAGAGTGTCTGTGAGGGGTTGCAGTGTTGTGGCACCAGCACCAGTGCCTAAGGCCTAATTTTTCAGCTCCTGTTCAACAGGGGCATGTAATTACAATTCTTGATCTAATATTTCACAGCAGGGCCCAGTGAGGGCTGACAGTGTTGTGGCCACAGCAACACCTAAGGCCCAAATTTCTGCTGAGTATATAGGGCAGGACCCTACTTTCAAACATCTAACTTACAAACGACTCCTACTTGCAAACGGAAGGAGACAACAGGAAGTGAGATGAAATCTACCCCTAGGAAGGGAAATTCTCTCCTGTAAGAGTTATTATGGGAAAAACATTTCTCCTTTCCACTGATGCTTTCCAATCCTTGTTCCACAAAAAAACCCAAATTTTCAAAAAACATTTTTCATTGGGACAAAAAGTGAGGTGAAATCTTCTGAAGAGGAGGAAAGACAACAAAACAAATGTCACAGGGGTGATAACCCTTCCCTATGTTTTCCAAAAAGCTTAAAAAAGATTTTTTGGCTGGAGCTAAACACGTTAAAAATGTACCCGTTCAAAATTACAAAGAGATTCTACTTAATAACAAACCTACAGTCCCTGTCTTGTTTGCACCGCCTGTATACTGCTGTTCAGAGTGTATAGGGCCTGGTGGCCCCACACCTTTCCTTATTTTAATTTGGGTGCGGGGTTCCCTTTAATATCCATACAAGACCCAAAGGGCCTGGTAATGGACTGGGGGGTACCCATGCCGTTTGTCTCACTGATTTTCATCCATATTGCCAGGACACTACATTACATTATACCCGCAAGCAGTTTTAAATGAGATTTTTTCCTTTAAAAATGACATTTGGTGCAGGGACTGTGCTAAACACGGGAAACACGCGTCACTTTACAGGCATACTATAGACACCCCCCAGGTACGATATTTAAAGGAATATTTCACTTTTTTTTTTTTACTTTAAGCATCATTAAAATCACTGCTCCCAAAAAAATGGCCGTTTTTAAAAGTTTTTTTTGCATTGATACATGTCCCCTGGGGTAGGACCCAGGTCCCCAAACCCTTTTTAGGACAATACCATGCAAATTAGCCTTTAAAAAGAGCACTTTTGATTTCAAACGTTCGAGTCCCATAGACATCAATGGGGTTCTAACGTTCGTGCGAACTTTCGGTCCGTTCGCAGGTTCTGGTGCGAACCGAACCGGGGGGGTGTTCGGCTCATCCCTAGTGGGAGCTATGGACTGGAAACACATTCAGATCTTCAAGCCAGTAGCTAGTGATAAATCATGTGGCAATAGCAGCAAACCGCAATGCGCAAAGTTTAACACCCAAAAGGAGTAGGGGATTCTTTTGGGTGACAAGCTTCACATGTTGAGGTTTGCTGCAATTTCCGCACAATTTATGCGCACCGCATTGTAGTTGATATTGGAAATTAATGGCACCCAAACATGGTTTTTGTGTTTGGCCATCATCGCCTGAGGCCCGTCAACATTTTGGATAATGGGAAGAATCTGCCCATGATCTCACATCGCACTACATTAATGGCAAAACCCAAATGCATGTTTAGATGAGATGCCAATGGCACCTACATTGCAGTGTGGTTTTGCTGCAATTATCATACATGAGGCTGGAGACAGTCTGATAAGGAATGAATAGGTGCACAGTGCAAAGCAGCATTAACAGTATATCAAACCATATTATAGAACTTACTTTTTGCTAACTGTTCTGTGGTCAATAAACAATCAGAGGCTTCATTATATATATATATATATATATATATATATATATATATATATATATATATATATATATATATATATATTATAATATATATATATATACATATATATATATATATATATACATGCTCTGTCCTGTTTAGCATGGTCTTTGTATGACGTATCACTGGTGTCATATATTGCTGGACAAGCCAGAGAATTTCTTCATTATCTCGCTTTCTTCTGGGCTGCATTTTTTCTGCTGTCTGCACAAAACTACACTGGGTTTTGAGAAGTGAGGTCTTTTGGGAGGAGTAGGGATGACATATGCTTGACATATGCTTGGGAGGTGGACCAGGGATGGGCTTGTCAGTACAGAGCAGAAAAAAATGTACTGTACATCCTGCAAAGTCGCACAAAATAGCTGTGATATAGATAAAGATACAAACTTCATTATAGTCTATGGGTCCTCAAGTAGAAATGAAATCGCCTATAAGTATTATTATTATATTATACAGAGTTTATATAGTGCCAGCAGTTTGTACAGCACTTTACAACACTGGGGCAAACAGAACAGTTACAATACAATTCAATACAGGAGGGATCAGAGGGCCCTGCTCATTAAGGCTTACAGTCTGCAAGGGAGGAAGTAGTGCAGTAACCTTTTCTGGAGTCGCTGCGACTTGAGTACCACCAATTAGAATGGTGGCCATTGAAATACAGTACATTTTCGACTTGTCATGCGATGCAAGTTGAACTAGTGTAAATGGAGCCTTAGGAAAAAAGGTACATTTTCACTAAACAGATTAGGCACAATTATCGTTTTGTAAATGTTACTATGTAACAGCAAATCTTAAAGTGGCATTAAATCCAGAAAAAAAAACATGTATATTGTGCACAGCATACATTGTGTGTGTATAAAACCAGGGAAAAAAAACTGTTGTGGCAACTGCTTAAATGCTTAAATGTTTTTGTTTGAATTTGAAGTCCATCTGAGGCTAGGTGCACACATATGCAAACTGGATGCAGGTTTACCTGAATCCAGTTCGCATGACAGGCTAGTGTGACCAGCTCTCAATGGAGCCGGTTCACACATGTCCAGGGTGGTCGCGGTCCAGATTGAAAAAGGGGCTGGTGTGTGTTTGGGTCCAGTTCTGGTGCGAATTCAGGCAAAAACTTGGAACTGAATTACACCTGAACTGGTGAGCAGACACACACTGGACCCCAGGCACGAACCCGCAGCGGCACATGTGTGAACCCAGCCTAAATCTGCTGGTACATCACTACCCTTTCTCTAAACTGACAATGTTGCTGTCCAAGGATGGCCCTATTGCACCTCTATCCAGAGTGGGAACACCCTAATACAGTAAGTTTGTTGCTTGCTGGCTGGCTGGCTGGATCACAAGGTGAAAATAAAGGGAAGAAAAAAAAATGCAGTCACCACAGCTAGGACCAGTAACCTACAATATATTATTTTTATTTTCTTGGTTTTAGATAAGCTTTCATGAAAATATTCAAGGTCTGCTCACAAATGATAAATACACTTACAGAAGGATGTGCAGCAGCCCCTACCATCTGATGAGGTAAATAAAAATGGGTCACTGGCAGACTGAGATGTTCTCACCATTTGGTAAATTATTCCTGAGATTTTACACATAACAGAGTGCGAGTCTCTACAGAAGGAGTAAAAGTGCTATTTGAGATTCTCATAATCACAAGTATAATTGAGTGAAAAACAAATCTGTTAAGTTTCGGGAGGGGTGGCAGAAATTTGGGCAGCTGTAGCATAAGTGCTGTTAAAATGTTAGTGAGCAGAAAAAAAAAACGAACAGCAAAAAGACAGCATTACATGTTACATTTGATAAATATTCAGACATTGCTTGTAAAATTCAAAACTCGATATTTCTTTAAGTAACACAAAATAAATTAGGCAAATAGCTCTTTTTAAATCAACATCATTGTTAAGCATGCTGATACAATGCTGTTGTAATGGCATAGAGATCATGATTGCTGTATTGTGCAGAGCATTCTTCAATCTAAAAATCTTCCAACTGAAAAAGAGGACACTGCTTGATAAGACAATGGATGACTTTGGCAGTCATTAAGTATTTCAGAGTAAATAACTAAGTACTGCATAGCAGAACATTTCAAAGTACCGTATACTGATTTATCATGCTGACCTTTTGTAAAAGATATGTAATGATTATGCACTTGTTTAAACAGACTAATCACAAAGGGATATGCAACAAGTTCAATGTTCACCTCAGACTGATTTACCTTTCTTTTAATGAGTTTATTAAATCTGTCAAGTTGCTACTGTATTGGGCTTTAGGTGTTTTGCTCACTGAACATACCTTACCCAAAGTTCAATGGTTTCACTGTTAAATTAAAATAAGTCTCCTAGGTTACTTTCTACCTTCAATGCCCTCTCTAACCCTAACACATCACCAGGACACATATTAGGTGCCCATATAACGGTCCTGCCTAAAGAGGGTAAGGATGCCATGCAATTCTCAAATTATAGACCCATTTCCCTGCTAAACGTAGCCATCAAATTTTTTGCAAAATACTAGCCAATAGACTGTTGCCCCTCCTGCCTAACCTCATATCTCTAGATCAGGTGGGCTTTATACCAGGTAGGGAAGCCATGGACAACAGAATCCATTAAACCTCCACCACTGGCTGACATCATCCAAAACCCCAGGCTTTTTCTGGCACATCCACTCATTCAACCCTTCCTGGCGGCCTTCACACAGGCAGAAAAATGTAAACCCTTCTCTTCCGTCCCGGGGCCCATAACTATGTTAAAAAGAAACCCTGATTTCCCTCCGGGCAACATAAGCTCATTTCTGGGTCACGAATGGCCTTACAAAGATATGTGGGCACACCACTTCTTCTTGAAAGGCACCCCTTGCTCATATAAGAACTTGACTGACATCTCTCTCACCAATTCTTTTCCTTTCTGGACGTACAGACAAATACAAAACTTTCTTTCCACACATGCATTGTCATCAACATGGACAAGACAACTCACATCATTTGAATCCTTATGCACAGGAAAATCACCACAAAGACTTAATATCCCTCAATTATGCGTTGCTCTTGGAAGAATCTCACACCATCAGAGATCCTGCATGTATAGTGTGGGAAAAGGAATTGCAGATTTTCTTCCCCTTGAGGAGTGGGAGACTATCCACGAATATACACACAAGGGCTCCATGAATGTTGCCATTCAGGAAAATTGCTACAAAATTGAAACCCAGTGTTATAGAACTCCATCTCTCCTCCAAAAATTCTCCCAATTTATACCTAATACCTGCTGGAGGTGTGGTAAAGCAGAAGGTACAATGCTCCACATCTGGTCGGACTGTGACTCCATCCAGCCTGTCTGGAAAGAGGTACATGACATCATTGCACATATCACTACACTTACCTTAAATTATACTCCAGCACAATACCTATTCCACCACACAACCCTGTATAAAAAAGACTACTACAAATCTTTAGCTATGCACATGATGAATGCGGTAAGATTTTGTGTTGTGCGATACATTGGCTGTTGATACATCCTCCGACTGTCAAAGAATGATTCACTAGACTTTCTAAAATAGAGGAGATGGAGGAATTTATTTATACTTCCCAAGAGGATACAAAAATGTACAAGTACATGGGCATGTTGGACCCATTTTAAAACTACCGAATGTTTCCAAACCTTTGATTCTTAGATAACAAAGTGTCGCACATGGTATCTTTGGAGAGTGTGACAGTCCAAATTGAACCAACAGACGGAGGGGGAGCAGGTACAACCAGTCTCGCTACCCTTATCCTCTCGGTACCCTGATCCCCCCACTCCTCTTCCCTCTGGTCCTTCTCTTTTCATCATTCTTCCCCTCCCACCCCCCTTTTTTTTCTAATTATTTTACCCTTTCTTTTCTTTTGCTTCTATTTTCTGCCTCGTTAGATATCTAATTAGGCATAGTGGGATTGATAACCATTTGCATAGGGGTACAAATAGGATTTAAAATTATCTTCTTAATGGATATTTTGCCTATATGAATCCCCGAATGTTCTGTTATATTTTTTCTGTTACACTGTATGGCTTGCAAGCCACTGATGGTCCATAATATATCTGCATATCATATACGATGTTTCAAATTGTATGCACTTGCCTCTTTTTGACTTCAATAAAAAGTTTATGGGAAAAAAAGAAATAAAAATAAGAAAATACATATAAAGTAAATCTTTGCTCTGTCCGCCAGCTTTTGACCCAAACTTCAAGCATATTTCCATGTTTGCAGTCATTTGAGAAACCCCCACTATATGTTTGTTATGTGTTCCCATTCCAACAGCATATCTACATTTTAAAAATGTTCTTGCTTTTTTAGCTGTTTTTTGTATAGGACTCTGTAGGCAGCTTCTATTGTTTTGGAAAGATGGCATTGTACATATAGGGAGCAAAAGTTCAGTTTATATAAAATGTATTTTTTATACAATGAGCCAGCCAGGCCTGGAAATCTTTAATCCTTTGTTAGGGCAGACAGGCCTGCTCATTCAGTTTAGAGTGATAAAGAAATCTCCTGCACAGTACAGACCGAGTTATATATGGCAAGTACAAGTCCCCACCCCCTAATAACCTGGGAGCATATGGGCCAAATGTTGGGAGACATTTGTGGGTTTAAAAAAAACGCCATTTGACAGGCTTCTGTTGGACGATCATGCTTGAAAACCAGAAATTGTTGGTCTATTTTTCTTTATAGCACAAAAAATTTAAAACGCAGTGGTGATCAAATACCACCAAAAGAAAGTTCTTTTTGTGGGGAAAAATGCTATAAATTTTATTTGGGTACAGCACTGGATGAGCGAGCAATTGTCAGGTAAAATGACAACAGTGCTGTATAGCAAAAAATGGCCTGGTCGTGAAGGGGGCAAATCTTTTGAAGGGCAAGTGGTTAAAATGAGTTTGGTGAGCATAAAATGAAAGCCAATTATTAGAAGACAACTTGACCTTGTTTCTCCATGCAAAAAACATTTACACTCCTAAAACAGTTACATCTTCCTGCCCTAGTCAGTTAGGATGGCCAAAAACCCTAAACCTGGAAGCAGCCCAGTTCCAGGGAGCTCAGGAACATCACGTCACTAGAGCAGCAGGAAGTATAGGCTGAGTTTAGTTCCACTTTAATCCATAAAAAGAATAAATACACTTTTTCAAAACATTGAGAAGACTTAATTGGCTTTGAATGCTTTGCCTAAAATGTATGCAAGCCCTGACAACAAACTTTTTCTTTGCTCTCTTTCGGTTTGATAAATATAAATATTTAGAGTTAACCCACTTTTCCAAATCACCACATTTGAATTTTTTCTTTTCTTTTTTTTCGTTATACAAATTCAAGCAACAAATGTAATCATCCAGAAAAGACTGAAATTATGCCAAAACCAGGAGGGCCAAAATGAACCTTTAATCTGAGCTAATATCTAATATAAGTGAAAACAGATTCAGCAAGCCTTTTCTAGTGTTTGTGGGTGAGATATAATCTCTTACCACATGATTCTAAGCAGTGCACAAACCTTGTGTAAGAACCACCAGGGGTAATGATTAAAACCAGGAAACTTTCTGTTTCTTTTTTTTGTACAGGCCCAGATTCAGAAAATAAAATCACCAGCAACTGGGGATGGTCCTGATGTTCGAGTCAAACGTAAGTTGGGTGTTCGCTGAATAGTGAACTATTTTTCGCGGCAAATTTGAAAGCCGCGGAACACCCTTTCAAAGTCTATGGGAGAAATCAAAAGTGCTAATTTTAAAGGCTTATATGCATGGTATTGTCATAAAAAGTGTTTGGGGACCTGGGTCCTGCCCCAGGGGACATGTATCAATGCAAAAAAAGTTTTAAAAACTACCATTTTTCGGGAGCAGTGATTTTATTAATGCTTAAAGTGAAACAATAAAAGTGTAATATTCCTTTAAATTTTGTACCTGGGGGGTGTCTATAGTATGCCTGTAAAGTGGGGCATGTTTCCCGTGTTTACAACAGTCAGAGAGCAAAATGACATTTCTAAAAGAAAAAAAGTCATTTAAAAGTACTCGCAGCTTTAATGAATTGTCGCTCCCAGCAATACACATAAAAGTTCATTGATAAAAACAGCATGGGATTCCCCCACAGGGGAACCCTGATTCAAAATGTAAAAAAAAAATGCATGGGGGTCCCCCCAAATTCCATACAAGGCCCTTATCCGAGCACACAACCTGGCAGGCCACAGGAAAAGAGGGCCCCCTCCCCGTAGCATCAGAGGGGCGGGGTCACTCGGTTATGTAACCAGCTGGCCCCACCCCCCTGACGCTACAGGGAAGCCATAGGGATGTCCCCATGCATCAGAGAGAGCTGGACTGGGTGGCCCCTCCCCCTCTGACGCTACAGGAAAGCCATAGGGATGTCCCCGTGCGTCAGAGGGGGCGGGGTCACCCAGTGACGTGATCGCGTGGCTCTGCCCTCAGTTACAAAAGAGCTGTCACCTGAGAGCGGCTGGTCATTACAGCGGGTGCCTCCCGTGAAGGCAGATCGTAGGCGAGGTGCGGCTTTTTTTTTCTTTTTCGGTCCATCGGAGCGTGAGAAGAAGAAGAAGAAGACTTCGTGGGACAGTTTTGTTTTTTTATTTTTTTAATAAAGGACTTGTCCCAAGGCATGTATTGTGTTTTTTTTACCATTTTTCACACATTTTTTGTGAAATGGTAGGGGTACGTTTGTACCCCGTTACCATTTCACACAGGGGGGGCAGAATCTGGGGTCCCCTTGTTAAAGGGGGCTTCCAGATTCCGATAAGCCCCCCACCTGCAGACCCCCACAATCACCAGGCAAGGGTTGTGGGGATGAGGTCCTTCTCCCCATCAACATGGGGACAAGGTGCTTTGGGGGCTACCCCAAAGCACCCTCCCAATATTGAGGGCATGTGGCCTGGTACGGTTCAGGAGGGGAGTGCTCTCTTGTCCCCCTCTTTTCCTGCGGCCTGCCAGGTTGCGTGCTCAGATAAGGGTCTGGTATGGATTATTGGGAGGACCCCACGCCATTTTTTTTTAAATTTTGGCACGGGGTTCCCCTTAATATCCATACCAGACCTAAAGGACCTGGTATGGAATTTGGGGGACCCCATGCTATTTTTTTTTGGAATTTTGGTTTGGGGTTCCCCTGTGGGGGAATCCCATGCCATTTTTATCAATGAACTGTTATGTGTATTGCCGGGAGTCGAGACAGACAATTCATTATAGCCGCGAGTAGTTTTAAATGGCTTTTTTCCTTTAGAAATGTAATTTTGCTCTTGGACTGTTGTAAACACGGGAAACATGCGCCACTTTACAGGCATACTATAGATACCCCCCAGGTATGAACTTTAAAGGAATATTATACTTTTATTGTTTCACTTTAAGCATTATTAAAATCACTGCTCCTGAAAAAACAGCCGTTTTTAAAACTTTTTTTTGCATTGATCCATGTCCCCTGGGGCAGGACCCAGGTCCCCAAACACTTTTTAAGACAATACCATGCATATAAGCCTTTAAAATTAGCACTTTTGATTGTTCATGTCCCATAGACTTTAACGGTGTTCGCTTGTTCGAACAAATTTTTTGCCTGTTTGCATATTCTGGTGCGAACCGAACTGGGGGGTGTTCGGCCCATCCCTACCAGCAACCATACAAGTTAAGTTAGTAGGATAGCAACCTGCACAATATAACCATCAGGATGATAACTAGAATCCCTAAGTAGGTAGGTTGTATATTAAGCACAAGAAATATAAACTTTTGAATTCTGGAATTTTAAATATTAATAACTATTTAATGGGAATGATCTCAGCGGTAAAGTATTCTCTGTTTTTTGTATTCATCATCACAGTGCTATAAAATAATTTTCTTTCGAGTACCGCCATCTATTTTTAGATATATATTATATACATATAGCATGCTTTTAAGAGCTAATGGAAGATAAATTAGCTTCCAGAAAAGCTATTTTGAATCACAAAACTGCCTTAAATGTGTGATTTTAAGCAGAGTGGTCAAGGAAAAAGTGACCATGAGGGAACCTAGCTCTCTCTATGAAGAATGATACCACTGTAAATGCACCCAGTCTTCTTAAAAGCTATCGTCTAGTGTCTATTATATAACCACCAGTCCTTTTCCAGGCAACAACATCATTATCCTTGAAAGCGACAAAAGTACTTATGGTGAAGGAAGTGGTAATAATAGTTCAGTATGAAGGGGATCAATTACATTTATCATTTTCCACCAGGCACCAGAATTTATTGTAAAACATAAATCTGTTATATATGTAATATACGGTGCTTAGAATGTATACGGTTTCGGGCATAACCATAAAGTTTATAAATGCTCAGCATCCATTGGGAGCATTCTAAAATAGACAGACTCAAATAATGTATCCCTTGAGACTGAAATGTAGATATTACATTTGCAGCCGTTCTGTTTTTAAATGTTTTTTTTTCTCACAAAACAAGCTGGGGAGAACATGTCTGGCACACAATGGACAAAGTCTGGAACTGTTTCTGTGTTAGAGCCTTATCAAGCACTGGCTATGTTATGAGCTGCTCATTTTAGTCACTAGCAATGCTTCATCTACAAAACATACTTTTCAAGAACATATCAAGAGGGTACTATGTTCAGAAGGACAGCATTAGCTCCATAAAACACTGTACAACATTTTCTGTGGAAAAAAAAAACTTTTGCATTACCTTCATGCCTTTTATCTCTAGGTGCATCTGAAGAAATTAGAATTTTTGCTCCTGTGTAAACAGTACTTTTTTGCATGAAGTAGCTGAGTAAACCTTTCCTAAGAGAAATATATGGGAGAAATATATAGACTACCAATGCCACATCATATAACATTATAAAACTACACCACTGATGGCACCATGTGCATAGGTGCCCACATTTAAAAAAAAAATCCAGGGACACCTTATTTCTGTGTGTCCAGCAAGCCATTGTAGACAATAAAATGTAATTTAAATAGGACCAGTGCGTTCATTTAAATCAAAAGAGCACTACAATATGCATATTTTTAATCTATTGTAAAATGTAATTATGAAATACTGTATATACAGGAAGATTTGTCATAT
This sequence comes from Lithobates clamitans, assembly GCA_037952925.1. Classification (NCBI taxonomy): domain Eukaryota; kingdom Metazoa; phylum Chordata; class Amphibia; order Anura; family Ranidae; genus Lithobates; species Lithobates clamitans. Next base: position 5,095,448 of record JBBGZY010000279.1, on the reverse strand, counting down.
AGTAAGGGCAGAAACACAGCCAAGAAAATATATATATTTTTAAAAATGTGTATTTGTTCATCTAGCTACAACTTTTAGTTTACAATTTAAGATACTGGAAAGTTTAAAAAAGACCACATAGATGAGTTCTTGCTGGAAAAAAATATTTGAAGCAACAGACATCATGGATTCATGAAAGACAGAAGTTGTCAAACAAATCTGATTTCTTTTTATGAAGTGGTAAGTAAAACCTTGGACAGAGGGGTGGCTGTGGATGTGGTATACTTGGCTATGGGCAGAACAGTGGTGTAGTGGTTAGCACTATTGCCTGAAGTTTACATGTTCGCCCTGTGCCTATGTGGGTTTCCTCTGGGTACTCCCGTTTCCTCCCACACTCTAAGGACATGCTGGTAGGTAAATCAAATTCTGTCTAAATTGGTCCTAGTGTATGTGTTAGGGACCTTAGATTGTAAGCTCCTTGAGGGCAGGGGCTGATGTGAATGTACAATGTACATGTAAAGCGCTGCGTAAATTGACAGTGCTATATAAGTACCTAAAATAAATAAATATATAGGTGGTTAGTGTAAATACCACCAATAAATTGACCATTAGTGTAAATGACCCTGTTCTATTCATGCTTAGTGTAGGATATACAGTATATGTTGTGACAGAAGACTTTCTCTAGTGGTAACTCTGTGGCAGTAAGGCACCATACAACACAGTCTCTTTAAGGGAATACTTATCCTATTTTTGTTTTCAGGAATCCAGACAAAATAAAACAGCCTTACATTAGCAAAAAATGTCCTGCTTACTTTAGCAAGTGTCAGAATCCAAGTGTCAGAATCCATGCAATAGGCTTTTGCTCAGCCTCTACAAGTCCCTGTCTGATGAATAATCCTTCAAAAGATTCTTGCACAGCAAAAGCGTAAAAATACACGCACTGTTAGTTCTACACCCTTTGAGTTTTTAAAATTGTAACACAGTCTTTCCCTGTCAGAGATTTCCAGCCCTTTTTTATGGGCTAAGCAAGTTATGGGCTAAGCAAGTGGATTTCTGGACCGGGGTGGCTTGACTGTGGACTCACCAAAATTCTTCTGCAGCCTGAACTTCATGCCCAACAGAAAAATCTTTCAATCAGCCCCTAAAGTGATACTGACCTATAATTCTCACTCCATGACCACCCCAATCCCCACTCCAGGCCACAGATATCTCCCATCCACTATCATGTGTACTATTTCATTTTAGCACAGATTCTGTCACAAAATATATCATTTCAGAAGCTAGCCTCCTTATATGCAGTAGCAAATTGCATTGATATGTCTTCTCCCTGGCTATTTTATCAGGCTTCAGTGATGGGACATCCTGGAGCTCCCCACTAGTCACTGACATGCTGGCTTCTGGGTATCGAGCACTGGCCGCTTTAATTGGCTGGGACAATATCATGTCACTCCCAAGCATGCACAGTAGTTCAGTTGGCTTCGGCATTGCCAAATCTGTAGAGTGAGCTACGTGTGAAGTGAAGATAAAGTGATGATTGTATTATCACTTTCATGACATCACAATAGCTCAACCAATCCAAAAAAGGGTTGCAGAGAAACCCCTGCTTCCATACAAACAGCAAGGATCATTCTCTACAGCATGATTGCACAGAAAAAATATTTCTACCCAGGCTGTAAAACAAAGTTTAAGATTTTGCAAACCTTTTGCTTTTATCCACCAGAAATGTATTTTGCTGATTTATAGCTGAAGTTTGGCCAACAAAAAATATCTTCTGTATAATTGTAGTAACCTACACAGGCAGTGTATCCTATGAAACAACTTTTCCCACTACCATTGCAGAGTCAGAATTTCATCAGCATGAAGAGGACTGGACATCCCTACAAAGAAGATTTTTACAGGATCAAGCTGCCTGCACAATGTGTGACATACTTCATTACAGGTAAGTGCTGTAATGCAATCTGTAGAGGAGATTTTTTTTTCTTTTTTTAGCTAAACTTTAGCTTTAAGCTAAAAGTTGAGCATGGCTTCAAGAACAGCTGGTACTGATGAATAGTATAATGTGTAAAATGTTCTGATAGAAGTAATATCTCTGAGAACAGAAAAAAAGTGAACAGAATAATGTTAAAATTGCTGTTTTGCATGTACTCTTTGTATTGCTCTTCTCTTGTTCCTTGAATAAAACAAATATTGTGGAACAATGAACTACAGGAACATCTTAACAAGCACTGTTATGTTACACTGGGAGGCTGAACTGAAGCCTTGCACAGATGCTTAACTTTGTGGACAAAAATAAACATATTATTAAAGTGTCTAGTTACATTTACAGTAGTTAGCAAAATAGAACTGTGTAGAGGAAAAAGGAGGTAGGGTAATTTGTAAGAATTACATGTGCAGACGAATCAGTGATCAATGTGTGGATGGTGATAATCAGGAAGTGGATATGTTTTTTGAAGACTGCAAGGATGCGGATCAGCTACACATGGATGCTTGATGAGATATTTAGCAGTTTTTTTTCCTCTTGATAATGAGGTCTGACAAACCCCAACCTGTGTAAAGAGAATGGGAAAGTCATTTTGCACATAGCACCTCCCTTATTTTCCCCAAAAGTGTGGAGGTCAGTAACAAGGATAGGAGTTAAAACTCATGTCTGTGTTAAGAGACATAGTGGTGATTACCATTTGTGTGTGTAACAGGTTAACTGCAGAATTATTTGCCCCAGTGGTGTAAACTCTCAGTCTGTTGGTGTTTAGATTTTTTTTTTTCCCTGTGAGCTGGAAAATCTCTGAGCAGAGTGAAGCTGAGAGTGTAATATTGTCACGATATTTGTTCCCCCTCCCCAGTTATGCTGACTTACAGCCATGTCATACCAGCCATCCTGTTGTTGGCAGCAAGCCATCAGCTGCAGAAATGCTGGAGACTACTCACTTACTCCTATGGTGTCACTCTGTCACTGGCCAAAAATCTGCAGAATCTAACTCACCAGAGAGAGCAGAAAGAGAGAAACACCTTGCTGGTTCAGCAAGTGAGTGTTCTTACTGCTCCCTTAGGGATCCTGTTGCTGGCAACTTGCCACCAGTGACAAAATCGCTAGCATGACATAAACCCCTATGAAGATGACATCATCATTTGTCTGTGTGATACCTATGGTTTAGTTACCTTTTTTTATACACTTGTGGTTTTGCCTTGTTGGGGTGGCTGGTTGTCTCGGTACCCAGGAGCTGTGAGGCGTACATGGGGCCTGCCCCTTTCCCCTCCACCCCTTTGAGATGTGGGGGATTGGACGGGCACTCACATGATGCACATCGGCGCCACGCCCTGGGCCAGATGCATGGCCTCAAACCCCTGGCGCAATCATGTCTTTTTGAACATCAGCGGCGGTTCAATGAGGGAGGTTGTTTGGCGACAATTGCCGGGCGGTTGCCACCGCTCAGGTGATAATACCTTCCCTCGAGACACTGGGAGGGACCCCCCATGGTGTATAACATGTGGGATCACCAGGTGATTAGTCTGGGAGATTCTCTCCTCTTATATGGGTTCCTTCAGCATTTTGTCTTTCTTCACTCTATTAGTCTCCAGCTGGTGATATTTCAATGTGGGTCCAATGCAAAAATTGATATACAGTATATTTAATCTATACTTGGTTTGTGGTTCACTTCTACTTATTTTCCCCACATGTTCTCCATTTCCTCATCCCACCAATAGTCATAGGTTTTGCTATTTAAGCACACAGCATCATCTAATATATTTATTTACAAACTCTATACTCTCTACAGAAATTCACTGGAGCTGTCACCTGTATCAACAATTACTATAACACATGGACCTATAACCTCCTGGGGGTCTGTATGTGTGTGCCTTGGGTTTTCACGGGCCACTGCCACACCTCCCAGGACAGACACACCTCTGGCAGCCCTCAATTGGCAATACCACATATTGACTCTAGAGCTGACTTGTAAGTAACTTAGGGATAAATATTTTTTCTCCCTCCTGTTTTCTCTCTCAACTGTTTTCTCGAGTTAACCATCAAGCTATATTGGCATTTATATGTTTTTTATATGTTATTTTTGCAGATATGTACCTTGAATTCGCACCTGAAGAAGTGGAGTGAATGCCACGGAACATGTCTAGCTTTTATTCTTTTTTTTTTTATTATTAATATTTTATTATGCTTTTATCACATTCCATTCTTTAAAACATTACAAAACCTTTCATAATATTTACATACCATATACAAATTGTATATACACACACTTCCTGTTGGATATTTCCCTCCCCCCTCCCGAAAGAAAAAAAAAAAAAAAAGGGGAAGGGGGGAAAAAAAAGGGGGAAAAAAAACCCCACCACCCCACACAACAAATTTCCCAGTGTCAAACTCATTTCAAGGAAAAAAAAAAAAAAAAAAAAAAAAAAAAACCACCCCACCAACCCCCCCCCCCCACTCATCCAATTTCCCAGTGTCACACATAATTCCAAAACAAAATTACCTTCCCTATTACCATTACTTCTTGCCTTTGCAAAACCATTCCTCTTCTTATTACCCCTGTGGTTCTATTTTCATTAATTTCTTTGTGTTCACATTATTTCACTTCCATATATTAATCTCCCCCCTCCCTCCGCCCCCCCCCCGGTCCGAGAGCAATAATCTCTTTTCCTCCCTTGTGACTGAAAAAAAAAAAGACAAACCCATAACCCCACACATCAAATTTCCCATTATCAAACACAATTCAAAAAAAAAAAAAAAAAAAAAAAAAACACCCCCCCAGGGGCACGACCCCACACATCAAAATTCCCCAGTGTCACACATAACTCCGGAATTACCTTCCCCATTGCCATTACTTCCTGCCTTAGGAAAAAAAAAAAAAAAAAAAAAAAAACGTTCCTCCTCTAATTACCCCTGTGATTCAGTTTTCGTTCCCTTCTTTGTGTTCTCAATATTTCACCTCCGTGTGTTGTTCTCCCCCCTCCCTCATCCCCCCTCCTAATCCGAGAGCAATAATCTCTTTCCTCCATTGTGGTTGAAGAGAGGAGAAAGAGAAAAAAAAAAAAAAAAAAAAACCCCAACCCACAACAACCCCCAACCCCCCCCCCCAACTCAAACCCCTCCCCTCCCCCCACTCCCCTCCACTCTCAGGTATATGAGCAGGCCATGCCTTAACTCATTCCTCGTTCATCAATCTCATCCCTATCCCGGGCATCCTCTGCTGATATTTGAGTCCTTTCACTCCTATTTTGATCTAACTGCCCTATTCCATCAGATTACTTTCTTCTTGTTTATACTATCTCATTTGATTGTTGTTTCCATGCCTTCCATATTTCCTCAAACTCCTCCTGTTTATCCTTAATTCTATATACCCATTCTTCCGCTTCCATTATTTTGTCTACTTCTTTTTTCCAATCTAATATTGTTGGGCATCTGCTATTCTTCCAATACCTTGGTACCAATGTTTTTGCTGCATTCAACAAGTGGGGGATGATACTCTTTTTATATATTTTGTTCGGTGTTGGCATCCCATGGAACAAGAAGTGGAATGCTGAGAATTCTATATGTCTTTCCGTCATCTTCCTGATCCAGGGAGCCACCGCCTCCCAGAATTTTTTAATTTTTGGGCACGTCCACCATATGTGGAGATATGTGCCTCTCTCCTCACATCCCCTCCAACACCGTGCCTCTTCCTTTGGGAGCATTTGTGCTATGCGGACAGGGGTACGGTACCATCTAACCAGAAATTTATATGCCATCTCCTGAATATGTGAGCTTATTGAGGAGGTGTGGGTAGTTTTAAACAATCTCTTTACCTGTAAAGTTGAGAACCTCCCCCCTAGTTCTCTCTCCCATTCCTTAATAAAATAGGGGGTTGTCGTACTATTGATGTTGAGTAATAACTTATACATCCTTGACAATAGATGTTTAGTTTCTGGGTTTTTCAAATTCCAGGATTCGAAGACAGTGAGGGTATTCAGAGGTCTGATCAGGGACTTCCTTTTATTATAAAAATCTGTAATTTGGAAGTATCTCCACAGAGACATCGGGATATCCCCCCATTCCTCTATCATGTCCTTTAGAGGGATCAATTTACCCGATGGCGCTATCCTCGCACAGGTTACACCTCCTTCTCTTCCCCACCCTTCTAAGTTCTTCTTGTCCTCCCCTGGTTCAAACCAAGGGAATCCCTCAAGTGGTGCCAATGGGGAGATCATAGGCGCAAGTTTACCTAGAGCGTTCACCTTATCCCATACTGATAATGTTGTTTTAGTCATAGGTGATGTCCATTCCGATAATCCCCTATTCGCAGTTGGAATCCATGGTGCTCCTTCCAAATCTCTGCCAGCTAATGTCTTTTCCAGATTTACCCATATCTTTTTTACAGTGTCATGTCGCCAGTTTAAAATTCGGACTAGCGCCATGGCTCTGTAATATAAATTCAAATCTGGTAATCCCAGCCCTCCCTCCTCTTTCTGCCTCCTAAGTATTTCATATGATATTCTTGGATGTTTGTCCCCCCATACAAATTTCGTGAGAGCCCTTTTTATCTGCTTAAAAAAAATCTGTGGGAGAGTTATAGGGATAGTGTATAATATATAAATAATTCTCGGTAGGACATTCATTTTTATTACATTCACTCTTCCGAACCAGGTCATCAAAAGTCCTTTCCAGCTTTTCAAATCACTCTGTATATTTGCTAATAATGCCCCATAATTGAGCTCATATAGCTTCTTTAGGTTCGCTGTTAAATTTATCCCCAGATATCTCAAAGAGTCCATGTTCCAAATAAAAGGAAAGCCAGCTTGTATGGCCGTCCTAATCTTGGAAGGGACATGACTTGGCATCAGAATTGATTTTTCCGGGTTTATCTTAAAATTAGATAAGGCTCCAAACCTCTCTATTTCCCCCATCACTTCCTTCAGGGATTCCCGTGGCTTGGATAAGTAAAATAGAAGGTCGTCCGCATACGCCGACACCTTATGCTCAACTGCCCCAATACGAATCCCATGAATCCTTCCATTCCTCCTTATTCTGCATAGAAAGGGTTCAAGGATCAAGGCAAACAGCAGGGGTGACAATGGGCACCCCTGTCTGGTCCCATTCCGGATCTCAAAGCTCTCTGATAGCACTCCGTTTACCTTGACCCTCGCTCTGGGTTTATTATACAATGCCAGAACCCATCCCATCATGCGTTCTCCCAGGCCCACCCCCTTCAGAACCTCCGACAAGAAGACCCATCCAACCCTATCAAATGCTTTTTCAGCATCCATAGAGATCAAGACCCTTGGAATTCGCTCTGGTCCATTTTGAGCCCAGTGCAATATCTGTAAGGCACGAATTGTATTATCTCTAGATTCCCGTCCTTTTATAAATCCCGTTTGGTCTGGTTGTATTATTGTTTCTATATGATCTTGCATCCTGAGGGCCAGGATTTTGGATAGGATCTTCGTGTCAGAATTCAAGAGGGAGATGGGCCTGTAATTAGCGCACACTTGCGGATCCCTCCCTTCCTTCGGGAGGACCGTCACATGTGCCATCAGTGCTTCAGTAGACAGTGGCTTAAAAATTTCTACAGAGTTGAGGTAGTCACAGAGTGGCTGAGCCAACTCCGGGAGAAACTTTTTATAATATAAATTCGTAAGACCGTCCGGGCCTGGGCTTTTCCCCAATGCTAGTCCTCCCACCACCTTACTCAGCTCTTCCACTGTAATTGGTTGTTCCATTTCCTGCATTGCTGCGGTTGAGATTTCTGGTAGTTCTGAAGTCCTTAAATATTCCCTGATCTCCTGTCTCATTCGTTCCCCCTCTTCTCTTCTTTTATCCCCCTCTATGTTGTATAGGGAACTATAATACCTTTGGAATTCTGCTGCTATTTTATGGGAGTCAATAACCTGTTTATTACCTGCTGTTAATTTATGAACATGCCTTGATTCCTGTAGTCTTTTTAACTGTCTCGCTAGCATTTTTCCCCCTTTGCTACCTTGTTCATAAAAACGATGGGCAAAGTATCTCTGTTTGTTTTTAACTTTCAGATCTAAACACTTAACTAACTTCAGCCTCAACTCTAGCAGCTTATTATCATCCTCCGGGTCCCGACTTTTTTTATGTTTTAACTCGATTTTATGTATCTCCTCTAGAACATCCGTGATTTCCTTTTGTTTTTCTTTCTTAAGGCGTGACCCCTGCGAAATCATCTCCCCCCTAATAACCACTTTATGTGCTTCCCACACTACTTGGTTGGACACCTCATCTGTTTTATTGATCTCAAAGTACGACATCAGACCCCCCTTCAGGGTTTCAAAGGCCCTTTTATCATCCAAAATAGATTCATTTAGTCGCCAGTTCCTTTCTTTTTTGCATACGTCACCCACTCGTATGCTCAGCGCAACTGGCGCATGATCTGATATCGTAATTGAGCCAATTTCTGAAGATTTCACAAGATGTAAATCAAACTGATCAACTAATAATAGATCAATCCGTGAATATGTGTTATGTATTCTTGAATAGTAACTATAATCTCTTTCACGGCCATGCAGAGTCCTCCAGCTATCTACCAGATGTAGCTCTCTAAGACTCTTTTTTAAATATCTCTGTGCTCTAAAAGATAATACTGTCTTACCAGATGAGGTGTCCATATCAGGGTCTAGAGTGAGGTTAAAATCCCCTCCCAGGATTAGAATGCCTTTCCTCAACTTTTCCAATTTTTTCATTGTTTTTGATATAAAATCTACTGTACCAGTATTGGGGGCATAAATTGACGCAAACGTGTAATATTGGTTCTCTATTCTTCCTTTTACACACAAGAAACGCCCTTCCAAATCCTTCTCCACTTCTTCAAGTGAAAAAGGGGTTGTTCTATTGATTGCTATTGTGACGCCTCTAGCTCCACGGATAGGAGAGGTTGAATGAAACCATTGATTAAATGGGTGACTTGGTAGTCTGGGGATCGACTCTGCTGTGAAGTGCGTTTCTTGGAGGAATATAACATCCACCCTCTGGCCGTGCAGTTCACACCAGAGACGCCCCCTCTTATTTGGAGCTCCTAGGCCTCTTACATTATATGTTACTATCTTCAGTTCCGTCATTCAGTATATACAGCCCCCTGTACCTGTCTCCATGATATTCCAAGAGGATTTTCCTCGCCCAGAGGGTACGAGAGTTGAACGATGCCCGGGATGGATGAGATATACTGCGAAGGAGAAAACAGAGAAGCGGGGGGGGAGGAAAAAAAAAAAAAAACCCCCCTTCCCACCCCCCCCAACCCCACCTCCCCCCCACCAAACCCAACCCTCCTCCAACAGACTCACATGCACATACACACCTCAAATTTCCTATCATCTCCCCTAATTTGGTGGAACAATCTCCCCGAAGATGTACCTCCCTTCTCTGAGATTGTCCTCCCAACTGCAATATTGCAGAAAAATTTATCCCCCTTTTGGGACCTTCCTATCGGGCAAAGATGAATTACGGTATGGATTAGGGCAATCCGAATTCTCCCGGGCCCCGAGAGCAAGAGGAGCCGTTCACGCTGCAAATAATATTAATTCTAAATACCGGGGACAGACATCTGGCCAAATCTCCGCTTACAGCTTTAAAGGGCTATCTCAGCTCAGGGGTCCAGTGAGATTAGGGAGGCAAGTGGGGGGGAAAGAGAACAGAAACCCAGGCAGGGAAAGCCCCCCCCAATCCCCACGCCCTCCCCCAACCCACCCCTCCCCCACCCAACCACCTTTCCCCCGACCATAGTCCTATAATCACATTTGTCCATCTCTATTCTCCTTCCTTCCTCTGCTTCTGCTTGGGACTTGGTTCCATTGTTCTGGGCGAGGCAAAGGGGCTCTAGATCTGTTCAATCTCCAATCTGAAAAATCAACCGGTGGTAAACCCAAGGTTTCTGTAAATTTTTTTAAATCATCCTTATTTCTCAGGACAGCAGATTTTCCCTCTCGGGATGCCTTTACACTAAAGGGAAAACCCCATCTGTATTTCACTTCTGCCGCTCGCATAGCTTCCAATAAAGGTCTCACTGTACGGCGTTGCATTAGTGTCCGATATGATAAGTCCGCATATAGAAAAATCTGATGCCCTTCATATACTATCCTTGGATTTTTACGTGCTACATTCATGATGGACTCCTTCAGTGTAAATTTATGCAGTCTACATATGATATCTCTGGGCCTGTCCACACTCTGATTGGTGAAAGATGTTGTGCGATGCACTCTGTCTATTTCAATAACCTCTGGGGCTTGCGCCCCCAGTATTTGGCGGAACAACTCAGTCACCAATTGTACTAGATCTGCATCCTCCCTTCTATCGTTTAAGCCTCTTATACGGATATTCTGCCTGCGTGTTCTGTTTTCTTGATCATCGGTTTGATCTAGCAGTGAATTTAGTTTTTCCTCGTATTCCTTTATTACTTCCTGAGAGTCCACCACTGCTTGCTTAATGTCATCTTGGGACAACTCAATTTCTTCCACTCTACGTCCCAGTGCTGTTGTTTCCTCCCTGACCTCTTCAACCATTTGTTTACAGGACACTTCCACCATAGAGATAAGCATTTGTATGTCATTTTTAGTGGGGAGAGATCTCAGGTGCTCTCTGAGTTCCTTATCTAAGTTTATCTTCACTGTTTCAGGCTGATGTATTTCTTGCTCAGTGCTAGGGGAATGGGTCATGGGGGTCATAGGGGACCGTTGTTGTTTCCGTGCTTCTATATCACTTTTAGCTGCTTCTATGTCTCCTCCATGCAGTTCCCCTTCCCCAGTCCTTTTCCCTGACACAGATCTGGATTCTAGTCCTCTTGTATCTTGCCCACCTTCCAGCTTTTGGCCATCTCTGCAGTTCTCTTTGTGACTCCGTCCCACCACTTCCTGGTTATCCTGCTCATGGCATACCCCATTCTCGGCTCTCTCCGCTCCCCCCTCAGCTAAATCTCCCGTCTTCCTTATACTCTGCTGGCCCTTCGGAGATGTCTCCTCCCTTGTGTCTGGCTGTTTCGGGTGTCTGACCCCTCATACCTCACCCCTCCATATCCTGACAGCCTCCGTTCTGCCTTGCTTTGTTCAGCGTTCTGGGGCGAAAGGTATGCTTTCATGGGGCCCGTCTGTGCCTTACCCTTTCCACATGGAGGTAACGCCTGGCGTCTTCGGGCCGACATCTCCTGGCCGAGCGGGGAAGCCGAGAGGAGAAGTCACGTGGAGGTAGGGACGTCACTCTTCTGTGCCGGTGCACTCCGCTTCCGTGGCGGCGTCCCTGGCTGCTCTCTCCCAGCTCTTTCTCTCCTTTGGGTGCCGGCTAGCAGTATGGGTATGAGGGCTATCGCCAAAGCGGTTCTGTGTTCGTCGTCCTTAGGGCGGAGTCTCCGGTGGTTCCACTCGCTAGGAGTGATGCGCCTTAGGCATATAGGAAGGAGCTGTCATACACGCTCAGCACTCCCCATGTCTCTCAGAGCCCGGGAACCTCCGCACGCTCACGCAGCGCGTCCTCTCTCCATACCACGCCCTCCCACCTAATCTCGCATTCTGGCCAGGCAGTCTAGCTTTTATTCTAATCATTTATTTACAGTTGAGATTATTATGAACCTTTTGCAATCATTAATGATTTTAACATATTTTTTATGATATGGATTACAAATCAACTCATAACTACAATACTTTATATCGCAATGTGCCATTCATGACATCTGTGTAAATATATTAATTGCAAAATGTCATCATGATATACGTATATATAGGAAATAATAAATAACCATCATTTATTTTACCATTTTACCAGCTATATGTCACGTGCTTAAAGTCCCAAACCTTTCCTTTTTAATTTCAGATTTAGGGATGGAGGGAGGGTCATGACTCATGATAATATGTCATAACCCTCATTTAACCACTTAAGCCCCGGACCATTTGGCTGGCCAAAGACCAGAGCACTTTTTGCAATTTGGCACTGCGTCGCTTTAACTGACAATTGCGCGGTCGTGCGACGGGGCTCCCAAACAAAATTGACGTCCTTTTTTTCCCAGAAATAGAGCTTTCTTTTGGTGGTATTTGATCACCTCTGAGGTTTTTTTTTTTTGCGCTATAACCAAAAAAATAGCGACAATTTTTAAAAAATGCATTATTTTTTACTTTTTGCTATAATAAATATCCCCAAAAAATATATAAAAAAACATTTTTTTTCCTCAGTTTAGGCCGATAAGTATTCTTCTACATAGTTTTGATTAAAAAAATCACAATAAGCATTTATTAATTGGTTTGCGCAAAAGTTATAGCATTTACAAAATAGGGGATAGTTTTATGACATTTTTATTAAAATTTTTTTTTTTAGTATAAGCGGTTATCAGCGATTTTTATCATGACTGTGACATTATGGCAGACAGATCGGACACTTTTGGCACGATTTTGGGACCATTCACATTTATACAGAGATCACTGCAATTAAAAATGCATTGATTACTGTGTAAATGTGACTGGCAATGAAGGGGTTAACCACTAAGTGGCGCTGTAGGGGTTAAGTGTGTCCTAGGGAGTGATTCTAACTGTGGGGGGGAGGGGCTGTGTGTGACACGACACTGATCACCGCTCCCAATTACAGGAAGCTGTGATCAGTGACAGTGTCACTAGGCAGAACGGGGAAGTGCTTGTTTACATTAGCATTTCCCCATTCTTCCTCTCCGTGAGACGATCTCGGGTATCCCCGTGGACATCGAGTCCGAGGGACCTGCGATCATACTCACGGAGCTCCCGGCGGGCATGCGCGTGCCCGCAAGCTGCCTCTTAAAGGGCAACATACAGGTGCGTGATTCTGCCTGTTCGTGCGCTTCTGCTGCAGTATATCTGCGTGAGGCAGTCGAGAAGTGGTTAAAGTCCCAAAACCCCCCATATACCCACTTTGTCTGTGTGATGGTCAGTTTACAGCCCAGCAACTGCATCGGAGTGAAGTTAGTTCACTCACTCAGTGTGTTAAAAAAAAAAAATTAATGTCAAAGTATGTGTGCTTTGGAAAGAAATTACAAATCAGGACACTTTATGCTGACTATAGTCTATTACCCTCCATTACATTCTGAAAGAACAACATAAAGAGGTATTATACAATGATTGTAAAATGTAGTCATTATTATATGACACTTTTATACTGTTTACACATGCAGCGTTGACTGGATTGCTAGACATAGTTTATACACAGCAGAATAAATAATAAAATGATTTCTTATTGTAGAGATGAATGAAGCTTTGGGGTTTTCTCTATACTTTTTTCTATGTAAACAGACAGAACAATAAAATCACATGTGCTATCAAACGTTAACCTTTTTTTTTTTAAGCATTTAAAGGTAAATGTACACAGTTTTTATTATCACAACCTCATGTTGGTTTCAAGATCTGATGGACTTATGATATGTATTCATTATTAATTCTGGTATTGATGGATGTTATCATAATTTAAGCTTTAATGATGCCTATAAAAAATACTATACCACTAAGCACCATAGCCCATATACTGTAGAACACTGTATTTGGTATAGCAAAGTGATTGCATTTGGAAGATATAATAGGAATAAAACATAATTGTTCAAACTTTCAAATATTGTTTAAAAAACCCATATACCATAACGAAAAAATAAGCAAACTGTAAACAGTTGGTAAGATGAAGGTATTTTCTGGTCTAGATTAGTGTACAGCAGGTAATTGCAAGCAATTTGTCTCACTTGGGGTGTTTGCTGATTGTCTAAAAAAAAAAAGAAATCACCTTTCCGGTAAGAATATAAAAGTCAACTTCATGCCTTGAACTAAATCGATACAGTACTTGGTAGAGGCAAGCAGCCTTACATGAAACACAGGCTGTAAAATAGACACAAAAGACACATAATATTCTCCAAGGTCCCCGGCAGCTATAATATCCATCTTTGGCAGCTTGTTTGACATTTATTTGCCCTATTTCCCAGTTCTACTGTTTTTTTTCTACTCTTTCCCTCCAAACAGCTAAGTTTTCACTCTCAAGGGCTTGCCGTCTGGGTGAACAGATAACAAACCTGTCAAAATGGGTTTGGCTGGGGAATAAATTCTGCAATTGCCAGGAAATGATGTGTACAATGGGAAAGTACAAGCAACCACATGAACTGTTCCTTTGGAGAGGCCAATTGAGAAAAGTCTTCAAACGCTACACTTTATCCATATTCTTGGTTTGTGTTAAATTGACTCCTGGACAGAGCATTTTAATCTCCTTTGGGAGTCAGAAAGGACACAGCAAAGTATGCTGTTCTACCAAAATATCTCTATGTTCTACAATATAATGATGGGAATATTGCATTATTTGTGGTGAAGGCTGGGACAAGAGAGAAGTATGGAATTCATATATCTGTGTCTCAGAAAATGTCACTTGGACTCACTTGGGTAGACTAGATTTCCACTTACAGAAGGAAAATAAAAAAGACTTATCTGTATAATTTAATTCAGTATCTTTCAATGACAGATTGCCTAGTGCCTTTGTAACAAATCTTATTTTGACTGGTGCAATAACATTTTATCATTTCTTTTATAAGGAAGGTATTTCAATTCTAGAAGCAAATCTAGTTATGAAAATAGGAAGCCACCTCTTGAATGAATGTTAATCGTGAAAGGTAGCAGTGCTTACATTAAAGTTTCATTACGGATTGTAGACCTAGTGGTCTATATTATAGAACCTTCTGTGAAATTTGTTTCAGAATATTTTGGTATTAGAACCAAAACATACACTTAAAGAAAAACAGCAGTCTAAACAAAAGCATGCTATTTTTCTAAATATAACTTACTGCAGATTTTTTTTCTTGTTATTGGGAAAGACCTTTGTGATCAAATTGCCATTGCCCTAAAACACAACTATTTGTGATACTACTACAATATTAGAGGAAAATATACCAGATCAGTGCTCTACTCATGTTCATATTAACTGTCACTTGACCATCATCATTATCATCATGAACAGCAGCTTAACACCGGAGCTCAATAATACTCTTAGGCCAATTATCACTGTGTAACTGTGATGTCTATTTACTGGAATGAAATAGGAATTTTCGCAGGAGGCAGAGGAAAGCAGCTTGTGGGGATTTGACAACAGAACTGACATTTCAGGGCACTGATTTCCAAATTTTTGCTGACCTTGTTCCTCCCACTATCACTAAACACAGATTGATGAAACCCAACTTTAGATGCTTCTACAGCACCAGATAAAATATTGATGAGGCTTTTTAAAAAAAAAATTGGAATAGAAGAGAGAATGGTTAAACCCACTGTGGGGTTTCTGAAATATATCTCTAGCCACACAGGGGAGATTTCCCCACAGTTTTTTTTCTGTAGCAGTAATATTTATCACCAAATAAGTGTCCCCACTAGAAGATGTCTCTTTTCTTATTTTAGTGACAACTCAAAATTTTGGATTTCCCAATTTTTTTTCCAAATCAGAGGGTTCACTGCACCCTACAGGTAGACAGGCAGCAGTAAAATCTCCACATGGGTTCTAACTGCCTTACTCTTTCCAAAACTAAAAAAAAAAAAAAAATAAGGGTTTTAGATGTACTTTAATATTACTTTTTGATCACCAGTTACCACCTTCGCTTCCCAGTTATTACACAAACTTGTTGGAATTGCCTAATGGCTATAAGCCGCATTGGTTGACAAAATTTAATTTTTTTGGAAAATGCTTTGATCATATATACTACCTGCAACTCTCCGTCACTTTATATTAATCACATCTGGCAGTCATTTGACTCAGAACTGTGAAAATGTGGTTTATCGTCTTGGGCTTGTAGGGCAATGTAAGATTAATTGACCTAATGAATCTACTCAGTGCACATTTGCACTTTAACACAAATACTTCTTAGTGCCATATGTTCAATGCTAATTCTAATAATTCCATAAAAAATGCTTTATAGATTGCACATGCAAGCTTGTATATTAAACAGTGAAACCTCAAATGCCACGGAATGTAGAATGCACATTGCTCTTGTTAGCAGTTCATATGAAGAGAAAATTCTATAGCTATTTTGAGACTGCGGTAGACGATACACAAACATAATGACTGCCTGTGCTTCCAATATATTCATGCTGTGTGAGTTGATATTAAAACATATTTACAGTTTTATGTACAGGCATTTTTAGAAACACTGGGCTAGTTTTATATAACAAGCTTCAGAATTAAGCTAAGGATTGCACAAACCACACTAATTTCCTGGACTTGCTCATAGTGTTTAATGGCAGTGAGCCGTGTATATATGTGCATATTTTATTTGGTAAGGTAACATGGTGCTTCATTAATGTGAACACTTATTAGAAAAAAGAAAATATGTGTTTAAGGTTATCCAGAATCTTAATATTTTAAAATGACTATCGTTATGCAGTCTTGAGAATCCAATGCACAATTACTATAGGGATGCTTTAAAGTGGAACTTCACTCTCTCAATCAACATTGACTATTTTTAATCTTTATGCTGCTAGCATTAGTAAATAGCTAGAAAGATATTCTATATTTACTTGTTTTGGCCTTTTTTTTACATGCCTTTTGTTTTCTCCTAGTTTTCAGGCATAGGCAAATGATGTCATACATCCCAGGAGTCCTCAAGAGGGAAGGAGGGGCTTTCTTAGCTAAGCACACCCTCCTGCTTGCGTGCCTGATTTAAGGGCAGATGGATTTCAGGGAGTAAATGCTACACAAATTATCTGTCCTTACTCAAGATGGCTGAGGCCAGAAATGCTTGGGAGTGTTTTTCAAATCTGATTTCTCAGCAAAATAAAGCTGAGTGATATGGATGGATGGGGGAGTTTGCTTTGAATATTATAAATGAATTAAACCACATTTTTTGGTTGGGGTACTCAGATGCAATGTAGTTCTGCTACATTTCAAATTTTCTGCTACATGTCCAATACATTTTCAAAGCAAGGACTCATTCACACTACTTGAGTAGGGAGTCACAATGCAAACACAAGGCAATTTGCCCTGTTTTCTATGGTGTCAGTGCATACCACTGTGCTGCAGTGGTGTGTACTGAAAAAAAGCATTGGGGTTGATTTACTAAAGACAACTATACTGTGCACTTGCCCCAGAGCTTAACAAATGAGGTAAAACTTCAATTTGCAAAGAATACTTAACCATACGCAAGGAAAATAAAAAAACAGCATTTTTGCCTGTACATGATTGGATGATAGAAATCAGCAGAGCTTCCCCTCATTTCAGAGCTGCCCTTCATATCTAGATCAAATGCACTTGAAGTGCAAAGTATATTTACCTTTAGTAAATCAAGCTCAACTGCATTTGCTCCAGAGCTTAGTAAATGAGGTTAAGTCTCACTTTGCAAAGAATATCCACTAATGTGCAAGGAAAATTTTAAAAAAATGAATTTTTGCTTGCACATGGTTGGATGATGGAAGTCAACAGAGCTTCTGCTCCTTTACTTAGCTCTGGCACAACTGCTCTTGCAGAATGCAACTGCATTTTTCAAAGTGCACAGTCTATTTGCTTTACTAAATCAATAGTGTCCTCCCAGTGCACATCAGCAGTTTGTGTGTTCAGCACAGCTGCTGGTGTAAAACAGCCCTTAAGGCAATAAAGGTAGGTCCTTAATGCAGAGTAAAAAACAATATGTGCAGATGGAGATGTCACTTGCCACTATGCCTGCCACCAGATGGAGATCTCACTTGCCACTATGCCTGCCACCAGATGGAGATGTCACTTGCCACGCTGCCTGCCACCAGATGGGGATGTCCCTTGCCACGCTGCTGCTAGCATCATGGAGATTGCCATGGCTGCCACCCAAAAAATAGCAGAGATGACGTCACTCTCTCTCTTCTGGGTCACGGCTGCACCTCTGTGTAGAGCAGCCTTCGCAGCCCTGTAAGTAAGGAACAGCGGTGCGGACAATGAGTGATGTCATCTCTCTCCCCCGCCACTGCTCCGCTGACATTACTTGTCTTCTCCACGACCCGTCAGCAGAGGTGCCGTGGTGCATAGCTTGGAGACCTACTCTCGATCTTTTCAACATGCTACTGTGCATGTGCCGCCCGGCCGAGTGTGTACGAGCTTTCCCGAGCCCCCGCCAGCTTCGGAACGGCGCATGCACAGTTGCGTGGTCGGCTCGCGGCCATCTTTTCTATGGGCACAGGTGCGGCCTAGTGGACTTTAACTGGCAGCCCGAAACGAGGGTGGCAGCGAAAGTGAAATAGACGCCACAGGAGTGGCACCGCCCCTGCACCACTGCCTCCCCGAGGCCTGGCCTTGTGAGAAATCCAGCCCTGTGTGCAGCCTATTGCATTAGGGTGTGCACCCCAAAGCTCAAACACACGCTACTGATCACTCACTGTGTTCATTTAGAAAAGGAAGGGGTGAGTAAATTACATATTTACCGGCCACTTTTCCCACTCATCCCATTTACTGGCCACTTTTCCCACTCAACCAAATCCCCCTGTGTGTGCCCGCAGAAGCAGCCATTGGGAAAGGAGAGGTGGAAAGCCGGCAGCGTTGTGGGGGAAATGGGGGGACAGGGCAATTGGGGGAATCTATGCTGCACAAAGTGCAGCACACCTATGATTTGATTAAAAGGAATGTCTGCAGTAGTATGCATGATCTCAGTGGTGTATTCTTAACATTGAATTTTGATTACTAGAAGCTCTATAATGATTTTGCTCAAAGGCTACAACACATACATTTACCATCTACATGCAGTATCCTAATCAGTCAATGATCAGGATAGGCACATGCCAAGGGAACAGTTTTGGGCAGGGGATTCCTACAAGCTCATACACTGTCCTGTCATTAAAGACATAGCTTCATAACCGGCATAACCCTCCAAGTAAGCTTCCAACAGGGAGGCTAAGAAAAATGAAGAACACAAAACTGTTTCCCCTAATCAACTTTAAAGATTAAAGTGGTTGTAAAGTCAGAAGGTTTTTTATCTTAATGCATTCTAAGCATTAAGATTTAAAAAAAAAAACCTTCTGTGTGCAGCAGCCCTCAGCCCCCTTAAAACTTACCTGAGGTCCATTTCTCTACAGCGATGTCAATCAAAGTCAGTTAGCCAATCAGTACAGAGAGCGGGCAGGGTCGAACCAGGGCGCTGTGTCTGAATGAACACTGGGAGCTGTGACTCGGCTTGTGTGCCACCGTAGGAAGATGCTTGCTGTGCGGGCCCTGGACAGGAGGGAGGGGCCAGGAGAGCTGACGAGGGACCCCAGAAGAGGAGGATCCAGGCTGCTCTGTACAAAACCAACTGCACAGAGCAAGTAAGTATAACATGTGTGTTATTTTCAGTGAAAAAAAAATACACTTCACAATCCCTTTAAGATTAGGAATAGGAAAGCAAATACCTGGTATTGATAGGTCACCCAAAACACAGAAATGTACTACCATATATACTCGAGTATAAGTCGAGTTTTTCAGCACATTTTTTTGTGCTGAAAGTGCCCCCCTCGACTTATACTGGAGTCAAGCACTTTTCTGCAGCAAAAATTTTCATTTTCTGAACCAAATGTGGGGCCCTGTATCTCAGGGCCACTTGGTGCTAGGAACCCCAAATTTGGTGTGCAAACCCAGCGGAACTGGTACCATAACATATCCAAAGCTAGGGTTCCTAGCACTAAGTGGCCCCAAGATACGGGGCCCCAAACTTGGTTGACTGTGTCTATCTGCAGCAATGTCATTTTGGGACCCTTTGGGTTCAGAGACCCCACATTTTGGCTGCAGCTAGGGGGCATCTAGGAACCCTTAACTACAGAGTTGGAAGTTCGGGGGACCTATGGCTGCAAATGGGCACAGTGAGGCATGCAAATGGGCACAGTGAGGCTGCAAATGGGCATTGTTGACCCTCTTTTCCACTTACAGTAGCTGTGCATTTCTCACCCTCGTCTTATTCTCGGGTCAATAGGTTTTTCCCATTTTTTTGTGGTAAATTAGGGCCTCGACTTATACTCGGATCGACTTATACTCAAGTATATACGGTAATTAGTACATTTGTGAATGTCAGTTTTTCAAAATAAATATCCTGTTTTTTGGATGTTTTTGACAACTTTTAATAGAAAGAAAATGTGAACATATTAATCATACAGACACAAACATAGTGATTTATATTAAATTATTATTTTCCACAACCAGCTTGAAATACATAAAGCTAATGGAATAACATATAAATCTGACAATGTGTGTAATGTTATTTATGCATTAAACAGACCAACATCGACTTAACACTAAAGCAAAGACTTATTACCAAGAGGGATTAGAGAACATGTTATGAATACTCTCACGCTAAAAGGAAATTTAATTACAGCAATTGTTTTGTAGCATTTAAATTGTTGTTGACAGTAAATCTATCCACTGAGAAACCCACTTTCTTTCAGAGCTGCCTTTATACTAACATGAAAAGTTCCCTATTTTTTTCTTCCATTTTACCTAATAGGAGCCTCTATCAAGCTGCTGAAGCCCAGTTGATTTCCCACGTCCAATTATTTCACACTGCACTGCTCTCTGGCACAAAACACTTTACCTAGGGACATTGTCTGACTAAACTTAGAACGTTTAATGGAGTCCCTAAAGCTGTCTCCATTTCATTGCTTCTGACTAATAAGCAGCCATATTTTTCTCTTGCCAAATACAATTCAAATTTACTATTCTCTTCTCTTATAAAAGCAAGTTTGATTGAATTCTCACGTGAAGAGTGATGCCTTCTGAATTAACCATTTTCTTTAGTGATGATGAGAATACATTTGTGAGCAGGTCAGATCAAGCCATTTTACCCAACAATAATGGTGATATATGTCAACAGCAATCATGCTGGTAGAGCTATAGGGGATGCAATTACCTTATAGGCTGTTATCACATTGAGTCATTTGGGAACCATTGATATGGCACAGTATCCTTGAGAAAAAAAATTGAGAAGCACTATCATGACAAATATTGTATTTTGATATATGCATGGAGTTAATATAGGTAATGATAGCAGCCAGTATATACAATATTTTATATATTTAATATCCTATTTCTTTTTTTATTAACTTGAAAAAAAAGTCCAGCAATTTGACAGGGGTTGGTACAAATTACAACACTGCAGATGGGGCTTACAACAGTGAACTGATTTAAATTGTTCTTTAAAAGTTTGCTCCAGCTGCTTAACCATTTGTGAACATTGAGTGTATGTAGTATATTCTGGCTTGCTGGTCTTTTGCCGCATCCCTCACACTTGCCAGAATTTCCCAACAATTGAAATGACAGTGGCAACTGTCAATATGAACTGCTGTGCAAATACAGCAGCTATAATTGTTGCTGCTTTAAAAAAAAACTGACCGTCTGATAAGACTTCTATGGAGCTAAGGAGAAGACTTATAGAGCTGGATGTCAACAAACACAGAAGTAAGGTTGCCACCTTTTCTTGAAGCCAAACCCAAGCACTTTAGGGATGCAGGGCAATTTTTTTTTTCGTAGTATACACTATAGTGTTATAAAAGACCTGGGGCACCTTTGGGTGGACCAAGGATAGTAGTAATGCAGTGCGTGTAGTGCGTAACGGCGAACAGTGTCTGTGGCCAAATTGCTCTTGCTGACATCATCACCCCGCCCCCCAGTGATGCAGAACCTTCCCCCAGGCAGCCACCCACAGCTCCCGGATGGCAACAGATTTTTATGTGACTGTCTTGGTTACTTGGTGAGCCACAGCCCTGGCTGAATAATGTGTCTGGGTTTCAGGAGGAAGGAAACCGGGACACAGGATTCAAAACCCAGACTGTTCGTGTTAATCCTGGGCAGGGGGAACCCTACACAGGAGGCCGCGGGCATTGTATCTTAGTAAGTATATACCTGTTGAGGGAACAGTTGGATCAGGGGGAAGGGACAAAAAGAAAAAAAATTGAAACTGTATTTATTCTTTAAAGCTGACCTGACAAGTAAAAAATGTTTTCGTTTTTTTTAACTGAAATGTGTTCCTATTTAATTTTATCTAATTCCAGAAGCAAAGATTTTATATACTGCAGCTTACCAATCCTTAAATGTGGTGGCTGCATTAGTTGTCTCCTGTGTTTGGCGAGTAGGCCAATAAGTCCATTATTTTTCAGCTTCCTTTAAAGTGGAAGTAAATTTCCATCTCTTACTTTTACCTATAGGTAAGCCTATAAAAATGCTAACTTATAGGTAGTGTAAATATCTACTAAAGGCGAACTCGTTAGGAGATATTTAGTGTACATGCAGCCAGTGACATCACTGGCACATGCGCTTTGAAGGAATGAAAGAATGACCACCCATGTAATGCATACTAGCACATTATGCCTTTACCTTACAGATTAAAAAAAAATAAAAAAATCTCCAGTCGTTTACAACCACTTTAACATGCCAAATTGCCATGAAAATATAGCAGTTAGAGGGTTGAGATAAACCATTTAACACTGATAGGGGTGCTTACAATCGTCAGATTTTATTAATTTATGTAAAATTTTTATCCTAAAGGGAAAAAAAAAATGTTTTAACTGCTCAAACAGCAGATCGATTAGGTCCATCTGTCCGTTTTTCATGCAGAACCGATCTGACTGCTCATTGTTCTCTAGGGGCTGGCAGAAGTCAGCGGACATGTGTTTGCTGTCACCCACCAGCATCCAATTCGATTTGGTACGCTAAAAACAGATGGATGGGGTTAAGTTCGCCATCGTGGATTGGATCGGATGACAATCGGATGGAAACGAACATGCAGTCCATTTCTATCTGAACGCTCCATAGAGAACAGCAGGCTGTGACCTGTCATCCATCTGCTCAACGGGGATCAGGGACAGATCCACTGCTAAGCAGGTGGATCCACTTGGACGGATTCCGCCCTGGCTGAAAGGGGCCTTAAAGTGTTAGCTGATGTTCGGATTCAATTTGTTAGTCAAACCAATCTAAATTTGCTTGTGAATACAACACTACCCTCTCCACTGGTTGACGATACTTCCATTCAAGGCTCCATTGCTCCTCCATAGGGTGGATGTGGTAATACATGGTTCAAATTTTGGGTTATTCATGTTGAAGTGGCCAAAGTTCAAACTGTGGTTGGCCCTGTCTGCACACCTCCGCTTGACAAAAATTGATCTTTTGATTGACTTTTTGTTAATGGAGTTGGAAAATATTCAGTCAAACAGTGAATGCATCCAATCACATGTAGGCACTGCCCGGGTATTCAGCAACCACTAGAGAAGTAGCAGCTAAAATACAATACCCAACAGCAGTGAAGGACCCTCTCTGACAATAATTTTTGCAAATATCAGCTGCTTTCAAACTCTATCTTAAAGCAACATAATTAAAATAAACCAGTCTGTACTACAGAATAGCTAGCTGAGGAACAATGCAACTATGCTAAAGTCCCTTAATCATGGTCTAATTACTCTGCAACACATGATTTTTACAGATCATTGAATGCATTCATTAAGTGACCTTTGCTGGTAGCTTATCAGTATAATGGGTGGAAAAAGGCAGTATGTGGACCAGTCTTGGACACTGTGACTAGCATTCTACCGTCTACCCAGTTTCAGGGGTTTTTTTTGGTACTGAAGGGGTCAATTAAAGGTATGTGCATTACTCGATACCAGTATTGTATTGTATTGTAGGGCCACAAGCTATTCTGTACTTTTGCGTTTCATCATTAACACTGCAGTTTTGTTTTTTGAGTCCCCTCCCCATAATGTAGTTTTATTACCCATTTATTCTGACAGTAAATCTGCAGTTAAAAAAAAACAGTTAAATGACTGCTGTCCTGTGTACGGGGTAGTTTCAGATGAACTTTCAGTAAATGATGAACAAATTAAAGCCCAGCTCCAGCTTAACACTTCTTAAGTAGTTACAGAAAAAGTTTCCCTCTGTCAGTTTTATGGTTTGTTCCATTGCTAGTAACTGTCAGTTTTGCTGGACAGCTTGGTCTATGTGTAAAAAAGAAATACAAATACAGATATTTGAAATAATAAAGAAGTGCATTTACGGAATGCTATTTCTACATTTACAAACTACTGTATATACAGTTACCAGAATACAATATTATCCACAATAAGAAGCCTTTAAACATTAGGTAAAAAGGAAGATCTTATTGTTCAGGGACTGCATCAAAAGTGTTTTGAGGTCCTCCAGAAAGATTATATTATTCCTTATTATAGGGAAGTTGACAGCTATGTGTGTTGCTAATGTCCATCAGATGGGGACAACACTATGGAATCGTGTGAAGGTCAGCAGGTCTCCTGTCTCCAAGAACGAAAAATCACAGTCTGCTCTATCAACCTGCATTTACCAACTTGCTTATTTGGCTGTGGAAACATGGGCTCATGGGCTGTAAAGCTATACACAAAAATATACCCCATTAAAATACTATCCACAGCAATTTCAACTTTGTTGGCTTTTTTTGTGTTATGCTTAAGAAGCCATTGTTCTATTTGAGAGACTCAAATTTTGTAAGGTAACATTCAAACTCTTCCCGAACTAAATCAATGTTGGACCTATGCTTTTGTGATATATGAATTCATTTTATTGGGTGTTTCTCATACAAGAGAAAAAAAAAATCATTTTCCATGAGGGTATTTTAATTATATTACTATTACATTTCTAGTTTTGGATAGATTATGGTAGGGTTAGAACTCTTGCCTTGTTTTTACTGCTATTCCTGGCTTTGTTGGAAAGATTTCTTCTTCTGCTGACAACAGTTATACCAGACAGGGAGTGAGGCAAAAATCTGCAACAGAGATGCAGACAGGAAAAATAATCTGACAAGGGATCTAGCCTTCTGTATCTGTAAACAAGAAAAGCATTTTTATTTCTCTCTGTATTATTCCTTTCTGGTAAAACATTATCAGAATGACAGGAAGTGAGGGGGGCAGTAAATATTGTGGCTCTAATAGAGCCCTAAATAGCAGCAAAAAATAACCAGAGTTCCAATTCTTCTCTATTCCACCTAAAGCTAAGAAAAAAGTTTAGGCTTGACATCCGCTTGCAAGTGCATCATAAAACATAACACATAACATACTGTGCCATATAATATAATCAATTAAAGTGTAAGTTCACTGTTTCAAAAAAAATAAATAAAGTTGAACTAGCACCCTACACCCCACCTACTCCCTGGGCTTTTCTTCACTTACCTCTGTGGGTGAGCTGTCAATGCCCACAACAGCTGGTGTGGCAGTCCAGGGATTTGAACTTTCTACTTTTCTTCCTCCTCTTTTTGTAAGGCTTCTAGGACAGATTAGAGCGATTCTGATTGGTTAGCACTGGCACAGAGAATTGTTCTGATCTGTCCCAGAAGTCTTGCAGAAAGAACAAGGATTTCAAATCCCCAGACCACTACACTGGCTGCATGGGCACTTACAGTTTATCATCCACAGTGGTAAGAAAAGCAGACCAGGTTGTGGGGAGGGTGTAGGGTGCTAGGTTGTCTCCTCATTTTTTTCTAAAAAAAGGTGAACTAACCTGTTAATACATTTATTAAAATCTATGCCATATGATTTACATTGTTGCCTTAGCCCTTAGCAGAAGATGCAGTATTAATCAGAATACTGCTAACTATTCAATGTAAGTTCTATAGCTCAATTGGGTTCATTGGATATTTTATTTTTCTTGTTCTTTTATTTCTGCAATAAACTACATGAAATTGAGATGGGAAGGTGTCATTTAATGGGTGGTTCTGAGATTCAATGTAAACATTACTGTGATGCTTTCTACATTGCAATCTTCAAAGCTCAATACCCTTACTACTAAATGCTTCCAGTTCCTGAAAAAAAAAAAAAAACACCAAAAGCTTGTATCGCTCTATGAGCAGCTTTCTACACTAAAATATTTATCCTATACAAGACCCTGCACAGGCTTTAAACGCATTAAGACATTATAGAGGTTGTCTGTGTGCCATTAAGTCAAATCTTACTCTGCTACATTACTAACCCACACTGGCATTTTTTACTTGCTTTTGATGTTTTTTCTTATAATCTTTTTATAGTATAATCACACATTTTGGGATGTGTGATCAAAGGAATGTTAAAGCTTCAGAGGCTAAGCCTGGATATTGGATCTATAATTTACTGAATTCATTAGATTTAATGGTATTCTCCAGAGAATAATGAAAATGTGTATTAAAAAGAAATAAATAGAGAGATGAATAATAAAAATGCAGGAAGTTTCTTGTCTTTGTTTTTTTTTAATCTTATGACATCTGGTGGTCAGAAGGAAAGTGTCCATCTCTTTGCCATTTTCTTATAGAAGTGGAACTTATGATCTGCATCTGCTAAGTAGTTTATACTAATACTGCATGCTGTAAAACTGAAGCAGTTCACTTATCATTGGCTTTCTTGTTATGCTTCATTAATGCCTGTCTTGTGCTAGCGGTCATGCTTTGGTCACCATAAGTTCACATGTTACATTCCCTTCAAGCAATTATTTCTTTTCCTTCTTGCATACCTTAGTATAACTATTAAATACCATTTAATCTTTTTTATGGTTATTTTTAGTAAATGAAAATATGTTACTAGAATTTTTAAGTATGCATAAGTAATGCATAAAAAGATTACATTTATTTCTATCTGGAGTGTTATCAAATAAACTGGCTACCACCTAATGTAAAAAAAAGTATATACAGTCATTGCTTCCAAAGCAGCGCTAAAATGCTTTGGAATTGAGGAAAAGTGTCTACTGCAACTTTTGGTAGCCTTGCTTAAAATACACCATTGATCCTTTAATAGATAAGACCAATATCTTGATATATTGGTATAAAAACTGGTACCAGACCTTACATGCCAAGCGTAAAGGGTATATGAAGCAATTTATGTATAGCCCGGTGAGAAATTTCAGTAATCTACTACTTACTAGTTTTTGGTATTATAGGTAAGTAGGACATATTATCAGATACACTATATTGCCAAAAGTATTGGAACACCCCTCCAAATCATTGGATTCAGATGTTCCAATCCCCTTCATGGCCACAGGTGTATTAAACCAAGCACCTAGGCATGCAGACTAAGTGCCGGTTCACACAGGAGCGGCACGACTTGCAGGTCGCCCTTACTGAGGCGACCTGCACACGACTTCAGTGGCAACTTGCAAAAGGACTTCTGTATAGAAGTCAATGCATGTTGCCTGAAGTCGCCCCAAAAATACTACAGGAACCTTTTTCTAAGTCGGAGCGACTTGCATCGCTCCTATTAGAACGGTTCCGTAGTACAGAACGGAATGCGACTTGTTAGGTGGCTAGGTCGCCTGACAAGTCACCCCTGTGTGAACTGGCACTAACTCTACAAACATTTGTGACAGAATGGGTTACTCTCAGCAGCTCAGTGAATTCAAGCATGGTACCGTGAAAGGTTGCCACCTGTGCAGTAAGTTCATCCGTGAAATTTCCTTGCTACTAAATATTCCAAGGTCAACTGTTAGTGGCACTATAACAAAGTGGAAGCAATTGGGAACAACAGCAACTCAGCCACAGAGTGGTAGGCCACGTAAAAAGATAGAGTGGGGTCAGCACATGCTGAAGCGTACAGTGCACAGAAGTCGCCAGCTAAAGACCTCCAAACCTCATGTAGTCTTCAGATTAGCACAACAACAGTGCATAGAGAGCTTCATGGAATGGGTTTCCATGGCCGAGCAGCTGCATCCAAGCTTTACATCACCAAGTGCAATGCAAAGCGTCGGAGATCACAGAACCACCACACACACACTTCCACGCTGCCAATGACTTAAATGTTTTTTTTCCTCCAAAAGGATAAAGCAATCTACATTATATATTACCAGGGTCAGTGTTTACCTGTACTGAAATTCTGGGTCAGAGATGACAAAGTCGAGTAAATCCTAATGCTTGTGCAGTTCTTGGCTGTGTTTACAAATGTCTGATACAGATCAGCCCCCTACTGCAACTGAGACTCTAGAGCTGTAGTAGGGAGATAATCTGTGAGCTTTATCAAATGATTTTGCCATAAATATTTAGCAATCTTGTTTAAAACTATACAGTCAACCAGGAGTGGCTAGGGATGGTTTAATATAGAAATTAATGATTCATTCATTTTTTTATTCAACTAAACATATTCATTAGTATGAGCTGTGGAAAACTGTGCTATTCAGAAATCTAGAATGCATGTAGGTATCCTATGTAGGAATTTAATGATTCTTTGCATATGAAAAATTGTCAAATACTTATACATATATGACATACGTATACGTATATATGCAAAATCAAAGAATTTCCAGTGCTTCCATAGACCTTGTTTTCCAACTGCTTCTGGTTTAGTTTAGCAAATTATTATTTTTTTAAAGAAATGTTTCTCTATGACCCCCAAAAAGATTCACATCTTCTATAGCTATCATTTCTAGTATTAGTATGGTTTTAATTGCAGGCCTTGGAGCAACATAGAAAATATCCTACCCAGGACAGATGATAAATGGAAGTTTTGTTCCATCCAACGCAGGTGTTCTCTTTCATTGCTTTGAGGCTGACCATTGCTTGACTACATTTCCCAAAATGTTGTATATTTTGAAACACATCATAAATAAGTCTACCTTTAAAAGTGCCATCAATATAAACTGACTTTTTAGCATTACCTTGGAAAATATAACAAATTGCAATCAAGTTTTTTCTCTTCTCAAAAACAATATTTAAGATAATCGTTTCATTTGGACTCACATAACGGTAAAGTTTATGGGCAAAGGTGAAAAAATGTCTTAAAAACTGCCCTAAATACTGTAATTACTCAATGTTTAATAGACTTTGGAAAATTTTGACTGACTTTCCTCTTTGCTTCCGTGGATGTTCACAAGAAGGTACTATGGCACATATTTTCTGGTCTTGTCCGAAGGCATGCAGGTTATGGGTCAGAGTCTATACTCTTCTCCACAACTTATTTCATGTCAATCTCAAAAGGGATCTCTACAAAGCTCTTCTTGGCAAACTAATTGCTAAATTGCTTCATCTGGAGTGCCAACTGTCTCTTTTTACTGCAACTAAGCTAACTATTGGGAAGGCTTGGAAAACTCCTGTGCTTAGCTTTGAGGTGGTTAAAAACCGTATGAACAATATCCTGGCGAACGAGAAGCTGACGGCTATCCTCTCAGACACGCACAACAAATGCAACAGTGTCTGGCAACTGTGTCTGGCAACCATGGTTTGCATTTACCCAACCTTCTAGGTAGTGGCGGCTAGACAGTCAGTCAGTCAGCCCTGCACTTACCATGCATTTAAAGTGCAAAAAATGTATCTATAGCCTTAGTATACGACTTTAGCTGGCAGAAAGTCTTCTGACACCAGACATCAATATGGAATAAGTGCAGCCTTGCTTAAAGCTCCAATCAAGTAGGATGTGTTCCTTCTATACATTTGAAGGTGTGATTTCAAGGCTTCTAAATACTGTATGTGTTGAATCCGTTAAAACAATACATTCTTTAAGAGTATTAGACCTTTTTCAATTGCTCCTACTAATGGGAGACTGATTCTTTGGCACATACCCTTTATTGCAAAATAGTGAACAGTAAAATATTTTTAAGACAAGAGGTTTCTCCATGCTAAAAGCCATGTGGAAAAAATGTGCAGAATAGTAAATATACATCTCTTTTTATGACACCCTGAATTAATTGAGAGAACAGTGAACTGTTACAGCTTTTGTCAGATCAGGCACAATGTGACCCATTTATGGCCAACATTGCTGTGCTCAATTACTACTCAAATAAAACAAAGTACGATTAGTGCAGCAACATGTACTTCACTCCTAGCTTATTCCCCTGCAGTTACTTTTTACATAGCCAGAAAGTATAAGCAAAACCAAAAGACATATTTTTAAGTAATTATAAACCCTCACCTTGTAAAACAACCTATTCAGATTAACATAGAAATTAAAGGCAAAACATGTGTGTATGGATATAAAAACATTATAAACACCTTTCCCCCTTTTTTGTAAGGTAACCCTTACCCCTGCATAAGAAACAGCAGGACTCTGATCTACCCAGTGAAAGGCTGGGTGGGGGTTAGCGATCAGGATAGGCCTGGCTAGAGAACAGACCATGCTGTATTCTCCTTCTAGGAAAGCAGAGGGACTGTCAAGAACACCAGGGATTTCACACAAAAGAAGCAATACAAAGAGAATATGATACTTTTTCATACAAGTATATGTTACAGCAGGCACATATCAGGAATATGAAATGTTAGGTTTACATATTCTTTAAGTAAAGCATATAATTCATGCTTACTTAGTTAGCATAATGATTCAAAAAAAGATACCATCATTTAATCCAAATTTTTCCTCAGTGCAATGCCAAGGGTCAATTATACCTGAAGAACGAAAAATTAAAAGAAGAGTAACAAAGTAACAAGGGAGAATATTCAGAAGGCCATCATAATTATTCTATATACACTGTATACACAGCACACACATTTATACTGGATCAGTAGGAAGGCAGAAGGAGTATACTTTATGAAGTCTTTGCTGTGTAACTTTCTCTATTTGCTTTTTCTCTTTCAAAAGTGCAAGGCAAATTATATTCTGATTGGTGGTTGGGAAACTTCTTACTAGCATTTTACATCAGGCTTTTTATGTTTGCAAAGCAGCAAGTAAGTGTTCCAGCATCACTGGAGGATGTGTTCCTTAAAACCTTTGAAATCAATAATGCACATGTGCAAACAAAAGGAACAATAATTCATCATTTTTTTTATTCTTGCACGTCTTTCCAAATAAAATGTATGCTATATAACTGAAGTCCACAATTCCTTTAATTAAATTCAGAATACAATTACCTCCTTTACTTATATATAATGCTCATGGTCTATCATGGGGCCTATATCTCTTAGAATAGATCTTTTTTTTTATGGGACTCAATCTTCTAATGGTCTCAAATTTGGACATGACCCAGCAGACTTATATTGTGTGTTCTGGACCTACCCTAGGATAATGCATTTTTGGAGAACTGCTTCTCAATATGGTACAGATCACTTTGTGAACTGTATGCCTCTCACCGCAGTGTGGGTGTTTTAGATATACATGGAGCTAAAATCACAGAAGTAGAAAGTTATTGTCTATTATATTCTTAAAAAAACTGATTTTACATGGATAGATTTATCCTGAGCCATCTTCCTTAAACCTTTTCTTGGATAAATTGATGTCTTTTGAATGGACTGAACTTAAACAACTCTATGGAAGGAAACAAAGACAGAGTTTTACTGAATTGTGGGAGTCATTTATGGATTCTTCACCAACTTTAGCCAAGCAAAAAATTATACAAACTATTGCTTTGACCTCTTGGTACACAATTTGCACTCTTTCTAATGACCCCCATATCTCCCCCTATGTTGTTCTTATGGGAACCCAAGCTGTTGGCGAAACGGCGAAGGTGAAAACAAAATAGCCTTCTAAAGTATTACCTCCTGTGTAGGCATAAACTGGATATAAATAGAAATGTTGAGGTATTTATCAAAAAAGAACAGTCCATTGTAGACTTTTGTTAATTTAAGAATTTATGATGAAGTTAGAATTTCTGGAAACAAGATAGATATTCTTCCAAATCTAAGATTTCTTTTTGTATTTTTAGGAAAAAAATCATATGGGGTGAAGGAAGTTCAATTACTCGCATACACTGAAGTAAAAGCTAATCACCATTCATTAGATCTGTACATGAGAATTTAGGACTTTAGGAAAATAAGAACGTTCAGAGAAATGACAGCCTAAACAAGGTGCCAAGAAATAAAAGCAATATTTCCTCTCCCTCACAATTTTTACTGCGCTCAAAACAAACATTTTGGTAAGCGTTTAGTTCTGCTTGGAAGCAGTCAACATGTCAGCACAAAGCTGGTCACAATTAAGTACATATCATCACCCCTCCCTTGGCTGGGATTTTTCTGCATACATTTTATCATAAACTCAAAGCCAGGCCTAAATTCACTCCAAGCCATTCCCATTAATGGTTAGCCTCTCCAAGACAAGAGCTCTTGGCTCCCAAAAGCTGCCTGTTAGTAGGGGAGCAATGTACTGCCAAGTTGGCTGTGAAAAGTCATTCAGACACATTTAAAATTAAGTCCTGCTTGTAAAAACAGTCAGTCATGTGTTTTTAATAAAGAACTGGAATATAAGAACAGAATTTTACAACTTTTTGCTCTGTGGGCAAAAAGCTTTCTTTTTCAACAATCTGAATGGTGAACTGCTTATTATACACTATGAATGTGCTAGCATGTCAAAGTGGCAAAACTAAATATTTGGACTTCAATTTTTTATTGTCAAATCATTAACTTAATATTACCTTTTACTGATGTACAAAGCACCCATATTGCTATCAGGGGCATATTTTGTTTTTATTTTTTAGAGTGGCAATGTGCCCCAGAATACTTAAAGGGGTTGTAAACCCTCATGGTTTTTCACCTTAATGCATTCTATGCATTAAGGTGAAACACCTTCTGTAATGCTGCAGCCCCCCAGTCCCCCTGTTTTACTTACCTGAACGCTGTCTTTCTCTGGCTGGGAATGAGCACACCAGCTCTAGCTGGTGTCTTGTGTCCTGATTGGATAGATTGAGAGCAGCGCAGCCATTGGCCCCTGCTGCTGTCAATCAAATCCAATGATGTGGGCACCGGTGGGCCCTGCTTTCTGTGCGAATACACGCAAAAGCAGGACCAGGGAGCGCGCCCGCACGGGTGTCCACCAAGGAGAGCGCTTCTCCAACGTGAACACTCGATGCGGGAGGAGCTACCAACGCTTCCAGGGGACCCCAGAGGAGGCAAAACAAACTGCACAGTGGAGGTAAGTATGACATATTTGTTATTTTAAAAAAAAAAACAAGGGTTAAAAACCCCTTTAAAAAATACCATTTGAAAATGTTCAGTAAATTAGCTAGCCTTGAATAATCACTTACCATAGCCAAAAAAAACCATTAATATGTCCCTATTTTTAGCCAGTAAGCAGTACCCTAGGCTTTGCTTCACATGTTTACCAGGAGAATTATAAAATGTAACTATACCTTTAGTGCAGTTACACTTATATCTCCCCACCCCTAGCTCCCCTTCCACCTTTCCAGTCTTGAACTCCTCTACTTCCGATCCAGCTAGAAGTTACTCATTAGATTACACAGCTGCTTGTCAAAATCTTCTTGAATGGACTCAGGTTTGTGCTCTGCACTTTCACTCATGCCTAAAGAGAGTTATTCCAGAGTACAAGCTTGGAAGCACCATGGGAATGAATGAGAGCACATGTGCTGGCCTGGCCAGGAAGATTTTGACAAGCAGCTGTGCAATCTATTCAGTCATGTCTTGCTTGATCGGGGCCGGGGAAGGGGGGTAGAGAGGGATCATGAGTTAGGTGAACCTGCACCAAATGACTGTTTACAGAGTTCAGTAGTATAGACCCAAATTACACACACACAAACACACATACACATGACTGAATGATTCAGAGAAGTGACCTATTCTACCCTCCCTCTCACCTTTGTATGGGCTTGAACAACAAAGGAAACAAGCAAGTTCACTTTGCAAGGTGATTATTAATTTTGCAAGGGAATTTTAGCTTAGAGAATGTAGTGAAAATTACTTTGCAAAGAATACCAAATGACAAATAAGAAGTTTTTTCTTGCACATGATTGGATGTTGGAAATCAGCAGATGTTCGTCACTGCCAGGGAAGGCATGTCTGTGGTGCTGATGGTAGTTCTCAGTGCACACATGCGCATGTGCAGACAGGCAAAGGCTCGGGCAGATGTTTATAATTGTGGGTAAAGTTGGGCTCATCTGTGCGAGCATTTGTCACTAATGCTGGTGCCAAGGACTATTTAACCACTTCAGCCCTGGAAGGCTTTACCCCTTAACCGATTCCCGACCGGCTCATGCAGATATACTGCAGCAGAATGGCTCCCCTGGGTGAAATCCTGTAAGGGTACATCCATTTCTTTAGTGGCCACCAGAGTGCACACATGCCAGCTGCACAACAGGGGACCTGATGCACGTGGCCGGCGGGCATGATCGCCATCGGCCAGGGCACGTGCACGAGCGCCAGCATGGGACAAATCCCTGTACTGTCAGGGAAGAGGAGCCATATCGTTGGTTCCTTCTAAGTAGGAAAAGCGATATGTCTCCTCTTCTAGTCAATCCTATCCCCCCACAGTTAGAACACACTGAGGGAACTCACATTTAACCCATTGATTGCTCCCTAGTGTTAACTCCTTCCCTGCCAGTGACATTTACACAGTAATCAGTGCATTTTTATAGCACTGATCGCTGTATAAATGCCAATGGTCCCAAAAAAGTGTCAAAAGTCTCCGTTCTGCAATGTCGCAGTACCACTAAAAATCGCAGATCACTGCCATTACTAGTAAAAAAATAATAAAAATGCCATAAATCTTTCCCATAGTTTGTAGACACTATAACTTTTGCGCAAGCCAATCAATATACGCTTATTGCGGTTTTTTTAACAAAAATATGTAAAAGAATATATATTGGCCTAAACTGATGAAGAAATTTGTTTTTTTTTTTTAAATGTGGAGATATTTATTATAGCAAAAAGTAAAAAATGTTGTTTTTTTTTTTCAAAATTGTCGCTCTTTCTTTGTTTATAGCGCAAAAAATACAAATCGCAGAGGTGATAAAATACCACCAAAAGAAAGCTCAATTTTTGGGAAAAAAAGGTTGCAAATTTCGTTCAGCATCGAAAGACCGTGCAATTGTCAGTTAAAGCAACGCAGTGCAAAATTGTAAAAAGTGCTCTGGTTAGGAAGGGGGTAAAATCTTCTGGGCTGAAGTGGGTAATGACCAGGCCATTTTTTGTGATACAGCACTGCATTGTTTTAACTGATAATTGTGCGGTCATGCGATGTTGTACCCAAACAAAATTGATGTCCTTTTTTTTTCCCCACAAATAGAGCTTTCTTTTGATGGTACTTTGATGATCACCTCTGCGGTTTTTATTTTTTGCACTATAAACAAAAAAAGACTGACAATTTTGAAAAAAATAACAATATTTTTTACTTTCTGCTATAATACATATCCAAAATATATATATATATATTTATATATATATTCACTATTTTAGGCCAATATGTATTCTTCTGCATATTTTTAGTAAAGAAAAATCGCAATAAGCGTATATTGATTGGTTTGCGCAAAAGTTATAACATCTACAAACTATGGGATAGATTTATGGACTTTTTAAATTGTTTTTACTGGTAATTTTTAGTGGGACTACAACATTGCGGGAGACAAACCCTAAGTGACAATTTTTGGGGACCAGTGACATTATTACAGTGATCAGTGCGAAAAAAAATGCACTGATCAATGAGTAAATGACATTGGCAGGGAAGGGGTTAACACTAGGGAGTGGTTAAGGGGTTAACTGTGTTCCCTGGGTGTGTTCTAACTGTGTGGGATATGAGCTTACTGGAACAACACAGAGATCGCTGTTCCTGATCACTAGGACCAGCAGATCTATGAGTTTTCCCCTGTCAGAAAGGGGATCTGCCTTGTTTACATAGGCAGATCCCCGTTCTGCCTCTCTAAACTGTGATTGCGGGTGGCCAGCGCCAGCTGTATCTCTTGCATGGACCTAAGTACAGGTATGTCAGTCCGTGCAGTCCGGCCACCCTGCCGCAGTATATGTGCGGTGGGTGGTCTGGAAGTGGTTAAACAGGCTTCAGTATGGGTTCATTGCTGTTTGGTCTGCAGCTTCTGTGTGTTGTTCCTGATTCCGTGTGACCTCTGATCTTGATCCAGCTTACCTCTGACCTGTGCTTGTCTGTTACCTGCCCCGACCCCAGCCCCAGCTTGTCTTTCGATTCTGCTCCTGCCTCTTGTTTCTGCTTGATTGATCTCCCAGTGTTGACTTGGCTTGTTGTTACCTGACCATCCTGCTGTCTGCCGTTTATGCCTGATCTGCCTGACCATTACTGACCCAGCTTGTGTGACCCTGTACCTTGCTCATTCAGCCTGCTACAGCTTTCAGACCACCAAGTTTCCCACTGGTTCCTGCTTCCAGTTGCTTACTACAGTCTGCATCCAGCTAAGCATCGTGCCAGCTCAACTA
Source organism: Lithobates clamitans (assembly GCA_037952925.1). Taxonomy (NCBI): domain Eukaryota; kingdom Metazoa; phylum Chordata; class Amphibia; order Anura; family Ranidae; genus Lithobates; species Lithobates clamitans. The sequence continues at coordinate 5,059,521 of JBBGZY010000279.1, read as the reverse complement.
CTACCAGGCTGCTCCGCTGCCACTTCTACCCACTGACTGCTGCCACGCAGACTACTGGACTGATTACAGGCACTCATAACTCACCGTGCTCTTGTGGCTGCTGTCTCTCTATCAGTGGCCCTCAAGCCGAAGCTGTATGAGAGGCCTTCCTCTACACGTCAGGCTCACTGACCAGGTATGTGACAGCCACATTTACTAATCTAAAGTAAAAATCCCCTTGCTAAGTAAAAACTGTGCTTTGCTAATTGAACAGTCTATTTACCTTTAGCAAATTAACCCTGTCAGTCTAAAATCAAGCAGCTTCTTAATACAAACACTTTGATGTGATACCAGTATCATAAGGCCTCATGCACACTAGGCATTTTTATGTATGCTGTTTTGGGCATCAATGTTTTTTTTCTGCAGCCAATAAACTCCCCAGCATGTCCTAGTTGTCCATGCACACATAAGCTTTTATCATCACTTTTTGACAGGGGCATTTTCAGTCTAGTAAAAACCCAGAACTACTGCGTTTGAAGAGGAGTTTTTCCACTGTAAAAACATTCTAATACTGAAAAATGCTGAAAAACACTGAAAATGCATCAAAACACAGCTATCCAGCATTTATGAGCTAAAAAAGGCTGATGCAAAAATGTGCTATTTTACAGCTAATGTTTTTAATGTTTTTATAACGTTGAGTGTGCATAAGGCCTAAGGGGACACAGTAGTTAATATTTATTTGTAATATAAACAGTCTATAAAGAGTCCACTGTTGTCCTAAGCAAGCATGCAGCTTTCCTCTTTCCTAAAAAAAGGTTAGAAAACGAAAGGTAAACTTTGACTGGTTGCTACAGGCAACATATTTTTCCCAAAAGTGGCCTGAATTGCAACTGAACAGTAGTTGAGTTTTCACTGCGTTCATTCTATTAGGATGAGAGCACTTACTAATTGAACAGCAGAGTAAATGATTTTCTGATGAAAAACACATTTCAGAATTGGTAACAGATCAAACAACAGTGTATATATTGCCATTGTGCCTTGATTTGTTAAAGAAAACCATATTAACTCATTATACAATACACTTCTCATAATGGATTGCCTTGGAAAAGCTCCTAGGGAGCCCCAATTAATCAATACTAAATTATTTCTAAACAAGTGCAGCACAGTTGTCAGGACCTAAATTTAAGTCAAGTGACAGATTCTCTCCATATGCTACTGTATCTGGCACATATTAAAACCTAATTAAGACTCTAATCAATGTAACTGGGTATGGGGGACTCGACTTTTTACTGCAGTTGCAAAATAATACTGAACTGAGATAAAGCCACAATTAAACAGAGAATTAAAAATTACAATGGATATATCTTACACACAATGCAGAGGATTTATTTTCCAACACTGGAACATCTTACTGCATCTAAATTATCAAGGGGGGGGAATTAAATCATCAGCATTTGATTAAAGCATTTCTATTTCTAAATATTTACACCTATCAAACAATCAATCAATCAATCATTTAATCATGTTCAATATTTTTATTTACTTAAAAGAAAGCAGCACACATTAACATCAAAATGGAATGTTCAAAAGTACATAATCATATACTCAGAGAGTAAAATGCGTACTTGTTTATAATACAGTATAATAAACACATTTTTGCATTTTTGCACTTGGCGGGTAACAAATGGTACCAGTAGGATAAACTGAATCATGCATTATCCTTCAAGAATGCAGAAGCAATTGAGACTAAAAGCTCAAAAATATAGTGCTAGAAGTGAATTACTACATAAGCCACTGTTACAATAACTAAAGAGAAGAGAAATGAGGTGAATAAGAAGGTCAAAGAGGAAAGGGGCCCCCCCGTATGGCCAGCATACTAATCAGGAGCAGTATAGTCTATACTATAGTCACAGGTGATCCATTCTTACGGTTTCAGGGGAGTGGAGTCAAAGCTCAGGGGTAAAAAGTGGTCCTCTTAGGGCTGCAAACTTTGGTATGCCTAGGTATTTGTTCTAATAAGGTTGCCTCTATCTTGAGATTTATCATAGCTTTTGCTATTCAATGTTGAGTTTAAATGAGGCATGATTTAGGCGTCTTCCATGCTTTACCTTAAAGTTTGTTTTGATGCTGCAATGACTTGTAAAAAAAGTTTAAATTGAGCTCGGGTTAGGTCAGGCAGATGCCGTTTATTAAAACCACTTCAGAGTCTGGAGACAGTGAGGTGTTAGTGAGAGTGGATAACATTAGGAATATTTTGGCCCAAAATATAGTAGCTAGCGGGCAGGACCACCATATATGCAGATGGGTTCCTTGTTCATCACAGCCTCTGAAGCAAGTAGGGGGGGATTTAAAGACAATTTTGGCTATCCGAGCTGGGACTAAATACCACCTGGAGAGGACTTTGTAGATAACCTCAAGGGCAATTATATTCACGGTGAAAGATTTGGTTGATATCTAAGAAGTTAAGGTCAATCAATCATTTAGTTAATCAATCAATATATCAGTCAATCATTTATAAAATGATTTTAAATCATTCTTTTAAAATTTCAGTATTTTTATTAGGGCACTTTCACACTGGGGCGTTGGGGGTGTAGGTGGTAAAGCGTCGCTTCGTTTTAGCAGCGCTTTTTGGCCTTTAGTGGGGCACTTTTAACCCTTGCTAGCACCCGAAAAAGGATTAAAAGTGCCTGCAAAGCGCCGCTGCCTAAGCACTTTGCAGGTGTTTCGGCGGCGCTGCCCATTGATTTCAATGGGCAGGGGCGCTTTAGGAGTGCTCCTAAAGCACCTCAAAGATGCTGCTTGCAAGACTTTTTTTAATGTCCCGCAAGTGCACTGCTCTAGTGTGAAAGCCCTCGGGCAGTGACAGGAGAGGAGCTTTACAGGCACTTTGCAGGCGCTATAGCGCCTGTAAAGTGCCTCAGTGTGAAAGTGGCCTTAAGCTTTATCATAGTCAATAGGGGAATAGCACAATGGATCACAGAGTGTGATTCTCAAAGCATAGTTTGGTTAAATGTAGTGTAGCAGTATATACTTAAAACTATTTCTAAATATAAAGTATATCTAACCACGCTTTGAATTAATGAATAAAAAGTACAGAAGTAGCTTCTAAAGAATTTGCTAGCCATAGATGATGCATGTCCTCATGCTTAATGACACATATAACCAGGCTAAAAGATACAGAGTGTAACTACATTGTGTGATGAGTACATTCTTAGCATATTGTCAGGTAACAGGATTAATAAGCAAAATGAATGTAGAGGGGTCCAAGAAGACTTCATCTACTTTGATAAGATTCAAAACAAATCAACAGAGATTTCCAGCTATTCCTGGTGTGAGTGGACTAGATGAAATCAGGAGTTCCACCCTCAGACAGCAGGGTGTATTTAGGAGAAAAAAGGGGAGAAATGAAAAAGGGAAATTAACAAGGTAACAAAGAAAAAAAGTAAATAAAAGAGAAGAAAACTGAAGGGGAATTAGAATGAAAACAGGATTATGCAGTAGAGTTATAGTGAACCCACAAATTCCACATACCGTAAGTTAAAATTTAGTTTGTATATTTTCAGCATATTTGACATCTTAGCAGGGGTAGTTCTCTGACTCAAGTGTGCCTGTAAAAATTCAATGTGCCTGGCTGTGCAGGGTGGGGGATCCCATTCTACTTGCAGCTCCTTAGGGGGTTCGCTACATAAGTAATTGTCAGAATAATCTCTTATTAAATATTATACTGTATGTTCCCAGTAACAGCAGTGTTATATTTTTTTTAAGAGAAATGCACTATTGCCCGCTTACTTTTTAACCATGTTAGTGACTTCTTAATAGTCAATACTTTGTGTTGTTTGTAACAAATAACTCTCAAATACGACATTGTTTGTCAGTTTTAATGCACTTTAGAGATAGGTCAAATGGGTTTAATAGCAAATAATAACAGAGGAAGTTCAATGATGAATGCCCATCCTCGGTCAGCAGCAAGGCTCAGTATATGGTAGAATAGCAGCTATCTGGCAATGCACAGGTACCCTCTCTTAGCTATTAACATGTTGAATCTTGCTTACTTAAATGTGCCTTTATTTTGGAGAGCGCATCTACTTCCTGCTACTCCTATCAGTCGAGGGCATATCCAAGCAACCAGTATAGCAATCATTACCTTTGAGAGGCAGATGCCTTTGCATTGCTGGGACTAAAGGCAGCTATACCAACATATACTCAACCCTACCACTGGCCACTGATGTTGGGCATTTAGTGCTGAACTTCTGTGAGGATTTTCCCTACTTTTATTTTTTTTTAAATATGCACTTTTAAAGCACTAGGTCCATGCATTCTTTTTTTTGTGCTCTTTTTAACTACAGTCTTTAAGGTATCCATACCTACTGTGCAGGAGCTACTGTATAAGATAAACAGTATTGTACTTTTATTCTGCTGGTGTGCTCTTGTCTTATTAAAAGATCTTGACTAGGGAATGTAAATTGCCTTTTACTATTCCAGAGTACTGTGCATATTAGACATCCTTTACTTTTATAGGAATACAGATATGTTGAGCTTACTTCAGCTCCGGAATGTTTACCCCCCCCTTAATGACCAGGCCATTTTTTGCGGTAAAGCATTGCGTTACTTTAACTGACAAGAACTAGACAAGGGTGTGCTTCCCTATCCACCAAAAGACCACTTAAGTAAAACGTAACCTTTTTTGTAAATCATAAAAAGTATGTAAATGATCCTACCAGGTATACTTATAGGATGAGGTCAATGCCATTGTGTAAAAAAAATCAACTTTCTATCTCTAGGTGGTAATATTAACATCTACCTAGTTTAAATAGTGAAAACTTCTCTTGAATATATACGTATAGACAATATGAGAGTTATAATTTCCTCCTATATTTAATATAAAGGCTCCAGGCTGTAATAGAGGATATGTAATTTAAAGGTCTACACTCCAACACCACCTGTATCAAGAGATGGGGGTATATCTGTCTCTCCACCCATCTACTGGCCACATAAAAAATTGAGATGAACAGAAAAAGAGAAGTTATGCTAGTAAATACTGTCTTTCTGAGGATATGAGCTATTTATCTTCTGCCTAATGAAATTGTCTATCTCTCAGATATGTGATGTGGGTACACTCATCCATGTGGACACAAATAACCACTAATGGACAAGCCCCATATTTTACTATATCCACAAAAAAGCTTCTCTCTTAACCACTTAAGCCCCGGACCATTTTGCTGGCCAAAGACCAGAGCACTTTTTGCGATTCCCCACAAATAGAGCTTTCGTTTGATGGTATTTGATCACCCCTGCGGTTTTTATGTTTTGCGCTATAAACAAAAAAAGAGCGACAATTTTGAAAAAAACGCATTATTTTTTACATTTTGCTATAATAAATATTCCCCAAAAATATATAAAAAAACATTTTTTTTCTTCAGTTTAAGCCGATACGTATTCTTCTACATATTTTTGGTAAAAAAAAATCACAATAAGCGTTTATTGATTGGTCTGCGCAAAATTTATAGCGTTTACAAAATAGGGGATAGTTTTATGGCATTTTTATTAATAATTATTTTTTTTAGTAGTAATGGCAGCGATTAACGATTTTTATTGTGACTGCGACATTATGGTGGACACATCAGACATTTTTGACACATTTTTGGGACCATTGTCATTTATACAGCACTGATTTCTGTGTAAATGACATTGGCAGTGAAGGGGTTAACCACTAGGGGGCAGTGTAAGGGTTAAGTATGTCCTGGGGAGTGATTCTAACTGTGGGGGGTGTGGCTACGTTTGACACATTACTGATCTCTGCTCCCGATCACAGGGAGCAGAGATCAGTGACACTGTCACTAGGCAGAACAAGGAGATGCTTGTTTACATTAGCATCTCCCCGTTCTTCCTCTCCATGAGGCGATCGCAGGTATCACCGCGTCGATCGAGTACACGGGACCCGACTCCCGGAGCTGCTGGCGTGCACGCAATGGCACGGCGGCAAATTTAAAGGGACATACAGGTACTCCCATTTGCCCAGCTGTGCCATTCTGCCATCGTACATCGGCGTGCGCCGGTCGGGAACTGGTTAATAAAGGCTACATTGACACAAGGCATAGCTCACCCCACACAAAATAAAAATCGAGGGGAGAGGGGAAAAGACTGTGTCAGGACAAAAATTTAATCATGTGAAGCTAAATTAAAATAAATAAATAAATCACACATTTGATTTTGGGAACACCTTCTGACTTTGTTTTCATCTAGGTTCACATGATTTAATTTTTGTCACATTCTTTTCCTCTCTCTCCTCCATTTTTCTGTTGTGTGGGGTGAGATTTGCCTTGTGTCAATGTAGCCTTGATTAAGATTTTTATGATTTTCATTGAATGACCTTTCTAATGTGGGGTCAATTATTCTGCTGCTAGTGTGTGCCATGGTTATATTTATATTATGTATTGTATAGATACTGGATTTTTCTACTCCATATGTTCCATAATCCATATATTGAGCAGAACTGCAGAAAGGCACAGCAGTTTATGGTAGATTTTTAAAGTATATGAACCAAAATTTGTCTGGGCATTTGTTTTTGTGTACATCTTTTGTTTGTTACCTATTCTGTATGCATAATTCTTGAGCATTCAACTTTCATTTCTTACTTTATTAGTGGTGTTTGACAGCTCTTTAGAGACACAGACATTATCATTTTGGGGTTACCAAGTTCTCTCTGATGAAAGGGCATGCACACAAAGCTGAATGTTTTTTAATAGCTCTGTGGTTGTGGTATGTAAGGTATCAATGTATAATATATGCTAATTTAAGATATACTTGGGCAAAATATGTACTAAACTGACAAGGTGTAATAAAAAAAAATGTGGAACTCTGCCATTTGCATTGTAAGTGATCCCCAATACATTTTATTTGTAAAATGAGGCTGCATGCCTTGTGTCTCCAGATGCACACTATGCTCCTAGCATTGTTAACCTCCATTAAAGGGCAAAAGGGCCATCTCACTGAAAACTGCAAGAAAGACAGTAATTGGTCTGAGGCTTTTAAAGGAAAATATAATATCATGTATCCACTAGTGTCAATCTCTCTGACCTGATTCATTTTCACAAATAAATACCAAGAGAGTTAATCTGCACATTCCTTATGACAGCTGAATACAAAGGCCTGTATATAACAATTATGCCATACTAAACTGAATTGAACAAAAACAAATAATGCAGAAGCTGTGTAAGTGTATGCATTGAATTTTCTTTTGTTTGAGGGATGATGTTTCCAAATACTAAACATTCTTGTAGAATTAAAGATAATTTTGTATTTTTTTTATACAAAACCAAAAATACTCGGTGCCTTTCTGCTTATCACATGAGTGAGCATATCATGACTCACAACACTCATAGTAGACCTTTTGGTAACTTTACAAGTTCCCGACATGTTGCAAAATAAACAGTATATATTTGTATAGCATTAAACACAGTTCTTGAGCTTCAGACAAGTGACTTTTTTGGGCTGAGGTTATGTTCTTAATCTGCTGCAGGCAGAAGGATACTGTATATCCCCTTCAACTTCTTTACCCCAGTTATTAGACTGCTACATTGTTCTTATAGGAAGTCACAAGGTAAAAGGCTACAGCAGAAGCCCAGAGTTGCACAGACAACAGGATTAACTTGACTGTGTCATTTCTGGGTTGGTATCTCCTTCATGTAGTTACAAAAGGTTGTCTTAAAAAATAAGAGATTTAATGCTAGGTCAACTTTAACATCTGATATAGGACAGAATTTAATTCACTATAGAATACACTCATACTTCTTACCTTTAAAAGCTTAAAAATAAATAGAATCTGAATGTTACCTATTATACTGTGTATATTTAGAAGTGATAAACAGTTAGCTCCTAGATAAACTGAATGTGTTTTACATTTTGAAATAAATGTTGCTGAACATTTATGCAACACTCCTAAAAGATAAGCTCACCTTTTGGAGAATGTTACACATTACACCAATATTTAGCATGTAACATGCTCTAGGTCTACCCCCTCCCCAATCCCACTTCTTGTGACAGTCGGTGGGGGATCTGCTCTCCGCACTCGCTGTCACTTTTCAAAAACAGAGCAGCTGTGCGGGTCTTTGCCTGCACAGCTGCATCATTCATTCACAGCTATATGTGAATGAATGAACTACAAGTCCTGTCTTCCACCATGGCAGATGGCTTGTAGTTCTCAATGAACTGATAAACATCAAGGGCACTGGTGAGCATCATCATATTTCATTGACACTTCCTCCAGTTTTGTAACTATATGGAGGTAAAGACAGGCAAGCTGGAGGCAGTTACTGCAGGAGCTTGGCATTGCACCTGTTGTCCACTGACCCCCCAGTGCAATGCTCTGTAGGCTCATCAGAAAACATAAAATACTTGGTCTTTTTTCCTGCAAAATATGTGCATTTATTTGTTTTTTCTTAAAGATGAGGTTAGCCTTTAACCTTTAGCAGTCACCTTTTGGGGAATCTTTATGCTTAGGTCATTTCTGGCTTTTTTATGTGCCAGACTCCTGAACCTAAATACAGTAGTCCATCCCAAACAGAGAGAGTCCAAATAGGCCAGGCATGGTACCTGAGATCATTTTGTGCTAGAGACTCAGATGATGGATGGTCAAAGTCAGGCAGAGGGTTAAACCAGCCAGTTAGCTATGATTAGGTGATTAAGCAGCAGCCTAGGCGAGGTCAAACCAAGACATTTTTTATGTAAAACCCACAAGCCAAGCTTTAAATCTAGAATTAAGAGCAGGAATCAAAATCATGAGTCACAGCAAATATCATAGTAGGTGAAAAATGTCAGATTAGCTAAAGTCAGCAATAATAAAGTCAGAAAACTACACAGATGTGCAACCTACAACCAAACCGTACTCTACAAAAGGCAACCTCCAGCACGAGTTCCACTGGTTCAATTAAAGAGCCAGCAATTAACATGGTACCCCTAATATACACTGGAGCACCTTAGTCACCAGTTATGTGCCAGACCAACCAGTGAGAATAAACATATCTTATCATATCCTCCTATATAGTGAAGGTCTATATTCGCTATAGTTTCTGTAAGAAAGAGTGGTACCTTCGAGTCACTGTTCTTAATCCACATGAACAAGATGTTTTTTCAATTATAGAAAACTTGGATCATCCATTTCATCTTTGTTATACCAATTGGAAATTCAGAGGTATGAGAGGTAAGCCATTACGCCAGACTTCATCTGCAATGATACCACAGATTCAAAGATCTGAGCACATGCTTATAGGGAGGAGAGTATCAAAGTGCTAGGATAAGAATTAAGGACTCTGTGTTTTTCCTTTCAGGATATTTTGGCTGAGCACAGCCTCAACTGACCCCAGCAGACTCAGCTAATAATGTAATTGTACATTCAGTTGTATCATCTTTCCATACATCATTTGTTAAAAGAATCCCTGGCACCTGTTCCACATTAACTGGACTTACAGTCCATATAAATCCTTCCATGAGTACAGGAGACATTTGCTGTGTGCCAGACCCCTTGTTTTAGTGCTCCTAATACTGAAGCCCTGCTCTTGTGATCCTGTTGCACTGCTTTTCTGTTGTTCATGACCTTGTTATTCAATTTGACCTGAACTCATTATCCATTTGCCATCTTCTGCAGCTGATATGACTTGTCTCCTGACTGCATTCCTGTGACAATTTATTAATGTATTTTGTGACTTCCTTTGATGACCTGGGACTGCTTGCTGACTATATTACTTTCTAATGATCCAATACTGTGCTGTACTTCTTTTGCTATTAGGCATTAGCCTGCCATTTGCCCCATCTGTTGACCATAGCATGAATTTGGAATTCTAACCTGGAAGTCCTTCAAGTCCCATTCAAACCATTGATGGCTCTGATACAAAACAAATGCTCCTTGGCCCCTGTATCCAAGAGGAGCTTTCCATCTGTCAACAGTTTTATGACAGAACACCATTTTAAATGGTGGAAAAACTTGCTAGCCCTTGTAAAACCCTACCATTCAGTTGAAACATAACTTTATCCAATCCCTTATTTTAGTTGTTGATGAAATGGTTAAGGGGATCTGTGACCCGATTTATGTGATTTCATCTCAGATGCTGTCTTGGAGATCACCTTTGACTTGCATTTTGAGAACCATAAGTAATCAACTGTGCATGTTAAGCATGAGAAAGAACGTGACAAGTTTGACATGTGCAGTAGATTTCTTCCAGTTTCTGAAACACAGTGGGTTTAATCTACTAAAGACAAATAGACTGTGCACTTTGCAATTGCAAAGTGAGGGCAGTCACTGCAGAGCTTAGTAATTAAGGTAAAGTTTCACTTTGTAAATAATACCCAATCATATGCAAGGCAAATTAAATAACAGCATGTTTGCTTGCACATGATTAAATTATGGAAGTCAGCAGAGCTTCCCCTCATTTACTAAGTTTTGGAGCAACTGCACTTATAAAGTACACTGTATATTTGTCTTAAGTAAGTCAACCCCAGTGAGTTTCAAACTGACACTGTTCACCATCCTGATGTTGGGGTATTGATGCTGCAGGATAATAGTCCAATTACTTCACTATACTTTTCACACATATGCACTTTAAGGTTTAAGCAGACATGGGGACAATCGGAAACATCTGGTTCAGCTGGAACCAATTGTAGCACATAGGAGAAGGGCATTTACATCGTTGTATTGTATATATTTTTCTGTGTCTGTCACCTTAAGAAATGGCCTTTATGTTCTCATGCTGTTGGTACTTTGGTTTCTATGACATATGATCACAAGCAAATCTCTCTGCATCTCTGTTTACCAGTGTGTTGACAATTTGTGATTAAAAACCTCAAAAAGGGTGCCCACAGTAAAAAGAATCTTAGTTTTTTTTTTCTTTCTTTTTTTTTTTTACTGTGGAACTATAAATTATCAGCATGTATTTCCTTATAAATAGTGAATCCCACAGCAAAAATTACACCAAAAAAATCATCATGAGGCCCAATGCAGAAAAGTAAAATGATATTCGGGCCCCCTACAAAATTCATACAAACTCCTATTCAAACATGCAGTCTGGCAGGCCAGGAAAGGAGGGGTGTCATTGTCAATCATAATAAATGTTGCCTGGCAACCCGCCGATGTTTCTGTCACTACTGTTTGCTGAATGACAGATTCCTGGATGAAAACTGGTTTGTAAACAGAGAAGTGGGGAATGGTGGTTGATGTAATTGATCAAATAGGGCCATGGTTACATTTAGTCAGGTATGTCAGCTACCGACCCACCCCTTTGTGTACATTTAACTGTCAGCAGGGAACTGTTTGACAGCTAAAAGCCTGCATAGGGGTGTGTCGTGGTTGCTAGGAATCCAGTGACTGCTGGCTTCCTAATAACCAGCTTGAGTGGGAATCTGTCACATTTAGCAGTGATAGTAATACTGATGATAATGGGTCACTTCCCTCTACAGCTGGAGGTTCGGTTTGGTGAACAGGCAAACATTCCATTATATTCACCTGTTCACCAAACAGGCAAAGTTTGGTCTGAATTCCGCTGCAGTCTGCACTCAAAGCTTATCCCTAGCAGCTATCTTAATGCCAGATAAGTGAAATTAACTTTGCTTACGTGAGTGACAGCTAGGTTAAAGTGGTTTACACTGGATACTGTTTTGTATTAAGTTAGTCCGAGAAGACAGATTTATACTGACAACTGCATTATATGGCCAGATTTACATAGACCATGCTTTCTTGCTTAGTGATAACCAAAAGAAAGTCCAACTCAAGATATTTGGATTATACAATTAGTGTTAAAGGTCCTATGCATTAAGGTGAAAAAACACCTGGCAGTGACTGAGCTCCCCCCCCCCGTTTTACTTACCTGAACCCTGGAAACACCCACAGCAGAGAGGCACTTTTCCTCTCCCGGAGTTCTCAGCTCTTGATTGGATAGATTGGTAGCAGCGCAGCTATTGGCTCCTGCTGCTGTAAATTAAATCCAATGACGCGGCTCCAGGGGGTGGGGCCGAGTCCGGCAGTCTGTGTCTATGGATGCAAATGCTGGACTCGGGAGTGCACCTGCAAGGTAATCCCCCGGGAGAGCGCTTCTCCTAGGGGGTTATACAATGCGGGGACCCCAGAAGAGGATGATCAGGGCCACTATGTGCAAAACGAACTGCACAGTGGAGGTAAGTATGATATGTTGGTTATTTAAAAAAAAAACCTTGAAGCTTTACAATCACTTTTAATGCCACAGCATAGCCTGGTCCTAACTTATACTGAAACAGTGTAAGCTATGACAGTCAGAAGAGAAAAAGTTGAAGACAGTAGGATGAATGCAAAAGGTGGCAAAAAGGAGGCACTTGGACCAGTACATACATTATAGGAGAGAAAAGATTTTCCAAATTCTTCACTGAATATGGAGCTAGCAACTTGTTTAGTTTTATTTTATTTCATTTTAAAGTCCAACTCTATTCAAAACTATTTTTAATTAGTTTTACATAGATTAGGACCCAATTAAAACTCCTATTGTTATAAATTACCCAACTGATGGTATTTTCTGTCTATGTGATTCTAGAGGAACAAATTAAGGGATACAGTGACACTGGAATATGAATATAAAAATCTGGCCAAGCTTTATACCTTTTCCATTGCTTTTGTTGCTGTCTCTTTCCCTTTTTTTTTTGGATAGATTTTGTTTTATTTCTTGTTAACCAAACCCACTGTCCACAGAACACATGTAAAATCTCCCAAATAGGGACACAGCCAGCAGTAGAAAACATTACAGGGCTCTAACCCTTCTACACTTCCAAAAAGGGTTGTGGCTGGGATGGCCTTTAAAATGAAGATATAGACTGAGAAAGTTAACATTTTATTGCTCGGGTCCATGATGTTATATAGGAATAGAAAGATGACTTACTAAAATGGACATTGGTAATGTACATATAGCCATTTAATGTGCTGTAAAGTAAAAGAAAATTCTGTGCAGGTTGGGTCTGTGTGAAATGCTCTGCTGATTGTTCAGTGCACAGGGGAAAGCGAGAGCATATCAGATTGATTTCTACTTGCTCCTGACAGCCTGTGGATTGAAGTAGATTGTCACAGCAGGTTGCGACCATCATTAGCTGCAGTCTGAAAATAGCTCATAGCAGATGGCATGCTCACATAAGCAAGAAACAGGCTTCCATGTAAGGAATGTGGACATGTTGTCATATCTAAACTTGATCTTTTTGTTCATTTTCAATGTACTTCTGCAGCTAAGTCATCATAGAAGTCTTTATTTTAAGGGAATGTAGCATTCCTCCTTATGGGCTTTTTCTTTTACTGGTCAGCAGTATAGCAGTAACATCTTTATCATTTTTCATGGTTATGACAAGATCATCCCTGGTCATCTAGTCCTTGTTGCCAGGACAGATTGATAAATGTCAAATGCAACACTGTATGCTATAGTGGGATACATTCAAAGACTAGAGAAAATACCATTTTTTTTTAAATGTATATAACTATTATCATGTTACCCTCCAACCTCATTTTACCACCATTTGTAGACTGTATTTTGACCTAAAACAGAAATTCTCAAACCGACTAAACCAAAAAATGATATTCACAATGTGTATTCATTGCTGTTTATTTCAAACTTACAAGATGCAAAATACTAAAGAAGTTACAGTATCTCACAAAAGTGAGTACACCCCTCACATTTTTGTAAATATTTTCTTCTATCCTTTTATGTGATAACACTGAAGAAATTACACTTTGCTACAATGTAAAGTAGTGAGTGTACAGCTTGTATAACAGTGTAAATTTGCGGTCCCCTCAAAATAACTCCAAACACAGCCATTAATGTCTAAACCACTTGCAACGAAAGTGAGTACACCCCTAAGTGAAAATGTCCAAATTGGGCCCAATTAGCCATTTTCCCTCCCCAGTGTCATGTGACTCATTAGTATTGCAAGGTCTCAGGTGTGAATGGAGAGCAGGTGTGTTATATTTGGTGTTATTTCTTTCACTCTCTCATACTGGTCACTGGAAGTTCAACATGGCACCTCATGGCAAAGAACTCTCTGAGGATCTGAAAAAAAAGGATTGTTGCTCTACATAAAGATGGCCTAGGCCAGTGATGGTGAACCTTGGCACCCCAGATGTTTTGGAACTACATTTCCCATGATGCTTATGCACTCTGCAGTGTAGCTGAACATCATGGAAAATGTAGTTTCAAAACATCTGGGGTGCCAAGGTTCGCCATCACTGGCCTAGGCTATAAGAAGATTGCCAAGACCCTGAAAATGAGGTGCAGCATTGTAGCCAAGACCATACAGCAGTTTAACAGGACAGAATCCACTCAGAACAGACCTCGCCATGGTCGACCAAAGAAGTCGAGTGCACGTGCTTAGCGTCATATCCAGAGGTTGTCTTTGGGAAATAGATGTATGAGTGCTGTCAGCATTGCTGCAGAGGTTGAAGGGGTGGGGGGTCAGCCTGTCAGTGCTCAGACCATACGCTGCACACTGCATCAAATTGGTCTGCACGGCTGTCATCCTAGAAAAAAGCCTCTTCTAAAGATGATGCACAAGAAGGCCCGCAAACAGTTTGCTGAAGACAAGTAGACTAAGGACATGGATTACTGGAACCTTGTCCTGTCATCTGATGGGACAAAAATAGAGTTATTTGGTTCAGATGGTGTCAAGCATGTGTGGTGGCAACTAGATGAGGAGTACAAAGACAAGTGTGTCTTGCCTACAGTCAAGCATGGTGGTGGGAGTGTCATGGTCTGGGGCTGCATGAGTGCTGCCACAACTGGGGAGCTACAGTTCATTGAGGGAACCATGAATGCCAACATGTACTGTGACATACTGAAGCAGAGCATTATTCCCTCCCTTCGGAGACTGGGCCGCAGTATTCCAACATGATAACAACCCCAAACACACCTCCAAGACGACCACTGCTTTGCTAAAGAACTGAGGGTAAAGGTAATGGACTGGCCAAGCATGTCTCCAGACCTAAACCCTATTAAGCTGTGGGGCATCCTCAAACGAGAGGTGGAAGGGTGCAAGGTCTCTAACATCCACCAGCTCCGTGGTGTCATCATGGAGGAGTGAAAGAGGACTCCAGTAGCAACCTGTAAAGCTCTGGTAAACTCCATGCCCAAGAGGGTTAAGGCAGTGCTGGAAAATAATGGTGGCCACAGAGAAATATTGACACTTTGGGCCCAATCTGGACATTTTCACTTAGGGGTGTACTCACTTTTGTTGTCAGTGGTTTAGACATTAATGGCTGTTTGTTGAGTTATTTTGGGGGAACAGCAAATTTACACTGTTATACAAGCTATACGATCACTACTTTACAATGTAGCAAAGTGTCATTTCTTCAGTGTCGTCACATGAAAAGATAGAAGAAAATATTTACAAAAATGTGAGGGGTGTACTCTTTTTTGTGAGATACTGTATATCTCTTAGCTGGCATCGTGGTGCCTTAAAATTCCAAAGTAATGACCTGATTTTTTTCAATTTACGTAAGGATTGGCACGTTGAAAATGATAGTAATGAGAACAACGTCTACCTTCATATAATAAAGCAAATAGCAATGCGTCAAATATGTAGTAGTAGTAACTGAATGTCGATATCATTCATTGTTCACACTGCACTGTTGGCTGAAATCATATTCTTCACTAAAGAAAATTGCATGCCATAGCTATTTTTTATAATGTTAATACATTTGAATGGGGACCTATGCTGATGAGCTTTTGTTCACACCAGATGGGTTTTGCATTCGTGTACAAGCCTATGGGAATGCACCTGTTTGAAGCAGGTCATATGCAAGTCATAAGAAGTTCAGCTGAAGGTCATATACACCTGTCAATTAATTCTGAATGATGTAAGAAGCATCTCAAACTGATGGACACAAGCCCAAAGCCCATAATCACAAGTTGTTATAGTTTTTATTTTATTGTTTCCAGCAAGGCTGGCTGATATTTAATGATTAAAGGGTAGTATCTACATCCTAAGTTAGCTCTCCTATTAGCTTCCCATAAATATAAGTTACAAAATGTACACAGAGGGGCTTTACCATCCATAGATAATGCATCATTGAGAAATAGCTGACCAAACCATTGGAAATATAATGATGCCTGCTAAAATCATGGATACTCCACTAATGAAATTGCTCCACTTATGAATCCTTCCGTTTAGACGTGAATCTCCTCAGAAATGCTACTCAAGAGAGGTTACTCTCTCACATACCTCAAAAGGGCCTTTAAGCGAGCCAACGACCAATCCAGACATAACCTTCTGTTTTCCAAACTAAAGGATGCTAAACCTCAAACTACTCGTATCATCACCAGATTCAATAAACAACACAATGCAGTCAAAAAAATTATTGAGAAATATTGCCATTTATTATGGATAGACCCTACCTTAAATCCATATACACCCACCCTCCCTGCCATTACATATCAAAGAGATAGGTCTCTCAAGGACCAGCTGGTCCAAAGTGAGTTTGTGGGAACCTTTAGGTCTGACCCATGCAAACAATTAGGCACCTTCACTTGTGGGGGGTGCCTGTTTTGCCAATATATGAACACACAATCGAACATAGTCTTGCTCAATTGCCCATACAAACCACATCAATATGCAAACTGCAAGACAATGAGAGTAGTCTATTTGTTAACATGCCAATCCAATCATTTCTACGTGGGCAAAACAAAACTAGAATTCTGTAAAAGGGCATACAGGCATATTGCCAATATGAAAACTGCCAATCCGGAGCTGCCATTGTATCCCCATATCCAGTTTCTCATCCTGGACCAGGTTCATCCCATTTCGGGGGGGCTGGAATAAGCTCCTTCTCCAGTGCAAGGCATGCTGGATTGCGGAGCTTGGGCCAAATTTCCCCCCAGGTCTCAATGGCCAGCTGAGTTTCTGTCTCTTTTTCAAAGGATTCTCATCAGGAGGAAGTGACCTCGGGCCCCCACCCAGATAGGGCCATTTGAGCTGTGATCAGTGGGTGGTATACCAACCACCATATAAATTACCCCTTTGTCATAGTATAGGGGCTATGGGGGATACACTGGTAGTAGATGCATTTATTCATGTATGTTCTATGATAATATTGCCTGTTATACAGTCCTGCTATGTGTGTTTCTCCCTTTGTTGTGGGGCTTTCTTACCCCCTCCAATGATCCTGTTCTACAGCAATCAGCATACTGGTCTACTCATCTTTAATAAGTCACTTCTTTATGCCCTTTTCTTTTGCTATCCTTGCACCAGGGTAATGGTCTGCCATGTCCTTTGGGCCCTAGTATGCTCCCGCCGACGCACAAAGACCTCCTGTTATATGGGCGGGCAGCATGTAGATGCTGTCTGGGGTCACTAATGACCCGGGCCATCCTTTCCTCCACATGGGGCTGCTTCCGCTGTGCATCGGTGGACTGCAAATGCATGATGCCCTCCCATGTTTGATGGGCGGGTGCCGTGCATCGGATTCCGCCTCTGTCTTGAGGTTAGTTACTGACCTGGCTCGTTCCTGACTTTGGCTCTGCTCCTGATTTGGTACCTCGTTGCCCACCTGTTGATGACCCGGGCTATCTGATGACCACGTTCCTGTCTCTGATCCTGACTTACCGACCCGCTCGAGTGTCTTCCTGGCTGTCTGCTGCTGCAGTTCTGCACCACGCTGAACGTTTATGCTGTAAGTTTGCTGAGAGCTCTGATCAAACACACACCCTGGCCCCACAGCGCAAGTGGAGTGCTTCCTTAACCTCAGCTAATCTTATGTGTACAGCTACGGTTCCAGATCTGATGATACTCCTGCTGCCTTGGAACCGCATCTCCTGCTGCAAGTTCCTTGACCTACATCTGCAGGCACTTATGTTGCTCCTGTCCCTTGGCACCCTCTGTTTCACTCCCAATGGGGCCAGGGCTGGAGATACAAGGGAGGCCAACCTTGTCTGTTCAATCTGCACACAGGTACATGACAGGCTAATTGTTGAGATTATGATACTTGGCCCCCCTCTCTTCCTACGAGGGGGATGGGTTCAAGCAACTATCTATGTTTATCTTCCCCCTTTTTTACCCTGCCTTCCCCCTTTCTTTTTTCCTTTCTCTTGCAGACCCCTAACCAATAATCGCCTCTTCTCCCATTGACCTTGGTCTCTTCCCTTTGTCCTTAAATACACACCGTTGTGAATTGTGGTTATTTTTTGCATACTTGTGTGGAACATCTGTGGCCTTGGGACCTCTCTCCCCTACGTTGGGGAGTGCATGTGGGGGACCTTCTTGGCTCGGGCGCAGGAATATTCATTGATGTTCTTTTTTGAGATGACCTCTGTGCTGAATGTTTTGCTGGTATGAAGCCATGTATCTTTGTCACTATCTGAATCATAAATATATTATACTCCTGTCTACTATATCTGTACTTTATTATATTTTTGTGACCTTCTCCATGTAAATGCCCCTGAAGAAAGAATGTACGGTATATTATATATTATATTCCTGTCTACTATATCTGTACTTTACTATATTTTTGTGGCCTTCTCTATGTAAATGCCCCTGAACAAAGGACTTAGTTTTCTCTGAAACATGTTGAGTACAAGAGAACATACTGTCACTACAGCATTGATTATCATATAAACAGTCATACTATTATGTCTTGTTATATTTTAAAATGGTGGAGTATACACCGATGTTTTATCTATGTATTGAAAAAAATATTCTATATAATTTTTCTTTAAGATGAGTTGTCCTTAAAGTCCCCATTCTACAGGGGGGGGGGGGGGTACCTCTTTGTTTATCTTCAAACTATTAGGGATGTTGGCAACAGTTTTTGGCTTACTCTGGTGGTTTAACCTCTCTACCTAGAACAGGTAAAGACAAAATAGTTGGATAAGTGACTGACTGCCAATAGGTTATTTTTAAATTAATAAGTACATCTTTCATTACAAAATTATTGTGACAAGTATAGTTTATGAAAGTTTTTTTATGCAACACCAAGTATGACTGATACCTTCTACATGAAATTTACAAAATATCTATTTTTTTGTATTAGAAAGGAAACACTCCTATAAGATTCAGATGGCATAAGTACAGTTCGTTTTTTTAATTTTTTTATTTACTCCTGAGTAGTGGAAGCTCTTTCTGCTTGTGTGCATTGTCTAGACTAGAATAAAACAAAGTTTGTTAAATATAGATGAGTAAACAATACAGAATAAATCAGTATTCACCACTGAGCGCTCCAACGCATTTAAGATGAGCAGATCTTTTTAAAGTTTGGTCATCTTCATCTAAAGATTCTATATTGTTGCACACTGCCGTGGATCATATATTGGCAACCTTTTTTTTATTTGTGATCAGTGGTGTTGGCTAGCAGTTTTTAAAATTGTGGCATGCTCTGAGATAAAGGTGATGAGATGTGATATCACATAAGATGCAGGATCATTAAAGTACTTACTTCCCCCACAACTTGAATAGCACAGCTGTAAAGGCAGGAGTGGTACTAAGTTTTCTTCCTGTGAGTAGTTGTGTTTGCCTGAACATGGCGGTAGAGAACAGTAAAGATGACAGGGAGCAGTGGTGAGAAGTGGCAAGAAAGATTTGGGGTCCATTCACACTAGATGTGTTTGGTTGCATTGATTAATGCCAGATCCTACACATTGTAAAAGCAATGGATTTCAATAACAGCAGTTTACACCAGTGTTTTGTGCTAATGTAAGCTGCCCTGCGCTGAAAAAAGTAGACCATGCACTACTTTTTTCAGTGCAGCATGATGCAACCTGGTACAAACACACAATATACATGTAAACACACTGCAATGTGCATAAACCTAATAGTCAAAATAGTCAGCTATAGTTTCCTTTCCAAGTAAAGCTTTGTGAAGCTAAGAAAAAAAAAAGTATGTCAATGCATGTATACTCAATGCACACATTGTGGTGTGAATGGATCCTTAAGGAAATTTGCATGGTTGAAGTTAGATAGCAGGAGTGGGCATTGAAAGAAAGTGTAGAGAAATTGATTGGGAAGTATTCGTTTTGGTGGCAAGAAACAGTGCAGTGAAAGTAGTGAGATCTAGGTGTGCACCTAATGTCATCTAACATTGCTAGCAGAAGTTAATCTGGGGAAAGGTGAAGGGTAGAGGGCAAGAGGTGCAGCATCAAGGTGGAGGTGAAGTGTGGCAACAAATAGTGGGCAGAGGCCAGAAGGTAAAGCAATGTGTGATCGTCAATGAAGGTTAAAGTGAAGTCAGTGAAGGTTAAAGTTACAACCACTTTTAATACAGGTAAGTCTATGCATACTAGCTCATTATGCCTTTTCCTTGCAGGTTTTTTTTTTTGTAAGTGGGTTTACAACCACTTTAAGTGTTCAATACCTGTTTATGGGGAAAGGTTAGGAGGTATATTTAAAAAGCAGCAAATTTGACCGAACCTTCATTGTAAGTGTATCTTCCTGGTGCATTTGTTTTAAATAAGAATTATTGATTTGTTTTCAGTGGATGTTTGGTGAAAGTCACATTCACTGCTAGTGTTGAAAGATTTATGCCCCGTACACACGGGCGGACTTTGTTCGGACATTCCGACAACAAAATCCTAGGATTTTTTCAGACGGATGTTGGCTCAAACTTGTCTTGCATACACACGGTAACACAAAGTTGTCGGAAAATCCGATCGTTCTGAACGCGGTGACGTAAAACATGTACGTCGGGACTATAAACGGTGCAGTGGCCAATAGCTTTCATCTGTTTATTTATTCTGAGCATGCGTGGCACTTTGTCTGTCGGATTTGTGTACACACGATCGGAATTTCCGACAACGGATTTTGTTGCCGGAAAATTTTATATCCTGCTCTCAAACTTTGTGTGTCGGAAAATCCGATGGAAAATGTGTGATGGAGCCTACACATGGTCGGAATTTCCGACAACAAGGTCCTATCACACATTTTCCGTCGGAAAATCCGACTGTGTGTACGGGGCAT
Organism: Lithobates clamitans; assembly: GCA_037952925.1. Lineage (NCBI taxonomy): Eukaryota > Metazoa > Chordata > Amphibia > Anura > Ranidae > Lithobates > Lithobates clamitans. The sequence goes on along the minus strand of JBBGZY010000279.1, from coordinate 5,038,608 downwards.
AAGTGTTATATCTTAATATGCTTTAGTGTACGGAACAACCTCTTTTAATTTCAGCGAAGCTACAGATTTTTTTTCACCTGTTCTTTACACTGGGAACCCTGTGCAAAAACCAAACAGCATCTGATACCCAAAGATTAAAACAAAAATATTGGGGAGAAATGGTGGACAGAAAATATGTTTTAGCTGCTGTTGACCAGATGCTAGGAAGTGGCAATGAAGAGCAGGTGACAAAGCATAAATAATACCAAATTAAGAAAGTAATTTCTACTTTCAGTCATAGCTTTGATTTTCACCAAATTATTATTAGAAATTAGAATGACCAGTCCTAATTCTCAGATCCCAAAGAGGCAGGGTTTACCTGGTGTAGTCTTCTCATAAGGTGAGCATTCCTAAATTGATCTAAACAAAAGTGGGGTGCCTCTTATCAGAGATTAAAGTTGTTCTGATTTAGAAAAAAGGCATGAATTCCACAAGAAACAAAGATCATTCTACAGTACTTGAAGGACTTGTTGAAATGTTTAATTGTTAAAAGCATCAAATGCAACCAATGTTTCTGAAGAAAAAAGCCTCCACATTCCCTGAAACAAAAAATCTTAAGGGGGAAAAACTTTAATACCAGGCACTCCTCACTTCACATTGAGGAATTTACTGTTGGGTAAAAGCTTCCTGTGTCGCTATCAGAAAGGGAGCAGTCTAGGACCAGAACAGAGACCGCCTTTATTATATTTCAACCACAGATCTGCTCCTTTGAAGCTAAAATCACTTTAGGGTAGACTCATTGGAACCAACTTTCACTGCTATTTGTCCAGTGCTACGACACACACATCAGACAACATACAAGACCTGTTCATATACTAAAACGTAATTGAAGTAAAGTACAGTCATGTGCAGAGACAGATTAAAATGTAATGCCAGGCAAACAGAAATGCACATAATAATGCAGTAATGTGCTCCTTAACCACTTCCGGATCGACTCACGCCCGATATACATCGACACTTTGAAGCGTTATATCGTTGTTATGGCAGCAGCTAGCTACCATAACCCCGGTATCCTCTTCATTAGTGAGTGGTCCGGTTTCAGATATAAGTGGTCTCTGTGGCAGATTCGCCGTGAGATCACTTTTATCAGTGGCGGGAGAGGGACCCCTCCCGCCGCTCTTTGGTGCCCTCCACCGTTTACCGGAGCCGTCAGTTGTGGTAGAGACAATCGTGTCCTCTTCCTGGCTTGGTATGGAGACGAGTGAGGGAAAATGGCCTCCACCTGTCTCCATACCATTGCACTTCCGCCCATAGGTCTTAAAGCAACATTTTTTTAATGACATTTATTTTTATTTTTTTATTGCATTTTAGTGTAAATATGAGATTTGAGGTCTTTTTGACCCCAGATGTCATATTTAAGAGGTCCTGATATGCTTTTTTTTTATTACAAAGGATGTTTCATGTAATAGGAATAAAAGTGACACCATTTTTTTTAAAGAACAGTGTAAAAATAAAAAATTAAAAGGTAAAATAAATAAGAAAAAAACTAATTTAAACGAGCCCCGTCCTGCCGAGCTTGCATGCAGAAGCAAACGCATACGTGAGCAGCGACCGCAAATGAAAACGGTGTTCAAACCACACGTGTGAGGTATCGCTGTGTTTAGCTGATATAAACTGAAAGTTCTCATGAACTTTAGCTGTAAGATAGAAAGTTGTGTATCCTCTGCCTGGGATATCTGGGAGGACCTTGTAAGTCTCAGAACTGGTTGCATAGAATACAAATCCGATTAGAAAGCTCCCTTGTATGTATTTTAAGCTGAAGTTTATTCTGCAATTTTATTTAAGTTTGTGACCCTCCCCTCCATTCCAGCACATTAGGTTGAAATTTGGCCCTCTAAACATGTACTGGGCTTTAGACTCCTTCCTAGGTTGCCTTTTGAATGAATTGACACTGATCCTGTGTGGTAACATGGCATGAAAACCAGCAGTTTAGCAAGGTCAGATTATGATTGGCAATTGGTTACAGCATATCATCATACTTTGTTAAAATTAAAATTATATATATCTAACAGCTGTATTTAATAAAAGATTAGCATTAAAGAGATTTTTATGGGGTGTGGCTTGTCGGCTGAAGAAGATGGCTGCTTAATCTCTCTGGCAATCTCTCTCTTTGTAAGTAGCCCATAATACAAACCGATCGGTTTGTATTATGGGCTACTTACAAAGCATACATGAGGGGATCCTCATAAAATTACACAGCAGAAATAAAAACCAGAGGTCCCAGCAAATTGAAGAGGTACTCTCCCAAATCTCCAAATTGGAATCCCAGAACAAACAAACTCCTTCCCACACACTAGCCAATGAACTCCTCGAAAGGAGATATAAACTCAGGTGACTTTTACTATACAAATATGAGAACAACCTAAAATCTGCCAAAGTCAAATACTACGCTGTAACGAGCCCCTGCTCGCTCGGTTCCACTCTCCCGACACACCTCTGCTGCTATAGAATCAGATTGCAGATCGCAACATCTGATTGTTCGGTCATCCAATGCTCCGGGATTAGAACTACAGCTATGTGCTGTTCTAACCCAGTTGTGATAGCTCAGAACAAACACCAGGCAGGCTGTATGTAAGTTCAAACAGGAATCTCTCTTTAGTGACAGGAATACAGTCTCTTTTATACAGTGAAAGAGGAGGTGCAGACCTCCTGCTCATATTAGTCTAACAATACACCTGTAACCTAATTAACCTAATTAACATGGGCTAATTAACTAATCCCTTTAGACAGCCTAGATGACTCAGACATGACCTTTAGGCCAGACTGGCCGTCTTGTAGCTCAGAAAACCCAATCAACATTATCACAATAGCAGAGTTAATTAACACAAACAACAATGGGGATCTAATGACTCTTAGATCCCATACTAGAGACTTATTTACAATACACATTCTAGCAGGCAACAGACAGACAGGTGGCTGGAATTGACATCAGCATCTCCTAACAGTATTTGTCCCAGCATTATGAATCAGCCACTATTTCTAATATGGCAAATCCAGGGTCCCCAAAAGTCTCTCTCCCGGCTAGGTCTGTCACATACGCATTATGAAATGAATCCGGATCTTGATAGATAAAAGCACAATGTGCTAAAAGCAAAATCACATCACTCTACCACCCCACAACCAAAAAACTCCTTACCAATCCACAAGACATAGCAAACGCATTCAGCGGCTATTACTCCTCCCCAAATAACTTAGAATTCTTATCTTCAATTAATCTACCAGCCATCACACAGGCTCAATTAGATGCACTTTCCCTACCCTTTACAGAGGAGGAAATTCTCCAAACCATCAAATTCCCCCCATAAACCTCCAGGTGAAGATGGCTACATTAATGAATATTATAAACAATTTGTAGATCTAGTATCACCCCACTTCGCTACTATCTTCAATTCTGCTGCGACCTCTGGTTCCCTATCAATCGATTTGTTACGCATGATCATCACTACCATCCCCAAACCGGGGAAAGATCATACCTCCATGACTAACAATAGACCCATCTCATTCCTGAACACAGATGTGAAAATATTTGCCAAGACTATAGCATCTAAACTACAGAAATGTCTTACATCCTTGGTGCACCCAGACCAAGTCGGCTTTATTCTGGAAAAGCAGGCTACGGACGCAACAAGGAGGGTCATTAATCTAATCCACCAGGTGGCCCAGAAACTAATGCTTTCTCTGCTTCTGTCTCTGGATGCAGAGAAGGCATTTGACAGAGTACACTGGGGATATCTAAAAGCAGTACTCAATAAATTTGGAATTAGTGGCTGGTTCCAATCAGCGATACTCTCTCTATACTCATCAACCCATCTGCGAAAGTACTAACAGATGGAACCATGTCCAAACCGTTCAGGATCACTAATGGCACCCGGCAAGGCTGCCCACTCTCCTCCCTCATTTTTGCACTCTTGATGGAAACTCTGGCAGCAAAAATTAGAGGGAACGAGCGAATATCACGTATCACCAACAATGGCATAGACCAAAAAATCAGTCTATTCATTGATGAAGTTATACTCCTGGTCACCAACCAAGCTCAATCTATGCCAGCGATCCAAGACATACTCGACCAATTCAGTCTTACTTCCTTCTATACCTTAACTCCTCCAAATGCTTAATCCTCCCCCTATACCTTACAAAAAGTCAAGAATCTCACATAAAAAAGAACTTTCCCTTCACATGGACTGACAAATCCCTCACATATCTAGGGATAAACTTGGCTCCATCTCTACACCAATTATACAATCTTAACTTTCACGACTTCCAAAAACAGCTCCAACTACTGAAACAATCACGCACATTTGGCTTATCTAGGTTAGGCAGGATTGCCTCTTTTAAGATAATGGTCCTGCCCAAATTCCTATATCTATTCCACACAGTCCGGATCCTTATCCCCTATACATTTTTCTCACCAATACAAAAACTAACCTCAAGATTCATCTGAGATGCTAAACCGCCTAGATGTGCCCTTCACATCCTAACTAGACACCACAAAAAAGGCAGAATGGGCCTTCCCCACCTCCACACCTACTACTATGCCTCTATCTTAGACTAGATATACTACTGGTGGTGGCATCCCTTACCTAACAAAACCTGATCGACTATGGAATCCTCGTCCTTATCATCTAATGGCCTGATAAATGCTCTATGACTAACATCTGCTGGGCTTCCCCCCAACATAAAGGCCACTTCCCCACCAACTGCTACATCTCTGATGGCCTGGAAGAAATTTACCTTTGACATGTCTCAACAGCACCCATCTCATACCGTATCGATTCCTCTCAAAACACTAAAGATACATTTGACAAATCTCAATCTACAACAATGGTTAGCATATGGGATTAACAATCTAACTGACCTCTATACCAGTAACACCCTGAAGACCTTCCGAGAACTCCAGACTAAATACCACCTCCTAGACTCCAAAGCATACACTTACACAAGGATATATCGTTTTCTAAAACATACTAAACTTGCCTGAGATTAGAAAACCCGCACCACTACTCCATTTCTACACACACAAGTTATATCCTAAACACGGTATCTCCTCAATATACGCAGCCCTCAGTGACAATCGACCCTGTACCCAAATCTCTACCCTATCGAAATGGACTGAGGAACTAAATGCCAATATCACTCAGGATATGCGGGAACAAACATTTAAAAGGACCTACACAGCCTCCCACTGCTCCAACCATTGGGAATCTTATCAAAAAACCCTACATAGGTGGTAGATAGTCTCCTTGATTGCTACAATATCACATACCTCCTATTCCTCCAACCCATTACTAGCTCTACTCCACGTTGAAATAGAGAGGTTTCCTCCAAAATCAAGAGTAGTAATACTACACCTACTACTTGCAACAAAACTGGACATCACCAAGCTCTGGAAAAAAAACAGAACCCCCATCTATCTCCAGTACAATTACAGACCTAAACCTCCAATGTGAGATGGAGAAGATAATGGCTAGGAAAAAATCTATGTATGAAAAAATTCCACAATCACTGGAAGTCTTGGCTATCACACCCACAATGCACTCCGATTTTATGAACTGCAGACCCAACTTGTTTACTCTAAACTCTCCATGTACAAACTCTGAACACTAAGCTGGTGCTCCCTTTACCCCACCACATCTCTCTCCTAACCCCCCTTCTCTTTCCCAATATCATACCCCTCCCCCTCCTCCCCCCTACCGTCTGGAGGCAACTTTGTTAACGCCTAAAGCTTGGTTATGCTTATGTTATGTTTTTCTTTCTTGCAAAATCAGTTGTTAGCCACTAGGCCAGAACAACATTGTTAACATACCCTGTAAACCTTGATCCAGTCTGAACATCTGACCTGTAGTAACAAATGTACACCATGTTCATTTTTGTGAAATCTCTAATAAAGAAATATTGAAGATAAAGAGATCTTTTTTAAATAATCATGATTAAAGCCTGATTCCCATAACCTAAATATTGGAGTCTTTCGAGTCATTACATTACTAGAAAATGTATACTTCCCTGCTGTTGCTATGTATGTGTATGTGTATAACTGATATACAATTTTGGTGTGCTCATCTCTGTGTTATTATTAAAAAAAAACTAAATTATATATATGTAAACTATATAGTTCATATGCTCTTTTCTGACTGTTCTCTTAAGAAATCTCTGAGTATCTGTTCTGGCAACAACTTTGTTCCCAAGTCATGCAATTTTAATTTAGGTGTTTGTATGGTGATACGATTGTTTCCCTTTCTTATTGCAATTTCTATGTCACCACAGAGTTTTCTTGCAACTATTTGCTCAACATCTTTTATTTGTTAACTCCTACATCACCCAGTTAGAGCAGGAGATGATATAGTCAGCCATGTTGTAAGTGGAACAAGTAGAAAAAAGGTTGTGAGTGGCCAGCCCCAAGGCTGGTACACACGGGTCAAATATGGGCCGGTTCAACAAAAAACGGCCAAAATTTGGCTGGTTCAACAGAAACTGGCCAACAGAAAGCCAGTGTACAGCAGCCTGTAAAACAGAAGCTGGTCTAATGATCATGCTGCAAAACCAGCAACCAATCAATGCTGGCAGCCAATGGCTGTGAGCACTGATCACTGTGTTCTGGTGGTAGGGCAGTCCCCCTGTCATGACACAATAGCACAACGGGGGATATCACCGCACTAGCATCACTTAGTTAGTACAGCAACCTCTCAGTTTGTTTTCGTTAAGCCTGCTGGGTTGAACAATAAAAAACTTCCCGTGTGTACCTAGCCTTAGCCTCTCAAAAATCATAATTTTAGCCCAAGCGATGAGACTGCTATGTGCATTGCTTTCAACAAATGTGTAAACGGTCATATAATAGTTTATTGATCAATGATGTTTAACAAGTTGAAAAACATTTACAGTCTGTCAGGATTTACTTTTCTCCACAGAAATAAAAAGAAACCCCAATATGTATGCCGTATACAATGTTAGCCAAAGAAATAAAAAATCAAAGTGGGTAATCTTTGACCAAGTAGATGCCTCATCCTCATCCTTGATAAAAACTCAAACTATATGGGGCCAGCTTTTAAGCTGAACCCCAGGGAAAAACATTTTTTGGACCACTGTACTGTAAAAGTAAATTGCCACTAATTATCTAGTTCTAGTCTGGGCCAATTCAGACATTTCTGTCATACATGTAAAAACTAGTATTTTTTGCTAGAAAATTAGATCCTATAGATCAGTGATTCTCAACTCCAGGCCTCGGGACCCACCAACAGGCCATATTTTAAGTATTACCTTGGGGAGTTGCAGACTAGAATACTGCAATCACTGAGCAGCAAGTGATATCACCTGTGATGTATTTCAGCTATCTTGCAAACCTGGCCTGTTGGTGGGTCCTGAGGACTGGAGTTGAGAACCACTGCTATAGATATATTTGTTTTTTAAGCAGAGACCCTAGAGAATAAAATGGTGGTTGATGCAATTTGATATGTCATATGTTATTTGTGCAGTGGTTTATCAAATGCAAATTTTCAGGAAAAAATGAGAATAAGTGAACAGAACACAATACCAATGAAAGTAAGCGGTGTCGGTTTTAAGACCCCCAAAACTCATGGGGCTGTGACAGCTGAGCAGTTTCCAGGCTCCCCTTTTCTCTAGGCAGGTGGGTGGAGTTAGGTTTTCAAATCAGCTAATCACCTGTCAGGAAAGGTCAACCTACCTGTTCAGGTCAGCTGACATTGCAGGTCAGCTGATCTTTAAGAACATTATGGAAGATCAGGTCACATGACCATTTGGAATCCTCTAGAAGGGGGTCCCCCCTATATAAGGCAGATCCAATTCTGCCAATCTCAAGATCTTCTTGTGAGCTCCCCTCCCTCCCTGTCATGGCCTAACTATGTGGTTTGGTCACCTTTCACCTGCTAGAAAGGGGGCAGTTAATAAAAATGGTTTTGATGTATGGTAACCAGAGCTGTAGTGGCTGGGTTGTTCTTTCACTGGTCTGTTATGAGTAAGCTTATTATTACTTGATTATAACAGCATTATTTATAATTGAATTGTTATGTATAAAAAATATATAACAGTAATAAAGAGGCTGTGGTCATTTTACCTCCACCATTTAGCTCTTGTCTTTATTCTGTGCTCCATTTGCTGTCTACGGTCCCATTTTTTGGTAAATCATAAAAGATGATGCTACACGAGGAAATAGATGCATAATATGTCATGCTTCAAAATTGTGTATGCCTGTGGAACGGTGTCAAACTATGGTACCTAAAAATCTCCATAGACAGCTTACCAGTTTAGCGTTACACAGGAGGTCTGGTGCTAGAATCTTTGCTGTTGCTCTGACATTTAAGGCAATACCTCACATGTTTGATGCCATCACCATTTTTATATGGGTGCAGGACCTACGTGCACGGGCACAGGGTACGGGGGAACTTTACATTTTCCTATTTTCTTATTTGTTTTATTTATTTATTTATTTATTTTTTTTTTACACTGTATTTTCTTTTTTTTTTAATCAACTTTATTGCTATCACAAGGGATGAACAACATCCCTTGTGGTAGCATGGACTGTGATAGGCTACTTTATGGAGAGATCTGGGATGTATTAGACCCCAGGAGGTTGCATCCTTACCAGGCTCCTCAATGGGACTGGAGGGCCTGTAAAGGGGACCCAGCAGTTGTATAGCTGCTAGTATCACTATTTACATAAAATAGAATTGCAAGCTGAAAAAATAAACATTCCAGGATCATGACTGTACCTGCCGTGATGAGCCTGCTATAACCATTTCAACCCACTGCTGTTTATAAATATCAAATGGACAGGAAGTGGTTAACCATGTGCCATGTGTAGCCGATGCCATGTTTGGGAAAATTCTTACTTTCATTCAACCAGTACAAAACATTCAACACTAAGGCTTGCACTTCTGGCTAGTATACAGATGGTATCAGTTGGTTCACTCTGCACCTCACCCATTCAGAAACTGGTCTGCAGTATTTTCACAGAATGCAAGACATTCTGTGATTGGAGGAGAGAAGTTAGTGACATTCATCCACACCTCTTTCATTCACAGGATGCATTGCATTCTGTGAAAATAATAAGATGCTTTGTGAAGGAAGGAGTTGATATCATCTGTGTTATCCAGGTAGAAGTGGAAGTTTGGATCTTGGACGTTTGGAAATTAATGTACAGTACAGGCTAAATGAAACCAAGAGTTGTCTGTAGATATCTCAGTAATCATTTAGGCTGTATTCACACAGGAGCGGACAGCTGCTATAGCGTAGTGCTTTACCTCTCTGGCAGCTGTCCATTTCCCAACTGTGATAGGGGGCAGTGTGGTGCTCTTTTTAGTGTTTAGTGTAGCTCCCTTTTTTTTTTTATTTGTACAAACTTTATTTATATAAAAGTACACATCTATCATGTCGCTGTACAGCAGTGCAGTGCATGACTGCCAAGTGATTCTGTACAGTGCGCTGAGATAAAATGTAGCATGCTCAGCACTGTGTTGCACTGTGAATGGGACACACAGGAAACAATTGTTTTCTGAGTGTCTTTGTCGTAACAGACATTTTACCTGCATGTTTGAATTAGCCCTTAAACATAATTTCCCTGTCCAATCAACCAACTAACTGGCCAGATCGGGTGATGATTATCTTCTGTCTAGGTGCATATTTAGTGCTATAGGTAACATTGTTATTCTGTCATTCAAACTGATTTATATTTACTTAACTATATATGAGGACTATGGAGCTAAAATTAAAACACTGACACAGAACTGACTTTGTATCATTGACTAAAACGTTTTTTATATTATTTTTAGCTGACATCACTTGGTGCAGTGTTTAACATATGAAATGACATGATTTCAGAAGTGCTAACATGAGACCTGATGTACCTCAAACCTATGTAAGGGTTCTTTACAATCAGACAAAGTAAACAGTGCACAGAGCCATATCTGTGGTTAAAACATAAAACAACATGTTTCTATAAGACGTACCTTTCTAATTATGTAAAATAAACAATATATCTAGAGTCATTCTGTTCAGCTGTAGTGAAATTGTACAGAACAAAGCAGCTAGTTAATGGAGTAAAAGCTGTGTAAATTGTTGGAAGAAGCCTGCAGCAAGCAATAACGCATTAAAGCTTCTTTCTGCTTCCAATAATGGACTGCAGACGATGATCATGGGGAGTTCTGGGCGAAAGGGATCATTCTCTTGCACGTGGGAACAGTTCAAAGGACACGAGCCACACGGAGTAATTCCGCAGCAATTTGACCCCCTGAAACGCAGTTAGAAATGCAGGCCTGCCCCTTAAAATCTCAACTACAAAAACTTGTATATCATAAAGACTACATTCTGTAGCAATTTCCTAGATTCCTGGGGTTAGAAATCTAGATTGCCAATGGATAAGTGAGCCTTAAAATCACATCCCTGCTGACAAAAATTCATTTCTTATAACTGTCTCCATTTACTGGAATGCTGAATCTTTCCCATGGGGAAGGAACAAATGAAAATGTTATTTCTCTGCTCATGAACTCATACCTTTCTGTCTGCTTTTCACTGTCGGCAATTTCATTCTCTTCCAAATTTGACTAAAGCCCGTGACCTGAGGGAAATAATGTCTATATAATAATCTTCTGAAAACTCTAATTCTCCGTCATGTTTTTTGAATGTTGCCTTGCAGTTTATGAAAATTGCGATGAGATATGAAATGTAAGTGATGTGATGTCCTCACCTAACATCATCATTTTGTCTGCTGAACATGCGGCAAATAGTCATAAAATGTGTCAGATTGTCTAATCACTTTGGACGTATCTGAGTGCCCAGCCAGGTGATAGCCTGGCTGCTTAACTATTCACTAATCAACTCAAAATGGGGATTCAGAAAATGTGTTGCAATTGCTGTGATTGTTGATTAATCTTTTTCTGAAATGGCCTAAATGAAAGACATTTAATTTATAAGCAATATGCAATAAGCTTTATGAAATACTTGGGCTAACAGTGTGAGAACAGTTGTGACCGTATCAAAATTGCAATTTCATACAGTTTGCAATAATATAAAGTTCATTTTCTGCCTTTCAGAAGCTTATGACACAAATTCAAATATATGTGATAATGAATGCAAAAGTAATGATAAGAAGCCGGCTAGGCCACCTTAGCATAAGTAAACCAACTTCTATTGACTGAACAAGACAAATAGTGGCCTATAATGAAAGAGTGAGCTGTGAAACGTGGTTGTACAACGACTGTACTTCCTAGTGGATGTCATCATTATAAAATTTCTTTAATTGTTGGTTCAGGTGGCAGGTGCCTTTAGAGTCAGAAGGGGAATTAGAAAGCAAAATGGGGAGCTACTTCTACTATTCTCTGCAATGTGCCATTGGTCACTAAGGCTGTCCATCAATATCAAGATCAATAGCACATTTCAGGAGGTAAGAGCAGGCCATCACTAGCCTTTTCTTCCAAAATGTTAAATTTACACATTAGATCCCCTTATTTTGGTGGCTTTAGGTGCGCTTAAGAAAAAGTGTGTTTTTCTTTTATATTGCATTGCAGTGAAACTTTAAAGTTGAACCTTGGGGAAATGTCAAAAATACCTTAGCAGTGGGGGTTAAATGCCTAATTTTGTCAAGAAACTGTTCAAACACAGTTAAACGTACCTTATCCCCCACTCCTCCAGCAGCCAGTACTGTTCTCCTCTCTCCCACACTTTGGGTTGTTGACAGGACCTTGATGTCCACACTTATAATGCAAGACTGGTCCTGCATTGTATGTGATGACGTGTACATGGGACAAAATTGTTAAGAGAAGTGGCTTTAGTGGACTGGTCACATAGAGTGAAGAATGGTTGTGAGAGCAAGGGATAAAGTAAGTAAAGCTGCTCTTTAATAGTACCCTGAACAAAAATGATGCAGTAACTTCATATTTTCCCCAGATTTAAGCATTAAGGTACCGAAAGATGCAAGTTGTTGGTGTATAGTACCATTTTGGGCTTAGCATGGATGATCACACCTGCCAATAGTACAAATGCATTAGTGCTGAAACACCCAGTAATAGCATTATCTCAAGGGTGCAAGAGCAATGTGGGAAAATCATGAATAATTTTACATCTGTTCCCAGATCTAGCTGTTATCAACCAGAACAGGGTGATAAATATCTTATGTATATAAATACTTTTAGAACATGTTGAGCTGGAAGAAATTTTGGAGTCCTTTTTATTTTGGAGAAATTTTTCCCGGGCTAAAAAGTAAAGGACTTCTGCTAACATGCTAATCACCTGTAAATACTAATTCTTAGGCAAAGCAGAAAAAACTTTCAGCAATGATCTTCTTGACCAAAGTCTAAAATTCCAACAAATACTTGTAGTTTATACAATCTTACTTATACAGGTATTTTAATATACATATTATGTGATACAAACTACCGTTTGATTCCTAAAGATGTGCCCATAAATATTATAGATATTTAAAAAACATTTTTTTCTTAAAAGATAACATCACCCCAAAAGGTATATTTCAGTTTTTGGTTGTTTGTTGAAATTATGCCCTAGCTTCTCACATCACTCTAGGAATCCAGTACAAAGTTTCCTTGAATAAACTTTCACTGCTGATACTCACATTCCTGTACCACACTGTTCTCCTGTTGTGGCCTTGAAAATTCAGGCAGGGTGAAGCATATGACTCAAACCCCTTTTTTACCATGATACATTGCTGGGTAACTAAATGTTTAATTACTGGGCCTATCCATTATCACATGGAGCAAAGAGAAGATGCTTAGTTCTGTTAAACTCCAACCTAATCTAAAGGAGAAATTCAAACAATTGCCTCGCATCTAGCACATCTGTTGGCACCACATCCCTTAAATATTACACTGGGACTTCAAAGGTGCGGTGGATAACACACAAATTGTATAAACATTTTTTCATTTTATTTAGAAAAATTAGTAAAAACATATCAATATAAAAGAGTTTTGATTCAATGTAACAATACAGTTCCAAGTAGAGAGACAAATGAACAATTTTTGTTGAGAAAAAAAAAAAAACATCAGATCAAAAATACAAAGTAAGTAAACAGAAGTTTTACCTGTGATGGAAAGACCAAACATCAAACCACCAATCAAAGCTATTTTTCTACATTAGTCAGTATCACCCCCAAAGAAACCAAAAAGGGAGACAAAAACCTGGGAGGAAAAAGGATTGAAGTCAATCAAAAATCTAGACCAAAAATTAAAATTCTTATTAATATTTTTTGCACAACAGGAGGCCCCCATTAGGATTAGTTGACCATACGGATGCCCAGGGCGCCAATCCTAGTGGTATTTTTTGTTTCCACTAGTTGGCGCCAATGTGTCTCCTTTTAGTCATTATTTTGGCTTTGTCCATTTAATTGGCTGTAGTTGCTTTTCCATCTAGCCCGTTTGCACTTTTTCTTTTTCTATTTTTATTATGCCTTATTTGGCTTCTATGGATGTTTACTTTACTGCTTACAGTCCCCAGAGGTGATGCTCATCACTTCTGGTGCGCCGCCTGGTGTCACTTCTGGTGCGCCCTGCACCGCTGATGGTGCTGATTTTACTGATGTATTTCTCTTCCTGATTCAGGTTTAAGTGTCACTTTTGGTGCGACTACTTACTGGTAGACGCTTCTGCAGCGTCCGCCCCTCCCTTTTTTTGGTGCCAATTTGGAGAGGGGGAGGGTATTTAAGCACTCTGGTGGTGGTTCAGATTGAGGGCCAGCCTGAGAGGAGGAGGATGTTATTATTATCTCTACATATAACCCTCTTCCAGGTATTTAATGTTATTTCAAGCAAATCTTGGGATATTCATTTAGGGGCCATTTTTGGCCTAGATTTTTGATTGACCTCAATCCTTTTTCCTCCCAGGTTTTTGTCTCCCCTTTGGGGTTTCTTTGGGGGTGATACTGACCAATGTAGAAAAATAGCTTTGATTGGTGGTTTGATGTTTGGTCTTTCCATTACAGGTAAAACTTCTATTTACTTACTTTGTATTTTTGCTCTGATGTTTTTTTTTTTCTCAACAAAAATTGTTCATTTGTCTCTCTATCCCTGTTTCAGGTCCTCTTTCCACCAGTTAAAAAAGTGACCTTATTTACTTTTTATGGTCATCAGATGATCCATTGGTGGGGCCCGCCTCTGTGTGGTTTAAATATCAGAGTTTTTATCCAATTTCTTATTCAATTTTTTGATAGATCTATATACAAGTAAATACATTTCCTTGGCTGCAGTATCGCATTGGCAGATTAGATGTGTGGTATTATGTAATATTTGTATTTTGATTGATTTATTGTTTGTTTCATTTTTTGTCCATTTTGTAATTTTTGTGTATTATTATCTTTAGTGCCTGATAAATACTACACTCCTGAAGAAGCCACGGTATGTGGTGAAACATGTTGAGAATCCAATCCTTCAGTCGCACTACTTGGAACTGTATTGTTACATTGAATCAAAACTCTTTTATATTGATATGTTTTTACTAATTTTTCTATATAACATTAAAATTTTTATATAATTTGTGTGTTATCTACTGCACCTTTGAAGTCCCAGTTCTTTATTCCTTATGCAGTCCAACCTAATCTAACCTGATACGTAAGAATTTTTTTTCAGGGCCCTGGAAAGGCCAACTGTAAATTGGCCCTAGAAATTTTTGCAAATTTACTCAGGCCGGCCCTGAAGGACATTCACTCAATTTCACCATCAACACAGACAGTGTTGATGCAGGAATCCTTCCTGCTGGGCCATTATCTTCTCCCGGCAGGGTGTGGGGGCGGGCAGGGAAGCTATCCCCACTGGGAGACAACAGTAATTATCGCTAGCGTCTATAGCTGTGTTACCAATAATTAGATTGTTAGTTTCCTTGTATACATTGCAGTATTCCCTGCCAAATAAAGATCACTTTGATAGCAAACATAGTACCCTATTGCAAGCTAAAGCCATGTACACATGTATTGAAATTCAGACAGTTCAGCAGAAACAGGCCATATTTCGATCTGTGTGTGGCCCTGTCTGTTCAACAAAAGCCAATCATTAGATTGACTTCTGTCAAACGCTCTTGCTGGAAAACCAACATTTGATTAGCACTGATCAGTGTGTTCTGATGGGGGGGGGGGGGTGGAGTCCCTGCTGTCAGAATACAATAGTGCAGCAAGGAAGATCCCTGCCTCTACATTTCTTGGTTAAATGCAGGAATCGTTTTACAATATATTACATCATTACCCAAATCAAACCTTTAGGATGTGAGTCAAAAATCATTTGCAAGTAGTATTATATTTTTCTATCTTAGTTTGATTGTTAATAACAATCACGCTGACACTATGGTCATCTATAAAGCAGTGAATGTGACATTCACTAAGCATTTACAGGTGGTCAATCGTTTAAAACATTTGTTTCAAAAATATTCACCTGAAGTGGATATTTGTTGACTGTAACATTTACTGCTTTATAAATATTGCGCTATATATAGTATATGTTCCATATAAGTATCTATTACAGAAATGAATCAAGTTTTTCATGCTAAGCTGTCCTGAAATTTTCTACAGCAAATCTAGTAACATCAAACATAAATTAATGCTGATTTGACAGCTTGTATAACATCCTGTATAGCACCAGACATACCACCTGAGAGCTATATGTGAACAGTTTATTGACAGAATGGAATTCATTGTAAGAAAACATTAATTCCTAGAAGAAAAGAAAAAAGAAGAAGTAGGAAAGGAAATAGAAGACAGAATAATAGAACAAATAAGGTAACAGAGTTTGCGTTCTATGGATATAAAAATCTAGAAAATCTGTAATGGTATTTGGTCAGTTATCATTAAAAAATTATTAAAAATCAAATATGTAATCATAAGTCAGGTATTAAGGTAAAAAATATATGAAAATATTAAAAGATCTTATAAAAACATGTTTTATTTGAAGTGGTGAAACTTATTTAAGGATTATTATAACGATTCTCATTATTTACAACTTTTGCTTCATCATTTTGTTACAATATGCTTCACTATTTTAAAGCTGAACATCGGGACATTAACCGTTGTCACGCACTCACACCCACACCCAATCTCTAACAGTCATATTAAAAAAAGAAAAGGCAGAAAATGTCAGTTTATAGTTAGCAAAAAAAAGCACATGGACAGGGTAATACACAGAACAACACAGGAATTCACCAGCACACTTTACAGCTAGTCAACATACAAACCTTAATTAAACTGTTTAAATATTTAAGTTACCATGTTTGTGCCACTGTAGGTGGGCGTTAATGCCTGCAAGGCTGCAGGACTTCTCTCTTATGTGACCGCTATGATTGGCTCTCACAGTGGTCACATGATTGGCAGCCCATTCCATTGGCTTCTGATCAGAGATCATAAATGATTGGTCAGTGTGCTGGAAGACCACAAAGAGCACACTTTCAGCACACAACCTCGGGCCGCAGGAGACACATACAGGTGCAATTCAAAAAGTGAATTTCATATATTTTATATAGATGCATTATACACAGAGAGATATATTTCATGCATTTTTTTTATTGTATTTTTATTGAAAGTTTATAGGAATACAGATAAAGCAAGTTATACATATTAAAGTCAGAGAAATCAAACATAAAAAGAAATGACAAAGAAATAAAAAGAAAAAAAATACGTTGATCATAATACAGGCAAAACTACTGAAAAGGCTATAGCCAATGACATTTGAGTGTTATCTGGGTGTACACTGGGGACATAGACCTAGGAGGTGTTAAGTAGTGGGCTGCTATTTGTAACTAGGTCAACAAGGAGAAAGGGAGGATGGGTGATGACAGGGTGACATGGAACTGTATGTGGGGTACTGGAGAGATTCAGGGAGGAGAACCATACCCAAAATGATCCCACACATCCCAGATCCTGTTAAACCTGTCAACAGCATCCTCTACCATATTTGTCATATACCCCATTCTACGTATGTCAGTAATAGCTTGTAGAAACTGAGCTTGATTTGGGGGGGAGGGAGATAGCCAACACAATAGAATGACTCTCTTTGCAGCTATTAAAATATAGGAAGCCAATCTATTCGTGGTCTTTCCCACATCCGGAAATAGGAGGTCTAGGAGGAGATATAACGGATCCAGCAAAATGGGGGACTCAAAAATTTGCTGTAGCAGAGACATCACCATGGACCAGAAAGGAACAAACAGTTCACACTGCCAGAAGATATGGTAGTGAGTTCCTCTAGTTTTACCACATCTCCAACAGAGGGGGGAGAGGGAGGGGTCAAAATGATGTAATACTTCAGGGGTCCTATACCAAAAAAATAACACTTTAAATGCTGTCTCTCTGCGCCAAACATCTGGATATTTTGGAAATTGAGGTCCATATTTTGGCCCACTGTTGGAGGGAGATTGGTTGTTGTATAAGTTGAATCCATTTGCCCATGTAGGAGTGGAAGTCTACAGAGAGTGGAAGGGTCTCCTGAAGCAAATGGTATAAAGCAGATAATAGTCATGTTTGGTGAGGTCCCTGGGAACAGGTGAGTTCAAAAGTTGTTGGTTTGGAAAGTGTAAGGAATGGGGAGAGAGTTGGGAAGTAGTGGGTTATTTGGAGATAGGAATATGACATATGTTTCAGGATCTGATATTTAGATTGGAAGTCTACAAAAGGGCGAAATGTACGTGTGACCGGGTGTACAAAGTGGCGAAGTTGAAACAGACCGGCCTGTGCCCAAGGGAACATTCGGGGGGGGGGGATAGGCTGTCGGGAATTAAGGGATAAGTATTAGCACCATGTTCTCAGTGAAAACAACATAGGGCCCAAACAGAGGCTATGGAGTTTGGGATCTGAAAATAATGCAGGCGATCATACAAGAGAGCAGAGATGAGCCGGAAACAGAGAACCTATTTGGCGGCCTTAAATTGGACCAGGCCACCACTGCATGAAGGTAGAAGTCCAGGTAGTATATGTAAACGTCCGGGCTCCTAGTCCTCCATGGCTTCTGGGGGAAAATATCACTGAGCTTGCCACTCTATGTGCCCCATCCTTCCAAACAAAGTTAAGAAACCATTGTTTAATCAATTTTAATTGGGCCATAGGAATAGGGATAGGCAAGGTTTCAAAAAAATACAATAGTTTTAGCATAACTGACACTTTCAACACATTAATCCTACCTATCCAGGATATTGGGAGGGGATTCCATCGAGACAGCATGGCCTTAAATAGGGGGATATAATTGGCTGAATATACGAATGAGTACAATGGTTTGATTTGTACACCCAGGTACTTGAGAGATGAGGTGCACCAGCGATAGGGGTAAGAGTTTTGGAGCGATAGAAGGTTTGCAGGTGGTATATGTAGTGGTAGGGCTTCTGTTTTAGATGCATTCATTTTGTATCCAGATAGAAAGCTAAACTGGGATAGGAGAGCATGCAGGGATGGGAGGGATATATGTAGGTTGGTAAGAGTCAGAAGTACATTGTCTGCAAATAGAGATAGTTTATATTCTTTGTGACGCATGGGGACCCCTCGGATGTCAGGATGGGATCTTATAGCCTCTGCTAGGGGTTATTCAACATAGGATGAAAAGAAGTGGGGAGAGAGGGTAACCCTGTCTAGTGCCATTAGACATTGGAAAGGATCGGGATGAGAAAGAAGCCATTTGGACCTTGGATGAGGAGTTGGAGTAGAGGGTTTTTAGGGCTGAGATGAAGGGACCGTGGAAACCAAATTTAGTAAGGGTAGCAAACATGTAGGGCCAACTTAATCTATCAAATGCCTTTTGGGCGTCGAGGCTGAGGATCAAAGCAGGTCTACGTACTTTATTCAACATATCAATTAGGTCAATAGTGTGCCTGGTATTGTCACCCGCATGTCTAGTGGGGACAGAGCCCACTTGGTCTCGATCGATCAGTTTTGTCAAAAATTGGGAAAGGCGGTTAGCCAAAATTTTTGTGAATAGCTTATATTGTGAGTTTAAAAGTGCTATCAGCATGGAGCTATCTGGAAGCAACGGATCTTTGTCTGGTTTAGGTATAACTGTGATATAAGAATGTAAGAACTGCTGATTGGAGGATGAAGAAGAGAGTTAAATAAGGATACTAGATGAGTTGATAGAATTGGGAGAAATGTCTTGTAGTAGGAGTATGGGAGGCCATCTGGACCAGGGGATTTGTGGGTTGGTAGGCTCTTGAAAGTATTGGCATTCAGTGCATGCACATCCGACCTGGTTAGTTTAGTCAACTTCAAGTCTGACACAAACACCTCGAAAGCCTCCTGGTCAAACGGGGAGTGTAGGTTGGGAGTAAGACAGTTGTAGAGTTTATCCTAAAACTCACCAAAGACCTGAGTCATAGTCTGTGGGCAGTGACTGGGGGTACCATCCGGTCATTTGATGTGATCCGGGAAGGAGAGAGAAGGCCTAGGATTGAGCCTGGAGACCAGCATTCCATGTGGCTAATTAGAAAATTCTTAAAATTTTTGTTTTGCCCATAAGAGGGATTTATCTATGGCTGACATGTCTAGAGATTTTATTTGATTGTGCAGCAAGGTTACTGTCCGCAGTCCAACCACCGAGGGAAAGCAGAGCAGGGAACGTTCAGCAGCTAGCAGTTTGGTTAGTAAAGAGTATTTTAAGAGGGCTGCATCCTTTCTTTGTGAGCTTACAGAGATACACTGCCCCCTGAAGAATGCATTGTGAGCCTCCCATAAGGTGAATGGACTGGATACAAAACCCATATTTAGCTGGAAGTATTCAGTTAGCACTTGGGAGAGTTTATCTTTGGTTTCAGGATGTTTTAGCAGAGATTCATTGAGTCTCCAGTGGCACTTCCTGGGAAATGCAGCTGAGAGGCAAAGATCCAGGGTCAGGGGTGTGTGATCTGACCAGGTGATGGGGCCCAGGTCGGATGACACTGTATGAGGTAAAAGGGGGGCTGTCACGAGGATATAGTCCAATCTAGAGAACATCTTATTGGGGGGAGAGTAAAATAAATATTGTTTACCAGTGGGGTGTTTGATCCTCCATGCGTCAAACACATGGTTGCTTTGAGTCAATTTATGAAAGGAGGTGGCCAATGATTGTGTTGCAAGGGGTAGTGTAGAATGGAACAAAGATTTCCAATCTCGAGTGGGAGAGAGGACAACATTAAAATCTCCCCCAATCACCATAAAAGGCTGAGAAAAGCATTGCAGCCATTCAAATGCATCAGTAAGGAATTTAACCTGACCCATATTTGGAGCATATACATTCATTAGTGTTATAGAATTAGACAAATAGGTACCTTGCAGTATTATATAACAACTGCGGGGATCGAAATAGGTGGACTTGATCTGGAGAGGACAGGACGTCTGATCAGCACTACAACCCCAGCCTTTTCAGATGAGTCAGACGCCATATGAGACACCAGGAAATACTTAGAAGCAAATTTCAGGGATCCCCCAGCACGGAAGTGAGTCTCCTGCACCAGGAACACATCCGTTCCAGAGGCCCTGAACGCCCTTAAAGCCACCCATCGTTTTTTGATGGAATTCAGACCTTTCACGTTATAAGACAGCAGTTTCAAAGCCATAGAATAGCCATGAAATTTAGCCAGTGAACCTTCAGTATAGTGGGCGATAGCCCATCAGTACAGGCACACATATTTAACCTTATAACAGATAGTAATCTATTATGCCACATAGAGTAAAAAAACTGATCAACGATAATGCAGGAAAAAAAAGAAAAAAAAAACAAGAATTTTTTTTTTTAAAAAGTCCAAAAAATGGACCAAAAGAAATATTGCAGCGTAGTAACAAGAAGGCCCACAAAACACAAAAAATGTTAACATCAGGTGTAGGCCTGAGAGGCATCCACGTCTCAGGAATCCTCGGCCACAGCCAGAGGACATGTGGGGAAGCAAAGC
The DNA here is from genome assembly GCA_037952925.1 of Lithobates clamitans. Classification (NCBI taxonomy): domain Eukaryota; kingdom Metazoa; phylum Chordata; class Amphibia; order Anura; family Ranidae; genus Lithobates; species Lithobates clamitans. The sequence continues at coordinate 5,017,732 of JBBGZY010000279.1, read as the reverse complement.
GGTCTCCAACAAGGGGAAAAATGTGACGTTCCACCACGGTGTTCTGCATCTAGCGTTATCAAACCTGGAACTCCTCGGAACTTTGGAGAAGTTAGCAAGTAGAAAAAAAACAAAACACAGCTCAAAAACAGTTCAAGGCACCTCCATGGGTGAAGAAAATAGAAGGCAAAACAGTCCCTTGAAGGGGCCAATGGGGGTTGGGTTCCCATGTGGGAAGAAAGAAGGGCAAAAAGGATGACTCCCAGTAGGTCAAGTAGGTAGCCTGGTACATTGAGAGCGCTGGGGTGTGCAGCAGGCCCTGGATCCCCTTCCTCTCACTGGTGTCCAAATCTTAGAAGGAATCGGTGGAGGCTGTGGGGTGGCAGGTGCGAACTAACATTCTTCTGCAGGCAATGGTGGGAGGCCTAGGCACTTGAGAAAGGCATCTCCTTCTTGCAGGTCTCGAAGGACATGTTGGACACCATCCTTAGTGACATTGAGGTGAAAGGGGAAGCCCCAAAAATAGGGGACCTTGAGTAGTTGAAGGTGAGAGGTGATGGCCTGTAGTACGTGGCATTTGGTCAAGGTGATTGGGGAGAGGTCACTGAATAGTTGAATTTTGTCTCCCTTGTATTCAATACTGGATCGATTGCGAGTGGCCAAAGTGAGCACCTCTTTGCTTTCATAGTAGTGGAACCTTAACACTATGTCATGTGGACTGGCCTCTTCAGGGGGTTTGGGGGACAAAGACCTATGGGCCCGAATTATTGTCAGCCACTTGTTCCTGGATGCCCCAGATTCTGAGGTTTTGACACTGTTCCCCAGGTCCTCTTGCTGGAGCTGTAGCTGGGATACAGAATTTTTAAGGAAGGCATTCTCCTCTTCTAGAGCCTGAACATAGTGCAAAGTTTCATCAAACTTAGTTTCCAAGGTTGCTGTGCACTCGCCCAGTAGGTCTATCTCATCCCCAAGTTCTCTGGAGATCTTCCAAATCTCCTGGGCAATGCCCCTGGTGAGCTGTTGGGCCAGAACCTGGAGTTTAAGATCCAGCATCTCAGGTGTTAATACAGGCTGAGGAGAAGGGGGGATATGTGGGGGGAGAGCCTGCTGAAAGCCATCCTCCGCCATCAGGGTACTGACGTAATCCTCCAGGTCTCCCTGTGAAATCAAGACTGGGGATTGGGGCCTAGTCAAATAGCGATCCATAGTGGAGGAGGGCTGCGGTGTTTGTGTGGCTCTTGCTGGTCCCCAATTTTTCCCATGTAGTGCTAGGAGGTCTGAGTCATGGTAGCTTACCTCCATTGCAATTGGTTGCTGTTGAAGCTGTGCAGGGGCTGCGGAACACAGAGCGGGACCAGAGCTCATGGATCACGCATCTGCCATCTTGCATCTTGAAGAGCTGCGCATGCGCCTTTCCATGCATTTCTTTTTTTTAATTTTGATGATTATGGCTTACAGCTGGTAAAAATCAAAAATTCAGTACCTCAGAAAATTTGAATATTACATAAGACCAATAAAAAAAGGATTTTTAATGCAGAGATGTTGGCTTACTGAAAAATATGTCTTGCTTTTGCTAATTTTCCTTGCTAATTTTCTGGCTTTCAGATACTGACCAGTAATAAGTATGTAGAGAAGGACTTCTGGCTTTCCTTGGGCTTTCCTGATCAGCACATTTGTTATGATTCAGTATTGAAGTCAGCTAGTCAGTGTGACAGCCATGAAACTAGCATCTTCTGCAACAATGGTGGCCTCCATGTTTCTCTCAGAAAAGTTTTTCTTCAGCACATCCATAAAGAACTACTGTGTGCTTAATTTATATTCTTTGTGTCTTGCTTGCTTCGGAGCTCGAAAACAATTGAAGCCCCATTAATTCTAATGAAGTGCTAGGAGGTTGAGGAAATCTGTAAAACAACCTGTTTAGGTTCAAGAAATGTAGGAATTTGCAGCAAAGTTTGATAATCCTTAAATGTACTGTGTATACATTTAAACTGGCATTCAGCAAACAGCTAAATACACAGATAAAATGCATACAGGGAATCTATTTCGCTTGCCAAAGGATTTTCTTTATTTGTTCAGTTCTGAGATTCACAGCTCTGCTACACAGTAGAGATCTGTTTGGACCTGATCTATCTGTGTTGTCATTCAGTAACAGATCTCCTCTCCATCTCCAGCCTGTGATAGAACAGTGAAAGCATGGTAAGCTGTATTCTCTTTCACTCTGCTTTCTCCTACTAGCAACATGCTATTTGCACTGCAGATCAACTGATTGACACTTTGTGTTATTTGTTCCTCCCCAAGTCTGAACTGCTGTACATGGTATTGCAAGACTTATACCAAGTCAAATTCAGGTACTTTCACTGCTTACATTAAATGACGTATTTATGAACACAAATCTGCTGTAATTTGTGTCTTTTCTAACTGCTTGGATTTCAACTTTAAGGTGGCTAATTCTCAATGTACCGTCAGTACTCACAGTGATCTTTCTGTAAGACGTAACCAACATACAGGTTATTCAATGAAGACAATGAAAAAACATTGGCGTTCTGCAGGCTATGCCCTTAATGCAATAATAAGAACTTACAAGTCTTGGAAATGTTTGTTATCAATCTGTACATGCCACTTACATGACCTGTAAGGACAATCCCATAGGCTCTGGACACCACCACTGGAAAAAAGAAAGACCTCTTGTACATGTAGATATAACAACCAATAGTAATAGCATAGATGTTAACCAATCCAACATACGTAGCTTAATTTCCCATTGTGTAATATCAGTGGCAGAACAATCACAGTCGCAGAAGTCACACTTGCGACTGGGCCCTGCAGTTCCACCACTGTTGGAGGGCCTGAGCAGTGTTGCCAGCCTCCCATTATCTCCATGACAATTTGAGAAAACACTGATTTCTTCCATCTATAGGACAAGAGAATCAGTCTATACATTTAGGGGGCAGTGGCTGCAGCTGAGCGGAGTGTCTCTGACACTCGTCTCACACAGCCTAGCAAGTTCACTCCCCCCTCCCAGCAATGGACAGGAGATGAGCATTGTATACAGCTGCCCCTCCTCCCTGTTCTCCCTGTGTCTGGCCGGCCCGCCTATCCTGATGTACAGCTGTGTGCAGGAGAGAGAGGGGAGATGTGCGCGGGAGATATGAAGAACACCAGTCACAGCTACACATTCCAAGCTGTGTGAATGATGCCTGAGCCACCAACTTCCAGCCTCGTCCCTCGAATAAGTGAGCACTGCATTATACTTTGACCACTGAACTGTCCCTTTCTCTCCCATATCTGTCTCCCTCCCCCGCTCTGTACATTGATTCCTTTTTTTTTTCTTGGACATTACACTGAAAAAAAATAAATATGATCCAATTCGCCCATCTACACATTCCAGGTTGTTCGGACATTGTGACCAATGGCCGAACAACCAGGGTTGCTGTCCCTGATATTGACAGCGCTGGTCTCTGTCTCCATGGCAGCGCATTGGGAGCCATTGCTGATTACTTTATGTGGTTGATGGGCGCATGCGCAAGAGGGCCAGAACAATTGGTTGTAGACAACTGAGCCTCCCTGCAGGACACTTAGCAGCAGTGGCACTGCATAGCATTCTCTGACATGCTCATCAGGATGCAATCCAGGTGATGCTCCCAGTCAGATCTAATATTAAATTTGATAGTGAGTTTATTGATCTGAGCCCACACCTTACTGGCATGGAGTCCACATGGCTGCAGAGCATATGGTTGATATATAGGTGATTGTACTCTTGATTCTTATAAATACTGTGTTTATTAGATCCGACTGGGAGCATCACCTGAATCACATCCCGATCGGCATGACAACAGAGAAGGCTATGCAGCAGTACTGCTTCTAGGTGGCTCAGCTGTCTACAACCAATAGTGCCAGCCCTCCCCCACATGCATCCATTAGCCCCATAATGTAACCAGCACTGGGTCCTAATAGACTGCTGCCACTGCCATGGAGACAGAGACACCAGACCAGCGCTATCAATAGCAGGGGCATGACAACAAGAGTAGGCTGGGGACACCCATGATGCCAGAATGCCAGGGCCCGGTCACAAGTGTGACCTTTGCAACCCTGGTAGTTCTGCTATTGCGTTAGACCCTTATATGGAGTTCCTCGGTGTGCTGGTGACATGTCTATTGTTTTCTGCCATCGTGCGGTGGGCCCAAGATTTTAGGAATGGGGCCCACTGTAGTATACATGAAAAGATCCCGCTGCAGGACCATAATAGAGGCAGAAAGGGCCCTGGGATCAGTGGGGAGGGCCATGGGACCAGAGAAAAGGGCCCAAGACCAATGAAATGAAGGGGGGCCAGGGGGGGCTCCAAGGTTTCTTGCACCGGGGCCCTGAAGGTTCTAGTTATGCCTCTGTGTAATATGCTAGCAGACATTTAATATTTCAGTCTCAATTTTCTCTTATCTGGAAAGAGTGTTCAAATGATTTTAAAACAGGAATACGTATTTTAGCATTAAATGTAGATATATAACATTTTCCATCTACTAACCAAATGACAATATCATTTAAGCTTGCTGTAAAAAGGAAGTAAAGTCGTAAAGATGGATATCACATCTGATTTCGTCTACATCAAGCCAGCTGTCTAACTCCTGTTGGCATACAAACTATTCTAAAAGTACATTGAAGTCAGATGTGAACTTTTGAAACGCTACCCAGGGATGATTAACATTATCCAGTGGATTAAATTAATATGCTATCTAAAGACATCTTCCAGCAAAATATGGCAGAGCATTTAGGCGGGCCTGCAGGATCCATAGAAGAGAGGTGAGCTAATAAGCTCTGAAAGATTCTCATTTGCAAAGGGAAAAACACACGCACTGGTGACAGATGGTTCAGAGTACTACTGGAGGCTTGGAAAGTATGAGGCTAAAACAGATGATTCCAAATGACACTTTAAATTCCCTATTACAACAGAATAAAGAGAAAACAATCATCTTGTTCTTAGCCTTTACTTCAGCTATTGTTTTGTTTATTCAGTTTTGCCTGCTAGATAATATGAAAAAATAAATAAATATATAAACCATAATGTATGTATATACTGTATATATATATATATATATATATATATATATATATATATATACATACATACAGTATATACAGCTTTTTTTTATTATCTGTATAGAATGGTTGGTAATATTAATGTAGCTAACAGTCAGCTAAAATGACATTTATGCTCTGATACAGTTTTAAGTGTAAACCAATTAGCATATGGTGTCGTGGAAAGCAGATAAACTACAGTGGTCCGAAAATAACATCCTGCTACATCATTTGCAAACCCTCTTACGTTAATACATGGAAGCTATATACATCATGTTCATTTTTGGGGATTTTCAAGTGTATGCCACAGTCCTTTGGCTTGATGCATTGAGGTTTGTCACTAATTTTCCTAATGAGGTCATTAAGGTAGCAGGCCCATATAGTTCTTGCTCCATGTCACATGGAAGTTTAGCTACAATATATGGTATGAACATTAGATTTGGTTCAGGCGGTGAGTTTAACCTGAACTCGGTTCGGGGGTTCACCAAAAGGGTAAATTAATTTATCCCATTTGGCCAGTTCATCTTACCAAACCCTTTTGCCACAATATGAAGCTTCCTGGCCTGCCCACTGGCTTATTTCACATAGTAAGCAAGCCACCAGATATCTTGCGTGACATTATTGATGAGATATGGTTTTGACCACATTTAGTCAATGACATCAGTCAGGTTATGTTCCAGCAGCACCTGTGCATAGTCAGTTGCTCTGGGAGTCCTGTGGGAGAGGCTGTCCCTGTTGGTGGGTCAAAAGGGGAACATTCATCATGGCTGACAACAGATTTACGTGGATCTAGATCACTAGACAACATGATTGACTATGGATTTACACAGTTTTTTGTCAATAGTGTCAGTGTGTTTATTCACATTGTACATTGTTTTTGTAAATCAGTATCAGGGGATACTATGCACCTTGGGATTTTTAAATGGGGTTTTCAAATTCCAGTAACTCCTCCCTGCAGACCCCACACTCACTGAGCTAAGGATTTGTGGATGAGACCACCTGTCCACATCAACGTAGGGACAAGGAGCCTTACCAGGATCCTTTCCTGGCAAGCTACTGCCCCAATGTTGAAGTCATTTGGCCTGGTATGGTTCAGGAGGGAATGCACCCGCTGTTCCTAGGTAGCTGTATGCTTGGATAAGAGTATGGTTTGCATTTTGGGCATACCCCACATCATTTGTTTCTTTTGTTTTTTGTATGGGGTCCCTCCAAAGTACATACCAGGCTCTTATTATGGATAAGAGTCTTGTAAAGATTTTGGATGGGACCCCACATTAATTTTTTCCTCTCATGCTGTCTCCCCTAAAAATCCCTACTAAACCCCTATCTTGGATAAGGGTCTGCTACTCATTTTTTTGGGGGATAACCCTACATGTTTTATTTTTTTTTATTCATTTTTTTTTCTGCAAGGCACATGTCCTTGTACTTTGCTTGAGGGGAGGGGAATGCATGCTCACTGTCACCTCCTTTTCTGGCCACCCAGGTTGCATGTTCAGATAAGGGGCTGGTTTGGTTTTTTAAAAGACTCATTCAAAAAGGGAAAAAAAATCCATACTAGACCTGTATCCTTAATAAATATCTGGTTTGACTTTGAGGGGATCCCCATATCCTTTTTTTCTGCTTATTTAGCCTGGGGTATACCCTGGCCTGTAACCATGTAGCCTCCCCTTCCTGAACCATACCATGCCACATGTTATAAACATTAGCAGGGACCCCTGGCAGGGCACCATGTCCCTATGTTGATGATGGCAAAATGCCCCATCCCGCCATCCCTGGGTTAGAAAATGAGTGGGTTTGTGGGCGGATATATTGAAATCAGGAAACCCTCATTGGAATAAAGTAGCCTTCAGATATCTCCGCCCCCACCCACGTGCATGAGTAAGGGGGGACTCTGTAAACAAACAGATATTGACAATGTATTTTAATAAATAAAACACAAGAGAAGAAAGAATAATATGGTTTAAATCCATTGTCAGTCAAGTCATCCAGTCATGACAACTTACCAACACAAACATGATGAACCACCGGGGCCTCGCTGGACTCTCACCACAAATGACAGCAACTCAGCTGGTCACTGAATGTCATTAAACCACTCAATGATGTTCAATTAAGTCACCTGAGATTCCTGGCTGCTTTATTCACAAACAGAAACAGGCAAGCGGCAATAGATTTTTTTTTTCTTTCTAAATGTCATTTTTGCTGTAGTAAATCCTACAGCTGCAACACTTCTTGTAAGCCATCACTCAAACAAGTTATTCCTATTTTTAATGTTTTAAAAGGGGTTGTAAAGGCATGTGTTTTTTCACCTTAATGCATCTTATGCATTAAGGTGAAAAAACACCTTGCAGTCACCGGTCCCCTAGCCCCCCCCATTTTACTTATCGGAGCCCCGAATTTCCGTTGGCGCGTCCCCACTGTCCCTCTCTCTATGGGTTCCTGGTTCTTGATTGGATAGATTGATGGCAGCACAGCCATTGGCTTCCAGAGGGGCTAAGAGATGGAAAATGACGAACAAGGAGGAGGAGTGCAGACCTTTTGTTGTCAAGTGGCATCATTCAAGAGGAAGAAAACCCTGGACCTGTTTCCTTTTTTTTACATATTAACATCCAACAATGTATTGATAAGCCTTACACTTTAAAAGGTGACAAAAACGAGTTTTGGAACTACCTTTCTTATCTTTTATAAAATTTTACTTTTTTCTGTTATCGGCCACACCATCTTTACTAATGATTGCTGGCTCAGGTGCGGATGTCATTTCCGCACCCTTCCTTTCCTTCATGTCAAAATCTCGCCCATGCGTGATCGCGTTTAAACCAAGCCTCTATCTAGAACAGCTGCTTCCTATGAACATCTCTGTGCTGCTAAACTTCACTCCCCCTGTGTGATGTCTTATGAATGAATGAATGAATGAATGAATGATTTATAAAGCGCTGCAAATGCGAACTGAATCGCCTCAAGGCGCTGGATGCATTCTCTGATGTCAGCTTCTCAGAAAAGGAAGGTCTTTAGTTTTTTTCTGAAGGCCTGGTGGTTTTCTTCCATGCGGATGTTGGTAGGAAGAGTGTTCCATAGTCGAGGTCCTTGGACTGCGAATCTTCGTTCTCCCTTTGCTTTGTAGCGGTATTTGGGAATGGTAAGGAGGTTTTGGTTAGCTGATCGAAGACTGCGATTCGGTGTGTAGTGTTTTATTTTCTCGCGGAGATATGGTGGGGCGTTTCCTTGTACGCATTTGTGGGTGAGGCAGAGGGTCTTGAATGTGATCCGTTTCTTCACAGTTAGCCAGTGTAGGCTCTTTAGGGAGGGGGAGATGGATTCCCAGGGTTTTTTTCCTGTTAACAGTCTTGCCGCCGTGTTTTGGATGAGTTGTAAGCGCGCAAGCTGATATTGGGGTAGTCCTACGTAGAGCGAATTTGCGTAGTCAAGTTGGGAGTTGATGATTGTTCCCACAACTGCCGCTTTGTCCTCTTCTGGGATGAAGGGGATGAGTCTACGTAGTTGGCGGAGGAGATGGTGGGATCCGCTCACCACTGAACCTATTTGTGCATCCATTGTCATTCCTGAGTCAAAAATGACTCCGAGACTCTTGGCTTTGGTGCTTGGGGAGATGGTCTGTCCAAGGATGGTGGGAGGTGTTCATGTAGTCTTTATTTTGGAATTTTTGTTAGCTTGTAGGAGAAGAAGTTCTGTTTTTGATCCGTTGAGTTTGAGGGAGCTAGGGGTCATCCAGTCGTCTATTAAGGAGAGGCATTTCTGTAATTGCTTATACAGTCACAAGGGGAAAAAACAGGAAGGAGAGGAGGAGGGCACAATATTGTGAGGCTTCCTCTGTGCTGTTCTCAATGGAAGAAAATAACCCGGCATGCTGAAGATAGTGAATGGCACACATAGCATGCCGTTAAAGAAGCTATGGACTGTGCATGCGCCGGTGACGTCACTACAGTTTGCAGGATGGATTATGAAGAAACTGAAAGAGTAAGTAACATTTCACAGGCAGCAATCAGCTGACAGTACTATGTAGCTTCTAATGAGCTAAAGTGAAATTGGTGAGTTTACAACCACTTTAAGATGATGCACTCACTAAGCTTTGTGACGCAGATTCATGTGTCTCGTTATGCATGTGGTACCCAAACTAAGGCTATTTTAACCATGGCTGATATTCTGCAGACAGAGGCTGCAGACCACAATGGTGCTGTCACAGGAACAGATACTGTATGTTAAAGAAGGCCCACACTGCAGAGCTCTGTGACCTGGCCTTTGCGATAATATTGACCAAAACCTGTGGAGCAACATCGCCCAGTGGTATAGGGTGGTTGCTCCCTTTAGTTCTTTGCAGGCTGCTCCTAGCCCTGGATGAATTACTGTCTCGCTGTTGTTCTGCCTCTCCCTCACTTTTCTCCTCTACAATTGGTGGCACCCACATACCGTTTGCTACCTCCCCACACTCCCCATACTGCTAAAGCCCACTTGACAGTAATCGGAAACTACTGAAACACTGCTGCCTATTACTGCTCTCTTGCACATGGAAATCATCCTCCTGCAACAAGTGAATAATCATGTGTTTAAATAATCTCACTGACTTCTCCATGCCAGTTTTCAGGACATTTACAGACAACTGGCTGCTCTGCATCTGGAAGGAGGAAGAAGATGAAGTATGTTTTAGCCACTTAACTACTTATTCTATATGTCCCAGTTAAAAAAGGCAGCTGTGCTTTGCCTCTAGCTGATGCAGCTTAGCCACCGTTTTGTCATGCAGAAACTTCTGACCCCCTTCAGGTCTTTTAAATGGGACCCCAAGCAAAAAAAAAAAAAGGATGAAGTCACTCCTAAAAATTCACAACAGACCCTTATCCAAGCATGCAGGGGTTCCCTGTAGTTGCCAGGTTCCATACTATCGCCCAGGAGACTCCGCCCTTTTGCTTTTATCAGCCGCCATCCACTAGACCTGTCATTCATTTTGGTTAGAGTGAAGTGACAGAACCAGGTGTGTGTGTAGGTTTTTTTCTTTCTTTTAGTTAGTCAGCAGGCATCATCATTGACATGGAACTGCATCACTGGATGTGAATGACAAAGTGTTTATCATGGAACTTTTTTATTAAATGACTTGTCAAAAACGATGTCTGCACTTCACATTTTTTTGTGAATGACTAGAGATGCTATTTCACATAGGGGAGCAGAATCTATGTTCCCTCCTATTGTTAAAGAGGGCTTCCAGTTTCCATAAAAGCCTCCCACCTGTGAACCCCCGCAAATCTGGCTGAGTGGTTGTTGAGAGCATGTGGTCTGTCATGCCAGGTTGCATGCTTAAATAAGAGTCTGGTTCTGGAGAGGGGAACCTCATGCTTTTTTTCTTGATTTTTTTTTAACCATTCCAGACACTTTTATGAATAGGGCTGGTGATGTCAGTGATTGTTAAGGACTCAATGATGCCTGCGCCTGTCAGCATTCTGAACAACCATTGACAGTGGAAAGCTGTCATGTATACTGTAATAACAGTAGTAATGTTGATATTATACTGGATGTTTGGCTTCCGCCAGATGGGTACATGTTCATTCGAACTCCCAAACAGTGAGGCTCGATTCACACAGGGGCAACGCGACTTTGACACGACTTTGCAACGCGACTTCAATGCTACTTTAACGTGACTTTGAGCGACTTATAACGCTACTTCAAGTCGCCCCCAGAATTTGCCTGTGGCCAATCAGAGCTCAGGAGGGAGGGAGGGAGGGAGGGGGAAGCATGTGTAGTGGTGACTTTTTTGTTACTACTTCCTGTGAAGTCGCTTTACTATAGATAGAGATCCGACTTGGAGGCGACTTCCATTGATTTCTATGAGTACAGGTCGCCTAGAAGTTGGATCGAAGTAGTACAGGAACCTTTTCTGAAGTCGGAGCGACTTCAGTAGTGTAAATTAAGACGCTCTCATTCACTGTAATGCAAATCTCTTCTTGGGGTGACTTGGGGCGACTTGAAGGCTTACAAGTCGGATCCCAAGTCATCCTAGTGTGAACCGACCCTGAAGGTTTGCTCCAAACTTGTGTTTGGATTAAACTTTAAGTTCATCCCCAGTTCAAAGGCTAGGAAGTGCATTACTGGTAGTTGCTCGCTGTGGTGGCAATATCAGATATTAGTTTGCTCTGTTTGGGTTGGGTTTGCCTTGAAACCATGCTTTACCATAACCTGAACCTCATTCCTAGTAACAACATTTGTTACAAAATGCAAGCATATGTTTATAACTATAGTTGTAGAACAGTAATATGTTTTGTCTGTTCTGTCTGTCTTATTTGTATTTTGTGCATACTTACAAATTTACTCTCATAGATGTCTCCCCACACATACCAAATGTTATATTCTATAACAGTTTTTTCTGCTAAAACCCTTATTTTTTTTCTCTTAAATGTAGACATTGGCATAGTAAGATTTGCATTACCCTGACAGATACATTTGTAACTATACAAAATTTGGCATTGTGTGATAGAAGAAGTAATGTTCTACTGTTGTTTGATGCAAGCAGGCAATTTTTTTTTATTATTGCAGTAGAGACATGCAATGTCTCTTCTGCTGTACAATACACTTACTTGCCTGTTTGCCATCTTGTAAACTGAGCTCAGTTTTCAGAGACTGGCCTGGTCTCTGTGTGCTGGAATGAAGGCCTCCTGCACATACGCAGTAGTGACGTCAATGAAGATGGGCAAAAACTGGCACACACGAGAACATGAGAACATGTTGGCGAGGAACAGGATTGTTGGAGGAAAGGTGAGTATAAAACCCCTTTAGTTCCACTTTAGATCCAAATACATTTTATTATTGCAAACAAAAGGGTCGGCTACCCAATCAATATACTGTATATATGTTCAACATAAAAAGCAATTTACTTATATGTAAACTGCAAAGATGCGGTCAAAAAACTTATAAGAAGCAGTTCCAAAGAACAAATATTTCTGTTAATCATCAGGTAAAGATTTTGAAAATCTGCTTAATTCAGTAACCTTAACCAAACTAAACTAACTAAAACATTTACTGTATATATATATATATGACAATGCTAGATGTATGCTTTGTACATAATCATAGCTACTTTTCGAATACTGCAAAAAAGGCAAAGTTTTGAAAAAAGATACCCAGATGATAACTAAAAATACAGTTAATAAAGGACCTTGATAGTCAAAAATTATTTTAACAATACATTTGCATTTTCACAGCTTATAAAATTTACCAATGTGCATTTCTTCCATGCTAGAACTGTACTGCTTCCTCTTTATTTAAAACTGATTAAAACACATTATCATCCTAACAGTGGAAACACATTTGTTGCAGGAGCAGAGTGTGTGCAGATTTGCAAAGAGCATGTGTCCGGGCCATTCTGGCACTATCGAGAGGCTTTTTAATCAAACTGACAACTGACAGAAAGAGAGTGATTCATGTCTTGCAGAGCAAGAGATGGTGATCAGCTAGACAGAGCAACTGTTTAGCTCAACATGGGCAACTCCATGGTCAGGAGGGTCTGGGCTCCAGAGGCAGCAGCATTGACTTTCACTGATTTGCACAAGCTCCCCTTTTGTGAGTGTGTTTTTAATCATCAATACATCTCATTCACAGTGTTTACTACACTATGAAGGTTTCGCTAGTTTTTTCCTTTTGTTTTCTTAGCCCAATGTTGAGTGGTATTGGTACTATAAGTAAAAATGTAACCATGCATGTGTATCCCTGAACCAACGTTTAGTTAAATCTGCTGTAATACCAGATGTAGATCAATGCTGAATTCTTGCCTTAACAGCCATATTATTGAAAGCAATGTACTTTAGGCTAACAAGCTGGTGTTATTTACAGTTTAGATGACAAAAGCTAGTAAGCTGTGAACATGTGATTGACTCACTAGTGATCACAAGGTTATAGTGCTAGAGGCACATATGTCACTTGGACTCTTCAGATCTTTACTTACTTAAAAGATTAAACCAACCAGGCAAAAACCCTCAGAGTAAAAAGATAATGCTTTGAGTAAAGCTGCAAGCTAAGCTGTCACTTTGTACATCAATGATATTGGTTGTTAAAAACAGATAACATAATTCAAATTCCAATGAGCATATAATAAACAGCGAAAGAGTCACATTAGGTACCCTCCCTCCAGCCAATAGAACATCTTAATATATTAACAAAATATAAAATGTTCTTTCCTTGTTTTTGTTTTTGTTTTATTTTAAAGGAAACCTATGCACTGCTTGATATTGGCTGACTTCAACTTTTTTGTGAATCAATGATCCAGAAACAGTGGATGCCTATTATGTGGCAATAACCCAACCTTTACACTTACCAACAATGTACAAATTGTATACATGAATAGATGTCCATTAATAGTTGGTATACTATCTATATTCAGTTCATGGTAGGCAGTGAATGGTGTTTCTTAAAGCATTTCACAAATGTCTACTGCTTCTTCAGAAACTAGGAAGGCTTGGAAAGAGTATTCTCTGGAAATTAAATATCATTACAGTGAATAGAACATCTATATATGTAGCATTTGTCAAGTCAAAACAATTGTATAGGCATGTACAATTGCATCATTACATAAATATATCCCAAATGTGGTATTTATGCAATAACTGCACAGTCATCATGTTGCCTACCATGAGCCACAGGGAAATAAAAGCAAATGGCTGACTGGGGTGTGAGCAAGATGGAATAAGCCCAGGAGTCACTAGGCTTGATTTACTAAAACTGGAGAGTGTAAAATCTGGTGCAGCTGTTCATGGTCAGCTTCTAACTTTAACTTCTTCAATTAAGCTTTGACAAAAAACTAGAATCTGATTGGTTTCTATGAGCTGCACCAGATTTTGTACTCTCCAGTTTTAGTAAATCATGCCCCACTGTATACATCAAATGAAAAACATATTTGTAGGCTTGTAAATCACTAGGTAGGGCTTCTACTGCAAATGCATTGAGATCAATGAAAAAGCAATAAATGACACTTGAAGTGGGAGGGAGAGGGTAAATAAAATGCCTATATACTTATAGATAATATACGAAAGTCACTCTCTGTTCCCTTACTTTTTAACCCTGGCCATAGGGGAGGGGGGGTGATCACCTCAAACATTAGGTGGCTGATGATGTTATCCAAGTGTAAGTAATAATAGTATTCCTCTGTGGCCCCATGGGAGGCATCACAATTGCTCTGCGGTCATTGAATGAATGTTTGGGATATGCTAATGTAAGGGTGTATATTGCAGATATATAAAACTGTTTTACCCTAATAATGCTACATATTACATAAGAGTGTGGTATAATTTCCAAAAAATACTTTGCTCACCACCTATAGGCTGAATACAGATAGTACTCCATCTATTTATTGGCCTCCATTCATGCAAACGATTTGTATAGAGCTAGTACAACATAAATGCTGGTCTTTCAAATTTTAAGGAAAATTTTTTTATTCAACTAGGATATTCAATTATAGTTGAACATCCATGGCATCACAAAAGTCCCAACTATCCGTAACACTATAAGATATATGCCTCATAAGATGTCACAGTTTGGACATGAAAACTCTGACGGGAATATCTTGTTCCTTCAAATCATATGAGATAAGAAAAAAATACTTGGTGAGCCCAGCATTCACAGATACCTCAAATTTAAATTTTTAAAGGACAACAACTTCTTAACGTTGTAAGTATATCATTTGGAAGGAGAATGCAACAGGAATAATGAAATCCCTCCTGGTGCAGACAATCCTATGGCTGGGAACTCTGTTGGGAGCATCTATCCTTTGGAAAACATATAGAGAAAAAAAGTGAGCCCAAAACCCACCCTTATCCTAAATATCCATTATTTTATTTATTTATTTATTTCAGGTACTTATATAGCGCCGTCAATTTACGCAGCGCTTTAAATATACATTTTACATTCACATCAGTCCCTACCCTCAAGGAGCTTACAATCTAAGGTCCCTAACTCACATTCATACATACTAGGGACAATTTAGACAGGATCCAATTAACCTACCAGCATGTCTTTGGAGTGTGGGAGGAAACTGGAGGAAACCCACGCAGACACAGGGAGAACATGTAAACTCCAGGCAGGTAGTGTCGTGGTTGGGATTCGAACCAGCGACCCTTCTTACTGCTAGGTGAGAGTGCTACCACTACACCACTGTGCCGCCCTACTTTATCAGATTGACCATTTTAAGGTCCCTAGAAACTATACGTATGACATCTGTACACAATATAAATGTTTCATATCCTGCTAGATATACATTAGTAAATGTAATAGGCCTTTGAAAATAATCATGCACCAACAATGAACAACCAGTACAAAAATTGGATTCCACCTAACACCAGTTTATAGCTCAGTCAGAACAATGGTAGATGAATTGCTAATTGGTTCCTATGGGTTTCTATAGTCTGAACATTGTTTGCACAGTGTTCATGAATTTTCAGCTATTCTATAAAATTATTTTGATAATTATCTAGTCTAATTTGGAAGGATAAATGAAAATCCTCAAGAACAATGCTTTCTATGTGGCTATTCTTGCTGGGGATATAATAAGGTCAATTAAGAGCTACTTTGTTAGAAGCTAAGACATTCATACCAATTATGTCCCCTGAAATCTTACTGTATTACACTAAACTTAAAAAGGAAAAATGTATTTAATTATACCCAAGTTGAATAAGCCCTATTTGACCATCCCACAGAAATATGATAGGGTTATATTGTTGGATGGTGAAGCTTTTTCCTTTTTATAATCACAGAAACATAGGTAAAAGGTGATTTAGATAGCCTGCTGTGGCACAAATTGTCAGGATCTGATTTAGAGACCTTGCTTTTGTCAAGAAAGACAGTTGGGCGTCTGCTCTAAAGAAGTACTGGGAATATTTTCATCAAAGCTTTGAATTGAAAAACAGTAGGGGGTAAATATCTGAGATGTTGCTAAGAAAGCCCGCTATATCTGCACAATTACCATTAACAGTGGATGGCAGTGGTTCAATGATGTAATTCAATCTGGTGTCCTACATTTTATCAGACAGTAATTCTGAACTGATATAAAGACTTCATAGCACACACCAGTCTTATTGATATGCATTGCCTAGGTTTTACATTTGTCAACATAAACTGCTGATCATTTTCCTGCTAGTTCCTTTAGTGTCTTTTCCTAAATAGATTTCATGGAGGCCAAAGACAATAAAATAGCTTCTTAAGCCATAGTGTTGATTTCCTTCATGTTTCCCTAACATTAACTGGATAGCTAATAAAAACAAAAACAGCAATCAGTAATTGTTCTGTCAACTTTGTTAGAATAAAATAAATGGCTGCATATTAGCATACTTAGATTGAAACAGGCAATTGTGCAATGGACAGAAGATGCATATACTAGAATGCATATTTGGGCTGGACATGGAATGATATGTTTAAATATTTTGTAATTATACCATTGTGGGTGCATTAAATAAAATCTCCCTCATATCATACTCTGCATATGAAAACCAAGCGTGACATCTACAGTATCTTGACCATGCCTTTGAATCTTGAATCTTCACACTCTTTTGGTGTACATCCTAATGCTAAAGCTCTATCCAGCCCCTTTCCCTGGAATCAACAGCATTCCCAATTAACCCTTCTGTTGCTGCAGAATTATAGTGATATTTTCCTATTTGAATGTACGTGCAGGAAAGTTTGTCTTAAGGGATAACGGGTACAGTCTAAAAATGGTGCACAGCAGCTCATTTCTAAAACATTATGGTATGCAAATGCCATAATTTGATTGTGTAAGTTCAATAATAGGAGTTGTGGCAATACAAGAAATGGGATTCAAATAATCAAATTAATTGAATTATTAAATCTGGTTTTGACAGATAAAGTAACAAAAGAGTACAGCCATCAACCTTTGGTTTCTTTCACTCAAAATACAAACATTAAAATGTTTCTTAACCCAAGTACAAAATGTTATATAATGTAATTCACCAGCTCTTACATGTGGTGACTGCATTTGTTTCCCTTTTTTTCAAACTCTCTTCTCTTAATTTTAACTTGGTGATTCTGCCTGTAACACTTTTCCTGTTCGAGGGTGTAAACATATACACTGCACTACATCTGTGGTGGAGCAATTTTGTCATCCTAAGCCTCTCTCCTGATTTAGACAACAAACACTTTCTCCAGTCTTCTTGTATCTTTTGCAAAGAGGGAAATTGCTTTGTCGTCAAATGAAGATAGCTGAGCAAGCTGATAACATTGTTTGTGATCCCAGTACAGACCACAGGAAATTGCAAGGACAGGATTTCTATTAGGAGCAATGGGTATTTTCTGTACTTGCAGAAAATGTCTAAAAAAGAAAATGAATGCAGCTGCAATGTCTAAGTTATTGGATTTAGATATCCTATTTAAAGGATATCCTTTAAAGTACATGGCACCTGTAAAATATTCAAACCTATATAGTAATTCATACATTTTTCCTATTCCATCAGCTAGTATTACAATACATCACTCATTAAAAAAAACACTCAATAGATGTATGTTAAATGATATACAAGTCTGCTAATTGCATGCAGCTGTTAATGTCTTTAATAGAATGTAATCACATGAGATGCAAATGATAAGTATGGTAATGGTAGACATAAAGTGCCAGCTTCCACTGAAATTAATTAGACCACCAATCCTATGTGCTCTGTATCAGAATCACTACAAGTTAGGGCAATGTCACACTGATAATTTGACATTCAGTATTTTGAATAGATTATTTGTACATGTCTCTTTCCTGCAGAGCAGCATCTATTCAGCATTAAGATGAATGGAGATCAATCTCCTCTATCACAAGTGCACCAGTAATACATATTAACTTTAGAGTT
Source organism: Lithobates clamitans (assembly GCA_037952925.1). Classification (NCBI taxonomy): domain Eukaryota; kingdom Metazoa; phylum Chordata; class Amphibia; order Anura; family Ranidae; genus Lithobates; species Lithobates clamitans. The sequence continues at coordinate 4,999,853 of JBBGZY010000279.1, read as the reverse complement.
GATCACTTTCTTAATGCTTGTGTGACAGGAGAGAATAGTCTCCATTCATTGGTGTGCTGATGCAGCCCTTTTATGTATCAACTCAATGATGTCATCCAAAGAAATGTTCAAGTACAGTACTAAAATTAAACATGCACAAGTAAACAGGAAGTCAAGGAGTTAGAGTTGGATTACTTCTATCTCCACAGAGCACCTTCCAAGTCCTTCCTAACCCTCCCTCTCTTCTTTCAATGCATACTGTATTCATTTGTTTTCTCCAATTTCTCTGAGGATTGCAATTATTTGCCTCCTGGACGAGTATAGTGCTTTTTTATGACTTCCCAACCTGGCTACCCTACTTTCTCTCCTCTGAAATACCCACTATCATTCTTAATGACTTTAACACCCCTGTTAATGTTAACATCCTGGCTACAGCTTAACTTCTCAACTCAGCCTCAACTTTTGACCTAACACAATGGACATTCACTTACACTCACTCTGATGGTAATAATCTTAACCTTGTATTCTCCCATCTCTGCATGCCTGACAACCTCACCAACTCCCCATTTCTCTGATCACAACCTCATCAGTTTCACAGTATCCTTGTCTTCAACCACCTATCCCTCCAAGCAGCAAACAATTACTTGTAGCAACCTTTGCCACTTTAACCCCTCTCTTCTCTATTCTGCTACTAACCACCTCTATGACAAAATCTAATTAGATATAAGTAAATGTGGTGCTCACTCAATGAGCAAAAACATCAAGGAAAGAACTACAATAAATAATGTGCAAAACACAAAATACAAAAGTAACAGTGCATCAAATAATGTGAACTTCACGCACCAAAAAGTATTAAAGTGACAATGCAATAGGTCAAAAGTGCTCAATCAAAAAAAGTTAATAAATAAAGTGCTTGTGTGAAGAGAGATCAATGAATCCAGGTCATAAACAATTTCACCATCTGAAGTGTGCTTTTGGTTTGCCCCAGCCTCTCACCTCAAGCGAAGACCCTTACAGGTCTAGTTGGGCTTGTGTGTAATACGTGTCTCCAGGATCCAGACAAGGAATCCTATTCCTGGGACCTCCAATCAGACTGGACAGGATTTCCATGAATGCCAATGAAATCTTTAGACAGGTCCTCACTTCCCTCAATATAACGCTCACATGTAATACAAAGTAATCTTCATGGTGTAGTAGTCAAAAAGTTTGTTTATTTAAAAAAGGCAGTAGACTTACAGTTTAAAATCAGGACAAATGGCTTCACATATAGTTCTTCTAACTCTCGGCTATGGCCAGAAGTGACATCACCTGGCTCCTTCCAACGCGTTGCTTCACTGATCACGTGACTTCATCAAGGGTATGGAGTCAGGTGAACAATGTTAGACTTTTATACACAGCCCCGCTGTCATAGCAACATCAACGGGCAATTCAAATATGTCCTATATATTTAATAATCTTATCCAATTTCCCTATAATAGAAAACATTCCAATATGCTAACATCCAAAAAGGAAAAAAGATCTAAAACAAATTATATAAATATAACTTTCTTTTCCTGTAAACCAGAATAATGAATACCCAGCGCTATCTATTGGTTGGTGGTAGAATTGCCATATAAACAATTGGAATATTCAAAGCGTGTAATGACATCTAGTGGACAAAATGGTTAATAGCAACTCTTCCATTAAATGATACATAAGAACCACACAACACCATCTATTTGTTAAAGCTGGTAATCATCAATAAATTACTAAAAGGTAATGGTATATAGTGACATCTAGTGGAAAAATATGATATGGTAAAATCTTTTTTTTTAAATGTTTAAAAATTGCATAACAAGCAATTAGGATTGAATTTCACATTATGTCCTAAAGGTGTTAAAGTGAGTAATTAATGGATCCACTGTGTTTCGGACTGACTGAGCTTGATTATTTTGTTATCACCCCTCCAATGTGGTTTGTATTTCTCTATACCACATACTAACAATAAGGAAGGATCTTTATTGTGAATTTGAGCATAATGCCTAGATAAGCTGTGTTTCACAAAGCTATTTTTTGTATTTTGTGTATGCTCTCTCAATCTCTTCCGTAATGGTCTTTTGGTTCTTTCCACATACTGAATGTGGCAAGGACATTCTAAAAGATAGACTACCCCCTCAGTATTTTTCTTTTTTTCAAAAAGAAAAAAAAATGGATTCAAATCTGTAGTAACAGGAAAAGAGTACGAAATTGAAGATTTTATATCATGCAAGACTGAGGGTATTGGGTGTAATCCTAGACTCTGAAGTCTGTAGACTTCACCTCTGTAACATCTCTAAAATTCTCTTAATTCACCCCTTTTTAAATAATGATACCACCAATCTACTCATTCTCGCCTTGACTATTCCAACTCCCTTCTCATAGCCCCAGTCTCAAGTCTTTTGCAGACTCTAACAAGTTTTCTTCTAAGATTGCCTGGTATTTGGCTCCATCCATATTCCCATCAACTCTGGCCAGCTTCCCTGTCCCTGCTGAAGAAACGCATCCCCACAACATGATGCTGCCACCACCATGTTTCACAATGGGAATGGTGTGTTTAGGGTGATGTGCAGTGGTAATTTTTTCGCCACACATAGCATTTTGCTTTTAAGCCAAAAAGTTAAATTTTGATCTCATCTGACCAGAAAACCTTCTTCCACATGTTTGCTGTGTCCCCCACATGGCTTATCGCAAACTACAAATGGGACTTCTTATGGCTTTCTTTCACCAATGGCTTTCCTCTTGCCACTCTTCTATAAAGGCCAGATTTGTGGAGTGCACGACTAATAGTTGCCTGTGGACAGATTCTCCCACTTGAGCTGTGGATCTCTGCAGCCCCTCCAGAGTTACCATGAACCTCTTGGCTGCTTCTCTGATTAATGCTCTCCTTGCCCGGCCTGTCAGTTTAGGTGGACGCCCATGTCTTGGTAGGTTTGCAGTTGTACTATACTCTTTCCATTTTCGGATGATGGATTGAACAGTGCTCTGTGAGATGTTCAGAGCTTGGGATATTTTTATAACCTAACCCTGATTAAAACTTCTCCACAACTTTATCTCTGACTTTTCTGGTGTGTTCTCTGGCCTTTATGATGCTGTTTGTTCACTAAGGTTCTCTAACAAACTGAGGACTTCACAGAACAGCTGTATTTATACTGAGATTAAATTACACACAGGTGGACTCTATTTACTAATTAGGTGACTTCTGAAGACAATTGGTTCGAGATTTTAGTTAGGGTTATCAGAGTAAAGGGAGCTGAATACAAATGTATACTATACTTTTCATATGTTTATTTGTAAAAAAAACTTTGAAAACAATTTATCATTTTCCTTCCACTTCACAATTATGTGCCACATTGTGTTAGTCTATCACATAAAATCCCATGAAATATATTTACATTTTTTTTTGTAACATGACAAAATATGGAAAATTTCAAGGAGTGCGAATACTTTTACAAGGCACTCTACATGAAATAAATTTTTTTTTATAATTTTTCTTTGACATGCACCTTAAGCAATGAACAATGTATTCTAGCTAAGCTAAAGTGTTTTTATGACAGAAAGGAACATTATCTCCCACATTCGAAACATTATATGTAGGCTTTGTTTGGGTGTCCTTACTAACCATACATACTCTGCTCTACATACTTTAGTCATGACTGAGTGGAACATCCCAGTACAAATTCCAACTCCTCTGTGTTTTGGCAGCATTGTGAAGTCTGTCATTCATACCAAAAGCCCTTTGTATAAGTGTTGTAGGAATGTAATGTATATGCTTTTCTTACATTTATTTACAGAGCAATTACAATGAAGAAAAAAGAATCAGTTTTTAAAGTTTTAATAGTTTTATAAAAGTAAAATATCTTGAAACACAAACAGTTGTTTAAGGAATAAGATAATGTAGTCCTCAAACACTGTAATTGTGCTTAAAGTGACTCTCTTGGAAAATTAAATTTAAACTTAAACTGGAAAATTAAACACTTATTGGAATACCAATTTCCTGGTTTACAGCTCACTCAGTGGATCATCCCACCAACCTCCATGTCATTCTGTGTCCAGCAGTAATGTGCAGGTCAGTTGAAAAAACTACTGAGTGCAGGGATGGAGATGGAAGATCCTGAAGCGTAAATTTCTCAACAGAGCTGTGAGATAGATTTATCTTCTTTTACAGGGAGAGTTTTTTGTCCAATTGAGGTTTTATGACAGATTCACTTTAAGCGATATAACCCAACCTAATTTAGCCTAATCTGAGTTCTTGGATTTATTTATTTTTTTACAGATTTCACAGCTGAACGTGATAGGTGACTTACAGTACTAGATTTGTTACAAAAAAGTGTTGCAGCTTTGCTTGGTGATTATTTAAAGGCCCTGAGCAGATAGGCTGCATTTTATGAATAAGGTGTCACTATATATACTGAAGTGTGATTATAAGGAATATCATATTGATAAAAATAATAATTTAGTCCAAGAAACAAATGATTGACGTGGTTTTTTTTGTTTCTTAAGAACATTTTGCAATCTGGATTTGTTCTATTTGCCACTGTCCTGAGCATTGCTAGTGATGGGCACATGTGGGGTGCCCCAGATCCTGCCACTGCAACCACCCATGACATAGCTGAGGGAAGCATATTAGAACTGCCCCTTAATCTTGCAGTTTCTAAAGTTTGGTGAGTTCATAGAGGGGAGGAGGTTAATGATAATTTTAGCTTGAAATGTGTGCATTGATGTGGTTTTTGCTGTGAGTATGCACATTTTTCTGGTGGTAAACATTTTGCTTGGGGTGGGGTTTGAGCTGAGAGATATTTTTTGTTTGTCAGGGAAGGCTGTAGATAGTGGAAGGAGTTTTTTTTTTCTGGGGTGGGGGGGAATTGAGCTTTGGAGGTTAAAAAATTTGGCATAGGGTGGTATAAGGGAGCTGTTTTAGCAACCCCTAGAGCTTCTGGGTGATCCAGCCAGCACTGAATTTTACTCTAATGTTGTCTTCCTCAGGCTTCCCAATGTATAACTACAATGGCAGCTCTCCTGTTACCTGTACATGATTTATATATGCTTTATGTTAGGATCAATGACAGTAGGGGGTGGCTCTGCACTATGTACTATGTACATTGCATACCCTAATTCCTGTAATCTGTACACTGCATGCTGGACTGCATGTTATGCACTCCTGTTTCATGCACCCTGTGCATTACATAGAGTATACAATGCACCCTGTGCATTGTATACTCTATGCTTTGTATACTACTGTGTGTTATATACTCATGAACCCTGTAGTCTGCATATAAAATACTTTAGACTCTTGCCCTCTGTGCACTGCTTATGCCTGACCCCTGCACCTTATTTATTATTTACTCATGACTGCTGCACTCTGTGTTACATACTTATGACCCCTTGTACTCTGACCTGTATTCTGTGTGTTACATACTATTGACTAAGACCCTCTGCTCCATGCTTTTCCAGCAGCTGCTCTTCTGGATTATATGCTTAAAACTGGGCTTGAAGCATTTAGGGTTGCCATAAGGGTATGATTTGGCCAGTGGCAGCCTGTCCATATTATGGAAAACAGGGGCACCAGCCCCCCTAATCCATGCTGGATGCATGGATTTCAATGTTTTTTTTTTTAAGAACATGATTAGAGCCTGAGGCTATAATGGGCTTAAAAAAAGGGTGGGCTCGGGGCACAGAGCACTGCGCCTTGAGCCCACCCGGTTGTGTGACAATAGTTAATATTTGCTATTGTCTTCCTGATTCTTCTCCCGGCCAATTAGGAAGTGGGTCCCGAGACCCAATTGGCCAGGGACTGTTCAGCCGGGAGGAGAATCAACACTCCCAGAGTGAGGAGTAGCTGGCACAAGAAACAGCAGCCCTACCCCGTCCTTGTCATATGCCTCCTAAGGTAAAGAGGCCCCTGATGGCCATCTTCCCTTCCATCTCTCGCAGGGGGGTTGGCGTTGGTGTGCCGCCCCCCCGAAAAAAAAAATATTGAGCACCAACCACCAATGGATTTGGTGAATATACCACAGGTTTGGCTTCCAACAAGGCTTTTTTTCCTGATGTGTGACTTGCAATTTGATGTCTAGCGATCTGATAATTGGTGGGGTAATGACTAAGAAGAAATGGATAATACAAAGCTCTACAGAATACATAAAGTAGGAGCTAGAAAGTCCTTGTACTGTAGATACTGCAGGTAAAGCAGGCCATCAGTAGAACAGTGAGCAGTACAGTGAGAACATCACCAAAGCTTGCTCAAAATTTCATGAGAGTAACAATCCTCAGAGAACAGAGTGTAGAGGGACATGCCTAAGGTGATGTCATATTGCAGATATGCTACTATGGGACTACAGGAATAGCAGTGCTTAGCCACAATCATACATCAAGTAGTTATTTTTTAAAAAGGGTAGAGTTTTTAGGGCACTACCTAGCCACTATTAACTTTTCTAGATGTTCTCTGTAAGATAGTTAATCTTTACTTTTTGATTATGGGTACACTTTGAACTCTGGACTTGCCATGTCTTTCTGTTACTCCATATTGGAAAAACCCCTGCAACATAAAAAAATTTATAATTACCTTTTATTCATGTTTTTTGGTCTGATCGGGTCATGTCATAAGTCCACTTCACCCTCTTCTTACTCCAGGGTTAGACAGGTCCCTAATACTGCAGCAAGAGTCACTGTGTAATGACTAAGGCCCCTTTTGTGCACAGCTTGTTTCATCAGTTCAGTCACATTTTTTCAAAGAAAAAACTGATGAAGTTTGCATCAGTTTTTCATCAGTTTGTCTTCCATTTTTCATCCATTTTTACATACGTTTCTTTACATCCACCAGCTAGAGTCCTTAACCACTTGAGTCCCAGAGGCATTTTTTTTATGCAAAAACAGACTGTCCATTTCCATCTGTTTTTCATCTAATCTGTTTTTAACAGAAGAAAAATAGGGCTTTGATCTGTTCCAAAAAATGGATGTTGATGGCAACAGATGTATCATGTAGATCAGTGGTTCTCAACGTGGGGGTCGGGACCCCCTCGGGGGTCAAATGATGATTTGCCAGGGGTCCCTGAATCCTGGGCGGATCCTGAAGCCCGCACTGCTCTCCAAGCCTTTTTGCGGCCGCCCAGCAGGGCTGTCCCTGGAGCCTGTGACTGCCCAGTTGGGCTGTTCTTGGAGCGTGTGACCGCCCACTCAGCCTCTTCGCAGCCGCCCATTCAGTTCACGGCATGGCTGGGGGGCAGAGACCAGCAGTCAGCTGACTGGTGAAGAATGTGAAGTGGGAGGGGCTGGAGGAGACCCTATCTCCTGATTTCGGCATAGGTGTCACTGCCACGAGGCACCACAAAGTCAGAGACACAGTGAGTAACACTACCTGTGATTATAGTTGCCATTAAAAGTCTCCACTACAGTTCTCAGAGGACCTTGCTAAAGAGCACCTAAGTTGGCTGATCAGAACTTCCCCCAGCACTGCCACTGATCCCATTCCCCCCATCCCCCCACCAAGGAGTAAGAGAAGGAATAAAAATAGAGAATACATGTAAGGGAGAGGAAAAGAGGGGGAGGAACAAAGAAAAAGGGAGAGAAAGAATAAGAGAATACAAGAAAAACAGCTAAAGAGAGGTATGGGGAAAAAAAGAAGAAATTAGGATGGAGAGAGATACATGGGAAAGAAAGGAGAACAAAGAGAAATAGTGGTACATCCTAAAATGTACCATAAAGGGTTTTAATACAGTACGAGTGGAAGGGACTCAGGGACCGCTAAATGTCCATGGGTTAGGGGCGCAAATTACTTGTTTTGCCTTGGGTGCTGACAACCCATGCTACGAAAATAATTTTACTGTTAGGGGTCCCCACAACTTGGGAAATTTTATGAAGGGGTCACGGCACTAGCAGGTTGAGAAACACTGATGTAGATGATCAACCATTTACATCCGTTTTTCCATAGAGATGCATTGACATCTGTTTTTCATCCGTCAACTGAGGGAGGAAAAATGGACAAATGAAAGGGGAATTATGCCCTGTACACAATCCAAAAATCAGACGACAGATCATCCTACTTTTTTTGAAAGCAATATTTTTTACCTGATTTTCTGATCAGATGTATGGGCCTTTAGGGGATGAAATCTTGATGCTCTGGTGCTGTGGATGAAATAAAGTAGGTTGAAAGTGCAGCGCCCAGGGGGTGAGTGAGCAAAGCTGCTTTTTTTATATTTCGAAGGAGCTGGAAGCTGCATTACAGTGGTTATAAAGGTAAAAAGGAGTTTTATCTTAATGTATTCTCAACATTAAGGAGAAAAACTGTCAAATGCCCCCCCAAACACTGCAGCAGTTTTTCTCTTCTTCTCTCTCTTCCCATTGGCACCTGCTACTGTCAGCCAAAAATTGTGGGGAGGCAGCAGAGGGATGGGGCCGAGTCACGCTATGTGTGTCTATAGATGCACACAGCCTGGCTTGGGATTGAACCTGCTCATCTGCATCCATAGAAATCAGTTTGCTATGGGGGCAGATGAAGAAGAGGAGGAGCCGACAGCACTGGTAGGGGATCCAAGGAGGAGATTTAGCACCGCTTTATCCAAAACCATTGCACAAATCAGGTAAGTATGACATGTTTGTTTTAACCACTTGATATCCGCGCTATAGCCGAATGACAGCTACAGCGCGCATCAGCTTCCAAGTTTGATTGGCAAAGCTTAACTGAACAAGCTGAAGTTAGGAGATGATTGGCTACCATGTACAGCTGCACCAGATTCTGAGTGCTCCAGTTTTAGTAAAATCCCCCCATAATGTCTCGGAGTAGAGATTCCTATGGTGTCATAAACATTATTTGGTTTTATCAATATGTATATAATCCTAATATGTAAAGAAACTTAATTAAAAGGAAAGAAAAAATTCCACATACTGTTTTAGAATGATGTGGCAAGAATAACATACAAATAATACAAGCACTAAAAGGATTTCTCAAACCAAAAAACTCTGCAGACCAGTATGTGAATTTGCTGCTTTCTACCAAATGCATTGAATTACACAAATTTGATTAAATGCTTTAAATTATACTTGTCAAGAGCTTAACATTCATGTACCCTTGAGGAATATAATAATATTCAACATTATTCAGTTTCTTTCTCCTCTGTTCTTAGTAAATGAGCTTAGATTATAAGTACAAGCCATAAATAGTTTCTTCCCACACTAAGTGATCTCAAAGTCTATGGGTAATAGCATAAACAAGGATGTATAATCAGTGTTTTGCCATATTGTGGGATAATGCAATAATCATATTTATTGCTAACACATGTCAAAGTAAATTGTTATAAAAGAATTCTCTCATTGTCTATGCCACAGAAGACATCTGGTGTATATTTGTTTTGTGTAAGTTAATAAGGCTCTGGGCCTGCCTAAATAAGTAAAGCAATTTTCTGAATAATTTTTCCAATGTACAGTCCAAAACGTCCACATGGTTGATATTTACCAAGAAGATATGTTTCAAGACATCTCAGACATCTAGACATCTTAAAGTAAAGCTATGCCCATGCTATGCTACGCTTAATTACTTTCAAACAATATAGAAATTATGCTACCATTGTTTTTATTTTCTTTGGATAGACTGACTATACTAGTAGTAAACATCCTAGTCTGACAAGCAGTAAACAGACTTTGAGTTTCCTTTACAAGTGCTTGGCAAAGATGGCTATTGAACCAATTGTGCTCTGAACAATTGAGTTACTCATGTTATGTGGATGAACTTAAGAAAAAGGTCTAAAATGTGGTTCCATTTTATCATGTTTATACCAACCACTGACCAAAAGAGTAATGCCCTGTACACACGACCAGTTTTCCCGTCGGAATAAACTCTGAAGGTTCTTCCAACGGAGTTCTGACGGAATTCCGCGGAAACTGTCTTGCGTACACACGATCACACCAAAGTCCGACCGTCAAGAACGCGATGACATACAACATGACGGGACTAGAAAAAGGAAGTTCAATAGCCAGTAGCCAATAGCTTCCATCTTGTACTTGCTTCAGAGCATGTGTCGTTTTTGGTATGTCGGAACAGCATACAGACGAGCGGTTTTCCCGATAGGAATTGGTTCTGTCAGAAATATTTAGAACATGTTCTCTTTCTAGGTCCGTCAGAATTTTCGACATAGAAAGTCTGATGAGGCATACACACGATCGGAATATACGATGAAAAGCTCCCGTCTGACTTTTTCTGTCGTACATTCCACTCGTGTGTACGGGGCATAAGTGAGATTAGGGTCATATGGCCATTCACAAAAACACATACTTTTTCTTACTAATAATAATTTTTCTAGTACATACAGTAAGCCCACGTGCTCCCCCATCATCCTTATTGCTGGTATACTGTTCTGTTGTATGAGATCTTATATAGCTCCCATTTTTTTTTTTAATTCATTATTTTTTATTTTTATTTTTAAAAATAACTCTTTATTTCGATGTATACAAACAACTTCCTAATTATTTACTACCTTCTTTGGTATTTTTAATACAAATTGTCCTCTTCCCCCTTTTAATTACTTAAGGCTTCTTTGCAGATCAGCTATTATTGTCTATTGTGGTTTATTTTTTGTCTAATTATATGTTTCCTGTGGACAGGTATATTCACCTTTTAGTTGTATGTTTCTGATGTTTCATACCATTACTATTTACCATCTCCTATTCACTTCCTCTTTTCCTTTCATGCCCCGCCCATGTTTCAGCCCACATCCTGTTTAGATAGTATAAGCCATATGTGTGTACACTTGTAGTCATAGGTTGAAAAAGGAACCAATCAGACATTTCGAAAGGTGTCCCCTACTGATGACTATTTTCGGTTTGCGGACCATGCTGGTTCTTGTCTCTCATTGCTGACGTCACTTCCGGGATCTCCGTCCATCACAAGCCTGTTTAATGCTAACCGCTCACCAGCTTACAGGGATTTCCATGGTCCCGGATCCTCCACTGCAGTTTATGACAAAGCTCTGATAACCTCTATATGTCAAGGACCTTCATGCCTGCCGGACCACCTGCATTACCCATGATTAGGGATGAGCCGAACACCCCCCTGTTCGGTTCGCACTCGAACACGCGAACACCGTTAAAGTCTATGGGACACGAACATGAATAATCAAAAGTGCTAATTTTAAAGGCTAATATGCAAGTTATTGTCATAAAAAGTGTTTGGGGACCCGGGTCCTGCCCCAGGGGACATGGATCAATGCAAAAAAAAGTTTTAAAAACGGACGTTTTTTCAGGAGCAGTGATTTTAATAATGCTTAAAGTCAAACAATAAAAGTGTAATATCCCTTTAAATTTAGTACCTGGGGGGTGTCTATAGTATGCCTGTAAAGGGGCGCATGTTTCCTGTGTTTAGAACAGTCTGACAGCAAAATGACATTTCGAAGGAAAAAACATTTAAAACTACCCGCGGCTATTGCATTGACAATACACATTTCATTGATAAAAACGGCATGGGAATTCCCCACAGGGAAACCCCGAACCAAAATTAAAAAAAAGAAAATGATGTGGGAGTCCCCCTAAATTCCATACAAGGCCCTTTAGGTCTGGTATGGATATTAAGGGGAACCCCGGCCAAAATTAAAAAAAAAAAAACGGCGTGGGGTTCCCCCAAAGATCCATACCAGACCCTTATCCGAGCACGCAACCTGGCAGGCCGCAGGGAAAAGAGGGGGGGACGAGAGTGCGGCCCCCCCTCCTGAACCATACCAGGCCACATGCCCTCAACATTGGGAGGGTGCTTTGGGGTAGCCCCCCAAAACACCTTGTCCCCATGTTGATGAGGACAAGGGCCTCATCCCCACAACCCTGGCCGGTGGTTGTGGGGGTCTGCGGGAAGGGGGCTTATCGGAATCTGGAAGCCCCCTTTAACAAGGGGACCCCCAGATCCCGGCCCCCCCTGTGTGAAATGGTAAGGGGGTACTTACCCCTACCATTTCACTAAAAAACTGTCAAAAATGTTAAAAATGACAAGAGACAGTTTTTGACAATTCCTTTATTTAAATGCTTCTTCCTTCATCTTCATCTTCTTCTGGTTCTTCTGGCTCTTCTGGTTCTTCCTCCGGCGTTCTCGTCCAGCATCTCCTCCGCGGCGTCTTCTATCTTCTTCTCCTCGGGCCGCTCTGCACCCATGGCATGAGGGGAGGCTCCCGCTCTTCTCTTCTTCTTCATCCTCTTCTCTTCTTCCTTCTTCTCTTCTTCATTTTCTTCTCCGGGCCGCTCCACATCCATGCTGTCATGGAGGGAGGCTCCCGCTGTATGACGGCGTCTCTTCGTCTGACGGCTCTTAAATAACGGGGGGCCACCCAGTGACCCCTCCCCCCTCTGACGCACGGTGACTTGACGGGACTTCCCTGTGACGTCACGGGGAATGCCACATTGAAGTCCCGTCATGTCCCGTGCGTCAGAGGGGGGCGGGGTCACCGGGTGTCCCCGCCCCCGTTATTTAAGAGCCGTCAGACGAAGAGACGCCGTCACACAGCGGGAGCCTCCCTTCATGACAGCATGGGTGCGGAGCGGCCCGGAGAAGAAAATGAAGAGGAGAAGAAGGAAGAAGAGAAGAGGATGAAGAAGAAGATGAAGAGAAGAGCGGGAGCCTCCCCTCATGCCATGGGTGCGGAGCGGCCCGAGGAGAAGAAGATAGAAGACGCCGCGGAGGAGATGCTGGACGAGAACGCCGGAGGAAGAACCAGAAGAGCCAGAAGAACCAGAAGAAGATGAAGGAAGAAAGAAGAAAGAAGAAGCATTTAAATAAAGGAATTGTCAAAAACTGTCTCTTGTCATTTTTAACATTTTTGACAGTTTTTTTAGTGAAATGGTAGGGGTAAGTACCCCCTTACCATTTCACACAGGGGGGGGCCGGGGTCTGGGGGTCCCCTTGTTAAAGGGGGCTTCCAGATTCCGATAAGCCCCCCGCCCGCAGACCCCCACAACCACCGGCCAGGGTTGTGGGGATGAGGCCCTTGTCCTCATCAACATGGGGACAAGGTGTTTTGGGGGGCTACCCCAAAGCACCCTCCCAATGTTGAGGGCATGTGGCCTGGTACGGTTCAGGAGGGGGGGGCCGCACTCTCGTCCCCCCCTCTTTTCCTGCGGCTTGCCAGGTTGCGTGCTCGGATAAGGGTCTGGTATGGATTTTTGGGGGGACCCCACGCCGTTTTTTTTTTTTTTTGGCGCGGGGTTCCCCTTAAAATCCATACCAGACCTGAAGGGTCTGGTATGGAATTTAGGGGGAACCCCACTTCATTTTTTTTTTAAATTTTGGCCGGGGTTCCCCTTAATATCCATACCAGACCTGAAGGGCCTGGTATGGAATTTAGGGGGACCCCCACATCTTTTTTTTTTTCAATTTTGGTTCGGGGTTGCCCTGTGGGGAATTCCCATGCCGTTTTTTATCAATGAACTTCTATGTGTATTGTCGGCAATGCAATAGCCGCGGGTAGTTTTAAATGGCTTTTTTTCCTTCGAAATGTCATTTTGCTGTCAGACTGTTCTAAACACAGGAAACATGCGCCCCTTTACAGGCATACTATAGACACCCCCCAGATACTAAATTTAAAGGGATATTACACTTTTATTGTTTGACTTTAAGCATTATTAAAATCACTGCTCCTGAAAAAACGGCCGTTTTTAAAACTTTTTTTTGCATTGATCCATGTCCCCTGGGGCAGGACCCAGGTCCCCAAACACTTTTTATGACAATAACTTGCATATTAGCCTTTAAAATTAGCACTTTTGATTTCTCCCATAGACTTTTAAAGGGTGTTCTGCGGCATTCGAATGCCGCGAACACCCCAAATTGTTCGCTGTTCGGCGAACTTGCGAACAGCCAATGTTCGAGTCGAACATGAGTTCGACTCGAACTCGAAGCTCATCCCTACCCATGATTATATGCTTTTACAATCGCCAGATCTTGTAAGTGTTTTTAATTTTTTCTGGGGAAAATAAATAGCTTTTAATCCTGCACTTAGAGGCACCTCTCTTTTTTGTCTGCAAAAACACATACTGCCTAGGATAAGGAAGAAGTCAAGTGATTGGAGCATGGGATTGGTGTGAACACACAACAAATATGAACTTAGAAAAAACAAACACAAGAGGACGCCTCCATCTAGTTGTAGCAATTTATTTAAAAAAAGCATAAACGACAATAAAAATGCACTCACTAGATAAGAGTAGATCAAGGCTTATCATAGACCCATATAGACCTCCATACTATTACCGTGAGGCTGCAGAGCTCAGCAGATATGTGGCTAGTTGAAAAAGAGTTGTTGATGGGAGTGCAGCTGTCACGCTTTAGGCTGGGACATAAGCATCAGCAGCTTCCAGATTTGGCAAGATGGCTGCGGATCCAAACAGCACCTCTCTTGGCTGAGTGATGACAGGAAGTGGAGAGGATGTGGGCCAAAAAATCTGCTTCAACTAGCCACATGCCTGCTGAGCTCTGCAGCCTCACGGTGATCCTATGGAGGTCTACAATATATGGGTCTATGACCAGCCTTGATCTACTTTAATCTAGTGAGTACATTTTTATTGTCTTTTATGCTTTTTTAAATAAATCGCTACATCTAGATGGAGGCACCCTCTTGTGTTTTTTTTTATATGTACGTTAGGATCTCAAGAACTAATTTGAGAGGCACTGCATTCATTTTACCTGGTGCTCCCTACCACCCCCTGGCCCTCTAATGTGCCCTGTTTAATGACGGTTGAGTTCCAGCCAGCGCAATAACTTATTATTTTTCTTTGGTAACAAATATGAACTTACATAGTTCAGTTTCTATCACAGAAGATCTCCATGATGACATCAAATGGTGACATTACTGGGTATTTCCTAGTGAAGTATAATAGCACTAGAGACTGAATACAAAAATTATTTTACAGTAATTTCACTAATAGTAAAATATTAACAAAACAACATTGCATTGAATTTGCTTTCAGAGCCCCAGTTAGTGTATTTAAAGCAAAAAATAAATAAGTAAATAAAAAAATATCTCTTACAAGACTTAAAATACATAAACAATTATTAAAATGTCCCTCTGGCAGTAAAAATAACTAGTCAATAGTGTTTATACCCTTGTATGGCCTAGGCAGCAAGGCAGCATTCATACAGTTCTGAGATGTCAATATAATATATAGAGTTGTGTGTGGCAAAGCCAACACCCATGCCAGTGCTCTCATATTTCCGCCTTGCTGGCACTGCAGGAATTTAAACCATATGACAGGAATTTTTTAATGCCCCTTTTATAACATATAGGTCAATTACCTAAAGAATAGCTTTTCTCTTCCTAACCATCATATTACATAATCACAATGCTCTTCCCCAATCCTCCCTGTTCCACACAGAAGTTCTTAAATGCTGAGACAGTAACCACATCAGTTCACAAGAGAAAATAATACATATTTTACAGGGAGCAACCTTTCTTCCAAAAAGAAACATTCATAGTGTTCTATTACAATGGGGCATCACCACATTCTTAACGTTTTCTTTTTGACAAAGTACTAGTAATGTTGTACCCACTGGTAACACATTTTTTCATTAGAGGAGCAGTTTACTGTAGGAGGTGTGTGTGTGTGGGGGGGGGTTCACGGAAGAGGTCTAAGGGTGTCCCCAGGCAGTACATGGGTAACAAGCAGTATCACATTTCCATAATAAAGTGTTTGCTTGTGAGTTAGATTACTTTTTGTGCTTGTTGGATGTATAATACCATCAATATACTGTATATAGCAACAAGAAAGTAATAATGTCCACAAAATGCAGCTTCCTGTGATGATGTACTCAAGATGCTGCACTGCTTTTAAATTCAGAGTTTGGTTGCCACTCTCCTGTATGTATGCTTTACCTGTCTACATTACAGTCAAATGAAAAAATGTATCAACGAGATAGCTACCACTCACTGCTGCCACTGTTGATTCACAAGCCTCCAGCTTGCCACTCTGCACCTGGCCATGCCAGGTCCTTCCCAAATCTGGTTGGCTATACAAACTGATTTTTTTCACGCTATGAGCCCATTATTCTGCCCTTGTTCTCACCTTTGCATCCACCATACTGGATAACAACAAGTGAAAAATAGATTATGAACCAGACAAGGCATGATTATAATGCTATTTGACTGTCTCTGTGTTCTGCCTGTAATTACACTACAGGGCATTTTTAATGTTTTAGTTCCTTAATAAGTTCTCGGTTTGAAAATAGAACATATTTATAATGTTTAGAAGTGGTGAAAATATTGAGACTCTCCAGGAGTTGGGACTTTTTCCAAGTTACCAACCTCAGTTCGGTATCATGGAAAAGAGTAACAGATGGCATTTCTTATGTTCACCAAGCTTCTGAAATAGGAATGTATGAAAATGACACTGATTACTCTTGCATACACACACAGCCTGCTCTGTTTCGCTACTTTGAATTTTGTGAACATAATGTTGGTTTAAAGATTCATGTAATTGCATGTTATGCTCATCATGAAATAAGAGATAATTAATATCTGATATGAATGTAATATAAACGCTATAATGGATTACTCCTGTGTGAACACACATCAGTTATCAAAAAGATAGAAAAACGATACAATAATTTATTCTGCAGCAAAGTGCACATTTACATTGAGCATGAAGTCACAGCTGTTGGTGAAGTTGGTATGAATTAGGCTTGAGACAGCCATACAAGAGTGCTGTAGATGAGATGGAATGTGGAGGTTATTTCAGAAAATAGGCAAGTATTTGTATTACCATTTAAATACATGTATTACCAATAAAGATTAACTTGGTTTACAATACCACCCAATAAAATTTCCAAGATTTGTCTTCAATAAGCTAAAATCTGTATTTTTGCTAGTGTTTACTTTATAATATACCATAATTGCTGTTTTGCCACATTACTAAAAAAAAATGATAGTGGGTTTTTTATCTTTTTTTTTTTTATCCAAACCAAAAAGTGCTGAGCTCTCCATGCTTGCCAGCTGAATAGACTGTTAATTTGAGGTAGTTTATTGTTATTGTTTTTACCCGGAAGTGATACATTTTAGTTTAGGCATTGTTGATGTATAGTCTTAAAATATGTCTCGTCATTATAGTTTTAGACTTTTGGAGTTTGGAAATACATAAAGTGTATGGTTTGTTTAATTGCCTTGTGTTCAAGATAGCGTGTCTCCCTATGCTAAAGTGCAGCTTGCTAAAATTTTTGCCTCTGCTTACAGCTTGAGGCTCCTTTCACACTGGGGCGGGGGCGGCGTCGGCAGTAAAGTGCCGCTATTTTTAGTGGCGCTTTATTGTTGCATTTGTGGAGGTATTCACTTTTAACCTCCGCTAGCAGCCAAAAAAGGGTTAAAACCACCCGCAAAGCGCTGCTGTAGCAGCGCTTTGCCGGCGGTATAGCCACGCTGCCCCATTAATTTCAATGGGCAGGAGCAGTAGAGGAGAGGTGTACACACCGCTCCTTCACCGCTCCAGAGATGCTGCTAGCAGGACCTTTTTTAGCGTCCTGCCAGCGCACCGCTCAAGTGTGAAAGCCCAAGGGCTTTCACTCTGGAGACACAGGAGCGGCTCTTTCAGGGTGCTTTGCAGGCGCTATTTTTAGCACTGTAGCATCTGCAAAGCGCCCCAGTGTGAAAGGGGTCTAAAGGATAACAGTGCATTAGACAAGTACACACCAGAAATACTAGACTTGCTATCAATAACTCCAGTACCTGCTGCCTCTTTAATGTTTTCATTGCACTGAATGGCCAGTTCAGTGTTTACAGCCTCCAGCATTTCAAATCCAATATTACCTGCTGATAAAAAGGGGGGAAAGATTTTGTCATCAGTTTGGGGTCGCAAAGTTGCTTAGTGATTATATTATCTGTCTTGTAGCACTGAAATCCTTAGTTCAACAAAACTATCTGAATGGAGCTTGCAAGTTCTCCCTGTGCTTGCGTGGGTTTCCTTTAGGTACACTGGTTTCCTTTCACACTCCAAGGACACACTAGTATGTACATGTATGTATGCATGTGAGATAGGGACCATAGATTGCAAGCTCTAACAAGCAGGGCCTTCTGATTTCTTCTGTATTGTATTGTAACTGTACTGTCTGCACTCAGGTTGTAAAGTGCTGTGTTACATATATGTCTATTAAAAAAAAGACAAAATGGCCCAGCCCAGACTTTGCAGGTTGAGGACGTTGTCCAGTGCTAGTAATAGCATGAGCTATTACCCAGCAAAAAGACATTGGGGGTTATTTACGAAAGGCAAATCCACTTTGCACTGCAAGTGCACTTGAAAGTGCAGTCGCTGTAAATCTGAGGGGTAGATCTGAAAGGAGGGGAAGCTTTGCTGATTTTATCATCCAATAATGTGCAAGCTAAAATGCTGTTTTTTATTTTCCTTGCATGTCCACCTCGGATTTACAGCGACTGCACTTCCAAGTGCACTTGTAGTGCAAAGTGGATTTGCCTTTCGTAAATAACCCCCATTGTGTCAGGTATTGAAGTTATTGTTAGCGAAGCATGCCAGAGCTGTCTGACACTAAGGGGCCGGTCTATTTATTAAAAAAAAAAATAGGACATTAGCACAGCTAATCCTAATAATCCTCTTCATGTATCTAATATAGGTTTATTTAATGGCCACAGGAAATCAGGAATTAAGGAAAATACAGTATTATGGCCACTACATAGGAGATAATAATCATAGGAAATAAACATATTAGACACATTACAGGGATTTTTTTTTTCTGGTGGCTGTACAATGCTGAGACATTCAAACAGCAATTTTTTAAATATTGTAGTTTTTTTCCCCCTAACACACAGTTACTTTTAGGCTGTCAATTAGTTCTTAGCAATAGCAAACATGCATCCTCACAAAAGTCATGTTTTCTATACCAAACTGTGTATGAAAGGGGTTTTGAAGACACTTCTTTCTATTGATACTTACAAATTAGTGTCTTCTAACTCAAGTTTACAGCACACATTCATGTGTGAGCAACACAACCATTTACAAAGTTTTTCTTAGTCTAAATTAGTATATTAACATTTTAGGAGTTTAAGAGTTGAAGCATAAAATGACAAACAAATATATTAAATAAAGTGTATTTTTAGCAAACATAGCACACATATGCTTATAAAAAGGTGCACGCAAATTATGTGTGTATGTATCATTACATTTAAATAATATTCTAGGTGTACAGTAGGTTTAAAAACTAAAACTTGAAAAATGTTTTTGTTTATTATTGTCTTACACCATGCTCAAATCAGTATGTGGGAACACAAGCTTACCTGCCGAGAATAGACACTGGAACTTTCAGACTTAAGATGAAAAAGGTTCAGTGAGATGAAAGGTTACTTACATGGAACAAGACGTGTAGCACAATAAAACACTTCAATGAGACATGAAGGAACATTGCTTTTACATTTGTTATCCGAATACTTAGGAATTCCACATTTTCAACACAGCACATACAACAATATATCAGTCGGTTCCTATCTATAACGAGGCAGAACGTGACATTTTCACCTTACACATCCTGATTATCTTGAACTGTTCTGACACAATACAAATGCAATATCATCAGTCACTCTTAGTATGTTGCTAAAAGTTGCACTTACAAAGTAGCCAGTTCCCAGGCTGGAGGCAGCTGAGCTCTGCAATAAAAAAACAGAACAGAAAAATAAAGTGGAAAATTAGTGTTGTGTTTTTAACACGTTCCAATCTGCACAGCTCATTACCAGCACTTTCCATATTATTTCATCACCATATCACAGCACCGACATGTTGGTCCTTGTCAGTCGCTACTGGAACAAGGAAAACGTTGCTTAATTCCCCTTCCCTCACATCCCCTCCTTCTTTAAATCTCTTAGCGGTTTGGGGATGGCAACGTGTTATGTACTGAATTCCAGGCTTCTGCTGTGGCTGTAATTGCCAATTTATTTGACAGGCAGCTGGGTAATGATGGCATTTCGCCCTGCACTGAGACTAAGCAGACACTCATCAAACTGCCTCCCTGACTTGCTGACATTCACTGCCCTGATCCCAAGTTACTGTGTATTGTGGCCACAAAGTGGCAAGAGGGAGAAAAGAACAGACTAACTTCAAACAGGCAAATCCTACAGGGCTTGGATGACTTTTTCAGTGTGTGACCTGCTTGCCAATTGATTCCCGGAGGTCAGAGGAAAATGAGGCATGTTGTAAACATAATTAGTAGTCTGAGATGTGAAGAACGTGTAGGCACAGCCAGGAAACTAAAACATCAGGCAGCCGCACACTCTAAAATTACCAAACTTTGAGCTACCTCATCATCTGCAATAAGATCACAATATTTTTCTATGGCAAATTTATAATCAAAAGAGACAGTCTTTAATATAATGAAATACATGCCTTTTTTATTGTTTTACTATATTCATGATTTTGCGAATTGTTTAACAGTGAATCACATAAGTACACATATTATCAACTCGGGCAATTCATATTCTTGCAATGCAAAATGCATGAACAGAGGTTACCTTCACTGAAACCTCACATTAACAAATCCAAAGATTTAGTCAGGTAAATTTATATGCAAATCTCAACCTCTCCCATTAATGGTGAGCTTATACCCCACCACCTCCTGGCACTACTATGAGCCATTTAATATGGTAGGTGGCATCATTGACCAATTTAAATCTCTGAAGGTAGCAGGGAAAATTTTGACTTTCACATGAAGAGTCAGCAGCCCATAATGCGTAATTTGCAATAAAGGCAATCTCTGCTAAATTATTTTATTATATGCTCAATCTGAACTTCACAGATTTGAGGTTTTATTTATGCTGAATAACAGAGTTCTTTAGTTTAAATGACAATAGTCAATTAAATGAAACATTAGTGAACAATTTTCAGAGTGGTCTATTGCCATTTATTTGTCCAAGATACTGATATTAGGCTCTATGTGACAGGACCAGAGAACTGCATTTGTTTTAACAGTACAGAGTACTTCGTGAGCATACAAAATACTGTACTAAAGTGCATTCCAAACAACAACACAGCCATGAATCCCTCAAATTAAAATCTGATTTCTGTTTCTGTGTTTACAATTTTGAAATCTTTGTGAATAAAATTGGTTATGTGGCCTGAGGGAAATTCATCTGGAGAATAATTCATGCCAACCGACTGTTGTCTAAGTGCAGAAAGGCTTATAGAAATCAGTGAAAAAAGCCAAAGCCAAAGTGCTGTAACCCAAAGCAACCAATGGATTGCTCTTTACTTAAAGCAAATCCACACAATAAGATATCTGATTAAATCTGCTTGCCTAGTATAGGTTACTGCACTGTTTACTTTGCCTTACTGAATACACTTGATATCGAGAACATAATGCATACATTTCGATGACAATACACATATAAAACAAAACAACTCTTTAAAATTGATTGTCATGGAAAAGATTCATCCTGCCCTAGGCTGTAGAAAGAGAATTCACGTGCAGCCAGTATGAGTTATTGTACATCATTATTCTTGGAATCATTCTAAAATAAGGTTGTTTTTTTCTCACCTATTTGGTGCAAGATTTAGCTGGTTAAGTGTATCATTTAATTATTTTTTCTATTTTCATGTCAAAAGAGCTGCCATGTGTGTCAAGGAGGTCCAGAAAACCTCTCTCCCAGTGACCTCAAGAAAAAAATAAAATGCCCACCTTTGGAATCATATTGGATCTACCAAACCTTATTTTACTTTACATATACTGCTGTCTCATACTCTGCATTAGTGATGGACAATTGTGCTTAAAGATGTTGTAATGTAAGTGAATAGCATTAATGCCAAACAAAAATGATGCTGCTAAATACCTTAATTCAGAGCATCGCTGTGTGGTCACTGGACTTCCCGCCGCTCCCCTCCCCCGATCTAAGGACTACAGCGGGAGGGGCTGAGATTCCCCTCAGATGTCAGCCAGGAGGTCACGTGACTGCTGTGCCTTCGTGCTGGAACCGAGGGCTCTCGTGCAAATGGGCAAGAGTGACGTAATCGCTGCTCCAGCCAATCACATAGCCGGAGCTTGCGAACCCAGAAGACAGACAGGGGGAACATGTCAGCCCTCTCAGCGGTGACTTTACAGCGCTGGAGGGGTTCATTCCAAGGTGAGTATTTCATAATGTGCTAGTATGCAATGCATACAAGCACATTATGTCACTGCCTTGCAGGTTTATTTTTTTGAAAATCTGCTTTAAGTACCACAGAAATAGGTTTAATTCAAATTAATTTACGTTTGTATCTATGATTGGCTAAATAAAACAGATTTGTATAGGTCTAAGGAATTAAAATCACGTGGGTTTTCCATTCATATGAATAGCTTTTACAAACAATGGCAGGAAGAAATAAAATTCCTTGTTGCATAGAAATGTAAATATATATTACCAGGGAGAAATAGGTGGCACAAGGGCTTTGTTATACATATTTGTCCTGACTTTTGTTTATGCTGGTCTGAGTGAAAGAGGGAACAGTGGGTATCATTTCAATTTCTGATGTCAACATCAAATTACTTATTTAATTTCATGCCTGGCGAAGCATCGTATAGCTACATGCAGAATCATTTCACTTCATTTGTTATGCTGTGTTTTCTCGGCGATTGGCTTGCCTTCCAACTGACAGCTTTAATTATGACAGAAATTTGATTGCACTGTTGAGGAATTAACATAAAGCATTTAAACATTTAAGGACCCAGACTTAAAAAAAAAAAAAAATAGGCTTCGAAAGCCCATCAGCTTCCCTAAATATAAGCAGCCTGTCATCTTTATACAGCAATTATACAGATGAAGCCCAGCTAGATGTGAACACAACACAACTGAACGTCAGCACTGCAGAGCACTGATTGTGCTCTACAGACTCATCCTTGCCTCTGTCTTAGTGATGTTGAAATGTTTTGTCATCAAGCAAAACACAATGGTGCCTAGATTTTGTGATTCATCTGCAAATGCATAAAAATACACTATGATTGTGGGTATTGGTTATGCTATTACTTGATCTGTAGGTTTGAAATGTGTTTTGCAAGGGATGTGCTACATACTGTGCTAAAAATATTAGGTGGTCGCAAGATGGGGTAATGTAAATAAAGAGACTTAGTGATTGTAAAATCTCGTTTAAAAACAAAAAAAAATAACAAACATGCCATACTTACCCCCTCTGTGCAGTTGGTTTTGCACAGAGCAGCCTCGATCCTCCTCTTCTCAGGTCCCTCTTTACTGCCCCTGGCCTCTCCATTCTATCGAGTGCCCCCTCAGCCAGCGGATTTCTATGGGGGCACCCAAGCTGAGTAAGAGCTCTGTGTATCCATTCAGACACAGAAGCCCTGATCTGGCCCCACCCCCTCTTTCCTTCCCCCTCAGCCAACAGATTTCTATGGGGGGCACCCAAGCTGAGTCAGAGCTCTGTGTATCCATTCAGACACGGAAGCCCTGATCTGGCCCCATCCTCTCTCCCCTGATTGGCTGACTGACTTTTATTGACAGCCACGAGAGCCAATGGCACTGCTGCTGTGTCTCAGCCAATCAGGAGGAGTGTCCCGGATGACTTAAACACTCGTGGACATCGCTGGAGAGAAAAGGGGCTCAGGTAAGTAATTAGGGGGTGTTGGGGGGCTGCTACACACAAAAGTTTTTTTATCTTAATGCATAATGCATTAAGTTAAAAAACCCTCTGCCTTTTCAACCCCTTTAATTGTACACTGCTTGTGGCACATGTGCAGTGCAGTGTGCACTTCTGGCATCTATACCAAGAGTTCAACCAAAGTACAGGGACAATGTAATCCCTGTACATATGCACACAGGGTACATCATCAGTGGCTGAAGAAAGAAGGCATTTGCCTGGCAGAACGGGCAGAGCAAATAGCAGCATTGGTGATGGGGAGCACAGACTTTGTATCGGTGGATGACAAACTAAGAGGTAAGTCTGCTATAATGTGCAAGCCTGTTATGCATACTTGCATATTATGGCAAGTGCTCATGATAACTCATGAAGGCACAGTTCCTCTTAAAGTGTGGGACTGGAGTCATTTTAGCTTAATGTAGTACACTATCTTCTAGTTTGCAAAGTACACAACATTAAATCTCATAATGATCATACAGTAAAAAGTAGACAGACGTTCAGTAACAGGTGGAGAATACTCAAAGCTAGAATCTCAGAGAGTCATAAGATGCAGATGGGTGATTCAACCTGCTAACATATAAACTGCATTATCAGTTTTGAGTGGGACTAATCAAAAATGCAAAATAGCATCTTTAATTGTTAGAAGGTTAGGCTGTATGACTAATTTGAGAACTACAGAGAAGTTGTTTCCTTCAACATATCTGTTATAGGCACTTTTTTTCCTTGTATATTGTAGGGGTCCGCTTCAAGTATGTTGCAGAGAGATAATATAGATAACAAATTAAGGTTTCCAGAGGTTGGGCAGCAAATAAACATCATCAATGATGCCCAGTGGCACTGCTTGTCATAATTTGACAAGCACAGATAAAATGGTCTCCCAGGACACATGAATGCTTTACAGCGGGTCACAACCCTTATAGGTATACTCATACTCCATATGTCTGTAGTCCATCTGTGCCAAGATTGGCACAATTCTTGGAAACAAATTTTGAAATTAATGTGTATATTTGGGGTGAAATTTACTCTGTTCCTCATAGAGGGTACACTGAATCCTGAGTGGAATGTACCAAGTGATGTACAGAGCATATTTTCTCACTTTGCTTAAACTAAAGCAATATATTGTTACAGTTGATAGGTAAACCCAAGTGAGTTATGTGTATAATTGACTGGAATGTGGTATAATACAATGACAGTAATTTGCTAACATCCTGTGAATGTCATCCTCCATGGCAGTACCCAGAGTGCAGCTGATGTATTTTACATAAATCACAAACTTTCCTTCAGATGTTTGATTCAGCCGTCAGGTAAAAGAACCAATTATAATTTCATCATTACTCAGACATCTTATTTTTTGTAACTTTATCCAGGTTTGTCTGCATCATGGCTTGTATGTAGGGCTGAATTAAAATATATCAGTTCTTGTGTTTTATTTGATAAAAACTCAGTACGGCTCGAATATTAATGGATCCCCATAGTCTGAAAGTTATCTCAGCTTGTTTCCCTGTGTTATATGTTCACATTTGTGAAGTGTCATTCTTTTACTTGGATCTCATTAGAGCAAGTGAAGAACAAGTCTCTGTCAACATGCCAGACCTTACTTTCCTGTACCTCTATGGTAGTAGCTAATAAGATGAATAGCAGAAATATATTTCATCCATGAGGAAGAACCATCTGACAAGCTTAAAGAAAGGATAATCGCTATATCTCTCAAGCCATTTTTATTTTTAGACATACAGCATACTCACTCAATTTATTTCATTGTTACGGAAACTTGTCTCCACTAGATTTCCTGGATATTTATGAATACCTAATATATTCACATTTTTGGTGAATAGAAGGCCGTTTCCATACTGTATGCTATAATTATTTTTCATTATGGAGCTAAGCTAGTAGTAAGTCACAGGCACACTATTAAAGTGTGCCTGTCTTCAGAGAAATATAGGGATAGGATACCACTGCTGTTCTTCTTCTGAAAATGCTAATTGCCTAACTGTGTCCAGGTTTATTGCGACTCACACACACACTCTCAGCCATGCACAAAATGAAAAAAGAAGTCTGAAGAGCAAGAAAAGTATGAAAATTGTATGTCTATACTTGTCCCAAGACAAAATGCTGAATCCAAAGCATTAGCATACCAGTCAGGAAACTAGTATTGAGAGATCTCCATCTTATGATTCTGTTCAGTCTTGATATCTGATGTTCTGTTGTGAAGTAGATGAAAAGATTATTCCCATGTCATAATTCCTGCATCTATGCCCTGACTAACAAATATCTACTATACCAAGGATCCCAACAAGCCTGAAGTAACCTGCTGTACAGAATTTGGTGTGAATATGCAAATGAATGACCTGAAGAACACTACTTGGAGTCAGAGGTGTATTTAGGTTTTGTGCTGCCCTAGGCCTGACTAAACTCGTGTACCCCTAATTTCAATATGACCCACCCCTTCCTGTCAAGCCCACACCCCTTGCCTGAAATTTTCGAGTGGGGACACTAGTTCTGAGGGCCTGGTGAAGGGGGCAATGGATTCCCTTAATTTGTATAGATTTCCTCTCACTTCCTCTTTGGCTATGGGGCAGGAAGTGAAGGGAAATCTCTGCAATGGGATAGGGATGGTAAAAAATAAACTGACAGGGGTTATAATCCTCCTTTACTCTTTCCAAAATGAAAAAAAAAGTGTTGCCCATAGTTCTACTTTAAGCACAAATTTCTGATAAGTTTATGGAGAGGACTAAGAAGATATAACCATGCCAATGGTGCAGCAGAAAACATATAGCACAGCAAGGAAGGTTTGTGGTCCAGGATGATAGGATGGACGTCCGCATACCGGAAGCAGTGCCTAATTTGCCTCTCAGCCCAGTCCGCCCCATAAGACTGGTGCTACACTAACAGCGTAAGCCGGCGGGGACTCTTTCCGTGCTGCCCCCCTGCAAAGTGCTGCCCTAGGCCTGGGCCTTGTTGGCCTAGGCCAGGATACAACGTTGCTTGGAGTCTCCAAAACCATTTTGCTTTGACAGCCAGACAAAAAGAAAAAAACTGTGGTTAACCCAGGATAAGGTGAATTCTACAAGCAAAAGGTTATCCTTCTAAAATGGAATAGTTACAGCCTTCAAATCCTTTGATGGTTTCAGAAAACCGCACTCTCAATTTATAATGACAGCAAACAAATGTTGGAAACTGAAAAGTCTATGTGCATTCCCGCTGATTTAATACTATTTTGCAATATACTCAAACTACTATATAGAAGTTCATACACTTTCACTGTAAAGCTTGATATTCATAATAGATCATTTTTGACATACTAAGGGGTGAAGGTGAAGAACCAAAGTCTCTATTCTTAAGTTGTATGACAGACAAAGGGAAAAAACATTTAATGATGAATGGAGTATATGTGCTGCACAGACTGTGACCATTTTTTATGAAAATTACTCTAATGCCCCATACACATGATCAGAAATTCCGTCAGAAAAAACTTGGATGGTTTTTCCGACGGAATTCTGCTCAAGCTTGCCTCGCATACACATGGTCACACAAAAGTTCTCTGAACTTTCAACCGTCAAGAATGAGGTGACGTACAACACTACGACGAGCCGAGAAAATGAAGTTCAATGCTTCCGAGCATGCATCAATTTATTTCCAAGCATACGTGATTTTTTGCGCATCGGAATTGCATACAGACGATTGTATTTTCGGATAGGAACTTTTTCCGACCGAAAAATAGAGAACCTGTTTTCAATCTTTTGCTGGCTGGAATTCCGCCAGCAAAAGTCCGATGGAGCATACACACTGTCAAATTTTCCGACCAAAACCTCTCATCGGAGTTTTGCTGGCGGCATTTCCGATCGTGTGTACGGGGCATAATGCAGGTTTTTACAGCCACCATGAGTCACAAGTGTGGATAAATACCAGATAAAGGAACAGCACACAACTGAGAAAGAAAAAACACAGAAAGTTTGTTCTGCTTTGTGCAATGTTTGTCGTTTTCCTTACATGGGAAGAATTTTTGTTTATTCTTCAGTGAATAAGCATGGGTGAAAAATTCCCTTACATTTGTATTTGGCCTTGCCATGGTGTTCTGGTGCACATAATCTGTTGAGGACTGAGGAGGTATGCTTGCACAACTGTGTGGAGACTTTGCTTTTTGCCCTTACCTTTGGATGCTGATCTCACACAGTTGTTATAAGACTGCAGCCTTAATTCTCAGAAGTGGTGTTTGCGTTTGTTTATCCATGTCTCAATATTAGAGCAAAAATGCCACTTCTGTGTCAAGCTCTAAGACTCTAATAGAGACTGACCTTTCCCATTCCTGATCTCAAGGCTAGTAACTGACCCATTCTCTGGGCTTCTGCAGAAAGGTAAACTGTCAATTAACAAAGCCTGTATTTGTTATTTCAAGTAATGATTATCAGAGCTCAGGCTCAGCTCATTGCCTTACAGCCTGACTCTGAGTCTGACAAGACATCTCTGACATGCAATTAACTCATTAAACCCTTTAAATGTCCTGCAGGTGCCAATAGGTGTTTTCAATTACCTTTGTTAACCAGAAACCCTTCCTCTTCGGGCCTCTCTTATTTTCCTAACTTCTGTTCCATTCTAGTAAGGTGCTTTCTCTAGAGCAGGGGTCTCCAAACTGTGGCCCTCCAGTTGTTCACACACGCTACAACTCCCATCATGCCTAGTCATGTCTGAAAGCCCAGGTTCACACTGAGCTGCAGGAATAAAGCGGTGCGAGTGTCAGTCCCGATTTCGGCCACGATTTCAGAGACATCTGTGTAGGTTTCTGCACAGATGTCAATGTAAATCGCAGCCTGAAATCGCAAAAAGTAGTACAGAAACTGTGCAGTGCCGCAAATGCAGTGTTGCACCGATTAGGACGGTGCCATTGCCAACAATTGCATGTCAAATCGCTTGTCAAATTGCACCAGTGTGAACCAGGGCTGAATGTCAGAGTTTTACTATGCCTCATGGGACGTGTAGTTCCATAACAGCTGGAGGGCCATAGTTTGGAGATCCCTGCTCTAGAGCAGTGTTTCTCAACTCCAGTCCTCAAGGCGCCCCAACAGGTCATGTTTTCAGGATTTCCATTATTTTGCACAGGTGATTTGATCAGTTTCACTGCCTTAGTAATTACCACAGCCGTTTCGTCTAAGGGAAATCCTGAAAACCTGATCTGTTGGGGCGCCTTGAGGACTGGAGCTGAGAAACACTGCTCTAGAGGATACCAGATGGGCAATGCTTATTCCAGGGTTTGCAGAAGTCACCCTAGTAACAAAGTGAAACTAAACCAAAGAGGTCCACAGAAAAGGCTTCTGTGGCTTTTTAAGGTATTATCAGACACCTCATTTAGTTCTATATTTTTTAAATGGCCAACAGTTTGGTTTTAAGAAAATTGGACATACTATTTCAGTATACCATTTTAAAGGATAAATCCACCTTTGGTAACATGCTACATGTTACACCAGTATTTAGGGTATAACATGTAACATGTTACCAAAGAGCACCTGCCTGCACCCCGCTGATGCCCCGCTGTTACAGCGCGTGACAAATTGTTTCAGCAGTTTAAAAGACCCACTGCTTTGCTAATGTTCCTTACATGAGCCCTTTCAGACATTTTCCTTCATTTATCAGCTACATTAAGAGCATCCAATGCAGTCATTCAGGTTGCATGTTTGGTTCCGTAAAATCAGCGAGTTTCATATGGTGTTAGTCAAGCCAGTGTCTTCTTACAAGATTTTCTAGGATGAGAGAAACATGGAAATGGCTACTTCTTACCTCTTTATCTGAGAATGACCTGAAACTAGTATTAAGATAAGGAGATCTATCTTTTCTTCAAAATTTCTAATCTACATACTTATTGAAGGTCAATTACTAAAGCTGGCCATAAATGGTTCAAATCTTGGCCGGTTCGAACCATGTATTGGGAGGCTGAATTGATCAATCAATCAACTTGGGTACAACCAACCTGTCGGTTTTTACATGTGATTATTAAATGCTAGTGGCTGTTACAACGAATAGCAATAATCACTGTGCTTGGGGATGGCTTTCCTCCCTCCTACGGTGGGGGAACACAATGGTTCCATGGGAGGGATTCCCCAATCAACACTGACTGTGATGGGGGAATCAATAGATTTACTTTCCTGCAACATGTGGTTTCAGGAAAGAATTTCGCTCCTTCTATGGCCAGCCTTGGAGTACTGTAGCCAGATGGTTAGTTTGATAACCAGGCAACAAGAATTTTCAGAAGAAGGTTAGCAATGGCAATAGCCAATTTTCTTTTATGAGAGCCATGCTTTCATTCTAGCATGGCATTAGTCAAGATTCCTATACTGTATCAGCCTAATGGAAAACAATTTGTTCCACTATCTCTCTGATAATTCAGTGAAGATAAGTTGATTATTGATGAGCCATTGATAATTCATCACACAATTCTTTAAACGTTGATACATTGCTGAAACACCTTTTTTTTTTTTTTGAAGAATAGCTATACCATTGGGACATATAGCAGATAGCCTCTCTATTGAATTTAATAGAGATTTTATGTACATGTGTGGAAGAAATTACACCAGCCACACTTTGGCAAAGTAAGCACAGATGAGTACAAGACTTTTTGAGGGTGCTGTGGGAACATGAAGTAGGGGTTGCTGGTTCATCATACAGTTAATTGTACTGGGGGGGTTGTGGTCTAGCTCCAGTCTGAGGTGGTTGCCTAAGGAGGAAGATCGAGCACTAAAGTGTTCTTTTTTCATTACTACAGTGGCAGTCAGCAGCGTTCACAAGCTGGGGAAACAAAAAGACTTTTTTCTACTTAGTGGCAGATACAGGAATCTGGAACCCACCATAGTGGCAACATCCCAGAGATAAACCACACCCAGCCTATGTGAGGGCACAAGTGTGGAGGTGTCCTCCCTTGCTACAGAAGACTACCCTGGAGCATTTTTGGAACACTTCCAGTGCCTCACAGATCTTCAAGCGGTGGCACTAGACATAAAAAACATACTATTAGCCACCATTTCCCACCTGTGGGCCAAGCTATGGCCAGACGCCTGATGGCAGTGGAACAGATAACAATGGAGCAAGCGGAGGTCCTCCAGTAGTTACAATCTGTGACAAAGGCACAAGTAAATTTCATCTTAGACAGGCAGATGCACATAGAGGACTTAGACAACCAGGGCCGCATATATGTAATCTCTGTATCTGAGGCATACCGAAGTCTAGACCAAACAGTCCTCACTATCTTTAATTATCCTCCTAGATGGGTTGTGGAATCTCCTATTGAGCTTAAGCAGCTACGCAGAGCCCTAGGGTCCAGGGGCAGGAACACTGATGCATCAAGAGATGTTATCTGTTGTTTGGTCAGTTTCTCCTTGAAGGAGTATATGGTATGGTCCTGTGCTCAAGCCCTCCTTAGAATATATAACAACATAGAAGTAAAAATGTTTTAGGACCTTTCCAACATGATCCTATAGCATCAGACAGATCTGAGGCCCCTGCTCCAAGTTATTCACGGTAGGGGTATCCCATACCAATGGCATTTTTCATTCTGTCTCTGGGTTACTCACTCTGGTCCCACTGCCCACCTTCACACCCATGACAACTTAAGGGGCTTTTGTGAACCAATGGCAATCCCATCCACGGAGCAGGTCACTCCAAGACACTACAAGACACAGGAGTGACCTGCCACATATGGGATTGCCTAGCGTGCAGCAAGGGCATGAGACACCAGAGAGCGACATCTCCTTCACACAGGAGGCAACCTTGTCCTGGCAATACACCACCATGATCTCTTGGGCCCTGATGCTGGCACTCCCTTACAGCATTGGTTCTTCTCTGCTCTTACTAATAAGGCTAATTGCATTTTTCTAGGCACTTTGCCATCGACCACAGCCCACCCCAGGTCTTATGTATCCTTTACATAATGGCCTTTGACCTGTGGAACCCTGTCCAAGGGGAACATACTCTCACAACCCTCCAACCTCGAGGACACTTAATGAATGATGGTTCCACTGTTAATACTTCCCTTGAAATTGTATACAGTGCCTTTGAAAAGTATTCATACCCCTTGAAATTTTAGACATTTTGTCATGTTACAACAAAAAACGTAAATGCATTTTATTTGGGATTTTATGTGATAGCCCAACACAGAGTGGCACATAATTGTAAAGTGGAAGGAAAATGATAAATGTTTTTTTACAAATAAATATATGAAAAGTGTGACGTGCAATTGTATTCAGCCCCCCTGAGTTAATACTTTGTAGAACCACCTTTTGCTGCAATTACAGCTGCAAGTCTTTTTGGGTATGTCTCTACCAGCTTTGCACATCTAGGGAGTGACATTTTTGCCCGTTCTTTGCAAAACATCTCAAGCTCTGTCAGATTGGATGGAGATTGCCTGTGAACAGCAATTTTCAAGTTTTGCCACAGATTCTCTATTGGATTTAGGTCTGAACTTTGACAACATAAATATGCTTTGATCTAAACTATTCTATTGTAGCTTTGGCTGCATATTTAGGGTTGTTGTTCTGCTGGAAGGTGAACCCCCTCCCCAGTCTCAAATCTTTTGCAGACTCTAACAGGTTTTCTTCTAAGATTGCCCTGTATTTGACTTCATCCATCTTTCCATCAACTCTGACCAGCTTCCCTGTTACTGCTGCAGAAAAGCATTCACACAACATGATGGTGTGTTCAGGGTAATGTGCAGTGTTAGTTGTCTGCCACACGTAGCGTTTTGCTTTTAGGACATAAAGTTACATTTTGGTCTCATCTGACCAGAATACCTTCTTTCACATGTTTGCTGTATCCTCATTTGCAAACTGCAAATGGGACTTCTTTTGGCTTTCTTTCAACAATAGCTTTCTTCTTGCTACTCTTCCATAAAGGTCAGATTTGTGGAGTGAACGACTAATGCCGCGTACACACGATTGGAATTTCAGCCCGCAAAAGACCGATGGGAGTTTTTCGTCAGAAAATGCGACCGTGTGTTTGCCCCATTGGACTTTTGCTGACTTTTGCCGAATTCCAGCCAGCAAAAGATTGAGAGCATGTTCTCGATTTTTTGGTCGGGAAAAGTTCCTATCCGAAAATGCGATCGTCTGTGGCAATTCCGACGCGCAGAATCTCTACGCATGCTCGGAAACAATTCGACGCATGGTCGGAAGCATTGAACTTCATTTTCTCGGCTCGTCGTAGTGTTGTATGTCACCACGTTCTTGATGGTCGTAATTTCAGTGAACTTTTGCGTGACCGTGTGTATGCAAGGCAAACTTGAGCGAAATCCTGTCGGAAAAGCCATCATATCTTTTTCCGACGAGAAATCCGCTCCTGTGTACGCGGAATTATAATAATATTCCCACCTGAGCTGTGTTTCTCTGCAGCTTCTCCAGAGTTACCAGGGGCCTCTTGGCTGCTTCTCTAATTAATGCTCTCATTGTCAGTTTAGGTGGAAGGCCATGTCTTGGTAGGTTTGAAGTTGTGCCATTCTCTTTCCATTTTTGGATGATGGATTGAACAGTGCTCCGTGAGATGTTCCAAGTTGGGATTTTTTTTATAAGCTAACCCTAATTTAAATTTCTCCACAACTTTATCCCTGATCTGTCTGGTGTGTTCCTTGGTCTTCATGATGCAGTTTTTTCACTGAGAATCTCTAGCAAACCTCGGAGGGCTTCACAGAACAGCTGTATTTATACTGAGATTAAATTACGCACAGGTGGACTCTATTTATTAATGAAAAAATTACACCACCAGAGCAAAGCCTAATTGTTGCCAACATCCCTATAATTTGGAAAATATGAAAAAGGTAAACCCCCGATACAGTGGGACTTTAATAGCAACTCAAATATTAAACCAAAATATTATAAAATGTAAAGTTTTATTATTTACAAAGATAGAAAATCGGTGCATACATCACTATTAGGAAAACATGACAGAACACAATAAAATAGTGACTGGTATGGGAATAAATGTTGTAGTGACAATCTCTTCTCATTGTTCCTGACACATTTTAGGAACAACCTAAAACCCTTTTTTAGGGGCATTTACATAGAGAAGATCATAAGCTTAAAACACTCAACAGAGCAGCCCACACCAAGATCATCACAGATAAAAACAGCAAGAATTATGCCTTAAAGTCCTACTGTATCGAGGGTACCTTTTCCATATTTTTCTATTTACTAATTAGTTCAATTCTGAAGGCAATTGGTTCTGCTAGATTTTAGTTAGGGGTATCAGAGAAAAGGGGCCTGAATACAAATGCACGCCACACTTTTCAGAAATGTATTTGTAAACAATTTTGAAAACCATTTATCATTTTCCTTTCACTTGACTTCACAATTATGTTCCACTTTGTGTTGGTCTATCACATATGCCCAATAAAATACATTTACATTTTTGGTTGTAACATGACAAAATGTGGAAAATTTCAAGAGCTTTAAATACTTTTTCAAGGCACAGTATATTGACTGTATGATATTGTGGTATCTATCGGTCCATGTCCCTCAGAAGGGCTATTAGCTGAGTTGGAAGAACTGATCCAAATATCCCTCTAAATTTACAGACACCTGGGCATGCTGGATTCACTTCCAGACCTCCGCCAAATAGCACAATCATATATCCTACGTACTGTGAGTGTGATAACTAACACAAACTAATGAATAAGGCAGCAACCTGTGACTAGATAACATGACCTCTCAAGTACAGCAATGGTGTCAGAGAAATCCAGCATGGGGAGGAGAGTATGGGGGACTGGAGACAGTGGGTGGGTGGGTAGTTGGTGCGTTGGTGCTTTGAGTTTCACAACGAAACTCTGAAGAGGGATGGGTATCCTATGGCTGTAGATTTTGCCCCTTCTTCAGTGCCCAATTGATTATATGAGAGGGGTTGCAGCTTGTACAAAGTGGGGCTCAGACTGTTAGGCTTGGGGCTGGTTACAGTAATGTTTTTCCTTGCAGCTCCAGATGGGAATAGGCAACACACTGGCTACAGAGCAAGCCAGAAGCTCCAGCAAGCTCTGGTCAGTAGACCAGCCTGGACACCCTACAGTCCATGGGGTCCTCATTTATGAGAGTGTCCACATCAACTCTGGACCCAATGTAGTCATAGGCCATGTGGTTCAAGAGCTGCCTGTGAGTGCTGCTGTGTGTGTGTGCTTCAAAAAACCCTGAAATGGGATGCTGAGGCAACCGTCAACCTCACTTCCCCTTCTTTCCTGTCACCATGAGAAAATGTGGGAAAGTGTTTTTTGTGCAGCACCTTCTCGAATTGCTTAATTATGTGCTCCTTTGTGATAGTGGCAGTAGATTAGCTATTTTAACTGTGTATTAGGGCTCTAATAGGGTTGGCACTCAATAGCAGTACCTCTCTTCGATGACCAAAAAGCCATATGTACCAAACACTGACTCCAGGAGTATACACCAAGTCCCTCCCAATCTCACTCCACCCACTGTATGTACAACTCCTGGAGTTGGGAATGGGGGACATTTTTTCTCTTCCTCCCTACTGCCAGCACCTCAACCCTCCTCTTCCTAGTATCCCTCTTCTCCTGTTGCCTATTCCCTCTTTTATCCTCCTGCTGATTTTACACCAGTATCCACTCAATGAGGCCATGCAGTGTGTGTTTCAGGGAGAACACAAGAAGTATCATATCACTAATCCCTTCCTCATTGTTGTGTATTGGCGGTGTCACAAATAAGGCAATTGACAGGCAGCTGATGTTGGTGCTACATTTCTGCCAGAAAACTGGTTGGGTACGATCACCCAACGTGACTGGTGAGCACTGGTTGGGTATGATCACCCAACGTGACCACAGACCCTTTCTGGCCTGAAGGAACTTTTGAAAGCCATGGTACTTCATGGTACACTGCTGCAGCCCCAAGTTTAGGAAATGTGCCAGTCAAGTTACATATAGGATACACTCCACTGAAACTGCCCTAATGAAACTCACTAATGACTAGAGATGGGCAAACAGTTCGGTCCGAGCATAAGTTCGGACCGTACTTTGGTTGTTCGGAAGTTCGCTGAACAACGAGCAATATGGAATGTTCGCGCCAAATTTCGACGGCGGTGGAACCCAGTTAAAGTCTATGGGACACTAACATGAAAAACCAAAGTGCTCATTTTAAAGGCTTATATGCAAGTTATTGTCAAAAAAGTGTTTTGGGGACATGGGTCCTGCCCCAGGGGACATGTATCAATGCAAAAAAAAGTTTTAAAAATGCCACGTGACGTCCGAGGAAGGCGGGGTTGCCCGCTTACATCACCGAGTGGCCCCGCCCTCAGCTATATAACAGCTGTTATCGAGAAGAAGTGTCACTCAGCTGTTGCGGCTTTTTTTCTTTTTTTTTCGGCTCATCAGGTGGCGTGAGATGGACCTACATTGCAGGATATTTTGTATTTTTTTATTTCTTAATAAAGGACTTTTCCCAATGTGTCTCCTGTCTTTTTTACTATTTTTGACACTTTTTTTTTAAATGGTAGTACAATGTACCCCTACCAATTCACGTGGGGGGAAATCCGGTATCTGGGCGTCCCCTTGTTATAGGGGGCTTCCAGATTCTGATAAGCCCCCCACCCACAGACCCCTACAACCACGGCGCAAGGGTTATGGGGATGAGGCCCTTGCCCCCATCAAGGGGACAAGGTGCTTAGGGAACCCCAAAGCATCCTCCCCATGTTGAGGGCATGTGGTCTGGTACGATTCAGGAGGGGGGCACTCTCTCACCTCCCTCTCTTTTCCGACAGCTTGCCAGGTTGTGTGCTCAGATAAGGGTCTGGTATGGATTTTGGGGGGACCCCATGCCATTTTTTTTTTACATTTTGGTGCAGAGTTCACCTTAAAATCCATACCAGACCTGAAGGGCCTGGTATGGATTTTGGGGGGACCCCCACGCAATTTTTTTTTCATTTTTTGGTTCGGAGTTCCCCTTAATAATCATACCATACCCAAAGGGCCAGTAATGGACTGGGGGGAACCCATGTCATTTTTTTCAATGAGTTATCTATATTACAATTTTTCCTTTAGAAATGTCATTTTGCTGTGGTACTGTTCTAAACACAGGAAAACTGTGCCACTTTACAGGCATACTATAGACAACCCCCAGCCATATTTAAAGGAATATTTATTTTTTATTGTTTCACTTTAAGCATTATTAAAATTACTGCTCCCGAAAAAAAGCGTCTGTTTTTAAAAAAAAGTTTGCATTGATACATGTCCCCTGGGGCAGGACTCAGGTCCCCAAACACTTGTTATGACACTAACTTGCATATAAGCCTTTAAAATGAGCACTTTTGATTTTTCATGTTCGTGCCCCATAGACTTTAACAGTGTTCGTCCAAATTTTTTACCTGTTCGCAAGTTCTGGTGCGAGCTGAACCAGGGGGTGTTCAGCTCATCCTTACTAACTACTAATTGCTAAAACCAATGGCCACTACTCCATACTCATACTACTCAAACTCCCTGCAGCCTTTGATACTGTTGACCATCCCCTCCTGGTTCTCCTCCTACCTATCAGAGCGCTCCTTCAGTGTGACTTATAACTTTGTTTCCTCCTCTCCACTTCATCTTTCTGTAGGGGTACCTCAAGGTTCTGTCCTCTGACCCCTTCTCTTCTCCATTTACAACTCCTCCCTTGGTGTGTTGTTAAACTCCCATGGCTTCCAGTACCACCTCTATGCTAACAACACATAAATCTATCTCTCTACTCCTCACCTCGCTCCTTCAGTCTCCTCCCGCATTATTAACTTACTAACTGACATATCAACATAGATTTCACACCACTTCCTCAAGCTCAATCTTTCTAAAACTGAGCTCATAATTTTTCCTCCAGCCCATGCCCCTCCCCCTGACTTCTCTATCAAGATCAATAATACAATCACCAGTCCCTTCCCTCATGCCAAGGTACTAGGTGTAATCCTAAACTCTGACCTGTCCTTTCAGCCCCAAATCCAATCACTGTCCAAATCATCCAGACTTCACCTCTGAAACATCTCCAAAATACTTTCAAGACCACTAAGCAACTTATTCACTCCCTTGTTATCTCTCGCCTTGACTATTGTAACTCCCTCCTCATTGGCCTACCTCTCTGAAAGCTAACACCCTCTTCAGTCTATCATGAATGCCGCTGCCAGTTTCATCCACCTTACCAACCATTCAGTGTCCACTACTCCTCTCTGCCAATCCCTCCACTGGCTTCCCATTGCCCAAAGAATAAAATTCAAAACACTAACAATAACATAAAAAGCTATTCACAATTCTGCCCCGAGCTACATAATCAATCTTATCTCCAAATATCACCCAAACTGTCCTCTCCGCTCCTCCCAAGACCTTCTGCTCTCTAGCTCCTTTGTCTCCTCCTCTTATGCTCATCTCCAGGACTTCTCCAGATCCTCTCTCATCCTCTGGAACTCACTACCCCAATCTGTCCAGCTATCACCACTTTTAGGCGATCCCTGAAAACTCATTTCTTCAGGATGGTCTATCCTGCCTCCAGATAATAAGCAAATCTTCTGCTCCCCTCATAAGTTCATCCCTCACAGTCCCTACCTTTTGTTTCACCAGACCCTCCCTCTTAGATTGTAAGCTCACAGGAGCAGGGCTCATCTAACCTTCTTGTTTTGAATTGTACTGTTGGTGTATTGTCTCTCTACATTGTAAAGCACTGCGCAAACTGTTGGCGCTATATAAATCCTGTATAATAATATAATAATAATAATAATAACACCATCAGGTAAGTGGGGAAAAACAAAAAAATAGGGAGGTCGGTCAGAGTTCCTCTTTTAAAAGGCCCACAGTACAGTTGCAATGCAGCGTGGTACTGTGAAAAAAAGTTCACAAACCATACCAATAAACTATGGTGTCACTAATCAATTTAGGAGTGCTTTTTGTAAGAGTACATTTTCCTATAGCTTTTTGATTTGTTGTTGCTGCTACTTCCACTACTCATTTAAAGCCTATTACTACTTGATAAAATATCAGGTGTCACAGCTAAAACTACCTAAAAAAGCCCTTGCTTCAAGTTGAAAGGAATATGATAGGGGTGCTGCTTCTGTAATGAAGCCAAACTAAATGTAACAGTTAAAGATTACACTTACATAATATTATTTTTATGTACTTATATAGTGCTATCAATTTACGCAGTGCTTTACATATACATTCACATCAGTCCCTACCCTCAAGGAGCTTACAACCTAGGGTCCCTAACACACATTCATACATATACTAGGTCCAATTTAGACAGGATCCGATTAACCTACCAGCATGTCTTTAGAGTGTGGGAGGAAACCAAAGTACCCAGAAGAAACCCACACAGGCTCAGGGAGAACATGCAAACTCCAGGCAGATGGTGTCGTGATCAGGATTTGAACCAGTGACCCTTTTTGCTTTGCCACATGTCCCAAATGACAGTACCCAGATTGTTATGTCATTTCTGACAATAGCTTGCCTCTTAGCCCCAAAAATGGACAGGTTTTAACAGCAGATGTCTCCCCTCCCCACTTCCCCATAGACGTCAAGGAGATTCACTGTTAAGTTGCAATTTTCAGACAGGGTTTAACTAACTCCCTGCAAATCAAACCCAGGCACATTTGATTAACCCTAATGGTTTGGGGACCAGTTTTATTTTGTTCTTAAAGCCCAGTTCAATCCTTGCCTTATAAATTATTATAAAGGGACGTTCAATTCCTATTCCCTGACCCCCAGGACATGCAGCAGGGCAAGAAGCTTTTTTTTACCTTTAGCCTTGCTGTGGGCAAGCAGCAGGGTTTAGAGCCGATGGTCAGTTCTCTTTCAAAAACAATCTAAGTGACTAAATAGCAGCTGGATCACATTTACAAGCAACGGGGGATGTCCCCCCTTCCGCTGCCTTCTGTGGGCTGTCCTGTCCCGCCTGGGTGCCCAATCAATCATCCTGTGCTTCCACCAGCTGATCAAAAAGGTGGACAAAGACCAGAACTGCTCTGTCCACCTCTATGATATAGAAAAGAGGAAGTGATGGCCATACATCACTTCCGGGTTTCCATGGCACCAGTTTAAAAAATAGAAAGCATTTCATCACACCTAACTTGGTGTGATCAAATGTTTTTAAGGGCAGAAGAGGGATCTGGGGTCTTATTGACCCCAGATCACTACATAAAGAGTACATATTTACTCTTAAAGGGATGTTTACAATAAAAGTGATCAAAATTTATTTTTTTAAAGCGGCAGTGTAAAAATAAAAATAAATAAATAATGAAAAACTTTTTTAAAGCACCCCTGTTTCCCCATGCTCGCGTGCAAAGACAAGCACGCACGTTGGTCCTGCATTCATGCAAACCGTGATCATGAGGTGTCACTGTGAACATCAGATCATGGGCAGTAATTCTAGCACCACCTTCTGTGTAAATCTAAAGTGGTAACCTGTAAAGCTTTTAAAGCATCGCCTATGGATAGTAACAT
This sequence comes from Lithobates clamitans, assembly GCA_037952925.1. NCBI lineage: Eukaryota > Metazoa > Chordata > Amphibia > Anura > Ranidae > Lithobates > Lithobates clamitans. The sequence goes on along the minus strand of JBBGZY010000279.1, from coordinate 4,959,871 downwards.
TTACATTGTTTGTTGCATAGACATACGCAATTTTAGAGTGTGAAATGTTTGGTATCTAATTCCTCTTTTATATTTTACCAAAAAATTGGGTTATGTATTGTGTTTTTTTGTATTAAAATGAAAAAATTAAAAAGTGCATTTTTTCCCCAAAAAATTGCGTTTGAAAACGCAAATACCATATGACATAAAAAATTGCAACACCCACCAATTCTCTAGGGCCTCTGCTTTAAAAAAAAGAATATACTGTATAAAAAACTTTTGGGGCTCTACGAAATTTTCTAGCATTAAAAGTTTAAAGGATGGGGCGCATGCGCGAGGCTTTACATGGCGGACGTCTCCCTGTGAAGCTCCGCACTCCCCGCCGCACTCTCGGGACCTTAAAGCACCTTTAACGCAGCGATCCGGCTCCCGTTTTCCAGGGATTACCTCCCCCGGACATCAGGGCTCCCTCCGGTATGGTACTCACGGGTCATCGCGGTAAAACAAAGCCGAAACCCATAAAAGAGGCGCTGGCCCGCGCTTCTTCCAAGATGGCGGCGAAGGCCCGAGCCTTGGCTGATCAAGCAGCGTCCTCTCCTGCGCACTCAGAGGTGCTGGAGAGCGAAGATGAGACAGACATGCAATCTCATTCAGGCGGCTCTCCCTCCCTACCGCAAGCAGGTATGTCACAGACTGCTTTTATAAGGCTGATGGAAACCATGCTCCATAAGGCATTGAAAACAACCTCTGATCAAATCACTAATAATTTGACACGTGAGATCCGTGAAATAGGCCAACGCACTGCAGACCTTGAGACTAGGGTCAACGACATAGTCACACTGCAAGAACAGACCCAAGAACATATTGCCCTCCGCGAGGAAAATGCTATGCTGTTATCGCGTCTGGAAGACGCTGAGAATCGTTCTCGCAGGTCCAATTTGCGTCTCAGGGGTATACCAGAGGCGATTGATGATTTACAATCCTTTACCACTGCTTTATTTCAAGAGCTTGAACCCTCTATACCCATCGAACGCCTGGAGTTTGACAGAATTCACAGGGCACTAACCCGCCGTCAAGCAGACGGGCCACCGCGAGACATCATAGTCAAACTACACTTTTTCCGCACGAAGGAACAACTGCTAGCAGCAGCACGGAACAAGAACTCCCTTCAGTTCCAGAGTCACGACTACCAACTGTTCATGGACTTAGCGCCTCTCACCATTGCTAAACAGCATGCTATGAAACCGCAGCTGCAAGTATTACAACAGCACCATCTCAAGTACACGTGGAGATTCCCATTTGCCTTGCAATTCTCCTATCAAGGACAACAGCATACCTGCACCACCCCTGAGTCGTTGCAACGCTTACTAGAATCTCTGCACCTGTCGCCCCAGACGCGTCAGCCTGAAACATCTCTGCCTCGGACACCAGCCAGATCAATCTCCCAACCATACAACATGACCTCGAAGAGAAACAACCCCGATCCACAGTCCATCCGGAAAGGAACCCAAGCACGATCATCTGGAAGCTATCATCCCAGCCCGAAATCTCAAGCCCTCCGCTGAAAGCATGACAGACATATATTCTTTTTTCCTTTTTTGTTTCCTACCCCCCTTGTCTTTTCCAGCATACAGTTCCCCGGTTGCATCTTCCATGACTCTCTTCACATAGAATGCTTCAGTGACCAGGAGCTGCTGGACGACATCGGTTGGTTTAGGAACTAATACAGCTTCTTGCAAGCCTCCTCTACAGAACTTCTAGGCCTTTTAAGGCCTACTCAGGTTCAGTTACGTTACCCCCCCTTTTTTTTTTTTTTTTTTAAAAGGTTTTCCTTAGTGTTTTTTTTTTTTTTCTTTTTACTATTTTTTTTTTTTTTCTCTCTCCTTTCGTTGATCTGAAAGGTTTAACCTCCGAACTGTATTTCTACCTGCCTGTATAATGTATAATGTATGCACACATTGTATTTTGGCTCATACGCTTAAACTGGTATACACAAAGTGTGCCAGGTTAACCCTAGTATCCAGCCATTCCTACTACTATATCACCACAATATAGCAACCATAATCTCACGAGATTTTACCCTGAATACAAGTCATGTCAGGGGTAGAAAAAAGAGGAGAAATTGACTGATTATGTTGTATGTCCCAATTCCCTCACTCCCCTTATTCCCCCCCCCCTTTTTTTCCCCTTCCCCCTCCCCCCTCCCCCTCCCCCCACTCCCAATTCCCCCCCCTCCCTCATGTTCTGTGTTAGGTTTATGCCTTATTATATGTTACAACATTGTGGGCTTTAACTTTAAATTGTTTTGCTTAGTCCCGACTGCGGCGGGGAGCTGTCATTGTGCTCCCTCTCTATGGTGCGCCCTCTCTCTGATTGGTCAACTGATCACAGGGATGGCGCATTTACTGGTCGGGCGCCACTGACCGTTTGCCTCCCTGATAGGGGGCGATCTCGGTGGCGTGCCCTACACCATATACCCTCTCCTTTCTTTATTCCCTCTCTTTTTCTTCTCTCAAACTCTCTCCCTCTACTTTTCCCCATCTCTTCTGTTGGTCGGCTCGCACGGGCTTGGTATCCCTGGCTAATAACTCTCCACATACCTAAACATGGCACCACTTAATGTACTCACTCTAAACGTTAAAGGGCTTAACTCTCCACATAAACGGGTTAAAGCCTTTCAAACGTTCGCATCCCTAAAAGCCAACATAGTGGCTCTTCAGGAAACCCATTATTCAAAGCGCCACACCCCCAACTTCTTTAGCTCTAAATATCCGCAAGTCTTTACCGCCTCAGCAGACACAAAACACCGAGGGGTCCTCCTTGCTTTCCATCACACCACACCATTCACCCCCTTAACTGAAATAAAAGATCCAGAGGGTCGTTACCTACTCCTTGTAGGTCTGTTGCAGGATGTTACAACGACTTTTGTGTCTTATTACGCCCCTAATTCAAACCCAAACCCCTTTTTCTCACACCTACTACAAATAGTGAAAACCCACTGTAAGGGAACCCTATTCCTATGTGGTGACTCCAACTCTGTTTTACAACCACATACAGATAAATCCCCCTATGCCCCCGAACACCACACCCCCTCTATCCAATTCCGTAAACAAATACTTAAGGCCTCCCTTTTAGACACATGGAGAGAATCCAATCCCACTAAGAAAAATTTTACATTTTATTCACACCCCCATAAATCTTTCTCTAGAATCGACCACATTTTTATTCCTATAGCATCCGCCCCACTCCTCCTCCATTCACATATTCACCCAATCACATGGACAGACCACTGTGCTGTTATCACCACAGTATCTTCTTTAATACCACAGGCCCCTCAAAAGTGGTGGTCCATGAACGACTCCCTCCTAACTAACCAATCATACTGCTTAGATATCCAGATAGCTCTCAAAGATTACCTAACTCATAATGCCACTCCCGATATCTCCCCTATACTACTCTGGGAAGCCCATAAGCCAGTTATACGAGGCACATGCATTTCAGTGGCGTCACACCTCAATAGGGATAAAAATCTCCGAATACACCAACTTGAATCAGAATACCAGAACCACTTCCTACAATTTCAAACTAACCCAATTGAAGCCCATAAAATAACTCTAGAAAAGACTAAGCTCGAACTAGACCTACTTTTGGCTGAAGCGACTGATAAGACTATCCGCAGGTCTAGTCACACGATCTACACCAAAGCAAATAAACCTGACACATATCTGGCCTTACGCCTTCGTAGACCAGACCGTGCTCGTGTACCTATCAGACTTAGACTGTCTAAAGATAATGTGACTAGCAATCCGGTTAAAATTCTCGCTGAATTCCGTAAACAACTAGCAAACTTGTATGAGTCTAAAACGGCATTTTCGCCGAATCAGGCGGAAAGGCTTTTTAGCAATCTTCCTATTCCTACATTATCTAATACTAGTCGTGATCTGATGGAGAGCACGATCACCACGGAGGAAGTCTTATCAGCCATCAAGTCACTTAAGCCTCATAAACGCCCAGACCCGGACGGTCTTCCGAGCCTTTATTATAAAAAATTTGCCAGTGAATTAGCCCCCCTCCTTACCAACTCCTTTAACGCTATACTTAAACAACACTCCTTCGGCAGAGACACATTGACGGCACTCATATTGATGATCCCGAAACCAAACACGGACAACACCTCATGGTCTAACTACAAAATGTCGATATCAAGATTCTAGCCAAAATTTTAGCCCTACGTCTCAACCCTATAATTGGAGGATTGATCCATAAGGACCAAGTAGGGTTCATACCTAAACGGCAGGCGAGTGACAACATTCGCCGTGTAATTCTCCTCCAACACCTAGCCCGTTCCCGTAAAATCCCGATGCATCTCCTTTCCTTAGACATCCGGAAAGCTTTCGATACTGTCTCCTGGCCTTACTTATTTTATATTCTCCAACGTTGGGGCTTCGGCCCACATTTTCTGGGGTGGGTCAATGCACTGTATAATCAACCACAAGCATATGTGCATTACTCAGGCTTCTGTTCAGACCCCTTTCCCATTTTACGAGGAACTAGGCAAGGTTGTCCCTTATCCCCCATTTTGTTCGCACTCGCAATCGAACCTTTAGCTGCCCTGATAAGGAGTAACCCTGATATTCGGGGCTTGGAGATTGCTTCTACCTCACATAAACTTTGCCTCTTTGCCGATGATGCTCTTATGTTCATCACATCTCCCCATACCACCATCCCGATCCTTTTGCACACTCTAGATAGATTTGCCAGGGTCTCGGGGCTCGAAATCAACCAAACTAAATCGAGGGCTCTCAATGTGTCTTTGCCGCAAGCTGATTTAGAAATGATACGCCAAAATTTTTCTTTTCAATGGTCTACCACATCTATTCCCTATTTAGGGATTAAGCTGACAAGTGACCCATCCCACTTGTTCCAATACAACTACCTCCCAATGCTAACTCAACTAACTTCCCTTCTTAACCTTTGGTTGCCCTTATGTATCTCCTGGCTCGGCCGCATTGCGGCTGTTAAGATGTCTTTGCTTCCGAAGTTATTATACCTATACAGAGTCCTCCCTGTCACAGTCCCTTCATATTATCATAGGATCATACAAAGTAAAGTTTTTAAATTTATCTGGGGATCTAAAAGACCCAGAGTGGTTAGATCCGTCCTTCTTCGTAACAAGTCTACTGGAGGCCTCGGCATCCCAAACTTTCAACATTATTACCAGGCTGCAAGGCTGGCCCAGACGGCTCTCTACCACTCGAAACTCGAAATACCACTCTGGGTTAGCCTTGAAGCTATTGACTCATTTCCGCTTACTATAACTAATCTGCTATGGCTTTCCCCAGCATCTCGAGGCCCCATATCTAACCCAATCACACAACACACTCTCAGACTTTGGGATAAACTGAAAACACCCTTCAAACTGATTTCCCCGCACTCCCCCCTCTTGTCATTTCTAGGTCACCCACAATTCTACCCAGCCTATACTGAACCATTATCATTTCAGTCCTGGGAGCGTGCGGGCCTGACTCGCATATGCGATATAGTCAATACTGACGCTATTAAATCATTTGCCAGTATCCAAGCACAAACACAGCTCCCCAGTAGAGAATGCTTCCGTTATCTCCAAATTGCGCACTTTACTCAATCGACAATAAAATCTCTCACTGGATTGGATACTATGACAGAGTACGAGGCTATGTGTGACTCGGACCCACACGCTCCAGGTGCTATCTCCCGTCTCTACGCCCACCTCACTACACCATCCTCCCGCCTTCCCGCGTATGCACAGAGATGGTCAAATGATCTAGATATTAATATTGAAGCGGAGGATTGGGCGACTATCTGGACCAACACAAAAAATGCTTCCCAAAACGTGATTGCCTCAGAGGCAAATTACAAGGTGTTGATGCGGTGGTATCTAGTCCCGGCTAGAATCGCTAAATTCTTGCCTGAATTTTCCCCAAACTGTTTCAGGGGATGTGGCGACAGAGGTACTCACCTACACATCTGGTGGACATGTCCACTAGCGCAACGCTTCTGGGAAACTATATTCCAAATGGCGTCCACCCTTCACCAAGTCACCCTAAAACCCAGCCCAACGATAGCCCTGCTTAATTTAATTCCCCAGGACTACACAAGAGCACAGCTTCGCCTCCTTCTCCAGCTATTCACCGCAGCTAAGCAAACAATCGCTAAGGCTTGGAAAACACCCACGCTCAATATAACCGAAACTAAAAATCGGGTCACACAAGCAATGGTTCATAGCAAGATTGAGGCGAAAATCTTGGATAAGGTCCCCCATCATGTCCGAATCTGGCAACCATGGATAGATCACTTCCTGCCAGCTGGTATTGATGAACATTTGTTGGGACTCTAAATCTATTCGGTCCTAAACCTGAGACAATGATATCACACCGCTGCCCGTGCGATCCGGCCAACCCATACCCCCCCTTGCTCCTCTTTTTTCTATCTATTTTTTCTCTTTCCTTCCCCCCCTTTTTTTTTCTCTTCTCTTTTTCTCCCTTCTTCTACCATTAATACCTATTGGTATTGTACTCGGTCTTATACAATGGTCCTGGTGGCTCCCACGCCTGTTTTCTAGGGAGTGACTCGGAACCTTTACATTTAATACTTATTTGGGGGACCCGGTTTCCTCTAAAACTTCTAGTTATTCAATCTAATCCGTTTATACTTGTTGGTATAATCCTTTATTTGCCATGTTGTTAATGATATAATCTATATCAATGAAAAGCACTGTCTTATGCTACCTGGCTATCCTTATTGTAATGTATGGAACAGTTGCTTGTTAATTACCAATAAAATATTTGAAAAAAAAAAAAAAAGTTTAAAGGATAAGTTCACCTTTTCACAAAAAATAATAAATGCACATTTTTTTGCATGTGCATTTATTATTTTTTTGTTGCAGAAGCCTGTAAAGCATTGCACCCGTGATCAGCAGATCACTGGTGCCATGCAGGTCTCCTGCAGATCTGTCATTGTATCGGCTTGCTCATGCTGACTTCCTGTCTGACAGGTAGAATAAATAAACTACCACAGCACTCACAGCGCTGTAGTAGTTCATTGAAAACTATAAAAATCCAACATCCGCAAAGGCTCCTGGACCTTTCCATTCACAGATCGCTGACAATGAGTGACACACCCGGGTGGGCAGAGCCCCGCAGGGCCGAATTTAAAAAAAATTGTCAGCTGACGGAGGGGAGATGATCCTGCTAGCTGTCATTCTGGGGAATCGGGGAGGTGCAGTGGCCAGTGCATTCATAACATGTTTTATGTTACACCCAGAATATAGGTATAACATGTAACATGGAGGTAAACATAACCTTTAAGTTGCCATAAAGCCCCTTTGATTTTTAAAAGTCACAGACTTTCCGAAAATCCCCTCTGCCTAATGAAAAACATCAACCCTTCATATTTTCCATCCTGGGAAAAATATATATATATTTCTTTTAGGACAAGTAGATTGTCATGAGGGACAAAGAGATTGGGACCCCGATTTAGTTCCTTGGACAAATAGTGTTTTTTTTTTTAATTCCACACCCCTGTGTCTTGTAGTCAGGCTGCAAAAATTTTTTTTAAAAAAAGGGTGGTTACACTGAAAAGTGATGTAGTTAGGATACCCTGTGCTCTCACCACATAGGAGATTCATAACGTGGACCTTTTCTAGGCATGTGCAATTCGTTTAGTTCCGAATTTGTTTTTCATTCATTCGGAAGCATTCGAATGAACGAAAAACTATTTTAAAAATTTTTTCAAAAACACATTTTCTAAAAAAACAAAAATTTCAAAGAACGAAAATCGAAAAATTCGAAAATCAGAAAGAACAAAAATCTGAAAATAAAAATGAAAATCCATAAATCAGAAAGAATGAAAATATGAATGAAAATCCGAAAATGTGAAAATCCGAATGAATGAAAAACATTAGGACAATTTTGTTTTTCATATTTTCTATTGTAATTAAATTATTAACCATTATTACAGTTTTTTTTAATTATTATCATTTATTAATATTAAATAATAATAATAAAAATAAAAACTATAATAATAGTTATAAACGATTAAATTATAGGTATTGGAATTTTCTTTCAAATTTGGCTAACTGTTAGCGAGTACGAATTTATCCGAAGTTACGAATTATCTGAAATAACGAATGCCACATCTAACCGAATGGAATGTAACGAATACGAATGCTCCAAAGTTACGAATTATCGAAATAACGGATACAGAATCTATACGAATGGAATGTAACAAATACGAATGCTCCAAAGTTACGAATAATCAAAACAACCAATATCTAATCTATACGAATGGTATGTAATGAATTTGAACGCATCTGAAGTTATGAATTATCAAAATAACGAATGTCAATCATAATGAATAATCTGATAAGCGAAATAATAAAAAAAAACGAATGAAACGAAAATGAAATTTTTTTTTTTTTCGGCAGTGCACATGTCTAATCTTTGCCACAAAGCATTGGCACGGCTCTCCAGCGGTCTTACCCCCCAAACCAATAATGTAATCAACAGCACAGCTCAGAGAGCAAGAGCCCTGTTGATTAGAGCATTGTTCAGGTTCAAGAAAGTGATGCAGTTCATGTTAGAGCTACACTCCTTGCAATGTTCAAGTGGTGAAGTGGTGAGTGAGTGCAGTGGATAGTGCAAGATTCAAATAGAAAAGGAAAAAGTTATCAGCCCTCCTGTGATATTCATTCCACTCATTTTATTGTGAAAACAGTGTCACATTAATAGCCAATTTTTCTGGGCCTCACAAGGTCTATTCCTCAAGTAGACATACTGGCAATGTATCGCTATGTCACCTTGAAGAAGAGCTCCTGCATGGCCCAGATACATTGAGTATTCCAACTAATGTGACACTGTTTTCAAAATAAAATATTTAAAATGAATAACACAGGAGTGCTGATGTCTCTCTGCTTAGTTATATTAGGGTTTGTTCTTTGTCTGCAGTTGACCATGTGAACTAACCAAAAAACTCTGAGCAACAATATGCAAATAAAAATACAGTGACGACATTGCATACATAGCAAAATGATTAGATAAGTCACTACAGCGCCTTTGCCATATATTAGGTCAACTTTCCTTCATAACCATCATAGCCATCTGATTTAATTTGTGTATGTATTTCTAATTTTGCTTAGCCTTAATTGTATACATGTTGTACTTACATCACTTAGTCTTTCATGTGAAGTGCCTCTCTGCGAAGGTTTTGATTCTCTGTTCGGACTTTCGTTCTCACTCTCTCTGCAATTGTTCTGTAGTGGTTTCAGCTAAGGGCAGACAAAGAATAATAATTAGAAATAATAATTAAAAATAATAATTTGAAATAATAATACATATTATTAATACATACAGGCCTATTATAATACATACAGACCTATTTTTTTTCATAGTTTTTGTATTTAAATCCTATTCCTAACAAATAGTGGTCCTTGCTTTTTGAGAAATCCTTTTACAATATAAAATCAGTAATAAATATAACATTTGTTCATACTTAGACGTGGTTCACACTAGTGCAAAGCAATTTTAATCCAATTTCCAATGCCATTTTGTAGTGCAAATTAACTTTTGTAATCTGTTTGCTACTGCGACTTATGCCTACTGTCAGCAGAAGTGATGACTCATTGGCTGGTAAGGAGCTCATTCCTGCTATCTACCCCGAGAAGCACAGTACAAATGTATCCAAATACAGGTGTATAATACAGCTGACATTTAGGCCCCTTTTACACTTGTATGACCTTAAAGTCACGCGACTTTGACACAACTTTGCTGCAACTTATCAGCAACTTCGATGTGACTTGAAGCAATGCCTGTGTAATCTTGAGTTATATGGACCTCAAGTTGCATCAAAGTCAGACCATAGTAGCGCAGGGACTACTTTGAAGTTGCTGCAACTTGAAGTTGCACAGATATGAACGATACTCATTGGAAATCATGGGGTACGACTTTCAGCCTCAAGTGGCAGGACAAGTCGCACAAATGTTAAAAGGGCTGAAGAGGCTCCAGGAAGGAAACATTTTGGTAAATTTTTTCCAAGCACCTCACCGTATCACCATAAGTAAAGTATTAGTTCACTCCAAAGCTGGCTGTCCCTTTTTCTGCCAGTTAGCAAAATAAAGAATTTAACTGATCTATGGAGTAAGGCTGTCCTGTCTAAATAACATAAAGTGTAATTCTAACTAAGCATTCAGAAATCTGGTCTTGCAAAGAATTGGTGGAACGAACAGCCTTTTCTTCAAAATAGAAAGAAAGTAGATGTCTGCTACATAGTTTTCTAAAATCCTTGCAATGTACATAAATTACCCAGAGGGCATTGTTTGTTTTTAATTTCCCAGAGGGCATTGTTTGTTTTTTTCTTAAAATAAAGTGGATTTATAGAGCAATGGGGTGCCCACAGGCATAGCCACGCTCTATGTTTTCATTGCTATATATGCTCCAAGATGGAGGTTCTCATAGATTTGATTTATGGACCACATTATCTAGAGAGGCCTTGAGAAGTCACTGTAGCTTTCACATATATTTGCAAACACGTGCAACTGAAACCTCTGTTTTTACCTCAAATCACTAAACAGTAATTTATTTATTTATTTTTTTTTGGTGGGGGGGGGGGGGCAGTTGGAAACTGTGATGGGAACTTTAATATTGTTTGTTTTGTTAAAAGTCCTTTTAATATGGGGGGGGGGGGTAGTTGGAAACTGTGATGGGAACTTTAATATTGTTTGTTTTGTTAAAAGTCCTTTTAATATGTACCTTAGTTTAAAAAGCTAGTTATATATTGAGTGTTTGCCAATTTTATTACATAAATAAAAATCTAATGGGTTCTTTAAATCTTCCCTACTCTATCTACAACTAAAAACAATATGCTTCAGTTAATACTTTAAGTGTTTATGTAGTGGAAGGCTTAAGTAATTTAGCCCATAATGGATAAGAATAAGTAAGAAGCTAGGGATACTAAAGGGAATTGTGTCAGTTTTAATTCTTTAGGCAATGAAAGCCTTGTGCCCAAAACAGGGCCCAGGTTCACCAAAAACTAACGAACTGTGAAAAAGCAAAAGAAAAAAAAGGAGAGACAATCAGCCACCCAAATTTGCATATACCGGCATGAAAGGTAGCATAAAACTGTAATTAGTGTGAGAATTATAAGATTTTGAGGTTAGTGTCATTTTAATTTTGCATTAATTAGTGAAAAATGAATGCTGAAAAACAGGATATAATTCACACATTTTATAAGTGATCAGGTTGTTAGGAATCAAATCTTGTGGTGAGAATAGAGTGGTACATAGCTATTAGAATGCAATAACCTATTTTTATTGTGTGTTTATTCAATTTTCAAAGCACCAGCTGCTCCTGCAGCAAGCATTCCACAGAGCTCTTAACTGCAGCTGAAGTGTGTGAGAACTCAATGTTGATTAGCTGGCTGCCACTCTCCATCTACTAATTATGGCTAATCCCACAGCAGACTTTTAGTCACTGAGCAACTACTTCTCACTTGACCTACACAGCAGAAAAAAAATGTGTGTCCCCTCAAATCCACATACTAATCCTGCCATCAGAAAAACCACAGGAGGCCATCTCTGGATATAATTGTTTAATTCACTGTATTGAAGTAATCCAACGAAAGTTGTGAGCCTTTTATCAGTTCACTTCTTTCACTTTGCTTCCAGCTTGTCTTTTGTATCATTTACTGTCTCTACTCACATTATTACAACATTGATATAAGATGTAAGAACTAGGTTACATTTATTACAATAATAGCAAAGCAAAACAGATGATATTGCATGTTGTAGAGAGTAAGATAATGTCTGCTGTCCATCTCCATCTTTCACTCCAAAAGGAACAGCTGCAATCTGATTGGCTGACATAGGCAACACATCCATCTGCTTTCCCTCAACTTTTAGACACAGGAGTAAAATATATACACTAAGCAAAATTATAAACGTAACACTTTTGTGTTTGCCCATATTTATCATGAGCTGAACTCAAAGATCTATGACTATTTGTATGTACACAAAAGGCCTATTTCTCTCAAATATTGTTCACAAATCTGTCTAAATTTGTGTTAGTGAGCACTTCCCCTTTGCCGAGATAATCCATCCACCTCACAGGTGTGGCATATCAAGATGCTGATTAGACAGCATGATTATTGAACAGGTGTGCCTTAGGCTGGCCACAATAAAAGGCCACTCTAAAATGTGAAGTTTTATCACATAGCACAATGCCACAGATGTCACAAGTTTTGAGGGAGTGTGCAATTGGCATGCTGACTGCAAGAATGTCCACCAGAGCTGTTGCCCTTGAATTGAATGTTAATTTCTCTACCATAAGCCATCTCCAAAGGCGTTTCAGAGAATTTAGCAGTACATCCAACTGGCCTCACAACCACAGACTACGTGTAATCACACCAGCCCAGGACCTCCACATCCAGCATCTTCACCTCTAAGATCGTCTGAAACCAGCCACGCGGACAACTGCTGCAACAGTTGGTTTGCATAACCAAACAATTTCTGCACAAACTGTCAGAAACCGTCTCAGGGAAGCTCATCTGCATGCTCGTCGTCCTTATCGGGGTCTCAACCTGACTGCAGTTCGTTGTCGTAACCAACTTGAGTGGGCAAATTCTCACATTCGATGGTGTCTGGCACATTGGAGAGTTGTACTCTTCATGGATGAATCCCAGTTTTCACTGTACAGGGCAGATGGCAGACAGCGTGTATGGCATTGTGTGGGTGTGTGGTTTGCTAAAGTCAACGTTGTGGATCGAGTGGCCCATGGTGGCGGTGGGGTCATGGTATGGGCAGGTGTATGCTATGGACAACGAACAAAATTTCATCTGTACAGTTCAGGAAAAGAGGCACTGTGTGGCCACAGGAGATACACCAAGACCAAGCTATAACAAACAAATATCCATAAAATAAATATTAGTGGACAACAAATGTGGAAATTAACAACCCTCTATATTAGCAAGAATAGCCTATTATTATACTCACACAGAGTGTAATCATAAAGGGATTGGCTGCAGGTGCCTGATTTCTAAGCCAAAACTGATATCCAGTGTAAATAAACTGAAAAGAGGAGTAGACAATTATGTTGTAGCCATTAGCACAATCTTTTATCCATTACTGTTTAAGCCCAGCAATAATATCTGGGTCCAGGTAGCCAAGCTATATATCAACTGTTCATCATATGTACAGATAAGGCTGCCAAGCAAAAGTATCATTCATAATCTATGATGCAAAAAAATGTTAGCACAGCAGAATGTGGCAGTTCAATTAGTCCATTAGTAGCATTGCAATGTTAAGCTGCTGTCCATATTACCTGTAGAGATGTAAATGTCTTATGTAGGTCGCCCTCATGGCTCCAGCAAAATGGCCGCTGGAGACACCAGCTTTATGTATCTCCCACCGAGCTGGCATCTGCTGTCACCGGCTGGGTGCGGGCACCTATAACCAAACAGACCAGAAGGTCATTCGGGTCTGGACAGAGCCGTCAGGAGGGAAGCGTGCCACCACTGGTGGGAGGGAGCCTGTTAAACTGTCCACACTGCGAGCATTCCTCCAAGCAGCCACTCATTGCTGGCCCCAAGTGAGGGGGAGCAACATGAGACAACCTGCTGGCAGTCACCATGGGCCAAGCCAAAAGGGGGATAGTACATATGGTGCATGACCTAACTGGGCGTCCGTGCGGCCACACATGGCACATCCACAACCTGCACCACAACTGGGGGCAATGGTAGACATGCTATCCCACACAAAGGAAAGCAAAAAGGGCTGTATTTCAGTAACCAATGGTCATAGACCATGGCTAATAGAAAAAGAGTGAATGTACATTTGAAAGAAAAGAAACACATATACAGTAAACACAGATCCTCTTGGTATATTATTATTCGATAATATACCAAGAGGATCTGTATAATTACTGTATTACTGTGTTTACTGTATATGTGTTTGTTTTCTTTCAAATGTACATTCACATGGTTTCTCTTTTCCTGTACTATACAGATGGCATTGTTGGTGACAATTAGAGGTTATACTGGGTAAGCATGAGGTGGCTGGACAGAGGGCATAACCTCTTCACGCCGAGTGCAAGCAAACAGGCCTTGGCTCAGAGAGGCCGCATATTTGTGTGCATTAGCACCGACAGTGCTGTGCCGAGAGCGCGCGCCTTGCTCGCTCCCAGCACAGTGACCAGTGGCTCACGGAAAGTTCCCGATCGCCATTTCCAGCCAGGATTTTTCTGATTATGTGACTGCCATGACAGCCAATCATGTGGCCATAAGCCCCGCCTCGCCTCTCGTCATAGCAAACCCCTTAAATGGCCGACGGCAGCTGGCGCAAAGGAAATAATAATTTATTTATTTTTTATTTGTATAGTATTGCATTTTATTGTATTATATAATTTACCATGTCATTGAATGTACATTTTGTCTTTTGGTATAGCAGTTATATCAGTAGTTTTCTCCAAATCCCTTGAAGAAGCCCTAAGCGGCGAAACATGCTGGGAATATATGTCACGATATTACTATTTATGTGAATACACCATTTAATCATGTATATAACGAATGTTGGATTTTAATCTGTTGATTTTAATGATGTATAAATAAAATATGATGTTTTATATTATAAATAATTTCTGTTATCTCCATGGCATCTGTACAATCCCACCAAATGTTTTTTGCTCTGTGAATGTTATTCCAGGGATATGGTGCCTGATTTAGCCATGTCACCTAACCACATTATAATGAATCATGTTTGAGCGCAAAAACTAGCATTACAGGATTATTTAATTTATTCTTTTTGTCTACCTGATCTCTGAGTAGTAGAGAAGCTGTCACCAGCAATAAATCTTGTAACATTACAGCAATGACACATGACTATAACTTGAAACAACCATCGTATGCGACGAGGCTTCAGTATGCCACACAAGGCATTGTATTTGGTACAGGTTGGAACCTATAGTAATATTAGTAACGCACAACCTCTCTTGAACTGAATGCCGGATAATATTTTTAGTTCATCAGGAAAACTCGGTAAGTGTAAGGGATGGTTTTCCAAATATTTTAAAAAACTAGCATTCAGTCTAGATATTAGCAAAGACTTTTCGAAGATGTAAAAATCTAGTGCCTGGAACATGATGGGAAACAGCAGAAAATTGCATTTGCAAACAAGTAAATAAATGTAATGATTTGCAGAAGTATGATAAAGGGAAACAATGCCTTAAAGATAAGAAATGATCATATAAAATGATATGTTCAGATGACAAAACAAGTTAAAATATGATATGCATAAAAATAAAGATGGATCCATTGATCTAAGGAAGCTGCAGTCTTTACACTCTGATATTTTATTTACTATTATTCTCTTGCACATATAGCTGTCTATATGAATATTTGACTAACCTGTACATGTCAGCATAATTAACTAAAAAAGTACAAGGAGCTTTGCACTAAATTCACTTTCTACTGCAACCAATCAGAATCCACCTTTTTACAGATCTTGGTTAACTTAGTATATTGGCTCTGTCTATTGAATAAGCCCAACTGTGTTTTATATGCATCTAATCATGTTAATAAAGCTTTGTCCATGATGTATTGATATAACTTGTATGCATACTCATACTGATATATAATGATATAACTTTATATATATATATATATATATATATATATATATATATATATATATATATATATATATATGTTGGTTATCCTAAATTTATGTAATGTAAAACGAAAGACGAAAGAGTAATGGCATATTTTAATAAAAGCTGCTCAGGCCTCGAGTTTACCAAGAACATTTGAAAATCCCCAATTTTGTTTCCTTTCATGTAGTTACAATGGAGCCAAGTCACAAAATGTGTGGGCTGGTTGTGTGTTGCATATTAAAAAAAGGTCCTGTGCATTTTTCAGTCTGTTCAGGTGTGAATTTGACACTTAAATCGTACCTGATCCGGACTGAAAAATGTACCTGAATCGTTAAATGGAACCCACACCTGGACTCTGCAGAAAAACCGGCCCCACAAATATGTGAACCCAGCATTTAACTTTAAACCTTTACTTTAAGGTCAAATCACATTACCAGATCTCAAAAGCAGATGGCAGTGTAGTCTTGCAGCTTCCAGGGAAAACCTTGAATTCCCATTAATTGTTAGTACATGGAGGGGTTATAAAAAGGGAAATCCAACTTTCCTAATATCCCCTTTAATATCCTATTTATTATTTTTTTTTAATAAAAATATGTTGGTTTTTTTTTGTTTTTTAATTTTTTTTTGTACCACATTGCTATCATTATTGTATACAACTGCAAGAGAAAGAAACATAGTAGCATTATAAAATATTCAAGCTTCATCTCTCTTTGATCTTTCAAGTCAAACAATTTCATTCAAATGTATCAGTCCATTTTGAAAGAGGATTACTAGGTCATATTTATTTTCCTGTCTGTCAGCTGTGCAACAAGAAAAACAATTTATATGCAGCAGAAAGAGCAGAAGACTTTTTAAACTATGATTTAATCTCTGTTGAACTTTAATAGTTTTGGGAATCAGGTGTAAAAGAATCCATTACACTTTAGTTATTGATAGTATCTTAAATTTTCACGCTTACTAGGATTCATTTAAATGACTCACTGACTGCGCACAGATATACAGTACTGCATTTTGATGTTGGAGTTTAGTAGAGCTATTGTACATAGAGACAATTTAAAAAGACCGTTTTTTCTTCTACTGTTTCTTCACTGTTACGGAATTTGACCCGTAATACAAATATGCATTAACATGATATAAAACATACTATACACTAAAACATTTTAAAACAATCAATAATCTTCTTTAAACAAATATGTGTTTTGCCCATTTAGAACAAAACAATATATTTGCTTAAACCCCACCATCTCTTGCAGCATATACAGTATTTACCTTTCCTTTGCTCCCTGAAGGAAATATCTGGTACTTCAATATAATGAGCAGCATTTGATTCATCCTATATAACCATGCTAAACCAATCAGTGCTGTCCCATAGTTTTATATAAGCTACAACTCTAGCAACTCATAGATCGCACAAGACCCTAACTCGTAATGGCTACACTTACCAGCAGGGGAGTGAAGGAAAAGTAAGCAAATGCTGCTGGGGATGGAGTATTGTTGCGGTGGAAGACAGTACTTGTAGTTCATTAATTTACAGATTGCTGTAAATGAATGATGCAGCTATGTGGATGGAGCCCCACACAAGTGTGGTTGTTGAGAGGATCCCCCACAATGGGGGATCTTGGAGGGGGTGCAGGCAGGTGTTTCAGTAACATGATTCATCTTACACCCTGAATACGGGTGTAATGTCATATGTTACTGAAGGTGAACTTTTTGTATTCAGGGTGTAGCCAGAACCATGTTACTAAAACACCTGCCTGCACCCCCCTCCCAGATCTCCCATTGTGACAGCGGGTGGGGGGATCCTCTCAACAATCGCAGTTGTGTGTTGCTCCATCGACACAACATAGCCACATCATTCATTCACAGCGATCTGTGAATGAACTATAAATAGGGGGATGAACTATGCTTGAGAGGGGATATGATTTCAATGTACAAATACCATACTGGTGACCCCACAATAGGGATAAAACTTTTATGTGAAAGGGAAATTAAAAAGACACGCGGTCATTCACTAAAATTGGAAGAGAAGCGGTTTAACCTTAAACTGCGCAGAGGGTTCTTTACTATAAAAGCGCTAAGAATGTGGAATTCTCTTCCACAAGCAGTGGTTTCAGCAGGGAGCATCGATAATTTCAAAAAAACTATTAGATAAGCACCTAAACAACCTTAACATACAGTGATATACAATGTAATACTGACATAAAAGCACACACATAGGTTGGACTTGATGGACTTGTGTCTTTTTTCAACCTTACCAACTATGTAACTGTAGGTAAATGTACTGTCTGCCACTGCAACAGACAACTTGTAGTTCTTAATAACCTGCAAGGGTGCTGGTGAGTGATCTCGTAGTTCAACTGTACTGAGAGGCTGCTGATAACAGGTGCAATGCTCTGCAGGCTCCTAAAAAAATAATAGGCACACTTTTTTTACCTGTAAAAAACATGTGCATGACCCAGAGCCGGACAAAGGAATCATGTACAGGTACTTGATTTTGCACTTAAGGGCAGCCTGCCGCAGTATATGTACGTGGGGAGGTCCTTAAGCAGTTAACGAGGAGTATGGGCTTTAGGATTTTTGAAGATGCTGCATCTGCCCCCTGCATATGTCCCCTGCCAGCTCTTACACTGAGAACCAAGCAATCTAACACTGTAGATCGCTCAGTTCTCATAGCTCCCTGAGCAAAAAGCTGGTGACTATCAGTCACCGCTCTCTGCTCTGCCCCCTTCTTGCTTACTGGAGCACTGAGTTGTGGAGGGGCGCTTATTAGTATTTTTTTTTTTTTTTACCAAAGACATGTAGCAGAATACATTTTGGCCTAAATTTACGAAGAAATTAAACTTTTTGATTTTTTTTTTATTGGATATGTTTTATAACAGAAAGTAGAAAATATTGTTGTAGTGCTAGTGCCCCATCATCTGTATCAGTGGGAGGAATAATGCCTCATCGTTGGTGTCAATGTGAGCACTAGTGCCCTGTTTTTTATATTAGTAACAGGAATTATACCCCATTGTAGGTATCAGTGGGAGAAATAGTGTCTTGCATCAGTGGGAGGAAAAGTGCCCCAAAGGCCACCGGCCCCCGGGCTGCAGTTTAGAGGCCACTGATTTAAAGAATAATTACATATTCCACTAAAAAAACACTAAGCAAAAATATGATTTGTGGAAAGGCATCACAGTGAAAGTTTTCCTAGAAGCCTCATACTATCTGTGAAGCATGGTGGAAGCAGTACCAAAGTTTGGGGCTTGCTTGTGACACCAGTCCTAGATAGCTTTTTTTATCATAAAAATAACAATTTATTTGAAATTGAATAAAAAAAAAAAATTACATAAGAATGTCAGGGGTAGTGAGCCACTACCTGAGCTAAAATGTAAATTTAGCAAGCAAATTACCTGAAACACAGAACTAAATCATTAAAAAAATGTTCCAATTTAGCCTATTACTATGGGAAGATAAGTTTTACATATTCAACACTAATCCTTTTTACCCCTCACACCCCCTGCACAAGAGACTGGTTACCCAACTTTTGAGGGAAGGACACTTTTTGGTGGAGACCTTTTGAAACGCTATCCTCATTTTGAGAAGCAAAAAATATGATATCGCTATGGCACGAAATGGCATGCTCATGAAACACAACAAGAGCAGAACCAAACCTAAGCGACTGTGCCCAGACAAAGCTAAAGTAATATTAATGTCTATATTTAAAAAAAAAAATTCAGTTAAATGATAACATCACTAGTAAAAAAACATTTGTTTTTAAATCGTATTTATACATTTAACCCCAAATGTGAAATACGATTTCTTTTTCATTAATATGAACATGCTTTATACAGTATTATACAGAAAAACTAGACCACCTAAAACTGGATCTACATTTTCACTATGTTTTTCATTATAATAGGTTCTTTCCTGCTGTCTTCAAAACCAAAGAGATGGATGGGGTTAAGCTTAACTGTAAGTGGTAACATGTGATCTGTGCTATGCAGTTTTGTCAATCGTTACATAGCTAATCAGAAAGCAATGTTTTAAGATACAAATTAAAAACCAATAGTTATAAACTTGGATAAACTTGGATATGCTATTTCTGTGAGAAGGTAGCCAGAGGTATGATGATTTTAAATAGTAGTGGTATGTGTTGGATAAGCATTTTGCTTAGAACCAGTTTACAGTGTAAGTCATATTCTGTGGAAACATTAATAATACATATGATGATGGTGTCAATACCTCACAGCTCTACAGTATTCTGCCAGTTGTCAGATTATCTAAGATCAGCAAAAATCTGAAGCAAAGTCATTTATATGATGGCTGTTGGTCAAATGTACCATAAATATTATCTCCAAGCTCAGAGCAGTCAAATGATAAGATGCTAAGGATTTTCTGCCCTCTGATTTTACAGCCAATAGGATTACCACTAGAAGCTCAGGGATTGAAATAAAAACAGTAAAAGAGAACAAATACAACAGATAAGTGACATAATGCTACATTAACTGTGGGTATGTGTTCTGCAATTACATAATCACTATTATTTGTCATTATACTTTTTATTATCCTGAAAAGAAAAGCAACAAATCACCTTAAAGCCTTTTCTTTTTTTCTCTTTTGAAATGATGGCCAAAGGTGTAAAGAAAAATGAAACTCAGTCTTGAATTCTAACCTTCAGCCCAGACCTGACCCCTGAAGAAAACTTTTTTTGTGTCACAAGATGTCCTCAGTCTTTTGGGTTGATTGTCCATTGTCACTTAATCTGGAAGACTGAAGAGCTCCTGTTTATGAAGGTGTCATGGGCATGCTCCTTTAGGTGGCATCACCATGGTACATAGTATTTACTATGTATTAGTGCAGAGAATGGTCTTCACATCATCATATAAACGTTGTTCTCTTTATCACTGAGGACCTCCTACCACCGGGTAAAGACTGAAGAGTAAGGGGAAACATGCAACATTTGACCAGCCTGAAGACTTCTGAAAAGAGTATAGGAAAAAGAAGTCTCTAGTGGAGAGAGAAAAACACTGAGGGATGCATGGCTCAGTTAGGAAACATAAAGAAATATAGGTGGATCTCCTAAGATGAACTAGTTTGAAAATTTACATAATATTAGATATATTTTTTAAGTGTATGCATATTAAAAAGCCTGTAAGTGTAACACTTATAGATATTCATCACCCCTCACAGAGATCGTAGTACTACCCTAACATTTACTTCACACGCTTTCATCTTCAGAATGATAGAGCCATCTTTGTTCAGACTTCATCTAGAATCACCATTTACTTCCTGGACTAAGATGCTGTTTCAGAAATGTTACAAAGAATATAACAGAATATGTAAAAAGGAAATCAAGGGTGAAAAAATTCAAAATGAATGACAGATTTTCTTCAAATATCTTAATAGTAAAAAAAAGTCAGGTCTGAGCATGTAGACCCTTTACAAAATAATCTAGAGTGGATGACTGGGGACAAAGAGAAGGTAAATGTATTATTAAATGTCTTCTTCAGCTCTTCAGCTTTGTGTATACAAAGGAGCATGGGGGTGGGCTTATGTCCATAATGGGGATGACATTGACACAGCCCCAAATGATCCACAATGGCTCAAAATTAATATGGTCCAGAAACATTTAGACATTATAAAGGTGAATAAAGCACCTGGACCAGATTACATACACCCATAGATCCTAAAACAATTGAGCTCTGTCATTCACTCTGGAATAGTACCACTGGATTGGAGTAAGGCCAATGTGGTGCCTTAAAAAGGGATAAAAGTCTTAACCAAGTCACTATAGACCTGTTAGTTTAACTTCTATAATTGGGAATATACTAGAGAGTTTAATAAAAGACCAGATAGTTTGGTTCTTAATGGAAAAAAATATTTTAAGCAACAAAGAGCATGGATTCATGAAACACAGAAGTAAGGAGGTAAGTAAAACCTTGGACAAAGGAGTGGCTGTTAACGTGGTATACTTGGATTTTGCAAAAGTGTTTGACACAGTTTCCCAAACACGGCTTTTATTTCTCCAACATGCTAATATCTGAGCACCTTAAGGCGGTGTCCAATGTGAATTCCAGCAACTGATCACTATTAGGTACATTATTGAGGTGGGGACACACGCATACGGTTCCTGTTGGGATTACTACATCCACAGTTGGAGTCGGTGTTCAGCTTGAGTTTCAGCGAGTCATCGCCAGCAGCTGATTTCCCTTTATGGAGACACGTGCATATTGATCCTGGTAGGATCTTAAGATCTGATAAGCTGCCATCAATTATATTTTCAGCACAGTGGTGAAGCATTTCTGGATAAAGTTTTCATGTAACTTTCACTTATACATTGTTTTGGATGGACACTGTCATTTGACACAGCAGATGAGTCATGGATGGACTAGTTTATTTTATATACATGTATTTTCATTAATGGTGTTTTTAATTGAATTAATATTTTGAGCTTACTAACACCAGTCATTTTATTTCACAAGAAGTCCAGTCAATTTTTATTTCATACTTTGTTTCTTTGTTTTGTTTTTAATTTAAAAAAAAAATTGTGATTTTGTATCAATGGTTCACACGGTATTCTCATAATAAGCCTATGAGCTTATGCACTCCAGTTTGACAGTGCATTTCACTCACATTTCCATATTATTGCATCCCAATTTCCAGGGATTTTTTAGTGCAGCAGCCCTTTAGCATATTGGCCAAGCATACCCCCTTTTTTTAATTGTACAGATACAGTAACATATTATTATCCAAAAAAGCATGTAAGCGTGAGGACAATCTGTACAGCCAGTACGTGTTACTCTTTTCAATTTCTGGTACACTTAGCATAGGTAGTATTTGTCTAATAACTTACCAGCAACTTTTGCTAGTGGAATGGTTTCATCCCAAAGTGGAATTGCAGTCAGAGACTAAAAGGCCTCCTATTATATTATTACCCCAAAAAACATAAGTATTAGGACAGCCAGTAAAGCCAGTGCATGCATCATTTCACCTCTTCCCTGACTAGCTTTCCAGACAACTTTATAGTATTGAAGAAGATTCAAGCCATCTATCAGTAATGACCATGTAATCAATTGAGAGATGATGTAGACATATACATCAATAAAACTCAGCAGAGGTTACAACCGTTCCCCAATATATCTCTGCTTAAAAATTGGCTTGACTTTCTCTTTAAAAATCTAACATGTTAGCAAATGACTGGAGAACTTAAAATGATTTATGCTATCCATTTATTTCCAGATTTCCTAACTGACCTAAGAATTATTGCAGTGTATTCTGCTAACAATCCCAAGTTTTACAAATTATACCATTAAGCAAATCTAAATATATACATGTTTAGCAGAGCAATCAATGTTTGCTATATGCTTCATTATTTCAATCATGTTGGTAATCCATCTCTCAGATCTTTTTAAGTGACAGCTAGGCTTGGGAGATAGATATTTGTATGCATTCATATATAGTACTCTGTGAAGCATGTTGTTTTATTGTCTATATTGTAATAGTTTACGAAAGCGAAACATTTGTTTGTTATTGTTTATTCAGCTCATATTGTATAAACTGTGATTGTTCTCAGCCAACAGAATGTCTGCCATGTAGCATACATATATTTGGTCGATAAACCCTGTGTACCCCCAGAGATTCAGAGCAGAATTCTGTCTGTTTGATTACAATCCAAAACAACCCCTTAAAAGGGCCATTTCAACCAAAACTGATATTTCAGGTTTTGGAAAATGCCAGAGAGGTAAACCAGCTGACAGTTTCTATCTTTCAGAGGCTCTCTTGGTGAGATCACTGTTCCTGAGTTCCTGGGTTGGCATGCCCACTGTGGGCATTCAAAGAGAATCTCACTTTACTATGTATTTATTGAATTATTTACATACTGTATATACAAATTATGAATAATGCAACAGTAGATACTAAAACATGGGGAGGTGGGTTGTAAAATACAAAATTCAAGTGGACACTGGACACGACAGAATTAGTTATGATGGAGAGATCTTGCTGTTGTAGTATCCAGGACCCTTTCAACAAACAATACCCTTTTTCAATAAGGGGCATATATAAGGTTGGTGGTGGTGGTGGGGGGGTCCAACTCCTCCAACAAGATTGTCAACCATCAGTTAAAATAGAGACAAAAGCCCATTTATGTTTTTAGTAGTTTGTGAAGCACAATTGTAGACAGCTTTCTCTGCTGTGATATATAGTGTAGATCAGAGCAGTGGCAGCCTGCTCCACCTTTCGCTGATTCCTGTTGGCGACCACCCTTGAAATAGAACAGAGTATAATTTATAGAGGAGAAGACTGCTCAAAACAAGCAAAATGAAAGTTATACCAGTACACTTACCAGCTAGTTAGCAATAAAAAAAATGCAATATAAAAATTAGCATCAAAAACAGAGGTTTTTGTTGCATAGCATTTGCAATTAGTTGTGGAAGCTGCACTGCCTCAACAAGGCATTTCTGTATAGAGTGGTTCTTTTTATAATATTTGAGCATATATACTGTAGAAATGGAAAAAATTGAAACATTAAGGGCAGGACTGCTAACGTCCAGCAGGCTTCTATGTCTGAATAGAATTAACCTATTACCTATATTAAACCTTGGTTCACAATGGCATTCTCCATAACTTTATGTTTATTAAGTCTTTCATTACAAAAGTGTCCAACTCTGTCAGATCACTTTAGGAATCCCATCCCAGATAGCAAGCAATTGAGCTGCACATTTGAAAATGACTTGCCAAGCTATTGCTAGACTTGCCAGGCTTCACAAGGCTTCATTGTTGCACAATTGCAGTAAGTCTGCATTGCATGACTCCAGATCAGCTTTCTTTGCAAACATTCTGCAAGTCTGCTGCAAGTTCTGGTTCAGTTCTGCTGTGCAATAGTCATCCCACCACAGGGGTCACTGTGACTGAATTATCATGCTGTAGACTTGCAGAGCTCTTGCTGTAGACTCACCACTGCAAATTTTCTCTTGTTAGAGACTTGCCACGCAAATTTGCTACAAATTGGAAAAGTGTCAACTAGAACTTGGGCTTTAAGTGCTCTGCAAGTGTACAACTTGCCAGTGAAAATGTGCAGCAAATTAACAAGACTTACAATTCAACACTGATACAAATTTGTGGCAAGTTATCCTTGCTATCTGGGATTTTTACCTCTGAGTAGCTGCAAATCCACCAACAATTAACTTTCCAGCTACCTACATTCCCACAGAATCTAGTGTTGGAAATACGTGAATGTGTGTGAGAATATGTGACTGGTGTGTGTATATACTGTATGTGACTATGTGACTATACAGTGGGGACGGAAAGTATTCAGACCCCCTTAAATTTTTCACTCTTTGTTATATTGCAGCCATTTGCTAAAATCATTTAAGTTCATTGTTTTTCTCATTAATGGACACACAGCACCCCATATTGACAGAAAAACACAGAATTGTTGACATTTTTGCAGATTTATAAATGTGAATGGTCCCAAAATAGTGTCAAAAGTCTCTGAAGTGTCCGCTGCAATATTGCAGTCACAATAAAAATCGCAGATCACCACCATTACTAGTAAAAAAAAAATAACAATAAAAATGCCATAAATTTATCCACTAGTTTGTAGACGCTATAACTTTTGCGCAAACCAATCAATATGAGCTTATTGTGATCTGTTTTACCAAAAATATGTAGAAGAATACATATTGGCCTACACTGAGGAAAAAATGTATTTTTGTGGTTTTTTTTAATGGAATATTTATTATAGCGAAAAGTAAAAAATATTGTGTTTTTTTCAAAATTGTCGCTCTTTTTTTGTTTATAGCGCAAAAAATAAAAACTGCAGAGGTGATCAAATACCACCAAAAGAAAGCTCTAAAAAATTATCAAAATTTCATATAGGTACAGTGTTGCATGACCGCGCAATTGTCATTCAAAGTGTAACAGCGCTGAAAGCTGAAAATTGGTCTGGGCAGGAAGGGGGTGAAAATGCTCTGTATTGAAGTGGTTAAAGTTATGTACAGTGAATAGCATATTCAAATATCCATTAGTAATTATTGCATTGCATTGCATGTGATTTTTACTTTAACTCTTCGAGTGCCTAATGGCAGTTTTGAATCAATCATTTTGCCATTTCTTGGTGAGTCTTGGAGTCTTCACTTTTTACACAGTTCCGTCTAATTAGAGGTCATGGGCTTTAATAATAGAAGATGTCTGTTGCTCAAATATGAGGCCCAAGACTATATAAAGATGTAACAGTAATACTTCTTCACTGTCCAGTGCAGAGAAATGTTGCACACATCTTGGTTTGGAGTTTGAGGCATCTTAGCATCACCTATTTCATTTGTTTCAAAACAGAATTTGAGTTACCTTTTTGTTACATTTTTGACATTTACATATTCCCAACAAGCATTAAATTATCTTTAAAATAAACTTTCACTAATATTTGTAGCTGTATGCACTGTAGAGCTTTTCATCTTCACAATTCGCAAAATAATTACTAAAATTCTTCTAATCATTTTCTCAGCAGGTCAGCTTGCTCTGCTTCTTCATTCCAGCAGTGACTCAAAAGCTTTCCAGCCATCTTATCTGTGGAGGGGAAGTGTGCTCCCTGTGAGAACAGCTTGAAGGACTTTAATGTTTCTTCTGTGATCCTTGAGGATGAATTGCTCCACAGTGCACACAGTTACAAAGATTAACAAGTGCTTATTTAAATGTTAATTTATTGTTTGTGATATGTCATGTTAAATGTCCATAGCCTAGCCATAGGTTTATTTTAATTTGCAGGCCCCAAGGTTACAGCAATGGAGAATACACACCATAGTTCTGATGGTTTACTTTAATTACAGGAAGTAAACCTTTTACTGAGTTTTGGTAGTAAAGCTTTTATTTTTATTCAAATTAAGGCTGGCCATACATGGTCGAATTTCGAAAGAATTTTCATTTGAAAATCAGAAAATGTGTGCGTTTTGTGATCCGATGGCCAATTGGCCATACTTGGCGCAAACTTGGCACCCATCACCATTCCACAACCTTGCAGATAATAAGAGCCATTGAACCAAATAAATCAACATTCTGAAGCAAATTACTTGGAAGGAGGGATATATAATGGTCACTGCAGACGTGGCTTCTTTGTATACCATTATTTCCCATTGCCAAGGTAGAGAAGCTGTGAAGTGCTACCTAGAGAGAGATTCTGGCATTCACTTGTCACAACAACAATTTATTCTCCATCTCCTTGATTTTGCAATGAGCCATAATTATTTTTGGTTCACTGGCTCTTATTATCTGCAAGGTCGTGGAGTGGTGATGGGTGCCAAGTATGGCCAATTGGTTCATAGCCAAGTGGGAGGTGGATGTCATCGATGGTCAATAGAGGACTGAATTGGTCTTCTGAGGATGATATATAGATGACGTCCTTCTTCTTTGGGAGAGAGATCGTGTTTCTTTGGCTCTGTTCATTGGAGAGCTAAACACCAATGATCGGGGCATTGTTCTCCAACATGAGGCCAGTACTTCTACTATCCACTTCTTAGATCTTCACATTAGAGTAGAGGATGACAGATTTATTACATCCACCTATTTTAAGGATACAGACAAGAATGGCTACATAGGGGCGGACAGTTGCCATCATGAGTCTTGGCTCAGATCTGTCCCTATGAGTCAGTTCCTGAGACTGAGGAGGAACTGCTCTCTTCAAGATGATTATCTGAGGGAGGCGGAGTTTCACAAAACTCTTTTCCTGCAGAAGGGATATGCAGCTAATGATCTTGATTTGGTCATTGCTGATGTTGGTTAAAGGGAAAGAGAGAATTTATTAAAACCAAGAATAAAAAATTATAATGCTGATTTTTCTTCCCGTTTTTTTGTTTTTTACTACTTATTCAAATCAATATTTTTCTATTATAAAGATCCTTAGAAAACACTGGGATGTTTTAATGAATGATAGAATACTAGGTCCTTTACTTCCAGAACACCCTAGGGTCACCTATAGAGGTGCCCTCCTCTTAGACTCCAGATATTGCCTAATATAATTAGACCTCCAGTTAGACTAAGTTTTTTGGGTGATTTTAAAGGCTATTATTTATGTAGAAAGTATGAGACTTGCTGAAATAATTTCCTTAGGGAGAGAAAATCTCTCTCCTTTGGCTCTAATGTTACTGGCCAAACATACAATGTAGATTCTTTCATTACATGTTCGACCAAGAATGTGGTCTATTTGATCACATGCCCTTGCGGCCTACACTATGTAGGTCGCACCATTCACAAATTAGAGACTAGACTTAAAGTGGAGTTCTGCCTGCAAAAAAAATTAAGTCAGCAGCTACAAATACTGCATCTGCTGACTTTTAAAATATGGACACTTACCTGTCCAGGGCGCCTGCGATGTCCTCACGTGAAGCTGACCATTCCCTCGGGTCAGGGTGGAGGCGCCGGCATCTTAAAGCAGAGTTCCACCCAAAAATGGAACTTCCACTTTAAACACTCCTCGCCCCCTTACATGCCACATTTGGCATGTAATATTTTTGGGGGGGAGTGGGGGCTTCGTTGGGAGGGGGACTTCCTGTCCCACTTCCTCCTTCTGCCCAGGGACCGCCAAGGCAACTCCTCCTTTCGCCTCCCTCTAGGTGACAGGTCCCAGGAGATCGCCTGTCCACTCCGAGAGCGTAGTGTGACTCGCGCATGCAACGTGCGTGCCCGGCCGTGAAGCCAAAAGCTGTCACGGCTGAGTGCCCAGAGTGGCAATGGAGGCGCCGACGGAAAGGAGGGGGAGAGGAGCGACGGTCCATTCAGCCGCATCGCTGGACCATGGAACAGGTAAGTGTCTGTTTATTAAAAGTCAGCAACTACACTTTTTGTAGCTGCTGACTTTTAATAAATATAAAAAGCTTGGAACTCCGCTTTAAGTAAGGGAATCAGGAAGTGAAGTCTTGAGGCTTCACAGCCTGTTTCTTTATTGTGCATGCTGGAGTCGCACTGCACATTCTAACTGGTCCCTGCTGCCTTCTGGAACCTGTGTGTCTCCTAGAACACAGCGGGGGATGGAGAAGGGGCCGGGCATGGTATAGATCGCCGCGGATTCTGCAGCGATCTTTCGCCGGAAGTGGGAGCAAATACCTGGATTAGACAGGTATCTGCTCCCCCCTCCCCCCTAAAAGTTGCCAAATGTGACACCGGAGGGGGGAGGAACTGGATAAGTGGAAGTTCCATTTTTGGGTGGAACTCCGCTTTAAGGAGCATTGGCTAAAATCCGTAAATGTTTTTTAAACCACATTCTGTCAAAAGATTATGTGTTATGCCATGGTAAAAGTCTAAAAGGTACATCTTTCATGGCCATAGACAAGTTTAATTCTCATTGGAGAGGTAGCCATACCAGGAGAGAGATCTCAAAGATGGAAACCTGGTAGATTTTTTGTTTAAAATGTTACAGACAACATGGTTTGAACATAGAATGGGATGTAAAAACATTGTTTTTATTGGCTCATTTTTAGAATTTTTATTAATTGTTGTACTATTTGTTTCCAGCCACAATATGGCAGCACTGTCCTTATTCCCTAATTGGTCTTTGATAAGGCCCTTTATGTAGCTTAGTTCATTTTTTTAACATTTTTAGGTGTTCTGAAGAGGTTTTCATACATATAGTGTTGTTGTTTCCATCTGGCCCGATTCTTTTCTTTAAGCCCAGTCTCAGAAACCAGAATAGTGTGATATGTGTTATCTCTGCTTCTGGTCTCTCTAAATATGGCCACCGTAGGTGGGCTTGGCTGTATACATTCCAGCTGTGCTGTTAGCATCGGGCTGTGATAGGGTTCCTCTTCAGGCAGTTAGAAGTGAGGCTTGGAATACAAGAGAGAAGAGGCGTTTCTATTTCGCCCTCCCCCTATATATTGAGGAAGTGATGATCTTCAACCACGTCCCTGATGACGTTCCTTATTGGACGAAATGCTGCGTAGGGTGGAGCCTGGAGATCTGTCTTGATGGTTTGAAACAATTGAGACATAGGACCTATTTTAGTATCTGACATGCCTGTTTTTTATTGATGAAATGTTTGTATTCTGATTGCTTTTAATGGAATAAACGTATCTTGATTCTACATACTGCACTGTGAGGAGTTGCTTTCTTTTTATTTAATGCATGAACCTGCGGATCCATCATATGTTGAGACTATTTGGGATCCAGCTATCTGTTACCTGAGTGGAGTGGATTCGTGATATTATGGATATATTATGCCTATCTGACCACCTATAATTTAGTGGTCCGCTGTTTACTGTAAGAGGCCCGGTGTGTTGGTATTTTGTGGAGGGATATATTTAATTCACCTTATCTTGTCCTGTATACACCGTAGGTGGTTCCAGTTTCTCTGAACATGGACTCTTTATGCTAACTTCAGTGGACTTTTCATTTGCATATTTTTATGTTTGTATTGTTAGCCTTTTTTATCTTATTGTTACCAACGTTTTTATGCCAGCTGCTCTGTAGATATTATAGAGCAGTGATGAATCTTTATTTTATTAAAACATAGATCTTAAATATTTTTTTTTTTTTTTTTTTTTTTTAGATCTTAAATATTTTAATTATTCCAAATTTGCACTGAAGTATCAGGGATTCTAAAAGCAACTGTTTTCACAAAAAGGTTTGGTTTTGAGAAATTGGGGTTTGGTATGACTTGGTCAGTCTTGGTTAGCGTATTTCTTCCTTAACTCTGTTAATAACTGTAAGAGGGTTATTTACGAAAGGCAAATCCACCTTGCACTGCAAGTGCACTTGAAAGTGCACTGAAAGTGCACTTGGAAGTGCAGTCGCTCTAAATCTAAGGGGTAGATCTGAAATGAGTGGAAGCTTTGCTGATTTTATCATCCAATCATGTGCAAGCTAAAATGCTATTTTTTATTTTCCTTGCATGTCCCCCTCGGATCTACAGCAACTTTACTTCCAAGTGCACTTTCGAGTGCACTTGCGTGCAAAATGGATTTTCCTTTAGTAAATAACCCCCTAAGTTTTGCTTTTCAGTGGAAATACTCAAGAATTTAAAATGAAATCCCAATAAATTTTACAAAAGAAAACAATTTCTGTGGTATACACTATTTTCATTACTTGATCCAAGCTTTATATTTGTTTTTTGTTTTCGTTTTCCGATTTGATTCGACATGTTTCATTAAATTCACACCTATGATTCCTACAACCTGATATGCAAATGCTGGAACATTAAATTAGATTTTTTTAAAACTCAATGACACCTAATGACCAGAATGTTTAGAGTCAACATCGTGCAGAATCACAAATGTCACATGCTTTATAATTCAAAAAATATTTGGCATACAAAAAAAATTGATGAAAAGTGAATTACTGGATATTTATAAGGAAAGTGTGTCCCAAGAGATCCAGGTAAAGAGTTTATTTTCATGTAAATAATTGTTCTATTAGCATTCATAACACTATCAAAACCCTAATACAAAATTTAAATGGTCATATAATAGTCAGAAAATAATAATTTACTGAAAGCAAAGATGGTTAGATACCAAATACATATTATTCCCAGCACATATGCTTTAAAATGAATTTCCACTTTCATTTCAGTTATACAAGAAAGAATCTTAGCAGATCAAAGTTGTGCAGGCAAGAAAAAAAAGAAACAAATTAATAACTATTTAAGTATTCTGTTTCATCATGATAACAAACAGATGGTTTTAATATTCTGGAGGCTAATTTCTGAACAATTAAAAACACAGCAAGATATTAACATCTAATGAAACATTTTAACTACCAGTATATGCATCTGCCATTAATTTCAACACAGTAAGGTCTTGGTTCCCCTCAATCTGTTCTTTATTAAGGAAATTTTTCCACTCTGAATTTAGTGGAGTAGAGAATTAACAACTGTTTTCAATCAGCAGTCAGCATGATATTTTGCTAGTGAAGGCTGAAATCATTTATACAATGAAACACAATTTTGTATTACAGCTTTGATGTACAGTATGTATAACTTAGAGTTACATAAGGACCTTTCTACTAATTAACAATGTTTTTTGAGCTGGCACTGATTTATAATTCCTGAATGCCTGTTTATTCTGCAAAATGAAACTTCAAATTGGTGTTTACTTCGCAAATACATTTCAGTCTTTTTGCTTACTTAAATGAGTGTTTGAGGCATGTAAACCAAGAAGCAATGTATATAATGTTATGGTACTGTGAAACAGGATCCTTTGAAGATTCATGGGTATGGACAAGGGAAATGAAAATCCAACCAAATGTATGAAAGCAAAACTAAGGCTCAAGTCTTGGGAATGCTCTGCTTTAAAGGTGTGCAAAGGTCCCTGTCATACATTTTTTCAAAAGGTGCAGAAGCATAGCAAAGCTTGAATCATTGGCTGATTATCAGCCTAGCTCTGCATCCATTTTATATACAGAACCTCTGCAGCTTTTTTACCAGAAAATGTCTGTGTGCATAACTAGAAGCGCTAGAATTACTATATACATAATATATATGAATTCCACCATCTAGCCTGCTGTGCTACTCTGAGTGATCATAGG
This sequence comes from Lithobates clamitans, assembly GCA_037952925.1. Lineage (NCBI taxonomy): Eukaryota > Metazoa > Chordata > Amphibia > Anura > Ranidae > Lithobates > Lithobates clamitans. The sequence continues at coordinate 4,927,727 of JBBGZY010000279.1, read as the reverse complement.
AAAATGAGGGCTACATGCAGTGTAAGTAAAGTGTGTTAGCCACCCATGGAGAAAGTTGTTGCTACGCTTCAGTCCCACCTCCAATGATTCCCAACAGAAAGCATTGAGTGCAGGGAGTACTGCTCCACAGAGTCCTGTATTCAGAGTGTATTTACACACAAAGCAGTGCTGATGTCATCACCTCACTGCTGCTTTCTTTATTATCCATGGTCACCCACCACTGGGGCAAGGCTGAGGAGGAAAAGCATAAGATACTACTGGTGGAGACCTCAAGGGGTGGTAGGATCCACAGAGCTCAGAGTTGGACATTTTTTAGTGAAAATAATTAGCAGTTATACAGTATTTAGATGCAAACTGAGATATAAGCTTCAGGAGACTTATAAAAAATATACTGCGAAGCAAGAGGGCAGTTAATAGTGTAATTTGGAGGTTCCAAGATCACCAGCAGGCCACTTGTAAAAGGAAAATTTCTTTACTGGTTTCTCAAAACAGGTAAACACAAATAGCTTCTTTCAGCAAAAGTAGAGTAAACATTTCATATTCCTACTATAAGGGAAACCATACAACAGACTCACCAGCAGACTCTCAGTCCCACACTAGAGTTTAGGTTTCTACTTGTTTCAGACTGCCACAAAGTTGCAGGGGTTCAGCAAAAAGTGTCTCAGTTGCCAGAACATTTGCATTTGCTCACAGCTTGTGAACTACTCCACTCTGCCTTAAAGATACATGGGAATGAGTGTGGGCAATCTCTCTAAGTTTGGCAGATAAACAGTGTGTGTTTACATACATGATGACTTCTGTGCTGATGGCTCTGTAGGTACGAGATCACTCTCCAAATTTTCATTTTTGTTGTAAATTAGCAATATGTTATATCCTTGTTTCAATGCCTCATCATGCTATGTTCTGTTATAGAATGCTTTGAGCTCATGATATTCTCTTTGCAAATATCCCTGAGGAAGGGATCAAATTTTTTTTTCTGTTTTCTGAAACACGTCGGGCATAAGAAAAAATGTTTGCAAAATAGCATTTATTTCTACAGCAGCAATATCTGCATTATGTTGTGTCATGTTTTAACACGGTTATGTATACACCGACTTTTACCCATGTATTCAATAAAATTTTGTATTTTATGCAAACTATGTATTATACGGAATGCTGGCAACAATTTATGGTTGCTTCTGGTGGTCCAACTTCCCCTTGGTGACTGGGTGGAGTAAGCCTGAGTAGCCTCTACCTTGTTCATCTGGGGTTTCACCAAACTCTTGCCCACAATGTACCCTAGGCACTTGGTCTCTTCCATAGCAATGCCACACTTTTCAGGATTAATGGTAAAAACCTCCTTTATTGAGTCCAAGTAAACCTGCACTCAGGGAAAATAGGGTCCCCAGTCTGTGCTAATCGAGGTGCATTTCTGATGAGGGCACAGAGTCTTATCATATGAAAAGTATCTGGGACAGAATTGACATTCTTTTATATTGGAAATTACCTTCTGGAGTAGAAAATGCAGTTCTCTGTTTTACTTAGTTTACGGTATCTGCCAGTAGCCTTTGGTGAGGTCTAAGGTGGTAATGTTCCAGGTTGCTCCCAACTTTTTTATCAGCTCATCTACTCAGGGCATCAGTTATTCAACAAACTTGGATACCTTATTAAGCTTTCTGAAATCATTACGAAACTGCAATGTCCTTAATGATATTGACTTCAAGCTTTTTATGAACATCCTCTGGCACAGCTTTCTTGTGTGCTTCAGGAGTTTGACATGGTTTTACTTGAACCTTCACAATAGAATCTGTAACAATGTCATGTTTTATTACCCTGATAAGACCCGGAAGTCCTAAAACATCTCCCTGTTCCTCTGTAAAAACTCTTGTACTCGCTATATTTGCGACTTGGACAAGGAGGTGGAAACAGGGATTAAGTTCTCCTCTGCAGGGGGCTTAGAACTGACTTTTGCCAGGGCATCTACCTGATCTCGGTGCTTCCATGGTTTCAACAGATTCACATGGTTTATTTGATACGGCTTTCACTTTCCAGGTTGGTGTACTTTATAATTTACCTCACTAACCTTTTCTACCACCTCAAATGGCCCCATGCCACACTGACCAGAAACTTACTTTCTACTGTAGGTATGAGCACAGCCACCCGATCCCCAACCTGAAACTGTATAATCTTGGCAGGCTGGTTGTACACCCTTCTCTGTGCTTCTTGTGCTTTTTGCAAATAGGCATCACTTTAGCTATTCTGTCTCTCATTTGGGTTATATGTTCTACCACTGTCTTATGTGGAGAAGATTTGCTTTCTCAGGTTTCTTTTACCAGGTCAAGCAACCGCTTTGGTCTTTACCCATACAACTCAAATGGGGAAAACTAGATTCTTTGTGGTACCTCCCCTAAGTGCTGGGAGTAAGCAGTCACAATACTTTCCACTAAGTGCTAGGAGTAAGCAGTCTCAATCCTTTCTATGTTTTTGTACCACCTTCTTGGGCATAGATTGAACCTTGCAATCAGTCTGTCTGTCAGGGGATAAGAGCCAAAGGTACACAATTGTTTATTTGGAGCAACATGAATAGCTTTTTCATCACCTTTGACCTGAATGGAGTGCCCTGATCTGTCAAAATTTCCTTAGGGAACCCTGTCCTTGAGAACATTTTGAATAATAATCCAGAAATTGCCTTGTAGGATGTTTCCCTCAAAGAGACCACTTCTCCATACCTTATGGCATACTTGAGTACCACTACACTGTATTGATTTCCCTGGGCTGATTTCACTAAGGGGCCCATCAGAATCATCACAATATGCTCAAATGGTACCTGAATAAAGAGCAGAGGCAACAAGGGGTTTCTTAAATGTGATACTGGTGCAGTTAGCTGACAAGTGGGACATGAACTACAATATTGCTTTACCAGTAACTCCAGGCCAGAAGAACTGGTCAGTTATCTGTGCCTCTGTTTTCTCGGCCCCCAGGTGATCTCCCAAAGGGTCATTGTGAGACAGACCAAGTACCATGCACCTGAAAGGTTGGGGGACCAGTAACTGGTCGACCAGCTCACCCCAGACTTTAGATCTATAAACTCACACCAGACCCAGATCTATGAATTCCAGTTTACAAAGCATGACCTTTTATGGCATTTGTTTCTGGATTACAGTAAACCTTTAACCAGTGCAAATTTGTTAGATTTCACCAAATGGGATTATATTACAGTTGTACTTCTATTGCTTATAGTTGGATCTAAATTTAAAGAAAGTGTGAGACATTGATCGGAAAGATATATGATGAGGGGCTACGGGATTTGTTTCTGTTATGGAGAAATTTTTTTTTGGGTTTCTCAAATCTCTGGTCTGAGTCTTGGAGCCTGGAGGCTTTGTAGCACTTCAGGCAAGGTAAAGTCTCCATAGCTTAGGTCCACATCTTACCTATTAGCCAAACCTTGTGTCCACAGGCTAGTTGTATCTGCGTTGGCTGATGCTGGGGGCTTTCTCTCTCACTCTCTGTCTATGCTGTGGGAGCCTGCTGCTGAGTGAAAAGTCTGGCTGCTAACAGAACAGTAAAAAGCAAAACAAAGTGCCTGTTTGTTTGCGAAACCGATTAAAGTGCAACCTATTAGTCAGGAACTAAAATAAGTTTAGTGAGTGATTCTTAGGAGTAGATGATTTTTTTGTTGTTTTGTTGTTTTATGTACAAAGCTCTCCTGCATTGAACTTTTGCTTGTTTTGTTATTTTGTTTACTGTCTTGCTGAATAAAAGTGCAGGACAAAGATGATTGGACTGTTCTTGGGTGTCCCTGTCATGTGTATGATTATAGCTTCAATACCAGTTGAGCCTATTAGCCACTGAATTCAAGTGGGCAAAAGTATATTCACTTTTCTTCTAGTTTTTTTTTTTTTTTACTTTCATGTAACAGTATGTTTAGTTATATATACAGTATCTCACAAAAGTGAGTACACCCCACACATTTTTGTAAATATTTTATTATATCTTTTCATTTGACAACAGTGAAGAAATTACACTTTACTACAATGTAAGGTAGTGAGCGTACAGCTTGTATAACAGTGCAAATTTGCCATCCCCTCAAAATAACTCAACACACATCCATTAATGTCTAAACCACTGGCAACAAAAGTGAGTACACTCCTAAGTGAAAATGTCCAAATTGGGCCCAAAGTGTCAGTATTTATGTGGCCAACACTATTTTCCAGCACTGCCTTAACCCACTTGGGCATGGAGTTCACCAGAGCTTCACAGGTTGCCACTGGAGTTCTCTTCTACTCCTCCATGACGACATCACAGAGCTGGTGGACGTTAGAGACTTTGCGCTCCTCCACCTTCTGTTTTGGATGCCCCACAGATGCTCAATAGGGTTTAGGTCTGGAGACATGCTTGGCTAGTCCATCACCATTACCCTCAGCTTCTTTAGCAAGGCAGTGTTTGGGGTCATTATCATGTAGAAATACTGCCCTGTGGCCCAGTCTCCATAGGGAGATGATCATGCTCTGCTTCAGTATGTTACAGTACATGTTGGCATTCATGGTTCCCTCAATGAACTGTAGCTCCCCAGTGCCGGCAGCACTCATGCAGCCCCAGACCATGACACTCCCACCATCATGCTTGACTGTAGGCAAGACACACTTGTCTTTGTACAACTCACCTGGTTGCCGCCACACACGCTTGACACCATCTGAACCAAATAAGTTTATCTTGGTTCCAGTAATCCATGTCCTTAGTCTGCTTGTCTTCAGCAAACTGTTTGCGGGCTTTCTTATGCATCATCTTTAGAAAAGGCTTCCTTCTGGGATGACAGCCATGCAGACCAATTTGATGCAGTATGCGGCATATGGTTTGAGCACTGACAGGCTAACCCTCCCACCCCTTCAACCTCTGTAGCAATGCTGACAGCACTCATACGTCTATTCCCCAAAGACAACCTCTGTATATGACGCTGAGCATGTGCACTCAACTTCTTTGGTCGACCATGGCGAGGCCTATTCTGAGTGGAACCTGTCCTGTTAAACAGCTGTATGGTCGTAGCCACCGTGCCACAGCTCAGTTTCAGGGTCTTGGCAATCTTCTTATAGCCTATGCCATTTTTATGTAGAGCAACAGTTCTTTTTATCAGATCTTCAGAGAGTTTTTTTGCCATGAGGTGCCATGTTGAACTTCCAGTGATCAGTATGAGAGATTGAGAGCGATAACACCAAATTTAACACACCTGCTCCCCATTGACACCTGAGACCTTGTAACACTAACAAGTCATATGACACTGGGGAGGGAAATGGCTAATTGGGCCCAATTTGGACATTTTCACTTAGGAGTGTGCTCACTTTTGTTGCCAGCAGTTTAGATATTAATGGCTGTGTGTTGAGTTATTTTGAGGGGACAGCAAATTTACACTGTTATACAAGCTCTACACTCACTACTTTACATTATAGCAAATACATACATATACACACACACACACACACACACACACACATATATATATATATATATTTTTTTTTCATTACCTAAACTTATAGTGATTACCAGAGACAGTGATGTGAATTAGGGATGAGCCGAACATCCCCTGGTTCGGTTCGCAGCAGATCATGCGAACAGGCAACAAATTTGTTCGAACACGCTAACACCGTTAAAGTCTATGGGACACGAATGTGAAAAATCAAAAGTGTATCAAATACACCGCCACTAACTGAATAACCTGCCTGCTTAATCTAAATCAAGCTATCTCTCCGTCCACACCAACAACACTACACAGGGCCACTGTGTAGGCAGCCTTATATAATGTGGGGCATGGACTTTGCCCCCTGAGCCATGATTGGCCAATTATGCCTCTCTTAGCAGAGGGCACTGGGTTTGGCCAAAGCATGCAGGTCAGGTGCATGCTTTGGCCAATCATCATACAGCAATGCACTGAGATCTCGCAGTGCATTACGGGGCATTCCACGGGGCTCAAATTTGCCGCTAATGCCCCATAGTGTTCGCTCTTCGGCAAATTTGCGAACAGCCGAGGTTTGAGTCGAATGTATGTTTGACCTGAACATCAAGCTCATCCCTATACAGTTAAGACTCTCCTTTCATTGCTCAGCTAAGTAACCCAACACAAGTAATCTTTTTAGCTGTCTTTAAGGGGCCATTCTACAAATTGACCACTAATGGAAGAAGCATGCCTCTTACTGATCATCAATATAATGGGACATTTTTTTCCACTGACCCCAATGTAACACTCTCCACCAGTATAATGGGGCACTTTAAATGTTTCACTTCACTAACCGCCAAGGTAAAAAGATATCTTTTCCACCAGTGTAATGGGACACTTTACTAGCTAACATAAAAAGCCTTTCTATCCACTTACTGCCAAGGTAAAAAGATATCTTTTTCAGCAGTGTAATGGGGCACTTTACTGACCAACATTAAAAGCTTTTCTATCCACTTATAGTGAAGGTAAAAAGATTTTTCCTTTTCCACCAATGTAAGGGGGAACTAAACTGAAAACCAACTTAAAGCAGACCTTTTCCCCACTGCAACCCTCTGCTTTAAGACAATTTTTTGTTCTTTTCAGGCGTACCCCCTGCCTCCATTCTGGATTGAGTGAGAACTATGTTTCCATTATCCTACAGCCTAACATGTATTAATATTAAACTACTTTGACACTTTTGTTGTGATTCAGATTCAGATTAAGACAGTTACCGCTATGTTGATTGGGGGGTTATTAGGGTTATTAATTGATGCGCATAATACAGTCATGACAAGACTAATTGTACTATGGAGAATTGAGCATAATATTTGATAATTTACAAATATTTGTGTGGACTGATCGCATGTTCAGTTTAAATGGCAATACGTTCTGTCAGTTGCTGCTGGAAAAGAGCGCAGTGGATCTCTTGGAACATGGCCGCAATTGGAGGAATCTTGGACTACGATAACATGGTGTTTTGGTTCACGCTGGTATCAATGCTGTTTAGGAGTTGCACTGCTCTCTAGTGTTCATATATTTTAAATATATATATATATATATTGTATATGAGGAAGTGATGTGAGCACCACTGACCCTTACTGCCTCACAGAAGAAGTCCCATTAGACAAAACGTACATCAGGCTAGGTACGGAGCAGCGGTGATGTCAGAGCACCCGTGGAGGGCGCTGGACAAATGTTTCCATTTGAGCCTATTTTATCGTTTTTGATGTAAGTAGAAGTTTTAATAAACTCCTGTGTGCTTTTAAAGAATGTTGCGCAATGAGTTTATCTTCCTCTTCCATATGCACACTGTGTGACCGGACTCTGGAGTTCCCTTGATTGGTGATAACTGTGGGGGATACACCTGTGGAATCCAACCAAGTAGGCTGAACAACTGATGCGGTTATACACATAGTGAGGGGTGAATACACACTGATGTGCATATAGACCTTGGGAGGTCTTAATATCTGGTAAGCAGATATATTTGCCCTATCTATCCTGTGGGGACCACTGGGTGTCTTCACCATTTGAGTATTGAATCAACACACTTTCAAGTTCACGTTATGGATGTTTAGTTGGGATATCTGGACTATTATTTTCCTTTTTTATCTTTTTTCATTTCATGTTACAGATGGACTAAAATGCACTTTATGTAATGAATTAATTTTGACAGCGCAACATGTTGATTCTAATTGTTTTTGGTATGATGTGTAAATTTTTGTGAGTGCTGCTGTCTCTCACAGATCATCTGTGTTAATACATTTAAAATACACTTAGCGCAATATCATTTTGCACATACTTTAGCATGAGTCATAGATAGATAAAAATGTTAAGAAAGGCTGCCCCAATAATTGGCGACTTTCATGGACCTGTATGAGGCTTAGAACAATGTGATTTGGCATCGGGGGGCAAAATGGCTTAAGGATGATAATTATATTTAATATAATTCTGCATGGCTACAAATTAGTATTTGCTTTTTTATGATGGTCATGTAGTGTGCTCCAATCATTGGGGACTTACATGGACCTATGTGGTATCCAGAGAAATGTGACTTAGCATCAGGGGACAACATAGCTTAAGGATAAAGATTGAATTTAACATAATTCTGCATCACTATGCATTAATATTTCTATATCTTTGTTTAGTGCCTTATTTTTCTAAACAAAATGTTTATAGGATATGTATATAAGATGGAAATATTGTTGTCATTGTTGTGCTTCAGGTTAACAATTTTCACTAGATCTGATAGAGAATGCTGGTAATTATTGCCTGCCTCAATATGTTTACTCTAATCTCAGCAATGTTTGTTCATGCAGCTAGGTTTTGCATGCACTTCCCTTTATCTAACAGCAATTATCTGTTACTTACCCTATAGGCAGTAGTAAAATTGTCTATCTCTTGATGAAGGACCATAGCTTAGAGACATACAAGTGGGATGTGCTGATTAAAACCAATTAGCAGATTAAGAGATATTAATCATCTGAATTTGAGGCAACAGAGAAAATTAGAGCAAAAAAAAAAAAACCACAATCAACAAAATTGTTTTTATGTCTTGCCTAAAATGATAGTGCTTTTTCAATACTCTATCGACATCGGATAACTAGTAATTGAGTGTTAATTTAAACTTGTGGAAAAAAAACCTTTATCCAAAAAGGGCGTCTTTCCAGTTAGATTCTCATATAAATAGCTTTAGGGCTTACACTGACTCACAGAATAGTTAAAAGCTAATTCCATTTTTTTGCAAAACAAAAATGATATAAATACACCAATATTGATGTGCAGTTATAATATTTTTTGGATTGGAGCCTGCAAAGCCTTGTAAACGCCATCAGTAGATCGTGGGTGCAATAGTCATGCTTCTGCAGACTATTTCCCCACCTGTAGAACCATACTGGAGCTGGTGGAAGTACTTATGAAATACAAGTGCTGTGACGTCAGTCCAGGAAAGAGCTGAGAATGGAGTGTACATGCTGCATAGGTTCTGGCATTTCATAAGATAAAATGATGGCGGTGAACAGTCTGTAACAGTAAACAGCGGGTTAAGCATTGGTCACACCTTGAAGTAATCACTGTGGTTGGGGAAGGATGCATGCGGGCTGTGATGAAACATGTCCACCCAATATGCTAATGAATGAACATGGGCAGGAAGCCCTTTAACTCACTTTGGCATTCAGATAACCTTACTGCAAGCTCTCTGCTTGAAGCTGAACCTCATTACAGTATATATATACTGTATATTTAGCAAGGCAGAAGTAAGGGAGACAGGAGGGTCATGCAAGAGAATACCCAAGACACAGATTTGTCCTGCAGTTTTATTCAGCAAGGCAGTAAACAAACACAGTTTCAGTGCAGGATGGCCTTGTCAGTAGCATAAAATTAATAAAACATCTGCTCAGCCTAGCCACTAACTAAACTCACATCAGTTCCTGACTAAGGTCGGCCATAGACAGTTCCCTCCTGCCAAGCAATTGTCTACTCCAGACAGGGAAGGGCGGATGAAGCCGTCTCCGCCAAGAGAAGACAGTGATTACTGTTAGCGGTTATAGCAGCCGCTAGCGATAATCACAAGTGAATCCGGCAAACTGGTTGTACCAAAGTTGATCAAGCGATCAACTTGGTACATTCAGCCTGCCCTCACACGGTTCGAATCTCGGCTGGTTCCTGCTGAACCATCCGAGATTGGAACCGTCTATGGCTGGCCTAACTGAGGGACCACTAAAAGATTCCATAACACAAAAAAGCAGCACTTGTGCCTTTTTGGGGTTCTATTGCTATTCTATATTTCAGAAGTATTAATCCCTGAAGAAGATTTTGTTAATGCTTATACATTTCGAAACGCGTTGTATATCCAAATCTACTAACAACCATCAGTACTTGTACATCGATGGTGGAACAGCAACTACTTAGGGAATACCACTTCAGGACTAATAACCTTTGTACATTATCATGAAATGTGATGGATACAATTTTGGAATACTATGTCTATATTGTCAACAGTTTTTATAATCGACTCTATTTTATTCAAAATGGGAAATAAATTTTTATTTAAAAAATAATATAAAATGTATTTTCTTCAAATTGCCTTAAAAATCCCAGTCAAGAGGTTAACCACAATTAGTATAATCACACTTGGAAACACTTTGTTTCTTCTCACAGCTGATCAGTGTGGGAGAAGGAAAAAAGAGCGGTGACTGCAACTTGCAGCCTTTGTTTACATTTGTCATAACTGTGATTGGTCACATAAATCACATGGCACAGGGCCAACTTTATTGGCACTGTACCCAGCTCTGTGACCTGCTGTATCTAAATGACACAGAGATCACAGATTGTGCTCATACATGTGCTAGGAGAGTAAATTGGTTTAATTAGGCATGTGTTCTTTATTTAAACTAATCTACACCTATACAAAGGAAGGAAAGCATATCAGATTAACATAGTATCTTATCCTTTCTTTTGGCAAAAGTTAAGAAAAGAATAAAATGCAAATTACAAAAACAGTATTCTTCAAAAATGTCTTTTATCCCCTTTTCTCATGGGGTACATCTTTAAATGATGAAAATGTGCCCTATTATTTACCCAATGCCATTTATAAATGGCACTGTATAAACAGCGGTTGGGAGGCTGTTCCAAGCTAGCATTAGATGGCTCAGTACACAGAGACAGTGTACAAACCTGATCTGTGGGGCTGAGTACCATGTGATCACTATGATTGGTCATTAGAGTGATCACATGCTTTGTTTACAGTTCCTTACAACAGAGGAAGGAGCGAGATCATAGTAATTGTGATTGGGGGAAGGTAAATACATTTATTCTGTTTCTCTAAAACTAGGCTTGTTTTTTTTAACCCTTTCATGCTCCCTTCTCTCCTACACATACCGTATAATCTCCAATCTGTTTGTCCATTAAATATTGGGGGATATGTATTAATACTGAGAACTCAGAATCTGGTGCATGTTAGCCAATCAGTGTCTAACTACAGCTTATTCAATTAAGCTTTAACAATAAAACTTGAAATTTGATTGGTTTCTGTGCAGAATTGCACCATATTTTGCTCCAGTTTTAGTAAATCCCCCTCCCTACCCTATATGTTTCTTTAATATATTAGCATGCTTCTTCATTTCCAAAAAATTTGGGCAGAAAATTAGATCCCATTGGGTGTCTACTTCCCCCAAAAATGGGACATTTTGGGGATAGGTGGGTCATACTGTCTTGGAATTTTTGTTACAACAAACGTTAAGGGGAACAGGTTTTTTTTATAATTAAAGAAAAAGAGGTGGTTATTAAATACCACCAAAAAAGCTCTATCTGTTTCAAAAAAATAAATTAATTTGGGTACAGTATGTCTTGAGTTAGTAATTGTCAGTCAAACTATCAGAGCACTAAAAGCTAAAAAAAAATGCCTGGTAATGAAGGGGTATTACCGTCTGGTACTCAAGTGGTTAATAAGCTGCATTTATAAGTGAGGTATGCATAACTGTGCAGCTTGTAGCCTTGTATGGCACTGAGCTCACAACAGGCATACGCATCATCTACTAGATATGTTTCATGTGACATTAGTAAATCTAGCCCCTTTGACTGAAAACCTTAACATGAAGAACAGTTGTAAAACATTGGGGAAGTTGAGGAAAAGGGAAATATTAATGGAGTGGCTGCACTCTTTTGTTGCTCTGTTTCATAAATTCCATGAAGTTGATTGCCGGTATTCCACAGCACGTGATGACAACAGCTGCATGGATCAACAGTAATAAACCTCGGGCAATTTAATAGCTTTTATTGTTCTAGTGTGATGTTTGAACGCATCCACTCTTCTCTCCTAGGATTCTGATGGAAGCTGCGATTAGAGAAGATCTCATTTACCTAAAAGCGCTTATAAATTTTTAATTTGCTTTAACAAGTAAATTAACAAGTCCCTCATTCAGGCAAGTTTTATGGCCTCTGGTCACTTGGGGGAACCATAAAAGTTTTATGGGTAATCCGGAGCTTCTGAGACTGTTCGTGATAGATTGTCTGTTTCCTGTTATTTTATCAAACCAGCATGCTATCTAAGGCTTCTAGTCATATCTTTAGTACTATGCTGCTAATTTAAAGTCTAGCTTCTAGATTTAAAAATATGTGCATCTGATATAGTGATTTTCAGTTGCACTTAAAGGATGTTGCTTTAAAATTGATATATATGTAAAAATATTTCATCCGTGTCTTTGGATTTTATACATGGACTGCATTTAAGGAAAATATTGGAAAGCAAAAACACGCCTTATTTTTAGTTTTAATTTATGTTTCAATAACTTAAATGCTAATTGAAATATTAGTAGGGAAAGCACAGAACATGAATCTGTGGACAATTTAAGGACACTATCCTATTACAAGCAGTAAATAAGCTTTAAAACAAGCCCTTACTGGCCTCTGTAACTGCAAGCTCCGTGGAGCAGCTTATCCATAAAGTTCACAGTAGAATCATTGAAATTGTCCAAGTCATTCTCTCCACAACTTAGCAAACCCCCCCTGCTCCCCCTCCCAGTAGTGATCTGACATCTTTTCAGCTTTCTAATCTCGAATATAAACACCCAACAAGTGCAGAGTGAGCTGAGCTACCTGAGAGAATGACTTAAGTGCTGCCGCTGTGAACTTCAGTGACAATATGTTTCACAGTAACTACAGCTACAAAGGTCAGTGAGGGCTTATTTTACAGCTCACATTCTACTTGCTAAGAATATGGTAATACTTGAATGTCTATAACCTGGTCAGATACTCATGTCAAGGGTAGGGTCATTCAGAACTAGTATAGCCAAGCTAAGTAATCTCCTAGCTTGCTTCACTTGCTTTAATTAGCATTGAATCTTAAAGTCCCAGTTCCATTCAGTAGCTGATGCCAGTACAAGCACATTTGCTCTTGCAGCCACCATTTTTATTTATTTTCTATTTTTCATAATGGATATGCCTGGGAATATGAAATATTACTCTTGTTCCTAAAGGGTAGCATTTGTCCCAAACTGAACTATTAATTTCAGTGAATTTAGCCATATACACAAAGGTTTAGAAACCTTATGACCTCAAAGGCTTAATAGGGGTAATAGGTATCAAATAATTATGCTCCTTGGCAAGTATGGTACCTGTGCTTTCACATTGTACTGCTTGTCAACGTTTGTACACATGAAGGCTTTTTTGTCACAATATCAAAGGAAAACAATTGATGAAGCCCTTATTTGCCAAATGTAACATTGGCAGCACTATTGGACTCCAATACCTATTCTTTTTTTTTTTTTCTGTCTTTACAATTGTGCCTCTACATGAGGGCATGACGAGCCTGAAAATGGAGATAAGAAAAAAAAGGTGTACATGTGTAGAAAATTGCGTAAGAAAATCATAAAGTACGGTAGCTCTGATCCACAATAAACTTTATTCAAGGAAATTGTGGTAGATAAAGATATACCTAAAATGCTAGAGCTGGATGCCACACAAGTACTTTTGCCAGGTAGGTTTTTTTAGCAGGTCCCCAGCTGATTACTGAAAGATACTATAGATCAAACTTACATTCACCACTATTCAACACAACTAGGCTCAGGGCACTGATAAAAAGAGTACATTTATCTTTATGAATCCAAGTGGCATGTGTATCTAAGAGGTAGTATGCATTATATGTCTTAATAGAGGAGCTGTAATGTTCTCACTATCATGCGACAGCTTTATATATCTCACCCCATGCAGTGTTTGCAGCATTGTTGAGGTACAGACTTGTCAGGATGCTTGGAGATATAACTGAATACTATCCAACAAGTACATATGATAGAGATCAATATGTTACTGTTAACGGGAGCATTGCTTTCTTTATGCTTAAAGTGGTTGTAAACCTCAGTCATGAAATATGAACCCTCTATAGTGTTTATGTGTCTCAATTCAGAGCATAAAGTGTCATTTCTGTCTGCTGCTTTATTCCTCCGTTCTCTGCAAGAGTCACCTTTAACAAGTTTTCCTGACACCAAGACAAAAGGTGTCAGGGAAGGGAGATCCAGCACACAGCTTGTGATTGGCAGCCTCAGCTTTGTTTCTGTATGCTGTGTGAATTGGGATGCATCCCTTCTCTCCAATCAGTTTTCAGCGCTCCTCACTGAGCTCGGCAGAGTGTAACTTCATCATCCCACCACCTGCTTTCTGAAAGCTTAGAGGAGCTGTAAAAAAAATTTGGACTTTAAATGGCTGTAGTGAAGAGAAGACTGCAGATGAACAGGTACAACTTATGTAGGAGGAGTTTTTTAATCTTTGTGTATCACCTGAGCTCAGTCCCTTCACTGGGTATATGTAAGAATTTATGACCACTTTAAATAATGTCCTTAGAGAAGGGAACTTTAAAATACGGACTCTCAAGATGTCTGAGGACTTGAGAAAGGAAATATGGCATCAGGATTCATTACTAAGGATGAGCTAAACAAACCAGGTTCGGCGACCATTTCTGAAGTTCAGGTTGCAAATCTAAATCTCATTAAAGTCAATGGATGCCGAATGTTAAAAAGTGATGGCCATTTTATGGGCTAATAGGCACACGGGGATGGACACTACTCTAAGGAACGTTTATCAAAGAAATATTTAAAAAAAATCCATTTTGCTGGCTTAATAATACAAGTGTTCACTGCCCCTATGCAATTTCATATTTTCTGAATAGTACATACCAGAACTCCTCCTTTGTCAGCTTTCATTTGGCTAACCAAAATCAGAAGAGCCAGCTGTGTTCTGTCCAAATTCTAGAACATTTAGGAATGGTGTTCAGCTCTCTCCATAGCAGAATTTTTCCACCCCAACACAAGGTATTCATAAATTACATTACTAGCCAAAGGAATAAATCATCTCATCTAGGTATGGGTGAGGGATTGCATGAACCTTATTGGGATCCTGTTCTGTACCATTCCAGCATTAAGTTAGACACACTGGAATCTTTGAAAAGAGCAGATTGACTTTTTCCATCTTCAAAATATACAGTATATCTCTCTTCTTTGGTTGTGGACACACTTTTAAAGCAACAAGGAATTATATGAAGATGACCTACCATGATCTGAGAAAATTTAAAGACTTTGCAAAGAAGAGCACATGGCACTTGAAAACCATTCTGTAGCCAATGCTTTAAGTTTTCTTCTGTCTGCATTGGATCAAAGCCTGAATAAACCAAGTGTCCAGCACATTTGACACTGCCAGGGACTCTTTGGGCCATGTATCCCCTGGTAGTAAAGTTTTTATGAGCATCCATTAAGACAGATCGCTGGTGTGACCTGCTTTTCCAAACTAGGATCTACCATTAGTCCTGGACTGTTTGACTGCAAAGCAATTTTTTTCCTGTCCCTATGTGTTCCCTATAGCATCTGTCTCTACTTACAGTCTTCTCCATTGCCATTACTTGAGCTCATTGGATTTCAGAGCTCCAGCCCTTTTCATTTCAAGAACCCTTTTGTCAGAGTTGTGTTGAAGCCATCTCATGCCTTTCTTTCCAAGGTTTCTTCAGAGTTCCATTTCAGCGCTCAAACTGTTCTAACATCCTTCAATGCTTTTAGTAAGCTTGAGGAAGATATTCCTTTAAGAATGCTGAACCCAGTCCACCTTATATCAACTTATCTAAGGAAGACAGGATTTGGTAGGAAAACAGACAGACTCGTCATGCATCCAAAGGATCCAAAAAGGGGATGATGACTTAATTGAGAATCCTCTACCAGATTTGGTAGGGATGGGCGAACGGTTCAGCCCGAGCATAAGTTCCGGCCGAACTTTCACTGTTAGGATGCTCCCTGAACTGACCACAATACATTGAGGCGCTGAACAGTGCATTGCAAGCCCTGGTTGGCTGAAGCAGTGAAAACTTCAGCCAATCAGGGCACACAGCACTATCAGAGTCTTGATTGGACACTGTCATCATGACTTTATCCAATCATGGCTCATTCCCACCCCACAGTATAAAAGTATTCTTTCAATGGCAGCCATTTTCAGTGTGATTTTGGCATGGTGAGAGATAGAACAGGGCTCTGCTAAGTGCTATTAGTTAGTGTGCTATACTGTGCTATTTTGCTTCAATTGTCAGTGTAGAATATTAGTTTAGTGTCAGTCTAGGGATAGTGTGAGTGTAGTGAGGAGGACCATCATTCAGCTTTGCATAGTATGCAGCTAGAGTAGGAACAGCTCAGATAGTTTCAGTGTAGTGTAGTGAAGAGGACCATCATTTAGCTTTGCATAGTGTTCAGCTAGAGTAGGGACAGCTCATTCAGTTTCAGTGTAGTGTAGTGAGACCGTGTCAGTAATCTTTACATTAGTGTATAGCTAGAGTAGGGACAGTTCAGATAGCGTCAGTGTAGTGACTGTTGAACAGCGTATATTTGATTGCGTTACTGCCGGTTTAACGCCATTTACTTCTATGTGTGTTACTGCCAGTTCAACGCCATATAGTTTTGTGCGTTACTGCCAGTTTAATACTATTTACTTCTGTGTGCATTACCGCCAGTTTAACGCCATTTACTTCTGTGTTCATTACTGCCAGTTTAACACCATATAGTTTTGCGAGCGTTACTGCCAATTTAATATTGCAGTATATTATAGTATATCCGTGGAGTGTGTCTGTGTAGTGTGAGTACTCAAATTAAAGTGCACCAAACACCACTTTACATAGATTAAAGTGCATCTACTCACAGATTTCCACTTCTTCTTTACATTTGCTTATAACCACTGCCCCCTCCCTCCCAATAATGTCTGGGAGGACAACAAGGAGAGGCAGATGTTCCCTTGGCACTGTAAGGGGGCCAGCAACAAATGTGTCCACAGGCAAAGGTGGATGTGGTGGTCATCAGTCCTCAGGCAGGGCATAATTTCCTCTGTTTAGTGAGTTTGCCCATGCTATCCAGCCTCAGCATGCAGAGGAGGTGGTGGACTGGCTTACTAAACCTTCCTCATCCTCCTCATCCTCCTCATCCTATATCACGCAAGCAGAGACAAGTGTGCAGTCGACTGCAGTTGCCAGAGTGGATAAACCTGCCTCCTTGTCCACAAAGAGTAATTTTTCTGCACCTGTTTGACAGGTGCATATCATTGCAATTTTTTACAGCAAAGCCAATTCTTGCTTTTATCAATATTTCCTCTATAGGGTTACGGTGGGATGACACCCAAAGACCAATTTTTACGCACCCGTTACTTCTATCAAAAGTCAAAGTGACACCAGAATGTATCCAAAAAATCTCTAATCTTCTTCCCAGTGCACTACATTGTGGCCTCATCATACACATTGGCTCCCCAGCCGTTGCTGAGCAAAATAAAGGCAGCTTGCAGGGAAAATGTCATTTGTTTTGTCTTTATAAATGCAATTATTGCTGCAGCAGATTCTAGACATGGTACCAATCTGCCACTTTACAGGTAGACTAAGAGGACCCCCCAGGCACTATATTGGAAGGAATTTTTCATTTCTATGCTTTCACTTTAAAAATCAAAACATCACTGCTCATGTAAAAATTACGTTTTTCGCAAACTTTTTTTTATTTATACATGTCCCTCAGGGCAGGACCCGGACCCCTATAACCATTGTATGTCCAATTACTTACATATAAGCCTTCAAAATGGGCACTTTTGATTTTTGACATTCAGGTCCCATTGACTTTAATGGGATTCATTATTCAGGTATGAACTTTCTCGGTGCTCGAAAGTTCTGTTTCGAACCAAACAGGGGTCCGTTTGGCCCATCCCTACTATTTGGATTCACCTGGCATACACATTGACAGGCCCTCCCCCTCCAGAAGAAGTAGGGAGTAGTTCTACTACATGGGTGGCTGCATCACAGGAATTATTTGAGAAAGTGTCCACCTGTAAAGAAGCCAGCTTTAGATCACCATACACTTTTATCGGGCATTACAAGGTGATCCCAAAGGTATGCTTATACAAGGGGAGTCAGGAATATGGAAAATTGTTATCATATACTTACTACTTTATACTTACTACTACTTTATACTTACAGTCATGGAACAATTGGAGGGGATTGTGGGGCTCTTTAATTGCTACTGAGAAATTGTCCTGAAAGGTAAGGGGGCTGAGCTGACCCAAATGTATGCTGACACGAGGAAGAGCCAGAAAACGAAAATTATGGTAATTTATGATAACAATTTTCAGTAATATAAATCTTAAAAGTAAGTATATCTCCCATTTATTCAACTCAGTATTCAGAATACAGCAATCTTTATACTGCATTTTAGCACTACAAACTAAAATATACTTGCATTAAATAGTTGCTATACTTGGATTACCATTTATTATTGTATCATTATGATCCCTTGATTACAATGCAGATTCTGCTTTGCCAAGATGTAATAGACAATAAGCTGTGTTCCGGACTACCATTGTTTGAGACCAGAGAATTTCTAATATCTTCCAGACATTACTATGACTCAAGAATCACTGAAGTAATAAAACTTGAAACCAATCAACAGTGGAAAAGCCCCTCAAAAACAGCCCTAGGATACAGAACATATCTACTTGCAACATGAATTCAAAATATAAGTCCAAAGAGACTCAGAGAAATTGCTAGCTATATATCTACTTTTTTCCCAACAAATTTCACACGGAAAAGATTTGCACGCCTTCATTTTTTATTTGAAAATGTTCTGCCAGAAGACATTTCCATTAACGCTGAGTGATCTCATGATCTGGCGTGCCAGAGCCCCTCAGAAGTTCTGGATCTCCATTCACCTTTCAGGTTAATCTTTTCCTTTCCTGAAGAGCTGAGTGTCGTCTGCATCTGCTCCCCTGGAGGCCCAGGGCTTTTAACATGAAAGAGAAAAGTTGAAACCACTAAACCCTCCCTAGTTCTTTCCAAATGCATATTACATTGTCAATTTGCTTGCTAACTACATACAAGAGGACAGTGAGTATGTTGAACTCAGAATTTTTCCCCTCTAGTGCTAGAAGGTGGCTAAAAGAAATCAAGCTATTAAATAAAATGTTTCATATGATGTATCATAATGTTTAAGGGTTGATGTCCAGTGGCATTTATTTATATGCTTTTAACTCGAAACATTACTGTATCAATTCAATAAACCACAGGAATCACATTACATGTGTTTTCTTATGTACTATTATATTTATTTTAGCAAAACATTCAGTTCAAAAAACATAAATATATATATCAGTATATATATATATATATATGTATATACATACAGGGTATATATATATATCAGTATATATATATATATACATACAGGGTATATATTTATATATATATTACGATCATACTGCACCAAAATTGTTATTTTCATGCATTCATTTGATGTTTGTCTATTGAAACTTGCTTTTCTAAAAGCAGATTCAAGATCTAAACACTAACTGGATGACATTTAAAGTGGTAACAAATCGAGAGTAAAAAATTTATATAAAGCAGCTTACCAATTTTTGGGTGTGGTAGCTGCACTTATTTTCTTTTTTAGCATAAACTTTTTTCCTTTATTTTTACCTGGTGATCTGGCCAGTAGTTCTGTTATTTTTTTTCCTTAACAGACTAATCCTTCCAGCAAAGGTGGCAGTTAGAGGGTTAGCACTAACGGGGGTGCTTGATTATAATGCAGATTTTGATTTGACAAGATGTAATAGACAATAAGCTGTCTTCAGGACTGCCATTTTGTCAGACCATAGTATTTATAATATCTTCTAGACATTACTATTTCAAGAATCACTGAAGTAATAAAACCTGAAACTAGTCAACAGTGGAAAAGCCCTTCAAAAACAGCCTTAGGATGCAGAGCATATCTACTTGCAGCATGAATACAAAATATAAGTCCAAAGAGACTCAGAGAAATTGCTAGCTTTACAGGCAGTCCCAGAGTTACGAACACCCGAGTTACGAATGACTCCTACTTACGAACGGCCTCAAATGCCGGCCACTTGTGCTCCACGCTGGTCCTGGATACCTTTCGAACACCTCCGGACACATCCCACACTGCCGTACTAGGCCCCAGATAACATAACAAGCGCCCGGAACATCCCACATCCATGCACAGGCAGCAGTTAACACTTATGAATGCAGTGTTCCGACCGGAAGTTACACTTACAAATGCAGTGTTGCGACTTACGAACAACTTCGACTTACGAACAAACCTACAGTCCCTATTGTGTTCGTAACTCGGGGACTTCCTCTACTTTTTTCTAGGTATATGTACAGCTGCTAAGTGCTAATAGGCCTTTGATTCTGCTTATTACTGTGTAAATCTTGTTGCTAAAAGTGGATCTCTATTTAAAGAGGACCTCCTCATCTCTTCATTTTTGGTTATTCTGGGACACTTGATGAGTGTTTCTCGACACTTGAATTACGAACATTTTTGTTTGAATGTTGAGCACTCCCACACAAGTTAAAGGTCCTCCCTGATGGCATACTATTTGCATAACATTCCACTGGCCAGTGGTTTGTCAGGGTCCTAGCATAGTAGCTAGGCCTCATAGACAGTCAGGTTTGTATTATTACACTACAGAGTTATTTGATCCTCTTGTTGTTTATTGCTGTCAACAGAGTTGCTCCCTCATTCACTGGCAAGGCCATTCATGGGTGAATAATGGGAATGAACACCATCTCCATCTACCCCACTGCATCTTTGCATTCCTCAGTAGTTGATATAGTGTCAACCCTGTTATTGTTAATTGTGCCTAATCATTTTTTTTCAGAGTTTGCTTCAGCCTTAATAAAGCCTGTATACATTTTTGATATGTTACTTAAAGGGCAGGTCACTGCTGCAAATGGTATGAGAGCCCAACTTATCCAGCAGCTCCTTCAGGGATCAGTGCTATAAATCATATGGATTTTAATCAACCCATACTCTAACCACTACAAAAAATGGCTTTAGATATGCTTAAAATTGTTAAAAGCACATATTAGGGTAAGAAGAGGTCTTACTCCAGCCATTTTTTTTAATGTAGTAGGTCAAAGAGAGCATCAAATTAATAACCCTTAGGAGTCCAAAGACTATATTGTTCAATTGATAATAACAATCAGGGCAAAGGACAGCCAATGTGTTTTAGTGGCCACACAATCTTCTTTCATTGTAACTGAGCAAAATGGCAGAATGTTAATTGGATCCACCAATACTCCTAAAAAAAAAAAACAACAGTCAGTATTGGTGTTCACAGTAAAAGTAGCAAGCCCATTGCCCACATTTTTCTAAACCCTTGTTCAGCACCCCTCTATGATAACCTTTTGGACTTTTTTGTGTTGGACAGACAGAGGAAGAATTCAAACTTCTCTCAGGTTTTATTTCTGTCTGTGACTCCTATGGGGTGATTTTCTCTCACCTGTCATTGGGACAGGTAGGTAGAGACAGCAAAAAAGACACAACAAAAAATTCATACACTTACTCAAACTACTAAGAGCTGTGTGTGTGTGACTGCTGAGTAGAAGAGATTTTCTCTAATTTCCTGTTTAGATAGGGAGTAAGGGAAGATCTCCCCCATATGAACATAGATGGCAATAAACACCTTATAGAGGCTGTAATCCATCTGGCTCTTTCCAAAATAGAATGAAATGTTTTTACTGGAGTAAGCTGTAAGTTTGTTGGGGGTTCACTTTATACTTGCTTGTCATTGGAGTCTCCAAAAATATTAAGGGCCACTGGAACAGCAAGATACAGGAAACTAGCATTTTTGGAACGGGAAGATGACAAGTTAGCCTTCATTTTTATCTGAGCAAAGGTTTCCTTTTAGTTCTACTGTAAGTATTCAATAGCTGCTACCTAAATTCTGAGACATTATTACAAGTACTTGTCTGACCTCACTCACATGGATAATAAATTAACAACTTTGACCATTATCATAAACTGCTTATTTTCTTAAACTTCTGCAACCTAAATTTGGCAATCCGTCTTTACTTCCTGGGATCTAAAAGAAGAAAGTACTTGTTAGCAAGAACAAAGAGAAACAAAGTGAGGCCTGATGTTTGTCCACATTATAAATCACATAATACCCCTAAGAAGGAGAAAACTTAAGGAGTAATCCCGTTCTACAAATGCACACATGATGTTCAATTAAAGTGAAAACTGCTGTTATACATTTTAACGCTGTGAGATGTAGGATGTAGGATTAGTTCTCAACAGGCCATTGTGGAATTATATACCAGCCAAAACCTTTGTAGTATGTAGTCATTCCGCTAAAGCCTTTTATCAACATGTCAGTGACTTGTGACATATCATACACTGACCACAACTGTTATAGCTTAGCCATTAAATAATGGCACCTGACAGAATAATCCCATTAACAGAGTGGGATAAAATGAAAAGAAACAGAAAAAGACCTAGTTGAATTTAAGGAAGCAATTACAGCTTATGAAAAACATAAAACACTTCTGGATTTTTGTTTTACTCGTTACCAAGTGTGATTTTAGTACTTATTGGCCGAGAAGGGCTAATAAAAAGGTTGCTGTGCAATAATTAAGTGTACAAGGTAGAAACAGACTGCAAAATATATTTAATTTATATACAGTGCTGACCACCCTCTATTTCTGAAACAATCTATTGCTGAGCTGCAAACGTATTAACTATATTAAACACTCTGGTCCTAAAAAACCTGTTTGTGGATATAGGAAATCTATAACGACCCATCTCCTTTTACACATATACAGCAGAATTTACAGGCAAATATTCTATGAGAAGTTTTGGTTTTATGACACTCAACAAAAAAGTACCCTTTCACCAACTGTAGTTCTTCAGATCAGCCTGGATATGTGTGAAAAACTGATCTTGGTGTAATTTATATGCTCTGATTTCCTGGGACATTTGTCAGGTGCATGGTATGTTGTTGAACTGACCACCATTAAAATACCACAGGAGAGGACTGAGCTGGGGAGCAGAGGGCATCTGCCCTACCTGGGCAACTGCAAATAATATATTTTAAATAGGGGATTTCTTTAGAGATACTCCTCTGTTCAGACCTGAAGCAAAGCTTCTAGGCATCATCAAGCTATCTGCTCCCTGTTTAGGTGTCACATGACTATGAAACCTCAAAAAAAGTCAGCACTGGACAAATACAAATCTATGTGTTGTGTTAATTTGTTAAAAGAAAGCTGAATTTTAACAATATGTTTTTCATTATGTCATGGTATTTTATTTGAGACAGTCCTTTTTATTTTCATAAAGCATGTATGAGTCATCTTGTTCAGCTCATAATGTACATTTAATCCCTTACAATCCCTCATGTGTAGCATAAACTGTATATGTGAAAAAGTCTGTTACAATAAATTATATTCTTTAAAGTCCAACTTTAGACTTGGAATTCCCTCCCTCTCTGTAGTATCCCCTGACCCTTAAAAAACAAAACAAAAAAGAATGTGTATACATAACTTTTTCAGGGATCTTTGGTCCCATTCACCCTCTTCTTCTTCCAGTGGCTACCAGGTGCTAAATGCTGCAGAGAGCCATTGCTTGGCACTGCTCTATGCACAATTCTCCTGGGACTCCAGAATGATGAAGGTGGTAGTTTGATTATCTGGGCTTAGAGGAAATAAGCTAAATGAAGCTGGAAAGGAATGGTCTGAAAACAGGTTGGAACCAAACTTTGGCTGTTTGGGAATGGCCCGAACACTGGACTTTCCGCTTGTTCAGAAGGGAGCTATAAATCATATACAGTCGTGCTATTTTAACTGCTATCATATATATGATAGTTTCCTTTCTGTCAATGGTTGTTAAGGAAGTGGTGAGTGCAAGCAACCACCTTGTCCTTAGTAACTAGTGACATCACCTGGCCTCATTCATCTATTGGCTGGGAATCTTCAGGTGTGTAAATAAACAAACATAGATAGCATTGTGACAGGTGTGGAGCTGTCCACCTTCACCAACTTGTGGCAAATGGTTGGTCAAACTCACACTGTGCTATGCGACAATGGCACTTTCATTCTCACCCTTCACAAAGATTTTCTAGCTCATGGGACCACAATCAAGTGCCAGCAGACTGAGAGCAATCATAGCTGTGTTTGCTTAACTAAGCAAATAACCCTTCATATGCCAATTCAATCATTACCACCACATATTTATATTGTAAAATATCAAACATTCGCATGAATGATCATGACTTATATTTAATTTTTATAATACCCAACATCACCACATACGGGAATATCCAGAGGTTTTCCATATAGTAGCACTCGTAAAAGGGACAGGTATTCTTTAACTTCTGCTTTAGTGCATTAGAGAGAATTTTAACACTTTTCAAAATATTATTACGGCACTGCGTCGCTTTAACTGACAATTGCGCGGTCACGCAATGCTGTACCAAAACAAAATTGACGGATTTTTTTCCCACAAATAGAGCTTTCTTTTGGTGGTATTTGATCTCCTCTGTGGTTTTTATTTTTTTGCGCTATAAACAAAGAGCGACAATTTTGAAAAAATGTTTTTTTTTACTTTTTGCTATAATACATATCCCAATATAAAATATGAAAAAAACTATTTCTTCATCAGTTTAGGCCAATATATATTCTTCTACAGATTTTTGGTAAAAAAAAAAAAAAAAAATCGCAATAGGCGTATATTGATTGGTTTGCACAAAAGTTGTTGTTTTTTCTAGTAATGGCAGCGTTCAGCGATTTTTAGTGGGACTGCAACATTGCAGCTGACAAATCTGACCCAAAATGACACTTTTTGGGGACCAGTGACATTAATACATTGATCAGTGCTATAAAAATGCAATGATCAATGTAAAAATGACACTGGCAGGGAAGAGGTTTACACTAGGGGGCCATCAAGGGGTTAACTGTGTTCCCTAAGTGTGTTCTAACTGTAGGGGGACGGGCTGCCAGGGACATGACAGAGATCATTGTTCCCGATGACTGGGAACAGTAGCTCTCTGCCATGTCCCCTGTCAGAAGGGGATCCACTTGTTTACAAAGGCAGCCTCTGTACTAGGCGATCGTGGGTCGCAGGTGGACATCGAGGCCACCCAACCTGCGGGCATCCTCCCCTGCACCTGCGCGAGCCGTGGTACAGCCACGGCGATTCGTGCAGGAGATCCAACCTGCCATCATATAACGACAGCGGCTGGTTGGCAAGTAGTTAATAATATAAAAGGTAAAATGGTGCAAATAAAATATTTACATAAAAAGTATTACAAAGGGGGTGTGGCTTAGCAAGCGGCCGAGATGGACGCACACTAGCGGAGCTTTGTGAAAGACACAGCCGACAGCCTGATACCCTGCTTGCCTAGACCTGGAAATGGGAAAATTGCTTCAGCAGACTCCACACTCCAGACCCAGACATGGACCAGCTTCTTTATCAGCCAGGAGCATCTCTGATCTTCTCAAAGCCCAGCCGGCAGCACGAGGCAATGTGGCGGGACACAAGATGGCACGGGCCCTACACGAGGAGGAGGATTTCAGTGAGGACTCTCAGTGTGCTGCAGAGGACACAGGTAGGGGCCCAACATGCTCCAACAAACCCCTTACCTATGCTGATATGTCTGGGTTCACCACAGACATTAAGTTCACATTCTCAGCGGCCATCACTGATTTAAAGTCTAACCTCCTTGTCCTCAGTGAAAAGATGGCGACAGTGGAAGCAACAGGCAGACATAGAGACAAAGCTCTCCATAGACCGGAGAAAGTAGCAGATTGGCATGTCACACACTTTATTGAAATGAACCGTCACTTAGAGGATCTGGACAATAGAGGACGTAGAAATAATATACGAGTGAGGGGGATCCCTGAGACTGTGGATAATGACCAGATTATACCTGCTCTACAGAGAGTTTTTAACAGTCTGCTAGAACGGTAGGAGGATACAGATATAGAATTCGTCAGAGCACACAGGGATCTCAGAGCCAGGGGACCAGACACTGCACCCCCAAGAGATATCATTTGCTGCCTGCAGAATTGCCCACTCAAAGAGAACATCATGAGGAAAGTGCACAGAAATGAACATATTGTTTTTAATGGTGCAAATATCATGTTGTTTAAAGACCTCTCTCAAATTACTTTGAAAAAATCGCAGGGCTTTGCGCCCTCTACTGGACAAACTCAGAGAGAGAGAGACCTGAGGTATACATGGCATTTCCCCTTTGCTTTAATGGTCAATGCTGCAGGGAAACATTATATATTATGCTCCCCCACTGATCTGTCAGATTTCTGTGAGGCCTTAAACTTGGAACTGATTGATTTACCAGAATGGTACCAGGAGTTTGCCCTACCACCACTCATCAGAAGCCCCCCCCGGCTCTCCCTTCTCATCACCAGAAAAGCACCTGTCTAAAAAACCAAAATATGGTCGTGGAGGTGGGTCACAAATGGGAACTCCCACCTCATGCCCTACCCCTTCCAGGTCCCACATTGCTGAGTGACTGAGCAATTTTGCTCACCCAGATTCTCTAGTAAGACCTCCACACACCTGGTACTGCGATGTATAGCTAAATGGCCCTCATTACATTCCTGTAACACATTGACTCAACTCTGGATGCATGTGTTCCTTATACACCAATGTATAACAAGACTGTCCACCGGCTCATATAACCATGAACTTTTACATGGCCATATGCGTACACATAACTACAACAACATGTCGGGCAGGACTAGAGGTCACTACAGGCTGACCGATCTCGCCAGTCTTCCCTTAGGATCCATTGAAACACAGTATTGAGTACAGTATACAAGGGACATGAATATGGCTTATGTGACAAACCCTGATACTCTTTATAACCAATCACTCCCTTGGGAATGGCATACAGAGGTGAATCTTCACCCCTCTTTGCTGCCTTAACCATTCTGAATTGATCTATGCCACAGGAACATTCCCATGGAACCTAATGTCGCCCACAGGAAGGGCTGCTATACCTTTACCTCCATTGGAGGCAACAATAGAGAACCCATGGAACTCATTCTAAGCTGCTTATTCAGGGCTAATCCATATTGACTTGAATATCCAGTCCATACATCAAAGGCTGTGTCGTTCTATGTTCTACTGTTATATCTAGTTATATTTTTGGATTTGGATATTGATATACCTACCTGGTGTGAATGTGACACCCCTGGTCGTCACTATCCTACGTTCCCAAAAAGTGTGTCTGTGCCGGGTTTTTTTCAACTCAGACACACTACTTTACAACTTTAGATAAGTGTTTGTATTACCTAAAGTGCCTTATTATTACTCTGTTACTGGATTAATTTTCCATTTCTGAATCCTCTTAACTTTCTCTATCAACTCGGCACTTTACCTACCCCTTCCCCCCCATCCGATCCCGGATCTTAACACCAGGTTTTGTAAGAGGTAGCTGATCACAGGCTTTTGAGATTTCTATTGCAGAGTATGCTAATAGCACCACTCCTCCTGAGAACTTCTGATGGCCTACTCATCATTGGGACAGCTCCCCCTTGTGATCTCGCACAATACGAAAGGGTTGAATATACCGGAAAAGCGCTCCTTTCTCCTCCAGGAACTAAAGAAAGGTAGGCCACACTTTGTTTTCTTACAGGAAACCCATTTTAAAATGAACTGTGTCCCAAAACTTACTAATACCTACTTCACAGCAGCGTATCACGCGACCAATGACAGCGCCAAAACTAAAGGAGTGCCGACCCTAGTGAGCAAAGAAGCTCCTTTCACACTCACTGAATGCCTGATAGACCCTGAGGGTCGATTTGTTTTCCTCGAAGGCATCTACAATGGCAAGACAATTACATTAGCAATTCTCTACTTCTCTAACTCGGCCCATATTGCTTTCTGTCAAAAAGTAATGGGAGAGCTCCAAGGGTTCGCGTCGGGCCCCCTGATCCTGGGAGGGGAATTCAACATCCCACTGAACCCAGCAATTGATTCCTCATCAGGGAAGTCCTGAATCACCTATCGTGCCCTTAAAAAAATTAAAACCTTGCTAAACTCCCTACAGCTAATAGAGACCTGGCGGTTTTTACACCCAGACTCCAAAGACTACACGTTCCACTCCATCCCACATAATTGTTACTCGCGTATCGACTACCTATTCCTAACCCAAGTAGACCTACATATTGTGAAGGGCACCCACATAGGTATTCAATCACTCTCTGACCATGCCCCAATATCTTTGGTAGCTGACATATGTACGCCTATGCCCAGATCTAATAGCTGGAGACTAAATGCTTCTCTCTTGGCAGACCCCAACCTGCTCCCCAAAATTACAACTGGACCTTCAGACTTTTTTTGCCGCAACAACACACCTGACATGGATCTCATGACGATTTGGGAAGCCCATAAATGCACTATCAGGGGGGAACTAACTAAAATAGGTTCCCAACATAAAAAGAATCAAGAGCTAGATGTTCAAAGCTTGACAGTAAAAATTCATAAACTAGAATCCACCCACAAACAGTCCATGTCAGTAAAGTCTGCCAGTGAATTTCTGGATTTCTGCCCTTTACCAACACCCCACAGCTAGGCTAAAGATAAATGGTGCACTATCAGAAAAAGTAGCGATAGCAAATGGAACATGACAGGGGTGCCCCCTGTCACCACTACTGTTCATCCTATCCCTGGAACCATTCATTAGAATGGTCAACAATGACAGATGAATCACAGGTTTTACAATAGCTGAGAGGGAGTAAAAAATAGCAGCTTATGCTGATGACCTGTTGTTCTTCTTGACCCACCCACACACCACTGTGCCCAACTTGATGAAGGAATTTACCCACTATGGATATGTTTCTAATCTTAAGATCAATATCTCAAAATCTAAAGCCATGAATATTACCCTGTCTGAGGAGTCCCTAAAAAGCACTAAAGACAATCGCCCGTTCCGATGGGTTTCTAAGGCCCTTAGGTACCTTGGAGTTTGGCTGACCCCAAGATTAAACTCCATCTATGAACAAAATTTCCCACAACTGCTACAGGGGACACTGAGGAACCTCCAGACCTTGCACTTGAGATATTTCTCATGATTTGGAAGAGCCGCTAATATAAAAATTACCATCCTACCCAGACTACTGTACCTACTGAGAATGTTACCTATTGAAATTCCACAAAGCTTTTTTAAGGCTCTACAGTCCATACTACTGCAATTTCTCTGGGAACACAAAAAAGCAAGAATCAAATTTTCCTTACTCACCAGACCAAAAGATCTTGGTGGTATGGATCTACCACACTTCCATAATTACTACTTTGCCTCACACCTAACAAGAGTAATTGATTGGAGATAGAAGATAGAAGAAAGAAGATAGAATATAGAAGAAAGAAGAAGCATTTAAATAAAGGAATTGTCAAAAACTGTCTCTTGTCATTTTTAACATTTTTGACAGTTTTTTTGTGAAATGGTAGGGGTACTTTTGTGCCCCCTTACCATTTCACACAGAGGGGAGGGCCGGGATCTGGGGGTCCCCTTGTTAAAGGGGGCTTCCAGATTCTGATAAGCCCCCGCCCGCAGACCCCCACAACCACCAGGCAAGGGTTGTGGGGATGAGGCCCTTGTCCCCATCAACATGGGGACAAGGTGTTTTGGGGGCTACCCCAAAGCACCCTCCCAATGTTGAAGGCATGTGGCCTGGTACGGTTCAGGAGGGGGGCTCTCTCGTCCCCCCTCTTTTCCTGCGGCCTGCCAGGTTGCGTGCTCAGATAAGGGTCTGGTATGGATTTTTGGGGGGACCCCACGCCATTTTTTAAAATTTTGGTGCCGGGTTCCCCTTAAAATCCATACCAGACCTGAAGGGTCTGGTATAGATTTTGAGGGGGACCCCACGCCATTTTTTTAAAAAATTTTGGCCGGGTTCCCCTTAATATCCATACCAGACCTGAAGGGCCTGGTATAGAATTTAGGGGGACCCCCCACGTCATTTTTTTTTAAATTTTGGTCTGGGGTTTCCCTGTGGGGAATTCCCATGCTGTTTTTTTCAATAAACTTTGATGTGTATTGTCGGACCGGCAATTCATTAATAGCCGCAAGTAGTTTTAAATGACTTTTTTTCCTTTGAAATGTCATTTTGCTGTCAGACTGTTCTAAACAGGGGAAACATGCGCCCCTTTACAGGCATACTATAGACACCCCCAGGTACAAAATTTAAAGGAATATTACATTTTATTGTTTCACTTTAAGCATTATTAAAATCACTGCTCCCGAAAAAACGTCCGTTTTTAAAACTTTTTTTTGCATTGATCCATGTCCCCTGGAGCAGGACCCAGGTCCCCAAACACTTTTTATGACAATAACTTGCATATAAGCCTTTAAAATTAGCACTTTTGACTATTCATGTTTGTGTCCCATAGACTTTAACGGTGTTCGCGTGTTCGAACAAATTTTTTGCCTGTTCTCAAGTTCTGGTGCAAACCGAACAGGGGGGTGTTCGGCTCATCCCTATACTACATATGTTATGAATATATAGTTACTTATGTTACCTTATCATTGAAAAGTGAAAATACTTAAAGTCTGTTGATGAGTTTGGTAAAGTCCAATCAATGAGCAAGATGGATCAGTGGCTCTTATAGATCTCGACTGATATTCTTTGTTTGAAGTTAAAAGAGAGCCCTAGACGGCAGCTGCAGCCCCTCTTTTCTGTTCCTTGAAAAGGGTGTGGACAGAAATTATATAACAATTCTAACCTAACAATAAGAAGGTCTGAGGAGTGGCCGATGGTATGTCACAATGTTTATAACTGTGTAGTGGCCACTCTCTAAAATACAGGTATTTATATGTTCGATTACTATAGGTTGCGTTCTGGTAACTTGTACATTATTTTCCAGCATGGAGTTACTGTTTACAATATTACAAATAGGATGGGTATTGGATGCCTATTTCACTTTAGAGATGTAATGAGTCCAGTTTGCCTCTAGTACAGGTACAGTACTGTCCCTATTCTGGCAGTACTGTTATTATCTCAGGAATTATAGCATACACTGACGGTTTAATTCCTCAGGAGGAGAATGACAGAAATAAATATTCACTGATTACTTCAGTTAAACTATTTTTCGATGGGTGGGTATCCTGGAGAGGTATCTGCTTAAGGTTAGCAATTACATGAGCTTGAACTTGACAGTTTTGTAACTGCTATTAAAGCGTGACTAGGATGTGGATTGTCCTGTTAATGGGTTGCAGATGGCTAAATCAAAAGGTTATCTGGTTGCCTTGTGTTGTTTTGATGTTAGTTAATAAGTTTCAGTGGGTTTGTGGTGTCCTCTCAATTAACTGATAAGGATGGTCTGGAATTCAGCTAAAAGTTTAATTTGTGTAAGATGAAGTCCTAATGTAGCCATGTCCTTAAATAAAGGGGGTGGGGGCAATGACATTGACCAATTATGACTATGGTCATATTTGATCAATGATGTAACCCCAAGACCGTTTGTTTACTTTTGTCAGCAAAAAGTCAGTAATTTATGACAAAGTTAGCAACAGTACTAAACATATCCAATGGTTGATTATGTTTTTTCCTCTTCTAGCCAGTGCTGGGCAGTGTTTATTGTGATTGACATGGATCCGCATTTCTGGATAGTGTGATTAATGATAGAGGTACATAGCGGGGCATTTTATTTTTTAATAAAGGACTGTGTCTTTATTTACTGATTACTATTTCATGTGTGAATGAGATTCTTATAAGACCCCTGCCACTAGTCTGATAAGACCACAACACCACCGAGCCAGGGTTGGGGGAAGAGGCCCTTGTCCTCATCAACATAGATATGGATTTTTGGGCAGGACTCATACATTTTATTTATGATGCATAAACCTAAATAGTATATATTTCCCGAAGATATTGCTTAAATTTGAAAATGTAACTTTAAATACAGTTTAATAGTATAGCAGTAGAAATTAATCAACATGCTAGTAGTTGTCAAAACCCTGGCTCTGTATATAAGGACCTTGGCACAGAGTAACCTGGGGCTGTATGATGCAAAATTCAAGCATATTTCTCCACCCAGGAGCTGCTGCATACAGCCTTCCTTAGAAAACAATTATAGGATGCATCTGTACATGGGTTTACACCAGTACTTGTAAATCCACTCACTTAAAAAAGATATTCATAAGACACAACGAGTCCATACACAGGTAACAAAAATGGTGAAATGTCTGGGGGATAAAACATATCGAAAGCGACTTCAGGAACTCAATATGTACAGTCTGCATAGGTGTGCGTGGCCTATTGCATTAGTGTGTGCACCCCAAAGCTCAAACACACATGGGTGTGTGTGTTTATGTGTGTGTATATACAGTGTATATACTGTATATGGCACACACACTCTTATAAATAAATGTAAACAAACATTTTAAAATATATTAAAACATGGACGGTGTCAGTAGGGCAGGAATTGGTATCAGTCAGTAGAGCAGCGAATGGTGTCATTAGGGCAAAGGACAGTGTCAGTAGTTTGTTATTTTTATTATTTATATTTTTTTTACAATTTAATTTTTTTATTATTTTTACATTTCATATTTTTACAATATTACTTTTTATTTTTTTTTTACAATTATTTTAGGAGCTACATTTGGGAGGCTTTGGTGAAATATCAGTGTTCTAAACAGACTGATGTCTCACTTTTTCCTCGGGCAGCATGGGGAATCTGCCTTCGCAGGGTGATTAGGGTGTGCCCAGGCACATCCGGCACACTCTGTGTGCACGCCTAAGACACTTTGGAAGAAGGAAAGGAAATGGGAGACATGACTGAAACCTTTAAATACATCAAGTGGGTAAATAAAATTCAGGAGAGCAGTTATTCAATATGAAACCATAATCAAGCACACGGAGGGATGACCTCAACCTAACTGGAGGAAAGTTCAAAACTAATTATAGAAAGTATTATTTTACTGAAATGGTAAATAATAAACTTCCAAGAGAGGTGAGTCAGTCAACAGTAAACGCTTCAAACGTGCTTGACACATAGATCTATACTCAAACAAAAAAGTTAACAAAAAACAAAAAAAAGTAAAAAAAGAAATGCAAAATATGTATAACCCCCCCCCAAAAAAAAAAACGTCAGACACGATGGACTATGCATTCTTTTGTCTGCTGTCACTGTTCTACATTTCTATGTTAACTGCACACATGTGAATGTCTGTATGCATGCATGCACATATTTACGCCAGAAGTATCAGTGTATATTGTGGCATTGGGACCCTGTGCTACCTGGAATATTGATGGTTTACACCAGATTTTGGAGAGAAAGACATGCTGATTGCACAGCTGTGTGCTGGGCTATTTAGTTGTGACCTGGCTATGGCTCAGGGCCCCACCCGACAGACAGGAAGTCTGTGCATGGGAGTCAGGTGGACTCCCATTCCTCTGCAGGAGTCAAAGACTGCATGGGTGCAGCCAGAGCATGCATGTCTGCAGGAGGCAGATGTACTTTGTGACAGAGCAGCAAGGCACTGATCAGGAGTAAGCTAGGAGAGAGCTTAACTCAAGGAAACCCTTTTGTTCTAAGGAGCAGACCTAAGGCCTAGGCTACAGGCCTGAAGCAGCCGTGTGGCAATAACGTAAGCCAGGAAGCTGTAAGAGAGAGTTTCACCAGAGGTACAGTGTGGGTACCAAACAGGGACACAGTTACAGGGTCAAGAGGACCGAGGTCAAAGCCTGAACAGCAGTGCTGACCAGAGAGCCAGGTGGCTCGGTATTTTCCATTTGTTTCATTATTGCTTTGTGGAAGAAACCCCTGCGTGGGAATCCAGGATGGACTGTTTTTCTTTTACTTCAATAAACATGGGCCAAAAAAGCCCTTAAACTGCATATCTGGCGTAGACTCAGCTCACTAGTAAGCTCTACACTGAAGCTAAACAACCCCCAAACCTCACAAGATCCACGTACAGTTGAATCCTGAATCCATCTGTGTCTTCCATATAGGAAATATTTTATGTCACATGGCCCCAGATAATTGCCTGAAGCCCATATACAAGGCATGAAACTGGTAGCTGTGCCTGTTACATATCTTGTGTATGGCTGAAATTGGCCATATTTGGTTATTTTTCTTCTCTAATGGTTAAGCAAAATATAGTAAAAATCATGGTTATGGATGTTAGTAATTGTTCTGTCTGGAAATATTATGGAAAATCATGGAATTAACATGCTGTTTCCAGCTGGGTTGAATTGTTCAAGCAACTTCTCCAGCTCTCAAACAACAAAGCTATACCACTTTCTCAAAGGATTTGAAATGTTCTATGGCTTTTCAATAAAACCTCTCTTAAAAATACAAGAATTATAAAAAAAAAAGCATCATATAATTTCCTTTCAGTCTGGCATCCTTTTCAAAGTGGCTACTGTCCTGGTCTGCTGTTTTACGCCAAGTCACCTCCTCTTATGGACAAATGAGAAAGAGATGCTTTCAAGAGACATTAACTGAAAATAATAACAGAAGAAAAAAAAAGTGGGAACGGATCCAAATCTGCAGCTGTGCTAGCCTATTAAAAAGCTGAAACTCATTCTGCAGTTCAACCTCATGCTTATCACCACATAACTATTCATCAAAGAAATTTCGGAGCAATTAATTAAATTATTCCCACGTCTGTGCCACAGAGTCGTTATTCCAATATCAGCTTTCACTCACACTCTCCTAAGCTCATGTCTGCATGCCAAGTCACATCTCCTGGGCTGTCCAGCCTCAATAAAGCTGCTCCCTTCAACACTTGCTCAAGCTATCATTTCTCCTTTTTATTGCCATTTATTTTCCGCTAGGACTTCTCTGCCAGTATATTGGCAGGACTTCCAGTATATGGATGTAATGAAATATACCACAGACACTTAACACTGGGTCAGGCTTGAGCTCAGCTCATGTGAAGCTGTAATATGATAAACAAATGCTTCCAGGGGGAGGATTTGATTGGCTCAAAAATAGAACACGGTATCCTCTGGAATGCCAGTCTAGGAATAGTTGGAGTATTTTGCAAATCCTTGTGATAATTAACTTTAAGGTTGAAATGTGCTTACATAAGAAATATGAGATAGGGTATGGTGTCTCTGTCATATAAAAAGAGACACTAAAAGAAGGGAGTAAAACATTTTGCTAATAAATAAGAATAACAAATATATATATATATATATATATAGAGAGAGAGAGAGAGAGAGAGAGAGAGAGAGAGAGAGAGAGAGAGAGAGAGAGAGAGAGAGAGAGAGAGAGAGAGAGAGAGAGAGAGAGAGAGAGAGAGAGAGAGAGAGAGAGAGAGAGAGAGTGATAGATAGATAGATAGATAGATAGATAGATAGATAGATAGATAGATAGATAGATAGATAGATAGATAGATAGATAGATAGATAGTATACACTCTGTATATATATATATATATATATATATATATATATATATATATATATATATATATATATATATATATATACAGAGTATACACTCACTGGCCACTTTAATAGGTACACTTGTTCAATTGCTTGGTAACACAAATTAGTAATCAGCCAATCACATGGCAGCAACTCAATGCAATTAGGCACCTAAATGTGGTGAAGATGACTTGCTGAAGTTCAAACTGAGCATCAGAATGGGGAAGAAAGGGGTTTAAGTGCCTTTGAATGTGGCATGGTTGTTAGTGTCAGACGGGCTGGTCTGGGCATTTCAAAAACTTCTGATCTACTGGGATTTTCACACACAACCATCTCTAAGGTTTACAGACAATGGTCCGAAAAAGGGAAAATATTCAGTGAGCGGAATTTGTATGGGTGAAAATGCTTTGCTGATGTCAGACTGGTTGAGATGATAGAAAGGCAACAGTAACTCAAATAACCACTCGTTACAACCAAGGTATGCAGAATACCATCTCTGAAAGCACAACACATTGAACCTTGAAGCAGATGGGCTACAGCAGCAGACGACCACATCGGGTGCCATTCCTGTCAGCTAAGAACAGGAAACTGAGGTTACAATTCACACAGGCTCACCAAAATTTGACAATAGAAGATTGGAAAAACGTTGCCTGGTTTGGTGAGTCTCGATTTCAGCTGCTACAATCAGATGTGTCAGAATTTGGTGTAAACAACATGAAAGCATGGATCCATCCTGCCTTGTATCAATGATTCAGGCTGGTGGTGGTGTAATGGTGTGGGGGATATTTTCTTTGTACACTTTGGGCCCGTTAGTACCAACTGAGCATCATTTAAATGCCTACCTGAGTATTGTTGCTGACCATGACCATCCCTTTATAATACAGTGTACCCATCTTCTGATGGCTACTTCCAGCAGGATAATGCACCATGTCACAAAGTTCAAACCATCTCACCACTGGTTTCTTGAAAATAACAATGAGATCACTGTACTCCAATGGCCTCCACAGTCACCAGATCTCAATCCAATAGAGCACCTTTGGGATGTGGTGGAATGGGAGATTCACATTATGGATGTGCAGCCGACAAATCTGCAGCAACTTCATGATGCTATCATGTTGATATGGACCAAAATATCTGCGGAATGTTTTCAACGCCTTGTTGAAACTATGCCACAAACGAAGTTCTGAATGGGGTCCTACCCGTTACTAGCAAGCTGTACCTAATAAAGTGATTGGTGAGTGTATATATTTACATGCTGTATTTAAAAAAAATATGTGTACTCCTTGAGAAAGGTAGGCTGTGCCCCATCAAACCATTGGACACTAATTATAGCTGTTTCCGTTTTACACTATGGCTCCTCTTCAAGTCTCGATCTTTGGGAGCAGAAATTAGCTCAGACATGTTCCGATACTAATCAGGACCAACCTGACTGAGCCGCCAGGAAGCTGTAACTGTACTAGGACAATCATAAGCAGCTAAGGTATTCCCCACCCCACAGCTGCATATATACATGCCCCTTATATTTGTGCGGGTGTGTAGCTGGGAACATCCCCGCCGCAGATGATTGAACCAGTGCAAGTGACAGCTTCCTGGCAGGTTCACTCAGGTTGGTTCAGATTAGAATCATCATCCTTATTTAAGGGCCAATTCACACACATAAGGGCCATTTCACACATTGTTTTCTATGAAAGGAGTGCTATTTTTGATGTGTGTTGTGCTGAATTGTGCACCTTACCACCCCTCTACCACCCTAACCAGTTGACATTTAATTTGCTAAAGCACTGTATATAACTAACCATTTAAATTTTTATTTCTCATAGAAAATGCCGTTTTCACCTTTTTTTATTTGTTCTTGCATCACAGTGCTGGTGATCTCCTGCAGCATCTTGGCAACCATTTGCAATCTACATGCACTTGCTGCACAGGTAGATACTTGTCATTGTCCTAGAGCTGATTTCCTAAGCTTGACCCCAGGGGTACATGTCTGTGCAATTAGCATCAGTACAAACTCTTATAGCCTCCACTGGAAGTGCAAATGACAGGGTGACAAAGCAGGAGAACAACGGAATGGCAGGGACAAAGCTTCGTCACCATGTAAAGGAAAGTGTCTGAACAAGGACCTTCATGGTAGGATCACCTGGTATTGTCTGAATGAAAACGGCAAGATTTAAAATGACTTTTAATGTCTCATAAATATGTTAAAAATGATAAGAGAATTTAGCTTTTAATTTTTAACTACTTCAAAAGGGCTCACATGGCACAATATATATGATATACAGGTGCAATAGTTTTCAAGCAACAGGCCACATTTTCTCTTGTGCAAAAACTGACTAAGATGTCATTTATTCATCATATTGTATATCCTTTTTGTGATATAATATGAAACTAAAGCTTTATCGCATCCACTACTATAATTGATTAGATGCTAAGGGTTGCTGCATTAATAAATAAAGAGGTCAATAAAAATTCATTGCAAAAATTGCTTTATATGTCTATTGTTATTCAAAGCATAGGACGCCAACAACTTCAATATCCTGTAGTTCAAGGAAACAAAATGCAAATTCAATATCCTTGGTAAAGATCACGGTTCTCAGCTGTGAGCACAACTTTATGCCTTCTGACAGATAGTCCCACTGTATAATATTTCAAATGTAATCATTAATTAATTCTCTTGTTCTGACATAGTGCTGAACAATTTACTTGCTTTCTCTGCAAGTGTGTTTTGTTAGTCAATTCATAGATAGAAAATGCCCAAACCACCAAAGCAGCCAATTATTTAGTTTTATCACATCTAAGGGCCCCTTTTCAACTGGCAGAATGAAACGTGTTCTGTTGTACAATCAGCACACTCTGTTAGTTGCGAAGAGAATAATGATAACATAGCTAAAAAAGACACATTGTTAGACTAATTGAGATGCAATCTAAATCTCAGACAAATGCAACACATTTTGTTATTACTGTGGCACTTACAGTTAACTAGCCTCTCTACCCAACCTACTGATGACTTATTAATACTGTTCAATAAGCAGAAAGTTTAAGGGAAAAAAAAAAAAACTGCATACCGGGGGTTTAATAATTCTATAATTATTATCTAAGCCTAAATGCACATTTTGTGGAATTAAAAGAAACTACTATAGATTTTATTCTCAGTAAGCAGGTATTTTGAATTGTTTCTTAAAAGTAAGCCAGAAAGAAATGAAGAAATGTTGACATCAATTTTACGAATGAGGAAACAGGGTTGAGTTTGGTTCATGGAAGTTCTTTTGGGGCTTTTTTTAAGGCTGATTTGCAAGGTATTGTTAAAAAGGGCACTGGTAGCTGGGCAACGCCATGGGGGACATGGCACATACCAATGCAAAAACATTTTTTCAAAAATACAATTGAGCAGGGTGCAGTCTTTTCATGTGAGTTAAAGGGCAACATTGAATATACATAAATCATTTAAATACCGCATTAGGACAGTTCTGTAAACCTATGTGTTCTATTACAGAAGAGTGCAATACATTTATTATGGTGGCATTAAAAAAAAAAAAACTGGGAAAATGAGTGAGTTTCACCTTATAACGCCATCCAGGCCCTTATCCAGGCACACAGGAGGGGAAGCATTATCATGGTGATGAGGAAAGGTTGTTGCAATTTTCTCTTCTAATGTTGAAAGGCATGTGAACTGGTGTGATTGAGGAAGGGGGAAACATGTTTGCTGCCCTTTCTCCCCTGGCCACCCAGTCTGCATACCTGGATAAAGGCCAGGTTTAATTACTAAGGGGTAAACCAACGCCTTTCTTTTTTATATATACCATCTCT
Organism: Lithobates clamitans; assembly: GCA_037952925.1. Lineage (NCBI taxonomy): Eukaryota > Metazoa > Chordata > Amphibia > Anura > Ranidae > Lithobates > Lithobates clamitans. The sequence continues at coordinate 4,888,791 of JBBGZY010000279.1, read as the reverse complement.
TAAATGGAATGGAAATAGCACAGGGCTCCATATAATATTCCAACCAAACTCTTATCAAGGCATGCAGACTAAGTGGCTACATGACTTTCAACATTCGGGAGGTACCCTGCAGGGGGGGGGGCAAAGCCACAGTGTCTCAATTTTAAAAGGGATCCAGGGCGACATCATGGGCTGTATTTTGTCAATGATATCACGCAGGATCCCCAATCTGGTGGGCTGTCATATTCATTTAAGTCTCCCCACGAACCCCTACATCCCCCTGGTGACCAGATGTGGGTAAAAGGTCCTTGACTTTCGGCACTGGGACAGGGTGACTTGCAAGGAGGGATGGATTTGCAAGATACCCCCATTTTAAAAGGGCATATGATCTGGTATAGCACACAAGGTCATACTTATTTAACATTGTGAGGGTATATTGCAAGGGAGAGTGGCAAAACTTCCCCTCTTTGCAAGGCACATTATCCCAGTGGCTGACAAGTGCCTCTTACCCACATACTGATTCCCAAAAGCGATGTAAAATTTGTAGTTGGAACAGATAGGTACCTAAAAGTTCACTTTAGACTAAATATCTGCCCTCTCCACTTTATTATTACTAAGTTTTACTAATTCCCTAAAGAAGTCACAGGTAAATTAACACACAAACACATAAAAAAAACTAATTTATTAACAAATAAATGTAAACATTATCTACTGATGTAAATATATTGTCAATCACAACAACCAGTGATGTAAATGTATCATCAATCATGATGACCAATCATCATGATGGCTGCCCATGGCCTGCCCATGAAAATGATTCTCCACTGCTATTCTATCACAAATGACAGCATTCCCATGCTTCTGATATGTAAACATTACATCCTGGGGGACATCATTGACCAAATATGGTCTGGTGTGCTAACTGACTAAATATGGTCCATATATTTAGTGGTTTGCTGAACTCCAAACAGACTGGTTCCATATGAACTCTTGTTCAATCCAAACTCGAGTTTCATCCCTAGTAATTTTTTTTAAATGTATTGGCTTCCTGTTCTTTGTTTTTATGATCATATTCCATATGCAGAATCTGTAGGTTTTGAAATTCTAAATTGTTCTGAAGGTTTCAGACAGAGGCAGCCAGGCAGGGCACATGCTAAAAGTTTTGGAGAAGTAATTGTGTAGTTAATATGACCTGTTATGAATGTGCTCAGTGAAGATATTTACACTAAAAATGTGCATATCTCTTAAATACATTGTCAGTTTCCAGTTCCACTGGGCTTAGTTATAAACAGGTATTCCACTTTATCATGTAAATTGGGAAACTATTTGTGAGCGGTATAGCCTTGGCAGTCATACCTTCACTAAACAGCTGTTCTGGACCATTTGCTTTAAAGGAAAACTTCATTCAGAAAAAAATGGGGGGGGGGGGGGTTGGCCTTGCTGAGCACTTTTTCAAAATGCTAGTTGCATGGCTGCCACTGGCATCAGTACTTTGAGTTACTGACTTGGAACCAACAAGCAAATCCAAAATGAGAATGAGGCCAGGACTCCTGATGTGCACAGTTGTTGTGGCCAACTATTCAGAAACTAAGGACTTTATCAGAATTAGCATCAGACAACTAACTCAAAAATCAAAGTTAGTAAATGCAGTCTTCATATTTCTTCATTACAGCTTACCAATAAGAAGGTATTAGATGCACCTGATTCTATCTACATTGAATAAGGTCTCATTGAAACCCAGAGTTTCCCAATGTCATTGCAATTGGTGATATCAATACCTCCTTGTGAAAGGTTCTTGTGAAGACTGAGACAGATCCTTATTTTCTAACCCCCACCATAACAAATAGGTCCACATGTAAAGTGAACTTGAGGCCAGCCTATGAATAAATATTTTTAACAAGTTGTAATTAGATGACAGGCCCTTGCTGACCTATGTAGCTGTAGGTATTGTGGAGTAATTCATTATAAAAGTTTTACAGCAGATGCCCTTTTACTTTTACTTTCACTCTCAGCAGCTCATCCGATTCCCCCTGTCCAGCAGTGACTTATCAGCCCTCCAGCCTTCTAAACTCCAATTTAACAGAGAGCATGCACTCTAGAACAAGAAAAAAAAGATAGATATATCTGTTTAAAAACATTATTGTTTCTCTTGTGAAATGTGAGGATGAATTGCTCCACAGTGCCTCCAGCTACAATGACCAGGAAGTGTAGCAAACATCCAAGAAAATAAAAACAAACCAATCATATTTCCACCCCTGATGATGCTCAGCATGGTTTTTTTTGGCAAGGTCATGAAGTGCATACAAATAATGACTTCTGGAATAGGGCCATAGCTAGCCAAATCAGGCAAATGTACTTTGTGTAGATGTAGGCACCTTAACCCATGACTATCAGCTTATTTTTACAATAGCCTTACTAGTGTAATAGGTTAAAAAGTAAATTATGGTGATCACTATCTGTCATTTCTTACTCTTACACATTGTGGTTTTTGTTTGCTACACATACCAAGACCTCGGGAAGCCAGGTGAATTGGTAGCATACAGTGCATACTCAACTTTGGACGCATTAAGGAATTCATGCAGCACTTAAATGTGCTATTTTTCCTTTTCCTTTTTTTTTTTTAAATCCAAAATACTCATATTCACACAACATAAAAAATGCCATATGTACAGAGAGAAAATCCAATTTGAAATTGTAATTTAGATTGCTTTAACAACATTTATTCATTCTCTGTGTTGTGGAATTTGCTCAATGTCTACAGGCTCTCCTGTGTGCCTTAATGAATGCCCAGCTTTGTTGTCTGAGTATATAGCCCACAAAGGGAATTCCAGTCTGTTCCAAACACAGATGCTTTTGCACAGACCATTAAACGGAGAGTACAGTGTGCATTTCTATGTTTTTCACTGCCTGTAATCTTAGCTTTGCACACAGTCTGAGATAGGAAAGATAAGAATAACTAATATCCAGCACACAGCCCTTCCATCTAAATATGATCTGGGGCAATACTAGGCATATCAGAGAATAAAAACACATATGTTATGGTTCGATAACTTCACTCCTGCTGTGGTTTGATAACTGCGTTTCACACGGTGTGTGCTGTCAGGCTCATTTTTGCACTTGTGTCCCTTCCATTGTCTGATTAAGAGTATTGTAATCTGGAAAAATGCATTGGTTAATGCTGTTTTTCGAGAGATGAAAAGACTTGTGGCTCTGGTTCAATACACCAAGCTTCTGCTTCCTGATATACTTGCAGTGAATGCTTAAGGTCTTGCGCAGTGTCTTGTTCTTAGCCTTCGAAACACAAATAATGGTCAGGAGAAAAAAAATCAAGAAGAAAAAAGAGACTAAGAAAGGGTATTTGTAAGTGTAAAATTATTCTCTGGCTTTGTCAGTGCTCACTCCCAATCCTATAACAGTTAAAGGCCGCCAAGTAATAGGCATTGTAGAGCTTCCCCTTGGGTGGCAGCCAAGGCCACTAACCCTGCTATTAGAGTCCTGACAAGCTTTGTCAATGCAATCTGCTGAATGCCGTGAGTGACAAGCGATCAATATTCTGCACTCTCCTGGGTCATCACAGGTGACAGAGGCCTAAGTAATAAAACAGCCTTAGCTGCCTTCTCTTACTCAAATGCTTCCCCTGCCACAATATTTCTTCCTATCTCTCTTTCTTTCTTCTTTTGTCTCTGTGCCTCAAGCTAAATTTCTCAAAGATCGAACTATCTGACGTTGGTGATAGAGGTTTGCAGGGACTGCAGTGTGTGAATTGATGCTACCTAAAGCAAACCACAGCAGACATGAGATATTACTTCAAATAAATCGAAAACAAATAAGAACAATGTTGTGATCTGCCAGCATATATGTCCAAACCCTAGCAGCAAATGAAAAAAGATAGGCTGGCAAACACTCAGTTTACAACCTGCCACTATCAATTGTCCATCTCTCCATAGTCAGTTTAAATACCATTATTTTATAGCACACTAGGTTTTTATCAATCTTGTTTAATTAACCAAAGAACCAAGTACTAGCCAGTAGTAGCTAAATATAAAGCCTGTTTTACTAATCTGCATAGAATAAGAATTATATATTTTTTTGTAAACAGCATAACTATGAATGGATGTGTCAACACATGTTCCCATATATATACACTCACTGGTGACTTTATTAGGTACACCTTGCTAGTACCAGGTTGGATCCCCTATTGCCTTTAGAACTGCTTTAATTCTTTGTGACAAGGTGTTGGAAACAATCCTCCAAAAATTTGGTCCAAATTGACATAATAGCTTCGAGCAAGTTGCTGCAGATTTGTCCGCTGCCCATCCATGATGTAAATCTCCCGTTCCACCACATCCCAAGGGTGCTCTATTGGATTGAGATCTGGTGACTGTGGAGGCCATTGGAGTACAGTGAACTCATTGTCAAGTTCAAGAAACCAGTTTGAGATGATTTGAGCTTTGTGACATGATGCATTATCCTGCTCAGAAGATGGGTCCACTGTAGTCATAAAGGGATATACATGGTCAGCAACAATACTCAGGTAGGCTGTGACATTTAAACGATGCTTAATTAAGGGGCTCAAAGTGTGCCAAGAAAATATCCCCCACACCATTACACCACCAGCTTGAACTGTTGTTGCAAGGCAGGATGGATCCATGCTTTCATGTTGAGCATAACAATAGTGATATTCATTCTGGCTTAATGAATAAAGGAAAAGGTGAACCCGGCAAACTGGGGTCCCAGTGTATGAGGCAAACACAGTCTATGGCAGATTTTTAAAGTGAAGTATAATGGGTTCAGCCACACATTTGTCTTGGATGTCCATCCTTGCATTTTCCTCTCAGGAGTCTTTTTAACTATCCATCTTTTGGAACGGTGTCATTCTGGATATAAAGTGTTTGAGATATGCAAGCCCACCTTCTTGGCCTGTAAGTGTGGGGCTTCTGGGCAACTTTACAGGTTCCTACCCTGGGATGGAGGATTATGCATAGGATTTTATCTTTTAATTGTTTAAGACACTTCACTTGGCTGCTATCTTTAGAGCATGTACCCTGAAGAAGCATATGTAGCAAAATGAGTCGGAGTATCACGCTTGCTCTACCTATGTACATTTGTCTGATTGTTTTGTACTGTTGATTTTAATCTAGATGGCATCTTTTAACAAGATACAGTACAATAGAACTGATGTTTTTATGACGTGAGGGTTTTTGTATATATTATTTGGTTTCTCACTTGTTTGGCACATTTAAAGTTCCTTCCCCGGTGGAGAAATAGCCTCGTGTCTGGTTGGATCCCGGCCTTCCTTCATTAGGTGAATTTACATTGTAGGGAATTTTCATTCTGGCTTACTCAGTGAATTAGTACAAAAAGTAATTTAATAAGTAAGATAATTGCAACAAAACAATCAACCAGAGTTATTTATTTATTACCTTGATGTGACTACAATAAACTATAATCATTTGTTGGTATTGGTTACTATAATTTGCTCATTGTTGCTGTTCTTTTGACCACTGTACTGAATAAGCTTTATTGCAACATTTCAGAGGTCAGGCTTAGTCTTGTTGCTTATATGGGCCAAACTTATCATAAAGATGCAGACATGTGCCAGCTTGGCTTCGAAAATGTGCCACATAGGCACTTGCTTAGGCTAGGTTAACACTTGTACGGAACTAGCATGTCATGTTTGCGTGGGAACAGCAGACTTTTTATTTGAATAAGGCTGATCTACCTGCGGGAAATGCAAGGAAGAAATCCCTGACCCTTTTTTTATACCATGATTGCATGGAACCACATGGTGCTGCGAAACCATGCAGTTTCACTCACCAAACAATAGCCCTAATATCTGCAGTGCGTTTTGCCTGCAGGTCAGGAAATGTGTGCAGTTAGCACAAGTTCTCTGACACGCACATGTGTGAACCTAGAGTTAGGATGTGAAAATTTGAATCAGATGCATGCATGATAATTATTACATTATACTCTTTGGCACATATTTAGACAAGATAAACAAAACTCACTTACTACCTAGTAAGCATATACTGTGTGGCACATTGAAATAAATTATTAGTTCTATTGTAATGCTATTCCATTATAACATTATAATATATGACTTCAGAAGCCTTTGAACATTTGGGGAAAAAAGGAAATTTAATGTGCATTAATGTAATTTGTCAAGGTTATTTTAAACCATTGACACACAAAGTATGCACAAAAGGATACAAGGGTGCTATGAATCGAAAGCCATATTTCACATTGTTAACACAGCAATTACAGCCTTTTTAACTAACTTGCCAACCTTCATTTTTGGTCTCCTACAGGCCATTGTTATGAAAACAACATGCATTTATTTAACAAGCAGTTGATATTTCATTCACTACATCATCATTTTTATATAGTGTTTCCATCAAAGCACAATGCTTTTGTTATTCGTAAAACCAGAGTGTACTAATGGAATGGTTAAGTGTTATTTTCTGAATTTCCTTCAATTTACTTTACTTTTAATACACTCTGGGCCAATCTTGTTGTTGGTTCAAAAACATACTTCGATGTGCTTATTCTCCTGGTGAAAGTTTCATTTTAACTTAGAATGCTAACAAAGAAAATATGTACTACGTGCCCTAAGCATTCTTTTAGATGCATCTTTATTTGCTTACCATTTGTTTTTTATTTGTGCTGTTTTATTATATTTATACTTGGATAGCAGTACTTAAATAAATTTCAGCCAACTCCCCCACCCCATCTTTATAGCCTACTGTAAACATCAGATCAGCTGGCACCTTCCTTAACTGACCACAGCCTATGTTAGCTTACACAATCCTAAAATGCAGCTCACAAGGGACTGAGGAATACAAAACGCATGTAGGTTTTTTCTATAGGCCCCAACAGAGAACCTTTTTATAGGATAAGGACAGTGAGGAGGGTAGTTGGCCCCAACTTGCCTTAGATTCAAGGGCAGGGCCCTCCACTTCCCACAGAAACCTGTGTTCCTGGGTACAATTAAGTACAAAAAGAAAAAACAATGGCGCTAGAGGGATGAGTGACAAACAACAAATTCAATAAATTCAATAATCATAAATTCATAGATGTAAAAAGTCCAATTATCAAAAAGTCCAAAAATAGTATATAAATGTCAATGAACTGTTGAAAACATATGGTGAAGGTGGTAAAATGCAGCACCAGCAGCAGTACCCTATAAAGCAAAACAAACAACTCTGTAGACATGGAAAAAAACACAGAGGGGTGCCAGACTAAGTGCAGCATGTCAGTATGGGAAATGTATTAAAATCAAGACAAAGGGCAAAAAAAACGATCAAACAGGCATGTATAAAATCCAGTCCCCAGCATTATAAGTGTCCTGGGCAGTCATGAATGTAACTGGCATCAAAATAGTGGAGCTGTGTTCCTAGATCACAGCTGGAAGTGGTCGATCACCGAAATAACCAGCGTGGATTCCAAGATGGTGCAGACCGGATGTGATGTCACTTGGGAGGCCATGCTGATGTGGAAGGGGCAGTAACATGTTTTGAAGTTTCTGCTTCTTCGCCTGACCTGCTTGGCTATTGGAAAAGTCAATGTAATATAGAGAAGGGCGGACCTTGGCTATGAGAATCACTTATAAAGTAAGACTCTAGCTCACAACCACTGGAATAGAGGTGTAGCATGCGAAAAATACATATAAATTCATCCCATATAAAAAAGGCAGTGCTAAGAAATTTAGCAGAACCCTCAATCAGATTCACAGCTGTCATGAATAGAAAGTGATTGAAGCTACAGGAAGCAGAGAGGAAGAGGAAGTTACACAACACAAGCTTTAAGAAATGCACTCCCACTGGCCCTGTTAAGTAGTCTGTGAAAATCCTTATACAGAGAATCGGAAAATTCATATTAAAATAAGTTGAGAACTTTTTTTTTTTAGCACATTTGCAGTGTTTTCTGGATAGCATTAAGGCTCTGTTCACACCTAAGCATTTTTGGGCATTTTTCTGCTGTAAGCCTCAGCTCTAAAAATGCCCAGCAAGACAAATCCCATTAATTTCAATGGCCCCTGTTCACATCTGAGCATTTTGTCATCTGAAGCAAAATGCTCGAAGCCCAAACAAGTACGAGAGCTTCTCTTTTGGCAGATTACAGGCATTTTCTGCTTTTTACATTGCTGACCTTTTGACCTGTACAAAATCATGGCAAAATCGTGGGAAAAACACAGCAAAATTGCGGCACAAATTGCACGACTTTCTGCCTGAAAACAAAATGCCTAGGTGTCAAAAGAGCCTAAAAGCTCACAGATTAGTTTCACTTTTTTCCTGGATTTGTAGTTTATTAGCTCAGCCTTGCTAATAATTTTTCCATGAAAAATCCAGAATTACCCTTGATTTAATTTAATAACACCCGAAAGTCAATGACTGTAGAACACTGACAGAAGTAAAGGGATTGTAAACAACATTGGTTAGTAATCATAGAGATGCTTCACCTCCATTAGAATTTTTTTTCACCTCTTATTTGGTTTGCTGGGGTATACTCCATTCACATACTTAAATGCCACGCAAATCCAGTGCTTTTCTACTGTGATCCACACCATCCTTCTCTCTTTTTTATCAACTCTTGCCAGCTGTCTCTACTGGGTTCTTGCAGCTAGCCCTGGATGAAGCAGCAGAAGCTCCACCTTTGTCCAGCACTGTGTATGCCTAATGCCGCGTACACACAAGCAGACTTTCCGGCAGACCTTGTCCGGCGGACCGGACACCGTCGGACAATTCGATCATGTGTGGGCTCCAGCTGACTTTTTTCCCCAAAAGTCAGACGGACCTAGAAATAAAACATGTTTCAAATCTTTCCGACGGACTCGAGTCCGGACGAAAAATCAGCTCCTCTGTATGCTAGTCCGACGGACTAAAACCGACCCTAGGGCAGCTATTGGCTACTGGCTATCAACTTCCTTATTTTAGTCCGGTCGTACGTCATCACGTACAAATCTGTCGGACTTTGGTGTGATCATGTGTAGGCAAGTCCGTTCGTTAGGAAAGTCAGTCGGAAGTCCGCCAAAAGTCCATCAGATAGGCCGTCGGACCAGTCCGGTCGAAAAGTCCACTCGTGTGTATGCGGCATCAGATGAAGTCTCCTGGAATATTTTTTGTGTCTGTGTGTATATCATAGGAGGCTCCAGATATATATATATATATATATATATATATATATATATATATATATATATATATATATACATACATACAGTATCTCACAAAAGTGAGTACACCCCTCACATTTTTGTGAATATTTTATTATATCTTTTCATGTGACAACACTGAAGAAATAATACTTTGCTACAATGTAAAGTAGTGAGTGTCCAGCTTGTATAACAGTGTAAATTTGCTGTCCCCTCAAAATACTCAACACACAGCCACACCCCTAAGTGAAAATGTTCAAATTGGGCCCAATTAGCCATTTTCCCTCCCCTCTGTCATGTGACTCATTAGGTATCAGGTGTGAAAGGGGAGCAGGTGTGTTAAATTTGGTGTTATTGCTCTCACTCTCTCATACTGGTCACTAAAAGTTCAACATGGCACTTCATGGCAAATAACTCTCTGAGGATCTGAAAAAAATAATTGTTGCTCTACATAAAGATGGCCTAGGCTATAAAAAGTTTGCCAAGACCCTGAAACTGAGCTGCAGCATGGTGGCCAAGACCATACAGCGGTTTAACAGGACAGGTTCCATTCAGAACAGGCCTCGCCACGGTTGACCAAAGAAGTTGGGTGCACCTGTTCAGTATCATATTTAGAGGTTGTCTTTGGAAAATAGACGTATGGGTGCTGCCAGCATTGCTGCAGAGGTTGAAGGGGTGGGGAGTCAGCCTGTCAGTGTTCAGACCATACGCTGCACACTGCATCAAATTGGTCTGCATGGCTGTCATCCCAGATGGAAGCCTCTTCTAAAGATGATGCACAAGAAAGCCAGCAAACAGTTTGCTGAAGACAAGCAGACTAAGGACATGGATTACTGGAACCATGTCCTGTGGTCTGATGAGACCAAGATAAACTTATTTGGTTCAGATGGTGTCAAGCGTGTGTGGCAGCAACCAAGTGAGGAGTACAAAGACAAGTGTGTCTTGCCTACAGTTAAGCATGGTGGTGGGAATGTCATGGTCTGGGGCTGCATGAGTGCTGCCAGCACTGGGGAGCTACAGTTCATTGAGGAAACCATAAATGCCAACATGTACTGTGACATACTGAAGCAGAGCATGATCTCTTCCCTTTGAAGACTGGGCCGCAGAGCAATATTCCAACATGATAATGACCCCAAACACACCTCCAAGAGGACCACTGCCTTGCTAAGAAAGCTGAGGGTAAAGGTGATGGACTGGCCAAGCATGTCTCCAGACCTAAACCCTATTGAACATCTGTGGGGCATCCTCAAATGGAAGGTGGAGGAGCGCAAGGTCTCTAATATCCACCAGCTCAATGATGTTGTCATGAAGGAGTGGAAGAGGACTCCAGTAGCAACCTGTGAAGCTCTGGTGAACTCCATGCCCAAGAGAGTTAAGGCGGTGCTGGAAAATAATGGTGGCCACACAAAATATTGACACTTTGGGCCAAATTTTGACATTTTCACTTAGGGGTGTACTCGCTTTTGTTGCCAGTGGTTTAGACATTAATGGCTGTGTGTTCAGTTATTTTGAGGGGACAGCAAATTTACACTGTTATACAAGCTGTACACTCACTACTTTACATTGTAGCAAAGTGTCATTTCTTCAGTGTTGTCACATGAAAAGATATGATAAAATACCTGTATTTACAAAAATGTGAGAGGTATACTCACTTTTGTAAGATACAGTACTCACTTTTGTAAGATACAGTATACTCACTTTTGTAAGATACAAGATATAATACTGTATTTAAATAAATGCAAAGGTCCGTTGTTACATTGTGGAGGGGAAAGGAATCCAGTGAGGCAAAGTGTATAAAATGAGTGAAAGTGTGCTTTAACACACTTTTCTTCCATTTGTTTAACAGTTAACTGATTTACATTGGGAAAATACGCAATGATAAAAAGCTAAAAGGTGTACAGGAATCTGTTCTGCCCATCACATACAATTGGCTAAAACCTCTTTTGTCTGAAATACACTGCAGGTGCCTTTACTGCAACATTTATCTACTCATTATCGCTTAAGATTCTTCAAGCCTCATCTGAAGACTATTAGAAGCAAACTTAATCACAGATGCAGCAAGGCTGCAGAAAAGTATTAAAAGGGGTTTGTGTCACGATCGACTTGGCCTTTTTTAAACAGGTTTAGTGAAAAAGCCAACTTGTTATTTATATTCTGACATTTTCAGTCTGTAGAGCTGTTATATAATTTTGTAATTTTTTTGTTCTGTGGCTACCCTGGCTTTGTCCATTGACAGGTCTGTATGTTCACAGATGGGCCATGGTGTGGCAACCTTCAGTGCCCTGCACTAAATATAGTCCACTTCTGCTCTACCCTGTCAATCCTCTATGGGAAGGGTGGCTATAGAAAAAAATTGTATCTCCTTAAAAATAAAGGGTTGTAGATAATTGTCTGCCTTTAAGCAAGTTGCTAGAACACTAAAAAAAAAAACTTTTACCTTTGGAACATGTTACATGTTCCACCCATATTCAGTGTGGAACATGTAATATGTTCCATCTTCTGCCACCAGTTCCCCTTAACCCCTTCAGTGTGACAGTGGGTGGGGAATCTTTTTGCTGCAGCTGCTGTGACAATTTAAGAATAGCAGATCTGTGCCGGACTGTGCCTACACAGCCGCTTTATTCGTTCACAGACTCCAGTGAATGAATGAACTACAACTACCATCAGCCACCTCGACTGACGAATTGTAGTACTGAATGTTGCACTAATGAAAGCTCTTGTAGGTCATTCATAAGCCCGGCAGCTTTCAACACACAACCTGTATGAGGGTGCGGGCAGAAAGCTGCAGAAGCCTGATCATTGCACCCCTGATCCTCTACTTTCCAGGCTCCTGCAGGAAAAAATGCACATTGTTCCTGCAAAAATATGTGCATTTATTTTTTTTTTCTAGAAAGATGAATGTATCCTTTAAGTCAGGTTGATATAAAATTCACATATTGATATTATGTTTACCTAATGAACCAGAAGATGAATCTCTAGGTTGCTTTTACCATGGTTGACAAATTCAGGTATCAGAAGTGCTGAAAGACACCTGTTGATTACAGAGCTAAAGCAAAATGGGTCAGAGGGATACAAATGAAGCCTCAAAGCAAACCGTGTATGCTGTACTGTTCCCTAAGCTAACCCATAGTGCTCTGGGGATACTTTGCCCTTTATTAGAGCTTATAGACAACTAGCTAACAGAAAAGCTAACAGAAAAAAACAAGGTTACACTGGGCTAAAGAAAAGCAATCATGGACTGTGGATGACTAGATGAAAGTGATATTTAGCGATGAATCACGAATCTGCATTGGGCAGGGTGATGATGCTGGAACCTTTGTTTGGTATTGTTCCAATGAAATGTATGAAGACGACTGCCTGAAGAAAACATGCAAATTTCCACAATCATTGATGATATGGGGTTGCATGTCAGGTAAAGGTACGGGGGAGATGAGAGTCATTTAATCTTCAATACATGCATAAGTTTATATTGAGATTTTGGACACTTTTCCTATTTCATCAATTGAAAGGATGTTTGGTTATGGTGACATTTTTTTTCAGGATGTAATCGGATGCAGATGTTTGTTTTAGAACTGCAAAGTACATGGTGATTCCATTTTTCCTCAGAATTGAGTGATTCCATATTTTGATCTGCAAAAACAGTTGCAATTGACTACAGTTTTCTTTCTTTTTTTCGTGTTTTTTTTCGTGTTTTTTTTTAAGCCAGAAGGTTGGACTGTTAAATGAAAATAGTTTTGAGGCATGTCTGTGATTAGTTTTTTTCTACACAATTAAACAATTGAATGAACATTTTCTAGGACTTTTGCCAGAGGCTGTATACCTCTAAAAAGGCAATGGAAGTAGCATCGACCCAAAACTGTTATATGTTGGTCTTAACAATTTAGAGTATTCTTGTTAAAAAACAAAGAAATCTTTTACTTGAATGACTAGAGAAGAGAAAGCTTTTTTAGCTGTTAGAGCTTGACTGTGATATACACAGGATTTTGTCCAAATACATACAGTTGTGAGAAATGTTTTAGAACACAGAGGTCTAATTTAAAAAAAAAAAACACAATTCCACATATTTTTGAATAGGAGTTTTAAAATCAAAGGCCTTAATAAAAAACAAAAAAACAATTGAACCTCTAGGATAATGATGACTTCTTGTAAATAGGGAAACAGTGTTTATGGTGTTACAATTAATGAGCCACATATTTCCATTAACTCAGAGGTAGGTTATACCTGTCCTCATGTATAAATACATAACACAGTTTTGGTTACTTTCTGCTTAAAACATAATTATCAAGCTTACATCACAAGAGTTGGAGAACTTCCAGAACAATATATACAGTGTATGTATATATATATAAATATATACATATATACTGTATATATATATATATATATATATATATATATATATATATATATATATATATATAATATATATGTATGTATATATATACACACAAGTTATGTCTGGAAGGAAAAACTCTGTCATACTACCAAAAAAAAATGTTATTTGTGCAGGATGAAGGGAAATAACAAGGTATGGGGTTTCTTCGCTGTGATTTCACTTCAGAATGCCAAGGCATCTGTCTGCAATCTACAATTTTAAGACAGATAATGGAATAGAACATTGTTCCGAATACTAGTTAAATAAAATTCCATATTTAAGAATGGCTAAATCGGCATCCTCTCTCTAATTCCTATGAAGTGTTGTGGTATGATCTGATAAACAAAGCTTCTTAAAGCTATACAATAACTAATTGAAATATTTTGCATATAACAAAGCATCAAACAAGCTCCTTACACAAGTAAACATCTGATTGGAAGCTGTAGTAGCTGTTTGTTTGAGGTAATTTTCAAGAAGGAAGGTTCCAGAAGTTTCTAAATGTAAAAGTTCTTGTTCTTTTTCCATCAATTAAAGTGTTACTAAATCCAGGAGCCTGCATTCACTATATCTGGTCTTCCACAGTTCAAAGAACATGGTAATGCAATAGTTTTAGTAAATATAAACTGCTAAATACCTTTTCTCATCAGCAGTATGAGTTTATCATAGCAGTATTGTGACTTCTATCAGTGTCTGGTTAAAGCTTGTAGGGTGAGTTTTCATTCTCCCATGATTGTCCTATAAGGATGCAGGATCCCTGACTCTCTGTCTGTACAGAGAGTGTTGATTGGCCCTGTGCTGATTACATGCACTCACTCAGGCAAAAAAATACTCTCTAGCAATACACAACAATCTGAACATGTGCAGCTTGTCCCCTATCCTCAGGACTATCCAGAGACGGTTTGGGGACTTTGGAAGAAGGGGAGGATCAGAGGAGACAGGATCAAACTGCTTTTTTTACACAATGCAGAGGATTAACCCCTTAGGTTCCACAGTGGGTATAACAAGCATGCTTTACTGAATATACAAACTTACTTTACTGTTTTGGGTTTAGTAACACTTTAAGCTAACTTTTAAAATCTGTGGTTCAATGAAAATATTTCAAAATCTTCTGCTTGTGTTTTAGGGTGCACTCACATTGGCAGTTTTAACCAAGCTCAAGCATGGTTCACCTTCTTGGTCCAGTTCATTTTTGTAGTGTGAGCACTCTGAACTGTGCCTGGGAATAGTTAAGTTTATCATGCTTGGGACCACTTGAGAGAGGTGATCCTGGGCATTGTTCACTTGTGGTCTGGTAAGGTTGGCTTCAGTGTTAGTGCAAACTGTGCCTGGACATATAACTCTCCATAGATAATGAGATGATGGAGCACAAAAGCAAGGAATTCCTGTGGTCTGGTTGCAGAGATAATTATGTACGTGTAACCGGGAACATTTTTTTATAGCCCAGTGAGAGCGTAGGCCAGAGGAGGAGTGCAGAGGGTGCACAGTCAGTCAGGCATGGTTCAGTTCAACCATGCCCAGTGTGAGTGCACCCTTAAACAGGAATGTTTCTATTTTGTGTGGTGTGGTGCGTTCAACATCAAATTACATTTTAAGAGACTTTCATGAAGTGATCCAGAACATTTCTAAAAGTCTCCATATTTTTTCTCTCCCAAAAGGTAAGTACAGTCTGTTTACTTTAGTAATGCTTAAAATGAAACATTAAAAATGCAAAAATCTGTGCGATGTACACAACATACTTTAGTAAGACTGACATCTACAAAAAAAAGTGTGTTTAAATTGATGTAAAAAAAAGTGTTCCCTTCAGGTCTGTTATGAATTTTAAGAAAACCAAGCAAAAAAATGCAAACAGAAAAGCAGAACCCCTCTCCTAAAACATACCAGGCCATGTGCCCTTAACATGTGGTGCCCCCCCTGGCAAAAACCCTGCCCCCATGTTGATGAGGACAAGGGCCTCTTCCCCACAACCCTGGCACAGTGGTTGTGGGGTTTGCAGGAGGGGGGTTATCAAAAACCTGGAATCCCCTTATAACAATAACGGGGCACCCAGATACCAACATGTGAATGAGTAAGTGTAAGATTACAACAAATTAAATAGTAAATAAACACAAAAACATTGTGTTTAACAGGTCCATAGTTAAAAAAAATCCCCACAATGTAAATCCATCATCCATTAGGTCATCCATGTAGAGCCTCATGAATTAAAATGAATGAACATTAACACAACAATGGCCACGAGCAGAAAAACAGCTTCCCAAGATGTCATCAACAAAATATGGGAACAGGTAGGGATAGTGGTGACATTAATGTCCAAATATAGCCATGGCCATATCTGGGAAATATTATTGCCCAAATATGGCAAAGTGGCCAAATTTATAAAATTATATCATCCCCTATCCCTGCCCTTTTGCTTACATGGACAGGGATTTCCGGCCAAGTAAGTGACTGGGCCTAGTGATATCAGTGGTTGCTAATGATGTGGCAAATGCAGACACCCACTATTTCCTTAGCAACCACTTGAAAGCAGGAAGCTGTCTTGTTTGCCTATGCTGAACTTACAAACAAGAGAATGTTTAGTATGAACTTATATTTGGAATGAACACTAGGGATGAGCTGAACTGCCCTGGGTTCAGTTCAAGCAGTGTTTGGTGAACTTTAAAGGAGTTTGGATGCTAAAGCCAAATCCCATTGAGATCAGTGGAAGCCAAAGTCTGTAAAATTAAAAAATTCCATTTTGAGGGTTAAATAGTAACTGGATCCCTATAAATACCTTCACCTTACAGAAGTGTGGTGGTTACATCTTGATTGGCTGTAATGATGCATAGGAGTCAGTCATTCCCAGCACAGCTGGATTGTGCTGGGAATGCAAACTGAGCTACGCATGTACAGTGTTCATTTATTAGAAGACAGCAAGCACGCAGGTAAGTGTTCATTAATGCAGAAGAGACATTGCATGTCTATTCTGCAATAAAGACCTCCTTTGAAGGTTTTAATAGTTAAATTTACCTTCCACTTTAATAGGCAAAGGTGTTGTAAAGAAATAGCATAGGGATGGAGGACACTGCCCTGGGGACCATATACCAGTGCAAACATTTTCTTAAAAAAAAATCCCATTTGGCCAGGAGCAGTGATTTTTTTAAAGTACTAACATTTAAAAAAGAAACATGGTTTTAAATTTTAAGGGGGGTCCTCACAAACACAAAAAGAAGCAAAACAAAAAAAATGCATAAGGGCCCCCTAAAATTCCATACCAAAAATGTAATCTATTCATACAGCATGGCTGGCCAGGGAAAGGGGGAGGAGGTGAGCATGCAGTCCTTCCCTTCCTAAACCATACCAGTCCACATACCATCAACATGAGGGGGTCCCCCTGACAAGAGCAAGGGCCTCTTCGCCACAACCCTGGCCCAGTAGTTGTAGGGGTCTGCAGCTGGGGGCTTATTGGAATTTGAGTACTCAGGGGGTACCCAGATTCCACCCCCCACATGAATAGTACCCCTACTCATTCACGAAAAATGTATAAGCTAGAAAGAAAGACACACAAACATTTGACAATTCCTTTATCTAAAACAATTTAAAAAAATACCCCTCCATTGTTAGTTACAGTGGTCGCTGCCTGCTGAAATTAATAATCCGGCACACATGACCGATCCCAACAGTACTGCTCACCGAATGACAACTACCCTAGCCGAACAGGGGGCCATGCTGGCAAAAGTTTGGGTATTCATTCTAATGCCGGGACAGCCAGTTTGGTTCAAACCTAAATTTGGAACAAACTATCTGCTCATTCCTACTGAGCACTTAGCTTAACCCTAATAATAATGTGTCTTTCAGTAGCACTAAAAAATAGTACCTCCAACCATGTTCTGGAGACTTGTTTTTACACTTGTTTAGAGAAAATACAAAAAGGAAATAATAAAGATAAAACACTTATCTTGCTTTGTTTACTGTCAATGAATGTTTTGCTGATTCATCCGTCTCCAAGGACAATCAATTGTGATAATGGATTATACTGCATCTGATGTGTGGTTTACAAAAAAAAAGAAAAAGCACAACTGGAAACACACCACCAACGTCCTGTACTTAGAAATCAATTATTGGAGCACTTAGATATCATTCTCAAGGTAATTAGCTTGTTTTATCCTGATTATCCTAATGTTCTTTGAGGTTGTACGGTCAGTTCCTTATTAGTGAATCTAGATGAAAATCAACATGAAACCCGCAGATTCAATGAGAGTTCAGAAAGCACCGATGAAGTCTTAAAGTCGAACTCAAGCCAAAATATTCACGTTTTGGATAAAGGGAGAAATCTTTGATCATGTCATCATCAGAGGCAAACACAAACTGGGGGTCTTCAGCATGCTGGAGCAATACTGCTTTTCTGGTGTATTCCTTTACCTTTGAGTAGGAAAGGACTGTCTTCAGGCAAGTCTGATTTTGTTGTTTGCATTGGTATATACCATATGTTCCAGAATTGAGTTAAGGACTGCACTTTTTTGAAGTCCTTGACACAGTAGTGTACCTTTACATGTATTTGCAAATGTATGCAACAAATTTTTTTTAACCTGAGTAGTTATGTTTTGTTTAGTTTAGTTACTGTAGAATTCTTTTTGTTGGCTAGCTGAAAAGTGTAATGAGGAAATTTAGTTACATTTTATTTGCTGTTTAACTTACTAGAACAGGAAGTAAGGGAAAAACAAATGGATAAATAAATATGTATATAATTTAACAAGCAGTAAACAAGCTATTAATTGACTGTCAGATTTTACAACAGAAGCAATGACATCATCAAGTCATTCTCCTATCAGGTCTGCTCACCCTGCTCTCCTTTGCAATGACTTGGCAGCCTTATACCTTTTTTGCCTCTAAAGTAAACACACATTAGGTGCTCTGGAAAGGGAAACAATGTGAGCTGAGTTGCCCGAAAAAAGACTTTAGTGCTTCTGCCGCGAACTTTGAGCATAATTTACACCACATTGTCTGCAGTTACATAGGTTAGTGAGGGCTTGTTTTATAGTGCATGTGTTTCTTTCTAGGGCTATTTAAATACCTAAATGGCCATAGTTTGCCCACAAGTTCATTTTAAAGTGAACTATTGGGTTGTTAAGGATTTTAAACTGATGAATACCCTGATACAATCCTTACATTGGTTAGTGGAGTAGTATGTCTCCTGGCAAAAGTATAAACCAAAATATGTGTGGTATTGTGCAAGTCTTCACAAACTATTAAAGTCTAGGGACCCACATAGTAGCTGATTTTTGTATCGGCTATGAGCCCACTCTAAGAGCCATATTTATATAGTAGTGAATGTAACATTTACCAAAAATTCACCATTGAATCAATCACTGTAATTGAAATTACATGTACTAACAAGATTCACCTGCAGCATATGTTAGGTGGAGATCACATACATATTCCCCTTAGTTGCTTAGTGTACAGTCAATTTTTACCACATATTAGTCCAAGAAAAGAATGTTTCTTTTAAACCTATAATGAGACTCCTCTGTTCTTTTTATTTTTATGCTGTTTTAGTTGCTGGATCTGTTTCTGTAGCCACAGGAAATGCCACTTTTATTCCCATTCTGAAAACCATTCTAGTACTGGTGTAGCCCCCTCCATATGACTCCATAGGTAAGTAGAACCCCCAGGGACAGGGTGGGCTAGCATTTCACCTTAGGGTGTAGTCCTCAGCAATAGGGGAGCAATGTGTACAGATGGGCACCAGTCACTTTTAGATGCAAAACATGAGTTTATTGACTCTCACTGGCTTCAGGAAGAGAGCACAGGAAACCCATGGACTAGCAAACTTTAAAAAAGGGAACAAATGTACTTACAGTTCTCACAGATGGAGAACCTTGAAGCCAGCATGGCATTTTGTGTGTAGCTCCTGACTGTAAAGCTGTTGTCAGTTTAGCAGCCAATACTTTGGGTAGAAGACACCATACTCCAATGAGCTCCAAATTTCCAATCCCAGTTTCTTAGGACACAAACTCAAAACTTGTCCAACCACGTGATCACCTTCCTAAGCCAGCAGGCCTAACAGTATTCAACAGCCAAACATATACCTCTCCTAGAAAGGAGTCTCAGGAGAGAAATGACTTCTCAAGGTGACTCCCTCAATGTTTATACGCTCCCCCAGCCTGCACCATTGTCAACAAACCTCCCAGTGGTTGGTTATAGAGAGATACATATTCATGGATCTGATTAGTGCAGCCTCTTAAACTTTTGCTAGAGGCACCAGTGATGCCTACTAGCAGCAGACAGAAAGTAATACCAGGGGCAAAAAAAACTGACAGCTCCGGTCAGAGACACTGTACTACCCTTGAGAGGTTAGTCCAGTCATCTCCCCCCACTGAGCTGTTGTGTTCTGACAGGGGAACGACCTCATCCCCAAAAGAACACTCAGATCAGCATTCTCTGCCATTGGCTGAGAGCGGTGATTGGGAATCGGTCGGCTGCTGGTTTTCTATCATGCACGTACAACAGAAGCCAGCCAGACTGACATACACACGGGCAGAATGTGGGCCATTTTTTTGTTGAACCGGCAAATGTCTCCCGACATTTGGCCCATGTGTATGGGACTTAACCACTTGCCGACTGCCGCACGCCGATGTACGTCCAAAGTTTGGCAGCGGATATCGTTGTTATGGCAGCAGCTAGCTGCCATAACCCCGGTATCCCCGTTTTCATGCGGCGGTCGGCTTTAAGATAAAAGTGGTCTCTGCAGCGGAATCGCCGTGAGATCACTTTTATCGGTGGCGGAAGAGGGCCCCTCCCCTCCCGCCGCGATCCGGTGCCCTCCGCGGCTTACCGGAGCCGTCAATATCGGCGGAGGCGATCGCATCCTTGTCTGTGCTGTGCCTGGAGACGAGTGAGGCTAAGATAGTGCCCGCTCGTCTCCATGACACTGCTGGGCAGAAGCGACGTCAAAACGTCACTTCCGCCCATACGTCTTAAAGGCACATTTTTTTCAATGTCATTTTTTTAAATTACAGGCATACCCGACTTTTAAGTACACAATAGGGTTTATGTACTAAAGCTGGAAAGTGCAAAATCAGGCTCACTTCTGCATAGAAACCAATGAGCTTCTAACCCCAGCTTGTTCAATTAAGCTTTGGTAATAAAACCTGGGAGCTCATTGGTTTCTATGCAGAAGTGAGCCTGATTTTGCACTTCCCAGCTTTAGTAAATAAACCCTATTGCGTACTTAAAAGTGGGGTATGCCTGTACTTCTATTTTTTTTTTATTGCATTTTACTGTAAATATAAGATCTGAGGTCTTTTCGAACCCAGATCACATATTTAAGAGGTCCTGTCATGCTTTTTTCTATTACAAGGGATGTTTACATTCCTTGTAATAGGAATAAAAGTGACACAATTTTTTTTAAACTGTGTGAAAATAAATAAAATCATGTAAAATAAATAATTAAAATAATTAAAAAAACAAAAAAACCCCGTCCCGACGAGCTCGCGCGCAGAAGCGAACGCATACGTGAGTAGTGCCCGCATATGAAAACGGTGGTCAAACCACACATGTGAGGTATCGCCGTGACCGGTAGAGTCAGAGCAATCATTCTAGCCTTAGAACTCCTCTGTGACGCAAAACATGCAACCTGTAGAATTTTTTAAACGTCGCCTATGGAGATTTTTGAGGGTAAAAGTTTGACACCATTCCACGAGCGGGCGTAATTTTGAAGCATGACATGTTGGGTATCAATTTACTTGGCATAACATTATATTTCACAATATAAAAAAAATTGGGCTAACTTTACTGTTGTCTTATTTTTTTATTAAAAAAAGTGAATTTTTTTCCAAAAAAAGTGCGCTTATAAGACAGCTGCGCAAATACGGTGCAAAAAAAAATATTGCATTGACTGCCATTTTATTTTCTAGGGTGTTAGAAAAAAAACAAAATATAATGTTTGTGGGATCTAAGTAATTTTCTAGCAAAAAAACCTGTTTTAAACATGTAAACACCTAAAATCCAAAACGAGGCTGGTCATTAAGTGGTTAATAGTAACTGGAGAAAACTTAACAAAGCTAAACTACCTATTCAACTAAGCTAACTGCAGCTTAGCACTACTAAACCTAAATAGATACACCTGATTGGGTGGCTGACAATGTTGGTGTTAAGGTTATTTTCACAATTATCGTTGTATTATGTTCTAATGATAAAATAATTATTTTACGGCTATTTGATAATCATGTCTACTAATTGGCTGAAATTACATCTTCTATACTATCATTACAATAAAAACAACAAATGTTTTGTAAGATGGTCATTCCAACCAAAAATTTTGGTAGATGTTAGTAAGTTAAATCACCTGACATTCTCTCTGTGTTTAAGTATTTGGGTCTACACACCTGCTTTGTCAATCACACTAGCCCCGCTGAATTTTCAACTTGTGGAGAAGGCAAAAGAAAGAGCTGAAATATGCAAAGATGGGTACCTGCAACCTTCAAGTAGACATGAACTGATTTGGGAGCTTTTTAGTTTTGGATAGAGTAGAGAGAAATTAGAACACTAGTCAGGCTTTAATTTCTGTCTGTGCCCCTGTTATTTGTCATGTTTATCATTATCATCAAGAACGTGCACTGCCGAAGAAATTTCAAATTTAGGAATATTCTACAAAAATTGTCTACATTAAACTAGTATCTGTTGATTGTGGTACTACACGAGTCATAATAATACTTCACACCGTTCACTAAACTCACTTTGTGCTTCCTATGTGTTGAAAGTATATCGTAAACATATGAATAATGGGTAGATAGTAAAAGTAAGGTAACGTTGGCACACTTCACTGCTACTGTATGAGGTTTTGGAACAAAAAAAGGTTTGACTGCACTCACAGGTTTGAAGCAAAAGTGAAGACTTTATTGAAGATAAAAATCATCAGACAACATCGTAGACATCATGACATCAAGGCAGACCTGGCAGAGATTAATGCGTTTCATGAATTGGAATTTGCTTAGTCATAATCTGAACCTGTGAGTGCTGTCAAACCTTTTCCTGTTCCAGTGGTTCCTATTCAGATTTCAGACTGGACCTGCACCCTGAGGTTGAAGCGTGGAATTGCTCTCACCTGGAGCAGCTTGGCTTTGATTTCTACCTACTGTATGAGGTGCCTAGAAGCAACTAAAATCCCAGGTGTATATTCTGGCCTGGAAAAGACAATTTTCTGCAATAAAAATTGTATAATCTTTGTTCCTGGCTTATCTACAAGTTTTAAGACATGTTCACTTAGAAAGAACTTTTGACTATGCTAAGCACATAAAAAATTGACATTTACTTTTTAGGCATACCACGTCTGTGCTTATGTGGCTGGCCCCAAGTGCCCAGAAACCAAACATGAGCTTCAAGAGCTAGAAGGCAAAGCTATTGGCTATCAGAGCTGGTCGCATATCAGACCACCCAGTTTTTTCAGGCTCCCTTGACACTCTCTGGAAACTTAGAACTGTTATGAAAGAATCTGGAAGTGCCCACCCTGCAAAGTAAATACCAGATTTTTATGGTTTGTACAGCAAAAAGTTTCACTTTAAAGAAAGCCTTTGCTTTCCCCATCTACAAGCAACAGTACTGTCATCTAGGAAGAGCCCATAGCCCTATGTAACCTAAGATTTTAGCAACTTTTTTGCTTCCGGCAGCCTAAAGGAGCAGGGGCAGAGCAAAGTAAAGGTGAACATGTGCTAATGGGCATGGGAGATTAAGTGAACCTGTTGCTTTGTCCTTCAATGCAAAGTACGTGTTCATGGTAAAGCAGTATTAAAGTGGTTGTAAACCCTAAACAAAAAATAAAAAAATAAAAAAAAACTGCAAGACAAAGGCATAATGAGCTACTACTAGCTCATTATGAATTACTTACCTGAGATCAAAGCCCCCGTGGCAGTCCTCGTTCACCACACTGGCGGCTGACATCTCTTCCAGGGGTTACTTCCGGGTATTGCGGCTCCAGCCCTGTGATTGACCGGAGACACAATGACGTCACTCCCACGCATGTGTGCGGGAGTGCCGGTAACGGCACAGTCTAACTGAAGCAACGGCACCTACGTGCCGTTGCCTCAGTTTCCTCAAGTGCGCATGTGCCCATGACGTCAGCACATGCAAATACAGGGATATCTCCGTGCGGGTTTAGGAGATATCCAGTGTAACTACAGGTAAGCCTAATTAAAGGCTTGCCTGTAGAAGAAAGTGGTTGTAAAGGGTTTACAACCACTTTAATCCAAAAGCAAAAATTTATTATAATGCAGCTTACCAATCCTTATATGTGGGGGCTCCATCACTTTTCTTTTTTAGGCTTTGTTTACATTTTTTTTACATGGTGATCTGGGCAGTAAGTCTGTTATTGTTCAAAAGAACAAGCTCTCCTGCAGATGTAGCAGTTACACAATTGAGACAAACCGTTTACCGCTGACAGGGGTGCTTACAATGGTCAGCTTTTACTTATGTAAAACCTTTATCCCAATAGAAAAAAAAATGTTGCTGCAACTGATTATAAATTTGCTTAGGGCATCTAAGTCTGCTAGTGCATCTAACACTCTCCTTCCCCCAGACTGACAATGCAGATTATCAAAGGTGTCTCTGCTGCTCCTTCCTCTAGAGCAGGGGTCTCCAAACTTTCTAAACAAAGGGATAGTTTACTGTCCTTCTGGCTTTAGAGGGGCCGGACTGTGGCTAGTGGTTGTAGAAAATGCCCCAGCATTAGTGCTCCATCATTGGTTTTAATGGGAAAAATGGTGTAACCAATGGTGGTGTCAGTAGGGAGAATGGTGCCCCATCATTGGTGTCAGTTGGTGAAATAATGCCCCAAGGGCTAGTAAAAGGCACGCAAAGGGCCAGATCTGGCCCCCGGGCCACAGTTTGGAGACCACTGCTCCAGAGGATAGGCGCTCTAATACAGGAGGTGTGTTACTGGCCAGATCACCAGGTGAAAACAGAGGGAAAAAAGCTTAAAAATGAAAATGAATTCGGCCACCACATCTAATGATTGATAAGCTGCAATATATTACATATTTGGTTGTAGGTTTAAAACTTTAAGCTTGCAAAAAATATTGTTTTGACAAATGCTCAGCCACAGAACTTGCAAAAGCTAAACTGAGGACCTGCTCTTGCAAACCTCTAGTGCTGCACAATAGGAATACAACTCTTGGTTCTTCACAGTGCTATATGTCAGTGTACTGGAAACCATGATAAATGTTGCTTTAGACAGGAAAATAAATGACACTCCAAGATTTTTATTGAACTAACAAAGCAAGATAAGAGAATTGATGAGTACAGAAGACAGGGTTTCTGGTGTTTTATTAAAGCAATAGTGACATTTTTGTTGCAGTCTATTTTTTAGCACATACTGTAAAGCTGGCCACATACCTACCTACAACTAATTTTTATTGTGTCAATCGATCTTACATTTTTATTATAAGATATTTACACTTTTGTACCATATAACCTAAATTTAGTACAGTGTACAAACAGACTAAAACAAGCAATGGACAGCTTTACACAGGGTAAACAAACAGCTTATCCCAGTGCTGTATGGGATGGTAAAGGGGAGAATCTGACTGGGGCAACAGAACTATTCAAATTTTTTTTAGCACTAACATAGTTTTCTAGTATTGGAGGAATGAATTTTTGAACAACTACTTGGTGAACTGTTAATGTAAGCTTGTTGCATCAATTTGTGGTCAGCATACCTAGCCAAAGTTATTTATGTTAACAAATAAATATATTTACAAAATTCAGGCAAAGATTGGTGCATACAGTTTACATTCTACAAGCAGTCTATACCAAACTTCTGTCTCCAAATTATGTTGTCTGGAGATGCACATCCCGGGTAATGAGAATGGATTTTGGAAGAAAACATTTTTTTAAAAATCAGCGGTATCTTGAATATACAAGTTTGACTTTCTCACTAAAGGACTCATAAACCTTATCCAGACATTTCACATAAAAAAGATCTGTAACACCAGCCTCAATTTTTCTTACAGTGCCTTGAAAAAGTATTCATACCCCTTGACATTTTCCACATTTTGTCATGTTACAACTAAAAACGTAAATGTATTTATTGGGATTTTATGTGATGGACCAGCACAAAGTGGCACATAATTGTGAAGTGGAAGGAAAATGATAAATGGTTTTCAAAATGTTTTACAAATAAATATCTGAAAAGTGTGGTGTGCATTTGTATTGAGCCCCTTTTTCTCTGATACCCCTAATTAAAATCTAGTGGAACCAATTGCCTTAAGAGGTCACCTAATTAGTAAATAGAGCCCACCTGTGTGTAATTTTATCTTGGTATAAATAGAGCTGTTCTTTGAAGCCCTCAGGTTTGTTAGAGTACCTTTATGAACAAATAGCATCATGAAGACCAAGGAACACACCAGACAGGTCAGGGATAAAGTTGTGGAGAAGTTTAAAGCAGGGTTAGGTTATAAAAAAAATATCCCAAGCTTTCAACATCTCACGGAGCACTGTTTAATCCATCATCCAAAAATGGAAAGAGTATGACACAACTGAAAACCTACCAAGACATGGCCATCCACCTAAACTGAGAGGCTGGGCAAGGAGAGCGTTAATCAGAGAAGCAGCCAAAAGGCCCATGGTAACTCTGGAGGAGCTGCAGAGATCCACAGCTCAGGTGGGAGAATCTGTCCACAGGACAACCATTAGTCGTGCACTCCACAAATCTGGTCTTTATGGAAGAGTGGCAAGAAGAAAGCCATTGAGAAAGCCATTGTTGAAAGAAAGCCATAAAAAGTCTTGTTTGCAGTATGCGAGAAGCCATGTGAGGGACACAGCAAACATGTGGAAGAAATGGTCTGGTCAGATGAGACCTAAATTTAACTTTTTAGTCTAAAAACAAAATGCTATGTGTGGCAAAAAACTAACACTGCACATCACCCAGAACACACCAAACCCACCATGAAACATTGTGGTGGCAGCTGGGAAGATGGATGGAGCCAAATATAGAGCAATCTTAGACAAAAGCCTGTTAGAGTCTGCAAAAGATGCGAGACTGAGGCAGAGGTTTATCTTTCAGCAGGATAACAACCCTAAACATACAGCCAGAGCTACAATGGAATGGTTTAGGTGAAAGTATATTTATGTGTTAGAATGGCCCAGTCAAAGTCCAGACCTAAATCCAATAGAGAATCTGTGGCAAGACTTGAAAAATTGCTGTTCACAGATGCTCTCCATCCAATCTGACAGAGCTTTAGCTATTTTGCAAAGAAGAATGGGCAAAAATGTCACTCTCTAGATATGAAAAGCTGGTAGAGACATCCCAAAAAGACCTGCAGCTGCAATTGCAGCGAAATGTGGTTCTACAATGTATTGATTTAGGGGGCTGAATACAAATGCACGCCACACTTTTCACATATTTATTTGTAAACATTTTTGAACACTATTTATCGTCTTCTTTCCACTTCACAATTATGTAACACTCTGTGTTGGTCAGTCAATAAAATAAGTTTATGTTTTTGTTGTAACATGACAAAATGTGGAGAATTTCAAGGGGTATGAATACTTTTTCAAGACACTGTATGTACAGTACATCTATAGGCTTGTTTATAAAGTCTTTACAGATCTTGTATCAATGTATGTGAGGAAATTCATCCTACTTTTAGGACAAAAAACGAATATTTTATTAAATAAACTAAGTTAATATGTAGATAAATGCATGAAAGAAATGTTGTGAATCACATTTATTTCAGGTGCTGTTCTTTTGTGTCTGCTTGAGCTAACAAATAAGTGACTTTTGTCATGAATCTGCAGTAATGTTTCATGCTCTAACTGCTTACCTCTCAGGTCTGTGTCTCAGCTCTAGAGAGCGTGCCCCCACACCTGAGTATTTAAGTATGAGCTCTCAGCATGGCTTTACCCCAGCCTCTCAACAGAAAACATTATTTAACCCCGCCCACTGCAAGCCAGCCTTGCCGAGCAAGTTTGTGTTTAGGCTTCTGGTGTGGTGTCCTGCTGTATGTCTATCTCTGACTTCCATGTACCAACCTTGGTGTGTCTCGACCATTCCTGCCTGCTAGTGACCCCGATCTTGGCGTGCCTTCCTGACCATCCCTGTCTGCTAATTGCCCCGACCTTGGCTTGTTCTCCTGATTATCCTGTGTTTAACCCTGGACTGCTGCTTCCGCTGTGTCCACCAGAGCCAGTCCATGAGCTGGAGCTGAGACACCCCGGGGGCCGTGACCTGGAGTCAGCTGCAGCCAAATCATCCTCACCACTACAGGCTCTGGTGAAAACCTGTTAATCTATCCATATATGTTGAAGTATTCTGGTGAAAACCTGCAGGCTCTTAGATTCCGCACCCTGGCTCTAGCTACCTGTTTGGTCCGTGTCAGTGTTCAGGTGGAGCTGCTTTCCTGAACCACCCAGATCTCCATCCGCAGCCGTCAGCCGAAGGGTCCACAAAATAGCGGTGCACTCTAACCCCAACGGTGTGCATCTGTCACCTGGTCTCAGGTGACCTGACAATGTCTAGGGTTGACCTGTACATAGGTTCATTTCCAGGAGGTTCACCAAATTGTGCTGTAATTCTGAAAGTTAATTTAAACCCCACTAAAGGCCATTATCAAAGGTAATAGACAAGGGATTGTCAAACAAATGGCTTAGAAGCTGGACACTGCCCTAGAGGACATTTTCTGTTGCAAAAAAAAATATATTACAAAAAAAAAAATAAAAGAAGAAAAAAAAACATTTGGCAGGGAGTGGTGATTTTATTAATGCCCAGTGTACTAGAGCAAGTAATATTTACAAAGTAAAAAAGCCATTTAAATAGCTGACAAAAGGAATTTTCCAGCCAACTTTGTTTAATTTGTAAAAAATGGGATGGGAATCCTTAAGGGTTTGGTGTGCATTTTGAGAGATCTTAGGAGGGGTCCCCATGCCATTTTTAATATAAAAAAATAAGTAAATGTAAATTACTGGCAATTTTTTTTCTTTATAAAATGTCACTTTTTCTGTGGCATATACTAAAGCAAGAAGAAAAATGTGCCAGAATTCTCCTCCAACATGGAGGCCGGTTTTCTGAGTATCCTAATGGGAGCATGTCTTTCTCCTTGCTGGTGCACATAGCTTTCTCCTTACAGAAGCCCTGCACTATGGTCAGGTCTTTGCTTTTAACAAGCGTGGACACCTGCAGGTCTCCAATAAGACCTGGACACAGGATTGAAGGCTTCATCTCACCCAAGACTCTTTGAAGTCTATGTACTTCAGACCCTGATACAGGATTACAAAACTCAAAGAAAACTGTAACCCTAAACACAATACTCCAAACCCCACACTCTGCATAAGATTGAACCCTATGTCGCTTTTCCCCATACTCACACAGTGATAGGGCTTAGCACTGTCACAGTATATATTTTATAAAGAGCAAAAATGTCAAAAAAGTTGGTGCTACACACTGGAAAGAGCCACTAGCAGGTAGAGGTAGTATACTCTCCCTTTAAACATTTAAAAAAAGTCATATAAATTGCAGTGCTCTAAATACCATAAAATACATGTGAATAAAATTAAATAATATGTGAAATTCAATCATTTGAATAATCAAAACGGTGATCACATTATGCATGCATCTGCTGGATGCCAAAATTCATCAGACCAGCAAAATATAATAAATAAATAGTCCAAAATTAAGTTCATCAGAACAAAATCCAAGTGAGAATTCTACTGTGTTCTAATTTGGCTGCATTGCACACTCACCAGAAGGACAGGCTGCTCACTTAAGTGCAGCATATATGCATATAAGCGGTTAATATCAAAGACAGCTTCTGACAACTAAAACCAGTCACATAAATATAGTGTAATACTGCTAGATAACATCCACTCCACACCAGCCACCCGCATAACCCGAATAAAGTTCCACTCTGTGCAAAAAAAAATCTGCGTGCAATGCACACTCACCGTCTTGTTAGCTGCCAAATGAATGTGCAGCATTGCAACATAAAAAGCTTGTATGGTGGTAATAAACACAGATAATAATCTGAGGAAATCTCCAGTCTTTGCGTGAGCAGCCTGTCCTTCTGGTGAGTGTGCATTACAGCCAACCTTGAATTCTCACTTAGATTTGTTGCTGATGAACTTTATTTTGGACTATTTATTTATTTATTATATTTTGATGGTCTGATGAATTTTGACATCCAGCTGGTGCATGCATCTGACATGTGGCCAGTGGTTATTAACATGTCAACAAATTTTGACTCGTATATTTGACACAGAGACAAAACATATAAAAAGTTGACACAGACAACGGAAAGCTCTGACATGTAGTTGCACTTGGCTATAAATACTGATTCTAAACCTATGACTAAGGGGCATTACTATTCCAGGCAGTTCTTGCAATGTGAATGGACATTTTGGAACCCTATGTGCTTCATTAACTGTTTAAAACTTTGATATGCATATATATCTAATTAAAAGCATGTGGTAAACCTGTTATTGCTGCTGATGGTAAAGCATTTACTTTAGTGTGGTAATGACCATACACATGCATCATAATGATGAACAATGTTAAACATCTGAACCAGAAGCTCAGTAGAAATGGCGGAACATCTTGCTGTGGAAAATGTGCTATGGTTATAGCTAGAACCTTTGGTCTAATAGGCATAATGGAACTTGCCCGCCGGCAAGTCTTGTTCACTGAACGTTTTAATCACAGACAGTCTACTGAGACACAGCTTCACTGCATTAGTGAATGCTCAGCGCATGCTTTGGAAACGAAAGAAAAAAAAAAAAATACAACATTAAAATAAAGCACTGTAAAGAATGGCTTACATTAGAACCATTAATTCCTATTGCCTGGATAATCTTTTCTCTGGGTTCTAGTCCAAAACACAGGAGTTAATTATATTGATCTAAGCCATTTCAATCCAGCATGTGTTTCATTGGCTTTTATTCTCAGTGGTGCCTTGTAATTTAAATGTCATTCTGATGCACACTTTTTGTTTCGCTGTGAGCAGAAAAGCATTTTCCTACTTGACTGGTGAGTTTAAGAGCAGCAGAGAATTTACCCTGTATTTTAAATCTTTACCTCATAGAGTAAATGGATGTAATACAATCAAGATGAATAGAGGGAGGCCAGACCTAATATTATGAGCATTTGATCCTCCTCTTCTGTATGGGGACTTAGAAGATGTACAGAAATATATATATTTTGTACAGTGTTTTCTTTGTAGGAGGAAATTTTCATTCTGAGTTAAACCTTCTTGCCCTTAGCAATGTGTCAAAGTGTAAGCACACAACAAAAATAATAATAACATAATCCACATATCTAATTTCTTCAAGGTTTTCTATTGCTGATCTGTACCCAGTGACTCAGCATTATGCACCTGAAATCACAGCTCAGTACTAGAACTGAACAGATGATGTACTATTAATTGATACAGAGGGGTAGATTTCTCATTGAAAACAATGGGTGTCAAGACGTGCTCTATGGCACTTGTTTTGACAAACCTGCCTATAGGCACCTATATGGACAGACATGCTTCAATCTTTTCTATGGCTCTGCCAGTAAGTGGATGTTCAACATGCTAGTACAGTGTTGTTCCTTTTATTACATAGCAACTAGTAGTCAGTTGCACACCAATATGTCCATGTGTTAGAAAATCTCTGTATAGGTTTACGTGTACTTCAGAATAATTAAACCCTCTACCTGCTGCTAAAGCCCAGTATGGCACAGTAATCAGCCGGGTCCCAAAAGATGCTTGAATCCTGCACATTACCTTCTTTGCTTAAGCTGTGTTGTCTATATTGGAGGCCAAGGCTTCTCTTTTTTCATCAACTTTCTTTCATTTGTGATTTGGATATTACTTTTTAATATGAGGTATTGGGGGCTTTGTAGCTGCAAACAATTATGGTAATAACGGCAGTGGCACAGTAAAGATGGTCATGGCCTACAAGAGCTTGCCACTTAAATGCAAGCCTTCAGATTACATTACTGTGCATCTGCTGCGATAATGCATACAAAGTGACCTCATTGTATAATGCTTTCTACAGCTGTACAGAGTACAGTTGTAGCACATTTCTGTCGAATACTGTACATTCACTTCTTTGGATAAAATAAAAGAGTTATATTTTTTTCAGATTTGAAGAAATTACTTTGTGCATTTTGTTATGCTACTGGGACAGGCAGCAGCAGTAAAACCTGACATAGGTTTATACCCTTCCTCTTACAAGAAATATTGCTTTAATGAGCAGGATTGGGCAGTGACAGCGGGCATCAGGCATCTCCTCCATCTCAGTGGTTATGCATCTCCTCCCCTCCACCTAGGCATCCAATAGGATTAAAAAAATGCCCGTGTGGCTTGCAATATGTTGGGCGGACAAAACGCCCCCTCCAGGTGAGACTCAATGAACACATTACCAATATCCTTACAGGCTTTAAAAACCACTCGGTCTCAAAGCATTATAGATTGACTCATAATAGAGACCCCTCCAATACTTTATTTTTGGGGATTGACCGTTATAAGCCACATTGGCGAGGGAGCTCCCTGGTGAGAGAGATCTCCAAGTCTGAAATGGCCTGGATCCACAGGGTTAAAAGCTATACGCCCTACGGCCTCAATATAGATGTGGATGTCAATTCATTTATTGACAATTCCTAATTCTATATTTTCGCTGTAAATATAGTAATTTTCTTTCTTAGTTTTTCCTAATTTATATCTTACCTTTGATAAGGCTTTGATAAGGCTATGATCTTACTGTATTAACCAAAAATTCTGATAAGTCCTCAACTTAATTGGAATTTATTTATTTGCGTATATTTGCGATTTTTTCGGCTATCTTGAGATGGCGTTTTTGGCTGCTCTGGTTGAGGGCCCTGATAGGATCCCATCTGGATCTCCATGTCACCTACATTAAAGGCATTATGTAGATGACCTAATACTATTGGCCTAGACTTGATCTTCCAATGTTCCGATTCTAAGTTGCACCTTTTCCTTTGAAGATTGAAAACCTTGTCCCCCCCCCCCTCTCTTTATAAGCGTATTTTTATTCAATTTAACAGTAATACCCCCCATATGGAGTGGGATTATTGCATCATTAATATAAGGCTAGGAATATGTGTGGCAAATCAGGGGGTATATTATGTAATGTTTCTTATGGATTTTTTATGAAGTATAGGTTTACTTTTTAGAAAATATATGAGGTACATTCAATTCATTATTCCTGTCATATTATATATTGTTTGGGATTTATGCTAGTACCATTTTGACCGTAGAAGGCTATATGCCTCTAACCAGCTTAATTTAAGATCTCCCTTGTGTGACAGAATGATTAGAGTTATATTTTGGTTGGTGTCCCCTCTTGGGGACATTGCTGTTTTTTCTGTTAATGTACATACCTGGTCACTCAGATTGTTCCCTTTCACTAAATAACTGAGATCTGCCCTCTGTAGATAGGGGGCGTCAATTTTTAATTTTTAATTTTTAATTTTATTTTTAATTTTAATTTTTAATTTTAATTTTGTTATTTTATCCAATTTCATTATTCCCTATTTAATTATTGAATTCTAGTACTTCTATGTGCCCTCATCACCTAGAAGTGTCGCGATCTGGCTTATGTTTATTCACTGCCATTTCTGCGGTTTTCCAATACTTTTGCCCACACCTAAGATGGTGCTCTGCGGTTCCTTTATTGGATCCCAGAGCGAGGTTTGGTGTTCGCTTATAAATGTGGTGGCTCAGCGCGCTGCCCGTTCCCCATTGAGAACGTCAACCTGTGACGAAACGCGTCTGGGAGGGACGTACTGACGTCACCACGTTTGCCCTATTGTGGACGGGAGCTATCTGAGTGCCGGCCGGCATCGCTGTTTCTTTCGTTTTTAAGTGTAAGTGTTTTACTTCTGAAAAAATTGGAGCTGTTACGTTATTACACTATTGGCTGCTTTTTCTTACTGAACACCCATGATCGGAGCCTTTGAGAAGTCTGCTGGGACGGGATCGCGGTGACGCCACCACCATTTCGTATTCGGCTTCCTTAGTCGGTCCTTCGGTGAGCAGGAACCCCTTCAGTTCCGATCAGGGTTACATTCTGGGGTATACACAGACCATAGGTCTACTGCTGGTTATACCTTTATTGGTTTAACATCTGGTAAGCGGCCTTTGTGTTCAAGCACCGGGTGTCTTTTCTTTACTTGGATCTATGCTCGCCTGTTAAACTCATTTTCTGGTAATCAGATATAATTGAAATCCCTTATCAGGACATCACCTTATGCATGCTGCATGTCACTTCCCTGGTTTTTGCCTTCACATCCCTGGATTTGCTATATATGCGGGGTGTTTTTAATATTTTAATATTTTTGTGTGAGCATTTTTGTACATCAAATTTTTGTCAGTATCACGCTATGGTTTCTGTTTTTTTGTATCTTTTTACTACACTTATGTGGATTCGGTCCGTTGCATGAGCCTGTCGGATTCTACCCCTTTGGAGTACATCGAAAGGCCCAGGCTGGGTTTAAAGCCATCTGTTTGACTCTGCTTACGTTCTGGTAAGCAGAATATCCTTGAGTTGTCCCCATTATCATCTAGGACAGGGTTTCTCAACTCCAGTCCTCAAGGTGCCCCAACAGGTCATGTTTTCAGGATTTCCATTATTTTGCACAGGTGATTTGATCAGTTTCACTGCCTTAGTAATTACCACAGCTGTTTCATCTGAGGGAAATCCTGAAAACATGACCTGTTGGGGCGCCTTGAGGACTGGAGTTGAGAAACACTGATC
Source organism: Lithobates clamitans (assembly GCA_037952925.1). NCBI lineage: Eukaryota > Metazoa > Chordata > Amphibia > Anura > Ranidae > Lithobates > Lithobates clamitans. The sequence goes on along the minus strand of JBBGZY010000279.1, from coordinate 4,854,568 downwards.
TAGGAGGATCTACTATACCACGTTGGACCTATTTGAATTTTTCACTATTATTAATTGGACTCACATTTAGCGCGGTTTATCTGTTTTTAATCCAATAGGATTGCCTGTCCTTTCAGCCAAATGGGTGACGGGTCTCAAAAAAAGCTTCCTGATTGGCTGGGAGGAGGATCAGTGTTAAAAGAGCAAATATTAATTTGCTGTTGTAGCACACCTGGGTGGGCTCCGTTCGCATTCTCTGTGCCCTGAACCCATCCTACTTTGAAGCCTATTAGACCCTCTGGTTCTAATCAGCTGCTTCAAAAAAACACCCACCCTGCATTGGAATCCATGCATCCAGCATCCTAAAAGGGGCCGGACACATGGATGGGGGGACGGCAGCCGTGCACTCTTAATGTATGGGCTGCCCCTGGTTCCTGTTGTGTCTGACACCCATCAAATAAACAAGAATTGTTCTGAAACCACTTATTTTGCCATTTATGTATGATACATACCTTCTTGAAACCCTATTTCACCCTTCAATGTAAATGATTATATATTACAAACTCGCAGTGCTTTTTTTTACACTTCCATCTATTTTTCTATTGTTAAAGGGGTTGTAAACACTCATTTTTTTACCTTCTGTAGTGCTGCAGCCCCCCCAGCACCCCTGTTTTACTTACTTGAACGCTGTGATCCTCTGGCCGGGAATGAGCACACCATCTCTAGCTGGTGTTTCGTGTCCTAATTGGATACATTGATAGCAGCGCAGCCATTGGCTCCCTGTCAATCAAATCCAATGACGCAGCGCTGGGAGGGCAGGTCGAGTCCTGCATCCTGTGTGAATAGATACAGATGCAGGACTCGGGAGCACGCCCACACAGGTGTCCATCTTAGGAGAGCCTTCTCCAACGTGGACACTCGATGCAGGGAGGAGCCACCAGCACCGCTGAGGGACCCCAGAACAGGAGGATCGGGGCCACTCTGTGCAAAACGAACTGCACAGTGGAAGTAAGTATGACATGTTTGTTATTCTAAAGAAAAAATAAAAGAGGGTTTACAACCCCTTTAACAGACAAACATTGATGTACTTTTCATCTACAGTCTGTTTGCCAGAGATTGAATGCATGTCTAAAAGCATGTATCTAAAAAGACAAAAAACAGAAAGAAATGGAAACCCAGTGGTTGCACACAAAACAATAAAATGTTGTAACATGTTCTAACCCTTCCACACTATCCAAAACTGAAAAAAAAGTTGTTATGATGTCATAGCAACTAGGGACCTCTAACTGCACTCAGGTTTTATATTTATATTATATATTTTGAATCTCACAGTCCCCAGGGCCAAAGATCTAACTAAAACTGAAAACATGAATTCTTTACACTGCACCTACCATACAGTGACTTGTTAAACAAATGCATAATGGTACATTTTTTACTGGCAAATATACTGTATGTACATGTCTTCTTAGCACTCTGCTAAAGCAACATTACTTATATTTTTGTATCAGTTGCCATAATTAACTTTTACCTCCTGATCATTACAAAATATGTAACACAGATCCTTTAAAAGTAATGGCAATTTCTGTTTAGACTAAGAGAGGAACATGACAGATGAAAAATATAGACAGCAATTAGACTATGATCTTCGGTCTGATTTGTACTCTGTGTAATGTTAAGTATTTAGTGTGCAATATTTAATTTCAGTATATAGTTCTATAATATGATTACATAAAAAAAAAAAAAACATTATAACATATCCTTGAATAAGGAATGTTCTGCATGCTTATTAGTTACATAATTTAAAGTGACTGTGCAAAGCTAACACCTTATCTATAACCTTTAAAATCTGTTTTATTAAGATTGATATGGAAGCCTGCCATAAGCTTTTCAACACTCCAGCAAAAACCGATTGGCTGCTAACATTCAGCAGTACATTTTCCATCTCAGATGCCAATGTTGTGATTAGACTCCATATGTTATAAGATTTGCTTTGCTTATCTATAAGGAACAGTGTCGGCTTTCTTCCAACATTGGCTTGGATATATATACCACCAGTCTGGATGATCTGCTTCACTTCATAATGAATGTCAATCTGTTTTGCTCCTGTTATTGCCGCTTGAGCTGCAGCAATACTTTACAACAATTTTGATTCATAATACAAATTATTTCTCATGTCACAAAAGATCTTCCATCTGGCTATCCCTGTAGTATACAACTATATTTACAATTCCTATAGATCCTAAAGGCCAACTCGTTCTCACTATTTTCACACAAATATTTCACAACTATGGAAAAAGTCTCCCGCACCAAAGTATGATAACTGACTGACATTAGATACAAATCCACCCACACCAAACATAAAGGTAATGTTTTAACTTTAAACAGAGATTTTTTTAAAGTGCTGCTTTGCTGACAGTTGACGGTATAGTTTGTTGACATTGCCAATGTGCTTTTGCATTTAACATTTCAACTCTTTGCAAGCTCTAAAAACAGACCTAAACCTAATCATTAAAAACCCGATATAAGGTATAGCATGTTAATAAAGTTTTAAAGGTCTTTTTAAATCTGCAGCTTTTGTTAAAATACTACCCTATGGTTCTGCTATGAAAATTATTGTAAGGTAGAGGGAAAATTTTTTCAAATTAAAATAAAAAATAAGTTTATACACACCTGCTCTGTGCAATGGCATTGCAGAGAATGGCCTCTTGCCTCTTCTTCTGTGTGTGTCAATAGTAGCAATCCATTTACTCTGGGGTGCCAGACGTGCTCCTGAGATGGGCTGTGTGTGTCCATAGACACACATAGCACATCTCGGCCCTGTCCCTGCTCCCTCTTCACTGGATTTGATTGACAGCAATCAATGGTTCCTGCTGCTTTTAGCAAAGCCTGTGCAAGCAGTTGTCACCCCCTTATTGCCAATTTCATATTCCTGTTTTTGTGACAACTCAAAATTTTGGATTTACCTTCATGTTCACTATCTGTGACATAAAGAGAGAGAGCAAATCTCCCTAACAGTGGCCTTAACCCATCACCACTCTATCCAAATCCATAAATATATACCTATAAACATATGCTTATAATTTAACCACTTGGTGCATGCGCTATAGCCAAAAGACAGCTACAGTGCAGGCTCAAAATTATACAAGGGCGTCCATGGATGTCCTCATGTTCTCGCGCTGCCCACAGTGCCCATCAGTGCCACCTATCAGTGCTCTTAAGTGTCACCTATCAAGTGCCCATCAGTGCCACCTATCAGTGCCACCTCCCATTGCCCTTCAGTGCTGCCTATCAGTGCCCATCAGTACCACCTCTCAATGCCCATCAGTGCCATCCATCAGTGCAGTCTCATCAGTGCCTCCTGATCAGTGCCCACCAGTGTCACCTCATCAGTGCCCATCAGTGCCACCTACCAGTGCCTATTAGTGCCAGCAACCAGTGCCAATCAGTGCCACTTATCAGTGCCCATCAGTGCAGTCTATCAGTGCCCATCAGTGCAGCCACATCAGCGCAAATCAGCGAAGAAGAAAAAATATCTGTTTGCAAACATTTATAACAAACTATAAAAAACATTTTTTTTTTCAAAAATTTTTTTTTTGTTTAGCAAAAAATAAAAAACCCAGTGGTGATTAAATACCACCAAAAGAAAGCTCTATTTCTGTGGGGGAAAAAAAATGATAAAATCTGTCATATGTCATAATATGTCATGTGTCATATGTCATATGGGTACAGTGTTGCATGGCCGCACAATTGTTATTCAAAGTGTGACAGTGCTGAAAATTGAAAATTGGCCTGGTCAGTGCCCAGTAAGCAAGTGGATAAGATGTATGTAACATGGATATTTAAGTCATATACAAGGCTATAAGATTTGGGCTTTACAATATAACATCTATAAAAGGAAGCAAAAGCAACCAGTACAGTTTGTTTGTGTAACATAATATATCCTACTGTATCCTAATATTTAGAAATACCTTTTACTGCTTTTGAATGTGGAAAGAAGCAGATAGCAGTGTGCCGCTTGCCACTGAAGGCCACATGTTGGGGAACCCTAGCTTTCAGTGCTATGCATTTCAGGATCCCTAATATGAGCAATAACATGGAACACAGTAATGGCACAAAAATACAAAAAGGCAACATGTTATTTTTTTGAAAAAAAAGTTGACGTACTGCTCCAGTTATGAAAAAAAAAAAGCCAAAAAGGTTTGATCTTACAGTTTCATTTTAATTCCAAAAAGTTTTATTTGGGTTTCATAAAATAACAAAACAAGACAGTATCACACCATTATGTAAATTATCCGGTTCCCGACCAGCGCACGATGATGTACGTCGGCAGAATGGCACGGCTGGGCAAATGGGCGTACCTGTACGTCCGTTTGAATTCCCCGCTGTGCCATTGCGTGCGTGCTGGCCGGGAGCTCCGTGAGTTGGGTCGCTGGTCCCGCGGACTCGATCGCTGTGGGGATACCTGCGATCGCCTCACGGAGAGGACAAACGGGGAGATGCTGATGTAAACAGCATCTCCCCGTTCTGCCTAGTGACAAGTGTCCCTGATCACTGCTCTCTGTCATCGGGAGCAGTGATAAGTCTAGTGACACATACAGCCCCTCCCCCCTACAGTTAGAAAACACTCCCCTAGTACTGATTAACCCCTCCCCGCCCTCTAGTGGTTAACCCCTTCACTGCCAGTGTCATTTACACAGTAATCAGTGCATTTTTAATCGCACTGATCGCTGTATAAATGACAATGGTCCCAAAAATGTGTCAAAAATGTCCGACATGTCCGCCATAACGTCGCAGTCACAATAAAAATCGCTGATCGCCGCCATTACTAGTAAAAAAAAATTATTAATAAAAATGCCATAAAACGATCCCCTATTTAGTAAACGCTATAACTTTTGCGCAAACCAATCAATAAACGCTTATTGCGATTTTTTTTAACGAAAAGTATGTAGAAGAATACGTATCGGCCTAAACTGAGGAAACAAAATGTTTTTTTTATATATTTTTGGGGGATATTTATTATAGCAAAATATAAAAAATAATGCGTTTTTTCAAAATTGTCGCTCTTATTTTGTTTATAGCGCAAAAAATAAAAATCGCAGAGGTGACTAAATACCACCAAAAGAAAGCTCTATTTGTGGGAAAAAAGGACGTCAATTTTGTTTGGGAGCCACATCGCACGACCGTGCAATTGTTAGTTAAAGCAACGCAGTGCCGAATCGCAAAAAACGCTCTGGTCAGGAAGGGGGTAAATTCTTCCGGGGCTGAAGCGGTTAAACACAGACAGATATTGGAAAGGGATCTTTTCCGTCCAGTCAATGTGAGCAAAGGAAAATATCACAAGGTGGAAAAGAGCAACAAGGCGCAACTGTATGACAGTAGATAAATTGGTGATTACCTATCATCTGCCTCGTGGAAACAGGAAGGTGAAGACTCCTAAAATTGTGAGGTAATCGCAAGTCCTAGAGGCAGAGGAGGGGGTTAACACAGAGAGTAGGTATAATAATAGGCATATATATTGTGTCGACTCGATCATGTCCCCGATAAAGAGTCAGGGAACACAGGTGGGTTTGTAAAGGTCTGTGGTGTGTTGCTGCTGCTATGTGGGAGGTATTGTAGAAGTCGGCAGTGAAAATGAGAGTTATGCAAATTGTAAACCATAACAGTCTATCAGTATCCTAGCTTGCCAGAAGTAAGGTATGTCATATGTGGTATCATATATTTCATATATTCATCTGGCAAGGTGTTAAGAGAAGGAGAGTAGACAACAACAAAAAAAAAGGGGGCAGATAAAGAGGGAAGAGAAAAAGAGGGGGGGGAGTAAGATATCCAGAGAGGGAAAAATGTGGCTGGTTAGAGGGCATATGGGAGGGGCATAGTTTCTCTGACCCCCTCCCTTAGGTCTTAAGATGGGCAAAATCACAGTGGGGGATTCATAGCTTGTGTGTATTCCGCTGTTTACACAAAATTAAGCCAGCATGCCCAGGTCTTTGTGAATTTAGAGGGGGTCTCTCTTGCCTGGTGGGCAAGTTCCTCCATTTCAGCTATTTTCCCTACATGCTGGAGCCAGTCTGAGATTAAAGGGGGAGTGGCGGAGTGCCACAGTACTGGGATACACATTTTCTTTCTCCCCAAAAGCTTTATTTGTCAAAGGTAAATACACCTTATTTAACAGAAGGTATTGACAAAAGTGACAATGTAATAGCTTGTACAAGTTAGAAAAGACATTAAACAGTAAACATTTGACATTGGTTACTTTATCTTCATAGTGTCAGCAAGATAAAGTCAAACATAGTCGTCTGAGAGATTTATCTTTCAAAAGGTGAAACCTAGATCCAGTATGACAGGTGGGGATAAATCGTGCCATTTCAGGCAGTCAGAATCAGACACATCCCGTGAATGTATTAGTAGGTGGAAATACCGATTTCTGTAAATACATGATGTCTACAAAGACTTCTAGATGCTCACCATATAGATAGTGGTTTTTGGTGTCTATAAATGTCTACTGGGTGGTCAGATTGAAGGTAAGTGTGATCGTACAATGACTGGGATGTGTGCATAGGTTATAAATGTGTAGGTTTCAAATTGCGCAGGGGGTGCAGAGAGTGATGATTCATATGGGGATATAGGAAGGGAGATGTAGCCTTAAACGTAGATAATGAAAGGAAAAATGTGGCTGGGGGAGAGGGGGAGGGGGAGTGGTTAGAAAGGAGATGAGAGTGGAAAAAGAAGGAAAGAAAAGAGATAGGCGGTGAGGAGAGGGCAGATAGAGGTAGGGGTCCCTGCCTGCTCTCTCGCCCTGTGTTTTGGGGAGGCAGCGGGTCAATTTAGGTCAGGTGTTTGATATAGTTGTCCATCATTTTAAAATGCTGCCAGCAGGACCAGATTGTCCTGAACTTGTCAGTAAAGTCTCTTGCTTGGTGGATGAGTTCCTCTATGTCAGCAAGTTTTTGTGTATTTTTGAACCATTCTGCTGGGGATACACATTATGGCTGCATTAACCAGGTGCATGGCCAATGACCGGTGATAGGCCCTTCATGAAAGTGAGGTGTGGTGAAGCAGAAATTGGGCTAGGGAGAAGTCCAAGGTATATGTTGTTATCTGTGTAACATTATGATGGACCTCTTTCCAGTAGGTTTGAAGTAACGCATGACCACCAAATGTGCACAAAGGAGCCTATATCTTTCTTACATCTCCAACAGGTAGGTGGAATGGTGGGTGAAATCTTAAAAGCCGTGAGGGGTTCTATACCAGCGTGACAGGAGTTTAAAACCGTTTTATTGTGCTGATACATTGACCGTTCCTTTGTGTATGTGAGGGAATATATTTTCCCACTCTTCTGTTGAGAGGGAGACATCTAGATCCTTTTGCCATTGTTGACAGGCCTTGTTGTGGATGGGGTCCTTCTTGGAAAAGAACATCATATAAATGTCCGAGATGAGGTGTCTTTGTGGGTCCTTACGTGTACATAAGGCCTCAAAGGGCGTATGCTGTCTTGACCATATAGGAGAAAGAGTAGGGTTGTTCATAAAGTGTCTAATTTGTAGATAGGACAAGAAAGGAAAGTAGTTGGTCAGCATGTGAGAGGCAAGGGACAAGTGAGTTTTGAAGGTACCCCTATCGAAAAAGTGCTCTGCTTGGACGTGAGCATGGGGCCAAATATTAGCAAGGAAGGTGTTCAAAAGACCGGCAGGGGGGGTCTTGGTTATGTCAGATGGGTGTTAGAGGGCCTGGAGAGGAGGAAAGACCATATTTCTTACATGTGTTGTGGAAAATTTGTTTAGTGGGGCCATTTAGTAGGTGAGACTGACAGTCCTGAGGGATATGGTGTTGTGTGATCCATGAGAGTTGCTGTAGAGGGATGGATGAGAATACTTTTTCTAGATGAACCCACGCCTTGACATGGGAGAGTACATTCCAGTTGACTAACCCAATGCTAACGGGTAATAATCGGGAGACCAATTCTGCCCTTTGATTTGGGGATTGTTAGCCTATCAAAAATTATTCTGGGGTATTTTGTGCCCCATAGGAAGGTAGAACATGTCTGTCTGAATGATGTAAAGAAGGCTTTGGGGAGGACTTTGTCTTGTCCTGGTGAGAAGAGCTGAACAGTGACTGCCAGGCTGTCGTTTGCATGACATAGAGTAGTTTGGGAAATATGTTAATTTTATTAATTGCCACTCTTCCAAACCAGGAGAAGAGGCCTGTGCTTCAGGTCTGAAGATGGCGTTGTATTTTATTAAGGGTTGATAGATAGTTTTTAGCATACAAGTCCGATAAATGTGTAGGACATTGGATGCCTAGATATGTGATTGCATTGTGTTTCCAAGTAAAGGGGAAGTTGGCCTGACAGTGTGACAGTGTCTCTTGTGATAAAGAGATATTGAGGGCATGGGATTTGGAAAAATGTATTTGGAGGTTTGATAATGATTTGAGTTGGGAGAAATCCTTAAGTAGATTCAGGATAGTGATGTGGGGATCTGTGAGGAACATCAGGATGTCATCCGCAAAGGCGGACATTTTTTGAGAGTGGTCTGCGCTTGTAATCCCCGTAATGTTGGGGTTATACCACAGTCGGCGAAGCAGTGCTTCCATGGTTAAGACAAAGATGAGAGGAGATAAGGGGCAACCCTGCTGGGTCCTGTTGGAGATGGAGAAGGCGTCCGACAGGTGACTGTTCACATGGAACTTGGCAATAGGCTTAGAATACAAGGCTAGAATAAAGTGGAGCAGTGTGTCTTGTAAGCCAATTGCCTTGAGTGCAGCCATCATGTAATTCTAAGCTACCCTGTCGAATGCCTTCTCTGCATCCAATGAGAGAAAGAATGGTTTAATTTTAATTAGAAAACTATTGTAGATATCTGCTGCCATTTACTACAGCCTTTTAAACCAGAATTTAAACCCAGGCCCTTTTGGTGTGCCTTCAGTTTTCTTCAAAATGCCTAAAAATTGCCACAAAATTGTATTCAAGCCAGCGGGTGGGTCAAGCCTGCCTTTTATTTAACAGATTTTCATTGCCCCTTTCTGTCAGCACTGGGGTCACATTAGCTGAGTGAGCGAGAGAAACTGAGGGAGAAGCAAAACATTGGAATACTAGTCAGTACCAGTCTGCAAAGGTGTATTTGCTTTGGAACAATAAATCACCTATAGTGTTGGGCATCTTACATGTGTGGATGTTGCTGCATTATGTAAAACGATTAGTTTTGTTTTTTGCATTTTAAAATTGGGTGCCTCAAGATTGTGAATAGTTTTAAAGGGTGTCTTGACTTAAAAAAAAGTTGAGAAACATTGCTCTACTGTTAAAAAGAAAAATGGTGGTTGCGCTATGGTACAAAGGAAAAAAGGGAGTAGGTTGTGGAAGGGACTAAGTAAAAAGTGAATATAGTAGAGAGGTGAAAGCAGCCAAAGTGGGGCCACAGATACACTAAAAAGGAAATGTCAATATATAAAGTGATGAAACAAAATATAAAAGAATATATGACATAAATGGTATATAGCAACTGTGTGACATATAACAAATGTTGCAAAAATATAAATGATCAAATGAATAAAAATCAAACTATCGTATCGTCACGTCACGTGACTTCATCAGATGAAGTCACGTGACATGACGATACGTGTCAGGATTGGAGCACGGGACACTGTCACAATCTAACGGCAGGAGATGAGCTCGGCGCTCGTGGATGTTACATGCCGCAGTCTGCTTTTAAATGTGAGTCTGCTTTACTGTTTTAATAAAATTGGTTTACTATACGGGATTATGCTATGTACACGCTTTCCTTATACCCAATGTACACCCACTATATCTGACGAGCACTGTGGAGCCGGGACTGACTGAAGATACCAACAGAGGCATACGAACTCGGCGCTCGTGGATTGGTGCCCACACTCATTTATAAAAAGTGAGTGCATCCTTTCCCTCTGATCTGTCCCCTTTCACTCTGGTCGTCATGGTGCCATACTTGATATATTGTTTATATCGTTTTATATATCCACCATTTGAACCATTTCAAACATCGGATGGGATATCCATGTCTGCCTGTGGTCTGCAACTAAGCACACGCTGTATACCTTACAGCAGTAAGGTCAGCTGCTTGCAGACACGGAGGTGTTCACACTGAAGATTTTTATGCTGCTCGGTGGTGGGACTGCTATATTTCACTTATATGGACTCACTTTATTTAGTTTTTAGATCTATGTCAGTCAATATGTGCTAGTTTTGTGACTAGATCATCTGGACATTTAGCTGAGTTTTTTCACGCAAGTTTGTTAGATTTTTATTCATTTGATCATTTATATTTTTGCGACATTTGTTATATGTCACACAGTTGCTATATACCATTTATGTCATATATTCTTTTATATTTTGTTTCATCACTTTATATATTGACATTTCCTTTTTAGTGCATCTGTGGCCCCACTTTGGCTGCTTTCACCTCTCTACTATATTCACTTTTTACTCAGTCCCTTCCACATCCCACTCCCTTTTTCCCTTTGTACCACAGCGCAATCACCATTTTTCTTTTTGCCTACATTTTTTCTGCTTGGATCAGTTACACAGGTGTTGCAGCAGTGTCCCTTATGCCGCGTACACAGGACCTGACTTTACGGCATACTTTGCCTGGCGGACTTTTCAACGGACTTTACGACGGACTTTCCAAATGAACGGACTTGCCTACACACGATCAACCAAAGTCCGACGGATTTGTACGTGATGACGTACGACCGGACTAAAACAAGGAAGTTCATAGCCAGTAGCCAATAGCTGCCCTATCGTCGTTTTTGTCCGTCGGACTAGCATACAGACGAGCTGACTTTTCGACTGGACTCGAGTCCGTCGGATAGATTTGAAACATGTTTCAAATCTAAGTCCGTCAAACTTTTGAGAAAACAAAGTCCACTGGAGCCCACACATGATCGAATTGTCCGACGAAACCCAGTACGCCGGACCAAGTATGCCGTAAAGTCCGATTGTGTGTACGCGGCATTAGTATAGGTCCTTCATGACAGCGCGGGAGTCACTCTTATTCATTGCTCTACTGTTAGCTGTTAATATCAAAGCATTATGTACAATTATGTATTAGCACTTCATGTCTCTGGGAGGATGGCTTAAAAAACTCAGAAGGAGCAAGTGGAGAGACAGCGAAAGCGAGAGCATGTCTTGTGGCTGCTAACTCCAGGGCAGAAGAGACTTTTGTGCAAGTATTCATATGTTCTAATAGTTTAACTGCAGCTGCCCATAGCTTCTTGAGTGTGCATCTAAATCCTTATGACAAATTTATCTCTGTCCTATTGCAATCTTTTATGCACAGGGTCAGATAGCTAGGTCTAAGTTCCAGTGCCACGCTACCGTTTCTACCGGAGAGAAGCTGCATTCCAGGCTGGTCAGACAATGGTAAAGGATCTCACCATCACCGCTGATCTTGTCTTCAGATCTCTGACACAAAGATGGACATCACATAATGACCACCCTCAGGGACCCCTACACTTGAACTTTGCTGAAAAAATGTAATCTTCTAAAGAAGGATGTTTATGTTTCAAAGCCCAACATGTTTTGTTATATATTTTGTGCAGCAGTTGAGTTTGGTCTATGTGTTTCTTGTCCTGGTGAGAAGAGCAGCACAGTGACTGCCATAAAGGCTGTCCATGCTGGGCTGTGGAACACAATAATTTTGCACAGAGGTACATGCTTAGAGTTGCACAAAAAAGTTTATGAACCCTTTCAAATTAATTGCATGAATTGTTCTTAAACTGTGGCATACTAAACTGATAACAAGTGCACTATTTTAAATCTTTATTAAACACGTTAGGGCTGATTTACGAAAGCCGTGCGCCATTAGTAGAGGCGCACAGCAAGGTGCAACGCACATTTTCATATTTATGAAACGGTGCACCTGGAACAGAGCGAGATTTACTTTAGCGATCTCGGCACACGGGAGAGTGCAATCAGTGCGCCACTATGTACATGGCGCAGAGCATCTTCAATTCAATATTGACAGAAGATGGAGGTGCCAATATTATGGGGTGATGTGGGTTGATGTGAGGAAGTTTAGTAACAACTGCCCAAGTAACAAATTTGCCCAAAATAGAATGAGAAAGTAACTTTTTCAGAGCAAGCCTGCTGTTCCTGCAAGTACATTTAGAACTGCTGAGATCAATGTAAGCACTGCACATGTGCAAGCGGCTCTTGCGCTCGTTTAAATGCGTTTTTTCACTGTGCGGCCAAAATCTTAGTAAATGTCAAGCAGCTTAATTGTAATTGCGTGGATTGAATGAGCACACCTCTAAACTTGACTTTTTTTTTTTTGTAGGCTGGTTCACACTCATGTATTTTTTAAGGAGATTTGCACAGAGGTCATGTTAGCATGTTACATTACCAACATGTAACATGCACCTTGTTAAACTTATGTAAAAAGACTCTCGCTCCTCTAGCTCCTCCTAAAAGGGAATTTAACCTTCCCCCCTCTAATGCATATGATTTATTTGAGCTAGCTTTTGCTTTTAAAGGGGAACTCCACACTCCATTCTACAATGCTCTTGTCTCCCGCTCTAACCCCTTGGATTTCCATGGGCTAACTTTTGCTTTTAAAAGGGAACTCCACACTCCACTCCCTTCTCAAAAGGCTGTGAGCTGCCTTCACCAATCCAAACCACATCCTTTTTCTGAGCATACAACAGGGCCAGCTAGGAAAGGGGAGAGAAGAGCAATCACCCAACCGCCTCCTGAACCATACAAGGCCACATGCACTCAACATAGCTGGCTGCCTTTGGGGCATGTTGGGCTCAGCTCAATACCAACCACAAAGAACCTTGTACCCACTAGTTTAAAGAGGCATTCCACATTCCGTAAAGTTCCCCTGTCTGCAGCCCCCCACAACCCCAGCCTAGGGCTGTGTGGAAGAGGCCCTTGTCCTCCTGAATATGGGGACAAGGTGGTTGACTTTTGGGGTGCCTGAGCCCCTCCTGCCCCCAAGTATCCACCCCTTTCATGGGCTGGCTTTCTGTGTGTTTTGCTAGGGGTTTGTTAGTGTTTGGGAGGGGCACAATTTTTTTTTAATTTGGGGAAGGAATTTGTCATACGGGGGTTCTCATTTTAAGCCTTAACAGACCCAAATGGCCTTGTATGCATTGTGGGGGGGGGGGCAGGTTTTTTTTTTTTGTGTTAAACTCTTGCAACTGCAATGTAGATTTGTAACTTTTCTCAAAAGCCGCACATCTTTGAAGCAGTATTTTGGATACATGCTACAGATGCACCACTTTACTGCCAGAGTAAGCCCCCATAAAGTTACTAGCTTTTAAGCAATTTTGCATTTTTAAAAGCACTTCTCTTTTTTTCTTTTTGGGGTTTTCTAAATTGGTGACATTGATATATGTCCCTCAGGGTGGGACCTGGCCCCCCATACCCATTTTAAGGCCAATAACTAGAAGATAAGCCAGCCAAGTGGGGACTAGCAAAATTCACAAGCCAGTTCCCATAGACTGCAATGGTATTTATGGTGTTTGTTGTATAACTTTTTCCCATGTTAGGCTCTTTGTTTGCCCACCCTGGACCTGGCATGCACACCATCTAGCATGCTAGATGGTGTGCTTTATTTTGGACAGGGGGGTGGCTTATTTTGTGCTAGCTGCATTTGGGTTGGTCTGGGCATGCTCAGGGACTTTCCTTTTCTTTCTTTTTTTTGTGTGTGAACAGCACTTGGATGTTTGTGGGCATGCTCAGAGAGTGTGATTTTTGGGTTAGTACACCTTAACACCTTAACAGGTGTACCCACTTTGAAGTTCTGTCTATACACTGGGTGAACTTGCATTTTGTGTGTTTCATGGACTGTGCATGTGTTTTCAATTGCCTCGTTGGCATGCAAACCTATGTTATATAAAGCTTGCAGATAGCATTCTTTACCTTGCCCTGAAAAGAGGCCAGATTGTGTGTGTGTGGGGCCAGCAAGAGAGTACATTTGAGTGTCCTTATAGAGTTTGGAACACATGTATTTTCTCTTTGTATTTTATTTGTTATGTCTTTGCAAAACAGATGTGTTTTAGAGCAAGTTTTTTTTACTTTGTTTTATTGTATTTTTTGGGGGGGGATTATTTCCCTGAAATATTTTTTATGTTGTCAATGTGTGTCGTTTGTAGGTTGTTTCACTTTGGTTTAATTGTCTGTGCTGCATTATTTTGCAAAATCTTCCTCAAGATGTTGTGACTAATTAATGTTTAAATCCTTAATAGATGTCCGTTTGTGGGCGCAGTCCTTTTAATTCCTGTTAATTTCCTCTGCAAAATGGTCAGACCTCAAAACAATATTCTGTTAGTGTCTCAAATTAACATACATGTGTTTTTTGCTTTCCTTGCTCTTTTGCAAATCCTGTTTTCTTGACCAATAAAATGTGTAACAAAATGCTATGTTTTATGTGTTTTGTTAACTTCCATGCAACAGATTTCCCAGCTGCAGTTTAACTAGGCTGATTGGCATGGCAAAACAAAAAAAGGTGTGTACTACTTTCCTGGTGTCTGCATGGTAACATATGCATGGATTGTGCTTATGCTGCCATGGATCGGCACCAGGAAAGGAAAATTAGAGGGAGGTAAGTACTTCATTTTCCATTTTAGAGCAGTGATTCTAGGCCTCAGTCTTCAAGTACCCCCGATGTTTTGGGAATTTATCTTAGCTAAAATAGCTTTCCAAAATACCAAGCCATTGACTGTGATTTAAAGCACCTGTGATAGATGAAGGAAAACTTGCATACATGGCCTGTTGGGGGTACTTGAGGACAGGGTTGAGAAGCACTGATTTAGAGCACTGAGCTAAAATCTAGCTCAAGGCAATCCTATTCTAATTGTGGGCATTTGAGGGACACCAAGTGAGTGGTAGAACCCCTCTTGTCTTTTTTAGGTTGGGCTTTGTGTCCCTTTTCTGAAAATTGGCTTTACTTCCACAGCTAACAGGAAGTGAGGGTAAAACCGTACCAATGTCTTTCCTTGGGGACACACAGGTCAATCTAACTAGCAACCCCATTAAGCAAATTGCACGCTAGCACTTTGTTGTGTACACCTCAAATTATTAAGTATTTTCGGGTTTATTAAAGGCAAATCCACTCTGCAATACAAGTGTACTCCTCTGAAAATCTGAGGTAAAGCACTGGTGATTTTATCATCCAATCATGTAGAAGCAAAGATGCTGTTTTTTGTTTTTTATTTTCCTTGCATGCCCCCCTCAGATCTCCAGCAACTGCATTTCCAAGTGCACTTGTAGTCCAAAGTGGATTTGCCTTTAGTAAATAAACTCCAAAGTCCAAGATACCTAATAATTTAGGGTATGCAGAGCAAAATGCTAGAGCGCAATTTACCTGACGGAGAAGCTATTTAGATTCGCATGTGTGTCCCCAAGGAAAGACAATGGTAGGGTTTTACCCTCACTTCCTGTTTGGCTATGTGACAGAAAGTGAATAAGCTTGAAGGAGAAAGTGGCAACATTTGGGAGGTGTCTTCACCCTATCAAGGGTGCAGACATCCCTAAAAACTGACAAGACTTCTAATCCCTCTGCACTCTATCCCCCAAGAAAAAATAAAGGATTTCATTTAGTTTAACTTTGCAAAGACACATTCCTAAGTTCAACTGTGATGCATGTCAATGGCCCATTTAGACCTTGTTTAATAGAAAACACCAGTTGCCTTTCACTAGAAACATGTGTTAGTCCAGTCCTGGAAATCTTCATCTGACTGCTTTACTATTAATTTCCCTAAAAATTGGGTTCCTGCAACTAGATGTGCCAAATGCATCTAGATGCGCCAAATGCATCTAGATGCACGACCGCTGTGTATGTGAGATGCGCAGCTGCTGTGTGCGTGGAGGTATGTACCCGTGGTGCATATCTGGTTCCCGGAAGTGGTGGCCAGGACAAAGGAATGACATCACGCCCCTCAAGGAAGTTGCTTGTACTGTTGCTAATTTCTTCCCACCACCATGCCCTGCTCACTGTTCTCTGAGGAAGAGATGATCCTTAATTGCAAATTAAGAATTTTTATTTTTTTTTAACAGGGGGTGGTGTTTGTCTGGGTCCCTAACACACATTCATACATATTAGGGCCAATTTAGGCAGGATCTGATTTACCTACCAGCATATTTTTAGAGTGTGGGAGGAAACCGGAGTACCTGGGGGAAACCCCACGCAGGCACAGGAACATACAATCTCCAGGCAGATGGTGTCACAGGCAAGATTCAAACCAGCAACCCTTCTTGCTGCTAGGTGAAAGTGCTAACCACTATATCACCATGCTGCCCAAATATATATATCTATAGATGTAGGTTCTTGTGTCCACCAGCAGAGAAAAGTTGGATAGATGCCACACTCCCAATTCTGGAAGCATAATAATGGTCTAGCACAGTGGTCTTCAAACTATGGCCCTCCAGTTGTTCAGGAACTACAACTCCCATCATGCCTAGTCGTGTCTGTGAATGTCAGAGTTTTACAATGCCTCATAGGATGTGTAGTTCCTCAACAGCTGGAGAGCTATAGTTTGAAGATTCCTGATCACTCTAGCATGTCTTGAAAAAAAGTGGTTTCTCATGTGCCTTGTATAATGCCCAAGAAATATTGTTAAAAAAATACAAGTGGGTCATCTACATTCCAGATTTGGCATTTAAGATGGTCATGCACTACTGATTGGCGAATCTCTGTTTAACTCGATATTTCGGCAACATTGGTAATAGGAAGACGCACTTGAACAATTAATTCAAATTATAGGAAATCAAACAGGCTTTTGCACTAAATCTAATTTTTTTAAGATCTAACTGATTGCAGTGTATGGTCACCTTTAAAGATCAAGATCTGAAAATAATAATTTATTGGGTTTAGAAACACTTCTCTATTCTTTGTAATGTATTGAAAGATTTGGGTAAAAATAGAAAATAACACATTTCAAAGATATATTAGAACTAATAGGAATGAGATCAAAAGGGTTAATTAAATGAGAACACCAACTAATTGCCTAACAAGAGATATCCAATGAGATGAAATTAACAAATTCTATTGGGTGTGCGCTATTATCAATGAGAAAACCACAGTTACCCTAGCACCAGTTGCAGTTTACATATTTATTATCTTTTTGTGCTTCAAAGTACGCTGATTCGCATGTTTGGTTAATAACTTTTCCAGCGCACCAATTAAGATATGAACTGGCAAAATGCATTCTTCTTAGTAAATCAGCCCCATTGTTTAAAGTGTTAATTGTTTTTTTGCAGAACATTTGCTCAAATATGCTTGAATCATCATTGAAAGTGATTGCATGCCATTTGATGACCATTAAAGTAGTTGTAAATCGCTGGAAGTTTTTTTTTTTTTTACCCTGCAAGGTAAAGGCATAATGTGCATCACGTACTAGCACATTATGTTAAAATGACCTTAAAACAAAGCCCTCCGGTGCCGAGATGTCAGATCCCGAGGCCGCTTCTGATTTGATTAAGCCATCAAAATTGGTATCAGAAGATTAGATCTGTATATTTATTGACTCATTTTTTTTGGCTTCTGTATTACTAGAATATGTGTACTTCAAGCATGATGCTACACATGTTTAATAATATATAGATGACTACTATAGGGATTTTTTATCGATCTCTATATGAAAAAAGGAATACAAATATGGACCAGCAGATCATTAAAAATATGAAACTCACTTCAGAAATTTCAAATCAATGTTAGAAAAAAAATACACTATAATATGCCTGAAAACAAAAATTTCCAACAACAGATAGAGATTTCCTAGTAATGATTAAATTGGAATTTGTCATCCACAGAAGAGCACTTGAACACATAGAAGTTCACTAATTTGTTTGGTGAGTGTGCATGTGTGCTAATGTAACAAACAATAAATAAGGTGCGATCATGCTGAATATATGTGTGCAGAGACTATACATAGAAGACACAATGCAGGTTATATGAAGCTGATAAGCTTCTCTCTGCTGAAGTTTCAGAGATTTAAATAACAGTCACTCAAACCCCTGATTTCCATTGATGAGTACTCACCAATGAGAACAAAAATGCAAAGAATAAAAGGGATTTCTGCAGCATCTTCGTCAGCTCTGCAACACTGATCTTTCCTTGCACAAGTGTGTTTTAATCTAAAATGGCTGATAATAGCTGATAAAACTGAACAATAGCTGTACTCTCCTGACTACTAAAAATAGATGCATTATAAAATATCTGGGCGGGCACATTAATTCTGCATCAATGTCTTTAAAGCTGAACTCCAGACAAACAGCTTAATGCACAGAAGAAATGCATATACTGTATATATGGGATATGTTTTCCTGCCAAAGAATTTGTATTTCTTTCTATCCAGTCCCAAGAATTAAACAGCTCAATAACACGGTACAGCCAGTAAGATGACATTATGGTTAGAGAATACAATTGTGGCCTCTCTCCTTCCCCAGCTTGTTGACTGGACAGTGAAGAAACAGCAGGAGACTGAGGTCATCTCTATACTTTGTTCTCTTCTACTGTCAGCATGTTCATAGTTAGCACATTTGTAAGTACCACAGCCGATTGGCTTCTGGTTCTGCCTTTTCCCCTTCCAATATGAGTTGCATTTGTATTTATATACAGTAAGGTATATATTTCGATACTACAGTACATATAAGCAGTCAGGATACATTTGTCCTTGAAAATAATCTGTGTCATTAACACAATACCATTGATGGTAGCATAAGGATAATGAGCCCAGCAAAACATCTTCCTAAAGCTAGAGTGCATTCCAGAACTATGTCAGGGTATTAACCAAGAGAAGAATGATAACTTAACAAGAAGAGCTGTGTTTATGGTTGATCTTCTTGCCAGACTACTTAGCGATCATCTGTTGTATACTGTTCAGATGAAAGCTAGCTATTCATCTCCAAGCCTCTAAGATTACACTTAAGGCATTTTTGAATGTCATTCAGACCACTGCTATACAGACTGTTATTATTAAATATTTTGGTTAAGTATAATTGGCCCTGTAAGACTGCCACATTGTGCCCAACAATAGGCATATTTGTTTTGGCAAGCTAGGCATTTGATTGTTTTTCCAGACGTTAAAAGGAATTTCCAGACCAATATGAAAAACCACTGTGAGTGTCCATTTAGGTAGTCATTAAAACGTGTTAAATGTATTTTAAATACAAACAGTATAAATAAATTAATATGTATTTTGGTTATTTCCCTGTAATCTTCAGATCAACGGCATTCAGGCTGAGAAATTCATAGGTTCAGTCCTATAAATCAATCAGGACTCTTTAGCTTTGGGGGGGGGGGTGGAGTGTAGGCATATAGATGACCTCATTGGTGTGCTTATGCTCCTTTTTCACCCACATACCGATCCTAACCACTTTCTGTCCCTAGGATGATCCCGTACTTCGTTGAGAATCCTGGCAGCTACTGCCATGATTCGGTATCAAAGTTTGCAGTCGGTAATTGGCTTTCATGTAAAAGGGATCCGAGTGGCTTTCCAGCTTGCTGACCACTTTTACAGAGTCACCCCCTCCTACCGCTGCCTACCACCATTCCTGGGCTCTCCCATTACACCAAGGAGCCAAAGACCACTACAGTCTGTCAGGCCAACTGCAGACAGAGGACAGGAAGAAACATCCGCTCCTTCTCCTCCTCTGTGATGACGTGTATTGCTTCTCTTCTGGTTTAGGTTTATTGTTTAAAGGGGCTGTTCCGATCAGGCAGCCAGTCAAACAGTTCTTGGTTTGATCAGTTGCCTTAGAGTGCAGAGGTCTAATAGACCCCAGATCTAACAATAAAAAGTATCTGTCACTGCCCATGCTCTCACAATAGATGTTGTTCATCCCTTGTGATAGCAATAGAGCTGAATAAAAAAAAGTTCAAGAAACAGTGTAAAAATTGTATTTAAATAAAATAAATAATTATAACAAAATAAAAATGTAAGCACCCCGTCCCCCTGTTCTCACACATAAATCTGATCTCGTATGTAGGTCCTGCATGCATATGTCAACTGTGATATCACTCGAAAAGATATTCATAGATAATCAGAGGTATTCTGAAATTTTCAGAAATATTCAGAAATACCACAGAGCAGATTGTATATATTTATAGGTCCCCTTCTACAGGTCCCCCCCCCGATGTTTAGAACACAATGCATCAATCCATTTTCCCCGGATCCTTTCAGACTTAAAAAAAAAAGGTTGCGTTGAACATAATTATGTTTTTCAAACATAAGATATTTATCCATTTCACTAATCCAGTCCCCCAGGCTAGGATTGGGTGAAACCCAGCGAGAGGCTTTCAATTTACATGCGATAAAAAGATATCTCATGATAGCCACAAACGAATTATGATCCATGCTATAAGGGTTTACATAAAACAGGGTATAGAGTCAGCCTAGTATCATATACGGAGTTTAGCAAGTCCAACACTTCCTGTCAGTACCAAATTAACTTTGGACATTTCCCAAAGGGGTGCCTACCCTATGCAACAGCTCCGCAGTACAATAAGCTTTATACAGAATAAAAAGTTGAGTTACTCTATGAGTAGGAGATATTGAGGCGAGCTGTACATTCTGTAATATTTGATCCCATATATCCCCCAGAGTCACATCGATTTCTGCCTCCCATCTTTGCCCACATGGAACAGTAACGCAAGAGAGCATTTCAGATAAAAATCTTGTATAGACCTTAGTAATAAGGCTCTCCTTAGTGTCTGCTCTGGCTATACTGTTCAAAATAGGAACAGAGGAGAAAGAGATTGCTGAGGTCAAACCTTAAATCTTCAAAGCATGTCTTAATTGTAGATATTGAAAAAGACATTTTTAGTTTAGTTCATATTCAGTACAAGTTTGTTGATATATTTTTAAGACCCTCTTTAAATATAGTTGTATCAAGCTAGTAAGGGAAACCTGAAGGCTTCGCTGCCGGTTTCCTACTGCGCATGTGTGAGTCGCACTGCACTTTCTGAATGGTCCTGTCATCTTCTTGGACACACACGGGTCCCAGAAGGTAGTATGGGGAAGGAGGAGGGGCCAGACATAATGCACATCACTGTGGGTGGAGCTCCGCTTTAGCTTTAACTGTCATGGGCATCTGGATCACACTATTAATGAAACATCCTTTTAAATCCTTTTAGTAGGTAAACATCTCCTATAAATGTATTTCAGCTATGTATTTAGCTGTCTTCCAGGAGATCATCTTTAAAAGTGCTGTCATCATGTTAAATTGTATGATACAATTATAATAGAGTTTTAGAATCTTTATGAAATGTCATAAATGTTATGCTCCAAACTGCTGTTTAACAACCTAATAGATGGGGCTTTTCACATTACTGCTGAAAGGGAAAACTATACATTTACGTGGATAATAGGAATATGATAAGAAACACTTGAACTTTTTCTGACAACACAAAGATATTTTTCTATTATCACTAGCAACTGTATTTTAGAAAAAATGAAGACTTTTTCTGATAACCATTTTACTGACTGATGACATTATAGTTTAGTATGACATTGCACATGGAAAAGTGTAGCGCTGTGCATGTGGTGTGAGAGATCCAAGTATACTGGAGAGGTGGTGAATTGTAGCTCATAGTGATAGCTCATGTATGAATGAAGGATTTCCAAATATGTGCTACTCATAAGGCACAATTATGTGATTTACCTACACCAGATAACTTGCACTTCCTTGCAACCTGTAGAGATAAGCTTAACTAAGAGTTTTAAGTTCACAGAAATGTGAGAAAAATTCATGGCATTTTGGCAACATTCACCATTTCGGCTGAAGACAATAGAGTCAATAGGATAGGTAAAATTAAAATGGTGTGTTGTAGTTTTGCAAGGGTGCAATGAGCTTTTTTATGGTGCCTATGGTTAAGAAAGCTCTAATAATCTATTTTTTTCTCTATTTTATTTTAATTTTTCATAATTGTTATAATTATTTTTCTTTACAACAGCTTTGGAGCAAAAGTGGTTGTGGCAGCTTTTAACGACAGGGTTTTGTTTATCAACAAAGCCATTTGATCACCATATCATTGCTGAAATTCTGATCAGATCTCAGTTTACCTAAAAAAAATATCATTTGTGTTGCAGTTAGAATTAAGCATTAGATAGATTGTCATTTGAAATAGGGTTAGTGTTGGGTTTGACTTTGTTTATAAACAACAAAGCCATTGATGACCCTAACAGCAGTATGTTTTTAGTTTAACCACTTCAGCTCTCAAATGTGCACACTCCTTATTGACCAAAGCAATTTTTTAATTTTTTCTATGAGCTTGTTTATTGGGCAATATATTTGCCATTACTTTTTTAACCTCCCTGGCGGTATGATTATTTCGGATTTTAGGTGCTGAAAGCGGTACAATTATTTTGCATGGAAATTTGTCGTTTTATATTGTAGGCCTTTAATTCTTAACAATAACACACTTAAATCTGTCCACCAAGAGTCTAATAGATATCCCGGGTATGATGAAGTTTGAAACACAAAATCATACATTATAATATAATAAATAAATATAAATAATTAAATATATATATATATATATATATATATATATATATATATAATAAAATACATTTCCCCACGATTCACTATCACTCAATTCTGCGAGTGATTCTAATTTATTATCGCTGTTTTCTAGGTGGTCTAAAGCCACTTTTGACGTAAAGGTACACTTTTTGGTTGCTATGGACAATCTCAAGTTTCCAGGCAGAAAGAACAGTATATATAATATGAAACTGCATGCAGGGCATTGTAAAAAGCACTGGGGACAAAAGGGATGTGAAATAATTTCATACATTACTGTAATCTCTAAGATTACAGTACTGTATGTGTTATGTTTTCTACATTTTTTTGAATTTGCCGCCAGGCTCCACCCCCGTGCGTCGCGACGCTCGCAAGGAACGGAGCCTGGCACAGAGAGGCTTCAGAGGAGGACAGAGCCAGACAGCGTGAGGGGACATCGCAGGACAAGGTTAGTAACAGGCACCAGGATCCTGCAATGCAATCCCGAGTGTGGCTCGGGGTTACCGCTAATGGTGCTGAAATTTAACCCCAAGCCACACTTGGAAATACTGTCAGGGAGGTTAAGGACAAACAAGGCTTTCTTTTGGTGAGATTTTCTTGAAAAAATATTTTTATACAATCCATAGTCATATAAAGTAACATAAATTGATTAATAAAAAGGTAAACATGCAGCGCTATAAAGTCAAGTTGTATTGCACATATGATGGAAGACCATATGCAGTGCAATTGAGAGAAAGATGAAAAATCCCCACAATAATTTTCCATGCACAGGTATAGCACACCACACCACCGTGCTCACAGCGGGTCTCCTTACCAGATAAACAGGGCCCTCAAATTATAGAGGGGCCTTCAGTGCGAGTGAACAAGATAAAGTGTCATCCAACCAGTCAAGGGCACCTTCCAGAGAGATTCATAGTGTGCTTGCGTCTTTCAACGTCAGGTCCCGCCCAATGTGTTTCATCATCAACTGACATCATCAGAGGCTCTGATGATGTAAGGATTTAAATAGGACAACATTAAAAAAAAAAAAAACTTTAAATTGCTTGTCAGGTTGTTTGCTATCATTATGCTACAATCACACTAGCCTCCTGCATTTGGAATTTTCTAAAGCAGATACAAATATCTAGGAAGTATAAACAAACGTTATGCTTCTCAGAATGCACTTGCATTCACACACATTTACACACATCTGCATGTGTTTTACATGTGTTTAGACACATTCACAGTAGCTAATGTATCCTGGATGCACATAAATTCAGGTAAGTGCTTAGTGAATATTATACCATTAAAAATCATTACATGCATTTATTTGTGTTTCAAAATGTCATAAAATACCATATATTTGTATGTATGTCATTGTAAATGTGAATGAGGCCTTAACTGACATCATGTGCAGATCATGTGCAGATCAAAGCCCATCCTCTTTATATGCAGATGAATGAAATAGAGTACATACAAAAGTAACAATGTTTGTGTCTCTCTATCTTGTGTATGAACAGTGTTTATAGACACAGTGTCAGAAGGTCCCATTTTGACAGCAGCTTGTGTATTTACGCAACAACCCCCCCCCCCCCCCCCGCCATGTCATATTGACAGCAATTGATTGCCAGCAAATGTGAGGGCAATGGCAGTAGGGTAGAAGGACAGAGCATACTGCTCACATTTGTGCATTTTGCAGAAGGTTTTTAAGTATGTGTGGAATGTCCAAGGTTTGCAACAGGATAAGCATTTTTTGCATAAGGAAATTTCTACAACATTTTGGCAAAGGTAAAATGTTTAATTCCACTGAAAAATCAGGTTTCAGGGAAATTAACCACTCGTCCTTGGTAACCCATGTAAAAACATTTGTTTTCTACAGGTTTGTTACAATATATATTTTAATATTAAACACATTTGAGCATTTAATAAGCTATATGGGTAGAGATCAGCGTTTACAAACATCTTTTATGTATGTACCATCATCCCTAAAGTAGTAAACCAAAAAATATGTAGGAAATGGGATTTTAAAGGTACCCCTGATATAGAAAAAAAACATTATCTACTAAAAATATATCAAATATTTATTAAAGCAGTTTTACAAAAAATACGATAAAATGTGAGAACAGTTTTACATTCACAGTCAAAGGTATATATCCTCAACCTAATATTGACAATGAAAAAAACTGTGGTAACCAAGAGGTCAAAGCATAACCACATCCACATAATTTCAACATGTTTCGCCCGGAAGGCTTCATCAGGAAAATGGACGAGGCTTTTCGATTATTCAACAACAATATTCACGATAAAAACAACCTTGGATGTTCAAAAAAGAAAAAGAAGAAGGTAGATACACAGAGAGAATATACATAAAATATTCACATTTATGCAGCTTGAAAGCTCTTTAGCTTGTGCAACCATAACTCCCACCCCCAACTGGGATGGGGGGTGGGATTTATTTTGTTTCTGTTTTTGTTTTTGCTTTTGGAGGGTGGTTTTGGTGGAGTTATAGTTGCACAAGCTAAAGAGCTTTCAAGCTGCATAAATGTGAATATTTTATGTATATTCTCTCTGTGTATCTACCTTCTTCTTTTTCTTTTTTGAACATCCAAGGTTGTTTTTATCGTGAATATTGTTGTTGAATAATTGAAAAGCCTCGTCCATTTTCCTGATGAAGCTTTCCGGGCGAAACATGTTGAAATTATGTGGATGTGGTTATGCTTTGACCTCTTGGTGACCACAGTTTTTTTCATTGTCAATATTAGGTTGAGGATGCATACCTTTGACTGTGAATGTAAAACTGTTCTCACATTTTATCGTATTTTTTGTAAAACTGCTTTAATAAATATTTGATATATTTTTAGTAGATAATGTTTTTTTCTATATCAGGGGTACCTTTAAAATCCCATTTCCTACATATTTTTTGGTTTACATTTGAGAATTTACTTATCCTTTGCTCCTGGTATCCCCTGAGAACTCTAATCAAACACCTAACAGTTTAGCCAATTTAGGAATTGAGACTAATGGCTGATCAGGCCAGTAAGTTTTGCTATACTTTGAAAGAGGATCATCACTTGTCAAAATCATATAGATATGAGCAAGGAGCAAGAACAAATAAATGCTGAGGATAACCATCTTCACACAAAAAGAAAATTTAAGCTGTTGGCCGCTCTTCTTCCCCACCAAATCTCCTTGTGACTAACAGTTCAATTGGCAGTTACAGCTATTTTCAAATTACTATACTACAAAAATTATGATTATAGGAATCCAAGATTCTTTATAAGGTTCAGCTAGGATACCAGACAGTGGTGTTTCTGGTATACAAATATTATCATTTTGTCAAAAGTACTTTTTAACTACACCCTCTGGTTGACAAACAAAGAGATAGTTTATAGAAAACTATGCAGCAACCAGAAAATGTATTCAAGTAAATGTATAAATAAAAGTGACAGGTATGCTATGACACCAATTTGCCTGATGACTAATCATTGTTAGGTGCAAAACACATCAAGTTGTATCTGTCAGGTGTTGTGCATTTACTTTAGTAAACTTTTAGATTACTGTGGTTTTCACTGTGGACCATCTCTTTGCTTATCAACGGCTTAAACATATTTAGACACATGATTAAGCACAGTTAGGTACACAATGCATGAAGGCATATCTGTCACCCATTGTATTTGTGGATTTATTCGGATAAATCCTCTGATTGCTCCACACTTCACCATGGAAGATCTGTTCATCTTTCAGCCTGGTCTCCAGCCCAGGCAAGGCTGGCATATTGTAAAACTGTATCAGGTGGATTGTGAGTGGTTTCTCTGGTGGTAGCAGCACATCTTTGCAGGAATTTTTGGATACTCCCCCACCCTCTTGCTACTAACATATGTACAGAGCAGTGACAAGTTACGGTCACAGAATGGGCAAAGATTTCTTTGTTGTGCAGGCTGTGACTGACAACTTGGCTTCACCTTCTGTATGCTTTATGAGATGCACAATAGTAGCATTAGTTGGAGGAATAACTTGGATTTTGGGGAACAGATTGGACCAGACTTAGTGTATTGTTCAATAGGTCATATTTTGGAACAACATTGGGAAAGAAAAGGGTTGCTTTAGTCTGAGCTAACCTAACATGAATAGACAAATGTGTGAGTGTTTGCAAAGTCTTCAAAACATTCCAATGATCTTGTTGTTGCACATATTCCCAGTTTAGTAAATATGTGCTAACACTTATCTCAACTAAATCACAAAACGACTTTTGCCTACAGTAAACTATTGTTGCCTATACTATATATACTACCTATATATTCAGCCTCGGAAGGATTTGCCCCCTTAATGACCAGGCCATTTTTTGCGATATGCCACTGCATCGCTTTAACTGACAATTGTGTGGTCGTGCAGCGTTGTACCCAAACAAAATTTCTGTCCTTTTTCCCCACAAATAGAGCTTTCTTTTGGTGGTATTTGATCACCTCTGTGGTTTTTGTTTTTTGAGCTATAAACAAAAAAAGAGCGTCAATTTTGAAAAAAAAAATTTTTTTTTTACTTTTTGCTATAATACATATCCAAAAAAATATATCTAAAAAAACAAATGTATTCATCAGTTTAGACCGATATATATTCTTCTACATCTTTTTGGTAAAAAATATCACAATAGGTGTATATTGATTGGTTTGCACAAAAGTTATTGCGTCTACAAACTATAGGATAGATTTAGGGACTTTTATTTTTTTATTGTTTTTACTAGTAATGACAGTGATCTGTGATTTTTAGTGGGACTGCAACATTGTGGTGGACAAATCTGAACCCAAATTACACTCTTTGGGGACCAGCGACATTATTACATTGATCAGTGCTATAAAAATGCACTGATCAATGTAAAAATGACACTGGCAGAGAAGGGTTTAACACTAGGGGTTGATTAAGGGGTTAAGTGTGTTCCCTAGGTGTGTTCTAACTGTAGGGTGGATGGGCTCACTGGGACAGTGAGAGATCACTGTTCTGGATCACTGGGATCAGTAGATCCCTGTCATGTCTCCTGTCAGAACGGGGAATCGCCTTGTTTACATAGGCAGTTCCCTGTTCTGCCTCTCTACTATGAGATTGCGAGTTGCTGGCGGACATAGAGGCCGGCCGTCCTGTGGGCACACGCACGCAAAGTGCAGCAGAAGCAAGAGCACGCCGCCAGCGGCACGCTCCCGCACCCGCAACTGCTCCTGCTCAAGCCGCCATACAGGTACGCCGTTTCGCGCAGGAGAGCTGACCTGCTGCAGTTTATCTGCGTGAGCTGGTCGGCTAGTGGTTAAGAAAACACTGATCTGGAGGGTTCTTTTATTTTTTTATTTTACATACTGAATAGGGAAAAATGCTGGATTTCTGATCCCTAGACTGTGGAGTGCTTTCAGAGGATCCTTGAAAAATTATGGGCTATAATGGCTATGGGCTATGTTAAAGATTTTATTTGGGCTGCTTTCATGTATATTTCTGGTAAGCCTTCTATTTACCTAGGGCAAGGCTTACCTGGTCTCTTAAAGGGAAAGTACATGTAGTGAATTTTTATCACTGCAGACACTGGCGATTGGTACTCTCAATGGGACAGTAGATGTGGCCTAATTGTGTAAGTGTAAATAGTGCATGCATTGGGTAATTGGGATAAGATACACTACATGATAATCCTCTTTCTTGTTTTTTGTGTTTTAACACTGTTCCATAGCATAACACTGTAAGATCAATTGTGTATCCAAATGCATAAGAGAGAAACAAATAGACTGGAATCTGTATGAAAATGTATTTTTAACCTACATACCGTTAAAGCCTTGCTGTCCTTGGACTGTGTGTGTGTCTTTTGTTTTTTCCATTTTAACGGAATTATTCAATAATGAACTTATTTTTAACTTGGCGTGCCACCACCTTTTCTTTTTATTCCTATTATTAGTGGGTCATAGTATGCTCGTGTGCAATATTTGCCTGTTTATTAAAGTGGAAAGTTGTAAATGATTGCTGCTTTGTGAGTAGTTTTTATGACAGTTTTAATTTACTGTATTAAGTATGACTTACTACATTATGGAATCGATCTCTTCTTCTCTTAAAAAACATCATATTGCAGTGGCATAGAGCAAAAGAAAGGGAGAACAGTTTAAGCATCTGCCCAACTGAATAGGGAGAGTTCTCTGAAAACTTGATTAACCGCTTCAGCCCCGGAAGATTTTACCCCCTTCTTGACCAGAGCGTTTTTTGCGATTCGGCACTGCGTCGCTTTAACTGACAATTGCGCGGTCGTGCAACGTGGCTCCCAAACAAAATTGACGTCCTTTTTTCCCACAAATAGAGCTTTCTTTTGGTGGTATTTGATCGCCTCTGCGATTTTTATTTTTTGCGCTATAAACAAAATAAGAGCGACATTTTTGAAAAAAAACGCATTATTTTTTACATTTTGCTATAGTAATTATCCCCCAAAAATATATAAAAAAAAATTTTCTGCTCAGTTTAGGCCGATCGTATTCTTCTACATATTTTTGGTTAAAAAAAATCGCAATAAGCGTTTATTAATTGGTTTTCGCAAACATTATAGCGTTTACTAAATAGGGGATAGTTTTATGGCATTTTTATTAATAATTTTTTTTAATTAGTAATGGCGGCAATCAGCGATTTTTATTGTGACTGCGACGTTATGGCGGACATGTCGGACATTTTTGACACATTTTTGGGACCATTGTCATTTATACAGCGATAAGTGCGATTAAAAATGCACTGATTACTGTATAAATGACACTGGCAGTGAAGGGGTTAACCACTAGGGGGCAGGTAGGGGTTAAGTATGTCCTAGGGGAGTGATTACTAACTGTAGGGGGATGGGCTCTGTGTGTGACATCACTGATCTCTGCTCCAATGACAGGGAGCAGAGATCGAGTGACACTTGTCACTAGGCAGAACGGGGAGATGCTGTTTACAATGACATCTCCCCGTTCGTCCTCTCTAAGAGGCGATCGCGGGTATCCCCGCGGCGATCGGGTCCGCGGGACCCGCGACCCGACTCACGGAGCTCCCGGCCGGCGCGCACGCAATGGCACGGCGGGGAATTCAAATGGACGTACAGGTATGCCCATTTGCCCAGCCGTGCCATTCTGCCGACGTACATTGGCGTGCGCCGGTCGGGAACTGGTTAACACCATATTAGAAAAAAGCTTTGTATGGCTCACTTAGGTAAAAGGAGTCACTAGTATCTGGTAAGCCTCCTTTACCTATCTGAGGGATATTGGTTCACAATGGTGGACTACATGAATGAATTTGAGTCTTATAATTACATATGAATATATAGAATTACACTGAATTGTAATACGGTTTGGTTGATAAAGTTTTGAGGACTAAAAGGTGTTTTATTCACTGTAGAGCTGGTTTATCTAGAATTCTGGTACTTCAGAACACTAGGACAAGGGTAGGCAACATTTGAGAGGTGGAGATCTACCTGAACAACATGAAAGAGATTAAAGATTACCAGGGTTCGACACCCTTTTTTTAAAGAAAGTAATTAGCAAGGTCTAACTAAATAGTAAGGAAAACTTAGAAAGTCAGTCAATAGAACATGGATAGTATCAATAGGGCAACAAACGGTGTGTGCACAGTGTCAGTAGGGTAGTGGATTGTGATGGTAGGGCAGAGGACATTGTCAGTAGAGCAGTCGCCAGGGTTGGTAGAACAGAGGACGGTGTCAGTAGGACAGTGGATGGTGTCAGGCGGACAGAGGGTGGTGTCAAAAGGGCAGAGGTTGGTGTCAGTAGTTTTGTCTTTTTATTATTTTGTTTTATTATTTTTTGCATGTTTTACAATATTATTCTTAATTTTTTTTTACAATTTTTTTAGGAGCCTTGTTCAGGGGCTTTGGTGAAATATCAAAGGTCTAAATAAACTCCTGTTGTCTTACATTTGAGACAGGGAAACAGACTGAGGACAGAGATTCCCCAGTCCCTTTCTCTGCGACCTCAGCTACAATTGACAGTGAATGAATGAGAAGTAATGTTGGGTGAAAAATTTGGGCCGAAAAAAAGTGCCGAGCTCCCCACAGTGCACTGCATACTGCATAGTGCATTCTAGGGCCCTAACTGGATGAAGCAATGCACCTGACCACTGGTCAGGTGCAAGGCTATGCCCGATCAGGCCGCAGTGCGCAGTCAGAGCCAAGATCGGACAAAGTCATGATGACTTTGCCCAATCATTGCTCAGTGCTCATAGTCCCACCCCACACTATAAAAGGTGCCTTCCCATAGGAACCTTTTGCAGTGCTGTTGGAGTTAATATTGATAGAGCAAAGGCTCAGTTTGCTACTAGCGAGTGAGTGTGTTTACCTTTTATGACTGAGTGTAGAGTGTTAGTGCAGTGTTAGTATAGTGTGAGTATAGTGGGTCAGTATAGTGTTGTGTAAGTATAGTGTGAGTATAGTGTATCAGTATAGTGTGTCAGTATAGTGTAGTGTTTCAGTATAGTGTAATGTCAGTGTAGTGTGTCAGTATAGTGTGTCAGTATAGTGTAGTGTGTCAGTATAGTGTAGTGTCAGTGTAGTGTGTCAGTATAGTGTGTCAGTATAGTTTAGTGTGTCAGTATAGTGTAGTGTCAGTGTAATGTGTTAGTGTAGTGCAGTGTTTAACACAACATTACATAACATACTATAGTGCTGTATACAGTGCTGTATACCTTTTTTTTGTCCCCTGATTGCCCCCTTTTTTTAAAATTGTCAACTGCAGTTTTTTTTCACTGCGACGCAGGTCGTCCCCCCCTAATTTTTTTTAGCGATTTTACATTTCTGTCAGCATCAGTCCTCATTTTAAAGTGCAACAAACACCACTTTTCATTCAATAAAGTGCATCCAATTACACTTTCCTAGTTTCTATTAAATATGGGTAATAAGCCCCCATCATGCCTGGGGGGCCAACAAGGAGAGGCAGATGTTCCCATGCCGCTATGAAGGGGCCTGCAGCATCTGTGTCTACAGGCAAAGGTTGGCAGGACACGTTTGTCCCTGTTTAGTGATGTTGCCCGTACTATCCAGCCACAGCATGCAGAGGAGGTCATGGACTGGCATACTAAACCATCCTCATCCTGCTCATCTCCTATGACCCAAACTGAGACTAGTGCGCAGTCCACCACAGCTGCCAGAGTGGCTAAATCTGGCTCCTTGTCCACAGCTACTCCTGCCATAGCCCCAGCATCATGCATGGAGAAGTCAGCTGAATTATTTGAACACAGCATCAGCCACTTGCTTCTTGATGATGCACAGGAATTACTTGATTCTGATGTTGGTTCTGAGGTTGAGGAAGGGAGTAACATGAGCCTATAGAGAAGGGATATTACTGATAAACAACAAATCAGTAGTTATGTAGTCACGTATGGCCAAGTTGTCTCCAGTGATGATGAGGATGGAAGGGATGATGATGATGAAGTCACTGACTTTATCTAAAAAAAATTGTTATCCTTGGCCTGAGTGTACTTTAATTTGGCTTCTTCACATAAGACTTGCTCACTGTGGTGCAAAAATGCGTTATTTACATCCAGTCTGCCAAAGAGACACCAGAATTTATCCGAAAAATCTTGAATCTTGTTCCGAGCGCACTAAATTGTGGCCTTATCATACAGACTGGCTCTCTAAGCTGTTGTTTACAAAATAAAGAAAGTTTGCAGGGAAAATCAATTTAAACATATTTTTTCTTTATATATGTCAGTTTTGCTGCAGCAGGTTCTTTACACAGTACAGATGCACAACGTTACAGGCAGACTAAAGGGACTCCACAGATACTATATTTAAAGGAATGTTTCATTTTTATTGTTTTACTTTAAGCATCATCAAAATCAATGCTCCTTTAAAAAGCATCTTTTTAAAAAATGTTTTTTGCATGTTCCCCAGGGCAGTACTCGGGCCCCCATACCCTTTTTATGGCCAATAACTTGCATATAGCCTTCAAAATGAGCACTTTTGATTTTTCAAGTTTGGGTCCCATAGACTTCAATGGGGTTCAGAGTCTGGGTCCGAACTTTTGCGATGTTCGAGAGTTCTGGTGCGAACCGAACTGGGGGATGTTCAGCCCAACTCTGATGGGAAGAGCATAGTAACCACACTACTACACTATGCTTAGGTATGAATGAACACAGTGAGGTTGGTAAATGATGTGTTCCTTTAAGTGGACACCATTATATATTATGTATGAAATGCTTTATATTGGTAAATTCCATAGTTACATAGTTGGTAAGGTTAAATATAAACAATAGTCCATCCAGTTCAACCTGTATTGTTGTGTGTGTGTGTAGAAAAATAATTTCCTATATCCCCGTATATTGTTTTTGCTAAGATGCACGTCCAAGAGTCTTTTAAAACTATCCATACTTCCTGCCGACACCCCCGATTGTGGAAGAGAGTTCCACATCCTTACCGCCCTGACAGTGAAAAACCCCCTATGCAGCTTCAGGTTAAACTGCTTCTCTTCCAGTCTCATCGTGTGGCCCCGTGTCCTCCTACACTCTGGGACTGAAAAGTTTCATATTTACACTGGGATCACTGTTGAGATATTTGTATATTGCTATCATATTTCCTCTCAAGCGCTCAATTCTGCAAGTGTTCTAATTTACTATCGCTGTTTTCTAGTTGGTCTAAAACCACTTTTGATGTAAAGGGACACTTTTTGGTTGCTATGGACAATCTCCAGTTTCCAGGCAGAAAGAACAGTATATATCATATAAAACTGCATGCAGGGCATTGGACAAAGCACTGGGGACAAAAGGGATGTGAAATGATTTCATACAGTACTGTAATCTGTAATATGGAATGGAGCCAGCCTCTCTGTGTCAGGCTCCATTCCCTGCGAGTGTCGCGATGCACGGGGGGCGGAGCCTTGCGGCAAAAAAAATGTAACAATCATAACACATACAGTACTGTAATCTGTAAGATTACAGTACTGTATGTGTTATGATTGTTACATTTTTTTTGCCGCAAGGCTCCGCCCCCGTGCGTCGCGACGCTCGCAGGGAATGGAGCCTGGCACGGAGAGGCTTCGGGCGGAGGACAGAGCCCGCGGACACCGCGGGGGGACATCGCAGGATCCTGGGGACTAGGTAAGTAACCTGCACCAGGATCCTGAGATGTAATCCCGAGTGTGGCTCGGGGTTACCGCTAATGGTGCTGAAATTTAACCCCGAGCCACACTCGGGAATACCGTCAGGGAGGCTATGGTAAGTTTCACATAATGTGCTAGTATGTGATGCATACTAGCACATTATGACTTTATCTTGCAGAAAAAAAAAGTCCATAGGTATACAAACACTTTAAAACCGAACACATATTAATTATTTTAAAGGGATGAGGTGGCAACCCTAACTGTGTTTAGGCACTTCTGTGTCACACATTTCACACAGCCTGCCTCCTGAACTAAAGAGATGCTGAGAAGAGGAGCTTCAGGAGGCACTACAGAAGTCACTGCTTGCAGGCAGCAGGGTACCATGGGACATGCAGTCTATACAAACTGAACGTAAAGAGCACAGCAGAGAAGTAGCAGCAAAGCATGCAGGGAATCAAGGAAGTTGTGGAAAGACCAGCAGACAGGCAAAACGCAGAAAATGAGAATACGAGAGAAGATTTTTTTATCAGTGGTGGCCCATCCAAAAGGGGGCGCCACCCCCCAATCCATGTGTCCGGCCCCTAATATACATGCAGGGTGCTGGATACATGGATTCTAATGGGGGTGGGGTTTTTTTTAAGCACATGATTAGAGCAATTGGCTCTAATAGGCTTCAAAATAGGATGGGTTTGGGGTGCAGAGCACTGCGCTCCAAGCCCACCCAGTTGTGTGACACTGGTGAATTAATATTCGTTAGTGTCATACTAATTCTCCTCCTGGCCAATCAGGAAGTGGGTCTGAAACCCGTTTCCTGATTGGCTAAAAGGAGAAGCTACGCTGGCCGCCAAAAGGAGGAGGGAGGAGACGCGAGGAGAGGAGACGTAGGGGAAGCCGATCGCCCGGAGGGAAGTCCAGGGTAAGTGTTGCGGCCGGTGGTCGACTGACTGGTGGGGGGGTGGCTGGCTGTGCACTGTTTGCTGCATACCCCCGAAAAAATACCACCGCCACCAGCCGCCACTGTTTTTTATGGGGGTGTATATTGGATTGTCAATAATATTTATTGTTGGCATTGTTATTTCAATGCTGATGTTATAAAATGAATGTATGCTGTGACTATAGATCTCCTGTATGAAAAACACATCTAACTATACAAGGGAAAGTGCATCTGTCAAAGCCTGGTATGTCAATGTAACACACAGATAGCAAAGAACATAAAATATAATATGTATTGTACAATACGGACCAATCTGCATTAGCCTCTGCCAGTCTTTTGTGTATTACAACATAATTTATTATAACACTAACGTTTTATTAAAACGTGCTTCTGTTGAATGATTCAAGGAAGCAAATTAAAAGCTGTAACATGCTGTAATGTCATCATGTATTTTATGACAAGGTTTACAGAAAGTCCATAGAGAACCTGGCCTTGAAAATACTGAAATGACCTTTATGCTGTGCTGTCCTGCCTCATTGGCTTCTTGTGCAGCCTGAAAAAATGCTTGATGCAAAAGACATACAAAGCTGATAAAGCTCCATTTATATGCATTCTACCACAGAACTTTCCAGAACGAGAGTCTAAACTGGAACTAAACAGTGCCATCTGCTGCAAATAATAGGTAAGAGATTGAAATCATATTTTATATTAGAGTTTTTGACAAAAGAAAATGCAGAATTTCCCAGAATACTATTAAAATAGTTTGTCCTAATAAAGCACATTAAATATTTTAAGTGCCTTACTGGGCATTCTTCCAACACTGATTATGATTCAACAGTGGCAAGTAATGTTCCAAGTGTTGTTTCCACTTACTTTTTAACATATATGCTGCTAAAATGAAAAAAATAGCTGTTCCAAAGATCATTCTATTACAGATAGCTTACAGTATTTTATAGGCTAATATAAGTAATTACTTATTTTTACATGAAAATTAATACACTGTTAGCTCTATAAATGCATCTAATGAAAAAAAAAAGTCACAAATAAAATAACCGATAATCAAGAAGGTTTTGCTTTGCTGATCTTTCAGAAAACAAATATTGTCAGATTGCATGAACATACCGTTAAAACATTGAAAAATAAATAAACAGTATTTTATATTTGGTAGGGTAACAGGTAAAGCTACAGTTAAAGAGACCATCACCAGACTTTTTTTTTTAAATGATAACCTTTCTCTAAAATGTATTATGGGTTGATTTACTAAAACTGGTGAGTGCAAAATCTGGTGCAGCTGTGCATAGAAATCAATCAGCTTCCTGTTTTTTATTTGTGAAAGCTTAATGGAACAAGCTGAAGTTAGAAGATGATAAGCTACCATGCACAGCTGCACCCGGTTTTGCACTCTCCAGTTTTAGTAAATCAACCCCTATGTGTATTTAAGGTATTTTATGCATGTCATTCACCTTTTAAAGCCTCCCTTACGTAGGCATATAAAAGGCCTGAGACTACCGCTAGGAAGCACTATCTTGGCTGCGATGTCATCAGCCCCAGCAGAATTAGATCTAACACTCAACTGACAGTCTATGATATTGCCCTTTACTCCTCCCCAGCAGCCACATAAAATATTATGCAGAGGGGAGTTGCAGAAGAGCAGGGCTAGCACAGACAGCAATTAAACACTCCCAGAGAAAGAGAGGGTTATGATATGGCAGGCGGGAGGGGGGACTGTGGCTGTGCTAGGGAACTGATTCTTCCCGGACTGATCAAATTCCCCAACAGGTTAAGAGGCCCATTGCAAATGAATAAAATATTGTTTATGAAACAAACAGATCCACAAGTAAGCACTAAAAATATGATTTTTTTTCTGTATTTTTTAAGTTGGTGACAAGGTCTCTGTAAGATGTGCATAGATATAACAAAAGAAGTAGAACATGAATGATCTTCCCTTAAAAACAAGTTTTTCTTTTAAAATCCATTTACATACACACATCTGTAAGACACTGCAAGTGTGCAATTGAATGTGACAAGCAAGGACCTACAGAAATGCTCCACAGGAGGAAACTATGGACAATTTGGCAGAACTTTCCAAATCACAATGGTCTTTTAGTTCAGTGATGTCAAGAGACAGTCTTAAGGCTATTTACACTTTTGTGTCTGGAAATGTATTCATTTTTGAGCCTAGGTTCATATTGATGCGTCTTACATGCAACTGACATGTCAAATCACATGCCAAATCGACGGCTATTGGCGGCAATGGCACCGTCTGAATCAGTGCACCGTCTGAATCAGTGCAATGCTGACGATTCCCAAAAGTAGTTTCTGTACTACTTTTAGCGACTTCGGGTGTGCGATTTCAATAGACATCTGTGCAGGAACCCGCACAGATGTCTCTGAAATCGCCCCCGAATTTGGACTGACATGCGGGTATGAAATCATGCTAGTTCAGCTGAACTCGTACGATTTCAATCCTGCTGTCAATGTGAACCTAGGCTAGCGTGTATTTTTAATCATGTTATATAATGTGCTGTTTTCAATTTTGAAACATTTTTTCTTACAGAATGTTTACTAGAAACTGCAAGATAAACTGCAGCAGGATAGATTTTATTAAGTGCATATCATGAAAAGCATTGGTTAAAACAGAGCCATTAAAAATAATGATACAAAACTTTCTATGTGTTTTGATGGTTTTTAGTGCAGTGAACCACATTTAAAGTGGTACTAAACCCAGAACCCGCATTCACTATATCTGGACTCTGACAGTACACAGGACATGGAAATGCAATTATTTTAATAAATATAAACTGCTAAATACCTTTCCCCATCAGCAGTATATATCATTCTTCAGACTCCTAGTAAAGCTTGTAGGAGGAGTTTTCATTCTCCCCTGATCCTCTGTCTGGACATGTCTGGACAGTGCTGATTGGCTCTGTGCTGATCACATGCACTCTCCCAAGGAAAAAAAACTCTCTAGCAATATACACCAAACTGAGCATGTGCAGCCCGTCCCCTGGCTCTGTAAATATCAGATTATTTTTTGGAGAGAGTGGAAGAGGCGGATCAAAGAGACAGGATCAAACAGCCTTTATACACAATGCAAAGGATTAACCCTATAGGTTCCACAGTGAGTATAACACGCGTGCTTTACTGCATGTACAGACTGATTTTACTGTTGTGGGTTTAGTAACACTTTAAAAGGGTGTAAATATGCATTTACTATTTTGAGATCCTAGTGAACCTACAGGCCTCAGATTATGGCATACAGGCATACCCCACTTTTAAGTACACAATGGGGTTTATTTACTAAAGCTGGAAAGTGGAAAATCAGGCTCACTTCTGCATAGAAACTAATGAGCTTCTAACCCCAGCTTGTTCAATTAAACTTTGGTCATAAACCTGGAAGCTCATTGGTTTCTATGCAGAAGTGAGCCTGATTTTGCACTTTCAAGCTTTAGTAAATAAACCCCATTGTGTACTTAAAAGTGGGGTATGCCTGTATAACACATTTGGGAAAGCTTAACATTCAGTATGTCAATCCTATATGCAGGCCTACTGTAGCACATAGTACATCTACTTACATGTATGAATACAGATTTAGCAGGATGGTTGTATCTTTTTGGACAGTAAGCCTATTCCTATAAGCTTCAGAGGTGAAGATGCCCCTCCCTTTTTTTAAAAACTATTAGCCGTACATTATGTTACTATGTTTGGCTGACATACAGGCATTTCATATAGGCTCATTTACACCTTGCCATAACATTTTAAGCCAGGTTAGGATCAGTAAAACAAGAAAATCTTCTGTATAAAAGGCATGAGCTGTGTGCCTACC
Source organism: Lithobates clamitans (assembly GCA_037952925.1). Classification (NCBI taxonomy): domain Eukaryota; kingdom Metazoa; phylum Chordata; class Amphibia; order Anura; family Ranidae; genus Lithobates; species Lithobates clamitans. The sequence continues at coordinate 4,816,259 of JBBGZY010000279.1, read as the reverse complement.
ATCTGTAGTGAATGAACTTTAGTCTTTGGTTTTAGTATAATCAAATACAAGCTGATACCTAAGTGGTTGATGAAACAAAAATGTTTCTATCCCTTGACAATATGCGGTTGATTTACTAAAGGCAAATAGTGCAGTTGCTCCAGAGTTTAGTAAACAAAGTAAAGCTTCACTTTGCAAAGAGTACCCAATCAGATGCAAGGAAAATAAAAAAACAGCATTTTTGCTTGCACATGATTGGACGATGGAAGTCAACAGAGCTTCTGCTCATTTACTAAGCTCTGGAGCAACTGCATTTACAGAGTGCAACTGCATAAAAGTGCACAGTCTATTTGCCTTTAGTAAATCAACCGCAATGTCTGTTATTTTGTATTAATAAAATATTATTAGAAAATTAGCTAATAACCAAAAATTCAGAGCACAGTTTTGAACTCAGTACAATAACATCTCTCTATGCTGTAAGGAATTGAGCGGCTGCTTTAAAAAGCTTTCAACACTGTAAAATTGAAGTAAAGCGATACTTTAGATCCATGAACTTCCCAATGCTTTGTAGGTCTTTCTAGCAGTAATGAGTTTAAGGAATGCTGTTTAATCCTTTCTATGCCTCCGGATAATATCAAATGACGTCTGCCAGACATCTAACAATTCCGTAAATCCCAATAACAGCTATAAACAGCATCATTGCCTTTAAAAAAAAATAGAAAATGGAGTCAATAACTTCAGGCTGCAAAGCTGTTTTTAAACCTCTTCCTTGCCCATAGCCCAGGATACCTTAGTGAGCACAATCCCCTGGGAAAGATATTAAAGGCAGCAATTTTCAGAACTGTCTACATTATAAGCAAATTTGAGATGACAGAGGCCCTTAGGGCCTACACAAATAATGTGGCTTGTGTCCACTGGGGCTAATTCCAGTTTTTCCAGAGATACAAGTAGTATTTCTTTATTACATGCTTTACTAAGGCCCGTGTTTCTTATCATTGAGTCTGTTTATGACAAACTATGCCTCTACCTCAGTCATGGAGCAAATGGGATGGGGACACATTTGTTTCAGAACATTTCCATTTGTGCATTTGGCAAGAGTGCAATTTTCAAGATAATGGTTTGAATGAGGATTATTATATAGAGGATAACACATTTTTAAAGACATTGGCTTTTTGCCAACAATCTTTACAAATATAACAACTTACTCCTCTACTTATTTTCACTGAGTATTTAAAGCCATGTTTGTAACATATGCCTAAAATAATTTTTAATGTCATTTTTATGTTACAGTGTAATAGTTTTATATTTTTATAACCATATTTGCTAATGTTTCCTAAGATAATCTTTGACCAAGCTATCAACATTTAAGTATTTACATATGTTTATCAAGCAGAAAATGAACCTTAAAACAAGCCAACACTGATCTATTGCTATTGCTCCAAGCCAACACTGATCTATTCATCTATTGCTATTGCTCCAAGCCAACACTGATCTAATCATTGCTCCACAGACACTGTGGAGCAATGAATCCTCAAAGTTCACAGTAGAAACATTTAACTTGTTCAAGTGCCTGCTCTGTATATACATTTATATACATTTAATATGAGAAAGTTGGGTGGCTGACAAGCTACTGCTGGGAGGGGGGGGGGGGGGGCAGGGTGAGCACATCTGCTGAGTGAATTACTTTGATGGCTTCATTGTTTATGCTATAAATATTGAGGGTGAATTACTTCAAAGTCAGGAGTTACTTCTGATTCAGAGGTAATTTATAGCTCATTAGGAAGACTTAAGGTACAACTATAGGCAAAACTTTTTTTTTTCATTTTGGATAGATCAAGGGAGAGTTATAACACCTGTCTGATTTTTCTTTGTCATCTGTGTACCATTGCGGAGATTTACCTTCACTTCCTGTCCCATAGCTAAACAAGAAGTGGGAGGAAATACCTGCAAATAAGGGAATTCCTTGGGGACCCCTAGGTCACCGGAACTAGTATCCACATTGAATACTTTCAGGAGATTTCCTCTCATTTATTTTTTTTGTTTTGGGGACCGAAAGTGAATGGGCCTCTCCCTAGCCAGACAAAGACAGAACAAATAATCTAAGTGAACCTTCCCCTATACTTTCCCTCTACACTTTCAATGTAAGGACATCACTAAATTCACCTTTCACCAAGCTAAGTAAATGTTCTGTTTGATAAATGGACATTCTTTAATCTTTTACAAAATCAAGTTACAGGGGTTGATTTACAAAGGAAAATATGCTTGCACATGATTGAATGATTGTAGTCAGCAGAGAATTACCTCATTCACTAAAGCTGGCCATACATTATATAATTTTCTTGTACAATTTTCCTTTAGATTTACCAAAGCCATATAATATGAGGTCAAATCTAAACACTTTCAATTTGTATGCAAGCAGGCAGGTCCTGGTAGTACATAGTTGAAGGTAAATCTAAAGTCTTACGTGAGGCACCAAGTTTGTAACTGGCTGTATACTGGAAGTTAATTAATTACTCCTACCTTCTGATGCTAGTTATATCTGACAAGCAGTATGATGTCTATCAATAGTATTAAACTAACAAGAGAATGGCCTTCTCTGCACATTTGTAGAACTACAGAGGTTTGCTCACAGGAGATGAAGAGTGATGAAATATTGAAGTGAAAGGCCCACAGGTTCATTTTAGTTTCTTTTCTTTATAGAACTCCATTGGGCAGGTAATCAATACTAGGTTAGGTTGACATGTCACTTTAAAGCTCAGTGGCTGTCACTGGCTTTTACTGTGTAGAATATCAATGTCTGCGTGCAACAGCAAGTACACAGTCTTGGCATGGAGGACTGGAAAATCCCAAATTAAAACATACAATAGTAAGGAAGCATCCATCTTATCAGTGTCCATCCAGTGTGTCCGTTTCTAAAAGAAAAATTCTCTAAGTTTTCTTAATGAACAGCCAGTGATATACCTACACAAACAAAAGGTAAAGCTACCACCCACCCTATCAGTACCGATCTCTGTAGAACTTCCCAAACCACTATGAGATAATAGTTTATGCAGGATTTCTATATCCCTTATAACTCAAGTAACTTGGACAGGAGTTAGTAAGTAAGGTTAACTTGGTGATCTCATTCCAGCACAATAATGAGGACTCCAACTGTGGAATTTTTTTTGACAAAGCTGAGGTCAACAGTATTGACCCTGCAGCTGATCTTTTTCTCAATACTGACTTGCCCTGCATTGTCCTGCACTATGCCTCTGGCGTGGAGGCAGCCAACTGGGTGTAGAACAGGGCTTTGCTTCCTCGTTCCAGATGTCCCTTGATGCTTGGTGGAGTAAAAATCAGCAGCAGAAGTGAGAAAAAAACAGCACCACAAAATAAATGAAACAAAATTAGGGAGATCCTTGTACTGGAGATCATTAGACACAGCTTTCTCTCCAGCAAGGAAAACAGTGAGCAGCACAGTAATGACATTGCCAAATCTCACTCTATAGTTTATGAGACTAGCAGTCAGAGATTCAGTTCTTTAAATAAGCTCATCCTGCAGATATACAGCTATGAAGCGCATGGGGCAGAATGTCTGGGCACAGAATGTGCACTGTTATTCATCATGACAAAAGATAGGTTTTCTTACAATGTTTAAAAGTGAAGTTATTTAAGATAATATATAGAAGTTGGATTGTGATTGGAAGGACCAACTGCTAAAACATCCTTCACAAACTTACACAATCATTTCTGCAGACACCCCCTTGTGGAATTAATCATGGAGTAAATGCAGTAATAAAAAATCATGTCAAATATATTTTACCAAAAAGTTGATACTGTTTCCCTTAAAGTGGTATTAAAGGTTCAGATTCATCCCAGGTCCCCCAATGGTGCTCCTGGCTCCTCCCCATGACCAGTGACTCCTATAGCAAGCCTCTTGCTATAGGGGCACTAATGTGTGCTCACGCCTGAGTCCCCACCCCCCACTTTTTTCTCACTGGCTGTGATTGACAACAGTGGGAGCCAATGGCTCTCGCTGCTGCCTAAGACATTGAGGTGAGGGAGTTCCAGGACAGCCAAGGCTCTAGTGCACATTATTTAATCAGGAGGGGGCTCAGGTGAGTATTAGGGGGGCTGCCTTTTTTTCCTTTTTATTTTCACCTAGTGATCTAGCCAGTAAGTGTTTATTTTTTAACTTACTTTAACAGAACAAACTGTCCATACAAAGTAGCAGTTAGAGGGTTGAGACAAACCATTTAACATTGACAGGGGTTCTTAAAATGGTCAGCTTTTATTTATTTATGTATAACCTGTATCTCAAAAATGTTTTCTGTAACTGCTTATAAAGTGTTAGCTGGAGTTCAGCTTCAATCTGTTAATCAAGTCCATGCAAATCTGCAAGTTTAACCTACCCTCCCACCAGACTGACAATGCTGCTGTCCAAAGGCTTCTGCTTTACTTCTTCATCCAGAATGCAGACACCCTAAAACCGGAAATGTGTTACTGGCTGGATCACCAGGTGAAGTAAGGAAAAAAAGAAGCAGCCATCACATCTAAGGATTGGTAAGCTGCTATTTATTTATTTATTTATTTTTTTAGGGTTTAATACTGCTTAAAAAAAAAACCATATTCACTAATATGAAAGTTGTGTGTGCTGCAATACAGTGTTCTAGGGCAGATTGAAACATGTAGAAATTGATTTTACCTTAAGGCCTCATGCCCATAGATGTTTTTACAGCCGCTTTTTTGAGCGTTTTTTTACAGCTTAAAAGTGCCTCTCCATGTTAGCCTATGGCCTCATGCCCACCATGGTGTTTTTGAGCTGCAAATGGCATAGCCGTTTTTAAGCTGCAAAACAAACCCTGGACCAGTGCATTCTGAGGCTCCAGCGCTGGAGCTGCAAAAACGTCATACGTAAAAGGTGTTAAACGTGATTTAACAAGACTTAACACTGTGTTAAGCCTCATCCGGCGTTTCTGTCTCTATTCAAAATCAATGGTTGCTTATGGGAGCCTATTGATTTGAATAGAGGTCGCACCAGAAGTCGGATCAGGAGGATCCGACTTGCGGTGCGACTTGTGTGCTGAGAATCTTGAGGGGGGAACCCAGCGAAATTTTTTTTTTTTAATTTGCCTAAGGTTCCCCCACCAAGACCATACCAGACCCATCTGGTATGGATCTTAAGGGGAACCCCCACACCAAAAAAAAATGGCGTGGGGGTCCCCCCAAGATCCATACCAGACCCTTATCCGAGCATGCAGCCCGGCAGGTCAGGAAAGGGGGGGGAGCGGCATTACAGCGGGAGAGAGCATTGAGTCAACATCGGAAGAAGAGAAGAGGGAAGAAGACAATGGAAAAGACCAGGCAAGAGCTAGCAAAAGAGCTGGCAAAAGAGCAGAAGATAGCGGAGGAGCCCGGCAGAAGACACCGAACAGCGGGAGAAGAGGCCAGAGAGCACGGAGAAGAAGCCGGAGAGAGCAGAGAAAAGGCCGGAGAGAGCAGAGAAGTCAGAAGAGACCCCCGAAGTTTGAAGAGACCCCCAGATCTGCCTAATAAATTACTTTAAAAACCTGTGTAGTGTGTTTTTTTTATTGACAATTTTTTCCCCAGGTGAATGGGTAGGGGTACGATGTACCCCATACTCATTCACATAGGATGGGGGGCCGGGATCTGGGGGCCCCCTTATTAAAGGGGCCCCCAGATTCCAAAAAGCCACCCATCCGCAGACACCGGCAACCAACGGCCAGGGTTGTCTGGAAGAAGCCCTTGTCCTCATCAACATGGGGACAAGGTGCTTTGGTGTGGGGGGCGCAGGCCTCCCCTGCCCCAAATCACCAATCCCCATGTTGAGGGCATGCGGCTTGATATGGTCCATAAGGGGGTGCTCGCTCGCCCCCCCTTTCCTGACCTGCCGGGCTGCGTGCTCGGATAAGGGTCTGGTATGGATCTTGGGGGGACCCCCACGCCATTTTTTTTTGGTGCAGGGGTTCCCCTTAAGATCCATACCAGACCGAAAGGGTCTGGTATCGTCTTGGTGGGGAAACCTCACGCAATTTTTTTTATTTAATTTTCGCTGGGTTCCCCCCTCAAGATTCTCAGCACACAAGTTGCACTGCAAGTCGGATCCTCCTGATCCGACTTCTGGTGTGCCCTCTATTTAAATCAATGGGCTCCCATATGGAACCATTGATTTTGAATAGAGACAGAGAAACGCGGCTGAATGCCAGCGTGGAATAACGTGCATTGAATTTAATGCAAATTGCAGAGAAAATCGCGTTTTTAACGCCGCTTTTTTCCTGGCGTCTGTAATGGCTTTACAGCCCATTTTTTAAAATGTTGGTGGGCATGTAGCCTTAAAATCAGCTTTTGCTGACTACTACTTAGGTGAAAAAAACAAAAAAAAAACAGTTTTGTCACCTTTTGCGCCTGTCACTGTTTTGTGTCTAAACATTACAGAAAGAATGACTCTTTACAATGAAAGGCCAACCCAGGCACAAGAGAATATGGTAAAAGGGTCCTTCCACCCTAAACTGATATTTAACCGATTCAGCCCCTGAAGATTTTACCCCCTTCCTGACCAGAGCACTTTTTGCGATTCGGCACTGCATTGGTTTAACTGACAATTGCGCGGTCCTGCGACGTTGCGCCCAAACAAAATTTTCCCAGAAATAGAGCTTTCTTTTGGTGGTATTTGATCACCTCTGCGTTTTTTTATTTGTTGCGTTATAAACAAAAAAAGAGCGACAATTTTGAAAAAAACACATTATTTTTTACTTTTTGCTATAATAAATATTCGCCAAAAATATCTAAAACAACTATTTTTTTCCTCAGTTTAGGCCGATATGTAGTCTTCTACATATTTTTGGTAAAAAAAAATCGCAATAAGCATATATTGATTGGTTTGCGCAAAAGTTATAGCATCTACAAAATAGGGGATAGTTTTATGTTATTTATATTTACTAGTTTATTTTACTAGTAATGGCAGCGATCTGTGATTTTTATCAGGACTGTGACTTTATGGCGGACACATCGGAACACTTTTGACACATTTTTGGGACCACTGGCATTTATACAGCGATCAGTGCTATAAAAATGCGCTGATTACTGTAAAAATGTCACTGGCAGGGAAGAGGTTAACACCAGGGGGTGATCATGGGGTAATTGTGTTCCCTCTCTGTGTTCTAACTGAAGGGGGGAGAGGACTGTCTAGGGGAGATGACAAATCACTGTTCATACTTTGTATGAACAGACGATCAGTCTCTTCTCCCCTCAGAGAACCGGAAACTGTGTTTTTTACAGTGTGTTTTACATCCTTGCGATCGCGGGAACCCGGTGGTGATCGCGCCTGCAGAGCAGCGGGTGCGCGTGCCTCTAGTGGCCACAGGGTGAAGCGACGTTACATAATGTCGTTTTGCCCAGTAAAACTGCGGCGACTGGTCGGCAAGTGGTTAAAGTCATTGTAAAGTTTTGTGTTTTGTTTTAGTTTTTTTTAAACTAAAACATGTTATACTTACCTACTCTGTCCAATGGTTTTACACAGAGAGGCCTGGATCCTTCGCTTCTGGGGTCCCCTTGTCTCCTCTTCTTCACCATGTGCCACCATAGGAATCGGCTTCCTATGATGGCACACGTGTGGGCTTGATCCCAAGCTGGGCTGTGAGTGTCTATTGACACACACAGTGCAGCTCAGCCCTGCCCCCCACTCCCTCCTTACAGGATTTGATTGACAGCAGTAAGAGCCAATGGCTCCCACTGCTGCTTCAGTCTCTGTAAGAGGAGAGAGACCAAAGCTGCTGTTCTCAGGCACAGTGCTGAATCAAGATCGGGCACAGGTAAGTATTTAAAGCGGAGCTCCACCTTAAACAAAAATATTAAAAGCCAGCAGCTACAAATACTACAGCTGCTGACTTTTAATAAATGGACACTTACCTGTCCCAGGGTCCAGCGATGTCGGCAGCCGAAGCCGATCGATCGCTCATCTCTCGGCTGCCCCCGCTGCCATCCTCGGTCAGGAAATCAGGAAGTGAAGCGTTGCGGCTTCACTGCCCGGTTCCCTACTGCGCATGCATGAGTCGCGCTGCGCGTCTACACTGGTCCCCGTTGTGTTGTTGGAACTGTGTGTTTCCCACAACACAACGGGGGGGCGGGCATTTGCGGCTAGCTGCGGCTAGCTATGCCCGGAAGTGGGTGTTGATACCTGTATACAGGTATCTGCACCCCCCTCCCCCCTGAAAGGTGCCAATTGAGGCACCGGAGGGGGGGAGGAATCCGATGAGCGGAAGTTCCACTTTAGGGTGTAACTCCGCTGTAAGGGGGCTGAACATGGAAGGTTTTTTTTTAACCTTAATGCAGACAATGTATTAGGGTAAAAAAAATAAATAGCCTTTTACAACCACTTTAATTTATGGTTGAGTCTGCTGATTTAATTCTCCCACTAACTATCTCTGTCCTATCCCCTGACAATGGCAGCTGCAATAACATACTATAGGGTTGCTTATCTAAAACTGGAGAGTGCAAATTCTGGTGCAGCTGTGCATGGTGGTCATTCAGCCTCTAAATTCAGCTTGTTCAATTCTGCTTTGACAAAATAGACTGGAAGCTGATTGGTTTATATGCAGAGCTGCACCAGATTTTGCACCTTCCAGTTTTAGTAAATCAACCCCTGTCTCTTTTCCCAAACACCTGTGCATTCTAATCTTCCACCTACTGCACAAAAAACAGGTTTTCCATTCTTACTGTGTTACTATTATTAGTATTCTTTTTATTATTCATTATTATTATATATAAGAGACAAGGAAAATGGGGCGCCTCTGAGTATGTATCAATAAACATTTATTATAAAAAATAATATCCACTCACATGGAAGATAGCATATCTGCATTCAGGCATGTCTCTGGATGAGAGGAGAGGAGAGGGACTGCAAGATTCAGCATGTCCACAAATAGCTGGTGAATCCACAAAAGATGATGTGAGGTGGTGGGGCACGACCGTGGAGAGGGAAGCAGAATGAAGCTTGGCACGCACAGCAAAGCGCGGCGCGGAGCCGTGACGTCACCAATGTGCGACGCGTTTCCGAGTACACAGGCTATGGATGGTCAGCATAGCAGCACTCCTTTGTCAAGCACGGCTTGAGGCCAGAGGAGACTGACAATATCACGGCACTGCATGTGACAGGACCCAGCGTCCTCCTTCCCCCTCCACTGGAACCCACACATGCCTGGATGCTTCTACATACCATCACATCTCAGTTCTGTGTGCCAAGGAGAAGAACCGCTGTGCCCCATCACCTCACATCATCTTATGTGGATTCACCAGCCATTTGTGGACATGCTGAAGCTTGCAGTCCCTCTCCTCTCCTCTCATCCAGAGACATGCCTGAATGCAGATATGCTATCTTCCATGTGAGTTGATATTAATTTTTATAATAAATGTTTATTGATACATACTCAGAGGCGCCCCATTTTCCTTGTCTCTTCTCAGCCTGTTTGGACCTTGCTTCTGGTCCCATCGGTGGTAGCCCTGACAGACCAGTCTCTATATATATATAATCATTATATATAGCTTCCGACCCACCTGGACTATCAAGGTATACTCTATAGAGGTACTGTTGCACTGCATCTGTTTTACTTGTAAATTATTATTATATATGATTATTATTATATATATTATTATTATTATTATTATTATTATTATTATTATTATTATTATTATATAATTAAAAGTCTAACAAAGAGAGCAGGCTTCACTCATAAATCTGCAGATGTGCATAACAGTATTTTAGTATAGATACATAAAGCATTATTAAAAGATTTAACTCTCCAAAATCTATTCAAATCGGAAAAATGCATTTTGGTTGTACTAACCATTTCATATTTTTATTTTTACTTCTAATGCAAAAAGGGTATGCTGTAATAACAACAGTTGTATGAGTGGCTTGGTGTTTGGCTGTACACATTTCTGAATATCCAAGTGATTTTATGAAAAGTTTAGATACAAGCATTGACCTGCAGATGGCACAAGCGCCATGTATTTCAGTCATCTCAGTCTTCAGCACCAGGGCTGATTCACATAGTTGTGCATTTATTGATATTGGGCATAACAAAAATATAACTTTTTTCCAACAAATAAAAAAAGAACAAAAAGGACACATTTGGATGTGTTTTTGCACAACTGTTTAAAAAGTCTAAAATTTACAACTGAAATATGATCATTAAATGGGTACCCACAGCTTAACATAGTTGGTATGAAAATTTTGTAACTCTTAAAGAACAGGCAGAGCAATCCAACTGTCAGATGAGACTGTCCTGAGGAAACAAGAGATTACATTGAGGATTCATTTCCCTCATTTCTTACCTAGGGTGCACCATGCTTACGGTGCATCAATTGAAGCACAGTGCAACAAAGCTGCATGTCAATACAATATTATTATTATTATTATGTTACAAACATAATGGACATATTTACTTACATGCAGCTTTAATAATAAAAATAATAATGTTATAAAAAACATGTAATTATCTGAGGATAAATGATAATCATATGTAGAGTATGCTTTTGCTATGCAATTATTTACTTTAAGTGTATGTAAAGGCTACATTTTTTGTTTTGGATGGAGTAAAGAAAATAAGACCCTTTGTGAATTTTTTATTGCTGTCTGTGTCCAGGGTGGAGGGATACATCACTGTATTTGTGCTTTTGACAAATATTTATCTAGACAGAGAGTGAGGATAAATTCCACATTTTAGAGTTAGAGGCAAGGAAAAATTTCCCAATAGGTCATTAACAATAGATGGGCACCTGAGACATGTACACCTCCATTTTTTTTCCTGGTTTCCCAAGTCCTGGTGCCACTGCTGTGCATTAAAGCTGCTTGAAATGCTCAACACATTATCCATTACACAGCCCATCATGCCACTTCTACTCAGAACTGCCACCCACGTTCTCCCGCCGGCAGCAGTGGGACAAGGTGAGCTGTAACTGCTGAAGGAGCCTTTTGTCAGCTTTGCCATTAGAGGGATTTTGAGAAAACAGTAAATGTGTTGGCGTTGGTGTATGTGTTAATGTATGTGTTATTGTGTGTGTCTTAGTGTGTGTTAAGCTGTATATACAGTATGTATATACAGTATGTCTGACCCCTGAATGCTGTACCTTACATATACTTGAGGCCTGCACACTGTACATAATATAATCCTAGCTCCTGGAATCTAAATGCTAGGCTATGCATTACATACTGCTGACCCATGGACCTTGTATACAGGGAAGTTCATTACTTTTACTCCTGACCACTAAACTCTGTAATGGTATACTATTGACCCATCACTTGTGTATATAATACACCTGACCCCTAGACTCTGTATATAACACATTCCTGACCCCTGTTACATACTGTAACATACTATTGACACTTGAGATAAATACACAACACACTTCTGACCCCTGTAGATTACATACACCCTGGAAACATGCATTTAGTAATGTACATACTTCTGACCCCTGCCCTCAGTACTTTTTATACTCCACATCCCTGAACGCAGTATGTTACATACACCTGACCTCTGTGCTTAATATGTTACATACACCTGGCCCTTGCACTCTGTACATAATATACTACTGACCCCTTCAATCCATATATACTCCTGCCTCTTGGAATTAGTATGTTGCATACTTCTGACCCCAGCACTCAGCAAGTTACATGCTCTTGATCCCTGCACTGTACACTGGGCTATATGTTACATACTGTTTAAACCACCTCCACTGTAAAGTGTGACTTGGTCCTTGCACTAATATGTTTACCACCTTTGTGTGCCCCAGGGTGACCCCGAGCTTATGCAATTCTAGAATTGCCCCTGCACCTGTTCCAGTGGCATACTGGTTTTGATTTACTAAAACTGGAGAGTTTAAAATCCAGTGCAGCTGTGAATGGTAGCCAATCAGCTTCTAACTTTAGCTTGTTCAATTAAGCTTTGACAAAAAAACCAAGACACTGACTGGTTACAAATTATACACAAGCTTGTGGGTATTCCAGGTGATTCCACTGACCACATAGAGTCATGATCATATTTGGTATGCCAGCTTACAATCAGCTTCAGAGCCATGAGCTATCGCGGTGCGTCTGTTGAGAGAACATCATCATGAGTGGCATTGCTTGATGATTGATTGACAATGGATTTACACCATGGGAAAGTTTTGCTTTTTTTTTTTTTTTTTAAAAAGGACTTTATCAATGGAGTGTATGTGTGTGTGTGTTTATTTACTTTCTAACTTCTTTGTAATTGGTTAAGCAGGGGTATCCCTTACTCATTTATATAGGTGAGCCCCCCTCATAACAGAACCAAAGGCACCCATGCCTTTCAGTTTTGCAGGAACAAACGCTCTAGTTCTTGAATGGGGAGGATCGGTCAGGTCCTTTAACTAGGTGTACAGGCTCTGTACATAACCTACAATTCTGAAGCAGCTTCTTATTCAAAACCTAAGAGATGGTTTTTGTCTGTAATGAGGGTGCTGGAATGCTTGGGAAATATTATTGAAACTGTTCTTAAACTTTCATATTTTCTGATGTTGTTCTTATACTGTAGGTCTGCATAAATACCAGTATTTGGTCTATTCTGCACAGGTAAGAAAATACTTAACATCTTGAGTTTTTTCCCATAGGAAGAAATGTTGCAAAGGCATTTTATGGCTGACGGAACTAATTTAGTGCAGAACAGGCAGTAAGCTATCTTTAGATAAATGCTAATGAGAATGTGACTGCTCTGCTCTGTTATGCTGAGAGGGAAGGTCAACATCTAATAAATCCTGTTAACAAGGCAATCTGAACTACACTTCAGCTTAACATCGCTCCAACGTATAGTCATTACTGCCAGTGGGCTATTAAAAAGAAACAGGTCAAATAACAGAAATAAAGACACTGAAGACGCAAACCACTTTCAAAAGTAAAATATGTGCCTCCAAATACATATTTCATTTATATGATATGTTTATATAGTATTGATTTATGGATTTTAAATATATCTAGCCTGCGGTTCAGTAATTGGAATGTTAGCTTGTACAACCTTTGCCCTCGCTCCTTGCATGTGGTATGCTTTACTATGTTCCTTATTGTAGAAAAAGGTCAAATGACTTAGGGGTTACATTTCCAGCTCATTTGTTTACTATGTCTTAGCCTTTTATAGGGCATCCGTGGTTAACCTTCTCTGTCATCAGTATGGCTGCTGTTAAAGTAAACTTGTCATAGAGTTATTACGGTTAAGGAAGAGCACAGCTAAAGACAATTATTTTTTTTTAGGAAAGTTCTAAAGTCAGGTATATATAACAATTGTAAGGTCTGCCCCAATTGTTAAAGAAAACCTGTCATTAAAATAATACTTAGGCTGTCCTGGCTGACCTCCTTCTGAAAACCCCAAGTGTCTGCTAGGCTGACTCTGGGTTACTGCACTCTGTGCAGTTTTGATACTGTATACAGAGAAATGGGATAATGAGTATTCCCGCGCTACTAAGGAAAACTAATGAAAATTAATCTAAGGTGCAGCAGACACCGCAAGCGTCAAACACTATCCACAGCAGAATATGTGGATAGCGGTTCTTGGCTACTGATCTTATCCTAAGTGAAAGGAACTTAGAGGAAGTACCTACTAGGCTCTGCACATACTGGGACCCCCTGGAAGGAACGTGCAGGAGACCCCCACCCCCCTCCTTTGTGTGACCATCTACCTTCTTTTTCTCTGAATGCTGCTTACTTTACAGCAGTAAGGTAAAAAGTTAGTACACCCATGGGTGTCATTCACATCGAAGTTTCACACCAAAGAAGTCACAGCGCCACCTGTTGATGCTACACATCACTTTTTTTTGCACTCTGCAGTTTTTTGGGTTTGGAAGAAATAATTTCTTCTGGATTGTGATTCATCTGCACTCTTTGCACTTTTATTTAATTACATGGACTACCATTGAATTGTTTATGCATTGTGTATGCTTACACATCAATACTTGACACTGCCCAACCCCACCTCCCTTCCTAACAAAGTGTTAAAACAAAACAAACAACCAAAGTCTAAGACTGTTTACCTACATACGGTAAATCTATGGTACTTGCCATGACTTGACCTGAAATTCTATACTCTTCATTGCAGAGTGAGAGGGTCCTTCTTCAGGTACTCACTATGCTGCCTGTGTGATCTGGACACTTTTTGTTGGCTATACAGTGGAGGGGTCCTCTCAGACTGTAGAAGACTGCAGCATTGTGACAATATTGTGACAAGTAGACCAACTGGAAGAAGTGCCAGCAAAGGACACATGATGGAACACTCAGGTAAGTAGAAAAAGGCATTAAAGGGCATTTGTAAATAAAAAGTAGAAATGATTAGGGGGAAGGTGGTCTGGCAATGTGCCTTAAAGCTTCCCTTTTGCTTTTCCTTATGCAAGCATGACAATTCTAGGAGGTTATGTTACAGAAAACATATTTTAGGTCTTCTTTAAGGTATGGACCTATTGGATCATCTTTAAAGCCACCCTCTCTTACCCAGAGATTGTGCTTAGATCATAAGTAAGGTACTCCTGTTTGGAGTTTGATACATGAGTTTTGTCTCTGAACTGGGTCCGTGGTTCTCTTCCAGTATACCCCACCCTACTCTATTCTCTTTTCTTTCTCTGTCCTTCTTACTCTTGTCCTACTATGTTTTTTGCTGCTTATAAATGTATATCTGGACATTAACACCATAATATGTTGACACAATGCCTATATTGCCATTGCTGACAAAATATGTTATTGCTGCCTGCAATTTATGCATATGCAGGCTGCCTCTTGTTCTGTGTAAGCGTTTTTGTCATGCAGAAGTACCCCCTAAAAATCTCGAAATAAACACCTAGTAACAAAAAAAAAAAGAGTTATAATAGGTATGGTATATGGAGTTAATGGGAAGAGACTTATCTCTCCTCAAGAATTCATTACATTAAATCTAATCTGTGGCTATGGGAAACACAGAAAGCTGTTGCTTGAAAAACATTGGTAAATAAAGCATATACTTCTGCCTGTAATAAATCCCTATATGATTATGCAATACTTTCTGAATGCAAAGTACAGTAGCCCATAGCTACTAATTAAAACTTTGCTATTGCCAAAAGTAAGTTGGGATGAATGCTGATTCGCTGTTATCAATGCACTCAATGATCCAATGTTAAGCTTAACCCACGTTTGGTAAATTAATCAATTGAATTAAATGAAAGTGAGAATGTAAGAAAACTGACCGCAGCACTCATTAGTATTCACACATAAATATCAAAAGATAACTGAAAAAAAATAGTGTTGTGCTGTAAGGGAAAACTTCTAATTCAATGTATAGTGTATAACAAACAAATCAAAAAATAACAAAGTCCTATAAACAAAATATCAAAGTCCACCAAAAGCAGGTTGGAAGAAGGAAGTTGAGCATGCTTTAAACTATAGAAAACTAGAGCTGCAGCCTCCAATACCATTTTGATGTATTCTGTACAATTTCTGTCTTCTCTTTCAAGTGTTTTAACCCCGTGGCACCAGCGTCCGGTCCTTTGAGGGGTTTAGGATGCCGGGAGGCGGGGCAAGATTTTTGATCATGTGACCGCCGTGAATGGCTGTCATGGCAGTCACATGATCAGAAAGCTCCCGATCGCAAAGGAGCGATCGGGAGCTTTCGGTTGACCACCGGTAACTGTGCCAGGAGCGCACAGGGCACGCGCTCTCAGCACAGCTGTTTTTGCAATATTGCACACAAATTTGCAATATTGCATGCAAAGGCCCACCCGCTGAGAGGCTGGATATCTGCATGCTACTGGCACCAAGAGGTTAACAAATGCTGCAAAGGCATTTAAAAAAGCATGTACTAAGAAAATATGGAGCTTGCCATTACTGATCTAATTTAAATATAAATTTTGTTTCATATTGATCATATGCTGAACCAGTGACTTCAATAGGTTCTGAGGCACTGACCTGGAACAAATATATAGATGAGTTCACACATACTTTTTGTCAGAAACCATGAACCAGACCGAGACAGAAGTACAGTAATATCACACTTGTTTATTAATAAAAAGGTAAATAGAATAAGTGTAGTCAAAGCATAGCCAGAGTCCAGTAACCAGATCGGGTAGTCAGCCAAGCCAGAGTTCTGTAACCAGATCAGGTAATCAGCCAAGCCAGAGTTCATTAACCAGATCGGATAATCAGCCAGGCCAGAAGGCAGGGGTCCAAGTAGAGGAACAGCAAGCAGGATAAGGAGCCAGAAGGGATGTCAGCAAAGCCAGTCTTTAAACAGGAACGCAGGAGATGGTTTCTTGTGATGTGACCAAGGCAAAGGCAGGAATGAAGTGAGCTGGAGATCTTTAAGTAGGCGGGACTGACGAGCAGATCCACAACAGCTGGTTAACTGTTTAGAGAGATGAGAGCTGGCAATTAGCCAACAGCTGAGCGGCCAGCTCAGAGAAGGAAGGGCTGAGCCAGCTCTGACAGTACCCCCCTTTTCAACAATCCTTTCCCCTCGGAGGACCACCGGGCTTGAGGGCAAAAACATTTATGGAAATCAAGGAGGAGGGCAGGAGCATGTAGGTCCAAGGATGAGACCCAGGAGCGTTCCTCTGGACCGTACCCCTTCCAATGCACCAGGTACTGTATGCGCCCATGGAACCTACGGGCGTCAACAATGGATTGTACCTCATACTCCTCATGGTTCTCAACCTGTATAGGGTGAGGACATGGCACCGAGGTGGTAAAGTGGTTGCAGACCAACAGTTTCAATAAGGAGACATGAAACACATTTGAGATGCGCATACTAGGAGGAAGGTCCAATGTGTAAGCCACTGGGTTAATCCTGCGAAGGATACAGAAGGGCCCAATAAACCGAGGTGTGAACTTCAGTGAGGGAACATGAAGTTGGAGGTTGCGAGATGACAGCCAGACCCTGTCCCCAACCTGGAAGGAAGGCGCAGGCAGGCGTCTGCAGTCAGCATGGAGTATTTACCTATCATTAGCATGACGCAAAGCCTCCTGGACTTGTGCCCAAGTGGAACGAAGACCACAGAGATGCTCCTCTAGCGCAGGAATACTCTGCGGAACAAACGAGTCAGGCAACATGGAAGGTTGGAAACCATAATTCGCCATAAACTAAGACAATCTGGAAGCAGAATTCAAGGCACTGTTGTGAGCAAACTCTGCCCATGGTAGTAGGTCTGACCAGTTGTTGTGATGGTCAGAAATATAGCAACGTAGGAATTGCTCCAAGGACTGATTGGCTCGTTCTGTGGCCCCATTAGACTGCGGGTGATACGCAGAGGAGAAAGCAAGCTGAATTCCCAGCTGTGCACAAAAGGCTCGCCAGAACTGGGACACAAACTGTCCCCCTGTCCGAGACAATCACCTTGGGTAGCCCATGTAAGCGAAAGATCTCCCGAGGAAAAATGGAAGCCAGTTCCTTAGAAGTGGGCAACTTCTTAAGTGGAATACAATGACACATCTTTGAAAACCGGTCAACCACCATAAGGTTAACTGTGTTGCCTTGGGAGTTGGGCAAGTCCACAATGAAATCCATAGACAGGTGGGTCCAGGGCCTCTTTCCATTGGGAATGGGTTGTAGGAGGCCCACTGGAAGGTGTCATGGAGTCTTACTCTGAGCACACACGGAACAGGCAGCTACGAAGGCAGTTACATCAGCACGTAGACTAAGTCACCTGAATTGTAGGGGAAATGGCCCAAACCAGTTGATTCTTACTAGGGTGGCCAGCTGCCTTGGGAGAATGGTAAGTCTGGAGCATGGCAGTAAGGAGACACTCTGGGACAAAGCAGCGGTCACAAGGTTTCTCAGGAGGAGCATCGACCTGAGCAGCAAGAATTTTGTCACCCAAAGGAGGAGTACGACTGGTGCGAACCGTAGCCAGAATACGATCAGGAGGACTCATAGGAACTGGAACCGACTCCAACTGGGAAGTGGAGGAAAATAATTGTGACAAGGCATCAGCCCTTACATTCTTAGTACTGGGTAAGAATCAGACAATGTAATTGAAACTTTACAAGAAAAGAAGCCCATCGCACCCTTCTGGGAGAGAGGCGTTTAGCCTCAGACAAGAATGTGAGATTCTTACGGTCAGTAAGAATGAGAACCGGCACAGTGGTACCTTCCAGGAGATGTCTCCATTCTTTCAGGGCTAAAATGATTGCCAACAGATCTCTGTCATCAGTCTCATAATTGCACTTGGCAGGTGACAATTTCTTGGAAAAGTAGCCACAAGGATGCATAGCACTCTCAGAGGTAGGACGTTGAGACAGAAGGGCGCCAACACCAGTCTCAGAAGCTTCAACCTCAAGGATAAAAGGTAACATAGGATCAGGATGTGCCAACACAGGAGCAGAAACAAAGGCAGCCTTGAGATTTTCAAAGGTCTTAATGGACTCCGGAGACCAACTCTGTGGGTTACCGTTCTTTCTGGTCATATCGGTCAGGGGCTTGGCCAGAGACGAGAAGTTACGAATAAACTTCCGATAATAGTTGGCAAAACCCAGGAAACGCCGCAGAGGACGTAATCCCACGGGTTGAGGCCACTGTGGGACTGCTGAAAGTTTCTCTGGGTCCATCGAAAAACCAGCAGTGGAAATGACAGTGGAGTCATGGAGTTTAACCTATGTAGGCATTCTTAATCGTGAAACGATTGAGACCCCTATAATCAATACAAGGTCTCAATTCACCACTCCTCTTTTTCACAAAGAAGAAACCAGCACCAGCAGGAGATGAGGATTTGCGGATGAAACCCTGAGAAAGTGTGTCTGCAACATACTCCTCCATGGCTTTATCCTCCAAGACCGACAAAGGGGGAGTGGCACCAGGTTGAAGGTCAATTGCGCAATCATACGGCCGGTGTGGAGGCAAACTACCGGCTTGACCTTTGTCAAAGACATCGCTAAAGTCACGGTACTCCTCTAGCATGGAGGAGAGTGAAGAAGTACACAGGACCTTGGCTACCTTCTGGAAGCATGTTTCACTGCGTTGTGGTGACCAGGAGAGAACCTCAGCACGGAGCCAATCAAAAGAGGGGTTGTGCCCTGTAACCAAGAATAACCAGTGGAATCTTAGGAGAGGAAATCACTTGGAATTGGATTATCTCATGGTGAAGAGCCCCTACGGCCAAGAACAACAGAACCTTCTCATGAGTCACATGGGCAGGCTGTAGAGGTCTCCCATCAAGAGCCTGAATGGCAAGTGGAGTGTCAAGCAGCTGAAGCAAAATTGCGTGCTTTGATACAAAGGCAGCATCAATGAACAGGCCTGCAGCCCCAGAGTTGACTAGAGCCTGTATCTCGATAGACGACTTAGCCCAAGAAAGGGTGACCGAAGCCAGGGGCTTATCCTTCTGGATAACTGGGGACGACACAACACCACCTAAGGTCTATCCATGACAGCACCTCAAGGTTCGGGTGTTCCCAGGACGGGTAGGACAAGACTTCAAAAAGTGACCTGCCTGGCTACAATAAAGGCACAATCTCTCCCTCCTCCTAAAGAGAGATGAGAGCTGGCAATTAGCTGACAGCTGAGCAGCCAGCTCAGAGAAGGAAGGGCTGAGCTAGCCCTGACAATTTTCCTGATTGGCATGTGTGGTTCATTTAAAAAGTATTGAAATCAGAGGCAGGCAGGGAACTAGCATTCTAAGAAGGATGTTATCAGTGACAACATTTGTTTTTATCTCTGTCTAAATTATTTTTACTACACATCTGACAGATGTTCTAACCCTCCCCCACTCTATCCATTTTTTTTTAAGTTGGCTTTAGATATAATTTAAGGTCTGTCTCACACATGTATAAAAATTGCTGATTTTATAGGCAAACTGTATTTTTTTTTATCTCTAAATGCAGTCCAATGTTAGCCTATGTGTCCACGCACATTAGGCTTTATATCAGTTATTTATAAGTAGCATTTAAAGGCATAACCAGAAATGCACCAAACCTGCGTTCAGAAAGGAGCTTATGACCATAATTGACTTGCATATATGTGTAATATGGGCAGAATAAACCAGCACACTTCCATTGTGCAAAAAAACCTTGGTTTCCTGTGGATTAGTTGACATTCAGCTCGGGTGTCCCTCTTGTAGTCTAAGAAAGTGGAGAAGTATGAATTGCTACTATTTTCTACTTTTTGACTCAACTTTATCAGCAATACATGTGACCTGACCACACTAATCTCAATCTACTAATTTACAGAGCTGTTATAGTTTTTTATTGCTGTTTGAAGTGTGATAATCATTGTTCCACATCATCAAGTCTAATTTTGTTTAGCGATTATTTACAAGCCTGAGCTGAACATCAATTGATAGATTTGCAACCTGACCTCACAAATGCATCCAGTGATGTTGATTTATGGTGTCAGGACAATGTGGTTAGTCTTCCCTTGACCATTGTAATTCACATTGATTTATTATTCAGTGCTGGTTCAGCAAGCTTATTAAAAGTTCACATTGCTGTGCAGAGGCAGTATTATAAATATTACAAATGTATAGGAGGTGAAGAGGTTCTTGATTTTACTATGTCTTTTTTAAACTTGTCCTGTTCTGCATAAATGGGGTAATCTTTTGAAAAAAAGAATAAATGCAAATGTTTTTTTAGTGAAAAAATGTGCATTAATATTTTTTTTTCTCAAGTGCCTGCAGAGTTATAGGTGCAATGTCAGGCTCCTGCAGACACTTGCCATAGCTTAAAGCCCATACCTTTGCGCGGCTTTTCTGTTTGGAAGCTGTAGCAAGTGTCAATAAACTGTGAGAGCACTCATCAATGCCCTCACAGTTTATTTAGAACTACAAACCATCTGCTGCGATCTGTGCCAGATGAGACTTGCAGTTCATTCATTCACAGATTCCTGTGAATGAACGACACAGCTGTGTGGTCACAGCCCCACACAGCCACACTGTTTTTGAAAACTGACAGCTGGTTCAGGGAGAGGATCCCCCCACCCCCTGTCACAGAGGGAGAACCTTGGGGAGAGGGAGGGGGGCTGCTTGAAGCATGTTACAAGTTACGCCTTAAATATTGCTGTAATGTGCAGTGTGCTCCAAAACGTGAACATATCCTTTAAGCTGATTAAATAAGGTTATTATTAGGGATAAATAAATTTGCCTGGGTTCACTGGGGGAGTGTCAAATCATGTTTAAAATAGACAAAACACCTATGGCCACACCACCCTGAATGCACCCGATTTCATCTGATCTTGGAAGTTTAGAAGGGTTGGGCCTGGTTAGTACTTGAATGGGAAACCGCCTGGGAATTCCAGGTGCTGTAGGCTTAAAAAAAAAAACTCTACAAAACCCAAAATTACCTGTAAATCCTATTTAAGTATATTGGGGGTAAGTCCTGGCATTAAATTCTGGCTATTTTCAAGGCTAATAGGTAAGCCATTGTCAAAAAAGATAGAAGAAACTTTACACTGCAATGGAGGGCGTCTAACAGAGCTACACAAAAAATTTTACTGAACGGTATAGTTTTCATGGACAGCGTCAGTGATGCTGTATTCTGGCATCACATATAACTGGATTTTGAATTGGGTTTCTTCAGCTTTTACATTATCTTGGCTTAACCTCCCTGGCGGTATGATTATTTCTGATTTTAGGTGCTGAAAGCGGTACAATTATTTTGCACAGAAATTTGGCGTTTTATATTGTAGGTCTGTAATTCTTAGGAATAGTTCACTTAAATCTGTCCAAACAAGAGTCTAGTAGACATTCCGGGTATGATAAAGTTTGAAAAACGAAATAAAAAATTATAATATAATAAATAACTATAAATAATTATAACAAATAATAATATAATAATAATACAAATTATATAATAATATAATCAAATCAAAAACACTGAAATTTGCTCAGTTGCAGAATTTTAGCTTTCGTTACTTTTAGTGTTTGATGACGGATCTCCCCACAAATCACTATCGCTCAATTCTGCGAGTGATTCTAATTTATTATCGCTTTTTTCTAGCTGCTCTAAAACCACTTTGATGTAAAGAGACAGTTTTGGTTGCTATGGACAATCTCCAGTTTCCTGGCAGAAAGAACAGTTTTATATATATAAAACTGCATGCAGGACACTGGGCAGACCACTAGGGACAAAGGGGATGTGTAGTTATTTGATACAGTACTGTAATCTGTAAGATTACAGTATGCTGTATCTATACTGTGTGTTTCACTATTTGAATTTACCGCCAAACTCCGTCCCCGTGCGTCGCAACGCTCGCAGGGAACGGAGCTCGGCACTGTGAATCGAGCGAGACACAGTGGCTCGCCGATCACAGCGGGGAGACATCGCAGGATCCAGGAGACAAGGTAAGTATGCTCTTCCTGGATCCTGCGATGCAATCCCGAGTCTGGCTCGGGGATACCGCTTTTGGTATGTAAAATCCAACCCGAGCCAGACTCGGGAATACCGCCAGGGGGGTTAAAGTGTAACTAAAGTCAGATTTTTTTTTCTAAATTAAAATAACAACCATGTTATGCTTACCTGCTGTATGCAGTGGTGTTGCACAGAGTGGCCCCAATCCTCCTCTTCTGGGGTCCCCGGCAGCGGTCTTGGCTCCTCCTCCTCTTTTTATGTTCACCATAGCCAGCCGTTTGCTATGGGGAGAAACGTGGTCTGTGTGTTCCCGACTTGTGTGTCTATGGAGCCGTAGACTTACACAGGGGGACTCAGGCCCGCCCCCCACTTCCTCTGCACTGCATTTGATTGACAGCAGCATTTGCTCCTGCTGATGCTCGAATGCTGTGTGAAGAGAAAGTAAGGGGAGAATAGATGCAGCCATGCACAGCGTTGACCTCTTCTCCCCTCTCTTACTCTTCACACAGAGGACGGGGGGGACACGGTGTAATTGATTTTTTTTTTACCTTAATGCAGACATGCATTAATGTGAAAAATGTTTTTAGGTTTAGTAACACTTTACATACAACAAGAGCACCCCAATCTAAAAAAAAAAGTAGTTTTTGCTGTGACACTTATTTTTTTATGGCCTCATTCACACTGGCACTGTCAAACCTGCATTTATATCCTTTTAGAGAACATTAATTTATCACAATACCACACTGCATTGTTTAACTGCTTGCCGACCACAGTCATATGACGGCCAGGAAGCAGGGCCCTCGTTGCGGGAGGGCGTCATATGACAGCCTCCCATTTAAACAGGGAATGCGCACGACCGTGCACATGCATCCCTGTTACTTCGATGGTGGTGTGTCACGGAGACACCGCTCGCCACCGAGAGGGTTGAACAGCCATTGGGCATGGCTGTTTACCACGTGGTCGGCCATGATGAAGTCATGGCCTATCACAGATGGCTCCACCCCACTGTGCATGGTGCATGCACGCTATCGCGAGCGCACGTCGGGGGCAGCGTGTTCCCGGGAACACTGCTCGTCACTGACACTGGTAAACAGCCTTTCACAGCCGATCACTAAATGTCAACAAACCGCGGTAACGAGATGTTACCGGGTTCTCCTCCTCACACAACAATCGTGTGTGAGAAGGAGATTGCGGTAACATCTTGTTACTGCTTACAGTGTACACCAATCACACTGATTCTCCCCAATAAAGAGGACCTGTCATCACCCATCATAGTACCTATCACCACCCATCAAAGTACCTGTCACAGTTCATCTGAGTACCTGAGTACCTGTCACAGTCCATCAGAGTACCTGAGTACCTGTCACAGTTCATCTGAGTACCTGTCACAGTCCATCAGAGTACCCAAGTACCTGTCACAGTCCATCAGAGTACCCAATCACCTTTCACAGTCCATCTGAGTACCCGAGTACCTGTCACAGTCCATCTGAGTACCCGAGTACCTGTCACAGTCCATCTGAGTACCCGAGTACCTGTCACAGACCATGTGAGTACCCGAGTACCAGTCACAGTCCATCTGAGTACCCGAGTACCTGTCACAGTCCATATGAGTACCCGAGTACCTGAGTACCTGAGTACCTGTCACAGTCCATCAGTGTACCCGAGTACCTGTCATAGTCCATCTGAGTACCCGAGTACCTGTCACAGTCCATATGAGTACCCGAGTACCTGTCACAGTCCATCAGAGTACCTGAGTACCTGTCACAGTCCATCACAGTACCCGAGTACATGTCACAGTCCATATGAGTACCCGAGTACCTGTCACAGTTCATATGAGTACCCGAGTACCTGAGTACCTGTCACAGTCTATATGAGTACCTGAGTACCTGTCACAGTTCATCTGAGTACCCGAGTACCTGAGTACCTGTCACAGTCCATCTGAGTACCCGAGTACCTGTCACAGTCCATATAAGTACCTGAGTACCTGTCACAGTTCATCTGAGTACCCAAGTACCTGTCACGGTCCATATGAGTACCAGAGTACCTGAGTATCTGTCACAGTCCATATGAGTACCCGAGTACCGTAACTGCCCTTCAGAGTACCCGAATACCAGTCACCAGGCCATCGGAGTACCCGAGTACCTGTCACCAGGCCATCAGAGTACCCAAGTACCTCTCACTTGGTCATCAGAGTGCCCGAGTACCTGTCACCAGGCCATCAGAGTACCCGAGTACCTGTCACCAGCCCATCAGAGTACCCGAGTACCTATCTGCAGCCCATCAGAGTACCCGAGTACCTGTCACCAGCCCATCAGAGTACCCGAGTACCTGTCTGCAGCCCATCAGAGTACCCAAGTACCTATTTTCAGCCCATGCCTCATAGAATATAGGTTGGGGTGTTTGCTTTCCAAAATGGGGTCATTTTGTGTGTGATTCCACTGTCCTGGTGCTCCAGGACCTTCAAAAGTGTGATAGGTAGAAATGAAATGTGTAATTTATGCTCCTTGAATGCTTGAAGGTACTACTTTAATGTTGAGCCTCTTTATGTGGCCAGGCTGTGTTAAAGTCTCACACATGTGATATCGCCATAGTCAGGAAGAGTAGCAGAATGTATTTTAGGGTGTAATATGTAGTATGCATATGCTGTGTGTGAGAAATAACCTGATAATATGACAATTTTGTAAAAAAATAAACATAAAAAAAATCTTCATTTTGCAAAGAATTTTGGAAAAAAATTGCAACTTAAAAAAACTCACCATGCTACTTACTTAATACATTGGAATGTCTACTTTCTAACAAGGGGTCACTTGGGGGGTATTTGTACTTTCCTGACTTGTTAGTGTCTCAAGAAATTAGATTCACCTGATGTACTGAAGGCCTGATCAGATGTGATCAATTTTCAGAGATTGGCACCATAGTTTGTAGACTCTATAACTTTCACAAAGACCAAATAATATACACTAATTTGGGATATGTAGCAGTATAAATTTTGGCCAAAATGTATGAAGAAAATTTACTAATTAGCAAAATTTTATGACGGAAACAAAGAAAAAGGCATTTTTTTCACAAAATTTTCAATTTTTTTTATATATAGCACAAAAATAAAAAAAAAACACTAGTGATTAAATACCACCAAAAGAAAGCTCTATTTGTGTGAAAAAAAGGACGCAAGTTTCATATGGGTACAGTGTTACATGACTGAGTAATTGTCATTCAAACTGTGAGAGCGCTGAAAGCTGAAAATTGGTCTGGGCAGGAAGGGGGTGTAAGTGCCCTGTATTGAAGTGGTTAAAGAGTTAAATAAAATGGCAAAACAGAGTGCACAAAAACACTTCAAAACTACAACACTGCATTCTCTGAACCCCTTTCTATCTCTGTATCCCCGTCATTCCCAAAATAATCAAAATATAGACTTCAAGCATGTATTTTGATAGAAATTGGCTAGCATCAGGACAGTACGCAAACACTTGAATAGGCAGCAAATAAAATGAGCTCTGCTGTGTGGGCCTTTATGCTACCAACATCAATGTTATGGCTGTTTCCAGCAGCATCCTTTCAAAGGCAGGTGTCTTTTCCTTCAGCTTCTGCCGCAGAATAAAAAAATATTAGGCGCTAGAGAAGTATTTGAATTTTTCTTAGCAGCAGCATTATTTTTACATTTTTTGCAGGAGATTTGACTTTGGAGGGTGGGAATTTTGTTGGACAGAGCCAGGCTTTGAAGAGGCAGCAGGCCATCAAAAGTATGTATACAACATTTTGCTACATACCAAACATTTTACATCTACTTTATCAGACCTGCCTTTGCCTATAAAAAGTAATCATAATATCTGGTATAGAGGCGCATACTCACAGCACTGGTGTTTGCTTATTGGCTTAACACTGCCACGTAAGGGCAACTGTTGACCTTGTGCAACATCACTATTTTTCCTTTATGCTAGTGTGTTGAAGTTATCAAATCATTTACCGTATATACTCGAGTATAAGTCGTTCCGAGTATAAGTCGAGGCCCTAATTTACCAAAAAAAATGGGAAAAACTTAGTGACCCGAGTATAAGACATGGGTGAGAAATGCACAGCTACTGTAAGTGGAAAAGAGGGTCAACAATGCCCATTTGCAGCCTCACTGTGCCCATTTGTAGCCATAGGTCCCCCGAACTTCAAACTCGGTAGTTAAGGGTTCCTGGATGCCCCCAAGCTGCAGCCAAAATTTGGGGTCTCTGAACCCAAAGGGTCCCGAAATGACATTGCTGCAGATGGACATAGTTGACTGAATTTGGGGCCCCGTATCTTAGGGCCACTTAGTTTTAGGAACTCCAAATTTGGTGTGTAAACCCAGTGGAACTAGCACCATAAAATATCTAAAGCTGGGGTTTCTAGCACCAAGTGTCCCCAAGATACAGGGCCCCAAAAATCGGTTCAGAAAATGTCAAGCACTTTTCTGCAGCAGAGAATGACATTTTCCGAACCGGCTTTGGGGCCCCGTATCTCGGGGCCACTTGGTCCAGGAACCCCAGCTTTGGATATGTTATGGTACCAGTTCCACTGGGTTTGCACACAATTTGGGGTTCCTAGCACAAAGTGGCCCTGAGATACGGGGCCCCAAATTCGGTTCGGAAAATGAAATTTTTTGCTGCAGAAAAGTGCTTGACTTCAGTATAAGTCGAGGGGGGCACTTTCAGCACAAAAAATGTGCTGAAAAATTCGACTTATACTCGAGTATATACAGTAAATATGACAAGACACAGATCTCCTCAGAAGAATCTGTACCCACACAAAAATTATTTTAAAAATAATACATATTAACCACAAGATAACATTTTCCAAAATATCACACAGCGTAATAGAAAATAAATAAATACATTAAATTCATATGACCAGCACTGTAGGCAAAGAACAATAAATACCCCTTTCATAGTGTGCCTGGTTCATGCAACTGTCCCCAAAATACAAATTTAGGCCTCATTTACACTTGCTTTACTGTCTGAAAAGCGATCCACATTGTATTGCCTCTTTATTGCCTATTTTAACCCCCTCAGTGCCGAAGGATGGTGCCACAACTGTGTGCATTGTGTGCTGTTGAGGGGTGGTTGCAGCAAGACTCTATTCACTTGAATGGGTTGCATTTGGCAGGCGGTAGTATCCACTGAGTGTGAAGCAAAATATCTCAGCCATGGTATGTGTACAAATGAGTCTCAACTGTGGGGTTTTACTGCCCCCCAACTGCAAGTGTAACTGACCCCTAAAGAGTTCAGTAAGAACAGAATAATATAAAACAATCTCCTGCTGTTTATATTGGTCACTTTTTGTGTTCAGTGGTTTACTTCATGGAGTTGATCCAGTATTCTTCACCCAATTGCCTTTGATTTTATCGTAGTCCACTATTCGGTCTGTTTCCTCTGCTTCTGTTGCTACTATTAATTTGTCTTAGTGAACTACAACTCCACCACTAAAAGCCATTGTGCAGACAAGGAAGTTCTACAACCTGCACCCCAGAGAGAAAATTCTAGTTGGTGACAGAAAATATCTTCTGTCTGTCCCCTATTAAGTAGGCTCGACCCTATCTGGATTTTGTCATATAGGGTCTTCCAAACATTCTACCAATAATCAGTAAAATCCTGTCCAGTATAAGATATGTAACTTGGTTACATACTTGGTGGACATGTAATCTGAACAATGCTGTATCATCCAAATGGAAACAAATGAAAAAAATGTAATGCCTGTACGTTGGGTCTTTGGCACTTAGAATTTGTGTAGAATCTAAGCATGCATGTTTTTCTAGGTAGGTCTCAAAGCAGTCAATGACTAATTTCTATTTTCTGGAGTCCTGCAGATCTTTTTTTTTTACTCCTAAAACAACCCAGTACAGACCTGTTGTCTAAAGTCAGTCAGTGTGCCATCACTCCCCAACAACCTAATTTGGCTCCCAAACCATTGTTTAAAGGAAATCTATAGTCACAGCATTCACTTTCATTTTTTACATCAGAATTGTAATAGCAATGCCAACTATAGTTACATTTAGAAATCCAATATAAACTTATTTTAAAAATCTCCTTTCATGTTTTGAGTCACTCTGCCTCCTGAAACACGTCTTCTCAGCACCTTTGCTGTTCTAAAGGTAGGCATTCTGAAATGTGTAACACAGCAGTGCCTATCAACAGGGAATAACAGAGAATAACAGGGAATAATGAATGCATGTCACACAATTCAAGAAAGCAAATGTGTGAGGATTTTCACAAAGTAAATTTACAAGCTTCAAGATGACTCAAATTAATAGGGGTAAGATAGAACTAATTAAAATACAATGTGGAAATTAATATATGGTTTTACATTTTTACCATAGATATGCTTTAAGAAACATTGGTCCAAACGTGCCTTTCTCAACCTTTTTACCTTAAAGGAACTGTTGAAATAACTTTCAGGTCTCGGGGAACCCCTGCTACAACCAAGTTAGTGTGGGTCAGTGGGAAAAATACCTCTTATATTGGGGGTCAGTGGGAAGAATGCCCCTTTACCATACCGGAGAATGCTACCCTTATAAATAGCTAAAAAGATCATTGGTGTCATACCACTGACATTTACAAACAGGTATTGGCCCTGCAACAATGCAGACACCATCAAATGGGAGGTCAATTAGCCACACATCAAGGAACCCCTAGACACCTCTGGAGAAATCCTAGGGTTTCACAGAACCCTGGTTGAGAATAGCTGGTCTAAGGTATATAGTTTTATGCAGGTGTGTGCACTTTGATATCTGGACATGGCTTCTCAAAATATAAAGTGTATGGGTAGTCATATACATGTAAAATAACAGCAAACATTGCTGCAGGTTTAGAACAATACTTGCAATAATTATTTCATTTTACCATATAGCAATTGCTTCCAGAAGTCAAAGTTGCCTGTGATCACACAGGTTTCCCTGATTGTTGGAAAATCGCACTGCGAGCCACCCCAATACTTTACAAACGTGAAAGATCAAAGTATGGCATATGTGCCACCATCAGAAAATAATCTTAGTAAGTTCCAATGCTTTGACACTCACCTGATTATGAGCAGATAACTCACGACCTATCATTTTTAGGGAGATAATTCTCTATAGCCATGCTAAAATCTTCATCTATCATTTATAAATTCCCCTGAACAAAATTATAAGCTGTATAATATGGAGAGAATTGCCATATATTTGTTTACAATGGAAATATGTACTGTAAATATGTTTTAAATAAGGAAAATGCTATTTATATGAGTGTATTTAATTTATATCCAGTGACCATACATGTGTCCCTTGTATATAATACAGCCCCTGGTCTAGTTTATAAATCACAGATCTAGTCTACGCTTCTCTGCAAGAGAAAAAATAGTATGTGAATGTTCCTTTGCCCTGCAGCTTTGGTCAAGAGTGCTGTGTTTAAAGGTTATAGTGATTAAGCACCGTGATTAATTAAGTCTCAAAATAATCAATTCCACTCAACCACAAATCTAATTTGCATTGCAGTTCAGGCATTGCTTCATTTTGCTTTTACACAGTCTATAGTGCCAAATGTATCTATGGCCATTTTGGGATTGTAACATTATTAAGAGTCATTTTGCAAGAGCTAATGGGAAGAATTTATCTATATGGCAGCATTAGCTTCAAGTCGCTTCTTCTGCTGATGTCAATTAGTTGTGTATGGCATTTCCCCATAGTGATATTAAATTGCAATGAACAACAGTAAGTTATGAAAACAGTTCTTCCATTTAACAAAGTTATACAATATAATACGTCCTAATTATCTAAGCAACATGAAGACTGCTCCCTTTGTAATTTTTAATACCAAGCAGTGCAATTTAAAGCGTGCAAAAGTAGATTAATTGCATTTGTCAATGCTTCTTTTCCCATATTGAACAAATAGCTTTAGAGTAATAATACAAAATTCATTATATCAGCCTATCAAACCAGCAGTTCCTCTTTTTTGCCAAATAATAGGTTCTACAGGATATTCAGTTATACACACCACATGGCAGTAAGACTTAAAAGCAATGGGTAGGCAAACAAGTCACTCACCGCCTGAATATGCACTTCAGTTATATATGGTGGGCTCCTCAACTGCTTGCCACCCGTGACCAATGCTGATATCTTAATATACATCCTATGACAGAACTAGCATCTGCCTGACCTCCCATTTGATGGTGTCTGCAAGATGGCATTGTATCTGGCAGCTGTCTATTAAGAGACATCTGATTCAGAACCAACCAGCATGATTCTTCATCACAGACATGTATACTCTTCAGCGAAATAATAAAAAAAAAAAATCCTTCATTACATATGATTTATGGTCAGATGTATGTAATGTATAGTATAGTGTATATAGTGCAGGGGTGTGTCATCCACAATATAGTGTATATAGTTTGGGAGTGTGTCATGTACAGTATAGTGTATATAGTGCAGGAGTCTGTTAAGCTGTCTATAGATGGTCTGTTTTTTCTTGTTTAGCCAAATTAGGTGGATTGAGTATAATATCCCCTCAGGTCAGTCTGTCCCCTAGTATAACCCTTCCCCCACATCAAACTGTCCCCTAGTATAATATCCCCCCCAGGTCTGTCTGTCCCCCAGTACAATCACCATAGTTTAGTCTGTCCTCAGTACAATACCCCCCTGTCACCCAGTCCTTCCACCCCCCCAGGTCAATCTGTCCCCCAGTATAATCCTCCCAGGTCAGTCTTTCCCCCAGTATAATCCCCCCAGGTCAGTCTGTCCTCTAGTATAATCCTCCCAGGTAAGTCTGTCCACCAATATAATCCCCCCCAGGTCAATATGTCCCCCAGTTTAATCCCCACGGGTCAGTCTGTCCCCCCGTATAATCCCCTCAGCACAATCTGAACCTCAGTATATTCCCCCCAGGTCAGTCTGTCCCACAGTATAATCCTCCCGGGTCAATCTGTCCCCCAGGATAATCCCCCCGAGGTCAGTCTGTCCCCTAGTACAATTCCCCAAGGTCAGTCAGAATGAGGGATTTTACTAGAGTATATTTTGACTCCCAGTTTAATTCCTGCAATAGCTGAATTGTTGAGGCCCTGCAATAGTTGTGTAAATGTTTATCAAATCACTCTTTTAAATAAAAATACACTAAAATAATTATTGGCACTCATAACTTACAAAATTCATGTTAAATTCCTACTAAAGCCTCATTCAGGTGGGCTGTAGTAAAATGTACGCTCATGCAAGGACCGTGTTTATGAGCGCAGGGATGCACAGGTGTTCCATGCATCTCTGTGCAGGCAGTCCCATTCATCTAAATTAGGATGCAGTGGCTGTATGGATACAGTTGCTGATCCCAATCTTACATCTGTGTGGTTGTGGGTGCACAGCCCCGCATGCAGGCAGTGTACATTCAGGGACATGCACCTGCACCCACAGAGATGTCAAAATGAGGGCAGCGGCTGTGTCTGTGTAGCCACTGCTTTCCAATTGACATAAATGGGGTTGCCTGCACAGGGATGCACGAGACACCCCGTGTATCCTTGTGTGGGTAAACAAGGCCTCACACGGGTGTACACTGTAATATGTTCCATGTAAACAAGGTCTTACTTTTGTTTTTACAATGTTATTTTTTATATTTTTTTACAGTTTTTTGGGGGGGTGAGAGGCCTTTGGTGAAACATCAGGGGTCTAAAGAGACAACAATGTTTCTTTTTTTGAGACAAAGAAAAGGGACTGAGGACACAGAGTCCTCTTTCTCTGCAGCCTCAGCTGTACTGTACATGAATGAATAGAAGTCTCTGTACAGAGGTTCCTATTCATTCATAAACTGAAGCATAGTAAATACAATTTACTGTGCTTCAATGATCAATGAATACAGAAGCGGTCAATACCGATCAATAATATGTATAAGGCTAACCCTTATTCAACACAATGCTAAAACAAAGTTTTAGTGCTGTATTGAATAAGGATTAGCCCTATACATATTATTACTAAGGGTTTTGTAGTACGGCTGCTATTTTTTGTATAGTATTCATTATTTTAGTTTTCACAATTAAGCGCAGAGTGGGAAAATATTTGAGATCAATACCAATCACTCACCGTGTTCATTCAGGATGGGGCTGGTAAACATGAAATGTTTACCAACCTCCCTACCCTGCTTGAACACCGCACAGATCACCCCACCAGCAGCAGCTTCAGCTGGTGGGAGGTGGCATAGAAGAAACCAACCAGCAGTGCTGCAGGGAGGGGGGGTGCAGGATATCCATGGTGTGGAGGGGAGCTGCACAAGATCGGTGTAGGAGCACCATGAATATACAGTATGTGTAGCGTTTTTTCCCTTTGAGGCTCCCCTGCAGTAGCTGAAATCGATGCAAGGGGGAGGGGGGAAGCTGGGCAGTAGCATTGCAAGGAGGGGGGTGCTGGGAATCCATATATTTGAGGATTTAAACCCTGCAGGGGAGCTACAGGAGATCAGTGTGGGGGTCCTCCATGTTTGCAATGTGTGAGCCACCAGGGCCCATGTGCACCGCACATATTGAACACTTGGATGATACCCCACTTTGTCTACACTTGCACTTTAACAGTAAACATATTTTCTAGCATGGACTAGAACCATAATCTCAAGAAAAGGCAGACCTCCTTGTTGTGGTCCTACATGTTAGTTATCACTTCTGAGGGACATTATTATTTGAGCCAAAATATCATATGTATAAAATTAATATAGGCATTTATGCAAATATAGTATTATAAAGAGCCAAATGTGTATCTCTTTTTTTATGTTTTAGTAGGACAGCATGTAAAAATACACTCTAGTCCAGCCTTTCGCAGACAGGGTTCCATGGAACCTAGGGTTCCTCCAAAGGTTGCTAGTGGTCCCTTTAGCAACAAGCAGTATTTTTCCCACCTACACTGACCACCAATGCTATGGGGTAATTCTCCATTGATTACCAACAAATGGGGTCACTTCTACAATTTTGTAAGGATAAAGAGTCAAATGAGTTCTCCACTTTGCCACTTTACTTGATGTATTTCTTTCAGACTTATTCTGGTGCTGTATAAACACATGCCTCTCCTAGAAGTGAGCACACAACTTTAGCTGCAGATTGAGAGTGCCAATTTGACATTATGTCATACACCCTTCTTCTGACCTTTTTTTTTCTATTTCAGCAGCTAGTACCCTGTCAGCCTTCTCTGAAAACATGTCAAAACTGTATGTCAAATGCAAGCATACAGGTAGATGAAGTTATATGAAAATCAGTCGGTGATGCTGCTCATCAGAAATATGGAGAAGCTTTGGGGGTATTAGGGGAAGGGTTGTTAAAAGAAAAACACTTGATACTTCACTGTATGTAATCTTTGCTTATGTATTTGTTCATCATATTCTCAGTTTGAATCACCAAGTTTATGACAGGCGTAAAATAAACAAAATGTCCTTTAGAAATAATACATTTCATCTCTGAGTGTTAATGGCTTTACAAACATATTTTATTTCAAGTGTTTAGTTTAGCACTGTGTTATGAAACTTGTTTTATTTTTGATTTTTTCTTGTTGTACTTTCTGCCGTTGCTAGTTTGAAGCAGAACAAGTAGAGGCAATTACTTTAAACACACAAAAATCAGCATACAATTATAGTCGTTTCATATTTGTGGCTCTGACAGCAAGTGAAACAAAAAGATGTTTTTGATCTCCAGCTGATTTTTTTTCTGCATTTCTTTCTCACTTTTAAACTGAGGTAGTTAAAAGATTCAGTCTCATACAGCGGCACCTGTATGAGTATGAGAAATACTCACCAAACATAAGTATTACAAACAAAAACTATCATACAAAGTAAAATAATTAAATGAATAAACATTAGAGGAAATTTCAACTTTAATTTAAAAAAATAATTGTGACCAATTTGTGTGAAAACACAGTGTGATACTTTGCCACAGCATGATAATTTTATATATATATATATACATAGTTAGTCAAGTTGAAAAAAGGCACAAGTCCATCCAGTCCAACCATAAAAAAAAAACAAAAAAAAACAAAAACGTACAATCCAATATACCCAATACTATACCCACAGTTGATCCAGAGGAAGGCAAAAAACCCCAGCAGAGCATATATATATATACTGTATACCTTACCTTACGCAGGACCCTCTGCTGGGGAAACTTGGCACTGCTGTAAGTCCATTCAAATATCCTGATATTGGCTTAGTTCGGGCAAAATGGAAGTCCATCCAGCAAAAAGCATAATACAGCTCAATGGAGCACTTTGAAGGTGGTAGTGTTATGCTGCATACACACAATCGCACATTCCGACAACAAAATCTGTGTTTTTTTTTCCGATGGATGTTTGCTCAAACTTGTCTTGCATACACACAGTCACACAAATCTTGTCGGAAATTCTAAATGTCAAAAGGGAAAAAGGAAGTTCAATACCAAGTGCACCACCCTTTGGGCTCCTTGTGCTAATCTCGTGTTAGTAGAAGTTTGGTGAGGGACGATTCACGCTTTTTAGCCTTGTGCTTTTCCAATCATTACTGCTCTTCAGTTTGTGCTTGTGGGTTCATATCTGGTTTTCAGTGCGTGTAGTCAATTCGCATTTGTTTTTCAGTGCATATTATTATATAGTACATATTTGATTTTCAGTGCGTTCTCGTCCGCTCATTTCTGATTTTCAGCTCGCTCATCTCAGGCCTTTCTGTTTTTCAGTGCTTTCTGTTAGTTCGTTCTGACCAGCCAACCGTTTTGAAGCCATGAGGACCCTCACCCCAGACCAGAGAGTTTTTAACTACCGACTGGCCAAAGCCAGAAGAACTTAACCATATAATACTTGCATGCTGCATTCTCCACAACTATTTAAGGAGAAATTCAATGAACTATGTTGTCTCAGTTGGGCCTGAGGCCAGACTTCAACAAGAAACCCTGACCGCGCTTGAAGCTTGCCCCCCCAAAGTGCCCGCGAAGTAAGACAGAAGTATGCCGAGTACTTTGCGGGTAGAGGGGCCATTGATATGCCAGAAAATGTTTAAGAAACATTTTAAAAATACATATTTTTAAATAAGATTTCCTTTGATTTACTGCTTGTGTTTCTTTTAGCTGTCTCCTAGGTTCTCCAATGGGCTTTTCTTTTTGGCCATTTTCTTCAATAGTGCAAATGTAATTTATTTGATACATGAGGTGAAAATCTCTTCTTCAGCGAAATATTATTATATTGTGGGTCTGCTACACACACCTTGTTTTTGTTGTTAATGTATGTAATGCATTACTGATAAAAATATTCATCATTTTCAGCACCATGAATGAATTTTGGAGAGTCACGAAAATGCCCTGATTGTGGCAAATTATAAAGCACTGTGGGAGTTATTTACTAGAGGAAAATCCACTTTTCACTCCAAGTGCACTGCAAAAGTGCACATGAAACTGCACTTGAAACTGCACTGAAAGTGCACTTGTAGTGCAAAGTGGATTTGCCTTTAGTAAATAACCCCTATTTCAGTGTAAACACCAACTAGAAAACGTTTTACTCTGTGCACATTCACATGTGCGTTAGAAAAGGGTTTTTGAATAAATCAACATATTTTAGTAATAACATTTTTCTTTTTGACAGTAAAATAGCCTTTTTTGTGTTAAAACAGGCATGTTTAAAACCATAAAACAAAACACAACTCAGGAACTTACAATGTTCAACTTTGACAAAGTGAAGGCAATATCAGACATTAGTATGTCCAAACTGTGTTGATATTGCCTTCATCAGATGGGGTGATGTCACCCCTGTGAAAGACAAATTTTGAAGATGCACGCAAATTGAGACTCAAAATGGGATTTCCCTCCTGATTCCATGCCTGGGTCAACATGTGCTAGCTCCCATCATGGGGGATCAATGGACATGTTTCGGGGGTGTAACCCCTTCTTCTCATCTTAGTTGCGAGGAAGGGGTTGCACCCCAAAATGCGTACCTTGATATCCCGTGATGGCAAATAGCACATGTTAACACACTGTGTGCATCTTCAAAATTTGGCTTTCTAAAAAATATTTAAAATGTGTGAAAATACAAACAAACTTGAAGAATTTTGGGGTGTTTTAGATTATGCCTAGAACATCAATGATGTTTTTGAGTCTTTTTTCCACATCATTAATGTCTTCCTTGATCTTCTGTAAATCACAATTGCACACATGATCTCCCCGATGAGGACGTGTGCACTTGCACTTGTGAAATGAGATTCTTCTTTCACAACATCCACATCACCTAAAATAAAAAAACACACCATGTATTAGAAATATGCAAGCATTCATCTATTACCTGAAGCTGTGGTCTCAGACATTCACCTGTGGTCACTATTTTGCCCACTTCATAAACCTCTCCTTCCTCCACATCCTCTGGTTGTGGGTATTTCCCCTTCTTTAGGAGGTTGGAGGTCCCTGGTGACCTCAGACATCCCGAGTCTTTTCTCCCCTATGTGAATAAAAAAAAGTATACTTAGCACACAGATCTTTGATGCGAGAAATAGTAATATGAAACATTGCTTGGTGTTGTACAATTGTCTTTTTTGGCAGAGTTCCAAGCTGAAGACATTTTTTTTTTCCTTTATAAAGATGGAATACTTACCTTTTTTGTACATTTTCCCCCATGGAGACTCCCCTAGTATCCACTGGAGCACCTGTGTGGGACACGCTAAAAAGGGTGTTCTGCGTCCAGATGTGTCAACAGCTGCTGAGTGTCCTCTCCTTACAATGAATCAAGTTTGCATTTCATTCTAGTTACAGTACAAACCCATCTAGACAACAAGCTTCTTTTAATACAAATAGGCCTTAACAAATGTAGTTAACCTGGATCTGCCAAAAACATTGTATTTTAGTGGGCGAACGAACAATGTTTACTACGAACGATTACTATGCCCACGAACCTGAAACTTGCCATTTTAAACTGTACAACAGTAAAGAAAAGCACATGGAGCAGCACAAACGTAATAATAATAATAGGAACACACGACAAAATACTTACTTTTTTGCAGCACTCTCTTGATTCTTCTGTACTGATCGTGCTCCCTCAATATGAGGTCTGACCATCATTTCCTCAGTTGATCCGTGGATTGTCATACCCCAAAATTCTTCTGTAGACTCACAACTTTAATCATGATCTTGGCTTTTCTCACATTTTGGGTTTGGGTAAGGTCCATGCTTCCCATCACAGTCAGCCCTCTTCAAGATGTCCACCATCTCCACCATCTCTACAAAGGACATGTTAGAGGCCTTAAATCTCCTGGATCGGGATGTTTGCGGCTCCGGCCTTCTCATTGCTACTCTCCTCTGCATGCACTTGCACTTTCTTCGCCATGTTCTCTCCCATTGCGCCGAAAGACAAGGGGCGGGGAATAGACTAGAAAGAACATCAGGGGCGGGCGGAGTTTCACGCATGCGCAATGTATATAAAGCATAACACGCGTGCATCGTATGTACAATCTGCGAGCCGAGGAAGAAGTATCGGAAGCGCCGATCATTAGAATGAAGGTACAATTTTAACTTGGTGCATCAGTGGCCTATACTGCTTATCGATTGAGGCCTATATTGGGACAAGATTAGGAGAGTTTAGCCTGACATTAGATATTAGCCTGACATGCTGTTCCTGATCTCTTGTAGTCCTGGACCGGATTGTGCTGACTATTATAAGGACTCCTCAGGCCACCAATTTTGACTGTAAAATAATTGATGTCTGCCCTGGGGTACAAAGGCTTCGCAAATTTCACCAGTTTCTCCAGCGTTGCCTTCCTCTTTCTTTTGTTATGACCCATAATAAATGGTTATTTATTTTTCACAAATACTTGCCTATATGTTTTACTTCAAAAAGGACAGTTTGTTTGTGAGTAGGCAGGTACATTTCAAAAATACAATGTCAAATTAACAAGGGACACCAACACCAATCTCCTTGAGGTTAAAAAATACAAGATAATGATGGTGTTGTCAGAAAACGAAAGAAAAAATTATGGAGATCACTAGAAAAAAAATAGGAGATCTGGATAAAAAAAAACACTATAAACAAAAATTGTAAACATTATTATGAAGATCTGATGAAAAAAAAAAATATATTCATGAGATCACGAGAAATAACAAAGAAATCAGGTTGTCAGAACTCTGTGTGAATATCAGCAGCAAAACAACTTCATTATTCTAGCATTATAAAGAAGAAGAGAATGCGCTGCATTTAAAAGATTTTAAAATTAGCAGCGCGACAAATGTACTCCATTACGAACTGCAGCTCCTTGTGTCCATTCAGACATGGAGCTGTGGCCCATCCCTGCCCTTTTCTCTCCTCATTGGCTGACTGACTTTGCTTGACAGTAGCAGGAGCCAATGGCACCACTCTGCTGTCTCAGCCAATGAAGAGATATACTAGAAGCGTTGTTTTCCTCTAAGTGGGACTTTATAAGGCAAGAGTCTTCAAAACGTATATCAAAATCACATATATAATTTTGTTATCAAAATATTTAAAATCATGACAGAAAAAAACGTGAAAAAAAATTAGTAAAAAAGACAAGGATGCCTGACAGTACACATAATGATCACAATAATGATGACATGATTTACAGTACAATGATAAACACAAAAAACACCACACTAACTTATGCGGCTAAAGTCTGCACATGTAAAGAGCCCGACGCGCTTCGAGGTTTTAATTGGATTGGAACCTCTTCTTCAGGGCAGATGATGAGATAAGTGGTTATCATATAATTTTTGAAACTGTACTAGAAAGCATCCAACTTTAAAAGGGAAGTAGTAGGTACATTGGCCCACTGGCAGGAGACGGACCCATGGACCAAAGCCAATTCCAAGGACACAGTGTAGGCAAGCAGCCCAACAACAGGACACAAAGGTCCTCCCCCCACACACCAAAACCACTGAAGACACCTGTGGTGAATACTTTTATGTCACCTATGAATTTACGTAGAATGAAAATCATTCATGTCAGATAGAGGAGAATTGCATGGAGCTTGGCAAAATAGGGATGAGTATAAGGTGACTCTGTGTGACCCGGTCTCACACCAGGGGGGCAGGTGACACCCTTAAACCTATCAGCATATGATGGCTGGAGAAATAATGCAGCTGAGTGGTCAGTCCGACGCCTGTGTAGACATTCCTACACAGGCGTCGGACTGACCACTCAGCTACATTATTTCTCCAGCCATCATATGCTGATAGGTTTAAGGGTGTCACCTGCCCCCCTGGTGTGAGACCGGGTCACACAGAGTCACCTTATACTCATCCCTATTTTGCCAAGCTCCATGCAATTCTCCTCTATCTGACATGAATGATTTTCATTCTACGTAAATTCATAGGTGACATAAAAGTATTCACCACAGGTTTCTTCAGTGGTTTTTCACGTTTTTTTCTGTCATGATTTTAAAATATTTTGATAATAAAATTATATATGTGTGTTTGATATACGTTTTGAAGACTCTTGCCTTATAAAGTTCCACTTAGAGGAAAACAACGTTTCTAGTATAAAGGTATACAGGGATGTGGGCAAGTAGTCTTCTTCCCTGAGGCTACCGTCACTACCCCTATTCAGCCAATGAAGAGGGGAGTTTCGGGCAACTGAGACAATCCTACAACATTGCTGGATAGAGAGGGGCTCTGGTAAGTATTAGGGGGGCTGAGGCTGCTGCACACAGAAGGCTTTTTATCCTAATGCAAAGAATGCATTAAGAAAAAAAAAATCCCTCTGCCTTTACAATCACTTTAAGTCCAGAGTATTTTTTTTTACATTTGCCTGTGCTTAGAAAATTGGAAGTGTGTCATTAGACCTAATCCCAAAATTCAGTTGAGGTTGAATTCAGAGTTTTATGACTTTGAATTTCCCAAGACAAATCCTAATTTTAGTGTTGTTTTCCTGTCAGCCAAGATTCTTATTATCTCTTGTACGATTTTTGGAATGCATGGCTTATTGTTATTGTGCACCTATTCTTACTGCTTTAGTTACCTTAGCACCCCAAGGCTGCAGCTACCTGCCAGTCCAAATCCCTGAGGAACATTCTACTACTTCTGGTAACACCTTTAAATGCTGTAAGTGCCTCATGCTGCTTGTGCACCTTGCCTACTGCTCTAGTTACCTTGCCATCCCAAGGGCTCACACCACCTACCAGGCTCCAGCTCTGAGCGATATCTTGCAATTCTTATTAACCTATGCCCCATCTCCTTGCTTCTATTTCCTCTAAACTCCATTAATGTCTGGTCTACAACTGACTTAACAACCATCTCACTGAGAACCTCCTTGACCCCCTCCAGTCTGGATTTCACTTTCAACAATCCACAGAAACTGCTCTCTTAAAACTCTCAAATGATCCACTAATGGCTAAAATTAATAGACACAATACTGTATTCCTACTCCTGGACCTCTCTGCGGCTTTTTATGGAGTGGACCAC
Source organism: Lithobates clamitans (assembly GCA_037952925.1). Classification (NCBI taxonomy): domain Eukaryota; kingdom Metazoa; phylum Chordata; class Amphibia; order Anura; family Ranidae; genus Lithobates; species Lithobates clamitans. Next base: position 4,775,611 of record JBBGZY010000279.1, on the reverse strand, counting down.
CCCCTCCTTCTCAAAAAACTCCACTCCTTTGCTCTCTGTGACTGTACTCTTCTCTGGTTCTCATTCTACCTTATCCCACTGCACCTTCAGCATCACTTACAATTCGACTTCCTCCTCTGTGCTTCCTTTCTTTGTGGTCCCCCAAGGTTTTGTTCTTTAACCTCTCCTATTCTTGATCTATACCTCCCCCCTTGGTCAATTGATAGCCTCCCATGGCTTCCGATACCATTTCTACGCTGACGACACCCACATCTACTTTGCTACTCTTCAGCTCACTCCATCAGTCTCCAGAAGCATCACTAATTTACTAACACACATATCAGTCTGGATATCACACCACTTCCTCAAACTTAATCTATCCAAAACCAAGCTCATAACATTTCCTCCCCCACATGTCCTGACTTCTCTGTCAAGATTGATGACATAACATTCACCAATACCACGGTGCTAGGTGTAATCCTGGTCCATTCCTAACCAATGACACCACAAAGCTTCTAATTCACTCCCTGGTCATCTCTCAACTACTGCATCTCCCTCCTCATTGACTTACCTTTACATGGGCTATCCTCTCTTTAGTCTATCATGAATGCTGCAGCCAGACACATCGCCTTCCCAACCATTCAGTGTCTGCTACCCCTCTCTGCCGATCTCTTCACTGGCTTTAGCTCACCCAACAAAATAAATTCAAAATACTAACAACTTACAAAGCCATCCACAATTTGGCCCCCAGCTACATCACTAACCTAGTTTCAAAATACCAACCTAATCATTGTCTTTGTTCCTGCCAAGACCTCCTGCTCTCTAACTCCCTTGTAATCACCTTCCATGCTCGCCTCCAGGACACCTCCCGAGACTCTCCCATCCTATTGAGGTCCCTACCTCAATCTCCTACTCTGTCCACTTTTGAATGATCCCTGAAAACCCTCCTCCTTAGAGAGGCATATCCTGCCATCACCTAAGAACTGTAATTGTATTACCTCCATAAGCTCATCCTCCACAGTTATTACCTTTTGTATCTCTTGACCCCCCCTCTTAGCTATAATAATAAGCTCTAATTAGCAAGGCCCTCTGATTCCTACTGTATTGAATTGCATTGAAATTGTACTGTCTGATCCCATGTTCTAAAGCGCTGCATAAACTGTAGGCACTATTTAAATCCTGTAATATAATAATAATAATAATGTTTAATGAATGCCCCTACTATACTACTCAAGTACATATGTCTACTGTTCTAGTTACTTTGCCATCCTATAGCTTTTGCCACCTTTTGCTCTTAACAATAGCTAGCTATCCCTACTACAGTTTTCGGAATGAGCAGTTCACTCTACTTGTGTAACTATGTCTGCTGCTGCCAAGGCTCCTGTCACCTACCACAAGTTCTGAGCAATATCCTTTTATCCCTGATACAATTTTTAGAATGGGTGTTTCATACTACTTTGGCACCTATGCCTACTGCTCTAGTTACTTTTGCACTGCAAGACTTCTGCCACCCACTAGGCCAAGATTCTGCCTGAGTAAACTCTTAGTGCCCATGGCACCATTTGTGGAATGAGTGGCTTTTTCTACTTGTTCATTTATGCCTACTGCCCTAATTACTTTGCCACTTCATGGCTTCTGCTACCTGCCAGCCTCAAATTTGAGTAATTTGTTAGTATCTCAGTCAGATTTTTTGGAAGTGCCTTGCACCATATTTTATGTTTATACTGCTTCTGAACATATTCCTACTTCTGTTGTCTTAGCACACTAAATGTTCTGCTCTCCCAAACCCCACGGGGATGCATTTTTTTCCCAGAAAGGTTAAAATGTAAGGGGTTTTAGGGCTACTAGGAGGTGCTGATGTTTTTTCCTTAGCCTGTGTCTCAATTTTTTCATATTTTGGCCTCATAATCTTATTAGGCAGGAGCTTCCCAAACCATTCTGTTAATGTTACATCATTTGCTGTTTGGTAATATATTATTTTTGGAGCCTGGGTCAAAATTTCATTGACTTCAGTGGGATTTTCAGTTTGTAAACAAAATTTTCAGAAGTTAATTTATATCTAATTGCTGATACTGACCCCACTATGTGAAAATGGTTGGTGCAAAGTTGTAATACTCACTCAATATTTTGTCGCAGACCTAGAAAAATTATGAAAATAAGGTACTTTGGCTTTTCTTTGACTTTACCGATTGGCATAAATTTTCAGGTCAATATTGAAACCAGAGAAACAGCATAGCAACCATATCAACTATAACTTTCAGAAGAAAGTCAGTAATGGCAGTCCCTATTTCTTCCATGGCAGGCTTAATTTAAAATGCAACCCTCACCTGTAAGAATTGCTGTACTAAGTAATGTAAAAATGTCAGAAAAATAATTGGCTTATGGCATCCTTGACAACTTATGATTAGGTTTATTTGTTGATATATTGTTCCTCTTCAGAAATATAATATGCTTTATGTGGGACAGGTACACTTTAAAGAAGACTGTGTTTATACAGTATATAAATACTGAATCTGAGAATGTACTACCTATTGTAATCTTCTCAGTTGTATTTCCATGTGCCATAGCATTGTGTTTTGTCAGTACCTGCATGCTTCAGCTTTAAATATTTAGCTGAACTTGATCTTCTTTAATGTATCCACCAGGCCAGCACAGCTTATCGTCATTCATTCAGCAAACAATTGTTCCCTTAGGAGGATGAGATGCTGCCATCGTATCGGGCACATACACACACACATACCCTTACATGCACAAGTATACAGAAGTTTGACAGATTCATTTTGTCAAAGCTCCACATGAACATGAAGGCAGGCAATCAATCCAAGACCCATGCTACGTCTAAAATGACAGTGACTGTTATTCCTTCATCAACCAAAGTGACTTGGTGACCTTTTCAGTCTAGGCAGCTGCCATACATCCATATTCAATCATGGAGAAGACTGAGTCTCCTGGGCATATAGGAAAGGAAGGGTAACTTGTTTAAGAATACTTTGCACAGTTTATTTAAGGCAAATGATTGAACATTATGATATTGATTGAAGGGTTGTATATATTTTTGTGAATGTCTTTTCATCAATAAGTTCTAGAAAGCACGTATAATGCAGATGTTTACATGTGTAGCTTACCAGTAAAATTTTAACATGCATTAGGTCTTGTCGTAATTCTGAACTCCTATCATAAGACTTCTCATTCTAAAAATGCCGTATACAGTACATGGCTGTCGTGTTGACATTTTTTTTCTGTGTGCATAGTGACCCAGAGTAATCATGTCATGCAGACAGGGCCATCCAACGTTTCTCCAATTATCAGAGAAGAGTTTGAATAGATTGGGGCAACAGGGTCTTCTTGGTAGTGTTGAAGGACATTACAAGGTTTGTTACAAGTACAATAGTCCAAGTCAAATTATCCTGATATACATATTTGTTCTGGATCAGTTACTCATAACTTTATGCAAATAAGAAGGGAGAGGCTATATTGGACTTTAATGGTACCGTATATCAACTGATGCTAGACAGTCAGAAATAAAATATTTGAAAAAAAAAATATTACAAAAATACATATGATAGTTGACCTTTACAGATTAAAACCAATAGTGATAATCAGAACAGAACATTAAATTCTATAGTCGCACCACATTGTGACAACTGGAACATAAATACCATCTGTATGTTGGTTGCTCTACATGTTTCGCGGATTTACATTAGCCGTTTCTTCAGGAGCTTTATTACACAGTTAGATGGTGATTAAAAGATGATTATCACATAACTATGAAAACTAAAAGAATACATATTAATCACAAAATACAGTAAACAAACATAGATTCTTTATATATACATATACTAGCATGTTATGTAAATAAAGCGTCTGCTGTGAGTACCCCCCCCCCCCCCAAAGATCTTACCGAGAGGGTCAGGTTGCAAGGGCCCAGAAAATGATGACCCACCCCGGAGGGCACAAGAGCCAATTAAGAGGCACAGGATACAAAAGGTAATGATCTATTTAAGAAAAGGATTATAATAACTCTCTATATCTATATAAAGAATTTTCATCTCATACTCGCCACTCTGGATAGACTGTTTTCTGAGTATGCCTTATTATAATCATTTTCTTAAACAGATCATTACCTTTTGTATCCTGTGCCTCTTAACAGGCTCCTGTGCCCTCTGGGGTGGGTCATCCTTTTCTAGGCTCCTTGCAACCTGACGCTTTCGGTAAGACAGTTGATCTTTAGGGGGATACTCGCGGCAGATGCTTTATTTACATAACATGCTAGTATATGTATATATAAAGAATCTATGTTTGTTTACTGTATTTTGTGATTAATATGTTCATAGTTATGTGATAATCATCTTTTAATCACCATCTAACTGTATAATAAAGCTCCTGAAGAAGTGGCTAATGTAAATCCACGAAACATGTAGAGCAACCAACATACAGATGGTATCTATATTCCAATTGTCACAATGTGGTGCGATTATAGAATTTAATGTTCTGTTCTGATTATCACTATTGGTTTTAATCTGTAAAAGTCAACTGTCATATGTAGTTTTGTAATATTTTTTTTTCAAATAATTTACTTACAACTGTCTAGCATCAGTTGATAAAGGGTACTATTAACCACTTCAGCCGCAGAAGATTTGGCTGCTGAATGACCAGGCCATTTTTTGTTATTCGGCACTGCATCGTTTTAGAAAGAGATTTGGAATTTTTACAAAATTGGACTTTGTAGGCACATAGGTTTAATATAAAAATACAAAATGCCTGTGGGTAAGCCGGATACGTCGTTTCCATCCTGGAGATGACGTTCTTCCGGTTGGGACGCAGCTATATACAGCTGCTGCCGGCTCAGTCATTTAGGTCTGCTCGCTTTGTGGGGGGGGTTTTGCATGTTTACTACGGTCTCGCCAGCTGATAGCTGTTAATACAAGGTAAAACCAGATTTAATGTTGCAGATTACCATCTATCCCATTTCTGGCTACGTTGGTATTCGTCCTTTGTTCTACAGTATTACATTCTATCTTTATTACCTACTAGATAGCAACTACTCTGAGGTCTTCTCTAACTTCTGGATAGTGAGCCTCACTGGCCAATGCTGTAGCCTAAATTTTCACTGTCGATCGTGCTGGTAGACCACTTCCTGATTCAACCCCTATTGCTTGCTACCGATCATTACCATATTTTTCTATGTAGACTTCTCTGTACATTTTTGCCTTTTAATTAAGCACTCCCATAATAAATTTCAAAAACTTTTATTTACATATAGTTACTTTTCCATATCCATTAGACAAAGACTATATATTTTTTGCAAATGTGCAGAGGTTTACTACCACTGCTTGCATATTTACTTTTAGATCTGCACTAATAGCTTATCAGCAGGGATTACCTTCTTGAAGTATTTTATACTTTGCCTGCCTATTATATGATACAGACCTTTATATTATGTGAGTACTTATTATTATTTTCCATTTTTATTTTTCATATTTACTTTCCTTTTTATTTTATTTATATCTGCTGCTGTGTATTGCCGTGCCCCCCTTGATTGGTTTTTGCCTTTCTGGCCCCCGGTGGTCACAGATCAAGGTTCTTTTCTCCTCCAGATGGATACCACATTGTATAATCGTGTTTTTTCAATTCTATTTCTTTTTTTTTTAATGTTGAATGACATTATCTACGTCTATCTATCAGTATCTTTATTGTATGTTTTTTATGTATCTGTTAGATTCTTAGCTCCTGAAGAAGCGCTGCCAGGCGCGCAACATGTCGAGCGATTATCCAAGCGACCCTATTTGGACTCAACCACTCTACGCACTACACCTACCTTGATCAGTGCTACTGGTTATTTATTATAACTATTTTTTGCTTTTTCTACAACTATAACTGTAGCGATATTTGAGTCCCTAGGGTCAGACTATTTTATGTCATTGTCATGATGTGTTTTCTTTTTATGTGTTACACAATCTGTTTTTAACATTATTCGATTAAAATAAAAAAACTTTTGTATTTTTATATTAAACCTATGTGCCTACAAAGTCCAATTTTTGTAAAAATCTAAATCTCTTTCCAATACTATTGGGATTTTGGCACATTTTTACTGGTGTATTCACAGCATCATATACGGTAAACTCTCAATAACTGCGTCCTTTTAACTGGCAAGTGAGCGGTCGTGCGGCGCTGCACCGAAAAAAAAAAAAGACGTCCTTTTTTTTCCACAAATGAAGCTTTCTTTTGGTGGTATTTGATCACCTCTGCAGTTTTTATTTTTTGCGCTATAAGCTAAAAAAACCAGCAACAATTTTGAAACCACAAACACAATATTTTGTACTTTTTGCTATAATAAATATACCCATTTAAAAAAAAAAAAAAAGTAATTTTTTTCTCAGTTTAGGCCGATATGTATTCTACTAAATATTTTTGGTAATAAAAATCACAATAAGCATATATTGATTGGTTTACGCAAAAGTTATAGCGTCTACAAAATAGGGGATAGATTTGTAGCATTTTTATTATTATTATTTTTTTTTTTACTAGTAATGGCGGCGATCTGCAATTTTTATCAGCACTGCAACATTATGGTGGACACATTGGATGCTTCTGACACATTTTTGGCATTTATACAGCAATCAGTGCTATAAAAATGCACTGATTACTGTAAAAATGTCACTGGCAGGGAAGGGGTTAAACACTAGGGGGCGATCAAGGGGTTAACTGTGTTTCCTCTCTGTGTTTTAACTGAAGGGGGGATGGGACTGTCTAGGGGGGTGACAGATCACTGTTCATACTTTGTATTTCCGGTTCTCAAAGTGTCACGAGCGATCGCGGGAGCCCGGTGGTCATCGCGGCCGCAGGGCCCTTGGATCGGCACTAGGGGCGAGCAGCGGGCGCACGCGCGCCCCTAGTGGCCACAAGGTGAAGCGACGTTACATAACATTTCTCCCAGTAAAACTGCAGCAGCTGGTGGGCAAGTGGTTAAAGTCCAATATAGCCTCTCCCTTACTATTTGCATAATTTGTTGGGACGAAGGTACCATAAATAATTTCCTTATTGTCATGGCACTTTTCTATGCTCATAACTTTATTTGAAAGTTTGTAATGTACATATTACTAAATTAATAACTTCTCTCTCTCTCAAAAAAAAAACTTGATGCCTTTCTTCTCTGTTGCTCCTTACTTCTGGCTTTATGATTTCCAGTGTCATGCAGCCTCTTCCTGTCCTGCCCAGCTGTCATAAACACACCCCCTTGAACTTCTCAAGACCACAAAGGTGATGTCATGATACTGACACTATAAACAGTGGGCGTTACTATTTGTGGAGATTTGTTCTCTATAACTCACCCAGTAACACCCAATGCAAATGCCTGGCATTGGTCTTCAAGTAACATACCATGAATTCCTTTGCATAATGTTTTGTATGCTGCTACCCACCTCTCAAGCATCTCACAAAGACTTTGGGGATATGTAATGCCTGAGCAGCCTCACATATCACTGGTATAAAAATGAGCGCACATCCTTGGTCCCCATTCAAAGCCCAATCACATTAAAGCGCAGTTCCACCCATATAAAAGTCAGCAGCTACACAAATTGTAGCTGCTGACTTTTAATAAACAGACACTTACCTGTCCCATGCTCCAGCGATACGGCCGACCGAAGCCCCACTCCTCTCCCCCATCTCTCTGCGGCTCCAGCATTGAAAGTGTGGGTGCCCGGCTGTGGCTTCACAGCCAGGCGCGCAATGCACATTTGCGAGCCGCGCTGCGCTTTATGAATGGTCAGGCAATCTTCTGGGACCTGTGATGTGTCCCAGAAGATTGCAGAGAGGGGGGGGGGGTGAACTTCCTTCTGGTCCTGCGGCGCCAGGGGAGGAAGTGGGAGCTGGGTACCTGTGAAACTAGTTACCCCCCCAAAAAAAATTACAGCCAGGCGCGCAATGCACATTTGCGAGCCATGCTGCGCTTTATGAATGGCCAGGCAATCTTCTGGGACCTGTAACGTGTCCCAGAAGATTGCAGGGAGGGAGGGGGGAGAGGTGAACTTCCTTCTGGCCCTGCGGTGCCAGGGGAGGAAGTGGGAGCTGGGTACCTGTGAAACTAGTTACCCCCCAAAAAAATGACATGTCAAATGTGGCATGTCAGGGGGTCACGAGTACTTAAAGCGTAAGTTCTATTTTTGGGTGGAACTTCGCTTTAAGCATTCTAATGTGGCTGCAAAAGGCATGTGATCACAGCTCCTTCAGGTACTTAGAGGACACATAGAGGTTTATTTATTAAAATTAGAGATTGCAAAATCTGGTGCATGGTAGTCAATCAGCTTCTAACTTCAGCTTGTTCAATTAAAGGATAAGTTCACCTTTTCGGCAAAATTTCACTTTTCATAATAAATAGAAGCGTTTTATAATGCTATTTCTGGCCCAGCCACCTCAACGTGCTTTTCTCTCACTTACCTTATCCACAGGAGGTTTAAAATTTGTCCCATCAACATGGGGACAAGGTGCTTTGGGGTGGCCCCTGCCCCAAAGCACCCACCCCCCATGTTGAGGGCATGTGCCCTGGTATGGTTCAGGAGGGGGGCTCACTTGTCCCCCCCTTTCCTGACCTGCCGGTATGGATTTAGTTTTTTTGGTGTAGGGTTTACCCTCAAAATCCATACCAGACCATGGTCTTGGGGGGGACCTCACATCTTTTTTTTTTTTTTTTTAATGTTGACGTGGGGTTTTTCCGTAAGATCCATACCAGAATCAAAGGCCTGGTATGAATTTGGTGTGGACCCCACACCATTTTTTTAGGGGATTTTACATTGCTAACATTGCATACACATGATCTCAGAGCACAACTTGCATGCCACAAGTCGGATCAGTTAAGGTGATGATCTGACTTGGATGCAACTTCCATTCAAATCAGTGGGCTGAAATCACACCAAGTCAGACCAAAGTAGTGCAGGAACCTTTTTCAAAGTTGGACCGACACAAGTCAGACCAGTTAAAACGGCCTTCATTGGGAACCATTGATTTTGCCATTTCATGCGACTTGTGGTCTCGAAGTTGGAGCGCATGTCGGACCAGTGTGAACCAGCTCTTACCTGGAGTTAAATCAGTATTAAAACCAACAGCACACATTTATTATATTACAGCTAACCAATTCTTAGATGTGATGGCTTCATTGGTTTTCTTTTTTAGACGTTCTTTCTTCTATTTTCATCTGGTGATCTGGCCAGTAAGTCTGATGTTTTTTAAAATAACAAACCCTATACCAATTGTTTCATTTCACAGGAATAACAAACCATTTAACCTTGGCAGGGGTGCTTACAATGATCAGCTTTTAATTATTTATGTAAAACCTTTATCCTAAAAGGAAGAAACAACTGTTTGCTGTAACTGATTATAAAGTGTGAGCTTTAACGCCCCAACCCAAACTGACAATGCTGCTGTCTGCTGAGCCCCCTCTGCTCATTCATCCGGAATGAGGGCACTGGAAAGATCACCAGGTGAAAACAGAGGGAAAAAGCCGAAAAAGGAAAACAAATGCAGCCACCACATCTAATGATTGGTAAGCTGCAACATATTACATTTTTGGTTTTTGGTTTAATACCGCTTTAAATCGAAAATGAGGATCATACCATCACATTGATGGGAACCCTCAAATATGACCAAAATGTGATTAATACCTTACAGTTCAAAGTAAGTTACCACCCACTTAAACTACCCAATGAGGTGGAATAGGCTTGTATTTTACCCAATGATTTCCAGTTTCCAGGGGTGTCAGGCAGGTATGGCATATACAAAGTTACATGGGTTTAAGCGTAATGTGAATCAGTGCAACTATGTAAAAATATATAATATCTGGAATTCATCATTACTGCCAACTTGTGCTGAGTCAATAGCATTTTCAGAAGGAGAAGTCCGACTTAGAGTTCTCTATTTGTTTCTCATAACAGGTTTCCTTTGAAGACAGCCTGTTTTTGTCCATACAGCAGCAAAGAAAATTGTCAGTGCCGTGTAATACTATATAGATAAATCACTGCATTTCACACTAAATTAAGGTACTACTGAGCTGTTAATTGGGTTGTAGCTGCTACAGCTGCCAATGCATGAAAGGGTTATGCAGTAGTAACAGCAAGGCAGTTCTCAGACAGAGATAACTTCATATCATGGGGGAAATCTATCAAAGACTTTGTACCATCTGTATGAAGAGAAAAAACAACAGCTGGTGCAAGGAATAGCAAGATGTTGGACCTACGAATGACAAGATGGGAAATGACAAGAAACAGCTTTTTACCCTGCAAAGAGCAGAAGAAACCTACATCCAAAATTGCATGTTTGAAAACCTCCAGATGCCATCCTGTTCTCACATTTCCATACCTTTGTTCATGGCACATCTGAAGGCTTTTCTCTGTGCCATGAAAACTCAAAGAATATCTATCTTTACCCTGCCAAAGAGCTGCTAAATGAATTTTAATAACATGATTGCAAAGGAGGGGGAGAAAGAAAATAACTCTTTAAGACTAATGAGGGAATTGCCAGTTGCATTGTTTCACCTGTTTTTGTAAATGTATCGGAATGTTGCCGATTCAGCTGTTTCAAGTGTTACTAAACCCAGGACCCTGCATTCACTATATCTTGTCTCCCACAGTACACATAACATAGAAATGCAATTATTTTAGTAAATATAAACTGCTAAATACCTTTCCTCATCAGCAGTATATAGGAGTCTTGTCACTTATATCAGTGTTCGGCTGAGCACTGGTCAAAGCTTGTAGAGGAGTTTTCATTCTCCTTTGACTGTCCTATGAAGCTGCAGAACCCCTGACCCTCTGTCTGGACAGCTCTGATTGGCCCTGTGCTGATCGCATGCACCCTCCCAAGAAAAAAAAAAAAAAACTCTCTAGCAATACACACCAAACTGAGCATGTGCAGAGTGCCCCAAGGCTCTGTTCAATCAGGAGATTTCTTAGGGACTGTGGAAAAAGGGGAGGATCTGAGAAAGCAGGATCAAACAGTCATTTTACACAATATGGAGGATTAACCCCTTAGGTTCCACCTTGAGTATAACAAGAATGCTTTACTGCATATACAGACTGATTTTTCTGTTGTGGGTTTAGTAACACTTTAAGCTTATAGTATTATGACAGCATCCTTATACATGTCGGATTATTGTGTCACATTTAGTGCAAAACTTTTACATTTTGTTGCATTGAATGTGCCAAATGTAAAAGTGGAGCTAATTAAGATCAGCTCTCTTTTAGTGTAATGAAAGAAGAACTGGCTCAGACAGATTTAGCGAAAGTGTCTCTTGTGCATTCTAAAAGTGGTGTGGCATGAGCCAATCTCAAGTACAAGTTCTAGACAGGTATATGAATTTGGAGCATGCTGCATCACTTTTAGAATGCATGAGAGACTTTTGCAAAATCTGCCTGAGCCAGTCTTTATGAATTTCAGAGTGTGCACCATAAAGAATTGCAATGTTTTTTATTTTAGAACATTGGTGCACGGGTTGTTGTCAGAACCAAAAGTATTGCATATGCTTCTTATATTTGGCACCATACCTTAACAATAGAGATCAATGCCAGAAAAGTGGCGCAGCTTTAATGAATTCCCCCAAATTGTTTCACCCTTTTTCATCCCTTTTTGCACCTCATTGCTTCCATTTTTCTCCAGCCTTCTTGCAACAACTTCCGTCTACATGCATGCACTCCAGTGGGGGCTGTTCTCATTGCTCGGGGCAGGTTTTCTGATGACAGAAACATTGGAACAAGCCTGCACAATGAGCACTGGCATAGGCCCTGATAGTCGCCACCAGAAGAATGTGGCAAGGTGACAACACAGGAGAGCATTTGGGAGAAAGGCAAAAAGTGTTGTCACTCTATAAAAGGAAGAGCCTGAACAAAGAGTTTCAGAGCAGGATAAACAGGTATTTATTTGTTGGGAGCTGTAGATTGCCATTGACCAGGGTACAAGGAGTATAGGGGTAAGGGAGACCAGATGATGCGCAGGATATCACCATCAATTGCGTGTCCTTGGAAATCGACCAGCATGCTGACAATTTATCAAGAGAAACCAAAGTTCCTCAATTTGGATACAAGTAACAACATTCACACACCAATATCCATGCTGTCACCACTCACAGCTTACAGGTTTGCCTCTGACACCCACAATTAGTACACGCTGGCATTAACCACTTTCCATCCCAGCCATCATCAAATGACATCCACAGGAGGGATCTCCCATCCTGGGTGGGCGTCATATGATGTCCTCGGCTTCCCGGCCATCTAGGAGGTGTGCGCGCCGCATCACTCGGGAGCCGATGCGCGTGCACGGAGGCTGCTATATCCGCTGAGCACCCGCGATTGCCCAATAACAGAGCAGGACCGTGGATCTGGGTGTGTAAACACCCAGATCCACGTCCTGTCAGGTGAGAGGAGACTGATGATGTGTTCCCAGTACAGAGGAACACCGATCTGTCTCCTCCACTTGTGAGTTCTCTCCCTCTACAGTTAGAATCACTCCCTAGGTAACACATTTAACCCCTTGATCACCCCCTAGTGTTAACCCCTTCCCTGCCAGTGACATTTATTCAGTAATCAGTGCATTTTCATAGCACTGAACGCTGTATAAATGTGAATGGTCTCAAAACAGTGTCAAAAGTGTCCAATATGTCTGCCGCAATGTCACAGTCGTGATAAAAATAGCAGATCACCACCATTACTAGTAAAAAAAATAATAATAAAAATGCCATTCATCCATCCCCTATTTTGTAGACGCTATAAATTTTGCGCAAATCAATCAATATACGCTTATTGCGATTTTTTTTTACCAAAAATATGTAGAAGAATATATATCAGCCTAAACTGAGGAAAAAATTAGTTTAAAAAAAAAAAGGGGTTATTTATTATAGTAAAAAGTTAAAAATATTGTGTTTTTTTGAAACTTGTCACTTTTCTTTTGTTTATAGCGCAAGATATAAAAACCGCAGAGGTGATCAGATACCACCAAAAAAAAGCTCTATTTGTTGGGAAAAATTATAAAAATTTCATTTTGGGTACAGTGTTGCATGACCGCGCAATTGTCATTCAAATTGTAACAGCGCTGAAAACGGAAAATTGGCATGGGCAGGAAGGGGGGTGATAATGCCCTGTATGGAAGTGGTTAAGCAAGGAATACAACTTACAAAAAAAGTATCTCTCCTGCTCCTAGAGTTAAATAGAAAATGTGGATCATACCATAAAATAGATGGGACCCTTCCAATATGATTAATATTTGATTGTAGATCTCCATTTTAATACCTTACAGATCAAAGTAAGTTGCCACCCACTTAAATGATCCAATGAGATGGAATAGGCTAGCAATTGCATTGTACCTAATTAGAACAGGTGAAATGTGGATGAGCAGAATCTTCAAAAATGCACAACCTTGCTGGGTTATGAATAATGAATCTAAAAATGATAGTAATGGTCTCAGGTGTGATTCTGCTATGTGTAGAGATCAAACATGAATGATTTTTACTTACCAGAACCAGTACTACCAAAAAAAGACCCCAATATTAATAACACTCAACTATTTTAAAATAAAGCTGGCACTTACAGAATCTGACATTTTGTCTCTGCGCAACCAAGTTCTTGTATAAAGTTTTATAATTGTGCACTATAGGTGTTATGAGTTAATAAACCTTAGAAATTACGTTGTAGAAGAATCAAATCCATACATTAGTCCAAGAGATGAGAAACTTTACCTCTAGACTGCCCTAATTAAGATGCAGATGCACAGAATACGGTATCCAGGTAACAGACGGGGCATAAAAAGACCCCTTCTATGCAGGAACACAAATCCAACATTTGGCCTATCCTGGACACTGTATTGCTAAAATGTCATGTGTATTCCAGGTTTATTAAAATAAGTGAAAATATGATCCAGATGTACTATTTCTTGTCAGGATCATGACAGAGATTTAAATAAGATTGAAAAATGCTTTCAATGTGCAATAGTTAAATTACATTTTACAGATTTTATAAATTGTATTGGACTCACATCTGCTTTAAAGAAGAATGATTGATATACAGTCCAATACAATTTATAAAATCTGTAAAATGTAATTTAACTATTGCACACTGTATATATATATATATATATATATATATATATATATAAAAAATAATGTATATATATTTATTAATGTACATGTATTACTTTGTCCCATCTTCCTTCCTGTAATACTAGCCCCCTTGGAGCATAGTTGTCCAACATGAAAGGTAAAAAGGAGACTGATGCTTTAAAATTGTAACATTTACCGCTTGTCTCAAGGCATGCATGGGCAAGAGGAATTCAAAGGAAGATGAGAAGTCTCAGTCTCGCTTCCCTCTGCATCTTCTTGCTAGCTGCAGCTTTGGGCAGCCATGTGCTAAGAAAGGGGGGGGTGCCCTGCATTATCAACAATACCACAGTGCACAATCAACATCAACATGTGCTAATAAATAACTGCTTTATCTGTATTGCTCACAGACACCACTCAAACCTTTAGGCCGGGTTCACACCTATGCGAATTGGAGGCGGGTTTCTGCATCCAATTCGCATAGCAAGAGAATGTGACTGGCTCCCTATGGAGCCGGTTCACATATCTCCATTGTGGCTGCAGAGCGCACTGCACTGAAATGCTGTGCGTCTTTGGCTCAGTTTCAGGGCTGAATTCAGGCATAGATTAGACCCTGAAACGGGGAACAGGGACGCACATCACTCCTGTGCGATCCGCAGCCGGTTCCGGTGTGAACCGAGCCTTACCCTGTAACTACAGAAAATTCTAACAGGTGACATTTTTCTCTCTAGACACCCATACAAATCATTCCTATTACACCTTGTGTTAAAAACATACTCCAAAAGTTAAAACAATAGTATTAAAAGGTAGTGCCAATGGTATTAGCACACAATTTCTTTCAGCTTTAGGTAATAAAGTATGCTTGCGTTCTCATTTTGATTGCCATGGTGCAAAAAAGAATATATAGCTATTATTTCTGAAGCACTAGTATTTCTACAAATTATTCCAAACAGCTGCAAATATAGGACAAACTGAACTGAGGCTTTTTTCTATGAGTGATGAGGAACTTGCCATACTAATGTACTGTTATATCTTGTAGCTTGACCTTTTCACTGTGTTGTATCAGAAAATGGCTGTCAGGAAGGGCTGTCATACTTAAATGAAAATCAAAATCAAATCTTCGCATGAAAAAAAAAAAACTCTGAGATCTAAACAAGTAAATACGTTCATTTCTCAGTAAATCCAGTGTTACTGTGTCGCAAGAATTATGAGCATCCAAAGATATAACAACACTCCGCTAATGCATAATGGAAGACAATAAGGCTGACTTTCTAAAAGGTTAAGTGTTTAGCAGCTTTATTGAATCACAATTTGCTATGCCACAGGAAACAGATGCAAAGGTCTGGCCTCTGTCTTCTTAAAGGTTGCTAGTTTAAGTCATTAAATGATGTGTCATAACAACATTTTTTTAGCAAATAATGAGGTATATTTATGTCGGCTGGATGCGATGTTGTAGAAATGCTTCTTTACAATTTGGATCATTTCTGCAAAATAGAGTTTTGTTTGTCATAACAATACACAGGAATTTTTATAAGTCTGACCTTTACAACTTGCTTTTTTAGAACATTCCTGTGCTTTAAAGTTCTACGCAGCGATATCGCATAATACTTTTAATGATAACACTGACTTTTTTGAATAAATAGCTCATAATATTGGTGCGCTAAAGTCCTCATCCGCTGAGGCGTTTAATAGTCCAAAGTAAGGACTAGTTAAAATGTAGCTTAGTGATGTTCTCTGATTGGCCAATGATCCACACTCAATCGGGCGGCACAGTGGTGTAGTGGGTAGCACTCTCACCTAGCAGTGAAAGTGTCGCTGGTTTGAATCCCAACCACGACACTACCTGCCTGGAGTGTGCATGTTCTCCCTGTGCCTGCGTGGGTTTCCTCCGGGTACTCCGGTTTCCTCCCACACTCCAAAGACATGCTGGTAGGTTAATTGGCTTCAGTCTAAATTGGCCCTAGTATATGAATGTGAGTTAGGGACCTCAGATTGTAAGCTCCTTGAGGGTAGGGACCGATGTGAATGTACAATTTATATGTAAAGCTCTGTATAAATTGATAGCTCTATATAAGTACCTTAAATAATAATAATAATCTCTTGCTGACAGTGCAAAGCAGCAGCTAGAAAACTTAGCCTTAAAGCGGTGCTAAAGGCTGACGTTTTTTTACTTTCATGCATTCTATGCATGAAGGTAAAAAACGTTCTGTGTGCAGCGGCCTCCACCAGCCCCCCAATCCTTACCTGAGCTCTCTCCGATCCAGCCATGCTCATGATAGCCTCAGCTGCCCCAGGACTCTCCCTTCTCATTGGCAGAGACAGCAGTGGGAGCCCATTGGCTCCCACTACTGTCAATTACGGCTAGTGAGCGAGTGAGCCATAGACCATGCAGGCAATACCTTGTCATCATTGAGACACAATGTATAGGGATTGGGACAATTGTAGGCACCCACACTCACTCAGGCTGAACTTGATGGACTGGTGTCTTTATTGAACCTTACTAACTATGTAACTATGTAATGAGTAGAAAGCTGGGGGCTGGTCCTGTCTTATGGATGTATAGAGCAGCAGCTCAGGAGCAATCATGCAATGGTGACCCCAAGGCAAGTGGCTTTCTGTGGGAGCACTACTCAATGGGGAGGAGCCATGAGCCCCGGCAGGGGAACTGAAAAGAAGGGGATTGGAGCTTCTCTGTGCCAAACCACTGCACAAAGCAGGTAAGTCTAACATTTGTTATTAAAAAAAAAAAAAAATAAATAAAAAAAAACAACAAAGCTTTAATACTACTTTAAAGCCCAGCAACTGCACATTTTTATCCACGGCATCATGAGGTTGTGTGCTGAGAGCTCACAGAGTGCATGCTCCCAGCATATTAACTGGACTTTCCTTGACGGTCAAGGCTTCTAATAGGGGGCCAGCAGACAGGCTGCTGATCATATGACCGCTGTAAGAGCAAATCACAGCTATCATGTGATAGCGAAGCTGCATAGACAGCAGTGTGGGGGTATATACATTTCAAAAAAAATTATCCCTACTGTTGCGTTTACCCGACAGTATAGTCCATCAAACATGACCTATGAAATCGATTGGGGCTGCATCATTTATGATGCAGCAAACTTTTGGGGCTTAAAACAGGTTGTGAGGAGGTGCCAGAATGCCTCCTTACTGCCTGTCCACCATGGATTGCTTATTAGAGGGTCAACGCAAATGTAAACAAGCCCTTATGCCGCTTACACATGAACTGAATTTCCAACAGAAAGAGTCAGATGGGAGCTTTTCATCATATATTCCGACCGTGTGTATGCCCCATCAGACTATTTCTGTCAAAAATTCAGACGGACTTAGATAGAGAACATGTTCTATATTTTTCCGATGGAACATATTACTATCGGAAAGAATGCTCATCTGTATGCTGTTCAGACGCACCAAAAACGACGCATGCTCTGAAGCAAGTACGAGATGGAAGCTATTGGCTAGTTTATTCGGCAAAACCGGTCGTGTGTACAGGGCATTAGACAGTTGTCACTGGAGTAGTGTGATCACTGGAGAATGTCCTCTCTTTTTCTGTTCTGGTCAAAAATGTTAGATTTTCATCACTTTCTGCCTCATTGACAATGGTCACTAGGACAAATAAAGGGGGACAGCGGAATAAACCCGACAAGGGTTCTAATTCAAACACCTGGGGACATATTTATAAACCAATGAATGTGACATTCTCCAAAGAGTCACAGGTGAAATTCATCACTCTAATTTAAAACACATGCACCAGGAAGACTTACCTGCACTGATAGTTTTTTGAATTTCACATTCAATAATCTATAAATATGCAGAGTCTCCTTACCTGTGGTAGTTAATATGTGGTAGTTAATATGGGGGAAAGGGGAAGAGGAATATGGGACTTTAAATGAAGCCATGGCCTGGTAGGGCCATGTGCTTCCATCCCTATCAATAATGAGGAAAATTAGAGGGCATGAGGGTGGGACTTTACATGAAGCACGAAGCAGCAATTAAATACAGACCAAGCAGGCAATACCTTGTTATTAACGTTTGTATACATATACATTTTAGTGGATTCTAGTAAATTTTTGTGTAATACAGTTGATATTCATAGTATCATTATGTTTTACTATATGGGAACTACACCCCAACAGTTATGTATATCCATGTTTTGTATCAATAAATATCCTTTCTAGATGTCCACGTGTATTCAATTGCTGCTACATGCTTCATGTAAAGTCCCACCCTCATGCCCTCTAATTTCCCTCATTACCTGTGTTAGTGTTTGTTTGCTTAGCCATGGGTGTAATCTTTTGCTTTGCTTAGGCTACCAGAGCCTGGTAGGGCAAACACCCTTTTTGATCAACTGACAAATAAAGGTGTAGCACTACCCCGCAGGAGCCACTTGAATATATTTATTTGCACGGGTATCCTACTGATTAATCCACAGCCAGTCACAGGGTATTTTCCTCACACAGCCAGATGTACACACTCTTCTGCTTGTTGTCTCAAATAACCAGTCTAGGGGATGTGTTTTTTTTTGTTTTATTTGGAGAGCTTGGAGAGCTTGGATAGGAGAAAGGGATTTGTAGGATTCTCCAAATTAACTATTCACAAGCAAGGACAGCTTTCTCAGTAGAATTGTGTAGCAGACTGTCAATAGAGCTTTGTAGCAGACTGTACAGAATAAAGAAAATTCACTTTGTAGCAGAAGGAATTTAGTGGACCTTGCTTCTTCAAGACACTAGCCAGTACCCCCTTTTAGCTTACATCCAATATGCTAACTTCTAGCACCAAGAGGGGGATTTAGCAATACCAGTCTCTAGGATCCCTTAAGTGTGTCTGTACTCACAAGGCCCTGAGGACAGGTCAACTTCCTCCATGATACCAGACAGAATACATGGACATCCTCCCTCAGACAGTTTTTAGGAGAACCATGGGTTTCAGCTTCAAGGTTGTAGGCCAGTAATGGCGAACCTTGGCACCCTAGATGTTTTGGAACTACATTTCCCATGATGCTCAACTACACTTCAGAGTGTATGAGCATCATGGGAAATGTAGTTCCAAAACATCTGGGGTGCCAAGGTTCGCCATCACTGTTGTAGGCCCTCAAGTTGCCCACCTGAGGCTACATGGCAGCCTGTGCTGAGGGGGGCAGCAGGCCCCCTCTCCACCTGGACCTCTCTCTGTATAGGAAGACCTCAAGCCCATGTGCTCATCCAATATAAATGCTGACACCCAGCAATTGGGGGCAACTCCCCTTCTAAATGCCTAGGGCTGTATGGATATTCATGCTCTCATTTGCATGGTTTCCACAAACTGTCCAGCACATTCCAAAGCTATTAGATCAGTGTGAAACTTCAAGACAGCATGAGCAGCACCAGAGCACACTGAGCAGACCCTGCTAAACAATCACAGACTCTGTTAGGCAGACAGCACATAAATGTACCTACTGTCTCTCTGTTAGGCAGAGAAACCAACAACTATGACACACTCACTCTAGCACCTACCTAGGAGGGCACAACAAAGGTATCAAGGGATTTGCCACACCAGCACTTGTGCAGGGAGAACTAGGTAAAGGACCCAGGCAGTGCTAGTGTAATATCACCCATAAACACCCTGAAAAATTTAGAAAAAACACATGAAAAGCATATCAACAATGCATAAAAAATGAAATTTTCTACTATTACACTACTATTTTTTTACAGGCTCCTTTACATGCCTTAGATCAAATGTACTATAAAGCTCACTTGCCATCTAATGTGAACTCTTATTTTTTGCCAATGTGATGTGTACTTGGGGTTTAGTTAAATGTATGGCACATATAAAAAACAAGTTTATTACAAACTCCCCTTGCTTTAAAAGATATTTTTTTAAAGGTAATCTCACCAGTGAGAAAATAGTCCTTTTAGATATCTTTATGGGGTATTTTTCCTAATTATCACCTAATTAAAGGAGTCCTTCTACCACCAACAACCAAAAGCCGGGTACACACTAGAGTTTTTTTTTCGTGCAATCCAGCCGGTTGCATGAAAAAAACCTGATAGCTCCAGTCAGACCTGCTGTACTAACCATGCAAGGTTAGTTCAGCAATTTCCCTCCCTGACCTGTTATGTTCTGACAGGGGGACTTTTTTGGTTTTTTTAACCGGCCGTTGTCTCCTGACATTCGACCAGTGTGTATGGGGCTTAAGAGGGACCTTCTAACGCTTATCTTCTATGCACTGAATCACTTCAAAGACTACCAATATAAGAGTGTACTACACTGACCATCAGTGGCAGCCTGTCCGTAGAGGGCACACGGGCGCCCCCTCCCCTATCCGTGCAATCCATCTACATATCAGGGCACTAGACTATGGATTCCAATGCGGGGTGGGTGGTTTTTTTTTGAAGCACCTGATTAGAGCCAGAGGCTCTAATAGGCTTTAAAAAAGGGTGGGCTCGGGTGGGCACCCTGCTGTGTGATGATAGTGAATGAATTTTTGCTATTTTCGGACCACCCACGCGGAGTTCTGCCCCCTCACAAAAAAATTACAAAATTTATAAAAATTTCAAAATTACAAAATACTGTAGCTGCTGACTTTTACTATTACTATGACACTTACCTGTCCAGGGTTCCGGCAATGTCGGCACCCCATCCAATTTTTAAAGTCTCTCAGGTGCTGCAGCCGCCATTCATGGTAAGGGAAACAGGCAGTGAAGCCTTTCGGCTTCACAGCCAGCTCCCTACTGGATGCGCAAAGTGCACTGCTCTTTCTAACTGGCCCAGCGGCCGAGGAAAGAGAAGGAGGGCCGACCGTCCGAGGCATCCTGGGGCAGTCTTCTGGAAGTGGGAAAGGGTACCTGTCAAAAAGAGGTACCAGTTCCCCCCTCCCCCTTAACCCCCCTGGCGGTATTCCCGAGTCTGGCTCGGGTTGGATTTTTTATACCAAAAGCGGTATCCCCGAGCCAGACTCGGGCTTGCATCGCAGGATCCAGGAAGAGCATACTTACCTTGTCCCCTGGATCCTGCGATGTCTCCCCGCTGAGATCGGCGAGCCGCTGTGTCTCGCTCGATTCACAGTGCCGAGCTCCGTTCCCTGCGAGCGGTGCGACGCACGGGGACGGAGTTCGGCGGTAAATTCAAATAGTAAAACACACAGTATAGATACAGCATACTGTAATCTTACAGATTACAGTACTGTATCAAATAACTACACATCCCCTTTGTCCCTAGTGGTTTGCCCAGTGTCCTGCATGCAGTTTTATATATATAAAACTGTTCTTTCTGCCAGGAAACTGGAGATTGCCCATAGCAACCAAAACTGTCCCTTTACATCAAAAGTGGTTTTAGAGCAGCTAGAAAAAAGCGATAATAAATTAGAATCACTCGCAGAATTGAGCGATAGTGATTTGTGAGGAGATCCGTCATCAAACACTAAAAGTAACAAAAGCTAAAATTCTGCAACTGAGCAAATTTCAGTGTTTTTGATTTGATTACATTATTATATAATTTTTATTATTATTCTATTATTATTTGTTATAATTATTTATAGTTATTTATTATATTATAATTTTTTATTTCGTTTTTCAAACTTTATCATACCCGGGATGTCTACTAGACTCTTGTTTGGACAGATTTAAGTGAACTATTCCTAAGAATTACAGGCCTACAATATAAAACGCCAAATTTCTGTGCAAAATAATTGTACCGCTTTCAGCACCTAAAATCAGAAATAATCATACCGCCAGGGAGGTTAAAAGGTGCCAAATGTGGCACTGTAGAGGGTAGGGGAGGAGATAAGCGGAGGTTCCACTTTTGGGTGGAACTCTGCTTTAAGTACCCCAACTCTCCCTTTTCTTTTATTTATTCTTATATCTGAACTTCCTGTAATGTGCAATAAACTCCACATATTATACATTTTAAAATGTAAACAGGGGTTCCTGGGACCTAAAGTTATAACAACGGTTCCTCTATTTTAAAAGGGTTGAGAATAGCTACTCTACTCCAATTATACACCAAAATAAATGTGTTGAAAAAGGATATGTTTTAATGTGTTAATTTTTCTGGCTAAATCTAGTAACGATAAATTGTTTTTAGGGCTCTGTTATACTGGGGCTTTTCCTGAATCAGCTGCATTACAGTACAAGATTTACATAGTGTTATGGTTATCTTCTTTCCTGTTTGGAATACAACATGACTCCAGGCACGTGGCTTTTGTGTGTGTCTTCTTGATATCCACATAAACATAACTGAGAGTAAATTACATCTCTGACAAATCAGTTTGGTTTTTCTGATCTACGAACTCATGAATTGCGGTTGGGGAACAGAGATAATTCTACTCCTTGGTTATGTTTACTCCCTACAGGCAAAAAATAGTCAGTTACCATAGCATCCATATAACGTGAGTCTTCGCAGAAGCATTATTTTCTATGCATATAAATTAAATCTGTCTAAAGAATAAAGTACATTCCATTTGGGCTTAATCTGTCAGTCTGGGCAGGATTGGTAAATAGGAGCATCTAACGCCTGATGACTAAATTTGATTTAAGAATTTGCGTTTGTTTACATTTTGTAACGGGGCGTCTGGCATATATAGATCAGCCCACAGGCATTCACTCACATTTGAATTAAGTATGTCTTATTTTCATTTCCCACTGATAATATTAGACAGTAAAACAGAAACTCTCTTTAAAAATAGGCCACTCATGTAAAACTAAACAACATGGTATGACAGCATCCCTCATTTATATTCCACTGCATGCCTGCATAATGAAGAATCTAAAATGTAATACAAGACACTTACTTCACTTCGCACAAAGCGCATCAGCAGCATCAACACTGCTTGAAGAGGAAGTAAACCCTGATGGGTTTTACTTCCTCTTTTGTTCCCTGCAAAGCCTGCAAATTAAAAGCATAATGGGCTAGTATGCATCACATACTAGCCCATTATGTGACACTTACCTGCAAACGAATCCATCGCTGTCCCCTGTGCAGGCTGCGTCCATCTTCACCCCTCTTCCTTCCGGGGCTGCGGACTCCGGCTCTGTGACTGTCCGGAGCCGCATGACGTCACTCCCGCGCATGCGTGCTGGAGCCGTCAGTAACAACACACGCTGGGGGAAAAACCGGCTGTTTAATCTGATCCTCCCCTTCTTCCACCATCCCTAATCTATCTGCTAATAGAACAGAGCCACGGGGACCAGCTGCACATGCTCAGTTTGGTGTGTATTGCTAGAGAGTTTATTTTTCTGCACTGTCCAGACAGAGGGTCAGGGGTCCTGCAGCCTCATAGGACAATCAGGGGAGAATGAAAACTCCTCCTACAAGCTTTAACCAGACTGATAGAAATCACAAGACTGCTGATGAGAAAAGGTATTTAGCAGTTTATATTTACTAAAACTATTGCATTTCCACGTTCTGTGTACTGTGCAGGGTCCTGGGTTTAGTAACACTTTAAGCTAAAAAACATTTTTAATGATAGCTCCCTTGCTAAATACTTACCTGAGCCTCATCTTAATCCAGCGCTGTGCACTTCTGCAGAAGCTCTTCTTCCCTCCCCCACTCTCACAGGTTTGGTTGAGAGCAGTGGGAAACGTGGGCTCCTGTTGCTGTCAGTCAAAACCTGTGAGCAGGTGGGTGTGCCGAGCTGTGTGCCTGAATAGACACAAACAGCCTGGTTCGGGTTTAAGGACACAAGAGTGCCCCCATAGGAAGCAATTTCCTATGGTGGGGGGGAGGAGCCGTGAGCGCTGTTGGGGCACCTGAGAAGAGGAGGATCAGGGCTACTCTGTGCAAAACCATTTCACAGAGAAGGTAAGTATAACATGTTTATCATTTATATAGCTTTACAGTGACTTTAATGAGTGCTTGTTCCTTTAAATGCAATGCATATTGCAAAACATAAGCTTTTATCATTCATTTGTGTTGTTCTTGGCTTTGGCATGTTCATAGGGGGCATTATCCATTGCTCCATTGAAAAACTACACTCTACATCCTGAACATAGGGGGACAGAGTTGTTGCACTCAAAAGCAAAAATGGTTGTATTTTTACTTTTTTTTTTTTAAATAACACAAATATCCCAATCTCCTGCATTATTAGTGCATGTAATGTGCAGATGGGGCATTTTCACATGGCAGAGCATCTCAGCTTGTCAAATCAGCTGCACTGCATGCACTTGCTAAGGCCAGAGATTGAAATGTTTATAGTACTGCACAAATAATTTGTCCTGGCCATGCCCCCATCCCTGTTTATGTAGTAATAGACAAAGGATGCACAGGACAGACAGGCAGATGTAAATGTGAGTTCATGGCTGTAGACCAGGAACTGACTTTTGTACTATATTTTTTATACAAGTGTCTCTAACACAGCAGTTTGCTTCTCTCATGGCACTGTGTCTCTTGCATGTCAGTGGGTTTCTACCATCCATGGTATAATATCTCTCAGGTCTTTTTAACATTAAGCTGTTTTTTCCACATGGCAGCATAATTATCTAAAATAGCAATGAGCATCTATCATGTCAGTGTCTCCACAGAAAGACCCAATTTCTCACGGCAGCTGTGCCTCATGTAGCAGTGCCACCCGACATGGTAGCATAGCCAGTTTTTGTTTTGTGCAGCCTTTGCAATGACATGGAGTACCAGCAGGAGGGGAAGAAGGCTGACACAGACCACCACACAGGATTACCACTGATTAACTCCTTTATGTCTGCAGGCAATTACATTTTTCATTTCCACAGCACGTCTTGTAAATTTGTTATAAATTAGCCAATATGAAATAGAAAAACTTTGCATTCCCAAAAGAATTTATATGCAAGTATTAATTTTCTACTAACATTGCAATACAATGATTTTGCTGATAAAGCTTAACCACTTCCAGCCTGCTGCATGCCGATATACGTCCTAAGTTTGAAGAGGCATATCGTCGTTATGGCAGCAGCTAGCTCCTCTTCTTTGGCCGGCGGTCCAGTTTCTGATAATAGTGGTCTCTGCAGCGGATTTGCCCCAAGATCACTTTTATCGAGAGGGACCCCCCTCCCGCCATGCTCCGGTGCCCCTCCGCCGTGCTCTGGAGCCATCGGCTGCGGTGGAGGCGATCGGATGCTCTTCCTTGTTGAGTATGGAGACGAGTAAGGGGAATATGGCCCCACCCGTCTTCATACCATTGCACGTCACTTCCGCCCATAGTTCTTAAAGGGCCTTTTTTAAAAAAAAAAATTTAAATGACAACTTCCTAAATTTTTTTTTATTGCATTTTAGTGTAAATATGAGATCTGTGGTCTTTTTGACAAAGATCTCATTTTTAAGAGGTGCTGTCATGCTATTTTTCTATTACAAGGAATGTTTACATTCCTTGTAATAGGAATAAAAGTGACACATTTTTTTTGAAAGAACAGTGTATAAATGAAAAATAAAAGGTAAAATAATTAAGAAAAAAAAAATTTAAATGCGCCCCGTCCCGCCGAGCATACGTGAGTAGCGCCCGCATATGAAAACGGTGTTCAAACCACACATGCGAGGTATCACCGCGATCGGTAGAGCGAGAGCAATAAATCTCACCCTAGACCTCCTCTGTAACTCAAAACATGCAACCTGTAGAATTTTTTAAATGTTGCCTATGAAGATTTTTAAGGGTAAAAGTTTGTCACCATTCCACGAGCGGTCGCAATTTTGAAGCATGACATGTTGGATATCAATTTACTCAGTGTAACATTATCTTTCACAATATAAAAAAAAATGGCTAACTTTACTGTTGTTTTATTTTTTAATTCAAAAAAGTGTATTTTTTCCCCAAAAAAATGCGCTTGTAAGACCGCTGCGCAAATACAGTGTGACAGAAAGTATTGCAATGACCGCCATTTTATTCTCTAAGGTGTTAGGGAAAAATGTATAATGTTTGGGGGTTCTAAGTAATTTTCTAGCAAAAAAAAACAAACCTGTTTTTATCTTGTAAACAACAAATCTCAAAGAGACTCTGTCTTTAAGTGGTTAATAATGCAATTAACTAAACAAACTAGTTAAACTCTATTATTGTAAATACACTAAACACCTAAGCAACTGAAACGTGGAGTGTGATCACCATAACAGGTTATTATGGTGATAATGTGACTAAGAATAACTCAGGCTGGTGTCCAGTGCATGATGCTGGTGGAGCAGGGCTCAATCCTCCTGTATTGAATTGTATTGAATTTTTATTGTAACTGTACTGTCTGCCCTCATGTTGTAAAATCCTGCGCAAACTGTTGGAGCTATACAAATCCCGGATTATATTAATAATGATAATAATAATAAAAACAATCTGGTCCTGCAGGTCAAAGTATGTAGGACAGCATGTAGTCAAAGCTGTGGAAAAATGTGTTCATGTTTTGAAAAGTTTCAGAGAAATCTGTGATTGTCTTGACTAGGTAAATAAGTGTCTTCAAAATGCTGATTTTCCCATGTTATGTTATGCCTATGTGGGATCAAATATGGGTTTGGTATCTGTCTCTGTCTATTGACCTCTGAGAGAACTGTAGGATCTTGCTTAAAGGACAAGTCCACTATTTTTTTAACACCCACCCCAAGCTTTAAAAGATTTTGAGGTGTATATTAAATTCTAAAAAAATACTGTATGTTTAATAGCCAAGTCTGAAATATGTCAAATTTTCATAGATTAGTTGGTTTATCAGATCCCTTTCACACTGGAGTGTTTTGCAGGCGCTATAGCGTTAAAAATAGCGCATACAAACCGCCCCAAAACAGCTACTCCATTCACACTGGAGCGGTGCACTGGCAGGGCATCAGAAAAAGTCCTGCCAGCAGCTTCTTTGGATAGGTGAAGGAGCGGTGAACTCAATGCTCCTCCACCACTGCTCCCCATTGAAATCAATGGGGTAGCGCTGTGATACCGCAGGCAAAATGCAGCTCCGGCGGCGTTTTGAGGGCGGATTTAACCCCTTTTCGGCCGCTAGTGGGGGGTTAAAACCTTCCCACTAGTGGCCGAATAGCGCCGCTTTATTGCTGACGCCTGGGCGCCGGCAGTGTAAAAGGGGTCTTATTGTGGATGAAGGCATTCAGAAAAACTGTTTTTGATGAGCTGAACTTTGTCCTCATGGTAACCACTTTAGGACTGCCCCATAGCAGTTTTACTGCTACAGGGTGGCTCTCCCGTGCAGAATCACATGTAAATTATGTGATTCTGCACTTCAAGCTGCAGGGGGCACATGCACACTGCTAGCAGGCTGCTTCTGCTGTGATTATTCACAGCAGAAGCCAATCAGCAGGTTCCAGACAATGGATGTCCTCTGGCACCCACAGATCTTCGGTAATACACACAGAACTGAAATCTCCGACAGGGGGGGGGGAATGGATTTTGTGTTCCTGCAGGTAACAAATGCCATCTCTTTTCCTAGTAAAATCACCTAACACAGTACACTAAAGCACTGGCTATGCATACAGTTAACCCTTTAATCACCTTAGAAGTTTAACCCCTTCCCAGCCAGTGTCATTAGTACAGTGGCAGTGCATATTTTTAGCATTGATCACTGTATTAGTGTCACTGGTTCCCGCAAAGTGTCAAAAGTGTTAATTAGTGTCTGATTGTCCACCACAATATCACAGTCTTATAATGTAAGATGCTGATCGTCACCATTACTAGTATATAAAAAAAATGTAATAAATATTCTATAAATATATCCCATAGTTTGTAGACGCTATAATGTTCGCGTAAACCAATCAATATATGCTTATTATTATTATGATTTTCTGTTACGAAAACATGTAGCAGAATACATATACAAAAGGAATGCAGGATTCCTTGGTTCGGATGTGGCTTCTAACCAAAATTCACTCAGAATACATATTGGCCTAGGTTTATGAAGAATTTAGATTTTTTTACATTTTTTTATTGGATATGTTTTAGAGCACAAAGTGTTTTTTTTGTATATAGCGCAAAAAAATAAAGAATGCAGTGGTGAACAAATACCACCAAAAGAAAGCTCTATTTGTGGGGAAAAAAAATTCAATTTTATTTGGGTACAGTGTTGCATGACCGCGCAATAGTCAGTTAAAGTAACGCAATGCCATATCACAAAAAAATGGCCTGGTCATGAAGGGAAGTAAATCTTTCAGAGGTCAAGCGGTTAAATAAGCTTCTGAAATGGGCAGCCTTCCCTTACTTTCTTTTCTCTTCCAGCATCCTAGTGTAAAGGAAGTAATTCCCAAGAAAACAGCCTATGGTTAGCGGTCATAGCAGGGGGTGTTATTTACCAACCTACAGCTAGGTTGTTTTTATAGGAAGTCTCCTAAAAATACTGAAGACTGTTACTTTTAGGCTTCCTTCAGCCTAACATGGCTGATGATATGCAGCTCTGAGCTGCACAGAAATATACATACCTGTTAAATATCCAATAAATATGTTCTGAATGTTAGCAGTAGTTTCTGCATAAATGGCTCCTTTTACTCTCTCTCTCTACCCAAATTAACCCAATACTTTATTACCCAAATTACTTTTTTTTTAGTATACACAGCTGCACTGATTAACATTTAGTAATGTAAACCTACCTAAAGAATAAAAAGATTGTTATATGTGATACGAGCAAATACACTTTCCTTTGGAACACCATTTGAAGCTAAACGGATATGTGAATGTGATATGCTTGCCTGCTTCAGCTCAACATCCCAGAGATCATTTTTTGCATTTTGGCAGCTAAGGTTTTAAAACCTTTCATGTGCAGAAACAACCTGTTTAACAATTACGCTGAAGCAGACTTTATTAAACAGGTTTAATTACAGGGCAATTTAAAGAAATTCTTATTAATTCCTGACATTTATTTCAGCTTTGGAGCTAGATGGGTTTACAGTGCAGAGAGAAGCAAAACAGAGGATGTAATTACGGATGAAGCATTTTGCCAAACTTTGGAAACATTAAACAAGAAGCATTTGTCTTCTCTCAAGAGGAGAAGCATGTGATCTGCCGCAAGTGCCCATGGATGTAATATCTTGCCAGTTCATGATAGGCGCACCAATATTTGAAATTCCCAAAATACTAAGCTTATTGAAATTTAAGGGACCTTCCCATCATCTAGTGGGTCAGAAGACACCAAAATGGTGGGAACAGTTTGGGCAACTAACAAATCAAGTAACAACGCTATGAAAAGAATGAAAGGAAAGATGAAGAGGTTTCTAGGAACCCCCTCTCCTCAAGGGATTACGACAGGAGGCAGTTTCAAGGCTCACAGGGGTCTTGTTTAGGTTTAGTGACCTGAGGTGAGGTCACATGACCTATAGGGGTTAGGCCATGTGAGTCTTGCCATGGTTTGTACAGGCAGGAAGAAACCTGGGCTGGGATTGGCTGATTTGAGGTAAGGTCACATGGCAGACTAGGGTTAGGCCATGGGAATCTTACCTCAGAATGTTCCAGAAACCCCTGAGCCTGCCTATAAAAAGGGGGTTCTGTGAAGGGGAGCTCATTCGCTTCAGAAGGCATAGCCATGGGGCTCAAAAAAAAAAAAAAAAAAAAAAAAATATATATATATATATATATATATATATATATATATATATATATATATATATATATAGTCGTGGCCGATATTGTGTGGTGGTGTCACCTTGAAGTCAAGGGGGACAGTGTGGATATTTTAAAAGTGGACTCGAGTTTGAATGACTGGGTCTGGAAAGTGTTTAAGTGAAGTGAGTTATTTGAGAAGTTAAGAGTTGTAATTATTTATGTTACAGCTTGAGCCGTAGTGGCTAAGCTGTTTTAGAGTGTTTAAATTCTTGCAACGTTATTATTTATTCAAAATATATTATCTTTTAAACCAACAATAAATGGCCGTGGCCAGCTATTATTCAAACTCTGTGTCTGGTGTATTCTTTTTTGGTAAGCTGCCTTCCTGTCTGTTGTCCCCTGTCAGGACACATTACAGAACCAATCAATACTTCTGCTAGCTAAACCTAACATACTGTATGTATCATGTATATTAAAGCTAGATGTTTTACAATCACTGGTACAATAAAAAATTGGATTTAAAAAAAGAAATACACATAGAACAAACACTGCTAAAAAAGGCAGGTAAGCATAAAGGGTCCACAGAAAGTGGTGCACACATGGAGGTAAGTGCAGTGGGGACGAGCATATAGGGTGTTAGCTCACTTTTCATTTTTTCTAAAAAAAATGAACTTTAATTTATTTTAGACCCAGTATTTAATACTGAGAATGCAAATCTTAAAGATCAGCTCCACTGCTTTTTATTTTTGCATTTTGGCGGGAGACTGAATTACATACTGGCTTCTTACATCTCTGGTGGTAAAATACACAATATGACAACTTTTTGTCACTTATAGTAGTTAGTATGAAGGCAGAAGGTTTCCTATCTTAATGCATTCTATGCATTAAGATAAAAAGCCTTCTGTGTGCATCCCCCTCCACCTAATACTTACCCCATCTCTATCCAACGATGTCCACGAAAGTTGGTTCCAGCTGCTGTCAATCAAAGTCAGTTGGCCATTGAGGAGAGATAGGGGGTGGGGCCACACTGTGATGCCCCATACACACGGTCGGATTTTCCAATGGAAAATGTCTGATCGGAGCGTGTTGTCAGAAATTCCGACCGTGTGTGGGCTCCATCGGACATTTTCCATCGGATTTTCCGACACACAAAGTTGGAGAGCAGGAGATAAAATTTTCCGACAACAAAATCCGTTGTCGGAAATTCCGATCGTGTGTACACAAATCCGACGGACAAAGTGCCACGCATGCTCAGAATAAATAAAGAGATGAAAGCTATTGGCCACTGCCCCGTTTATAGTCCCGACGTACATGTTTTATGTCACCGCGTTTAGAACGATCGGATTTTCCGACAACTTTGTGGGACCGTGTGTAGACAAAACAAGTTTGAGCCAACATCCGTCGGAAAAAATCCTAGGATTTTGTTGTCGGAATGTCCGAACAAAGTCCGACCATGTGTACGGGGCATAACTCCGTGTCTGAATGAATACATGGTGCTGCAGCTCGGCTCGAGTGCAAGTGCAAGCTGCTTACTGTGGGGATACTCAACAGGAGGGAGGGCCAGGAGAGCTGAAAGGGGACCCGAGAAGAGGAGGATCTGGGCTGCTCTGTGCAAAATCACTGCATAGAGCAGGGAAGTATAACATGGTTATTATTTTTATAGAAAAAAAAACAAGACTTTACAATCACTTTAAGACACATGGGAATCAAATGTGCTGGGGTTAATAAACAACATGGTGCCATCCCTGAAATAAAAGCAGTAAATAAACTGAAAATAATATATATATATATATATATATATATATATATATTATTTTCATTTTTTTCTGTATGTTTTCATAAGATGATACCTACAGTATATCTACAATGCAGTGCATATTAAATAGAAGTGACTGTTGTGAAACACATTGAATTTCTCACTGCATATACGAAATCACTGCATATGTCTCAGGTGTAACCCTTTATGGCCATTTTTATGTGTATATGCTATATCATGATTTTAATGTTTATTAAGAATAACATTGTCTTTTAACCACTTCAATACAGGGCACTTTCCCCCCTTCCTGCCCAGGGCAATTTTCAGCTTTCAGCGCTGTCACACTTTGAATGACAGTTGTGCGGTCGGACAACACTGTACCCAAACTACATTTTTATAATTTTCTCACTGCATATAGAGATTTCTTTTGGTGGTATTTGATCACAACTGGCTTTTTTATTTTTTGCTAAACAAACTAAAAAAGATCGAAAAAAAAAAAAAAAAGTTTTTCTTTAGTTTCTGTTATAAAATTTTGTTTTCTCCTTCGTTTAACGGACACTGATGAGGCTACACTAATGGGCACTGATGAGGCGGCACTGATGAAGTGGCACTGATAAGGCGGCATTGATGGGCACTGACAGGCGGCACTGACGGGCACTGATAGGTAGCACTGATGGGCACTGATAGGTGGCACTTATGGGCACTAATAGGTGGCACTGATAGGCGGCACTGATGGACACTGATGGGCACTGATAGGTGGCACCGATGAACACTGATAGGTGGTAGGGTTGGGCGAATGGTTTGGCCAAACTTTCGCTGCTCGAACGTTTGGTGAACAGCCCAACAAACGGGTCATTCGACTGTTTGTTCGGCCCCCTGAACCGACCACAATGCATTGTGGCGCTGAACAGTGCATTGCAAGCCCTGATTGGCTGAAGCAATGAAAGCTTCAGCCAATCAGGGCACAGAGCATGAGTCATGATTGGACACTGTGATCATGACTTTATCCATGCATGGCTCATTCCCACCCCACAGTATAAAAATATTCTTTCAATGGCAGCCATTTTCAGTGTGATTTCGGCGTGGAGAGAGATAGAACAGGGCTTTGTTCAGTGCTATTAGTTAGTTAGTGTGCTATACTGTGCTATTTTGCTTCAGTTGTCAGTGTAGAATATTAGTTTAGTGTCAGTCTATGGATAGTGTGAGAGTAGTGAGGAGGACCATCATTCAGCTTTGTATAGTGTGCAGCTAGAGTAGGAACAGCTCAGATAGTTTCACTAGTGTAGTGAGACCGTGTCATTCATACATACATTAGTGTAGAGTAGGGACAGATGAGATAGTTTCAGTGTAATGTAGTGAGACCGTGTCTGTAATCTTTACATTAGTGTATAGCTAGAGTAGGGACAGTTCAGATAGTGTCAGTGTAGTGACGGTTGAACACTGTCTATTTGATTGCGTTACTGCCAGTTTAACGCCATTTACTTCTGTGTGCATTACTGCCAGTTTAACGCCATATAGTTTTGTGTGCGTTACTGCCAGTTTAACGCCATATAGTTCTGTGTGCGTTACTGCCAGTTTAACGCCATTTACTTCTGTGTGCGTTAGTGCCAGTTTAACGTCATATTGTTTTGTGTGCGTTAAGCGACACCCCCTCTCTCCCAATAATGTCTGGGAGGACAACAAGGAGAGGCAGACGTTCCCTTGGCACTGTAAGGGGGCAGCAACAAATGTGTCCATAGGCAAAGGTGGATGTGGTAGTCAGTCCTCAGGCAGGGCATCATTTCCTCTGTTTAGTGAGTTTGACCATGCTATCCAGCCACAGCATGCAGAGGAGGTGGTGGACTGGCTTACTAAACCTTCCTCATCCTCCTCACAGCAAGGCCAATTCTTTCTTTCATCAAGATTACTTTGATAGGTTTACGGCGGGAAGGCGCCACCGACACCCAAAGACCAATTTTTACGCACCCGTCACTTCTATACAAAGTCAAAGTGACACCAGAATGTATCCAAAAAATCTCTAATCTTGTTCCCAGTGCACTACATTGTGGCCTCATCATATACACTGGATCCCCAGCTGTTGCTGAGCAAAATAAAGGCAGCTTGCAGGGAAAATGTAATTTTTTTTGGCTTTATAAATGCAATTATTGCTGCAGCAGATTCTAGACATGGTACAGATCTGCCACTTTACAGGTAGACTAAGGGGACCCCCCAGGCACTATATTGGAAGGAATTTTTCATTTTTAGGCTTTCACTTTAAAATTAAAAAAATCACTGCTCATTTAAACATTATGTTTTTCACAAACACAATGCCTCTCAGGGACACAGTGCTCTAAAGCATTATTTTGCATAATAGATCAGTTTATAAAGCCTAACTAAACCAGGCCTAGACTGGCAATATATA
Source organism: Lithobates clamitans (assembly GCA_037952925.1). Taxonomy (NCBI): domain Eukaryota; kingdom Metazoa; phylum Chordata; class Amphibia; order Anura; family Ranidae; genus Lithobates; species Lithobates clamitans. The sequence continues at coordinate 4,741,935 of JBBGZY010000279.1, read as the reverse complement.
ACATAGTGGTCCTATCAGGAAAGAAGAAATATGCTCAGGCACATAGAGTAGTTATGTGCAAACAGAGAATTTCTGTTAACCAAATCCACAGATGGAGAAAACCTATTAGCCAAACCCATGGCCAGAGAATCCTGTTAGCCTGACCCCTACGCATGCGAATGCACACGTGTGCGCGCTCACCACTAAGTGGCGCCAAGTGGACTATATAAACACCTCTGCTGCATTAGGACTTTAGTATAAAAGTCCAAATGCAGCGCTAAAATGAAATAAATGTCCAAATAATGATAATAGTCCATAGAACTCAATCAGCAGAGTGAAGAGATTTTGACGTCCACAGATTGGGCGTGGTCTCTGTCAGCGAGCCGGCTAGCTGTGGGCGGGGCGGAGGGTGAGAGCGGATCCAAGATGGCGGCGGTGTGGAGGCTCCTGGAGCTTACGCTCGTTTTATCAGTCTGCCTTACTCCTGCCCTGAGTGTTGATAGGAGCAACTTCAAGACATGTGAACAGAGCTCATTTTGCAGACGTCAGCGCAAGCTTGAGACAGGATCCTCTCAGTATCGGGCTTTGCTTGGAAGTGCAAAACTGACTGCTGACAAGCTTGAGATTCAGCTCATCAATGACAAGACCAAGGTCTCTCTTCTGTTGGAAGTCTTTGGATTACACGGAAATATGACACGCATTAAGATTAATGAGCTTAAGCCTCTAAAACCGAGATATGAGGTTCCTGATGTGTTGGTTGGGACACCCACCCCCGAGAACCTACAGGTGACTGGGCAAGATGACAACACTCTAGAGTTGTCCTTGGGAGGTGGAGTTAACAAGCTCCTGGTGACAGGATCACCTTTTCGTCTGGATATCCTCTCAGGCCAAGACTTAGTACTGAGTGTAAATTCTCGAGGACTTCTTTATTTTGAACACCTACGAGCAAGAAAAGACACTCTCTCGGCCAAAGTTAGTAGCGCTGTCGGTAACGTGTGGCATAAGGTGAAGAATCTTTTCTCTAGTGACTCAGAAAAGACTGATGCTGCCTCAGAAAGTGATAGCGAAATTCCTGGAGAGGAGGAAGTTGTGAAAGAGGAAGAAAACAAGAAGGAAGAAGAAGAAGATGAACCTGGAATGTGGGAAGAAACATTTAAAACTCACACAGACAGCAAGCCTAATGCAGCAGCCGGCGAGGGGGAGAAAGCGGATTTCAGCTGCTGGAGGGAGAGAGAGACTGCAATTGTTCTGCTATCCCGCCGCACAGAGTTCCTAAAAAAGGCCTGGTGGTACCTCCTATCAGTGATTATGGTTATAGTAATTGAATTTGTTTGAAGGCTGTGTCCCGCATAGGCTTTGTTTCAGAAATTGTACTAAATGAAGGCTATTTGCTTCTGTATACAGATGCTGATGACTTTAAAAGTAACTCTATGGAAGCAAAGAAAACTGAAATAAGCATATGCTGTAAAGAAAGCTAAATACTTAGCGGTAGCCTGTGTGAAAATAAATAAAAAAACAGGATGTAGTGCCCAGTGGGAGGAATAATGCTGCACAGCAGGGAAGTGTTTGCCGTGTGTGCTCGAGTGTGGGTCGTTCCGAGTGTGGGTCGAGGCCCTAGTTTGCCACGGAAGGAATGGGAGGGGCTTGTTGGCCCGGGTGTGGGACGGGGGTGGGAGGTGCGCGGCTGCTGTGGGTGGAGGGGATGGTCGGCGGTGCCCATTTGCAGCATCACTGTGCCCATTTGCGTGCCTCGCTGTGCCCATTTGCAGCCGTGGGTCCCCTGGGCTTCGGGCTCGGTGGTTGGGGGTTCCTGGATGCCCCCTGGCTGCGGCCAGGGTTTGGGGTCTCTGGACCCAAGGGGTCCCGGGGTGGCGTGGCTGCGGATGGACACGGTTGGCCGGGTTTGGGGCCCCGTGTCTCGGGGCCGCTTGGTGCTGGGAGTCCCGGGTTTGGTGTGCGGGCCCAGTGGAGCTGGCACCGTGAAGTTTCCGGGGCTGGGGTTTCTGGCGCCGGGTGGCCGCGGGATGCGGGGCCCCAGGGATCGGTTCAGAGGGTGTCAAGCACTTTTCTGCAGCGGAGAGTGACGTTTTCTGGGCCGGTTTTGGGGCCCCGTGTCTCGGGGCCGCTTGGTGCTGGGAACCCAGGCTTTGGATGTGTTGTGGTGTCGGTTCCACTGGGTTTGCGCGCCGGGTTTGGGGTTCGTGGCGCCGGGTGGCTCTGGGATGCGGGGCCCCGGGGTCGGTTCGGAGGGTGTCGGGCACTTTTCTGCAGCGGAGAGTGACGTTTTCCGGGCCGATTTTGGGGCCCCGTGTCTCGGGGCCGCTTGGTGTCGGGAGCTTCGGCTTTGGATGTGTTGTGGTGCTGGGTCCGCTGGGTTTGCATACCCACCGGGTGGCCCTGGGATGCGGGGCCCCAGGGTCGGTTCGGAGGGTGAGATTTTTTGCTGCGGAGGTGTGTTTGGCTCGAGTGTGGGTCGAGGGGGGCACTTTCGGCACAGGGAGGTGTGCTGGGGAATTCGACTTGTACTCGGGTGTATACGGTATTTGACACCCCTGTAATCGTGTAAAGAGTTCAGAAGCACTGTGCGTGACTTACCAGAATGATCAAAATGCTGTTGCTTTTAATAGTCCAGTCCCTTTTAAAAAAAAAAAAAAAAAAAAAAAAAAAAAAAAGAACTCAATCAGCAATAAAAGATGATGTGAAACCTCCACCAAGCTTCAGTGTGTAAAAGGAAAGCACACCACACCCACGTGCTATCAGTCTGCTTACCAGAAAGATATAAAAAATAGGCGATGTACTCATATATTGCAGAGGGTCAGCAGCAAATCCAAATGGCACACTCCATCATGGGCAGGCACAGCATGGAAACAATCAGGTCACCACATATCAGAAAGCTCAGGACTCGTATTAACGATGGACAGGTTGGTGCAGTCATCAGCAGGAACAAACCAGCAAACAGAAAGCAACAAATAGTGAAGCCCGTAAGGTAAAACAGTAGTAGTTTATTGTAGTCTACTTACAGGTATGAAGTAAAAATCATCACAGAAAACAGGAACAATCCGCGGTTCTCAGCGTACTTGCATTGACCAGCCTGACATGTTTCATCCTATGTGGATATCATCAGAGGCGTGGCCAATGATGCAAGCACGCTCAAATATATAGTGCACTTCTTAAGTCATGCTGACCCCTGATAGGACAGCATGACACATACAACAGCTGTTTTTAATAGCACATTCCGGCAGCACCTGCGCACTACGGCTGTGCTGTCTTTAAACTAGGAAGTGCCAGGACAGTCACGATCGGCAGCACCTGCGCACTACGGCCGTGCTGTCTTTAAACTAGGAAGTGCCAGGACAGTCACGATCGGCTGCACATGCGCAGTACGGCCGTGCGTTCCAGCGTGGCAGGAAAACAAAACCAGCCAGCCGCACATGCGCAGTACGGCCGCGTGTCCCAGCGCAACAGGAAGACAAAACCAGCCAGCACATCCATTCATTATAAAGGATGGGAAGACCTGATTAATGCCGTCCTTGCTGGTTGGTATGAACGACTCGACCGCGCATGCGCGGTACGATCTTACTAACCAGGACTTATTTCATGCATGGAACAATAGAACCAGGGGGAAAAAAAAAAAAAAAAAGGAAGGGGAAGGAGAAAATAAAACATGAACCATATATGTGAAATTAAGCTGTGCAAGGCAAAAAACAACAGCCTAAACCAGCCCAAATGTGTTCTCCCCATGATGGGCGGAACAAAGTCACCGCCAGCCAAAAGGGGAAAAGCTATGTAGGGAAAAGGAGAATAGTTATGTAGCTGCTGATGTGTTACACGTATGTGCTTTGATAGCTATTTCCGGTTCGGGTGTCACTCACCTTCCGGATGCTGTTACGGCACATGTGCAGTCCCTTATTGTTTTTTCCCCTTTTGGCTGGCGGTGACTTTGTTCCGCCCATCATGGGGAGAACACATTTGGGCTGGTTTAGGCTGTTGTTTTTTGCCTTGCACAGCTTAATTTCACATATATGGTTCATGTTTTATTTTCTCCTTCCCCTTCCTTTTTTTTTTCCCCCTGGTTCTATTGTTCCATGCATGAAATAACTCCTGGTTAGTAAGATCGTACCGCGCATGCGCGGTCGAGTCGTTCATACCAACCAGCAAGGACGGCATTAATCAGGTCTTCCCATCCTTTATAATGAATGGATGTGCTGGCTGGTTTTGTCTTCCTGTTGCGCTGGGACACGCGGCCGTACTGCGCATGTGCGGCTGGCTGGTTTTGTTTTCCTGCCACGCTGGAACGCACGGCCGTACTGCGCATGTGCAGCCGATCGTGACTGTCCTGGCACTTCCTAGTTTAAAGACAGCACGGCCGTAGTGCGCAGGTGCTGCCGATCGTGACTGTCCTGGCACTTCCTAGTTTAAAGACAGCACAGCCGTAGTGCGCAGGTGCTGCCGGAATGTGCTATTAAAAACAGCTGTTGTATGTGTCATGCTGTCCTATCAGGGGTCAGCATGACTTAAGAAGTGCACTATATATTTGAGCGTGCTTGCATCATTGGCCACGCCTCTGATGATATCCACATAGGATGAAACATGTCAGGCTGGTCAATGCAAGTACGCTGAGAACCGCGGATTGTTCCTGTTTTCTGTGATGATTTTTACTTCATACCTGTAAGTAGACTACAATAAACTACTACTGTTTTACCTTACGGGCTTCACTATTTGTTGCTTTCTGTTTGCTGGTTTGTTCCTGCTGATGACTGCACCAACCTGTCCATCGTTAATACGAGTCCTGAGCTTTCTGATATGTGGTGACCTGATTGTTTCCATGCTGTGCCTGCCCATGATGGAGTGTGCCATTTGGATTTGCTGCTGACCCTCTGCAATATATGAGTACATCGCCTATTTTTTTATATCTTTCTGGTAAGCAGACTGATAGCACGTGGGTGTGGTGTGCTTTCCTTTTACACACTGAAGCTTGGTGGAGGTTTCACATCATCTTTTATTGCTGATTGAGTTCTATGGACTATTATCATTATTTGGACATTTATTTCATTTTAGCGCTGCATTTGGACTTTTATACTTATGTTTGATGCAATCTACAAACTATGCTAGCTGCTTTTTGTGTTCTTTTCAGTTAGCGCAGATATTTACTTGTTTTTTCACTGTGCATTAGGACTTTGCCTTATGGTCTACAGCATTCTGCTCCCTATTTCCTGTGTTTGTCCTGTTGCCATTCTGATCCATCTGACCATGCTTGTACTCTACCTGAAATGACCCCTGGCGGCTTGCTCTTCTGTCTCTGCTTGGTCCCTCTGTCTGTTTGCCGTTGCCAACTCCAGCCTGAAATGCTCTGTTCCTGAAGTGCCTGCTAGTGAACAACCTGGCTTGCCTGACCTTGCTCTGTGCCAAGTACCTGCTGTCTGCTACCTGCTAGCCTGCCAAGTACCTGCTTTCTGCTACCTGTCAGCCTGCCAAGTACCTGCTGTCTGCTACCTGCCAGCCTGCCAGCCTGCCAAGTACCTGCTGCCTGTGACCTGCCAGCCTGCTAAGCATCTCCTGCGTGTGCCAGCCTGCCAAGCACTTGTTGCTTGTGACCTGCCAGCCTGTCAAGTACCTGCTGTCTGACACCTGCCATCCTGCAAAATATCTGCTGCCCTGCATCACAATCCATCCTGCATCCAAGTACGCACAGACCTCTCATCTGCAACCTTCACCATCTGAATTTCCAGGCACTCGTGCCACTCCAGGCTTCGGTGCCTCCTATTTACATTATATTTTTTAATTTATACATGTCCCCCAGGGCAGGACCCGGACCCCTATAACCATTGTATGCCCAATTACTTGTATATAAGCCTTTAAAATGAGCACTTTTGATTTTTGACAATCAGGTCCTATTGACTTTAATGGGGTTATTCGGGTCCAAACTTTTGCGGTGTTCGAATGTTCTGGTGCAAACAGAACAGGGGTCCGTTCAGCCTATCCCTAATAGGCGGCACTGATGGGCACTAATAGATGGCAATGATAGGCAGCACTGATGAGGAGGTACTGACATGCATTACTGATGGGCATCTGTAAAGGGCACTGACAGGCATTACTGATGGGCACTGATTGGCACTTTGATGGGCACGGATTTGCACTTTGATGGGCACGGATTTGCACTTTGATGGGCACTGATTGGCGATTTGGGTGGGCACTGACTGTTAGCTGATGGGCAATGATTGGCATTGTGGTGGGCACCTCTGATGGGGGCTGCGCTGATAATCAATGTGCTGATTATCAGTGCACACCCCCACTCTGACAGGAGAGCCGCCGATCGGCTCTACCTGTCAGCGCGAACCGAGGAAAGCCGATTACTGGCACTTCCTGGTTCACTCTGTAATCACTGTGATTGGTCACAGCTGATCACATGGTAAAGAGCCTCCATCAGAGGCTCTTTACCATGATCAGAGATGTGGTGTATCACAGTGACACACCACACCACCGAGCGCCACGCTGCGCACCCCGCGGGTGCACAATCGTGGCTTATCTTGCTGGATGTCATATGACGCCCAGTCAGGAAAACTGAACCACTTCCCAGACGCCATTTTGCTATAGGCTGGGTGGGAAGTGGTTAAATGACTATTGTCATCAATTTGGTCTAATAATGTGCAGTTTAAATCCCATACTACATTTCTCATATCATCATGAAGGTCTTTTATTTTACTCACTTATGACACTGTTGTAAAGTTGTGGGTGGGGTAAGGTCACAAAGATCTAAATGAAAAATAATACCAGAGTTTAAAGGGTTTATAGGAAGCCAATGTATGTGCCTCCCTAATGGATGCTTATCCTATGGCCCTCCAGCTGTTGCAGAACTACAATTCCCATCATACTTCTGCTTTTGGGAGTCATGCTTGTAACTGTCAGTCTTGCAATGCCTCATGGGACTTGTAGTTCTGCAACACAAGGATGACCACAGGTTGAGCAACCATGGCCTGCATGGAATTTAAATACCATCTTTTAGTAAACTTAACATTTTCAGGCATACCTCTTCTCTTGCAAGAATTTTTAAATGTATTTTAAATGCTGAACTGTGACACTGGAAACTAACCAATCTGTTTTGAGTGAGCTTATCCCTTAAAGCGGAGTTCCACCCACATTTTTCATTCCTCACCATGCAGTACTAATGTGCATCCCTAATGTGAATTGGCAATTTATTATTTTTTTTTCTGTTCACTTACCTGATTTATGCCTATATCTAATTTCACTTCCTCCTTTAGCTGCCGTGGTGCCGTATGTTTTACATTGGCTCCTGGGAGATCTTGGTCAGCTTGGCATGGCACCGCTCCCGTAACAATTAACATTGGGGTCTATGGAAAATCTTGGTCAGCTTGGCATGGCACAGCTCCAGTAACATTTAACATTGGCATCTATGGAAAATCTTTGTCAGCTTGGCATGGCACAGCTCCAGTAACATTTAACATTAGCATCTATGGAAAATCTTGGTCAGCTTGGCATAGCAAGTTGACCAAGATAGCACCGCACTGCACATGCGCAAGATTGGTAGGTGCATGCTGGGTAGCCAGCATGCACAGAACCCAGGAAGAAGGACACTGTGGCTTTCAATGCCCACACTGGAGATGGCCGCGCTGTGCAGGAACTTCACAAAGTAAGGAATCGATGCTGCACAAATAGAAAACTGGGCATAATTTACAGCATACCTTTGTTACATTGCATGAGGCATGAGTATTCTAGGGGTATTTTTATCTTAAAAGTCATATTTCGGCCGGAACTCCGCTTTAATATACAAAGTATATTTACAATACTTGTTCTTACATAGTATAGTAGACCCTTCCATTTGTAAAGAGCCCCAGTAACCCTGAAACCTGAAATGCAAACCTTATGCAAGCAGCATCTAAGCTATTATGGGTATGGGTACTAGCCCACCCTGTCATGGTCTGCGTACTGGGCACACAAAAAGCTGTATGTGTGGCACCTATTTTTGTCAGGTCTCAAGTCACCCATGCCATTTTGTCATAAGAGATATAGCTGCAGTGACCTTCCCCCTCCCACCTCCTTTCAGTTTACACAATCCACAACCTCTTAGTTGCACACTAGACACCTCTTATTAATCTGTTATTAGGACTAGCAGAATCAAAATACACATCTCAGTGCCTCATAAAGCTGTATGTCTTGCCCGCTTGAGTAACATGGAGTTAACCGATACTTGATCATAAATACCTTAACTGAAGTAGCAATACACGTTGCTGTCTATTTCCTCTGGCTAGAATCTATAATCCCATTTTATTTCATAACTCATGAAATAATAACAGCACAGCCATAATAAAGACATATTGATCTCCCTCAGTTCATTTGAAGCATTTTAAGTCCAAACGCCCCTATATTAGAGGATATGGGGAACCACTGGAACTCCTTATCCTTCCTTGGTAAAGTAGACATCCTAAACATGCTACAGTCAGGTCCATAAATATTGGGACATCGACACAATTCTAATCTTTTTGGCTCTATACACCACCACAATGGATTTGAAATGAAATGAACAAGATGTGCTTTAACTGCAGACTTTCAGCTTTAATTTGAGAGTATTTACATTCAAATCAGGTGAACGGTGTAGGAATTACAACAGTTTGTATATGTGCCTCCCACTTTTTAAGGGACCAAAAGTAATGGGACAATTGGCTGCTCAGCTGTTCCATGACCAGGTGTGTGTTATTCCCTCATTATCCCATTTACAATGGGCAGATAAAAGGTACTGAGTTTATTTCAAGTGTGCTATTTACATTTGGAATCTGTTGCTGTCAACTCTCAATATGAGATCCAAAGAGCTGTCACTATCAGTGAAGCAAGCCATCATTTGGCTGAAAAAACAAAACAAACCTCATCAGAGAGATAGCAAAAACATTAGGTGTTGCCAAATCAACTGTTTGGAACATCCTTGAAAATAAAGAACGCACAGGTGAGCTCAGCAACACCAAAAGACCCGGAAGACCACGGAAAACAACTATGGTTGCTGACTGAAGAATTCTTTCCCTGGTGAAGAAAACACGCTTCACAACAGTTGGTCATATCAAGAACACTCTCCAGGAGGTAGGTGTATGTGTGTCAAAGTCAACAATCAAGAGAAGACTTCATCCGAGTGAATACAGAGGGTTCCCCACAAAATGTAAACCATTGGTGAGCCTCAAAAACAGGAAGGCCAAACAACATCTAAAAAAACCTTCACAGTTCTGAAACAACATCCTATGGACAGATGAGAGCAAGATCAACTTGTACCAGAGTGATGAGAAGAGAAGAGTATGGAGAAGGAAGGGAACTGCTCATGATCCAAAGCATACCACCTCATCAGTGAAGTATGGTGGTGGTAGTGTCATGGCATGGGCATGTATGGCTGCCAATGGAACTGGTTCTCTTGTATTTATTGATGATGTGACTGCTGACAAAAGCAGCAGGATGAATTCTGAAGTGCTTCGGGCAATATTATCTGCTCATATTCAGCAAAATGCTTCAGAACTCATTGGACGGCGCTTCACAGTGCAGATGGACAATGACCCGAAGCATACTGCGAAAGCAACCAAAGAGTTTTTTAAGGGAAAGAAGTGGAATGTTATGCAATGGCCAAGTCAATCACCTGACCTGAATTCGATTGAGCATGCATTTCACTTGCTGAAGACAAAACTGAAGGGAAAATGCCCCAAGAACAAGCAGAAACTGAAGACAGTTGCAGTAGAGGCCTGGCAGAGCATCACCAGGGATGAAAACCAGCATCTGGGAATGTCTATGCATTCCAGACTTCAGGCTGTAATTGACTGCAAAGGATTTGCAACCAAGTATTAAAAAGTAAAAGTTTGATGGATGATTGTTAATCTGTCCCATTACCTTAAAAAGTGGGAGGCACATATACAAACTGTTGTAATTCCTACACCGTTCACCTGATTTGGATGTACAGTAAATACCCTCAAAATTAAATCTGAAAGTCTGCAGTTAAAGCACATCTTGTTTCATTTCAAATCCATTGTGTTGGTGTATAGAGCCAAAAAGATTAGAATAGAATTAGAATATGTCCCAATATTTATGGACCTGACTGTATATTTAAAGCTATTTTCATGCTGGACAATAATATGCAGGTTAGCAGACTGTAACATGTAGGTATTTGGAGATACTATGTCTGGGATATAGTCATAAACACAATGGCATCCCAGGGACAGTCTTCTGCCGCTTAATTGGTCAGATTGTCTCTGTCAACACCCCCTTCATGCCAAAGAAAAGTGGACTGCAACCACATTGGTTCAGTTCTCGTGTTCCATCAAACAAAGGAAGATCTGTCAAGTTTTGAGAGACAATATATGACTTTGCTCATTGACTGAAGAACCTGCAAGTATTTCCATTTTTCACCCTTTTTTGATTACTGTCACTTTGCTTTTTTGTGATACCCTTTTTCTGTAAATATTTTATTGTGCACCATTTTTTTACCCTTTCATTATTAAACTATATTTTGAAAAGTGTTAAAACTGTCTCTAAACGCAAACTTAAAAAATCACTGTCTCTTGAAGAGCACTACTACATGCTAAATCTCTGGACATACCTGTCTGTGGTGACAGTGTGTACAGACATTTATTTTAAAATCAAAATTGTATTGCTAATCTTGTGAATGTTTCCGACGTTTCGGTAAAAGTTGGTGGTGGCATTTTAAAGGGTTAATTGCTTAGTTAAGTTAACCCAGTGACAATCACTCTGTTGGCACTTATGCCGCGTACACACGACCGGACTTTCCGTCAGAGTAAACTCAGGCGGTCTTTCCGACGGAGTTCCGAAGGAATTCCGCTGAAACAGACTTGCCTACACATGATCACACCAAAGTCCGTTCGTTTAGACATACGACGGGACTAGAAAAAGGAAGTTCAATAGCCAGTAGCCAATAGCTGCCCTTGCGTCATTTTTGGTCCGCCGGACTAGCATACAGACGAACAGTTTTCCCGATAGGACTTGAGTCCGTCGGAAAGATTTGACGCATGTTCTATTTCTAGGTCCGTCAGAATTTTAGAAAGAAAAAATCCGATGAAGCCCACACGATCGGAATGTCCGACAGAAGGATTCCGTCGGACCTTTTCTGCCGGAAAGTCCGGTCGTGTGTACGCGGCATAAGATTGTGGTCCAGCGAGCTGGAGAATCTTTGTGCAGGGTGACGCTGAGAGTGTCATTGTTGCGTATCAGTGACAGTGTGGTGTGAGTTCAAAGAGGCATCTTCATCTGCCTCATTGTCACAGTAATAAGCCAGTCATAAGTGATACACAGTTGGAATAGGCAGGCCATAGCTCACAACCATACCATGGGGTATTCTACAAGAAAGTTGGCTTGATTTGCAGGCACCTATGATTCAATGCTTGTGCACTTTCAAAATGTGTTTTGTTTCAAAGGTTTTTTTCTCTGTACGAGAATTGGGTCATATTTATTTTATTTGTCTGAACAGTTTGAAAAAATGGCAGATGACATAAGAGGTTTATTTTGAAATGGGACCACACAAGTTGTTTACCAGAAATGATGGTTTATAAGTTTGGATAAGTGGAAGGAGACTGAACAGTTTGAAAATCAATGCAAAAAAGGCTAAGACTGCAAGCTGCTTATACATCTACTTGAGTCTGTGTTTATTCCACATCCTTGATCACAAATGTATATGAAATGGGCTTGGCATTATACCAACAAAAAATAATTCATGCAATCCTTATGTGTTTGTTACAATAAGGGCTTACTAATAATGCCAGAAATAAATAAGTGCTACATGATCTTACTACAACATATTTATTATCACTAGATCATTTTGCTCATGCACAAAGAAATTCCAACTAGCAATAGATACAGTATCTCACAAAAGTGAGTACACCCCTCACATTTTTGGAAATATTTTATTCTGTCTTTTCATATGACAACACTGAAAAATGACACTTTGCTACAATGTAAAGTAGTGAGTGCACAGCTTAAATAACAGTGTCAATTTACTGTTCCCTCAAAATAACTCAATACACAGCCATTACTGTCTAAAACGCTGGCAACAAAAGTGAGTACACCTCTAAGTGAAAATGTCCAAATTGGGCCCAAAGTGTCAATATTTTGTGTGGCCACCATTACTTTCCAGCACTGCCTTACCCCCCTTGGGCATGGAGTTCACCAGAGCTTCACAGTTTGCTACTGGAGTCCTCTTCCACTCCTCCATGATGACATCACGGCCACACACGGATCTGAGGATGCCCCACAGGTGCTCATTAGGGTTTAGGTCTGGAGACATGCTCGGCCAGTCCATCACCTTTACCCTCAGATTCTTTAGCAAGGCAGTGGTCGTCTTAGAGGTGTGTTTGGGGTCGTTATCATGTTGGAATACTGCCCTGTGGCCCAGTCTCTGAAGGGAGGGTCTCATGCTCTGCTTCAGTATGTCACAGTACATGTTGACATTCATGGTTCCCTCAATGAAATGTAGCTCCACAGTGCTGGCAGCACTCATGCAGCCCCAGACCATGACACTCCCACCACCATGCTTGACTGTAGGAAAGACACACTTGTCTTTGTACTCCTCACCTGGTTGCCGCCAAACACGCTTGACACCATCTGAACCAAATAAGTTTATCTTGGTCTCATCAGACCACAGAATGTATATATTTCACAGAAAAAAACGCCAGCTACAAATTGCACTGACTGATTGCCACAGCAGTCGAATAGGTATCAGCAAATATTAGAAAGTTTGCAGGTCCTGTTGTGCTCATAAGTTTGCACACCCTGGCAGAAATTGTGAAAATGTTTTTTCACTAATGATCATTTGAAGCCATTTAGTATCATATACCATATTTATCGGCGTATAACACGTGCCGGTGTATAACACGCATCCCAAGTTTAGGAGGGAATTTTAAGGAAAAAAACTTTTTAAGGAAAAAAACCTTACATTTAAATGCCCATCAATGCAGCCTTATCAGTGTCTATCTGCAACCTTGTAGTGCCATTTGCAGCCTTTCAGAGTCATTTGCAGCCTTGTAGTGTCATTTGCAGCCTTTCAGTGTCATTTGCAGCCTTGTTGTGTCATCTGCAGCCTTGTGTCACCTGCAGCCTTGTTGTGTCATTTGCAGCCTTGTGTCATCTGCAGCCTTGTGTCATCTGCAAACTTGTGTCATCTGCAGCCTTGTTGTGTCATCTGCAGCCTTGCCCAGTGACACTGCAGCCTTGTAGTGTCACTGCAGTTTTTAAAAATGGCGCCACCGAGAGACACAGAGCCGATCCTGTGTCTCTCGGCGGCTCTCGGCTGCTTTCAGCTCCTCTCATAGTCCTGTGGACGGAGCTGAGGGCCGCCAACATTCATACATAGCCGACTGTACTCGGCTAGGTTCGGCTAGCTTCGCTCACAGTCACGCCCAGTCCCTGTGTTATGTCCACTCGGCTATGTATGAATGTCGGCGGCGCTTGCTCCTCCGCTCACAGTCAGCGGGGGATCGGCGGGGATTGGCGTATAACACGCACCCGTGATTTTCCCCTGTTTTTAAAGGGAAAAAAGTGCGTGTTATACGCCGATAAATACGGTAGTTGTTTGACTCCTTGTTAAATCCTAATGATAACAAAAATCATCCAAATGGCCCTGATCAAAAGTTTACATACCCTGGGATGTAAACTTTTAAACTGGAATATAACATAACCTGGAATGAAAACCCTTGGTATAGACACACAAGGTGACACACACACAAGTTAAAATGGCAATTCAAGGTTAATTTCCCACATCTGTGGCTTTTTAAATTGTAAATAGTGTCTGTGTATAAGTAGTCAATGTTTTTTTAGCTCTCACATGGATGCACTGAGAAGGCTAGATACTAAGCCACAGGGAGCAAAAAAGAACAGTTAAAAGACCTGCGTAACAAGTTAATGAAACTTTATAAAGATGGAAAAGGATATAAAAACAATTCAAAAACCTTAAATATGTACTATACCATACTGTACTTGTACTTATTAAGAAGTGGAAAGTTTGGAGATCTCTTTATGCCAAGCCTAGATCAGGTAGACCAAGAAAGATTGCAGCCAGAAGAATTGTTCAGGATTCAATAAGTGATTGAACAGTACTGTTTTTACCATGATCAGCCAGATTTTCAATATAAATGCCAAAATGTCATGATTTTTGCCAGGGTATGCAAACTTTTGAGCACACCTGTATATATATATATATATATATATATATATAAAATGCTCCTGCGCTGCCCTCTAGTATCCTTTAGTATTAACAGTCAGCTAGTACTAAATGTGTATCACACACAATTGAAACCAAATATACATATATTCCAATGTAGTGCTGTGAAAAAACAAGAGCAATTCAAAAAAATTTGTCAAACCATCTTATACATGCTTCATATCTAAATAGTCCAACATAAATAAGGTCCCAAAATTGTTTTATAACAATTTATTCCACATGCTGAAAAGTAATCGTTATTGCATGACTTCAAAGCAAAAACAAAAACTAGAACAACTCAAAAAATCAAAAATCAAACTAAATAAAATGCAAAAATTGTGTTATAAAAGATCATCCTGCATGCTGGAAATGAATTGTTGTTGCATGACTTCAGAACAAAACCAAATCCACCATTGCTCACTTAACAAATCCACCTCATGTCCACCACTCCAGCACAATAGTATGCTTACCTTCTTAAAATGACCTGCATGTTATAGCAGACAACAAATGATTTTTCCACTACAGTGCATGATCACTTGAATAGACTGTGAACTTTGAGGTGCACCACAGGACTGACTCTGCAGGAAAAATGGCAACTTTTGCAGGAAAAGCCAAGCTGTGATCTTACATGATCAGGAAACCCTGGCCATGTAACCCCTGGCCATATAACCAAAAAAAACAACCCAAATATGTCCATGACCATACAGTATTTGATCAACAATGTCACCACTATCCCTGCTCTTTCCCTTACGTATCTGATGACAGCTCATAGAGCTGTCATGCTGCAAGGGGTATCATCGGGATCCAAGGGGAGGAGACTGATCTGTGTTCCTACATACTAGGAACACATGATCTGTCTCCTCTTCCCTGTCAGAACGTGGATTTGTGTGTCAGGAGCAATCGCTTGTGCCTAGTGGACATCGCGGCCACCGGGCACGCACATTGGCTCGTCAGTATCCGGCGGGCCCCCTATACCCCTTAAAGCAGCTGCCGGCAATTCACGCAGGAGAGCCATTCAGCCGCTGTCAGATGACAGCGGGTGGTCGGCAAGCGGTTAAAGTTCATCTGTGTCCAAAAATAAAATTTCCTCCATCCCTGCCATTTAGTTTCCTTTTTCCCCTCACCATTTTTTTAAAAGTCCTGATGTATATCTTTACTTACATACACTCCTTTGCAATCGCAGTGAGGAGAGTTTGTGGGACCGTGGGCACGCTCCCGTGGCACGCTCGATAGGTGACAAATTCAAAGGGACGTACAGGTATGCCCATTGGCCTGCCTGTGCCATTCTGCCATTCTGCCGATGTACATCTGTGTGCAGCAGTCGGCAAGTGGTTAATAAATCAATGCTATTTCATCCACTTTAATATAGATTATAACTTTTTCTTTCTAAGGCAAAATTACCATTATATCTATGTGCTATCAGATGATTAAGTGATATTTAATAAAATACATGTCAAGTCATCCGAATGGACAGTTGTAAATGCCAGCGTCAAGTCAAACAATAGGTTTCCCTGTGGTTCAGCCCTATATTGGTTAACAAGATTGGATAAGCAACACCAAGACTATCCATAAGGACAAAGTCGTTTGTCAGCCCTTAGTGAATATGATTCAGCATTGAAACATTATTGACTGCTGACCCATGTGAGTCCCATATGAGGAGTTTGTGAGTTTTTACTAAACCCCTAGGAAACAGAGCCATTTTTTTTCAGCACTTATTGCTCATGTTTATTAGGAAGTGAGGCACAAAGCTGATCTCATTAATATTTTACAGTTTTTGTAACCAACTGTAAACAAATCCTGTTCTTCAATAATTAAAGATCATTTCAAGACCATTAAACCACAATAAGCCAAAGAAGGACACAGGCATGAAAATAAACACCCAGTTACTCAGATTAATGCAAAGTTTATCCATTATAATCTCAGATTCAGAATGGATTATGTGTCTATCTATATGAGTTTTTAAATATGAAAATGAATTCATGTTGTATCCAGCATCTCTGTGGCACTGTCCCAGTATCCATATTGTGTTTAGAGTGTGCACTTGAGAGGAAAGGGATAGCCACACAAAAATCTGCTTCAAGCATCTCTTGCCCTCTCAAACACAACAAATTCCTTCAAGGCTTGGAAAAGTGTCATCACAGTTCATTGCTCAAGGACATGTAAGTGGCAGCCTGCCTGTGCCTACAGCAGCATCATTCAGTTCCATCTTGGTAGTCTCATTTGGGAAAATGTTAGATGAAAAAAATATGTGAGCATTTTATACATGCTAATGTTCAAACAAATGTTCAAACAAAACCATTGCAAACATATTACATTTATATTTACTCCATAGTGCCAAGCATTTTTGACAAAGAAAAGTGTTTTTGTAGGGAGTATGGATAAAATCTATTTATACCTAAAACAAATGTAATCTACACATTTTAAAAACGATTATTAAATGTTATCAGAGGGATTTGATTGTTCTGTAGGTTGTTAAAAACACATCCTATTTGAACCACAATTACCCTACCTTAGGAAATGTTTAATACAATAATGATCTAAACCTTATTTTACAGAATTCTTATTGAATAATTATTGAACTATTCACAGCGAGAATTAGCATGATCAACATTCATGAACTAGCATTTTTATTGTTTGAGGTCTATAAAGGCTCAGTGCGCAGGTGTGACCAGTGCCGAAGAGAAAATTTCCCAAGGGGAAAATGTTGCATAGAATGTGACTTTTGCAGGTAAGAAGCTGACTTTGGGGTTGATAAATCAGGTTTCTAAGGGGGGTGCCGTATAGAAATGATAAAATGGGATCTGCTACCTAAATGGTGAGTATCCTATACATCCTATAAAAGGGTGAGTGTCCTATAGGGGTGATAGAGAAAATTTGTTCCCTGGTGTAAGTGCCCAGTAAATGGAGAGGCCAGATAGCCACTAACCACTAATGTTGGAGTGAGTGTGTGTGGGTGACGTTACACAGCAAGTATATTCTGGTTTTATTTATCCACGCCTTTTTCAGACCCTCTCACTGTTAGCCCACTTTGGCCACACCAACCATTCATCCTTCCTGCATGGCATGGCGAGGCATAATTTCTGCTAATTATCTGCAGTCTTGTATATTGCTATATTACTTTAAACTGATTCTAAACACTCAAGTCTTTTTTTTTTTTACCTTAATGTAAAAAAAACATCCACTGTGTGTTCCCTCCCTCCCCTTCCCTAACACTTACCGGACTCCTGTATCAATACAACACTGTGCCCAGATGCAGGTCTTCTCTTCCTCTTATTTGTCTCACAGGCTTTGCTGATAGCAGTGAGAGTCATTGGTTCCTGCTGTCAATCAAATCCAGTGAGGAGGGAACGGAGCGTGGGACTGTGCTTCACTATGTGTGTCTATGTACTCTAGAAACTGCTTGGACTGAGAATAGGAATACCATGGAAGCCTGTCCTGAAAATGTAACTGTTACTGCACAAAAAAAGTGGAAGTCTATTCCACTAAGGAATGCATACTCTAAAAAAGAAGTGCTATAATGGCTGAAGTGCTATGTAACAGGCTTTTTGTACCTAACGTAGCTGAAATATCCGGTGGCAGGAGCTAGCATGATGGCAAAACTGAATGCAAAACTAAAGTCAAAAATAGAGATCTAAAAGTTGTCTGGGGTCAAAGCCAAGCAACCACACAAGACAAAAACAGAAATATGGCAAAGGCAGGCCTTGGCACTTACCCAAAAATCAAGGAATATGTTTTTAAAGCGTTAATAAACCTAACAACAAAATAGTAATATATTATAGCTTACCAATTCCTTAGATGTGGTAGCTGCACTCGTTTTATTTTTTTTAGACCGTTTTTGCCTTATTTCACCTGGTGATCCAGCCATCAACACACTTTCTGTCTTAAAGTGTTTGTTAACAAAGAAAAAAAAATATATATAGATCCTGGTCCCTTAAAAGCAGATTAAACAGCAAAGTGCTTGTGCTGTGTAATCTGCCCCTCTCTAGAAGGTAAAAAACCTGGCTGAACCTGCAACTTCCTGTATCCCCCTTTCTGTGCTGACCACGATAATCAGGGCTTCTCAGCCCTGACCACTGTGGTCAGCATACATCCCTCCGTCATCCACAGCCCTGCTCTGCTCTCTCCCCCTCACCCCCCTCCTTCCTGCCTGTCAGCTCTGTGTTCTGTGTCTCTGTCTCTGCCCCGCCCCCCTGCTATTATAAAAAATAAATATTTCTAAATGTTCACTGCCAGCCCCTTTATTATAGATAGGCATAACTCACTGTATAATATTTTATAAAAACGAGGCATGTAAATATATTTTCAGAGCGATCTTCAGGCCAGTCACGTGACTTTGCCGGTTTCCAGGGCTACTGCAGGAGGGGCTGACTGGCCATGTGACCTCCCCGGCTGACGTCAGAGGGAGATCTCGGACCCTCCTGCAGTAGCCATGTATCGGAGATGTAAAGCTGCCACGAGTCACGTGACCGGCCTGAAGATCATTCTAAAAATTTATCTACATGCCTCGTTTTGATAAAAGACATGTACAGTGTGATATGCCTAGCTCTAATAGAGGGGCTGCCAGTTACTTATATGTTTGAGTTAACAAACACTTTAAGCCTGGTATACACTAAACCAGCGGGTTGAACAAAAAAAACTGTCAGCTCCATTCAGAGATGATGTACTAACTATCTGAAGTTAGTGTAGCGATCTCCCCCACTGGGCTATTGTGTTCTGACAGGGGGACGGCCCCCCGCCAGAACGCTCTGATCAGCGCTCCCTGCCATTGGCAGAGGGTGCTGATCAGAAGTTGGTCGGCTGCTGGTTTTCCAGCATGCTCGTTCAACAGAAGCCAGCCAAATGTCCCGCTTCTGTCAGACAGCGTGCCATACACACGAGCCGTATGTCGGCCATTTTTGTTTTAACTGGCCAGTGTCTCCCAACATTCTGCCCATGTGTATGGGGCTTTAGGGTGTTTGCATTCTAAGGACTGGGAAGCTGCAGCATATTAAAATTTCATTTTAGTGTTTAATACCAGTTTAAAGTGATACTAAAATCGCGTTTTTTTTTCTGTTGAAAATATTAAACATGTGTATACTTACCTGCTCCGTGCAGTGGTTTTGCGCAGAGCAGCCAAGATCCTCCACTTCTCGGGTCTTGTTATTTAATGAAAGATATATATTAGAAAGTGTGAAAATATGAGCTCTACAGCACTACTCCTTGTTTACTAAATCTACAATTAGCAGAATACTTCATGAATCTACGTACCAATTGCAATTTATTGTTTCATCGCTCAGGATTGTTATGCTGTTCCTTTTTGTTTGTTTTTGTTTTATTTTCTATAGAACTGTTTTGGTGTATAATGTGCACTTAGCCCAGGTTCAGACTACTCTGACATGAAAGTCGTGTGACTTCTGATCAGACTTTGCCCTGCAACTTCAATGCGACTTTAATCTGACTTAATGTGACTTTTTATACTCTATGGCATTGAAGTCCTATCAAAGTTGAACCAAAGTAGTGCAGAAGTTAAAGTCGGATCAGTTAAGACGGCTCTCATAGGGAAACATTTAATTTGACATGTCATGCAACTTGTTTTCTCACGTACGTTGCTGTCCTTTCCCGGGTACAGGGTGTACATGGAGAAGGAACAAATAGAGTTTTAGTAAAAAGCAGCACATGTTATACACATTAACACCAAACGAAAGCTATATTTGTGTAAAAAAATGGCATAGATTTCTTTTGGGTTCTGGGTTGCATGACTTCTCAATGTCATGCGACATGTCATTACCAGTTAAATTAGCTCATTGCTAAATAGCAAAAAAGGGCCTGGTCATGTAGGGGGTATAACCTTCCGGAGCTCAAGTGGTTAAATTAGCATGTTACAGTCTATATAGGATTTTAGAAATTGTGTTTGCATCTATTATAAGTGACATACAAAGTTGATGGATAATTCAGCTGACCCTCTGATACGCTGCATACAAAATATATTATGCTTTAGAGAACATAATGGTGTTTGTAGCATGCTGTGTGAGTAGAATCTTTCTCTGATGTTCTTGCTCTATTTTATAATGCATTGGGTTTGTGGATATATCAACACTAATAAAAAAAGACCTACTGTACATCATTATTACTTGGCATCAAAAAGCTGCAACAAATGTTCTACAGATGATGTTAAAATATGTAAAACATATGTTGCTTAAAAAGTGGTAAAAAAGGTACCAGTCTTTGAGGACAATATAAACATATTTTAATTTATCTTACACTATACATTTAAAAAGATGGTAAGGAAAAAGAGGTCACACATGAATTACTTGCCTCCATTCCTTTCCTACAGTAATTCATTTCTCAAGAACATTTTAAATTAATTGCCATCTAATACTCTAACAATCCAAGCAAGAATCTTTGAAAATCTGCATGCAAAGCTACACTTCCATTTGAAGAGGAAATAGGATTTCAGCCGCAATCATTTTCTTCCAGTAAACACCAGGCTTGATGCTGGCTCTGCTTGAAATGTTTCAATCTGCTCACAGCATCGTAACCCACTCTGCTCAAGCTACTTGCACTCACAATGCAGCTAATCTGCATTAATATCCAGATGCTGTATTGTAATCAGAAATAAGAGAAATACACGGAATTAGATTTCAACTCAATCACATTGCTGTCACGATCTGGTCAAGGGCTGACAAGCTCTGCTGGGTTTAAAATAGGAATGTTTAACTAAAACAAACAATTTAGTGCATACAGTAAATTATAATGCTGTAAATGTTCACATGTCCTTTTTCATAAGGAGAAGGAAACTCACCAAATTTATTAAATTGTGCACCGATGGGACTTTGAAAGACTTGTAGTAATTATCATCCTGTATGTGCATCAATAATAATATTGCTTAAAGGGGACCTAACTCAAAAAGTGAGGATTTGCTATCTTATTAGGAATATTTGGAAATTTTAATTATAACTAAGCAATGTCTTGAAATATGTTCCATTTGCCTTAAATTTCTCCTGAAAGATAGCAGTGTATTTTTTAAAATGTGATTTTGTCTAGGTTCTGTTCTATAGACAAATAGCTGTATACATGCAGCATGATATCATCTAAAGCACTGCTGCACCTGACTACTAGTTTCATTATTAGATTTAGGATGTGATATGCTGATGTCACCACTGTACTTCTCATTATTCTAGTGAGGACCTGCTGGAGAGGAGAGGAAGCTGTCTTTGAGGACCTGCATCATGAACATCTCTCTGCTTCTTCTTCTTTCATTCTTGTGGATTTTACCTAGTCCTCCTCTCCCACTGCGTCCTAATAATCTTCCTCACTAGTCATCAGATCAGCAGTCATGTGACATGAGTAAGAACAGGCAGGACCAGGCATGGTGAACAATAAGGAAAGTATTAGCTGGGGGGAACCTCCAGGCAATACTGGTAGCTAATCCTTTACCCTTAACTTTTCTTTTTTGTGCACCACTTCCACAGTACATATCTTCTATAAGATTTACAAAATATTGTGGGATACCTATCATAATTTAACTATTTTATGTCCAGCTGGAGGACACCCTTACTAGGGTAAATGGATGTACGAGTATGCAGTTGTAGAGTACATTGGCCAAAAGCACAGAGCCGATTGGAATGGCTCTGTGCCAAGTAATCACTGTGAAGTACGTTTTACATTGCAGAAACCTCTCCTTTCTCTCACAACAGATGAACAGGAGAATGGATGATTTACCAAATTAATCCACTCATTAAATCCTCTGCCTACAGTGGAAGAAAGCTGCGATCAAGGGTGGGGAGGGGGTGGGTTTCACTCTTTACTGCCTCCGACGTATGGCATAAGTTGGTAGCAGTGGGGAGGGGCTTACACACAATCCCAGCTGATACACCAGTCTGGTATGTACTGTATGTAAATATGACAACCTGATTGTTGGCTGTCAGGTGGAAGTGATCAGACAGCTGTAAGCTCACCTTATCGTTTCCATGCACCACCCATATATTTGCTCCCCCTGAGTACACCTCATATCTCTTGGGCTCTACAGTCCCAACCGCATCCCCTGGAACCTGGAACCCAATGGTGGATGTCACTGGGTAGATGGGAGGGAGACCAGACAAACTTCATTAACTAATTTCCTTTACCTAGTGAGATTTTGGAAATGACATGCATTACATCGCTTCTGGGTTTGGCCATCAGTAGCTTCAATGGAGGGCAGGTAAAGCATCAGGGGTCAAAAAGACCCCTGATATCTCATTAAAGAGAAACTGTCACAACTTTTGGTCCCCTATGTGATAAAAAAAAAAAAACAACGTTACACCCAAAGTACCCACCCACTTCTATGTATGAAAATGTTAATCGCACTACATGTTACATATTGCTGGAGTAAGAAAAGTTATTTTATGGGCGATTATTCATGGATAACTCTAAATTGATGACCTGTAGATACTTTTAACGCATTGCTAATGGATAAATTAGAGTATCAAAGTGTGCTGCCAATTCCTAAACACATGCAATTTTCAAGATTTACATGTTGGGTATCTATTTACTCAGCACAACCTCATAATTTATATTCATCAAAAAATGCTATAACATTGCATTTCCTAAAATTAACATTAGTGTCCTTTTGGAGGTGTTTGTACTGTCCTGGCTTTTTTTTTATTTGATATGTTTTTTACTAAACATTAATGGAAACTTTTTTTTCA
Source organism: Lithobates clamitans (assembly GCA_037952925.1). Classification (NCBI taxonomy): domain Eukaryota; kingdom Metazoa; phylum Chordata; class Amphibia; order Anura; family Ranidae; genus Lithobates; species Lithobates clamitans. The sequence goes on along the minus strand of JBBGZY010000279.1, from coordinate 4,719,099 downwards.
AAATTTTGGAATCTTCCTTCTTTATCCACTAGCTGACCAGCCGCCGCAGTTATACTGCAGCAGGTTGGCACGGCTGCGCAAATCGCTGTAGCGGTACGTTGCTTCTCTGTGACGCCACAGCAGGCGTGCGTGTGGCTGCCGTGTGTCCCAGGAGCTGATGCGTGTGCGTGGGGGGCGCCATGACCGCCGGGCACCCGTGATCACTCGTGACACACAAATCCCAGTTCTCTCAGGGGAGAGGAGACAGATCGTGTGTCCATACTAAGTATGAACACCAATCTCTCTCCTCCCCTAGTCAGTCCCAGCCCCCCCCACAGTTAGAACAAACCTAGGGAACACAGTTAACCCCTTGATCGCCCCCTAGTCTTAACCCCTTTTCCTGTCAATGACATTTATACAGTAATCAATGGCTAATTTTAGCTCTGATCACTGTATAAAAGTCAATGGTTCCAAAATAGTGTCAAAAGTGTCTGATCTGCCCGCCGCAATGTCGCAGTCCTGATAAAAATCGCAGATTACCAGTAAAAAAAAAAAAATATTAATAAAAATGACATAAATCAATCCCCTATTTTGTAGACGCTAAAACTTTTGTGTGAACCAATTATTATAACCGTATGGCGATTTTTTTACCAAAAATATATAGAAGAATACATATCGGCCTAAACTGAGGAAAATATATATATTTTTTTTTTAAATTTGAGATATTTATTTTAGCAAAAACTACAAAATATTGTGTTTTTTTTTTTCAAAATTGTCGCTCTTTTTTTGTTTATAGCTCAAAAATTAATAACCGCAGAGATGATCAAATACCACCAAAAGAAAGCTCTATTTGTGGGGAAAAATTGACATAAATTTTGTTTATCCCTCCGTGGCTGAAGTGGTTATATATCGTAAAAAATGTAAAATGGTTAATAAATACCACCAAAACAAAGTTCTATCTGTCTCCAAGAAAGTTTATAAAATTAATTTAGGTACAGTGTTGCATGACTGAGTAATTGTCTGTCAAACTTTTACAACACTGATAAATAGCCCAGGAGGAAGTGTAACATGCCGACCCTGAAGTGGTTAAAGATGCTTAATATAGACTACCTTTAAAGTGGAACTAAAGTCCCACTGTAGAAAACTGTGAGCAGGCAGGGTTTTTTTTGCAGAAGATTTCCTCTGGCTCTGGCACATGTGCAGCTCAGCTTACAGTGCCGGGCCAGTTTTTGAGTGCTGGGATGATGGCCTCCTGCGCATGTGCAGGAGTGGCTTCATCCTCCACTGGCCAATGAAGAGGCCCGAAGACTGGCACACAGGAGAAGATGCCAGCACCAGTGCTGAACCATTGGACAGGTAGGTATGGGGACTTTATTTTTACTTTAAAGTACCCTCCCATCTTTTGCAGCTAAGGATGTTTATCTTAGCCTCTGTTTGATCTGCAATTGCCATGGTGCTGCACATGTGATCAGCTATGACACCAGCCTTTTGATAGTTTGACAGTTGAGTTGAGAACACAAGTACTTGTGACAATTATTATTCACAGTATGCCTTGAATGTAATTGTTTTGGGAAAACAGTTAAATTAGTGTGTTCGTTCCGTTTTAACATCTGTGATGCCCAATTAAAATGCAACTAAACTTAAAGTGACAATAAACCCCAACCAAAAAATGCAATATATTGCAGCTTACCAATTATTAGATGCAGAGGCTACATTTGTTTTCTTTTTTAGGCTTTTATCCTCTGTTTTTTTTTTCAACCAAACATTTTTTTTTCTTTGTTTTTACCTGGTGATATAGTGAGTAACCCACCTCTTGTATTAGAGTGCCTACACTCTAGATCAGGGATCCTCAAACTACGGCCCTCCAGCTGTTACGTAACTACACGTCCCATAAGGCATTGTAAAACTCTGACATTCACAGACATGACTAGGCATGATGGGAATTGTAGTTCCTGAACAACTGGAGGGCAGTAGTTTGAAGACCCCTGCTCTAGATGAAGGAGCAAGAGTCAGTCTGGGGGCAGGGATGTTAAATGTACTAGCAGATTTAGTTACATTAAACAACAAATTGAAACCAAATGCCAACTAACCCTAATATTTTGAGCAGTTACAGCAGTTACAACAGTTTTGGTCCTTTCAGAAGAAAGGATTAACATAAATAAATAAAAGCTGGTCAATGTAAGCAGCCCTGTCAGTGGTAAATGATTTGTCTCATACCTCTAACTAACACATCTGCATGAGAACTTGCTCTGTTGAAAACAGACTTACTGGCAGGATTGCCAGGTGAAAAAAAAAAAAAAAATAAAACCTATAAAACGAGCAGCCATCACATCTAGGAAATGGTAAGCTGCAAAATAATAAATGTTTGATTTTGGGTTTAATATCAAAAAAACTTTGAACAGGCAGCTCTGTATTGCAGAAGAGACATGCCTTCTCTCTTCTGTAATAACAAACACTTACCCGCCTGCTCGCAGTCTTCTATTGAGGTGCACTTCAGCAGGTCAGCATGCTTACCCGACACACTCCAGTTGTGCCAGAGTAACTGATTCTTGTGCTCATGTGCAGGATGATACCATTTGCTCACTGGCCAATCAAGAAGCCCAAAACCTGGCACCCGGGAGTGGCGGGAGAAAAGATGACAGTGGCCGGTGAGCGATGTAAATGTCACATCGTTTGAAGGTGGAAGTAAGTATCTGTGGAAGTTCCTCTGAAAATGAGTGTTTAAAATTCCCTCCAGGATGATAATGACTGCAAATTAAATAGCATTCTTTAATACATTTTTTGGGTCCCAAGTTTGCCAAAAATAATATTTGTTTGGGTGCTACTGAAAAAGACAAAAAAAGGGGCAAATGTAAACCTGGTTCCTGTAAACATGTAATGTACCTATTGACTTTAGATAAAAAAAGGGAAGGCAACTGGGCATATGGATTTTGTATGAACAATAGTTTCAGAGTTTTACAAACTACTGCTGCCAGTAAAAAAGTCAGCTTGTGCCTTTGTTTCCTGTGTATGTTTTTCATTGTGCAATTGTATGTGTCTGCCACAGTAACTAAAAATCATTCTCGAAACACTGCATGAAAGGAATGATAATAGAAAACTTTCATGAAAGATGGTGGAAATAGTTGAACCAAGGGAAAAATATTTATGCTGTAGAGTGGTAATTCCATACAAAGTACCTTGTTACAAAGTTGAATACCACAGTCATACATAAAATACATACTAATCTGACTCTGTCTTGTAAAATTAGGGTGCAACTTTTTTTTATGCCAAGTACATTTATACGTCACTTCCTTTTAGACGTATTTCTTAAAGAAACCTGTTAAAACTGATTTTGATGTCAATATAGAAACTGTAAAAATGTGTAAATTTGAGATGTTATTTGACATATGCTATTATTTGAACAATAATTTGACTGAAAAAAAATGTGAATGGAAATAATTGTTACTTTTTTTTAAAATACCTTGGGGCCATAATGAAAAAGAAAAGTGTCACTGCACTTTACTGATAATGATAGTGACGGTGGTGGGATGGTATATAGAATAGGGGCAATTGCTTCTTTAACAGGAGATCAGGCTTGTTTTGGACTTGCCAGGTTTTGCATCACTCCTCAAGGAAATCTTACTGTTTAAGGAAGATTAGACCCTCTTCAAAGACTTTCCTGCCGTACTTGCACACTTACTACTTGGTGAATACAGGATACCCTCCTGGTGAGTGAAGTTTGGTGAGGAACCAAACAGTGAAGAACAGTGGAGAATAGTTGACGTCTTTTCATTTGCAGGTTGTAAAGATATACATTTTTATGGAAAGATTATTCATACCAATTAGGAAAACACATCAAACTACTAAACAAATATAAACTTTAATCGGTCCTATATGGACTAAGATGGTAAACGTGATCAACGTTGTCTCCAGTGTATTTTACAGCTCATTATAAGTCAATTTCTTATACAATGAGCAAAAGTAGGCCATCATTTATTATTTTAGATTAACAGGTGGTTGTCCAATACCAGTGAGCTACTAATCTATACATTGATTTACACCAAAACTGAAAAAATATGAAGATTTAAAACAAAGCATTGCAGCTCTGTTGCTCTGAGTGCACTTCCTCAGTGGAAATATGTATTAGCCTCAGTTAGTCAAATGAATGCCTAACATTAAAAATTATCAGCATCAGATGTGATTTTATTGCTCATGAATACAACAGAAAGGAACTTGTTGTGCCTATTTATTAACCAATCAGATGCCATGGAAGGGATTTATGAAAACTGGAGCATTCATAATATGATGTGGCTGTGCCTGGTAGCCAATCATCTTCTAACTTCAGCTTGTTCAGTTAAGCTTTTACAATAAAACCTAGAAGCTGATTGGTTTCTATGTAAAGCTGCTTTAGATTTTGCCCACTCTAGTTTTAGTAAATTCCCCTTATGTGTTAATGTAAAAGAGAACCTGATAGATCACCATCCATTTAAGACATATTTTTCAGCAAATGTGTTTGCCTTACACTGCATGCAGCAAAGCAATGGCGACATTTATCCTCAAGTACAGAGAATGAATTACCTATGAATTACATATAATATATAATTATCATGTAGCATGAAAAGGGAGGACATGGTTCGGTGGTTATGCATACATATTTAATACATCTATTGATAGCAATGATGATGAGCAAACTCGATTAGACCAATCAAGTACATCCCAAATTAAACCATGTAATACATTTCCAAGCCAGGAGCAGGACAGACTTTAAAAAGTTTGTTTTATAATAGATCATAAATCTGAAAAGACGAACTGCAACAAAAATTTTAATAACCCAGATTTGCATGCTTTTTCTCAAAATTTGACTGTCTATAGCACTAAAATCTTACCCTATGACGTAATAACCTTATGTAACTTGATGTACTTTAAAGGTACTCTACAAAGTTTTTTATTATCTACAAGACCAATGACTGCAAAAGAATGTGTCGAGTGGATTATTCTGCTTTTTTTTTAACTGATGATTGCTTAAAGATTACTTAAAGCACTCACTACATAATCAGAAGGGTTGAGCGTAATCAGAAAAAGATAAACGTACCTTCTCGGCATACTTGAACTTCACATAAAACCAGCTAGACTTGATCATGGTCTCCTGCTATGGGTTTGAAAGTTAGTGCGGTGTCAGTATAGAGATCCAAACAAATGGTCAATGCTGGAGATGAGGCTTATCCTTTGCTGTGAAACAGTTAGACACAAGAACGGACAAAGCCTTTAGATTCTGCCCAGTTGCCCACTAAGCCCTGCTGTGATCTAGCTCCCTGCTTCCAGTGTGCCGTGTGAATGCTTCGTGCTGTGTTTCTCTGTCAGCTTGGCTGCCTGACAGGAGAATTCCTCAAATGGACTTCAGCCGTGTTCATCACAAATGGCACATGTCAGTAAGCCAGGAGGAGGCTGGCTTCAGACCTGGCAGCATCCCATGAGAGCGACCTCCCTCCAGTTAGATGAATAATGAATTCCTGCACTTCCCTCCAGACATGGATTAACACCTGGCTAAACATTATTCTGACAACATGCTGCCCAGTCAGGGATTGCAGTGCGAAAAGATTAACTCTTATAAGCCTTAATTTGTCACTATGCTCTCTGCTTTCTGTCCTTCTGTGACCAAAGATACTCCTGCTGGAAAAGCTAAGGCTTTTATGTACTTTACTTCAACTGATAAATGTTCACAGGCAAAAAATAAAACTATATACAACCAATAAAGATAGTTTTATTTGGTTCATTTATTTGGCACCAACAAACGCTTCAGTTTTTACATTTAATAGTCTATTCATATAACCTCCACAGTATCTTTCTATGTAATGTCCTGACTGCCAGTTTTTACACAATTGTGTTTATTTTGCCTGGAAGACAAATCAAGGCTAAGTTCATGTTTTGCAGAAAATAGCATATGCAGCCAAGGGAGCTCAGAAAATATTGAAGAAGAAGTGTGACCAAAGCTGTTTTGGCTATACTTCTCCTATGGATCACAGGAGTGCAGTTTGTTCTGCACTCCTGTGACCCATTTTCAGTTGACAGCAGGCTAACACCCATTATCAGCTGACCTCACTCAGTGGTTCCAGGCTCTGGAAAGATCCCGACCATATGGTCAGGACCCACCCAGATGCATGGACCTGCACCTGCAATTCGGTGAGGGCCTGCCCCTCCTGCCCCCTCCTCAGCCCAGCGCTCCAGTGAGGGGAGAGCCGAGAGCTGCCACTGACAGTCCTAGCTTTCTACACAGTGCAGAAGGGAGATCAGCAGGCTTTGATCACTCAGTCCTCACTGCAAAGATGGCGGGGGGACAGATGCAGCATTGGATCGATACTTTCCACTCAGGTGAGTATAATTGTTTGTTTGTTTGTTTTTTTAAATCCCAAACGTCTCTTTTAAGGAAACTGTGCAGCTTTGCAAAATGTTCATTCATTTTTTCTCATACCTGTAAACCATTTGGACCTCTCCTCGAAGCCTGGCCAAAAAACTCCTCGTTGCTAACTCTCAGGTCCTTGCCTTGTTGCTAGGATGAGGTTTCCCTCCTGTAATGCTAAGGGTGAGCATCCAATTGTTTTCATATCCTAGAACAAGGATGTGGGCATTACTAGCTGGGAATACAAATAGCCTGCAGGTATGACAATAGAATTAATTCAAATGTTAATGATCCCTTGGCTGCATAGGCTGTTTTCTGGAAAAGGTGAACCTATCGTTACATTCTATGAGAGGAAACCAAGGCACCTAGTGCAAACTTTTAGAAACATGGGGAGTGCATGCAAACTTTTCAGTGTTCATAGCCTTTAGTGCTGTAAGCTGAAAAATTTTAAAGGGGCTCAGTCATCACCCCAAAATACTGTAGCTGTTGACTTTTAATATTAGGGCACTTATCTGTCCAGGGAGCCCGCAATGTCGGCATCCCAGCCGATCTTCAGATGGATTCCCGTGTGCAGCTGCTGCAATTCTTGGTAAGGGAACCAGGCAGTGAAGACTTTCAGCTTCACAGCGGGTTCCCTACTGCGCATGTGCGAAGCGCAATGCTCTTTCTAGTTGGCCCGGCGGCCAGGATAAGGAGGAGGGAGGCTGAATTTCCAGGAGATTGGGCCGCGGCCGTCTCCAGAAGTGGGGAAGGGGACTTGTCCCCCTCCCTGAAAGGTGTCAAATGTGACACCAGAGGGGGGGGGGAGCGTATAAGCAAGAGTTCCACTCTGCTTTAAGCAATTCTCTTCAAAGCATACTTACCTCTCCAGTGGCCTGTATTTCCTACCCTTACTCTGTTACAGCACTGTATCCTCCTTTGGTAACTTGGTATCTGGGGTGTCAAATGCCAATGTTCACTGACAACCGCTGTGGTTTGATACCCTGGCTGTGTCCTGTTGCTTTCCAGAGTCACTTGTGTCCTAGGTAGCATAGCAGCTTCTCTTACCTTTACCTATTGTCACTTAATATTTGTTCTTTTTTTTTTAATGTAAATGGACCGGGAATCTTGTTCTTTCTAAGTTATCTCAATCAGTGCACACTAACAAAAGGAATGTACTTTCTTTTTTTTCCCAAATTACTCTCAATTGAAGTAAAAGCTGAGAGCAGTGAATGTAAAATTATTACAGAAATGATCATTTTCATTAGTCACAAAACCAATACAGAGCCAAAGTACAGAACAATTAATTAGCAAGTACATGTATGGTACAACGTAAACATCAGTGATTAATGAGGTAAGGAGATATTGCTCACTTAAATCTTTATTTTTAAAATGATCTTCTGCTGCACCGTTGAGCAATCTGGTGAAGGAAAATCTTTACTTGTAATTCCTGCTGGATAGGTGAAAATAATCCTAATGAGCAATTAATAACTGCACACTATCCGGAAACAGATGTTTCATGTTGTCAGAGTCATTAAAAAATGTGTATACCGTTTAAAATAATTTAGAATATTATGCAGGGGAGTCTTGGCAGTTCTGCTGCAGAGAGCAGAATAACTCTGTTGTCCTTAATAGATGTTTTGGGACTCATTCATCTGTAGCAATATTATAACTGCAAAAATAACTATTACCCTTGAATATCAATCCATGAAAATTATCTATAATTAGACTTCTCAATTTTCTGACTTGAAAAACATAAATGTGATGATAATATCACTTTCAAAACTATATAATCATATTTAACCATTTCAGTCTTTACGCTTTTAAAGATTTGGCATTTTTTTTTATCCTACATGACTCTTTTTACTTTTGTAGTGTATCCTAACGTCTTATCAGGATATAACATTTGGACTAGAGTAGGGGAGGATAGGGTCACATTTTTTTTAACTACCTCCAGACCGCCCTATTGTAAAATGACAGTGAGCGAGATGCTCTCTTGTTCTGGGGCGCCGTCATATGACGTCACCCCAGTGTCAATGCTCTTGCACGACTGCGGGGGCACACCTGCGGGGGCACTCAGGGCGGTGATCGCGGTCGCGCCATGTTCAAAGGACACGGCACAATCCCAATCTGGGTAAATAGCCGATGACGCAGCTCTTTAACCATGTGATTGACTGTGTCCAATCACAACCGATCATATGTAAACACAGAAGTGCTGTTTTTCGACTCTCGTTACTTCACACTGACAGAGTGTGAGGTGAGGAGAGCCAATCAGCAGCTTCTCCTCGCAGGGAAGACTGTACAGATAATTAGGGCACTGATCATCAGACCCCTGATTATCAATGTAGACCCAGCAGTGCCCATCAGTGACACCAATCAGTGTCCATCAGTGACATCAATCAATGCCCATCAGTGATGCCAGTCAGTGCTGCCTTTCAGTGCCCATCAGTGCCTGCTCCTCAGTGATGCCCATCAGTGCCCATCAATGCTGCCCATCAGTGCCCATCCATGCTGCCCACCTGTGTCCATCAGTGCTGCCTATCCATGCCGCTTATCATTGCCCATCAGTTCCACCTATCAGTGCCCACCAGTGCCACCTATCAGTGCCCATCAGTGCTGTATATTAGTGCCACCTATCAGTGCAGCATATTAGTGCCTCCTCATCAGTGCCCTTCAGTGCCACCTCATCAGTGCCCATATTATTATTTACAAAATGTGCTTACAGAAACTATTATTCTGTCAGTAAATTGTACAAAATTTACTGACAGAAACTAAAAAAAACGTTATTTGCTTTTCAAAATTTTCGGTCTTTTTTTTCATTTTTTTAGCAAAAAATAAAAAACCCATCAGTGATTAAATACCACCAAAAGAAAGCTCAATTTGTGAGAAGAAAATTGTAAAAATTATATTTGGGTGCCGTGTTGCATGACTGTGCAATTGTCATTCAAAATGTGACAGCTCTGAAAGCTGGAAATTGGCCTGGGCAGGAAGGGGGTGACAGTGTCCTGTATTGAAGCGGTTGAACTGTTGAGAATTTAATTTTAACTCGGTAGCGGGTCTGAATACATATATATATATCTGTATATATATATCTATATATATATATAGATATATTTATAGGTTTTAACTAGGTTAATGAAAGAGAAAAACTAATGAAAAACAAAAAATACTATAATTTACTAGAGCAAAGTAATCTGATGCCACAAAAGTATGTTTTTTTTTTTACATAGAATATGTAAAAATCTTTGGTGTAACAGATATGATTGAGCTGGGTCTTTGAAGACAGGAATTTGTATGTTAGCACCATTTTCATAGGTTTGTGATTGCAAATATACTGCATACCTCCCAACTTTTTGAGATGGGAACGAGGGACACTTATTAGCAAAAGTATGTAGACACAGGACGCACCCTCTGCCACACCCCTCTAAAGGAGAATTATATTAAAAAATGAGTAGTTAAACCCCTAAGTGCTTTTTTTTCACCACTACTATTCCTTTAAACTGGCTTTTTATAATTTGCAAATGTAGCAATTTAAAAATTGGATGAAAGGTTTAGCACTGGGAAACACTTTGAAAGATACAAATTTATAAAAAGTTGCAGTGTATATAAACCTATATAGATCAGACCAAAATGAGGGAGAAAGACTTTATTCCAATTCAGGGACAGTCCCTCGAAATCAGAGACAGATGAGAGCTATGATACTTTGTGTGTGAGGTGAGGGGCCTGTGTTTTTGTTACAGTATACTTAAGAACACCCACTCTCAGGCGGGGCTAGCACGCAGCATGTAAGGACGGTGGGGACGGAGCTCTCCCTGCAGGTCTGTTTTATTTTGGTTATCCTGTGAGCAAATCGCTCCGAAATTGCCTGGAACTGCTGGGGTATGTGTGCAGGATCCCCTCAAGCACATCCAGGGATGGTGAAATACGGGTCACCCTGACCAAAAACGTCAGGAGAGCGGCTGGTCCGCTTCCCCTGGGGATCCAGGCGGGAGGCGGGAGGAGGAAGAGGAGGAATGGCCACCGCTGCAGAGGCCTGTGGATTCTGCACGGCCGGCATCCCCACTGCCGAATCGGGTGAGTCCTGGGACACAGAGGGACCGCCGCGAGCGCAGGGGAAGCTCCCTAGATAGACTGGATGCCCATATACACAAAACAGGCAGGGAGGTGAAGGAGGGGGAAGAGCCATCCCTGACACAGATTATGGCAGCCATACAGGGATGCCAAAATAAGCTGATTGATAATTTTGGGCAGCTGCAGCTGGAATTCTCCTTTATGAAAAATGATTTGCAGAATATGAAAGAGAAGGCACAGGCTACTGACCGCCGTATTACATGCCTGGAAGACACTGTTATGGCACCTACTGTACATGTGGCACAAAAAACCCTCTCTGAGCACACTATAAAGGTGGCCAACATTTAGGACCGCATGAGAAGGAACAATATCAGGCTAGTGGGATTCCCTGAGGGAGCAGAAGGGAAACACCCTGAGGAGTTCTTGGAAGGATGGCTTAAAGAGCACATGGTTCCTGACACTTTCACTAAATATGTTTGCCATAGAAAGAGCGCACCACGTCCAGAGTAGAGCACCGCAGAAGGGTGTTATCCTCAGACCCATGATTGCTAAGATCCTGCACTTCAGGGACCAGGAGAATATCTTGAAAGGAGCCAGAACAGGGACTGAATTGGAGTTCAATGGCTATCAGTGTCGATATATCTTGATTTTTCTGCTGCCACTCAGAAACAAAGAGCTTCCTTTCAACAGGTGAAGAAGAGGCTTAGAGATCTGAATTTGATCTATAGTATCCTGTAAAGTTGTGCATTGTGGATAACGGAAAGGCATATTTTTTCACAACCCCTACTGAGGCTTCAGATTGATTGGATGCACGGGGGCGCCCACAGGGAGGGAATTCTCAACACCCCCCGAGCAACCTTTACATCTCTGGATGGGACACTGGAAGTAAACCATGGGGGAAGGGGGTACTGTGAAGAACTGATCGGGTGTTTTTTACCCCCCCTTTTTTTTCTCTATTCTCATCTTCCTGATTTTCTGTTGCCAGGATAGTGTACCTGGACTGTCAATCTGTTCCGTTGTTTGAGTTCCCTGGCAGTCCTGGGGATTGATTCTGTTGCTGAGATGCTGTATCCATATTTTATATATCTGTTTTAGGGATGAGCCCAATGTTCAAGTCGAGCGTAAGTTCGACTCGAACATGGGGTGTTCGCTGAATAGCGAATAATTTGGAGTGTTCGTGGCTAATACGAAAGCCATGGAACACCCTTTAAAGGTCTATGGCAGAAATCAAAAGTACTAATTTTAAAGGCTTATATGCATGGTATTGTCATAAAATGTGTTTGGGGACCTGGGTCTTGCCCCAGGGGACATGTATCAATGCAAAAAAAAAGTTTTAAAAAGGGACGTTTTTTCGGGAGCAGTGATTTTAATAATGCTTAAAGTGAAACAATAAAAGTGAAATATTCCTTTTAATTTCGTACCTGGGGGGTGTCTATAGTATGCCTGTAAAGTGGCACGTGTTTCTTGTGTTTAGAACAGTCTGAGAGCAAAATTACATTTCTAAAGGAAAAGAAGTCATTTAAAACTACTCGCGGCTAGAATGAATTGTCGGTCCCGGCAATACAGATAAAAGAAGTCATTGAAAAAAATGGCATGGGATCCCCCCAGTTCATTACCAGTCCCTTTGGGTCTGGTATGAATATTAAGGGGAACCCTGAACCAAAATTTTAAAAAAATTGCATGGGGGTCCCCCCAAATTCCACTCCAGGCCCTTCAAGTCTGGTATGAATATTAAGGGGAACCCCGCACCAAAATAAAAAAAATGGCGTGGGGGTCCTCCAAAAAATCCATACCAGACCCTTATCTGAGCACGCAACCTGGCAGGCCGCAGGAAAAGAAGGGGGACAAGAGAGCGCCCCCCCTGAATCATACCAGGCCACATGCCCTCAACATGTTGAGGGTGCTTTGGGGTAGCCCCCCAAAGAACCTTGTCCTCATGTTGATGGGGACAAGGGCCTCATCCCCACAACCCTTGCTCGGTGGTTGTGGGGGTCTGTGGGCGGGGGGCTTATCGGAATCTGGAAGCCCCCTTTAACAAGGGGACCCCCAGATCCCGGCCTCCCCCCTGTTTGAAATGGTAACGGGGTACGGAGGGGGGCGGGGTCACTTGGTAACATAAATGGGTGGCCCTGCCCCCCTCTGATGCCCCAGGAAAGCCATAGGGAAGTCCCTGTGTGTCAGAGGGGGCGGGGTCACCGGGGAACGTCATGGTGTGGCCCCACTCTCAGTTATGAAAGAACTGTCAAAGTGAAGATGCATCATACGGTGGGAGCCTCCCATGGAGGCGGGTCAGCCGCTTTTTTTTCTTTTTTTCGGTCCATCGGTGGAGCAAGAGAAGAAGAAGAAGACTTCGTGGGACATTTTAATTTTTTTATTTTTCAATAAAGGACTTGTCCCAAGCCTTGTCTTGTCATTTTTACCATTTTGACACTTTTTTGTGAAATGGTAGGGGTACATTTGTACCCCTACCATTTCACACAGGGGGGGAGGCCAGGATCTGGGGGCCCCCTTGTTAAAGGGGGCTTCCAGATTCCGATAAGCCCCTGCCCGCAGAACCCCACAACCACCGGGCAAGGGTTGTGGGGATAAGGTCCTTGTCCCCATCAACACTGATTATTCATGTTCGTGTCCCATAGACTTTAACGGTGTTTGCGTGTTTGAACAAATGTTTTGCCTGTTCACATGTTCTGCTGCAAACTGAACCAGGGGGGTGTTTGGCTCATCTCTAATCTATTTTTTCCTCTTTTTTGTTTTTTTGCTCAGGACTTCCTACTGTGGACCTGCGGACCGCTCTGTACGCCGCACAAGACATCAGGTGAAAATAAGACAATTTTTTTCTGGCTGTTATATTTATTTTGGACTGTTTTTTATAATCACAATAGTTATTGGACTGCGTTTGAGGACGACTGCCTTTGGATGACGGGTCCTGTGTGACTGTGTTAAGTCGCACCTCTGTATCTCTTTGAGTCAGGGTTATGGGAACAAAGTGCCTGGCAGGTTGGGGCTGGGTGTAGGGTGGGGGAGGGGGAAGTTGGGAAGGTTTTGTTGCTGGAGAATATGTGTCTATGGTTTGCTGGGATTATCTGCATTTGGTCATTTACAACTATGCTGCTACTCTGCTTTGTGTATGTGGGGCGGGAAGGCTGGAGCTCTGCTTTACTGGTTAATTATATACAGGGGGGTGGTCCCCTGCTATATGCCTCTCTGTCATGGAGGTGAATCTTAGGATCTTGGCCTGGAACGTTAGAGGCCTTAATTCCAAATTTAAATGCTCACTGGTCTTTGAGTGTATAAAAAATTATAAACTACATTTAATTTTATTACAAGAGACTCACTTTCAGGGATCCAGGGTTCTCTCCCTAAAAAGGGCTCATATTGCGGGAGCTTACCATGCCAGCTACTCCTCCTATGCTAGGGGAGTTTGCAACGTTGGTCACCAAAGCTCTACCCATCTCCATACATGCAGTTAGGACTGACGCTAAGGGGAGATATGTTATACTGGTGGTGCAAGTGATGAACAGAATTCTAACGTTTGTGAATTTGTATGTGCCTCCGCCTTTTTCCCTATCTCATCTGGATGACATGATATGAGCCACTTATGAGTTAGCAGAGGGGAGGATCTTCGATCTAGGTAACTTTACTTCAGTGGCGGACTCAGCCTTGGATAGGCTAGGTGTGTCATCTGGTGCTCCAGTTCCCCTCGCGGGGTGGTTGTCTACTCATGGGTTTAGGGATGCCTGGCCTTTTCACCATCCTGGTATTAGGGAGTACTCCTGTTATTCAGAAACGCATAAGACGCTCTCCAGAATAGACACTATCCTGACTGAGGGAGAGGGTCTGGAACTGGTCAGGAAGGTCTCCTATCTACCAAGATCCCTGTCTGACTATTCTCCCATGTTGCTGGAACTCAATAAGGGGCTGAAGCCAGGTATACATCAATGGCGGATGGAGGCTAGTTGGCTCCAAGAAGAATATGTGCAGATTAAATGTGCTGAGGCTATCAAACCTTTTTGGGCTGAAAATGTAAATACTGGGTCTTCTCTTCTTCAATAGGAGACCTTTAAGGCCACACTGAGAGGGGTGTTCATGGCAGAGGTGCATGGTTTCAAAAAACAGTTGGCTTCCACAGTACAGATTAAGGAGGCAGAGATTACGCTAGCAGAGGCAGAGTATGTTAGGGACCCTACTAGATTGTTGACACTGCGGGAGAGGACTAGGGAATACCAGATTGTTCTGACTGACCACGAAGCTTAGTCTTGCACAGCGTAGGCGCATTTTTGAGTTTGGAGATAAGAATGGCAGACTCCTGGCATACCTGGCAAGACCAGAATATGTCCCAGTATATATTAAGACTGTCTATGACAAGCAGAGAGTGGAGGTTTGTGATTTGGCTGACATACTACAGACGTTTGCTCAATTTTATGAGGTACTCTATAGGTTCTGTGCTTCTGAGGAGACAGAGGCATTGGAGACTCATCTGACTGATACTGATCTACCTATAGTGACTGAAGAAGACAGTGCTGTTTTGAAAGCAGATATTACTGTGGAGAAGGTGGAAGGAGCAATTGCCTCCTTCGCCCCTCAGAAGTCCCCGGGTTTGGATGGCCTCCCCCTCGGAATAGTATCACACCTTTCGCTATGGTTTGGCGCCTCGCCTGTTGAAAGTGTTTAATGCAGCTAGGTCGGATGGTAGACTACCTCCCTCTATGAGTGCAACTCCTACCTTGCTTATGAATGTTGATACCAAAATCCTGGCCAAAATACTTGCAGGGAGATTGCAAACAGTCATTCCAAAATTGGTAGATGCAGATCAGACGGGATTTATCCAGGGGAGATGTGCACAGATGAACATGAGGAGACTTTTTGTGAATCTTCAGACTGCCCATGACAAGAATAGTGGCCTCCTTAGATACAAAAAAGGCTTTTGACTCTGTGGAGTGGGCATATTTGTTTCACTTCTTAGAGTCCTTTGGCTTTGGACCCATTTTCGTTTCCTGGGTGTGATTATTGTACACAGATCCGCTGGTGAGATTACGGGTTAATGGCATTATCTCAGACACCTTCCCTGTATTCAGGGGGACCAGGCGGGTTGCCCGCTTTCACCCATCCTGTTTGCCCTGGCCATAGAACCCTTGGCAGTAAAATTAAGATCCACTCCTGCCTTGACTGGATTACGAATTGGGGTGTTTGAAGAACGAGTGTCTCTCTGTGCAGATGACATGCCGCTGTATCTGCAGGATCCAGGACCTTCACCTTCAGGGGCTTTCCAACTGATACAGGAATTTGGAGACTACTCCGGATTTCATATAAATTGGGCAAAATCGTCTCTCTTCCCTATTGATGAAGCAGTGGTAATCCCGTCAGATTGCCCCATCCTCTTGTCCTCTTTTTTCAGGTATTTGGGGATAGAGGTTCAACTTCCTATCTCAGGGTTTCTGGAGGCCAATTTGTTGCCGATTATTGGGGATTTTCGGAAGAGGGTACAGAAATGGCAGAATTTACCGATTACGTTGTTGGGACGAATACATTTGTTTAAGATGATTTTTCTCCCTAAGTTTTATAAACTAATTACTATACCCTAGGGTTGTCCCGATACCACTTATTTAGGACCGAGTACAAGTACCGATACTTTTTTTCAAGTACTCGCCGATACCGATTACCGATACTTTTTTTTAATGTCACGTGACAGTGTTTTTTTTTTGTTTTTTTTTAGGGGGTGGGGGGGTTGTGGAGTGAACGGTGCCTGTGTGTGTGTGTTTTTTGTTTTTTTTTTTTTTGTTTTTTCATTTACATTTATTATTTTTTACAATTTTTTTTTATTCTTTATTGCACTAGGTGTGTGTGTTTTTTTTTTTAATTAGCCCTGTTGGGGGGCTTTGGTGAGATATCAGGGGTCTTAACAGACCTCTGATATCTCCCCCTTGAGACAGAGAAAGAGACAGAGGATAGAGATTCCCCAGTCTCTTTCTCTGCAGCCTCAGCTGCACTGACAATGAATGGAGAGAAGACAGTGGCTCCTCTCCATTCATAAACTGACACATCGTAATCACAGGAGATTACAATGTTTCAGTTATGTGAATGGACAGAGTCAGCTGACTCTATCCATACACACACAGCGGAGAGAGACAGCAGAACGCCGGAACGGAGGGGGACAGCGGAGGGGGACAGAGCAAAGAAAGAGGACAGCGGAGGGGGACAATACAGTGGAGGAGGACATTGGAGCGGAGGGGGACAATACAGCGGAGGAGGACATTGGAGCGGAGGGGGACAATACAGC
Organism: Lithobates clamitans; assembly: GCA_037952925.1. NCBI lineage: Eukaryota > Metazoa > Chordata > Amphibia > Anura > Ranidae > Lithobates > Lithobates clamitans. The sequence continues at coordinate 4,702,417 of JBBGZY010000279.1, read as the reverse complement.
GGAGGAGGACATTGGAGCAGAGGGGGACAATACAGCGGAGGAGGACATTGGAGCGGAGGGGGACAATACAGCGGAGGAGGACATTGGAGCGGAGGGGGACAATACAGCGGAGGAGGACATTGGAGCGGAGGGGGACAATACAGCGGAGGAGGACATTGGAGCGGAGGGGGACAATACAGCGGAGGAGGACATTGGAGCGGAGGGGGACAATACAGCGGAGGAGGATATTGGAGTGGAGGGGGACAATACAGCGGAGGAGGACATTGGAGCGGAGGGGGACAATACAGCGGAGGAGGACAGCGGAGGGGGACAATACAGCGGAGGGGGACATTGGAACAGAGGGGGACAATGCAGCGGAGCAGGACAGCGGAGGGGGACATTGGAACGGAGGGGGACAATGCAGTGGAGGAGGACAGCGGAGGGGGACAATACAGCGGAGGAGGACAGCGGAGGGGGACAATACAGCGGAGGGGGACATTGGAACAGAGGGGGACAATGCAGCGGAGCAGGACAGCGGAGGGGGACATTGGAACGGAGGGGGACAATGCAGCGGAGCAGGACAGCGGAGGGGGACAATACAGCGGAGGAGGACAGCGGAGGGGGACAATACAGCGGAGGGGGACATTGGAACAGAGGGGGACAATGCAGCGGAGCAGGACAGCGGAGGGGGACATTGGAACGGAGGGGGACAATGCAGCGGAGCAGGACAGCGGAGGGGGACATTGGAACGGAGGGGGACAATGCAGCGGAGCAGGACAGCGGAGGGGGACTAAGGGGGATGCAGTGACAGTCAGCGGTGATCGCGTGTGGGGGAGTTACAAGCACCGATCACCGCTGTGTCACTAAAGCAGCTGAAAGCCGCGGGGGGAGAAGCTTGTAACTCCCCCACGCGCTGATCACAGCTGACAGTCCAGGTATCGGGGGGAGCATCGGGAGCATTTGCCCGAGTACAAGTACTTGGGCAAATGCTTGGTATCGGTGCCGATACCGATACTAGTATCGGTATCGGGACAACCCTACTATACCCAAAATACCAAAAACAACAAAAATGACAAAAATAAAATGATCATCAAGCCTGTGCAGGTAATATATGATCAAAAAATCCTTTGATTGATAAACAACTTTATAATCTTCGAATTAGTGATACATGCTCTTCTCAATATAAAGTGATCCTCTTTGTATATGTGCTCCACCACTCCACCACAACTTCCTGATAACGCCTTTCTGGTGAAATGCATTAAGGTCCTAATAGTGGTGGCTATTCCGGGTCTTGCTGATGTCACGTCCAACTCAGGGTGAACGCACGGCGGCTCATAGAGACGAGCAGCGAAGAGTGTTAATTGATCAGGCGTTGTACAGTGGGTTCATGGCACAACAAAATGTAAGTGCACTGGCAATTGTTTTAAATAGGAATCTCTTTTAAATAAATGTACTGCTCAATTATTGCGTTATCACTATTTCTGGGATACCCTTGCTGATGTACTGGATGCGGAAGATAAGGAGGTGTATGCTGAGTATACATCAATCTAGAGATATACCATACAAACTGTGAGGGTCCTGGTGGCCCTAGGTATTCTGGTGAGCCCCCCCCCCTTTATATAAGGTGGTGGAGCACATATACAAAGAAGAGCACTTTATATTGAGAAGAGCATGTATTACTAAAGTACGCATGGTGATGGAAATTAATTGGAAGATTATGCAGTTGTTTATCAAAGTTCTTTTTGATCATATATTACATGCAGGGACTTGATGATCATTTTATTTTTGTAGTTTTTGTTGTTTTTGGTATTTTGGGTATAGCAATTTGTTTATATATATATATGTATATATATATATATATATATATATATATATATATATATATATATATATATATAGCTCCAAGGTTGTAGGCCATGGAGTACTCTATTTAGCAAACCATGTGGCTTTGGGTAAACTTTAACCCTTTTACTGCCACTGACATTGTCACTGGGTGCTGCCGGACAGATGGAAGAGATATCAGTGAATGTCCAGTGATTTCCCCTTTCTTTTACGGACCCAGAAGTGACATTTAAAATGTCACTTCCAGGTTCACAGGTGTCACTGTCTCCAGCCAGTATGGCTGGAGAAAAAGCTAATGGAAAGTTATCTGTATTCCCCTAGCTTCATTGGAGGACAGGTGAGATATCAGGAATTTTTTAAATGATAATTTTTAAAGATGGCGATAATGGCGTTTGAAGAGTCACCTATAGAAAATATAGGGTACTGATGTTTGTTTTTTTACTGAGGTTTTCTCTTATTTTCTCTCATGTCAACCCATGTGCAGGTGGTATCCAGTTCTACGGGCACGAAATATATTACCTGATTCTCATCTGGGACAATTCTATCATGGACTATATGTCCTTTATCTCCTTTGCCAATGATAACTCTTTATATTAATGTCCTGTACACATGGTGGGATTTTCTGACGGAAAATGTGTGATAGGACCTTGTTGCTGGAAATTCCGACCATGTGTGGGCTCCATCACACATTTTCCATCGGAATTTCCGACACACAAAGTTTGAGAGCTTGCTATAAAATCGAAATTCCGATCGTGTGTACACAAATCCGACGCACAAAGTGCTACGCATGCTCAGAATGAATTAAGAGATGAAAGCTATTGGCTACTGCCCTGTTTATAGTCCTGACGTAGGTGTTTTACGTCACCACATTCAGAACTGGATTTTGTTGTCGGAATGTCCGATCAATGTCCGACCGTGTATACAGGGCAATAGAGTATAGCTCTGAATGTCCCCCTGATACCATCCATTTTTAAGATCTAACTTTGGTGGGGCATAGTGCCTTAGGTACTGTTCATACCCACACTCATCGCAGGGAGTGTGCCGGTAACTCCTTATTAGGGATGAGCTTCGAGTTCGAGTCGAACTCATGTTCTACTCGAACATTGGCTGTTCGCAAGTTCGCCGAACAGCGAACAATTTGGGGTGTTCGAGGCAAATTCGAATGCCGCGGAACACCCTTTAAAAGTCTATGGGAGAAATCAAAAGTGCTAATTTTAAAGGCTTATATGCAAGTTATTGTCATAAAAAGTGTTTGGGGACCCGGGTCCTGCCCTAGGGGACATGGATCAATGCAAAAAAAAGTTTTAAAAACGGACGTTTTTTCAGGAGCAGTGATTTTATTAATGCTTAAAGTCAAACAATAAAAGTGTAATATCCCTTTAAATTTCGTACCTGGGGGGTGTCTATAGTATGCCTGTAAAGGGGCGCATGTTTCCCGTGTTTAGAACAGTCTGACAGCAAAGTGACATTTGGAAGGAAAAAACTCATTTAAAACTAGCCGCGGCTATTGCATTGCCGACAATACACATAGAAGTTCATTGATAAAAACGGCATGGGAATTCCCCACAGGGGAACCCCGAACCAAAATAAAAAAAAAAAAATGATGTGGGGGTCCCCCTAAATTCCATACAAGGCCCTTCAGGTCTGGTATGGATATTAAGGGGAACCCCAGCCAAAATTGAAAAAAAAAATTGACGTGGGGTTCCCCCTAAATTCCATACCAGACCCTTCAGGTCTGGTATGGATTTTAAGGGGAACCCCGCGCCAAAAAAAAAAAAAAAAAACGGCGTGGGGTCCCCCTAAAAATCCATACCAGACCCTTATCCGAGCACGCAACCTGGCAGGCCGCAGGAAAAGAGGGGGGGACGAGAGTGCGGCCCCCCCCCCCTCCTGAACCGTACCAGGCCACATGCCCTCAACATTGGGAGGGTGCTTTGGGGTAGCCCCCCAAAACACCTTGTCCCCATGTTGATGAGGACAAGGGCCTCATCCTCACAACCCTGGCCGGTGGTTGTGAGGGTCTGCGGGCGGGGGGCTTATCGGAATCTGGAAGCCCCCTTTAACAAGGGGACCCCCAGATCCCGGCCCCCCCCCTGTGTGAAATGGTAAGGGGGTACTTACCCCTACCATTTCACTAAAAAACTGTCAAAAATGTTAAAAATGACAAGAGACAGTTTTTGACAATTCCTTTATTTAAATGCTTCTTCTTTCTTCTTTCTTCCTTCATCTTCTTCTGGTTCTTCTGGCTCTTCTGGTTCTTCCTCCGGCGTTCTCGTCCAGCATCTTCTCCGCGGCGTCTTCTATCTTCTTCTCCTCGGGCCGCTCCGCACCCACGGCATGGGGGGGAGGCTCCCGCTCTTCTCTTCATCTTCTTCTCTTCTTCATCTTCTTCTTCATCTTCTTCTTCTTCTTCTTCTTCCTTCTTCTCTTCTTCCTGTCTTCTCCGGGCCGCTCCGCAGCCATGCTGGCATGGTGGGAGGCTCCCGCTGTGTGACGGCGTCTCTTCGTCTGACGGTTCTTAAATAACGGGGGGCGGGGCCATCCGGTGACCCCGCCCCCCTCTGACGCACGGTGACTTGAGGGACTTCCCTGTGACGTCACGGGGAATGCCACAGGGAAGTCCCGTCATGTCACCGTGCGTCAGAGGGGGGCGGGGCCACCGGGTGGCCCCGCCCCCCGTTATTTAAGAACCGTCAGACGAAGAGACGCCGTCACACAGCGGGAGCCTCCCACCATGCCACAGCATGGCTGCGGAGCGGCCCGCAGAAGACAGGAAGAAGAGAAGAAGAGAAGAAGAGAAGAAGGAAGAAGAAGATGAAGAAGAAGATGAAGAAGAGAAGAAGATGAAGAGAAGAGCGGGAGCCTCCCCTCATGCCATGGGTGCGGAGCGGCCCGAGGAGAAGAAGATAGAAGACGCCGCGGAGAAGATGCTGGACGAGAACGCCGGAGGAAGAACCAGAAGAGCCAGAAGAACCAGAAGAAGAAGAAGATGAAGGAAGAAAGAAGAAGCATTTAAATAAAGGAATTGTCAAAAACTGTCTCTTGTCATTTTTAACATTTTTGACAGTTTTTTAGTGAAATGGTAGGGGTAAGTACCCCCTTACCATTTCACACAGGGGGGGGGCCGGGATCTGGGGGTCCCCTTGTTAAAGGGGGCTTCCAGATTCCGATAAGCCCCCCGCCCGCAGACCCTCACAACCACCGGCCAGGGTTGTGAGGATGAGGCCCTTGTCCTCATCAACATGGGGACAAGGTGTTTTGGGGGGCTACCCCAAAGCACCCTCCCAATGTTGAGGGCATGTGGCCTAGTACGGTTCAGGAGGGGGGGGGGCCGCACTCTCGTCCCCCCCTCTTTTCCTGCGGCCTGCCAGGTTGCGTGCTCGGATAAGGGTCTGGTATGGATTTTTAGGGGGACCCCACGCCGTTTTTTTTTTTTTTTTTTGGCGCGGGGTTCCCCTTAAAATCCATACCAGACCTGAAGGGTCTGGTATGGAATTTAGGGGGAACCCCACGTCAATTTTTTTTTTAAATTTTGGCTGGGGTTCCCCTTAATATCCATACCAGACCTGAAGGGCCTTGTATGGAATTTAGGGGGACCCCCACATCATTTTTTTTTTTTATTTTGGTTCGGGGTTCCCCTGTGGGGAATTCCCATGCCGTTTTTATCAATGAACTTCTATGTGTATTGTCGGCAATGCAATAGCCGCGGCTAGTTTTAAATGAGTTTTTTCCTTCCAAATGTCATTTTGCTGTCAGACTGTTCTAAACACAGGAAACATGCGCCCCTTTACAGGCATACTATAGACACCCCCCAGGTACGAAATTTAAAGGGATATTACACTTTTATTGTTTGACTTTAAGCATTAATAAAATCACTGCTCCTGAAAAAACGTCCGTTTTTAAAACTTTTTTTTGCATTGATCCATGTCCCCTGGGGCAGGACCCGGGTCCCCAAACACTTTTTATGACAATAACTTGCATATTAGCCTTTAAAATTAGCACTTTTGATTATTCATGTTCGTGTCCCATAGACTTTAACGGCGTTCGCGTGTTCGAACGAATTTTTTTCCTGTTCGCATGTTCTGGTGCGAACCGAACAGGGGGGTGTTCGGCTCATCCCTACTCCTTATTATTGGCTTATAGCTGCCACCTGGCACACACCGTGAACACTATACATACAGGAGAATTTGTCAGAGCCAGACAAAACTGTTCTACTGAAGAAGGAATTGTCAAAGAGTGCAATATTATTATTTCTGATAACGTCAATATGACAGGTGGAACATTGACAAGGCACCTCGCCTGGCTTCTGGCAAAGATAAGTCTCTCCTTTTAGATGGTGCTGCTCACAGCCATTGGACAAGAGGAAGAACCAAATGTTTTTTAACATCCAGTGACAAACATATAACTTTTGTGACTGCTTATTCACAGGAGTTTGGCTATATAAAAAGTATTATAAATAAATATTGATGATACAAATACTATCTACTGATAAGGATTTGGCTTCTATAGTGTCAGCAGGTTGCAGATTATCCAGCCGCCGTGCCAACATGTTGGATGACATTTTGTCCCCTAGTCTGTATCAGTCTCGATGCCATAAAAGAACTTGGTTACATACCATAGGTTCGTATAGTTGGGGAAACAACACTTTCCAAACAACAAACATTCCAAACAGCACAAGAATGTTGTTTCTTGTGCCACTGGGGAAATAATTTTTAAACCGTGACTATATTCATTGTGGCACTAGTAACATTGTCTATAATGTGAAATGTAAATTGTCTAACAAACAATATGTGGGATGCACATCGAGACCTCTCAGAACTAAGATTAGCCAACATTTTCATGGCGCCTCATCCAGCAATGACAAAGGTTTGTCCAATATTTCAAAACATTTTGAATATGTACATTGTGGCCACATGGCATCTTTTGCTTTCCTGGGTCTGGAAAGAGTTAAATTGTCCCCAGGAGGAGGAGATATTCACTGCAGGCTCCTTGGGCTGGAGGTGTGGTGGATATTTAACCTCCAATCCTCTCTACATTTTTTTGTTTTTCCATGTTTTTAGGATTTATAATGACAGCAATATTTGTTTCCACTTCTCCCTTTAGCACCACACATGCTTTCAAGCTGTTAGCAATTATATTGTTTGATTAATTGATGATTCAATTAATGGAGAGGTGTAGACTTTCTTTTTTGTATTGGTATATATATATATATATATATATATATATATATATATATATATATACACACACACACATATATATTTCTATGTATGTCTATGTATGTATATATATATATATATATACATATATATATATATATATATATATATATATATATATATATATATGTTCTGCTTCTATTTTTATGTGTGCTGTGACCAAGGCTCATGGCCAAAATGGGTTAGCCACTGTTTTTACTCACTCATATGCAACAATAAAGAATATTAGAATTTACAGAGTTGCCAGCTGTTTCCCTCTGTTTAAATGATGTCTGTCACTGGCAAACGCATTTTTTTTTTTAACACTTTTTTTGTTTCATAATAAAACACTTTTTATTGCATGAGAATTCAAAGTACAGAGCACCATAAATCAGATTACTATAATCACTAAAAATCTGAGAAAAAAAGGACATTCACAGTATGATCATTTTTCAGTGCATCATGTTGTAACACAGTTTCAATAAAAAAGAACCAAAACAGTCTGTTATTTTTACACAGTTACAGTACAGTAAGTAGTAAGTGACTACATTTCCAACAGACAGTCACTATAATTACTCCAAGACATTACACCTAAGATGTTAAATATAATTGTGCAGATTGAATTGCACTAGACATCTTAGACCTTGTAATATTTCCCAGGGCACCCTCTATGTTCATACTATGACTTTCATACATGGAAGAATCTAGACGACAGCATTAATCCATTGGGAAATTGAGGAGGGGGGTAGGCCTGTATCCATTTAAAGGGAATTTGCTTCTGCAAAAATAGAGCTTCCTTTAAGAATGTTCTAACATGTCTAGGCCATAGCTCTTTATCCAGTAGTTATAACAGGCATATTTTTAAGCCCAGTGGGGCTTTCTGTCAGAATACAATAGCGTCAGTAGGAGATCCATCCATCCATGTTGTGTAGCCTGGATGGAGGAATTAGTTAGATTTTTTCTGTTCAACCATTATGTGTATGGCCAGCAAAAGAACAGCCATGGTCACAGAGTTATGACATCTAAACCCAATGAAGCCCAATGAAGCCAGTGTCTGCTATGTATTCTCGGGATCCTTTGGAGCAGTTTGTGTGGGTTTTCTTTAAGAATCTGGCAATTAATGTTGACTAGTTAAACTGATTCATTTTTTTTCTCTGTAAATGTAAAATTTTCAAATTGCGTACAGTGCCCCCCCCTGCACCAAAATGCATACTAGATCTTTTAAGTCTGCTGTGGATTTTAAAGTGCACCTTGTACATACGAAAAAAAAAATGTGTGAGGTCCTCCAGGAAATCCACACCAGACCCTTCAGATCTGGTACAAATATTAAGGGGGATTCCACAAAAAAAATCATGAGGTCCATGTGAAAATCCATTTCAGACCCTTAATATGAGCATGCAGCCTGGCTGGCCAGGAAAGGGAGGGGGCAAGAGTGCACCCCCCAAACCATACAATTTTTATGTGCTTTTAACTTGGGAGGTACCTGATCCCCACTATCCTTGCCTGGTGGTTGTGGGGGTCTGCAGATAGGGAGCTTATTGAAATCTGGAAGCTCCCTTTAGGGGTCCCAGATACCATTTCACTGGTTCCCACATGTAAGAGTATTGGGTACATAGTACATAGCTGAAAGCTGTCACGTTTGTCTGTAATGAGCAACCCAAATGTTCGGTATTCAGATGAATGTCTGAACAGCCAGTGTTCGGTCCAATCTTATGTTTGGACATCCATGTTGTGTAGCCTGGATGGAGGAATTAGTTAGGTTTTTTCTGTTCAACCTTTATGTGTATGGCCAGCAAAAGAACAGCTATGGTCACAGAGTTATGACATCTAAACCCAATGAAGCCAGTGTCAGAACCCAAATGTCTAACAGTAAATGGCTGATAGACCACCAGGTCATTTTGGTTCATATCGGATAAAAGGTACTCGATGCTACAAATTTTTAGACTTTCCATATGTTATATCAAATATAAAAATCTAATTATGGATATGCACATGACATTTTGAATATTATGGTTTATGAATAGTGAAAAAATATATATTTTAGGAAGTCAATTGATTTTAATTACACAAGTGTTCCCTTTAAAATTAGTTTGGAATACTTAATATTCCCTGACAACAAACTAGCTTCCCACACACATCTAATTACTGTCTCTATGCTGCCTTTGTGCATCAATTATGGTAATGGCTAGCGCATTCTGGGAATTGTCTAGCTACTGAGTGCATTAGAGCAATGCCTCTGTAAAAATTGTTTTAAATATGTGTATCTGATGTCTTCATTTACAAGACTGCAATTACTGATGTTGTAATATCATTTTCGGCAAGGGTATAAAGGTAGGGAATAAAGCAATCCACATTATATTGCCTCGCTTGTCCATTATCATCCATTCATTTTTCAGTTCTGCATACATTGCAACTAAAACATTTACTGTATTATGAGTTTTCACAAATGTATACAATGCATCGATTAATGATTAGTTATGATTCAAACTGCCCTGGGTTTGGTTAGGCTGGAGTTGCAAATAGATGCCGAACCTGAACCCCATTGAAACCTATGGGAACAGAATCTGCCAAGATAAAAATGCCCATTTTCTGGGATAATATGCACGGGGTATAAAAAATAGCATGAAGGTGTGGCCACTGCCCTGGGGAACATATTTTTTTTATTATTTCATTCAGCCAGGGGCAGTGATTTTTTTTAAATACTTAAAGAGAAAGATTAAAAATGGTCAATTCCTTTAAAGAACATGCCTGGGAGGTATCTTAATCCTATCTTTGAAGGGGTGCATCTCTGTGATGTACAGAAAGCGCTGCAGCAGCACTGACATTTACAAAAGGTGCAGTGGTCTGCTATGTATTCTCGGGAACCTTTGGAGCAGTTTGTGTGGTTTCTTTTTTAAGAAGCTGGCAATTAGTGTTGACTAGTTAAATGGATTCATTTTCTTCTCTGTAAATTTAAAATTGTGTACAGTGTGTTCCCCCCGCACCAAAATGCATACTAGATCTTTTAAGTCTGCCGTGGATTTTAAAGTGGTACCTCACACACAAATAAAATGTGTGTGGTCCCCCAGGAAATCCCCACCAGACCCTTCAGATCTGGTACAAATATTAAGGGGGATTCCACAAAAAAATTCATAAGGTCCATGTGAAAATCCATATCAGACCCTTAATATGAACATGCAGCCTGGCGGGTCAGGGAAGGAAGCGGGCGAGAGTGCACCCCCAAAACATACAATTTCATGTGCTCTTAACTTGGGAGGTGCCTAATCCCCACCATCCTTGCCCGACGGTTGTGGTGGTCTGCAGATAGGGATCTTATTGGAATCTGGAAGCTCCCTTTAATAATAAGGGGGCCCCAGATACTATTTCACTGCTTCCCACATGTAAGAGTATTGGGTACATAGTACATAGCTGAAAACTGTCACATTTGTCTGTAATGAGCACCCTAAATGTTCGTTATTCAGATGAATCTCCGAACAGCCAGTGTTCGGTCCAAACTTATGTTCACACCAAACTCTGAGATCATCTCTATTAATGATTCAAACCACATTAAAGTTTCATGCCCAACAAATATTTTATGAACACCAATTAATCTAGTTATGTCTAACAATCATTAAATGTATTTCTACATTCAAGTGTCATATGTACTAAAATCTTTATTCATATAATTTTCCTGTAATCCTTTGCACAGCAGCAATCACACTGTGACAAGTAAAGGCTGCAGTTTCAGACATATCCTCTCTATTACTTTGCACAGTGCTTGTCAATATAACATCATAAATGCTTACAGGAGGAAAAACAGAAAGGACTTCATCAATGTGCTTTTGCTCAATTATTGTCTAATTATAGACAAGTTTCAGACAGTGACCAAACTTTATTGCAAAATGGAAGCACAGAAGATGTTGTGTCTGGTAGGGGTGTCTGACTGGATGAACAACATTTCTAATGCAAGGTAATAGAGAGTACATACACTATATTTCAAAATATTCACTGTATTATTATTCACTGTGTTTTACATTTATAATGTATATAAACCTAAGTACAAAAATTCAATATATCATAACATACAGTACTAGTTCTTAGATGTGGTGAGTGCATCAAATTTCTTTTTTTTCCTCCCCCCCCCTTTTTTGTTACCTAATGATCTGACCAGTAATACCCCACATGTCTTAGGGAGGCTACGCTCACTTCTCTGCTGTATTTATGTGAAATCAATATAATTACCTTTTGGACAGCAGCATTTTTGACCTGTTAAGAGGGTAATGTTAGATGGAATAGTAGATTTAGATGGACTTTATATAAGTCACTAATTAAAGTCCAACTCAGCTAACAATTTTTAAGGAGTTAAAGCAACAGTTTTTTTTCTATTGGGATAAAAGGTTTAACTATATATATATAATTTAACTATATAATTTAAAAAAATGACCATTGATAGCACCCATGTCAGTGATAAATGGTTTGCCTCAACCCTTTAACTGGCACTTTGGCTGGAAATGTATTCTGTTAAAGGAGGTTGAAATATAGCAGACTTACAGGCAGGATAAATGAGCAAAAAAACTATTTTATTGTGGGACTCAGGAAAAATGAAGACTGCTATGTTAAGGCTATTGTCATACCCTATTTTATTTTTCTGGATTTTCAATTTAACTAGGAATTTAGAGTGTACCTGATACACCACCATATGTACAGTGTTGTAAAGGAAATTTACTTAATTGGGTTAAGTCAGAGCAATGCAAATGGTCTTCAGTTTACCGCTCTTGGTTTGGGAAAATTAGCGTAGTTAAAATGAATGTTCTACCTAGATTCATTTTGCTTTTTCAGATACTCCCCTTTCAGGTTCTGATGGTTTTTTTTCAACCGTTGATCTCTTTTCTCTAATTATATTTGGAAAGGTAAAAGATCTCAGCTTTTTTATACAAATACAAAATACAGGAATTGAAGACAACCATAGGAATTGAGAGTAGGGGCTTTTCCTATAGAAATACGGACAGGGATTGAAGAAAAGGATACGAGTCCACTCTCTTATTTCATCTGTGGTATTGGTTGGTTAGTTTTCCATAAAAGTGATAGGCTGATTCTCATGATGAGAAGTACTTGACAGTGGTGTGAGGCCTTTGAAAATATTGGGTCAATGATTGGGCATATAGGCAAACAGTACTCAATTCTTGCAGAAATGTAAGTACTGGCAAGCCGCATCACAGCCAGTCCTGCGCCTCTGAGTGACTGTTATAATTACCTTCTAGCAATGTATTTGCTGTGATTGCATATTTACTTTTATAAACTAACCATGACTGAAATCATTTGTCATTGTAAGAGTATTTTAAACAATAAGTCCTAAGCTGTATTCCTGCAAAACGATACAGATTGTGATTCAAATTTGTTCTTGTTCAAAAGTTTTATCAAGCATATTTCAATGTACATTGCAAAACATCAGGAAAATTTTGAGAACATGTTTTCTGAGCAGCATAACAGTATAACATAACTTGGTTAAAGACCGAAATGCAGTAACTAGTTCCGGTCAGGTGATGCTCTGTAAAACATTTGGTAAAGGGGGTGAACCCCTCATAATTGAATAAAAACTAGGCTGTAGAGGTAGTCATAAGAAGAAGGGAGGGGGTAGAGGAGAGAGGAGGATCAAAGATATTTGTAATCTCGTCTGAGATATCAGTAAGTAGTTTAGTGAATAGGGGGGGCTTGGGGACAGAAGGGACTAAGTAAGGTGGGGTAAGGAAGGGGAAAGGAGAGAAGGGGAATGTCAGAAGGAATAGGGGTCCCTAGAGAGGACCAGGATCTGTATGTCCCATGTAACCTGAAGGTCATGGAAATAGAAGTGAGTCATCAAAGTTGGGGGGCAGGAAGTGAGTAATACACGGTCTCCATAGTTTTTCATAAGCAGAAACTTTTTCCAGGAGGACTGCCTCAATCTTGGTGTGGACCATTGCTTGGGTGACTCTGTGCTTCATTGCTAAGTTGCATAGAGATGGGGTTTTCCAGGCTTTGGCAATGGTCTGCTCGGCTGCAGTAGTAATGAATAGGAGGAGGTTGAATTGTGGGTGGGTTACAGTCAAGGGTTTGTTGTTCAGGAGAGCTATTGTGGGGGCAAGTTGTATTGGTGCCTCAAATAGAGTAGAAAGTATCTTGAATACTTTGGTCCAGAATGCTTGCATCGTGGGGCATTCCCACCAAATGTGTACATGTGTGCCTGGTGTGGTGCAACCTCGAAAGCAATGTGGGGAGTATTGGGGGGAGAATTTGGCGATCCTGGTGGGGACCAGATACCATCTGGTGAGCACTTTGTAGTTGGTCTCCAAGGCTACAATATTGGGTGAGGCCGATTTAGTCACCTGCCATATATGTGCCCAATTGGCTGGATCAAGTGTTAGGTTGAGGTCACTTTCCCACTTGCTTGTGTATGCCGGTGGGGAGGAGGTTGAGTGTGTTAGGAGAAGGGCATAGAGGTCCAAGATGAGACCACGTCTGTGAAGATCCTTCGTGCAAGCTTGCTTGAAAGTGGTGAAGTTGGGGGCAGAGGAGTCAGGTGGTGCGTAGGAGAAGAAGACGTGCTTAATTTGTAAGTACCTGAAAATTTCTGATGAAGGAAGGTTATGAAGTTCACGTAATACTGGAAAAGGCGTGACTGTACCATTTGTAAAAAAAAAAAAGTGGTGAGCCTGCAGTAGGCCTACCTGGGACCAGGCCAAGAAGGAGGTTGGGGATGTCCAAGCTGGATAGAAGGAGGGATTGCGGATAAAGTATAGGAGGGGGTTGTGTAGAGATTGTAGACTAAAGTGACGTTTGAGTCTGTCCCATATGGATAGGCTGTGTTCGGTAATAGGGTTGGTGATGGTGCATCGTTGCAAGGGTGTGATAACCAAAGAAGGTTAGCTGTAGAGAGGGGGTCACAATCTACAGATTCGAGGGCTACCCATAGAGGCATTTCCTTGGTTGCGTGGTATTTAGGAAGTTGTGCCAGCTGCGCTGCATAATAATATTTTGAGAAGTTAGGTACACTAAGGCCTCCTCTCATACAGGGAGTGTAAAGAGTTGGTTGAGGTAGGCGAGGTTTGAAGAGGTATGAAGTGTAAGGCTTTTCGCTGTAGAATACGCAGGAAGTAGGATGGGACCTGTATTGTTAATACTCGAAAGAGGTAGAGAATCTTGGGGAGAATGGACATCTTTAGCACTGTTATTCTGCCCAACCAGGCTAAGGGTAGGGAGGTCCATTTGGACATGAGAGGAGAGGTGCGACAGCATGGGTGGGTAGTTGACTGAAAATTGATCGGAGGGGTTACCTGTAAATTTGACACCTAAATATGTGATATGTGAGGTGGCCCAAGGGAATGGGATAATTGCGCTAAGGTGGGACTGTAGGAAGGGAAATGTTTAGGGCTGTAGATTTTTGTGGGTTGATGTGGAGACCAAATAATTGTCCAAAGTGAGAGAGTATGACTAGTAGGTTCGGGGAGGAAATTAAGGGAGAGGTAAGGAAGATATGGACGTCATCAGCAAATAAGCATAGTTTATGCAGATGTCCGCCTAGTTTCAGGCCTTGGATATTTGGGTTGCAGTGGATTAGAAGGGCAAAAGGTTCAATCTCTAGGGCGAAAAGGAGTGGAGAAAGAGGAAAACCTTGGCGAGTGACGTGTTCAATGGGGAAAGGGTCTGAGCAAAACCCTGAGTAGGATACATATGCCTTGGGGGTTTGGTATAGGGCCGAGACCCATTGTAAAAAGTGTGAGCCAAAACCCCAGAGCTAGGATGGAGTGGAGGTATGGCCAGGACAGCGTATCAAATGCTTTGCGTATGTCTAGAGAAATGAAGCATGAAGATGAAGGGATGCGGCGGGTGCTGGTGGTATAGGCTAGAAGTGTAGCTCGTTTGATATTGTTTCCTGCTTGGTAGGAGGGGATAAACCCTGTTTGGTCTTTGTGAATAAGAGTGCCAATGAACAGGTTAACGTGAGATGCAAGCACTTTAACCAGGAGTTTGATGTCTAGGTTGAGTATGGATATCAGCCTGTAGTTGGACCAAGTAGTGTTATCAGTGTTGGGTTTAGGGATCATGGAGGTTGACACTGTTAGGGATTCAGTGTGGAAGGAATGGCCCAGGAGAAGCAAGTTGTATGCCTCTAATTAAAGGGGTAAGGAGGATGGAAAATGTCTTGTAGTAAATTGCAGAGATTCCATCTGGGCCTGGTTGATTTGTGCAGTTTTAGGGTTTTTATAGCTAATATAATTTCTTCCATTGCGACTGGTCTTTCTAAGGTTTCTCGGTGGGCTGAGGAAAGGGGTGGAAGTCAGATAGAGGAGAGGAGGTCATCCAGTTGGGGTTGGTCAAGTGCGTTGGAAACTTTATATAATGTTGAAAGACGTCTATGAAATTCTCATAGAATTTTAATGGGATTACTGGAGTAGGAGTCCTTAATCAGCTTTAGACAAATAGGCTTAGGGGTATAGTCAGCTTTGTTGAGTGATAGGGCTAGGAATGTGTCTGGTTTGTTTACTTTAATGTAAAGAGTGTGTTGCGATCTACGGAGGTGTTTTTCTGCTGACTCTGTCAGAAAGAGATCGAGTTCTAGGCGTAATTTTTCATAGGAGCTTTTATTCGATGGAGTGGGTGAGGTTTGGGACTCCACGCAGGCTTTATAAAAGGCCTCTTCTAATTGTTTATGTTGGAGACATTTCTGCTTACGGATATGCGATGCTCTGCTGATACATGCCCCTCTAATTATAGGTTTGTGGGCCCCCCACAAAATTAAAGGAGAAACGTCTGGTGTGTTGTTAGCCAGCTAGTCTTTAATGGCACTTTCAATGTCTTGGTGGTAGGTTGGATTGGCTAACAGGCTGTCATTGATAGTCCAGGTTCAGTGGTTAGGTCTAGGGACTAATGAGGAGAAAGAGGTGATGACCGCATTATGGTCAGACAAAGAACAAGGTGCAATGGTCGAGGTCAGGACAAGCAGGGAGGTGCTAACATTGATGAGAATATGATTTATAAGGGAGAAGAGTTTGTGGAGGTGGGAGTAGTGTGTTTATTGGCATCTGGCCGGGATCTGTTCCCTCCAAGAATCTAATAAAGAGTGCTGGTTCCATATTTGTTGAAAGGCATTGAGCTGTAGGTAGGGTAGGAGAATTGTCCAGAAATGGGTATATCACCTGGTTGGAATCACCACATAGCAGGAGCATTCCTCGTTTGTGGGAGTCCACTACCAATAGCAAGTGGGAGAGGAAGGAGACCAGGTGTTTGTTGGGAGCATAATAGGAGACAATTGTAACTTCACTATCTAGGAGAGTGCCAGAGAGTATTAAATAGCGACCTTCTGGGTCTCTGATCTCCGCCAGGGGTGAGAATGGTGTGGAACGGTGGAATGCGATAAGGACCCCTCTTTGTTTTGGTGTGGGAAGAGGCTGTGTACACTTGTATATTGGATATTTGCGGCCAAAGAATTTGGGGGGTAGAATTGGTATAGAAATGCATCTCCTGTAAACAAACTACTTGGCTGAGAGGGCTGAAAATGAACAAAACGTTGAATGAGGGGTAATGTTGTTGGTATGGTTAATAAACTTTGGTTTGTAACAACAAAGATAAATCACTGGGTGTAGAATAAGAGTGTGCCACAGTTGATAGCGGCATGGAAGCCCCTAGGACTTAACAGGAGTGACAGATTATTTGGTAAACTTATGGTAACAAAGAATATCTAAAGATATACCATAGGTGGCTGGCAATATATACTGTATAGGTAGTTGCAGAAGTAAGAGTGAGCCTGGGTCTCCTTGCCCATTCTAATGAGCGGGGGAGCGAGGTTCTAGGGAGCCACCATGAGTAATTTAGGTGGGGGATCAAGGATGGTGGATGCCTTGTATGCGAGATGGATCCAGGTCATTTAGTGAGGGAGGAATAGGTAGTATCTCTGTAGGAGGTAAGAATGGAGCCAAAGCAACCAGAGTAATTGAATCGCCCATTTAACAAAACAATACTGCTAGCATGTAAACTGTGACACGTTAGGGGAGGGGTAGGGATAGGAGAGTCTTAGGCCTGAAGCTAGCAGAAAACATTATGGATTATTAACTGGCGAGTAGTGATTAAACACTGTTGTGAGGAGAATAGTGTATGGTGGGCAAAATGGAGGGGTAAGAGAGTCAGACAAGGAGGAAATACCCCTAGTTACCAGAGCAACAGAGTCAATCCATGGAATCTTCTTCTGGTGCCTGACCCTGGGAAATGTATCTGCCTCGTTTGTTAGCGTTGGATGCGAAATGTTGACCTGGGGAGGATGGTGTCGTCCTTGGTGAGCTGGAGGCTACTCTGCGTCAAGATCCTTTCGCTGTTGTTTCAGTTGGCAGGAGGTGAAGATCTTGTAGCATGGCTTGGAGTTCTGCTGATTTAGATTGGAATGATGATCCCTTATAGGAGAAACAAATGTCAAAAAAGGAAACGCCAGCCATAAGAGATGCGGTGCTGTTGTAGGATCAGATGGTGAGGTTTCATAGCTTTCCTTTTAGCGAGGGTAAGCTGGGAGAGATCTTGAAATATCTGATATCGGTGTCCCTGAAAAATCAATGAATCTTTATTGCAGGATGCCATCATTAGTTGCTCTTTCACCACAATATCCGGTGGGGGGCCATCTGTTCATTTCAAGTCTCTCTATGGGAATAGAGGGTGCAAGTTCCTGAAATAGTGTGGTGATGGTGGATTGGAGATCTACCGCTGACTCCCATATAATGCGGATACAGAGGTTAGCGTGTCTCGCTCTGTTCTCAAAATCCTCCAGGCGGGAGATGTTTTCCTCATGAATGATTTCAAGTTCCTCAGCGTGGGTGCCTGTAATGAAAACCTGCTCATCTATCCTTTGTTCCAACACTGAGTTGTGGTGGCCTCATATCATGGGTCAGTTTCTCAGTATTGGTGTCTGAGGTTTTTTTAAGGGCTCTAGTAAGTAGTCTCTCAAATTGAATAAGCAGGTCTGACTGTGGTTTATCTGCGTGAAAAGCCAGGGGGTAAAGTCAAATTCTGCATCTGACTCACCTTCACCAGTGACAGCTGCAGCAGCAGCAGGAAGCCGGGATTGCTTTGATGTGTGTGGTGTGTGTGGCACGCACAGGGAAAAGGTCCTGGAAGATGGAGGTGTGGCCATCTTAGTTGTAGTTCTAGTCAGGACATCCCGGATGGATTGCGGCTTAATCTTCGGCTTTACACCACTGTAAAACATCGCGGGTGGTTGCCGCGAGTCAAGGCTATGTGAGGAGTTAGTGGGTGGAGGCAGGTGGCTTGGCGGTACGGCGCTGTGAGGCTGTTTAGTCGGATGAGGTGCGGAGCTCTACACAAGCATTACTTGCTTGGATGGCTTTGCGCATGTGATACAAATTTGTTAAGACATTTTCAGGCTTATTTAATAAGGCAAAGTATATTAACCCATGTTAACCAATTCAAATTCAGCTTTTAAACATTTGATTTAGTACAAAGATGTGTAAGGGTTATGTCATACCATGGGTTACTGTATCTAGCACTTTAGCCGTGTCCTTTGCATTTACTGATTAAAAATGACAAAACACATTAAAATTATATTGTATAAAATTTGTTCTGTCTCCTTAAAGCTATCCAAATTTGTTACTTTCTGATGCAGTGTAAGGGCCTATCTGATTGGATGTAAACTGAATAGACTGTCCTCATTCCTATTGTTTCAGGCATTTCCATATTTTCTAACGTTGTCTTCTGTGTTATACACACTTCTATACCAGTAATGATCACACCAAATATCACACTCCAGATCTTCTAAAACACAGGCAGCAGTTTCTTGGATTTCACACTGCAAATATATAGTACATCTATGAGGCTATATAGACAAAAGCATGCCTAGGCACGCTCTCATAGCAGGGTGTTATTTTTCAGGAGGAAGTATTCAATACAAAGGGTAGATTTTTCAGGGTACTTCTTAGGCACAATTAACATTGATAACTGTGCCCTATAACATAGGAAATCTTCACATGTTGAGTTCAGGTCCACTTTGAAGGCAAAAATTACATTATACTGCATAAAACACTTGGTAGTGCAAAGGCCTGTCTGACTGGATGTAAACTGAATGTACTGACATCATTCTTATTGTTTCAGGTATTTCTGTATTTTCTCATTTTGTCTTTTCAGCCACAAACGCTTCTAGGCACAGCCTGTTTGCAATTTTCCACTCACCTACCACATTTGAAATGCAAACATCCTATGATCACATCCTTGACTTCCTTATAACTGCTTGTAGTGGTTTCTTTCATTTTTTAAGCTTCTGGGCCTTATCCAACAGCTGCCATTATGAGCACTTATGCAAGTGAAAAAGGAAAACGAAACATAAAGCACAGGATCTCAAGAGAAATGCCGTATCTCCTGAACTGAGAATGTTTTTCATCAGTGACTAAGCCTCCATCACATCTCTGCTGTAGAAGAAGTTGTAATATTTTAGCATTTTACATGCTTATAAAGCTATGCCACGTTACCTGGTTGCTCAAGCAAAAGCACATAAACTCATTGGATTGTCTAAGGATAAACTTTCCTAATTTGCCATTTCTTAAATAACATTGCACTACACGATGTTTTAAAAATAATGTTCATCAATAAATATAAACTTCAAATATAATTGCTACACAATACACGTTGGTGCTGAGGTACGTCTCATAAAAAAAGTGCATGTGTAGGCTAAATAATGATTTATACAGTTGTTTGGTTTAGTGTCATTCTTTCTTTTTAGACAACTGCTGTATTTTTTATCATGCATCCTGAGGAAGCTATTTTTAGTGAAATGCGTTAACGCAGAAAATTTCTAATCAGCATTGGAATCTGTGAAGCATGTTAACATTTACTACTGTATGAATATATATGACTCTACCTATAATCACAAACAATGTAATTGTTTTTAACCACAAATATGCATACATGTTGTATGATTTTTTTGATTTTTTGTGTAATCAAAATTTTATGATTTTATTTATGTTTATATACTCTGTTTGGCCTATATAGCCCGATCTTCATTTTTTTTCCTGCCATTGCTACACAAGCTGTTACATATATGTGTTACATTAAAAATACCTCTCTATCTCATTTTGTGGGCAGTTAGGATTTTCTAAAATTGCTAGAAACATCATGTTTTGCATTAATGTAACTATGGCAACATTTTCTGGGGTGTTTTGTACACTTTTTAAAAACATCTTACAGGCTTGTCATGTGATCAACTTCACATGTTTCCCAGAAGTTTACACAAAGCATTGGATTGCTAGTGTTGGGCGAACGACTCAGTCCAAGCATGAATTCAGGCCGAACATTGGCTGTTCGCCCATTTGGCGAATGCCCAAAGTGTCAAGGCGTTCGACCATTTGCTCTGCCCACCAAGTGCCCCACAATGCACTGTGCGCTGCACAGCGCATTGGAAGCCCTTATTGGCTGAAGCAATGAAGGATTTGTCCAATCAGGGTACAGAACACTGTTAGAGCCATGACTGGAGAAAGTAATGATGACTATATCCAACCATGGCTCATTGCTCATAGACCCACCCCCCACTATAAAAGGATCCTCCCCAGAGCAGTCATTTGCAGTGTGATATTGGAGTGGAGACAGATAGAACATGGCTCTGTTCATTGCTATTAGCGAGTTAGTGTGCTATAGTGTGCTATTGTGATTCTATTGTGAGTGTAGAGTGTAGTGTGAACATGATAGTGATAGTGCAACATGAGTGTAGTGCAACCATTCATTTTTACTTTATTGTCAGTTTAGTGTTTAAGGGCAGGTTTACTACAGTATATCGAGGTGCATTAGTGCATGTTTACTGCAGTATATTGACGTGTGTTAGTGCACGTTTACTGCAGTATATTGAAGTGCACTAATGCACGTTTACTGCAGTATATTGAACTGTGTTAGTGCACTTTTAGTGCAGTATATTGAAGTGCTTTAGTGCACTTTACGGCAGTATATTGAAGCGCGTTAGTGCACTTTTACTGCAGTATATTGAACTGCGTTATTGTACATTTAGTGCAGTATATTGATGTGCATTTGTGCACATTTACTGCAGTATATTGATGTGCATTAGTGCACATTTACTGCAATATATGGAACTGCTTTAGTACACGTTTACTGCAGTATATTGAACTGCGTTAGTGCACTTTTAGTGCAGTATATTGAAGTGCTTTAGTGCACTTTACGGCAGTATATTGAAGCGCGTTAGTGCACTTTTACTGCAGTATATTGAACTGCGTTATTGTACATTTAGTGCAGTATATTGATGTGCATTTGTGCACGTTTACTGCAGTATATTTACGTGTGTTAGTGCACATTTTTACTGCAGTATATTGAAGTTTGTTAGTGCACGTTCACGGCAGTATATTGACGTGACAGAGAGAAAAGGAGGAGACAGATTGATTGATGGTGTATCATCCACTTCCTGATTGCAGGCTCGACTTGACCCTAGGGGTCTTTGCTAGAGGTGAGAGGCTGGGGGAAACGTGTGGCACACCACAGAGTACGGTTATTAAGAGGAATCTGTCACCTATCATCGCTTGCACTTGCACTTGCACTTTTTTCATCTATTTTTTGCATGATCTGTTTTATGAAGACTCACTTTGTTCACGTTGGAACTGTATTACATTAATTGGATTGACTTGTGGCTATTTTTATAGCGTTTCTGCACTTTTTTGCACTTTATGCTATTTTTGTTATTGCATGCGACTTTTATCTCATGCGATTTTTTTAAATTTTTTCTAAATTTGTAATTTTTTTTCATCTTGAGGCACTTTTAGACTATTTTTGGATTTATTCACCTTCATTTGAATTGTCTATTTATTTATTTGATGTCATATTTCATGAATTTCACTGTTATTTATCCGATGTCACTTTTTATGAATTTAATGGATGTTTAGTCACTTTATTTATGTGATTTTGCTCTTTACGCATATGCTCTTTACTTGAAGAATTGGATTATATTTATTTTATCACATTTATGCACTTTGAGTTAGTGCCACATATCTCTATTTACCTTAGTATATTGAAGTGCCTTAGTACACTTTTACGCCAGTATATTGAAGGATCATTATTGGTTGGCAACCCTTCTTGACCACTGTTACAAGAGTAAAGTCTCAGAAGTCAGGACACCTTAAAGAGGAGTTTATGTAATGTCTTTCCAGACTCTGCTAGGTTACAGTCTCATGGAAAGGCTAGTTTTGAAGCTTCTGTTGGTCAAGAGAGGAGTAGTGGAGAAGGGGGCCAACTCAGTAAAGAATTTCAATTTTCAATTTTCTAGCCTTCAGCTCCCAGGGCTGTCAGCTTTCACATCCCATCGAAAGCGTCTGCATCATATGGTGGGAGATTATCTAGGGACAAAAACAGAAGCGGAGAGCTTTCCAGTTAATGATCCACTGGGTTACTGGGTTATGAGAATAGACCACCGGCCAGAACTTGCCCTGTATGCAATTGAGCTGCTGGGCTGCTTTGCATCCAGCATGCTTTCTGAACAGACATTCAGTGCTGCCAAAGACTCCATTGACTGACTGACATTTATCAAAATTAATCTTTCATGGATTAGCAGCAGCTATCAAGCCCATGATGCCAATGTTGCCGATTAAGTGTTTTTGGGATGTGGAATCTGTGCAAGACTGTCTAAGCTGCCTAGCTTCACGGGTGTTGATTTTATTGTGAAGAAATATTTTGGTATAGGTTTCATGGGCACAATTAACACCAAAGGACCATTTTCTCCACACCTGTTTGACAGGTGCATATAATTTCAACTTTTGACAGCAAGGCCAATTCTTGCTTTCATCAAGAGTACCTCTATAGGGTTACGGTGTGAAGGCACCTCCAACACCCAAAGCCCAATTTTTCTGCCACTGTTTGACCAGGCCATATCATTTGAATTTTTAACAGCAAGGCCAATTCTTGCTTTCATCAAGAGTACCTCTATAGCAGGGGTCTCAAACTGGTGGCCCTCTAGCTGTTGCGAAACTACAAGTCCCATCATGCCTCTGCCTGTGGGAGTCATGCGTGTAACTGTCAGCCTTGCAATGCCTCATGGGACTTGTAGTTTTGCAACAGCTGGAGGGCCGCCAGTTTGAGACCTCTGCTCTAAAGGGTTACGGTGTTAAGGGACCACCAACACCCAAAGCCCAATTTTTCCGCACCTCTTACTTCTATCCAAAGTCTGCAAAAGAGGCACCAGAATGTATCCAAAAAATCTCTAATCTTCTTCTCAGTGCACTAAATTGTTATCATACATACTGGCTCCCCAAGCCATTGTTTTAAAAAAAAAGAATGCTTGCAGGGAAAATGTCATTTTATTGGCTTTATAAATTTCATTTTTGCGGCAGCAGGTTCTATACATGGTACAGATGCTCCACTTTACAGGCAGACTAAGGGGATTCCCTAGGCACTATATTTAAAGGATTTTTACATTTTTATTATTTCACTTTAAGCATCATTAAATCACTGCTCATTTAAAAATGTTGTTTTTTACAAACTTTTTCCTTGTGATATTTTGTAAAATCTCTTAAGAGAAATCTAATTTATTCTTTTTTTTTTTTTTATTGTTCCTCCAACAACATTTTCCCAGTGTATTCTTTGTGGCTTTTGACAATGTCAGTGGTGCCAAGCTGGTAAACAAAAAATTCTAGTGACATGATTACTGGGCAGGGGATGTAGCAAAGAATGGCATTACAGGTTCTTTGTCCACTTGGATCCCATCCACTAATACATGTAATGAGCGCCCTGTTCCTACATACTATAACTAAGTAATACATAGTCAATATATAGCATATATAAAGATGGTAGAAACCAGGCTGGGATATCTTGCAAACTTTACAGCTGGTTAAAAATTTTGCTCCTTCATGTCATCTCAGAGCATACTAAGGGCAATAAGATGAGATAAGAACCCCATCCCATTCTTCCCTCAATGAATTCCAATTGAAATTAGATTCTCTTTATGTCTAATGCTCAATGCCCAGTGATACTAACACCAGTATGCATCAATGGTACAATATATGAAGTTCATTGCATCTGTAAAGCCAGCCATTCTACAAACAGCCTCAATAAAGGAAAGTGGTATCTTAGCTGGCTGTTATTTCCATTGGAGTTCTGCAAATAAACGACCAAGAGTATACTTTTATGTGCTAGCATCTAAACAGTTTTTTTTATTTCTGTAACTAAAGCTTTTTTAACATACATCTGGTCATCTGCTGTGGACAGTGTGCAGATGTCATTCTATTTTTACAGATCTTGTTGGTGAGAAAACAAGGACTGCTACATGTCAACGGTTTAAAAAGCCTAATATATCACTGTTTTATCAGAATGTAATACCAAACTGCAGTGTGTTTCTTAACATAAATCACCTTTAGAAAAAATAATGTTTGGACAGAATAAATCATTTATAAAAACAAACGCATGCATCTCGTTTAATTAAACTGCAGTATACTGTACTTGTTAATAAAATAGTGTAATTATATTCAATATATGGCATGGGCTCAAGAGTCATTTTCAGAGGACAATTTGGAGTGTGTGCTTTTGGTGGAAAAAAGTTAATACATACACTTACCTTTCCAATCTACCAAAAAGATGCCGTGATAGCTGAGCATCCCATATCTCACAAGTTGACACTATAGGATAGCACAGGAACATCTTCTCAAGAGATTTGGGATAATCAGAGCTACTCTGGATCTTTCAGGAAGGAACATGACATCACCCTTGCTCAGGGAACTTGGGCAAAAGTCTGGGAAAATGTAATACCTTTTTCTTTTTTTTTTATCTTAAAGCTATTAGTAATAGGGGATGTGGCCCATATACAATATATTAAAGAGACATTTTTACTACAAGGTCTACTTTAAGTCAAAGCATATTTGTAATGTATATTTATGTGCTTAGACCTCCATTTACATACCAAGTGGTTTGTAATGACAGTGGGCTTTAAACATACATTTTGGTTTCAGTATATAAGTTTGCATTAGGGCCATAGCAGTCAATCTTCAGACCCCAGAAATCAATGTATGTGACCAGATAATGCACTTGCATGGGATTGTGAGAATGATCTGCTAATATTAAAGCAAAACAAGGCTCCAGTGACTTGAATCATCACGTTTAAAGATAACCAGATTAGGAGGCCAAAATGAAGTGCCTCTGTAAGCATGGGCAATCATTATAAAAACAATTTGTTTGTGAATATTATTTCTGCACCCCTTGTTTTTGCATGTACCAATTTGAAGGTGTCTATTCATTCCACAACCTAAAAAATATGATCAAAATATCAGACTGCAGTAAGGTGTTGACTTTTTTGTTATCAGACATCTGAAAAAATGGCTAATTGTTAGATTAAAGAGTAATTCCAAGTAATGTTTGAACAGTAAGTGAACTGCTTATGGTAGCTTTGAAATAATGTTGCTATGCTAAACACCTAGCGGTAAAATGCAAGGTCAGATAAATACATTAGGTCCACCTCTCCTGTCATAAATAGCAGCATTAAAGTAAAAAAAAACAAAAAACAAAAAAAAAACAGTATGTAAAAAAATAATAAAACTCTTACATTTTACATGGCTTCTGCAATAAAGAGGATTACATCCTAATGCCTTTGACAAGATGCCAGGGAATGCAGAGTAACCCAAATCCCACAAGATGATGCCATAGTACGATGGAGGAGAGTATTCCTGTGAGATTTGGCTTATTTATCATTCCCCATGATCTCACTGGAAAGAACGTGATTTCATGATTGTCCAGGTGGAAGGACAGTGGCAGGTGGAAGGCTTAGAGAAGATAAGTACTGTATATTAAATAGCTTTTTTCCCTAAAGTACATTTTAAAATTTTAAAATGGTCTATGTTTATTAAGCGGACCTTGCATTTTTACTACAAAGTCCACTTTAATGCAAAAAATTCAGTCAGCGAGTGAATTTCAGACCTTTAATAGAATGCATGATTTGAGAGAGTTCAATACTTTAGTAGGTGGATTTGCTCCCTAAATCCATGCAATTCCTCTTTTTTGTGGTTGAAGTATCAATTATCAAATTAAAATTTCTATGGCAGGTTTGAATCTGATCAGTAACTGTTAAGAACACCTTAGTATACTGTAGATACTTGATACACAAGGTTTTCTTTATACATTCAACAGCAAACAGCTAAAGCTTGCCATGTCCAGTCTAAATTCCAGCTGGCAATTTGGAAATTGAAGCTGTGGGGGGCCCTCAGCACAGGGTGGTTAAAAAAATCAATATTACATGAGCTGCATGGAAGATTATTGGTGAAATAGTGACTGCATCCAATCAGATTTAATGTCTGTTCAAGTCTTTCAACAGGTATGGGCACTGATAGTGGAGACTCCACTTTTCACAATGTTTAGCATGGATGAAAGGTTTTTTAAGGTTTAAGGTTTCTCTCATTCAGCCCAGGAAAAATGTGTGTATGGCTAGCTTTACAGTGAATGCCTTTAGGAGTAGCTATCCCTTAACTAAAGGTATAAAGGTAGGTAAATCCAGTTCACCAAATTACTAATAAAAACAGTGGGCAAATCAATGCACTCCAGCTATTTCTTGATAAATAACTGAGGTTAAGCCGTATCCCCTGCATGCATTTCAAAGCTTAATTTTCAATTATGCTGGAATCACATGGGATCCCCCTTACAGCATTTTGTACCTACAACATTTTCATTAGACTGCATTCACAATGCTAACACACTAGGATAAAGTAAGCTTCCAACAAATATTTCTGGATATCAGATATATCCCTAAATGTAATGTGTTATGATATGTGATAGATCTTTTCAGTTAGGTGCAAAGGTAAAGGCAGCATACACACACCCTATGTAAAGGCAATAGTACTATTGAAAAGATGACAACAAACATATTGAGTTTGTATAACATATCAGAAAATAGTAAAAGAGAAACACAAACAATCAATTTCCCTAAACTTACATTTTAATGTTATAGTATAAGTACTGCTATGTCGAAATTCAAGTTATTTTATGTTTTCAGAACGTGCTTAGCAGCATGAAGCCCTGATTCCAGTCTTCATGCTGTCTGATCATTCTTCCATTATGTATGCACTTGATCAGTTTTGAAATATGAAGGTAGCACCAGACTTTGCTGTCAACAATCTTTATATCACAGTAAATATGCATGTGCTAATGTATTGTGACACTTATGGCGATGGTAAGCTTCTCGCTTTAAGGAAAAAAAACAATAGAACAAAATTATCCTGCCTACAAATTACACAAAGAAATGTGTAATTTGTAAAATATATACTGAAGTTGTAGCATACTCCGATACTCCATACTCTGATACACATTATGAATAAACATAACATTTAGGCCTAGGTTCACATCTACAAGTTGTGTAACGTTCCCAAAAAAGGGTCAGGTGTGGTTCTAGGGGGTGGTTTTAAGAGGAATTCCAAACAACAGGTTAAAAGCAATCCATGAGATATTAATGCTAACAAGCACTGAACTGTTCTGAAGTTAGAACATTCATACAGTTTGGGTTAATTTGAGTTCTCTGTTATCTCCCTTTCAGATTGTCAATGCTAACTAAACAGTGAGTGTAGTTTTTTTAAGACAGTGTTGTGTATCTTTATCTCTTTCTCCATTCTCTGGATCACAAATCACCTTTAAGGCTTAACCAATTCCCGCCCGGCCTATAGCGGATTGATGTCCGGGAAGTGGTTCCGTTATCCTGACTGGGCCTCATATGACGGGGGCGCGCATCGTGGCGATCGGTGGAGCGGTGTGTCAGCCTGACACACCGCTCCACCGATCTTGGTAAAGAGCCTCCGGCGGAGGCTCTTTGCCACATGATCAGCCATGTCCAATCACGGCTGATCACGATGTCAATAGGAAGAGCCATTAATCATCTGACAGACGCAAGTAGAGGGGAGACGATCGGCGGCTCTCCTGACAGGGGGGTCTGTGCTGATTGTTTATCAGCGCAGCCCCCCTCAGATCACCACACTGGACCACCAGGGATCACCACTAGGACCACCAGGGAAGGGGCAACATGTGGATGGCCAGGTATGTACCCCATGGCCATCCACATGTGCCCAATGTGCCCAATCTGTGCCAATCAGTGCCAACAAATGGGCACTGATTGGCACCATTATGTTTCAGTTATGCCAGCAATGCCACCAATAAGTTTTATCAGTGTCACCAATCAGTGTCATCAGTGTCACCTGTCATTGCCCATCGGTACCACCTGTCAGTGCCCATCTGTGCCCATATGTGCCCATTAGTGCCCACCTATCAGTGCCCATCAGTGCCACCTATCAGTGCCACCCATAAGTACCCATCAGTGCCACCCATATGTACCAATCAATGCCACCTACGAGTGCCTATCAGTTCCGCCTATGAGTGCCCATTGGTGCCACCTATGAGTGCCAATCAGTGCCGCATACCAGTGCCACCTATCAGTGCCCATCAGTGCCACCTATCAGTGCCCATCAGTGCCGCCTATTAGTGCCCATCATCAGTGCCCATCAGTGCCACCTCATCAGTGCCACCTCATTGGTGCCACCTCATCGGTGCCCATCAGTGCTGCCGTATCAGTGCCCGTCAGTGCAGCTATATCAGTGCCCATAATTGAAGAAGAAAACATACTTATTTACAAAAAATTTTAACAGAAACAAAGAAAAACGTGTTTTTTTTCGAAATTTGCGCAAAAAATAAAAACCGCAGAGGTGATCAAATACCACCAAAAGAAAGCTCTATTTGTGGGAACAAAATGATAAAAAAATTGTTTGGGTACAGTGTAGCATGACCACGCAATTGTCCTTCAAATTGCGACAGTGCTGAAAGCTGAAAATTGGCCTGGGCGGGAAGGTGTCTAAGTGCCTGGTATTGAGTGGTTAATGACCAGTTTAAATATGATCGGTAGTTGTAAGAAATCCCTTGGTACTGTTATTTTTGCATCTGCCCATATGCAAAACATAGCAAGGACCCTACAGTAGCTGTTCCAACCTTACACGTTTGCACATTTTGGGATCTCGAAAAGGGAATAGGGTAAACAGGTTTAGGACAGAAATATAGAATGAAGAACTCAAGCTGGTAGGCTTTATTTTCTTTTTTAGGGGTTTATAAAGGGTCATTTAACAGGTAGATATCTACCACAATAGTTCACCTGGGTGTACTCCTACTACTACAAGAGTGATGTTGTATTCCTCTTCATACAATAAAAAAAAAAACGCCAAGAGAAAGAGTGACAATTCTACACATTCTCAGACCTAGAAACCCTGACAGACATTACCCTGACATTCTCAGACCCAGAGACCCTGACTGACATCAAAAACACATCATAATGCTTTGAGCAATCACTAGTGAAATTCTCAATAATAGGTTTTCAGAACTCAAGTATTTAAAGTGCATAGTTCAATGTCTGAGAGGTATAAGAATCCATTTTTTATTTAAACTATATATTGACTTTGCATCCTAGCATTCCATTACTCATTTTATATGCTTATAAATTATTACAAATGTATGTACAGGGAAGCAGTTTGCAATTCTCAAGAAGTACCACTGAACTTCTATTACTATTGTGATTTGGCAAGTCCTTCTCTGCGTATCTTTTATTTCAAACTGGGAATTTAAATTAAATTTATTTTGGGAATCAGCTACTGAGTTGTTGGAAAAATTCTATCATCACAGGGGTTATTGATCTACAGACTTCAGTTGCAGAAAGGCCGGGCCACTTTGGTTATTTTGATGCCATGCTTGCTGATTTGACCTTACAGTCACCCCATAGTCACCTCATATGCAGATGGTTGATTGATATTATGAATGTTAATGGGAGGTTGAATTGTTTAGTAGCCAAGTATTTAGATCTCCAATGTAGCATAGCCTCTGAATATGCTTTTTAGTCATATATCCATCCCTAGACAGACTGTTGGTTGACTACTTTTCGCAAAACATAAACAATTTATTGGTCCTTCAGAATCCTGGATCTATAAGTAAGTGTCTAGCATGTTCTTTATATTGTTAAAAAATATTGCAAAATGTATTCAAATTATCTGCAATATTTTTCTTTGCATAATTTAATATAGTGTATATTACTCAAATAGGATATGAAGTATATGGGAATTTTGAACTTGTAAAATGACATACACTAATGCTTACAGTGATGGAACACCAAACCATCTGTCATCCTGTCATTGACTTGTACAGGCTTCGTTTCCACAGCTATCTGCAAATACCTGGGCTTCCAATAAATATTCTAGGAGCGTCCTATCTAGGAGTGTTTAAAGTCGTGAAGCTTTTCCCGGCTCTCTTTCCAGGATTGGAGACATCTTTAATTCTACCGTCCAGACGGTAAAAGCCTATATGACTCAACGCCAACGGCCAGTGAGTCCACCATTTCAAGTAAGGGCACTTTATTTACATCCCCTTCAGTTGAAAGCAAGAAGTCTTAGGAAGATTTATTCTTGATTTTAACATGCACGTAGCAGGGTGAGATCCGAATATAAGTTTCTGGGATCACTTCCACATTCAAAAGAATTGTTAAAACACCCAGAGACTTTTTAGAGTCCATTTATTCACATTTGTCACTTTCTCACTACAAAGTTTTTTATGATACCTTTTGAGATTTAAGTTTATGCTTTTTTAGGACTGTCATGATGCAGTTATATTGTTTGTGCGAGACAACGCATCTTTATTGAGTATATTGCATAAATATTCACAGGTGCCTTCACAAGATCCTTTTCTTGATATTTATAGATCAATTGTACTGGTCATAACCATATCTTTATATAGAGGTGATCCATATATAGACCCCTCTAAATCACTTTTACATTTTTAGATGTGTTTACATTTAAATATAGCGCTGCACTTTTTATTTCTTAATAAATATTGGCCATATGAATGGGGCCTTAGACTCTGTACCGTATAAAATATGAGAGTGAGCATGTGCAAACAAATTGAAAAAGTTGAAATCCCATACATTACCTTTTCTACACTAATATAACACCAGACTAAGCCTACTAGTAATTGACGTATAAGGCACATTTTTAAGGGATGAACCAACCATCCTTAATGGTGCAGGAAATTGTCTGGAGTTGTCTGAGCAGATAGATATGTTTCAGTTCTAGCTGTACCACCTGTGCCAGTTTATTTTTCAGAATGAAATAGAAACTAGTGCAGGTCTGCCTCTAAATAACACAAGGAATGAGGCAGTTTTCCATATAAAAAACTGCTGCAGATTCCCACCAGGTGTGACCTTGTCCTGCAGGAGAAGCACGCTGTAACAGTGGGAAATAAACCAGTGGGGGTCCTTAGTGACATCAGTGACCACATATGGTCATTACCTGACTCAAAGCTGGGATTTTGAAATAGTATTGACCCTTTAAGAGAAAGAAACAAAGAAAAACTGCACTGGGTCCCCCTAACTATTCATAAAGGACCCTTATCCAGACATTCAACCTGTGCAGTGAGCATGTATCTCCCCTCAAAACCATACCATATATACACCCGCCAGTTAAATAAGTATGAGGTACATAGAACCCCTTGCTACTTCTTCCTGAAAAAACTCTCTGACTCAATGACCTGCCACACCTGATAATGTTCACCATCACTGCTGCCATCGCAAATGATAGATTTATTGCTGGCTTCTGTATTTAACCAAATGTTGGGGATACTGAGTGGGATCACTTAAAAAATATGGTCAGAAGCTGGTCATTAAACTATCATATAAGGCTAGCACTGGCCCTTTGTCTCTCCTTTCCAAAAATGCAAGGTATCCCCCCCCCCCCGAAAATTCATAAAAGACCTTTATCCAGGCATGCAACCTAGGTGGCCAAGACAAGGGGGAGGCAGTAAGTATGAACTTCCCATCCTCAACCATACCAGGCCAAATGTCTTAAACATTGGGAGGGTATTTTGCTGGTGGGAATGCTGGGTGATATAATTGACCATATATTACATTTTTTGTCACTTTTAAAAGAGCACATCACACTGCATCTGCAGCTTATATGTAAATATAAGGCACATGCCTTAAACCTGGCAGTGCCTAGCTACTTAGACTCCTTTTTAATCAAAAACTTGCAAATTAGCCTTGAAAAATGCCAGGAAAAAATAACAAAATTAAGCTCCCAGCAAACTAAACTTTACCCTGTTCACTCATCATTATTGTTAACAAATGTTTGCTTTTGGTGAGTTAATGCCTGTTGTGGTATCTAACTATATCCATTTGTTTCCTATGGGCCCTCGAAAAAAGGACCTGGTTCTTATATTTTTAAGCACACCGCAACACAGCAGATATACTTTCATATGTATGTATATTGTTTTTAAATGAGCAGGTGCTTTGTTTATTACATGCAAATTCATTGGGTCCCATTAAAAATTATTGGAAGCACCCAAAAGTACATTTAAAATGTGTCTTAAACAAGTCATATTTCTGCATATCCTTATTCAAAGTTACTATTTATTTTCTAAATCAATTTTTTAAAATATTTTTTACTATTTGTAGGCAGATGCCAAACATGCTCTGGGAGAATTCAATAAACTCATAACAATGCTTTTCTGGCAGTAGTTCCCTTTAGAACTGCTTGTGTCCAGTTTCGCTAAGATTACCGACATGGGCAACAAATTCAGGTAGTTCTAACTACAGCCACTTTAAGAACCTGTCATTATGGCAGCAACAAATTCTTGAAGGACTGCCTCCACTTCGCTGATTATATAACTGACAGCAATTAAGACCAGTGCCAAGCTTGCTTACAGAGAGACACCAGTGCTCAGAGTGGGACATGTCTGTGCTATGAAGCTGTAAGGAATGTGACAGCTTCCTCAACTGTGCTCTATCCCAGACTCTGTTCAAACGTGGGCTCGGAGATTCCCTGGCTGAAAGCTAAATATGAACAAAGGGGCCGGGGATAATGGAGATGTTATTACTCAGTATGTCAATGCTTGGGTGGGTGGGGCCTGATGGGGAACTGAGAGATTAGTTCTCCATCTAGTTTACGTTAAGCAGGCCATAGATGGTTCAAATCTTGGCCAATCCCAACCATCTATGGAAACCTGATTGTACCCTAGTCGATCCACCGATCGACTAGGGTACAACCAGCATGCTGAATTTTTGCATACAACTATTACCAGTGGCTATAGCCGCCACTACCAATAATCACTGTGTTCTCTCGGTAGGGATGGCTCCCCGCGCTCCCCTACCTGGAGAACATAACAGTGTCATGGGAGAGGTTACCCCATCAACACAGTCAAGTCAATTTCTGAGGTTGCAGGAAATAAAATCTTATCATTTATGGCCTGCCTTACTTTTTATTGACAGCAGGTGGTAGTGGGTGGATTCAAAAGCTGCATTTGGACTGAATAGCAGCAGTTGATCCAACCACTGCAGTGCATTGTCCATAAACAGCAAGGTGAATTTAAAAGGGGAACTAGGCTTTCATTTCCCTATCAGGCTCCACACACCACACTACAAAACTCACCAGCTATGCACCACTCAGTGTAATGGACACAGTGGTCAGGTAGATTGAGCATTGAGGAAGGAATATCCAGTATGGATTCTCCAATCTCAGTGTTGGCCTCTGACAGAGTCATGTACCTGTTCTGATAGGTATATGAATGAGGGGACTGCACCAGCAATTTTAGTGATGCTACCTAATAGAATTCTAAAAGGTGTCTATGATACTCTTTATAAAGTCCCTTTAATGTGTGTAACAGACAGCTCCTTCCATTTCTTAACTAGAAGCGTTCTGCAATAGAAAAAAAAAAAAAATTAGAAATAGTCCTGTCGAAGGTTAAAAAGACTGTTTACTATAAATATTTGAATACTTTGTTCTCCCCTGCCAAAAAAACGTGCCTTAACTTTTACACATGCAGCATTTTGTTTTTGTTTTTGCTTCTCTTTGTGTTTACAATTTCTAAAACTCAGCAAATGAATCATATTTGTGCATTACCTTTGCGTAAAATGTTTATGCTTGTTCCCTACAGAGGTTGTTTTAGCTAAGAAGATCAACAAAACATTTAATTTGACCCAGTTTGCTTAAAGTGGTTCCCGAGAGGAGCGGCTTTCTCTGCTCTCTCTCCCTTCTCACAGGGCAGATTGTGGGAGCCATTGGCTTCTGCTGCTGTCAATCAAATCCTGTGATGAGGGAGTAAAGGCAGAGCTAAACTGCACTGTCTGTGTCTATGGACACAGGCAGTGCAGCTCGGGACTCGATCCTGCAGGTGTGCCACAATCGGAAGCAGCTTCCAATGGTGGCACACCAAGAAGAGGAGAAGCCAGAAGCATCAGCAATGGACCCTGGAAAAGGAGGATTGGGACTGCTCTGTGCAAAACCATTGCATAGAGCAGGTAAGTATAACATGTTTAATATTTATTTTTTTATTTTACCCTTTACAATCATTTTAAGAAAAAAAAATTCCTGTTGTGTGTGTCCCGACTAGGTATAGTTTCCCACTTTGTTTTAACTGATGGCCAGTTACATCAAGACTAAAAATGATGGGGAATGAGTTGAGGGTAACTCTTCACCAACATCTGCATCTCCAGGACAGAGAATAAAGAGAAATCTCACAGTGGGCCAGATATCTTATAACTGAATGGAGTTTTAACCCCCTGTCTCTATCCAAAAAATGTAATAAAAAGTTTTGGATATACATACACTTTAAATGTTTGTCTATGACAAATATGCCATATATGGGTGAATGCTGGTTACACTTGTGTGTAAATGCACGTTTGTTTGGCTTATGTATTGTATAGCAGAATACATGAAGTTTTGTGTTGTTTTCAAGTTACTAATCAAGGCACATAAACCAAGGTAATACAACTTGTAAACCCGTTTAGCAAAGTATTTTCCATAAGATATACATGAAGTACAGTAAATTTGCAGATTAATTTTTTAACTCAGTCACCATGACTAAATAAACTGTAATTCTCCCAAGACTCATATTTTAAAAGTTTATTCCTGTGCTATAGCAAATATTTAACCTGTAGAAACACCAACACAGTTTTTATTATCTTAAATTGCAAACAGGTGACTGTGAATGCCTTCACTTAATGATATATATGAAAAAGAAAAAATGGCCTAATGTGAAAGCTGCAGTTCAAAGCTGTGTGCATTTATATAAAAAAATTGCCATTAGGCATAATATCTGCATACATAAATAAAAATCAGCTGCAGACTTTTTTTAGGCTTAAAAGACATATAACATTTACTTAAGGCTATGATAATGATGATCTGGGCAGCCAGATTAGAAGGAATAAACAACTTTTTTACATCAAATATTTCTTGGTTTGAAAATTGTGAGGTACAAAATAGTGCCATATAATTCATCAGACATGGGTCTTAACATATCTGTTGTATTAGCAACATTTTTGTAATTTTAGGAATATTATGCAATAACCGAAAATAAAATAATAAAACATATGAAGCGGGTCACTATTGGTACAATGTGTATGAGATTGGACTCTGGAAGAGGGTGGACTCTTAATGAATAAATGTGTAGCTGATTAAAACACAACGATTTAAAAATAAAACCAACATCTGTATAGAGTTGATGACAAATTTACATGTAGTTATAGAAAGGGAGGCTTGTTTCCACTGTGAAGCTACGTCGATTTGGATAGGCATCAAGATAAACTGAATGAGCCAAAATTTAGGGTTTTTAGTAACTAGTGGTTTATCTCCTATAAGCAGGATTATTGGGCGTTTTTAAATGTGTTTGTTGTTTCCAAGAACAGGGCAATGCCACAATATACTGTATGTGTGGTATTTCCAGGACTAAGTAGGTGCATCATATTAGAAGGATTCTCTATCAAATTACCTTGATAACTGTCTCTACTAACAATGGAGCAACAGTGTTGTCATCATGACAGCGTAAGTGAAATATTAATGTCAGCTTACCACTTTGACTATTAGATCTAATTTGTCTTCCATTACACACACAGATCCACGTTCCTGCTCTTTTGCGATCGCAAGTGCCTGGCGGACATCGTAGCTGCCGGGCACGCGCATCAGCTCCTTGGTGACGCGGCACCCCCTATACCGCTGGGAAGCCGACGTCATATGATGCCCGCCCAGGGTGGGAGATTCCATCTGCGGACGTCATATGACTATGGGCGGGTAGTGAAGTGCTTAAAGATAGGGAGTATTGTCCATATATTTTACATGTAAGAAGAAAAGCTATCAGGACCTGTCCCATAGGAGGTCAATTGGAATAGAAGAGTTGGGTGGAAAAAGTTTTTTTCCCGCTGCTGCCACAATGTCTGGTATATATGTTTATAGGTGTAAATTGCTAAACAATTAATTCATTTTAGAAATATGAAGCCTAATAAAGTTTAGGAAGGCCTATTCATACAATAGATCTGAGGAAGATTAATTCCTCTCACTCTATAAAATGTTATTCTAATCATTAAACAATTTTTTCTTGTTTGTTTTTTAGCAGCAAGACGAAAAAAAAAAACACCCAATTTGGGAGATCCCTAAAATATTTGTCATCATCTCTTTTTACTTCAATCCACTAATACCCTTAGCAGGTATTCAATGGTTTGATCTGGGGGAATTCCTAGCATTCTTCCTTACTTCAGCCTCTGAACAACCTGAGGCAGGGGATTGGACAATTACAAACAGGTCTTGGGAGATAAACTGTACAAAATTACACAACTTTGTTATTAAATCTCTTCCACCCATGAGATCCAATAATTTGTTGTCCCTCTTTGAGATCCTTTTTTTATAGCAGACACCTGAACATACTGTATACATTCAGAAATGTACAAATTGCTCCTATACTCTTCTTTGAAATCTGAACTGTATTATCTTAAGGAATGGGAAAGAGAACTTGGATGTACCTTCTCCCCCCACCAAACAAAAAAGGTACTTCAACTGTCTTTCACACCTTCTATTAACACAAGAAACCAGGAATCCTGTTATGAGTGAATAATCCAATGGTATATAGTCCCTAACAAACTGAATATACTGATATGCCCACACATGGCAGACCTCTGCTGGGGAGTTTGTGGCCAGAAAGGAACCTTCTTACATATTTGATGAGACTGTCCTGTTTTTACCCAGTTTTGGATTGGAGTCAAGGCACACATATGTCAAATCCTAGACACCACTCTGCTAGACGACCCCTAGGTAAAACTTTTTAATAACACTACTCAACCTGAAAAATCTTATAAAAAAGTATTTTATCACATCTTCTTAATGCTTCCAAAAGCTTTATTCTAGCCCTCTGGAAGAAGCCCCAACCACCAACTATTTCCAAATGGATTACTAGGGTCATTACCTTTAAGAAGGTCTGTAGACAATTTCACTTTAGTGACCAAATGACTACCTTCCTATTTTCTTAATCTAATCAGTCCATTTACTACTGTCTTGGTGAGCCCACTGTTTAATTGTTGCCACCTTATGCCCATTAACCCCCACATACACACAAACACTGCTGGAGAGTTTGTGGCCAGAAAGGAATCTTCTTACATATTTGATGAGACTGTCCTGTTTTTACCCAGTTTTGGATTGGAGTCAAGGCACACATATGTCAAATCCTAGACACCCCTCTGCTAGACGACCCCTAGGTAAAACTTTTTAATAACACTACTCAACCTGAAAAATCTTATTAAAAAAAGTATTTTATCACATCTTCTTAATGCTTCCAAAAGCTTTATTCTAGCCCTCTGGAAGAAGCCCCAACCACCAACTATTTCCAAATGGATTACTAGGGTCATTACCTTTAAGAAGGTCTCTAGACAATTTCACTTTAGTGACCAAATGACTACCTTCCTATTTTCTTAATCTAATCAGTCCATTTACTACTGTCTTGGTGAGCCCACTGTTTAATTGTTGCCACCCTATGCCCATTAACCCCCACATACACACAAACCCCCTGTCAGTTTGCACCATTTACTTATTGGTCTTAATTACTGATATTTAATGCTCACTTGCACTGACTTTTTCTCTCTTCTTCCCTATCCTCCCTATTCCCTTTCAACATCCACCCCCCACCCCCATTCCCCACGCCCAGATCTTGTTTTTTTTTTCCTGATTTTCTCTTCTTTTAGAATGTATACCTATACAGTATATGTAAAATTATCTTAAATGTCTTTATTACTGTATATATGTACGTTGTCATTCAATTGTAATATTTACCCTACCTATACTCAAAAT
The DNA here is from genome assembly GCA_037952925.1 of Lithobates clamitans. NCBI lineage: Eukaryota > Metazoa > Chordata > Amphibia > Anura > Ranidae > Lithobates > Lithobates clamitans. The sequence goes on along the minus strand of JBBGZY010000279.1, from coordinate 4,664,307 downwards.
GTTGCTTGTTTGAGTTCTAGTGAATATATGCTGAAGCAGAAATAAAGATGACATAAAAAACAAAATACAGAATAATGAACAACAAAAAATGTCAGCAGGACATATACAATTCATATTTAAAATATAATATACAGTATCTGATGTGAAAATAATTCATGTTACAGTTGTGCCTGTGCATCCATGCCTACCATATGGATTTTTTCCAAACATGTTTTATTCGGCTACATCCTATAAAGATTTAAACTGGAAGAATAGACAATCAGCTCAATTCACTGTTGAAGTAAATACAGTACACGGGCCTTGCCTTACCTGCCAAATTACTTATAATTCTGTCTTTTGATAAAAAGCAATCTGGGCCGGCAACATAGCCAGGCCAATGATATCAATTTTCCAGCAATGCCAACCCATCCCCAGCCTATGATCAAACAGTGAAGGAGCTGCAGCACACTGATGAGGCAATCTACATGCTTTCTTTTACTTAAAGCTTGCTCTCTGTGTTAAGCAAACCATACATTATACAATTTACTTTCCTTCAACCACAGGTTGAAAGAGAGAAAATCTCCTGATTCCCCCATCAACACTGACTGTGTTGATGGGGTAATCACTCCTCCTGTGTTATTGTATTCTGACAGCAGGAGGTTTCCTAGCCTTAGAATACAATGATTATGTCTGGCAACTATAGCCACTGACAGTGATAGCGCAAAAAAAACCTGGTTGTACAGAAATCGATTAATGGATCAACTTCAGTACAACCAGCCTACCCATAGATGTATGGAAATGTGTCCATCTATGGCTGGCCTTAGACTTTACAAATGCATATCATGTCTGCCTTAAGGCACAGAGGAATAAAACTCTGTTCTTGCCCTGAGTCAGTATAAATGCAATATATTAGTTTCCAACAGGAGTGTAATGTTAAATGAATGATATCAGCAATATTGTACGATAAAAAACATCCTGAGAAACAAAAAAGACAATAAGCACATTGTGTTTTCAGTTATATATAATCATCAATACAACCATTAGGGCAGGACTACAGTATATGACCAACCATTTCCTCCCAAACAAATGCTAAAAAGAAACCCTCTATGGAAGCCTTCACTTTTGCCACAGTTCAAAATGTATTTGAATTAAATGATCAGTCATTTTATCTACTGAAGACTCTGGTACTCTGGTCTTAGTTTGAGAGCCCTCTGTTATGGCCCTACTGCTCGATATTGCATTACTTTTTATATAATGTGGAATGCAATATGGAGCATGTGAATACCCCATAAAGGGTCAGAAAATCAAACTTCTTATTGTCCCTCTGGTGTAAAAATTGAAAGCATTGCCTGCCTTGCTGGATCATCACTATCGATATAGAGATAAAATAAAACTTGTTTATCCTGCCATAGAGTTCCTTTTTGATGCACTTTGTGTTAAATGTTGACACTCTGTTTTCATCTCCTAACTGTGCTCCTGAGTTGTTATCCATCCCCACTGGCTTCCAAATAGCAATTTCTGCACACATTATGCAGGCATGGTCCACTGTTGCTATGATCGGAAAACCTGCCTTAAGAAAATCCATGCAGGTAACGCTGTAGTGCATAAATGTATACAGTTATTAATTTATCTAAATAGAGCGCTGATGACCTTCTTCCTTTCACTATGGTTTTGTAATGCCATTGCCTGTGGTAACAACAAGCTAACATTGGTTGCAACACTGCGATAAGTGCATCCCAGAACTGTATTACTGCCTTGCTGCAAAGAGGGCAGAGGATATTAGCAGTGCTGAGATGCAACAAAAGGTAGATTCCCACAAAGGGTGGAAAAAATGTTTATCATACACAGTGCTCTGGCAATCTAAAAATCACTTACCTAGGATTAACTGTAACATTTTCAGTTATTATATTTGAATAATTGTGTAGAGCATGGACACAAATTTTGTATTATTTAGAATCAAATGTGTAACCAACAAAGCTAAAAAAACAGCATGTCATAAGGTTTTGGAGGTGCCCATATTATTTAAAGGTTTGTGTCTGGGAAGCGACACTCTCAGCTCTCACCTCTGCTCAGGTTGGACTGAATTATATATTTTACCTTAGCTTTGTATAACAGTTCTGTTGTGCCTTATAGGACACACTGCTAAAAGTGAGGAAGAACTCTGTAAACAGGTACACACATAGCAGTGAAAGCTTGTGGAATAATCTAACCAGTACTTCCATACAGATTCATACGATTATAATCTTCATATTATCAGATTCATCTTCTTTCTGAACTCATGGGATTCATTTAGCAAAGCCCAAAATGTTCATTTGGGCCACTGTTAGAAAGAAACTCACATCAACCTCAGTGGAAATGTTCAACCAATATCATCCCAGATGGCCACTTCAAATTTTATTGAATTTCCTCCTTTGAGTGTACTTTTCACAGTTTCATTTTCTATAACTCTATGAAATACACCACATACACCCATAAATTTTCCTGTTTTGTCACCATTTCAAAAAATTATGTAAACCTTGCACAAGATAAGACCGTTACACAGCTGTTCAAAAGTATAATAAATCCTAAAAATAGCTTTAGGCTGTATCAGATTCTGCATGATAACACAATTTTTTTAAAAGAGACTCATACAATGAAAATAATTTTATAATAGGCAGTCTAGGGGGCATATTTCACGTTTTTTAACAGATCTAAAAGATATAGTTAGGAGTGTAGAAATACAAATTCAGTGTTTAGAGCAAAGCAAACCTGTGCATCTTTGAAATGCTTAAAGTTTTGTTTACCTATCAAAAAAAAAAAAAGTCAAATCGAAATTGTGGGTTAAAGAATACCTGTCATGAAAGAATTATGTAGGTTGACATTGCTGATATGCCTTTTGAAAATGTTGCTTTGCTGGAAGTCGCTGGTTTTCTTAGTCACTGACCCAGAGCAAGAATAGATTGAACATCATAGAGCAAGACTGAACATTACTGACACATAAGGAATGCTGAGAATGGGGGGAAAGAGGTAGAAATAGACAGTCTGCAGACTCTACATCAGTATACTTTGAACTGACCACTAGAAGATTAGGAAAGCCATCATATTCTGTTAAAAAAAAAAAAAAAACTCCTCCCTGCTTAAGTGACAACTAAAGACATACAATCTAGCTCGAAGAACATGAACCCATGTTACAATAACAACATATTTTATTAGTAAATCTATTGAAAACATGGTTGCTTGACCCTCTTTGCTTGTACAAATGTGCACATTCCATATTGCATACTATTCAATCACAGGTGACGCCTTCATACCACATTTTAAATCTCAGATATCTCTAGCCCTCCACTAGATAGAGCACAGCATTCTACTTTAGATCTACTCTAGATTGCCATTACTGCTCTCTTTAAGAGTCAATATTCACATTTCCCAAAGCTATGATATGAATCAATGCTTCTGGTGAGTATTAGGTTCACCCAGACATCTACAGTGTAAGTACTGTAGTGTACTGTACATTTACTTGTGAAGACACCTGTCCATCTTCAAGGGACAAAATCACTTTAAAGATAGTATTACCCTCCCTAAGTAGTTTGGAGGGTTTTGCATTATGATCCCCTAGATCGCGATCTAATACACAATAGTTAACTTGAAAGGCAATGCATCTGCATTGGTTCTTTATAAGCAAAACATTCAGCTTCTCTGCCCAATCTTATCATACAATTATGATCTCCTTTTGCATTACTTCTGCATGACAGTCATTCCCACAGTTGTGAGTTTATATGAGAGAACTTGCCAAATGTTCAGTCATCCTATGAGTGTAATCCTAGCAGTGTAATTTTATTCATACGGACCCAAGCTGTAAGTACATAATACACTATTCCAAAAACAGAAATACACATGATGCGTGGGTGGCTGCTTGCTGCTCCTAGTTTGGCCACAATCTATGTTGGCTGTGCAGAAATCTGGTCCTAGGAAGGGATGAGCCCATAATATGGTCTGAACCTAAATTTGAGCGTTTGGAAAAAAAAGCTTGAACCTTTGCTTTTTTGTTCCCCTTTCAGTCCTTAAAAGGTTTAAAAAACCCACCGTTTGTTAATCTAGTTGGTGCTCCACTCAGGATCCAGTGAGTCTCCAGTCTCCTCACAGTTCTGTCTCCAGCCACCTGCAGCTCCACAAGCTAGTGGTGACAAGGACACATACAGAAAGAAAAAGCCCCAGTAAGAAAGCTAATTTTATTTTGTAAAGACTGATACCATAATAACTGAGGAATTTTCAGTCAAGGTATTTAAAGGCTTTTACTATCTTTTATGACAATAAAAGTGCAGTCAAACAGGAGAGCTGTTCTAAGAGAATATGGAGAATATGGAGGATTCTGACCTCTCCTTTTAGAGTTGCCCGACTGTCGTGCTTGTCCAATAATTTAGCACTTGTTGAAACACTCGACTGGAACAAATAGGCAGATAAAAAGTTTTGAGTTAAAGTAATATTATGGGCAAAGTTACATATATGATGCAGTCTGTCTCTAGCATTGAATCTGAACTTCAGTAAGGGTTAAATGCTTGTTTACTCTAGGGGGGGTTTAATGGGCTTTATTATTTACATGACTCTTCACTCCACCCTGCTACTTGTTTCTTCTCCCTAAATCACCTTAAAAATATACAGCATTGTAGAAGGTGGGGAAGAGCATGTGACTGCAGCTCAAAGGCTGCCCATAGATGAGTTAGTTTTTTTTTTCAGGGTTTCCAGGGTTAAACTAAATGTGCATTTAACCCTTGCAATGCCAGGGAAGGGGGCACTGTGACAAGAGTTGCTTTCATTGTATCCCTGAAGTTCATATTTTGTTTTTTGGAGTCCCCAAGTGGATCTTGCCAATAGAGCCATCATTTTTCTATGAACTTTAACAAACCAATATATCAAGCAAAAGTGGTAGTTACAGGGTTATTACTATGCCCTAAGCCTTTAAAAAAAATAGTTAAAACTGTTTATAAATTGTTAGCTCATGTTGGGCTTTATTTTGTTTGTCTCTTTCTAAAAGTCCATTGAAAACTATGTTGTACATGTACATCTAAGACTAGGGTGACAGTGTTGAAGTTAAATTTCACTACAGAACAAAAGCATTGTCATTCAATTACAGTGGTTGGAAAAATAATGGGTCTACTGGCAAGATCAACAGCTAACAAACCCATGCTACAGGGGGACTCAAAAATAAAATATGCTGTGTTAATGCTAGTGATACAGAAGGTATGTATTTTTCATATTGCCTAGGGTTCCTCTTTAAAGTTGACTTTCTAATTTTAATGCTTGTTTGGAGTTAATAACTGGTGCTAAAAGTTTCATAGTCAGAGATATTCAAGGAACCAGTATTTTTTAGAGGGAGTTGTAAGTGTATAGCCTAGTGCTCTCAAACTTATAAGATAAGTTCACCTTTGGAACATGTTACATGTGCCACCCAAATCCTATTTTTAAATTTCAAAATCAAACTGAATATGATTCTTAAAATAAGTTTGGTCATCCAATCCTGTTGTAATTATCAATGATTAGCAAAAAAATGTTTTCTAAAACTATTCTGTGATCGGAATATTCATATAATCTATTCTGAAATCTATAGTTTCAAGACATACTCCATGAATGCATCATAGCTTAAGTGTTACTCTTTGTGGTCGCTTCTGTGTTTCACAACAATCTAAATAAAAAAAAACTTTAAGCTGAGCTGTACATGGGCATCAAGAAAACAGTCCTGCATAAACAAATTTATGTCACAGTAAGATCTCACTTCACCTATACGGCGAGCATATGCTGTAGTAGAATTTGTACAGAATTGGTACAGAGCCACATTGCTGTGCAAACTTTATTGTGCTCTAATTATTTTTTTAAAGGCTAAGTTCACCTTTTTGAGCATGTTATGTGTCCAACCATATTTAGGGTGGAACATGAACATGTTTTAGCTCCTGTCGCTATTTCCTCCAATCCTCGCCCCCTCCTTCATGACAGCTGATCATGGATGTAATGCTCATCAGGCTCCTGCAGAAAACAATTATTAATGCACATTTCTTTCTGCAAAAATATGTGCACTCATTGTTTTTTCTGGAAAGGTGAACATATCCTTTAAATAAAATGTATATAGAGAGTATGATTAGATTATTTATATTGCTCAGTATTTTTATGTATAGGTAAAAACAATGGCATGCATATTAAAATACTAAAAAATAAACAAGCTTGAAACCACAATGCTAAATCAAAACATAACAATACAGAATGCAGCCAATAGTTATATGTATATATATATATATATATATATATATATATATATATATATATATATATATATATATATACACTGTATGGATACGTTAACTGGCAAGATATCAGTTTGTATCTGCTAAAAGCATTACATTCCTGAATCCTTCGGACAGCTCTGTCTCAGTGGTATGCAGTCTTGCTCATACACCACAGTGAGGAGTGCTCTCAGCATACAGTAATGGTTTCTATGAAATTGTTAGATTTAAGCAGTGTTTCAGTTTAAACTGCAGAGGGAGCCAAAACCATTCTCACAAGCTCACAAATAGATTTGTTTTCTCTAGTACGTGAAGTCTGTCAGATATGTTTACTTCAGTTTCAGTGACACAGAATAATGGCATTACAATGACAAGCAAAGGAAAGTAAACCTATTAGCAAGCAGAAAAACTAACTCTGAATTGGTAAGCGTCCAGAACTGTGTGTCCTCAAAAGTCACTACTCCTCTGCAGCATTCAATGATTTACAAAGTATTAGTTTGGGGGATGCAATGTATGATGTCTTACATCATATATCTTGGAGAGCGCAAAAACATTAAACTTCATAAGATTATACAAAAAGAATTCAGATGCAGCACAGGCACATCTATTTCTCTAGAATACCTCTTTTGGACCCAAATGCCTTTGTCCCGCTTTCTTCTACAAATAAACATATTATTAAACTATGGCATCTTTGATAATTACTGTGAACTTTACTAACAAAAATGTTTGTGGAGCAAAGCTGATTGTCAGAGTGCAAGCAGCTGGAGAGGAATGTTGTGTGTAGTGGGTGGGTGAAAGTGGGGTGGGGTTAAGGTGAGGGGAAGAAGGGGGGGTGGCTGCTAAGGGATACAGTGTGAGCTGTGGGTTGAAATGGCTGAAGAAGAATTCTGGGTGACCCCGAAGGGTTGGGAGGAGGCTATGATGGTAGGGAGTGTAATGCCGCGTACACACGGGCGGACTTTTCGACCGGACTGGTCCGTCAGGCCAAATCTGGCGGACAATCCAACCGTGTGGGCTCCATCGGACCTGCAGCTGACTTTTTTGGTCGAAAATTTGACAGACTTTAGATTTGGAACATGTTTCAAATTTGTCAGACGGACTCGAGTATGGTCGAAAAATCCGCTCGTCTGTATGCTATTTCGACGGGCGAAAACCCACAATAGGGCAGCTATTGGCTACTGGCTATCAAATTCCTTACCGTCCGTCAAAAGTCTGTGGGAAAGTCCGTCGGATCAGTCCGGTCGAAAGGTCCGCCCGTTTGTGCGGGGCATTAGCAATTGGTAAGATGGATTATACTCCTTGTAAAAATGAAGGGAAATTAGGTTTGGTGGGTGGCAGGGGGGTGCTGTGACCTGGGGGATGATGTGGCTGGCAGAGAGGGGCCATGACCATATGGGTGGGGAAGTGGCTGGCAAGGAGGCTCTTGGTCTGAACAGGGTGGTTCGCATAGAGACCTTAGACTAAGGAAGGAGATGAGGTGGGTGGGAGGGGGACCCTTTGGCCTTGGGGGTGGAATGGCTGGCAGAAAAACACTGTAAATGACCCTGTAGGTGTAAGATGAAGTGGTGGCAGAGAGACCCTGTGACTGGGGGTATTAGGTGGCTAGCAAGGAGGCACTGTGACTCGTGTGTGGAGGGTGAGGTTGGTGGGAAACCCTTTGACCTCAGGGAGAGGTGCTAGGTAGTGAGATGTTGTAACTAAGTTGTGAGAACATCCCCTGAATGTTTTGGACATGGGGTGGTGGGGGGTATGGACTTATTAACCAAGAGGCCACTCAGGCAGGGTGGTCAACACTGCTTGGTATTTCAGTGCAGTAGAGCATTATCAGTTTCTGGCAAGATCAGCACATTTTCTGTACTTGCAACCTTCTTAAAGGGACAACACATGGAAAATCTGCCTTTTTTATGTCTTTTTTTATTTTGCTCATTTATATGCGTTAAAAAAAAAAGAAAACTATTAGAGGTGTTGTCATGCATTATTCTACCTTCACAGGCATCCTTCATTCTGTTATATACAGATAATAGGCTGTATTCAGCAGCAAATGCTCTAGCACTTCCCAGTAGTTTCAGAGCTTGCCTGCCCCTTCCCACCCTATAATCATTCTTAAAGGCCAATGAGTGAATCCATTGTACGATAAGCCAATATGAAAGTCAGAGATGGGAGGCAGCTGGCATGCTCTGACATTTCCAGGAAATGTCAAATCTTTGTCTGTTCAGAATGGTCAGCCATTCATGTAAAGCACAAGACAAGAAAAGCTTCTGCAGGTATGTGCTGACACCTTTAGTTGCCTACACTTTTTACCTGATCCTAATTTTTTTTATTATAGATAACAGAGTCTCTTTTAAGGGTTACATTTTGAGGTTAAATTAACTTGGAATTCAAGCCTAATGCTCGGTACACACAACACGTTTTTCTTTCCCTCTACCTCAGTGCACTGAATGAAAAAAAAAACCACGTACTGACACATCCGATGTTAGTGCGGCGATCTCTCCTGCTGAGCAATTGTGCTCTGACAGGGAATCCCCCCTCCAACAGAATAGAGTGATCAGCACTCTTAGCCATTGGCTACAAGAGCCAATTGGATGCTGGTTTCTCAGCATGGTCGAGAACTGCTTTTGTCAAACAGGGAGCTGTACACAGGGACTGAAAGTCAGAGAATTCCTGCCAAACTGACCATTTTTGGCTGATTTTCAGCCTGTGTGTACCCACTTAACACTAATGCCCCGTACACATGGTCGGACTTTGTTCGGACATTCCGACAACAAAATCCTAGGATTTTTTCCGACGGATGTTGGCTCAAACTTGTCTTGCATACACACGGTCACACAAAGTTGTCGGAAAATCCGATCATTCTGAACGCGGTGACGTAAAACACGTACGTCGGGACTATAAACGGGGCAGTGGCCAATAGCTTTCATCTCTTTATTTATTCTGAGCATGCTTGGCACTTTGTCCGTCGGATTTGTGTACACACAATCGGAATTTCCGACAACGGATTTTGTTGTCGGAAAATTTTATATCCTGCTCTCAAACTTTGTGTGTAGGAAAATCCGATGGAAAATGTGTGATGGAGCCTACACACGGTCGGAATTTCCGACAACGAGGTCCTATCACACATTTTCCGTCGGAAAATCCGACCGTGTGTACGGGGCATAACTGTTCTTAAAAATGTTGCCTCCCCCTTCCTCCTACCTATCCTGCCTACCATATGTAAAAAAAGATGTGTATACATACCTTTTTTTAAATCCTTTCTGGTCCAGTAATGTCATCTTGTGATGGCAATTACTCTGGTGACTATGAGACCTTTAGTACTAATGTTTGGTGTAGGGCAGAAGTACAACTGGTCCAACGTTTTTACAGCACTAAGTAGAAAACCTTCATAACTTTACAGAAGTGGTAAAGGCATAATAGGAGATCTAAAGCTTAAAGCTTGTGAAATGATGCTGCTCACAGTTGGCCTTTAAGTGTTCAGTTGTTGATGTTAACCACTTCAATATGGGACACTTTAACCTCCTCCCTGCCCAGGTCAAGTTTCAGTGTTCAGTGCTGTCGTACTTTAACATTTGTGCGGTCATGCAACACTGTATTCATAATGAATTTTTTTCATTTTTTTTCACACAAATAGAGCTTTCTTTAGGTGGTATTTAATTCTGTTAAAAAATTTTACAGATAAATAATTTTTCTTCATAAATGTAGGTAAAAATGTATTCTGCTAATTTTTTGGGGTAAAAATAACCGAAATCCGTGTATATTTTTTAGTCTGTAGAAAAGTTATAGTCCACAAGCTATGGTATATATACAGTGGATATAAAAAGTCTACACACCCCTGTTAAAATGTCAGGTTTCTGTGATGTAAAAAAATGAGACAAAGATAAATCATTTCAGAACTTTTTCCACCTTTAATAGGATCTATGAACTGTATAACTCAATTAAAAAACAAACTGAAATCCTTTACGGGGGGGAGAAGTAAACATTTAAAAAATAAAAGAATGTGGTTGCATAAGTGTGCACACCCTCTTCTAACTGGGGATGTAGCTGTGTTCAGAATTAAGCAATCACATTCAAACTCATGTTAAATAGGAGTCAGTACACACCTGCCATCTTTTAAAGTGCCTCTGATTAACCCCAAATTAAGTTCAGTTGTTTTAGTAGGTCTTTCCTGTCATTTTCATAGTCCCATCCTATAGCAAAAGCCATGGTCCACAGAGAGCTTCCAAAGCATCATCAGAGGGATCTCATTGTTAAAAGGAGAAGGGTACAAAAGAATTCCCAAGGCATTAGATATACCATGGATCACAGTGAAGACATCATCAAGTGGAGAAAATATGGCACAACAGTGACATTACCAAGATTTGGTCGTACCTCCAAAATTGATGAAACGATGAGAAGAAAACTGGTCAGGGAGGCTGCCAAGAGGCCTACAGTAACATTAAAAGAGCTGCAGGAATATCTGGCTAGTACTGGCTGTGTGGTACATGTGACAACAATCTCCCATATTCTTCATATATCTGGGCTATGGGGCAGAGTGGCAAGACGGAAGCCTTTTCTTATGAAGAAAAACATCCACGCCCAGCTAAATTTTGCAAAAACACATCTGAAGTCTCCCAAAAGCATGTGGGAAAATGTTTTCTCGTCTGATGAAACCAAGCTTTTTGGCCTTAATTCCAAAAGATATGTTTGGTGCAAAAACAACACTGCACATCACCAAAAGAATACCATTCCCACAGTGAAGCATGGTGGTGGCAGCATAATGCCTTGGGGCTGTTTTTCTTCAGCTGGAACAGGGGCCTTAGACAAGGTAGAGGGAATTATGAACAGTTCCAAATACTAGTTAATATTGGCACAAAAATCTTCAGGCTTCTGATAGAAAGCTGAACATGAAGAGGAACTTCATCTTTCAGCATGACAACGACCCAAAGCATACATCCAAATCAACAAAGGAATGGCTTCACCAGAAGAAGATTAAAGTTTAGAATGGTCCAGCCAGAGCCCAGACCTGAATCAGATTGAAAATCTGCGGGGTGATCTGAAGAGGGCCATGCACAGGAGATGCCCTCGCAATCTGACAAATTTGGAGTGTTTTTGCAAAGAAGAGTGGGCAAATATTACCAAGTCAGGATAGGCCATGCTGAAACTAATACCCAAAAAGGTTAAGTGCTGTAATAAAATCAAAAGGTGCTTCATCAAAGTATTCGTTTAAAGGTGTGCACACTTATGCAACCAAATTATTTTTTATTTTTTATTTTTACTTCCCTCCACCTAAAAGATTTCAGTTTGTTGTTCAACTGAGTTGTACAATTTATAGGTCACCTTAAAAGGTAGAAAAAGTTCTGAAATGATTTATCTTTGTCTCATTTTTTTACATCACAGAAACCTGACATTTTAACAGGGGTGTGTAGACATTTTATATCCACTGTATACACTATATTGTCAAAGGTTTTAGGATGTTGGCCCACCCTTTGCAGCTATAACAGCTTCAACTCTTCTGGGAAGGCTGTCCACAAGGTTTAGGAGTGTGTCTATGAGAATGTTTAACCATTCTTCCTTGCTTTGTGTACTGGTGCACAGTCATGTTGGAACAGGAACGGGCCATCCCCAAACTGTTCCTACAAATTTGGGAGCATGAAATTGTTCAAAATGTATTAGTATGCTGACGCCTTAAGAGTTCCCTTCACTGAAACGAAGGGACCAAGCCCAACCCCTGAAAAACAACCCCACACCATAATCCTCTCTTCACCAAATGATTCGGACCAGTGCACAAAGAAAGATCCATAAAGACATGGATGAGTGAGTTTGAAGTGGAGGAACTTGACTGGCCTGCACAGTCCTGACATCAACCCGAAAAAAAACACCTTTGGGATAAATTAGAGTGGAGACTGCGAGACAGGCCTTCTCGTCCAACATCAGTGCCTGACCTCACAAATGCACTTCTCGAAGAATGGTCAAACATTCCCACAGACACACTCCTAAACCTTATGGACAGCCTTCCCAGAAGAGTTGAAGCTGTCATAGCTGCGAAGGATGGGCCAACTCAATATTGAACCCTACAGACTAAGACTGGGATGCCATTAAATTTCATGTGTGTGTGTAAAGGCAAGCGTCCTAATACTTTAATACTTTTGACAATATAGTGTATGAAAATTGATCAATTCTGATGTACTGACAGCCTATCTCATTTCTTGAGGCCCGAAAATGCCAGGACAGTACAATTATCCCCCAAATGATCATTTTTTGGAAAGTAGACAGTCCAAGATGTTTATTAAGATGCATGCCAAGTTTTTTGAAGTTGTAATTTTTTGTCAAAAATTTTTGGAAAATTAATAAATAAAAAAGAAAAAGTTTTTCTTTTTTTTTACATACTGTCACCAGTGCAGCAAAATGTTGTCATATAACTTGTGTGGTGGTAATCGGGAAACTCATTGGTGACAGTATGTAGACCAAAATACAACTCTGGGAAAATGATCAGGATTTCTCTCTTTTTTTTTACTCATTATGGTTGCTTATAGCAGTTAATTTCATTGGTATAAACAACCATTTTTACTGAATGAAACTGGTTCATTCAGTGTCTTTTGTTGTGATTAGCTGTGATTGGCCATAGCTAATCACATGATACAGATGGGCTGTGATTGGCCCTGTCTGTACCATGTAATCACCGTGAACAATCACAGCTAGCAAAGCAATTGTATACAATAGATGGCATGAAAGGAAGCCATCCATTGTTTACAACTGTCATGTGATCTGCTGTGATTGGTCACAGTGATCACATGGTACTGGCAGCGGGCCGGTACAGTAATCAGTCATCGGCTGTGTCAGGTGGACACAGGCGGTGACAGATCGCACCACTGCGTGACCATGTGAAATATGACTTATGGCGAGCAGCACTTCACTTTGTGAATGATCCCGCAGTCTTCTGGAACCTGTGATGTATCCCAGAAGATTGTGGGGACGACGACTTTAAAACTACGTACCCCCCCCAAGACAAGTGTGGAGTTTTGCTTTAAGTTGGTGTTAAGTGGAGATTGCCAGGAAACTTAAACCCACTGTGTGTCACTAAATAAGCTGATTGACTGCTTCTGATTTATAGTATATTTACTGTATATTTATCTCTATTTACTGTATATTTACAGTATATATTACATTTGAGTAATGCCAATTTATGTACATGAATAAGTGGCGTGCATAAGTAACTATATTGAAGTAAGATTTTTCTTTCTTTGTTACACATGATGGTGTTAATTAAACAAATAGGCTTAGGTTAATGAACGTGGTAAAAATTCTCATTGCAAAGAATACCCAATTACATGCCAGAAAAAAAACAAACAGTATTTTTGCTTGTGCATGATTGAATGATGTGAGTCAACTCATTCACTAAGTTAAGAGAAAATTCCCTTGCAAAGTGAACAGCTTATTTTCCTTAGTAAACCAACCCTGCTGTATCTGTGTAGTGAACGGGTCTGCTTTAGAGGATTAATGAGTTGTGCCTTCTGACAAAAATATACAACGTGGTATTTGTAAAAGCATGTGGACTATTTGGCAAGTATTTAGCCTTTCTATATTTTATGTGATTGTAAATATTGGTTATTACAAATCAGCTATTGCCTTTGAGTACTTACCACTCGTAAATTGACCGCCACTTACTAAGCAATACATCTAAAACCATTGCCCCTAATCCCTCTTAGAACCACCCAAAGCTAATATTAACCATACTTTTTTTTTAAAAAAAAGAGCTATCATTGGAATCTTTAGCAATAAACAACCTCCACAGCACGCCCGACAATGTAAATGTGCTTTAGACACAATAATCAATTATAGCTGTGATTACTATAGCAGAGAGTCACTGGAGGAAAATGCTTTTTACACAGCAATACATGAAGCACTAACACTGCCAGATGGTTTAGCACTAAGCAGAAATAATTCCACAGGAGAAAATGTTTTTCAGATGGTAAAATTTGACACGCTTTATCTGAAAGTAATAACATCCTTGCTGAAACTAGGATAACGTCAACCTCTTGACCCTCTTTTCATTAATGAAACCTAAACCTGATAGGGCCAGCGGTTAATTAGAACATTAAGGTGAACCTGTCATCTAGTTTAAACTCATTAAAAATCATTGTACTGCCAAAAAGTCAGCATTAAAAGATGCCTGTTATTACATACACTACAAGAAAACTTGTGCACCTCTGATTTAGATTCAATTTGTTACTTGGAGTTAGACTTCTTTGTCTTCTGGGCTATGCTTTTTGTTATGTTGGTTTCCTTTTCTGGCCTCCTCTAGCCAGTTATGACTAAATTCAACAAGAAAAGTCGAAGTGAAAGAGGGTGCAGGGGGTGTTAGTAGGGAGTTGGACGACCCGGTGTAATTTAGGAAATCGAACCCATTTTCTCCTCTTTTTAGTAGTCTGTAAAAGTTGTGCATAAAAACATTGCTTGTTTCCTCCAATTATTCTTTTTTGGTATGGCCCTGGTTTTATCTCTCTACCTATTCTTGACCTACATTTCATCTTACACGTTTGTACTGCTGCTTACCTTCCTCACTATTCCGTAATGAAAAGATGTGTACCCAATTACAGTCTTATGTAAAGTATTTTTGAAAGTATTTTGGATACAGGTTAAAACCACTATCCGTTTTTTACCCATCTGTGTCTCACAAGGGAGATTTTCATTCACTTCCTGTCCTGTAGACTCAACAAGAGATGGGAGGATACCTTTCCAACATGATGGAAATCCTATCTTGGACAGTTGTCATTGGAATAGGTGCCCTTACTGGAAGATTTCTCTTCTGTTCCTTTTCTTGTGGCAACTCAAAATTTTAGATCTTTTATCTTCACTGTCATTCATGATGGCACTGGTGATATAAACAATTAAAGATGTAGAAGCTCTCTAAGGACTATTTCACACTGGTGGTAATGAAGCAGCAGCTAGCAGGCAAGCACAACCACATGATGCCTCTTTTTTTTTTTACTTTTTTTAATTTCTAAATGTCAATTTTACATTGCAAGACTGTGTCAAGGCTGCAAGCCAAGCATGTGGTGTGCTGTTTTAGTAGTGACTTGACCATGGTTCTGGGCTCCACACAAACCACAGGAGGTCTTTGAGGTCTCTCCACTGTGCTGGTGAGAAAACAGTGTTTAGGGGACAGAAGAGAGCTTGAAGTGGAAGGCCAGAATGGCAGTGTTGTATGTATAAACCAGGAGGTTGCATGTGTTTATTCTTTGCTGGAGAAAAAATTGCTGAAAACCCTCTGTGAGGGAAAGTTGATTTTGACATTTGCAACATTCATTTAATAAAATTGGGCAAGAAAAGCCCTTAAAAATAAGAAAGTGAAAGCCCTTTAAAGCTCTACCGTTTGATGCTAGTTCTCACAATGGTTATAAGAGAGGAGCACAGGGTAATAGCCTAACACAGTTATAGCTTGAATCTGGTTATACGAGAGGAGCACAGGCTCCTGGTGTTGCTTCCCCTTCATTGTACCATTACAAACAGAGGCAGTTTGATGACCATGCCATACTTTTACCCACTTAAGGACCGTAAGGATTTACCCCCTTAATGACCAGGCCAATTCTTGCGATAAGGCACTGCCCTGCTCTACCTAACAATTGCAAGGTCATGTGACACTGTACCCAAACAAAATTTATGTCCTTTTTCTCCACAAATAGAGCTATCTTTTGGTGGTATTTGATCACCTCTGTGGTTTTTATTTTTTGTGCTATAAACAAAAAAGGACCGACAATTTAAAAAAAAAAAAAAATTTTTCCACTTCCTGCTATAATACATATCCAAACAAATATATATATAAAAAAACTAAGTTATTCATCAGTTTAGGCCAATATGTATTCTTCTACATATTTTTGGTAAAAAAAAAATCTCAATAGATGTATATTGATTGGTTTGCGCAAAAGTTATTGCGTCTACAAAATATGGGATAGATTTAGGGATTTTATTTTTTTTTTAATTGTTTTTACTGGTAATAGCAGCGATCTGGGATTTTTAGCAGGACTGCGACATTGTGGTGGACAAAGCTGACCCCAAATGACACTTTTTGGGGACCAGTGACATTATTACATTGATCAGTGCTATAAAAATGCAATGATCAATGTATAAATGACACTGGCAGGGAAGGGGTTAACACTAGGGGGCGATCAAGGGATTAAATGTGTTCCCTCAGCATGTTCTAACTGTAGGGAGATGGGCTGCCTGGGACATGACAGAGATAGCTATTCCCGATCACTGGGAACAGCAGATCTCTTAGATGTCCCCTGTCAGAACGATGATCCGCCTGGTTTACAATGGCAGATCCCCATTCTGCCTCTGTATACAGCGACCCGCGAGTGCATGCATGCCGGCAATCTCACATGCACAGACCGAAGTACGGGTACGTCGGTTCATACAGGGGAGCCGACGAGCCACCGTATAAGTGGTTAACCCTTTCCCGCCTGGCGTATTGTAAAATGACGGCTGGGTGAGAGCACTGGTAGGACGTCATATGACATCCTCACAGGATCACGCCTCACACACGCTCCACAGGGCGCGCTGTGGCACAATCTCTTACCCGCTGCGTTCACCAGACACGGCAGATGATAGATCACTATACCAGCCCGATCGCAGTACCATCTGATCGCTGTGGACAATCACAGAAGATCACATGACAGTTGTACACAATGAAAAGCTTTATTACATGCCTTTCATTGTGTACTATTGTGATGAGCTCTGTGATTGATCAGACAGGGTCAATCATAGCCCATCTGTACCAAGTTATTAGCTATGGCCAATCATACCTAACCACAGTAGTAAACACTGAATGAGTAGTTTCCATTCAGAAAAAAGGGCTGCCTATAACTGCAAAATGCACATTATAAGCAATCATTGCATGTGAAAAAAAAATTTTTGATCACCTCCCCAGAGTAGTACAGTGTAACTGTGGTAATACTGTATTTCTCTGGTCGTGGAATGTAAAAAAAAAAGAAAAAAATGTAAATTAAAAATTAAAAAAAATATTAAATAAATTGAAAAAAATAATTTTTTTTTTTTTTTACATCACCAGTCAGTGTCCCTGATCACTGCCTCGCCAGTTATATGACGATGCTGTACTACACTGGTGACAGTATGTAAAAAATACTTTAAAACTGTAAAAAGAAAAATGTTTTAAATCCTTCAATTTCCAAAAAATTGTGATAAAAAATTTCAAAAAACCTGCCGTGCCCTTTACTAAATACCTTGGACTGTCTACTTTCCAAAAATGGGTCATTTTGGGGATATTTGTACTGTTCTGGCATTTTCAGGCCTCAAAAAATTAGGCTGTCAGTGTCAGAATTGATCAATTTTCAGATATACTGTATAGTTTGTGGACTCTATAACTATATTACAGACCAAAAAAATAATATACACAGATTTGGGTTATTTTCACCAAAGAAATGTAGCGGAGTACAATTTGGCCTAAATTCATGAAGAAAGATTATTTATTTGTAAAACAAAGAAAACTAATTTTTTTCTGTCTTCTTTCATTTATTTTGCAAAAAAATAAAAAAACAGCGGTTATTAAATACCACCAAAGGAAGGCTCTATTTGTGTGAAAAAATGATAGCAGTTGATTACAGTGAGGTTACCAACTTGGTGGTGTTTCTGAAATATTGGTTCTGTAAATGGACTGCCTCTACAACATGTCAAATTGTGTTAGTAAAATAGCTATTGTGAAGAATTTGTGTTGTGTATAATAGCTAATTGCCTGGATCTCAACTTTAAAGTGAACAGAAGAAAAAATGAACAGGGCCCATGGTGACAGTTTTTCAATGAGAGAAATAGAAAAAGAGAAGGATACAGTTTTCAATTTAGTTTGTGCAAAAAAATTAAATGAGTTGTAAAGTTGTTATAAAAGTTCAATTATCATGCAGAGAGGTTTTCCACTTGGAGGCTATACAGTGGAAAACTATTCACAGTGTAAGCAATTATGACCAGCAGCAGGTGATGTACCATCGTTAACCTTGCTAAACAGCTGCTGTGTGACCCCTGGGAATATGTCCACTTTCTCCAGGTCCTGCACTAATGAGAACATCAAAGAAAGTGTAGCCCCTTAGGAGTGCACAGTACTGCAGAATCTTCCCTGCCAGAGCTGCTACACTGTATTGCTGTACCGCCATTGTCATCATCAGAAAATAGGCAAGCAATAGAAAAATATGCATTAGACTAGCTTTTGCTAAATAAATTATTTGGTTTAGTTTAATTCTTCCACACCTTCTTACTTTTTCTGTACCGACCATACTCTTTTCTGTTTTCCTTTAATTTATTATAGTTGTAGGTACTATGAAAAATGGGTAATCTTTAAGGCTCTAGGAAGCAAAAATGTCAAAGCATAGATAAGTAAAGGGATTGTAAAGTTGTGATCTCTGGCAGTCTCATGTAAAATACCCCATCATGCGCTGTCTACCGCTGCATGCCAACAGTTTTCAAAGTGTTTCATGTGCTCAGTCTCCCATAATCTATCAGAGCGATTCTACAGTCTCTGATAACATGGCATGTGCTGAATACATTGGGATTGATTGAGGCAAATAGGCTGTTCACATTGCACGGGAATTTTCCTGAGAGCTTAGTGAATGTGGTGAAGTTTCACTTTGCAAAGA
The DNA here is from genome assembly GCA_037952925.1 of Lithobates clamitans. Taxonomy (NCBI): domain Eukaryota; kingdom Metazoa; phylum Chordata; class Amphibia; order Anura; family Ranidae; genus Lithobates; species Lithobates clamitans. The sequence continues at coordinate 4,645,463 of JBBGZY010000279.1, read as the reverse complement.
ATACCCAGTCCTGTGCAACAAAAATAGAAAAAAACATACTTTTGCCTGTATGTGATTGGATCATGGAAGTTAGCAAAGCTTCAACTCATCGACTAAGCTCTGGGGAAAGTGATCTTGCAAAGTACAACTTTACTTGCAAAGTGAACAGTCTATTTGCCTTTATTAAATCAAACTCTATGTGTGGTCCTTTGGTAATGTGAAGAACTACATTTGAGGTCCTGATAACTAGTATAATGACTGACTCTGATGATTTTACAATACTTGGAGGCCTCAGAACTGCAAAATTTTTAGCAGGGGGGGAAGATCTCCCGCTAGCTGTCAGAACTGGGGATCGGGGGAGCAGGGGCTAAGTCAATTTTTAACATGTTATACCCTGAATATGGGTGTAACATGTTAAAAAAGGTGAACTTATCCTTTAAGGTGGTTTCCTTAAAATTTCTAAAAATAACAGGAGCCATTTATCTCCAAAATTTCAAAACATTATCAGTGCTACAACATCAATGCAGCTGGTCTCTGATGCTGAGTGATGAGTATGTGAATTTTAGCCAGGTCCTGATGAACAGAAATTTTCTTTCTCAGTGGCCTTGTCAGCCTCCTCCCACTGGAGAGACTTCAATTAAAAAAAAGATAAAAAAAGCCAGAAAGAAAATAGTTGGCTAGACAATGGCTGCAACCAATCAGATGCGGCCTCTATTTTGATATTCTGATAGCCACCGTCAAAACACAATTGTCTATCAGGGAGATTTGTCCAGTGTATAGTCAGCAAAAAAAAATTGATCAGTGTATAGACAGCCTAAGCCATCTTCACTTCTCCTTTATTCATTTTTTGCCCCCTCTTCTTCCACCATTCTGGTCAATGGCAGTACCTGATCCTGACGCCTCCTGGGATATTAATGTCATATCTCCCATGAGGCTGCATTAATGGTCACACAGGGGGCTGGTCTGAAAATGGGCGAAACTAGTAGCTTGCCATCTGCACTCAGAAAAGGCAGCCAGCTGAAGAGAATGAAAATGGCAGCACAGGACCCGGTGTATGTCACAGATTGCAGCGGGACAAGGCTGGATTTGCTGTGCGAGTAAGTGTGTGTTTTGAAGAGAATGTGGCACTACAGGCAAGAGGGGCAAAAAATTACATGGTGGATGGTGAGTACCAATTTAAGGTCTCATGTACACTGCTGCTGGTAAATGGACGTTTAGAAGCAGTTGGGCATTTTTTCAACTACTCCTGAACTCTCCTCTATGTTATCTTATCAGTACCTGTAGTAGTAGTTTTTAGTCATTTCTAGGCAGTTGAGTTTAGTAGACATGTGCACACTGAAATATTTAGTTTCAGAATTTCGTTTTCATCCGAAAAGTAAATTTATTTAGTTACTCCCGAAATTTGTTTTTATTCATTTCGTTTTTCGTTAAACATTGCATTTGTCCGAAAATCCAAATTAATTAAGGTTGAATCTGTCATTGAAGGCTTATGGTGTCTGTCGAATGTTCAAAGAAGATTCGACGGAGCAGCTAAACTGTACGTGTACATTTCCAATCGAATTTCCCGCCTACAAGCTAGCTGTAGTAGAATTCTAATGTTGTATGACTAGTAATAATTATATTTATTAATTGTTTTACTAGTCAACCAACATTAGAATTTTTCTATAGCCTATGGGCTTATGCATTTGACCGGAAATGTACGATTGCAGCGTCGTACAGTTTAGCTGCTCCGTTGAATCTTCTTAGAACTTTCGACAGACACCATAAGCCAAAGATTCAACGTTTGTATGTTTTTCGTTGTTTTGTCGAATCTTCGTCGTTCATGTTGAATGGTCTACTCTACCCCAACAGTCAGCCAACTTTCACATTCCTTTCTCAATCTCCAAGTGCAATAGCGGGCGCGGCATCCGACGTTGTGTCAGATATTGATATGGCATTATAATATAGAATCTATAATAATAACCCCCCCCACAACACGGCAGCCTCTGAGGCTATCACAACACAAGCAACACTAGTATCACTATCAAGTTCACGAGACTAACACAATAGCAGCAGATTATTATGAATAAGTTAAGTTGAACTGTAGCTTGCTTCACTCTTGTTCTGCTGCTGTGCTTATGCTTAATTGCTAAATAATTCAGGTTCTCTGACAAACAGACCAGCTAAGATTGACTGTCTTCTGAAATGATTCAGTGTGTGTCTCTCTCTGCTAGCAAATCGTAAGTGAAAGTAAGCTGGCTGTATGTGTGTACTTAGTTCTAGCTATTTTACTGCCCCTCCTCTTTGGTTACAATCGGCCAATAACATTCATCATCATCATCATCATCATTTTTATTTTACTTCCCCCACCCAATTCCAGCAGCGATCTTTTCTCTCTATGTCAAATCTTTTCTCTCTATTTCAAATCTTTTCTCTCTATGTCGAATCTCTTCTCTCTATGTTGAATCTTTTCTCACTATGTAGAATAATCTTGGACTAATAGAGTTAAGGTTAGGCACATTCGACCACAGGTTCGATAGACACAGATTGTTATCAGCATCATGTCGAATCTCCTATCTATATCGAACTGTTGTCACAACGAAAATGAAAATAAAGCATTTGTTTATGTCGGATCTTTCCGTTTTCGTATTCTGCACTTTCATTATCGTTTGTTAAAACGATAACGAAACTACCTGAAATTCGGACGAAGATGCATTCGGACGAAAATTAATGCACATGTCTAGAGTTTAGAGGCTTTTATTGGAACGCAAAAAAATGGACTTAGAAGCTGAGTTTAAAGCCATTTCAAGCTCCAAACGCTTCTAAACACGTTTAGCCACATTTTGTTTACAGGTGTTTTTCATTTTTGCCTATTTTGAAACACTAAATGCAAACGCAGCAAAATGCCGCTAAACGCGGCATATAAACGCGGCAAAATGGACGTTTTAAATGTGGGTTACTATCTGTCAAGTTAAATCATTCAGGAGATGTTGTAAAAATGTCCCATGTACATGAAGCCTTTTCACATAGATTAGAAAATGTGCAAGAAATAATTTAAAGATGACATCCACTTAAGCAATAAATGGGCACTGCAGACAGTATCTCAGTAAAAATATTTAAACTGAAAAGATGGTTAGGTTTAATCTGACAATCAGAAGTATTTTCATGGGTACCCTAAAGCAGTTTACATACATAATAGGGCACACTTATAGCCCATTGCTGGGTTCTAATCTGTTGATTTGTACCATCTACCTTGAACTCAGGAGTAAAATGAAATCACAGTAGGTCTTTTTTCACATACACTTTGGCTTTTTTCATTATTATTATTTTACAAAATTGGGACTGCCCTGTAAAAGGGCAGAATTGTACCAGAATTCTATTAGAAAAATGCTTCAGTTTTCAAGAACCATTTATCTGTTGAATAGAGACTGATCTAAAAGTTTAGTTAGACAAATGTAACTGTCTAACCATTTCATATAATTACACAAAAACACATTCCTTTATTAAAGAGCCTCAGATTAGAACTAGGTCACTAGTGTATTTAGCTAAACAATGTTATGTTTTTTTATAAAGCTGTAAAATAAAACTGAAGTAAGAAAATGTCTCTGTCTATATGAAGCGTTGGAACATCTATTTCCGTTTACAGTATTACCATGACTGATGTGATGATGCAACCACTTACAGTACTTGCTTGTTTAAATGGTAGTTAATAGGTAGCCTGAATAATCTGCAATGTTAGCACTTTTTGAAGAAAACATTCCATGTTGATTAAAGTATTTGTTCAAATCAGAAAGCATGCTTTGTGCAAGGTAATTTCATAGCGTTTTAATTTCTACAAAGCAAACACACATATTAGGAGTTGTGGTAATGTTCGGAAGTTAATCAATTTTGCTATTTGCTCTGCTGGAAAGCGAATAAAAATATAATTGCTTTGTCTCTTATTTAGAACATTGGCTTTAAAGGAAAACAATAGTGCATTTTCAGTGTACACATATTTGTGTTATTAAGTAATTTGCCAAATTATTGTATAAGTTCCTTATTAGTCTGTTTAAAACAAACACCTTTCAATGTGCAAAATTAGTAAACCTTCTCTGCTTATTACGTCAATGTCTCATATGGCTATTGCTGTGGTCTAGTGATCCTAGAACATGCCCTGTTGTAATGATGGAACACCCTTTTTGCTGCCTCTCATATACAAACAGCTTGAGGTTATAAAAATGTCAGTACTAATAAATTAATTAAACACCAATTTGATTCAGACTTGTTTTACATATTTGAATGTGAATGGTAATGCAGGAAAGGGACAGAGAATGAGAGAGAACAAAAGAGGAAGAAGACATTACAGGTTTCAGGAACTTCCATCTGCCATCCTACTGACCTAGTGACATGGTCTGTAAGTGCTATGGCTGCAATTGAATACAAATAATTCGGAGGTCAGTTTTTGCACAACTGCATTGTGTTGCAATGCACTGGAAGCTCACTGACTGGTTTGACTGAAAGAGCTCCCAAGGCTAGCTTCACACTAGCCTGCACAATAAAACACAGGCTAGTGCAGTGCCAGTTGTTTTTCAGCTTAATTTATAGTGTCACATTAGGGTTTATTTACTAAAGCCGAAGAGTGCAAAATCTGGTGCAGCTGTGCATGGTAGCCAATCAGCTTCTGACTTAATTTTGTTCGATTAAGCTTTGACAGAAAGAAAAACCTAGAAGCTGATTGGTCTCTATGCAGAGCTGCGCCATATTTTGCTCTCTAGTTTTAGTAAAACAACCCCACAGTGACACATCATTCATGCCAGTGCACAGCAGCCTGATGCATTGTGATGCTGTGCAATGCAAAGTGGTGCCATCCAGCGTGAAGCAGAAAGATGCAGGAATGCTGCATTTTTCATGAAAAATACTGTGCTGTGCTAAGAAAAGTAGTTATAGTGCAAAGATTAGTGAAATATCATAAAAGCTATTTAACATTAAAAAGAATACAAAACGTATAAAAGTGAAAAGATAACCACTTGTAACTCAAAGTTTATGTGATGATCCCATTCTTCATTGAGGAATCAAATAAATCAGTGCATTCTCCACTAGTGTGATAAACCATCACTAGAAATGAATATATGGAAGCTTACCATTGACCTATTAAATTAATAGAAAGATCATAACTTGCACAGCTGGAAGCTCCCTGGCACACTTTAGGACACAGCTTGATACCCTGTTTCCCCGAAAATAAGACCTAGCGTGATTGTTGGTGATGGCTGCAATATAAGCCCTACCCCCCAATAAGCCCTAGTTAAAGTCCTTGTAGGTCTTATTTTCAGGGTAGGGCTTATTTTCGGGGAAACAGGATAGGGCTTATTTGGGGGGTAGGGCTTATATTGCAGCCATCACCGACAATCACGCTAGGTCTTATTTTCAGGGAAACAGGGTAGTAGGTCAAATGCAAAACCATCCAAAGATATCAGATTGTTCTCACACTAGGGGTAAAGAGGACCCCCAGGGCTGGTTGACAGGACTTCCTCTGAACCCAATCTCCCTTGCCATTTAAAAAAAAAGAACAAAAGGTGACACATGTGAACCAGATACCAATTTTATTAAAAACTAGAAACTACACTTACACAGAAAAAGGCAGGTACAGCACTGTATAATCATATCAACATGAAAGACATATCCAGATCGTGATGACGCCATGTGCATGGCCTTGCCCTGACCGGTTTAGTCAAATATGACATTCTGAAAACCTATTTATCAAAAGGTCTATTTATAAAAATAAATTCACTTTGCAAATGTTTCAACATTCATGGGAGCTTAAAAAATAATACCCATAATGTTTGTAATATTTGTGTAATAGTTTCCTTGTTGCCTTTTGCTCGTTGAATGTTACATTCTATAACATTCCGTCCTAAGAGGAAAGTAAGTTAAAAAAATGCGTTCAACGTTCACCAACAGAGAATGTAGCCTAGCATTCGAGGCTAAGCACATTTGACTTGCAGTACAAATAATATGAGGGAGACCTCTGCACTGTGTAAAGCCTTTGGTGAAACTTGTGTGAACAGCCACACAAATTCAACTGAATTAATCTCCAGCTGCAGTGTGAAGCAAAACATTTAGCTGTGATATTATCATCACTGCTTTCTACTGTTTGTTAAGGGGCTGACTCCCACCAGCGTCCTAACAACCAGTGACTTCCAGCCCAACCCATTCAGCTGTCAGTCAGACAGGTGAGTGTGGACAAACTAAAAAATGTGCTTGTTTCCCTCCAAAATTCATACCAGACCCTTCGAGTCTGGTATAGATTTTAAGGAGGAATCTCTTGCAAAAAAAACAACATGAGGTCCCCACCCAAAACCCATACCAGACTTTTATTCAAGCATGCTGACTGCATGGCCAGGAAAGTGGTGATGAACATGGGAGCCCCTACCTAAACCACACCAAACCACATGCCCTCAACAAGGGGCTTACCTTGCCAGAGAGGACCCCCCGGCAAAGCACCTTGTCCCTGTGTTGATGAGGACAAGGACCTATTCCCCTGGTTGTGGGAGGCCCTTGTCCTGGCATGGGGATCCCAGTGATGTCACTGATCAAATATGATCAAGTAGAAAAGTGCATGTGTGTACATGTCAATGCAGAAGCAAGTGAGCACTACTTTGTCAATATGGAAGAATGAACATTGCCCAGTCCTGCTGGCTGCAAAATGTAAACCAAGCCCCAGGCTTCACCTCTTCCGATATTTCATGGGGACATATTAGTTCCAGTCTCTAAGCCAATGAATAATCATAGTCCAATCAACAACAGTCTGAGCTGCTGCATATAATTTGAAATTTCCAGCCTTACACAAGGGAATCTTTTGTCAAATATTACAAAGAATGTTTATAACTGGATGCCCTCTTTATGAGCACCTAGGCTTCAGATTCAAGTTCTATCAAATGATTCTCCTCTCAAGTGCCGTTTTGTTGAACAGAGCTTTTCAAGCACCCTGGGAAATATCTGTGACAGACATTACTATTTTGTGTCACTTCAAAGTGCTTGTTCTCACATGTTCCTTCACACATTTGCTATTTGATCATCGTAAGTGACCCTTAAATGTGACACAAGGAGAAGAGCTAAGGCAGGATAGCAATTCCATTTGCTGATGAAAAAGTAAAGCTGTGGAATATTCAAATAAAGATAAACAACAACAAAGAAGTATAGTAAATAAGGCTGCAACATTGACTTGCAATGTTCATTATATACATTATAAAATTTATCAGAGGTGTTTATATAGTGTCAACATTCTACACAGCACTTTTTATACATTCAGTCCCTGCAAGCATAAGGAAAACATGTAAACTCCATGTAGGTAGTGTCTTGGCTGGGATTTAAACCGAAGACCCAAGGACTGCAAAGCATAAGTGCTAAGCAATAAGACACTGTGCTGTCCAATTATAAACCCCTTGGTGCAGGTCCCACGCAAATATGCGCCCTCTTGGTTGGTGGGCCTCGGCACAGGCATGAATTGGTGTGAATACAGCTCTCCTGAGGGCATCCTCCTGACACCGTTACCAGCGGCTAACGGAAAGCTCCCGATCACTACTTGTCAACGGGAGCTTTCCGAACATGTGACCACCGTGGCATCCAATTATGATGATCACATGATCATAAACCCTACCCCACCTCCCGGGACCATAAACCCCTTAAAGGGGTGGGAGGCACTGGCTCCAAGGGGTTAAAACAAGATTTAGTCAACAAATCTATTTTAGAACAGCCTTCATTGTGTTATTTAAAGGTTTGCAGTGACCTTCAGTAATAGACATCTTTAACCACTTCCCACCTGGCCTAAAGCGGATTGACGGCCCCGTTCCGTTATCCTGACTGGGCGTTATATGACGTCCAGCAGGATAACATGCTGCCGCGCGCCCGTGGGGGCACGCATTGCAGCGATCGGTGGAGCGGTGTGTCAGTTTGACACACTGCTCCACCGATCTTGGTAAAGAGCCTCCGCCGTTACCACGTGATCAGTCATGTCCAATCACGGCTGATCACGATGTCAATAGGAAGAGCCATTGATCGGCCTTTCCTCTAAAGGCGCGAGTAGAGGAGAGCTGATCGGCAGCTCTCCTGGCAGGGGGGTCTGCACTGATTATTTATTAGCGCAGCCCCCCCTCAGATGACCACACTGGACCACCAGGGATCGCCACTAGGACCACCAGGGAAGGGGGCAACACGTGGATGGCCAGGTATGTACCCCATGGCCATCCACATGTGCCCAATGTGCCCAGTCAGTGCCCAATCTGTGCCAATCAGTGCCCACAAATGGGCACTGATTGGCACCATTATATTGCAGTGATGACCAGCAATGCCACCCTTAGGGGCATCAGTGCCACCAATCAGTGTCATCAGTGCCACCCATCAGTGTCCATCGGTGCCACCTGTCAGTGCCCATCAGTGCCCACCTATCAATGCCCATCAGTGCCCATCCGTGCCACCTACCAGTTCCACTCATAAGTACCCATCAGTGCCACCCATAAGTACCCATCAATGCCACCTACGAGTGCCCATCAGTGCCGCCTATGAGTGCCCATCGGTGCCACCTATGAGTGCCCATCAGTGCCGCATACCAGTGCCACCTATCAGTGCCCATCAGTGCCACCTATCAGTGCCCATCAGTGCCGCCTATCAGTGCCCATCATCAGTGCCCATCATCAGTGCCCATCAGTGCCACCTCATCAGTGCCACCTCATTGGTGCCACCTCATCGATGCCCATCAGTGCAGCCATATCAGTGCCCGTCATTGAAGAAGAAAACATACTTTTTTTCAAAAAATTTTAACAGAAACAAAGAAAAACTTGTTTTTTTTGAAAATTTTTGGTCTTTTGTTATTTGTTGCGCAAAAAATAAAAGCCGCAGAGGAGATCAAATACCACCAAAAGAAACCTCTATTTGTGGGAACAAAATAATAAAAAAATTGTTTGAGTACAGTGTAGAATGACCGCCCAATTGTCATTCAAGTTGCGACAGCACTGAAAGCTGAAAATTGGCCTGGGCGGGAAGGTGTCTAAGTGCCTGATATTGAAGTGGTTAAAGTGTATGGTCAATGGTCAAAATGGTCAATGGTCAAAATGTAAAATCATTCTCTAATTTCCACATCGTATTTCAATTATTTCTAGAATACTGCTAATAATCTGGATGATCTTGAATTTTATAAACTTACTTTGCATAGATCTGCACACATTTACTTCCTTGAAATCTGTGAAACCTATTCACTATGCCATGTGAGTAGGCACTGCTGTATCACACATTTAAAGTGGTTGTAAACCCATCTTGTCATGATCATACAATCCCCTCTGTTAGATAAAATTATGTGCCCCATATGTGCTTTATAAAAATAATGCAGATTTGTACTTTATTTCAGAGTGCCTCTCGGCACTCATGTGACTGTTCACCTCTCTACCCTCCCAGTCTGACAACTACGATGGGAGGGGCCGAAAACTCCCACTGAGCGGGCAGGAGAGGAGGAGAGTAATGAGCAGTCACGTGAGCGCCGAGAGGCACTCTGAAATAAGGTAGAAATCTGCATATTTTTTTACAAAGCACATACAGTGGGCACATAACATTATTTAACAGAGAGGATTGTATGATTATGACAAAGTTATGATAGCAGCAGGAAGAGAAGGGGCAGGGAGCAGAGCGGCAGTGTCACTAGCTGACAGGCAGAGAGGGAGGGGGGAGGACAGAGGAGAGACAGCTGATGACAGAGGCTCGTACGCTGACCACGGTATCAAGAGCTTAGCAGCCATGATAAATGTGGTCAGTTTACAGAGGGGAGGGCAGCACCAGGCAGGATCAGCCAGGTATTTTAGATTATACAAAGGGCAAATTACACAAGCACTGTGCTGTTATTCATGCTTTAAGGGAACAGGATATTTTTTTTTCTTTAGGGTTGCAAACATTTTAACACTGCCTGCTGTGTAAAATACAGAGGTACTGAGAGAAGGAGTTTCAACAGGCATGGTCAGTACAGAAACCACTGTTAAGAAAAAAAGAGAGCGCACCAGCCTAGTGCATTATCCTAAGGTGAATTTATTAGTAACAACAAGATTAAAATCTACTCACAAAGGTAGGAAGAAAAAAGTCGCACTATATACAGTCACAAAGCAATTGGTCCACTGGTAGCGGTCTCCAGGTCCTAGGAAGAGGACGTATGAACCACCGCTGGCTAACGCGTTTCGAAGGTGTCCCTTCTTCATCAAAGCCTTATCAGTGCTAGTCTCTTGCAGCTATTTATACATGTGTCTATCTGGAAAACACTTTAGTACTGGGACTCCTCCCCCTAAATTGGTGGGAGGTTCTACAAAGGGGAAGGTTTGGACACTTAGCCATATTGTTATAAAATGATAATTAATTAAATTTATATTTTACATTTTATTTTATTTGTTTATTTGATTTGATTTAGTTTTGCTCTAAAAGCGCATGTTGGGAGTGCATGCATCCTGCGGCGAGCTGATTAGGATCCGCCAGGAAACACCGCACATCCAACTAGCCTGGGCATACCAAACAGTAATAGTTAAGAGCCACCACATATCAGAAAACGTACCGAGTAGTAGAAAAGAAAAGCCACTGCTCTCATCCTCTCCAAAGGCCCCCCTGCGGGAACCTCCGCTGTTCAGGCGTCCATAGCCGACAGCTTCCATCTGATCCTATGTCCTGATGCGCTGTCTCGGCGGGTGGAACGCACGCCATACTATCACTTCCTGGTTGCGGTCCACTGGGCGGAAGTGCGATCATGACGTCATTTCCCATGCGTCCATTGGCACACGGGATTGATGTCCAATGGGAAACAGTAACCGCCATTTTGTCAGAGAAAGAGGTAGAGGGCAAAGCTGGACAGGAGCGTTGAGGCAATGTATTAGGGAAATAACATAAGGAACGACTAGCACACAGAGGTGCCTCTTAGGGGGGAAAAAAGAAGATTCATCTATTTAATTTATTTAAATTTAATTAATTATAAACTTAGTAGCCTAATATTAAATGTACATAGCATTATAAAAATAGAAATATTGAAATAAAAATATTTGTATTAATATTATGAAAAAGAGAGAGAGGGAGCGTGGACGGACCTATATGTAAATGTTTTATATATATATAGCGCAAAAACCACTGTTGCAGGCAGCCAGGTGCCATGGGATATGTAGTCCTTAGAAATTGAAAGCAAACAGCAGAGGAGAAGCTGTAAAGCATGCAGGGAATCCAGGAAGTTGTGGACAGCAATATGAAAGCAGATTTTTTAAATAAGCTTATATTGGATTGTCAAAAATAATAATATTTATATTATGTACCATGTTTATGTTACACACAATGAAATAAGAAAAACGAAAAAGGTAATTTACCTGGTAAATAGTCCTGTTTTATATTTCAATGAAAGATTTTGCTTACTACAAATACTTATGATTTACTGCATGCAAGGAACATAAATCTAACAAAAAAGGCATTATTTTGTCTTAACATAGTAAGTTGCAGAGTCTATTTTATACTAAGGAGCAGATGTTTTCCTCTTAGCTGGAATATTATATAGGGTTTAAGCAGATTTATTTTTCTCACAGAAGATCTGCAGAAGATTAGAACATTATGCCACTTGTAGAAAATAAACAGTTTTTTTTAAACAAGATAAGCGTTGTATTATGCGATGGCAAATTAACTTTCAATTACCTGAACCTTCTGCAAGACTGTCCTTAACATAATCAGCCATGCATTATTCCTAATACTCAGAGTGTTAGTCTGCAGTGTCATGCCTTATTATGTGTTTTACAGTCATCGCAGTTGTCGGTTCTGGAGAAAACAATATGTACAGCTTAGTAATCAATTAGCTATTCATTCTTTTTATGTTAAGCCACCGACTGACAGTAACACAGTTACAGTAACTCATTTGATGCTGGCTCAGGCTGCCGAGTGTGTACAGCTGTCAGGCTGCTTCTCAAGGCTCTATCTATAGCTATTCTTCTGAACAGAGCCCACCCACAATTTCTATTTCAATTAGCAGCTCCTGAAAAACAGTAATGAAAGCAGCTGTTAAAAAGCACTCCAGCTTCAATGAAATACTGCAACACCAAACTGTAAATAGCACATTATAAATCCCTTGTCACTGCTCCTGTCAGATCTTTCTAGGACCTCACAGCTAAAGACAATCAGTCCCATCTGTCAACTTGCCTTTGAATGTTGACCTTAGCTCATTCCATCTTGTCTCCATGGTTGATATATAGATAGCTGGATAGATGAATCTTCTTCTACAAATAGAAGTCCCACAATATTAGCCTGCATTCACACCTGAGCAAAGTGTATTTCTAATGATTTTTTTCAGGTGTTTTACAAGCTTTGCACATGTGTTTTAGCAAGTGTATCAAGCTTTAGGCATTTGATCCTGGGTTGGGCAAGTGAGGATATCAGTTCTATAGAAGGAGAGAAGTTTTTCGGGGACAAAAACAAGCATAAACATGAATGTTCCATGTTTACAGGTGTACCCATTGAAGTGTTTTGGGGGAAAAAATGCCTGAAGATGCTACAGAAAAAAACTCATGTACTTCTCAGAACCTAGGTCATAGAGCAACTGAGTGTACAAGGGACAATTAAAAATATTAGGATTCTGCAGGTTTAGCATAGTCGGGCATAGTTAGTTGTAGACAAATAAGTTTAAAAATGCTCAAGTGTTAATGGCGGCTGAGGATACAACTTCACCTTTCCAGAAGATTAGATATTGTGAGGTAAGGATAGGAAATTGTTCATTATGACAACAAATTTTATTAGACACTATAGCTATAGTTTTTCACCTATAGCAGCCCTCTTTCCCATAAGGCAAGCAAGCCTAGCGGTACTCGGTTGCCCCCAAGACTTATACACAATGCTATAGTACCTGGCTACCATGCTGGGGCAAGTGTGAACTGAGCACAGCACCACAGGTACTGTTGCGGTTGGCAGAAAGGCAGAGTGGTTCAATGACAGTCCAGGTACAAGGCAAGCAGGTTCAGAATAGTCAGGGTCAAAACCGTAGTCAAAAGGCAGGGAGAGTACAGAGAACAGTCAATATCCAATTCGTGGTCATCAACGAGGGAATCCAAACAGCAGAGCAGGACAGACAAACAGAGAGCTCGGAGCACATGTTACAAAAGCAATATCACAAGCATGAGACTGCAGGCTTGGTTTGCTTAAATCAGGTTTGGTCTCACCCAGAGACTGGCTACATCAATCACCTTGCAGGTGGACAGACAGACAGGGAAAATGCATCATAACCAAAACCAAGATGCTGGAAACAGCAGCTATGATGGAGAAGGAGGGCACACACTCCTGACAGTAGCTGTGTCTGTGGAATGCTTTCAAAGTTATGTACACAGACAGCTATATTTCATGTATGGAGTAAATTATAGCTTTGCATAAAAAAAAATCCAGATTTAATAACAGATACTGTACTCATAATAAAAAAAAAGCCTTGAGTGAAATTATCTCTTAGCTAATAGTGCTAACAAAATTGTAGGAAGACAATGTATCCCTAGAGACTTTACAACTCAAGCATGAAATCCACATCAGAAAAATGTCAATTTCTAATTTTGATTCTGAAAGCATTGCAGTAGCCAATCAGAGACTTCAGTGAAATCAAATGTTTGCATTTTCCTTTCACAATAAGTAGGAAAAGTAAAACTGGAATGTGGAAGGAACATTAAGCTCCTAAGCACATTTTGAGCCGAAAAAGATGTCCATCATGCATATGTATTGCATCACAAAAAGTATATTACACAGTAAGTACATGGAAAAAAATAACACAATAAATAGTAGTGATATAGTGAAATCAGCAAGTATCAGAAAACAGAACTGAGAATAACCTATAATTAACACAAATGCACGTCATACAAAAAATGTGCTGCATTACCAAGCAACAACTATCAAAGAAGTGTTGCTAGAATTCAGGAAGCACTATAATTCAAGCAGTAGAATAGATACATGTCTGATTGAGACACAACTAAAAACCAATTACTGAAGTTTTCATGTTTAAAGTTTAAGTAAACCCTAACAATGAGATTCTCTAATTTCCTTTCCTTTCCCTTTTGATCCGTAAAATATGCCATTGGAAGTATTTTTTTATATCTGTTCAAAAGGTGGAAATATTCACCTATTCATCATGTGAGAATTTCAGAGCTGTCCTATATAGTATACTATACATTCACATTAGTCTCTGCCCTCAAGGAGCTTACAATCTTAGGTCTCTAACTTACATTCATGCATAAACATACTAGAGACAATTTGCACAGGCACAAATTAACATACCAGCATGTCTTTGGAGAGTGGGAGGACACCCACATAGACACAGGGAGAACATGCAAACTTCAGGCAGGTGGTGTTGTGGTTGGAATTTGAACCAACAACCCTGGTGTTGCGAGGCACAAGTGCTAACCACTTTCCTGAAATACCTTATTAAGGAAAGTGAATCTTCATAGCAGGGACTCAAGCAGCAATACAAATCTGACAGATGTTCAAACCCCTCGCCACTTAAAAAAAGTTGTAGGATTAGATACACCTTAACCATTAACTACCCTTGCGCAGCCCAGATCACATGTATAAATGCTAAACAGACAGTTAAATTATTAATATGTACCAACACTAAAACAGTAGTGAATGTGATCTGAGGTACATGGAAAATCAAATGTGTACCTGTCACGTGATCAGTAAACAATCTAAAACTAATAGTTGCACATCTTCCAGCTTAATCCAGCCAAAGATGTAAAAGGGATGAAAACTAGATTGCACTCTTATAAATACAAGTGATATCAAATAAACAATAGGCAATTGTGCAAAAAGTCTATAATATACATTTCAAATAAAGTGCTCAGTGCAAATTAATGCATCCAAATGTGATAAAAAAGGTCAAAACTCACTTTAAGTATCCCCAACGGGTGCTCCCATATTCAGCTGTAAAGTTTACAGTCACCTGATGGTATCCTACACACATGGACGACTGGATCTCATATAGTACTCCCGCACATTTAAGAGACTCCGTATAGACCTCACTCAGAAAGTGAAAAGATAAAGATACCTCTCATAGCGTAGTAGAATCCAGAAAAATATATAAAAATGCACATACATCAATGTAAAAATAATCTTGCATGTATCAGCATAGAAATGTAAATTTATATCGCCGGTTTGCGCTCCACCTGCACTCCAATGACCGGAAGTGTTGTGTCCTGGAAGTCTCGCCCCGTGTGTTTCATCAACAATGTCGTATGTAATTAGGGATCACCAACCATCAGCTAACTGAAAATCGAATAGCTGCATATGAGAGCACCTGTTATACTTTAAGCGAGTTTTGACCCTCTTTGAGAAAAAACGTTATTTATGGTGAGAGCACTGTGCATCTACTGTCAAAAGAGGGAGAGCACTACTTTCCTGGGTGTCACATTTTTTATCACATTTGGATGCATTCATTTGCACTAAGCACTTTATTTGGACTGTATAGCATGGACTTTTTACACGATTGTCTATTTTTTATTTGATATCACTTGTATTTATAAGAGTGCGGTCTAGTTTTCATCCCTTTTACTAAACAGACAGTGCTACAGGGAGGAGCAAGCTACAGAAAACAGTGGCTGTTCCACAAAGCATACTATGACCACAAGCTTAGAGAAAAAGCTTGCATAATAAAAATTTAAATAAATGAAAAATAATCAGAAATGATAAAGCAATTTATGTATTTCATTAACCTGACCAAAAGGCTCTTTATCTTAATAGTCAAAAAATCTAGTCAACATTAAAACATTAGCTATTCAATATCATAATTAGCATCAAACAATGAAGCAACTTTCCTGTAAAAGTTAATTCTACTAGTTGTATTTTATTAGGGAATCATGCCATATAGCTCATTTACTTTAAAGTGCTCCTTTTAATAACTTCCAAATACTGGTGTACAGTGTGGCACTTAATTGCTGGCTTTTCTACAGTTTTCAGACATTTAATAAATATATTTGTTAACACCTGAAATGATAATGAAGGGTTGAGAAATGTTCATACTGCTACAAAAGTATAAGCTTTAATTAGCACACTCATGAGAGCTTGCAAATCTAAGAGGTGTCAGAGCTTTAGGTTAAGCTGATGAATACATTATGCTACCTGTTCAAATGCCAAGACAATTTGAATAAAAACTAGCAAGGAATATATTGTATCCAAAAAGCATATAATTTACTTTTTATATATTGAGTTATGCAATTATTTTAAAGCTTCAGGAAATATTTTTTTCTGCTTTTTACTAAACTTTAAGACAAACCAGATTGACCAAGTAAAAGGTACTGGTAAAAAAAAAAAAAAAACAAGAAACAAAAAAACCTCAAAGTATAAGCTCCATCATCAAAAGCAGTTCAGATTATTAGATGATTTATAATACACACAAACAATTTGCATTTTAAGTACTGTACGGTATGGCAACACGTGAGATTAATTTACTAAAATAATAGAAACTGATCACTTTGGAATGTGAATGTTCACTTTTTAAAGTGTTACTAAACCCACAACAGTAAAATCAGTCTGTATATGCAGTAAAGCATACTTGTTATACTCACTGTGAAACCTAAGGGGTTAATCAACTGCATTGTATAAAGAGGCTGTTTGATCAAGTCTCCTCTGATCTTCACCTTCTTCCAGTGTCTCCAACTCACCTTCGGATAGTATAGAGGGAAGGGGACAAGCTGCACATGCTCAGTTTGGTGTGTATTGATAGAGCGTTTTTTTTTTTTTGGGGAGAGTGCATGTGACAGAGGGTAAGGGGTCCTGCAGTTTTATAGGGCAGTGAGAGTGGAATGAAAACTCCTCCTACAAGCTTTAAACACACACTGATAGAAGTCAAAAGACTGCTATATATTGCTGATGAGAAAAGGTATTTAGAAGTTATATTTACTAAAACTATTGCACTTCCATGTTCTGTTTACTATGGGAGACCATATATAGTGAATGAAGGGTCCTGGGTTTAGTAACACTTTAAGCAAAATAGCTCTGTGTTAATTTTGAACACCTAATCAGCCAGTAGGGTACTGCTGCAGCGCACATTTGCAGAAAGAGAGAGCCTGATATTCACGGTCCTGATCAATTAATGTACATATTTGACCAGGAGATTGTTTTAAAACCATAATGCACAGAATGGCCCTTGAACTTTAGCTAGCAGGCTTTGAAGAGCCAATAAAGGGGCTTTTGGTTAACTCTTGTAGGAGAATCACAGACTGTTATACAATGTTGTGTCATCTGCAGTATCTTAAGTAATGTAGTAAATCACCTGCCTGCACTCTTTTTCTAATTAAAAAATATCTACTGTTGGCCAATTTTACAAAGTTGTCTCATCTGTAGACATGAGCCAAACTGTCCTGGATTTGGTTTAAGTGGGGTTCAACAGCATGGGGGTGGGCACTAGCCCTGGGGAACATGCACCAATGCAAAAATATATATATATATATTTTTTTTATTTCTTTGGACCAGGAGCCAGTGGCCATATTTTGGCAATGATGTCACTGCCAGCCCTATCCCTTTGCTTAGGTAGCATGGATTCCTGGTCACATCAGTGGTTTCCAATGACACAATGGGTACAAGCACCCGAAACTTCCTTAAAAATCAATGACACTGGGAAGCTGTCTCATATAGAAGCAGTAGAAATTCCCTGTCTATGACTTTAGGTTCCAGCCAAACAAGGGGCTGAATGGGCAACAGGTGTTTTTCCAAATGCCCTACCAGCCAAAGTTCAGTCTGAACCTAGATTTGAACTAAACCCACAGCTCATCCATGATCATCTGCAGTATCTTAAGACTTGTCCCTTTGGGTCTGGTATGAATATTAAGGGGAACCCCGAACCAAAATTACAAAAAAAATTGCGTGGGGGTCCCCTCAAATTCCATACCAGGCCCTTCAGTTCTGGTATGGATATTAAGGGGAACCCTGCGCCAAAATTTAAAAATAAATGGCATGGGGTCCCCCTCAAAATCCATACCAGACCCTTCAGGTCTGGTATGGATTTTAGGGGAACCCCACGCCAACATGAAAAAAAATGGCATGGGGTGCCCCCAAAAATCCATACCAGACCCTTATCCGAGCACGCAACCTGGCAGGCTGCAGGAAAAGAGGGGGGACAAGAGAGCAGTCCCCCCTCCTGAACCGTACCAGGCCACATGCCCTCAACATGGGGAGGGTGCTTTGGGGTAGCCCCCCAAAGCACCTTGTCTCCATGTTGATGGGGACAAGGGCCTCATCCCAACAACCCTTGCCCGGTGGCTGTGGGGGTCTGTGGGCGGGGGGCTTATCGGAATCTGGAAGCCCCCTTTAACAAGGGGACTCCCAGATCCTGGCCTCTCCCCCTGTGTGAAATGGTAACGGGGTACAAATGTACCCCTACCATTTCACAAAAAAAGTGTCAAAATGGTAAAAATGACAAGACACGGCTTGGGACAAGTCCTTTGTTAAAAAATAAAGAAATAAAAATGTCCCACAAAGTCTTCTTCTTCTTCTCTTGCTCCGCCGATGGACCAAAAAAAAATGCGACCGACCCGCCTCCATGGGAGGCACCTGCCGTATGACGTGTCTTCGCTTTGACAGTTCTTTTATAGCTGGGGGCGGGGCCACACCATGATGTTCCCGGGTGACTCCAACCCCCCTGATGCACAGGGACTTCCCTATGGCTTTCCCGGGGCGTCAGAGGGACGGGGCCACCCCGTTACGTAAGCGTAAATATTTTCATAATCTATACATATTTATATTGATTGTAAATATGACTGATTATAGTTATGCTATATTCACTATGGCTAGCATTTAAAATGTATTTATATAACAGACTAAAGAAAAATGTTATAAACCAGAAATATCAAATGAGTAAAAAAGACTCAGATATAGTTTTAAAGAGTTTCCTCTGCCCATCAGTAATCCAATGGTAACTATGATAAACAAACAAGCATATGGAGTTTTACTTAACCATACAATGAATACATTGCTATTTGTAATCAAATAATGCGTCAAAGTTAAACAATAGTAGTACTCTATAACGTCCTTATTCCATTTACAAATAATGTATAAAATGTCCAACCAAAACTTTATTTTGTATAGAGTGTAGAATGATTAGAACTTCTGTCTGGTTTTTGCTGCTATATGGGATATTTACCCTTACTTCCTGTCACTGTCACCATTGTTCAACCAGACAGGATGTTAAGGAAAATCCTAACTGCAACAAACAATGATAAAATTACTTTTTAATAGGAAAGCCTAAACTCAAATCACCTTTTATACTGATGTCTCATGTACTGATGGCTTCCTGTAGAACATTTCCCCTACTTTCTGTCTGCTGAAACGGTTATCACTTTCTGTCTGCTGAAACCATTGAAACCATAAAACAATTGAATAGACAAGGGTGAGCTATGTAGCTCTTTAAAAAAACTTTGAGTGGACATGTACATTAAATTCCTTTGTTGCTTTAGAAATTGCTGAAAAAGTAGAATGGAAGTAAGTAAAAAAGAGAGGTTTTATTTTTTCACTTTGGCACTTTGTTGGAATGCCAATAGTGCTGTATAAATTGTATAATTAAACAAAGTTGTATGTATTAATATTAGGAACACCATGGGAACATAGTAGGTTTACAGTATATTGAGGTATAATATAAATATATGGATGTTGTTTTAATAAGCCTATTTTCATACCATACATGAAAGTATAATATATACCTCTGATTTAGTTCAGTTTAAACAATGATTATAATCTATATCTACAGCTCCCGGTAAAACACAGCACACTTAATATTACACTATCATAAATTATATCATATAAAAATAATAGTGGAATAATTATGTGAGAAGAAGAATATTTTACACTCCAGTAGCCCTTGGGCAGTTTAAGTCAAATAAATGATTTAGGAAATGAGCCCCTGATGGGTTGAGTCTGACATAAGTGTCTAAAAGTTAATAGTATCATTCACGAGGGGAACAAGTTATCTCTCCAACAAGTCTGTAATACCTACTGAATTGATAGATATAGCTGCTTTTTAGAGGCCAACTGCATAACGACATTGCATGTTATATAGACAGCTGTGTCTCAGTCAGAGGCTAATAAAGCAGCACTAAGCTAATCATGAAAATCCTTTCTTTGCCTCAGGTGAATAAATCAGGTCATAGGTTGGAGTTTAATTTGACATGCTGTTCAGCAGTAAACAGCCCAAATAGAAAAAAGAAATGTATCTTACCTGGTTGAGTCTCTTCTGAAACCTTTTCTTTCCTAGCTTTTGGCAGAGGTTACGGTCATTTTCCCTGTCTGAACCATAGTGGGGGTCGTACTTGTTGTTCTTTTGCAGTTTATAAGACAGTCCATTGCTTATAATCTCCCTTTTCTTTTTGGTGAGAGGTGTCTGCTGCTTGACTTCTCGCTCATCTGGCATCAAGGCACCATCTTTCTACAAAGAGACCATACAAAAGGTGGTATGAGATGTTGTTATAGTGGCATTGATGAAACACAATGTAATTTTCAAGGAAAAGCCTACATTGAAAGCTAAATATATTTTATATGCACTAACCATTGATAGTTAAATTACAAATGAAGGAGAAACCTTATGGTTTGTAAAATTAGAACACTAGGAGTCAAAAAGCTGCACCAAAAAGAATATGAAAATGAATGCCCATGGGCTGCATCCTTGGCTGTGCCAGCCACCTGAAGCAACGCATTTACTACCGATCATCCATTACTGTGCCTTGTTTTTATGCACATTACCACAGTGCACATTTGTAAAACTGTCCTTAAACTGCTTTTAGTTTTGGTGCCTTTTTAGACCAGTGAGTTGTGGTAACATACACATTTTACCATACATTGCTGCAATGCACAGAACTAAGTGTAGTGCTTTGCAGCAACACTCATTTTAAATGGTACCACAGTGCACATGCACATCACACTACAACACCACCCTTTCTGAAGTAACAGGTATTAATGGATTGTATTTACAATGAATAAATGCTAAAGTCAAAGAAGCATGTCAGGTCATGTGACCAGACACTATCCATATGTAACCATTTACCTCAAAATTATATGTACGTAGAAAAAGCCCAAATGTAGTTCATTTTGCAGAGGTACCTATGGATGAAATGAGTTTGTGACAGTGCAGATGGCCGAATTATTATCTGATGAAGATTGTAGATATGTGCAATTTGTTTCAGCCCAAATGTAAATTCAGACAAATTTTTGGTTAATCATGGATTCAGAATGAAATACTAACAAATTTTACTGAAATTCATGAAATTAATTTTGTTTATTCGTTTTCTGGTGAATTCCAAATTTTCAGAACGATTCAAATTCAGATTGGTCGAAAAATGATTGACCAATTCGAATTCTGTGTGAAGAATAGCTGGTTGTTCAGGAGCTGAAATGTAAACAAAACAATTCTGGCAATAGAAAATACAGAAAAAAAACAGAGTGGGGTCCCCACCCAACCCATTACATGCCCTTATCCGAGCATGCAGCCCAGCAGACCAGGAAAGCTGAGAGCTCCCCCTCCTGAGCCATACCAGGCCATAAGTTTTCAATATGGGGGGAGCTTTGGGGCAGAGGGGCTCTGGCATGCTAGGCCAATGACACCATTGTCATTGGCCTAGCATGCATGTGTTCTTGTTGAAGGGATTCCACCTGTCTGGGTTGGGGTTGCTACAACCCTCGCAGCAGTTCTACTGATTCAAGCTCATGTTCATTAAGGTTCCAGCTGTGGCATAGCTGGGGGGCCTATTTCTAAATCTTCTGGAGCTAAGGATCTGGTCTGGAGAAATCACTGAAGTGTGCCCGATGGAAGTTGAAGGATACTTAGCTGTTCTGTGGCATTGTGTGCATTAACCTCTTCCTCACTAAAGAATGTTTGGTGTATACTGGAAGGATGCATCCAGCTATTCTTTGACATGGTGAGAACAGACCTAAACTTCAGGCTCTGTTAACTGAGTGCTGGTTTTCTGTGGGTGAAAGCGCCAGTGGTGATTCTGACTGAGGCAGTTCCCGCAAGGACCCAGTCTGGCTACCTTATTTTGTTACTGGCATAAAGGCTGTTCAGAGAAGCATAGCTTAGTGAAGTGTGTCCTTCTGTTCTTCTGTAGAATTACTGGAGTATCCCATACTACCCTACACCCTCTCCAGGTTTATTTAGCAAAATATGAAAAAAACACATACCCTAGACTGTTTATTGAGCAAGAATGTATAGACTGTTGCTGTGTGCATGACTACCTCTACACTAATCTATTATTGGTTCTTTGTCACTGGAAAGCATCTGTTACATTTGGTTATGGAGTCTATCTGTAGCAATGAAAACCTAACTGCAATTGGTTTTTAATTGCCTGAGGTCCAGCTTAAACTGTTTATTTTGTTGTCACAGCCTTAACATTGTAACATACAAAACAACCTATACAAAGCAAAGAAACTAAGAAACAGCACACAAGTAATACAAAATAGCAGTTTTGAACAGCCACACTAAATTGCACTGTTGCAACAAAGAAGTCAGGCTAAAGAAAAAAAAGCTATTTTTTTCACTTCAGTGTCTAGTTTTGTGCTTATGTACAAACATATGACACATATACCAAAATACTTAAATGCTTAAAGAAAAATAATGACACTCACCAAAATGCTTAAATGTTTAAATAAGAGCAATTGTTGAAATGTAGGTCCACACTCCACATAAGAACACTGTCTCTGGGGTTCTTTTAGTGTCAAAATTCTTTACACAGACATTCTTGATGGTATTGTACACTAAGCAATAATATGCTTATAGCCTGAGTTGGCTGGGCCTTGAAAATCAGACAGCAGTAATGCTTGGAGCATAAATGGCTGAATTCATTAGACATTATAGTTCTGGGCAGAAGGCAGATTTGGGAACATGATTTGAAAGAGGCTGTCAGGTCAGATCAACAGGGTTGGCAACAACAAGCAAAGTAGTCCTTTATCTGATCTGGGGATAAGGGAAATGTCTCCACTATTATTCTTTGTATATGAATGTTTAAAAACAGGTTCCTGTTTATGAATTTATAACACTCTCTGGACTCATAAAATGTTAGAATACATCTTTCATAGTTGTGTTATCATAATATAATTTTAATCTACATTATTTTATAATGCACACATGTCATACAAATTTGAATTAATTTGCATTTGGAATGCTACTTAAAGAAAGGTTTTATGGGGAGCTTATGTCTTCTTTATGTACTGTATGTCTGCACGTTACAGAACTCTATTACTTTCCAAAGAAATCACCTTTTGTATAATGTTTAAGCCTTGAATGGCTATTTGCAAATTCTCCTAGTAATTTTCTATACAATTTAAATCATATTAATTTAAAAAAAGGATATACTGCATGTTGTCACCTTTTTTGTATCTAGGTTTTGTGGACTGAAATTCTAAAGCATTAACAAGATGTTCTTTATTAACCCTGGCATAAAATCACAACCTAAAAGACCTTCGGGTTGACTTACTAAAGGCAAATATACTGTGCATTGTAGTTGCTCCAGAGCTTAGTAAATGAGGTTAAGCTTTGCTTTGCAAATAATACCCAATCACATGCAAAGAAAATTTTTTAAAAAATGCATTTTTGCTTGCACATGATTGGATGGTAGAAATCAGCAGAGCTTACGCTCATTTACTAAGATCTTGCAGTGCACAGAATATTTGTCTTTAGTAAATCCACCCCCTTGTGTAGTATCGTTAGAGATTTTATGACCGGGAGTTTCATTATAGGGCATGCATGATAACAAACAGCTGTAAATGAAGTATTGCATGGCCATGTCCCACTGTTGCAAGTGAGACACATTTCTAGTAAGTAAGCATGTGTACAGGACACATATTTTCTGAGTATGTATATGCTTGTGAAGCATGGAGAGACTAGTGACCATTAGTACCACTGGAATCACTGAGCACAAAAATTAAACGGAAATGTGAGGAAAAAAAAAAAAATCCCTCCCATGCTGCTGGCCTGAAGTTCTTTTTGCATCCTGCAGTGTCTAACATCTATCCAGTTACTGCTCCCTATGTGACCACATTTCAATATCTATATTGACTACACTATACATTTTTAAAAAAAGAATTGATCTGGCCCTGACAAATGGAGATGTTCCAAAAATACATTGTACGAGAGTCATTGTACGAGAGTCAATCACCACCTATGGTATGAACAAGTAACTGACTGACTTTACTGCTTCTAATTGGGCTTGCCATCCAATGCTCTTCTATATTTGATTTCTCAGGTCTATCCATGTTTTTACTATATGCTGTTTGTCATATAACTCAACTTCACCCATCCACTTTTAAATAACCGTATTAAAGTGGTCCTAGTATATATTTTTAAGTGTATGCATTGTATATATTGCGTAGGTTGCGTGTGTATTACCTCTTAGCCATCTCAGTATTCCTCCTCACAATGCCTTCATCTGCTTTTATCATCAGAAGGAAAGCCGCATCTTGTTTAGGCACTAATCAGGATCATAATCTACTTTCTGAACTGGAATGGCTTAGAGATGACACAGTCATGTAAATTTTTTTTTTTGTTATTGCCAGTGACCCCTCTATTTATGTGCTGTCCAGTGGTGGAGTTGGCTGGCAATAGCAGATTGATACTACAATAATTCAATTAATTAACCATTAATACTACTTGAATGTCAAAGTAGCACTACTGTCAAGGTCAGAGGTTAGGCTCAGAGGCCAGTAGCTATAGCAGTAGAGAGGCTCCCACCCACCAGCTGGATAGGTACAGCAGCAAGTCACATTGGTGGATGACACGGGCTGCTGATGGTGGAGATGGGTTTTACTGCATGTTAGTATTAGGTCGAAGTGTTCTGAATCGCCCCACCAAGAGGTGAGCAGGCTGGGGTCCAGTAGCAGATAAAGCAGATAGGGATCAAGCAGAAGCATAGTCAATGAACAAGCAAAAGATTGCTAACAAGTGGTTGCAGGTTGGGAATAAGTAGAAGCGTGGTTGAGGAACAACCCTAAAGTCGATAAAGAGTGATAGAGAGATATGGACTGCACCAGGCATGACAAGACCAAGATATTGGCTGGATAGGGCACAATAATATGGCAAACATGAAGTGCAGAGGCATGACTTAAATCAGGAAGTTCATGGGAGGACCAAAGTGTTTCAAGTAATTGTAAAGTCTCTTCTTTTTATATTAAAATAACAAAGGTTTTAGATTCACCTTCTCTGTGCAGTGGTTTTGCATAGGGCAGCCCGGATCCTCCTCTTCTCAGGTCCCTGGCTGGAGCTCCTGGCCCCCTCCCTCCCAGCTTGCTATGGAGGCACCCGAGCCAAGCTGCAACTCTGTGTATCCATTCAGACGCCATGGCCCAGCCCCTCCCCTCTCTCTCCCGATTGGCTAACTGAGTTTGATTGACAGCAGTGGGAGCCAATGGCACTGCTGCTGTGTCTCAGCCAATCAGGAGGGAGAGTCCCGGATGGCTGATTCACTCATGAACATCACTGGACAGAGAGGGGGCTCAGGTAAGTATTGGGGGGGGGCTAAGGGGGGCTGCTGCATACAGAAGACGTTTTATCTCAATTAATAGAATGCATTAAGATATGCATTAAGATAAAAAAACCTTCTGCCTTTACAATCACTTTAAGGTTAAGAAGAAACAAGGCACAAGGCAAGATTGTCCAGTGGATCAAACATGGTACTGTCCATGTCAACCATTTCAGGTTGCTCAGCAAAAAGAGACATTGGGGTTGATTTACTAAAAGGAAATAGACTGTGCACTTTGCAAAGTGCAGTTGCTCCAGAGCTTACTAAATGAGATAACGCTGTACTTTGCAAAGAATACCCAATCACGTGAAAAGAAAATTTAAAAAACAGTATTTTTGCTTGCACATGATTGGAATACACAGATCAGCACTGCAGCCTATTTCCTGCAGTGCTGATTGAGCAGAAATATACCAACAGGGAGGTTGAACAGAAGTCAATCAGTAGATCAACTTCTGTTCAACCACAGTGGCCACACATTGATTGAAATTCATCTGGATCCTGCTGAACTGGCTGAATTTTGATTTATGTATTGCCAGCTTCACCAAAGTCACTGGACTGAAGCTTAGGGACTGCTTTTTAATGATAACATGTATGATACTGTTACAGTATTTTTTCAGAAATGTATTTAACCTGGTAAAGTACTGAGGTCCTGAGGAAAAGATGCTGCTATCACCCAGATTAATTCCCCTTTAAACTAAGCTAACCATCTGAGTTTGACAGCAATATTAATAATTATTTTTTATTTAAGACCACTTAATAGGTCAGAATATTCCCTTTCTCTTCTAAACTGTGAATTGTTGTTTCCAAACAGTAGCGTGTCTCCTGCACACTAGCATGCTTAATGTGTTATTCTCTTGAAGTGAAGCCTCTATCTGTTTTGTTGCCTACGGTTAATGGTTACATTTATTTAACAGCATGTACTCATTCCAAAAGTAAAATCAATAAGGACATGATAAGAGAACAAAAAGAGGATTGCAGACAAGATTTATCACAAAATTACACAGAGTTAAATCTAGCCTAATACTATCTGAAACGCTGTCAATATCTTTTGCGTTTCCTTTGTTCACTTACAATCCTTAAGAAAATCACACACTGCAGAACAGATATACATCGGAAAGGCGATGGAACTGTCAAACAGAAGAAAGAAAATGTCTGAGTTACCCATAAAAACCAATCAGATTCAAGAAGCTATTTTTCTTTTTACAGGGTAGAGAATGAAATAGTACATTGCTGTGGGCAAAATAAGAATGCTTCACCTGCATATGAAATGGGTACTTAGATTCATAAATGGGTTAAACCTTTTGCTGCAGGGCCTTATTTCTATCTATCTATCTATCTATCTATCTATCTATCTATCTATCTATCTATCTATCTATCTATCTATCTATCTATCTATCTATCTATCTATCTATCTATCTGTCTATCTGTCTATCGTGTATAGGCTAACTTTTTTGCAATGGCAGAGAGGAAGTATGACATGTATTCTTTATGAAGACATCCAGGATCTAAAAATAAATCCTTTTATATTGCAGGGCCATTCTCTATGAAAAGTGAAACTTCACTCTCTGAATCAACATTGACTATTTTTTAATCCTTATGCTGCTAGCATTAGTAAATAGATAGGAAAATATATTATATTTATTTGCTTTAATCTTTTGTACATTTCTTCAGTTACTTACTGGTTTCCAAGCAAGGGCAAACAATGTCATACATCCTAGGAGTCTTTAGGGAATAAGGGTTTTTCTTAGCTAAGCACACCATATAGTATGCATGCTTAAAGCTAAGGGCAGATGGATTCCAGGAAGTAAATGCTACATGAATCATCTGCCCTTACTCAAGATGGCTATGGTCAGAAATGCTAGGAGATGTTTTTCAAAGTGATTTTTTTCAGCAAAATAAAGCATGGAGACATGGATAGGTGGGTGAGTTTCTCTTGAATATCAATAAATAATATTAATCTTGAACATTAATTAAATAGCGTTTTGGTTTGTGGTGATCAGATGCAGTGTAGTTCCAATTGAAATCATTAACACATATCCCATTTGTTACAAAGGTACAGAAAAATGACTTTAACCACTTGCCGACCGCCTAACGCAGATATACTGCGGCAGAATGGCACGGGCAGGCAAAATCACGTACCCATACGTGATCTGCCTCCCGCGGGTGGGGGGTCCGATCGGACCCCCCCCCGGTGCCATAGACGGTCGGCTCTCGTTCGCGGGCGATGGGAGGTGAGGGGGAGGCCATCCATTGATGGCCACCCCCTCCCGATCGCTCCCGGCGAATGAAAATGCTTCCTTTCCCTCTGTAATGTAAACAGAGGGAAAGGAAGTGATGTCATCTCTCCTCGAGGCGGTCTTTTCGTCCGGCGCAGAGGAGAGAAGACATCCAAGTAAGTGCACCAACACTACACTAACAGTAGAACACGCAGGCACACTTTTCACCCCCCTGTCACCCCCCGATCACCCCCCGATCACCCCCCTGTACCCCCTGTCACTCTGACACCAATAGCAGTGTTTTTTTTTTTTTTGCATTGGTGTCAGTTTGTCAGTTATAAGTGTTAGGGCTGTTAGGTTAGCCCCCTTTAGGTCTAGGGTACCCCCCCTTAGGTCCAGGGTACCCCCTAACCCCCCCCTAATAAAAGTTAACCCCTTGATTACCCCCCGTCACCAGTGTTGCTAAGCGATCGTTTTTCTGATCGCTGTATTAGTGACACAGGTGACGCTAGTTAGGGAGGTGAGTATATAGGTTTGCTGTCAGTGTTTTATAGCGACAGGGACCCCCATATACTACCTGCTAAAGGTTTTAACCCCCTGATTGCCCCCTAGTTAACCCTTTCACCAGCGATCGCCGTATAAGTGTTACGGGTGACGCTGGTTAGATAGTTTGTTTTTTGTAGTTTATTATAGTTTATTACAGTTTATTATAGTTTATTATAGTTTTAGGGCACCCGCCGTTTATTACCTTATAAAGGTTTAACCCCCTAATTGCCCGGCGGTGATAGAAGTTAAGTTTTTAGGATCTGATAAGGTCTGCGTCGCCCCAGGCAGCGTCAGGTTAGCGCCAGTACTGCTAAAACCCACGCACGCAGCATACACCTCCCTTAGTGCTATAGTATCTGAACGGATCGATATCTGATCCGATCAGATCTATACTCCCCAGCAGTTTAGGGTTCCCTGAAACACAGTGTTAGCGGGATCAGCCCAGATACCCGCTAGCACCTGCGTTTTGCCCCTGCGCCCAGCCCAGCCCAGCCCACCCAAGTGCAGTATCGATCGATAACTGACACTTACAAAACACTAAGCACACATAACTGCAGCGGTCGCAGAGTCAGGCCTGATCCCTGCGATCGCTAACAGTTTTTTGGTAGCGTTTTGATAGTCGCTAACAGTCAGGAGCTTTTTTGCCTGTGAGTCTCACTAGTGTACCCCTAAATTTAGAGGCCAAAATGGCAAATCCAAGGTACACTAGTGAAGAGGCCTACAGGATTCTGAGTATGACAGATAGTGAAGAGGAAGTCACTCATCTGTCAAGTTCAGGCTCAGAATACGAACCTGTAGAGGACAGCGGCTCCATGACAGATAGCTCTGACGACGGAGTTGTGGTCCCTGCTAGGGTCAGGCGTACCAGACCCCGAACTTATGCTGTCCTTGAAGTGCATGAACCGCAGGGCTCTCGTATGGAGCAGAGAAGTACTAGTGCCGCTACTCCTTCTGGTGAACTGGCAAGCACCAGCGGCCTAGTACACCCTGGTCGTACATCCAGCACTGCAGTATCACGTGGTGACGTGGCGAGTCCCATAAGTGCAGTTCAAGCTGGCGAGGTGGCAAGCAGTAGTAGTGTCCCGCTGCCACCAAGAAGAAGACGAACACAGGCCCGTCGTGCCCATAGTGCCCTTCCTGCTGCATTCGCCAATCCGAATTGGGAACCTTCCACTTCTGCAGCACCCGTACTTCCCCCTTTCACTGGCCAACCCGGAATTCAGGTGGAAACAGTTGACTTTACGCCACTGGATTTTTATTCGCTGTTTTTCACCGAAGATCTCTATAGATCTATTGTGGACCAAAGCAATTTGTACGCTGGTCAACACATCGCCACTATTCCCCAGTCCACCCTTGCCAGAGATTGGAGACCAATTACGGTCTCCGAATTTAAGACCTTTCTGGGCCTTTCCCTCCTCATGGGCATAACCAAAAAGAGTGAGTTGCGGTCATATTGGTCCACTGACCCAATTCACCATATGCCCGTGTTCTCTGCCTCCATGACCAGGGCACGATACGAGCAGATTTTGCGGTTTATGCACTTCAACGACAATGAACTCTGTCGTCCTCGTGGAGACCCTGCATACGATCGGCTCTACAAAATTCGGCCCCTCGTAAACCACTTCAACCAACGTTTTGCAGACTTGTTTACCCCCCATCAAGTTGTCTGCGTTGATGAGTCCCTGATTAAGTTTTCTGGCCGCTTGTCATTCAAACAGTACCTTCCCAGCAAGCGTGCCAGATACGGGGTCAAGATGTATAAGCTCTGTGACAGGGCCACAGGCTATACATGTAGATTTATGGTTTACGAGGGAAAAGATAGTCGCGTAGAGCCGATAAACTGCCCTGACTACATAGGAAGCGCTGGCAAGATAGTGTGGGACTTGGTGTCACCCTTATTCGGAAAGGGGTACCACTTGTACGTGGACAATTATTATACGAGCGTGCCACTTTTTAGTCACTTGTTTGATCATCAGATTGGAGCATGTGGCACCGTGCGACCTAATCGCCGGGGCTTTCCCCAGCGGCTTGTAGAGTCCCGTCTTAGGCTGGGGGAGAGAGCCTGCTTGCAGTATAATAATTTGCTCGCTATGAAGTGGAGGGACAATAAGAATGTTTTCGTTCTTACCTCCCTTCATGCAGACACGACGACCCAAATTACTACGGCGACTGGTGTTGTGGAGAAACCCCTCTGTGTCCACGAATACAACCTTAATATGGGAGGGGTGGACCTCAACGACCAGTTGTTGGTGCCGTACTTAGTTGCCCGTAAGGCCAGACGCTGGTACAAAAAAGTGTCTGTTTACTTATTTCAATTGGCTTTGCTGAATGCTCATGTGCTATACAGAGCTTCAGGACGGACTGGATCCTTCCTTAAATTCCAGGAAGAGATCGTCAGAGCCCTTCTGTTTCCAGATGGTGCTCCACCTCACCTTCCCAATCCAAATGCAGTAAGCCGGCTGCATGGGAGGCATTTTCCTTATGTCCTCCAGAGTACCCCTACCCAACGAGCCCCCCAAAAAAGATGTCGTGTCTGCAGCAAGCGCGGATTTAGGCGTGACACCCGGTATTGTTGTCCCTCCTGTCCTGACAATCCTGGTCTATGCATTGGTGAATGTTTTGAACGCTACCATACACTAGTGGAGTATTAGCGTAGGGTTCAGCACGGCACAGACTAGGCACACTAACACAGGGTCTCCCAAGATGCCATCGCATTTTGAGAGACCCAAACCTGGTACAGTTACAGTTAAAAGTTAAAGTTACTAAAAAAAGTGTTAAAAAAAAAAAAAAAATACAAAAAAAATAAAAAAATAAAAATACAAAAAAAATATAAAATAAAAAAACCAAAAATAGTTGTCGTTTTATTGTTCTCTCTCTCTATTCTCTCTCTATTGTTCTGCTCTTTTCTATTGTATTCTATACTGCAATGTTTTATTGTTATGTTTTTATCATGTTTGCTTTATAGGTATGCAATTTTTTTATACTTTTTTATTGTTAACCACTTTTTTGTTTTCAGGTACGCCATTCAGCTGCAGAGCGGATTTATTTATCTTGACAGCAACAGCGTTTGCTCCCACGATATATAAAGCCGTGACTCCAGCGCTGTCGGAGGTGATTTCACCACCACAGTTCCATACTTCAGCATATATGCCGAAGCGTGGGGGCAGTAGTGGGTGGAGGAGCAATTTGCTCCTGCCTTTTGCGGGAGGATGCCCCCATGCTTCGGCATATATATATTTTAGGTAGGCACAGGTTGCGTTAAATGTTTTATTTTTTACTATGTTTTTTTTGTATTTGCTTTGCAGGTATGGTAAGGTATACTGTTATACTGTAATGTTTTTTTGTTAACCATCATTTGCTTAGCAGGTACGCCATTCAGTTGCAGCGCGGATTTATTTATCTTGACAGCAACAGCGTTTGCTCCCACGATATATAAAGCCGTGACTCCAGCGCTGTCGGAGGTGATTTCACCACCACAGTTCCATACTTCAGCATATATGCCGAAGCGTGGGGGCAGTAGTGGGTGGAGGAGCAATTTGCTCCTGCCTTTTGCGGGAGGATGCCCCCATGCTTCGGCATATATATATTTTAGGTAGGCACAGGTTGCGTTAAATGTTTTATTTTTTACTATGTTTTTTTTGTATTTGCTTTGCGGGTATGGTAAGGTATACTGTTATACTGTAATGTTACTTTGTTTTTTTGTTAACCATCATTTGCTTAGCAGGTACGCCATTCAGTTGCAGCGCGGATTTATTTATCTTGACAGCAACAGCGTTTGCTCCCACGATATATAAAGCCGTGACTCCAGCGCTGTCGGAGGTGATTTCACCACCACAGTTCCATACTTCAGCATATATGCCGAAGCGTGGGGGCAGTAGTGGGTGGAGGAGCAATTTGCTCCTGCCTTTTGCGGGAGGATGCCCCCATGCTTCGGCATATATATATTTTAGGTAGGCACAGGTTGCGTTAAATGTTTTATTTTTTACTATGTTTTTTTTGTATTTACTTTGCAGGTATGGTAAGTATTACTGTTATACTGTAATGTTACTTTGTTTTTTTGCTTAGCAGGTACGCCATTCAGTTGCAGCGCGGATTTATTTATCTTGACAGCAACAGCGTTTGCTCCCACGATATATAAAGCCGTGACTCCAGCGCTGTCGGAGGTGATTTCACCACCACAGTTCCATACTTCAGCATATATGCCGAAGCGTGGGGGCAGTAGTGGGTGGAGGAGCAATTTGCTCCTGCCTTTTGCGGGAGGATGCCCCCATGCTTCGGCATATATAAATGGTGCATGTATGCCCATCATTAGAAGTGGGCGGATGAAGGGAGGTATTCTAATGGTGGGCATACTCACCGATCAATATCTTTTTTTCGTTCAGCCCACAGGCTGCATGAAAAAAAAGTTTACAATACAAGGACCAGCAACGTACTGGTATGTTGCTGGACTTTGAGTGGTTATACCAGAATGATGCCTGCAGGTTTAGGTATCATCTTGGTATCATTCTTTTCAGCCAGCGGTCGGCTTTCATGTAAAAGCAATCCTAGCGGCTAATTAGCCTCTAGACTGCTTTTACAAGCAGTGGGAGGGATTTCCCCCCCCCCCCACCGTCTTCCATGTTTTTCTCTGGCTCTCCTGTCCCAACAGGGAACCTGAGAATGCAGCCGGTGATTCGGCCAGCTGACCATAGAGCTGATCAGAGACCAGAATGGCTCCAATCATCTCTATCGCCTAAGAAACCGGAAGCTACGAGCATTTCATGACTTAGATTTCGCCGGATGTAAACGGCGCCATTGGGAAATTGGGAAAGCATTTTATCACACCGATCTTGGTGTGGTCAGATACTTTGAGGGCAGAGGAGAGATCTAGGGTCTAATAGACCCCAATTTTTTCAAAAAAGAGTACCTGTCACTACCTATTGCTATCATAGGGGATATTTACATTCCCTGAGATAACAATAAAAAAGATAAAAAAAAAATAAAAATGAAAGGAACAGTTTAAAAATAAGATAAAAAATCAAAAAATTAATAAAAAAAAAAAAAAAAAAAAGCACCCCTGTCCCCCCCTGCTCTCGCGCAAAGGCGAACGCAAGCGTCGGTCTGGCGTCAAATGTAAACAGCAATTGCCCCATGCATGTGAGGTATCGCCGCGAAGGTCAGATCGAGGGCAGTAATTTTAGCAGTAGACCTCCTCTGTAAATCTAAAGTGGTAACCTGTAAAGGCTTTTAAAGGTTTTTTAAAATGTATTTAGTTTTTCGCCACTGCACGTTTGTGCGCAATTTAAAAGCCTGTCATGTTTGGTATCCATGTACTCGGCCTAAGATCATCTTTTTTATTTCATCAAACATTTGGGCAATATAGTGTGTTTTAGTGCATTAAAATTTTAAAAAGTGTGTTTTTTCCCCAAAAAATGCGTTTGAAAAATCGCTGCGCAAATACTGTGTGAAAAAAAAAAATGAAACACCCACCATTTTAATCTGTAGGGCATTTGCTTTAAAAAAATATATAATGTTTGGGGGTTCAAAGTAATTTTCTTGCAAAAAAAAATTATTTTTTTATGTAAACAACAAGTGTCAGAAAGGGCTTTGTCTTCAAGTGCTTAGAAGAGTGGGTAATGTGTGACATAAGCTTCTAAATGTTGTGCATAAAATGCCAGGACAGTTCAAAACCCCCCCAAATGACCCCATTTTGGAAAGTAGACACCCCAAGCTATTTGCTGAGAGGCATGTCGAGTCCATAGAATATTTTATATTGTGACACAAGTTGCGGGAAAAAGACAATTTTTTTTTTTTTTTTTTTTTTTTTGCACAAAGTTGTCACTAAATGATATATTGCTCAAACATGCCATGGGAATATGTGAAATTACACCCCAAAATACATTCTGCTGCTTCTCCTGAGTACAGGGATACCACATGTGTGAGACTTTTTGGGAGCCTAGCCGCGCACGGGACCCCGAAAACCAAGCACCGCCTTCAGGCTTTCTAAGGGCGTAAATTTTTGATTTCACTCTTCACTGCCTATCACAGTTTCGGAGGCCATGGAATGCCCAGGTGGCACAAAACCCCCCCAAATGACCCCATTTTGGAAAGTAGACACCCCAAGCTATTTGCTGAGAGGTATAGTGAGTATTTTGCAGACCTCACTTTTTGTCACAAAGTTTTGAAAATTGAAAAAAGAAAAAAAAAATATGTTTTTATTGTCTTTCTTCATTTTCAAAAACAAATGAGAGCTGCAAAATACTCACCATGCCTCTCAGCAAATAGCTTGGGGTGTCTACTTTCCAAAATGGGGTCATTTTGGGGGGTTTTGTGCTATCTTGGCATTTTATGGCCTTCAAAACTGTGATGGGTAGTGAGGAGTAAAATCAAAAATTAACGCTCTTAGAAATCCTGAAGGCGGTGATTGGATTTTGGGGCCCGTATGAAGCTAGGCTCCCAAAAAGTGCCACTCATGTGGTATCCCCATACTCAGGAGAAGTAGCAGAATGTATTTTGGGGTGTAATTCCACATATGCCCATGGCATGTTTGAGCAATATATCATTTAGTGACAACTTTGTGCAAAAAAAAAAAAAAAAAAAAAAAAATTGTCACTTTCCCGCAACTTGTGTCAAAATATAAAATATTCCATGGACTCAACATGCCTCTCAGCAAATAGCTTGGGGTGTCTACTTTCCAAAATGGGGTCATTTTGGGGGGTTTTGTGCCATCTTGGGATTTTATGGCCTTCAAAACTGTGATAGGTAGTAAGGAGTGAAATCAAGAATTTATGCCCTTAGAAATCCTGAAGGTGGTGCTTGGTTTTCGGGGCCCCGTACGCGGCTAGGCTCCCAAAAAGTCCCACACATGTGGTATCCCCGTACTCAGGAGAAGCAGCTAAATGTATTTTGGGGTGCAATTCCACATATGCCCATGGCCTGTGTGAGCAATATATCATTTAGTGACAATTTTGTGCAAAAAAAAAAAAAATTGTCACATTCCCGCAACTTGTGTTAAAAAATAAAATATTCCATGGACTCAACATGCCTCTCAGCAAATAGCTTGGGGTGTCTACTTTCCAAAATGGGGTCATTTGGGGGGGTTTTGTGCCATCTTGGCATTTTATGGCCTTCAAAACCGTGATAGGTAGT
The DNA here is from genome assembly GCA_037952925.1 of Lithobates clamitans. Taxonomy (NCBI): domain Eukaryota; kingdom Metazoa; phylum Chordata; class Amphibia; order Anura; family Ranidae; genus Lithobates; species Lithobates clamitans. The sequence goes on along the minus strand of JBBGZY010000279.1, from coordinate 4,610,125 downwards.
GAGGAGTGAAATCAAAAATTTATGCCCTTAGAAATCCTGAAGGCGGTGCTTGGTTTTCAGGGCCTCATACGCGGTTAGGCTCCCAAAAAGTCCCACACATGTGGTATCCCCGTACTCAGGAGAAGCAGCAGAATGTATTTTGGGGTGTAATTCCACATTTGCCCATGGCATGTTTGAGCAATATATCATTTAGTGACAACTTTGTGCAAAAAAAAAAAAAAAAAATGGTCACTTTCCCGCAACTTGTGTCAAAATATAAAATATTCCATGGACTCAACATGCCTCTCAGCAAATAGCTTGGGGTGTCTACTTTCCAAAATGGGGTCATTTGGGGGGGGTTTTGTGCCATCTTGGCATTTTATGGCCTTCAAAACTGTGATAGGTAGTGAGGTGTGAAATCAAAAATTTATGCCCTTTGAAATCCTGAAGGTGGTGCTTGGTTTTCGGGGCCCCGTACGCGGCTAGGCTCCCAAAAAGTCCCACACATGTGGTATCCCCGTACTCAGGAGAAGCAGCTAAATGTATTTTGGGGTGCAATTCCACATATGCCCATGGCCTGTGTGAGCAATATATCATTTAGTGACAACTTTGTGCAAAAAAAAAAAAAATTGTCACATTCCCGCAACTTGTGTCAAAAAATAAAATATTCCATGGACTCGACATGCCTCTCAGCAAATAGCTTGGGGTGTCTACTTTCCAAAATGGGGTCATTTGGGGGGGTTTTGTGCCATCTTGGCATTTTATGGCCTTCAAAACTGTGATAGGTAGTGAGGTGTGAAATCAAAAATTTATGCCCTTTGAAATCCTGAAGGCGGTGCTTGGTTTTCGGGGCCCCGTACGCGGCTAGGCTCCCAAAAAGTCCGACACATGTGGTATCCCCGTACTCAGGAGAAGCAGCTAAATGTATTTTGGGGTGCAATTCCACATATACGCATGGCCTGTGTGAGAAATATATCATTTAGTGACAACTTTTTGTAATTTTTTTTTTTTTTTTTTTTTTTTGTCATTATTCAATCACTTGGGACAAAAAAAAAAAATATTCAATGGGTTCAACATGCCTCTCAGCAATTTCCTTGGGGTGTCTACTTTCCAAAATGGGGTCATTTGGGGGGGTTTTGTACTGCCCTGCCATTTTAGCACCTCATGAAATGACATAGGCAGTCATAAAATAAAAGCTGTGTAAATTCCAGAAAATGTACCCTAGTTTGTAGACGCTATAACTTTTGCGCAAACCAATAAATATACGCTTATTGACATTTTTTTTACCAAAGACATGTGGCCGAATACATTTTGGCCTAAATGTATGACTAAAATTGAATTTATTGGATTTTTTTTATAACAAAAAGTAGAAAATATCATTTTTTTTCAAAATTTTCGGTCTTTTTCCGTTTATAGCGCAAAAAATAAAAACGGCAGAGGTGATCAAATACCATCAAAAGAAAGCTCTATTTGTGGGAAGAAAAGGACGCAAATTTCGTTTGGGTACACCATTGCATGACCGCGCAATTAGCAGTTAAAGCGACGCAGTGCCGAATTGTAAAAAGTGCTCTGGTCAGGAAGGGGGTAAAACCTTCCGGGGCTGAAGTGGTTAAGAGGGTACCTTAGTCTAAGTAATTCTTTTTTGTGGGTGAATTGTATTAGTATGAAGCACCTATAGATTTCAAATGTTGTATCTATCTCTTACGTGATCTTAAACTAATGTATGTGTGCAATAGGCAAGAGCAGACTAATTCTGTTATGTAAGAAAAAAAAACGATTTTTCAATACACAGGACAATGTGGAGTTCAAATTATAGCTCTGTATGAAAGTCTATTCAATTTATATTACCATCAGACTTACAAAATGCATCTACATCAGACAAATAGAATCAGTGTCTCTCTGCAAACTGATATGCACTGCATTGTGTTGTCTGATATAAATCCATATTGGCAGTCATTCTGCCAAGAGAGCAAATGCCACGTTAAAAATGCTCAAGCCAGCTAGGAGACGTTTACTACAGGTCATGTTGTACCACATATAAAGTTTTTAACAGTCTTGATGGGTCAGAGTTAAACATAATGTCATATCTGTCACACAAAAATCACTTAGTTTGATGTAAACAAGTAAAATGCAGAAGAAGCATTCCCTAAAGAAAATCTGGGGATTAATAGCACTGTATAATGTTGATAGTAGGTATAGGTAAATTAAAATAATGCTTGAATACATCTGTTTCTACACTAATGCCCTGTACATATGGTCGGACATTGGTCAGATATTCCAACAACAAAATCCATGGATTTTTTCTGACAGGTGTTGAGTCAAACTTGTCTTGCATACACACAGTCACACAAAGTTGTCGGAAAATCCGATAGTTCTGAACGCGGTGACGTAAAACATGTACGTCGGGACTATAAACGGGGCGGTAGCCAATAGCTTTTGTCTCTTAATTTATTCTGAGCATGCGTGGCACTTTGTGCGTCGGATTTGTGTACACGCGATCGGAATTTCCAACAACGGATTTTGTTGTCGGAAAATTTTATAGCATGCTCTCAAACTTTGTGTGTCGGAAATTCCGATAGAAAATGTGTGATGGAGCCTACACACGGTCAGAATTTCCGACAACAAGGTCCTATCACACATTTTCCATTGGAAAATCCTATCGTGTGTACAGGGCATAATAGTCTTATTCATAAAATCAAATAATGTATGTTTTTATGTGTATGTCAGATTGTATGTGACTCTTGGCAATTCTATGGCCCAGCTCTCTGTGCATCATGTTTGATATGCTTGAGGGCCATTTTTTCCCCATAGAATTTTCTTAGTGAAGCTTATGAGGTAGGTCACCAGGTTTTTCCTTAAAGAATCTGTGAACAAATACCTTGTAAAACAACCCATTCAGTTTAAAGTAGAAATGCAAGGCAAAACGTTTATCTGTGTATATATATATATATATATATATATATATACAAAAGCCAGTATAGTGGCCTGAAATTATGGGAGGAGCCTGGGGGTATTTAAGCATACCACCTACAGTGGTCTTTGTAGGTTCCAGTGCGTGGTATTACGTCACCAGGCCGACTCTGCCAGCTCACTGCGTGTTCATGAGTCTGTGTATTCGAATTCCAGGGAGTTGCAGTTCCCCGTTTGTAGCTTTTTGCCGATCGTTCCGCGCTCTCTGTCGCAGGTAGGATTCGTTAATACTTTTTTCTACACCCCAACGAACTATTGTTTGTCATGTTCCCCATTCGTAAAACTGTCATCACCGCATGTCATGGGTCCCTTGCCTTATTCACGCTGCTTCATAAACTTACCGTATCATCCACATGTATTCGTAGCCAGTCGTTTTTTTTTCAAAAGCCACTACCACCCATTCATAAATATTTTATACCACATTCGAGTCCAGTTGCATCGGCGGCGTAATGACTTGTGTCAGCCCACTGCTCAAGCCGATTCATATCGAGTCATATCGAGTCACGTCGGCAGCACGAACAATTCGAATCCACGCCACTCACTCACTCTTCAGCCCGATCCGAATCTAGTTCCATTGGTGTTACATCGCAGCGGCAGAATGATTTGGATCCACGGCTCTATACACCACACCGTTTGCTCACTCTTCAGGCCGATCCAAATCTAGTCGCATCGGCATTACATCACAGTGGCACAATGATTCGGATCCTCGGCTCTACACACCACACCATTCACTTACTCTTCAGCCCGATCTGAATCTAGTTGCATCGGCGTTACATCACAGTGGCACAATGATTCGGATCCTCGGCTCTACACAGCATTCACTCACACCTTTCTCTGCATGACACTCTGTTTTCAAAGGGCGACCCTTCACCTACGCAGACAAGGTCGCTCAACATCAAGCTTGCTGGCAGTGCAAGTGTTAGCAGGCCGAACATATGTCAATAAACTACAGATCGCAACATTCCTACTTAGAAATACCAGAATGCACCTCCCCGCCCCAATACGCCCTGGGGCTCTGATTCATAGGTTTGTGCCGAGCTCACAGGTTTGTGGTGACCCCGCCCCCCTCTGACAACACGAGGAAAGCCATAGAGAAGTCCCCGTGAAGTCCCCGTGCATCAGAGGAGGGCAGGGTCACCCGATGGCCCCGCCCTCCGTTATATAAGAAGGGTCAGAAGAACCGAAGCGTGACACGGTGGAAGACTCCCACTGAGGCGGATCGTGCAGATGGAGTGGAGAAGAAGCCGGAGGAAGATGCGGGACGAGAAGAGCGGAGGAAGAAGAAGATGGAGAAGAAGAAGATGGAGAAGAAGAAGATGGAGGAAGAAGGAGAACACCGAAGGAAGACCAGAAGAAAGAAGATGGAAGAAGAAGCAGAAAGAAGAAGATATTAATAAAGGACAAAAACTGTCTCTTGTGTTTAACCTTTTTGACACTTTTTTGTGAAATGTTAGAGGTACATTTGTACTCCATTACCAATTCACACAGGGGGGGCCGGGATTTGGGGGTCCCCTTGTTAAAGGGGGCTTCCAGATTCCGATAAGCCCCCCACCCGCAGACCCCCACAAGCACTGGGCAAGGGTTGTGGGGATGAGGCCCTTCTCCCCATCAACATGGGGACAAGGTGCTTTGGGGGGCTACCCCAAAGCACCCTCCCAATGTTGAGGACATGTGGCCTGGTACGGTTCGGGGGGGCGCTCTCTCATCCCCCCTCTTTTCCTGTGGCCTGCCAGGTTGCGTGCTCAGATAAGGGTCTGGTATGGATTTTGGGGGGACCCCACGCCATTTTTTTTCATTTTGTCACGGTGTTCCCCTTAAAATCCATACCAGACCTGAAGGGCCTGGTATGGAATTTAGGGGGACCCCCGCGCATTTTTTTTAAATTTTGGTTTGGGGTTCCCCTGTGGGGAAATTCCATGCCATTTTTATCAATGAACTTTTATGAGTATTGCCGGACTGACAATTCATTATAGCCGGCGCTAGCGATAGTAGTTTTACATGACTTTTTTCCTTTAGAAATGTCATTTTGCTGTCAGACTGTTCTAAACACAGGAAACATGCACCCCATTTACAGGTATACTATAGACACTCCCAGGTACAAAATTTAAAGGAATATTACACTTTTATTGTTTCACTTTAAGCATTATTAAAATCACTGCTCCCGAAAAAACGTCAGTTTTTGAAACTTCTTTTTGCATTGATACATGTCTCCTGGGGCAGGACCCAGGTCCCCAAACACTTTTTATGACAATAACTTGCATATAAGCCTTTAAAATGAGCACTTTTGATTATTCATTTTCGTGTCCCATAGACTTTAACTGTGCTCACGTGTTCGAACAAATTTTTTGCATGTTCGCATGTTCTGGATGCGAACCGAACCGGGGGGGTGTTCGGCTCATCCCTAATGAGCACTACCAAAATGAACACCGGCAGGGGGAGAACAAAGAAACAATTCACTTTAAAAGACAAACTTCAGATAACTTTTAAGAACAGATATTAAAGTGCTCCATCAGATACTCCTGAGGTGCAGGGAGTCCGCACTAACACCAAATAACACCGCAAAACGGGGGGATGGCAAATATCGACCCCCAAATAAATGGCCCGAGGTGGATGGACCTTTCCGTCGGCTCTTGTGTACGCACACTATGGTGCTCGCACATGAGCAGTAGATTCTCAGTGTCCGGACTAGATTGCGGAAGTGTGCACCTGCACACTCGCATCTAGTAGACACTTAGAGAATAATCAATTAATACATGAGCAATTAGAAGTGATAGTGAATAAATAGGAGCCTAAATGTTCCTACCACATAATCCAGTTAAGGGAAGATGATATATTGGAAGTATTAATACTTAATCTAGTGGATAAAGCATCCGTCGGCTCAAATATATGGGGAAAAGATGTTATCCCCCCAACTCCTGCCACCGCGTCACCACCACCTAGGCCTGATAGAGACAATCAGTCACACTATAGCCAGATACTGTATTTTCCATGCAGGGGTTCCCCCCAATTATAGAACCGATAGGCCAAAAAAAAAGGGATACTCAGCACCCGGCCACCACTAGGGGGAGGCATAGAACATGTCATAAGTAGGGATGAGCCGAACACCCCCCGGTTCGGTTCGCACCAGAACCCGCGAACGGACCGCAAGTTCGCACGAACGTTAGAACCCCATTGACGTCTATGGGACTCGAACGTTCGAAATCAAAAGTGCTCATTTTAAAGGCTAATTTGCATGGTATTGTCCTAAAAAGGGTTTGGGGACCCGGGTCCTACCCCAGGGGACATGTATCAATGCAAAAAAAACTTTTAAAAACGGCCGTTTTTTCGGGAGCAGTGATTTTAATGATGCTTAAAGTAAAAAAAAAAAAGTGAAATATTCCTTTAAATATCGTACCTGGGGGGTGTCTATAGTATGCCTGTAAAGTGACGCGTGTTTCCCATGTTTAGAACAGTCCCTGCACCAAATGTCATTTTTAAAGGAAAAAATCTCATTTAAAACTGCTTGCGGGTTTAATGTCATGTCGGGTCATGGCAATATGGATGAAAATCAGTGAGACAAACGGCATGGGTACCCCCCAGTCCATTACCAGGCCCTTTGGGTCTTGTATGGATATTAAGGGGAACCCCGCACCCAAATTAAAATAAGGAAAGGTCCCTATATACTCTGAACAGCAGTATTCAGGCGGTGCAAACAAGACAGGGACTGTAGGTTTGTTGTTAAGTAGAATCTGTTTGTAATTTTGAACATTTTTAATGTGTTTAGCTCCGGCCAAAAAATCTTTTCTAAGCTTTTTGGAAAACATAGGGAAGGGTTATCACCCCTGTGACATTTGTTTTGCGTCTTTCCTCCTCTTCAGAAGATTTCACCTCACTTTTTTGTCCCAATGAAAAATGTTTTTGGAAAATTTGGGTTTTTTTGTGGAACAAGGATTGGAAAGCATCAGTGGAAAGGAGAAATTGTTTTCCCATATTAACTCTTACAGGAGAGAATTTCCCTTCCTTAGGGGTAGATTTCATCTCACTTCCTGTTGTCTCCTTCCGTTTGCAAGTAGGAGTCGTTTGTAAGTTAGATGTTTGAAAGTAGGGTCCTGCCCTATATACTCAGCAGAAATTTGGGCCTTAGGTGTTGCTGTGGCCAAAACACTGTAAGCCCTCACAGGGCCCTGCTGTGAAATATTAGATCAAGAATTGTAATTACATGCCCCTGTTGAACAGGAGCTGAAAAATTAGGCCTTAGGCACTGGTGCTGGTGCCACAACACTGCAACCCCTCACAGACACTCTAGTTGGAACGCAGGAACGAGCCCTGCTGCAAAGTATTGCATCAAAAATTGTAATTACACGCCCCTGTTAGACAGGGGCAGAAAAATTGGGTCTTAGGCACTGGTGCTGGTGCCACAACACTGCAACCCCTCACAGACACTCTAGTTGAAACGCAGGAACAAGCCCTGCTGCAAAGTATTGCATCAAAAATTGTAATTACACGCCCCTGTTAGACAGGGGCTGAAAAATTGGGTCTTAGGCACTGGTGCTGGTGCCACAACACTGCAACCCCTCACAGACACTCTAGTTGGAATGCAGGAACGAGCCCTGCTGCAAAGTATTACATCAAAAATTGTAATTACACGCCCCTGTTAAACAGGGGCTGAAAAATTGTGCCTTAGGCACTGGTGGTGGCGCCCAGAACCAAAAATGTTCTTACAAGCTATCAGCGTGATGATTGAGGAGGAAGAGGATAATTACTCAGGGATAGTCACTCAGCATCAGCATAGGCAGTCTTTGAAGGGATCTGAGATTTCAAAAAAAATTATTCGGTTACATCTGCATCAGGTGCTTGGTAGCTGGTGGTGATCCAAGACTGATTCATTTTTATGAAGGTCAGCCGATCGACCGAGTCGGTGGACAGACGCACCCTGTGATCGGTTACCACGCCTCCAGCAGCACTGAATGTGCGTTCCGAAAGAACGCTGGATGCAGGACAGGCCAGTAGCTCAATTGCATACTGTGCAAGCTCTGGCCAGTGATCCATCCTCAAGACCCAGTAACCCAGAGGATTTTCGGTGGGAAAGGTGTCCAAGTCTGATCTTGCCCCTAGGTATTCCTGCACCATGTAAAACAGACGCTGGCGATGGTTGCTGGAACCGATCATACCTTGGGGCTGCGGACCAAAAAATTGTCTGAACGCATCGGTCAGACGGCCACCTTCTCCACCGCTCCTTCTTTGACTGACCGAAGCCTCAGCAACACGTTGTCCAGAAACAGGAGTTTGTAACCTCCCAGTCTCTGGGAACGCGTTGCACAGACCTTTCTGCAAGGCCTCCCGAAGATGTTTCATCCTCTGCTCCCTCTGCGATGGCAAGATAAGGTCCGCAACCTTACCCTTGTAACGTGGATCAAGGAGGGTTGCCAGCCAGTATTGGTCCTTCTCCTTGATACCACGAATACGAGGATCCTTACGCAGGCTTTGCAGGATCAGGGAGGCCATGCAGCGTAGGTTTGCTGAGGCATTCGGTCCGGAGTCCTCTGGGTCACTAAGGACAACAACGTCCGCAGCCACCTCCTCCCAGCCACGTACAAGTCCATGTGTTCCTTGGGACTGATCCCTTAAAGACTGCTGATGCTGAGTGCCAGGCTCCACCTCCATACTGACACAATCTTCCTCCTCCTCCTCCTCCTCCTCCTCGTCCTCTTCCTGTGTGATCGGCGGGCACGCAGGAACACTGTCTGGATAAAGGGGGCCTTGAGAGCTAAGGAAGTCCTCCTCTTCCTGCCTCTGTTCTGCCTCAAGTGCCCTGTCCATTATTCCACGCAGCGTGTGCTCCAACAGGTGGACAAGGGGGACAGTGTCACTGATGCATGCACTGTCAGTGCTCACCATCCTCGTGGCCTCCTCGAATGGTGACAGGACAGTGCATGCATCCCTGATCATGGCCCACTGGCGTGGGGAAAAAAAACCAAGGTCCCCTGACCCTGTCCTGGTGCCATAGTCGCACAGGTACTCATTGATGGCCCTCTGCTGCGTGTGCAGCCGCTGCAGCATGGCCAACGTCGAGTTCCACCTGGTGGGCATGTCACAGATTAGGCGGTTCTTGGGCAGGTTAAACTCCTTTTGGAGGTCCGTCAGCCGAGCACTGGCATTATATGACCGGCGGAAATGCACACAGACTTTCCTGGCCTGCCTCAGGACATCCTGTAAGCCCGGGTACCTGCCCAAGAACCGCTGCACCACCAAGTTAAGGACGTGAGCCAAACAGGGCACATGGGTCAGTTGTCCCTGTCGGAGGGCAGAGAGGAGGTTGGTGCCATTGTCGCAAACCACCATTCCTGCCTTAAGTTGGCGTGGCGTCAACCACCTCTGAACCTGCCCCTGCAGAGCTGACAGAACCTCTGCCCCAGTGTGGCTCCTGTCCCCCAAGCACACCAGCTCAAGCACCGCATGGCATCTTTTGGCCTGCGTACTTGCGTAGCCCCTTGAACGCCTACGGAGCACCGCTGGTTCCGAGGAAGAGGCCATGGAGGAAGAAGAAGAGGAGGGGGTGGAGGAGAGAGGTGTGTCACAATCAGCATTTTGGAGGCGTGGTGGCGGAACAACCTCCAACACTACTGCACCTTGTCCTGCATCCTTCCCAGCTGCCAGCAGAGTCACCCAATGCGCCGTGAAACTTAAGTAACGTCCCTGTCCATGCCTGCTGGACCATGAGTCAGCGGTAATATGCACCTTACCGCTGACCGCCCTGTCCAGCGAGGCATGGACATTGCCTTCCACATGCCGGTAGAGAGCCGGAATCGCCTTCCGTGAGAAAAAGTGGCGTTTGGGTACCTGCCACTGAGGAACCGCACATTCCACAAACTCACGGAAGGGGGCAGAGTCTACCAACTGAAAAGGCAGCAGTTGAAGTGCTAGCAATTTTGCCAAGCTAGCATTCAACCGCTGGGCATGTGGATGGCTGGGAGCAAACTTCTTTCGGCGGTGCAGCAGCTGGGGCAGGGAAATTTGCCTGGTACAATCTGACGCCGGTGTACCAAAAGCAGATTGCCCACAAGTACTTGGCTGTGACACACCTAATTCTACACCTTCATTCCTCTCACTGCAGGTCGCAGAGAGGACTGAAGGTCTAGTGGGGTTGGAAATCTCAGCTGATGAGGAGCAAGGAGAGATCGTCTTTGTTCTTTGATGTGGGTCTTTTAGATACGCTTGCCAACGAACTGCATGGCAGGTCAACATATGTCTGGTCAAGCATGTGGTACCCAAGCGGGAGATGTTTTGGCCACGCGAGATACGCTTGAGACATATATTGCAAATAGCAGCGGTGCGATCTGATGCACTCGTCTCAAAAAAGGCCCACACCAAAGAACTTTTTGAATAACGCGCAGAGACTGCAGCGCCCTGCACATGTGGAGCTTTGGGGTGTGATGCAGTCAATGTGCTGCCCTTAGGCTGGCCCCTGGAGGGCATCCTGCCTAGTTGGTGATGTGCCACCTCCTCCTCCTCCTCCTCCTCCTCCTCCTCTCTCCTATCAGGCACCCACGTTGAGTCAGTGACCTCATCATCCCCTCCCTCCTCATCACTGGAGCAAACCTGGCAGTATGCTGCAGCAGGGGGAGCATGACTGCCAGATTGCTGTCCTTCTTCGGCACCCCCTCTGTCCGTGCTCATGTTACTGCCTTCATTGAGCTCAGTATCATCATCAGAGCCTTCCAAACGCTGGGCATCCTCCTGGAGCATGTACCCAACACTGTGGTCAAACAGTTCGAGGGAATCCTCATGAGGACATGGTGGAGCTAGGGAAGGAGTCACTGATGACATTGAGCTGAGGGAAGAGGCCGCTGCTTTGCCAGACAAAGCACCCTGGGCATGGGTGAGAGAGGATGAGGAGGATGAGGACGGCTTGGTCATCCACTCGACCAAGTCTTCCGCATGTTGCGGCTCAACACGGCCAGCTGCCGAAAAAAAGGCCAAGCGTGTCCCATGGCCACGTGCTGATGAGGATGCACCGTCTCCACGACCAGCACTAGACACAGAGCCTGCTTGCCCTCTCTTATTGGCTTGTGACTGTCTGCCTCTCCTTCTTGGCCTTCCAGACATACTAATGGCCTGTAGCTGCACTAAGCTGGGATAGAACACCTGTAATTTTCTTCAGGTAGCTTTATATACTGTAACCAGACAAGCCTGCCTGTCAGTAGGAAGATAACAGGAACGGATCTAGCTGAACACTGTGAGCAGGACGCACTGCACTGAATGTAAACAGCAGGAACGGATGTAGCTAAACACTGTGAGCAGGACGCACTGCACTGAATGTAAATAGCAGGAACGGATCTAGCTGAACACTGTGAGCAGGACGCACTGCACTGAATGTAAATAGCAGGAACGGATGTAGCTGAACACTGTGAGCAGGACGCACTGCACTAAATGTAAATACCAGGAACGGATCTAGCTGAACACTGTGAGCAGGACGCACTGCACTGAATGTAAATAGCAGGAACGGATCTAGCTGAACACTGTGAGCAGGACACACTGTACTAAATGTAAATAGTCTAGCTGCCTGACCGTGGTACTAATAGGATCAAAAAGAACACCTGTAATTTTCTTAAGGTAGCTTTATATACTGTAACCAGACAAGCCTGCCTGTCAGTAGGAAGATAACAGGAACGGATCTAGCTGAACACTGTGAGCAGGACACACTGTACTAAATGTAAATAGTCTAGCTGCCTGACCGTGGTACTAATAGGATCAAAAAGAACACCTGTAATTTTCTTCAGGTAGCTTTATATACTGTAACCAGACAAGCCTGCCTGTCAGTAGGAAGATAACAGGAACGGATCTAGCTGAACACTGTGAGCAGGACACACTGTACTAAATGTAAATAGTCTAGCTGCCTGACCGTGGTACTAATAGGATCAAAAAGAACACCTGTAATTTTCTTCAGGTAGCTTTATATACTGTAACCAGACAAGCCTGCCTGTCAGTAGGAAGATAACAGGAACGGATCTAGCTGAACACTGTGAGCAGGACGTACTGCACTAAATGTATATAGCAGGAACGGATCTAGCTGAACACTGTGAGCAGGAGGCACTGCACTGAATGTAAATAGCAGGAACGGATCTAGCTGAACACTGTGAGCAGGACGCACTGCACTGAATGTAAATAGCAGGAACGGATCTAGCTGAACACTGTGAGCAGGACGCACTGCACTGAATGTAAATAGCAGGAACGGATCTAGCTGAACACTGTGAGCAGGACGCACTGCACTGAATGTAAATAGCAGGAACGGATCTAGCTGAACACTGTGAGCAGGACGCACTGCACTGAATGTAAATAGCAGGAACGGATCTAGCTGAACACTGTGAGCAGGACGCACTGCACTGAATGTAAATAGCAGGAACGGATCTAGCTGAACACTGTGAGCAGGACGCACTGCACTGAATGTAAACAGCAGGAACGGATGTAGCTAAACACTGTGAGCAGGACGCACTGCACTGAATGTAAATAGCAGGAACGGATCTAGCTGAACACTGTGAGCAGGACGCACTGCACTGAATGTAAATAGCAGGAACGGATCTAGCTGAACACTGTGAGCAGGACGCACTGCACTGAATGTAAATAGCAGGAACGGATGTAGCTGAACACTGTGAGCAGGACGCACTGCACTAAATGTAAATACCAGGAACGGATCTAGCTGAACACTGTGAGCAGGACGCACTGCACCGAATGTAAATAGCAGGAACGGATCTAGCTGAACACTGTGAGCAGGACACACTGTACTAAATGTAAATAGTCTAGCTGCCTGACCGTGGTACTAATAGGATCAAAAAGAACACCTGTAATTTTCTTAAGGTAGCTTTATATACTGTAACCAGACAAGCCTGCCTGTCAGTAGGAAGATAACAGGAACGGATCTAGCTGAACACTGTGAGCAGGACACACTGTACTAAATGTAAATAGTCTAGCTGCCTGACCGTGGTACTAATAGGATCAAAAAGAACACCTGTAATTTTCTTAAGGTAGCTTTATATACTGTAACCAGACAAGCCTGCCTGTCAGTAGGAAGATAACAGGAACGGATCTAGCTGAACACTGTGAGCAGGACACACTGTACTAAATGTAAATAGTCTAGCTGCCTGACCGTGGTACTAATAGGATCAAAAAGAACACCTGTAATTTTCTTCAGGTAGCTTTATATACTGTAACCAGACAAGCCTGCCTGTCAGTAGGAAGATAACAGGAACGGATCTAGCTGAACACTGTGAGCAGGACGTACTGCACTAAATGTATATAGCAGGAACGGATCTAGCTGAACACTGTGAGCAGGATGCACTGCACTGAATGTAAATAGCAGGAACGGATCTAGCTGAACACTGTGAGCAGGACGCACTGCACTGAATGTAAATAGCAGGAACGGATCTAGCTGAACACTGTGAGCAGGACGCACTGCACTGAATGTAAATAGCAGGAACGGATCTAGCTGAACACTGTGAGCAGGACGCACTGCACTGAATGTAAATAGCAGGAACGGATCTAGCTGAACACTGTGAGCAGGACGCACTGCACTGAATGTAAATAGCAGGAACGGATCTAGCTGAACACTGTGAGCAGGACGCACTGCACTGAATGTAAATAGCAGGAACGGATCTAGCTGAACACTGTGAGCAGGACGCACTGCACTGAATGTAAACAGCAGGAACGGATGTAGCTAAACACTGTGAGCAGGACGCACTGCACTGAATGTAAATAGCAGGAACGGATCTAGCTGAACACTGTGAGCAGGACGCACTGCACTGAATGTAAATAGCAGGAACGGATGTAGCTGAACACTGTGAGCAGGACGCACTGCACTAAATGTAAATACCAGGAACGGATCTAGCTGAACACTGTGAGCAGGACGCACTGCACTGAATGTAAATAGCAGGAACGGATCTAGCTGAACACTGTGAGCAGGACGCACTGCACTGAATGTAAATAGCAGGAACGGATCTAGCTGAACACTGTGAGCAGCACGCACTGCACTGAATGTAAATAGCAGGAACGGATCTAGCTGAACACTGTGAGCAGGACGCACTGCACTGAATGTAAATAGCAGGAACGGATCTAGCTGAACACTGTGAGCAGGACGCACTGCACTGAATGTAAATAGCAGGAACGGATCTAGCTGAACACTGTGAGCAGGACACACTGCACTAAATGTAAATAGTCTAGATAGAAGATAACAGGAACGGATCTAGCTAAACTGAATACAGTGTATATATATATATGCAACACCTGGGATGCATATATATACACAATACACTGTAAGTGCAGCTAACTGACTGACTGTTCTGCCTAATCTATCTAACTCAAATCAAATGACACTGTCTCTCTCTCTCTCTATCTCTCAGCACACCGGAACACACACTACACAGGGCCGCCGTGCAGGCGGCCTTATATAGTGTGGGGTGTGTACTAAATCCCCTGAGCCATAATTGGCCAAAGCCACCCTGGCTTTGGCCAATTACAGCTCTCTCTACTGACGGCGCTGTGATTGGCCAAGCATGCGGGTCATAGTGCATGCTTGGCCAATCATCAGCCAGCAATGCACTGCGATGCCGCAGTGAATTATGGGCCGTGACGCGCCACACGAATTTGGCGCGAACGGCCCATATCGTTCGCAATTCGACGGACGGTCGAACAGCCGATGTTCGAGTCGAACATGGGTTCGACTCGAACACGAAGCTCATCCCTAGTCATAAGTAATGCATCACAGTTAAATCACCCCTGACAATGCACTATATAGATACCCACTGCCACACCTTTCATTTTCTTTATAAAAACAATGCACAAATATTTAATCAAAATTATTATATTAATTGCATGATTAGACCATGTAGCTATACAGACCACATAACAGTTGAATAGAAGGGATAGTATCCATAGAAATATGTATTGGTATCATTTGTCCTCATCCACCATAGCTTGAAAATGTCTAAAGGGAAAGAAGAGATTTATGTTTGATTGTTTATCCCAGAAGAGGCTTAAAGCTTAAAGCTTAATTTAGGCCTGGAGGAGAGGTGGCATTTAAATTAAAAATCTACCTGGCCTCCTGTTGTAGTAGGTTTTAGTCTACATTGCCACCCTTAGGATCATCAGTGATTCTCTCCAGAACTGTAAACTGAATCATCGAGGTATCATGTCTATGCTGGAGAGCAACATTCCTGCCAATGGGGGTGTACAGAAGATTCCTCCTAATGTAATAAATATGATCATAGATCCTTCTCCAAAGATTTCTAAAAGTTTTTCCTATATAAAAGGATCCACATTTGCATAATGCAATGTAAATTACACATTTAGTCTGACAGTCTACATACTGTTTAATCTTATGCACTCACCCATTTGGCAGCAAGAATGATTCTCCCTCTAGGATCCAACCACAGTATTCACAATTATCACATTTAAACATCCCGATCAGATTCTCAGCCTGTCCCCAGGATTCCTGAAAGTGGGTATGTACTAGACGACCTTTCAATGATCTACATTTTTTTATGCGTGATCTGGGGGTAGTCTGCAATAGGGTTCCCTGTAAGGAGGTACCAATGTTTCTCCAAAGTTTTTTTCACAATCTCATGATTGTTCGAGAAGGTGGTGACTATTCTTACTCGATCTTTCTATGAATCTGTAGAGCATTTTGAATGGATCTTTTCCTCTCTTGACAATTTCAACCCTTATTCTTTTCAGAGTGGAACAGGTACTTTTTTCTGTAAGCCGTGAATCCTTTTACAGTCAAGTAGTAGCTTCTACCCAGCTATCCCTGACACTACTCAAGCACAGGAGATTCGGTTGGGGCCTCATACACATGGAAGCATTTGCCCATACAGTGTTACAAAAGAGGGGTATTTCAGAGCCTGGGAGTTACAGGTGGTGCATACAACCTGTTGCCAGCAGCCTATCAAAATCAATGACAGTTTGAAATACACACTCACAAATCCGACCATTGTCTGCATGAAAGGCCATAGTGGCGTAGAGTGATTTATGCCCTGAACACAGAAAGTCTCCACGTTTAGAACATATGTCCCTGTACACAATTGGCCCTGTATGCGAGTACCATTCAGAGGTGTCTAGCTGCTATGTATTTCAGGCTGTCATTGACAGACTTCTGCCAGCGGACTGTATGCACCATCTGTGACTCATGGGTGCCTATTTTTTTGCTATAAGAGAAAATGTATCCATACCCAAGAACCCTAAAAATGCTTCTTCCAGGTGGACTTCTTGCACAGACTCTCCAGTATGGCAAATGTAATCCACAAAGCTTTGACACCCATGCAGAGCCCAGAGGCAAAATGAACAATCTTGGAAGGTCACTCCAAACATTTATCATCCTCCTACAGCTTGCACCACTAAGCAAAATCCCCAGTGATTGGCTGGAGGTGATAAATATTCATAACTCAGTTATTAGTTCTTTGCACACTGACTAGAAGTTCCTCAACCGTTGCAGGCAAAAGCAATCAATATCCTGATATTAGAAAAAACCTTCAGAGCACAGGAAAAGCAAACAAAGCTCAGGATGGATACAGCCCAGTCTCAGCTTTATAAAAAAAAACACCCAATGTAACTAGGAAAGCTCCAGATTAACACAGGTTCCCTACACATACATTAGCATAATGGATTAGTTAGTGAAAGAGACACAAAGCTCTTGAAGCCAGATGGTTTAAATATCATTGAAACTGCAAGTAACAAGAGTGCCTGTTGCTAAAGAACTAATGATTAAGCATCTGTCAGTGTGAGTGATTTCACATAAAGTAGAGAGCTTATAGAACATGATTATTGAAACATTCAGATGCCACTGACATCATTTTGATTTCTGAGTGTAATTTTGCTTCCTGGAAACGTGTGTTTACAAGAAATAATGGTGTAGGCCTCACTTACTCTTGCTATACATGATCAGTTTTCATCTGAAATACGTAATCCTATCTTTTAAACAACCCTGTCACTACCCTATACTTAAGTGCTTAATGACAGGAACCTGCAGAAGAACAAGACACACTTCAAGAGTTCCTGGCACTGCTGCTATGCGACACTTACATACCACATATTCCCTATCGTGTGCTATGGTTCTTCCCATGGACCTTCACTTTACTACAGAACACATTTCTGACATGGAGGCCAGCAGGAGCTATCACAGCATGTGGTAGGGGAAACTTTATCTGACACACATGGAAGTTTTTCACAGCAGTGGCACCAGGAGTGTTTGTTTCTTTTTTTTTTTTACAGGATTGTTGCCATTGAGTAATTTTTAGATACCAACAGGGTTGCTTTAAAGGTTTTTTTTGCTTTTTAATCTATGTACTTCCTAGTCCAAATGCGATCAATAGCTTATATTTTCCTTTTCTTTTTAACCTAATTTTTTTCAATTGGTAAGCATGGCAGTTTCTTATCTAAGGGTGACAACAATCCCTGAGCAGCACCCAAAGTAGGATATTTGTTGTCATTCTAGGATGTGCACTCCTTGTGGTGGACTCTAAGCATGAGGAGAGGAAAACCACAGCAGTCTACACAATTCCTTATGCAGATTCCATTTAAATTGAAGGGATATTCCCTCCTAGACAGTTTCACAATAACAGGTTTCCCCATTAAAAGAGTGTCAATTATATACTGTTTCTATTCCAATTTAAAAATTAGACTCTATAAAAATTTGTCTATGATAGAAACATGGGTCCCCAGGACAAATAGTGAGGTTGAATCTCCCCAGTGGTGACACAGAGTCTATTGTTATCAACTCGAAGATCCCATAGAGTAGATTTAAAATGAAGCAAACTATACTCACAAACACCGCTTTAATGCATTAGCATTTGACACATGCTAAAAATTGTTTTTTTTTTTACACATATAAACATTTCCTCTTTAAACCTCTCAGGTCTTACTGAACTCTGTAATGCCCTGTACACACGGTCGGACATTGATCGGACATTCCGACAACAAAATCCATTGGATTTTTTCCGACGGATGTGGCTCAAACTTGTCTTGCATACACACGGTCTCACAAAGTTGTCGGAAAATCCGATCGTTCTGAATGTGGTGACGTAAAACACGTACGTCGAGACTATAAATGGGGTAATAGCCAACAGCTTTCATCTCTTAATTTATTCTGAGCATGCGTGGCACTCTGTGCGTCGGATTTGTGTACACACGATCGGAATTTAAAGGATCGGATTTTGTTGTCGGAAAATTTTATATCCTGCTCTCAAACTTTGTGTGTCGGAAATTTCGAATGAAAAAGTCCGATGGAGCCAAAACACGATCGGAATTTCCGACAACACAATCCGATCGCATTTTCTCCATCGGAAAATCTGACCGTGTGTACAGGGCATTAGTGTTATCAGACTACTGGTGGTTGAAATCAGCCCTCAGAATAGGTTTAAGTGGTAGCTGTTAAGAATATGCTTGACCCATTTTAAGTATTATGGATCAGTAACAGCGTGAAAATATATAAGGATACCAGAGGACAGTATTTTGAATTCATTAGCAAATGTTATAATTATACACCAGAAATATGCTATAGCAAATACTATAACATTAGTAGTGCTAATCGGTCACACTATAATTGAAATTGTGATTAAAATTGTGATTAAAAGGTCCACTTTATATGTAAATTGTGGATGATAAAATGTCCATCAAGAGAAACTTCATGCAGGATAAAATCCAGTTGATCACCTTCACCACACCACGTGTGTAATACTTCCCCAAGGTAATGAACTTACCAGATGGCAAAAGATAATAGGCTTGTGTTTTATACACTCCCTGTCAGTAGGCACTGCGTCTCTCCATCTAAGTTGCTGCTCACCGCAAGCAAAAGAAAAGAGTGCACATAGCGTAATCCAGTAACATTTATTGTTAAAAATATTCCCCCTTACAGATGTGCACTTACAATATTGTAGGCTGCTTTGTCAGCCGCAACCATCTGGTGGATGCATATTTCACTCGGGTACATGGAGAAGCATCACTTTGAGACTAACACTATCAAAGGCAAAGTGGATTTGCCTTTCATAAATAACCCCCAGTGTCTAAGTTAAACAAAATTTGCATCAATTGTGTCAGAAGATCTCTAAGCCTGGACACTAGGAGAATGACAAAGAATTCACATAATTAAAAGTGTATGTAAGTTCATTCTGTGCAAATAGGGAAAAAAATAAATGTAAATAGGCTATATGCTCTACTGCGTGAATGTAAATTATTGATTGCAAAGGCAAATTCACATTTAAATGTGAAATTTATATGATACTTATGCCCTGTACACACGATAGGATTTTCTGATGGAAAATGTGTGATAGGACCTTGTTGTCAGAAATTCCGACCGTGTGTAGGTTCCATCACACATTTTCCATAGGAATTTCTGACACACGAAGTTTGAGAGCTTGCTATAAAATTTTCCGACAACAAAATCCGTTGTCGGAAATTCCGATCGTGTGTACACAAATCCAACGCACAAAGTGCCACACATGCTCAGAATAAATTAAGAGATGAAAGCTATTGGCTACTGCCCTGTTTATAGTCCCGACATACGTGTTTTACGTCACTGCGTTCAGAACGATTGGATTTTCCGACAACTTTGTGTGATGGTGTATATGGAAGACACGTTTGAGCCAACATCCGTCGGAAAAAATCTATGGATTTTGTTGTCGGAATGATCGATCAATGTCCGATCGTGTGTACAGAGCATTAGACTCATCCAGTGGCCAAATGTGGCATATTCCGTTAATAGTCAATAATTTAAATTTGAATAGTGCTGGATATAGCCTATTTACATTAGTTTTTTTCCCACATAATGAATGTATATGCACTTTCACTGGACAAATGGCTATGCAAATGAATTATAAATCAACCCCTTAGAATTATACCTTACTAAAGCACCCCATAGATGACTAGGTGGAAGGAAAGAACATTTCTCAATTCCTCCATCAACACAATCAGTTTGAAAAAAAAATGTTCTTTATAAATTTAGGCCAAAATGTATTTTGCTAAATTTTTGGGTGAAATTAACACAAATCAGTGAATATTATTTAGGCTGTAAGAAAGTTCACAAACTATGGTATATATCTATATTCAGTATGGTATATATGTATATATATATATATATATATTCTGAACACACAGTAAAAGCACTTTAACCACTTGCTGACCAGCCGCCATCATTGTACTGCGGCAGGTCGGTTCGTTCCCGCGAATCGGCGTCATTGTGCATCTGCTCGGGAACTCTATTGCGTGTGTGCACATGCACTAGTGGGGGAGCCAATCAGCGGGTGGGGTGGACTCGTTGTCCGCCGGCCACCCACGATCATTGTCCACAGTGAAAACAAGGCAGATCTCCGTTCTGACCGGGGAGATCACACAGATCCTGTCTTTCTGCTATGCAGGAAGATGGATCTGTGTGTTTTCCCAGGCAGCCCATCCCCTATACAGTTAGAACATACAGTGAGGGAACACATTTAACCCCTTGATCGTCCCTGACCCCTTCCCTGACCCCTTCCCTGCCAGTGTCATTAGTACAATAACAGTGCATATTTTTTAGCACTGATTACTGTAATAATGTCACTGGTTCTCAAAAAAGTGTTAAAAATGTCAGGTGTCCCATCTGTCCACCGCAATGTTGCAGTCCCGCAGATCACTTCCAGCACTAGTAAAAAAAAAAAATTATAAAAATGCTATAAATATATTCCCTATTTTGTAGATGCTATAACTTTTGCGCAAACCAATCAATAAACGCTTATTGCGATATTTTTTACCAAGAATATGTAGAAGAATATATATTGGCCTAAACTGAGGGAGAAATTTGTTTTTCTTAAAAAATTTGGGGGGATATTTATTATAGCAAAAGGTAAAAAATATTGCTTTTTTTTTCAAAATTGTCGCTATTTTTTTGTATATAGCGCAAAAAATAAAAGCTGCAGAGGTGATCAAATACCACCAAAAGAAAGCTCTATTTGTGGGAAAAAAAGGACATAAATTTTGTTTAGGTACAGCATTGCACAACCACGCAATTGTCAGTTAAAGTGATGCAGTGCCGTATCGCAAATAATGGCCTGGTCATTAAGAGGGTAAATCCTTCCGGTTCTTAAGTTGTTAAACAGGCCAGATTCACAGTTGCATCTATGGACATTGTGGAGAAATTCACTTTCAAAGTTCACAGCACAGGCACTGAAATTTTTGCTTTTTTTTCTACTATAGACGTTCTTTGCCGGCTGCCAGCACTCTAATGCGAACAACCAGCAAGTGTTTCTCAGCTGCTGGATTTCAATTGAGATACAAGTTTGAAGTCTTTGCTTTGATTTTTGAGGATCTTTGAGAGCTAAAAGGTCAATGAGAGCTGTTTTAAAGCTCTTTTATGACTCATATTATTGACCCTATCACTAACCTCCAGTCAAATATCCAAAAAATCTCTAATCTAACTTACTGTTTCAGCATATTTACCTTTTTTAGTGCCAGCATTCACTGGATCCACTTGGTATCTGAACTGAAAGTCTTAAGGCACCAGACTCCCTAAGCAACCTCTTCAACTGTTTTGGGCAAATCAGAGCTGTTTCGCTATATTATGAAAAGTAAATTCCAAGCAAACAACTAAATACAGGATGAAATATGTGCAACATCTAACCCACAAAAGAATATGAAATTTTGGCCTTCATTTATTGTGACACACATGCATCTGTTACTCAATAAGGTTTATATGCTGCTTATCGGGTCAGCTCTCAGATTACTGGGCAGAGGAAGTTGAATTATACTTCAATTTTGTTCTAGCTATTTGCCTGTAAAGTATTTCACTTTACATAAATATTATTATGCAGGTGTATTGAAGGAGTCCACATCAACACGTAAATTCCACCAAACAGCCTTCTTTTCATGTAATTGGCCCATTTGCAAATTTATAGTCTGAGTCCAGGGCGTATTCCTACTGTATAACAGCTTGACTAAGGAGTACATAATAGAAATTACCACCTTTAGTGAAGCAATCATATCTTTAAAATTAGAGTCATTTTGTTTTGTTTTTTTAAATTAGAACTGCATTCAAAAATAAAATGAAAAGATAATATTTTACATCCATAGCAGATATATGGTAGCCAGATATAAGATTACGGTCAGGTTAGAAAAGTCACAAATATCAAATAATAAGAATTTTTACAGAAAGTCTGCTGTTAACAATAGTATCAATATTTCTTTCTGCTCATCCTTTTCATCGTATTTACTTTTATATTCTGAATCCTGAAGAAATAATTACAGAAGACTGATACAGCTGTACTGTCTGTCTTCTAAGAACATTTGATGTAAGGAACAAGTTTCCAATATGCCCTGCGCATAATGCATAGCTCATTCATCACACTGATTTTATCATGCAGTCAGAAAAATAAAATGTCACTAAGAGATAAAAGGACTGACTGGTATGTTAAATTGCCTAAAGAAATTCCTAAATCAATATTAATTTTCTTTTGTAGATCATCATAAAATATGGGACAAACTCATAAAATTCTTACAGATTATGTCTTTTTTCTGGAATACTTACATGAGTGCAAGATATCTTTTTTACACCCATTTTCTTGGGGGCAGAGATGAAAGCAGGAGGGCAATTGAAATTATCTAAAAGCTTGTTTCATCATGTGTACATTTCTAAAAAATGCTCTCAATTGCCATGCATAGAAGACACTGTGTTTATTTTAATTCATATTATTTATTGTGCATATATACTGTATTTACTCTATAAGATTTTTTGCTGTTTTTAAGGCAAATTGTTATAAATGTACATGTTCTTCAACTTAAAACAGGTTTATTTTACATTTTCCAACGGGGTTTTTTATGTTCCCTGTACATTTCAAGTTCTCTCCACACATGAAATAGCATGCTTCTTTTAAATACACCTGAGCTTTTACCTGAAGGCACAAAAAAATTGAAATTTAAAATAGCATCCGAGAAGTATCAAAGAAAATGTTTAGGAAGCACAACATTATCATAGATGTGCATATTATCTGCATGCAAATATATTTTTAGAACTTATGTTGATATCAGGATTGTACATGTGACAGCTGATATCATGTATTTACATGGGCCACTGCAGATAGCCTATGTGGGAGCTCAGTTGTCTTCTTCAAGTTGTATGAGTTGTGCCAGAGATGCTCGATTGTGAAAAATGTTGGACTCCCCACTCCTTACCCCTTTTGTTGCTGTATCTGCTACTCTTACTCTCTAGCTGTTCCAGATGTCTTTACCTCCTCCTTTTATGTTTTATCCATACTGTCATTGTCCACTTACTGTATCTTCTTGCTTCGAGCTTCATTCACATTAGCCAAACATTGTCCACTTATCTCCTTATTTTAGGTTCACACTAGCCATACTATCTTTGTCAATGCCAATATTTGCCAATCTTCTTGCATTAGGCTACGTTCACAACTCAGCAGACAACTTATGCCTTGTACACGATCGGGATTTTGGACAGAAAAAGATATGATGGCTTTTCCGATGGAATTCCGCTCAAGCTTGCCTTGCATACACACGGTCACACAAAAGTTCGCTGAACTTTCGACCGTCAAGAACGCGGTGACGTACAATACTACGACGAGCCGAGAAAATGAAGTTCAATGCTTCCGAGCATGCGTCAAATTGTTTCCAAGCATGCGTAGGAATTTTGCTCCTCGGAATTGCTACAGACGATCGCATTTTCGAATAGAAACTTTTTCCGACCGAAAAATTGAGAACATGCTCTCAGTCTTTTGCTGGCTGGAATTCAGCCAGCAAAAGTCCGATGGAGCATACACGTGGTCGCATTTTCCGACCAAAACTCACATCAGTCTTTTGCTGGCCAAATTTCTGATCGCGTGTATGGGGCATAAGTGTTTTATTGTGCAGGCCAGTTTCAGTATAAGCATGTTTAGCACAGCACGCCGCCTACTTGTTTTTTTTTTCTTTTTTTTTTCACTTTATTTAAAGTGTCTTCTATGTGCCCTAGTAAAGACCTGCTTTTATTCAGTACAGAAAAATGAAGGACCTTACACTAATTTGCTAGACATTGGGCATGCTACAGATGCCTACATGATAGACATGCCTAAAAATGTATGTCTTCACTGAAGTACACAAGGCATGTAAAGTACACCCCCTCGTTTTGCACTGCTGCTTCCCCTTCCCTGCATTTACCAGAAATTCTCAGCTGTCAAAATGACAGCTAGGAGTTGCAGTGTAAATACAATAGCTATTGTCAAAAAATGGACATGCTGACATGGTGTTTACAAACAATGTATTTTGTTTTATTCATATATAGATCAAAAGGATGAAATTTGATCTGCATATATCAGTAAGGCTCAATTCACACCTGAGCATAGTGCAGCGACAGCTGCATTAGCTGTATTTTTTATTTTTAGCTTTTTTTTATTTTTTAGCGGAGCGTCTTTGGAGTGGCACCAAATCTTGGTACAGAGTCAGGAGCATTTGTAATTGTGTTTTTTTTGCCACGATTGTAGCTCATTTTGTCGCTCCACAATCACAGCAAAATCTCATGCTGTGTGGGGTGCCATTAACAATGGCATTGAAATTGCGTTCTGTGTTTTGGCGCAATTCTGGAATCTCCAAATTGATCAGTTGTGAATGGAACCTAAAAGCAACCTGACAGTAAACAAAAGGTTTTTTTTTGCTCAAATAACTCTCTTTGTTAGTTAACCTTTTGTTAATCACTAGTTTGCCCTAATCAGTCCTACTTTTCTCCCCTTAGCGTTTATTTTCCTGCTGATTTTTTCTGGGGTTTCTTTGTACTTTTTTTAGTGTTACATTAAAAAAGAACAAACAATCCTTCATTTAATTAGTGAAAATATTTGCAAAGTTTTGTACCAGAATCATAATTTTAGTTTTTACTTAAAATGATATGTTGTATCTACAATAACACTGTATATGAAGTATAGGGTATGGTTATCATGAAAGCAAAGAGGTCAAAATTCACTTATTCAGGTTACAATGGGAAAGTTTATGAAGTTAGCTATAGTTTGAGGAAAGGAGGACCACAATCCCCAATTTTTTACCAAAAAGAGCCAAGTGGCATCTTGTTAAAAGGAAAGCAGAGCATATTTTCATTTCAAGCCAAGGGAAGTGAATACTTTTGCAAGGCACTGTATAATATATATATATATATATATATATATATATATATATATATATATATATATATATATATATATATATATATATATATGTTTTAGGACACTTTTGACTACCAGGAAAAGTACCAAATTCCCAACGTATGTCAGATTAGAAATCTGGCAATATGGCAATACAGCTACTATTATATTTTAGTTTGCAACAGATAGGATAGCACAAAAATTGAGAATTTTTGTGATTCGAGGTTTGGGGCTTGCTTCCATTGTTAGAGACTGGGTAAGAATGCAACGCACACTTTTAAAGTAATACTGATGGATGGGGGGCCGCAAAGTCAGTTTGAATTGCCTGAAGCCAGGTTTCTAGGAAAGCCTGTGGAGAAGAGCCAACTATGTACTCTATATGGACACTTTCAAGTTGTGATGTTAACCACTTCAGCCCCGGAAGGATTTACCCCCTTCCTGACCAGGTAATTTTTTTTGTGATACGGCACTGCGTCAATTTAACTGACAACTGCATGGTCCTGCGATGCTGTACCCTAGCAAAATCAACGTCCTTTTTTCCCCACAAATAGAGCTTTCTTTTGGTGGTATTTGATCACCTCTTTTATTTTTTTGCACTATAAACAAAAAAAGAGCGACAATTTTTAAAAAAACACAATATTTTTTACTTTTTGCTATAATAAATATCCCTCCCCCAAAAAAAAATCACCATGGAGGTTGTTCAGCAGGCAGGTGTCTGTGGTCAGTATGGGTACTCCAAAAAGTGGTTATTGTTATAAAAAGTGTTTGGGGACCCGGGTCCTGCTCCAGGGGACATGTATCAATGCAATTTTAAAAAAAAAAACTGATGTTTTTTCAGGAGCAGTGATTTTTTTAATGCTTAAAGTGAAACAATGAAATATTCCTTTAAATATCATGCCTGGGGGGTGTCTATAGTATGCCTGTAAAGTGGCACAGTTTTCCTGTGTTTAGAACAGTACCACAGCAAAATGACATTTCTAAAGGAAAAATTGTCATTTAAAACTGATCGCGGCTGTAATGTATTGTCGGGTCTTGGCAATATAGATAAAACTCATTGAAAAAAGGGCATTGGTTCCCCCCAGTCAATTGCCAGGCCCTTTGGGTGTAGTATGAATAATAAGGGGAACCCTGAACCAAAATTTAAAATAAAAAAAAATCCATACCAGGCCCTTCAGGTCTAGGTATGGTCATAGGTTGGCTGGTATCTGGGGGTCCCCTTGTTACAAAAACAAGTAAGATTGCTGAACCTTGGCAACAGTTGTAAAAACAATAGATTACAGTTATTTTAAAATGTCGCAACCAGATTGTTAAGCAAAAAGCAAAAATCATTTTTAAACCTGGGTTTAAATATTTCATATTATCCTACACCAGGGAAATTAAATGAAAACAATACTTCTGTCATTTTTTGATCTTGGGATCTTTTTCTACTTATACTGACTAAAAAATCTAATACAATGCATTGTCAAGCTGCAAAAGTGGGCTGGGAAATAAGAAGGGGCAACCCATTCCTTACAACACTTCCTAAATATTAGTGATAGCTTGTAAAACAAGGTTTTGATTGTGGCCATTATACCAACAGTATGTTAATAGAGTAGCAAAATGATTCTATCACACTTGTGAACATGACTGGAAACAACCCTTTTCAGAATAAAGTAATCACTAGACACTGGAGACAATGGCCACACATGATATAAGATACTGGTCTGCCAGCTTACTGACTTGAAAGTTTAGGATAACTTAAAGCAAGGTCAACTTGATTACTGAGGGCCTCTTTTCTAATGCAAAAACACTGCTCTAAAATTTTTAAAAAGAAACAAAAGCCTGTGGATGAAAAAATTCAGTTAATGCATTTACCTTACCCCCTGCTTCCATACTGCAGGGTTTGATATCACCATCTTTCTGATTGAATTTCCAACTAGACCAAATACATGAGGCTTCAGCACAGACCAGTAGCGCCTTCTCATAATATTTTGGGTTCCTCAGCTTTTAGTGTGATCTTGCCATAAGGATTATGATGTCACCCTTGCTTAGGGAAGCCAGGGATAAGGTAAGTACTAACGTAATTTTTCTACCCACATGTATTTTTTTTATAGTTTAGTGCAGTGTTTTGGCATGGAAGAAGGAGTCCAAAGTAAAGAAGCAGTACTTGCATTTTTATTGCAGAGGTTGCTTTAATACCATGGTTTAAATATTGACCTGTCCAAATGGTACACGCCTGAAAAATCAAAAAATAAGAAGCCATCAAACATGTTTTGCTTCTGCACATTACACAACTAATGTATCCCTGCATATGAAATCTATGCCTCTTACTAACCTTTCTTTAGGAAACTGAAAAAGAAATGCTCTAGAAAATCATAATGTGTAAACATTGTAATAATGTAATCTAGGTACAAGATTAAAATAGCATCTATAGACACCTTAAATCATACCTACATTTTATTGATCGGACATTCCGACAACAAAATCCTAGGATTTTTTCCGACGGATGTTGGCTCAAATTTGTCTTGCATACACACTGTCACATAAAGTTGTCAGAAAATCCGATTATTCTGAACGCGGTGACGTAAAACACGTACGTCAGGACTATAAACGGGGCAGTAGCCAATAGCTTTCATCTCTTTATTTATTCTGAGCATGCGTGGCACTTTGTGCGTCGGATTTGTGTACACACGATCGGAAATTCCGACAACGGATTTTGTTGTCGGAAAATTTTATAGCCTGCTCTCAAACTTTGTGTGTCAGAAAATCCAATGGAAAATGTGTGATGGAGCCTACACACGGTCGGAATTTCCGACAACAAGGTCCTATCACACATTTTCCGTCGGAAAATCCGACCGTGTGTACGGGGCATTACACTCACATGGACAAACTCAACTGTTGAAGTACCGAGAACACATTCTTAGCCAGAAGATGACCAGCTCTGATGAGAAAATCAAATGGCCAATACTCCAGAATTTGGTCACACAGAAGCTCAGAATGGGGGTTGGTATTAGAACAAGGGTCTGACTTCAGATTTACAGTAGCAATTTTAATTTTAACAAAAGTAGTTCAAATGCATTCTTGTAAATGTAGATTGCTTTTTTATATTGTAACTGAGGTAATCTAATGTTAATATGATACACCAAATATCCTTTTAACACTTAAATGAATATGTAAATGTAACCATGTTCATTTTTAAATCTCATTACAATTTTGTTTGGATGTTTTGAAACACATTACAGTTTTGTCTGGATGTTTTAAATCAACACAGTGCAAAAGCACATTAGGCTAGCAAAATTATGTTTCAAATATGTTATAGTTCACTAATAAATACAGAACCACTAAACTGTGATTTTAATTTTTTTTTTCCAAATGAACACATGGCAGTTGCTGATATGGTCTGGTCAACAAGTGCAGTTGGGTTTTACAAAGAAAGCAGTTAGCTTATCTTATGTCGCAGAAGATGGCTCACACTTTGTTACATATATTATTCGTATTTTGTATGCAATTGGAATACTGCATTTTAAATGGAAACAGCTTAAAATAAAAAGCAAAATAGGCTAGGTGAAATAAATTATTATGATACAAGAAATAAGGGACAGATTTTAGCTTGAACTATGAACACTAAGAAAAAACTATTCTGGTGCATACAATGAAGAAGTTATGAAGATTTTTTAACAGAATGGGGTGTAACTGCTATTTGATAGTTACTAAACAGGTTCAAAGTTAAAAGCAATAATGCAAAACAGCTTCAGCATGGACTCTTTACAGCAATGTTTCTGGCTTAATCAGGGTAATATGTGACTGCATAGTATAGCCTCTATAAGACTCCATAGCAACAGTGAGTCTAGCTGAGAATGACTACTTCAGTAAAACAGTTCAGAAAACAAACAGCTACTTGTGTTTATCCTATGGACAGCGCCCTTCACAGTTCAATCAGGGGTAGATTCGGTAACACAGGTGAACAGCTAGAGAGAACCAAGGACAATGGGCCACCCCACTAGCACTAGAGTACTCTGCTGTCATTGAGGGGCTCCCCACAGTAGTTGGGTTCTTTCGAAAAAGCTGTTGCTACTAGGTCCCTATCTGGTTGTCCACACATCAGTTCTGGCAATGAAGGGCTTCTCACCTGGCAGCTGATCATTTGCCTAGATACCTCTACCTCAGGAGATGTGACCGCTTTAAGCTACTGAGGGAGGGAACCCAAGGAAATTATGGGAAAGAGAGTTAGGTAAGGTGCCTGTACTTACATCTAAGCATGGTGTGTAAATAAGAATGCTGCTAGAAACCATGGTTGAATGTGTTCATTTTATGAATACTTTTTAATACCATTTTATTAAAATAATGTTTAGAGTTTAGACTGCATTGTGACGCTACAATACTCAGGCAGCTAGATTATGCTGTTCAATACTAAGTCTAACAAATTCCTTCCTTTGTTAGAATCATAACAAGCTGCAACCCTTAAAGTTAACTCTTGTTAACATTTCCTTAGAACCAAGCTAGAATTGCTCACCAAGGGACCACAGGAAGAATAATTTGTCTCTGGAGATTTTTGAACCCCTAGGACTTTTTCTGTTGAAAAGAAATCTGAAATAGTACAATCAAATGGCTGAAATATCAGTGGATAACAGTTAAAAGCTGTCCAGATTTCCACCTTGCAGTTATGGAGGTACTTTGAAGTACAGACCTGGCACCTTATCAGTTCACTGCAGAGATTGTATGTCTGTGAATCATTTTAGACATATTAAGAGGAAAATGTTCTGGTTATGTTGTGGAGCGCATATATAGATACTTTACTGGAAATAATGTTGCTGCTACCTAGATATGTTTGTTCAAGATAAATTAAACACATTTACATAATTTAAAGATATAATGCAGTCAGACTCTGAATTTATCACTTGAACACATACAAGTGAAAGAGCCTACCTGCCTTAAGATTATTTGCTTTTTATACTGCCAGTATTTGAGTACACCAAGTTACTCCACAGTGTAAAATTGCTTACCTATAGCTTGGTGTTTGGGAATACTTAATCCAGTTCTTGTTATTCTGCGAGTTAGGGATTCTCAGCTTCAACCATATTTGCATTTCTTGACACTTTTCTACAGGTACCTTAACCCTAGCAGAATATTACCAACAATGCTCTCTTTAACTTTGCTTGCATGTAAAATGTATGTTAAACAAAAACAATTTTTTTGGGGTAGAGTAGTGAAAGGTAAAACTGTCAGTTTCATTTGTTGTTGTCTGTCTCCTTTTGGTGTAAGATTATGCCTTACACCATTTTTTGTACACCTCCAAAATGCATCTGCATTGCAGTGCACCACTTTGCATGCTTTAGCTCAATGCACCAGGATGGAAAGGTGTGAAGGGGCCCCCCAGATATCTGTCACTGGAACAGATGTCTCCGTTGGAAGAGTTTTCCTTGCTTCTTATTCTGGTGACAGTCATAAAATGTAGGATTTCCTATTACTTTTAGCCTCAGTAATAATATTTACTCAGCCAATTCAAGAGGATTAATCTACATATCTAGACAAAGGTAACAAAGAAGTTGACACAGGTTTTAGTTCTTCTATTTTCTATCCAACAAAAATAAAATTGGTTATTTATACTGTACACTTTAATGACCCCATATGTAGTTCTGATATGGGAAAGAGGGGCACCTTTTAGCACTGAATATGTAGTCAATGGGCACACCCCTACCATGCCACACCCCTACAATGCTTACATGGACAAGAGCCTTAATGATCACTTAGACCCCTTTCATACTGAGGCGCTCGAAAACTGCCTATAAAATGTCGGGTGTTTTTGCGACACTTTCCAATCGCTTTTGGGACGTTAGCAGGGTGCTTTTTTACAGTCAAAGCGGTGCTTTTGAAGTGCTTTTCGTGCACTTTTTAGGTGATTTTGAAGCACTTCCTATTCATTTCAATGGACAGGGGTGTTTTTGAGGTGCTTTTTTAGGCGTTCCAAACATGCTCCAAAGATGCTGCTTGCAGGACTTTTTTCACTGCCTTGCCAGCGCACTGCCCCAGTGTGAAAGCATTCATTGATCTTAATAGAAATAGGTTTTCGGGAGCTTTTCAGGTGCTTTTTTTAGCACAAATGGAAGGAAGTGAATGTATGGAATTTTTTACAAGGTAAAGCCTAGTACACACTAGTAGTTTTTTTCTTTCAACCCAGCAGTAGAGTTGGGTGAACTTTTGCTCAGCCTGAACATCGCCTGTTCGCCCATTCAGCGAACACCCTAATTTGCAGAATGTTCGGTGGATGTTTGTGCAGCTAAATGCTCTGCAATGCACTGCTCGTTACAGTTCTTATATAGGTAAGGGATGGGGGCACCTGATGATGTCACCTAGTGGCACCACCCTTACCTATATAAGGACTGTCAAGAGGCAAGCCAGGCATTCAGCGGTTTGTCTTAGTCTTAGCGCAGCATTTTTTTTTCTTTTTTGGATTCGGTGGTGGTGGCGGCATCATGATTGACAATGGATCTACATGGGGGGGTGTTGTTTTTTTATTTTTATTAAAGGAATTGTCAAAAACTGCCTCCTGATTTTATTTTTATTTTTTTACACTTTTTTGGTGAATGGGTAGGGGTACTATGTACCCCATACTTATTCACATAGGGGGGCTGGGATCTGGGGGCTCCCTTATTAAAAGGAGCTTCCAGATTCTGATAAAATCTCCACAACCTCCACCCAGGGTTGTCAGGAAGAGACTGTTGTCCCCATCAACATGCTTTGGGGTGGCAATCTCCCCTTCTGTTCTATTGTGTTCTGACAGGGGGATAGCCCCACTGCCAAAACACTCCAGTTAGCGCTCTCAGCCATAAGCCTGAAAGAGCTGATTGGGAGCCGATCGGCAGAACTTTTTTGGTTATTCCCCTTCGACAGAAGCCGGCCTAATGGTCGGCTTCTGTCAGACTGATTGCAGTACACACAGGCTGAATGTTTCTATCGAGTTTACAAACTTCAAGATTATTCAGATTAACAAGCGTTTGCTAGAAATATTTGAATTGCAATGTGGAAATTAATATATGATATACATTTTGACCATACACTTTAAACTTTGTTTTTTATCCTCTATTTGCCTTTATATTAGTGTTTAAAAGTATTCAGTGCAATAGTCGAAAGAATGGATACAAAGTGTGGTACTATAAATAACTGACAATTATATTAGTGTATACAGATCTCTACACCATTGCTAAAAGGGTGACATTCATGGAAGAATTAGATACAAAGGCATTTAATTCTAAAATTGGGATCAGCCACTAAATGAAGAACATTTTGGAGATATGCTTATATGTACATGAAACCTCATCAGGCAGGTGAATGCCAGTGCTGTAGATGAGATCTTAAACAAGCAATGCACATACCCAAGAAGGAAAGGAATGTGGATGTGTGACCCTTAGCAACCAATCACATATCAATAATACAGTATTCCTTCTGTACCTTTTAATAATTAGGGTGCTTTCACACAGCTCAGGTGTGGTTTCCCTACAGCGCTGATGCAGCCCAGTGTACTCATGTTTTTTATGTGGATTACCCATGTTTTTGTAGACTTCTATTAGATCTGGCATTTGTGGTGCATTTCTGAAAGTGCATCAAAAGTCCAGCATGCTGCATTTTTGGTGTGCTTTCAGAAAACACATCCAAAATGATAGAAGTCTATGGGAAAGCGTGGATAACCAGCACAATAACCTGTGGGGAAACTGCACCGGAGCAGTGTGAAAGCACCCATAGACCCACTAAATCTAAAGAACATTGCTTCTTATATAAATAAATTTAACATCGTAATAGGACAGTTTAAAGCTGAAAATCAACGGTTCTTCACACATACAGTTGTTGTTATAATATCATTGTAAAAAAGAAGGAAAAAAATTAAATGTTTAGCTCAGGTAATGTTTATCTCCAAATAGCTATAAATAAAACAATATGCAGGGCACAATTTTTTTTTTTTTTTCCTACTGCAAAATGCCAGCTACTCCAAAAGTACCTTAAGAAGCTCTTCTAAAAGTAACACACAAATAAACAGTAGCAATGGTGAAATAAATGCTATCTGTGGCATGGGGTCAGTTTCCAAATAAAAGTTAAATATGTTCCTGTTCTCTCTCTGTGCTAAGTGAAGGTTCCAATAACCATTATGTAGGTGCTATTTTTTTACATCTGTTGAGCCATTGTAATTTGAGATTGACATATACAGAGAGAAAAATGCACACATCTACACACTCAGCCCCCTGCTGTGTTATTATTACAACAAATAGGAGCCAACAAAAGCTTCCCAGTCACATCCTGAGAGAAAAATAACTCACTTCATATTTCTGCAGGCAGAAGCGAGTACAATTACTTCAAATGCCAACTTTGAGGGAAAATAACGCAGAACATTTTTTTTTTAATCTACTGGGAAACATTTTTGCTCAGGGACTATGGCATTGTTGGTTTGATATAAAAAGCATTCAAAATATAGATTATGGTGAGGAAAGTTTTAAATCTTTTAGTTCAGAAGCTTTTTTGATTTGACTTTAGATGATTTTTTTAAACAATTGTTGGGGGATTTGTTAATATTTTTTGTAAAATGTACAGTACACGGTTTTATATGTTATATTGGGTATTAAAATGCTTTGCAAAATTGATATTCATTAATTAAAACCTGAAATAAACAAGGTCATTCAAGCTAAGCGTAAAAATACGTAAGCAGGGTTTTATCAGTAAAAGCAGGAAGCCAAACCATGAGTAGATGTAGCGATATGGGCAACCTTTTCTGTAAAAGTCAGGCCTGGTTTTACACTTACTGCCTACCATTTTTTTTCTATTAGTCCTTCATAGATCTATACTCAGACAAAAAAAGTTAAACAACAAAAAGAAAAAAACATAAAAAAAAAAAATGGGCAGACTCGATAGACTACTGTCTTTTTCTGCCATCATATTTCTATATTTCTTTAATGCATAAGATGGCCTCCCTGACTACTACTGACTGCTTGGCAGGGGGGAGAAAACAAGGCCAAGTCAAGGGTCTAGATGTCCATATAACTTCAGCTGATATCTTTGACTATAATGATCATTTTGAAATGTAACATCCTAGGTTTGCTTTAAAGATCTACTTACACTAAGAGGAACATTTTTTGTAAGTTCCTTTTTTGTTTAAGTCTGATTTCTTGCTAAAACGTACACAGGTTCACTGAGCTAAAGCAAAGCTAGCCAGAAGTGAAAGGATTTAAAATTCATTTAGGAACAATCAGACCTTAGCAATATCCTCCTTTCACTAAACATGCTAAACCATGTTTCAGCGCTTGATGAGCGACTCATTGCCAGTAAACTGCAGCTAAAGCATCTTAAGATAACTATAGGACATTAGATTAAAAAAAAAAAAAAAAAGATTTCTTTTTTAAGGGATATTAAAGCTAAAACAATGTTGTTTTTAAAAATTACAACACTAACACTGTTCACTGTGCAGTATATTGTTAGTGCAGAACTAAACTGAAAAAAAATGCTGCCAAGTTTTTTAATAGAAGAGAGTGACTGCTTAACCCATCTGCTAGCAAGTTGTTATCCTTGTTGTATCCTTGCCTGTACACTACTGGTCTAGTGGACATAGGCAGGAGTTACATTATTAATGGCCACTCAATTGTCTAAAACAGAAGACACCAGGGTGGAAGAAAACCAGGGAGGCAGACTGAGTGATGGGGGGAGCATGGACCTTGTATTACTGGAGAAGACAAAACGAGGGGTATATCTGCCATAATGTGCATACATGCACAATATGGCAAATACTATGGAGACCAGCTGCAGCTTTAATTCTGCTTTTAGCAAATTGAGATCAGAGAATTGGTTACACACCACCAACTCTTTGTTTTAGGAAACCTTTTTTCCATGTATTGCCTAATGATGATTTTAAATTTTGTGCAGCCATAAAAGGCACTCAAGATGTGAAAATACTGCTCTGCTGTCAGTGTGTGAGAGACAACATCATAATCACTGAGATACTATTCATAAAAAT
Source organism: Lithobates clamitans (assembly GCA_037952925.1). Taxonomy (NCBI): domain Eukaryota; kingdom Metazoa; phylum Chordata; class Amphibia; order Anura; family Ranidae; genus Lithobates; species Lithobates clamitans. Next base: position 4,575,094 of record JBBGZY010000279.1, on the reverse strand, counting down.
CTTCCTGGAATGAAGATAGAAGAGCCACTACATGAACCATATGCCCTCCAATCTGCAGGAAGCACTGGCAACCCAATCAAAGGGAGCTTAACCTTTTAGGCATGCATAATATAGAACCACTGATATTGTCTGTATCATATGATGATATCTTGCTCTGTACAGGTAACTTTATACTTAAAAAATATCTAAACACAAGAACATAAAATAACATACTGTATATTGCAGCTTACTTGTCCTTAGATGTGGTGGCTATATCATTGTATGCTTAATCACTGTACTGTTCTATAAATGCAAAGTTTTTACCCTTGGACAGGGCTATAGAATGCCCCCATCTCCTTTTCACCATAACTTAGATGGCAAGTGTATTCCACAGAGAAATCTGGGAACTATGATAACTGGCAACAGTACTGCATATGAAGAGAGCACAGGAAGTTCACAGATTTCATATCCTCGTTCACACAAGATGAAAGCAGAATGTCACACGACAATAATGTCAGATCACATCTAACTTTTTTAAAGCTGGACAAAGCATACTGCAGCCCTGCTTAGGACTGTCTCTCACTAATATTTTACTCAATAAGAGCTTGATTACCGAGAGATCACTGTGATCGAGCTTATATTGAGTAAACATTAGCGAAAGTAGTTCCTATGTGGGACTGCAGTGTGTTTTGTCCAGCCTCAATAAAGTTGGATGTGATCTGACATAATTGGTGTGTGAATGAATGGCAAAAAAAGTATGATCTGCATACTTGGTATGAGTAAGCATTTTCAGAAAGAAGTCAACAGTCATAGTATTTCTGTCATGACAGGTACATCTAAAGTAAATCCTCTCTTATGCCCTGTGCACACGGGCGGACTTTTCGGCAACAAAGGTCCGACAGTCTTTTCGACGGAGTTTCGACGGACTTTCTAACAAGCGGACTTGCCTGCGCACGATCACACCAAAGTCCGACGGATTCGTACATGACGTACGACCGGACTAAAATATGGCAGTTCATAGCCAGTAGCCAATAGTTGCCCTAGTATTGGTTTTCGTCCATCAGACTAGCATGCAGACGAGCAGATTTTTCGATAGGAACTGGGTCCGGTGGAGTTCCGACGTTAGGATTTGAAACATGTTCCAAATCTAAATTCCGTCAGATTTTTGACAGAAACAGTCCGCTGAAGGTCCGATGAAGCCCACACAGGGTCGGATTGTCCGCCAGATTCGGTCCGTCGGACCAGTCCGGTTGAAAAGTCCTCTCGTGTGTACAGGGCATTAGACTTAAACAACATTAAGACATGCTGTATTATGGCTTTGGCTGTCTTCACACATACAGTTGTATTATTAATATTTTAAAATTCGGAGGGTTACAGCTTTGTTAACGATGTGCTAACACTATGTGAGCTGACCGGTCAGACACACAACAGGTTTCCACACTGTGCAATGCCTCTGCAACTATGCAAACATGAGTAACAGACAAAAACATTTATAGAGGAGAAGACTGCCCCTCAAAGGGAAACCGAAAACCCACTCTACAGAAAGAAAGGAACTTTACATATGCCTAACAATGGGAAATAATTATGGAGAACTACTTAAAACATTTGTTTATTTCATATCGTTAATCATATCATTTCATAAGAAATTGCAGTAGTGTCATGCACACAGTCTTTTATAACAACAAGAATGAACCAAACGTGTGAAATTAATTCGTTTCACAACATTTACTTCTTCAGGATTCATGCTTGAAGATTGCCAGCTGAAATAAATAGAACATGCTCAGAAAAAAAAAAACCCAGAGAAAAATATTTACTTAAATGAATAGATAACATTATTACCAATGCACAAAGAGTCTGGAAGAATAAAACAAGGGGGAGAAAAGGGGAGGGGGTCAAAGGGGACAAAGGGGGAGGGACAGGGAAGGGAAAAAGGTAGGAAAAAGGGGTAAACGAGAAAGGGAAAGGGGAAAGGGAAGAGGGGGAGGGGAAAAAAGGAGAAGGGAGGAAAAAAGACTAAATTTTTTTTGGTTTGTTGGCTTTTACTGAATAGTCAAATAGTCTTGAAATTAAAAGGCCAAAATGTCCATGCCATAGGTGGAATCTGGTGGTCTGAATTGTACTTTTGCTTCTTGTATATCTTAGGAACTTCAGTGATTGCACTGACTTCCACATGTCCCTGTTACAGTTAAGTCTACCTTGGAGTCTTACTTATCATGCTGCAGTAGGGGGTTTCCCTATTGTCCTGTAGAATTCTTGATAATAATAAATGCATTTTTAAAAAAAATCCATCAGGGAGGGGACCCTCTTCTAAAACTTGCAAACGGTGTGTAGCCAGGGCAACTCAAGTGCATAAATCTGATTATCTAATTACCTGAATTCAACTGTCCAGCATATGTATTAAACTGAAATATCAGTCCTGGGCTAATTGTCCTAATTAAATCTAAAAACGAAAAGTTAACATGCATGTAAAGCCAAAACATTTTTTGTTTGTTTTGGATAGATTAACCACTTCAATACCAGACACTTTCCCCCCTTCCTGCCCAAGCCAATTTTCAGCTTTCATCTCTGTCGCTGTTTAAATGACAATTGCGCAGTCATGCTACACTGTACCCAAACAAAATTTTTATCATTTTGTTCCCACAAATAGAGCTTTCTTTTGGTGGTATTTGATCACTTCTGGGGTTTTTATTTTTTGCTAAACAAATAAAAAAAGACTGAAAATTTGGGGAAAAATTTTTTTTCTTTGTTTCTGTTATAACATTTTGTAAATAAGTATGTTTTCTCCTTCAATGATGGGCTTTGATGAGGCTGCACTGATGGGCACTGATAAGGTGGTACTGATGGGCACTGATGAGGTGGCACCAATGAGGTGGCGCCGATAAGGTGGCACTGATGATGGGCACTGATATGCGACACTGATGGGCACTGATAGGACGCACTGATGGGCACTTATATGCAGCACTGATGGGCACTCATGGGTGGCACTGATGGCCACTCAGAGGCGGCACTGATGTGTACTTATGGGTGGCACTGATGGACACTGATAGGCGGCACTGATGAGCACTGATAGGTGGGCACTGATGGCCATGGATGGGCACTGATTGGTGGCACTAATGGACACTGATGAGTGACACTGATGGACGCTGATAGATGGCACTGATAGACATCATTGCTATGAAGGCACTGGCAGGTATTGCTGATGGGTACTGATTGGCATCATATGTGGGCACACATTGGCATCATATGTGGGCACACATTGGCATCCCTGATGACCTTGGGTGGCATACCTGGTGGTCATCAGTGGTGGCCATCCGTGGTGGCATCCTCAGGGGGGCTGCACTGATAATCAATTGGGGCAGACCCCCCCTGTCAGGTGAGCAGCCGATCGGCTCTCCTTTACTCGCGTCTGGCAGATGGGAGTAAGGAAAAGCCTATACATGGCTCTTCCTGTTTACATCGTGATCAGCTGTGATTGGACACAGCTGATCACGTGGTAAAGAGTCACCGTCAGTACCATTCTCTGCTGGGTGAGTGAGTAACTGAATTGAAGACAACCCAGCATCAGATAAGCAGGGGTTAAAAGTAAATAAATAAAGTTTCTCTTTAAGGTGGAAAAATTATCCTAAATTTTGAGTTACTTTTGGTTAGCCTCCTACTTAATTGTAGAGTAGCTTGTTGTAGTTGTTGTTTTGTGAGTAGAATAATACAGCCTATTAATATATGGGTGGTGGGATATACTACACTATGGAATTATTTCTTTTTTTATCTCTGCCATGCTGAGCTGGAGGTGGGGGATACACTACTGACCTATTGAGATTCCATGTGCAAGACTGGTCAGAAAAGGGAAGTTCTTGAAGTCCCACCATATGTAACCCCTAATGAAAAGTGTTATATGACTCACTTACGCACTATAGCCAATCAGCGACCAGGCTGAGCGGCGAACTGGAGGTCGGGAGCGAGCGGCTGAGTTTCGAGGTGTCAGGTAAGTAAAACGGGGGGGCTGGGGGCGGCAGTATTGTCAAAAGTAGAATGCATTAAGGTGAAAAAATGTATACCTTTACAACCCCTTTAAGCATTATTAAAATCACTGCTCCCAAAAAAACGGCCATTTTAAAACTTTTTTTGTATTAATACATGTCCCCTGGGGCAGGACCCAGGTCCCCAAACACTTTTTATGACAATACCAAGCATATAAGCCTTTAAAATTAGCACTTTTGATTTCTCCTATAGACTTTTATAGGGTGTTCCGCAGCTTTCGAATTTGCCGTGAAACCCCAAATTCGGCGAACAGGCGAACACCCGATATTCGAGTTGAACTTGAGTTCGACTCGAACATCAGGCTTATCCCTAGTTATTATTATACAGGATTTATGTAGCGCCAATAGTTTGTGCAGCGCTTTACAACAAGAATTAATATTCATGTTTGAGATTGCAAGGACATTTGCACATGTATTCACTTTATTTATTATTCAATTTTTGATATTGAATGTACATTTACATTTATATAGTCTATAATTGTTTTATGGGGTAATTTTACAATAGGTTCACTATAGCCCCAGGCCATGTTATTTCCTGCATTTATATTTTTAACATTAACATCCTAGTGCTAAAACTGTATGGTCCTCAATGTCATTGGGTGGATGCAGGTAGCTTTCAAGTATTCAGCATTTGAAATCAGTTTAACCACTTCCCACCCGGCCTATAGCAAAATGACGGCCGGGCGGTGGTTCAGCTATCCTGACTGAACGTCATATGACATCTTTCAGGATCACTGCCAGTGCTCGCAGCGTATCAGTCTGACACACCACTACACCGATCTCAGTAAAGAGCCTCTGACAGAGACTCTTATCTTTACCACGTGATCAGCCATGTCCAATCATGGCTGATCACAATGTAAACAGGAAGAGCCGTTTATTGGCTTTTTCTCAGTCCCGTTTGACAGACGCGAGTAGAGGAGAGACGATCGGCGGCTCTTCTGATAGAGGAGTCTGTGCTGATTGTTTATCAGCACAGCCCTCTCCGCGGATGCCCACCCTGGGCCACCAGGGATGGCGCTAGGACCACCAGGGATATGCTAATCAGTGCCCAGGCAGCTGCCAATCGGTGCCCATTAAAAATACCTGCCAGTGCCCTCAGTGATGCCTATCAGTGCAATGCATCAGTGCCAGCCATCAGTGCCCATCAGTGCCACCTATCAGTGCCCAGCAGTGCCATCTATTAAGTACCCATCAGTGCAGCCTTTTAGTGCCCATCAGTGTCACCTATCATTGCCCATCTGTGCCCACCATTAGTGCTGCATATCAGTGCCACCCATCAGTGCCGCCCATCAGTGCCCATCAGTGCCATCTCATTGGTGCCATCTCATCGGTGCCACCTTATCAGTGCCCATCGGTGCAGCTTATCAATGCCCATCAGTGAAGGAGAAAACTTACTTTTTTACAAAATTTTATAACAGAAACGAAGAAAAACATTTTTTTTTTAATTTTCTGTCTTTTTTTATTTGTTTAGCAAAAAATAAAAACTGCAGAGGTGATCAAATACCACCAAAAGAAAGCTCTATTTGTGGGAACAAAATGATAAAAAAATCTCAGTACAGTGTAGCATGACTGTGCAATTGTCATTTAAAAAGTGACAGCGCTGAAAGCTGAAAATTGGCTTGGGTAGGAAGGGGGTTAAGTGCCTAGTGTTGAAGTGGTTAAGGCGTTTATTTTTGATTATTTAGAATACTTCAACAGCTAGGTGCATTTGAGCTGCAGTTGACCACCTTCTGATTTGTGTTTGACCTCCTTTTAAGGTGCATCAAGCTGCTTTTGCATCCCTATTTTCTTGTATGAAAGGAGGCAAAATATTGATGCCAAAAAAAGCACATCCACACAGGTTCTTACACTAAGGTTTATCAAATACTGCTGTGTGGTAAGGATCTAAAGCAGTGCATTTTGCTTTTCACAAAGGTTAACCCCTTCCCACCTGGCCTATAGCAGAATGACGACTGGGCGGTGGTTCAGTTATCCTAACTGGGCGTCACATGACGTCCAGCAGGATAACAGCCTCCGCGCAACCGTGGGGGCACGCATCACGGCGATTGGTGGTGTGGTGTGGTACCGCTAAACCAATCTCAGTAAAGAGCCTCTGACGGAGGCTCTTTACCACGTGATCAGCCGCGTCCAATCACGGTTGTTCACGATTTAAACAGAAAGAGCCATTTATCGGCTTTTTCTCACTCGCATCTAACAGACGTGAGTAGAGAAGAGCCGATCGGCGGCTCTCCTGACAGGGAGGTCTGCGCTGATTGTTTATCAGTGCAGCCCCCCCATGATTGCCCACACAGGGACGCCACTAGGACAACCAGTGCCCACGACAGATGGATGACCAGGGATGCCAGTAAGTGCCCAAATAATGCCCATCAGTGCCCACACATCTTGCCAGTCAGTGCCTGCCAGATGTCTCCTCATCAGTGATGCCCATCAGTGCCATATATCAGTGTCCATCAGTGCCACCCATCAGTGTCCATCAGTGCCACCTATCAGTGCCCATCCATGCCCATCAGTGCCCACCTATCAGTGCCAATCAGTGCCCACCCATGTCACCAATCAGTGCCACCCATTAGTAAACAACACTGCCACCGATCATTGCTCATCAGTGCCGCCTATCAATGCCCATCAGTGCCGCCTCTCAATGCCCATCAGTGCTGCATACCAGTCCCACCTATCAGTGCCCATCATCAGTACCTCATCAGTGACAGCTCATTGGTGCCACCTCATCAGTGCCACTTTATAAGTGTCCATTAGTGCAGCCTCATCAGTGCCCGTCAGTGAAGAAGAAAACTTATTTATTTACAAAATTTTATAACAGAATCAAAGAAAAACAATTTTTTTTCAAAATTGTTGGTCTTTTTTTAATTGTTGCGGAAAAAATAAAAATACCAGTAGTGATCAAATACCACCAAAAGAAATCTCTATTTGTGGGAACAAAATGATGAAAAAATTGTTTGGGTACAGCGTCGCATGACTGTGCAATTGTCATTCAAATTACAACAGCGCTGAAAACTAAAAATTGTCTTGGGCAGGAAGGGACAAAAGTGCCTGGTATTGAAGTGGTTAACACATGAAACACTCTCAGAAACAAATTTCATTGTAACATTTTTACATGCAATTGTAAATGCTTCTGGTTTTTGAATAGGTCAAGTCATTTGGCTGATCTACTTTGTGAAACATAATATATGTTTTACATATGACCTTCAACAAGGCAATTCATGTGGTGATTTCTAGCCTGTAAAGGTCAATACAAAGTGCCTTAACCTCAACAATGAAATAAAGACAACTGACAGTACAGGAAATATTTATTGGAGAATAAATAGTATTATTAGTATTAACATAGCCTGCTAAAGCCATGTATTAAAAAATAAGGATGAACTCATGAACAGAGCAGTTCATAAATAATGTAGCATAGTATTTTAACTCTATTTTCATTTATTTTTGCCATTTTTAATATATCATGTGTTAGTGTGCCAGCCCTATACAATATGGGGCTGATATACTGTATAAAGCTCTATTAAAGCCATCAATCAAAGTTACCTTCAAGGCAGGTATTTAATGATAATTGTTGTAGTTACTAGTGTGCTAATATTAGCTCTTAACCAAACTACCAAGCCATCAAATAGCTGGTGTCGTAGCTGATCACATGTACAGCACCATGGCAAGCTGCAGATCAAACAGAGGCTAGTATAGCAGGTTCCTTGGGGATAAAGGATAGGAATGGAGCTGTAGCACTTTAGAATCCAGTAAGTTTTAATCTGTACTAAGTGTACTGTACCAGTCCTCTGCAGCAGCATATATATATATAAAAAAATCCTCAAAAGTCATAATTTAAACAGTTGTACTATTTAATAGCCAGGCATTTTCACCCCTTCCTGTCCAGGCCAATTTTCAGCTTTCAGCACTGTAACATTTTGAACGACAATTGTGCGGTTGTGCGATGTTGTACCCAAATTAAATTTAGATCATTCTTTTTCCCACAAATAGAGTTTTCTTTTGGTGGTATTTGATCACCTCTGTGGTTTTTATTTTTTGCGCTATAAACAAAAAAGAATGCAAACAAAATATTTGATCCTACATGCCACTGATTGCCCAATGATCTCCTAAAGGCATATGGGATAAATATGGGGCGCTCTAAAAGATGATGGTTTATAACCGACCAAATCTGTGTTAAATACAATAGTGGTGGGACCCTCCCACTGTATTTGTATCACACGTGACGGTTAAAAAGTGCTAACAAATTATAAAGCATATATGTGACATATACGTGAACCTCTATGTGAAATCACATAGCCCCATAACACATAGCACAATAGTGGTGGGACCCTCCCACTGTATTTGTGTCAAACGTGACGATTAAACAATCTGCAAACAGCAAAAATAAATCTATAAAGTATAATTGTGACATATACGTGAAACACTATGTGAAATCACTGCACAACATGCTGTGACATCTTAAATCATATGACAGTCCATTCATATCAGATCCATCCAAGAGGAACTGCTTGCGATCACATCTGGTGTAATATCGGCTGTATGCCTTCAAGTGTCTTCGTGTGTCTTCCACCTCACCCTTGTGCTCAGTGAATCACACCGTCCAGAAATGCACTCACCGAATTATAATGCCAGCACTTTCATGCAAGGCAAAATGCGCTTGTTTTACCACACTCAGGTGTAAACAGAATAATCAGTGTCCAGAGGAATAGTTGTTTGTATGGATCCACATGAAAGAAAAAGAATGCTTCCAATAGTGTAAACCAGCAAATACTATTTATTAAAACCATTGCAATCTACAACTGATGCACTCACATTGTGCCAAAGATAAAACAGCAGAATTCAAGTGTGGATCACATCAATCTTCAAGCAATCTTCAAACAGGTGTAAATCAAACAACAAAACAACTATTGGTCACGGCGGACCCGAGGTGTGCTTTCTCTGGGCTGCAGTGTACTGCAATCTCACCCTCCCTTCGGCTATCCACCGCTCCTCTGTGCACTCAAACTTCCTGATTCCTGTGTAGTCTAACTGCGCTGTGTGTCACGTCTCACAGCCACGCCCCCGACATGTTTCGTCATAGGTAGACTTAATCATGGGATTGGCTGTGTATGCTGTCATTCACCCTTTATATTCATTTCTAATTGACGCCCACTCGGCCGCGCATTGCGCATGCGCACACCTCGCGTCCCCGTTCTGCTGTTTCTACTCATACCAAGCAGAATCGAGTACATGCAAAATATTCCTTAAAAACATTATATATGGATCACATTTCATTAATCCTTATATATCTCATTCCCAACTCTTGTTTAAAACATTGGATCAATTATGGTAAGCTGGATAAAGAAACCCTGTGCAGATTTCCCCGCTGGACAAAAGTGGTAACTGCACATCTCATCCCATCCAGCTTTATTAAGTGCTGGCTGATGTTTGAACAGAAAGCAGCCATCTAGTGTCCAATGTCCATAATGCAGACTGTTCAACATACAAAAAAGTATTCATGGTGGGAACCTCTCTTGCTCAAATATATCTTTCCTTTCAGATATATATTTAAAAATAGAATCACATAAAATATATATTATTTATATTATATTATATTATATGTTAAATTATTACAATACAATATAGGGCCTGATAATGCGTAGAGGTACTTAAAAATATACCAAACAAAGAAATATTTCAAAAAAATCCCAAAAAAACTTATTTTCAAGGAAGTTCATATTTCTATTTTAACTATTATTGTATATAGGTGGAGTGAATAGGGCCGAGGCCTGATGGTGATATGAATACGCCACCTCCCCCTCACTCTTACTTAAGTGGGGGTATCATATCAATATTTTATCATGAGAATGATACCTCCTATATTAGAACCCTAAAAAACATGTTTAATTTACTGACATTAAATTTATTAAAACGTTTTTTTTTTTAAATTCTTTAAAAAATTCTTTTAAAAAATTCCTAAAACCAGGGACTAAAAGAGACTACAAAAAAAACGTACTCTATAACAGATGACCTCTTACTAAAAATCATTAATAAAACAGTTTAAATCCAGTTCTATGTTCAATCCCTTAGGGGCCAGACTCTTCAAGAGATATATCCATCTGGTCTCCCTTCGGGATAGGTCCCTAACTCTATTGGAACCCCTCCAAGAGGGGTGGACTACATCTATCCCACAGAACTGTAGTAGGGAAGGATCCTTTTGATGTTTCTCTTTAAAATGTAGGGAGACACTATGGAACCTATATCCATTTTTTATATTAGCCATATGTTCTGAGATCCTGTTCCTCAAGAGTCTCTTGGTTCTCCCTACATATAATAAACCACAAGGACACCACATTAAATACACAACATGTGTGGAGTTGCATGTACTGAATTCCCTGATTTCAAAGGATTCCCCTTCCATATTGGTTATACTAGTAACTCCTCTGTGGTTCACTCTTGTTGTTCGACAGCACACGCACCTCCTACAACAGTAGAAGCCTTTAAAATCAAAAACGAACACATTCCGCCTTGGTGGGTCCAATATTTTTTTCACTACGTGGTCTCCGAAGTTTGGTGCCCTCCTATATATAAACCTCGGTTGATTCGGTAGTACCTCACCCAGGTGCCTGTCCTTGCATGGAATGTGCCAGTGTTGTTTAAAAATATTCTCTATCTCTTTATATTGACAGTGAAACCCTGAGATGAATCCAAATTGGTGTCGAGTATCCTCAGACACCATTGAGGGCTTTTTTAGACAGTGTTCCCTAGAAGTTGAAGCCACCTCTTGGGTAATCCTACTCAGTGTTTCCACTCCATACCCTTTTTGTATAAATTTATTATTGAGGACTTCAGCCTGCTCATAATAATCATCTAATTCAGTGCAGTTTCATCGAACACGTAACAACTGTCCTTTGGGAATGTTTTTTATCCAAGCCGGGTGGTGGCCACTTCTTATCGATAAAAAACTATTCCGATCAGTTGGCTTAAAAAATACTTTCGTTTTTAATGCGTCTCCTTGCCTTATAATCGTTACGTTATTATTACTTATAAACAAAAAAGCCAACAATTTTGAAAGAAGACACAATATTTTTTACTTTTTGCTATAATTAAATATCCCCCCCCCCAAAAAAAAAAAATTTCCTCAGTTTAGGCTGATATGTAAAAAAATTGCAATAAGTGTATATTAATTGGATTGCACAAAAGTTATAGCACCTACAAAATAGGTTATTGATTTATGGCATCTTTATTATTACTATTTTTTTTTTACGAGTAATGGCGGCGATCTGCAATTTTTATCGGGAGTGCGACATTGCGGCGGACACTTTTCACATTATTTTGGGACCTTTGACAATTATACAGTGATCAGTGCTATAAATATGCACTGATTACTGTGTAAATGTCACTGGCAGGGAAGGGGTTAACACTAGGGGGCGATCAAGGGGTTAAATGTGTTACCTAGGGAGTGATTCTAACTGTGGAGGGATGGGACTGACTAGGGAAGGAGACTGATCGGTGTTCCTATATACTAGGAACACACGATCGGTCTCCTCTCCCCTGACAGGACGTGGATCTGTGTGTTTACACACACAGATCCACGTTCCTACTCTGTGACGAGCAATCGCCTGTGCCCGGTGGATATTGCGGCTGCTGAGCATGCGCATCGGCTCCAGAGTGACGCGGTGGGTGCACGCCCTCTACAACGCCAGGAAGCCGAGGACGTCACATGACGCCCGCCCAGGATAGGAGAGCCACTCTGCGGGCATCATATTATAATGGCTGGGATGGGAAGTGGTTAAGAAATTATAGTGATTCATAACATTTACTGCTCAATCAGATGATACTTTGGATTGACAAGTTTCATTTGGTCAAGTGAGTCATCTCATGTTCAATCCATACCAACAGTCCAGGTAGGAAGGGATTTTTTTGATCATATTAAACTCTGCACTTTTTTGGAAGAAAAGTACTTTCCGACAGCAGAGGCCTATATGATGAAATGGGGGCAGCTATAATCTTTTTAGATCACACAGTATTTGTGCAACTGTTTATCAAATGTATATTTCCAGGACCAAATACATTGAAATACATTTTAATGCACACAAACACAATATAATATCCAACTTTAAATTGCATGCACCCATGAAGTGGCAAAAAATATGGCATTTAAAACTATATAGTGCCTATATATCTATCTTTAAAGTGTCTATATAGACACTTTAACAGTCTTTAAAGTTTATTGATTTAGTGGTAACCATGGCTGTAGAATAATTGATCTCACATTAACCCTCACAGTGATGTGTATGCCTTATATGCACATTTACAATCGAGTGTGTGAGTGGATTAACAAGGATGTTTTACAATTTTTTTTATTGTTTTTTTTTATATCATATTTTAATTTTTTTGCCACTTTTTTATTTACCTGAATTACTAACAAGCTCGCAATGTGATATCATGGGCAAATGACAAGGTTCTCTTTATGGAGCTATAAGGAGTCTATTAGACCCCCAATGCCTCCCTTGACATCCTTTAGCTAATTAAGCACAGAACATACTTGATTAGATGCTTCCCCAGCTCTGAACCTGGAAGTGACAAAATCCTCATCATCTCCAAGTTCATTAGTTGCAGTAGAAACTGGAAAGAGTATGTTCTCTGAGCTTTTTTTGGTCTCCATCCTAAAACCATGTATGTCAGTTTTAGGCTTTACAGAGGGTTGGCAGTTCTACTGGGCACCTGTAAAGGAAGGGGGGGTGGCATATTTACTGTGCTGTAAAAGTGATTACGTTTACGTGAAGGCCGTCAGATGGCTTATAAAAACGATACTACGTTCATTGCTGCAGCAATGAGTTTTTTTTAAACCTTTTATTACCAGGATGTTTTAGAAACAAACCTTGGTAGACAAGGGGTTAAAAAAAACAGCGGGCTATATGACTCTCTAGATAAAGCCAGATCAATTTTAAAAGAACTCATTTCTGTTAAGTGTGTTTGCAGCAGTATTATGAAAACAACACTTTAAAGTGACATGATTTGTCAAGTGCCAGCTTGTTAAAGCATTTTCAGGAAAGTCTCTATTATTATTTATAATTGATACTTTTGGCGTTCGTTACATGTGCTTATAATGTGCAGTTTCCTCATCAATTCCAGGCTTGCTTAACAAGCTTGTTATAAACGTGTGAACTGTTTTTATTTTAATCAAATTACAAAGAATGAGAAATCCCAGGTGTATAAAGTGACAAATATACTCAATTTTTCATTGCTTTATTATTAATAGCAGCACTGAAAACCCTGACTTTTTTTTCTAATGTTTTACTGGATTTTACAAATAACAATAAGCAAGGACCATTAGAAGAGAATATAGACTGGGAACAGCAGATATGAAATATTTAGGTATTCTGCCTAATTTATTCAATAATACAAAAATCTGTAGCCATTCGTAAACATATTTAAAGAGGATGCATAACTATGTCTGTCTAAAGAAAGGGACCCTAAAAACACATAAAATGCTGGCATATATCAACCTCAATGTAAAATTATTTGTCCACACATAAATTATTGAAACATATCTTTCTGGAGTGCTGTGAAGATTGAAGATTCTCAGGGCACCATCTTTTGCAGTCCTTACAAGCACCCTTTTGTTTGTGGAGTGGATTGTGGAGCTCAGGACAAGATTTTCACCATATTTAACCACTTAAGGACCAAACCTCTTTCTGAGATTTGTTGTTTACAAGTTAAAAACAGGGGTTTTTTTTGCTAGAAAATTACTTAGAACCTTCAAACATTATACATTTTTTTTTCTAACACCCTAGAGAATAAAATGGTTGTCTTTTCAATACTTTCTGTCACACCGCGGTCTTTACAAGCGCACTTTTTTTGGAAAAAATACACTTTTTTGAATTAAATAATAAGACAACAGTAAAGTTAGCCCAATTTTTTTTATATTGTGAAAGATGATGTCACACCGAGTAAATTGATACCTAACATGTAACGCTTCAAAATTGCACACGTTCGTGGAATGGCGACAAACTTTTACTTTTAAAAATCTCCAAGGGCGATGTTTAAAAAATTCTACAGGTTGCATGTTTTGAGTTACAGAAGAGGTCTAGGGCTGGAATTATTGCTCTCACTCTACCGATCTCAGCGATATCTCATATGTGTGGTTTGAACACTGTTTTCACGTAAGCGTTCGCTTCTGCATGCGAGCTCAGCGGGACAGGGCACGTTTAAATTTTTTTTCTTATTTATTTTACCTTTTATTTTTTATTTTTACACTGTTTTTTTTTTTTTAAATGTCACTTTTATTCCTATTACATGACAGGACCTCTTAAATATGAGATCTGGGGTCAAAAAGACCTCAGATCTCATATATTGCTCTCTGATTCCTCCTGTATTGAATTGTACTGTAATTGTACTGTCTGTCCTAATGTTGTAAAGCGCTGCATAAACTGTCGGCGCTATATAAATCCTGTATAATAATAATAATAATATTTACACTAAAATGCAGCAAAAAAATGATATGGAGACGGGTTGGGCCATCTTCCCCTCACTCATCTCCATGCCTAGCAGGAAGAAGGGCACAGGAGCGCAGCGGGAGGGGGGCCACAGAGACCACAAAAACTCACTGGTGATTAAATACCACCAAAATAAAGTTATGTCTCAAAAAAATTCTAAAAAAAATAATTTGTGTACAGTGTTACATGATGGAGTAATTGTCATTCAAAGTGTGACAGCATTGAAATCTGAAAATTGGCCTAGGCAGTAAGGGGGTGAAAGAGTCTGGTACTGAGGTGAAGTTGTGAAATAATACTTTACATGTTTGGTCAAGTTAAAATGGAATCCCACCCCAGTACAAGAAATTCCATTTCCATTCTTTAACATACAATTGAATGGACTTGCTCTATAAATGGACTGACCATATAGTCAGCCACTGTAGTAAACAGGCAAGTTCAATTTTACCACTTCAGCTCTTGTACTTTTATACCCTTTATGGACCAGAAGTATGGGCTTGTGATAAGGCTCCTGGGATGTATGACATTATTTTGGTATAGGCCAGAAACCAGGAAACAGCTGAATAAATGCAAAGAAAAGGTTAAAACAACTAAATATAATACTGCTTGGACCTTGAAGAAGGGGACATACCCCGAAAGCTTGTCCTGAAAAATTGTATGTTAGTGCAAATAAAAAAGTATCACGGACAGTACTCAATTTTCTCTGTCACAATTGCACTAATACGGCTACAATCAAATTAAATATAATACAAATTCTTAAATGTTTACCAAGGCCAGTAGCATAAGGATTTGAATAGTTAAAGTGATTGTAAAGTTTTGTTTATATTTTTTATAACAAATAACAAACATAACAAACATACTTACCTCCTCTGTGCAGTTGGTTTTGTACAAAGCAGCCCGGATCCTCCTCTTCTCGCGTGCCTCTTCACAGCTCCTGGCCCCTTCCTCCTGTCGAGTGCCCTCACAGCTAGCAGCTTGCTATCAAGTCAAGTCAAGCCTTATTGTCATTCCACTACATGTACGAACATACAGTAGAACGAAATATCGTATCTCACAGGGCCACGGTGCTACATACAAATTAAACATAACTATAACTAGATGTACAAAGAATAAAAACACAGTGAGGAATACACGTCTGGGAACTATGTAACTGTACATATACTATATGTTTCCAAAAATCTTTGTAGCAGCAAGTGTTTTTAAAAGTGTCTAGTGCATATTCAAGAGTAAAAAGGAGGGGATGTGAGATGTTCCTGATCACAATATATAGGAATAGAAGAGGTTGCAAAGAGGTTTGGAGTTGAGGGCTCTCACAGTCTGGGAGAAAAAAACTGTTGAACAGTCTGACAGTCCTGGTTTTGATAATCCGGTACCTTCTACCTGATGGCAAGAGCTGACTGAGGGAGGCATGAGTAGGATCCCTCACAATACTGGAGCATCGTGTATGGAAAATGTCCAGGATGGAGGGAAGAGTGACAGCAATAATCTTTTCAGCCGTCTTCACTAGCCGCTGAAGGGTCTTGCGGTCAGCAGAACTGCAGTTCCCCTCCCTCCTATGAGGGTACCTGAGCCGAGTAACAGCTGTGTGTGTTCATTCAGACATGGAGCCCTGACCTGGCCCTGCCCTCTCTCTCCCCTGATTAATGTCTCTGCCCGTTTCATCATTCTATCAGTTTAAAATCCCAAACAGTGAACTCTCAGGTTCCACTGCCTCTAAACCAACTTTGGTCTCTTTAAAATTTCTGACCCCTAGGCACAGATGGCTTCAGGATTATAGGGCCTGAAATTGAATTGCTTAGGCCTTTACATAATGCAAGCTGCATGTATGCAAGCTGCTGCAACCTAAAATAACCAAATGGAAATACGGTAATATTTCACAGAATCAGTTTTACTAAGCTTAAAGGGTAACTCCACTTTTGTGAGAAAAAATAGCAAATAAAGAAAAAATAATATAGCGTATACAATTGCGACTCAAGTCATATTGTAATTGAATGTTACAATCTGCAGCTGTGTAATTTTCTTAAAATGCAATGCAATATGGCTACGTAGAGGTGTTCTGTACACAGAATGCCCCCCAGAGACATAATTGTTCTGCTTGTGTGATTGGCTCACTGATTTTCTACACTAAGACCCCTTTCACACTGGAGGCACTTTTCAGGCACTACAGCTCTAAAAATAGCATCTGCATAGCACCTGAAAAAAGCCTCAGCTGTAATCCCAGCCTGAGTGCTTTCACACTGGGGCGCTGCGCTGGCAGGGTGTCACAAAAAGTCCTGCCAGCAGCTTCTTTGCAGTGGTGTAGGAGTGGTGAATACACCTACACCGCTCCTCCACCACTCCTCCACCGCTCTTGCCCATTAAAAACAATGGGGCAGCACCCGCAAAATGCTGCAGCGGCGTTTTGTGGGCAGATTTAACACCTTTTCATTCTATTGCGGGGGGTTAAAACTACGGCCGAATAGCGACGCTAAAACACAGGGCGGCTCAGTGTGAAAGGGGTCTAAGATACAAAGCAGATTTCAGGCATCCCCTGCAACAAAAATTTCATTTTTAGTAAGCTACTCCCAAGGAAATCACGGCTAAAGGAATGCAGACCCTGCAGTATTCCTCAGTAGAGCTTTGCAGGTGCTGCAGCTGGTTGATAATTATCAAACCACTCCCATTAGATACACTTTCCCACACAGACACCGAGGAACAAACAGTGGTTTCTTCAAAATGACAAAAGGTAGGAACCTGCAACAAAGTTTGTTAAAATCCTTGTAATGTACATAGATCACCCGGGGGGGGGGGGGGTGTTATTTACTCAACAAAAGTGGTGTTACACTTTAAATCTCTTTGGCTGCTACAATCTGTAGTTCACTCCTGTTATATAACTATGCAGTCTTACCATGATGGTCCTGGCAAAAAATACAACTGCATGTTTGGTTAGCTGCATTTTCCTAACATAAAAACAATATACACACACAGGTTTGGACAGGCCAAGCCAGAAAGCCAGTGTCACCTAAAGGACTACTATCCACTTACCACCGCCTCCTAATTTATATGTTCTGTTAAGAGTTTCAAAGGGCACTCGAAGGAAAGCTTACTTGTCATTTAGAGACAATCACTTATCTGAACTAACACTCTGCTCTTGTTCCAGTAATTAGTTAGGAAAAGAAAAAACAAGCTTTGGTACTTCTGTTCTGGTAATTAACAGTGCTAAATCTGTCATTGATAATTTAGAACGCAAGGGAATGAATTGTTCCATTTCTTCAGTGCTCATGTCTTTATCTGCTTGCAAGCATTTATTTATCAGTTCTTTTGTGGTTGACATAGACAAAGATTCCTTTTCATGCAGCATATGACTTGTGTCAAGTTGTTGAAATTGCCTAATTCCTTTTCTTCTGTTGTCATAAATATATGAATAGAAAACACACGGGAATTTCTAAATACATTACTAGTTATTAATTGGAAAATGACTGTACAGTGTAATTACCAGGAGAACACACTGTGAGAAATTATTAGGTACATTTATCAAATTGCTTTAAACCTCTGTTATGTTTTATTTTACTGCATAGAAGTATAATTTTTCACCTGATTAAGCTCTCTTTGACTAAACTTATCAAATTGGTGGAAAACTAAAAATAAAACAGCAGTAGCTAAACAATGTTAAATGCAATTAAATGGAGTAGTTTATGTTTGAATTTAATAAATGTTATGATATATTTACAATAGAGAATTACTGAATGGTTTCTTATCTCTGAGAACTCTGAATTTTCTGGATGGACTTCTGGGTCTGCACAGCTGCTATTAAATTTGGTGAGAGGGTTCTCCTCTCTGTGTTGGGTTTTTAGCTTGTTATGGCTAATGCATTTGGAGATATATAACACACAGTTATACCAATTGTGTAGGAGATGGTGTGAAGTTCCAACTGGTTGGACACAGAGCACTGAACTGACCTATGGCATTGTAAATCTGCTGCTGAAGTACTCAAGATATATTTGAGATGTTAGGTGAGCCAGCTGACTAAGGCCTACTCCTGAAAACCGACCACTGAGGAAACCAACCGTTTAAAGAACTGTAAAACACATACTGTAGATATAATCAGACATGCACAGTAGGGGGCTGCTAAATAAGGGTATTTGGCAATTAATTTATTGTGCTGTATACATATTCACTAAAAGCCTGACACTAAATACAGCCAATACCTTGATTTCATGACTCTACTATAAAGCTAAAGGAGAGCTACATTACCAAACTGGCAGGCAAAAAATTGGCCTGAAAATAAGCTGAGCACAGGTGGATGATGTTCAGGCAGAGCTGAAAGACAGACATAGGCCTTTACAAACAAGAGGCAGATAAACAACAGAATCCAGGATTTAATTAGGATACAGCCAATCATAACCAGAAAAAAAAAAATAATTACAGACCAGAGAATTGAAATAGCATGGAGAATTGGGGAAGTGGTGTTCATGTTTAGTTTGTTAGTTTCCCAGTGTTCCTAGAAGATTGGCACATATTGAGGTTGATTTACTAAAGGCAAATAAACTGTGCACTTTGCAAATGCAGTTGTATTAATTTCCCCCAGAGCTTAGTCAATGTGGTGAAGTGCTACGTATTTCCATCATCCAAGCAAAAATGTTGTTTAATATTTCCCTTGCACCTGGGTATTCTTTACCAATTGAAGCTTTACCACATTGGCTAAGCTCTGGGGAAAATGAATGCAGCTGCACTTGCAAAGTGCACAGTCTATTTGCCTTTAGTATATCAACCAATTGACTCTACAGGCAGCACATTCCATCTGTGTATATTTTAAGCTGTGGAACTGCTATCTAGCAAATGTGGTGTATACAAAATTACTTATTTCCTATTACTCTACATGTTACACTGGTCAAGTGTCTTTTTCCTAGGATATGGTAAATTTATCTTTAGACCATTGTGGGCGAAATCAGTAGCACGGAATGAAAACTCAGCAACTTCTGTATTATGCCAAAAAAAAAATCTGAGCCTGTGCGAATTGTAGTCTCAGTTCCATGTTCTTAGCTGACAGGAGTGGCACCCGATGTGGTCGTCTGCTTCAAGGTTCGATGTGTTGTGCATTCAGAGATGGTATTCTGCATACCTTGGTTGTAATGAGTGGTTATTTGAGTTAATGTTGCCTTTCTATCATCTTAAACCAGTCTGCCCATTCTCCTCTGACATCAACAAGCATTTTTGTCCACACAACTGCCGCTTACTGGAAATTTACTGTTTTTTTGGACCATTCTCTGTAAACCCTAAAGATGGTTGTGCATAAAAATCCCAGTAGATCAGCAGTTTTTGAATTACTCAGACCAGCCCGTCTGGCACCAACAACCATGTCATATTCAAAGTCACTTAAATCCCCTTTTTCCCCCATTCTGGTGTTAGGTTTGAACTTCATCAAGTCATCTTTTCCACATCTAAATGCTAAAATGCATTGAGTTGCTGCAATGCGATTGGCTGATTAGCAATTTGTGTTACCAAGCAACAGAACAGGTATACTTAATAAAGTGGCCAGTAAGTGTATATTCCAGTGTTAAAATATAGGTACATGATCAGTTGTACTAGGATGAATAAGTAAAAAGTTAAATAATAAACAATAAACAAATAAAATCCTACTTTTTCAGCAGAGATTATGTGACCAAAGGCCTATGCATTTGTTCATATGATCAACACTGGAAAAGACCCGAAGCAGTAGTTTTCTACGAAGGAGCATAAATATATTAGTGCTTCTAATACTTTATATTCATCTCATCAAGACTATTAGCATAACCTTACTTTTATAGTTGTTTATAGGTACATTATAAGAAATACATTGACTGTTGTATAAATAACACACTTGGGGAAAAAAGTTAAAATTTTTTAACCTATAGAAATTGTATAAAAGTCCCACTGGACAGAATTATTTTGTCTTCTTGGCAGTAACATGTACAAAAATATAACAATAATTATTACACTTGTGAGCTTTTGAAAACTTAAAAAAAAAAACATGAATTATTAGCTGCCTCTGAAGACTGGTATTAGGAAACCCTACATATATATATATTTTTTTTTATTTCTGTGCTCATTAAAAGACATTTTAAGTACCATTCTTGCTTTGATGAAAAAACAACTGGAAAAACACATCTATAAATGCTGAAACAGCATTATTTACCCATTAAAAATAATAGAATGTTGAATCACCTTTTATATACATCTGTAGGACATATGCAACTAAAGCAAAACAGCATGAGGCCAAGAGCTTGTTGAGCAAAGAGAGAATGTTGGTTAAAAAAAAATAGAATTATTATTTTATATGATATATTTTCCAAATGATTCACTGAATTCCAAATGTAAAGATAAATATTTAATTAGGAAAGCTGATTAAATAAAATGTCCAGGCTTTATTCCAAGAAATATCTGATTGTTCAAAACAATACAGTCCACATTTGTACAGTATAATACATCATCATACTTAATGATTATCATACAGTGAGGGGAAAAAAGTATTTGATCCCTTGTTGATTTTGTATGTTTTCCCACTGCCAAAGAATTGATCAGTCTATAATTCTAATGGTAGGTTTATTTTAACAGTGAGAGCCAAAACAACAACAAAAATATGCAGAAAAATGCATTTCAAAAAAGTTATAAATTGATTTGCATTTTAATGAGTAAAATAAGTATTTGATCCTCTATCAATCAGCAAGATTTTTGGCTCCCAGGTGTCTTCTATACAGGTAACGAGCTGAGATTAGGGGCACTCTCTTAAAGGTAGTGCTCCTAATCTCTGCTTGTTACCTGTATAAAAGACACCAGTCGACAGAAGCAATCAATCAATCAGATTCCAATCTCTCCACTATGGCCAAGAGCACCAAAGAGCTGTCCAAGGATCTCAGGTACAAGATTGTAGACCTACACAAGGCTGGGATGGGCTACAAGACCCTCGCCAAGCAGCTTGGTGAGAGGGTGACAACAAGTGATGCAATTATTTGCAAATGGAAGAAATACAAAATAACTGTCAATCTTCTGTGGTCTGGGGCTATATGCAAGATCTCACCTCGTGGAGTTTCAATGATCATGAGAATGGTAAGGAATCAGCCCAGAACTACATGGGAGAATCTTGTCAATGATCTCAAGGCAGTTGGGACCATAGTCACCAAGAAAACAATTGGTAACACACTACAGCATGAAGGACTGAAATCCTGCAGCACCCATAAGGTCCCCTTGCTCAAGAAAGCACATGTACAGGCCTATCTGAAGTTTGCTAATGAACATTTCAATGATTCAGAGGAGAACTGGGTGAAAGTGTTGCGGTCAGATGAGACCAAAATCGAGCTCCTTGGCATCAACTCAACTCGCTGTGTTTGGAACACCATCTCCACTGTCAAACATGGAGGCAAAAACATTATGCTTTGGGGGTATTTTTCTGCTAAGGGGATAGGACAACTTCACCGCCTCAAATGGACGATGGACGGTGCTATGTACCATCAAATCTTGGGTGAGAACCTCCATCCCTCAGCCAGAGCATTAAAAATGGCTCGTGGATGGGTATTCCAGCATGACAATGACCAAAAACACACAGCCAAGGCAACAAAGGAGTGGCTCAAGAAGAAGCACATTAAGGTTCTGGAGTTGCCTAGCCAGTCTCCAGATCTTAATCTCATAGAAAATATGTGGAGGGAGCTGAAGGTTCGAGATACCAAACGTCATCCTTGAAACCCTAATGGCTTGGAGAGGATCTGCAAAGAGGAGTGGGACAAAATCCCTCCTGAGATGTGCACAAACCTGGGGGACAACTACAAGAAATGTCTGACCTCTGTGATTGCCTACAAGGGTTTTGCCACCAAGTACTAAGACATGTTTTGCGAAGGGGGTCAAATACTTATTTCACTCATTAAAATGCAAATCAATTTATAACTTTTTTGAAATGCGTTTTTCTGGATATTTTTGTTGTTATTCTGTCTCTCCCTGTTAAAATCAACCCACCATTAAAATTATAGACTGATCATTTCTTTGTCAATGGGCAAACATACAAAATCAGCAGGGGATTAAATATCTTTTTCCCTCACTGTATGAACTTGTCACTGTATTTACATGTGATAATAATCATCTTGTTTTATTCAGGTTCCCAGCTCAGAATATTAAGAACGCATTTTTGTTAAAGGATAAATTCACCTTTACAAAAAATAAATAAATAAATTAAATTTTTTTGCAGGTAAAAATATGCATTTGTTATTTTTTTGTAATGGACCTGTAAAGCATTGCTTTGTAAAGCCATGGTGCTGCAGACTGTCTGTCTATCTGTCTGGCCGTACCTTCAATACAGCTAGGCAGTTATACTGCGACAGGAAGACCTAATGAACTAGCACAATGCTCAACAGTGCCATGGTAGTTCATTGAGAAC
The DNA here is from genome assembly GCA_037952925.1 of Lithobates clamitans. Lineage (NCBI taxonomy): Eukaryota > Metazoa > Chordata > Amphibia > Anura > Ranidae > Lithobates > Lithobates clamitans. The sequence goes on along the minus strand of JBBGZY010000279.1, from coordinate 4,552,223 downwards.
TACAAGCTGACAGCGGGAAAGGCTGTCGGACCTTGTACTTTTCCCATTCACAGAACACTGTAAATAGATGATGTGGCCCGGTGGGCGGGGCCTGCAAAGCTGAGATTATTGCAGATTGTGACAGCTAGTGGGAGGGGGAGAAAATACCACCACAGCTGTCAGAACTGGGGATTGGGGGGAGAAGGGGCTGGTGCATCTGTAACATGTTACACTCTGAATATGGGTGTAAAATGTAACATGCTACAAAAGATGAACTTATTCTTTAAGATGACTGCTAAACTAAAAATACTAGTTACCTGTTATACAAAATCTGAGAGCAAAAGATGCAAAATAATTACAATAACTGTACAGAAAATAGGACATGGGTTTCATAATGAATGTGATTTTAAACCATTCTAGAGGAATAGTGGAACCCGAATACTGTGGGCAATATCATTTTCAAATTCCACATTTTATATGTGAGATTGATTTGCTTAGCTGCAAAGCAAATAAAAGATAATCAGGCCTTTGTTGACTTTCAGTGTCATTATGTACAGGTTGATTATCAATTTTTTCTCTCCTGCAGTTAAAAAGGAAAAAGAAATACTGTAAATGAAGGTTCCGTTATAAATATGTGCTACAGCACTTTTTTTTTTTTTAGGGGAAAGTATCATCAGAGTTTTGATTTTTTGGAAAGTAAATATGTGTACATACATTGGGAAGAACGTTAACCTTAGCAAGTAATTATAAAATTAGCCATTTAGCCCCCGTGCACACCGGTGCGACTTGTCATGGGATTTGATAGATCAAAGTCGCATGGCAAGTCGCACCCTATTTCTGGCTATGGAATTGTTCAAATCGGTGCGACTCTGACTTGCACCGACTTTGAAAAGGTTCCTGCACTATTTTTGGTGATTTCATGTGCGACTTGCATTGACATCTGTGTATGAAGTTGCACAGATGTCGGCAAGCTGCACATTAAATGGCACTGACCGGTGGCTTTGAAATTGCACTAAAGTAGCATGATTTCTAAGCCACATTGGGTGTTAACTGGGTCTCGGCCACAGTTGGGATAACTTTTTTTTTTTTTCTTTAACAAAGGCATTAGAATTTCTCTCTATTAAAGGTTCTGTGGTCACATGCTAAATGTTCAGATATATTGTACTTAAAAATCAAACAAAATCCACAAGCAATCCTTCCTAACATGAACCTCTAAGTACCTTAAGCTTTGCTTCAAAAGGAAACTAACAGCACTTGGAATTCCCAAGAGCAATCTGTGCCATGACCTACAGCATCTAATGGACATCTTCTCATGCTACATCCTAGTAACCTATAAAGGCGAGCCCTAGGCAATCTATGTGTTGCTGAGAATGATTTATTTGTGAGGTTTATCTAATGTTTTATAACATGTGTACTGCCATACAAGATTGTTATTTGTCCTTAACCATGAGCCTTGCAGATAAAAGGCAAAACTCGGTAATATAAACCCAAAAAATGAATGCAAAGGTTCAGGTTAAGAGTAGAGCACATTGGTATTCAATCAACAGTTGACCAAATGAAGTCTTTTCATGCCAGATGACTGGTTATCTCGTCTCATGCTGCCCTGGGTAAGTGTTGCATAAAAGCAGAAGAACAATTCTGACAAGACCCTGTGTACTCCTATAATTATGTGGATGGGGAAATCTTACACCCCCTTTAAGAAATATGCCTGCCTATGGTTGTTTAACCACTTCAACCCCAAAAGAATTTACCCCCTTCCTGACCAGAACACTTTTTGCGATACGGCACTGCGTTGATTTAACTGACAATTGCGCAGTCGTGCGACGTCACACCCAAACAAAAATTGACGTCCTTTCTTTCCCACAAATAGAGCTTTCTTATGGTGTATTTGATCATATCAGCGTTTTTTTTTGCACTATATACAAAAAAAGAGCGACAATTTTGAAAAAAAGCAACATTTTTTACTTTTTGCTATAATAAATATCCCCAAAAAATACATAAAAAAAACAAATTTCTTTCTCAGTTTTGGCCGATATGTATTCTTCTACATATTTTTGGTAAAAAATTGCAATAAGCATATATTGATTGGTTTGCACAAACGTTATAGCGTCTACAAAATAGGGAATAGATTTATGGCATTTTTATTATTTTTTTTTATTAGTAATGGTGGTGATCTGCGATTTTTATCATGACTGCGATATTGCGGCGGACACATCGGACACTTTTGACACTATTTTAAGACCATTGTCATTTATACAGCGATCAGTGCTATAAAAATGCACTGATTACTGTGTAAATGACACTGGCAGGGAAGGGGTTAAACACTAGGGGCGATCAAGGGGTTAAGTGTGTCCTAGGGAGTGATTCTAACTGTGGGGGAGATGGGCTCACTACAACATGACAGAGATCACTGCTCCCGATGACAGGGAGCAGTAGATCCCTGCCATGTTGCTAGGCAGAACAGGGAAATGAGTTGTTTACATCTCCTTGTTCTGCCGATCCATGCCACGATAACGGGTCCCCGGCGGACATCAAGTCCATGGGACCCACGCTCACGCCCACAATGCCGCATCTTAAAGGGGACCTACAGGTATGCCCATTTGCGCAGCCGTGCCATTGTGCCGTCGTACATCATCGTGCGCTGGTCGGCAAGCGGTTAAGAAGCATAATAGAAAGGGAAGAGATAATGAATTGCTCTGAAAAAGCCACAAGCCACCATGTCAATCTTTTTGTGTTTATGTTTATTTTAGTTGGATTTAGGAATGTAGCCTAGGCAAGAAATAATAAGATGCTTATGATTGTGATCTAACAAACTCCTCCAGAACAGATTAATTAATAGGTTCTATGTATTCCTAAACACACACTAATAGCACTTTTTTTGCTACCCATTAAGATGAGGAATTGGAAAGCATGAATGAATAAATTTGAAACTCATAAAAAGATTGGCAAATGTACCCAATATTAATGTTTTGCTATGCACGTGAAAATGAAAAAAAAAATCTATATTCAGAGAACTGATCATTCCAGAGTACTTAAATCAAGTGAGGAAACTGTAGAAAGATTATTTTTATTTTTTTATTTTGTTTTTTATCCTCTCTTTCCTTTATACATGCAGTATTTCAGGATATATTTTTAAATTCAGGTCCAAATAATCATCAACACAGTCAGTCAGTCAGAGCCAGTTGGAATTGTATGAGCAAAGGCAAAACTTGTCCTTTCCCTTATTTTGGCAGCTACTGCTTTTTCTTCTAATACCTCACTGATCCTATTGCAAATTATGTAGAACATTGGTGTCATTGTTATTGGAATGAGTTCAAGACTCAAGAGATTTAGCTGCAATAAAACATAGCCAGAATGATGTGAATGAAAACAATCTTAAAGTGGAAGTAAACTTCCATCTCTTGCTTTTACCTATAGGTAAGCCTATTATAAGGCTTACCTATAGGTAGTGTAAATATCTCCTAAACGTGCACAGTTTAGGAGATGTTTACTGTACATGCAGCCAGTGTCATCACTGGTGCTGCACTCTGAAGGAATGGCCACCCATGCCCTGTGCCGTGAACAGCGGCTTCCGCGCACATGCGTGACATCATCGTGGCTCCGGTCAATCACAGAGCCGGAGCCCATGAACCCGGAAGCAAGGCCGGTGAAGATGAGAGTGCCTGCAGAGCTGACATCTTGGAACTGGAAGAGATACGTTTTAAGGTAAGTTTACCATAATGTGCTAGTATGCAATGCATGCCAGCACATTATGACATTACTGTGCAGGTACAAAAAAATGTCCAGCAGTTTACAACCACTTTAATGCTTTTGCCCAGTAAATCTCACCAAACAATGTTTTTTTCTGTGAGCAAAACTCTTGTTTTGTTCAGTTAACCAGGTCCATCTCAGCAAAAGCTTGTGGTGCAGGCAAAGATAGAAAATTAAACCAAAAGTTTGTTTTTGCCCTGTTTTTGACATCTGCAATACTTTTAATCTTATTCTTGGCAAATACAAAATTATAATGTCAGCCATTTTAATGCTTATACCAACAGTGTCCTTTTATAAAAAACAAACAAACGAACAAAAAAATATCTTTCTGCAATAAAATAGTGGACAATACACTCTGAAGTGTGGATTTCTATTGGCTTCTCCTTGTTTACCTCCTTTGGGCTCCTCATTAGATAGATCACCAATGATTGGATATGAATAATAAATATAAAAACCTATTTACCTACATACAATACAAAAAATACAAATTAGGCACAAGGGACTGTACTTACCTTAGGTGTAACATGTTGATTATGCTTCTGTCTTCTGTGTTTAGTAGTAATATTCCTTCTTTGTTGCCTTCCCCCACCCCTGCCACTGCAATCTTCCCGTGAGGCAGGAGTTAATAGAACTAAGGAAGCTGTCACAGGCTTTCATCAAGAGTGCCCAACTATGCTTACCCTTTCTGCCCTGCTCCTACTCCTACTACGTGTTAAATGCACTTACATTGCAATCTAAATAATTTCCAAAACATCTAAGATTGATGTCAAACAGATGTCATATAAACAAGCCCAAGTCAGTTGACATAGGTCCTTACAGGTAAGCTAGAATTATTTTGGGTCACTTTTTTCTTTTTTTTTCTTTTTAAACTGTTGTTCTGTATATTTTTATTGTATGTGTACACATTTTACTTTAAATACAGAGCACTGTGGATTTTGGTCTCTGTGACTGTATTCGCCATTGGTTCTCATCCTACCTATCCCACCACACCTCCTCCTCTCCTCTTCCATTTTCCATCAATGTCCCCAAAAAGTTCTGTTCTTGGACCTCTCTTATTCTTGATATACACTTCCTCCCTAAGACAACTATCAACCCGTCCCCACATGCCAAGGTGCTAGGTGTAATCCTGGACTCTGAACTCTTCTTTCAGCCCCACATCCAATCACTGTCCAAATCTTCCTGCCTCAACCACTGCAACATCTCCAAAATACGGGCCTTCTTAACCAATGACACCACAAAGCTTCTAATTCACTCCCTGGTTATCGCTTGCTTTGACTATTGCAACTCCCTCTTTTTTTGAATTATGTTTACATAGGCTATCCCACTTCAGTCCATCATGAATGCTGCTGCCAGACACATTCCACCTCACCAACCATTCAGTGTCTGATTCATCTCAAAACTTGCAAAGTCATCTACAACTCTACCCCCTACTACATCACTAACCTAGTCTCAAAATACCAAAAAATTCAATTTCTTCATTCATCCTAAGACCTTCTGCTCTCTAGCCCCCTAGTCATCTCCTCCCATGCTCATCTCCAGGACCTCTCCCGAGCTTCTCCCATCCTCTGAAACTTCCTACCCCAATCTGTCTGACTATCTCCTACTCTGTCCACTTTTAGAGGATCTCTGTCCTTTCCTGCCTACACCTAACAACTGCACTCTTATTTTCTCCATCAGCTAATGCCCTACAGTTATTACCTTTTGTATCACTTGACCCTCCCTTTATGGTGTAAGCTCTAAAGAGCAGGGCTTTTTCATTCCTCCAGTATTGAACTGTATTGTAACTGTACTGTCTGCTCTCATGTTGTAAAGCGCTGTGCAAACTGTTCTATATTAATCCTGTATAATAATAATAGTGAAATTTCATATTGAATCCTCTGATAAGAGAGGAGTCACTGAGTTTCAGTCATTACATTCTGTGCAAAGTTAGGGCCACACAAGCAATTACATTTCTTTGCTATTTTGATACTAAGGCTGGCCATACATGTTCAATAGTCTTGTACAATTTTTCTTTAGGTTTACCAAAAACCATATATGAGGTCAAAACTAAAAAACTTTCAATTGTATCCAATTAGACAGGCCCTTGCACTAAATAGTTGGAGGTAAATCTAAAGGAAAATTGTACAAGAGAATTGAACATGTATGGCCAGCCTTAGTGGGCAGTAGCTTCATTTGCAGCACACTGAAATCAGTTGTCAGAACTGTTATGGAAAGAAATATATGTGTTTTAACCTTTTTTTTTTCTTGGGCTAGTTTTCTTACTAGGCCAAAGACATTGTCGTATTAATGGTTAACCAGATTGCTAACAAGTCAAAAGACAGTGTCCACTTAAGTCTGAACTATTCCAACAGGCAGAAATTTAACTAATTTAATCTGCCTACAGAACTAATTGTAGTAACAATGGGTTTCTGGTATCCCAACAACACCTAAATTTAAAGAAAAACTGACCAATATTTACAAGGATCTCCAGGTCCCATAAATGTGGAATGTGAAGACACCTCATATGTGTGATCGGGTAGACTTGTGGACACAACAAAATAACAGCCTGGTTATCCAGAGACTCACCATTGTCTCAGATCAGACTTCAGACAGCCATCATCTGACATTTTACTGAATCTAGGACACACAGCTCCAGCATAGCTAGACACCATTTTTGGAAGTCAAGCCACAACCAGTAATCGTCAGCCGTCTTAGGAGAGTCAGTTTAAGCAAATAGCCATTTTAAAAGAGTTACTATATTTTCCACATGTATTGTTGATTTTTGTTGTATGCAAGTATTTTATACTAGTTCATTTGCTACCCCATCCGATTTCCTAACACCCAAAAATGTTGGTAATTGAATTGGCTGTATTGCCATAACTTTAGACGGACTTCACCCGGGAATCCGACTTCTGTGGTTTCATGGGTCAAGTTAGTCAAATGCAGGTTATTATCTGCCAAATTTTATAAAAACAAGTTAGGACATCTAGAAGTGAGGAAATTAAACATTTAGTTTAATCCAACAGATACATCAATGCTATAGCAATTCATTGTAAATTGTAGTGTCTGTGTTTACCTATTAATTAAATTCTTAGTGGTGTTTGTATATGACTTATTGTAATAAATATTAATTTATTTTTTGATAGCCTCAACCCATACCTACACTGATCTTTTTGCATTCTTAAAGAGCTCTGCTAGGCAAAACAACTCAAAATACTTTGCTTAAATCATATTTATGTATATATTTTGTATTGGAGGCACTGTGATTTGATCTATTGAGCTGACTAAATTAATTGTTCAGGCATTCCCAGACATAACGCAGTATATGTCTAATGGGATGATAAACAAGTAGTTTAACCTTCTAGTAGTAAAGAAATGTAATGACATTGAGATAAACTACAGCCTGGTTTACTGATTACTGTAAATATCAGCCTTTTATTATGCAGTCTGAGAAGTAAAGGTAGATGCAAAAAAAGACTTATACATGGTGGCTAAAAACAATACAAAATAATAATAAGAAATATTTCACATTTACCTGACTAAAACACCGAAAACAAAAATGTAAATGTATTTTTTATCCCTGATTTTTATGGTTGAACTAGATGGACTTGTGCCTTTTTTTTCAACCTGACTAACTATAAAATATGTTTACTGCACATATAATCTTTTGGAAGATTTTAGTTGAAATGAATGATGACACAGGTCATCCAAGTCTCCAGCCTATAACTTAACATTGAAAGGTGAAGCAGTGGACTCATAAGCTCATCTGTCTGTCTTCTCCAAGGAACTGGCTTTTTGCACTGCTTCTCCCAGTCTGAACACTGCTATACATAGACTGGAAGTCACTGATACCACTTGTAATTAAAATCCAGGTACTTACACTCCCTGCATTCAAAAATACATTTTATTATGTATCAATGAAAATAGAGTTGCATTACTTTGTGTATTTTATATTTGACTGGAGTTGAGTCCTAAAGGGGAACTGCAGTCAAATATAAATATTTTACACTTAAACTCCTAACTTCAGCTTGGCTATCACTTTAAATTGTTAGTTTGGGCTAAGCTGGCCCAAACAAACAATTTCCTTCACTAAGAAATGCAACTGTTGTCAGCTGTATAAACTGTATGTAGCATCAGCTGTATACAGTATACAGACCTGTGTTCAGACAGCGGTACAAGGACTTTGCTTCTCATTTCCAGTACAAAATCAAGTCAGGCTTAACACTGCTTAGCAAAACAAAACCAGAGAAATTCCCTGCTCAACTTACCAACCAGCCTGCAAACAACCAAATTATCCTGTTTAGCGGTATGCATTAAAAATAGGGGTTTATTCTGCACACATTTGCAAACAAATGCGTAAGCTACAAAGCCCCATCAAGGCATCCCGGTATTTTCTGGAGTCCTAACTCTAAATTTTGAGAGCCTCCATAGTAGAAGCACATGTCTCAGGCTCACCTGCCCTCTGCCTTTCCATTATAATACATGTGCTTCCACTGTGGTGGCACCTCTGTTTTTAATGCATACTGTTAGACAGGATAATTTGGTTGTTTGCAGGCTTGAACTTCTCTGGTTTTGTTTTGCATGTGCTCCTTACTGCAAAGGCCAGTTATAGGTGAGGGCAGTGGCCATTGGTTTGTACTGACCACTGCTCAACCAGTCACAGGAAATCCTTCAATTTTTATGAGTTAATACAAGGCTTACCTTGATTGGCTGAGGTTGAGATTGTGACATCATCCATCCACCTTTCCACCCTTAGCCAATCAGAGGTCTTGTATTCATTCATAAACCTGCAAACCTTCTTGTGAATCACCGAGCAGCACTCAGCCTGACTTTATTTTGTCCCAGCAATAGAATGGGAAATTCTCGTACCACTGCTGGACCACAGCAATGTATACTGTATGTAACTGATGAAACATGCAGTTTATACAGTGCTGGCAGAAACCACATTTCCTAGTGAAGGAATATCAAGTAATATTAAAGCTGGAGTTAGGTTTTAAAATACCTCAGTGTACATATTATACATGATATGTGGTTTTAACCAAGCATTCATCTTGTTTTTGTTCTTGCTCTTAACCTTGGAAAGATAACAAGTAATAGAAAATACATTTACCTGCTTTAATAGTGCTTCATCTAGTAATAATTTATTAGCATTCAATTGTATTGTTAAATCTAAGGCAGGTCAAAGACAGATCAAAATGTGTCTGGTTCAGCAGGAACCAGCTCAAATTTTGATCCGACTATGGGCAGGCTGGTTGTACTTAAGTGGGTGGATATACAACCAGCATGCCAAGTTTTTCATGTGACCACTTTCAGTGACTATAGCTGCCGGCAGTGATCATTGTATTCTTTTTTTTTTTTTTTCAATCCACTTTATTACAAATTTTGTACAAATTAATCCACATAATTTAACATTTTATGTCCTTATACAATTCTTCATATATTTTCATTTGCATTTACATTCTCTCCTATCAATCACTCCATTCTCTCTCCTCCACTCTCTCCATGGTCACTCTATACTTCATTTTCAGATATTCCTACATCCAATGTAAAACATGATCTATTCCACTTTGCCCATATATTCTCAAATCTCTGCAGATTACCCCTTTGTTCATACATTATTCTTTCATATGGTAAAACTTGATTTACTGCTCTCACCCACTGGGTCACTGTCGGTGGGTTCAGCTGTATCCATTTCTCTACTATTTGTTTTCTTGCGAGAAATAATACTTCCTGCAGGAACATCCTATTAAATTTGCTACTACCTCTCTTCTCCCTTCTTATTCCCAACAAACAGAGTTCAATTGTGGCCATAATTGGTTCATTTAACACTTTTCCCTTTTTTCCTGATCACCTGTTGCCAGTATCTTTCTATGTTGACACAGTGCCACATTACGTGGAGGAAGTCCGCCCCTTCTTGCCCACATCTTGTGCACTTTGGTTCAATCATTCTCCCCATTTTATACAGCCTATTCGGGGCCAAATAAGTCTGATATACAATATTTAACTGAATTATCCTATTATTCATTGCTGGGGATACTTTCAAATGGGAGGAGCAGACTTCATCCCATTCCTGATCACTCATGTCTGGTATAGCTACTTGCCATTTACTCCTTATTTCCATTGGTTCCCCTTCTATTTTACTCTGTAGCAGGTGTGAATAAAGTTTGGCTACTAGTCCTTTTGGTCCCTGCGACCTCAAAATGCCTATAAGAGGATATTTTGATATTTTTAATTCCTTTCCTATAAACTGTATCTGTAACACTTGTCTGAGCTGAAGGTATCTAAAAAACTGTTTACTTGATAAATTATATAGTTTACATAACTTTTTGTAGGGTACTATTATATTTCTTTCATACACCTGTCCAATACTTGTCACCTCATTCTGTTTCCAGAATTTACTATCCTCAAATTTTTCCAGATGCTCAAATGCTGGATTATTCCACAAAGCAGTATCTGGTGGGATATCAAAGAAGCCCGTTATCCTCCTTGCCTCCCTCCAGACTGCTCTGGCTAACTTTAGCAGGGGAATTCTTACTCCCACCCTCCTCAGGTCCTTTATTTCTAGTCCTACCAAGAGGTCTTCTACTTGCATCTTGCTTAGTAAATACTCCTCAATTCTTGTTTGTGATCATTGTATTCTGATAGCTGGGAAACCGCCCACTGTCAGAATACAATAGCGCAGTCAGTGTTGATGGGGGAATCAAGCAAATGTATTTCCTTTAACCTATGATTGAAGAAACGAAAATTGGATATTGCATGGCTTGCTTAAAAGTCTTACCAATTTGTTTATTTTTAATAGATATTTAAACATTTCAGTCCAAATACACACTGACTTTTATTACTCAATGCTCACGTGCATCTACTTGTATCCCACTTCAGATCTTTGTTGACAGTGTTAACAAACTGTTACTTGCTTCCTCAGAAGACAATGTATGATGGTGGGATGGACAACACAAATATTTTTAACAGGAGCTTATAGAATCTAAGGCTGCTACTAATTCTTAACTGTTCATTTTTTCACTAATACAATAGAGCTATGATAATGGTAAGGTTTAAAAGAACTAAGACAAGGCTGTATATCTGAGATGTCTACTTTTGAAAAGAAATGATGCGAGGCTTATCAGAACCAGTGATGGATTCATGATCCATGCTGATATGATATATGCTCAGGGAAAAGGGTTTTGTTTCCTTTATCTTTGCTAGTTCTCTCAGAAAAGAGGTCATAACTCAGGAAAGGTGAAGTCTCTAGTGAGTTATGAAGCCTGTCTTTTTACAAGTGAGTACTGTAGATAAATTGACGTGCTTGGGATAAAGTCTTGTCCAGTTACATATTCATTCAATGCAGAGGGAAAAGACTTGTGAAAACAGAATATACTGTGTGAGGAACATGCAGCTGGAAATTCAGTTAAGGTGAGACATCAGACATCTGCTTGTCCTTGAACTCCTGCAATGTAGCTTGAGACTAGGCCAATGCAGTTACCAACTTTGTTCCCTTTTCTCTGCATAGAAAAAGGAAAGATCCACCAAAATGTAAAATCTCTATGTACTATAACAAGCACTTCTGATAAGGTGGAAACCCTTTTTATCACTGAAGGAAAGCTCAACACAAAACCAACCCTTGTCCAGGTGTCTCACTGAGTGCTTTAGTTGAGTCAGGATGTGTAGATTAAAAACATTGGTGACACATTCACCTCAACAGCCCTACCAGCCAAAGCTGACACAAAGTAAGTATAAACATTGTTGCTAAGATATCCTTACAGTCAGACCACGATTGTCAGTTGTCAGACTAATCAGAATATTAGCAAGGATTTTTATTTGTATGTACATTCAAAATCACATACTACATATCAACCATTCACAAAATTACTCTTCCTTTAACACATTATACCCATTGATTATAGAACCTCCCTGCCGGGAATGCATCAACTCTTTACTTGTCATTTTATTGTCAGCTGGTAGGAAATTTGATTCACTTGGTATTTTACAAAAGCTAGATGTTGTTAAAAAAAATACATATCATATGATTATTTTCCATCTAACAGAAGTCATTCAACCATGTGATGTCTGACATGGAAGAAAAACTCTTCAGCAGCATGAGCCTCATTTCGATTTTCTCTCCAATAACTCAGTTGGTAGTAAATGAAAAAGCATATGCTTTATGATGATAGACTGAAACTGAAAATGTCATAGGCATGAAATTGTCTAAAATGTCTTGGTATGCAGATGCCTTAAGGGGCCAAGCCCAACCCCTGAAAATCAACCCCACACCCTAATCCCCTCTCCACCAAATTATTTAGACCCGTGCACAAAGCAAGGTCCATAAAGACATGGATGAGCGAGTTTGGGGTGGAGGAACTTGACTGGCCTGCACAGAGTGTCGATCTACACCTCCTCAGCAGATAGCCTCCCATGGCTTCCAATACCATTTCTACGCCCACAACACCCAAATTTATCACTCTACCCCTCAGCTCACTCCTTCAGTCTCCTCACGTATCGCTAATTTACTAACAGACATATCAGTCTGGATGTCACACCACTTCCTCAAACTTAATCTATCCAATCGAGCTTATAATATTTTCTCCACCACATGGTCCTTTCCCTGATCTCTCTGTCAAGATCAAAGGCAACTATAAGCTCATCCCCACATACCAAGGTTCTAGGCGTAATCCTGGACTCTGATCTATCCTTTAGGCCCCACATCCAATCACTGCCCAAATCTTTCCGCCTCAACCTCCACAACATCTCCAAAATATGCCCCTTTCTAACCAAAGACACCACAAAGCTCCTAGTTCACTCCCTGGTCATCTCTCGCCTCTACTACTGCAAGTGCCTTCTCATTGGCTTATCTTTACATATGCTATCCCCCCTTCAGTTCATCATGAATTCTGCTGCCAGGCTCATCCACCTTACCAACCGATCCATGTCTGCTCCTCCTCTCTGCTAATCCCTCCATTGGCTTCCCATCACCCAATGACAAGGAATTAAATTCAAAATACTAACAACCACTCACAAAGCCATCCACATTTCAGCTCCCACCTACATCTCCAGCCTAGTCTCAAAATACCAACCAATACCAACCTAATCTTTCTCTTCATTCCTCCCAAGACCTCCTGTTCTCTAGCTCCCTCGTCACCTCCTCCCATGCTCACCTTCAGGACTTTTACAGAGCCTCTCCCATCCTATGGAACTCCCTACCCCAATCTGTTCGATTATCTCCTACTTTGTTTGCTTTTAGACAATCCCCGAAAACCTTCTCTTCAGAGAAGCCTATCCTGCCCACACCTAACAACTGTACTTTGATTTTCTTCATCAGCTCATCCCCCACATTTATTACCTTTTGTATCACTTGACCCTCCCTCCTAGATTGTAAGCTCTAAAGAGCAGGGCCCTCTGATTCCTCCTGTATTGAATTTTATTGTAACTGTACTGTCTGCCCTCATGTTGTAAAGCGCTGTGCAAACTGTTGGCATTATATAAATCCTGTATAATAATAATAATATAAAAATATTGTCTCCTGTTCAGTGGCAGAGCAAGTGGCACCATCAAGATGTACAATCCCATCCTCATGCAGAAAATAGTTTTCTAGTGAAAGAAAAGTTCTATCAAAGTGTACACCTGTCTTAAGATAGTAAAGGAAAACTGTCCTGCACAGGCAAGAATGCAGATTAGAAATTCTGACTTTAATCTGACATTCCTTACCTTCATACTTGTTCCAGGTCAGTGACTAAGAAAGTATTACATGCATAATATATGTTGCGTAGGCTAAGGGCCAAGGGAACATGTCTTAATCAAATTAGCTGCAAACCTGAAAAGGTTCTTTATAGCAAAATATTTACCAGTAAAGTACAATTGGGGTTATCTCAACTGATTATCACAAGTGCTGGTATTAATTTAGATTGTGGATAATTTGATTAGTTTAATCATTTTTATTAATTGAGAAAACATGAGACACATCTTATTAGCATTTCAAAAATATCTAAGCAGTAATAATTAAGTTAAAAAAAAAATCATATGTGTGTATCAATGTGTACTTTACATTATACTGTAGTTACAATATTTTAACTATCTGTGATATACTGTGCATTGTGCGCTGCTTTATTCATAAATAGAAGGATCCTCCCAACACCTCCTCACCTCATCCCATGCTCTCCTTCAGGACTTCTCCAAAGCCTCTCCCATCCTCTGGAATGCTCTACCCCAATCTGTCCCACTTTCTCATACTTTGTCCACTTTCAGATAATCCCTGAAAACTCATCTCTTCAGAGAAGCCTATCTGGCCCCCATCTAACAACTGTACATTTATTTTCTCCATCAGCACATGCCCCACAGTCATTACCTCTTGTATCTCTTGACCTTCCCTCTTAGATTCTAAGCTCTAAGGAGCAGGTCCTTCTGATTCCTACTCTATTAAAGTGTATTGTATTTGTACTGTCTACCCTCAAGTTGTAAAGCGCTGTGTAAACTGTTGGCGCTATAAAAATCCTGTATAATAATAATAATAATAATAATAATAATAATGAAATATGTATATAAAGTCCCTTTTTTACAGTAGCCAAGGAAGCTAGGAACTCAGCACAAGCTGACAAGCTGACAAAGGTTTCATTATAGAGCTGTTTACTGCATTTACTTTTTCTGTTCTGATTGTTTTCAGGGTCAGAGAACCAAAGATTCATTTCACTTGTGAAATGATTACTAGACAGAAACTTGTATGTGGTCTTACAATTTTACTGATCGTAGGTTATTCTCAGCAGCAGTCTACTGGCAGTTCAATGTAGCATAGTACGATAATCATAATATCACTCTCTTCAGTCACTAATCCTGTGTGAAACTGAGCAGCAATTGCCCGATTTATCATTTGTAACACTACTGTAGCCAATGTGAGTTACATGCTGTTCTACTGCAAGCTCATTATTTTACACTGCTTCTGAGAGTCATTGAATTATGGGAAAATTCTGTACTGTGGGCAGTTTTAGAGAACATGAAGTCATATAAATAGACTGTAAGGCAGCCCTGGTATTCAGCTGAAGGCACCTTCAATTGAGCACCAGCGATTGGGTTTGGGTTCACTACCATAGGTGCATGGAATTTGCTATTTTTTTGAGCTTTTTGGCCCAAAACCTTGCAGGTTTACCAACAGAAATAAGACACACCCTACAATGCAGTGCATAATGTTTGCCCCTGAAAAAATGGATAACCCAGGCCCCACTATATAAAATATTGGACTCGCAGTTGCCACATTGTCAGTATTTGTTAGAGATGTTAGGAAAAGCTGGCAATACTGTGTAGGAAATAATGTTTTTTTTTTTTACTTATTTTTAGTTTTTTTTTTAATATTGTTTTGGAATTGGCACATGTTCCCTGTGGCAGTGCTCAGCTTGCCATGCCTTTTGTTTGACAATAGCTTCATTATTAGCACTACAAGTAAGGCCATCTATCAGTAATGGGCCAATTGAGTGACACAGGCTTCTCTGCATAAGGTACCCAATACATGTATTAGCAGACATATTAGTGTGCGCTCTAAGCTGCGTTCCTGTAAGCGCATGTGTATCCTCGACACTGGTATTGGTGCCAAAAGGCCTATATAAGATTGTGTGAGACATGGATAGATTGCTGCGTGGTCTTCAGCTAGATCCTGGCTTACCTGTGACCTGACCTGCTTCCTCTGCCTTCCCACCTATCACCTGGCTTCCCTTTGAACTGTATTTTGGAGTCTGTATCCCGCCTTATAATTCGGTACCTCACTACCCAGCTGTTAACTGACCCTGACCTATCTACTAACATTACCTCTAGCTTATGTTTCTGTGCTTCACTTGTCTCCTAACTTCATTCATGTCTGCTGACTGGGTCTTACCATCTTCCTGCATCTGTTTTTTACCCAGTGGTCCACAGTCATTTGTCCCTCATACCAGACTGCCGGTGCTGCCTTCAATGTTGGCCCTTGTGCCTTATCATGACATCCCCTGTCACCACTTCAAGGGGTATTTCATTTGTACAGCCATTATTTAAAAATTATACAGTAATATCTGTGAACCTTATTTCTAACTGTAAATGTGCAATACAAAATTACCACTAAAAGTCAACTATACAACTTGGAACAGCACATACATATACTGTATTTTGTACATGTTCAAGAAATTGTCTGCTTTGCCTTTAAACATCAAACAATGATAATTCGAGTTTAATAATGACTGTAAAGGGATTTTACAATTTTGTTTGATATTATTACGAAAATCCATTCAACTTATCAGTAAGGCTGAATTCACACCTAGCATTTTTTTAACTGCATACTTTTTGTATACATTTTTTTGTGCAACATGCATGGAGCAGTCCATTCATTTCAATGAGCTGTCCTAGGCACCAAAAATGTGACAAAGTAGCTCATGTAGCTTTTTGTCCTGTTTGGGGTGCCATTAACAATGAATAGCACCACTAATGCAACACGCATTGTTAGTGAGTATTGTAAAAATACGCAAAATTGCATGATTTTGCGTACATTTACAAAACACACAGATGTGAATGGAGCCTAAATATTTAAGTCTCTGTAATCTGTTACTGTCATTATTGCACCCCCAATATTGTATTTTATCAATGGACTAATTTTAGCTAGGCGTATTCTTTTACATTTAGAAACATTGAACTACAATTTCTGCTGCTTTGACCAATCTTCCAGCAATCTCAAATCATGTTCCATGTTACAGACACCTCCAGGGATTTCAACCCTATCACACACCTTTGTGTTATCAGCAAAAAAGACATTCCTTACCTGTCAAACCAAGTTTAGTTATAGCACATATAAACAGATGAAATAGAACAGGACCCAGTACACAGACTTGTGGTACACTACACTACTAGTAACACACTACTAGTGACTGGTCTCTGTTCAGAATGAACCCCATTTGCAGCTACAATTGGATATCTATCCTTTAGCCAACTGCATATTTTCTCAACTACCTAAGGTTCGGGACATAGCTTGTACAACTTTGTTTATGAGATCTTTATGTGGAATTGTATCAAATGATTTGCTAAAAATGAAGGCTATGTCCACAGCACCACACTAGTCCAAAACATTTGTGATGTAGTAAAAAAAATTAAATCAGATCGGTCTGACTTGATTTTCCCTCTATAGAGCCATGGTGCTTTGGTTCAGCAAGTTTTGTCACACAGTCTCCCTGGATCTCACACTACATATGTTTAATTACTTGTAAACCATCTTAGGCTTGTCTATATATGGATTCCAAAGTGTATTTCCCCTCCAAAAAATCACAGATGATTTCCACATGCCTATGCATATTAAAAAGTAATGTATATTTCTACATGTATGAACACATAGCATACATTGTATATTTGTGTCTGTTAAAAAAAATCTATGGTATTTGGTCTTTTATCTAGCAGCACTACCTAAAACAACACAAATGAGTTTTCACTGAGAACAAGCATGGGTAATAAAAGTAAATATGTTTGTGTACCTGGCAGTGAATCTGCATTTGAATAGTCAATTAATATTCACAATGGATTTGCTGATATCAATTATCCTACCTAAACTGCAATTATTTTGTTGAAATGCAAAGTGATATAAAGTGTGTCAACAAGCTAAAAGCCTCTTCTGCTATGGGAAAATAGATCAAATACTCCTCTCCTAACATCAATAGAAAAACCATTACAGAAAGAGTATGCTGTTAGCCATTATTCGTAGTTAGAGAGTCTCAGGAGAAATCAACATGATGGAACGACAAGTATCTCTCTGATATTGCTATTGTGAAAGCTATGTTCTTCAAGCGAGAGAACACTGAGAAACAATGTATATGATACTATGAAGAAAAAAAAAAAACGGTTATTTTGATTGCATACACAAAGCAGTCATGTTGTACTTAACACTAATTGCTGACCTTGTAGAGAAATACCGTCAAAAGATTTAGAAGTCCTTTTCTTGTTAACTTAATCCTTACCTTTATGACAAATTATATACAGTATAATGGTATGTTATGTTATGTAGATATCTCCAGAGTCTAGTCACACGTCTAAGTCTACATAGAAAAACAAGGCTCTATTCAATCATATTTCCCCCAAAAAAACAAACACAATTTTAAAAAAGGCCATATCGTTCAAGAGTCTACAAGTGAATATGTAAGAAAGATAAGCAAAGCATTATCATTTTTTTCTCTTATAATACAAAAGGGTGGCATTCATTTTGACTCTCAGGAATACATACCTACCTTTCCATGGGGGGGCAACATAAATCTTCATTGTGTCAAAGAGCTAAAGCCAAAAAAGTGTTATCCTGCATTTCATGCACTTTCCAGGATGTCATGTGCCTGGTCCCCTCTGCATGCTGTAGTTCACCCCCATCAGCCACAATGTTACTACTGTGTACTGTAGTGATGTAGGGGCCGGTGGGAAGAACAACAGATCACAGTAGGTGAACAAGCATGTGATTGGCCTATTGATCTAATGCAGGAGGTGGGGGGGGGGGGGGGTGCAGAGCTTAGTTCCTAACCAGTAAAGCTGATCAATATTCACAATCCAAAGTTCTCATATGATTTGATATATGGGCAAATCTGCCCTTAATTTTAAGTTTCACACTACCAAAAAAACTAAATATAATAATTCAGCAAGAAACTAACCCTGGCAAAAATGTTAAAAAAATATTTGCTAGCTGCAGTAAGATGCAAAAAGCCTGAGGAGTACATTCTAGAAACTCACTTAATAAAGCTACATTAATCAAAGGTTTTTTCAAATGTTGAAAGTGTTTGTAAACCTCAGACATGAAATATGAATAAAGAGCATCTTTCTAATGTGTGTACTTGTCTCAAATAAATGCACACTGGAGGGGTTTTCCTAAAACACTCAGAATCTGGTCCAGCTGTGCATAGTAACCAATCAGCTTTGAACTTCAGTTTGTTCAATTAAGCTTTGACAATAAAACCTACAAGCTGATTGGCTAATATGCATAGCTGCACCAGATTCTGTGTGCACCAGTTTTAGTAAATCTCCCCTAAGTGTCATTTCTGTCTGCTGCTTGTTCCTCTGCTATCAACATGAGTCACTTCTGACAAGTTTTCCTGACACCAAGAGAAAAAAGGGGAGAGATCTCCAGCCGATTGACAGCCTCAGCTCTGTTCCTGTGTGCTGTGTGAAGGGGGTGTGTGTCTCTTCTCTCCAATCAGCCCTCAGACCTCTCTGCAGTGTATAACTTCAGCTCTTCACCCCCTTTTTTCTGAACTCTCAGACAAGCTTTATACAGTAATTCAGCACTTTGAACTGATGTAGAAAAGAGAAGACTGCAGATAGACAGGTACAACATATGTAGGAGGATTTGTTTCTCTTCTGTGTATCACCTAAGGCCAGTCACGTCACTGGGTATATGTAAGTGTTTACAATCACTATAAAATCCATGTAAGGGCCATATTTAAATACAAACTAGTCAAGACAGAAATATGGAAGCTGGCATTGTTTATTTCTAATTAAATGTGCAAGCTCTGTGCATATGCTTTTTCACTACTTGGTTAGTCACAGAGCAGAAAACAAATGGTTCCAACATAAATAAGAAAGAGACAAGACGTAACCAGAGGTAGCACCTTGACAGCGATTGTTGCTTCTATATATCAGTATCTATCTTAAAATGTTTACTTTATTAAGAACATACTTAGGCTGCTCATACACAGTTCGAATCTCGGCCGGTTCAGCAGGAGCTGAGCAAGATTTGAACCATTAATGG
This sequence comes from Lithobates clamitans, assembly GCA_037952925.1. Classification (NCBI taxonomy): domain Eukaryota; kingdom Metazoa; phylum Chordata; class Amphibia; order Anura; family Ranidae; genus Lithobates; species Lithobates clamitans. The sequence continues at coordinate 4,532,800 of JBBGZY010000279.1, read as the reverse complement.
GCAGGCTTAATGTACCAAGTTGATCGATCAACCAACTTGAGTACAACGAGGATGCTGGATTCTCTTGCAATTATCGCTAGCGGCTACTATAGCACTGTCTTCGCCCGGCGGGGACCCCTTACTCCCTGTAACCTGGAAAAACCTGGAAGTTGTGTGTTTTCTTTGTAGAGCTGCACCAGATTTTGCACTATGCAGTTTTAGTAAATCAACCCCGATGCATATGATGATACTATGGAAAGAAGAGGTAAAAATCAAGACCTAAGGGCTCAGTACGATGAGCTGAATCGTGCATCACACTGCCCCATAGCAACCTGCAATGCAGAGCTGCTGGAGCGTTGAATCGCTCCTGCTCCTCTGCAATTTCAAACAGTGCAAGTGTGAATTTGCCTTAAATGACTAACAATGACTTAAATCAACTAACATTGTGTAAGTACGATGTTAAAATTTCTTAGGAAGTGGTACAATAAACATCAATTTATGTTATCAGCCACAAGATGGAGGCCACATGCAAAGGGGTTGATTTAAGGCAATAAAATGATTCCCTTTGCCAGGGAATTTCCACTTTGCAAGATATTTTCCCCTTAGTTTAGTGAATGAGATGAAGCTTTGTTGACTTCTACCCATTAAGTGTAGACAGAAATGCAATTTTTTTGTTTTTCCTTGCACTTGATCTGGTAAACTTTTCAAATTGAACTAATGTAAAATTACTTTGCAAAGTAAAATTTCACTGGCAAAGTACACAGCCTGTTTTCCCTTAGTAAATCAACCTCATTATGTTCACTGTTATCTGTGGGAGTAAAGGTTTTATCTTTGTTATATGAATATTTATTTTCTACATATCTTAGTGAGTTGTCTTCATATAGGGTCATAGTGATTGTAGATTTTGTAGATTTAATGCTTCAATAATATAATGTACATTCATGACCCAGAATTTACATGCAGGGAGTTGTACAAGCAGCTAGTTAAATTTCAGTTAACTGCAATCTAAATTTAATGCTGCTTTTCAACTGATTTGTTGGCAAAGGCTCATGGGCCTCTACAGTACAAGCACTCCACAGGGAAACACTGTGTTTGTTTGTACATGATCTCCAGTTCTATTTAATAATGAATACACGAGAGTAATACAGAACTGCTTGTGACTGCTATGTATTGTGCGTCACTATAATATCACCCTCTGCAATTTTTTAACTACCTGTCAGAAATATTATTGTCTGTTATACATTGTTATATTGAGACAGAAAGCAGCCTAAAATGTGAATGCTAATATAGATGTTTATTCACACAGTAAGATAGTTCACAATAACAGCACAAGGAAACACTTAGAAAGGAAATATAACAACGTTAGTGAAAACTGGTATAGTTCTTCATAAGGAAAAAAAAAACTAAACAAGGATATTAAATGGAGGACAGATATTCCAACTTTTAGGCAGGCCATAGACGGTACAAGAAAAAAATGTGCACAATTCCCCCATCAACACAGACAGCACTGACAGGGGAATCCCTCCTGCCAAGACATTGTATTCTCCAGGTGAGAACTATATATCGCCGGGAGAAGACAGTGATTATTGCTAGCGGCTACACCAGCCACTAGCGATAATTTCAAGTGAAATCTGGGAGGCGGGTTGTACACAAGTTGATCGATCAATCAGCCTGCCCATACACGGTTAGAATCTTGGCTGGTTTCTGCTGAACTTGCCAAGATTCGAATTCAAACAGTCTATGGCCTGCCTTAATGACTGAATAGTTAAAAGGCTGTCCAAGATTGCTAGAAGGTATGGATGTTTATGAAGCTCAATGAGCCTACACCAAATATACTGGGAAGGAAAAGAGATGGGGGGTAGGCAAGCGATTGACTAGAAAATCCCAGTCAGTCAAATTTTTATACTATAATTATTGGTGTTGAGTGCTGGAATCTTGAAAGTACTCCTTGACCTTGAAACTCATTCTTGACCCAACTGAAATCAGCTCATTTCTAAAACCCAGCACACATGTACTAAAAGTAGGCCTGTTCAGCAGGAACCAACTGAGGTTTGGTATATGTGTACCGCTGTCTGTTTAACAGAAGCCGTTCTAATGACTGGCTTTTGTCTTGCTGGAAAGACAGCTTTTTGATTAGCGCTTGCAGAGGTGGCTGCAAGCACTGATTGGTGTATTCCGGCCCAGGGCAGTCCCCCTGGTGGAATACAGCAGAGCAGAGGGTGAGATCCCTACATCATATATCATTGTGTTGATGTAGGGATCTGTGAGTTCTTTTTTCTTTCAACCTGCTGGTTGAACAAAAAAAAAAACTGAAGTTGTAAACCCAATTTAAGCGTACCTTACTTCAATGGTTTATTTTGAAACTTCACCTATGTAAGCTCAATTGCAAGCAGACCTTATAGAGGTGCGTTTCCATGCTGGGTCCAGTGTCAAATCCATTTTTGTCCCTTTGTTTAAGTGAAAGGGTGACTTATAAAGTGCCTCTTCCAGAGTTTTATAATCTTCATATAAACATTTGCTAAACATTAATTAAAGTGGTTGTAAACCTCAGTCATTAAATCTAAACAAAGCACACATATCTGTAGTGTTTACTTGTCTCTCTCCAAAGCTCTAAGGCTGGCCATAGACGGTGCCAATCTCTTTCCTGCAACCATGGGTTGCAGGAAAGAAATGTGAACAATTCCTCGATCAGCACAGACAGTGCTGCCAGGGGAATCTCTCCTGCCGTACGATTATCTGCTCCTGCCAGGAGGGCAGGAGCAGGTGAGGAAGCTGTCCCCATCGGGAGAAGACAGTGATTATCACTCACAGCTATAGCAGCCGCTTGCAATAATTGAAAGTGAATCTGGTATACTGGTTGTACCCAAGTTGATTGATCGATCAACTTGGTACATTCAGCCTGTCCATTAATGATTCGAATCTTGTCTGGTTTCTGCTAAAACAGCCAAGATTCAAACCATGTATGGCCGGCCTTAGTTACGTTCCACTGTTATCAGCGTGAGTCACTTCTGAGAGGATTTCCTACACATGAGATAAAATTTGTGTTGGGGAGGAGAGCTCAGCACACACCTTGTCTTTTCAGAACACAGTTCTGTTGTGTGTGAAGGGGGGGTGTATTCCTTTCCTTCAATCAGCTAAAAAAAAGTGTCTCAGACCTCTAACTGCAGCTCTCCACCCCCTCCTCTGAAAAATGTGCTGAATATACTGAAAAATGCAGAAGGATTGTATCTAAAATCAGCACTTTTGATGGGGTGTACAAAAGTGAAGACTGTAGATAAACAAGTAAAACGTATGTAGGGAGATTTGTTTCATCTCTGTGTATCATTTGAGGCTATCCACTTCACTGGGTATATGTGAGGGTTTACAAGCACTTTAATTGTCTATCTGGTACATGTAAAGATGTAAATATTTCTGAAGCCCACAAGTGAACTGCCAAAGTGATCAACCATTAAATTGATCTATGAAAAAAGCTGTTAGCTATTGTACACTTCTAATTTTCATTTACTTGACTTCTTATTTATTTTATATTTATTATACTTCACAGTAAACATAACAATAGCATCATTAAGCTAGATGCAGCTTTCTCAGTTTGGAAAGAGAGGAGTAAATGTGGAGAATAATGAGGTCAAGCAGCAGAAAAGATAGTGTACAAAATAGGATGTTTATATAAGTTCTCAAATTGAAAACCTGGATAATATTATTTCAAAATGACAGGTATCACTAATTAGGTATCGAACTCGAGTAATTGTTTTAAAAAAACTTTTTTTTACATGCATTTTCCTTACCATGCTAGTTTTGAATCAAGAGATATTTATAAATATAATGCACTCACTTTATTGTCATTAGATCAATTAAGGGTGGATGGTGATGGCTCTTTGCTTTACAACTCTTGCTGTTCTGTCTATTAGTAGAGGTTCCTGGAGTATCCAACTCTCTGCAAGAATTCCATTTATTAAACTTCCCTATTTTTGTTCCAAAACATCTGATTATTATTGTATGTGTGATGTTCTTTTTTGAGGATAAATACAATAAAGAGATTTAAATGTCAGAATTTGACTTTTAAAAGCTCTTACAAATCCAATGCATAAGCCAGGAACAGAAGCATCCTAAAATATTTAACTGTGACTCTGAAGATGACCTGATTTTAAATGAAGTGTTCATGTAAATTTAAAGTAAAGCCGCTGTACCGTGTGTGCATTTATCTGTTGGTGGAAGGCTTGCTTTCATCCTTAGAGCAAACAAAATATTTTAGTAAGAACAAAAATACTAGAAAAGGAAATGAAACTCATAGATCATAGAGAATTGTTTACTGCAGTTTTCACATTTAAGACTGACCATTAAAACTGCGGTGGTAAAGAGCACGGTGTTCTGCAGCCCAACTAGATTTATAAACCCTTAGGTGTAAACTAATTTCTTCATAGCTTTATAAATGCAACAGTTAAAGTGGTTATAAAACTCAGACATGAAATATGAAAAAAAGCACATCCTTCAATACTGTGTGCTGGTCTGTCTCCAAAGCTCTGAGTGTAATTTCTCTCTGCTGTCGGGTTCCTCTGTTATCAGTAAGAGTCACTTCTGGCAGCTTTTCCTGACACCAGGAGTTAAAAAGGTGAAGGTGATTGGGGAGCTGCAGCCTGTGACTTATATTTACAACTGTTCTTGTTCTCCATACTGTGTAAAAAGGGGGGGGGGTTGTTGCTCTCTTCCAATCAGGGTTTAGAGCTTTCGGCTGTATGAAGACTTCATTTCCCCTTCCCCTGCTCCTAGATCAAAGAAGAAACCCTTTCCTCTTTGTGTTTTCATATTGATCTACAGATGAAATGGCTGCAGATACACAGCTACAACTTATGCAGAAGGATTTGTTTCATCTCTGTGTATCGCTTCAATGGATATATGTACAGGTTTACAAGCCTCCATTCACACCAGAAACACAGCAAAATGCAGGACGCATTTGCGTTGCCCTTATTTCTCCATGGCACCCAAAATGCGGTGTGATTGTCACATGACAAGTCACGGCAAAATTGCACAAACCAAATTACGGGACGCATGTCACCCAAAAGAAGAACTTCTTTTGGGAGACATGCCTCCTGCGATTTTGTTTGCGCAATTCAAATCGCCCAGGTGTGAATGGAGCCTAACAGAAACTACATTTGTCAAATTATAGTGAAATGTATTTACTTGCTGTGAGACATTACTACACCTTAACTGCAATAGGGAGGTTGTAGTTGGGACACAGTGTTTTACAAAAGACATCAGCTTGCACAGCAGAGCCTAGACACAGCAAGTTGACTGATAGAGCAGTTCAGTCAGTGGACAGAGCTTATTGCGATTAGAAGTTTTAAAAGGCCTGCATAGCACAACTGCTAAGGTTGCTTCAATATTGAAACAATGATTTCATTTATTGAGGCTGTTTCCTGGACGTGAGGCTTCCAAATGATCCAAAAGATTCATGCTGTTTAGTCAAAGAATAGGAAAGGTTGACCCCTGTCCTCCACATGTACACCTATATGTGGCCTACCAGAAGTGGGTCTTCTTCTGTGTGGCCACTTATATGCAAACCTGTTTATTTTGGAAGTACACAAGGACTGGGCTCTCACCGAGAGCTCCAGGTCCTGTACTAACGATCGGGAACTGAGAAGATCAGTTCCTGATCACTTGATCGCTGTGATAGCCTCTGATTGGCTATCACAGTGATATGTCCAGGCCTTGTCAGGATTGGGGTTGGAGTCAAGGTCAGGGTGAGTGTATTTTTGGTAGGATAAAAAAGCATATTTTAAATATCAGTGGCAGTTAGTGTGAGTATGTTTTAGGTAGGATAATAAAAAGCAAAAGCACTATTGTTTCTAGGCCCTACTATGAGTACAGACAAAAAAATAAAATACATATAGTTGGTATTGTGATCGTCAGGAGTGGGAGAATTTATTTTGGGGTGTTATTTGACAGTAAGATATGGTAATCACAAGAAATATACAGCGAAATGTAAAAAATATATATATTTTTTCTTTTTTTACCATTTTGTGCCAATTTCCCTTTGATAATAATAATTTAAAAAATCATGGGATATCCATTACCATTTACAATCAAAAGAAAACTCAATTTGTCCTGAAAAAAAGAAAGAAAAAAAGCTATATATTTACCTGGATTTACTAAGTAGTTTTCAGCATGTGTACACTTCTACTAACACATGCTAACATTTGAAAACTGTGTTTAGCCATTATGATTTTTATTTACCCTCATCATGAAGGGTTTAAATGTGAGACCACATGTTTAGAGAGCATCCTTACATAAAGAGCAGAGGTTGTTAAAGTGGAAAGTGAGGATTCCAAGATCACCCAGTAAGAATAATAACAGGTGCTTAACCACTTACCGACCGGCTCACACCAATATACGTTGGCAGAATGGCACGACTGCGCAAAACAACGTACGGGTACGTTGCTCCCTTTAAGGGCCTGCCGGAGGTGCGCACACACCCGCGGCATTGTGGGGGACCTGATGCACATGGTCGGCAGCGCGATCGTGGGCACGAGAGCCAGCACAGGGATTTGTGTGTGTAAACACACAAATCCCTGTTCTGTCAGGGGAGAGGAGACATATTGTGTGTTCCTAGTAAGTAGAAACAACGATATGTCTCCTCTCCCAGTCAGTGCTATCCCATTCACATTTAACCCCTTGATCGCCCCCTAGTGTTAACCCCTTCCCTACCAGTGACATTTATACAGTAATTCGTGCATTTTTATAGCACTGATCGCTGTATAAATGTCAATGGTTCCAAAAATGTCTCAAAAGTGTCCAATCTGTCTGTCGCAATGTCGCAGTACCGCTAAAAATCGCAGATTGCTGTCATTACTAGTAAAAAAATCTTTTCCATAGTTTGCAGACGGTATAACTTTTGCGAAAACCAATCAATATACCCTTACTGAGATTTTTTTTTACCAAAAATATGTAGAAGAATATATATTGGCCTAAACTGATGAAGAAATTTGTTTTATAAAAACATTTTTGGGGATATTTATTATAACAAAAAGTAAAAAAATATTGTTTTTTTTTTAATTGTTGCTTTTTTTGTTTATAGCACAAAAAATAAAACATGCAGAGGTGATCAAATACCACCAAAAGAAAGCTTTATTTGTGGGGGGAAAAAAGACGCAAACTTCATTTAGGTACAACATCGCATGCCCGTGCAATTGTCAGTTAAAGCGTCGCAGTGCCAAATTGTAAAAAGTGCTCTGGTCAGGAAGGGGGTAAAATCTTCCGGGGATGGAGTGGTTAATGACTGGCCCCTTAGGCACCTAGATCTGTCACATGGGAGTGAAAAAATAGTCCTGTGTAAGCTCCAAGTCATGACTTTAAGCTGACACTGGGATTTCTCTCTACATCCCCACCAACCAAATCGAGCAGCAGTAAGTGTCATTTGGTGGGACCAACATTGAATTGAACTTGCAGCTTTGCCCTGCATAGGGAAAATCACATGTTCACAAAAAACACAATTTTTCTGGTTTGAAGAATCCACAAATACATAGAAAAAATGAATTTGTTAACCAATGTTGATTATACCAAGATCCCAGGATTCCAAATTCTTGTATCTTATAGAATTCAACACCTACAAGGTTAAAGGAACCATCTTTCACATTGGGTATTTTTTTTTTTTAACCAACAGGATACCTAACAATAATTATCAGCATATGTGATTTTTTTTTTACAATTTGTTTTAATGAAACAAACCTTGATCAGTATTAGTGTTAATACAACTACCTTAGAGCCTTAGAGAATCAATGTCTTTGTTTCAATTCACTTACAGCAGGCAATAAAATAACCTCAACTCAAGTGCCATAACAACAGAAGGTATATGTAAGCTTGTCCACCCGGCTCACTTCTATTTCAGTCATTCAGCACCAAATCCATGTTCTTAACTATAAGTATTTCAAAATCATGCAGTGAAAACAGATTTTTCATTTTGGCTGGCTTTGTCCCGCATACAGAGATATTGCAACTATGATGGGTATTTCACAGTCAGCCACTGGCACAAGCACATCCATTTGTTTTTATGACTTCTCTTTTTATCTAAACACAGAAATCTCCTTTCAGGATATATGCTATATATTCCTCAGTGCCCCCTCAGAAAAGGGCTACGCTATCGATTTTAATGTAGTCATAATGCTTCACAGCACAGGAGTACCAGGAAAATAATCCCTTCTTAAATTTACTTGACCTCGTAGAGGAAATAATTTGATGGGTACTTAGTCCCTGCAGTGCTTTATTACACAAGTTTGTGATTATCTGAGTAAGCTTATTAAATTGCAGGATTTGAAACCCAGATTTTGCACAAATCCTGCTACAAAAGAGGATCTCAGATAAAGATGAGCACTTAATAAGCATTTACTTACCTACAAATTCCCAGGAAAGTGTTGTGATCTTGGATAAAGGCATTTTTTTTGTGCAAATATTACATAACCTTTTCCGCTCTTTAGGAATCATAAAAAGGTGCATTCATTTTTTGGGAATACCTAAATACTATTATTTAAACCAGAAATAAACAAAGTATTTAAAAATACGCTCCTTTAATAATTCACCTCATAGTCTGCTTCTCCCTATGAATATCTGTCATAATCTGTGATCCTTTTCAGTTTTTTAGCTGTCAAAAGTTTCCCTTTAAAAATGAGTGACAAGATAAAAATAATTTACAGTATTTTTTTGTGGAAATGGCAAAATGACAGTTTCATTTTGGATGCACCTTAAGCATCTTGGGCTAGATGAAGAGCAGTATAAAATGCACCATCAACATCTTGATCCACTGTGACCCACGGTTTGTATAGTGTGCCGCTCAGGCTCAATCACTATGGGGAGTGTGGTTGATGCTGCAACCACTGCAGGAGTGCCATCAAATGATGGAGTTTGTCCCAGCTCTTGTAGTTACTAAAAGAAGAGAGGAAAGATTCCTGGTGCTGCAAATTCACAGAGTCCTATGGTGGTATGAGAGAGACAACCTCAGCCTGGGCTCCAGGGGGCATGGCCTGGCAGGTGCCCAGGCTGAGGTTGTCTCTTTCATACCACCATAGGACTCTGTGGATGTGCGGCAACAGGGATTTTTCCTCTCTTCTTTTAACATCTTGACCCGGACAGGCTTGAGGATAAGAAAAAAAGAATAAAGGTTTAAAATGTATATATATATATATTTTTTTTTTTTTGGCCAGATAAGAAAGTAGTCTTGGACAAGATGAGGTGGGACAGTCAGTGAGGCTGGGTTCACATTATTATGAATTGGATTCGGGTTTCCCCAGTTTACCCATCACTGCAGGAGTCCTGTGCATCTTTTGGTCCATGTCAGGCCTGAATTCAGCCCAAAATCTGTGCTGAAATCGGACCTAAAATGGTAAATGGAGACGCACTGGACTCCTGCTGTGAGCCGCTGCATTCTCCAGTGTGAACCCAGCCTTAGGTGAATTTCCACTTACAATATGGGTTTACCATAAACACAATCAATTTACTCCTAAAATCGTTTTTTATAGATTTTTTTCACAGGGTATTTTCATATCAAAGAAGGGCATCATGGACACTGAACTAAGAACCAGACAGAGACTTTGGGGTAGATTTACTAAAGGTAAATAGACTGTCCACTTTGCAAAGTAAAGGTGATAAAGCTCTGCTGATTTCCATCATTCAATTACGTGCAACCAAAAATGCTGTTTTTTTCTGTTCCTTGCACCAGATTGAGTATTCTTTACTAGGTGAATCTTTACCACATTTACTAAGCTCTGGGGAAATGGGTGCAACTGCACTTGCAAAGTGCACAGTCTATTTGTCTTTAGTGTAGACCACCTTATGACTAATAAAATGCTTTTAGTAATATTTTCCAGACTAGTATAACCAGAGAAAAAACATCACTATAACCCCCTAGACCAGGTGTCTGTATGAGCTACTGGATTAATTGGTTGGGTCTAAGGCTGGCCATGGATCAGCAGATATCCCTCAGAGAACAATGATGGGAACTCTGCCTGTATATTAACAGTTCACAGTCAAGTTGGGGCTTACTTCAATACCCTTCCCAATGATGATGACAGATTGCACCAGCAGGATTTGTTCCCTCCTAATACTTACATAAAAGAATAAAGGGTTGACAACAGTTGCGGGGAGATTTTCCAACGTAAAAAAAACATATATAAAACAACAGTCATTGAGAGTCCTAACAGTATGAACAACAACAACAACAAAATGTTTCTTTCCTACCTAATTCCCCCAATATAACAGGTACAGGGGAAATAATGTTTGCCTAATTGATCATACAAAATGTAAGAACAAAATCACTGACACGTAATAAAAATGACATGCACCCCAATTTTTAAACTATAGCTGTCTATAAACTGCTTAGTACTGTAGCTATTGTTTACCCTATTACCCTATAAAAGCTATTACCTTTTGTACCACCACCCCCTCCCTTTAGAATGTAAGCTCCATGAGCAGGGCCCTCCTGTACCTTTTGTATTGTACTGTAATTGTGTTTTCCCCCCTATACATTGTAAAGTGCTGCGTAAACTGTTGGCGCTATATAAATCGCGTATTATAATAATAATAATAATAATAATAATAATAATAATACCCATCTAAACATAACTTTTAGCAAGCAAAGTTACTTAATACTTTAATCTGACTTCACTATGTGAGAAAGATGGATTATGCATCTAACAAAGTACAGTAGTAAACATAGGATGAAGTGCTGTAAAGAGGAAATAAAGTCATTTTTTTAGCTAAAATAAAAAATATGTTATACTTACATGCTGTAATATTTACTAGCTCTGTTCAAGACTACTCCACAGAGCAGCCTGAAAACCTCCTCTTCTGGGGTCCCCCACTGGCACTCTCCATTCTCTCATCTTCATCTTCCACCAAAGGAAGCCCTTTCCTGTGGGGTAACACATGCAGGCATGCTCCTGAGCTGGGCTGTGTGCATCCATGGACATGCACAGCATGGCTCAACCCCACCCCCCACTTTCTCCTCACTGGATTTGACTGACAGCAGCAGGAGCCAATGGCTCCTGCTGTTGTCAGCCAAGCTTGTGAAAGTGGGGAGAGAGGACAGAAGATCACCAGATGGGCACTGTGCTGAATTGATGTAGGACTCAAGTATTTAGGAGGTGGTGGTGGAGGGGGGGCAGAAACTGGGAGGTTTTTTACCTCATTGCATATAATGCATTAGAATAAGAAACCTTTTGACTTTAGAACCTCTTTAAGCTAACTTGTACTGAGAGACATAAAAATAGGCTACCATTATTGTCTACTGCTGCAAATGGCTGTCGTTTAGCTATGATGTTAAAATAAATGACTTTAATACTTCATGAGTAACTGGCCTTTAATTATTTATGAGTAAACGATACACAACTCATAAATATTTAAAAGCCAGTTACTCATGAAGTAGTTCTCATGAAGTAGTTCTGACTTTAATCTGAATTCACTTGATGCATGCTTATTGCGGATAAGTAAAGCAAAGTACTACATTTATCCCCTCCTAACCCCTGAAGGTATATGCGTTTGACAGTGCAAAAGCAATGGGATGCCATTATTTTGGTAGTAGTTATGATGCTAAGTGAGAAGAACTTCCTGAGCAGCACTGAGAGCCAATGAATGGCATCAGGAACCTCAAAAATGACAATTCCGATAGCCATGGGAGAGCAAGCACACTGTAGGATGAGAGATAATCTAAGGCAACATGGGAAATCCTAGCAGAGGTCCCAAAAAATGTCATATAAATTGCAAAATATCCATTGATAGCCACACTGAGGGCATCATTGTGTTATAGCAGAATGCTGATTCAATAATCACAGGTTGGAAGGTATAGAACAGAAGTGTTTGCCTCTCAGCCCACAATAATATGCACTCCTGTCGATGACATTTCACATTCTGTGAAGACTGTGCATCCTAAACAGAAATAAAATAGCAACATTATCTCTGAGCATGATGCTGATATGCAGTTTCACACATTTAAAACCTGCAGTGTTTTGCTGTTCACAGCAAGTATAAGACTGCTAAATCTGGTAACTGCATAAAATGCCCCCTTTATAAAAGAGCTAAAAATGCCAGGATGTCATAAATATGGTTATAAGATTTCTTCAGCAATTTTTCTGGTAGAATTATCAATATAAATATTAGTGATATTATTAAAACAATCTCCCTAGGACAACACAAGGAAAATCATTTGAACCTGTGCATTCCCTATTTCTCATTAAAGTGGTTGTAAACCTCAGACATGAAATGAACAAAGCATATCTATCTATAGTGTGTACTTGTCTCAATTACGAACACTGTGGTTGATTTACTAAAACTAGAGAGTGCAAAATCTGGTGCAGCTGTGCATGGAAGCCAGCTTCTAACTTCAACTTGTTCAATTAAGCTTTGACAAAAAAAACCTGGAAGCTGATTGGTTTCTATTCAGAGCTGCAGCAGATTTTGCACTTTAGTAAATCAACCTCTAAGTGTGATTTCTGTCTGCTGCGTCATTCCCCTGCAATCTGCATGAGTCTTTTCTGGCAAGTTTTTGGGACACCAATAGAAAAAAGGTGACAGGGAGGGAGCTCAAGCACACTGTTGATGATTGATAGCCTCTGCTCTGTTTCTGTGTGCTGAGTAAAGGGGGGGGGGGGCTGTCCCTTCCCTCCAATCAGCTCTCAGAGCTCTCCTCACTGAGCTCTATAGTGTGTAACTTCTGCTCTCCGCCCCCTGTTTTCTGACATTTCAAACAAGCTTTATACATTCTGCACTTTGAACAGATGTAGAGAAGAGAAGACTGCACATAAACAGGTACAACGTATGTAGGAGGATTTGGGGAGGGCTCTCTTCAGCAGATTGACAGACTCAGCTCTGTTCCTGTGTGCTGTGTGAAGGGGGTGTGTATCTCTTCTCTCCAATCAGCCCTCAGACCTCTCCCCACTGAGCTCTGCAGTGTATAACTTCAGCTCTTCACCCCCTTTTTTCTGTACTTTCAGACAAGTTTTATACAGTAAATCAGCACTTTGAACTGATGTAGAAAAGAGAAAACTGCAGATAGACAGGAACAACTTATGTAGGAGGATTTGTTTCCTCTCTGTGTATCACCTGAGGCCAGTCACTTCACTGGGTATATGCAAGGGTTTACAACCACTTTAAACATATTGTTAAAGAGTAGCAGTATCTGACAGTTGGCTAAATAAATATGAATTTTCTTAAAGGCAGTCCTACATCATGTACCATAGTCTGATTATTTTAGACTCTTCCATAATGTTGTCTTGGTAAGGAACCCTGGTTACATGTTCCACACAATAAAAACTATTTTGCTGCTTCTCTACAAATACAGTTCCCTTTCTTCTGTTAATAGGTTACTTAGAGCTATTTAAGTCATTAGCCCAACAATGCTATTTTAAGATATGAAACTTTTATATATACAAATTATAGAGTCCTGATATGCATTCCTTTTATACAGAAATATTATATATATGCTTTGTATTTTCACTAGATATACTATAGGGTTCAATATTGATTTGGCCCACCCTTTTCAGCTATAACAGCTTCAAGTCTTCTGGGAACTGTCTACAAGTTTTATTAGTGTGTCTATGGGAATGTTCCAGAAGCACATTTGTGAGGTCAGGCACTGGTGAGGATGAGAAGGCCTGGCTTGCAGTCTCCGCTCTAATTCATCCCAACTGAAGCTGTTAAGGGTGGGCCAACTCAATACTGAACCCTATGGACTAAGACTGGGATGCCATTATAGTTCATGTGCAGGTGTTTTAATACTTTTGGTAATATAGTGTGTATATAAAGCATGTTTGTAGGTGTGTCGTGCACTCCTATTTAGGGAGACAGAAAACAGAGTTTTAGTGCAGGAGAGCTTTGTAAGCAAGTTGTCAGAAGACCAATACTCGCACAGCTAATGCTAATACAACAGCTATTGCTCATTTGTGTGAAGCCATGCTATTTCCCATGCGCTAATGCTCACGCACCTGCACCAGCACACCGATGAGCTTGGGATAATATCCAGCTTGCACTAACACGTAGGTGCATCTATTCAGCTTGCACTAACATGCACACGTGCATGGGCACCAAGCTGCTTATTTAAAGGAAACCCTGGTGTGTGCGATAATCACTTGATGTTTTTTAACTTTCCCATGAATCATATTCCTGTGTTCCTTGCCTTTGACTATTCTCTACCTGCTTCCCTGGTACTGACCTCGGCCTGCTACTAGACCTTGCTCTGTCTACTTCCTACCGATGCTGCTGCCTCACAGTATGTGACCCTGGCTCAGCTTTACTGCATCTCTGTCTCTGGCAATCACCTGCTACCAAGCTACTGGCACCCATGCTTCTTTGAGCATTGTACTTCTGTCACCACATTTGGGGGTGCTCAGACCAGAGCCATAAGGGAAGACCTCTCGTCAGCTCGGCCTCCAACCAAGGTACGTGACAGTCCAAAAAAAAAACATTCCAAAGCATAGTTACTAACTAAGCTCAGGTCAGTTCCTGACCTTTTTTGTGAATGCGGAGTACTATCCATCACTCATTCATATCAGGGGATGATATCTTGGCCCCCCTTATCTTAAAGGGGCTTCCATGTTCTTTTAAGCCCCCCCACCCACAGACCCCCAGAACTACCTGGTCGGGGTTGTGGGGAAGAGGTTCTTCTCTTCATCAACAAAGTGAGAAGTTGCTTTGCCAGGTGGCTCTCTCTGGCAAGGTACCCTCCAAGTTAAGCGCATGCGGCCTGGTATGGTTCGGTCACACACACTTGTCCCATCTTTTTTAGGCTGCGTGTTCAGATAAGGGTCTGTTGTGGATTTGAGGGTGGCTCGTGCTTTTGTTTTTTTGCTCTTTTGTATTGGATTCCCCTTTAATATTGATAGAGTATGGTATGAAATTTGGGGGGCACCCTGTGCATTTTTTGGAGGTCCCCCTTGACATTCATATTAAACTCCTAACAAGGATAAGGGTTTGGTATGTATTTTTAGGGGGAACTCCATGCTATTTTCTTAATATTCTCATATCTATACCAGAGCCCCATCTAGGATAAGAGTCTGCTATATGTGTGAAGAACCTATAGCTGCTTTTTTTACAAACAGAACAAAGCAGCCAAGAGTTGGATGGCAATTTAAACACCATTTTGTCTTCATAAATGCCAATTTTGCAGCATTAGATTTTATACATTGTACAGAAGAACCACTTCACAGGCAGGTTAAAAGTATCCCCCAGGGATTCCATTTAAAGCATAAATCCAATTTTATTGAGAAAAAAAAAAACATTCCTTTCTGGGTGATCTGTGTAAATTGTAAGGATTTTAACACACTTTGTTGCAGAGTTGTTGCAGAGTATTGATTGGTTTGCGCAAAAGTTATAGCATCTACAAAATAGGTGATAGATGTATGCCATTTTTATTATTAATTTTTTTTTACTAGTATTGGCGGCGATCTGCAATTTTTATCATGACTATGACATTGCAGCGGACAGATCAGACACTTTTGACACTATTTTGGGACCATTGCCATTTATACAGCGATCAGAGCTAAAAATAGCCACTGATTACTGTATAAATGTCACTGGCAGGGAAGGGGTTAAACACAAGGGGGCGATCAAGGGGTTAAGTATGTTCCCTCAGTGTGTTCTCACTGTGGGGGGATGGGTCCACTACAACATGACAGAGATCACAGCTCCCAATGACAGGGAGCAGTAGATCTCTGTCATGTTGCTAAGCAGAACAGGGAAATGCCTTGTTTACATAGGCATCTCCCCGTTCTGCTTTTCCTCACCGCAATCACGAGCCGCTGGCGAACATCGACCCGCAGGCATGCTCCCACTAGAGGAACGTATGGGTACACCCTTTTGCCTGCCAGTGCCAGTCTGCCGACGTAAAACAGCCTTCTGCGGTCGGCATGTGGTTAAAGGAACTTTGCATTCAATGTTTCATTCAGCATCATTAAAATGACTGCTCCCTGCAAATGGAATTTAAAATAATGTTTTTTGCTTCTATACATGTTCCTCACAGCAAGGCCCAACCCACAATGACATTTGTTATACAATCACTTGCCTATTAGCCTAGAAAACAGCCATTACTTGTTTTTAACATTCATTCACCTATTAACTTCAAAGGGGTTCGGATTTGGCAGCCAAACTACAGTAAAGCTCACCAAACCCAAGTACATTTGGCTCATCTCAACTCGCCAGTAGTGATAAACCAAACTGCCCTGGGTTCAGTTCGATCAGCAATCAGTGAACTTCAAAGAATTTCGGAACCCAAACCCAAACCCCATTGAAATCAATATGAATTATTAGGAAACTGGGCTAATAGTCAAGGGATTTCAAAAGATAGTATAGGGGATGGGCACTGCTCTGAGGAACATGTACCAATGCAAAAATACCACATTTTAAAAATTCCATGCGATGAGAAACGGTTATTTTTTTTTTAAGCAGTGAAACTTACAAGGGCAAAATGAGTTGTAAATTGCCGGCAAATGTCATTTCACTCTTGGCCTCTTTTTTTTTTTAAGAACACATCAAACATCACATAGATAACAAAGGTGCCTAAAAATACATAATAGACACCTAAAGGTCTATTATGTATTGTGGGGGACCTTTGGAGGGGTCTGTGTGCTGTTTTCTTTTTTTAAGAAGTCAGCATTGAAGTTTTATTTGCTGTCAATTTAACCTCCCTGGCGGTTTTCCCGAGTGTGGCTTGGGGTTAAATTTCAGCACCATTAGCAGTAACCCCGAGCCACACTCGGGATTGCATTGCAGGATCCTGGTGCGGTATACTTACCTTGTCCCCGGGATCCTGTGATGTCCCCCTCGCTGTGTCCGTGGGCTCTGTCCTCTGCCCGAAGCCTCTCTGTGCCGAGCTCCGATCCCTGTGAGCGTTGCGACGCACAGGGGTGGAACCTGGCAGCAAATTCAAAAAAGTGAAAATTCATGACGCATACAGTACACTGTAATCTTACAGATTACATTACTGTATGAAATTATTTCACATCCCATTTGTCCCCAGTGCTTTGTCCAATGCCCTGCATGCAGTTTTATATGATATATACTGTTCTTTGTGTCTGGAATCTTGAGATTGTCCATAGCAACTAAAAAGTGTCCCTTTACATCAAAAGTGGTTTTAGACCAGCTAGAAAACAGCGATAGTAAATTACAACACTTGCAGAATTGAGCGATAGTGAATCGTGGGGAAATTTATTTTATTATTATTATATTATTATTTTTTACAATTATTTATATTTATTTATTATATTATAATTTATGATTTTGTGTTTCAAACTTCATCATACCCGGGATATCTACTAGGCTCTTGTTTGGACAGCTTTAAGTGTGTTACTGCTAAGAATTACAGGCCTACAATATAAAACGACAAATTTCTATGCAAAATAATTTTACCGCTTTGAGATGCAAAAATCTGACATAATCATACCGCCAGGGAGGCTACGGTGTGTCATTTTTTAAATCTTTGCAAATGTCACTTTTTCTGTAGCACATCCTACAGAAGTAATGAAAACAAATTTGCACAGTGTTCCCCCAAAATGCATACCAGACCCTTTGAGCCTGATACAGATTTTAAGGAGGACTTTATGCAAACAAACAAAAAAATGTGTAAAGTCCCCTTTAAATCCTCACCAGACCCTTAATCTAGGCATGCAGCCTGACTGGCCAGGAAAGGGGCAAGGGATGAGTGTATGAGTGTTCACCCCCCTCCTTAATAACTTGCCACCAAAGACACCAAAACATTTGACAAGCCCTTTATTAGAAATTTTAAAAAAATCCCCCAAAAAGTTTCTCATTGTAAATCCATCATCATTCATGATGCCTGCTGCACACTGAACAAAAAACCTGAATGGCTGCACATGACTGATCCCAACAGTACTCACAGCTGAATGGTAGCTCCCCGAGCTGTTATCAACTATATGAAGAAACGGTGATAGTAGTGACATCATTGCTCAATCATGGCCATGTGGCCATATTCAGGCAATGATGTAACCTGCTCCTTTTCCCACCCATTTTCTTACATGGTCAGGGATTCCTAGCCATGTAAGCAAAGCACCCACTGATTCTTTAGCAACCATTGACAGTCAGAAGCTGACATGTTTATCCACGCCAAATGCCATAAATGTTTTAATGATTGAATGAATGTCCAAAAAAGCCAATGTTTGGTTCGAACATAATCACCTTATTCATACACACCAGCAACAGGATACATATAGAGTACTAAACAGAATATGGAAATATATATTTTTTGTGTATTTCGTATATTTTTTGCTCCCTTGCTGGCTGAATGAGCAAGATATTTTTCGGTTCCCAGTGCTTACATGTTTGTCAGCTATGGAGCAACACCTCCCTCAACCAGCCAGGGAGGCTCACATGGAAGTAGGTGCAGTTTTTAGCTATCTTCTCACTGATGAGTTATTGTCAAAGACATAAACTCTGGTGTGGGAGCTGCCCAGGTACTGTATATCTTTATATGTACATATAATACATACATAGAGGTATCACATTATTATGACCTTAAATTAAATAAAATTGAAGAAATATATAATATTTGTGTAGGCATGTAGACTGAATTCACACCTATAGATTCCTATGTGTTGTGTTAATTTGCATTAACACTACATGAGCTAAGACAGACCGTTAAAAAGCCAATGCACCAGAATAGACAAAAAACATACATGCATCATTTTAGCAATGCAGTGCATCACAATGCATAAATGGCAGTGCAGTGCACCAACATCCATAGAATGTGAGTTACTGTAATGCCCATGCTATAGGTGTAAATCCAGCCTAAAAATATTAGACCAGGCAGAGTCACAAGTTCTATAACTTCAACTGGGGTTGCAGCGTTAGATATGACATTACATTAAGCTGTAAAGTCTATCCTGGAGGAAATCCAGAAGTCTTGGAACTGCAATGGCTAATGTAATCTTCCAGTGTCCATAATGATGACCTCATTAGTGTCGGACACAGTGATGTCACTGTCATAAAAAGTCACTCAGTGTTCATGTACCTAGGACTATGTACAGATCATGTCAGCTAATTTATGATGTGGTGAAAAATTTAAAGCATTTTTTTTTATAGCAGCGGAAAACATGATCATCTAAAACACTATGCAAAAGAAAAATAAAACCAATTATTTTGCACAGAAGGTATTTAGCCTTGTTGTCAATATCCCCAGGAAAACTGTGAAAGGAAAATAACCCACATATAATTTACTACTGAAACCCACATCCAGTCAACCTCTAAAATACAATTACCATTTCTTTGACTGAAAATATATTATGCTTTTAGAGTCAATTGCCACAACCTGAATATTGTTGCATGTCATCTATAAAATACTTGCTTTAAAATGTAGCAAAATAAACAGATATGATGATGTATGGCTATGGTAAGTAAGAAAACAACATGTCAGATTTATCCCTATCACATTTGCTTCATTATTTATTGTACCTGACAGAGCAAGGCAATCACTTCCTTAAATAAAATAACAGAGCCTGGCTGCAAAAGCCAATATAAATCCTATGAAGTGCAGCATCAATTAACCTAGTGGCAGAAAGGAAATAAGATTCTTGTGAAAGCACTTATTGATGGGTGTGGGTCGAGTACATCTGGGTTGCCTCCTTGTACCCATAATACCTTTCCAATAGACCTGTAATGAGCTGACTTTTGATTACTCACTACAGGTTATACGCAGTAAAAGCTGGACAGCAAATAAATTAAAAATATTATGATATCTCCGGAGTCTGTTTGAAAAACACGATCAATTACCATCATGGCTGGAAAGCTGGATTACATCTTGTATTAAAGTTTGACTCTGGGGTAGTTAAAAAAAAGCTATCCAATACTTTTATGTTTTTACGTTAAAACAGGTATGGTTTTTTACACTGTTTTTGACTTGATTTGGCTAGTTTCACCTTTTAAAAAAAGTGCCAATGCCACTTCTTGTTAGTGATCATCACTGCTCTTTCAGACTACATTTCTCATAATGCCCCAGAAAAGAGTGTGAATAGACAAGATAGACCAGGTGACTTTTGGCCTGTCAGTCAAAGTGTTAAGCTGGATTTAGTTTTGGATAGTATGGAGAGGAATTAGAACATCTGCCTGTTTTTATTGCTTTCTGTGCCCCCTGTTAGAGAGATGTGCCCTCCTTATTTGTCCTGTTTGCCATTATCAATGAAACTAAACACTTACATCCAATAGGACAAAACAGGCATTTCATCAAGTACTCCAATAAGCTTGGTTGGAGATGTAGTATGAAATGCAATGATATGGATAAGCCTCGACCAGACGCGTTTCGTCTAATAAGACATCTGGGCTGTGATTGGAGTACTTGATGAAATGCCTGCTTTTTTCCTATTGGTTGTAAGTGTTTCATTCCTTTTAATAAACATTATATGAATGGTTTTACACTATGTGGAGATATTCTTTGTTTCTATGATGGCTGACCTGCTGGATTGAGAGTGAAGTTTTTACCCTGAATGATGCTTGATCTGATTGGTTGACCCATCGCACAGATTATAGATTTGGATAGCTTATTCTCCTGATGTCTGCTTGGCTCAGTGCTGACAGAACTGGAGTCCACAAATTTTGGTAAGCGCATTTAACCCTCTGTGGCGGATATGTACACCATGGGGATCTCTTAAATGGACCTTTAGGATTTCTTCTATCGATATCCAAGGTAAAACACCTGTGGCCTTCACCTTTATGGACTTTTTTGTTTAATGATAAACTCACCTTATGGATTTTAGTTTCACTGTCATATATCTGCACTGCATATGTGTTTAACATTTTAAATATTGATACATGTATGTGATTTATATATCGTGATTTAATATTCAGTTAGCATAAGTCACTTCATGTCACAAATCATAGCGTAGCACTTTTTCCTCCTTATAATATTACATAATGTTTTGACACATTTTTGTGCTTGCAGCTGTTCACTTTAGTTGTTAATAGAGCAGTATAATATCAGAATTTATTATTTCTGGGGACCCTAGTGACACTCCATGATTCTCTCACTTTCTCTTTTGGTTATGGGACAGGAAGTGGTAGAAAATCTACACAATGGGGAATAGATGGCAAAAAAAATGGTTAAAATCCTCATTTACTCTATCCAAAGATGCATACAAAACATATATATACAAACAGTGTATTTTGTTAAAAAGCAACTTGTAACTTGTATACACCACAGTTAACAAGCTACTGACTGTTTCCCCCATAGACTTTCTGTTGAAGAGGGGTTTACATAAAAATCCTCAATCAATTTTGCGTTATGAGACCGCTTCTTTAGAAAGAGTGGTCTATAAAACAGATAATACATTTACAACAGCGTAATAAACATAGCAAAGAGATTTTAACAACATATTATATTAAGTGTTAAAAAGAGAAGACCAGCTCACCCACTCGAACGGGAACCAGCAAATGACAGGACCCAAACAGTTCCCCCCACGGCGGACACGGGGGATTGTAGTAACAGAATCTAATTAGAGGATAATGTAGGAATTAAGGATTTTAGAGCTGAAAAATGTAATACACACAAAGGTGTGGTGGAGTGATGGGTAGATCAGACCAGTGATTGCGTGAGGGAAGGTACGTATTTGTGT
Organism: Lithobates clamitans; assembly: GCA_037952925.1. Lineage (NCBI taxonomy): Eukaryota > Metazoa > Chordata > Amphibia > Anura > Ranidae > Lithobates > Lithobates clamitans. The sequence goes on along the minus strand of JBBGZY010000279.1, from coordinate 4,511,228 downwards.
TGCTCTTTTCCTTACAATTTTTCCTACGATATTACGATGTTTAATCTAGTCTAATTTCTGGCTGTAAGAGAGACCCGCCCCCCCTCTCCATCAGCTGGTCAGGCCTCACAGGTCTCCTTGCCCTCTCTCCTATTGGCGAACATGTGTTTACCCTGGCAGGATGCTTCTGTCATCTCTGCTTGCACTGTACTAGCCTGAACCTCGGTCTATGTCCTGAGGCAGCGGGCGCTTGCGCAGTAGCACGGAATAGTGCATCTGTGCAGTGCGGGTAAACAGACCCTTGTTTGGCAGCGTGATCTGACGCCTGCAGGGTTGGGGAGCTCATATAGTGGTCTCTGTCAGACCACTGTGTGAGCAGTAACTGTCTTTCCACGCTGGGCTGTCACGGTGGATGTTTGCATCTGCAGGTTAGTGTTCTCTGAGAGCGGTCTGGAATGAGGTTTTTTCCTTGCTCCGCACTTCCTGCCCTTGTCCTCACTCCCCTCCCCCCCCCTTCCTCACCCTCTCCTGCCTCTAGCCTCCATTGATTGTATCTACCATTATATTTTGCAGTTTAAAGTGCCACTCTGGGATTTTACAGATTAAGTGTTAGCTGTTAGCTGCATCCCTAGATACTGAGTGGCATCTGCTTGATCCTGGGAGTTATTCCCATTCTGTTACCATTCATCATGCACCATGTCCCTGTATATTCAGCCCATGTGTCTATGGTGGCCAGCCTATGAGTCTGGTGAGCTATCTCTCTAACATATATACCTGTTGATAAATAGGATGGTTCTGTGTTTACCTGTGTGGCACCTCTCTCTCTTTTCCCCCCGCTCTGGTTTCTTCCCCTGCCTTTCCACACCTTGCTTATTCCCCCCTCCTTCCCCCCTTAATTTTTCCCTCCTCAATTTCCTTCCCCTCTCCCCCCTTCCCCTCCCTTTCCCCTTCCCCTCCCTTTCCCCTTTCCCCTTCCCCTCCCTTTCCCCTTTCCCCCTTTCCCCTTCCTCCCTTTCCTTGCCCTGCACCTCCACTCCCCCAATCTTTCAATCTCAATTTGGATGATGGTACTTTTACTTGATATATACTGGTTTTCAATTTGAGGCCATACTCACCAATTGCCATAATATCAAAATGATCTAAGTTACTATTTTTTTTTCAGCACTTACTCTCCAAACCGTGCACCATTTTCACAGAAATGAGAGTAAAAAAAAAGTTAAAATGAAAAGAAACACCTATTGAAGTCAAATTACATTCACAAATTAAGTGCTGTATTGTAACAACATATTTAACAACCAAGCTGTGATATTAATTACACTGTCTTTCCTTGATAAAACTTGTGTTAACTGTACGGTGTTAATTTCTTCAGTACAAAGAGCAGATACAGTAGTTAACAAAAAGGTAAAGGTGAAAAATTAATACATTCTCTATTAGACATTATATTTCATTTATGTCCTCATTACTTATGACAATAATAACTGTACCAAGGGTTCTTGCAGATGGTGCTGATGTATAAACACTGGATGTTCCTGGCAGAACGTACATCAGCTAAAAAAAAAAAAAAAATGTGAGTATGGTCTGTATAGTGCATGTGTGTGCCAAATATTCAAATAATATGATTTACTATTCAAGGGGGGAGTTGTGACTTGCGTGAGTACATGTGCATGCATTTGCGTGTATGCACAAAAAATACTGACCAGTTTTTTTTTTACTATGCTAAACGTGGAGCTAGTTTACTTATAGTTATGTGCCCATGGAAAGCAATCAGATCACTAAAAAAAATGCCTAAAAGCATAAAACCCTGGCATTTTTTGTGCCCGTGTGCAAGAACACTCAAACTGTATACTTGTATACACTTGATTTTCTTGAAAAATACAATAATCCTAGTACTGGAAAACTTCACATCTATCTCTGCAACTCTTGTCTCTCTAACAACATGTGCAGTTTCAAAAAGTCTAATACAGTTTTTGGATTTTTTTTATTAGGTCAATAAAGCCTAGTGCCTGGCCTAGTACAATTTGGCATTATTGGCTTCAATATATATTTTCTTTTTTCTCTACCAAAAGAGTAAAGCTTAGTTAATTTATCCAAAATTTTCAGTCATCAATGTTGTTGCTAAGAGCAAAAAGCAGGGCCAATAGCAAAGAATCAATATTATATTTAAAAAGATAGAATTATACTTGTGCATTTAGCAAATCAGGAAGCCAATAGTTAAAGCCCAGCTTCATAACTTTAGTGTTTCAGCCCTTCCTAAATAAACATCCGATAGTGGGTGGTCTTCCCCCATGGGCAGAGGGCATTCATTCTATTCAGTAGAATTATGAGCCTAGTCCAGTGTAATGACACATGCCTAGGCTGTCCATGATGCCCAGGTCTCTCAGAAAGAAGTTGGATGATGCTATGAGAAGGTCTTTCAATATACTGTAGCTTAATTAATTAATTAAAAGTGCCAGAAATGGCTAACCATAGATTGGAAAATCTCTCAACAGCAAGAGAAAAGTGACAACTGTTGGGATTTCTCCATCTTCAACATGCTAAAATTTAACCAAGCAACATTATGAAACACATGGACCATTTTCTCATTATTTTTGAACAAATATGTACATTCATTATCCCTAATGTGAAACATGCAGTATTTGATTAACTAAGTTACATACCTTCCTAAAACTGGGCTGTATGGCCTCTCAGCCCGTCCCCCTGACAACTTCATCTGTAATGAAACATGTAGGGTGGAGCCTACGAGAGTGACGATATCATGCAAGGCAAGCCATTTGCCAGCCAGGACTGTATAGCTTGCCCATAGTAACAAGTTAACATGTGACATGCTTGGATCTTTTTTAATCTTGTAAGTGTACACTTTACTTTTATAAATAAAGGAGTTTATATGATATTATGCCATGGGATCTCCCTGTGTTTTCTTTGTTTGAAAGTTACGATCAACATGAAACGAAACCCTGGCTCTTGATATATGTAAGGTGTAAACTACTAGGATTCTTAATCCTTCAAGGGTTGAGTGACCATTTATACATAGAAAGGTCAATAACATCTGGAAAGAAGCTGGAGTGTGTCCAGCACATGGTGGTTTTGTTTGGAGGATTTTGATCAACACTTCATTTTATTCTGTATGGATTTTATATGGACACTTTATGGTGATTACTTGGTCATAACTCTTGAGTGGATGTTTAAAACATCATGTGTTTTTTCTTCTGTTTTTCTTCTTTGCATGTACAGTATGCATATTATTACTTAATATGACTGAGTGCTGAACTTTTCTTTTTGTACTTATTGCACTGACCTACCATTATAAAGGGAGTTTCATATTTTAAAGGCACATTAATTTGTGTTTATATCTCGATTTTACCAATTATTTAATTGATTTGATTTTCTTAATAAGAATTTTTTCTAATTTTTAGTATAGTAATGTTGTGTTCATTGGGGTGCAAAGAAAGTCCAAACATATTCTGTATACAGGTAGTATTTCTCAATTCAATATGAGATGCGGCACCCCCTTATCACATTATTAGACAAGCCTCTACTTTTTCCACCCTGTAGAGGCTCCCTTCAATTATTTCCAAAAAGCATGGCCCACCATTAGATCCTACTTTAGGGGGGTCTTCAAATGAGAGTAATTTTCAAATTAAAGTCTAACTAGGATGTAATTCTTTGCATGTTTCAATTTGGTGACATTTTCAAGGCTCCAAATACTTATTAGAATCTTCAAAAATCAACATTATTAGCTAAACAAGCACTTCAGTAGTGTTATTTTTAAATAAATTGTTCCCTTTCAGCCATTTGTCTTAGTTCTGCTTTAGCTGAACGCCTTTGAAACACTGAACCAATGTGTTATTCTTTCCTACCACTGTTGGAAATTAGAGCTATACAATTGTTTATTCATGTACTTACTAGCAGGGTTTTGTTAGGTTTGAGCTGCAAGCTGGTTGATATTAACTGCAATGAGATTTCTGGAAAAGCATTCAGGAAAGGCAAAAACATGTATATAACTGATTTTTCTTGGCAGCACCAGTCTCAGAGGCAGAGTAGCATGATATTATTTACATCCCATATGTATGTGTTGAAATAGGGTTTGCTGACATATTTTTGGCAATATATCTGGTTTAGAGGCCCTCTTATAACCTTACATTTTTAGCAGTGCATAAGCATGCAGAAGTGTATGTTATATAACAAAATTGTCCTGCTTAGCAAAATCATCTTTAAAATGTTGCATTCTGCAGTAAAAGCACAGTTAAGTGAAAATGTATAGACAGAATACGGCCCATATGCAATACTTTTGTGTTAGCTCTAAATGAATATAAGGTAAAACAATTTTTAGATATGATTAAATGAACCCAATCAGTTGCAGACACAATGGGGTTGATTTACTAAAGGGAAAAAGACTGTGCACTTTGCAAAGTGTAGTTGCCCTCTGCAAGTGCACTTGCTCCAGAGCTTAGTAAATGAGCAGAAACTCTGCTGACTTCCATCATCCAAACATGTGCAAGCAAAAATGCATTTTTTTTTATTCTCCTTGCACATAATTGGGTATTCTTTGCAAAGTGAAGCCTAACCTCATTTACTAAGCTCTGGAGCAACTGTACTTGCAGAGGGCAACTGCACTTTGCATAGTGCACTGTATTTTTACTTTTAGTAACTCAACCCCATAGTGCAGAGATTCAAATTTCCTAAAACAATATTCAAGCTGCTTTCTTCTTAATGCTACTCTATATCTTACCCTTTCTTACTACTAGGGCCACACCTACTGACCCATTTGCACCAGGAGTCCATTCAGCTAATTTTCATTACAAATCATGCCACTTCATGTCAGGGCCGTCTTTAATATTGATTGGACCCTGGGCAAACATTTTCTTGGGCCCCCCATACAGTTTCGCTCTCCACCTGCTCTGAGACATACAATAAATAGCAGCTAGTCTTAAAATCAGTTCACTGTATCAGATCAGGAAGCGATTGCGATTGGTTGCCAGAGGTTACAGTGTATCATTACCCTTACTGACTGGTTGCTAGAGGTTACATCACACATTACGGATCACTGATTTGTTGCTAGATGTTACAGTACATGATTTCTGCTTGTTGATTGGTTGCTAGAGATTACTGTACAGTAATACTGCTCACTGATTTGTTGCTAGAGGTTACAGCACATCATCTCCTCACTGCAGGGGGCATGATATACATATGAATGCCGCCTTTATTTACATATCTATGCTGCCGGATGCAGCTATTTACATATGAATGTTGGTTATTTACATGTAAACACGGGGTCTGCAGGTGAGTCATCTGTACGCAATAGGGCAGAGCTGGGCAGCATTAGTAGCAGGACTTCACACCGAGATTTCAGGACACAGCAAGGGGCTAAAACTTCAAGGAACAAAGGAATTTAAACTGGGATAATTGGCAAGTATGAGGCAGCTGCTTTGGGCCCCCCAACAATGACAGGGTCCAGGGCAGCTGCCCCTTTTGCCCTGCCTTAAAGACGGCCCTGCTTCATGTAAATGATATGTTGTCATACCACAGAATTCCAGGCAAACAGCTGAATGCACAGATGAAATCTATACTGTATATGAGAGCTGTTCTACCCGTCAAGGGATTTATATAACTGAACAAAAAAATAGGTATCTGTGGTGGGGCGGCAGCTGACACAGATAAGTAATACACCAAACGTATAAGTAACCTTAAGAAAAAGTGTGTAGCGCCAATATTAAATGAACAGTGATGAGATCAGAATACTGGGGTTGATTTACTAAAACTGGAGAGTGCAAAATCTGGTGCAGCTGTACATGGTAGCCAATCAGCTTCTTACTTCAGCTTGTTCAGTTAAGCCTTAAAGCTTTCCATGGTTTGTTTTATATATATATATATATATATATATATATATATATATATATATATATATATATATATATACACAAGTCCAATCATGTGGATGGAAAACAATAAAAAAACAATGTAGTGAAAAATATAGATTTAAATGCACAGTTCCATAATAGGATCAGCAATATAAACTTATACGTGAAAACACAATAGTTCAGCAAAGTTGTGCACAAAAATTTGGTGGTGACTTGAAAAATGAAGAGGTGCTAAATTACAGTGCTCCAGAATCATCCACTGCACTCCTGTGAAATGGACATACACCAGAAAAGCTGGCTGCCATTACAGCAGCAAACACGCACTCAGTATAGATCCACCATCTGTTGTGGTGAAGGCTGTTTAGCAACTCGCACCATCCATATGTAACTGTAGTAAATAAAGTTCACCGGGAGCCAGATGAAGTCTCCATAGTGTTGTATTTTTTGGAATTGTAAGTTAAAAGCCAAAGTAAAATGAATCATAAAAACATATGACAATGGGTGCCACTGCCGATCCGGTATTGGACAGTGGCCTGACGTCAGCACTAGTGTCTGCTCGCCGAAGCTTTTGGTCCAACAGGACGTTATCAAGGGGTCCTGATTTACGAAAACCTTTATTTTAAAATATATATTTTATATTTTTTTTTTTTTAACTTTGAAAATTTTTATTAGATTTTCAGGTTATACAAGATACAGAGTAGTGGAATACAAAGTAGTTGTACAGAAAGGAAAGGAATACAGATTTACATGGGGCACATAAAGAAAAAAAAAAAAAAAAGAGAAAAGTAAAATTGAGTATTCTTGGTTCAGTACATCAACAGTTGAGAACATATGGAATGTCATGGTTCCTCATAAAACCGTTTGAGTATCCGGCATTGGAGGGAGAAGCCTGTCACCCCAATTGGGAACATTCTGTGAGCAGGCTTGCCAGTTTTTCTCTGAGGAACTGTGTTAGTGACCCAGAAGGCGGTCACTTGAAGCAGATCATGTAGTATAATTAATACTTTTGTTTCGGAACCAAGTACTATTAGCTGTAACCTTTCCTAGTATGTATTATCTGAAATACAAATTGCTGGTACTAAATCTGAACAATAACCATAACCATAGTACGTCTTTACGTTTATAGCTCTAGGCATAAATCCCTTAGCTCTGTGACTGTTAAAGCACCTTAGATGCGCTGTATGTTTCAATAATCGAGTGTAGTAAGTATTATCAAGCTCAACACTAGAGGTTATCTTGGATGTTTAACCAACTTCCCCAATATTTAAAATAAGTATTTATCCTGCCTTCTTTATGTGCTAGCATTTTTTCCATAAGGCTTTGTGATTTCACTCTAGCAATAACCTCTGTGATGTTGGGGGGAGAAATTGTCTTCCACCGTTTTGTTATTGAGACGCGTGCTGCAAATAGAATGTGTATTATCACCTTCCTATGCAGGGGGGAAAAAGATTCTATCCCTAGGCTTAATAAGGCTAGTGCTGGAGAGGGTGTACATATAGTATCGGTAGTTTTCGATAGCAGGGAGAACACATCTTTCCAGAAGGTGTGTAGGGCTTTACAGTGCCACAGGATATGTAGGAGGTTGCCCTTGTGATAGCATTCTCTCCAACATAGTGGCGATAGCGTGGGGTCTATTGTATGTAAACGCATGGGAGTCAAGTACCATCTGTGAAACATTTTGTGGAAGTTGTCCCAGTGGTCAACACATGCCGAAGAGGAGTTATTGTGCTTTATTGCTAGCAGCCATTGTGGTAAAGTGAAAGACATTTGCAGTTCAGTTTCCCATTTCTCCATCGTTGGCATTTTAACATGGGAGGAGTGGGAGTTACAAAATTTATAGCATAAGGATATGCCTTTAATACTGGGATTGTGTTTGTTCAGCAGAAAATTCCAAATGGAAAGTGGTATTTTCGTATTTGGGAGTGGATGTTTTTGTTTGTAGTGATTAATTTGCAGAATCATAAGATTGTCTAGGGTAGTTGGGTTCACTATATCTTCCGTAGAGAAGTGGAGGCCTTTTTGTTTCCAGTGGTGTGTGGAAAAATTTTGTATAAGGAATTCATAGGTCGTTAGGGGTATGTTAAGTTGGAAGAGTGTTTCATTAGGGAATTGCTTTCTGATCAATAATGACCAGGCTGTGAGTGTTGCTTGTATGGTAGGGTAGGGTGGTATAAATGGTTTGTGATGAATAGTAGAGGCCATGAGCAGTGCCGTTAGGTCATGTCCCGGGGTGATGGCACGTTCAATGTGAGACCATAGATTATCCTCTTGGCAAGAGAACCAATATTTCACCTGGTCCAGTAAAGACGCTTGATAATACGCATGGGCGTTGGGAAGTCCTCCTCCTCCTAGTGTCTTAGGTTTATAAAGAGTGGCTAGGGCTACCCTGGGTTTTTTGTTTAGCCAGATAAATTTATTCAGGCTTGAGGCTAAGTCAGTAAAGAATTTTGTGGGGATGGGAATTGGGAGAGTTCTAAAGAGGTAGAGCAATTTGGGGAGTGTTTGCATTTGGTAAGCTGCAATGCGTCCCACCCATGTTAAGTGAATCTTTGATAATTGAGTGAATTCTTTCTGTATTTGTGATAAGAGAGGTAGATAATTGGCGGTGTACAGATTAGAGGTAAGCTGGGTCAGTTGTATACCCAGATATGTAACAGAAGGTAGATCCCAGGTGCAAGGGAATACCTCTTTAAGTTTGGATATGTTTTTTGTGGAGAGGTTTAAAGGGAGAGCGAAGCATTTAGTGGTGTTGATCTTATGGTAAGTCATGCTTCCAAATTCATGTAGGATTTTTTTAACTGTGTGTAAGGAAGATTCAGGCTTAGATAGTGTTAGTATGACATCGTCGGCAAAAAGCCCGATTTTGTGGGTCTTCTGTCCTACTGTGAGACCGTGGATGTCAGTATTGTTCCTTATAAGTTCTGCTAGCGGTTCAATAGCTAGAGAAAATACAATTGGGGAAAGTGGACATCCTTGGCGCGTACCATTGGTCAGGCTGAAGGGGTCGGATAGCATGCCTGAGGTATACACTTTGGCTGTGGGGTTAGAATATAGGGCCATTATGGCCGTGTGAACAAATCCTTGTAGACCGAATTTAGTTAGTGTTTTAGATAGGTAGTTCCAGTGCACCCTATCAAATGCCTTTTCTGCATCTAAGGCTACAAATATACTGGGAGTGCGAGTTATTTCAGCGTGTCTTATTAGATTTATCATCCTTCTGGTACCATCTGGGGCTTGTCTGCCTTTAACAAATCCCACCTGTTCCAGTCCTACGAGGGTAGGGGTGATATCCAGTAATCTATTGGCGATTGCTTTGGCATATATTTTGAGATCTGAGTTTAATAGGGAAATGGGTCTAAAGTTTTGGGGATGGGAGGGGTCTTTTCCTGTTTTTGGTATAGTTACAATTATGGCCTGTAACATTTCTTTCGGGAAGCCACCTGATTCTGCTGCGTTATTAAAAATTTCTACTAATCTAGGTGTCAGAAGGGGGGAAAATGTTTGATAATATTCAGCTGAGAAACCATCTGCTCCGGGGGATTTATTTTTTGGGAGGCGTTTGATTACAGCTTTAATTTCAGCTTCAGTGAACGGCCTGTTCAAAGTATGTAGTGTGTTCGCATCTATCGCGGGAAGATTAATTTTCTGGAGAAAATTTGTGATATCTGTATCTGTGGGCTGATAAATGTTCTTATCCTGGTTAAGATTGTATAGAGAGTCGTAGTAGTCTTTGAAGGCGTTTGCTATATCTTTGGGGTTGGTATAAATTCTATTGTTCCCATGGTGTTTAATCTCTGAGATATTTGCCCTGGTTTGACGTTTTTTAATTTGTGAGGCTAAAAGTTTGCTCGCTTTGTTACTCTGGGAGTAGTATGAGAGTTTAAGCCTTTTAAAGTATAAATCGTAATCATGTTGAAGTGTTTGTTTGAGTTCTTCTCTGCAGGTGTTTAGTTGGAGGAGTAGGGAGTGGTTAGGCGATTGTTTGTGTCTGGTTTCCAGATCCGAGATGTTGTTATGTAGTCGTTCTATGTGCCGCATTTTTTTCCTTTTCTCTCTAGCAGCTATTTGTATAAGCACCCCTCTAGAGAAGGCCTTGTGTGCGCACCATACTGTACTAGGGCGGGTCCCCCGGTGTTCATTTAATGTAAAATATTCCTCTAATTTTGTTTGCATTTCCTCCCTAATTTGGGGTAGAGAAAGAAGATAAGTGTTGTTACGCCATAGGGGAGCGAGGTTGGTTTTGCGGGTATCCATAATGTCTATTGTAATGGGGGCATGGTCAGACCAGGTGATATTGTGGATATTCGCTTTGACCACATTTTGTAAGGTGAACTTATCTGTAAGAAAGAAATCAATTCTGGAGTAACTTTTATGTAGTGGTGAGAAGTATGTATAGTCCCTCTCTGTGGTGTGGAGGCACCGCCAGGGGTCGTATAGCTCTTCTGATAGACAGTAGTGGCCCAGGGATGGCGTGCGTCTCCGCCCCACAGAGGAGGAGTCCATTTCGTTATTCATGAGTACATTGAAATCTCCACATATCAATAATTTGCCTTTTCGCAAACACTTAGCCTTTTTTAAGGTTTTGTGTATGAGTCTCATTGGTCTTTTCGTGGGAGCATATATATTTACCAACGTGTATGTATCGTTATTGATTTCAGCAATCAAGATAATATACCTACCAAGGGAATCAGTGTATTGCTCTAGAAGTTTAAAAGTGACAGAGTCCTTAATGGCAATTAATACCCCATTGCGTTTGCAAGAGTTATTTGCTGTAAAAATGTGTGGGAACCTGCTGTGGGTGCATTTAGGCATGCTTAGTTCTGAAAAGTGTGTTTCCTGCACACAGAGAATGTCGCAGTTATCCTGCAGGGCTGTGTTCCACATCATTCTGCGTTTAAATGGGCTGTTGAGTCCTCTAGTATTGAGAGACATTAGTCTAAGAGACATTCATTTCATTGGTGGTGCTTTGGCGCCATCTAATGGTGCAAGTCGTTGTTTGCAGTAAAAGAGATATAGCCTCTAGGGCAGTGGAAAGGGGTTGTCTGCTTGACGTACCTGTAAGTGGAAAGCTCCAGTAAGATGAAGGAGTAAGTAATAGAACTGAGAGAACTGGAATTGAAAACAATAGAACAGTCAACAATAACTGGGTGAATTCGGGAATATCCCAGAATACCGAGTGGGGTATAGTCATGTATGTATCTTCCGGTACAGCCGTACATCCGGTGCTACTTGTATTAGCTTTAGTGAAGCTTGGTGTTTAGGGTGATGCCGCAGGGTGGGTTCGCCAAGAGTATGGGCGTGTAGATTTCTGTTCATGTAGGCGGAGAAAGACGGTCATCCATCGCATTTCCCTCTGTAGTTGCGGTGCATATTAGAACCTGCTTTGGAGGTCCCCAGGCCTTTTCCCTCTGAGTTGTTCTCGGTAGGGAGAATTCTCCACTTGCTCAGCAATTCCAGGCCTTTTTCTAAGGATGAGATGGTGTAAGATTCGTTGCCTCGAGTAATGAATAGTTTGGCTGGGAATCCCCATCGATACAATATCTTGTGATTCCGTAGAGATTTAGTAATCGGGATCAGGTTGTTCCTGGCTGACATGGTGGCTTGTGAGAGGTCAGCATATAGGGTTATCCCCGCGTATGGGTCCGGGAGGGCGTTGTTTTGCCTAGAAAATCTCATGAGTTGGTCCTTTATATGGAAAAAGTGGATCCTGGCAATGACATCTCTAGGAATTCTCTCTGGGAGGTGCGGGGGCTTGTGCAGCCTGTGGGCTCTATCAATGATGACATCTGCTGGTGATAGGGATGGCAGAGTTTTCATCATAAGTTGTTGAAGGAATGAGCTTAAGTCAGCTGGTTTCACAGATTCGGGGATCCCCCTAAATTTCACGTTGTTTCTTCGTGAACGGTCCTCGAGGTCAGCGACCTTTAACCTGAGGGCTTTAAGCTCCTCCTCCAGATCCACGTGCGCATCCACTAGCTCATTATGAGCTGCTGAGAAATCATCCATTTTAGTTTCTACATAATCCAGCCTGTTACCTAGTGTAGTCATTTCCTTATGTGTGGAGCGTATTACATTAGTGATGTCTTGTTGTATGGCCCCCCTTAATGTGAGAATCATCTCTTTCATAGTGACATCTGTCAGGGGCAGACCTGAGGTGGGGAGAGCATCCAGCTTCTGACTGTACTCATTAGTGTGTTCCATGTCACTTTCCTCATTGACCTGTACAGCCTCAGAGTCATCTGGGGAGTTTAGCTTTCTCTTTTGCTTAATGGGGCTGTTTGAGGCTGAGTGTGGAGGGTTCAGTACAGTGTTAGTGGCAGATGACTCACTGGCTGCAGATTCTGCCGCTCTGCTGTGAGGAGATGTCGCGCCGGCGCCATCTTGTGACAGGCTAGCTGGGACCGTCGTATAGAAGTCGGTCAGCTTCCGAGGCGGCTCTCTCTCCTTTCGTTTAGCCATTAGTGCGGCTCGGTTCCCTGCTGTTTCCGCCGTTCGTGTGGCTGTTATCAGCTCACTATCAGCCGCTGTTAGTAGCTTCTGAGCACTCGGTGTGACGGAGCTCTCTCCTCACTGCTCCATCAGCTCCGGCCGCCGGCTCCGCCCCTATATTTTATATTTTTCACTACATTGTTTTTTTATTGATGATTTCCAACCACATGATTGAACTTCTATATATATAGTATTCTCATCGCATCGCTGTTCATTTACTTTTGGCCCTACACACTTTTTCTTAAGATTTATATAACTGTCCACCCAATCCAGAGATTTGCACAGCACAATCCTGTCTGGCAGAACAGAATAGCAGTTAAATAACATTTTTTGGTCTTGTACCCCCACAAGTCTTTGACTGGACAGTAAATGGAGAAACAGCACTGATGAACTCTTCCTGCTGTCAATCTGCATCAGAATGCGCCTTGTTAGCACATGAGCATGGCAGCACAGATGATTGGCTCCTTATGCTGCTATCTCCTTTCCCAGTCTAAACTTTGCTGTATAGGGACTGCAGTAGGCTAGTACAAAGTCAAATGAATATACTTACACTGCTTGCTTTAGAAAAAATAGATTGAATGACTACTGAAATTCCCTCTTCACTGGCCTGTCTTTAAAAAAGCTAGCCCCCTTCAGTCTATCATGGATACAACTGCAAGATGTATACACCTTACTAACCAATCCATGGCTGCTGCCCCTCTCTGCCAATCCCTTCACCGACTTCCACTAGCCCAACATATACAATACAAAATGCTAGCCACTACATAAAAAGACATCAACAACACTTCCCCCAGTTACATCACTAACCCCATCTGCAGATGTTGCCAAAACTGTCGTCTTCGCTGCTCGCAAGACACCTTGCTTTCTATCTCCCTTGTTACCTCCTTCCATGTTCGGAGGACTTCTCCAGGTCCTCTGGAACTCCCTACCCCAGAAGGGAGGTTAGCTACTAACCTGTCTGCCTTTAGTTAATCCTTGAAAACTCATTTATTTAGGGAAGCCTACACCACCTCCACCTAAAACTGTACTTCGGACACCTCTATCATCCCCCACAGCTATTACCTTTTGCACCACCTCCCTTTTCCATTAGATGGTAAGCTCCATGAGCAGGGCCCTCCAATTCTTTATGTAATAAACTGTATCTTAAATACACTTTCTCCTTTTGTATTGCAAAGTGCTGTGGAAACTGTTGGTGCTATATTAATCCTTTATAATAATAATAATGGTGTTAAAGCGGAGTTCCACCCATTTAAAAGTCAGCAGCTACAAAAAGTGTAGCTGCTGACTTATTAATAATTGGACACTCACCTGTCCCATGGTCTAGCGATGTGGGCGAACGAAGCCCCACTCCTCTCCCCCTCCTCTCTGCGGTGCTGGCATTACTACTGTGGGCACCTGGCTGTGGCTTCACAGCTGGGCACGTGTCGCGCATGCAGGAGCCGCGTAGCGCACTGTGATTGGCCGGGCAATCTTCTGGAACCTGTGACACGTCCCAGAAAATTGCAAGGAGGGAGGGGGGAGAGGTGAATTTCCTTCCGGCGCCACGGAACCCCCGGGAGGAAGTGGAAGCTGGATGCCTCTAAAAAGAGGGTATCCGCTCCCCGGGTGGAACTCCACTTTAATATATACTCAAGTGCACTAATTTACAAATATATAGAATCATACTGTAAATTCCACTACATATTTGTTTGTTTTTTCAGTACTGCAATAAATGCTTTTTTTTTGGGGGGGGGGGATTTTTTCTTTTTGAAAAGGTTGGTTTATTGGGCTTACATCATCTTGACATCACTGTGAACATTGCAAGTGGAGGTATAGATCCCCCATATAATGGAGACAAGTTACTCTGTAGCTCAGGACTTGGTGAACCTAATGGGTGACACCACTATAAAGAATCTTAGTGTTTATAATTCTGTGGTGTCACCCATCAGCAGGAACTAGGGCGTACAACAGTTTTCAAGCTGGTTCACAGGGAATGGGTATGTAAATTGTATTATTTTTCTACGGTGAAGTTTAAATCCTGATTCATAATTAACAATTTAATATCAATGGCTCTGAAACCCTGATGGTAAATATATTTTTTACACAAGGATAACCACACAAATCCAGTAGACATATCTCAGATGCTATTTATGTTTTGTGCTGTCGCCTAGGTTTGCTTTCTGAATATCTATAAAATGCAGCAGTGGCAAGAGGGAAATAAGGGGGGGGGGGTTTACAGCTTAGTACCCCTTTTTATGTATATTTATTGTATATGTAACACATTACATAACAATGCTACTAATAACAACAGCGAAACACACTACTGATTCCTCCATAACCATAAAAAAAAATTAAAGCCTAACTCCAACATTTTTCTTTGTTTCAAATAGAGTGGCATTTATTTTTGTCTGTGATCTTATTAGGGAGATTAGGGAGATTTTTCACTCACTTGGCTATATAACAAACTGGAGGAGTGTCTGCGACTAGGATAGGGAGGCACAAGAGCTCTGCCTCCATCAAGATGGCAACCTTTACACCCAGACATGGTAAGTAAGTAATAAGAAAAAGAGACCAACTGTAGGTAATTTTAGTAATTAGTTCATTGCCTGCCCTTTTTTTGGGGACAGATTCTAGAATGGAATTCCTCTTTAGGAATTCCATAGAACCCCATGATTGATTTTAGAATAGAAGGGAAGACTTATTCATATTTGTTTTGTTTTTTTGTATGCCTTTAGAAAAACACATTAAAATGATTATGCTTACTGTTGCTTACTAAAAAAAAAAAAAAAAAAAAAGCTTGTCTTGAATTTGTATCAGGCAATGGTGATAGTTTATTGTTTTCATGCTCTATGCAAACTATGTCTTAGACAACAGAACAGTCAGTACTCTGTGTAATCAAACAAAAACATCCCCAAGGCTCCAACTGCTTCTGTGAACAATCTAAAAATTATTTGTTCCATTAACAGCCAGAATGCATTTTAATTTCTAAACAGAAAGCCTCCCAAAGTGCTTGGAATATTTAATATCTCATAAATCCGTTCCTCTGTTTGTTTGGGTTCAGGCACTTAGCATCCATATAAAGCATGCTATTTGCTCTGATATTCATTTAGTGTTTAGACAGGATATCATTTGGCCTAAAGGAGCAGGGTTTCTCCCTGGAGAAAAATCTTTACACAAAAACTATGGCTCTTCTGTTACAAAGGAAAGCTTTGAGCATGCACCGACTGCTAATATAACATGACAGAGTTGTGCAATTGTGGCCACATCTTAAATAAAAGATAATTTTAAATACACCTGAACCACTTCCACAGTCTCCAAATTATCTTTGTACACATGAGTATTTTAATATGGTTACATATGTATTACATTTTTCTTACAATCCAATTCTCTAGAGTTTATTTGTAATTTGTTTTCGTACAAATTTACATCTGGGCAATGGTGGTGGATTGGTTCCATCTGTGCTGATTCTAGTTGTAGTGTGGGTCAGTGACGGCTGGTGCTCAATATTTTGGGGGGGGCAAACAAACCTGGCTCCCTCAGTCACACTACCACCCCCCTGGTGCTCTGTTGATCAATCGGGGTAAATGATATGACTACCATTACCTTTACATATATATAAATATCGCTATATGCAATGTGTTCACAAGTTAAAAATGCAATCAGTGAAAGTCTGTACAGCTAGCAGGCAGGCAGGCTCATGACTGTAGGGCTCCTGGAGGAGGCTTTTGCTGCTGGGGCCATTGCTTCTTCTCCCAGCCAAACAGGAAGTGGGTCCTGAGACCTGATTGGCTGGGAGTCAGAAGACTCCCTGGCCAAACCAGTCTCAGGAACTGCTTCCTGATTGGCCGGGAGGAGAAGCAGGAAGACATTAGCGAATATTCATTTGCTAATGTTACACAAGTGGGTGGGCTCTGGGCGCAGTGCTCTGCCACCTTTTTTGTAAGCCAATTAGAGCCTCCAGGTCTAATCACGTGCTTAAAAAAAAAAAAACACATTGAAATCCATGTGTCCAGCTCCCTGCATGGAGATTAGGTGTCGGGCATATGGATTAGGAGGGGCGGCGCCCCTGCGCCCCTAATGAGGGGGCCACCACTGGTGTGGGTATTGTTGTTTCAATAGGTGATATGTTAAGGCAGTGGAGTGCAGGTTACCCTAGTAAACAAGTAATGGACCCTCAAATATCCATCTATAGGAGTGAAACCCAACCTATGCTCCACCAGAAGAATGTTTTTTTTAAGATTCCCTTATCACTAGCTGCAGCATATAGCATTAAAACAGTTGTGCAGCCTTTCTCCTGTAGTGAAATTGCCTTTTGTAAGCTTCTCATGTTGCATTAGAAGCCGCAGCAAGCCAGAAAGAGCCCACCTAAATTCCTGGATGGAGGATGCCTGGCACTACCTAACTATTTCCTTCCCAGCCTTAGTGTAACTGGCCCACCCTTTAATTCATTGGATTTAAGCTCTTTCAATCAGAATGGCTGAGCATCACCTAGGATGGTACCTAGGATGGTCTTCATGCAAATGTAGCCTGCCTGTAATGCAAATGGAAATATTTTATTTGAAAATGTAATTAGCATGTTGATGAGGAAGGAGAAGGAGAAACCTTAAACTAGATATCCACAAAGAAAGAGACTTCAGCTGCCTTAGCATGGGCACCTGTACTACAGGATATAGCGGGAGGTAGTAGCAGCTACATGTTTATTGGAAACGAGCTACATATACAGCTGGAATACATGTATGGGAGTTGTTTTACCTGTTATGTTATGTTAAGGGCTATGTGTAATTCTGTCCAGGATATTTGGAGATTTACACAACTCTGCCAGGCAGCAGAACCAGGTTTCTGATTGGATTTTTCTATTCTACAGTTAAGAAACACAGCTAAGTCATTGTAGGAGCAGCAGCAGAGTGGTGAGCAAGTTTCTCTCTCCCAGCCAGCATATTTCTTGTTAGCACATGTGCATGCACCAGAGTCTGATTATCTCCCAGTGTTGCCCGTTTCTCTGCCAATCTGAACTCTGCTGTACAAGGTTAATTATTTTATAATTATTTGTTATATTTGTTATTATTTGTTAATTGTTATAATTATTACATAACTCCCTGTAATTTAGCGTTGAGATATCCACAAAGAAAAAGGTTTTTGAATGTTCAATTTCACTATCTTAGAACACATAATGTAGACTTATACAGTCATGCCACATTTAAATAAAGTTTGAAACTATCTAATCAAAACATTCCCAGTGTTTTAGTTAAAATGGTTTTATTTAACACAATACCATTTTTATGATTCGAAGTTTGTAACTTACCCCACTCTTCCATTATGTCTGTAGAATTCAAGCTAATCATAGCATATTGACCAATATGATTGAAAAAAGTGGACAGCCTAACGGTTCAGAGAGCAATTTAGATGATCAAAAGCAGAATTATTTATGGGGAATTCATAAACAGAATGGCTTGTCTGTAGATATCTATGCAGATAAAAAAATCTATCTGCATATAAACACCAAGCATGCTTGCAAATATGTAATTTAAAGCTCATTGTTTCTGAGTTATATTCCCAGGAAACTATTTATGCAGGATGGAAAACACACTGAACTATATAAGCAATGGATGGGGATTGGCAATAAATAAAAGTTATGAATTTAGGAATATGTTTGCATAACATTACATATTAAAGAAGCAAGCTTCTATCAGTGGCCTGCAAATCTTGAAAAAGTATTCATGCCCCTTGCAATTTTACACATTTTGTCATGTTACAACCAAAAATGTAAATGTATTTTATTGGGAATTTATGTGATAGACCAACACAAAGTGGCACATAATTGTGAAGTGGAAGGAAAATAAAAAATGGTTTTCATTTTTTTTTACAAATAAATATGTGAAAAGTATGGCTTGCATTTGTATTCAGCCTCTGCGAGTAAATACTGTGTAGAACAACCTTTTGCTGCAATTACAGCTGCAAGTCTTTTTGGGGATGTATCTACCAGCTTTGCACATCTAGAGAGTGACTTTTTTGCCCATTCTTCTTTGCAAAATAGCTCAAGCTCTGTCAGATTGGATGGAGAGCATCTGTGAACAGCAATTTTCAAGTCTTGCCACAGATCCTCAATTGGATTGAGGTCTGGACTTTGACTGGGCCATTCTAACACATGAATATACTTTGATCTAAACCATTCCATTGTAGCTCTGGCTGTATGTTTGGGGCCGTTGTCCTGCTGGAAGGTAAACCTCCAACCCAGTCTCAAGTCTTTTGCAGACTTTAACAGGTTTCTTTTAAGATTGCCCTGTATTTGGCTCCATCCATCTTCCCACCAATTCTGACCAGCTTCCCTGTCCCTGCTGAATAAAAGCATCCCCACAACATGATGCTACCACCACCATGTTTCACGGTGGGGATGGTGTGTTCAGGGTGATGTGCAGTGTTTTCTGCCACACATAGCATTTTGCTTTTAGGCCAAAAAAGTAAAATTTTGGTCTCATCTGAACAGAGCACCTTCTTCCACACGTTTGCTGTGTCCCCCCACATGGCTTCTAATAAACTGTAAATGGTACTTCTTATGGTTTTCTTTTAAACATTGGCTTTCTTCTTGCCACTCTTCCATAAAGGCCAGATTTGTGGCGTGCACAACTAATAGTTGTCCTGTGGACAGATTCTCCCACCTGAGCTGTGAATCTCTGCAGCTCCTCCAGAGTTACCATGGGCGTCTTGGCTGCTTCTCTGATTAATGCTCTCCTTGACTAGCCTGTCAGTTTAGGTGGACAGCCATGTCTTAGTAGGTTTGCAGTTGTGCCATACTCTTTCCATTTTCGGATGATGGATTGAACAGTGCTCCGTGAGATGTTTAAAGCTTTGGATATTTTTTTTATAACCTTACCCTGCTTTAAACTTTATCCCTGACCTGCCTTCATGATGCTGTTTGTTTACTAATGTTCTCTAACAAACCTCTGAGCGACTCACAGAAGAGCTGTATTTATACTACTGAGATTAAATTACACACAGGTGGACCCTATACACTAATTAGGTGGCTTCTGAAGGCAATTGGTTCCATTAGATTTTAGTTAGGGGTATAGGAGTAAAGGGGGCTGAATACAAATGCACGCCACACTTTTCAGATATTTAATTTTTTTAATTTGAAAACCATTTATCATTTTCCTTCCACTTCACAATTTCACACTTCTAAAACTTTAGTCTTCACTGAGCAGGATTACCTTTGAAAGAATTTTATTCAACCCATTTTTCTGATGATGACCCTTTGAGCTGAGAGTAAAAATAATAGGGCTGTGACGGCCTTCTGACTTGCTTCTAAGCTGCCCTAAAGTGGTTTTAAATCTCTAAAAATATGAACAAACATATCCCTCTATAGCAGTGGTTCTCATCCTGGGGGTAGGGACCCCCTCAGGGGTCGAATGATGATTTGCCAGGGGTCACCGAATTGAGGGCTGTTCCTGAAGCCCGCACTGCTCTCCTAGCCTTTTTGCGGCCGCCCAGTAGGGCTGTCCCTGGAGCTTGTGGCCACCCAGCTGGGCAGTTCCTGGAGCCTGTGGCCGCCCACTCAGCCTCCTCGCAGCCACCCATTCAGTTTACGGCATGGCTGGGGGGCAGAGACTAGAGGTCAGCTGACTGGTGGGGAATGTGAAGTGGGGGGGGCTGGAGGAGACCCTATCTCCTGATTTCGGCATAGGTGTCACTATTATGAGACACCACAAAGTTGGAGACACAGTAAGTAACACTACCTGTGATTATAGTTGCCATTAAAAGTATTGCCACGCATCCCAACTCCCCATCAGCACTGCCACTTATCCCCAACTACCCACCAGCACTGCCACTCCCCTCATTCCCCAACAAGGAGTAAGAGAAGGAATAGACATATAGGGAATAGTAAGAGAATACATGGAAGGGAGAGGAAAAGGGAGAGAAACAAAGAAAAAGGGAGAGACAGAATAAGAGAAAGAACAAGAAAGACTGCTAGAGAGAAGGATGGGGAAAAAACAAGAAATTAGGATAGAGAAAGGAGAACAAAGAGAAAGAGTGGTACATCTTAGAATGTACCACAAGGGGTTTCAATACTGTACGAGTGGAAGGGAACCAGAGAGCGTTAAATGTCCATTAGGGGCGCAAATAACTTGCCTTGCCTTGGGTGCTGACAACCCACGCTATGAAAATAATTTTACTGTTAGGGGTCCCCACAACTTGAGAAATTTTATCAAAAGGTCACGGCACTAGCAAGATTGAGAACCACTGCTCTATAGTGTGAACTTGTCTTAATTAAGAGCACTAAGTGTCATTTCTTTCTGCTGCTTCATTCCTCTGCTACCAACATGAATCACTTCAGACAAGTTTTCCTGACACCAAGAGAAAAAGGTGACAGGGGAGGGATCTCTAGCTGATTGACAGCCTAAGCTCTGTTCCTGTGTGCTGTGTGAAGGTGGTGCGTCTCTTCTCTCCAATCAGCTGTCAGAGCATTCCTCACTGAGCTCTGCAGAATGTAATTTCAGCTCTTCTCTCCCTTTCATCTGACAGCTCAGGCAAACCTTATAAATTCTGGATATTGAACAGATGTGAAGATAAGAAGACTGCAGATAAACAAGTACAACTTATTTAGGAGGATATGTTTTTATTCTCTGTGTATCACCTGAGGCCAGTCACTTCACTTGATTTATGTAAGGGTTTAAAGCCACTTTAAGTTGCTTTTCAATGCCTATTGGTTGTACAGGGATGAAAGCAGTTATGACATATCTATTACCACAAGCCCCTCATCAAAGTTTCCTTAGGGGTGCCTCAAACCTACATTTGACCTTCTTCTTACCTGAATTTTACTTCCGTCATTGTGTCAAACTGCTTCAAGCTCCTCAGTCATTCCTATTGACTCTGCTGAGGAGTAAAGCAGTTTTTCTGAAAACAAAAGCTCATGTACACATTTGTTGGGCCTAACACCCAGCAGATTCTATAAGAGTTAAGTAAAGTCCCCTCACCCAGTCTGTGGTTGCCAGCGTGGCTGCAAATTGGTGGGATCCCAGGTTTATTTAGCATAATAAACTTTGAAAACAAAAGCTCTGAGCCACCAAAGTTAAGAACTAATTGATTCTGATCTTCTCCAGGTCTCCTTCAAGTAGCCCCTTGGTACCCCTGGCAGCTGCCATCCTTGCCCAGGTCTAAACCAGAGCAAGTGTTCCGGCCTGGAAAGTCAAGTGCAAAATATCCATCTCTGGACAAGTAGAACAATCTACTGCATTCACCAAGAGCTGAAATGGTAATTTGGGGTGAATCAACCCATTGAGTAGTCAATTTTATGTTAAAATGCATTAGGAACAGTATATCTGCGTAGTGCAAACTGTTCTAATCATCTTCATTTTATAATCATCTGCAAATGAATTATGCATAAACTGCCCAAACATTTTACTAAGAGATTAACCACTTAAGGACCAGCCTCGTTTTGGAATTTAGGTGTTTACATGTTTAAAACAGGTTTTTTTGCTAGAAAATTACTTACAAACATTATATATCTTTTTTTTCTAACATCCTCAAGAATAAAATAGCGGTCATTGCAATACTTTTTTTCACACCGTATTTACACAGTGGTCTTTCAAGCGTGCTTTTTTTGGAAATAATTCACTTTTTTGAATAAAAAAAAAAGACAACAGTAAAGTTAGCCCATTTTTTTTTATTGTGAAAGATAATGTTATGGTGAGTAAATTGATACCCAACATGTCACGCTTCAAAATTGCGCCCGCTCGTGGAATGGCGTCAAACTTTCACCCTCAAAAATCTCCATAGGCGATGTTTAAAAAATTCTACAGGTTGCATGTTTTGCGTTACAGAGGAGGTCTAGGGCTAGAATTATTGCTCTCACTCTACCGGTCGCGGCAATACCTCACATGTGTGGTTTGACCACCTTTTTCACATGCGGGGGCTATTCATGTATGCGTTCACTTCTGCGTGTGAACTCGTCGGGATAGGGCGTTTAAAAAATATATATATTTTTCTTATTTATTTTATATGATTTTATTTATTTTTACACTATTTAAAAAAAATTGTGTCACTTTTATTCCTATTACAAGGAATTTTAACATCCCTTGTAATAGAAAAAAGCATGACAGGTCCTCCTAAATATGAGATCTGGGGTCAAAAATACCTCAGATCTCATATTTACACTAAAATGCAATAAAAAAAAAAAGTCATTAAAAAAAATGACATTGAAAAAAATATGCCTTTAAGACGTATGGGCGGAAGTGACATTTTGGCATCGCTTCTGCCCTGCAGTGTCATGGAGACAAGTAGGCACCATCTTCCCCTCACTCATCTCCAGGCACAGCAAGGGGACAGACGCGAATCCGCTGCAGAGACCACTTTTATCTTGTAGCCGATCGCCGCATGAAATTGGGGATACTGAGGTTATGGCAGATAGCTGCTGCCATAACAACGATATCCGCCGCCAATGTGAAGACGTACATTGGCGTGCGGCGGTCGGCAAGTGGCTATTTATATTTGTATTTTTGGCAGACTACTTCAGCTTAAGAACCTTCTGTAAAAGTTTGACTAAGTAATTTATACATAATGAAATTTTGTTTTACTTGCAATATTCATTCCACTTTTTATATAAAACTTGTTATGTATCAACTGATATCATGTATCAAAATGATCAACCAAAATCACACCAAATGCATAGGTTCAATTGAGAACAAAATGAAGGAAATGTAATTCTTTAATAAAATGTACAGTATACTGGTTCTGGTGATTTACAAAAGTATTAGTACATATAACATATTTATTGTCATTTTCAGTTTGCCTCGTTTATTGAGGATGTATAAGCAGGAAATTGTGTCATTACTTGATATTTTGCTCAGCAATTGATGCACATTGGTTACATTCGCTGCATAGTCTGATGAGATATAAATGGAGATGATTACACAATTGTTTACTTCTCCACCATTATGGAGGCTGTTTTCTGAACTTACAATCATATCATGAGTATTTCTAATGACTGTATAAAGGGGGGGGTACCTATTTTATTTTTATTTTTTACACAGTCCCCTATACAAATTAACTATTAATGAAGACACACACTCCTATTTAAAAACAATAGGAAATACATTTAGAGAAAAGCAAAGAACAGCAATAGGGAGAAGCCCATTCTCATGGGATTTTGAACCCTCAGATCACCTGGGAACATGGCAGAAAGCTCAGTGACACCACCATCACTTAAGCTGGACTCTGGAGACAGGGGTATAAGGTAAGTAACAGTTTTGTTTTTCTTCTGCCTATTTTTTTGCTTTTCTCTATAGTTTACATAGGGGTGGCGCCTTGTTAAATATAAGTTCCATGCATTTTGATTTAATTAAATCTAGTGTAACACACTTTTGAGATTTTTAAGTAGCATGGTGAGGATACTCTTAGCAAGGCAGAACGTAATATTGTTGGAAAGTAATATAAAGGCACATTCAGATATTTACTAATTGTGTAAAGAATATATAATGAAATGTTAATAAACACATCACTACTAGATTACATCTTCCATGTCTGTCATAAGTTTGGCTTCCAAATTAACTTGTACTTAGCCCTTACATGTAAAAGCAACAGGTTCTCTTTAACGCCCCTCCCAAGATGGACATACTCACCAATACCTTCAGTTTAATCACCAGGAGTGAAGAAAGACAGCCCTCTGTGTAAATCCCAAGATACTCCACCTAAAGCTGAGGACTCTCCCAGCCCAGTGTTGGGCCATTTACCAAGCACCAATGCTTAGTCAAATGGAATGAGTTCGTGCACCTTCATATTTTTCACTCAAAGTGACTGACTGAAGCAGTAAATGACCAAAGGAAAGGTAAGTACGAACTGCTAGTCAAAGTGGTATTAAAACAAATGTGCTGCTATGACCTGCATGGGCAAAACACAGGTTTGCTTTAACCACTTCAGCCCTGGAGGATTTTACCCTCTTCCTGAGCAGAGCACTTTTTGCGATTCGGCACTGTGTCGCTTTCACTGACAATTACACGGTTGTGCGACGTTGTACCCAAACAAAATTGATGTCCTTTTTTTCCCACAAATAGAGCTTTCTTTTGGTGGTATTTGATCGCCTCTGTGGTTTTTATTTTGTTGCGCTATAAACAAAAGAAGAGCGACAATTTAGAAAAAACGCAATATTTTTTACTTTTTGCTATAATAAATATCCCCCCAAAATATGTAAAAAAAACCCTATTTTTTTCCTCAGTTTAGGTCGATATGTATTCTTCTACATATTTTTGGTAAAAAAAAATCACAATAAGCGTATATTGATTGGTTTGCGCAAAATTTATAGCGTCTACAAAATAGGGGATAGTTTTATGGCATTTTGATTTTTGATTTTTTTTACTAGTAAAGGCGGCGATCTGCGATTTTTATTGGGACTGCGACAATATGGCGGACACATTGGACATTTTTGACACTATTTTGGGACCTTTGTCATTTATACAGTGATCGATGCTATAAAATCGCATTGATTACTGTGTAAATGACACTGGCAGTGAAGAGGTTAACTGCTAGGGGGCAGTGAAGGGGTTAAATGTGTTCTAGGGAGTGATTCTAACTGTGGGGGGGTGGGCTTCAAGACACAGGACAGTGATCACTGCTCTCGGTGACAGAGAGCAGTGATCTCTGTCCTGTCACTAGGCAGAACGGGGAAATGCTCTGTTTACAAAAGCATCTTCCCGTTCTTCCTCTCCGTGACACGATCGCGGGTGCCCACGACTGGTCGGCAAGCGGTTAAAAAGAGAAATATGGCTAAAGTTTTTTTGATCATACTTCTCTTCAGGGTTTCTGATCCAGAATCAGCTGACTGTAGTTTTCAGCTTTAAGGGTGCAGAGCTGCTCCAGGCTCTGGAAGGATCCCAACCACATTGTCAGGATCCACCCAGCTGCCTGATTGAGAGCTGGCACTGGCTCTCAGTGTGCAGCTGAGAGCCCAAGCCAGTTGTGGCCATGCCATGAAAGCATGGTGCTCAAGTGGGCGCTGAAGGGGCAGAGCAGAGAGCAGAAACTGACAGTCGTTCTTTGCTCTGAGAAGATGGAAAGATGAGCAATCAGCAGTCATGTGATCACTCAGTTCTTGGGCTTAGAGCTGAAAGGGGACAGCTGCAGCATCCATCATACCGATGCTGCAGAATAGAGATGAGTATACATGATTGTTTTATTTGGAACCCCAAACTTTTCCTTCAAGTAAGTGGATGCATGTATTTTCATTCTCTAATGCCTAGGATTATATATACAGTATACTATAACGGTGTCTACACTAATATAAATTTGACATTGAATACAATATTGTGTGCAATAATTATTTATATATCATTGCTTTTTACACGGGAGTCTTTATTTTTTATTATTAAGAAAAGAAAAGTCCTGGTGACCTTACAGAACAGCCGAACAACACTGTGATAAATGAATTTCCGTTTTGTTCAAGGGAGCTGGAGATTTATGGCATTCAAAAATCCTTGCATTATCTTACATAAATGTGCATAAATCAGACTACACATTGGCAACCAGTCCTGTTTTCATTGCTACCCTAAATTTAAAATTATATAGACCCTCCTCAGTGCTGAAATGAGAAATAATTGTTATACAGTGTGTACAACATTGTCCCTCCTAGAACCAGTATTAAAAACCTATTAAGCACTTGGAAGAAAGATATATTTCTTTTAACAAGAGCTCAAGTGCTGAATGTATAATGGGTTCAGCTCTGTTGCTTTTTTCTTTGTGTTTCTAGTGCTTAGTATAATGCAATGCCGCAATTTTCCAGACCCGTATAACAACCTTAAGTAGCCATACAGACAGAAAGGTAATTTAGCAAAGTGGACTATTTTATTTGCTCTGCATTTGTGGTAAAATATGGTCCAAAGGAACATTTATCAGTTCTTACGGATTCTGCAGAATGGCAGTTCTCCCATTCCAAACAAGAAGCTCACGCTGGAAGGAATCCTGTTTCTAAGACCACAATAGACTATGAGTTGAAAAGCCATGCCATCTGTGACATTATTGACCTAATAAGGAAAATTTTACTCTCATATTAACAGCTATTTTTATAATCCAGTATAGTACTTCTTTATTAGGGTAGTAATACCATAAGGAGGACAAAGGGGTTCATTTACTACAACTGGAGAGTGCAAAATCTGGTGCAGCTGTGCATGGTAGCCAATCAGCTTCTATTTTCAACTTGTTCAATTAAGCTTTCACAAAATAAGCAGGAAGCTGATTGGTAAAGCACATTATTTTATGTAAAAAATTAAAGAAAAGTTCCTACAGCTTTGCTCACATCATGTGAAATAAAGTATTAATTAAAATCACAGTCAATTGCCATGGATAATTTGATCATTCTTTTCATGATCTTAAAAAGATTAATTATGGAGACTCTGCCCCTGTGAGGAAACTCTCCATCTTCTTCCCAGCCATGAAACAAACAAAATGGTGGCAGCCCATCCAATACAGCCCAGTGACACTGATCTAGCTATGGGCTCTGCGAAGGACCCGGCGACATCTGGATCCTCTACCCCCCCAATCCGGCCAATTCAAGGCCACGCAGAGAATCGGAGGACCCTGACCATGCCCTGCACATTGAAGTGAGCGACCCACACCTTCCTGCAGCCAAATGACCCACTGCAGTTTGACCCTATTGCAGGGTTCCCTACTACAGTTCAACTGGTTTCTGACTCTAATGAGAAGAATATGCTGTTATCTCTGCATGTATCCCTGCAATCAGACCTTCTGTCTTGTATCTTGGACTATCAGTGTATGCCTGAAGTGCAAGAACTGGGTGGTAGTGTGGGTCACATAGAGGGTACATTTTGTAAAGTCACCTCATCTTTTATTACCTTAGTGGACCCTCAAGCAAAGACTACTTGTCCAAGATTAAAGTCAAACTCACAGACCTGGAAGATAGGTCACATCTCAATAATCTGAAACTACTAGGTATTCCGGATCAATCCCAGCACAACAGTTGCCTCATTATGTCCACAACCCTATCCATGCTGCGATCCCATCTCTTATGTCTGCTGATCTCACTATAGATAGAGTGCACTGTGTTCTGAAACCTTCCTACCTACCTTCAGTAATACCTTTGGGACATTCTGCTACGTGTGTACTTCTTTCAGGTCAAAGAGAAGTTACCAGAGCCTTCCGCTGTGTGGATCAACTTCCAGCACATACTGCTAATCTATGGGTCCTACCAGACCTTTCTCAGTACATGCTGAAATTAAGGAGGAACCTCAATTCTATCAACATGGTTACATAATCACAACATTGTATATTATTTGAAATACCTAGCTAAACTCAGTATTATCAGGGTGCGTCACACATTGTCATGTCTGTGGAGGATGGCCTCAGACTTCTACACACCTGGGACATTATACCGTCTGTCAGGGAAATAGCAATGTGAACACTGGCAGACGTATCAGGCATTATTGGCACTTTCCCATGAGCGGGAGAATGGCACTCCGGCGCATGCGGGTGTGCCACGGGATGGCACGGTGGTGCGCGCAGAGTGTAAATTACGGAACCCCCCTGCTGGCCTATAAAAGGCTGCTCATATTCATTCCTAATTGCTGGATAATCTTTCAGCTCCCCTGTATTCCTGAACCTGCATTCTGTTTCCTGTGTTTCCTGTTGTGACCCAACTTAACCCTGACCTGCTCTGATCTCTTCTCCTGTGTATGACCCCACCTTGCCTGAAGGACTCTGCTATTGCCAAATCTGCTTGCTCACCTGTGTATGACCACTGGCTTGTCTTAGGAAACTCCCTAATGCATAAGATCAACCTGACCACCTGTGTATCACCCTGGCTAGCTTCAAGGACTTGTTATTGCTAATCTGGCTGATGCATAACCTTGGCTTGTCCTATGTACTCTGCTTTACTTGGCTACCTGTGTATGACTCCGGCCTGTCTCATGGACTCTTCTGCAGCTGTTACCAGCCTGGTCATCTGAGTTGGATCCTCGGCCAAGCTTTTGCTGAGCATTCCATATGCACCAACCACTGTACAGAGTTATGATCCTTTAAGGACTTACTTCCACCCATCTGATACTCTTTCAAGTGGTTTCCGAGTGGTCATCTGCTCAAGCCCTGCACATCCTGCTGGTAACCCATGCTTCTTTGTGCCCTATACCCTCTGTACCACTTTCAGGGGTATATTGTGCTTAGCTGCAAGGGGAGCCTCTCTCAGCCTCTTGGCTACAGATTGGCTGGTGGTATCAAAAAGGACTCATACCTCACACAATGTCTAGTGGCTACGCTCACACCGACAACTCTAACTTTAACCTGTGCCTCTGGATTTAGAAGAAGTAGCAGTCACTGTACTATAAAAAAAGTATTGTTGCAGCGCATACTGCTTGTTCTCTATGAACCTATTTTTAAGCTTGGCATTATCCAGCTGCTAATTCTCTAGTCACCTATGCTGGGGACTGTTTTGTTCTATTCTTATTTTATTTCTTGCCAATTTTTATACTTTCCTCTATTGGCTTTTTCCGGTTGGATTATTCCCCAATAACTTGGACTGGTCTCCTCCACCATCCATTTTGGTCAATTGGACCCACATGAATTATCTTCACCTGATGTTATCCCCATGTTTGCCTACACTGCACAAGTGTGCTTTAAGGCAAGGTGTTCTCCTTCTGTTTTCAGCGTCAGACAATGCTCCAACAATGCGTTCTTTCTGGATCCTGCACATCTTCTACACATCTATTATGGGACTTAAGTTGCTCTCTGTTAACTCCCACAATCTCAATCATCCTACAAAGCAGAACTCCCTATGGAAAGAAGCTTCGCTCCACAGAGTCGTTTCTGTACAAGAAACCCATTTCCACAGAAATTCTACACCTAAATGTTCCCACGGAAACTTCCCCTATATATAGTATAAATTTGGCCTCTACACCTGGAAAGAAGCAGGGAGTGATGCTTACAATCAGAGTCTCTGGGGGTTATTTACGAAAGACAAATCCACTTTGCACTACAAGTGCAAAGTGCACTTGAATTTGACCTGGGGGGTAGATCTGAAATAAGGGGAAGCTCTGCTGATTTCATCATCCAATCATGTGCAAGCTAAAATGCAGTTTTTTTTATTTTCCTTGCATGTCCCCCTCGGATCTACAGCAACCGCACTTCCAAGTGCACTTTCAGTGCAATTTCAAGTGCACTTTGCACTTGTAGTGCAAAGTGGATTTGCCTTTCATAAATAACCCCCTCTGTGTCCTTTACCCCGAAACACTCTATTATCAATCCAGAAGGTAGATTCATAATTTTTTACTTTTTTTATTTGCACTAATATACAATTTTTCAGGACAAGCTTTCGGGGTATGTCCCCTTCCTTAAGGTCCAAGCAGTACTGATTCACACATTTTTAAGCAGAGTGTAAAAGAAAAAATGAGTGTGATTTATGTGATATAAATGACTGTGCCTACACTTTAGTCAAAGTGTATACACCCAATTCACACCAGTTGAGATTTTTGAGCAACATCTTTATTGAAATCCTATGATAATTTTAACCTTACTGTGGACCCACATTTGGACACATCCTCGTTGACAAAAGGTCATAACCCTTTGTTGGGTGGCCTCTTGTATGAGGATGTAGCACTGCCAACACGCTAACAAGAAAGAATTTACTTAGCTTTCCCCTAGACACAACTCCTATACCTGCATAGACTTGTTTTTGGTGGATAAATGGCTCTTGCAACAGGCTTCGTCTTCCTCTATATACAACATCACTGGGTCAGACCATGCTGTTATCACTATGGCATTAGAGGAACAGAACTCCTGCCCACCAGTGTATGTGTTACGTTGCACTAATGCTATACTACAAAACCTCAGTTATTAAGAGTCAGTCTCCATGCACCTCCAAGATTTATTTTAGTGTAATAACCTTCCAGATAATAATGCGTTTGTCCTGTGGAACACCCATAAGGCGTACATGCAAAGCATATTGCTCCACATCAGTTCTAGAGCCAAGAAACAAAGCACTGCTAAAATAAATGACCTTCTAGTAGAAATTCATGCTCTATACCAGTGATGCACTCTACAGTGTTGTTGAGCATCATGGGAAATGTAGTTCCAAAACATCTGGGGTGCCGAGGTTCGCCATCACTGCTTCAAAACAAAACTGCACCTTCCTCTGCAAAGACCAAATTTTTGTCCAAACTGCAAAATGATCTTAGAAGGTAATTATGTAAACAACATAATAAATACCTACACCACCTTAAAAACTTTGTAAAGTCACAAAACACAATTACTTGTATCATGTCTGTTTTTTGCAAGATGTAAAGTGCAGCATGTGTGTTTCTTTTCAATTATAATCCTAAATACCTTTTTGCACAGCTCCTCTGTGCAGTCACGTGATCTCTATCTGCTCTGCTTCCTCAATCTAAGAACAGTAGCAGGAGGGGCTGAGATTCCCAAGGCATGTCAGCCAGCCACCAGAGGGAGATCAGGTGGCTACACAGAGGAGCTGTGCAGAAAGGTTTTAGGATTATCATTTAAAAAAAAACTGACATACTGCACTGAATATCTTGCTAAAACAGAGAGCATACAAGTAATTGTGTTATGTAATACATCAGAATAGAGGCAGGGGAGAGGGGAGGGGCAAGGAGGAGATCAGCTCTACAGACACAGACTGGAGCTGACAGGCAAGGAGTGAGGGGGAGAGAGGGAGAGAAACTAAGAACACTGCGGTATGATGGAGGCACTTAACATGATCATGGTAATCATGGATCAGCAGCCATGATAACTGTGGTCAGCACACACAGGGGGACGCAGGAACAGGCAGGATCAAATAGGTATTTTAGATTAAAAAAAGGGACAAATAACACTACAACAGCACTATGCTACTGATCATGCTTTAAAGGAACAGGAGCATTTTTTTTAGGGTTACAACCACTTTAAGCTTAATTCGATGCTTACAATAATAAAGCAGGCACATTCCTGGCAAGTAGAATGAAAACCCTGAAAGCTAAAATTAGAATTACATTAGAATGTACTTCATTCTACTACCAAGCAGAAACTTATGAATCCCCAAGAGATGGCAGACGCCTTTGCCAATTATGACAGTTCGTTATACAATCTGAAAGATGATACCTCCACACCCCAACCTTTGGAGAGTTAAATCCAATCCTTTTTGGCTCATGACCACATCACAACTCAATCAACTCAATGCCCCATTCGCCCCACTAGAATTAAACAAAATAATTGATTCCCTTGTTCATAGTAAATCCCCTGGACCCAACAGGTTCATCAATGAGTACTATAACATTTCCAAACCTATTTTAACCCCTCATCTACTGACTATTTTCCATTAAGCAGCCTCCACTTCTTTTGCATCAGAAATGCTAGCAGCCCTGATCATTACACTCCCGAAATCTGGTATAGACGAGTCCACCCCCACCACCCCCGATATCTCTACTTATTTGTGGCATTAAAATATAATGCAATCGCTCAATATCCTTCTCACACTGATTAAACTGGACCAGCTGAGTTTTACTAAAGACAGGTAAGCTCCCGACGCAACTAGACATATTATCAATATCCTACCCTATCCGGAAACATTTTGAATGGTTCTTTCTATTGATGCAGAGAAGACTTTCGATAGAGTGCATTGGGGATAAATGTCAGCGGTTGTGTCTAAGTTTGATTTCCAGGGTACTATCCTGACAGCAATTTTGGAGTTATGTTCTAAACCGTCTGCCCATGTCTACATGGAACATGGGACACAGATGGCAAAAAAACCCTGACAGTGGTTATAAGAATCGCTTGCTCTATACAAAATGGGCATCCATGGACGTCCTCCCAGAATCTTGCTCCCATGCGCCCCCTGGGGCACGCACCCCAGAACATCCGTGACCTGGCGCATCACGGATCATGGTAAAGAGCCACTGATAGCGGCCAAATGACGGAGCGATCACTTGTAAACAAACCGGCGTCATGTCATGACGCCGGTTCCTCCCTCCCCTCTCTGTACTGATCTGTACAGTGCGAGGAAAGAGGGGGAGAGGGTGAGTGATCGTTTGCAGCAGTGCTGTGGGCTGGATCTGTAGTGCCCACAGCGCTGCTCAGTGCCCATACTCTGCAATACTCTGCAGTACTATGCAGTATGCAGTACTATGCCAATACTCTGCAATACTCTGCCAAAATTCTGCAGTACTCTGCCAATACTCTGCAATACTCTGCCAATAATCTGCAATACTCTGCCAATACTCTGCAATAATCTGCAATAATCTGCAATATTCTGCCAATACTCGCCAAAACTAGCCAATACTCTGCCAATACTCGCCAATAATCTGCAATAAATTTTAACAGAAACACAGAATTTTTTTTTTTTTTCACCGAATTTTCAGTCTATTTTGATTTATAGCGCAAAAATAAAAAACCCAGCGGTGATTAAATACCACCAAAAGAAAGCTCTATTTGTGTGAAAAAAAGTACAAACATTTCATATGGGTACAGTGTTGCATGACTGAGTAATTGTCGTTCAAAGTGTGAGAGCACCAAAAGCTGAAAATTGGTCTGGGAAGCGGGTTTAAGTGCCCAGTGGTCAAGTGGTTAAAGAAGTTTTTGAGATCTTTTAAAATTGGGTTAATGGTAGCATAAAAATATACCTTTTTCTTTAGTTATATAAAGTTATACAAATAAAAACAATTATTTTAAAACTTTCCTATCCCCTTAGCGCCAACCATACGCACATATGCAGCCTGGGGTTTAGGGGTTATACCGGGAAGATGACTGCAGCTGCAGGCATCACCCCGGTACCGTTTTTTGGAGAGGGCGGTCAACTCTTTAGGGATAACAACCGATGTGGCTAAAAGCCACTCGGCTATTATCCCAAAGGAGCGGGAAGGGATGCCCCCCCTTCCGCCGGCTTCTGCTGCTCTTCCCGGTCCTTCCGTCCCACCGGGAGACCTGATCCACGAACTGGTACTTCCACCAGCTAGGCTGAGACTGACACAAAGCTGGAAATGGCTTTGTTCCAGTCTCCTCTGTAAAAACATGTAATCGACATCACAATGTCACTTCGGGTTTACTCGGCTGCCAATTGCGTAAATTTAAAAAAATCTACAGTATTCAGAATCGCTGCTTTTGGCAATCTGAATACTTTGAAGTGCAAAGGAGGGATCTGGGATCTTTTAGACAGCCGATTCCTCCATAAAGAGTACCTGTCACCACTTATTACTGTCACAAGGGATGTTTACATTCCTTGTTACAGCAATAAAAGTGATCAGAATTTTTTTTTAAGTGACAATGTAAAAAAAAAAAAAAAAATTTTTAAATCGCCCCTGTCCCCGCGAGCTTGCGCAGCAAAGAAACCATATGCGTAAGTCGCACCTGCATATGTAAACAGTGTTGCACACGAGTGTGCGCAATTTCAAAGCATGACATGTTAGGTATCTATTTACTCAGCGTAACATCATCTTTCACATTATTCAACAAAAATTGGGCTAACTTTACTGTTTGGTTGTTTTTTTTTTAATTGATGAAAGTGTCTTTTTTCCCCAAAAAGTGCATTTGAAAGACCGCTGCGCAAATACTGTGTGACATAAAATACTGCAATGATTGCCATTTTATTTTCTAGGATCTCTGCTAAAAATATATATATAATGTATGGGGGTTCTAAGTAATTTTCTAGCAAAAAATATGGAATTTAACTTGTAAGCAACAAATGTCAGAAATAGGCTTAGGCATTAAAGGGCTATATTTATATGACTATTTGAGTAGGGTAGACAGCACCAATATGTTAAAGTTGCAAAAGTTTGGGCATGCAACCTGAGCCACCAGCACATCACCATAAATTAAACAAAACAGAGGAGGTGTTGCGGCATTGATAGCATTATGTAGATTATGTTATAGGGTCTATTTAAATAAAAGCAATGTAGAAAGAAATGTTTAAGGGACCACTATTTTCAAAATAATTTCATCAATATAGTTATATGCTGTTAAATACTGAACAGGGGCATGCTGAACAGGGGCTTGCCTGTAAAAGACATATATATATATGTGAGGGCAACTGTACAGTTTTCACAATAGTGGAAATAATAATAATAACAATAATAATAATAAGATGTTATTATTAATATTATTAGTTATATTGCACCATCATGGCCCTGCGCACTGTTAAAACAGTTTAACTGCAAAGCATACACAATAGTAAGAACATAAAACAAATCTTATCAAATACCACTACTTTTGAATCTTCCCACATAAGTTTGCAAAATGTTATCAAATATATACTTAAACTTCTGCCTCATCTCTTCTGTCACTAGGATCTAAACTCCATCCAGGCTAGCACAAGCCATTCTAAATCTAGGAATTGAAAACTTCCCACAAAACTGTTGTTCAATAGTTGCACACATACCTAAGTCAGTTAGACTGAGACACTGGAGAAAAAAACTCAGCCCCTAACTTGTCCGAGATAGTGGCCTCTATTAAAACTACTTATGAATATGAAAAAGTGTTATCTCTTGAATCTGGACTGAAAAAGTTGGACTGTGGGTATCATGGATTAACTCTTAAAGAGGAAGTAAATCCTGATGAGTTTTATTTCCTCTTTTGCTTGCTGCTGCAGCCTGCAAATGAAAAGCATAATGGGCTAGTATGCATCGCATACTAGCCCATTATGTGCCACTTACCTGCAAAAGAATCCAGCAATGTCCCCTGTGGGGGCAGCATCCATCTTCTGGCCCTCTTCCTTCTGGGCCGCGGACTCTCATTCTGTGATTCACCGGAGCCGCGTGACGTCACTCCCGCGCATGCGAATGGGAGCCGCGATTAACGGCATAGGCTAGGGAAGAAACGACACTTAGTTTCCTTTCTTCCCCACGCATGCTCCGTTGAAATTTCTGGCGGACTACAAGTGAAATATCTCCTAAACTGTGCACATTTAGGAGATATTTCCACTACCTATAGGTAAGCCTTATTCTAGGCTTACCTATAGGTAGAAGTCCAAAAAGTGGGTTTACAACCACTTTAATGATGCTGATGTTATGGATACTGCAGCTTTTTTTGTTTATATTCTTATGTTGTCTTTTGAAGGCCCTTGTGGCTGTGTATTGCAACTCAGACATTCATCTATATTTGCTGTGCTCGTACATTATTGTACTCTGCTTTGTACACCTTGTCTTTCTGATTCCTTTTATGTGAAACTTCAATAAAAAATTATTGAAAGAAAAAATGTATATTTAATCTTGAATTCTGTCCAAGTTTACACCATAAAACACTATTATATTTTCTATTCAAATAGGTCTTGTCCATTTTTTCCAAACATCTAAATAAATAATGGAAATAAGAAAAAATCTAATCATAAAATATGTTTTGGGATTCTTTCAAACATGATGACTAATATATATGATTTTCAGCCATACGATGTTGTCAAACATGTCAGCTTTACAATAAGCACTATATCGTCTGCAAAGCTGCCATTCATGCAATTATTTTTGGATCAACATTAGATTTATATCAATGCCTAACAAGCTGCTATCGGAGACTCTGCAACATGTTGTCACTGCCAGAGGCATAAATTCAGTTTTTTCTCAGTTTCTGCTTTTAGTATGTGATCTTATTTGGAACACGAGTATACTCAGAGAAGCAATGGTTTCATTTATCAAAGTCTCTTAGATCTCTGACAGATACAAATTCAGTTATACCTCTTCAGGCAAGAAATATACACAGGGTTTTAGAAACCGTTACTGACATACTGAGCCAGAAGCAAAACAAATACTTCTTGAGCATTTTGTATTTAAGATATTGATTTATGTCTAATAGACCCTTATTCCAGCAAATCCTGGAAATTAACTTTTTAGAACATATTTTATGTCTTTTTGTACATTTAAACATGTATGTATTCTAACTTGGAATTGGTGTATACTATACAATGGTACAGTCTAATAACAATGGGCAGGACCATAACTGTCTCCACATAGTTCATAGCAATTACAGTTGCATGATAAACAGAGATAAAACCTAGAAACTAAAGCCTGTTACAAACAGGAAGTTTATTTGTTCAACCCAGCAGGATGAACAGAAAAAACTGACAGATCATTGTACTAACAAAAGCAATGTTAGTACAGTGACCCCCCACTGGGATATTGTGTTCTGACGGGGGACTGCACCCCCACCCAAACACAGTGATTAGCACTCGCAGCCATTGGCTACAAGCGCTGATCGGATTCTGGTTTTTCAGCTTGCCTGTTCAATAAAATCCAGTTGTTAGACCGGTGTCTGTCGAACAAGCTACTGTATTTATTTCTTACTGTACACACAGGATGAATATATCAGCCGATATTCCGCTCGTGTTTACCAGCCTTAGAGGTCTAGTGATCTCCCTATGATTAATGATCCCAGTGAATAACCAAGAGTGTAAGGCTCAAAATTCATAATGGACAGTTCTGGTATTAAACAAAGTTTTCCAATCATTGGCCTCCTTGATCCATATGAGATTGTATGCCCCTCTCAAATCAAACTTTGTAAAACCCATTGCTCCTTTGAGGCTGTCAAATAACTCCATAATCAATGGAATTGGATAAGCACTCTCAATCGTGAAGCGATTGATACCCCTATAATCAATACAAGGTCACCACTCTTTTTAACAAAGAAGAAACCAGCACCAGCAGGAGGCGATGATTAAAGGATGAATCCTTGAGAAAGTGCGATAGCAAAATTCTCCTCCATGGCTTTGTCCTCCGAGACAGACAAAGGGTAAACACGGCCATGAGGGGGTAAGGCAGCAGGTTGAAGGTCAATTGCGCAATCATATGACTGGTGTGGAGGCAAACTACCGGCTTGAACTTTGTCAAAGACATCGCTAAATTCACAGTACTCCTCCGGCAGGGAGAAGAGTGAAGAGGTGCACAAGACCTTAGCCACTTTCTGAAAACATGTCTTCCTGCATTGTAGTGACCAGGAAAGAACCTCAGCACAAAGCCAATCAAAGGCGGGGTTGTGCCTCTGTAACCAAGGATAACCAATAACCACCGGGAATGAGGTGAGGAAATTACTTGGAATTGGATTATCTCATGATGAAGAGCCCCAATGGCCATGGTCAATGGAGCAGTCTCATGAGTCACATGGGCAGACTGTAGAACCAGGGGCTTATCTTTCTGGATAACTGGGGATGAAACAATGACACCTAAGGTCTGTCCCTTAGAGGACCTCAGGTGCAAGCGTTCTCCCAGACAGGTAGGACAAGACTTCAGAAAGTGACCTGCCTGGCCACAATAAAGGCACAATCTCTCCCTCCTCTTAAAAGCCCTTTCATCTGCAGAGAGACGTGTGAAGCCCAATTGCATGGGTTCTACCTCACTGGCAGACTCGGTACCAGGAGGTATCGCATGGGTGGGACTGCACAGCTCAGAGCAAAACGTACAGGAGGCTTCCACAAGCACTTCTTAAAGGAAGGTCTCTCAGAGTCTGGAGTCAACGAGTATGGCAAATGTAATCAACCTCTTCAGCTCAGCGGGTATGTCTCAGGCGACCGAGAGACTATGAGAAAAAGCAGCCATGAGGGCCTCATTGTTCCAAGCAACCTCTGCTGCCAGGGTATGGAATTCAATGGCATAATCGGCAACAGTTCTCGTACTCTGTTTGATGGACATGAGGCTCTTGGCAGCAGAAGTGAAGTGTGTGTGAACTTCAAATACCCTTTAAAAGGAAGCCACAAACTCAGGGTAACTCAGAACAACAGGGTTTTGTGTCTCCCATAGAGGGTTTGCCCAGGCCAAGGCTCTCTCAGAAAGAAACGAAATCACAAAGTCTACTTTGCGTCTATCAGTGGGAAATACCTGGGGCAGCATCTCAAAGTATATCCCAACCTGCTTAAGAAACCCTCCCAATTGAACATGGAGCATCAGCAGGGATGGCCTGCAACACAGGTGTCACCAGAACAGCCTCGGTGGGAGGATCCAGGTGAGCAGTGCAACTCAGGAGCATCTGAAATGCTAACTGGCAAACTGATCCATGCGGTGATCCTGTTCATCCAATCTGGAAAAGATATTACCAACAAGTGGATTGCCTGCATCTTCTGAATTCATGGCCTTCACCTACTGTCAGGAACTATGAATTAGACTGAGACAGAAATGCAGTTAAAATCACACTATTTAATAAAATGGTAAAATAGTATAAACAGAGCAAACATAGTCAAAACATAGCCAGAGTTCGGTAACCAGGACGGGTAGTCAGAACAAGCCAGAGAAACAGGAGTCCAGAGATCAGCGTAGTCGGGTGCAGCATACAGGATCAAGTACCAGAAGGGAAGTCAGCCAAGCAAAAGTCTTTCACAAGAAAACACAGCAGAGAGAGTCCAGATATGCTGACCAAGGCGAAGGCACAGATCTGATCCATGCAGTTTAAATAGCTAGCAGAGCTAGCTGACAAGCAGAAAATGAAGACCAGGTGAGTCACTGTGGAATGAAGAGTGCTGGCAATTAACTGACAGCTGAGCACAGAGCTCTGAGAAGGAAGGGCTGAACCCAGCCCTGACACCTTTGCAGCTGAGGCTGCAAAGAAAGAGACTGAACAATCTCTGTCCTCAGTCCCCTTTTCTGTCTCAAAAATGAGATATCAGGGGTCTGTTTAGACCCCTGATATTTCACAAAGCTTCTCAAACGGGCTGTTAAAAATGTAAAAAATAAATAAAATTCTAAAAACTCTAAAGAAAAAAAAATTATGATTTGTTCACATTTTGGTCTCTGAAGAGCAATACGCATTCTGATTGCTCTTCAGAGAGCATCTGAGAGGTGGTAAGGTGATGTTGTATCACCTCTTTAACTCCTTCAACCACACACTAGCATGCCACAACTGTATGCAATTTATTGCAGTTGTGGGACACTTGCAGAGAAGCGCATTTTACCTGAATGGGTCACATTTACCAGGGGGTATAATTAATGCCACAGCTGTGAAGTAATGCATCATGGAAGCAGTATGTGTAAACTTTCAGGCACTTCCTCCACTGCTAAAGAGGTAGTGGTTGAGACACCCATGGGGTGCCAGAATTTCCCTTCTGGCCATCATAATTTAATCACACCCACCTTTTAACGACACCCACTTTTAAATGACACTCCTCCTCTGAAATGTCCCCTATTTTCTCAACCTCAAAAATTGGAAGGTATGCACAAGGTTCTGTGTGGGCTCTGCCCTCTGTGTACTCCCGCCACCTCCAGAGAAGACATTATAGCAGGATAAAAGAAATGGAATGGTGGCCATGGGGCATTAAACAGGTTGCAAAGATGTGGGGGATGGATGTAATCTATAAGATGCTGGAAGGTACACAGGTGTATATGGGGGGCTACAGAAATGTGCTGGGGGTATGGAGATGTGAAAGGAGTTACAGAGGTGTGTTTGGAGTGCAGAAGGGGGTACAGAGATGTCCTGGGGGAGTACAAAGATGTACTGGGGTTGTAGAGGCATACTGGGGGTACAAAGACTTGCAGGGGGTACAGAGGTCTTCTGGAGGTGCAGAGATGTGCAGGGGAGTACATAGATATGGTTGGGGTACAGAGACTTGCTGGGGGTAAGGATATGTGTTGGGGGTGCAACGGTGTGTTGGGGCATACAGGGGATGCTGGGAGGTGCAGAGGTGTGTGTTGAGGGGGCTCAAGGGTGTGCAGGGGAGTGCAGAGATTTGCAAGAGTGTACAAAGATGTGGTGGTGGATATGGAAGAGTGCTAGGGGGTGCGGAAGTCTTCTAGAGGTACGAAGTGCTGGGTGCACTGAGATGAGTTGGGGGGTACAGAGATGTGCTGGGGCTAGATTGGTGTGCTGGGAGTACAGAGGAGTACAGAAACATGCTTGGGGTGGAGAGCGAAATTGCACGGGGGGCCAATAAAAAGTTTGTGCATGGCTAAATTAGTATTAAAGATATTATGATAATATGTTATAATATGTTCTCTGGTGCAGTGCTGGTGTTCTCAAGTCTCTCCTGTTCATCTGCAGGCACCTGCAGCCTCTGTGGGTGGTCCGATGACTGGTGATATCACCGCTCCTCTTTTCTCCTGCACCCCGGCAGCCTCTGTGTTGTCCCTGCCGTACTGGGCAAGAACCTGCCCACTTTTGTGTGCTGGTACCTGGGGCGCATCACATCCTTGTCAGACAACGCAGCATTTATATTTTGAGCCCTAACACAGGCTGCTGTATGCAAACAGTCATGTTATCACATTCTGGAATATCATCAGCCTGCGTTAGGCCTCAAACTATACAAGCTGCATTGTGTGCATGCTACTGATACCTCAATTAATGTAATTTTATTGGTATCTATTTTTTAAATTTACCAGTAGGAGGGACAGTTTTGTGCCCCTTTTTTGTGGCTTTTAGGTGCTCTTGCCAACGGGCTGTATGGTTGGACATTAAATGCTTTGTTAAGCATGCGGTACTGAAATGGTTGGTGTTTTTGCCATGTTTTATGTGCCTGAGACTCAGTTTGCAGATAGCAACAGTGTGATCTGCTGTAGATGTGCTGAAAAAGGCCCAGATAGCTGAGCTTTAGGGAGTGGGCCGGGAGATAACTGCTGCAGAATGTGATGGAATAGGGTGGCTGCTCTCTACTCTTTTTTGAAGTCAGCCTCCTTAGGGTTGTGCTGCCTCACCTTCAGTTTCCTCCTCTGCTCTATCTGGCACCCAAGTCGCATCAGTGACCTCATCATCATCATCATCTCCATCTCCTCCATCTTCATCATTATCACTGGAGACAACTTGGCAATACGCTGCGGCTTGGGGAACATGAATGCCAATTTGACTACCAGTCTTCCTCCCTCTCTCTAGGCTCATGTTCCTGTCATCCTCAACCTCACAACCAACATCTGAATCCAGTAATGGCGGGGCATCATTAAGGGACAAGTGTCTGACGCTGTGGTCAAATAACTCAGCTGACTCCTCACTGGCTGATGTTGGGGCTGTGGCAGCAATAGATGTGGACAAGGAGGCAGGTTCATCCACTCTGGCAACATCAGGGGACTGCACACTTGTCTCTGCTTGTGTGACAGAGGATGAGGAGGATGAGGAAGGTTTAGTAAGCCAGTCCACCACCTCCTCTGCATGCTGTGGCTGGATAGCAAGGGCAAACTCACTAAACAGAGGAAATGATGCCCTGCCTGAGGACTGACCACCACGTCCACCTTTGCCTGTTAAAACATTTGTTGCTGGCCCCCCTACAGTGCCAAGGGAATGTCTGCCTCTCCTTGTTGTCCTCCCAGATATTTTTGGGAGGGAGGGGGCGGTGCTTATAAGCCAATGTAAGGAAGAAGTTAAAATCTGTACTTAGATGTACTTTAATCAATGTAAAGAGGTGTTCGGTGCACTTTAATCTGATTACTCACACTACACAGACACACTCCACGGATACAATAAAATATACTGCGATATAATGCGCCAAACGTACAGTGACACACAGAACTATATG
Organism: Lithobates clamitans; assembly: GCA_037952925.1. NCBI lineage: Eukaryota > Metazoa > Chordata > Amphibia > Anura > Ranidae > Lithobates > Lithobates clamitans. Next base: position 4,469,543 of record JBBGZY010000279.1, on the reverse strand, counting down.
GTGTTAAACTGGCAGTAACGCACACAGAACTATATGGCGTTAAACTTGCAGTAACGCACACAGAACTATATGGCGTTAAACTGGCAGTAATGCATGTAAAACTATATGGCGCTAAACTGACAGTAACGCACACAAAACGTTATGGCGTTAAACTGGCAGTAACACACGCAAAACGATATGGCGTTAAACTTGCAGTAAGGTACACAGAACTATATGGCGTTAAACTGGCAGTAACGCATGCAAAACTATATGGCGTTAAACTGGCAGTAACGCACATAAAACGATATGGCGTTAAACTGGCAGTAACGCACACAGAAGTAAATGGCGTTAAACTGGCAGTAATGCACACAGAACTATATATAGCGTTAAACTGGCAGTAACGCACACAAAAGTAAATGGTGTTAAACTGGAAGTAACACAATCAAATAGATGGTGTTCAACCGTCACTACACTGACGCTATCTGAACTGACCCTACTCTAGCTATACACTAATGTAAAGATTACTGACACTGTCTCACTACACTACACTGAAACTATATGAGCTGTCCCTACTATACACTAATGTATGTATGAACGACACGGTCACACTACACTACAGTGAAACTATATGAGCTGTCCCTATTCTAGCTGCACACTATGCAAAGCTGAATGATTGTCCTCCTCACTACACTCACACTATCCTTAGACTGACACTAAACTAATATTCTACACTGACAATTGAAGCAAAATAGCACAATATAGCACACTAACTAATAGCACTGTTCTATCTCTCTCCACACCGTAATCACAGTGAAAATGGCTGCCATTGAAAGAATACTTTTATACTGTGGGACGGGAGCCATGATTGGATAAAGTCATGATGACAGTGTCCAATCATGACTCTGACAGTGCTCTGTGCCCTGATTGGCTGAAGTTTTCACTGCTATAGCCAATCAGGGCCTGCAATGTAATGTTCAGCGCCAAAATGCATTGGGATCGGTCGGTTCAGGGGGCCAAACAAATGGTAGAACGACCCGTTTGTCCGGCCCGAACCTATGCTCGGGCCGAATCGTTCACCTATCTCCACCCATAATGTCTCCCCTGTCCTCCAAAATAGTTAACCAAGCACAGATCATGCTTGATTAGCTGGTTCCCAGGCTGTAACAGCCTGGAAATGACAGCTCTGAATCTGGAAGTGAAAAAATATTGCTGTTTCCGGCTTCATTGATCATAGAAAAGATCAGGGAATCTATGTTCCTCCTTCCTCTCTGTGTGAAGCTAACCTGGCCATTTGCCTTGATCCTAAGGTCACTGGAAGAGTGGGAGAACCCAGGAACCAGTGCTAGTGATGATGGGAGAGGGTGCCCTTCTCAGTACCCTAAAAATGATTAGATGGTTGTAGACCCCTTCGGATTATATTTACTAAACAGCCAATCGCCGGATGTAAAAAATAAAACCAAGCTCATAGCGGAACTGTACTCACCTCAGCCTTCTTCCAGGAGTCCTATCCTTTGCAGTTTTGATCGCACAGGGATGAAATCATTCTCGTACATGTGTGGGAGTTCATTCATATTGACAGATGCTGGAATTCTGCACACGCACAGTTTAATTTCTCTCCTGAATTAAATATCCTGCCTGCTCGCTATTTTTTTCTTTTGCTGAAATTCAACTTTAATGAAAGCTTCATACTTAAAATGATTGAAAACCACTTTTGATTATATTTATTAAATTTATTAAATTATATTACTATCCGACCACTTATACTTATATGAGATTTTAGAGGTTGGGTTCAAATTTACTTTAAAGGGTATGTCTGTATATGCCTGCACTTACATAATTTCTAAAACAGTAATTTTTGCCATTTTATCTTTTTATTCTCAAAATTTAGCTAAATGAATTCATCAATGGCTTGTAGGACAAGCCAGCTTCAAGCAATATTGTCTTGTCACTTGTGTGTATTCCCTTATGTATAGTGTGGCTGAGAAGGATGATCAAAAACAAGACTGCTTTCCAAATCAAAATGAATCTAAAGCTATAGCGGTAGACAGCTGAACAAGAAAAACTGTTCAGACTTACATACCAAAGCAGAAAGGTGTCTCACAGGACATGATGTATTAGTAAGCCTAAAGCTGTTCAGCCTTATTTCATAATTAAGTACAGGTACCTTATTTCAAATTAAACATTTACCTTCTGCTTGTGTTTAACACAATTTATTACTGTAATATACTTTTATAATTTACAAACACTGCCAGTAAAATTAAAAACCCTACAATAAAAATAGTTTTTTATGTAATGCAAGTTAAGTAGGTAAAGCAGTAAAAGACAAGCGTACATGAATTTTGTTGCATTATATTTATTTTTATAGTCCTGTAGCAGTAAAACCTTACAGTACAAAAGAAATTAATGTATACCTTAAAGCTGAACTGCAGTGAACGCCTATAATAACTTCCCTTGTTTACAGTCACAGCATGACTGTAGAATTATCTCTGCTCTGCTAGGATACAGGTTTCAGGTTTGATGTTCCTAGACGTACTGCATTTGCATGCAGACTTCCCCGTGGTAATGGCCACATATGATGCTGAGCCTAAATTATAGAGCAAAAAGTAAATAGCTTTCAGGGGTGGACCAGGGACTGTGAGGGTTGAAAAGAAAGATGAAGTTATCCAGCCCAGAAATTAAGCAGACTCAAGATACCTGCTTCTAATGCTTGTTGTGTGGAAATCACAGTGTGCAAGGAATAGAGATGAAGCACGTTAAGCTCAGAAAAGAACTCTCTGCAAGTGTGCAAAAAAAAGATGATGTTTAGGTACAGTAGCTTAGTGGTTAGCACTTCTGCCTTGCATCACCTGGGTCTCATTCAGAGCAATATCTGCATGGGGTTTTTACATTCTCCCCATATTTGCATGGATTTCCTCAAAACACTCCTAAGACATGCTGGTAGGTTCATATGCTTCTGTCTAAAAATTGGCTCTACTATGATATTCTGATAAGCAAGCATAGGATGGTTGCTTCACCATCTACCCCAACAAAAGATAAAGCACTTTGAGTCCCCAGGGAAAAAAGCACAAAAGAAATGCAATAAATAAATTCTGCAGCCTTTTTGTAGCCACATTGTGTTTATATCTATGCACTCCAGTAATAGGTACCACAGAAAAAAAGAATACGCTATTGCTCTGACTGGAACCCAACCGTCATTGAACAGGGCACATAAAAGGGCCAAGAGATTGGTAGGGAACACCAGGTAAAATGGATGCAGCTCCTCTCAAATGAGGTCTTAGCCACATCCCCTCCACTTTCTGTCTTCAACCAGCTGAGAAAGGTGCTGTTTTGGAGCCGCAGCCATCTTGTCACTTCTGGAAGCTGCTGATGCTTATGTTCCAGCGTGATGCCTGACAGCTGCACATCCTTCAAGAACTCTGCTTCAACTAGCCACATGCCTGCTGAGCTCTGCAGCCTCACGGTGATCCTATGAAGGTCTATATGGATCCATGACAAGCCTTGATCTACTTTTATCTAGCGAGTGCATTTTAATTGTTTTTTTTTTTATACCTTTTTACTTAAATCACTACACCTAGATAGAGGCGCCCTCTTGTGTTTGTTTTTTTACTTCAGTGATAGGTGAATGTCACTTCTCAGTGAGGTTTTCCTGAAGTTGATATCATTGAACCATACCTGCATCATTTGGGTTGAAGCGGCTATTTCCAATCTTCATCGGAAGTCCAGGTGACAGGATGACAACATGGGAGCACAACTGGGAGACAGTGACAAAATGTTCCTCCGCAGTCCTGAGGATAAAGTGGAGGAAAATATACTGGAAGTGCTGTTCCGTGTGATGGAACTGGAACTGACTTGAGGGGACTTGTGTTAAAATCTTAGCTTGACCTGCAATAAAAGATTGGGTCATTTATTGCTGGTGAAGATATTACCTATCTATTCACTAGGGATGAGCTTCGAGTTCGAGTCAAACTCATGTTCGACTCGAACATTGGCTGTTCGCCAGTTCCCTGAACAGCGAACAATTTGGGGTGTTCGTGGCAAATTCGAAAGCCGTGGAACACCCTTTAAAAGTCTATGGGAGAAATCAAAAGTGCTAATTTTAAAGGCTTGTATGCATGGTATTGTCATAAAAAGTGTTTGGGGACCTGGGTCCTGCCCCAGGGGACATGGATCAATGCAAAAAAAAAGTTTTAAAAACGGCCGTTTCTTCGGGAGCAGTGATTTTAATAATGCTTAAAGTGAAACAATAAAAGTGTAATATTCCTTTAACTTTCATACCTGGGGAGTGTCTATAGTATGCCTGTAAAAGGGCGCATGTTTCCCGTGTTTAGAACAGTCTGACAGCAAAATGACATTTCAAAGGAAAAAAAGTAATTTAAAACTACTCTCGGCTATTAATGAATTGCCGGTCCAACAATACACATAAAAGTTCATTGATAAAAACGGCATGGGAATTCCCCACAGGGGAACCCTGAACCAAAATTTAAAAAAATGGTGTGGGGGTCCCCCTAAATTCCATACCAGGCCCTTCAGGTCTGGTATAGATATTAAGGGGAACCCCGGCCAAAATTTTTTAAAAAAATGGCGTGGGGGTCCCCCTTAAAATCTATACCAGACCCTTCAGGTCTGGTATGGATTTTAAGGGGAACCCCACGCCAAAATTTAAAAAAATGGCGTGGGGTCCCCCCAAAAATCCATACCAGACCTTTATCTAAGCACACAACCTGGCAGGCTGCAGGAAAAGGGGGATAAGAGAGTGCCCCCCCTCCTGAACCATACCAGGCCACATGCCCTCAACATTGGGAGGGTGCTTTGGGGTAGCCCCCAAAGCACCGTGTCCCCATGTTGATGGGGACAGGGGCCTCATCCCCACAACCCTTGCCCGGTGGTTGTGGGAGTCTGCAGGCGCGGGGCTTATTGGAATCTGGAAGCCCTCTTTAACAAGGGGGCCCCCAGATCCTGGCCCCCCCTGTGTGAAATGGTAAGGGTTTTGTACCCCTACCATTTTCACAAAAAAAGTGTCAAAAATGTTAAAAATGACAAGAGACAGTTTTTGACAACTCCTTTATTTAAATGCTTCTTCTTTCTTCCATCTTCTTTCTTCTATCTTCTATTTTCCTTCGGTTTCTTCCCCCAACTTCTTCTTCTTCTGGTTCTTCCTCCGGAAGTCCCCTTTAAGTCCCTGTGCGTCAGAGGGGGCGGGGTCACTGGGTGGCCCCGCCCTCTGTTATTTAAGAACCGTCAAAAGACGAGAAGCATCACACAGCGGGAGCCTCCCATCATGGATGTGGAGCGGCCCAAGAAGAAGGGAAGAAGACACAGCGGAGGAAGATCCTGGACGAGAACACCGGAGGAAGAACCAGAAGAACCAGAAGAAGAAGAAGATGGAGGAAGAAGCCGAAAGAAGATAGAAGAAAGAAGAAGCATTTAAATAAAGGAATTGTCAAAAACTGTCTCTTGTAATTTTTAACATTTTTGACACTTTTTTTGTGAAATGGTAGGGGTCCCAGTGTACCCCCTTACCATTTCACACAGGGGAGGCCGGGATCTGGGGGTCCCCTTGTTAAAGGGGCCTCCAGATTCTGATAAGCCGCCTGCCCGCAGACCCCCACAACCACCGGGCAAGGGTTGTGGGGATGAGGCCCTTGTCCCCATCAACCCCAAAGCACCAACCCAATGTTGAGGGCATGTGGCCTGGTGCGGTTCAGGAGGGGGGGTGCTCTCTCGTCCCCCCTCTTTTCCTGCGGCCTGCCAGGTTGCATGCTCGGATAAGGGTCTGGTATGGATTTTTGGGGGGATCCCACACCATTTTTTTTATTTTGGCATGGGGTTCCTCTTAAAATCCATACCAGACCTGAAGGGTCTGGTATAGATTTTGAGGGGGACCCCCACGCCATTTTTTTTTTAAATTATGGCCGGGGTTCCCCTTAATATCCATACCAGACCTGAAGAGCCTGGTATGGAATTTAGGGGGATTCCCCACGCCATTTTTTTAAAAATTTTGGTTCGGGGTTCCCCTGTGGGGAATTCCCATGCCATTTTTATCAATGAACTTTTATGTGTATTGTCGGACCAGCAATTCATTAATAGCCGCATGTAGTTTTAAATGACTTTTTTTCCTTTGAAATGTCATTTTGCTGTCAGACTGTTCTAAACACGGGAAACATGCACCCCTTTACAGGCATACTATAGACACCCCCAGGTATGAAATTTAAAGAAATATTACACTTGTATTGTTTGACTTTAAGGATTATTAAAATCACTGCTCCCAAAAAAAGGGCAGTTTTTACATTTTTTTTTGCATTGATCCATGTCTCCTGGGGCAGGACCCAGGTCCCCAAACACTTTTTATGACAATACCATGCATATAAGCCTTTAAAATTAGCACTTTTGATTTCTCCCGTAGACTTTTAAAGGGTGTTCCATGGCTTTCGAATTTGCCGCGAAAACCCCAAATTGTTCGCTGTTCAGGGAACTAGTGAACAGCCGATGTTCGAGTCGAACATGAGTTTGACTCGAACTCGAAGCTCATCCCTAGTGAATAGATAGGTAAAATCTTCACCAGCAATAAATTCATGTTCGTGTCCCATAGACTTTAACGTAGTTCGAACAAATTTTTTGCCTGTTCGCATGTTCTGGTGCGAACCGAACAGGGGGGTGTTCGGCTCATCCCTACTATTCACATAATTGTGATTTTTTTTGAAGGAACTTTGTATGAAATGTGTTATTGACTTATGCATGTCTAGTGGGTCAAAATTTTCTCCCGGTGAATGCTCCCTCTGTTTGATTATATAAGGCTTGAAAGCTGTGAATGACCTATGCTTGTGAGTAAATTGTATATTTGAATTTACATGAAAATCGATTTACTACACTATAAGGTCCTTTTTCTAGTTATGATACATCCCATTGTGATTGAGTTGATAAGAAAAAGAAGTACCTTAAAGAAATGATTCACATAGAGTTTGGAGTGACCATACAGAAAAATGTTTCATGACCCACTTTTTATAAGGGTCATTAAAATCTGGTAAGCCTCCTTTCCACTTAACAGATAGGTGGTGGTGAAATGATTAATACATCTGAACATTGTTAGTTTAAGAGAACACAGGACTTACATTGTGGTGATATAGGGGAAATTTTCTTTTGGATTTGAATCAATATTTAATGGGACTTTCACTGTGTTTCAGTTACTTAGACACTGTTTATATAACGATAAGAGAAGTGTAAAGTTTTTATATTTTAACACAGATTTGTGGATGTTTTTTTAGTGACAAAATGCTGTCATCATATAACAGAAATTACTTGAACAAGGATCACCAAGGTATTATTTGTTTGTGGGGTGAAGATTTAAAAATATTGTAAATGACTTCTAAAATTGCTATAGCAGATTAGACCTAAATGAGATTGTAGTGATTGGGGATAGACTTTGAATAAAAAAGTTTTCCTAATACCCTAATACAACTTTGAAAAGACACTTTCATTATGCTCATTAAGGACAAAGTGACAGTGTTTGTGTAAAGCCACAAGTGATACTCACCTCTCCAGTAATCCCCCGCAGCTACTACTTCCATTGCATTTGGTTTAAAATATCAGATGATTCCGGGTATAGGGGAGAAACACTAGGCCTGAGCAGTATAACATGACAGATTGGCTGATGTTACCTCTAGGTTTAAAAAAAAAAAAAGACGTTGTTACATTTATTACTGTTATAACTCTTTTTATGAAACATTTTGATCTATATTGGTTATAATGCAGATATTGTTCAAAGGAAAATTGTTAACCACATAATAATTACTATTATACCGAATGGACATACATCTACTTAAAAATCTTTTCAGCCTTTAATAGAGTTATGTGTTCTTATGTGTCCTCAAGTTGAAGTGAAATTGTGAGCTGACAACTGCAGATTAGCACAAAGCACTTTACTGGTATTTCAAGTCAAGGAAAACTACATGGCATTTAAAATCTCTTCTTGCTTTTTATTAAAGTTCATAGAATATCTCAAAATAGAGTTCTATATCATTTATTTTTCAATTTCATGATTTTTAGCTACAGTACCTCAAAATCCAAATTCCATAATGTTACACTAAACTATGTGATACATATTATCTTTGTCATAAAATGCTAAACAGTGCATGTTTTACTATTTCAAACTGCAGTAGCATGTAAGCAAGACAGAATGTTTTTTCATTTGAGCTGACACTGAGCATACTTCATCGCTATGATCATCATCTTTTGCATAATCAACGTATTAACCACTTGCCGACTGCTGCGCGCGGATATATGTCGGCACAATGGCAGCGGTGGGCAAATGGGTGTATCTGTACGTCCCCTTTAATTGGCGGGGCTAGTGGCCAAGCGCACGCCTGCTGTGTACAGCGTGACCATGACCGCGGGTCCTGCAGACTCGCTATCCACCGGTGTCCCGCAATCTTGTCACAGAGAGGCAGAACAGGGAGATGCCTATGTAAACAAGGCATTTCCCTGTTCTGCCTAGTGACATGACAAGGATCTACTGCTCCATGTCATTGGGAGCAGTGATCGTTGCCATGTCAGTGGTAGCTCACCCCCCCACAGTTAGAATTACTCTCTAGGACACACAACACCTTGATCACCCCCTAGTGTTTAACCCCTTCCCTGCCGGTGTCATTTACACAGTATACTGATCGCTGTATAAATGACAATGGTTCCAAAATAGTGTCAAAAGGGTCCGATGTGTCCGCCATAATGTCACCGCCATTACTAATAAAAAAAATTAATAATAAAAATTACATAAATCTTTTCCCTATTTTGTAAATGCTATAACTTTTGTGCAAACCAATCAATATACGCTTATTGCATTTTTTTTTTACCAAAAATATGTAGAAGAATACATATCGGCCTAAACTGAGGAAAAAAATGTTTTTTTATATATTTTTTGGGCATATTATAGCAAAAAGTAAAAAAGTTTTTTCAAAATTGTTGCTCTTTTTATGTTTATAGCGCAAAAAAAATGCAGAGGTGATCAAATACCACCAAAAGAAAGCTCTATTTGTGGGGAAAAAAAGGATGTCAATTTTGTTTTGCTGTAACGTTGCATGACCGCGCAATTGTCAGCTAAAGCGACGCAGTGCCAAATCTCATAAAGTGCTCTGGTCAGGAAGGGGGTAAAATCTTCCGGGGCTGAAGCGGTTAAAGCATTAGCTTTGACTTTTTTCACAGCTGTGAGTAAACATTCACCAGTAGATGGACAGCAGGAAGCTAGAAAAGGATTAGGGGGGGGGGGCACACTCTTGGGTAACAATGCATTTTTTCTCTTCTAGGAATCTCTTTTGCAATTATACTGGCCCATATCATTGGCATGAGTACCACACGGATCCTGGGTATAACAATATGATTACCTGTTCTAGGGGCTGTGTTACAGCTTGTCTGATCCATATCATATACATAAATTCGACAGTGATCATTGGTTTCTTAAACGTGATGCATGCTCAAATGCGATTATATCTATAAGTAAATAACCTCCTTCTTGACCCGTCCAGGTTTTAAATAGTTCTCCTGTCCTACGACACCTTAGAAGCTGGTAAGTCCCATTGCTTTGTGTAGATTTTAATAAATGTGTGACTGGTTGTCTGGTTCAGATCCAGCCTACCTCTAGCAAAATACATAAACAATATATTCACAACTCCAACTTCCCTGTTTCTCTAGATTCCATATTTTGGTCCCTTATTGTATTTGTTAAAGTTATAAAAGCCACAGTGTATTCCATAAATATGTGACACATGACATGTGACACACAGAAGAAAGGATTTACATTTCAGAAGAAAAATATACCATATAAAATTATCTGTTTCCCTTATGCACTGTATTAAGAAATGTGAATTGTTCACTTTAGCTTGTATTATAAAAATACATCTTGATATGCATCCAGTTTCCTAAAAGTATAACTCAAGCCAAAGTGTTTTTTTAGTTTTCTTTAGAATGGAAATTAGCTACAACCTTTTTTTAGATTAAATAATAATAAATAAAAACTATCCCGTACACCATTAGAAATGTTTTTTTTTTTTCTTCGCCATAAGCGCTCCTAAGAGATCTTGCACTTTGTCGACCACCATTCTTGGGGCAGGAAGTGAAGAAAGTCTCCCTCTCAAAGGCAGTACAAATCTGACATGTTCTAAAATGAATCCAAAACTAAAATTTGAAAGTGTGATGAGACTATGTAATGTCTCCTTGAGTATGGATATCAAGTAGGCAATTGTTAAAAAAACTATGCTTCCTTCTCAGCATTCAAATCTGTTGCATAAGATAGTATAATTAACAAATTAGATAATGGTTTTTCCTGCAACATAAATGAAAACTCTCAGACTTCCCATGTATTTATCATGTTATTATTGCAGCAATAACTGGAGAATTTACTAGGTGGATTTATGCACTCAGCAAGTGAGTACATTTATCTGAAGCTTTCTTGTCATATTTAGTGAAGATGACAATAGACAGCTTTCAAATCATTCAAAAACAGCTGTCTAGTCTATTCATGTACTTCACTTATCTATGGAATCTGTCTGGTGCTGTATACTGGACATGCTATACCCCGGCTGTAAATTACTTCTAATATACTAGCTATCATACGAAAATAATTACCGTATTTATCGGCGTATAACACGCACTTTTTTCCCCTGAAAATCAGGGGGAAATCATGGGTGCATGTTATAGGCTGATCCCCACCGATTTTGTGTTTTATCGGAGTGATCGCGGAAATTGCTGCGGTCGCCGCTGACATACACAGCCGTGGGTAGATTTAAATATGGCGCCGAGACTGCAGGGATACTTCGGAGTCGAGATACACAAAGCCGAGAACACTCAGGTATGTGTATCTCGGCTCCGAAGTATCCCTGCAGTCTCGGCGCCATATTTAAATCTATCACAAAGCTGCACTGACATGGCTGGACTGGGGCAAAGCTGCACGGGCAAACCTGCACTGCCAAAGCTGCACTGGGGCAAGGCTGCACTGGGGCAAAGCTGCACTGACAAGGCTGCACTGACAAAGCTGCACTGACAAGGCTGCACTGACAAGACTGCACTGGGGCAAGGCTGCACTGACACTGAAAAGGCTGCACTGACACTGAAAAGGCTGCAGATGGACAGATAAGGCTGCATTGATGGGCATTTTAATGTAAGTTTTTTTTCCTTAAACTTCCCTCCTAAAAGTTTTTTTCCTTAAAATTCTCTCCTAAACTTGGGGTGCGTGTTATACGCCGACGCGTGTTATACGCCGATAAATACGGTAATCAAACTACGGCATATTGTTATAATTATTATTATACAGGATTTACACAGCACCAACAGTTTGCACAGCACTTTACAATATAAGGGCAGACAGTATAGACAGTACAATACAATTCAATACAGGAGGAATCAGAGGGCCCTGTTCGTTAGAGCTTACAATCTAGTATATACACTACTTTGTTTCATGGCATTATTAGATTAGGAACATGAGTTATATGGCATAGATAACACCTAACCTAATTAAATGATGTAAAAATTATTGTTTTCAAAAGAGCTTACTTAGGCCTATGCCATAAGTGTGTTAAATATTATTTGTAAAAAGAAATTCGCCCAAGGTGTAAGTTGAAATGTACACGTGTTAATTTTTGGAAGTTCATTTTTATACTGTCTGTGAATGAAAATATACCACTTTGTAGTAGAGAAAAATGATGTGTCATTTTCAAGTTCAATTTCACAGTAAGGCTGACATCTCACCTTAATATAGAGAAGTCTGTAAAGCTTGAGAAAAATGCTGTTCAAGTTGGGTTTTAAGAAAATAGCAAGATGTGCAAAAGTCTAATAAAACTTTTTTTTAAAAATGGTAAAAATTTACACCTGTAGAAAACAGTTTGCACACCTTCAATAGGGAAGAAAAATGCCTATAACTATGATGCACTTCAAAGCAAGTTTAATGTGAAAATAGTAAACTGCAATTGTTTTCTGCTGGTTTGGAGGTACACATGCAAGTTTACAGCAACATGGTGCTTATTTAATGGTTAAAAAAAATAACAACACTATGGCTTGACCAAAGTTGAAGAGTGAATTTTTTTTCATTCCCACTAAATCTTTATCATGGTGTGTTTGATCAGTTAGCGGATATGTTAGGTCTTTATACAAGTTTGTTATGTTCTTTAACGGCATGCCGACCGGCTCACGCCAATATATGTCGGCAAAGTGGCACATTCCTGCAAGTCGCCGTATGGGTACATCTTCCCCTTTAAGAGCCATAGCAGGCGGGGGACCCAATGCGCATGGCCGGCAGGCGCTATCACCGAGATATGTCTCCTCCCCAGTCAGTCCCATCCCCCCACAGTTAGAAAAACTCACAAGGGAACACATTTAACCCCTTGATTGCCCCTGGTGTTAACCCCTTCCCTGCCAGTTACATTTACACAGTAATCAGTGCATTTTTATAGCACTGATCACTTTATAAATGTCAATGGTCCAAAAAATGTGTCAAAAGTGTCCAATCTGTCCACTGCAATGTTGCAGTACCGCTAAAAGTCACAGATCTCCATCATTACTAGTAAAAAGATAAATAAATAAAAGTGCCATAAAAATGTCATAAATCTTTCCCATAGTTTTTAGATGCTATAACTATAACTCTAACCAAACCAATCAATATATGCTTATTGCGATTTTTTTATTTTTTACCAAAAATATGTAGAAGAATACATATCGACCCAAACCGATGAAGAAATGTGTTTTTTAAAAGCATTTTGGGGATATTTATTATAGCAAAAAGTAAAAAATATTGCTTATTTTTCAAAATTGTCGCTCTTTTTTTGTTTATAGTGCAAAAAATAAAAAAACGCAGAGGTGATCAAATACCACCAAAAGAAAGCTCTATTTGTGGGAAAAAAAGGACGTCAATTTTGTTTGGGTACAACGTTGCACGGCTGTGCAATTATCAGCTAAAGCGCTGAATTGAAAATTCACTTTAAATAGCAGGCAAAAGGGTTAGATTTCTGTCCTGGAAGTAGGCATTGCCCCAGGGTTGGGCTTGTGTCTTTTCTAGTAATAACTTTATCCCACTCTTTTCAACTTAAAAAAATATTGACTAGAATTTCACTTTAACTCAATCAAATTTATATCAGAAATTGTTTATCGACAGAATGTAACATATGCAGGAAAGGTCAGTATAGGAACCTACCAGATATGAGGACCTTTGACATTAGATATTTTAGCCAGAGAAAATTGAGTACTGTCCGTGATACTTTTTTATATTTTATACTCAGTATTCAGTACTGCTTGGACCTTGAAAAAGGGGATACACACCGAAAGCTTGTCCATGAAAAATGATATGTTAGTGCAAATAAAAAAAGTATCATGGACAGTACTCGATTTTGTCTGTCACAATTGCACTAATACGGCTACAATCACCTCAAGTATATTTTAGCCAAAAAGAGGACCTGAAATGTGGACGCTGTTCACAGAAAAATGCAGGCAGATGGCATATGACTGCTTATCAGTAGTACCTGCAGTGATTGTTTCCCCTATTACTGAGTTACAATGCCTTGTCCCACACTGACTCTCCATGTAGAGGCGACCATCTAGGCAGAGAAGCAGGGCTTTGTTCGAATTGTCAACCTGATGACTGGGATTAGATGCAACAAAATTCAAGCAGTAGCAGGAAAGGTGGAGGAAAAGCGGATCCAGAGAATGAGTGAAACAGATCCTCAGATATAGCTTCTACCCCAGCAAGGAGAACAGTAAACAGCACAGTAGTGACAGTAGCAAAGTTCAGTCCAACTCTGGTGAGAATAGTAGTCTGAAGCAGCAATGCTTTATAACAGTTTACACTATAGATATACAGCTTTGAGTCTACGGATCTAGTCTGGTCTAGGTACGGTCAAATCAGAAAGCGCACTGCTGTTTTTTAGGAGGAATTCAGGGCAAAATATATATTTTCCAGGACACTGTTTACAAATAATTAACATTTCCAAAACCTTCACTTCAAAATTCAGGTCTGCTTTAACAAACGGGTGTAGATTTAATCATACACACATTTCAAAAAAATAATACAGACCTGTTTTTTCTGCTAATGGGCTTGGAAGGTCTTTGCATATTTTATTTATTTATTTTGCAAGGAAAACCAAACTTTTTTCTCTTTAAATTTCAGCTAACCTATGCATGGTTAAGCATCTTTGTTGGACAACTTCATATCTTCTGGACATTTCAAGCTTAAATAGAAGACACATATAAATATGTAAAAAGTGACATGCAAAGTGTATTAAAAAATATGTGAACCATTTTTACTTTGCATGCTTCTTATTAATGGGCCCACAAGGTTTAATTAGATTATAATGGTATATATAACCACTGGATCAGTGTTGCACTATGTTTTGGGTTCTTAAATGTTTTTAGTGTTGTAAATCGCTGCGTAAGCTGTCGGCGCTATATAAATACTGTATAATAATAATAATATTAATAATAATAATAAAAGCCTTTTGCAAGTGTAAATGGGAATCTAATGGTTTGTTAAAAGCCCATATAAATCAGCACTATATCAATTGTGGAATATATTTGAGAACATGAGAGTAAAAGATACAGATCACAGATTGTTATAACTTAATATTCACTTTTATTTTAAAATGTCACAGTCTTTTTTGCAAATGAAACATATTTTTCCATTAATATGTTGGCAGATGGTGAGTCTTTTAAACATCTTTTCTTGAGTGCCCTTTTTCATCCAAGTTGATCATAGATCATACAAATTGGCTCTTAACTATACTTTTCTTAACATTACACTTCTCTGGAGCAGTATTTGAACAACTAATGTCATAATGGCAGCTTGAATTACATATCATTTTGTGGGTGCTTTCTCAGCTTGACTTTAAAATGGTCTGAGATTAAGGCTCTCTGCACGGGATCAAGTTATTTTATGGTTTAAAGCTTATCACATGAAACTGGCAAGCATTACTCAAAGTATTATTAGCTTCAGTAATTTTTTGTGTAACTTTCAACATACTGTTACCAAAATGCAAGACTGGCTTTGAGTGAGAAAGAAAATTGTAGATGCCCTGAAAAAATAAATGTATTTTTAACCAGTTGCCTACCAGGCACGAACACCCCCTTCCTGCCCAAGCCATTTTTCAGCTTTCAGCGCTGTCGCATTTTGAATAACAATTGCGCGGTCATGCAACACTGTACCCAAATGAATTTTTTTATAATTTTTTCCCCACAAATAGAGCTTTCTTTTGGTGGTATTTAATCACCTCTGCAGTTTTTATTTCTTGTGCCATAAACAAAAGAAGAGGGACAAGTTTGAAAAAACACAATATTTTTTATTTTTTGCTATAATAAATATCCATTTTTTTTTTAAACAAATTTTTTCCTCAGTTTAGGCCAATATGTATTCTTCTGCATATTTTTGGTAAAAAAAAAAATAAGCTTATATTGTTCGGTTTGCGCAAAATTTATAGCGTCTACAAAATAGGGGATAGATTTATAGCATTAAAGCAAGGGGATCATGTCATATGACAGCAGCCCAGAACGAGAGCTGCTTTGTCCCGCCGTCATATGACGGTGGGCGGGCGGCCAGTGGTTAAATAAAAAGGTAATCATTTTAGACTGGTAAAGTGCTTTTGATGTGTGTTATGAGGCTTGCTAGCATAATACAGATTGAATGGAGTATGCCAAGAGCACATTAGGATTATAGTAATAGCTGGCCCTAGTATTAAATTATTACTAAAGCATGTAAAATAATACATGCGCGTACACACACAAATCAACACAATGCTAAACTCAGAATGAATAAAAGGTATTGTTGCCTTTTCACATACTTCACTAAAGGCATCTTTTTGATTATAATGAAAAACATGACTGGCTTGAAAGTAGTATACATTTCTATATATTTCTTCTTCAACGTGATGTTATAAATGTATATTATAGTTTATCATGTGTAAAGGAGAGCAGTAATACTACACAGAGCAACAATACCAATACATTCACTATATTGCATAACAAAGCAATTAAGCTCACAGCAAATTAAACCAATATTGAATTCCATTGCACATGGCTATGTTGTTTAGTTGGACCTGATTTTGTATGATCTCATGAACTTTTTTCACACCAGTCCTATCTTTCTGCAGTTGACACTTCATGTTGCTGTAATAATGTCTATATTCTTAGTCTCTGTCACCTAGAGACACAATATAGCTACTGTATATTGGACTCTTTACCCTTTTTAATCTTACTTTAGAGTTTAAGTTATGTTACTCTGTGCAGAGATAAAAGATTTGACATGATATTTCCATTTATATTAAACCAGTTTGGTCTCTGTATATAGTCAAAATAGTAGTTAAAAAGAAGAGTTAAATAAATCAACATTTTACTGTCTTCCATTCGACAGCAATCCTATACTTTTGACAGCAACATCCCTTAGACAGCATTACTAACTGCTCTAGTGGATCAAAAATATCAATATATCCAGTCATAAGTACGAACAAACTATACAAAGGACGGCAATAGCAATATTTCTATGTACTCCAATGAGCACATAATGCAGCAATTTCAGGGCATCATAAAGTAGTAATGGCCAATGAAAAACTTACTGTGACACCAATAATACAGGGGTGCGTACAATTCCCAACAATAAATATTCACTTTCATCATTATGGGATCATCAAAGAAAGTGTGATTGCCCAACTTAATACCCCAGACCTATCAGCTTTAGTCAAAGGTAGCACTCTGTACATTTATGTTAAAATTAATTTACTGACAACTGATATAAAATAATTTTCAGGTTCCATGCACACTAACTGAAAAAAAAAATGCTCCTAGCAGCAGCTTTTAGATTTTTCATTTGTTCTGCCTCTAGAAATAGTGCCAATGCACACTATTTTAGTCTAAAGGCATTTTATAAGCTTCAGCATTCAGGAGCAGAAAAAAAAAACTCTGGTTTGCATCTCTAGGAGCGATTTGCCAGGAGAAAGAATGCTCCTGGCAAAGATCGTGAGAGAAAGATCGTGATTTTTTTTTATTGATCTCATGCTTACCTGCCGCGATCGTGGCTTTGTTTGCAATTGCGGCCCGGACGTGACGTCATGACATCATGCCCGGTCCTCCGACGGTCATAGAGATGACTGGTGACCATCTGGTCACAGGAAATCTCTATGGTTGTCCTCCGGCAGTGGCTGGTTCTTTCTCCGGGTCCCCAATGGCACGGGAGAGCCCGGAGAAGCAGCGGATGGTGGCGAGAGGGGGGTTATCCCCTCCCGTCGCCTGTAAGAACAATCAAGCAGCAGGACTAGTACACAGAATCACTGGCTGCAAATGAGGATATCTGAATGATGCCAGATATCCTCACTGAAATCAAGTACATCATATGACGGCCTTGGGCTGGAAGTGGTTAATATATTTTTTTCTTTGGTGCAAAGTTTTCTTTTACATCCTGCCATAGACTTTGACAGAGAAACATAATGGTTGTTCTCAACAGAGTATAATTTGAACACACTCCCATTAGGACTAGTCCTATTATCTTATAGACATTCACTGATAAACACACTTGCACCCTCAGCAACTTCAGAAATGTCCTAGCTGATATAATTATTTTACATGTAAAGTAAATGCAACATATGTTTCAAAAGAGCTAAAGTTTATATGGCCAACTTGTTGCTAATACCCTAATGAAATCAAACTTTATGTACACATACAGATTCATGGACCAAGACAGTCCATCAACCATACCCATGTGTGTGCAATTTTCTTTTGCAAAAACAAAAAATGTATATATATATATATATATATATATATATATATATATATATATATATATATACATACATATATATTTATATATACTCACACACGTACACAAATAATATACAAATTGTTGTATATATCACATCTGTATTTTATTTGTGAAAGCCCCCATAATGTGAAATGAGTTCCCAAGGCAACAAGAACCCTCCTCTTGTCTCCATAGGAACAAACTCAGGATTCAGAAATCTATTTTGGGTAAAGTAATGTATTAGACTCATCTCTATAGGGTGCCACAATGAGTCTTTCCAGACTTCAACAGTTACCATGCATCCTTTTGACTTCAATTACCTCATTACACAAATCAATTGTTTTCTACTTTGCGTCCCTGCTGATAACTACTTTGGACAACAACAGCAATAGTGTCAGTATTCTTCTTAGTATGAAAACTGTAGCCAATTTTGAAGTATGAAAAAATAATGGACATTTAAGTTGAAATAATGATATAATTCTTGTTTTTTTGAACCAAGTATTTATTTTGAATACAATTCTGGAAAGACAAAAAATAACAAACAAAAGAAATGACTATAGACAAGTTCACAAACTGCAAAACATTCTTACATTTAACCATTTGAACTATTGTGCATATTTGAGTTTTGTGCCACAGGAGAAATCCCTGCAGAGTCAATAATTTGGTTACTTGGAAAGCGTAAAGTATTAAAACCCAACAACAAAAAATACTTTATTGCAGCTTATTGGTGACATTTGTTTTTTTTATGCTTTTTTCCTCTATTGTCAGCTGTTGATCCATTCAATAAGTCTGTTATTTTTCAACTTACTTTAACAGACCAAGTTTTCCAGCAAATGTGGTAGTTAAAGGGTTAAGATAAACCATTTAACACTGACAGAGCTTACAATAATAACCCGAATCAATGAAAATATATTATTTCTAAAGATCTTGTTCAATTATTTCAATGTATTACATTAGATTTCAGATTACTGTACTCAGACAAGTTAACAATTAAAGTATGTTAGGTTGCTATAAATTGCTGCGCTGTTATATAATTACTGCCATGTGTGTATGGCATAAATTGCTGCACTATTATGTAATTAATTCCACGTGTTTGTTAATCGAATATCAACCTGTGATATACTTAGACAATGATACACTGTATGTAGTTTGTTTATGACAACAGCTCCTCTAATTGCAGAATCTCCTGCTCCCATTTTAGTTTTTTTGGAACTCTCTACCCACACCCTCTTCTGCAGCATACATTGTTTAAAACTTCTGAATTCTCAGTGAGTTTGTGTATTCTGTCACAAACAGGACTACTCACTCCCTTTATGTCAGTAAAAAAGTAATACAAAAGTGACCAGTAGACCAAATCTTTAACTATAAAATGTAGAAAAAAGCAAAAAAAAAAATACACATGCACAGGCACAGACCTGAACCTAAACACACACACACAAGCTATTATACCCAACATTTGCACAGTAAAGATGAAGTTTAGGCTAAACTAATAGTATCTCTCTTCATAGACAAGAGCCATGTATATTCTTACTTGAATCTTCTAGTCATTTGTATATGTTTTCCAGATCTGTGCATTAATCCATAATAAAACTTTTGCACATAGCCTTTGTGCAGATATTTCTTGTAATAAAGGCACTGGGGTTCATTAACCAAAGACGAAAAGACTGTACACTTTGCAAGTGCTGCTGCACTCTGCTAGAAAATTTGCTCCAGAGCTTAGTAAATGAGGCGAAGCTTCACTTTGCAAAGAATATCCAATCACATAAAACGAAAATGAAAAAAAAGCATTTTTGCTTGCACATTATTGGATGATGAAAGTCAACAGAGCTTCTTCATCTAAGCTCCGGAGCAAATTCAATTGCGGAGTGCAAATGCACTTGCAAAGTGCACAGCCTTTACTAAATCAACCCCACTGCTTCTATCTCCTTGTGCAGGGTAACTGATGACTTTTATCCAATTTCCATGTTTTTTCTAATGGCAGCCTCCAATGGGAGGACCAGTTGGGTCCCTTCCATTGATCTGCTCTCCGCATAGGCTTTCCTTTGTGGCTATTGAGTAATATATGTTATGTAAAGTTTTGTTGCTTTAAAGACTAACTCCCCTTTGGATGACAAAACAAAACAATCCCCTTTGAGGGATCTATGTGCACTTTAAGGATTTTAACAAATGTTGTAGGCATTTCAAGTGTGATTATTTTAAAATGGCCTTTTAGACAAATGATTCTTTGTCAGATAATTCCTACATTGACCACTAATAGCTATGAACACTTAATAAGTACAATTGCAATAATAGCTGGTTGTAAAGTCGGAAGGCTTTTTTTTAATCCTAATGCATTCTATGCAGCTTGGCTCAGAGTGCCCCCATAGCATGCTGCTTGCTGTGGGGGCACTCAACAGGAGAGAGGGGCCAGGAGCACCGAAGAGCCACCAGAGAAGATAAGGACCCAGGCTGCTCTGTGCAAATCCACTGCACAGAGGAGGTAAGTATAAAATGTTTGTTAATTTTATAGACAAAAGAACAAGACTTTACAATCACTTTAATTGCAGTGAAAGCAAAAGACCAGAGGTCTTGCAATTGGCACTATTAACTATTAACTTTTATACACATATTTTGTGTGTCATTATAGAGTTAATTCAGCTAGGTTTTTAATGCTGTAAGGGTCTCCTTTGGAATGATTTATCCTTACCTGAATTATGCTAGGTACACTTGGGCCGAAAATCAGCTGAAAACTCAGTTCGGCATTTACTAGCCAACTTTCGGCCCATGTGTACAGCTCCTCATCTGAACGAACGTGCTAGAAAACCAGCAGCTGATTGGCATCCAGTCAGCAATAGCTGCAAGCACTGAAAGGTGTGTTCTGGCGTGGGGGCGGTCCCCAAGTCAAAACACAATAGCAGAGCGGTAAGATCTCTGTACTAACATTGCATAGTTAGTACAGCAAGCTCCTTCATTTTAGCTGGGTTGAATGAAAAAAAAACTGTGTGTGTGTACCAGGCTTTAGAGACACAACAGGGATAGATACAGTGGAGAAGGATTAGAACTCCTGTCAGTTTTTATTCCCAATAAAGAGGTAAAATGGTTTTCAAACCTTAGAAATATGCCAACTTACTAAGTCAGTGGGGTCTTTGCAGCATACAGTATGTATTAATACAAAAGAAAAAATGTGACTGGAATACCAGTCAAAGGGAAATTGCATTCACAGGACACAGATATCAAAAACAACCATGTTAAATAAGTAATGTAAGTAAGTAAATACAAAATGTCCACTATTGAATGAATATAGTAATAAACATTACACACATATATAAATACACTTCTTCCACCAATAAAACATACATTGGTGGAAGAAGAGTATTTATATACATGTGTGTGATTTTAACTATCTGTGTGTGTAGTATAACAGAAGTGAAAACTTTTTTTTTAAGTTTAGGATAAAGTGGAGAGGTATTAGAACACTTGTTTTTATTGCTGTCTGTGCCTCTATTAGGGAGATTCACCCTTTCTATTTGTCCTGTTTACTGACTTGGATGCTACTTGAGGTCCATAGACCTCTAAATTACACAGGCATTACTTCAAGTTGAGTCAAAATTGCGCAACTTTCAGGTCATTCAAGTGTGAAAGGGGCTTTACTCTATCTTTGGACAGGTCTGTTTTTTCTTGTTAGAGAATAGCCATTGTCATTCTCTAATGTTCTTGAAAATGTCACTCTGGTATCCATCCATCAAACCTGGTAAACAGGACTAATAGAGAGGGTGAATCTCCCTAACAGGGACACAGACAACAATAAAAACCTGGCAGGGGCTCTAATCCATCTCCACTCTGTCCAAAACTAAAAAAAAAAAATAACACGTTTTTCTTTAGTTATACTTATAATAAATTCAGCCCAATGATTCAGTGTTTTTCCATACTTAGGTTGCTATGTATTATCGTTGAAAGAACTGATCCAAAAAGGTAGAGCCTATTCAAATTTGCCTATTATATTTTTACATTCCTTAAATACAGCATGCCTGGACCACTACTTATTTAACTCATGTATTTATTTATTTCTTTTTGTGAATTGACCTTAACCACTTGACCTGCGGAAGATTTACCTCCTTCATGACCATCCCATTTTTTTGCGATACAGCACTGCGTTACTTTAACTGACAATTACTCAGTCATGCAGCGCTGTACCCAAATAAAATGTATGTCCTTTTTTTCCATACTAATAGAGCTTTCTTTTGGTGGTATTTGACCATCTGTCCGTATTTTGTTTTTTTTTGTTTTTGATTTTTTTGCGCTATAAACAAAAAAAAACAATTTTGAAAAAAAAAAATAACAATATTTTTTATATTTTATGCTGTAAAACATATCCAATAAAACAAAATCAAATGTTTTCATGAATTTAGGCCAATGTATATTCTGCTACATATTTTTTTGGAAAAAAATCCCAATAAGTGTGTATTAATTGGTTTGTGCAAAAGTTATAGCGTCTACAAACTATGGGATTTTTTTTTATCTATTTCTTTATTTGTTTATATATTTTTTACTAATAATGGCTGTGATCAATAACTTATAGCGGGACTGCAATATTGTGGCAGACTTTCCGACACTAACTGGCACTTTTGCCACTTTTTTTGGGAATCAGTGACACTGATACAGTATTAAAAATATGCACTGTCACTGTACTAATGACACTGGCTGGGAAGGGGTTAAAAATCAGGTGCATTCAAAGGGTTAGCTGTGTTCTTAGCCAGTGTTTTAGTGTACTGTGGGAGGTACTTTTACTTAGGGGTGTACTTACTTTTATTGCCAGCGGTTTAGACATTAATGGCTGTGTGTTGAGTTATTTTGAGGGGACAGCAAATTTACATTGTTATACAAGCTGTACACTCACTACTTTACATTGTAGCAAAGTGCCATTTCCTCAGTGCTGTCACATGAAAAGATAAAATAAAGTATTTACAAAAATGTAAGGGATGTACTCACTTTTGTGAGATACTGTATATACGTAATCCAGCGCATTTTATGTAGTATTTTCAGAGTGTTTTTGTATTTTGAGATAAATACCGCATAAGGTGATAGTGAATTGACATTTTCAGCAACGCATTTGTTATTTAGGAAAAATGTGTCAGATCACATAAATACTGCATGCAATCTGCTTTAGTAAATGGAGCCCAATATGAGGATGATAAAATATATTCAACTTTTAGGCTGGGTTTACACTATTGTGATGTCAGACATTACATTTGATTTGCACCGCATTGCTGGGCAGATCGCATGCAATGTCTGTACGATGCAAATTCAGCCATACAGATTATATAGCTGAATTCACATTGCATTTGGACAAAAATGGTGCAGGACCTTTTTTTTGGATCCTCACTGGAACCAGATCGCATGGATGTTCAAACCCATGCAATCCAATTCCTGCACCATTTGACAGTTCCCACTGCAATCTGCCAACCGATCTGGGGGTGTCATTAAATTTGTATTGACACCTGCAGCGGTTCACATAGGGCATGTGAACTGCCTGCAAGAGACGTGCGATGCGGGAACCCACACTGAAATAGCATTGCATGTGTGAACCCAGCCTTAAAGTCAGTCCAGCAAAAAATATTTTAAGAATTTGAAACAAAGACAGAAAATATGTGTCAACTGCTTTGCAAGGTAAAGTGTTGAAATGTTTTTTGTTATTTGTCCTCCCATCTAACTCTGGAGATAAATCAACTTCTTGAAATGGTGCTACTAGCAAGCAGAACATATGTTTGCAGTATCATGCACAGTGGTGTGCCTGCTTCAAACCAAATCCAGTGGTCAAGCCAACATTATTGTTTCACTTACCAATTAATGCTGGATGACTATATAATATATTATTCATAAATAGTTTTATGGATTTTAGCACCGCAAGAATCATGTTATATCAAAATTAACATTCAAACAACCATTTTTGCCCTGACAAGCACTGGTGCCTTAGGTTGTAGACATGCAGCATGCTTGGTGCATGTCCTGGACAATAAGCTTGTAAAAAAATGTTGTTGGGCTGGGGTTCTACCCAATGCAGAGTTTGACCTGAACTTTGCATGTTGTGTGTTTGGACTAGCTAAACTGCTTGCCCGGTTTGCCAGCCCAAAAATCCTGCTGTAAAAGCCCCATGGGGGTTATAGGTTTTCAAATACCTTAGGGAATGACCAATTTCCATTAGGTTAATGTGGGACTAAACCTCTAGCTAATTTGGAAATTTAGTTTAAAGGCACAGTCTGGAAGTTACAGATATATGTAATGATTTTTAGCATTTGTTTGTGGCACATGCCTTCAACATTGGTGGGAAAAACTGCCCCTTTGGAAGGCTCTTTGTCCCCATGTTTTTGGAATAAAGGCCTCATCGCATCCCATAGGAGTCCCAGGATATTCCGCCCCCCCCCCCCCCCCCCAGAGAAAGGGTGTCAGGTACATTGTATTTCAGTTACTCATTTCCCCCCAAAATATCAAAAGTTTAGAAAACCACCCACACTCTGCAAAGATGCTGTCCCCCATTGAAATTACTATTTCATTTATGAGGACCCATGGCCAAGTGATGTTTTTCTGCCTCTTGTTCATATTCCTCTGCACCATCCGCCAAGCAATGTTGACTTGTCACACTATCGCTGCAGAATGAGAGAAACTGGCTGGGGGTCCTGGGTAAAATCTTCGACATGGCCATATTTGGTCAATGACATCATCCAGGATACCCCCACTGGTTTGTTTACATACAGCAGTCTGTTTTACAGCAATGGGTATAAATCATCAGGTGGCAAATTATCATATCAGAGGGTCAACATCTTCAGGT
This sequence comes from Lithobates clamitans, assembly GCA_037952925.1. Classification (NCBI taxonomy): domain Eukaryota; kingdom Metazoa; phylum Chordata; class Amphibia; order Anura; family Ranidae; genus Lithobates; species Lithobates clamitans. The sequence continues at coordinate 4,445,007 of JBBGZY010000279.1, read as the reverse complement.
GGTGGGCCATTATGGCAACAGGTCATTGTGATTGACAAGGATTTATATTGCTGCACAACATGATTGATGTTGGATTTAGATTAGGGAGCAGTGTTTACTTTTTTAAATAAAGGACTGTTTTTATTTAAACTTTTTAGGGGAATAAATAACAAGTGGTACTATGTTTCCAGTATGGATTCCCCTAGAGAGAGCAGATGTCTGGCACCCCCTTATTATAAAGGGTGCTTCCAGATCCCAAAAAGTTCACCCTTAACTCCCCACTTTCATTAGTAGTTGACTAGAGGGACTAGATTATTATTATTATTATTATTATTATTATTCAGGATTTATGTAGCGCCAACAGTTTACGCAGCGTTTTACAATATAAAAGGGAGACAATACAGTTATAATGCAATACAATACAATAGGATTAGGAGGGCCCTGCTCAGAAGAGCTTACAATCTAATAGGGTGGGGCAAGTGGTACAAAAGGTTGTAACTGTGGGGAATGAGCTGGTGGAAGTGGTAGGAGATTAGTTGGAGACATGATAGGCTTTCCTGAAGAGATGAGTTTTCAGGGATTGCCTGAAGGTAGCAAGAGTAGGGGATAGCCGGATAGATGGAGGTAGCCAGTTCCAGAGGATGGGAGAGGCTCTGGAGAAATCCTGGAGACGAGCATGGGAGGAGGAGATGAGAGAGCTTGAAAGCAGGAGGTCTTGAGAAGAGCGGAGAGGTCGATTTGGGCAATATTTGGAGACAAGATTAGTGATGTAGCTTGGGGCAGAGTTGTGAATGGCTTTGTATGTTGTGGTTAGAATTTTGAATTTAATTTGCTGGGTGATTGGGAGCCAGTGTAGGGATTGAAGTAGAGGGTTGGCAGACACTGAGCGGTTGGTAAGGTGGATAAGTCTGGCAGCAGCATTTATGATAGACTGAAGAGGGGATAGCCTATGGAGCGAGAGGCCAATGAGAAGGGAGTTGCAATAGTCAAGGTGAGAGATAACAAGGGAGTAAATGAGGAGCTTGGTGGTTTCATTTGTTAAAAAAGGGCAAATTTTAGAGATGTTACGGAGGTGAATTCTACAAACTTTTGACAGCGATTGGATTTGAGGCTGAAATGACAAGTCAGAGTCTAGGATTACACCTAGTACCCTGGCGTGAGGGGAGGGAATGATGGTTGCATTGTTGATTTTGATGGAAAAGTCATGGAGGGGGGCACGGGCAGGGGGGAATATTAATAGCTCAGTTTTAGAGAGATTTAGTTTAAGGAAGTGGTGCGACATCCATGCTGATATGTCAGTTAGTAAGTTAGTAATGCGAGAGGAGACTGAAGGAGTGAGGTGAGGAGTAGACAGATAGATTTGGGTGTCATCAGCGTATAAGTGGTATTGGAAGCCATGGGCAGTTATTAAGTGACCAAGGGAGGAGGTGTAGATAGAGAAGAGAAGGGGTCCAAGAACCGAGCCTTGGGGGACCCCCACAGAAAGGGGCAATGGAGAGGAGGAGACAGAGTTGTAGGTGACTCTGAAGGAGCGCTGTGATAAATAGCCAGAGAACCAGGATAGAGCAGAATCTCGGAGGCCAAGGGAATGTAGTTTATTGAGAAGGAGCGGGTGGTCAACAGTATCAAAGGCCGCAGAGAGGTCAAGTAGTAGGAGTATGGAGTACTGGCTGTTGGTTTTAGCAGTTAGTAAATCGTTAGTGAATTTTAGTAAGGTAGTTTCCGTGGAGTGCTGCGAGCGAAAGCCAGACTGTAAGGGATGAAGGGATGAGGCCACTAGGATCATTTTACGTTTTTCCAGGCAACATCAGGCGGTCAGTAACATCATTCAAAAACATTGGCCCATACTGATGAATGATCCACTTCATCTCTAACAGGCCATCAATTACCTATAAGCGCGCTTTGTCGTTAAGGGATAAACTGGTTCAAAGCGAGTTTAGGGATGAACAAAAAAGATCCAAACACTGTTCAATTTTGGGGTCGTTTCCCTGCGGACACTGTTCATTTTGCCAATACATCAGACGTGATAAAAACTTCCGTCTTCCAAATGGGGCACTATTCAAGCCTAAACACTTCACTAATTGCCAAACACGAGGTATCGTATACCTTATGTCATGTGAGTGTGGTGCTTACTATGTTGGTAAGACCAAGCAGGAATTCCATCGCCGGATGTCTAAGCACATCTATCACATGCAGATTGGCAATTACTATCTACCATTAGGCCGACATGTAGTGTCAGTACACAACTATAGAATGCCAAAAGTGTCCTTCACCGCTCTCGATCGGGTACATATACCAAATCGAGGCGGTGATTGGAACAAAATCCTGCTGCAACATGAACAGAAGTGGATATATAAATTAAATGCCACCTCGCCCCCGGGACTAAATGAGGCCATTTCATTTGCCCCGTTCCTAAAAGGGTTTGTTTCGGGCAAAACCCAGTAAAGTCTTTTTGGCCCTTTGTAAGTAACATAGAGCAATCTTGTCTGTTATGAGCCCCCCCCCCCCCTTGTCCCATCTCCGAACATTCTCCCTTTGCCTCCCTCCCCTTTCCCCTTTTTCCCTGGCAGTCCAATGGTATTTATCATATTTATATACTTCTAAAATATTTCTCCCTCTTTTTTTGTATATCATTTATTCTTTATATTTTATTTTCTATTCTTCAATATACGTTTTTTTTTTTTCCTTTTTTATATAATCTTTTTCTATATTCTATTATGTGTTTTTCAGACACCGAGGCATGCGAATTGATTCTACATATATGGATACCTCATGTTAATAATCTATAATTTTTCCTGCCAATTAATGTATGTATTAATATGGGATGATGTGTCCATATATGCGATGGACCGTTAGTTCATATGTATTTTCCCTTTAACTTTATATACCAATTGAGCCCTGTGCTCTGCCCGCCCCCTTTATAAGAGCTGTCATCTTGACCGCTGCTGCTGCCCTCTCACCAGGGTTCTTTTTCCCCAGATGTGTCTTCCCGGCAAGGTGGGGGGGGAGGGAGGGCTATCGGCACAGCCGGCGCCTGCCTCCCCCCTTCCCCCATTGGATACCCAGGCTGGTCCTGGCTACCACGTTGGGGATTTCCTCCTTGCCGGCGGCGTTCGGGGACATCCCCGGACGTTTCCGCTCACTGCGCATGCGCGGGGCCCCGCGCCTGCCACGTGATGCGGACGCGTCACGCGATTGCGACGGCGATGACGTCAGCTGACGGAGTTTCGACCCGCCCCGAACGCCGGGGGGGCCACACGAGGCTGCCATTTGGCCGCCATGCCCCTCAGCGCGGCTTTCTCCTTCGGTCTTATCGGATGGGGAGGTGGCCGCACCTGTCACCAGTCAACCCTCGTCGGATACACGCCCCCTATCTGGGGCATATATACCCTCTCACTCTTCACATCTCATTCCGGATCTTTCTGTCTGGTTGGTGGTTTCTCTAGCAGTCTCACTCTGTAAGTATACAATAGGATAATTTGTTTCCGCACTGCTGCTGTCCATATTGATATAGTACTCGGTCTACTACAATGACCCCATACTCACTTCAAATGCTTGAATGTATACAATACAATTCTTTTTACTTTATACTTTCAGACTTGCTAAATGTCAGCTTGGACGGGCGTTCACTGAGCCCAGTTCAAAATTGTGACCAATCCCGGGTCAGGTCACAAATGATTGCAAGCGCATAGGGCTACGCAGTGCGGTTTTTACATGTTATCTTCACTTGTTCATTAGGTAATATATTTATTCACCCGGTTTCCCTACACGTGGGCACTTTTTCACTAATTATTCTCTTGTTACATCCACCTATCACCCATTTCTGCACTGCATGACACTTTCTGTGTGTTCACCTTCCACCCACTTTTGCTGCACCCATTAGGGACCTACGATTTGTTTCTGTTCTCACACTTCTTAACACTTCACTCAATTGCCACCTCCCACCACCAGCATTGATTAGTCTATTCATACCCCTCACCTATATGGCTGAGGTGTTTCTACAAAATTAATTTCCTTTTTCCTTTACTACCCTGATATACTTTATGCATATATCTAGAGATCTTTTCCATATAAAAGTTAATTATAAATTATATGCATGGACATATGCATGGACATATACGTATGTGTATATAGATATATGTGTGTTGATTTTATACACACACATACATTCAGCACAATAAGGTTTTGACTCGCCCAATGGGTGTACACATGTATTTGCGATATCCTAAACCTGGGCTGATATATGGATATATTCTCTGGATTCAACTTTAGAGTGCATATAATGCATATTTTTCCAAATTGTCTTTTCCTTCTTGGGTTGATTGCTGCAGGTGCTCTCCCCACCTGATTGGCCGTGAAGTCCGAGCTACAGATAGGGGGCGCTTCATTGTGTGATCTCTCGTAAGCCACATCCTTGGGACCTTCCCCTGAGATTGGAGGCTGTAGCGGTGGTGTCATGGGATCTCTAGGGTAAAACGAACAGGCAATCCTTTGTTTTTAAGAGGACCTCTCTTACAGAAAGACTCTCGCATAGGACACTCATCATTGGGTAATTATGTTATGTTAATATATGGTATATCCGTTGTGAAATTTATATATTTAATCTTTTCTGACATATGCACCTTTATTGTACAATTTTAGCAGATTGACCTTTGAAGAAGACCTGGAACTTATAGGTCGAAACGCGTCAGTTCCACATCTCCAATACTGTCAATATACACACAATATCATTATGAAAAAGTGCCTATATTGCATGTGTTGAGTGTCATTAGATTGTAAACACTCTGTATTGGAGCTCATTTTTTAACCCATGTGTTTAAGCTATTTTTGTTTAATAAAATTTATTTTTACATACATTGGCCTACCACCTTCCTTTGTGCTGCCTAAAAACCCCACTGGGGAACTCTTTTCTCTTTTTTTGTCTTGATCAATAGGGGTGAGCAGCACTCCCTCCCCTCCCCCGTGTCTATCCTTTTTCTTGGGATGAGGCCCCTGAACCCTTTACACGAGGGACTTTTCTTTCCCCCTCTTGCAAAGTACCCCTGAGTTGGGGCAGCTGAAAATGGGAAGTTTGTTTGCTAGGCTGCAAACAGGCTAGGTACAGGTTAAACTTATGTTCAAACTTGAGGCTTATCCCTACAAAGATGAGACCTTTTTGTGTTGCTACTTGGAGGGCCCCTTATCAGAAATCCAATTTATTTTTGTAAATAGTTTACAGATTGTTAGTGCTATTGTATCAGCCCCAATATTAACTTTATAAAAAAACAGAGGTTTCCCTTGCAGTCTACCATAATTTGAAAAAGTCTTCCTTATTATGGTTCCAATCTCCACCAAAGCTTAACCTGAGTCCAAGGCAGCAGTACTTTGCAAAATGTGTGAACTACAGTGCACAGTAGAAACTCAACGCTAATAGGGCATTGCAATTCAGTGAAGAAGCTAGCAGCAGAAAATACTATCCTGCTGTTACATACCATTGACTTCAATTGATTGTTTTAAATGAGGGAATTTATTTGAGCAGCTTCAACTGTTTAAGTATTTATGCTGTTCTAGAGCCAAACCTGTAGATGAAGGAAAAAGTGCGGCATAAGTGAGCTCTTGAACATACAAGCCTCAGCGGATTCAGACACTCACACAACCCTTTCAAAAGCGGTGCCAGTTTCTGCCAGGATTCATAAATATCACACATAATTATTTCAGCACATTGCAAGCTCTCAGTGAACACACACAATATGTCATATATAATAGAGAGCTGTGTTTTCCTTGATTGTTTGGGTGTCTGTCATGTATTAACAATATTTTAAGTGGAAATTAATTAGCTAGTATCAGCCAACAATTAGGACTAACGCTTTCCTGTAATACATTGTTTCGGTACATAATTGTGGAATATCCCTAATGTGCTTTTATTTCCAACCTGAAATAATGCAGAAACAACAACTGAAGACTTAATAAAAACCATTTTAAAATGTATTTTGCAGACATAATAAACATAGAACAGAAGAAATAGCATGGGGACGTAAACATTCTGTGGATTAAATTTGTTTTCTATTTTTTTGAAAAAAACTTTAGCTCTTTTTATTGGGAGCTGGCCATTGTAAGTCTAAGGCTCATTTTATGTGAATAAAAACAACTTTCAAATCAGGTGCTTACTTACTTTCTTTGGGCAACAAGGAAGATCAGATCTAATTATTCTAATCAGATAAGCTTTGCTAATAGATTAAGAAGCCAGTCCTCCATTCATTCCACTAGGATTCTCAGAACAGAACAGTAAAGACATCTGCTGGAATCTCTTGTTGGTAAGCATCATTTATAGTTAGATTTTTACCAACAAGTCAAGATGAGAATTGCATCACTATTTCCACCTAGAGAACAAAGGCAATTAATAACGTCCCCCTCCTAACTACCACAAGTCACATTCATTCAATCATTATTGGTTTATTTATGCTGCAATTTCAAACAGAGGAAGGAATAGGGAGCCTGCTGCTCTCCAAGACCTTAATTCAGCAATATTGAAAGATGGGAAGTCCACCCACACTGAAAAAAAACACCCCTCTGGCTACCTATGCCATTTGCAGTTTCTGCAACTGTTGGGCAAACGGTGATGGTTAAATGCAGAATTGTGGTACATTTCTTGTCATTGTCTGATTGCTTCACCTACCAAACATGAACAGTTACATTTTATGTATAGTGACATGTTATATAATGATAATCACAGAATTCAGCACAGGAATCTATTATGACTCCTCATGTCAATTTCACTGTTATTTTGTGCATTGTTGCAAACATTCTATTGTAATATACTGTCTTAAAAACGACATTATGTCATATTATGAAGTAAAAATAATTTGTCAATAATCCTTCATCTTGTCAATGACTAGATGTAGGACAGAAAACATAGATTGACAGAGGGAGGATAATTAAAAACACAGATATATCCTTGGAGTCCTGATCAAAGACCTTACCTTCTATGGGTGATCTTTCAGCAGTGTGTCATTTTCAGTCGCTAATAAATCAAAGGGTTTAAGACTGTAGTTGACTGTAATGTCTGTTGATGACACTGTGCCAGCTTTAATGTAAAGTATTAGATTGGGGTCTGGCATAAGATGATCAAATCATTCTAATAGGGTTTTGAGTCTAAATGTTGCTGAGGGAGAGAGGTTCAGTAGGCCAGTGTTTTAACACAGCCAGAGAATGGCTTGTATAGAAGAGCAAAGCCAGCTATACGTTAGCTAAAATTTGACAGGTTCAGCAGGATCTGGCTGAATTTTGATTGGTATGAGACTGCCCCTGCTCAAAAGAAGTTGATTATTTGATTACAGAAAGAGAAAAATAGCTGCGCTAACAGTGAAGCATTGAAACAGTGATGAACAGTGCTAAATAATAAACTGATATTATATATAAACACATATATAGCTGAATGATGCCGTGAATGCAAAAATAAAAGTCCAACAAATAGAAAGTGTATAAAATGTATCATCGCGTTCAATCAGAAGCACAAACGCGACCACCCAACTCACATTTCGTCATAAAATGATGTCGCCTTGGGGCAATCATTTGATTGACTTCTGTCGAAGGGACATGTTGGAAATTAGTTCTCAGTTAGTGACTGCAATCAATCAACTGCAGCTACTGATTAGTGTATTCTGACAGCAGGGGATGCTGCTGTTAGATAACTATATCCGACAAGCGGGCTCTTCCATTTACTTAATTTGTGTGGATGGAGGAACCTTTGTTTGCTTGTCAGTTGAGAAAAAAAAAAAAAACAGTGTATGGCCAAGTAAAGCCAGTGAGTGAGCTGCAGAAGCTAGTTTAGTGGCTAATAGTAGTACTCTTGGGTTTTTAGTATGAAAAATTATGTTTTCTATACCTGATGGATAATGCAGCACAGTTCCTGTGTTTTAATGTCTCATTAGAATATTGTGTTTGTGTCTGGGTCCTCTACAGGCCTAAACAAAGCAGTTTACTGTTTTTTCAGTCATGAGATAGGTAAGAGATAATGGAATAGGGAAATTATAGATATAGATAGATTCGTTTGGAAACTGTGATCATTTAAAAAAAATGCTATTGTAACCACAGTGGACATTTCAATTTTATTTTACATTTATCAAAGTTCCTGAGGCATGCTTGAGAGCAATTTCTTTACGTCTAGGTCATAAAGCTGGTACCCCACTATATTGAGGGCATATGGTCTGGTATGATTCAGGAACAAGGGTCTGCACACTCATTTCCCCCTTTCCTGCCCCCCCCCCCAGGCTGTGCGCTTGGATAAAAGTCTGGTAAGAATGTATTTTCTTCTCCCTTAAAGTTAGAAAAGAAAGAAGGAACATGCAGAGCTGTAGTCTGAAGCTCAGTGCTAATCTACTTCTAAGCTTCCTCCCCGACACAAATTTTCAGCTGCTGTTATCTCGTGTGTCAGAGGACTTGTCAGAAGTTGATCTGCTGATAACAGAGGAACCGAGCAGCAGAAAAAAAGAGAACTTAGGCCCCTTTCACACGATCGGACTGTTCAGGTCCGCCTGTCAGTTTTGACGGCGGACCTGAACGGGCGCTCCATGTTAGTCTATGGAGCGTCGGATGTCAGCGGAGACATGTCCGCTGACATCCGACTCGGTCCGATCCGCTAAAAGCAGACGGATGGCTCTACGTCCAGGTCCGTCGCTGGCAGATCGGATCGGGTGAGATCTGATGAAAACGGACATGCTGTCCGTTTTCATCCGATCTCTCCATAGGCGGCAGCGGCGCCTGACAAGCCCCTCCCTGCTCAGTGAGCAGAGAGGGACCTGTCATCCGCTGGCTCAGCGGAGATCAGCGGACAGATCTCCCGCTGAGCCGGCGGACCGAGGCGGGCTCCGTAGAAACGGAGTCCGCCTCATGTGAAAGGGGCCTTAGAGCTTTGAAAAGAGATAAGTACAGATATGTGTGCTTAGGTCAAATTTCATGAATGAGGTTTACAACCACTTTAAGTGTGTTGATCAGTTGTCTGGTAACATCTGGGGAGTACTTCCCTTAAAACACATAACTATGAAATTTTGGAGGACATTTAGGAGCCTTTAGGTGAGTGCTTTTGTGTAGAATTTGGTGTCTGTGTTTAGTAGTAATGTAGGTATGTAGATATCGGGTTAATCTGGTTTTGGGATAGTTATGATAGCTGCTTCCAGTATTTCTTTTGGGAGGATACCTGTAATTATTGCCATTTTGAAAACTTTTGAAAGAAACAGGGATTCATGTTTTTTTTTAAATTTTTGTGGGAACTAGCTTCCTCGGTCTTACCTTGATGACTTGTTATCCAAACTCTCATAATTTGACTTTACTGTCATGTGTATTGTTATGTATATTGGAAATGCTTAATAAAATATTTGAACAAGGAGAGCATAGATATTTTGCTTGATGGGGCCCTGCTTTGTTATTTAAAGCATAGTAGGTAGCATTAAGGCTTTTCTCATGTTTACTGTATATTCAAGGAAGGTATGGAGCATTTGTTTATATATAGTAATTTCTGAATCTAGAATGAGTGTTTTTTTGTTTAATGGTTTAGTTGTTTTAATTTTCTCTACTATCTCATCTAACTGTTGTATACATTGTTTCTCTGCATGAGCATTGATTTTTAGTAGGATGTCATGTATGCAAGCCTTATGTGCATTCCATATGTAGCAATCCATGTCACTAGAGTTGTTTGTCTCAAAATATAATGTATATGTTTCTGAGATTTATTGTACATATGTAGGCTTTGCCACAAGGAAAGTATCAAGCCTCCAAAGGTGATTTAAGTTAGGAGGGCTGTGTTCCATGACACGGATCCCTACAGGTGCGTGATCAGAACAGGATATATTACCTATCCTTGACTCATTTACTTTTATGCTGACCATTTAACAGTTAATATAACATTTATTTTGTATTATTAGAGGTGTGACACAGAATAGTAGATGAGCTCTTTCTCAGAGGCAGGTTGGCAGCCCCAAACATCAAACAAACCTTGTTGACAAAAGAACTTCTTAAGTGGGCTTGTATATTTTTGATGCTTTGCTGTACAGTTCATTTTTGGGTCTTCAAATGTATTGACATCTCCTCCAATGAATGGGAAGCCTTGTTATTTTGTTTAAATAGTTTAGATTTAATAAAAATGTGGCATATATGTTTATTAGTACATGAAATACATTGTTCATTGTACAAATTCAATTTTAATATTGGTCCTGTGTATATTCTATGCTGTGTAGGTGTTTAGAGGAGAGGACATTTTTAAAAGCCTATACTTTCTTCTTGTCAAAGTTTGCCGTATTTACATGTGGATATTGTTTGTAGTTCAACTTTGTTGGGGGTTTGCATTTATTAAAATTGGTCTCCTGAACAAAAAGACTGACAATGAGTCACGTAGTAGTCACCGCTCCAAGCCTTTCCTGCTACAAAGCTGATCGGGTGGTAGTGTAAGGAGCCTGTCCTCACTTCATGAAGATTAATTTCAGATCACTGATGAAAAAGAAGAAACCCCACATCAATGACATCAGTAAACTTTTTTCAGCCATAAAAGCGACACACCTGGAGACAACCCCTCTCTAACACGTTTCACCCTTATGGGCCTAGTCATAGAGATCCAAAAGAATGTCTGCTTTCATGGAGTTGTTTTCTTTGAAAGGTGCCAAGCATTTAAGGGTTATGGAGTCATCCAGTTTTAATGGAGATGAGATTAATAGCCATTGTTCTTGGGGAAAGATATGAGCAATGTTATACATTTTGACTTTTATGGAGATTAGGCAGATGGCATCAAATCTTGAACATGTCAAAAAAAGTACTGAATGATTTTTCCTGGTTGCAATTATGGCATTCTCTTTATTTTTTTTCTGGCCATGACATCTCTAGGAGAGTTTTAAGAAAAAAAAAAGTCATTATGTGGTCTGTTAATTAGTAATCCATAGTATTTGGCATATGGAACAAGAATTTTAAGTTGTTGGAGGTAATCCTTGAGTTCTGTATGGGGGATATTTTTAGGAATTCCTCCATTTTTATTGTTGTTGCCTCTGAAGTGGTTATCCATGTCTGCTACATCAGATCTTAACCATTGTATTTCTGTTTCCTGGTCATTGTGGGAGTCTACAAGATCACCGTATGCTGTAGTAACTTCACTCATCTTAGTATTCCAGGTGGTTGATTCTGTCACCAAAGCCTTAAAGGTATCTATTGTTTGCCATCATTTTTTGCATGTTCTTTAAGAGGGGCTTTCTAAAGGAAACCATCTGCAAATCAAAGTTAAATCATAAAGGATTGGATTAAAAATGGGATAATTCTCAGTGGGTGTATGTTTCTTTAAGTTTTTTTTCACTTCTGTAGTGTTTATAATCTCCCTGCTATTGCTCTGTTCTTTAACCAGATTGGGGGGGTTTATTTTGGCTGGGCTACATGTCATGGGGGTGCCTGATGGGACAAACTCAGAGTCTGAGTGGTGCTCAGTGGTAGGCAAAATATGTGTTGAACTGTCTGATCTGAAGTTGTGTGGAGAGGACTCTGTGAGAGAGGAGGCATGTAGTAAATAATAGGTGTCACCTTGTATTCTCTGGGTGGAAGCTGCAGTGATTAACTCAGTGACCTTTTGCTGTGGTTGTGTTTTTCTCTCTGATGGCAGTGGTGTCAGAGGATAAGTGCCAGTGCACAGAGGGAAAGATACTGTAGATTCTGTAATGTTGCTGTGCAGGCAGGCTCAGATCAAAGCCGCTGAATGGTGCAGCCATTTTAATTTCCAGCTGAACACCTTTACTTTAGTTAGATTTGGTCAGCATTTTACCTTATGTATGTATCCCCAAAACCTGTTTAATTAACTTTTAACAAAATTTAAAGTAGATAGAGTATACTGTATCTAACTAGTAGACACTGGAGAGAACAAAATCTGGTTCAGCTATACATAAAAACCAATTAGCTTTCAGGGTTTTTTTTGCCAAAGCTTAATTCAACAAGCTGAAGTTAGAAACAAATTGGCTACCATGAACAGCTGTACCAGATTTTGCCCTATCTGGTTTTAGCAAATCAACCCCAATGTCTACTAATCAGATATAATCTAAAAAGTGTCTCCAGTAGTCAGTGGATTTCAAATTAAAATAGTTCTAAAAATATGAAAACGCAGTTATGTATTAAAATGCATGCATTTTAATTAAATATAGGTTGCATAATTTTTATTTTTTCAAACAAATTAAAAAAAAAGACTAGCTTAATGGAATGCTTTAGATTAATTTTATACTGTAGCTACCTTGCATATGAAAAACTGGGAGTAATCTAAGTACACATATAATCTAATAAAAATGGAATAGAGAAAACAATAATTAATGTGGAAGACATAATATTGCTTTTAGACTGATGTCTTGAAGAAATAATTATATATAAGAAAAAAAAGATGAAAAAAGGATAATTGTTGAAATAACTGAAATTGATTACAAGTCGGGAGTTTGATTTATACTCACACAATTTACAGCAATTATTTATGATGGCGTTGATTGTAGATTTATGCTGGGAAATTCTAATTAAGGTTTAGCACCAATATAACGAGCTCAACTAATTACAGTAATGGCTTTAGCAAACAATTGATCATCAGGTGGAAGTAACGATAGCTTGAAATTGCTAAAGATGTTTTTAGACTCTAAAAACAAGTACCCCCCCCAGCATGCTGACTGTCCTTTACAGTAGATCTATTTTTGTTTTAGTTTAGGATTGAGTAGGGAACAGTTAAAACCCCTGTCTTTTTTCTGCTGTCTGTGTCCTATTGAGGTATTAAGGTGATTATGCTTGAGAAAAAAAATCTCTCAGTGAGGGTCTTACAAAGTTGACAAGTATTCCTTTAGTGGAGAATGTATATGGCACATGCAAACTGGTTATTTCCCCTCTTCAAATTCAAGGCTACAAGTGATGGGCGTTTCCTGCAATTTTTGAGATGCATAAGCCATTTTTAATGAGTGATCTTGAAATAAGGAACTTTTTATATGCATTCAAGCAGGGGTCAGAATGTTTTTATTTTATTTTTTACAATAGATAATGAACTAACTAATGTACTGTACATATTGATAAAATTTATAGTTTAGAAAGTATAAAGCAGAATTCCAATGTGATCTCTATGTGGTTTTGATGCAATACTTGAGAACTAATGCTAAGGCTCCACACTGGCGTAAAAAAAGTTGCTTCTACGGGAGTTTTGTGTTCTGCCTGTAGAAGCAACTCAATGTTATCCTATGTGTCCAAGCACATTAGGATGATTATAGGCATATTTTGAGATCAACGTTTAGAGGCAGGAAAAAAGCTCACTGGCAGAAAAAACTTAAAACTCTGCTAAACTCGTCTAAACTTTGTACAAAAAATGCTCTATATGAGCATTTTTTACTCCAAAGAGAACAGATGTTTTTAAGCCCAGTGTGCATGGAGCCTTCAAGTTTATGCTGTCACAACATTGGAGATTACTGGGGCCAATTTCCAAGTAGCCCTTGGTAGCATAAAAACCCAAACAATTGGATAATATAGATGCAAATATTTGAAATTGAAATATTTTAAGGGAGATATACACAAACCACTAGATGATGAACTTTTACCAAATCCACTAAGCTAAGTGAAAACTCCTTTCCAAAATGAACAGCTTATTTGCCTTTAGTAAATCAACTCCTCTATTCTAGTCAAAGCTAAAGAAAATGTTTTGGATATTCTTTATATTACTTTTTATGGATATTAGCTTCTAAAGTCCTAAAATTGCACACAGCAGTGGCAATTACCTACAAAAACGTACTAGAATAAGTGTCTGGTTCCAAAGGACACTAAAGGAGACTAAAAGAAAGAGTTTGATACTGTTATTGCCATATCTGGCAATACTCTGAATAATTGATTATTTATTTTTGAATGTAGATATTGCATCAGTTATCATTCTTTGTTACCCCTCCTTTATATGTGTAGTTTGTGTATATAGCACATATGTTTTTGTTTTTTTTTTTTGTTTTTTTTGTTTTTTTCTCCTTTTCTTAGTGCTTAGTAGTATACAGTATATTACAGTCCTGGGATAACTTACTCTTTACAAAACTAATAAAAAACAAATAAAAAAATAATAACACAACACATTTTTCCAACTAGCTTTTAACATTCAGCTTATTTATCCAGACGTTGAATCTTTTAAAGGTTTATGCACAGTGTACAAAGAAAACTCAGCAATAACAAAGATAATATATATTATATTGTATAAATACAGTTTACAGTATATAATGCATAATTGATTATAATGTATACAGTGAATAAAGTTGCTTCTAGACCATTAAGCAAATATAATACACTATTAAATTCACACTAGTGACACCAATAGGTCCTGTCAAATAATTGAGTGTGTGTTTTTTAGGCTGGAGCCTTAAAATTAGTCTGTTTAATAGCCAAAATTATATTATAATACACACTCATTGAGGTATAAATAATTCTTCCCTGTCACATTGTTTAACTTACTGAAGAAAAGTCAAGCACCCTACATGACGTTCTCAAGATAAGACAGCAGAAATGCAGGGATTAATATTTATTAACTTTGAAATTGTCTAGCATAGCAGCATTGCTCTGTCACATTCATTTGCATGATTGAAATGGGAAAGCTGAGACACGGCAGCTTACATTTAAATTGCAATGTGAGGGTGTACTATTTTATGGCCCATATTAGTTCTTCAGTAAAACTTTAAAAATATGTTCCTGCTTACCAGTTATGGCACGTAGTAGACTATTAGTGCATTATAACAATTAAAAGAGGTGATTTTGAATATAAGAGGAAATCACTTTACATCATTTTCTGGTTATAAAAAGAATAATGTCTATCAAGTTCAATATTACATTATGATAAAATACCTGAGATATATTATATTTTAAATATGCTGTATATAAATTAATTACTTAAAAATTGAATTAAAAAAATAGCACTTAAATACTCATGAAAAAGGCAGTACATAGAGTGCCTTGAAAAAGTATTCATACCCCTTTAAATGTTCTGCATTTTGCCATGTTACAACCAAAAACGTAAATGTATTTTATTGGGATTTTATGTGATAGACCAACACAAAGTGGCACATAAATGTGAAGTGGAAGGAAAATGATTTTCAACATTTTTTACAAATAAATATGTGAAAAGTGTTGCATGCATTTGTAATCAGCCCCCCCCCCCCCCCCCAGGCAATACTTTGTAGAACCACCTTTTGCTGCAATTACAGCTGCAACTCTTTTTTGAGTATGTCTCTACCAGCTTTGCACATCTAGAGAGTGACATTTTTGCCCATTCTTCTGCAAAATAGCTCAGGCTCAAGATTGGATGGAGAGCGTCTGTGAACAGCAATTTTCAAGTCTTGCCACAGATTCTCAATTGGATTTAGGTCTGGACCATTCTAACACATGAATATGCTTTGATATAAACCATTCCATTGTAGCTCAAGTCTTTTGCAGACTCTAACAGGTTTTCTTCTGAGATTGCCCTGTATTTGGCTCCATCCATCTTCCCATCAACTCTGACCAGCTTCCCTGTCCCTGCTGAAGAAAAGCATCCCACAACATGATGTTGCCACCACCATGTTTCATGGTGGGGATGGTGTGTCCAGGGTGATGTGCTGTGTTAGTTTTCTGCCACACATAGCGTTTTGCTTGTAGGGCAAAAAGTTCAATTTTGGTCTTATTTGATCAGAGCACCTTCTTCCACATGTTTGATGTGCCCGGCCTATTGGTTTAAGTGGACCTCCATGTCTCGGTAGGTTTGCAGTTGTGCCATTCACTTTCTATTTTCAGGTGATGGATTGAACTGTGCTCCATGAGATATTCAAAGCTTGGGATATTTTTTATAACCTAACGTGCTTTAAACTTCTCCATAACTTTATTCCTGACCTGTCTGGCATGTTCATTGGAATTTGTGAGGCTGTTTGCTCACTAAGGTTCTCTAACAAACTTCTCAGGACTTCACAGAACAGCTGTATTTATACTGAGATTAAATTACACACAGGTGGACTCTATTAACTAATTGGGTGACTTCTGAAGGCAATTAGTTCCACTAGATTTTAGTTAGGGGTATCAGAGTAAAAGGGGCTGAATACAAATGCACGCCACACTTTTCACATTTATTTGTAAAAGATTTTGGAAACCATTTATCATTTTCCTTCCACTTCACAATTATGTGCCACTTTGTGTTGGTCTATCATATACAATTCCAATAAAATACATTTGATGTTTTTGGTTGTAACATAACAAAATGTGGAAAATATCAAGGGGGCATGAATACTTTTTCAAGGCACTGAATTTGACATTTAAATAAATTGTAGAGGTAATCCTATCAATGTTTTTATAGCTTGGGCTGTCAGGACTGGAAGCCAAGTTATACTCCTTTAAAATGTATATAATCACTTTAAATGTGACTGATTAAAAGAAAAAAACATTGCTGAAAGCTTTCCTGTTTGTCTTTAATCGCTCCCTCTGTAGCCCAGGCAGCAAGATGTCACGCCCATCACTAGCAATAAAGATTCAGCAGCATTTGGGCCAGTGGCAGGGGCACATGTTGCTGCATCTAGCTACAAAGAGAGGTTCGATAGAGACAGACGGGCAGCCTCCATAGCGATCCTGCTACTTGTGAATTGACACAGAATCACCCCTCTGTCCTAGAATCAGCCATTTGATATCAGTCCAAAAGTCCATGTTATTTAGTGAATGTACTAATTGTTTTTATTAGATATTTGCTCTGACCCAGCTGGTGATGAATGGTAAGATATGCCACCTTGTTTATAACCAGCCAATGAGAGTCTAGTGTGGATTGTGCAACATTTTTAGGTCTGGGTGACTTACTTGTTTCTGAATTTCCATATTCACTTATGTGTTACCTTATTGGAAGTGACGAGGGAAGTTGCATAAGGAAGTATAAATATTCATGGGCTAATAGTGTTTGCCATTTTGAATCATGGTAGCATTTTAACAGCTTCCGGACCAACTGCCGCAGTTTTACTGCGGCAGATTGGCTCCCCTGCGTGAAACCATGTAACTGTACGTCGGCTCGAGGGGTCTAGATAGCAGGCGCGCGCGCCTGCTGCACAGCGGGGGTGCCGATGCTCGTGGCCGAGGTCACGATGACCGCCAGCCACGAGCGATCCTGAGCTGGAGACACAGAACAAGGGCATGTGTGTGTAATTACACACACTTCCCTGTTCTGTTCCGACAGGAGTGACAGATCGTGTATTCCTATTAGCACAATCTGTCACTTCCTGTAGTTAGTCCCTCCCCCTTCAGTTAGAATCACCTCCCAGGGAACACAGTTAACCTCTTCACCGCCCCTAGTGTTAACCCTTTCACTGCCAGTGACATTTTTACAGTAATTAATGCATCTTTAATCGCACTGTATCGCTGTATTAATGCCAATGGTTCCAAAAATGTGTCAAAATTGTCCTATGTGTCCGCCATAATGTCGCAGTCACAATAAAAATCGCAGATTGCCACCATTACTAGTAAAAAAAATAATAATAAAAAAGGTTTAAATCTATCCCCTATTTTGTAGACGCTATAACTTTGCACAAACCAATCAATATATGCTTATTGTGATTTTTTTTTTTACCAAAAATATGTAGAAGAATACATATCAGCCTAAACTGAGGAAAAACAATGTCTGTTTATATATTTTTGGGGGATATTTATTATAGCAAAAAGTAAAATTTAATGCGTTTAATCTTGGACTGAAGGTATGTTTATCCCCAAGATTCCAAATTCCTTGGTGTGCTAAAGAGAAGGTATTTGAACTTCCCTACAACTCTTCTTCTACCTCTTTCCTGCTACTTCAAGTTACTTCCCATTAAAGCATTGAAAAAGTACTAGGAGACTGGAGCCTACATTGTTGGATACGAAGCTCAACATGGACTCTAAGTTCTAGTATTGGTGAAACTACGGGTAAGGAGGTGACGGTAACAGCCCGATAAAAATCAGCAGCTCCTTTGGGGTTTAGTGCTACAATAATAATAATCCGTGCAGAAAACCTGGGTGTTTTCCAAGTGGTAACTAAACAACCTTTGAATTAGGATGAAAAGGAAAATGTTATAATATTATTCCACAGCTGACTAATGGTAATGAGCCACTGGTCTATTGAATATAGTACCTATTAATTAGATAACATATAACACCACTATGAATATTTTACAAGAAATCCTCAACATGTTTAAAAGCAAAGTGATAAACGTAGAAGCTTATTTTTATTGGAATATAAATGTAATATATTCTCTTCCACTTCCAACTTCAAGTAAAAAAAAAGAAATCTCACGTCTATTTGTTTTATTGGTCTGCTGCCCAGTTACTATATCATTAAGCAGCCAACTTTATAATTTACATAGCATTTTTTTCTTACTCTTCAATGAACTGCAGATTAAACACTGCTGGAATATTACTTTTTCTCCTTACCATAATTTCTTATTTAGAGCTCCACGGTATAATGTGTACCTGAACTAACATAAAAAAGCACAGACCTGCAGCCACATATTACATTTTTAAAATTTTCACGCTTGAATAGGCAAGTAATATTAGTCTATCCGAGGAGACCATGTCTGTAAACCTCATTGCTTGTAGAAGTAATAAGAGTAATTGTACACTGGAATAAAATCAGGCTGATTAAAATGCTTTGATGCCGTGCATGCAGGCAAAGAATCCTAAAACTATGCAGGAAAAAAGAAAACAACTGTTCTGCTGCATAATGTATTTTACAGACCCTCTTTACCAAAGTAACTAAAATTCAAGATTCCATGTTTTCTGGAACTACTACTTTACATTATTAGTTTATTTGCATAGACACAAACATAATGTAATAGTACTGGTGCTGCTGACAAAAAAAGCAATATTTCCCCAATAAGGCATAGGTGTTACTTCTTTGTTGTTTTTATTTTAATCTATTTGTTTAAAGAACATAAACATAGAATTGAATGATTAGTTCCTTTTCAGTTCACTTGGTAACAATATTTCTACCAACTGTCTTTACTACATATCCATATGCTTTGCTATAAAAAAAGTGCTAATTCATACTGCATATTGCAATAGGGCATATTGACTATAAATTGGTTTTTAATGTGTCAGTCAATCAGATCTCAGCTTTTATTAATTTGATCAGTGTTACCCAATGCAAAACAAAATGCTGCAAATACTCAACTCTCTTTCAGTTATGTGACATCTACAAGTTTCCTCTTTTGTGGATGTATTGTGTTGCATTTCACATTTGAATAAGCAGCCAAGGGTATTGTATTACCAGTCAAACTAGAAATACCCATTTGCTTGGCTAATAGGCAAGAGGGTGTCAAAAATAACATGGAGGGTGGACACTGCCCTTGGGAACATGTACCAATGCATTAAATTCAATTCCAATTGGCAGGCAGGAGCAGTGATATTTTTAAATACTGAAACATTAAAAATGTCCAATTCATTTAAATAATATGCAAGGGGCACCACAATCCTGCCTGTAAAGGGGAAGGGGGCATCTCTGTGCTGTAGAGAAAAAAAACAGGGAAAAAATTTGGGAGGCATATGGAAGGGTCTTTGTGCTGTTTTTCTAAATGTCAGCTTTGCTTTAGGACATCCTACAGCAGGAATGGAAAAAATACACATAGAATCCCCCCAAAATGCATACCAGACCCTTTGATTTTGGATAGATCTTAAGGGATTGCTTCATGAAAAAAAAATTATGAAGGGGAACAAGCATGTGGCATCCCCTCTTAAACCATACCAGACCACATGCCCTCAACATGGGAGGGGGGCTTTCCAGGCAGAATCCCCGGCAATGCACCTTGTGGCCATGATTATAAGGACAAGGGCCTCTTCCCCACAACCCTGGCTGGTAGTTGCAGGGGACTTATTAGAATCTGGAATATTATTTACTTATATAGGCACTCCTGCTCTGTAACCTAAAAGCAGTATATTTACAGTGCCAGATCATCTAAGGTACTGCTGTCTCTGACTGCTAGTCTCATGAGTTTTGGAGCGAGATTTGGTGATTAATGTACTGCTTACTGTTTCCCTTGTTGGAGAGAAATCTATACCTAAGGATCTGCAGTGCAAGGATCTCCCTGCTTCTGTTTTATCTATTCTGTGAATCTACATCTCTTTGCCTGCTTGTTATTTACCCCATCAGTTAACAAATCATTAGTCATCTGAAGGCAGTGCTGACATGAGGAATAAAAGCTTATCCCCTACTAGAGGGGCTGCCTCAATACAAAGACACAGTACAGAGCAAAGCATAGTAAATCATTAATGAGGAAAATATCAAATGAAGGGGCCCAAAAACAATAATTATGAGCAGCCTTTTGACCTCTGCTTGGCTTTATAGCACTGCTTCTACAGAAGAAGGTCCTCATTAATAAAATAATATTTCAGGTACATCACTATTGGTTACTACAACTCATGGCATTAAATAAACCAAATCATATGGGCACCTTTAATAAATATATAAATATGGTAAGGGGTTGTTATCCTAATGCACATAAAATTGTATTCTTCGTACTAACCATTTTTATATTTTAGCTATCAATATTCAGTTTCCCTCTGGACAAGAAGGATCATAAGATCGCAAGCTCTACCATCTTCCTATGTTATAAAATTCAGAAATGTATGACAGCCAACTAAACAGGATGACTAATTTAAGATTAACCATAGTTTTAAAGGAATACTAAAGGTAATTATTTTGTCTTAAAATAACAAACGTTATGCGTGCCTGCTCTGTGCAATAATATTGCACAGAGAGGTCTCTTCTTGCTTTTTAAGGTCCCTCACCAGTGCTGTCTTCCCCTTCTTTCATCTTCTTTCAAATACCCTTTAGTAAGCTGGGTGCTATGTGCCTATGTGCATGCACCCCCAAGCCTGGCTGTGTGTGTCCATAGACATATCCAGTGCTGGTAAGCCACGATGCCCTTCCCTCCGCACAGGAATTTGACTGACAACCACAGGAGCCTAAGGCTCCTATGAACAGAGGAGAAGAGTTCCACTGCTGGGACAGTGCTGGCTCAGTGAGAATCAGATAAGTGTTTAGGGATGGGGGAAGAATAGGTAGTGGGGAGTTTTTTTACCGTAATTGACAGAATGTATTAAGTTAAAAAAAAAACTATTTGAACTTTAGAACCACCATAATTCATAAGTTACCAAAATATCCCACCATGCCTCCCTTATAAAATGAGTACATATAACCAAATAATTACCAAGATGGGCAATGCCCACTGGCAGGCAATGTTAACAGTCTAATTTCACCATAGAAATAATGGCTTTCTCCTTTCCTTTTAGCTTCAATAAGATGTAAACAGCTATGAGCAGGTCAAAGGAGTGCCATTTTGGTTAAGACTAAAGTTAAGGTCTGTAATTATATATGTAGTGACCTGATGTGAAGGGCAAGAATGCAGTTTATCAATTTGTCCAAATATTCTTTGAAGCTTCTCGAAGTTTTAATACTAGGGCCCCTGCAGCAGATTAAAGAATTCTCTGATTTGTCCAAATGTTGTTCTGATCAGGCACAGCTCCATTGCTCCCGAGTGGAGCTTACCATTAAGCTCAATTTCTTCATATTTCTATTGACTTATCATTGTAATGGGTTGCTTCAATGGCAATAGTAATATTTAAAAGGAGAGAGAGATGGCAAGCTTCGGCACTATTATCAAGGAGAACACTGGTTCCTCTAAGTAAATGTTGTAATGGGCCCTGAGGCTGGTCAAAGGATGTGTACTACAGTATGTTGCTAGAGCGGAACTGTAACAGCTGGCACGTTGGACTTTAAGGAGTGGAGACAAGCCCTCCAGTAGTCACTGTCTCCTTAGTCTATTAGTCCATGCCTTTAGACAGAGTAGGAAGTTCACTTGAGTGAACTTTTTAAACATATCCGTAGAGTGTGTAGCTTATTATGGATTGACACACTTTGTAGATAGAGGTCCTCTGTGACATTTGACAGCAATTATAGTAACCCTTACAATTAATCAATAAGGCATCATTCCCTATGTGTTAATTGAGAATACAATTCTGGTGTACTCCTTGTAGGTGGGTGTACACGAGTTTATAGTATATATGCAATTTTATTGTACCATATATTAAGGGTATGTTTTAGCCCCTAGTCATATTGATGCATGGGTTTAGCTCATCCCTCTTTTTTCTTCCTAAGGCTGCTTTCACACTGAGGAGCTTTTGAAGCACTTTTGCATTTTAAAAATGAGCCAATAAAGCTCAAGAAAAATGATTTCCCTTAAATTTTATGTATGTGTTCACACTGAGGTTTTGCGCTTCCGTTGCGGTGTAAAAAATCCTGCTTGCCGCATTTTTGGAGTATGCTTTGACAGTTAAAAAAAATCTCACCAAAAACACACCTCCCCATTGGCAGCCAAAACATGGCAAAAGCACTCACAATGCATCTTTGGTGTGGTTTTTGAGTCACATGTCCTTTAAAACCACACCACAAAAACTGTAAAATTGTGACAAAATCACGACAAGAACGCATATGCGTTTTTGCCGTGTTTTTGCAGCGGATCAGTGTGAAAGTAGCCTAAATAAATATTTCCATGCAATTTTAGATAAAGAGGATTAAAATGCAGACATATTGCATTATATTATAGCTCACAGGACAGGAATGTATGTGAATGTACAGCAGCGTAACACACTGCACTGTTGTACAGTGACATAAATAAAGCATCACTTTAAACAGAGATGTGTGATGCCTTGAAACGCCACACAAGAGTTTTTTCAGAGCTGGCAATAAATGTACCCTGCTTTGACCACGCAGACATTACCCAATCAATGACAATCTACCGAAAGTAAAAAGATCTTTTCAGATAACAAACTGTACAAAATTAAGCATGATATCCAGTTTAAATCTTGGGAAGAAAATTTTCTAGCAATCAATGCACATTTGCCAGTTGCAGAGAGATTACATCACAAAAGAAAAATTGCAATGTTTTGGAGCCCCATAGGACCCGTTCTTCAGGTAGTAACAAGTTTGCTAGCAATCAGTCAACCAGATCTTTTCAGAAGGGTAATACTAACTAATGCCGCGTACACACGAGCGGAATGTCTGACAGAAAAAGTCCAACGGGAGCTTTTCATGGTATATTCCGATCATGTGTAGGCCACATTGGAGCTTTTCTGTCGAAAATTCGGACAGACCTAGAAAGAGAAAATGTTCTAAATTTTTCCGATGGAACCAATTCCTATCGGGAAAACCACTCGTCTGTATGCTGTTCTGACGTACCAAAAACAACGCGTGCTCTGAAGCAAGTACGAGATGGAAGCTATTGGCTACTGGCTATTGATTGAACTTCCGTTTTCTAGTCCCGTCATGCGTGTTGTACGTCACCGCATTCTGGATGGACGGAATTTGGTGTGACCGTGTGTATGCAAGACAGCTTAAGCGGAATTCCGTCGGAACTCCGTCGGAAAAACCTTCAGAGTTTATTCCGATGGCAAAACCGGTCGTGTGTACAGGGCATAATGCTGCAAAATGTGTTAATGACATCCATAGCTTCTTAATTAATTGCTATTAGACTGGTTTTCAGCTCACAGATAAGCAGAACTGAAAAAAGAAAATGAGGGTTGTCAATAAAAAAATGTGATAACAGTTCAGGTGAACTGTGAAAGCAATTAGAACAGCCCTGCTTCAGGAGGCCAACCATCCCATGCACCGTACATCTAACTAATGTTGAATGAATTGTATATAAGCTGAAAAGGTTTGTTCAGAAAAAAACAGAATATTGATGAAAGACTGGTTAACAAATAAAAAGATCATTAAAAGGGCTGAAAATAAAATGTTCTGCAAAAAAAAGTCAAGTGGCTGACAAAATGTAATGCAGGCACCATCACCTGCTTTTATCTTCACCCAGAGTTTCCAGCAACCAGAGTAACCCCTAAACCTAGGAGTCCCTGATATGCAAATCTTAAGTTTTCCCACCCTTCATTTCTTGTTTTGACATAGAGGTCATCCACTACATGATCAGAAAATATAGAGTTTCAAATGGCAAGAGTGGAATAAAAAAAACAAAAACAAAAAAATATTTAAGCTGGAATTTAATAGACCATAACAAGTGCTTTACCTTCTCACTATATTGTGGAAATGGGCAGACAGAAAGGTGTTCTGTAGTCTTACCAAATTTCTTGTCCTAGGGCAGTGATGGTGAACCTTGGCACCCCAGATGTTTTGGAACTACATTTCCCATGATTCTCAACTACACTGCAGAGTGCATTAGCATCATGGGGAATGTAGTTCCAAAACATCTGAGGTGCCAAAGTTCACCATCATTGTCCTAGAGTGACAATACTCTATAGATACAGTGCTGTAAATGAGCATTGACATTCTAGGACAGGAAGGAAGGCTGGAAAAAGAAAACGAATGCAGCCACAACAGAAAAAGACTTATAAGCTGTAAAACAAAATGTTTGTTCATATGTTTGGATACACTTTAATCTTAAATTTCTTTGCACTTCACCACAGTATTCTATGTATGGCTTTTATAGTTCTAATTATAAGGACATTTTTAATCAACATCGTTCTTTACCATTCTTTATTGTGATAAGTTTGACATACATTGATTCTTGGTGTTATATTCTGAGTTTGGTCTGATTTTGTTTCACAAAAAATTTTGACTGAAATAAACCATATACATGTACAGTTGCAAGCAGTCGGACAATTCCCCCCCCCCCCCCTTAACAAAATAGGTCATGTAGGTATCTCCCACACTCCTTTTCCCACCGATAACAAGTACAGGATTAAAGGTACTGTAGCCATGAGCAGCATACTTTATCAACTGTGCATCAGGTGTTTCTTCTCTGGTAAGTTAGTTTATAAGGCAGAGCGTTTTTTATGGACACAATTCATGAGGCTGCCACAGGCCAAATCAGTTCAAATATAATCTCTTTCTTTGATTAATGCAACCCTACAAGAAATTAATATAAAGATTAAAGTTATCTAGTATTCCCAAGAACGCATGTTTAAGATTTGGTAACACTAAAGACAAACATTTTGACACACTGGCAGGTCATATGATAAAGGACTCCGGATTTCATAGAACATTTTTGGCTTTTATTTGGCTAGGAGAAATGTGCAGAAATGTGCCCTGTGTTGTGTGCTCTGTCCTGCGCATGCTTTGTGCTTTGTATTCTCTATTATACACTCTGTTGTGTGAATGGCATATGCAGAGCTTTATCATCTACAAGCCAATCTAAGTAAGAGCCCAGTGCCCAATGGATGTCCAAGGATGGCAGCTCCAACAGTCTTGCTCTTGCAGTAAATCAGAGAAATAATGCAATGGTCAAAATTTACACCTGCATGATACTTCAAAAGGCAGGATGCACTTGGTGTCTGATAAAGAGGATCCATGGCAGTAAAGAAAGCAAACTGGACTATTGAAGGGGTGGGGATAGGAGCCAAAGCTGCTACCTTGCCTGGGGCCCCATCTTCCTCTAATCTAGCTTTGGTTATATGAATGCCATGTGCTGTGTACGCTTGGTGTTCTGACCTATGTATGTTGTGTACTGGCATACTTCATATGCAGAGTTACCTTTACAGTGTAATTACCTACAACCTTATTACATAATATCACTATTTTTAAATATAACATGTGGCAAAATATAGATGATGCAATTGCTGTGTCAGCATTAATCTTTTTGCTGGTTTATTTGGTCCACTAAATATTATCAGCTTTTATTTTCCCTCTTAGTGTGTTGAAAGTGTTATCTAGAGGTTGAAAAAGAAAAATGACAGGAGTCTTTGTCAGTACTATGTCTTTTTTCAATACATTTTGCCAGTGTTTTCAGATACTGTCAATCACCATCATCCAGCCTTTCTGCCAAGTGAATATATTTTACAAACACTTTCTAGAGCATTTATATATTTAAAATATCCACCATCATGATCTGTGTAGAGTACGAGCAGCACCAATCTAATAAATAAACAAAACTTAATTTGATGCAAATTAAAGCGGTTGTATACCCGCTGTCATTTTTTTTTTTTTTTTACACCTGCAAGGGAAAAGGCATAATGAGCTAGTATGCACCGCATACTAGCTCATTATGAGATACTTACCTTAGAACGAGGCGCCGGCATCTCACCTGGTCCACGCCGAGGGAGCCGACATCTCCCCTCGGCGTGTCTTCCGGGTATCGCGGCTCCGGCGCTGTGAGTGGCCGGAGCCGCGATGTCGTCACTCCCGCGCATGCGCGCGGGAGACTTCTGCCCGGCATGCCGGGCTGTCAGTCGAGAGTCCCCTGTGCGCATGCGCCGCTGCAGTTAGCGGCTCATTGCGAGGGGAATATCTCCTAAACCTTACAGGTTTAGGAGATATTTTTTTTACCTACAGGTAAGCCTTATTATAGGCTTACCTGTAGGTAAAAGTTACAAATATAGGTATACAACCACTTTAAATTAAACATTTGTTTTGAACTACTCCAATTAAAATATACCAAAGGCAAAAACAACAATTACATCTATGTATGGTTATGACTGTCAGTCACTAATAATTAAATATCTATATTAATGCAGATATAGTTCATGTACCCTACCCCATACAAAAACTGCCATTGACTGTATTTGTGTAGTTGTATGCATACCATAATTTAATAGCTTAGCTTTTTTTACACAATCCCTGTTATAAAGATACTCACTGTAAAAAACATAGGAAACTGACATGCTGAATTAAGAACTGGTATTCTTTTTATACTTGCTGCATAGAAACTTCAGGGGCAGCTTTTTACACCTGCTTAGACACACTGGTAAATAGAATACAGGGTTTCTTGGAAAGTGAACATGTAGGAACCCAATTGGGTTCATACACCAACTGCTATGCAAGTAGCTTATGGGTAACATCCTTGGAAATAAATTATATTATTAGAATTTAGGCACTCACAAGTATTTTCAGGTACACTTTTATTAGTAATGCTTTATTTAGATTGACAACACACAAGATACTGCATGACTTTTAAAGGGAAATGTGTGCGTTTCTTTAAGCAATGGTATGCTTGTCAGTTTCCCCTTCTTCTTTCAAAAGTCTATATCACCATGGGACTGTAGAGCTGCTATGCTAGTTACTGCAATAGTGACTGAGTTCTTCTTAAATGTTGAGCTTTATGTGACTGGTATTATATTAAATTAAAACAAAAAAAAATGAAAAAAATAAAATAAAATGCCAAGTGTCAACAGGCTTTTGTTAATCACAGTAATCACAGTTATTTTGTTAAAACAGAACTTGAAGCATTTACATTGCAAGTCAAATGTACCTGTTAATAATTCTGAATGATCTCAGAAGCATTTCAAACTGATGTCTAAAGCACATTTTACTCATTAAAGCTCGTTTGGCTGTACTTCTCCTGTGGATCACAGGCATGCAGTTCATTTTGCACTCCTGTGACCCATTTTCATTAGACAGCAGGCTGAAGCTCGCTGTCGGCTGACATCACAGAGCAGATCCAGGCTCAGGAAAGATCACAGCCATATGGTTGGAATCTGCCCACATGCCTGAACCAGAACCAGGCTCAGCCTCTCTGAGAAGCTCTGTTCCCACCCCACCACAGCCCCATGCTCCAGTGAGCGCTGGGGGGAGGGCAGAGCAGAGGGCCAGTGACTGTCAGCAGCTTTCTGCTCATAGAGCTCTGAGAACCGAGAGATCAGCGGTGTTTGATCGCTCGGTTCTCAGTGTTAGAGCCAGCGGGGGACAGATGCAGCATTGTAACGATGCTGCATACAGCTAGGTTAGTATGAGTAAAAAAAAACCCCCAAAAATAAAAAAAACATTCCCATACTTCTATTTTAAAGCCAATCAACACTGGTCCTATAGTATAAGTTTATGAGGTATGACTTATTGATTGGCTGATTGAAAGACAAGATGCATGATGGCTATTATAAGGTTGACCTGTGCTTTGAAACCATGAATTTATTAGCTGCAAATCTTATACAAAGTTTTACTATTATGTAGGATTGGGTTATAAATAATATATTTTGACACACAGAAATCTTAAAATGGAGTAGAGTGTAATGATTTTGTCCAACTAAGATCAGACCTAGAGTAGGTAGATTTGCAGGTACCCCCCCAAAAAAAACCCCAAAAAATAAAAAAAACATTCCCATACTTCTATTTTAAAGCCCATCAACACTGGTCCTATAGTATAAGTTTATGAGGTATGACTTATTGATTGGCTGATTGAAAGACAAGATGCATGATGGCTATTATAAGGTTGACCTGTGCTTTGAAACCATGAATTTATTAGCTGCAAATCTTATACAAAGTTTTACTATTATGTAGGATTGGGTTATAAATAATATATTTTGACACACAGAAATCTTAAAATGGAGTAGAGTGTAATGATTTTGTCCAACTAAGATCGGACCTAGAGTAGGTAGATTTGCAGGTACCCACATGTAAACAAATCTGACATGGACAACTAATGAACTGAACTGCTCCCCTAAATCCTTTGGACCTGAAAACAATATGGATTTGGAAAATGCCAAAAAAAACACAGTAGAAAAGAGGGTTATGGCAAAATGTAATTTATACTTGCTCCATGAACAGTTTGTTGTATGGTGCAAAATGCAGCAAAGAAGAAATAATATGTCAGATCAAAAGATCGTAGAAACAAAGTAAGTCAAGGCTGTGCACCCTTCTAGAATGTCAGTAGACATTCAAAGGTATTTAGAAAGAGGCATGAAGGACTTCCGTGGTGAAGGGGAAGATTAAGGTATCCGTTCGAAGGGCTATCTACCACAAGGGGACACCACTGCTGGATCCCAGCTTACACACCTGTTACCCCTGCATGGGTTAGGCGCTCTGGTGAGTGCTGGCACGAGTGGGGGTTACAGATGAAGGCGGGGAGCACTGAAGAATCATCACATTGCTATTTTTGAGTTTATGCATTGAAACTCTTCACAGACTACATACATATATTTTTTTAGCATCCAACTATACATATACCCATACTCAGTTGAGCTTTTTATCGCTATTTTTTCATATATATATATATTTATATATATATATATATATATATATATATATATATATATATATATATATATATATATATATATATATATATTATACCACGAAAAAATATTTTTTAAATTTTATACATCAATTCTTGCTATTTATTCACTGTGGACTGCTGTGGACTCACTTGGGGATATTGTTTAATTTTTATTAGCCTTTTGAGCTACCTAGCTATTCAGCACGTTATTTGGTGTTATTAATATCACTGTTATTTATTGTTTATGAATTGATTTCTTATATATTTTAGACACCATTCCTTAGCACTTTGCACTTTATTGCACATTAGTGTGTATGGTTTAGAATTATCACACAGAGAATTCATTTATTTATTTATCATTTTTTATCACTTGAGAACAGCGCCAATTCCCCTGTAATAGTATTTTCTAATATTCCTCATATATGTGAACATGCAGCGTCTTTCTAAATAAGGGAAGAGGATTGAAATGAGAGGTTTAGCAAAATAAAAATAAAAAATTGGGGCAGATTTCCACCCTACCTGACTGACTGTTTTTCCTGAACATTGGTACTTGCAAACCATACTGTATGTATTAGATTATCGCGTAATATGAACATGTCACATCATTTTTTTTTCTTCTTGGGTCCCCACCACGTAATATAACAAGTTACTTTAGGAATATGTTATACATTTGACACAAACTTGCAATTTGCAGTATTTTAATATATATATATATATATATACACACACACACATTATACAGTACAAAAATTGATATCATCTACATTTTCAGGGTCCTATTCCTATCTATGGATACTTTACTGCCAGTGCTAAGTATGACATAAACATGTATATAAAAACAGAAATATTACTGGTTACTGATCCATATATAATAAATAAATGATGAAAGGTAAGCCTAAATATCACATTACTGAACTTGTCCCATTACAAGTGAATACTTAATACATTAAGTATTGCTGTAAGCAACACCTGTTAGCAATAAAGAGGACTAACATTTCATCAATAAAGTGGTTTCAGATACATTCCAAAACTATAACTCCTGGGCTAAGCCTGATTTCAATGAACAGGGCCATTCACTGGTGTGTCAAGCTGAAATTTAGTTTACAGCCTCTCTGGGCAGCTGCCAAGTACTGTCCATTTTGTCTCCCAGGTAAACATGTGCAGTCTTTTAGTCACTCAGTATATATATATATATATATATATATATATATATATATATATTATGTTTATTTAACAGTTTGTTTAAAACTTTGCAAAGAGAGAGAAATTCAACTCCTAGACAGCTATCACTAGAACACGTGTCCCCATTGAAAAATGTACTCTCACAGCTTTAAAATACTCTCTACACTTTCTGTTTCAAGCAAAAATGGTGTGTTAATTAGCAGAAGACTGACCTTTTCCTTTTGTTTTTAATGGTGCCAATCACACAAATCGTTATAGGTATGCAGTAAGATATGAATATGTAGAATGACTTAGGCTGGGTTCACACTATTGTGAATTGGATGCAGGTTTCCCAGCATCCAACTTGCATGTCAGGAGACTGTGACGGCTCTCAATGAAGCCAGTTCACACTTCGGGATGGCTGTGGAGAAAATTGCACAGGAGTCCTGTGCATCTTCTGGTCCATTTCCGGTCTGAATTCAGCCCACAATTTGGGCCGTAATGGGACCTGAAACGCTGAAGAGGGACTCACCGGAACCCTGCTGTGAGCCGCTCTGCAGGACAGTGTGAACTCAGCCTTAAAGTGACCTTATTATCTGTATAAACAAATCAAACCAGAAAAACCTTGTAAACGAGCAAGTGAAATGTTTGCATTCTGCAGAGCTAGGAGCACAGCTGCTATCTGCCATTTCCAGATGTGGAAACATGTTCCTTACTACAGGCAATATAGGGGCTGGTGGAAGAAACCACAGTGCCTAGCTATGATTTTTTTAAGTATTGTCAGGGAATTAGCATACTATAGAATATTTAAAGTGTATCTATAGCATAAATCATTTTTAGTTTTGGACAGAATGAGGAAGGTCCTGAATACTTCAGCAGAGGCATGATGTGATATCACGAAGAAGGACAATGACACATTTTTATAATGTTAATTCTTTCTGTACTTTTCTATATTTTTTTACCTTCTATTTTCTGGAAACAGTTAAAGGCTCATAAACTTTTGTGTTGACTAGTTTCTAGCAAATTTCAAACCCAAAATATTGTCCAGTCCAGCAATAGTTTATATTTCTTCTATATTTTTTGCTATGATATTGCTTCTCATACTAAGCATTTTTGTATGAGAAGCTGCAAGAAATTATTTGTGATGTCAGATATATTTATACATCAGGATTCAGCCCCAAATTTTATATTTTATGGAACCTAGGTTCTTCTTGTTTACTGCTCATTCCGCATATTATCCTTACTCCTCTAGAGGATACAATGATATTGTGTGTATTGTATCTTGTTAGTTTCCCAGCTAATTCAGCACGTTCATTAAATCTCCTTCGTTTAGAAATGAAGACTGTGCCCCACCAAAACAATGTAACTGAAGATATTTTCCAGCACACCACAGATCTTCAGATTAGATCCAAACTTTTTTTTATTGGAGAATGATCACATCAACAGTGAAGAAGAGTGCAATGTTTCAGAGTCACAGAGGACCCCTTTGCCAGGCATGCATGTTGTCAGTCTTCACATGCCTGACGAACGGGTCGTGTGTGGCTCTGAAACATTAAACTTGTTAATGTGATCATTCTCCAATAAAAAAAAACATTTGGATGTAATCTAAAGATCCATGGTGTGCTGGCAAATATCTACAGTTAATCTGCATGCTCCAGTTTCCAGATGAAGGTTGCTCCAGCACCCAACACTTTATAGCTCATTCCAGGAACATGTGCGATGAGAAGATGGACCACCAAAACAATGGACACTTAGTAAAACCATTTACATTTTTTACTTTGGCTCCCCTTCAAGTCCTATGAGTTCCTTTTTTTTCTCTAAGGCTTTTTTTTATGCTTTTGTGTAGTGCACCAATGTCAGTTACCCGTTAATGGGTTCTGAAAAACAAATAGCACATTTAACTTTTTAGCATTCTGTCAGTAGTCAGCCTTTCAGCCTTTCAGCCTTTCAGCCTTTCACATTGTAGAGAAAGCTATTGAACCTCAGTTAACTCACATTTATAAAGTCTTGTGCACAGCTGACTAACTGAGGCCTGGCTAACATGTATCACAATAACCCAAGACTGAGACTTTATCCTACCCAAAACACTACAAAACTTCTAGGCTCAAGGGCCCAGACCAGAACTCATTAAGATCTAAGAAAACATAAAGTCTGTTTTCTCTGTAACATAATGCAAATCCTGGAGCCCCTCCCCATTTGTAGGTAGGAAACTGAGATGACACATATATACCATCTGCAACAGTGGCAACCAATGCCTTACATACATTTTGTACAAAATACTGACAGGTAAGAAAGAAGAAAAGCAATGGACCACTTTAGCCTTGCTAAACAAGTCTCCCCACTGTCAGAACACAATATGGGAAGGATTCCATTATCCACTTTGAATATGGCTGAAATAAAATAAAAATCTGACTCATCTATGGGCTGACCAAACAGTGTCTTTTATGTGTCTCTTAATTTCTGGTGCAAACTTGCAAACTTATTGTGCAATAGCTTGGCATTCAGCCTGAACTTGAACCTGCCTTGAATCCAAGGTTGAGGTGAATTCGACCATTATCCTTACTACCTGACTTCCTGTCAGTTATCCTGACAAGTCATACCAAAGAACACAAAACTGAAAAAAACATTTCACATTTTGCCAGACATTGTGCTAAAAGAAGGTGAAAGTGGAGAAGCAAGGTGATATATTGAAGGAAGGTCTGTATACTCTAATATTGACTCTTAGGTGGAGTCACCATAAAATGTGCACTCACTGAACAATTTCCCCTGTATTAGTGTTTTGATGCCAATGCAAAAATACTGGATAAAATCATATTTATTTACATAACTTTCAGGCCTGATAGCAAGAGTCACCAGGAAAAAAATAGTTGGAAATAAAAAATCCTTCTTCATAAATTTAGGCCACAATGTATTCTGCTACTTATCTTTGGTTAAATTAATCCAAATTAGTGTTTAATATTTATTCTGCAGGAGAGTTACAGAGTTCACAAACTATGGTGTGTGTGTATATATATATATATATATATATATATATATATATATATATATATATATATATTTATATATATATATATATATTTATATATATATATATGTGTGTGTGTGTGTGTGTGTGTGTGTGTGTGTGTAAATTGATCAGTCCTGATCTACTGACACACCATCTCATTTCCTGAGGCCCAAAAATACCAGGACAGTACAAATAACCCCAAATTACCCCTTTTTGGAAAGTAGATAGTCCAAGGTATTTAGTAAGAAACATGGTGAGTTTTTTGAACTTGTAATTTTTAGTCACAATTATTTGGAAAATGAAGGAGCTGAAAAAAAAAATGTGCTATTTTTTTCTTTTACATACTGTCACCAATACAGTACAGCGTTATTATATAACTGGTGTGACAGTGATCAGGGACACTGACTGGTGACAATTTTTATTATTATTTATTTTTATTACATTTTTTTCTTCTTATTTACAATTGTTTTACACACTGCGACCAGAGCAATACAGTGTTACCATAGTAACAGAAATTTACACATGACTTTCATTGGTATAGCAACCATTTTTACTGATTGAAACTGGTTCATT
The DNA here is from genome assembly GCA_037952925.1 of Lithobates clamitans. Lineage (NCBI taxonomy): Eukaryota > Metazoa > Chordata > Amphibia > Anura > Ranidae > Lithobates > Lithobates clamitans. The sequence continues at coordinate 4,411,341 of JBBGZY010000279.1, read as the reverse complement.
CAGTGTCTTTTCTTGTGATTAGCTGTGATTGGTAAAAGGTAATGACATGGTACAGATGGGCTGTTATTGGTCTGTACCATGTGATCACTGTGACCAATCACAGCTAGCAACAGAAATGTATACCATGGATGGCATGAAAGAAGCCATCCGTTGTTTGCAATTTTCATGTGATCTGCTGTGATTAGTCACAGCGATCACCTGAGACTGGCAGTAGGCCTGTACATTGATCAGTCATTGGCTGTGTCCGAGGGGTAGTTGCGTGAGAGGCGCGTTCTGGGAAGACATTATATTACATCCAGAACAACAGTGCTCTACACTGGCCATCATTGTACTATAGGCAGAGGAGAAGGTGTTATAGTGGTTCTAAAGGTAGAAGATTTTTTTTACTTTAATGCATTCTATACATTAAGGCAAAAAAACTCATGGGTGAAGCTGTTCCCCAGCCACCCCTTATACTTACCCGAGCCCCATCTCGATCCAGTGATGTACTTGAGAGCAGGTGCTCTATGGGGTCTCTCTCCTGACTCAGGGAGTGAGCCTGCATGAGTGCCCACATAGCAAGAGGCTTGCTATTGGGGGCACTTGGTAGGTGAGAAGAGCCAGGAGACAAAAAGAGAATTGGGGCTGCACTGTGTAAAACCATTGAACAGAGCAGGTATAACATGTTTGTTTTTGTTTTTCTTAATAACAACCTTTACGATCACTTTAAATGCCTTTACAACTCAGTTTAGAGGTAACAGTGAATGATGACCCTAGAATTATAACTCTTACTTTAGCATGTATGGTGATACCCAATATACACAGACTGTGCTTGATCAGCTTGTTTTCTGTCAACGAGGGCAGAGATTGACAGCTCTGAACCTGAAATTACTCAGAGCTGAGTGCTTCCAGATTCATTCTTCACAGGTGAGATCAGCTAATGGATGTTTACTCATCCTTCATCAAATTCAATACTGACACCTGCCATGGAGGTCCCAGGCACCTAGAATGGACAAGTATGCTTGGGACACATGACTCAGTGGAGGCTGCTTACATATCGGTGCTACTTCCAATGTAGCTATTAATGGGTAAAAGTGTTTCCAGGCAAAACCTTTTCTTTAGTTTTGGATAGAGTGGGGAAGGGTTAGACCCTCTGTCAAGTTTTTAGTGTTATCTGTATCTCCATTAGAAGATTAACCCCTTCATTTGTCCTTGTGACCATTGTCATCAAAAGAGAAAAAAAAAAGTAAGTTTTAAAGTGAGAGGTGAGAAAACCTTTAGATGTGGACATTTTTTCCATCTTTTTCATCTGGCGTGTATTATAAGAACCTCTAAACTCCTGTTGCTAGGACATATATATATATATATATGTATATATATATATATATATATTATGAGAATGTGAAGTCTTCTTGAGGCAAAAAGAAATCCTAAATTAGTCCTGAATTAAATTTGCCTTGTTACCTCAGAAAATCTGAGGTTAAGTGACCGCTGTGTGACAGCAGGGTGTATGATTAGGCCTACATTTACATTGGTCAAATTTGGCATGCAATTATTTGACATGCCAAATTGCATGCCAAATCCACCACTATTGCCAGCAAAATCACCCTCCAAATCGGTGCGACACTGACTTTGCGGCGCCGCACCGATTCACAAAAGTAGTTCCTGTACTACTTTTGGTGACTTCTGAGGCGATTTGAATAGACATCTGTGCATGAACACGCACAGATGTCTGTCAAATTGCCCCCGAAGTTGGACTGCATTGCCAAGTTGAAATCGTACGAGTTCAGCTGAACTCAGTGCCGGTGCTACCACTAGGTGGACTAGGCAACTGCCTAGGGTCTACTGCCACCTATTTTACCCAGCTATTTTACTCCCACACTGTCCTCCACAGAGCTTGCAACTACCCTGCCATGTCAAGCAGTGCCATTCCCCCCTGCTCTGGCTCTCCGCTGTGATGTGTTTCCAGTCCAGAAAGACAGTAAACCCCCCTCTCTGCTCTGCTATCATGCAGCGAACCAGTAACAGACAGTGTCACATGTGTCCAGTCCAGCATCCCCCAGGGTGCTCTCTGATGTGTGTCAGTGTCAGGCAGCAGCCCCCCCCTCTCTGCTCTCCGCTCTCTGCCTGACACTGTGACATGTCATGTCCCACTAAGACCGCTCTCCACTCTACAGTGTCCAGTGTCAGGCAGCACAGCCCCCCCCACCCCCCCACGCTCTCTGGGCTGTGTCACTGGAGTGGAATATGGATGGAAGATGCATCATGGGATACAGCATGGCGTGGCGCCTGGCGGCGGCTCTCCGGGCTTGGAGATAGGTGGAGTCTGGGCTGGCTGTAACTGGAAGAGGCACCGCACTGTCACAGAACAGAAGCAGCAGGCAGCCTGACAGGTACACAGGCAGTACAGCAGAGTTGGTGCCAGCGAGGAACAGGTATTACACTGGTGTGGAAAGTAAAAACGAATGAGATTGTATATGTGATGACAATGAAATGACAATGAAATGTAATTTTAAAATGTGTGTGTTTAGGTATTATATTGACTGATCTGCCAGATGTCCCCCCCGAGTCTGTATTTGATGGGCACTGGTGAGTCTGTATTTGATGGGCGCTGGTGAGTCTGTATTTGATGGGCGCTGGTGAGGCTGTATTTGATGGGCCCTGGTGAGGCTGTATTTGATGGGCGCTACTGAGGCTGTATTTGACGGGCGCTGGTGAGGCTGTATTTGATGGGTGCTGGTGAGTCTGTATTTCATGGGCGCTGGTGAAGCGGCACTGATGGGCACTGGTGAGTCTGTATTTCATGGGTGCTGGTAAGTCTATATTTGATGGGCGCTGGTGAGTCTATATTTGATGGGCGCTGGTGAGGCTATATTTGATGGATGCTGGTGAGGCTGCATTTGATGGGCGCTGGTGAAGCTGCATTTGATGGGCACTGGTGAGGCTGCATTTGATGGCCGCTGGTGGGCTGCATTTTAGGGGGTGCTTCATTAAAAAGGTGGGCTATATATGGGCTGGGCAAAGGGGGTGGAGTCAGGGATGGAGCCGGGGGAGGGGCGGCAAAATAAGGTCTCGCCTAGGGTGTCAAAAATCCATGCACCAGCCCTGGCTGAACTCGCACGATTTCTAACCCACAACAATGTGAACCTAGGTTTATGCTTTTTGTCACTTAAAGAGGAAGTAAACCCTGGCAGGCACACATTTAGGAGATATTTACAGTCCCTTTAGGTAAGCCTTATTCTAGGTTTACTTATAGGTACAACTTACAAAGGGAGGTTTACAACCTCTTTAAATAGTAATACCATCTTTCTGGTGACTAGAGTAAGTGAATCTTCATAAGAGTTAAAAATAAAATCCATCTGATTAAATGCTGCATATAAAACATTTCCCAAATCAAACTGCTGTCTGTGTCTTTCATTTTCTTTGATACCATCTTGCTTTCATTCCAGAGATCATGCACACTTGACTGTCTTCAGTTCAAACGACTGAATCAGCAAAAAAAGGCAAACACTAAAGCCCCATACACACTATCAGATTTTCTGCTGATTTTTGTCTTCAGATTTACCAAAACCATGTAGTGCAAGGGCCTGCCTGATTGCATACAAATTGAAACGCCTAAGGTTTGACCTCATATTATATGGTTTTGGTAAATCTGAAGGAAAAAATCAGCAGAAAATCTGATAGTGTGTATGGGGCTTAAGGCTTAGTTTATACTTGCAGTTAGGAGGTGGTAAAAACATGCATATGAGCATCATTTTTACTACCCATTCTAAACTACAAAGGTAGCTGTACAGGGGTATACACATGCCGGATGAAAAATCATCTCCCCTTTTGGTTTCATTGAATTTTGGTTGCACACTGCATAACTCATTGAAAATGTGTTCCACCTTGAATTTATCAGAGTGGAGTCCAGTTTTCTCTCCACTGGGACAAATTACCATTTTGTCAGGCAATAATAATGACCAAGTAAAATGGACAAAAAGTGCCACTTGCCAGTTCAATTTGACCACAACAGTAGTGGTCCCCTAACACCCTTGTCTGTGCTACCAGCATGTTGTGAGGTATCTCATATCCTAATAAGGAAGTATTATGCCCTGTACACACGACCGGTTTTCCCATTGGAATAAACCCTGAAGGTTTTTCTGACGGAGTTACGACAGAATTCCACTCAAGCTGTCTTGCATGCACACGGTCACACCAAATTCCGACCATCCAGAAAGTGGTGATATACAACATGTACGACAGGACTAGAAAATGGAAGTTCAATAGCCAGTAGCCAATAGCTTCCGTCTCGTACTTGCTTCAGAGCATGCGTCGTTTTTGGTACGTCGGAACAGCATACAGACGATCGTTTTTCCCGATTGGAATTGGTTCCGTTGGAAAAATTTAGAACATGTTCTCTTTCTAGGTTCATCAGAATTTTCAATGTAAAAAGTCCGATGGGGCATACACATGATCGGAATATACAATGAAAAGCTCCCGTTGGACCAAAATATTTACATTTATTAGAAACAGAAAAGTGCATAGAAGATGGCAACAGTTCAGCAGGAGATTAAACAAAAAAAACTTATATCAAATAAACTATCAATAGCTTTGGAGCAACTAACCTCTCTGGCGGTATGATTATGTCAGATTTTTGATGCTCAAAGCGGTACAATGTTTTGCATGGAAATTTGGCATTTTATATTGTAGGCCTGTAATTCTTAGGAATAACACACTTACATCTGTCCAAACAAGAGTCTAGTAGACATCCCAGGTATGATAAAGTTTGAAACATGAAATCATAAATTATAATATAATAAATAACTTTAAATAATTATAACAAATAATAATATAATAATAATAAAATGTATTTAATAATGTAATCAAATCAAAAACACAGAAATTTGCTCAGTTGCAGAATTGTCACTGTCATTACTTTCAGTGTTTGATGACGGATTTCCCCACAAATCACTATCGCTCAATTCTGCAAGTGATTCTAATTTATTATCGCTGTTTTCTAGCTGGTGTAAAACTGCTTTTGATGTAAAGGAATGCTTTTTGGTTGCTATGGACAATCTCCAGTTTCCAGGCAGAAAGAACAGTATATATAATATAAAACTGCATGCAGGGCACTGGACAAACCACTAGGGACACAAGGGAGGTGAAATAATGTGATACAGTGATGTAATCTGTAGGATTACAGTGTACTGTATGTATAATGTGTTTTTAACTTTTTTTAATTTGGCACCATGCTCCGTCCCCGTGTGTCACAACGCTCGCAGGGAACGGAGCTTGGCACTGTGACAGATCCAGCGGAGGACATGGCTCGCACACACACAGCGGGTAGACATTGCAGGATCTTGGGGACAAGGTAAGTAACTTTGCCTGGATCCTGCGAATCGATCCCGAGTGTGGCTCGGGGTTACCGCTTTTGGTACTGAAAATCCACCCCGATCCACACTGGGGATTACCGCTAAGGAGGATAAGCAATCTATTCCTGAAAAATTAGCTCTGTGATCTATGGCCATACTTAACATGGACAAGTTGTAAACTTCAAAGTTTCAAATGTTATGTTTACAAAAATTAGAAAAACAGATGTCTGAAATTGTAGCTATAGAAATAATGCAATGCAATGATTCAATGCTATAGATGCATGAATAAACAAGCATCTGGATCACCCAATCCAATCCACTTACATTTTGTATTGGATTTTGATCTGATGATTACTAGCAAAGATGATACCTTAGCAACTCTCAGGATATATTAGAATCTGGAATTGAACCAACCAACATCCATTTACATAAAATTTAGATATCACTCTCAAAGACGTTACATTAATTTGGTCATTCACAAAGATACTGATATGTGTATTTTTTTCTTACATTTTGACAGATGAAATTGTACTGTCTGTGTAATGGTTAACCTATTATTAAAGTGTATGTATAGTCAATTGTTTTTTTTTTTTCAATTTTGAATGGCAGTTGGAAGAATTAAAACCCTGTCAGTTTACTTTTTGCCATTTACCACTAGGCAAATTTGCTTCCTGTGACCCAAGAAGAAGGCAGAAGAAAACTCCTAAAGTAAAGGGGAATTTCTTCTTAGACAGCTGTCCCCAATCAGTTGTCTCCATTGTAAGATTTCTCCTCTTCTCATGTTTTGGGGACAACTTTAAAGTTTTTGATTCCCCATAGCAATAGCAATAGATAGCAATACAAAAAAAACTTGACAGAGGTCTATCCCTTCCCTACCCTAGCCAAAACTAAAAAAAAAAAAAAAAAAAAGGATTTGCTTAGTGAAACAATAAAAGTGTAATATTCCTTTAAATTTCGTACCTGGGGGCTGTCTATAGTATCCCTGTAAAGGGGCGCATGTTTCCCGTGTTTAGAACAGTCTGACAGCAAAATGGCATTTCAAAGAAAAAAAGTCATTTAAAACTACTTGCGGCTATTAATGAATTGCCGGTCTGACAATACACATTATGTATACTGAAAAACTTCTGATGAATGAACATGCAAAATTTTATAGCAAGTTATTCTACAGTAAAACACTATTTTTAACCTGCCCTCTTCATTCTTCTCATTGGACTCAGTTACTAAGTACTAAAACTAAAAAGCTCTAAAATAGTCAAATGAGTTGAAAGGAAAGGAAGTTAATAAGCAGTAAAGCTGACTCAGGAAAGTAACAAAATTACCTAACCTCTTAGCAGAGTTGTGCATTTCACAAGAAGGTTGTACAAATTAAAAGCAGTAGCAGGTAAAACAGTAAATGTATGTGAATTTCACAAATGTATTTAGTTATTTGCCTGGATTTCCCCACAGAATGGGCCAGACACTGGTGTGCTGTGTCAACGCATGCAGGGTTGGGACAAGGGTCGGGCAGCAGGGGCAGCTGCCCTGGGCAGTGTGGTATCATGTGAGGCTAAAGGGCATCGTAAGGAGATTTGTGTTGGGGGGGAGAATAGGGGGCCGCGGGGGGCAATAATTGTTCTAGGAGGGTAAATTTGGGGGAGGGGGTGTGCTAGGAGTTTTGATTTAGGGGGATCCCTGTTGGGAGGGGGAATGGGGGAAGAGGATTTGTTGATTAGGGATTTTTGTGCTTGAAGAGGTGATATGGTAAAGTGGGGTAATTGTGATAGGAGGGGAATTTTCTTTGGCGGGGAGGAATTTTAGTGCTAGTAGAAAAAATTGGGGGTATTTGTGCTAGGAGGGGAAATTTGGGAGAGGGGAATTTATGCTAGGAGGGGGGATTGGGGGGAGGAATGGGGACAAATATTTGTACTAGGAGGGGGATTTTAGCAGGGGGGTGGATTTGTATTGGGAGGAGGGGGAATTTATGCTTAGGGGGTAATCATGCAGATTAGTGCTCAGTTTTGCTGACTAGGGATGAGCTTTGAGTTCGAGTCAAACTCATGTTCAACTCGAACATCGGCTGTTTGCCAGTCCGCCGAACAGCGAACAATTTGGGGTGTTCGCGGCAAATTTGGATGCTGCGGAACACCCTTTAAAAGTCTATAGGAGAAATCAAAAGTGCTAATTTTAAAGGCTTATATGCATGGTATTGTCATGAAAAGTGTTTGGGGACCTGGGTCCTGCCCCAGGGGACATGGATCAATGCAAAAAAAAGTTTTAAAAACGGCCGTTTTTTTGGGAGCAGTGATTTTAATAATGCTTAAAGTGAAACAATAAAAGTGTAATATTCCTTTAAATTTCGTACCTGGGGGTGTCTATAGTATGCCTGTAAAGGGGCGCATGTTTCCCATGTTTAGAACAGTCTTTATTTAAATGCTTCTTCCTTCTTCTATCTTCTTTCGTCTTACGGTTTCTTCCTCCATCTCCTTCTTCTTCGTCTGGTTCTTCCTCCGGTGTTCTCATCCGGCATCTTCCTCCGCAGCATCGGCGTCTTCTTCCCTTCTTCTCCTCGGGCTGCTCCACATCCATGATAGCATGGAGGGAGGCTCCCGCTGTGTGACGCTTCTCTCTTCATCTTCTTCTCTTCATCTTCTTCTCTTCATCTTCTTCTCTTCATATTCTTTTCGCCATTTTGGCGCAGGTTCCCCTTAAAATACCTGAATACCTGAAGGGTCTGGTATAGATTTTGAGGAGGACCCCACGCCATTTTTTTTTTTTACAATTTGTCCAGGATTCCCCTTAATATACATACCAGACCTGAAGGACCTGGTATGGAATTTAGGGGAATCCCCCACGTCATTTTTTTAAAAAAAATTTTGGTTCGGGGTTCCCCTGTGGGGAATTCCCATGCCGTTTTTATCAATGAACTTTTATGTGTATTGTTGGACCGGCAATTCATTAATAGCCAAGAGTAGTTTTAAATGACTTTTTTTCCTTTGAAATGTTCCTTTGCTGTCAGACTGTTCTAAAAACGGGAAATATGCGCCCCTTTACAGGCATACTATAGACACCCCCAGGTACGAAATTTAAAGGAATATTACACTTTTATTGTTTCACTTTAGGCATTATTAAAATCACTGCTCCCGAAAAAACGTCAGTTTTAAAAACTTCAACTTTGCCCTTTTTTAAATTTATTTTTTGTTATTTATAATTATTTTTGTATTTTTCTTTAATTTTTTTTTTTTAATAATAGCAGGTTTTATTCCAAGCCATAATCTCTTTTGCATTTAGGAGGCCTAGTCATTTGAATGGGTAGGAAATGCACAAAAAAAGGACCTGCAGCATTTTTTGGCAATGCAGTGAACCACAACAGATGGTATTGTGTTGCTGTGTGTTGTGGTGCCCTGCAACACAAGTGTGTTGACAAGGTGCAGCGGTGTACAGATAAGAATGAATGGCACAGCATCACAGCAACATCTGTTATACATGTTACCAATGTGAATAGGGCCTTGGGGAGTGTATTTTGGCCCTAAACAATTCATATCTGAAATACAATAAAAATTATTAATAGGGAAAAAAGACAGCAATTCTGTGGTCACTGCACATGAAACATGTCATAATGTGACTGTGCTAGCACATAAAAGAGTGTAAATCCACAGTAATCAATATTTCAGATACAGTAGAAAAAATGACAATAATACTGAATCATAACAACTGAGAACAATATCTCACTTGGGAGATTCCCTTGATGAAATGCTCTAAAAGTGTAAGATATTTTAACTCAGCTTCCAATTGTCTGTAACAGTATAAGACAATGACCTATATGTTAGCAGCACTGAGAACAACAGAATCACTATATCAATATTAGATAAGCCAACTGATTAATTTATGGTAACATAAAAGATATTTATGGCTTTGAACCTGGCAGGCAAGTGCACAAGAATGTCAGTGGGAGGGAGTTCTTATTCCCCACCAGTTCTTGCATGAAAGCGGTCTAGAATGTAAAGTGAGCAACTGAGAAACTTTTATAACAGCATGATGTGGGACAGAGCTAAAAAACTACGAACTATCATTTTATTTTGTATTTAAGTATGTTCAAGAACAAATATTTTATATGTGTATCCTACTCTTAGCTTCTTTGAGCTTCGATCAACCCTGATTTACAAATAAGATTTTTCATTGTCCCTTTTCATTCTGTACCCATCAGCGACTATGTGTTATTAACTTTCAGTAGTCACTATCAATTCTGAAATCTGTAAGGAAGATCTGACAGCGGAGCACATTTGTAGATATAAATCTGCCATTCTTTCTACTAAATAGCCAGTTTTGCTGAATTGTTCTCTAATTCCGTCCCAAAACGTTTGTAGGACCCTATCTACAGTGTTACACTTAAAAGTTAAATACGGCCAGTTATAACCTGGAACAGGACACCAAATCTTGTGTGGAATTTTTTCTTGATAGTCTCACAGTGAGCAAGAACATGACTGTTCCTTTTGAAGCAAAACTAATACTAAAATGAAACTGTAGAATAAATGGCTCAAAGCAAAATAGACATTGCTCTACCTCTTCTGTTGCATGCACTGCCAATCCCCACCTTAATGGAGAGAACCCTCCCCAGCTGAAGATCCTTAAATACTTCTGAAAGCATTCTGAGTGGTTGGATTTATTGTCCTTTTTTTTCCAGTAATGACGGACTGGCAATAGGAACTACAGCACACTGTGCAGGACCCGGAAAACAACAATTCTTGAAGTAGTGGATTCTGCTCAATCCTAAAAGGACAGGTTCTTCTCGCTACTATGGGGATCAGCAGCATGAGCAGCAGGATATTTGAGTGTTCAATGTCATCTTTACAGAGACACTGTTATTGTGAAGTTTTGTTTTAGTGACAGCGTTGCTTTAAATGGTTAGTTCACCTTTACAAAAAAAGAAAAACTGCCTATGCTGTAGATAACTATAAACTGTACAGCTTTGATTCCAGTTGAATATTGCCCTTGATATAGGTGAAGGCCATTTATGTACCTCCTGAAGCCTGACTGGACTACTCCTAGGACTTTGCTAGGACATTGCTAACTGAGGCCTAGTCATTACTGCTCACCTCCTTCATCACAGGAGTGAGCTCTCAAAACTGAGCTCAGAGCTACTGCATCAGGGAAGAGAAAGAGCATGTGAGGGAGGTTGAATCAGAGGGAAGTCTCACTACTGTGATGTTGGAGGTGAGCAGTAATGACTAGGCCACACTTAGCAATGTCCTAGCAACTTGCTAGGACATTCACTCAGGCTTCGGGAGGTATGTAAATGGCCCACACCTATAGCAAAGGCATTATTTAAATTTAGTCTAAGCTGTTGTCCCAAAAGATAAAATATCTAGAAGCTTGGCTTCTACATGCTATGTCAATGTGGAAAAAACTCACTGTGTCCCTCTTTGTCAGTGAGAAAAACTTAAGTTTATGCTCATTTCAAATTGTAAGGTAAGGAAAATTAAGGAACAAACTATAGTGAGGGGTTTCTGAAAACTAACCGCAATTTGAAAGTTGATATAAAGTGTATGTAAATATCAAACTTTTATTTTTAGTTTTGGATAGTATAACCTATCCCTCTTCATTTCATTGCCTCTCTCTTGAACAGTTGTCCCCTTAGACAACTGTCACCACAACAGTGTGTCCCCATGAATAGATTTCTTCTCGCTTATTGTTCTGGTGATAACTGTACACATTTGTGATGTAAAAAGGGATGAGCTCAAGGTTTGGTCCAAACACAGGATCTAATGGAACTTTGTCTATTCAGGCATTCATCAGAGAACTGGACTTATTGCTTATTTGGTGGGAGTCAAACATCAGTATAGTAGCAGTATTTTTACCGCTGCTATGTAGAAAAACTTAATGGTTGTTAAGGAAGTAGCTGGTGCCTGCATCTGCAGCGTCCTTATCAACCAGGGATGTCACCCAACCTCATTCAAGTATTCTTCCTGGCAATATGGTCAATTACATCACTTAGGAGACCCTGTCTTTTTGTTTACTCTTAACGCCAGGCACCTGGAGATGTCACTCAGCGTTAAGTGAGTGATTGGAGCTGATTGTGTTGGCAGTATTCTTTTATTTGGGTGGGTCATTCGGTGGTGTTTATTATGACTGACATGAATCTCCATTAAAGGATGATGTGATTTTAGGACTGTGTAAATGTAGACAGTTGTAACTTTTATTTAAAACACAAAAAAAAAACGCATTTGAGCTTTTACATATCATACAGTCACGTCAGCCCCTTGCCCCAAGGAGGTAACAATCTAAGTTATTAAAGTCTAATTCCAGCCACAAAGATTGTTGTCGATTCCTATGTGTAACTAAAAGTTTCCTCTACTCAGATGTGATATACATCAATATTTTTGCATTCTTCTTTAAAGTGAATGCCTTTCTTTGTGCCAGATTGTACACTTCCCGCTGTGCTTTTGGCTTACTTTGGATATTTGAGGTTCTCATAGACAGAAGTTCTAGTAACATTTATCCGCCCCATCTCCCCTTGGCTATTCAAAGAATGATGTGTATTTAGCGAAGCACAACATTTTGTGAAATAATAACAATCCCTGTTCCTGGAGTTCTGCTTTGAGTATACTAATATATTATTAGTGAATGAATATATTTTATTTGCCATACATTAATTTTAATTGTCGGTTACAATATGTTCACAGCAGACTAAACACAAGGATTCCTTGAGAGGGCAGATACCAGTTTTGTACTAGAGGAAAAAACTTTAACTGTACCTCTACAGACACATTCATTTGTCTCAGAATATTGTTTTCTATTCCACTGGGATGAACACTTGGCTGAAAAAAGAAGCAGAAATGGAAAAAAATATAGAGCAGCACATTGAAGTGAGGGATTCCAATTCTTAAGAATAATAGGATTGCACAATAGCATTGTAAGGGGAATATCTGGGCCTGTAACATCTCTAGGCCCAAGGCTACAATTTAAAATGTCCTTACTATAGATGCTGCCTAAGGGCATTGATATTTAATCACAGTGTGATATCTTCTTTATGAAACATGTCTAGTTTTTCTTTTACTTCCCTATGTGGTGTAGTCTGAACAAATATTGGGCACCTGATATTAACTGTTTGCTCAGGAGTAACTTGGAATATTATTTTTATGATTAAAATGGATTTGCCACCAAGATAGGAATAAATGGAGGTCTCCTACAGCCTTACACATTGGCAACAGCACAACAGATGTTTGCTGTTTGTTTCTACTGATCTTTTATATTAGTTTGCAAGCTATACTATGTACAGAAAAAACATAGATATTGGGAAACTAGCAACTGCTTACCTACACTGATATTAGTTTTTTGTCATCCATCAGTTATTCATCTCCTGGTTAGGTATTACTACTTCTGAAATTTCAAATTGAATTTAAATAAATCAATTTGAGTGGACCTGTGGTCTTCAAAAAAATAAGAAAGAACAAATTCTGTCTTACTGTTTCCACACAATGTTATGTATTAACCACTTCAGCCCCGGAAGAATTTACCCCCTTCCTGACCGGGCCATTTTTTGATATATGGCGCTGTGCCGCTTTAACTGACAATTACGCTGTACCCAAACAAAATCGAAGTCCTTTTTTTCCCACAAATAGAGCTTTCTTTTGGTGGTATTTGATCACCTCTGCGGTATTTATTTTTTGCGCTATTAACAAAAAAAACATATTTTTTACTTTTTGCTATAATAAATATCCCCCAAAAATATAGAAAAAAACTAATTTCTTCCTCAGGTTAGGCCGATATGTATTCTTCCACATATTTTTGGTAAAAAACAAAATTGCAATAAGCGTATATTGATTGTTTTGCACAAAAGTGATAGCGTCTACAAAATAGGGGATAGATTTATGGCATTTTTATTATTATTATTTTTTTTTTACTAGTAATGGCGGCGATCTGCGATTTTTATCAGGACTGCACCATTGTGGCGGACAGATTGGACATTTTTGATACTATTTTGGGACCATTGACATCTATACAGCAATCAGTGCTATAAATAGCCACTGATTACTGTAGAAATGATAGTGGAAGGGAGGAGGTTAACACTAGGGGCGATCAAGGGGTTAAATGTACTACCTAGGGAGTGATTCTAACTGTGCGGGGATGGGACTGCCTGGGTGAGGAGAGCGATCATTGTTTCTAAGCATTAGGAACAACAGATCACTCTCCTCACCCTGACAGAATGGAGATCTGTCTGTTTACATTGACAGATCTCTGTTCTCTCCTCCTCATCGGGGCCGGCGGTCACGCGCACAAGCTCCTACGTCATGCCGCAGGCGTGCGCCCTATACTCCTTAAAGCGCCCGCCATACAGCTACAGCGTTTTGTGCAGGAGTGCCATTCCGCCACCCTCAATCGACGGCGGGTGGTTGGCAAGCGCTTAAAGCTGAATTCCAGGCAAGCTTCTAAAGACACACATAAATAACATATAGGAAGGAGTTTACCTGACAAAATTTCTGTTCATTTAGTCCTGATTTTTACAGTCTTTCCACACTCAACTTATTCTGTTAAAGTTAAAGGGTACACTTTATTTTTTTTTATAAATTGCAGCTCCCCTTTACACCAATATAGGATTCATGTACTTTAGTTGCAAAAATATCAAAGCTTTCCATTAAATCTACAGTCACTTACTTTTCCTGTCCTAATACATGTTTCCAGATATTTCCATTTGTAATGTCTTTGTTCCTGATCAGACTTTAGGTCATGACACAGGAAGGAGTTGACCAGCTGACCTCATTAGCACACACCCTGCATCATCCACCCTCCTACCTACCCACCCATTCCCAGCTACACATTTTGAAATTAAATGCAATCAGTGATCACCATTCTCACTAAATACACACTATACATCAGATTGCATAGTGTATGGCCATGTTTATACACCTAAAATTACTAGTTGTGCTTTTATTGCTATTAATTGGTAACGGCACACCAAACCCAGAGGCAAACACACATTTTGCCATGTGAAAAAATGAGGGGCAAATGCTGCAAAATGCACAGTAAAAAACACATAACCCACAAAACAACAAAATGTCCCATTAACCACATGTAGTGCAGCACATTGAAATCAACAGGCTGCCCTATGCACGTCACAGGAAAAACTAGACACAAAATGTGCGCTCCCACTATGCTAGATGTGAATGGGGCCTGAAAGTGATATTGGTGCGATAACACAAGAACAATGAGGCTCTGTACACATCTGTGCGTTTCCTTGCATTTCAGAAATGCGCTGCACCAAAAATCGCAGTAAAAATGCACCAAGCTCCACTCTAAAAAAAAAAGCTCTAAAACTTCTTTGTGATTGCTGTGTGTGTGTAGGGGCAGCCCATTCAGGTGGATAGGCTGCCCTATGTGTGATGAGTGAAAATGCTCCAAAACGCCTTCCCCTCGCTAAAAAAAAGAAAGGAAATGTGAGTTCCCGCTATGCAGAGTTGTGAGTGGGGCTTGACAGCTGAGTGTTTCTGTCCACTCCCTCATATGTACTTGTATAAAGATGGCCATACACTATGCAATCAGATTGTGTATTTAGTGAGAAGGGTGATCACTGATTGATTGCACTTCATTAAAAAGATGTGCACCTGGAGATGGGTGGGTGGACGATGCAGGGTGTGTGTTAATGAGGTTAGCTGGTCAACTCCTTCCTGTGTCATGACCTAAAGTCTGATCAGAAAGAAAGAAATTCCTAATGGAAATGTATGGTGACATGGTTCAGGACAAGAAAAGTAAGTGACTGTAGATTTAATGGAAAGCTTTGATATTTTTGCAAAAAAGTATATGAATGCTATATAGGGGAGCTGGTATTTAGAAAAAAAAAGTGTACAAAGGTAAATTTACCCTTTAACAACTTCAGCCAAAGAAGGTTTTAACCTCTTAATGACCTGAGCATTTTTTGCGATACGGCACTGCATCATTTTAACTGACAATTGCGTGGTGATGCAACACTGTACCCAAACAAAATTGACGTCCTTTGTTTCCCACCAATAGAGCTTTCTGTTGGTGGTATTTGATCACCTCTGTGGTTTTTATTTTTTGCGCTATAAACAAAAAAGCGACAATTTTGAAAAAACATTTTTTTTTTTACTTTCTGCTATAATACATCTTAAAAAAATAAAAAATAAAAAAACAATTTATTCATCAGTTTAGGCCGATATATATTCTTCTACTTTTTTTGGTTAAAAAAAAAAAAATCATGCTAGGCGTATATTGATTGGATTGTGCAAAAGTTATCGCATCTACAAACTACGAGATTGATTTAGGGACTTACATTTAAATTGTTTTTACTGGTAATGACGACGATCTGCGATTTTTAGCGGGACTGCAACATTGCAGCAGATAAATCTAACCCCAAATGACACTTTTTGGGGACCAGTGACATCATTATATGGATCTGTGCTATAAAAATGCACCGATCAATGTAAAAATGAGACTGGCAGGGAAGGGGTTAACACTAGGGGGTGAACAAGGGGTTAAGTGTGTTCCCTCAGCATGTTCTAACTGTAAGGGGGATGGGCTCACTGAAACATGACAGAGATCACTGCTCCCGGTCACTTGGAGCAGTAAATCCCTGTCATGTCACTAGGCAGAATGGGGAAATGCCTTGTTTACATAGGCAGTTCCCCGTTCTGCCTCTCCTCGCCGCGATCACGGGCCAACTGTCCTGCTTTTATAGACTGACGTACAGGTACATCAGTTTGCGCAGGAAAGCCAATGTATATCGGTGTGAGTCGGTTGGCAAGTGGTTGAGTAAAACTGGGGCATTTTCTCCCAGCACCTAGCCTGTTGACTGGACACTTTCACTTATTAAGTTTCTTGTCAGCATATTTGCTAACAAATATGCTGACATATGCCATATTGGCTCCTACAGATGCTACTTATTTTTTCAGCTCCATTTCTACTGTAAAGGAGTTTGCAAGAGACCTATATTATGTCAAATTCAAACACTAACATTTTGCATTAAATCATTTTTTTATTGGACACGTAGCTGCATTAATTTGTGTTTTTACAGTTTATCTGCCTAGCTTTAGTTTATTTTGGCACCCAGCAGATATTACACATTTAATCTTCACTGTTGTAAAACAAATTGTCAAAATCACCTGGCTAAGATGCAGTATTTCCCTAATGATAAACAGTCTCTCTCGAGATTATTTAGGTTTCACACACACATCTTATTGAAGATGTTATAAATCCCATCACTCATCTCTAACACATTTTTTTGCAGAAAACCACATAACAAACCTCATAAATAAAAAGTTGCAGAAATCTAATCTAAGTACTTGGCTAAGTATGTGAGAAAAGAGGAGATAGATACAAATAGTACATTGGTTGGGCAATTGCTCACTAAATCTAGCATCTGGGCCCCCAAATCCCATAGAGATGAAACTGAAACTGCATGTACATGTGAGGATTTCACCTTCCCAACACCTGGAGATATCAACGCTTCCTCTCCAAACCTATAAGCCTCTTAACAACTTGCACCAAGTGGAAGGGTTTGCCCCATAGCCTTTATTCTGGACTATATTAACAACTTCTATTACTTATCAAGCAATAAAGGAATGGCAAATTGAAAGAAGCAGCTTACTGCTAAACAAAAACAAACAATTTTTCTCCTTGCACATCTCACCTTTAGGCTGGGTTCACATCTAAGCCGCTTGCTGCTCACAGCAGGGGTCCAGCGCGTCCTTGTTGTCCATTTAAGGGATGAATCAGGGACAAATTTTTGCCTGAATTCGGACCTGAAACAGAGCCACAGACGCACAGGACCTCTGTGACATCCGCTCCACAGCCGACACAGAGATATGTAAACCAGCTCCATAGAGAGCAGATCACAATCTCCTGTCATGCGAATTGGATGCTTGGAAACCTGCATCCATTTTGCACTAGTGTGAACCCAGCCTTAGTGCTAAATCTGAAGTGTATACATTTAACCATGTTGCCAGATAATATTGTGTACGTAACACCTACATTTCTGAGGTGGGATTGGGAAACAAGAGCCACTTTTAGCAAAAACTATTTAGATCAAGAAAACGAATTTGTCACATGCTCAGTCACAGATCATGCCGAATTAAAGAACAAAAATGACCATGTAAACCCAATGATCCTTTTTAGGTACTCATTTTCCTACAGCCATATTTACAAATTCAGCCTGATCTGAAGGCATTGTTCAAACAAAATATTTTAGGATCTGACTTGGCTTAGGACCTTTGACTGCTACTGATAGCAGGACTGCTATTGATAAACTAAACAAACCAAACAAATGATCAATATAAAGGCCCGTACACACGATAGGACTTTTTGACAACAAACATGCAAATTAGCTGTAGTAAGGCAACATCCTACCGTGTGTACGCTCCATAGGACAAACTTGTTCGGTTTTCATAGGACAAATGTTGGCTGTGCAAACAGACAAACTTTCCGGCAATAAAAGTCCTATGGTGCAAAATCCTATCGTGTGTACACAAGTCCATAGGACTTTAGTCCAAAGTACAAACACGCATGCTCAGAACCAATGCAAAAGATCAGACAACAATACAGAAGTTGACCAATGGGTGGCAGTAAAGAGCTGAAAAACCACGTGATTTGGTGAAAGTTGGCTGAAAAAGTCCTGTCGTGTGTATGCTTAATTCGTTTACGGCCAACGCCCTTTGTACAAAAATCCACGGGAAAGTTTGTACAAAGTCCGATCGTGTGTATGAGGCTTTAGAGATCCCCTCCTTAACATGTGGCAGCATGGCTCAGGATCAAGCCCAAAACTAGTGCCCCCATAGGAAGGGGCTTCCTATGAGGGCACTTGCAGAAGAGATGGTGCCAGAAGCGCTGGTGGGGGATCCTAGAAGAGGAGGATTGGGGCTGTCCATGCAAAACCATTGCAGAGCAGGTAAATTTAACATGCTTACTATAAAAAAAAGAAGATGATTTACAATCACTGGAATGAGTTTGAATAAAACAACGGAGGAAATGTTGTGACCCTTTGTTTGCCCTAATTTACTCTAAAAAATCCTTTCAACCAGTTACCACTATAAAAGCAAAAATGGAAAAAAAGCAATAGTTACATTGTCCTAAGGTCTGTTCTTTTTGAATTGCACAACATATCATTCTAGTATATTTCTTTGGCTGTATTCACACAGAAATGGGGAGCTGCTGCAGCAATTCCTCGCTGTGACAGCTCTCTGATGCTGGCTGTGGTAGGGGGTAGTGTGGTGTGCGATTCACACAGCTCCCATTTTGTTTTTGTTTTGTACAAACTTTTTTTGAAGTGTATAAAATGTACACTTTATTCACGACAATGTACAGCAGTGGGATGCACTGCGTTGGTGTACATGACTGTGCGATTGGTGGTGGTGTGCTGTGATAGAATGCAGCATGTCTGCATTTTATTGCAACACGCTGCAGCGTAGCGCTAGGCTGCGTTACAGTGTGGATGGGACACAGAAAACAATTGTTATAATGCCAAATTTGGCAAACCAAAAGCATCCAGAACCTGCCGACTAATGAGCTGTGAAATATTTTTTGGGACAGCCCAGATTTGTGATACCAGTACAAAGTCTTCAGCAGAGACTAGTGATTTGTGAGTGCATGATATGTACAGCAAACAGAGAGAATAATAAAAAATTTTTTTAAATCTCACTAGCTGGATAAACAAACTGGTACTCTCTTTAACACTTACCAAAAAAAAAAGCCCTCAGTATAAGTGAACTGCTAAATGAACTACACTACCTGTTCACTGTATTGGAAAAAAAAAGATTCTTTGTGATGTAAAGTTGCTAATTTGTGGAACTGTTTGTTCGCCTGAACTTCCATCCTCCTTCAGGCTTTTGTCAATACACAGAATGTAATTGGATTTAACAAGGAAGAATATTTCGAATTCAGCATAAGTAAATGAAGCTTATAGAAAAGAAGAGTTATTGCAAATGTCAGAACTAATTGCTTCATTCTGAAAATTGCATACATTATATTGACTTCTGTGTGGCATGCTTATCTTGTTAGGTTTATTAAATAGAAAAGTAAAACAATATGAGCCTACATTTTACCGCATGCAGTATTTATTAAACATATTCAACCTAATACATATACATTCAAGAAGGACTTTTATACAGTTCATTGTGACTTGGTAAGACTGTGCACACAGATTCTTGACACAGAAGCATATCTGGAGCAGAGTTGCTAACTGACAAAACTTGGGAAATTTTCTGATAGAGCACATTTTTTTACTGACAACCTCGCATATAACTAAAACTCATATTACAAACAAAAACTGTTTAAAACAATATAAACAGTATGTGAAAAACTAATTAATGTTAAAAACACCCACAAGGTGTATAGAAAAAAAAATGGAAAAAAAAACTCAACCTACTAGCATGTAATTAGGCAGGTATGGATTATTGACATTGTTGGCAACATTCCAGAATTGTTAGGAGACACACCTTGAAGCATTCAGAGAAACACTCTAATTCATCCCAAATGTGTTCTATCAGGTTGAAGTCAGGACTCTGTGCAGGCCAATCAAGTTCCTTCACCCCAAACTCCATGTCTGTCTATCCATGTCGTTATGGACCTTGCTTTGTGCACGGGTTCAAATCATTTGGTGGAGGGGGGATTATGGTGTGGGGTTGTTTTTCAGGGGTTGAGCTTGGCCCCTTGATTCCAGTGAAGGGAACTCTTAAAGCATCAGCATACCAAGATATTTTGGACAATTTCATGCTCCCAACTTTGTGGGAACAGTTTGGGGATGCCCCTTCCTGTTCCAACATGACTGCGCACCAGTGCACAAAGCAAGGTCCATAAATGTACATACAAAATATACATGGATGAGGGAGTTTGGGGTGGAGGAACTTGACTGGCCTGCACAGAGTCCTGACTTCAAACCAAAAGAACACATTTGGGATGATATAGAGTGGAGACTGTGAGCCAGGCCTTCTCATCCAACATTGGTGCCTGATCACACAAATGCATTTCTGGAAAAATGGTCAAACATTGCCATAGACACAATCCTAAACCTTATGGGCAGCCTTAATAAGAGTTGAAGCTGTTGTAGCTGCAAAGGGTGGGCCAACTCAATATTGAAACCTATGATCTAAGAATGGGATGCCATTAAAGTTTGTGTGCGTGTAAAGGCAGGCATCACAATATTTTTGTCAATTTAGTGTATGTTGGCATGAAAAAGACAAGACTGTGCCACCACCTATAATGGAGACATGGAGCTGAATGAGGACCTGTAGTAGAGAACATACATATGCCAATAATAGTATATGAGATATATACAGTATATATCTGAGTACATGATATTTCTCAGAGAATAAGTGCAGGAACTACCCACTTTTGAGTCACTTCTCGGCTACACCCCCTACCCACTTTTGTCTGAGCACCATCTCTTGGTTTCACCCCCTACTCACCTCCCAATACCAACCCTTGTTAGAGAATGCAGAACCAAATATAATTTTGTTGTGATGAGTATTTTCTATGGAATTTGTTAATAACAAGAAAAGCAGTAAAGTAGATCCCCCACAGCCAGCAGTAAAGTAGATCCCCCACAGCCAGCAGCAACAGCAAAAAATAGATTTCCCCAGCAACAGTACATCCCCCACAGCACCCAACAATAAACCACGACAGCAACAACAGATTTCCCAGCAGCCAACCCAGCATCAATAGACTCTCCGGCAGCCAGCAACAATAGACCCCTTCCTCAAAAATAGATCCCTTCCAGCAACAAATACCCCCAGCAACAAAAGCCCAACCGGCAACAACAGATCCCCCACCAGCAACAATAGACCTCCCCAGCAACAATAGGCTGCCACGCAAAAATAGATGCCCTCCAGCAATAGATCCCCCAGCAGCCAGCAACAATTGACCCCCCCAGAAACATAAGCTCCACCCCCAACCCCAGCAGCAATACTAGACCTCCCCAGCAGCAATAGATCGCCATGCAAAAATAGATCTCCTCCAGAAACAATAGATTCCCCAGCACACCAAATGCACCCCTTGCTATTACCTACATTCAGTGCTGGAGGTGCCTTGCCCTATGTTCCAGCTGGAAAAAAAGCCCTGGATATAAACCAAACTTCACAAAGACTTATATAATAAAGCAATGCAGAGAGCAAAGTTTATGAACAAAAAACATTTACCAATAAAGACTACCTCATTTTATTTTGCTATGTATTGTTTTTTTGCCTTATTGAATAAACCCAATAAGCTACGCTATGAGTGTAAAAAATGTAACCAGTGTAATAGTTGTCTACCTGAGTTGTTATAAAATAGAAAATGTATACATTCTGAAAATTAAGAATGGGGAAAAATGCATAACAGTAGCAAGTGCAATTTGATATACAATAGTTTCAAGCATCATTTTAACAGCCTTATTGAATTCCCAAGTAATCTGCAAGCTATGTACCGTTCAATTGATTTGTGGATATCACTTGAGCAAAGAACAGCTATCAGAGCTAAATCCTTAAAAACATCTGCTTTTATCTACTGCTGCCAAACAGTGCTTGAACTTGAGCTAATTCCATTCTGCCTGAAGCCTATCTAGATAGTCTTTTGACTCTGGACACAGCAATCTCTAACCTCTGTTACGTCTGTCATGAGATCTATGTCCTGCCTGATGCTATTATACTTTTACTTTGCACTCCTTTGTGCTTCTAGTCATTTTAACTTGTATTCAGTAGAACACTGACAATATACAATCTGGGTAAACCTAAAGCAGCCAGTCAGCATTTAACTTTCACTGCGTTATCTCCCATAAAGTTAAATCTGAATGGTTGCTCTGGGTTACTGCAGTTAGCATATCATCATTTCCCTTAGTACTGTCACAGTTACTTTTCCCATGACTTTGCTTTAGGGCCAATTCACACTGAAATGCTGTGTGCTACAAAATGAATGGGCTGAAATGCACCACAATGTGCACAAAATTTTGGGAATACTGCATTTTTCCACAGGACAACATGCAATTTAGAGATGTGCTAGGATGCTGTTTGCAGTGAAAGGCACCACAACACCCAAATGCACAGGTGTGAATGTCCCCCTATAGTTCATTGGTAAGGTTTTTAGGCATTACTCCAATTTTAATCCATAAAAGGGAGCAGGGGCTTTTACTCAGAGTTAATAAAGTCCAAATTTTAAAAATACTTCCATTTGGCAAGATTTACCTGGCAAGTTGGTACATATTTTAAATCTCTCTGCATAATCAATATTTTGCAGCAATTGTAAAAAAAATATACTGCAAGGTTTTGAAGTTATTTGAGTTTCTAGAACTAGAATCTGGGATTGTGATTAAATTCTATCAAGAGACTGGATGAAAGGCAGCACATATGTCCATGCAGGTATTACATCTGCTTTAACTGTTGGGGTCTGTTTACACCACTACACTGTGGTAAAATGCAATAAAGTATAAAACACCAAGCACTTTGTGGTGCTATTCATCGTGAATGGCAACCCAACACATCTACAATATGTACCCATGCAAAGCAAGAAGCTGATTTTCCTGCACTGAGGTCCATTCCAAATTATTTAGCTAGGGTAATGAAACACACCAAAATATACAATAAAGGTTGTTGCAGGGCAAGTGTTATCACAATATACCATGGCAGGATTTGTGTATCCATCACCCGCTGTAAGCATAGTCTAATTAAGAAAATCACCTTTTTTAAGTACTGTGCTTTGAAAATGTGCATTAGCCCCAGTAATGTATAACTACTTTAAAGTGTTACTAAACCCAGGACCCTGCATTCACTATATCTGGCCACTGTACACGGAAATGCAATTATTTTAGTAAATATAAACTGCTAAATATCTTCTCATCAGCAATTAGAGCAGTCTTGTGACTTCTATCAGTACCTGGTTAAAGCTTGTAGGAGGAGTTTTCATTCTCCCCTGACTGTCCTATAAGGCTGCAGGACCCCTGACCCTCTGTCTGGACAGTGCTGATTGGCCCTGTGCTGATCACATGCACTCCCCCAAGAAAAAAAAACAACACTTTTTAGCAATATACACCAAACTAAGCATGTGCAGCTTGCCCCCAAGGCTCTATTCTATCAGCAGATATATTGGGAACTGTGGAAGAAGGGAGGATCAGAGAAGACAGGATCAAACAGCCTTTTTACATAATGCAGAGAATTAACCCTTTAGGTTCCACAGTGAGTATAACAAGCAAGCTTTACTGCATACACAGACTGATTTTACTGTTTTGGGTTTAGTAACACTTTAACTCTTAAATCACTAAATGGTGTAGAATTTTACTGCTCTCTTTGATACCACATACTTGCATAAAAAAGTATCTGTTTTTTTTTTTTGCATTTCTACCTTTGTTTAAAATACCTGGTGATCCTGCCACTGCTTTACTATTTCAAACTGAACACACAAGGCATGGAAGCACATTCTACTTGCATTCTACTTGGGAGCACAGCCTGCCTGTCTTCCAATGGTCAGACTTGTGTTGACACGCCTCCCAGAACAGCTAGGTTTCTCTTCACTAGGAAGATCAGTATATTGCTAGTTCTCTGCCTCCTATATATATATCAGGGACTCATTCCCTCTCTGTATACAGTTTTTTCAACTATGGGCAAAAATCTAATTTTAATGGTGCATTGTGCAAGACTTACCCTACTCCTCAGCCTTGCTTGCATATACAGTTTCCTAACCCATCCTGTGGTGTAATCACTCAAAGTCACAGTTCCTTCTATATATCCAAAGCTAATTTCCTGCTTTGAGGACCAAATCAATTTGGCCACTCCTTATTTTCTTGGGGAAAGGTCCCCTCACTGCCCTGTGTAGGTATGCTGCCTCTGAGGAGTCTGGGGTTAATTTACTAAATGCAAATAGGCTGTTCACTTTGCAAAGGGATGGATAAATTGGTTCAGTTATTTTGTTCAACCAGCTGGCCGAAGAAAAAAATTGAAGCATGTATGGCCAGCTTTTGTAAATAAAATAAAGCTGTGCTGACTCCAATCATCCATTAACTGTTTTCACCTAACTTAAATTCAACTCAGAGTTTGATTTCAATCTAAGCTTTTGCAGTTTCCATTTCTCCAGTGTACTTTGTCTGAGCCTGCAAAGTAAAATTAAATACATGCACAGAGAGTGATACTTGAAGAGAGAAACATTTCACCTATACTGGGACTGATTTATGGAAACTGGAAGAAAGAAAAATGGCATCAGCATTCAATCAGGTTTAATATTTAGTTTCCCCAGAACAAGCTAGAGCATGACAAATTAAATCTGATGGGTTGCCGTAAGAAATACTACAATTTATCCTTTCTGCAATTTTTGAACAGTAGCCCCTGGGGACCAAAGCTTGAAAACAGTTTCATATGCCCCTGAGTTGTGGACTGTACTTGCTACTTAACTTGTGTTGTGTTGAGTCCAAAACTAAAAAACTCTCCTAAAAAATGTATGTGTATAAATAGTTTAATACCCTTTATATAAACCATGCATTCTCAAAACACCCTGAAATACAAGAGGACAACATTCTATTCCACTACTTGTACCATACTGATTTAATTTGTACAGTGTTACATTGCAAGAAGGAATAAAGTGTTCTAGCACTATATGGGAATCCATATACTGTACTCCAAAGACATGCTGGAAGGTTAATTGGATCCTGTCTAAATTGTCCCTAGTATGTATGATTGTGTGTTAGGGACCTTAGATTGTAAGCTCCTTGAGGGTAGGGACTGATGTGAATGTACAATGCATATGTAAAGCGCTGCGTAAATTGACGGCGCTATATAAGTACCTGAAATAAATAAATAAATAAATATTATCTAAAAGATTAATATTTCTAACATTACCACAATGCTGTCCGGAATAATCCCAAATAGTAAAACATTGGTGTGCTTTGGTATCCTGATGTTCTACCATTCTTTCAAAAGCGTATGATTTTTCCATCTGGTGATAGCCCTTAGTGGATACTAGCAGAATGATAGGCATTAAATAATGCATTCTTTTGATAATTATGGTACTTAAACAGTATTTGAAGTACTGTAACAGAGCGGGCGTAATTTCTCTCTGACAATCCTCTTGAAACACGCTGCTGAGGTTCTGTCAGCTCGGGTTTACTGTTTGATTAGTCACAGATTTGTTGATGAGTACCTAGGGGGGATCCAGGATGCCAAGGAAAAGTTTGAATATGCAAATGATTAAATAGCCACAGAGAAGGCCGACATTCATAAGGACATTTAAATTTCACTACGTTTAAGGGTAATGCTTGATTTATTTATTTTTATTTTTTTTAATGAAAACTAGGACAAACAGGAAATATGACTGGTTGTTAATGGGCTTAAAAAATATGTAAAATACATAAATAATGTAACAATTTAACTATTCAATTATACCACAATGCTTGTTTTGTCTACAAATCAGACTGCACAACAAGCGGGTTACATTTAATTTTCATTTAGCTATGCGTTATATTCTTTATATTCTTTTATACATATAACTTTTCATTGCATCCGCACTTGGAACATTCACATTCATTGAAAGTACACCAAAAAGCGTCAGTGTTCTACCAATTTTAAGCTGCTCGTGCATTCAGTGCATTTGTACTATGCCTATAGAATCTACAATGGCACCATCTGTCCCGTGTCTTCATGGACTTCCTCTGGTTTCCTCTTCTATTACAGAAAAACTTAGGTAGTGTATTTTGCCTCTGACAAAATGGGCCTGATTTGTTAAAAAATATCCTTACAGAGTTTACTATGTACTATGATGCATGAATACACAGGTTGAAGTGTTTATACTTGAAGTTTACTAACAAGTTTGGTTTGCTACATTGGGTACATTCTAGCTAAGCTTTGGCTTAACGTACACCAATGTGTCTGATATAAAAATGTGAGATCACATACTGGCTTGCATGCTTGCAGTAGAGGTTCCAATGATAAATACAACTACAAAGATTACTTTTTTTTCCCCCTAAGACAGTATAGTGTATAGAGGTTTTTGGCAAGCTAATTAGCTTCATGCATGCACGTCTTATTGTGTGGCGAATAAGTCACATTATCTTTTATTTACATTCATTATTAAGTAAAATGTTGATGTGACATTCACTATCACATTTTATAAATGTTTACAATATCCTAGATAGGTTCAGTCATTATGGTTACTACGCATGCATACATCTATGTGCATGAAGGCCCGCAATGCAAGTATACTTTTGTACATTTGGTATAGCAAAAAAGCACAAATACATGTATGCGCGTTTGCCTTTTTTGTATGACTAAGCAGAGATGCTCAGACATTAACTCTGGTGCAAGGATAGAATTGCATAAATTCTATAAGATATATTAACCTCTTGCCGTATGTTCCACGTACATTTACAGTGGGGGATGGCTCCTGTGCACAGAATCATGTACAAGTATGTGATTGTGCACTTCCAGGTCTGATTGGACACAGCAGGAGCCAATCAGTGGGTGCGTTGGACCCGATGTCCACTGGGACCTGCCGATCATTCCCGACAGAGGCAGAATGGTGGTCTGCTTATGTAAACAAGGCAGATTGCCATTCTGTTAGTAGGGAAGACAGACCCTGTGTTTCTGCTAATCTGGGACACAAATTTCTGTCTTCCCACAGTTAAAGCACATCCCCCACAGTTATCAAGTACTCCCTAAGGACACATTTAACCCTTTGATCGCCCCTGATGTTAACCCCTTCCCTGCCAGTGTCATTAGTACAGTGACAGTGCATATTTTTTAGCAGTGATTCATGTATTAGTGTCACTGGTCCCCAAAAAAGTATCATAAGTGTCACTTAGTGTCCGATTTGTCCACCGCAATGTTGCAGTCCCGCTATAAGTCGCTGATCGCTGCAATTAAAAATAAAAATAAAAATTCCATAAAAATATCCCGTAGTTTGTAGACACTATAACTTTTACGCAAGCCAATCAATATACACTTATTGGGATTTGTTTTTACTAGGGATGAGCCGAACACCCCCCAGTTCGGTTCGCACCAGAACCTGCGAACGGACCGAAAATTTGCACGAACGTTAGAACCCCATTGACGTCTATGGGACTCGAACGTTCAAAATCAAAAGTGCTCATTTTAAAGGCTAATTTGCATGGTATTGTCCTAAAAAGGGTTTGGGGACCAGGGTCCTGCCCTAGAGGACATGTATCAATGCAAAAAAAACTTTTAAAAACGGCCGTTTTTTTGGGAGCAGTGATTTTAATGATGCTTAAAGTAAAAAAAAAAAAGTGAAATATTCCTTTAAATATCGTACCTGGGGGGTGTCTATAGTATGCCTGTAAAGTGGCGCATGTTTCCTGTGCTTAGAACAGTCCCTGCACAAAATAACATTTTTAAAGGAAAAAAAGTCATTTAAAACTGCTTGTGGCTTTAATGTTATGTTGAGTCCTGGCAATGGATGAAAATCAGTGAGACAAACGGCATGGGTACCCTCCAGTCCATTACCAGGCCCTTTGGGTATGGATATTAAGGGGTACCCCGCACCCAAATTAAAAAAAGGAAAGGCCCTTTATACTCTGAACAGCAGTATACAGGCGGTGCAAACAAGACAGGGACTGTAGGTTTGTTGTTAAGTAGAATCTGTTTGTAATTTTGAACTGGTACATTTTGAACGTGTTTAGCTCCAGCCAAAAAATGTATTTTAAGCTTTTTGGAAAACATAGGGAAGGGTTATCACCCCTGTGACATTTGTTTTGCTGCCTGTGCTCCTCTTCAGAAGATTTCACCTCACTTTTTGTCCCAATGACAAATGTTTTTGAAAATTTGGGTTTTTTTTGTGAAACAAGGATTGGTGATAAAGCATCAATGGAAAGGAGAAATGTTTTTCTCATATTAACTCTTACAGCAGAGAATTTCCCTTCCTAAGGGTAGATTTCATCTCACTTGCTGTTGTCTCCTTCTGTTTGCAAGTAGGAGTCGTTTGTAAGTTGGATGTTTGAAAGTAGGGGCCTTCCATATATACTCAGCAGAAATTTGGGCCTTAGGTGTTGTTGTGGCCACAACACTGTAAACCCTCACAGGGCCCTTCTGTGAAATATTAGATCAAGAATTGTAATTACATGCCCCTGTTGAACAGGGGCAGAAAAATTGGGCCTTTGGTGGTGGTGCTGGTGCCACAACACTGTAAGTCCTCACTCGCTCTTGGTGGGTGCAGAAACAGGCCCTGCTGTGAAATATTAGATCAAGAATTGTAATTACATGCCCCTGTTGAACAGGGGCTGAAAAATTGGGCCTTAGACACTCGTGCTGGTGCCACAACACTGCAACCCCTCACAGATACTCTAGTTGGAATGCAGGAACGAGCCCTGCTGCAAAGTATTGCATCAAAAATTGTAATTACACGCCCCTGTTAAACAGGGGCTAAAAAATTGGGCCTTAGGCACTGGTGGCGGCGCCCAGAACCAAAAATGTTCTTACAAGCTATCAGCGTGATCATTGAGGAGGAAGAGGATAATTACTCAGGATAGTCACTCAGCATCAGCATAGGCAGTCTTTGAAGGGATCTGAGATTTAAAAAAAAATATTCGGTTACATCAGCATCAGGTGCTTGGTAGCTGGTGGTGATCCAAGACTGATTCATTTTTATGAAGGTCAGTCGATTGACCGAGTCGGTGGACAGACGCACCCTGTGATTGGTTACAAAGCCTCCAGCAGCACTGAATGTGGGTTCCGAAAGAACCCTGGATGCAGGACAGGCTAATAGCTCAATTGCGTACTGTGCAAGCTCTGGCCAGTGATCCATCCTCAAGACCCAGTAACCCAGAGGATTTTCAGTGGGAAAGGTGTCCAAGTCAGATCTTGCCCCTAGGTATTCCTGCACCATGTAAAACAGACGCTGGCGATGGTTGCTGGAAGAGATCATACCTTGGGGCTGCGGACTAAAGAATTGTCTGAACGCATCGGTCAGACGGCCACCTTCTCCACCGCTCATCCTTTGACTGACCGAAGCCTCAGCAACACGTTGTCCAGAAACAGGAATTTGTAACCTCCCAGTCTCTGGGAACGTGTTGCACAGACCTTTCTGCAAGGCCTCCCGAAGATGTTTCATCCTCTGCTCCCTCTGCGATGGCAAGATAAGGTACGCAACCTTACCCTTGTAACGTGGATCAAGGAGGGTTGCCAGCCAGTATTGGTCCTTCTCCTTGATACCACGAATACGAAGATCCTTACGCAGGCTTTGCAGGATCAGGGAGGCCATGCAGCGTAGGTTTGCTGAGGCATTCGGTCTGGAGTCCTCTGGGTCACTAAGGACGACATGGTCCGCAGCCACCTCCTCCCAGCCACGTACAAGTCCATGTGTTTCTTGGGACTGATCCCTTAAAGACTGCTGCTGATGCTGAGTGCCAGGCTCCACCTCCATACTGACACAATCCTCCTCCCCCTCCTCCTCCTCCTCCTCCTCCTCCTCCTGCTCCTCCTCCTCCTCCTGTGTGATCGACGGGCACGCACGAACACTGTCTGGATAAAGGGGGCCTTGAGAGCTAAGGAAGTCCTCCTCTTCCTGCCTATGTTCTGCCTCAAGTGCCCTGTCCATTATTCCACGCAGCGTGTGCTCCAACAGGTGGACAAGGGGGACAGTGTCACTGATGCATGCACTGTCACTGCTCACCATCCTCGTGGCCTCCTCAAATGGTGACAGGACAGTGCATGCATCCCTGATCATGGCCCACTGGCGTGGGGAAAAAATGCCATAGTCACACAGGTACTCATTGATGGCCCTCTGCTGCGTGTGCAGCTGCTGCAGCATGGCCAACGTTGAGTTCCACCTGGTGGGCATGTCACAGATTAGGCGGTTCTTGGGCAGGTTAAACTCCTTTTGGAGGTCTGCCAGCCGAGCACTGGCATTATATGACTGGCGGAAATGCACACAGACTTTCCTGGCCTGCCTCAGGACATCCTGTAAGCCCGGGTACCTGCCCTAGAACCGCTGCACCACCAAGTTAAGGACGTGAGCCAAACAGGGCACATGGGTCATTTGTCCCTGTTGAAAGGACGGGAGGAGGTTGGTGCCATTGTCGCAAACCACCATTCCTGCCTTAAGTTGGCGTGGTGTCAACCACCTCTGAACCTGCCCCTGCAGAGCTGACAGAACCTCTGCCCCAGTGTGGCTCCTGTCCCCCAAGCATACCAGCTCAAGCACCGCATGGCATCTTTTGGCCTGCATACTTGCGTAGCCCCTTGAATGGGTAGGGAGCACCGCTGGTTCCGAGGACAAAGCACAGGAAGAGGCCATGGAGGAAGAAGAAGCGAGGGGGTGGAGGAGAGGGGTGTGTCACAATCATTAGTAGTGGCATTTTGGAGGCATGGTGGTGGAACAACCTCCAACACTACTGCACCTTGTCCTGCATCCTTCCCAGCTGCCAGCAGAGTCACCCAATGCGTGGTAAAACTTAGGTAACGTCCCTGTCCATGCCTGCTGGACCATGAGTCAGCGGTAATATGCACCTTACCACTGACTGCCCTGTCCAGCGAGGCATGGACATTAGACATGTGCATTCGTTTGCGTCTGAATGCATTTTCGTCTGAATTTCAGGTATTTTCGTTATCGTTTTAACAAACGATAACGAAAGTGCAAAATCCGAAAAAGTGAAAGATCCAACATAAACAAATGCTTTATTTTCATTCTCATTGCTACAACAGTTCGATATATATATATATAGGAGATTCGACATGATGATGACAATAACAATCTGTGTCCGTCGAATGTGCCTAACCTTAACTCTATTAGTCCAACATTATTCTACATAGAGAGAAAAGATTCGACGTAGGGGAGAAAAGATTCGACGTAGGGGAGAAAAGATTTGACATAGGGAAGAAAACATAAATAAAAATAATGATGATGAATGTTATTGGCTGATTGTAATCAAAGAGGAGGAGCAGTAAAATAGCTAGAACTAACAAAGTACACACGTACTTTGGCTTATGGTGTCTGATGAAAGTTCTAAGAAGATTTGATGGAGCAGGTAAACTATACGGCGTCGTACAGTTTAGCTGCTCCGTCAAATCTTCTTTGAACATTCGACAGACACCATAAGCCTTCAATGACAGATTCAACCTTAATTTGGATTTTCAGACTAATGCAATTTTTAACGAAAAACAAAACAAATAAAAACGAATCTTGGGAGTAACTAAATTTTATTTTTCGGACGAAAACGAAATTCCGAAACAAAATATTTTAGTGTGCACATGTCTAATGGACATTGCCTTCCACATGCCGGTAGAGAGCCGGAATCGCCTTCCGTGAGAAAAAGTGGCGTTTGGGTACCTGCCACTGAGGAACCGCACATTCCACAAACTCATGGAAGGGGGCAGAGTCTGCCAACTGAAAAGGCAGCAGTTGAAGCTATTTTGCCAAGCTAGCATTCAACCACTGGGCATGTGGATGGCTGGGAGTGAACTTCTTTCGGTGGTGCAGCAGCTGGGGCAGGGAAATTTGCCTGGTACAAAGTGACGTTGGTGTACCAAAAGCAGATTGCCCACAAGTATTTGGCTGTGACACAGCTAATTCTACACCTTCATTCCTCTCAGTGCAGGCCTCAGAGGACTGAAGGTATAGTGGGGTTGGAGATCTCAGCTGATGAGTAGCAAGGTCCTCTTTGTTCTTTGGTGTGGGTCTTTTAGATACGCTTGCCAACGAACTGCATGGCAGGTCAACATATGTTTGGTGAAGCATGTGGTGCCCAAGCGGGAGATGTTTTGGCCATGCGAGATACGCTTGAATCATATGTTGCAAATAGCAGCGGTGCGATCTGATGCACTCATCTCAAAAAAGGCCCACACCAAAGAACTTTTGGAATAATGCGCAGAGACAGCAGCTCCCTGCACATGTGGAGCTTTGGGGTGTGATGCAGTCAGTGTGCTGCCCTTAGACTGGCCCCTGGAGGGCATCCTGCCTCATTGGTAATGTGCCTGCTCCTCCTCCTCTCTCCTATCAGGCTCCCACGTTGAGTCAGTGACCTCATCATCCCCTCCCTCCTCATCACTGGAGCAAACCTGGCAGTATGCTGCAGCAGGGGGAGCATGACTGCCAGATTGCTGTCCTTCTTGGCACCCCCTCTGTCCGTGCTCACATTACTGCCTTCATCTAGCTCAGTATCATCATCAGAGCCTTCTAAACACTGGGCATCCTCCTGGAGCATGTACCCAACACTGTGGTCAAACAGTTTGAGGGACTCCTCAGGAGGATATGGTGGGACTAGGGAAGGAGTCACTGATGCCATTGAGCCGAGGGAAGAGGCCGCGTTGGCAGCTGCTTTGCCAGACAAATTACCCTGAGCATGGGTGAGAGAGGATGAGGAGGATGAGGATGGCTTGGTCATCCACTCAACCAAGTCTTCCGCATGTTGCGGCTCAACGCAGCCAGCTGCCGAAAAAAACAAGCGTGTCCCACGGCCACGTGCTGATGAGGATGCACCGTCTCCACGACCAGCACTGTTGCCTCTAGACACAGAGCCTGCTTGCCATCTTTTATTGGCTTGTGACTGTCTGCCTCTCCTTGTTGGCCTTCCAGACATACTAATGGATTGTAGCTGCACTAAGCTGGGATATATATATATATATATATATATATATATATATATATATATATATATATATATATATATATATATATATACACACACTGATACTGCAGCTAGCAAAATCAACTACCTGCCTGTAGTATGAGAACACCACCAACCTTCTACAGGTAGCATTAGCTGAACACTGTGCAGAGCTTGCAAAAAATAACTTGTAGCTTATTTATCTGCCTGCGGTCATGATAGGATCAGGAAAACACCACCAACCTTCTACAGGTAGCTTTAGCTGAACACTGTGCAGAGCTTGCAAAAAACTAACTTGTAGCTTATTTAGCTGCCTGCAGTAGTGATAGGATCAGGAAAACACCACCAACCTTCTACAGGTAGCTTTAGCTGAACACTGTGCAGAGCTCACAAAAAACTAACTTGTAGTTTTAGCTGAACACTGTGAGGAGGACTCACTACACTAACTTGTAGCTTTAGCTGAACATTGTGAGGAGGACGCACTACACTAACTTGTAGCTTTAGCTGAACACTGTGCAGAGGTCGCACTACACTAACTTGTAGTTTTAGCTGAACACTGTGAGAAGGACGCATTACACTAACTTGTATCTTTAGCTGAACACTGTGAGGAGGATGCACTACCCTAACTTGTAGCTTTAGCTGAACACTGTGCAGAGGTCGCACTACACTAACTTGTAGTTTTAGCTGAACACTGTGAGGAGGACGCACTACACTAACCTGTAGCTTTAGCTGAACACTGTGCAGAGGTCACACTACACTAACTTGTAGCTTTAACTGAACACTGAGGAGGACGCACTACCCTAACTTGTAGCTTTAGCTGAACACTGTGCAGAGGTCACACTACACTAACTTGTAGCTTTAACTGAACACTGTGAGGAGGACGCACTACACTTACTGTAAATAGTCTAGCTGCCTGACTGTGGTACTAATAGGATCAAAAGAACACCAGAAATTTTCTTCAGGTAGCTGTAAATACTGTAACAAGACAATATATATATACACACACACAACACCTGGGATGCATATATATACACAATACACTGTAAGTGCAGCTACCTCACTGACTGTCCTGCCTAATCTATCTAACTCAAATTAAATGACACTGTCTTTCTCTCTCTCTCTCTAAGCACGCCGGAACACACTACACAGGGCCGCCGTGCAGGCGGCCTTATATAGTGTGGGGCGTGTTCTAAACCCCCTGAGCCATAATTGGCCAAAGCCACCCTGGCTTTGGCCAATTACAGCTCTCTCTACTGACGGCGCTGTGATTGGCCAAGCATGCGGGTCAGTGCATGCTTGGCCAATCATCAGCCAGCAATGCACTGCGATGCCGCAGTGAATTATGGGCCGTGATGCGCCACACGAATTTGGCGCGAACGGCCCATATCGTTCGTAATTCAGCGAACGAACAGACGATGTTCGAGTCGAACATGGGTTCGACTGGAACGCGAAGCTCATCCCTAGTTTTTACTAAAAACATGTAGAATACACATTGGCCTAAATTGATGAAGAAATTAGATTTTTACAATTTTTAGAGTTTAGATTTTTTTTTATAGCAGAAAGTAAAAAATTTAGTTTTTTTTTCAAAATTGTCAGTCTTTTGTTTATAGTGCAAAAAATAAAAACCACAGAGGTGAGCAAATACCAACAAAAAAAAGCTCTATTAGTGGGGAAAAAAGGACAATTTTATTTATTTAGGTACAGTGTCACACGACCATGCAATTGTCAGTTAAAAAAATACAGTGCTGAATTGCAAAAAATGGCTTGGTCATGAAGGGGGGTAAACCTTCTGGAGTTGAAGCAGTTAACAGTATGAGCTATATAACAGGGGGAAATTCAATGATCAAGGAAAAAAGGAACAGGGTGCTCAAATGTCTCCACAAACTGTCTATTTTCTGAACATTATCCAATGACTTGATATCTGCAATAGAAATGGGTCCTAGAACTTGGTTTTTAATGTGTTAGTGCATCTTTGCTTTGTTCTGCTAAACAAGCCTATAGGGCATGCAACTTTAAACGTTGAGCAACACTGATACTGTACTTATAGACTGAGAAATGATCAACTTCATATAACTTATCAACTTATTCAGGCTTTTGAGATATCTATTGTGCCCAGCAGCCAGAGTTTACACACTTCACAATGCTGATTCTTAAGACCAATCTGTTTTAAGTTAGCTATGAAGCATTCAAACATGCCTGTAGTGCTCTCTCATACAACTATGCAAAATTTGCACATTTCTCAAAAGGCACAATATAATTTTTAAGCACTAAGTTGACCATGTCAGTGTCTTGACTTACTATACTACATTTGCCAGACAATAGCATTTATACTTTTCACATGGTCAGGATAGGAAGACTAACTGTTCTCTCCTTTCTTAATGCTTAATAAAATACACCCTGAGGCAGATTAAATAAAAAGAGCAATGGAAACTGTCCATGATGTGTGTAGTGAAGTACTGAAGTGAGTACTGAAAAGATTCTCCTGTCTGAGAGGGTCTTTAAACACATTTGGATTTTTAATGTTTGGATTGGGAAAACTAAGAAAATATGAGACTGAGAATGAAACATTGAAAAATAACAAAGACATTAATCAAAAACCAAAGGACAGAAGGAACTGGAGAGAAAATGCTATGTCTGTTAAAGTGAAGCACTCCTTTTTTTTCCAGTTCTGGATAGAGTGGAGAAGGGCTGCCCTGAGAACTTAGGAGAAAGGGCACATGACATGGTGGGCTAGAAGGCAGGAGGAGAGTTAAGAATGGGTGAGTAATGGTTTAAGGATATGCTGTAGGGAGGATGTGGTCATAGCTTAGGGAAACTTCAAAGAGGTACAGACAGCATGGTGACCAATTTGGGCCACCCACCCATCCTCTTGGTAAATGAGTGGACATGGCTATGGTTGAAAGTGCATATGCTTGGGAACTTAAGTATGGGAACATCATGGCGGACTTGTAGAGAATGTTGTACTATTGTCACAGCATTGGCAGGTACTTGATGATGCCAAAAAAGTAAGATTGTTTGTAATGTTTGGGTGAGTGGTTTAACCTTAATGGTGACAATAATGTATATAGCCCAAAACAATGAAAATGGTACCGCTCGAATGCCCCCAAACCTGTGTTATTTGAATAGACTTTTGCAAGAAAGACCTGATGGACTTTTCAGGATCTATTAGACAAAACAAAATGGTGACCGTCTGCACACCGACACCCACTCCCTGTTGCATCAATGTGTATGAGATAAAAGATGACTGCAGCTCCTGTTCTCCACCTGTAGCGAACTCCTCAGACATGTTTGGCTCTTTTTGGAGCTTAATCATAGAGGCGACTATGACTAAGCCCTGAAAATGGCGAAACAAATCTGTGGATTTTCCTACCTTCTGCCTTTTACCCTTCTCATTCACATTTATACAAAAGGGAGTCAGTGTCTGTTTGCAGACAGTCACCATTTTGTTGAAGTCTACAAACATGTATGTGGCGTTCATGAAAGAAGTACTTACTTTAGGTTTATTCCAGTTGAATAAGGGTGTAAACATTACTGGCGAGTGACCATGTAGCTGGTTGTAGATACTTGGTGGCCAGTATGGGTTTACAGCAGAACATGTTATTGGGTGCCACTGTCAAGGACCTGGCTTTAATGGTTGGTTCTTGTATGCTTTGTGAACAATTGGTGTCTAAATCATGTTATTACAACCCCATTTCCAAAAAAGTTGGTACATTGTGTAAAAACGACATAAAAACAGAATGCAATGAATTGCTAATCTCATAAAGCCATGCTTTATTCACAATAGAAAACTTATCAAATGTTTAAACTGATCAAATTTTAACATTTACATTTTTTTTTTTAAAGTTACATCTAAAAATTAACAATTTCAGAATGTGTTCCTCGATGTAAAATTTCAAAGACTTAATATAACCATCTACAGTACATACTATCATCAAAAGATTCTGAGAATCTGGAGAAATCTCTCTGCAATAAGGTCAAAATGCAATATTGGATGCCTGTTACCTTTGAGCCCTCAGACAACACTGCATTAAAAACAGGCATGATTCTGTGATGGACATCACTACATGGGCTCAGAAATATTTCCAGAAATCACTGTGTGCAAACACGGTTCACTAAACTACCAAAATATGCAAGGTGAAGCTCTATCATGCAAAGAGCCATATCTGAACATCATGCAGAAATGTTGCTGTCTTCTTTGTGCCAAAGCTCATTTAAAATGGTCTGTTGCAAAGTGGAAAACTTATTTGTGGTCAGACAAATCAAAATTTGACATTCTTTTTGGCAACCATTGGCACCACATCCTCCAGACTAAAGAGGAAAGGGGCCTTTGAGCTTGTTATGAATGCTCAGTTCAAAAGCCTGCAACTCTAATGGTATGGGGGTGCATTAGTGTCTATGCAATGTGCAGCTTGCACATTTTGAAGAGAACACCATTAATGTTGAAAGATATATCCAGGTTTTAAAACAGTATATGCTCCCATCCAGGTGACGCCTTTTTCAGGGAAGGGCATATTTCAGCAGGACAATGCTAAACCACTTACTGTATTTATAACTACAGCATGGCTTTGTTGTAGAAGAGTCCATGTGCTTAACTGTCCTGCCTGCAGTCTAGACCTTTCACCAACTGAAACATTCGGTGTGTCTTAAAACAAAAAATACAACAAACACCCAGGACTGTTGCTCAGTTAGAATCCTATATTAGGCTAGAATGGGACAACACCCCCCTCCCATAAATCCAGCAACTAGTCTCAGTTCCGAGACATTTACAGAGTGTTGTTAAAAGAAAATGGAATGCTATACAATTGTAAACATGTCCCTGTCCCAACTTTTTGGAGACAAATTGCTTCCATCAATTTCAAAATTACCATATTTTTTATTGTTCTCAGTTTAAACGTTGAATATGTTTTCTATATTCTATTGTGAATGAAATATGTGTTTATGAGATGTGCAAATCAACATATTTTGTTTTATGTAGATTTTACACAGCATCCCAAACTGTTTTGGAATTGGGGTTATGTTATAAAAGTTGTGGTCATAATACTCCAACTAAACTTATGTCATATTGTATTACTCACAAGGCTTAATGTGTTTGGTTTTGATGATCAATATTACTCCCCCCTTTCAGCCCTGTCTGGGTCAGGGTTGAAACATCTGCCAGGTTGTAATTGCTGTCTGTGTCAGCTTCTCCATTTGTGTTGGTTTCCAACATCACTATGAATGAAAGTGCAGAGAAATAAAACAATTTTACCATTTGTTAAAGTTACAGGAGAATATGGGAAATCTTCTAACATTTTACTGTGACATTTGTCAATGGGGTCTTTCCCTTCACTTCCAAAATATTGTCACTCACATTCTGTTAAGTCTTCAACACAGAAAGTGAGAGGAAATCTCTCCATCAGGGTGACAGACAGCAATAGAAACCTAACAAAAGATCTATTTCTCTTGCTTTCTTTAATACCTTGTTTTCATTCATATACTGTAACTATGCATTATTTAAAATGACCTTTGAAATTATAAGTGCTTTTCGCACACAAAAAAAAAAGAAGGCAAATTTCTGGTACAGCACAGCATCTGGTAGCTACAGTAGTAATGATAAACTGTTGGTGGTGTTTAATATCATCATTTTAATATGGAAATGTGAGCAAGAGGTTACAAATAGTCCCCTTGTAAATGTGCAATCTTTTTATAACTTGTTTGCAGACAATGCAAGGCATTAAAAGAGAATTATGCTCAGGGTTGAGTAAAAGGTCAGGAATTACATTTTTCTCTTTTCTGCCAGCAGCCTTGAACTGTATAATACTCAGGCAGCAGGCCTGGTTTTCATAAGGGATCTGCTCTGTAAAAACCTTGCCTTCATGACTGTGCTAGATGAGGCTGCTGAAATGCAACCAAGCAACTTTACAGGACAAGATACCATACATAATGAGACAGCCTGCCAGGCTCCTGCTCTAATGCTCAAGGTAAATATGCAGTTTATGCAAAGGCTCTGTATACATGCTTTGTTAGCAGAACATTGGCAACCTGTGCTGCAGACACAGTTAATCATTAAATGTCTAGTGTAAAACAGTCATCTCATCTGACAAATGGTTCTTTAGGAACCTTTCTGTAATTAAAAGAAACTCAATTTTTGTTAACTAAAAATGTATATAATTGCACAGCATTTTGTATTTTAAAGGCAAATTCCACCTTTTGCATACATTTAGTAAATTAACTTGCATTTAAAAAAAAATGTACATTTATTTGATTTCGTATTGGAGCCTGCAGATCATTGCAACTGTGATCATTGAATCCACAGGCTCCTGCAGACTCTTCTTTTACTGACCTGGACCTTCAATTTTGGGGCTGTAGGAAGTAAACAGTGGACTACAAGTGCTCCAGAGATCTATGAGTGGTTATATTTACACCGACAACACAGATATATAGCAGACCAATTGTTCAGCACACTTCCTGTAATTAATCCAAAGGGATCCACCTGCAAACCCAGGGAGGTGGGTGGGCTGTTGGCTGTTATAATGACAAAAAAACATAAATTCCCCACAATAATCATTCACTAGGAGAAATATTAAAAGTATCAAAGCTGTGTAAAGAGAAAATGCTCCTCCCACAATCCCATAAATAGAAAAAAAATCCATAACAGACCCTTATCCCGAAAATGTGAACAATGTTGTGAATTTATCACAAAAAAATCTGTCAGATGTCTGAGGCACAACTAGAACCTTTATTGCCCCGCTGCAAGAAACTTTGAAAGGCCCCTGACCCTCCGAGCCTGGTGGAAGAATGCCAGGGCCTGGTCAGAAGTGTGACCTCCGTGACCCTGGTAGTTCCGCCACCAGTGTCAGTAGTTTTTTATTTGTGTTATTTTATTTTCCAATCAGTTATGAATGAACAGAGTCAGTGATCAATACCGAGTGGGAATCTAGAGGGAACTTGTTCCTCCATATGCAACTCCACTGCCCCTCCTATCCAGGTATACAGGGGAGCCGCACAGGCCCCCTTAAGGATGGGGCTGGGTTGCAATTGCAACCCCTGTACTTATGTCCCTGACTTATGTTATTGATAGTAGGCTGATATAATCATTGATGCACCAGCAATTTAAGATGTTTTGCTATACAGTTCTATTATTTCTTAGATCAAGTTTACACTGTCTTGTCAACTCAGTAGTAGAAAACAGTAGTCTGGTAATTCTATTCAGGATATGAGTGTTTCAGTGTCAGGAAGTCCAGTTACACCTCCTTAAAGGTGCATTCTGGTCAAATTGGAAATGTTAGCCTTAAATGTGTACACAGTCTACATTTTCAGGGATTCAATTTTTAGCCCAATGGTAAGTTAATTTACCTGTCTTCTTTGCTTCCTCTTTGGGTCTGGGAATTGCTTTTCACTTCCCAGACTTACCCACTAGTGGCTTTTTGCTGACTCACATTTATAAAAAATATAATGTAAGGAATTGTTAGTGCTAAGTTCAATTGAGTCACTTTCTTATAAGGTGTATGAAATGAAAGTGTTAGCTGTAATTTACCACTCAAATTTACAATGTGGTTTTCTTTTAATGTTTTAACTAAAACTTACAAAATAGATGCCATTAATCACAGTATACAATGGCAATATAGTCAGCTATGCAGACCCCAATGTCAGAAGAACATAGCAAGGAATAAAATATACAGTAAATACTGGTGACATACATCCCTGAGTAGCAAGAAAACAAGTGGTATAATGGGTATGGGCAAGGGGTGCCAACCAATGAACAAAATAAAGACAAGGAACCAAAAAAAAAAAAACGCACTCACAAGGCAATACACAGAAAACACACATTCTCCAGGCAGTAGTATACACATATTATTCAATCTGTTTAAGAGGAGAATTGTGAAGAGGCCAGATCCACCATCTAATGTGGTTTTCTCTGGCTGTTTCTTAAAAATGCAATTTGAGACTGGAGTCAAGTTTGCATGTACAGTTATTCATTATTGCTGAGTAATTTTAAATCCCAGAGTACCTTAACCACAGACCTTCTGTGGGAAGGCATATTCACTAAGTGTTAAAGAAGAACTGCAGTCTGCTCACATAATTTGTAATTAAAACATCTTTTCCATTCTGAAGCCAACCCCTTTGCATATTATTTTATATATACTGTGATTCCGTACTTGCCAAATATGCTGCAGAAATCTCCCTCCACTAAGTCTGGCTGCATCCATTTTAACTGTGGGCAGCTGAAGCTGCTTCCTGTTCACTTCCTGGATTTACACAGACACACACCTGCAGCCCTGCAGCTCTCTTCGGCCCTCTTATAACTCAACCCCCTCCCTTCCTGGCAAACTCTCACAAGAGTGAGAGACAGAGAGAGCTGTGCATGATGTCATAAGCCTAGGCTTTTTACCAGACAAGAAACAGGAAGTGGGCTGTATAAGGTATTTACTGGCAGAAACAAAAAGTTTTACTATCCAAAGTTAAAACAAGAAGCGCAGAGGATTTAATAGATGGAAAGTTGAAAAAAAATTACCGAAGGTCTGTTTTAACTTCTTAAAGCCCAACTTCAATTTAATTCAGGCAAATGCATTCCAAGTGCATCAAATTAAAAGGTATCCAAATACGTACAGCTTATTTTCTTAATAGTGTAGCCACAGCCTGATTACAAAGTCTGTCCTCTGCCAGCATGCAGCAGAATAGGACTCTTGCTTTCTGTATGGAATAAATAAATTGTCTGTCTGCAGAGGTCTGACACACTCCCTGCTGAGTCAGACCTATTTATTTGCAATCTGCAAAGCTTATGCTCCCTGCTGATTGGAGAGCTCTAGTTCTGCCCTAGTTCTGCAAAAAGAACATTGATTCAACACAGAGAGCAAGAACCTCTCTGCACCATGCTGACAGGAGAAAGGGTTTTCTACTCTGTAGGTAGTGTATCAGACCTCTGCCTGCACCTGAAATGTATTTGGTGTGTTCAAACTGAAAGTTCAGTTGGACATTAAGCTGCCATTATTGGTGGTGCCACAGCTAGCAGGTCTCTATATATTGCAATAGGCACAGCGGGGAACCTGTTTTGTATCTGTATACTGCTACTCCAAAATCTTAGCAGTTTGCTCAGTCAGTTTTGTGATGCTTTATAAAACACTCTTTGTGAGTCTTTAAAATATAAAACACATACTTTCGACATGTGCAAATACAAAGTATTGCAGAGCAAAACTATACAAAGTAGAAAGGGCAGAAATCAACTAGATTTAAATGATCTCCATCTGCTTGACTAATCAAAGTTATGTGTACATTACATTCTTGTCAAGTAATGAATCATTAGACAAGGAATGCTAATATAATCTCATAACAGAAAGCAAATATTAAAAAGTATGTTCTACCCAACTGGAAGCAAGCTGTTTCAAATTAACCACTTGCAGACCGCCCTATAGCAGCTTTACTGCTGCAGGGTGGCAGCTGTACACAGGATCACATTATATATATATGTGATCCAGAGGTCAAGTGGTTAAAGTGAAAAGCACCTAAAAAGCACTTAAAGTGAAAAGCACAATTTACATATACATGGTGTAATAATTGCACTACTACCTGCACAGTATGTTTTAAAATGTACATTTTCATGTGACTTTTCTCCTTTCATGTAAATGCATAGGGAGGTTCCAGGTTATATCATGCTTTTTTAACAAGTCACTGTCACTTTGTGATCTTTACATTATAAAATGACCCTTTGGAAAAACTATACTTTTT
The DNA here is from genome assembly GCA_037952925.1 of Lithobates clamitans. Taxonomy (NCBI): domain Eukaryota; kingdom Metazoa; phylum Chordata; class Amphibia; order Anura; family Ranidae; genus Lithobates; species Lithobates clamitans. The sequence goes on along the minus strand of JBBGZY010000279.1, from coordinate 4,368,813 downwards.
TCTTAAAGGCTTTTTTTTTACTTTCATGCATTCTATGCAAGAAGGTAAAAAGTAACCTTCTGTGTACAGCCTCCGAGCCCTCCACAATATTTACCTGAGCCTGAGCTTGATCCAACGAAATGCACAAGTGCAGCTGCTCTCCTGGGTCTCTCCCTCCCCATTGGCTCAGACACAGCAGTGGGAGCAATTGGCTCCTGCTGCTTTCAATCACAGCCAATGAGGAGGGAGTGGGGAGCCCAGTTCTGTGTGCAGATTTTCCCTATTTTCCCATCTGTTACATCTACTAAGATCTGACTGATTATAATAAAGGTAACATTTTATATTAAACCAATGACACTACTGATTTACATGTAGGCAAGTCCCGAGCCTCTCCAGGCCTAATGGTGACCTCCAGAGTTAGGGACAGGGTGCAATGTAATGTAGATTAAAGGGTGCCAGACACTTCTTGAATGCAAAGAGATTTTGTTTCTCTTAAACAGAACTGTGGGAGAGAGGCTTAGGGCCATGACACCCTTCAGTAGTTGCAATGTTAATTAGCAGACTCAGACTTCTATAGGTAGACAGCGATGCAGGGAAAGGCACCCAGCCAGACACCACATCTGCATGTGTAGAAATGCTGTCTCCTATGGCAACAATCTTGAACAGTTTCTAACAAAAGCTGTAATGAGCTCTAACTTCTTCCACAATCTCCTTTTTAGATCTTCACTCAACTGAGCTCTCAGTCTATCTAGTCTAGACACGCTGATCCACTGCCACTGGATCTCCTGAGCTCTTCCAGTCTTCTCACTGAGTATCTTCTTCAAGCGTCACCACGGTGTCCATGCTGGGTCCCTAGATTGCACTCACAGAAACTCTTCAAGATTCACCCCACTGGCCTGCTCAGTCCTGGCTTGGCACATAATAATGTTCTGCATGCATCACCTCCACTGGCTGGGTCCTTGGCTTGACCTCTGCTGAAGTTTCCCAATTCTTCACCGTCCCCGGTTGGTGAGAATACTGCTCTGGTACTTAATTCAGCTACTCACAGTGGTCCCTGGTAGTAAGGTGGATGGTCCCTTACTGGTGACAGCTTCCCCTCTACCTCTGACCATGACAGGTTCTCAGGCCGGCAGAACCGTTACTTCTGGTTAGACTGCAAGCCACAGTCCCATCCCTATGCTGCTCACTTGCTTGTGGATAGGCCCTCAGACAGCCTAGCAGCCAGACGTCCCTGGGATAGGCCTTGGGTCTCTGGCCTAGCAGCCCAGGGCAACACGACACACGTCCACCCAGACAGCTGTCCAGGTTGCACAGAACAGAAAATTCCTGCCCATTGACTAAGACACCCCATTCATTCCTAATCTGTCCTTGCAATGCCCTTGTCTTATCTATTGTCACCAGATACCTGGCCACCTAGCGACAGAAGAGAGAAGTCCAGCAATTCCAGAATTAGGGTGAAATCAATTGACCACCTAGCAATTGGCCAAGGCAACTATTACTTGGCAGATAAATTTAAGAGCAACCCTGCCTAAACATCAGGGTGCTACATACATATTAGCATTTATTTTTTGCATGGCCACAAATCAACTCTATCATTTATAGCAAATACAGAGAAACAAAATGAACCACTCACAATCCACACACTTCATTTCTGCTACATTCACCTTCATCATGCAGCATAAGCCATTCTGTAGCAAAAAAAGTCCCTCACCAAGACCACTAGACCAATAGTTACATAATAAGGTTAAAAAAAAAACACTCATGTCCATTGAGTTAATGATTTATGGTTATCGGCAAGAGCTAGCCTAAAGGACCTATCTTGTTCTCCTAATACTATCACAGATTTCAGATCAATGAGGGCCTCTGACCTCGTGGGCTTTTGAGTATTGTGCATGTGTGGCTTTAATGGATCACAAAGGAAATGTTGTTTCCCTACGGGCTCGTCTAATAGGGCCTGAGGAGAAAAAGCAGCAAAGGTACATGGTGGAGAGAGTCCAGTTTAGGCTGTAAACAAGACATATCTCAGTCCTGACAGGGGAAGGAATAGTTTCTGGTTCTGGTCACCTACTAATCTGGGAACTAAAGTAGTGATTATTAACAGCATGGAGAGAGTAAAGGGTTCTCCCTAAAGAGAAGCATAATATTGGCATAAGAGCCTTAGATTGTATTCTGACAATTTGGAGTGATGTTTCATGTACAAAAAAATAAATTTATAGTATCCATTATGTCTGTGGTTGATAGGGCATAAAAATGTATTTACATTGGGGGTTAATGACCCAGGATCAATTATAATAGCAATTCACCTGTGTGCAAACCTCATTTAAAAAAAAAAAAAATCTTGTATCACCTTTTCACTGAAACTAAGCTCATTCTCTAGTTACTTTATGTGTGAAAGTTCAATGTAATCAGGCTTGGAAAAATAACTTTAGCTTATGGGTTACCTAGTGAGATTTAAAAATAATTAACTATATACAACATGAAATACCACCCAACTGTGGTTTGCTTGCGCTTAAAGTGGTTGTAAACCCACGGGAAAAAAAAAACCTGCAAGACTAAGGCATAATCAGCTTGTATGCATAGCTGATTATGAAATACTTACCTTAGATCGAAGCCCTCGCAGCGGTCCTGGCATACCGCTGTGGCCAGTGACATGTCTCCCGGAGTTATTTGCAGGTATCGCGGGCTCCAGCGATGTGATTGGCCGGAGCCATGATGACGTCACTCCCGTGCATGCGTCCAGGAGCCGCCAGTAAAAGCACAGCAGCTGAAGAAACGGCACGCTCGAGCCATTTCATCAGTGAGCATGTGCCGATGACATCGGCACATGCTGATACAGTGAAAATCCTAAACAGTGCAAGTTTAAGAGATATTCACGGTACCTACAGGTAAGCCTTATTATAGGCTTACCTGTAGGTAAAAGTGGAGTGTAAGGGTTTACAACCACTTTAACTTGCAGCAGCTGTATAGCTTAGCCCAAAATAACTTCAGTTATTTCAGACAGAGAATGACCACAGACATTCTGTAACCGATAACAAGCAATTTACAGTTACAGTGTAAAAGGCCTGAAAATCACTTTAAAGCTTGGCCTTTACTGACCACTGAGGCTGAGAAAGTGAAAGGTAAGAAGGTTTAGTGAAATGATTATGAGTAACATGTAAACAGAGATACTTTACTGTATACACTTTGTTTTTCTCCTTTGATTATTCTGGCCTTTCCTGTTTTGCACATGAGAAATGTTCTTCTACAATGCAAAACAACTTTGAAACTGTCCCTACTTGTAAGCTCTTACAAGCAGTAAACCTTTCTCTCATTAGTTTGCTAGGAAACATAAAATAGTAAGTGACTTGGCAGCACTTTATATAAAAAAAAAAGTATGATAATAAAAAATGAACAGCAATCACAAACAACATAGATTTTAATGCTCAAAGCAAGGTGAGTGCCTGTTTCATTTGAACAAAACATAAAATGTAATGAACTAACTCAAGGCCATTTAAAGATTATGCAGGAGAAATAAAAGCATAACCATTAACTCTGCAAGACAGATGTAGAAGCAAGGTCTTGCAGTAAACTAATTTCTTCAAAGCAGGAAAAAAGACAATATGGCAAATTTTGTTGCATATTTGCAAATGAGACTAAAGATAAACTGAATGTTTACTTGAGACACGTCCAATTTAGAAATATTGCATCTTGATTGAAATACCCTAAGTAGTTCTATAGTTGGCATTTGAAACCGCTTAGCATTCTTGAATCAAGACCAATCATAGTAAAGTGTAAACGATAAAAGCTATTCTAAAAACTGTAGAACCAGGGCATGCAATCAGTAGACCAGGTCATCACCTAGTGCCTAGACAGATTTATATTTTTGATAAATCTCTGAAAATGATTTCCTCTAATTGGGATTTTAAACGGGACGCTACTTCAGTAAGGTCAGATAGTGTGATATATCAAAAAATATTGCTTATTTTATAAGATAGAGTAAAAAATCACAGTTAAGTGCAGGACATGGAAATACAGGATGCAAGAAGAGGGGGGGCAGATACAATGGTAAACAAATTGCAAATCATAGAAATCAATACTCAAACGAAACAATTGTAACGAGAGATAACGCAACATGTTTCAAATCTATTACAATAGTTCTCTTCTTCAGGGGTAAATGGTTACATCAAGACGATAATGCGTCTATAATTGAAAAAACATGTAAAAAATGTAAAAATTCATAATCACGACACTGAGATATTTAACAAGCAATGACTGGATATTTCAATAGGTCTATATTCAGATATTGAACAAACACTGACCCTGCACATTGCATGAGGATTTGCCACAAGTTATTGCATTCAGATTAAAAACAATTTGAGTATCTGCTGTGGCCTCGAGGACGACCATATGAGCTCGGAGAGAAGGGCACACCAGTGATGGAGAAAACCAGGCTACTCACAAAGCACATCAATTTTCTTGGGCTCTGTGACCCCTGCTACACTTTAGAGTGGTCAGGTCCCTCCCCTCTATATACCCTGTAGCCTGTTTTGGTCAGGTAGGTATTTATATCATTTTATGTCCAATTATTGGTATAGTTGGTCTAACTTTGGGGATGTCTTAATTCATTTTACTATATTTTACTATATCCCTGATATGAAACCATTATCTATATTCACACTTTCTTTTTGTATCCTATTTTTAGCACCCAAAGCCATCTCGCACCCAGGTTTTTTGGGGGTGTTGCCCAGAGTGCCCTTTGTGAATTGTTGTGCTTTGTGAGTAGCCTGGTTTTCTCCATCACGCGTGTGCCCTTCTCTCCGAGCTCATATGGTCGCCCTCGAGGCCACAGCAGATACTAAAATTGTTTTTAATCTGGATGCATTAACTTGTGGCAAGTCCTCATGCAATGTGCAGGGTCAGTGTTTGTTCAATATCTGAATATAGACCTATTAAAATATACAATCATTGCTTGTTAAATATCTCAATGTCATGGATTATGTAACTTTACATTTATGTTTTTTCAATTATAGATGCGTTATCGTCTTGATGTAACCATTTACCCCTGAAGAAGAGAACTATTGCAATAGATTTGAAACGTGTTGGGTTATCTCTCTTGTTACAATTGTTTCGTTTTAGTAGCAAAGAGAAAGGAAAGACCGATTCTGGTGGTAGGGGACTCAATTCTTAGAAGGACATAGAGGCCAGTCTAACAGAGACCTGAAGCGCCGAACAGTATGTTGTCTACCGGGCGCTCGGGTTTGGCACATCATGGATCTGCTGGACGGATTACTGGGAGGGGCTGGGGAAGACCCAGCTGTCATGGTGCACGTTGGCACCAATGACAAAGTCAGAGGCAGATGAAAGAACGGTTTTAAAGACTTAGGAGCTAAATTGAGGAAAATGATCTCCAAGGTAGTATTCTTAGGAATACTACCGGTACATCGAGACACACCAGAAAGGCTTAAGAGCTGGTGTAGTAAGGAGGGGTTTGGGTTCCTGGAGGACTTGGCTGACTTCTCAGTCGATAACAAGTACTATAGAAGGAACGGACTGCACCTAAATGAGGAGGGTGCAGATCAGCTGGGAATGAAGATGGCCAAAAAGTTAGAGGGGTATTTAAACTAGGTGATGGGGGGAGGGTCCAGAGGTAGAGATAGTCAGCGTGGAACATATTCCAGAGGGTAGTATTGGGGGCATTAGTGGTAGGTTGACCAAAGCACATAAACCCAAGGTAAGTATAGTAGCAAGTCCTAGTTGCAATCTCGGAACACCCAATAAGAGGATAATATGCGACCGGTCTAAACTACGTTGCATGTTCACCAATGCCAGGAGCCTGGCGAACAAGATGGGTGAACTAGAGATACTGTTGTATGAGAAGGATTTGGATTTTGTGGGAATTTTAGAGACCTGGTTCAACAGCACTTATGATTGGCTAGCAAACATTCAAGGGTATACCCTTTATCGCAAGGATAGAGAGGGTAAAAAAGGGGGAGGGGTATGCCTATATATCAAGAATAATGTACAAGTGAATGTGAGAGATGACATCACTAAGGGAGCTAGGGAGGAGGTGAAATCCTTAGGGGTGGAGCTCCAAAGGGTTGAAGCTAAGGGGAAAATAATACTGGGAGTATGCTATAGGCCCCCTAACCTGAGGGAGGAAAGGTAGACAGATCTCCTATTACAATTTGGATTAGCAGCAAGGATGGGAAGTGTTATCATAATGAGAGCTTTTAACTATCCAGACATAGACTGGGCGGAGGGAATGGGCATTCATCTAAGGCTCGTCAGTTCCTAAATGTCTTGCAGTACAATTTTATGGGTCAGATGGTAGACTCACCAACTAGAAATAAAGCATTACTGGATCTACTGATTACCAAAAATACAGACCTGATCACGGATGTGGAAATACAGGGCAATTTAGGTAACAGCAATCACAGGTCAATTGGCTTCAGTATAATTCACACAAATAGGAAACATAAGGGGAATAAAAAAGACACAGAATTTCAAAAGAGCCAACTTCCCTAAACTACGAGCCTTGCTAGAAGGCATAAATTGGGATAAAATCTTAGGAACAAAGAACACGGAGGAGAATACCCAATTCATCCCATTGGGTAATACATTTAAAAGAGCGATCAAAAGTCCTGGATGGCCTTCAAAAAATACAAGGTTGAGGGATCATAATCAGCATTCAGATTTTATAAAGAATGCAACAAATGTAAGGGTGCAATAAGGACAGCTGAGATAGAACATGAAAGATACATAGCGGAGGAGAGCAAAAAAAAGGTGGTCTCAGCGGGGGGCATCAATAGTTTAAAGAAACTATTAGATAAGCACCTGAATAACCGCAAAATACAGGGATATACAATGTAATACTGGCATATAATCACACACATGGGTTAGACTTGAAGGAACGTGTGTCTTTTTTCAACCTCAACTACTATAACTATGTACCTATGTAGTATTGGTTTCTATGCATTGCAATTTGTTTACCATTGTATCTGCCCCCTCTTTTTGCATCTGTATTTCCATGTACTGCACTCAACTGTGATGTTTTTTACTCTGATAAATAAGCAATATTTTTGATATATCACACTGTCTGACCTTACTAAAGCAGCGTCCCATTTAAAGTCCCAATTAGAGGAAATGATTTTCAGTGATTTATCGATATTCCTCTGATTTATATTTTTAGATCACACAAGAACACTCCCTGTACAGATATTCGGTAATCCCTACATATGGGGAGCTCAGGGTACGTTCTACAAAAAGCTGTGAGCAGGCAGCTAAATTTATTATTATTTTTGCAGAATAGACATAGCATGTGATTAATAGCCTGATTGAGGTTTGTTGTTCTTACTTCTGCGTGGACTTCAACTGTAGTATTGACTAGACAGAAACCTTTCAAATAAATATTAAAGTGATATTAAAGTCTTGGTCTTTTTTTTGTTTAAAAATAATAAACATGTTATACTTACCTGCTCTGTGTAATGGTTTTGCACAGAGCAGCCCAGATCCTCTTCTTCTTGGGTCCCTCACCGGTGCTCCTGGCTCTTCCCTCCTGCCAAGTCCCCCCACAGCAAGCAACTTGCTATGGGGGCACCCCGCTGCTTGGCCCTGCCCCCTCTCTCTCCTCATTGGCTCACTGACTTTGATTGACAGCATTGGGAGCCAATGGTGTCCCCTGCTGTGTCTCAGCCAATCAGGAGAGAGAATCTCGGGCAGCCAAGACTCTTGTGCAACATCACTGGATCGAGATGGGGCTCAGGTAAGTATTGGGGGGCTGCTGCACACAGAAGATTTTTTTTTATCTCAATGCATTACAATAAAAAAACTGCTGCCTTTAGAACCACTTTAAAGAGAAACACACCTTTGCAAGTGTTTACCATCAGTTAAAATGACACACCTTCTATCCCTTCATCATGACTATATTCGCTCACTCCACTGTATCTATGGACGCAGAAATGGTTGTCACTAGGCTGCTGTCCTTGTTTTAACTACCAAAATATCTTACTCTTAATAATAGTTTACAGAAAATAACTTGGAAGGAAGACATTGCGGGTTCCTTTTTTTCAAGGAACTCATCTTTAGCTATATCAACAGGTACTGTATTTGTTGAAAATGTTGCTGGTCTGAAAAATGAAAACTAATGCAGCCACCAAATGTAATGTGACTGGTAAGCTGCCATATGATATATACTTGGGTTTATATGTCCTTTAATCTATTTCTTTATTCATAGAAAAGCACAGACTTGCATGTCAGCGTTGTCTTTATACACAAAGCTTAGATAAATCTATTTCCCATGAGCCCCAAGACTCTCGGTCCACTAGAGGGTTTACACAGTTTTATTCACAGTTACCTGTGTGTATGTTTTCTTCTACCTCCACCATGATTTGTATTCTGGTTAAGTGGCAAGGGGAATATTGTTCAGCAACAGCTTCCTTCAAAAAAATTGCTATTCCTAGTATTGAGATGCAATGGTTATTAAAGAAAAAGCACATCATCCCAGTGCATGAGATGAATCTCATATTTCCTACTTGTACTCACAGATCCATAGTCACGGCTAACATTAAAATTCAGATGATGGTGTTTAAATGGATTCCTTGGTTGCCTGAACTGGGTTTAGACATTTCTAGACAGACTGCAAAGCTCACTGTGAGTTTTAAAATCAGATTTCCCTGCTGACACGACCAAATTATCTTGCAATTTACAAATTGCCATTTTTATAATTAATTATTCATAAAAAATTCATAAAAAACACTAGTTACTAAAATTATGGCACATCAATTTATCAAATGCGATGTTTGCCAGAGAATAAAATAAAATGTATTAAAGATGGTTGGTTGTAAACATTTGGGTAACCATTGGAAAAAAAAAAAGCAAGCAACATTGTCTGTATTTGTCAATCCAGTAAATTGTAATGGGTTTTTCTATTCAGTTTATGTGCCCACACTGTTATTTAAAGAAAAGAGGTTAGACACTGATGGCCCATTCACACCACATGTATTGCAATAACAAGCTGAAATCTATTATTGCCAATAGGCACGGTTCACACTAATGCGTTATGTTGGTGTGCCTTTTGTGAAAATGGGACATGCTGCATTTAAATGAAGTGCAATCTACTGCAACACATTTCAACACATCACAGCATACTGTAATACACGTTGATGCAAAAAATAGTAAGACATTATTAGATAAAAAAGTAAATGTTTATTACAAAAACAGTCATAAAAACATGAATACAGTGACCTGACTGGATGATACAGGCCATATAGTCAAGCTGCAAGAATAAGTCTTTGCTTCATATTCCTAGAGGCTGACGCCTCACAACTAAGTGCTTTCTCAGAGTGTCCAACAACTACATTCCACCATCCTGTTTCCACACTTAGTGACTCTCCTGATTCTCCTCATAGTGACAATGAAATCCTGAGGAAGCACTTAGTTGTGAAACACTTTAACCTGTAGGAATATATAGCAAAGACTTACTCATGCAGCTTGACTATATGGCCTGTATCATCCAATCAGAGCCCTCTAGTCATGTTTTTATGACTGTTTTTAACTACTTTTGTAATAAACATTTACTTTTTTCCTAATAATGTCTGGCTGTTCCTCTCTGGTACCAGTAAAGTCTGCAAGGTTCTATTTTTTTTTTTGGTTATGTTATTTATGGATGAAGTACCCCTTATATAGCATATTCTAGGTTTGCATTTGGAAAAAACTGCATGGCAATGCAAAGATTTATGTTTTGGGCATTTAGCAGGCTGTTTTTAATAGGCATTATCAGGCTTTTAGCAATATTCAGCAGTGCTAAAAGCTTGTTTCAAGCTACAGCCAGACTGGAGCTGATGGATTTTTTTAAATGGACCTTTTATTGACCAATACTGCTAAAAAGCTTATTAAAACCAGTGTGATTTCCTGCTAAATGTGGTCATTTGCAAACTAGTGTTTGCTAGTTGAGACAAAATAATGCCTGTGCATATGACGCCTGAAATGAATTCACTCCTTGACCAATTCTGTCAGAGTCATAGTTTTTGTCACTGCAACCTAAAGTTTAAAGGATGCGCAATACATGCGAAAAAGAATACTTTACTTTGGGAAAAACACACAAGTCAGCTGATCAAGTAAAATTAAGAAAAAAAAACTGCACTAAGGCCAATCACTTTTTGAAAACTCTTTGGATGACAGATGCTTCAGGCACAACATTGTTATACCACACACAGGACAGGCACCAAACTAAATCTGCCTTAAACTGTCTTAAAATTTTATTTTGATCCCTCAGTCAATAAAACACCCTCAGCACGACCTTCCTAACATCTGTTTTCAAGTGTAAGTGACAATGAAAATAGCAATAATCTTGTGCCACTAAGTGAGAAGAGGCAAGAAATAGTGACAGATAGCAGTGACTATCTGATAATGTCCTTGTTTTTCACCAGTATACTGTATGTTCATAAGGTTTATTTATTGGATACCTAATCTTTGGAGGACAACTTCCCAACCATTATATTGCACAAATATACTACCGAGCTACTATATTTTTACCATATATATATTTAATGAAACTGCCATTATTTTTGTATGTTGTAATATTATCTTTTATGTACTTTTTATACAATCTTTTTTATGGTGAGCAATAAAATGGAAATGCACCACTTTTTTATTCCATCTAATAATCTGTTTGTCTTCATTTCTTACATATAGTGCATACATTTGGCAATTTTTTTTCCTATATACTTTTGTTTATTAAGGATTCTATTTAGAAAAGGTTGAAGGTCAGATTCAATGTGGATGTGTCATTTATTTGCAAACAAATCAATTGCCTGATTTATAATGTACACTCCCTATCATTATTGACCAACCCATTCACCCATTTAAAACAGATTTGTCAGACATTAGATGTATTTTTTCTTTTATACTAAATGGGCTAGGCCCCCCCACATGTTGAAGATTTCCAGGCAGTGTTGTAGTTACATATATGCCATGTTAACATATAAGGAGATTGGGTAGAAAGGAGTTATTGCAGTAAGAGTATTTTTCTAGATCCTCTACAAGGTAGACCCCACACATTAGACATGTGCACTGCCAAAAAATTCATTCGCTTTCATTTTTGTTTCATTCATTTTATTTTTCACTTTTCGGGTCATTTGTTATGATCGATATTCGTTATTTCGAATATATTCAGAAAAATTCTATTTTTGTTTTGTTCCATTCATTTAGATGTGGTATTCGTAAATTAGAAAATTCAAAAATTCGTAAATTTGAAAGTTTGTAAATTCGAAAAATCCAAAAATTCAAAAATTCAAAAATTTTAAAAACCAAAATGACTGTTTATGAAAGTAACAAATAGGAATTTATCTGAATTTGCTAATTATCTGAAATAATGAATGCTGCATATAAGTGATTGGAACATAATGAATTAATATAATAAGTTTTTATTATTATTAATAATTCGTTACGTTCCATTCGTATAGACGCAGCATTCGTTATTTTGGATAATTCATAACTTCGGATAAATTGGTATTTGTTACGTTCACCAAGAGCCAAATTTGAATGGAAATTCCAATACCTATAATTTAACAGTTAGTAATAGTTTTTATTAGTAGTTAGTTATTATTTTGGATTTTCAAATTTTCAAGTTTTCAAATTTTCGTTCTTATTTTCGGAGTTTTGAATTTACGAATTTACGTTTTCGGAAAAATTTGTTAAACGGGTTGTCGTTAATTTGAATATTTCCGAATGAATGAATTTGTTGAATTTCATTGAAAAATAAATTTGGAACAAGACAAATTGCACATGTCTACCACACATGCAACTCACCAGGTAGTATGCCGGGCACTATAGTTAGTTATACTGCATACAGTTAGTTCCAATTAAATGCAAGTAGGTAGTGGTCATCAGCCAAAATGTGCAACATCTCATATTATAAGAAAGTCTAGAATTATTGTGCCAGCACTGATCCCCAACAATACAAGCCATATGATAAGTCATAATCTTACTATAAACAAAAATATATGTGGGATCAGTGTCCTGAAAGTTAAAGATCCCAGCCTGTAGATAAAGAACACTGGTGCTAAGCACACCTATGTTTTACCATGTACACACCCATGGGGGAAAGGGGTGGTGCTTGCAAGTAACAGAACAAGAAGTCAAAAATATATAAGTGAGAAGATCGGAAGACAAATAGGCTCTGTCTGACATGTGATGATCTTTAAAATGTATCAGGAGGCTTTTGCAGCTCCAAAAAGTACTCCTACTATAATACATGGGGACGCAACAAGCTGCTTCTGCATTTTAGGTGTAAAAACTTTTAAACCTCTGTTAATAACTGAGAAAAGGAAAATGGAAGCATTGCCAAGTATTGTCAATCATATTTCAATAGTCAGAAGTCAAGATGAACGTTGTTAAACATAGGACTATTTGCCACGAGCTAAAATTCCTGACTTAATTATCTGTGACAAATATATACACCTCACACAGTACAATGTGCCACAGTTATTTTAATGCAACTGTAAAGCCAAGCTACGTGGTTAAGAAAGCGTAGCACTTAAACATAAATTGCAGTGTTCAGGTGTAGAAATCTTCCCTCTGCGTGCTTTGACAAACAGCTCGGAAATCTGCCAGGGATGAGAAGTGATAACAACAATGATTACAGAGAAGTACCTGCTTGTTACAACAGCATGTAAATAGTAGTTTGGATCTGCAACATATAGTCTGTAAGAAGTGGCATGATACATTTTATGATAAAAAACATTAGGTGTTGATGGGATGAAATGATAGGGTATAAGACTATAGAATCACCTTATGCAATATTTACAGTGCTGTGTCATTTAATTTTATACATCTATTATACCCCTCATACATTTATAATTTAGATGGGAATGTCACCACCTCACCAGCAGCCCAAATGGTACCTATACATACATGATACATTACGGTTGTTTTATTTCTCCCTAAAGTTGTTATATTAACAATCACCATAAAAAGTATAATTTTGCAGTTCCTAATTGTGGTTGCATGGTTGCCACTCAATCTGTACCCTTCCCTTCCTTCAAGCTCTGCCCACCACTGATGCCAGGACCATAACCGGAGTAAAGGGAGGAGGGGGTAGCTTTAGAGAATGGAGAAAGAGACTTACATACTGAGCTGTGCCTGAACTTATAAACTAGTCAGACACGTGCACTTGAAAAAGCTGTAGATTTCCCAGCTATTCATGTGCAGTAGTGCTGCTTCAGGGTTCTGATTAGGGATGGGCCGAATACCCCCCTGTTCTGTTCACATCCAGAACATGTGAACAGGCAAAAAATTTGTTTGAACACGCAAACACCGTTAAAGTCTATGGGACTCGAATGTGAAAAATAAAAAATGATAATTTTAAAGGTTAATATGTAAGTTATTGTCATAAAAAGTGTTTGGGGACCTGGGTCCTGCCCCAGGGGATATGTATCAATGCAAAAAAAGTTTTAAAAAAGGCCGTTTTTTCGGGAGCAGCGATTTTAATAATGCTTATAGTGAAACAATAAAAGTGAAATATTACTTTAAATGTCGTACCTGAGGGGTGTCTATAGTATGCCTGTAAAGTAAAGCATGTTTCCTGTGTTTATAACTGTCCGAGAGCAAAATTACATTTCTAAAGGAAAAAAGTCATTTAAAAGTGCTAGCCCTAGTGCCGGCTATTAATGAATTGTCGGTCCCGACAATACACATAAAAGTCATTGAAAGTAATTGAAAAATAAAAAAAAATGCATGGGGGTCCCCCAAAATTCCATTACCAGTCCCTTCAGGTCTGGTATGGATATTAAGGAGGAACTCCGCACCACAATTTTAAAAAAAATGGCGTGGGGTCCCCCCCAAAAATTCATACCAGACCCTTCAGGTCTGGAATGAATTTTAAGGGGAACTCCGCACCAAAATGTAAAAAAAAAGGCATGGAGTTCCCCCAAAAATACACACCAGACCCTTATCCGAGCACGCAACCTGGCAGGCCGCAGGGAAAGAGGGGGGTGAGAGAGCGCCCCCCCTCCTGAACCGTACCAGGCCACATGCCCTCAACATTGGGAGGGTGCTTTGGGGGGCCCCCCAAAGCATCTTGTACAAATGTAGATGGGGAGAAGGGCCTCATCTCCACAACCCCTGCCCGGTGGTTGTGGGGGTCTGCCGTCAGGGGGATATTCGGAATCAGGAAGCCCCCTTTAACAAAGGGGACTCCCAGATCCCGCCCCCCCCCCTCCTGAACCGTACCAGGCCACATGCCCTCAACATTGGGAGGGTGCTTTGGGGGGCCCCCCAAAGCATCTTGTCCACATGTTGATGGGGAGAAGGGCCTCATCTCCACAACCCTTGCCCGGTGGTTGTGGGGGTCTGCCGTCAGGGGGATATTCGGAATCAGGAAGCCCCCTTTAACAAAGGGGACTCCCAGATCCCGGCCCCCCTGTGTGAAATGGTAATGGGGTACATTGTACTCCTACATTTTCACCCAAAAAAGTGACCAAAAAAGATTTAAAAAAAACACACACACAGCTTGGCACAAGTCCTTTGATGAAAAAAATTCAAGCAATGTAATCCTTCTACGATCCACGAATGATACAGCCTCCTCGATAGGAGGTGCCTAGCAGAATGACGCGTGACTTGGATGACAGTTCTTAATACACCGAGGGTGGGGCCACCCTTGACGTGGACAGGTGACCCTGTCCCCCTCTGACACAAGGGGAAATGCCGGGGTTACCCAGTGACATGTACAGGTGACCCCGTCCCCTCTGACATGTCACAAGAAACCCCATTGTGTCAGAGGGGGCGGGTCACCCGTACATGTCACTGGGTAACCCCGGCATTTCCCCTTGCATCAGAGGGCGGTGGGGTCACCCTTCCACGTCATGGGTGGCCCCGCCCTCGGTTATTTAAGAACTGTCATCTGAGTCACACATCATTCTGCTGGTTGCCTCCTATGGAGGAGGCTGTATCATTCGTGGATCGTAGAAGGATTACATTGCTTGAATTTTTTTTTATTAAAGGACTTGTGCCAAGCTGTGTGTGTTTTTTTTTTTTTACCTTTTTTTTGTCACTTTTTTGGGTGAAATGGTACAATGTACCCCATTACCATTTCACACAGGGGGGCCGGGATCTGGGAGTCCCCTTTGTTAAAGGGGGCTTCCAGATTCCGATAAGCCCCCCGGAAACCCCCAGAACCACCGGGCACGGGTTGTGGGGATGAGGCCCTTCTCCCCATCAACATGGGGACAGGGTGCTTTGGGGGGCTACCCCAAAGCACCCTCCCAATGCTGAGGGCATGTGGCCTGGTACGGTTCAGGAGGGGGGCGCTCTCTTGCCCCCCCTTTTCCTGCGGCCTGCCAGGTTGCGTGCTTGGATAAGGGTCTGGTGTGGATTTTTGGGGGAACCCCACTCCATTTTTTTTTTAATTTTGGCGCGGAGTTCCCTTTTAAAATCCATAGCAGACCTGAAGGGCCTGGTAATGGAATTTAGGGGGACCCCCACGCATTTTATTTTTTTATTTTTCAATGACTTTTATGTGTATTGTCGGGACCGACAATTCATTAATAGCCGGCACTAGCGCTAGCACTTTTGAATGACTTTTTTTCCTTTAGAAATGTCATTTTGCTCTCGGACTGTTATAAACACGGGAAACATGTGCTACTTTACAGGCATATTATAGACACCCCCTGGTACGAAATTTAAAGGAATATTTCACTTTTATTTCACTTTAAGCATTATTGAAAACACTGCTCCTGAAAAAAACTGCCATTTTTAAATCTTTTTTTTGCATTGATACATATCCCCTGGGGCAGGACCCAGGTCCCCAAACACTTTTTATGACAACAACTTGCATATTAGCCTTTAAAATTAGCACTTTTGATTTCTCCCATAGACTTATAGACTTTTAAAGGGTGTTCTGCGGCTTTCGAATTTGCCTCGAACACCCCAAATTGTTTGCTATTCGGCAAACAGCCAATGTTCGAGTCAAACTCATGTTCAACTCTAACAGACAGTCCATCCCTAGTTCTGATAATACTGGAAGGATCAGCCCCCAGGACAGGAAACCAATTCAGATTCAAAGGAAAGACAGGATTTCCAAATACATTATTTACACAAAAGACATTAAACAATTTCAAGCTATTAGTGTAGTTATATGCCCTGCCTTTGCTTACCTTACAATTGAGGGCTCACAGGTTCTGGCTACAGTTTGTAGTGTCATAGCTGACACTTTTCCCATGTCAATGTATTAATTTACCTAGCTTGTCCCTATTTACTAAAGAGACAGGTAACTTCTTGTTCTGGGTCACCAAGTATCCAATCTGTGTCTCATATTTACTTCTACCCCTTCTTTACACCCCCCTCCCCCCAAAGCTGGGGGAATATACATTTTCTTCACAGGAAGTGTCAGTTCTCAGATTACAGACAGAGGTCATGCAATAACCTGTGTACTGCCACTCTGCATGCCTCATTTATCTACACAAGCAAACTATTCCTGAAAACAGGAATTCAAAAACATACTCCTGTATAAACTCTGCGTACAGGGCAACCAATGACACTTTGAAAAGACACAACATCATGACTACACAAAACTACATCAATGCACATCTAATGCAGGCGAAAAACACAAGATGCAGGTAGAAAGACTTAATATACCTTTAAATAGACTTTTACCAATCAGCATACTGTCAGTATACTGCACATATATTATAGAGAGCTTGCTAAAGCCACATTGTCATTGTCAGGAGAACCACTTTAATATTTTATGTATTTCGAGTAAAACACACAGTAATTTAACTTTTGCAGATCTCCAAATTCCAAAGCTAAAGGGTGGATGTGTTTGGAAAAAACATTAAAATTATAGGTCCTCCCAAGGAAATGTGTTTTTGTAAGGCACAGTATGAGTTAGAACAATTGTTTAGGGTCTACTGGTCTGGAACAAATGGAAACAAGGAAATCTGTTTTTTGCTGCCTAACCAGCTCAGTTTTCTCCAGAGTCCTGACTGGGCCACATCTTTTGCACTGTTCTGTGTCACAGCTAAATTAAAAGCAACTGGTGCACCAAAGGGTCATTGCTTTCCGTTTCCCAAAAGATACAACTACGTGATGTTAAGAGATGGCCCAAGCATATTTAAAACACCAGAGAACAGTTTTTTTTTGTAACTGTTTTCGTTTGTGAAAAATGTTCCTATCAAAACACCGTAAATTCATTTTATGGGTTGTAGTATGATAATGTCACTATATCTCGGTCACCTCTTACATGCAGTGGCGGTGCGTCCATAAGGGCGGATGGACACCGCTCCCTCTCTTCTGCCACCCCCTCTAGCACCAATAGATAGATTCATGCATTGCATGAATCTATCTATGGTCGTTGCTGCCACCCCCTATTCAGGCTGAATTACAGTGGCAGGGTTTTTTTTAAGCACCTGATTAGGTGCCATAGGCTCTAATAGGCGTCAAAAAAGGTGACCTGTGAGTGCCATGCTGGGCGCTCGCAGGTCACTTAGCTGTGTTAAAAGATCAAATGAATATTCACTTTCCTAACACTAAACCGGCTCTCCGCCAATCAGGTGCTCGGATCTGTTACCCATCACCTGAATGGCTAAACGACAGGCACTGTGATTGGACGCCTATCAAGTGTCCAATCCTAGAAGGGGACAGGAAGAGAGGATGAGGGAAGACATCGAGGAGCATCGAGGCGCTGTCCCACTGAGACAGGGTGAGTGCAGACGGTGGGCGGAGGGCACACTGGCAGCATTTGATATGGCACACTGGCAGCATTTGATATGGCACAGTGGCAGCATTTGATATGGCACAGTGGCAGCATTTGATGGGGCACAGTGACTGCGATTAATGGTACAGTGAGGCTGCAATTTATGGGGGTTTTTTTCAGAATTTTTCAGTTTGTTCGCGCCCCCCCCCAAAAAAAATTTAGAGCACCAGCCGCCACTGCTTACATGGATAATGCAGGTACATATTTTGGCTTACTAAAGTGCACCTCTACAATATAGCACATTGCATAGCCCCAAATTTCTCAGATGGAAAATATACACACCTTTAACGTATTTGTATTTAAAAAAAGAATTTTCCTTGCCACACCTGCGTTCATGCACATCATGAAGAATTTATGAGCAAACGTCCAACACCTGTGCATTTACAGATGCCTACAATGTTTAACATCAACAAAAAATATACTACAAAAAGAAAATTACTAAAACACATTTATGTATTATATCATCACAATTTTACTTTATACTGGCATTTGATAATAAGCAATGATTTAGAGGCACACACATAAAATATGCATTACATCAAACCACAAAAGAAAAATACCTTTCACCCTGCCTACATACTACCCTATTTTAAGATATCAAAATAAATCAATAAAATTACCAAATATTGAGCAATCCATATAAACTATGAAAAAGTAACCACAGCTCCAGGTCAGAAGACAATAGATTCTTTCATGATGGACCTTTTCAACTGTTCTGGAAACACCAGTGTTCTGGCTTATTGTCCTTTTCAGCTGGTGTCCTTGCCAGTAATATACTTCTAGGGTGACAATATATAACATAGGGTCATATATTCAATAGTTCACAGAGATGAACTAAGCAGGCTGATAACACTGTTAACCGATAACAGTAAACCACCAGCAATATGCACAGTAAGTTACAGGCTCACTGGTTTTCTGGCAAGATGAACAGGTATGTTATGCACTTATCAAACAAATCTAACAAAATTTTTTCAATGAAGCTGTATATTTAACAACTCAAAATAAGCAAATGAGTCAAGTTTACTGTTAGGGTGTTCATATGCCCTAAATTTACTTGCCTATATGTTTTGCAGTACAGGCGCCCCCCCCTACTGTATTCCTTTATTATGCAATATATTATACCTCACTCTGGACTGTTTATTCCACACAATTCATCTGACTAGATGGAAGAGAGAATGCCTATTAAGTGGCATTGTATCTTCTTTGGGCACATCAATAAAAGCTTTTTTGGCTGGGGGTATTGTTAACTTCCAGGCTTGTTCAGCTACATCTCAAAGTTCTGTCTGGTTATTCAAGGCAGTCAACGCTGTAAAATCACCTCTGAGATGGCTGACATGTTCCCTCTGCCTGTCTTCTGGGTTCGCGAGCTCCAGCTATGTGATTGGCCGGAGCCGCGATGTCATCACTCCCGGCACTGTTGGCTGGACCTTTACAGCAGCTGCATGCACTCTCAATATCTCCTAAACTGCACAATTTCAGAAGATAGTTACAGTACTTACAGGTAAGCCTTACCTGTAGGTACAAGTGGTAGCACAGAATTTACTACCACTTTAAGATTATTGGAAAGGGATTTTAAGACTAATTTAAAAGGTTTCCTCTCTCTCACTGTCACATGAGTCTTGGGTTCTACCCTCTAGTTATCACAACTTGTTATCTAGTTGTCCACAGCCATTTACTGTTTACACAGCTCTGGCATTTTATGTGTTTTTATCCAACTAACTCTCTGTCAGCTTTGTACTCATTCTCCACAATTGTTCCCTAATAGGAGTGTAAAAAAAAAAAAAAAATATATATATATATATATACATATATATATATACACAGCAGAGGCAGAAAGTATTCAGACCCCCTTAAATTTTTCACTCTTTGTTATATTGCAGCCATTTGCTAAAATCATTTAAGTTCATTTTTTTTCCTCATTAATGTACACACAGCACCCCATATTGACAGAAAAACATAGAATTGTTGACATTTTTGAGGATTTATTAAAAATGAAAAACTGAAATATCACATGGTCCTAAGTATTCAGACCCTTTGCTCAGTATTTAGTAGAAGCACCCTTTTGATCTAATACAGCCATGAGTGAGCACACCCCTCACATTTTTGTAAATATTTTATTACATCTTTTCATGTGACAACACTGAAGAAACGACACTTTGCTACAATGTAAAGTAGTGAGTGTACAGTTTGCATAACAGTGTAAATTTGCTGTCCCCTCAAAATAACACACAGCCATTAATGTCTAAACCACTGGTAACAAAAGTGAGTACACCCGTAAGTGAAAATGTCCAAATAGGGCCCAAAGTGTCAATATTTTGTGTGGCCACCATTATTTTCTGGCACAGCCTTAACCCTCTTGGGCATGGAGTTCACCAGAGCTTCACAGGTTGCCACTGGAGTCCTCTTCCACTCCTCCATGATGACATCACAGAGCTGGTGGATGTTAGAGACCTTGCGCTCCTTCGCCTCCCATTTGAGGATGCCCCACAGATGCTCAATATGGTTTAGGTCTGGAGACATGCTTGGCCAGTCCATCACCTTTACCTTCAGCTTCTTTAGCAAGGTAGTGGTCATTTTGGAGGTGTGTTTGGGGTCATTATCATGTTGGAATACTGCCCTATGGCCCAGTCTCCGAAGGGAGGGGATCATGCTCTGCTTCAGTATGTTACAGTACATGTTGGCATTCATGGTTTCCTCATTGAACTATAGCTCCCCAGTGCTGGCAGCACTCATGCAGCCCCAGCCTAGACCATCTTTATGTAGAGCAACAATTCTTTTTTTCAGATCCTCAGACAGTTCTTTGCCATAAGGTGCCTTGTTGAACTTCCAGTAACCAGTTTGAGAGAGTGAGAGTACCAAATTTACCACACCTGCTACCAATTCACACCTGAGACCTTGTAACACTAACGAGTCACATGACACCGGGGAGTGAAAACGGCTAATTGGACCCAATTTGGACATTTTCACTTAAAAGTGTACTTACTTTTGTTGCCAGCGGTTTAGACATTAATGTCTGTGTTTAATTATTTTGAGGGGGCAGCAAATTTACACTGTTATACAAGCTGTACACTCACTACTACATTGTAGCAAAGTGTCATTTCTTCAGTGTTGTCACATGAAAAGATATAATAAAATTTTTACAAAAATGTGAGACACTGTATGTAACCTGGGAGCATGAAATTAAACTGTAAACAGCAATCTACTAAAAGAACCAGTTTTATGAAAGAGATGTTTATTTGTGAAAATATAATTTAGTTGATACTAGTTGTTTGGTCATAACAGGCTAACTAATTCTGTTCGCAGGGTCCTTCAGATCTTTTTTGCATATTATTTTCACCCATTTAGAAAAGAGATATCATGCTTATTAAGCTTTGGCTCAAGAGTTATTTTTCTCCCCAGGGATGTCTTGAAGAGCTATTGATAATTTTTATGAATTTATATAAATATGACAAGCTACCCTAAAGTAATGCTTTGCAAGTTTTGAGTTGTGTTGTATAGATGTTAGTTTTAAAATGTTCAATTTAAGTTGAAGAAATACTGAGGGGGAGGACAGCAGAAATAACCTTGTCCTGGACTGTGAAGACTCAACACGACACAACAAACCCGCCGATGATAGTCAAGTACTTAACAATTGGGAAGCACACTGAGGCACAGAAATAGTTTAACACTATCTCAAACAAGATACATTTTACATTTTATCTACTGCTTTATTATGTTTCTATAATGAAGATGCATTTGGCATACATTAAAAAGGGGATCAACTCCAGAGATAAAACGATAATTCTCCCACTCTACAAGACTCTGGTCCGGCCGCACCTGGAGTATGCTGTCCAGTTCTGGGCACCAGTCCTCAGGAAGGATATACTGGAAACGGAGCGAGTACAAAGAAGGGCAACAAAGCTAATAAAGGGTCTGGAGGATCTTAGTTATGAGGAAAGGTTGCGAGCACTGAACTTATTCTCTCTGAAGAAGAGGCACTTGAGAGGGGATATGATTTCAATTTACAAATACCGGACTGGCGACCCCACAATAGGGATAAAACTTTTTCGCAGAAGAGAGTTTAACAAGACTCGTGGCCACTCATTCAAATTAGAAGAAAAGAGGTTTAACCTTAAACTACGTAGAGGGTTCTTTACTGTAAGAATGGCAAGGATGTGGAATTCCCTTCCACAGGCGGTGGTCTCAGCGGGGAGCATTGATAGCTTCAAGAAACTATTAGATAATCACCTGAATGACCGCAACATACAGGGATATACAATGTAATACTGACATATAATCACACACATAGGTTGGACTTGATGGACTTGTGTCTTTTTTCAACCTCACCTACTATGTAACTATGTAACTATATGAGTCTCAATACAAGCAATGACATAAAAAGTGTATATCAGAGTGGCCGAGAATCAATATCGCAGATTATGAGTTACATTAGTATTTATAATGTAGAACAACAATTAAAATCTGTCGCAGAAAACTATGATAATCAAAAAGTATAGACATTTGAGATGATTTAATGAATACGTAGTGGTTACTCACTTTGAATATATAACTATGTGTGAGGGATATTTAAAAAAAAAAAAGACAGAATTCTTGCTAGCATATGATGGGGTATTTAAAATGAACCCCGTTTCTCTGTACTCACTAACATCTACTTTGCAAAATAAACAGCTCTAAAACCTTTAGCAAATCAAACCCACTATGTTTGAGAATGTGCCACTGAACTGAGTTCTAGTTAGTTTATATCAAAATTATTTATTTTTGTTTTGTTATATTTTTAAACTTTGGATAGGATGTGGATAGAGTTTGGCTCTATGTCAGCTTTTACTGCATGTATGTGACCCTTTTGGGGAGATTCACCCTATACACTTCACATATCTGGACAGGAAGTGATGAAAGTCGTGCAAATGGGGACACAGGCACAAATAAAGACTTTGCAGAGGTTCTAATCTTTCCCTTCTCTATCCAAAGCAAAAAAAAAAAGTTTTTTTTCTGAAGTTCAATTCAAGGTAACCGTCCATCTTAGTTATGCCAATTATTCATAAAATATAATTTTTTTTAAAGGGTTACTGCAAACAAAAGTAGATTTCTGTTTATGGCCACTTTCTATGCATCTCCTGTTTCCAAAGACAAGATCCATATGCCATTAACAATAATATCAACCAAAAAAATATTATATTGTATTATACTAACATCATTATTCACTTAAAATATTCACTTTTTTTTACACATACAGTAAAACTTACAACATTGAATTCACTACACATAACCTTTCCTATTTATCTGAGTAAAATAGGAGAAAAAAAACTAACAAGATATGAAGGGCATCATATTACTGTAAATTCCTTCTTGTTCAAAAGACCTGCAAAAACCACAGATAGCTCATAAACTTTCTACATACTCCTATGTTCATTCAAGGTCACTCAAGTAACTATATAATATGAGATTAAGTAACCATGACAACTTCCAATTACATGGATAAGGTGTAACATTACTGCAGATCATGCGTGAAAGAAGGAGCATGTACAGCTTTCAGACTATATTATATGAAAAGGTATTTCATACATTATGGTAGTGGACTTAAAATGAGCCCTGGTAGTTTTTTATTGTAATGTTATCATACCAAGATCTATATCACTGTAAAGTCACTATCACAAGACATACAGTATTATCATTTGCTAGATTTAACAAGTTAGCATGACCAGTGTTGTGTAGCCGCCTATAACAAAAATCCACCAATCTAAATTTCTGTTGCAAATGGAACAATGAAAAGCAAAATACTTTTTAGATTACTCTAATAACCCTGCTGTGTTTGCAGTATGGTGAAAAAAAATATCAACGGAAGTGCACAATAACATAATGATATTCATATGTGTCAATGTGTCTTATTATGTTAATTTTTTACATGCTCTTTGATAGTGTACATGTTAATACTGCATCCAGCTGTTTGTTTAAAGTTCAGCTTTAGGCTCGCCATATACACTAAAGCTGATCTCCACCTTTACTGTCACTTTAAATATTCAGAGAATACAAAGCTGCCTATGAATGGCTGAGCTTTTTTTTGGCTCCACTCAGTTTTGTTCTTGGTGTGGAAGTTCCCATTCCATTGCTGGAACACTGCACGGTATATTCCATGTAAGAAGACTTGTATTATCCCACGCTACCTTTTTGCCATGTGTGATACCCCTGAGGAAGTCACGTGACCTCGGCGATACACGTTGGGTGGAGTCAGGTGACGCTACCGATAACAGAAGTGATGTAGAAGCCTCCAAGGCCCCGCTGTCAGTTAGAAGCAGGAAGTTTTTAACCTTAAATGTAAGTGCTGCATACTTTAATAAATATATATTTAAACCTACTACACCACGAGGATGCCTTTTTTTGCATGAGTTCATATACAGACGGAATCACAAATTTAAAGGGTCATACACCCAATTACAGAAAGAGACCCAGGACATCAGAAGGTACATAGGAGGAAGAGGAGGAGTCCAGAGGAGCCCAGTTTTTGTGCCCTAGAACAGGGTAAAGTGCAACTTGACCTGGTATGAGAGGGTGAATGTGGAGGTGAGCGTATTATTTGAATGGTGGTGGGAGTCACTGAAGTAGTGGTACAATATTGTGAAGAATTTTTTGGTTTGCTATGAACTGCATCACATATCTGAATTAATTTAAAGGACATTTTGAAGAGTCATTGTTCATTTATTGCTGTTCACTGTGTGTTTTATATTTACTTTAATTCTTGCACGGTTACAACACTGGATGTGTTAAACAGATCATTAAATATGCCTACTGGGAAATCTAGTTTTAAGATTATCACTAGTGCACTTTGTATGAAAGTTTATGTTATGGTTTGATATTTGTATTTATTTCTATGCACTGACAGTATGAGGGAATAGGCGCCATCAACATTTATTTGTTTTTTTTATACTGCATGTAGCTGAGGCCACACCTGCTAGTGTAGAAAATAGATAATTTGGGCAAGTTTGGCCCAAATGAACTAGTTAAAGTGATAGTGAAGGTAGATACTTGATCTAACTGATCAAACATGTTTAATAGATTCTGGCATATGAATGTTTGTGTTAGAATCCAAGAATCAGTAAAAAGAAAATAAATCTTAATCACCAGCTCATATCACCCAAGCAAATGTCAATAGAGGAGGGGGTACAAGAAGACACTTACTGAACCACCCTACACCATGTAAAAAAAATACAGGACAGCCAAAAATATCAAGCATGGTCAACAACTATTTCCTCTTAGATGTCTAGGCTGATTTTTTCAACCATTTGATCTATACTGTTAAGGAATATATTAGATATGATAAATGCTTTACTTAAAGCAATTTTAAACTTTTTTTTATAACAAACATGTTATACTTTTGTGCTCTGAGTGATGGTTTTGCCCAGAGCTGTTCAGATTCTTCTCTTCTCGAGTCTTCTTCTCCTCCTCCCTGCTGAATGCCCCCTTGCAATGGGGCCACTTGTTCTGGCTGGGTCCCAAGCCATGCTCTGTCTGTCCATTGACTCAGAAAGTTTGGCCCCACCCCCTGCACTCTACCTAGTGGTGGTGATTGACAGTAGCAGGAGCCAATGTCAATTGAGGAGAGAGAGAGATGAGAAAACCACTATTTATGGGCACAACTCTGGGTTGAGACTGGTGTTTAGATAAGTATAAGGCGGGCTGGGGGGAGCTGCAAACTGAAGATTTTTTACCTTAATGCAGAGTATGTATTAATGTAAATTACCTTCTGTCTTTAGAACCACTTTATATTGGTAACTAAACCCCCCTATCCTTTACAGGTAAGGAAGCTAGGGAGCTGCCATCTTAGCCTACATTTTATTTGCAGTTGCCATGGTGCCCCATATGTGTTATGACGCCAACCATTTGATGGCTTGAGAGTTCAGTTGGGACTTATGCACCCTAGTAAATGTAAAAGTTATCATTCAAGGCATGCCCTGAATCTAACTGTTTTAGGAAACAGTTAAATTGGTGGATTGTGTTCCACTTTAAAGTGGAATATAAAAAACAAAAAACAAAGGTATTATGTTTCAACTTACCCAATCTTGGATATGGTGCCATTAGATTTATTTTTGAGACTGTTTACCTTTATTTACACTTGTTGGTCCAGGCAGCAAGCCTGTTATTTATTTAACTACCTTTGAAAGACCAAGTTGACCAGCAAAAGTGGTTGTTAGAGGGTTGAGATAAATCTTTTAACGGTGACAGGGGTGCTTACAATGATTGGCTTTTATTCATTCATATCAAATCTTTAACCCAACAGGAAAAGGAAAAACTGTAACTGCTTAAAAAGTGTTACAAGGAATATGGCTTTAATTTGTTAGTCAAGCCAGTCTAAATCTGCTAGTGCATCTAACCTTACCCTGTTCCCAGATTTTGAATGCTGCTGTCCCAACGTTGCTCCTCTATCCAGAGTGGAGACACCCTAAGACAGAAACTTGTTACTGACTCAATCACCAAGTGAAAAAAAAAGAAAAATCTTACAAAAAGAAAATGACTTTAGCCACCATATTTAAGGACGGGTAAGCTGCAATATAATAGTTTAATATCAAATTAAAGTTGAACTCTACATAAGATGTATTGCGGTGGTATAGCAGCATGCTCAATTGAACAAGCCTATCAATTTAATACTAAAATGCCCCATCTACTAGCAAAGTTACTACCAAGTTTGTCTTCAAAGTGGGTATAGGATATCACTTCTTGCTATGGAGACCTGTCGCCTCAGCTGGATTTCTATGTGCTAAGTTACTAATACACCTGGCCCAGTTCCACCATTCCCCGCGTTACACTACCTTCTCTCTTATGATCAACATCTTTCAGCTTCCCATAGCTGAGATTCTTAGAAGCTGTCTGCTCCCCTATCATTGTCAACGCTTTTACCATAAGCACTGCTGAACACTTCCAAGAGCCACTCACCCAGACAGAGGGCTCTTGGGAGCTATAGTCTAGAACAAGGATGTTCAAACTTTCTAAACAAAGTGCCAGTTTACTTTCCTTCAAATTTTAGGGGGGACGGACTGTGACCAGCAGGAATAGAATATTTTTCTGGCATCAATGGGAATAAACAGTGCCCCATCTTTGGAACCAGGGGGACGAATAGTGCCCCATTGTTTGTGTCAGTGGGAGAAATAGTGTCCCATTGTTGATGTCAGTGTGCAGAATAGTGTCTCATATCAGTGGGATGAATAGTGCTCCAAGGGCTGGATAAAAACAAGCAAAGGATCGCATCTGGCCCCCAGGCCACAGTTTAGAGACCCCTGCTCTAGAAAATTTCTTTTGATTGCTGTCATTGCTCAGCTTGCAGTACCAAACGATCATGTCACAAGGCATAAAGATTTTTGTCTCCTAGGTTAATAAAAAAACCTCCTTCTACTGCATTCAGTGCATATGGTTAGGAGACTTTCAGGCCTTTGAATCCAAGTTGGGACACTATCTCCCTGTGCTTTCGTGGATTTCCTCCAGGTACTTTTGTTACCTCCCACACTCCAAGAATGCTGGTAGGTGAGATAGTTCCTGTCTAAATTAGCCCTAGAATGTATGTATATAAATATATGTTGGCTAGGAACCTTGGATGGAATGTAAGTTCATTGAGAGCAGGGACTGATAATGTGACTAATAAGTGAATGTACAGTATGGAAAGTGTTGTGTAAATTGTTGGCGCTGTATAAAAATATATTTTTGCCCAGATATCAGCTTTAGTGTGGAACATCCAGCAAAAATGTACCTAAATAGTTTACTGCTTTCTGGATCAGAGATAATGATGCTGATTCATTCTCCAGTGACATAGGAACTTAAATGTTGAATCGGGTACCCAGCAGTGCAGTGTGGAAAATGTGTAAATCACAAGATTGGTCACCAAACAATTGATAGGTAATTCAGTCTGCACATATTTTATTCAACTGTTTCTTTAGCTGTTTTCCTATATTTAAGCTTTAAAAGTCTTTTGTACACACAGTAAAGAAAAATATTACAAAAGTAAGTGGTTTATGTTTCAATATTTACATTTCCCTTTTTATTTTCTTGTTAAACAAGTTTGTTTTCTGTTAACAACTGCAAATAAGTTCCCTTCATCTGTTACAGATTTTTTTTTTCTTCTAGTTCGCTGAGGCATGCGGTTCACACCCATCAATTTTGGATTTATCTGCGGCTCAATTCATCTTGACATGAAAACCACTCAAAATCCAATATGTGGCTCTGCTTACCCACAAAACCAGCATCATAGAAAGGCATTTCTGATATAAAATAGTACAGTTTCTCTGATCTAATCGGATTGCTGTTGTAGCAGAAAATATTTTTTCTCAAAGCTGTGTCCTTGAATGTTTTTCTGTAAGTAATGAGCTATCCTTTATCAACAAGGCGACATCTGCATCTCTCGCTATCCTAGCTGGTTCTTGATAAGTGAACCAAGATGTACTCGACTGCTAAACATTGAGACAGGCCTAAACACTTAAAAAAAAAAAAAGGTAAATAAAGTTCAGGATGATACATTTTATTGCATCACCTCAGTGCACTGGCTAATTGGGTGACTATGTGGCAAATGAGGTTTAATGTTGATAAATGTAAAGTTGTGCACTTGGGGGCTAAGAATATGCATGCATCATACATACTAGGGGGAGTACAATTGGGGGAATCAATGGTGGAGAAGGATCTGGGGGTTTTGGTAGATCATAAGCTCAATAATAGCATGCAATGCCAAGCTGGGGTTTCCAAAGAGTGCAAAGTCCTTTATTGTATTAAGAGAGGCATGGACTCCAGAGCAAGCAATATAATTTTGTACCTGTACAAATCATTAGTAAGACCTCATCTGGAATATGCAGTTCAGTTTTGGGCACCAGTTCTCAAAAAGGATATCGGGGAACTGGAGAAAGTGCAGAGAAGGGCAACCAAACTGATAAGAGGCATGGAGGAGCTCATCTATGAAGAAAGATTAGAGGAACTAAGTGTATTCACTCTTGAGAAGAGAGAGAGAGAGAGAGGGAGATTTAGGAGAGATATGATCACCATGTATAAATATATAAAGGGTAGGGTCCATATAGGGTACTTGGTGTTGAGTTATTCATTTTATGGTCAACACTGAGGACAAGGGGGCACTCTACGTCTAGAGGAAAAGAGATTTCATCTCCAAATACAGGAAGGTTTCTTCACAGTAATAACTCCCTCCAGAGGTGGTTCTGCTCAGTAGATTGCTTTAAGAAAGGCCTGGATTCTTTCCTAAATGTACATAATATAACTGGGTATTAACATTTATCGGTAAAGTTGAAAATCCAATTGCCTTTTCTGGAGTTTTTTTTTTTTGCCTTCCTCCGGATCAACTGTGGGTATAGGATTGGGTATATGGGATTGTATGATTTTATATATATATATATATATATATATATATATATATATATATATATATATATACATACATATATACACACACACACACACACAAGGCTTTTTTTCAGGGAGAGTAGGTGCAGGAACTCCCCCCTCCATCTGAGTCACCCCTTGTCTCTGCCCCTACCCACCTCTGACCATTGTCTCTTGATTCCACCCCCTACCTACCTAGGTTAGAAATGCCCCTTTTAGAGAGTACAGAACCAAGTATAATTTTGTGGTGCTAAATAAGTTCTATGGAACATGTTAATGATGAAAAGAAAAGCAGTAAAATAGATCCCCTGCAGCCAGGAACAATAGAGACCCAGCAATAAATCCCCACACAACAATGGACTCCACCTCAACAATAGATTCCCTGCAGCAACAGTGAACCACCCACAACAAAATATCACACCCAGTAACAAAATATCCACCAAAGCAACATTAGACCCCCCTCCCAGCAGCAACAACAGATCTCCCAGCAGCCAGCATCAATAGATCCTCCAGCAGCTAGTAAAAATAGACCTCTCGCTCAACAGTAGATCCCTTCCAGCAACATAAGACCCCCCAGCAGCAATAGATTCCCCAACAGCAACAATAGACCCTAACACAAAATCAGATCCCCACCAGTGACAATAGATCCCCCAGCAGCCAACATCAATAGACCCTCCAGCACACCCCACACCCCATGCTATTACATACATTCAGTGCTGGAGGTGCCGGAACTGCGTTCCCCCGTGTTCCCGCTGAAAAAAGCTATATATATATATATATATATAAATTTTTTATTTATTTATTTTTTTATGGTTAAACTAGATGGACTTGCATCTTTTTTCAACCTGACTAACTATGTAACTATGTAATAGTCAAGAAGTACAGTACATTTCTTTTATGCAGAATGCTAACATAGGTGTTGTAGTAATAGCAGTATTATAGAAAGATTCTAAAATCAAACCTACAAGTAAGATTTAATCTAGATCATATCACACAGCAGTAAATGGTAAAACATTATTCTATATTTAAGCTGGCTATACATAGTTTTTTTTTTCTCAGCCAGCAGGCTGAATAAAAAAAATAAATAAAGAATGTACCGATCAGTAGCTGCAGCTGATTGACTTCAGCCTCTGATCAACATCTTTCTCAGCATGTCCCTGAGAAAGAAGTCAATCAACCAATCGACTACTGTCATGCAGGGATGGTCACACACACTAATCGGAATTTGGCCAATCCCTGCTAAACCATCAAAATGTCAAATCAGTGCATACCTAACTTTACTGTAGGAGAGGAATACAGGAAGTAAAATGGAGTTTTAGTCTTCCCCTTAGTTCAAGCCTGATATATACAGGGACTGTGGAATTGATTAACTAAAGGCAAATAGATTGTTCACTTTAAAATTAAATTTGCCCTAGAATGTAATAAATGTGATGAAATGTCACTTTGCAAAGAATACCCATTTACATGCAAGTAAAATAAAAAAAACAGCATTTTTGCTTGACCATGACTGGATGATGAAAGTCAGCAAAGCTTTATCTCATTCCCTAAGCTCTGGGAAAATTTTCTTGCAAAGTCATACTTCACTAGCAAAATCAACAGCCTATTTGTCTTTAATAAATCAACCCTTGCATGTTCAAAATACTATACCAGGTTTAATAACTAGCTGGGCTAAATAGTGGTGTTTTATTTCAAATAAAATACTTTTCCTGAAAGTATTAAAAAAAAAAAAGACTATATTTGAATGTTATGTTGGATATCAGGAAAATGGCTGCTGCTCAGGAAGGGTTCTTTAGAGAAGTAATGGAGGCAATTGGTGTTTCAGTGTTTGACACACACAATGTGCACAGTGACCACAGAGGTCAGAGTACTTTCTGGACAGGCTGCAATGGGGAGGAGATGATGTTACCAGAGGGAAAAGGAAAAATGTTAAAATCCCAGAGTCAGCCTTTCCTCCTCCTTCCTTGTCCATATAGTATAACCAAAAACAAAAAAAAAATGCTACTTAGATATGTAGATGTTCCCCTCTGTTAACTCCAGCACTGTAAAATCCTACTAGTTCCCTTAGTTTATTAGGGGGCCAGATAGCTGTGTTCGCCATAATTAATCCTGTGTGTACTGTGTTTTCAGATCTCATTATCAGTTGTAAACTAGGTTAGGTTAGGACACTGTCTGTCCTAACAAAATGTTAAAAACTTAGGTAAGCCATATATGATGCATTTGTTTTTGTTAAATCAGCAGGTTGAAGAAAAAAAAAAAAAAAAAGGATTCACAAGTGTTGATGAAGTTTTTGTATTTTGACAGTGCGTAGAGTCAAATTCTAAAATTTGACTCCAAAAGCAGAAATACACTTTATGCATAAGAAACTTCTACTATAAGTTTGAGATCTTACCAAATATGTTTTAAAGCAGTTAAGTCTTCCACTTCCAACTGCCTGCACATGTGCAGGACTTCTACGTAGGCCAGGTGACTGATCTGTCTCTCTCAACAAATCTCTCTCCAAAATTAGTATGGGCAGATTGAGCAGTGCCTGAAACTTACTCAACAGAAATACAGCTATAAGTCAATAGACAGAGGAGTGCCGAGGCATACTCACATACTAGGAAGTGCACTGATATTTTTCAGTAAGAATTCCAGCTTAGATATTGCTTAGGCAGAATTAACATTGCTAAATGTTCCTTATGACATACCAGAGCTTTACTTTTTGAGTTAATTTCCACTTTAATTTGTCTTTGTATTAGGTTACAACAATGATACAACAGCGCTCATAATTGATACAGCATTCTGAGTTGCTCATGACTTAATTGCTTTGCACTGTGCTGTCAGTCTGACACTGGATGCATGCTAGCAAGAAGAAGAATCATGGGAATTACCTCATCAGTGTAAATCTTTTCCTACTTTTGCAATCAGAAAGCTGACAAAGGAAAGGTGACAAAGGAAGCAGACCTTTGGGGGCGTGGCCGGGATGCTGGACTGAGCAGACGTGCCTCACTGAGCTCTGCTGGAGAAAAATCCGTCCATATATCCGTAACTGGAATAGACACACTATAATTGGTCTGACAGCCTCTGTATGCCTTCAAGAACGCCCGGGGGCCCGAATCGGGGCAAAAAACTTAAGTTTCCTCCTGACATAGCGGCGGAGAAGATTCCAGCTCCAGACCTACGGCCTATACCAGCGCGCCTCAACAACATGGCGTCACAGACGGAGTGCGAGGAGAATGCTCCACCAGGCATCCCTGAGGTAATGGCAGCTATTTCCCTATGCCAGACGGCCCTTACAACTAAAATAGAGGCGGTACAGTTGGACGTAGGGCTGCTGAGGCAAGATTTGGACAAAATCCGCACTAGGATTACAGAAGTGGAGCGGAGGGTCGGAGATACGGAGGACGTAGTGACCGACCATGCGGCCTCCATTAGAACACTTCAAAACAAAGTGAAGGCGCTGGAGTATCGGGCAGAGGACGCCGAAAATCGCAGCAGGAGGAACAATCTTCGGATTGTTGGGCTCCCTGAGGGGGCTGAGGGGCGCAATCCCACTGCCTTCACTGAAGATCTGCTGCGATCGGTTCTCCCTGCAGCGCACCTGTCCCCGTTCTTCACGGTGGAGCGAGCACACCGAGTCCCGCCGAGACCCGGACCAGAAGGGACACCTCCACGCACGCTAATTCTACGTCTGCTTAACTACAGAGATAGAGATGAGCTTCTGAGAGCGGCCCGTGCAGCAGGTGACATCCCCTACCGCAATGTGAGGTTAATGCTGTTCCCAGACTACACAATGGAGACACAAAGGCAGCGTCGATCCTTCGATGCGGTGAAAGCAGCTCTCAGAGCCAAGGCGATCCGATACAGTATCCTGTTTCCCGCTAAGCTCCGGGTAGTGGATGGAGAAACGATACGGATCTTCACCAGCCCCAAAGATGCTAATGCCTGGCTTGAAACCCTGCCTCCCTAAACCTTCGGGTGTGTGGGACTGAATCTCCCCCTGCAATTTCAGCTTATTCCCCCTTCTGCTGACTACCTTTTTGCAACAAGCATTGTTGGAACTCCTGCACAAAGAGGTACTGACGCTATCCGGTCGTAGTTCCATCTGATGCTTCTATATGCAAGTATAGAGTTTCAGGCCTAGTGACCCCTGTATTTCTAAGGCCCCCTTATAAGCTGTTAATGGTGTCCATGCTCTCTCCTGGGATATACCCTCAAAGGACGACCTCATACAGCAACTTGGCACATGTGCCTTACCATAACTCTGATGCCGCTCTGGAACATTCAGTGTTCATCACATGTGTCAGCTCTCCAGCAACTCACTATAGTGAGGATTTTTCATTATACACCCCCCCTTTTTTTCTTTTTCCCCCTTTTTTTTTATTATTTTTATTGTCATTTTTCTATTTTTGGTATGCTCTAATTGGGTACACGCTCCCCGATACCAAATTCTTGATATTGGGACTCATAGTTTGTTTGGGAATATGTGTCCCTTGAAGTTAGAGGGTACACGGGGTGGGGGGGGGGTTGGATGACCGTTGTCATCATCAAGTTATATGTTAAGTTTAATATATGGTTTCAGATGTTCTTGGTTGGTCATGGTGCTCTCAGTGTTGGGCTTCCTGTGTGGTGGTCCGGGGGGGTGGAGTCCCCGCTCCCTGGTGGTGCTGCGTGCCCTGGGCTCGAGTGGGGGATGGGCGGCTGCGCTCCCTCGGATGGGCCCTGCAGGTCGCAACACTCAGATATCCTTCATTTCTGGGTACACAAAAAGTATGGCTGATTTTACAGTGTTGTCCTGGAATGTTAGGGGCCTTAACTCAGCAATCAAGAGGTCTCTGGTACATAAGTATATAAGGCAGTATGGCCCCAAAATATGTATCCTGCAGGAAACCCACTTGATAGGAGCCAGAGTGATGGGGTTAAAAAGAGCCTGGGTCTCTGCCCATTACCACGCCTCTTATTCCAACTATGCCAGAGGGGTGAGTGTCTTGATACACAGATCCCTATCCTTTCAATTAGTAGATGTTAAGACTGATCCAGGGGGTAGGTATGTCCTCATACATGCATTAATAGCTGGTTCCCCATACATAATAGTAGGGGTATACCTGCCTCCTCCTGCTGATATTACCCTGCTTCACACACTGATGCACACTATTGTCCAATATGATGTTAGTAAAGTGCTGGTGGTGGGCGACTTCAATCAGGTAATGTCGGATGCTTTGGATAGACTCCGACCCTCTTCCTCCACTGGTGGAGGCCTGTCCCACTGGGCATCCTCTTTTCATATGACGGATCTTTGGCGCCATTTCCACCCCTCAGATACTCAATTTACTTGTCTATCCACCACTTTTCGGACGCTGTCGCGTATAGATATGTGTATATGAGTGGGTGGTGCTGCGCTAATCCTTAACGAGGAGTCAAGTAAATAAACAATATGCGCTTGGTAAAAGAGTGTAATCACATGAGAGTGAAAGGAATTGTGTATATCAAAAGTTAAAAGATTGTGAATGTTCAATACCTTCAATAATGCATAAAATATAACATAGGTATATAAGATAGAATAAAAATATCGCTTCAATCACCTACAATAAAATCCATATAATTACAATACAAAAACGTGATGGTGGGGTTGCCAAAGCACCAGTGACTGGTTTAAAGTTAGAACAAAAAAATAGAGTGCATAATAGGCATACATCTATAGCAAGGCCAGCAAAGTGTATGGTGCAAATAAAGTGCTAGTGCAATTCAAGGTGGGGGGAGTGGTGGCTAATGATTCTTATACATGGTGCATATTGTGCATGCTGGAAAAAAGTGAATAAAAGCAGGTGAACAGTTTTTTTTAAAAAATTGTGTTTACAAATAAGAGAGGTATATTATTTAGCATAGAAAACGTAAGAAAAAAGTCCTTGTTGAAAAAGTGGCAGCAACGTGCTATCATGCCCACGTTGAAATTGAAGTGCTAGAAAACGCATCCATATGCTGCACAGGAGCAGTCCTTATGTGTGGTTGTGACGGCAACGTCCTGGCATGCACACGTTGCAGTTAGAGTGCTGGGGTGAATCACATCAAAAATTTTCTTCGTGTGCTAGATCACTTTAGTAGGTAATGGCCCCTTACCTTTAAGTAATGGGGCAAAAGCATGTGCCAAAAGAACTGCTTGAAACATCCACCTATGGGTTCCAGCGCGTCCCTCTCTATCCTGGGTCCTGGGTGGGAGTTCCCTCAGGTGTAGTACAAGGGGGTTGTATTCATAGGGGGTAATCAGCAGAGAAGAAGCCAATAGTGTAATCCAGTTTTTGATTAAAAGTAACACTTTTTATTAATAGATTACAGGTACTCACATTAAAGTTGAAAAGCAGTGGTAACAATCCAACGAGCAGGGTGCTCGTGTGCCTCTGTCTGTGTTTGCAGCCTGTCTCGTCCCTACGCGTGACGTCACACCACGTGACTTCATCAGGGGATGAAGTCACGTGGTGTGACGTCACGCGTAGGGACGAGACAGGCTGCAAACACAGACAGAGGCACACGAGCACCCTGCTCGTTGGATTGTTACCACTGCTTTTCAACTTTAATGTGAGTACCTGTAATCTATTAATAAAAAGTGTTACTTTTAATCAAAAACTGGATTACACTATTGGCTTCTTCTCTGCTGATTACCCCCTATGAATACAACCCCCTTGTACTACACCTGAGGGAACTCCCACCCAGGACCCAGGATAGAGAGGGACGCGCTGGAACCCATAGGTGGATGTTTCAAGCAGTTCTTTTGGCACATGCTTTTGCCCCATTACTTAAAGGTAAGGGGCCATTACCTACTAAAGTGATCTAGCACACGAAGAAAACTTTTGATGTGATTCACCCCAGCACTCTAACTGCAACGTGTGCATGCCAGGACGTTGCCGTCACAACCACACATAAGGACTGCTCCTGTGCAGCATATGGATGCGTTTTCTAGCACTTCAATTTCAACGTGGGCATGATAGCACGTTGCTGCCACTTTTTCAACAAGGACTTTTTTCTTACGTTTTCTATGCTAAATAATATACCTCTCTTATTTGTAAACACAATTTTTAAAAAAAAACTGTTCACCTGCTTTTATTCACTTTTTTCCAGCATGCACAATATGCACCATGTATAAGAATCATTAGCCACCACTCCCCCCACCTTGAATTGCACTAGCACTTTATTTGCACCATACACTTTGCTGGCCTTGCTATAGATGTATGCCTATTATGCACTCTATTTTTTTGTTCTAACTTTAAACCAGTCACTGGTGCTTTGGCAACCCCACCATCACGTTTTTGTATTGTAATTATATGGATTTTATTGTAGGTGATTGAAGCGATATTTTTATTCTATCTTATATACCTATGTTATATTTTATGCATTATTGAAGGTATTGAACATTCACAATCTTTTAACTTTTGATATACACAATTCCTTTCACTCTCATGTGATTACACTCTTTTACCAAGCGCATATTGTTTATTTACTTGACTCCTCGTTAAGGATTAGCGCAGCACCACCCACTCATATACAGTTATCCAAAAGGTTAGGTGTTTACCCTATCGGTGCATGCGGCTTTCCCACCCCTAGCCTCTTCCATTATTGATAGCGCGGGAATAACCCCTCCTATTCACGCGTATAGATATGGCTTTTGCCTCGACAGAGATGCTTGGAGAAGCGGTGTCTGCGGAGATTCTCTCGCGGGGCATCTCGGACCATGCTCCACTATTAGTCACGGTCCGGGCGGCCCCTCCTGGGGGCCTGAGATTGTGGAGATTGTCCAAATATTGGATAATGGACCCAGAGATCCAGGAGGAGATACCAGAGGAGCTGTGTACCTTTTGGTTGACCAATGCTGACTCATCTGGACCACTCATACTGTGGGACACATTTAAGGCATGGTTGAGAGGTCAATATATTAGGAAAATTGCAAATAAAAAAAGGATGATGGTGCAGTCTCTTGGGCAGTTGGAGACACAGGCCCGAGAAACAGAACAAGAGTATGTTGCCACCCCGAACTCTACTAATTATATAACTTGGCAGCACGCCCTCAGAGAATTAGCATTACTGAGAGTAGACCTTACTAAAAAGTCCATGCTAGCCTGTGCCCAAAGAGTTTTTGAATATGGAGACAAGAATGGCCGACTTCTGGCCTGGTTGGCAAAGGGACAGTTTGCAGCGACACATGTGGGTAGACTGAGGGATGCAGATGGCGCTTTACTGACCACCCCTGGGGAAATTAGTAATAGATTTCTAAAATTCTATCAGCAATTATACGCCACTAGGGCAAACTATACAACAACCGACCTCTCTGATTTTTTGGACCTCATACCACTGCCTGAACTGGACTTAGACCAGAGGGAAGCTCTTGATAAGGACATAACCCTAGAGGAGGTTCAAAAGGCCATGAGTTGCATGCAGGCAGGAAAAGCACCTGGCCCAGACGGTATCCCCATAGAGTTCTATTCACAGCAGCAGGAGCTGCTGGCCCCCAGATTGACCTCTCTCCTATCAAAGTTTTATGACCTGGGTTCCCTTCCAGAGTCTATGTCAGAGGCGGTAGTGGTATTGGTGCCGAAACCCGGTAAGGACCCTGAGGACTGCGCTTCCTTTAGGCCCATATCTCTCATCAATGCAGACGCCAAATTACTGGCCAAAATTCTGGCTCTTAGATTAGCCACGGTGATTGAAGACCTAATTCACCAAGACCAGACGGGGTTCATGCCGGGGAAGGGCACCGATATTAATATACGAAGGCTTTTTGTCAATCTTGATACAGCACATGACAACGTAGGCACTAGAGTCATTGCTTCCCTGGACGCGGAGAAAGCCTTCGACTCCGTGGAGTGGGGCTTTCTGTGGGAGGTATTAAAAAGATTTGGATTTGGCCCAAAATTTTTAAATTGGATTGGTCTATTATATAACTCGCCCAAGGCCAGGATTCGAGTCAATGATACCCTGTCTGACTATTTTCTCCTCCAGAGGGGCACGAGACAGGGATGCCCGCTATCACCCAGCCTCTTTGCCCTGGCCCTCGAGCCACTAGCTGTACTGATCCGTGAATCGGAGGCTGTGAAGGGGTTTAGGGTAGGCCCTCTGGAGGAGAAAATCTCTCTATATGCAGATGATGCACTGCTGTACCTCAACGACGCTGGTCCCTCATTACAGGCGGCACTGGAGATTTTTAATAAATATGGGGGATTCTCCGGAATCCAAATAAACTGGTCCAAATCGGTCATTTTCCCTGTAGATCCTAGGGCCCGGGACGAGACTCCATTGACTCCATTAGTGTGGGTGGAGGAATTTAAGTACCTGGGGATAGTGGTGTCCAGGGATATCCAAGCCTTCCGTCGTCTTAACGTCCAGCCCATTATCACCAAACTTAAGGAACACTGCATCAAATGGAGGGAATTACCACTCAATCTATTAGGACGCATCAATATAATTAAAATGCTTTACCTACCCAAATTTAATTATGTATTTAGGAACTGCCCAGTGTGGCTCCCCAACTCATTATTTAAAGACCTGGATGGATATATTGGGTCATTTTTATGGAAGGGATCTTCCCCCAGGTTAGCTAGGTCAACTCTACAGCTCCCGGTCCATTGCGGGGGCCTCGCATTACCAAACCTTTTAATCTATTACTGGGCAGCGGTGCTAGTTACCATGCGATGGTGGTTTGAACAATCCAGATCTAACGCCGCCACATGTCTGGAGGCGGCTATCATAGGCTCCTTTAAGGAGCTGGGGAATTTAGCCTATAGAGGCTCCTCGGCCTACCCTCTGCTCCCAGGACCCACCAGGACGACCCTGAAGGTATGGGCAATGGCTAGAAGGAGGTTTATGCGCCCATGTCAGTACTCCCCCTTTACACCACTTTGGGGGAACCCATCCCTCCATCACTTTAGATCCATACCTGACCCACAGTTATGGGCCAGAGTTGGAGTTAAGGTCCTCAGTGATGTTATACACTCAGGGACATTGCTTTCGTTTCAAGACTTAGTTGAGAAATTTGGGCTCCCTGGTAATATGATATTCAGATATTATCAGCTGCGGCATGCAGCTAGAGCTCAATTTCCCACGCCTATACATCTCAAACCAGACCCTATTGAGGAAACGTTGGCTCATGAAACCCTTAGAAAGACCCTTTCCACTCTGTACCTCGCTCTGATTGAAACGGACTCACCTAAGATGCACTCATTGTGGACCAAATGGCAGACTGATATTCCCAGTTTGGATAGGGAGACTTGGGAAGAATGCTTTGAAGAGGGATCCAAGTTGTTAATTTCATCTAGAGACAGGTTGATACACACCAAATTCCTACACCGGGTATATTACACCCCACAGAGACTGCACCAGATTTATCCCAATAGATCACCAAACTGTAATAGATGTCAATCTCCAGACAGCACGTATTTACATATGTTCTGGACATGTCCTCTTATAGTGAAGTTCTGGGCAGACGTTTATGAAAGCATAAATATCCGCCTACAGTTAACGCTGCAGACATCCCCCGAGCTGGCCCTCTTGTGCATCCATGATGATGACCAGAGACCTAGGTATACGAAAATACTAATCTCCTTGCTGCTGTTTTACGCCAAGAAGGAAATTCTTAAAAAATGGGCATCACCATCCTCCCCCAAGGTGGAGGCGTGGGACTCCGCTGTTAATGCGGTGCTACCTCTTTACAAAATGACTTACACCAATAGAGGATGTCCGCGGAAGTTTGATCGAATATGGCTGCCCTGGACCGAACAGTTCTAGTGCCCCATGGTGTGTTTTAGTGGGACATGTAGACAGACTATAAGGTATTAACGTTGTAAAATGTACTGCCCCCCCCCCCCCCCCACCAGATAGGCAGCAGGTTAGACCCAGCAACATAGATTATATGCTAGTAGATGACTATATCAGAAATGTCTGTAATGATTAGCACTGTTTTCCTTCCTATATCTGACCCAGCAATTCACGTTGCTCCACAAATGATTCTTCTGTATTTTATTCCTTGTATTCTGTATTATACACGAGAGCTTGACTATGAATGTTAACTGTACAATGATGCCTACTTCAATAAAGACCAACCTTGTTGTTAAAAAAAAAAAAAGGAAGCAGACCTTTTTTTATATTAGAAAACTTCCCTATCAGCAGTGGCTGCTGGCAAACTAGCAAACTGGCAAACTGGTGTCAGTCAAAGGCAGTAGGTGTTACTGGGTGGGCTACATTAGAATTAATATGGTGAAATGCTCACATATGATGTCAGTGAATTGATGATGGAACCCTCTGTGTTGCAGAGGATCAGAGGGGGTGTATTCCTAACAGTCAACCTACTGAGGCAGGGTTGGATGAACCTGGGCATCATTTAGCCCAAAGGTTACCAAGTGATCATAGATTCAATTTCTCCAAAAGACTGTAAGGACTACAGGGGCAGAAATAAAAAAATATATATATGCAGCAGCGGATCTTGCAATTCCTCCCAAGCCAAATAAGGCTTAACTAGTAAGGTTAAAGTTCAACTTTCAGGAAAACCAGCCTGCATATTTATGGAAAGACTGAAAAATACATTTTGGATGCAAGTTTTTAAACTGCTACACAATTGCTTTTTGTTTCATTTCAGTAAAAGATACAAAAATAAAA
Organism: Lithobates clamitans; assembly: GCA_037952925.1. NCBI lineage: Eukaryota > Metazoa > Chordata > Amphibia > Anura > Ranidae > Lithobates > Lithobates clamitans. The sequence continues at coordinate 4,328,129 of JBBGZY010000279.1, read as the reverse complement.
CAGAACTGCAAACTGCGTTTTTCCAAAGCCTACTCAGTGCAAAAAGAGCCTCTAATTTATTAGGGTGTGCAATGCTAAGGGAGTATTTACATTTCAGTCTGGCAGAATAAACAACTCCCAAAGCATCATTTGCTTCATTACAACAGGCAGTTTGTCAAATTAATAGAAGCATTTGCACGCCTAATATAAAATATTAATGTCTCATTTGTTCAACAATTTTTCAGAAATTAAAACTTTTAAGTTAATCATATAGCAAACCATTTTAATCAGGACATTTAAAAAATAATTAATCCAATAGGGTTGCTTTGGATTCTTGCCAGCCTTATTGGTTTAATAAATGTAGACATACTTTGTTCTGCATTTGACTTCAAGAATACTAAATATGTCAGCAAAAATGAGTGTAATGCCTTACTAAACTTACCAGTTTATCAAAAGGTAAAATATTGCTATCTTTCTTGAACAGATTTTAAAAGCAAGCGCATGCTAAAAATAATAATATGCTGTGTTTAGGTGTTCATCACCTGACAGATTTAGAGAATTAAAGGGTAAGTCTGGCAAAAATGATTTATTAGTTCTGTGTGGGCTTAAACACCTATCAGCTTTGTAAAAATTATTTGCAATCTTTAAAGAAAAATGTTCACCCCCAGATATGCCCTATCCAACTTCACCCAACCATTACTATAATCTTTCATTGCTTTGTGTCTGTCAGGTTAACTATCTGACCCTTGACTAGATGGATTTGTCATATATACAATATTTTTGACTTGTATCAACACTACCATTGTCAAGGCATTACAGTGGAGGAATGATGGACATTTCCAATTATTTTTTCAGGATATTCCCTTCAGCTATGCACTTTTTATATTCATTAAAATGTATAATATGTAAAATATGATTTCAGATAAACCTAAAGTGTATGTAACCCAGAATCTTTTTTAATATGTCTGGCATCATGTTTTACTGTATACATTTTTCCTAACTATTTTAATACCAGGGCACTTTCGCCCCTTCCTGCCCAGGACAATTTTCAGCTTTTAGCGCTGTTGTATTTTGAATGACAATTGCGCAGTCATGCAACACTGTACCCAAAATAATTTTTTATGATTTTATAGAGCTTTTTGCTGGTAATTGATCACCTCTGGGGTTTTTATTTTTTGCTAAACAAACTAAACTAATTCCTTTCACACAATTCCTTTCACTCTCATGTGATTACACTCTTTTACCAAGCGCATATTGTTTATTTACTTGACTCCTCGTTAAGGATTAGCGCAGCACCACCCACTCATATACAGTTATCCAAAAGGTTAGGTGTTTACCCTATCGGTGCATGCGGCTTTCCCACCCCTAGCCTCTTCCATTATTGATAGCGCGGGAATAACCCCTCCTATTCACGCGTATAGATATGGCTTTTGCCTCGACAGAGATGCTTGGAGAAGCGGTGTCTGCGGAGATTCTCTCGCGGGGCATCTCGGACCATGCTCCACTATTAGTCACGGTCCGGGCGGCCCCTCCTGGGGGCCTGAGATTGTGGAGATTGTCCAAATATTGGATAATGGACCCAGAGATCCAGGAGGAGATACCAGAGGAGCTGTGTACCTTTTGGTTGACCAATGCTGACTCATCTGGACCACTCATACTGTGGGACACATTTAAGGCATGGTTGAGAGGTCAATATATTAGGAAAATTGCAAATAAAAAAAGGATGATGGTGCAGTCTCTTGGGCAGTTGGAGACACAGGCCCGAGAAACAGAACAAGAGTATGTTGCCACCCCGAACTCTACTAATTATATAACTTGGCAGCACGCCCTCAGAGAATTAGCATTACTGAGAGTAGACCTTACTAAAAAGTCCATGCTAGCCTGTGCCCAAAGAGTTTTTGAATATGGAGACAAGAATGGCCGACTTCTGGCCTGGTTGGCAAAGGGACAGTTTGCAGCGACACATGTGGGTAGACTGAGGGATGCAGATGGCGCTTTACTGACCACCCCTGGGGAAATTAGTAATAGATTTCTAAAATTCTATCAGCAATTATACGCCACTAGGGTAAACTATACAACAACCGACCTCTCTGATTTTTTGGACCTCATACCACTGCCTGAACTGGACTTAGACCAGAGGGAAGCTCTTGATAAGGACATAACCCTAGAGGAGGTTCAAAAGGCCATGAGTTGCATGCAGGCAGGAAAAGCACCTGGCCCAGACGGTATCCCCATAGAGTTCTATTCACAGCAGCAGGAGCTGCTGGCCCCCAGATTGACCTCTCTCCTATCAAAGTTTTATGACCTGGGTTCCCTTCCAGAGTCTATGTCAGAGGCGGTAGTGGTATTGGTGCCGAAACCCGGTAAGGACCCTGAGGACTGCGCTTCCTTTAGGCCCATATCTCTCATCAATGCAGACGCCAAATTACTGGCCAAAATTCTGGCTCTTAGATTAGCCACGGTGATTGAAGACCTAATTCACCAAGACCAGACGGGGTTCATGCCGGGGAAGGGCACCGATATTAATATACGAAGGCTTTTTGTCAATCTTGATACAGCACATGACAACGTAGGCACTAGAGTCATTGCTTCCCTGGACGCGGAGAAAGCCTTCGACTCCGTGGAGTGGGGCTTTCTGTGGGAGGTATTAAAAAGATTTGGATTTGGCCCAAAATTTTTAAATTGGATTGGTCTATTATATAACTCGCCCAAGGCCAGGATTCGAGTCAATGATACCCTGTCTGACTATTTTCTCCTCCAGAGGGGCACGAGACAGGGATGCCCGCTATCACCCAGCCTCTTTGCCCTGGCCCTCGAGCCACTAGCTGTACTGATCCGTGAATCGGAGGCTGTGAAGGGGTTTAGGGTAGGCCCTCTGGAGGAGAAAATCTCTCTATATGCAGATGATGCACTGCTGTACCTCAACGACGCTGGTCCCTCATTACAGGCGGCACTGGAGATTTTTAATAAATATGGGGGATTCTCCGGAATCCAAATAAACTGGTCCAAATCGGTCATTTTCCCTGTAGATCCTAGGGCCCGGGACGAGACTCCATTGACTCCATTAGTGTGGGTGGAGGAATTTAAGTACCTGGGGATAGTGGTGTCCAGGGATATCCAAGCCTTCCGTCGTCTTAACGTCCAGCCCATTATCACCAAACTTAAGGAACACTGCATCAAATGGAGGGAATTACCACTCAATCTATTAGGACGCATCAATATAATTAAAATGCTTTACCTACCCAAATTTAATTATGTATTTAGGAACTGCCCAGTGTGGCTCCCCAACTCATTATTTAAAGACCTGGATGGATATATTGGGTCATTTTTATGGAAGGGATCTTCCCCCAGGTTAGCTAGGTCAACTCTACAGCTCCCGGTCCATTGCGGGGGCCTCGCATTACCAAACCTTTTAATCTATTACTGGGCAGCGGTGCTAGTTACCATGCGATGGTGGTTTGAACAATCCAGATCTAACGCCGCCACATGTCTGGAGGCGGCTATCATAGGCTCCTTTAAGGAGCTGGGGAATTTAGCCTATAGAGGCTCCTCGGCCTACCCTCTGCTCCCAGGACCCACCAGGACGACCCTGAAGGTATGGGCAATGGCTAGAAGGAGGTTTATGCGCCCATGTCAGTACTCCCCCTTTACACCACTTTGGGGGAACCCATCCCTCCATCACTTTAGATCCATACCTGACCCACAGTTATGGGCCAGAGTTGGAGTTAAGGTCCTCAGTGATGTTATACACTCAGGGACATTGCTTTCGTTTCAAGACTTAGTTGAGAAATTTGGGCTCCCTGGTAATATGATATTCAGATATTATCAGCTGCGGCATGCAGCTAGAGCTCAATTTCCCACGCCTATACATCTCAAACCAGACCCTATTGAGGAAACGTTGGCTCATGAAACCCTTAGAAAGACCCTTTCCACTCTGTACCTCGCTCTGATTGAAACGGACTCACCTAAGATGCACTCATTGTGGACCAAATGGCAGACTGATATTCCCAGTTTGGATAGGGAGACTTGGGAAGAATGCTTTGAAGAGGGATCCAAGTTGTTAATTTCATCTAGAGACAGGTTGATACACACCAAATTCCTACACCGGGTATATTACACCCCACAGAGACTGCACCAGATTTATCCCAATAGATCACCAAACTGTAATAGATGTCAATCTCCAGACAGCACGTATTTACATATGTTCTGGACATGTCCTCTTATAGTGAAGTTCTGGGCAGACGTTTATGAAAGCATAAATATCCGCCTACAGTTAACGCTGCAGACATCCCCCGAGCTGGCCCTCTTGTGCATCCATGATGATGACCAGAGACCTAGGTATACGAAAATACTAATCTCCTTGCTGCTGTTTTACGCCAAGAAGGAAATTCTTAAAAAATGGGCATCACCATCCTCCCCCAAGGTGGAGGCGTGGGACTCCGCTGTTAATGCGGTGCTACCTCTTTACAAAATGACTTACACCAATAGAGGATGTCCGCGGAAGTTTGATCGAATATGGCTGCCCTGGACCGAACAGTTCTAGTGCCCCATGGTGTGTTTTAGTGGGACATGTAGACAGACTATAAGGTATTAACGTTGTAAAATGTACTGCCCCCCCCCCCCCCACCAGATAGGCAGCAGGTTAGACCCAGCAACATAGATTATATGCTAGTAGATGACTATATCAGAAATGTCTGTAATGATTAGCACTGTTTTCCTTCCTATATCTGACCCAGCAATTCACGTTGCTCCACAAATGATTCTTCTGTATTTTATTCCTTGTATTCTGTATTATACACGAGAGCTTGACTATGAATGTTAACTGTACAATGATGCCTACTTCAATAAAGACCAACCTTGTTGTTAAAAAAAAAAAAAGGAAGCAGACCTTTTTTTATATTAGAAAACTTCCCTATCAGCAGTGGCTGCTGGCAAACTAGCAAACTGGCAAACTGGTGTCAGTCAAAGGCAGTAGGTGTTACTGGGTGGGCTACATTAGAATTAATATGGTGAAATGCTCACATATGATGTCAGTGAATTGATGATGGAACCCTCTGTGTTGCAGAGGATCAGAGGGGGTGTATTCCTAACAGTCAACCTACTGAGGCAGGGTTGGATGAACCTGGGCATCATTTAGCCCAAAGGTTACCAAGTGATCATAGATTCAATTTCTCCAAAAGACTGTAAGGACTACAGGGGCAGAAATAAAAAAATATATATATGCAGCAGCGGATCTTGCAATTCCTCCCAAGCCAAATAAGGCTTAACTAGTAAGGTTAAAGTTCAACTTTCAGGAAAACCAGCCTGCATATTTATGGAAAGACTGAAAAATACATTTTGGATGCAAGTTTTTAAACTGCTACACAATTGCTTTTTGTTTCATTTCAGTAAAAGATACAAAAATAAAACAGAACTGCAAACTGCGTTTTTCCAAAGCCTACTCAGTGCAAAAAGAGCCTCTAATTTATTAGGGTGTGCAATGCTAAGGGAGTATTTACATTTCAGTCTGGCAGAATAAACAACTCCCAAAGCATCATTTGCTTCATTACAACAGGCAGTTTGTCAAATTAATAGAAGCATTTGCACGCCTAATATAAAATATTAATGTCTCATTTGTTCAACAATTTTTCAGAAATTAAAACTTTTAAGTTAATCATATAGCAAACCATTTTAATCAGGACATTTAAAAAATAATTAATCCAATAGGGTTGCTTTGGATTCTTGCCAGCCTTATTGGTTTAATAAATGTAGACATACTTTGTTCTGCATTTGACTTCAAGAATACTAAATATGTCAGCAAAAATGAGTGTAATGCCTTACTAAACTTACCAGTTTATCAAAAGGTAAAATATTGCTATCTTTCTTGAACAGATTTTAAAAGCAAGCGCATGCTAAAAATAATAATATGCTGTGTTTAGGTGTTCATCACCTGACAGATTTAGAGAATTAAAGGGTAAGTCTGGCAAAAATGATTTATTAGTTCTGTGTGGGCTTAAACACCTATCAGCTTTGTAAAAATTATTTGCAATCTTTAAAGAAAAATGTTCACCCCCAGATATGCCCTATCCAACTTCACCCAACCATTACTATAATCTTTCATTGCTTTGTGTCTGTCAGGTTAACTATCTGACCCTTGACTAGATGGATTTGTCATATATACAATATTTTTGACTTGTATCAACACTACCATTGTCAAGGCATTACAGTGGAGGAATGATGGACATTTCCAATTATTTTTTCAGGATATTCCCTTCAGCTATGCACTTTTTATATTCATTAAAATGTATAATATGTAAAATATGATTTCAGATAAACCTAAAGTGTATGTAACCCAGAATCTTTTTTAATATGTCTGGCATCATGTTTTACTGTATACATTTTTCCTAACTATTTTAATACCAGGGCACTTTCGCCCCTTCCTGCCCAGGACAATTTTCAGCTTTTAGCGCTGTTGTATTTTGAATGACAATTGCGCAGTCATGCAACACTGTACCCAAAATAATTTTTTATGATTTTATAGAGCTTTTTGCTGGTAATTGATCACCTCTGGGGTTTTTATTTTTTGCTAAACAAACTAAAAAATTTACCAACATTTTTGTAAACAAAAGTTTTTCTTAGTTTCTGGCATAAAATTTTGTTTTCTCCTCCATCGACGGGCACTGATGAGGCAGCACTGATGGGCACTAATAAGGTGGCACTGATAAGTAGAATTGATGGGCACTGATAGGTGGCACTGATATGCAGCACTGATCAGCACATCTTATAGGAGCTGTGCTGATAATCAATGTGCTGATTATCAGCACAGACCTGCTCTGACAGGGAGAGCTGCCGATTGGTTCTCCCTGTTAGCACAAACCGAGGAATGCCATTTATCGGCCATTTATCGGCACTTCCTGGTTCACGAGATGATCAGCTGTGATTGGTCACAGCTGATCACGTGGTAAGAAGCCTCTGTCAGAGGTTCCTTACCACGATCGGAGATGCAGTGTGTCAGAGTGACCTGCTGGACATCATATGACGCCCAGTCATAATAACAGAACCACCGCCCGGCCATCAATCTGCTATAGGCCGGGCGGGAAGTGGTTAAGCAAACTGTTTATTTGTGAAGCTATTGCCAGTAACAATGCAGACTGACAATGCAAATCCACTTCCTTGCAATTAGCATCAGTATTGTAATTTGTCATTTGCTCTCCTTCAGTTTGGTTTGCTAATAAAGTCTAACAGATAGACAGGCCAACTTAAGGAAAGAATGTTGTCAGCCTGCAACAGGAGGTGCTGTTACTTGTATGATCTCAGTGTAAGAAACTGTGCAAAAGATTCACAAAAAAAGGCAAAAAAAGGGCAAGCAAGATTTAAGCATAGCACAAAGTTCATCTAACTCGGCATCCAGAGAAGAAAGATACTGTTCGTGAGCAACAATCAATTGTCCCTGATATGAAATTGCCTTAACAATCTCAGCAGGGTCCACTGCCATTGTGGTCAGATTGTAATGTAAGGTATCTGTGGTAGGTAGTGTCCGAAGTGGAGCTTATATGCTGAGAATTCAGACGAAAAAACGTAGTCAGGCAGGTCAAGTCGGCAACAGATCAGGCAAAGTAGTACAAAATCAAAATCCAAAGAATGGTCAGACAGGCTGAGATCATACATGCGCTGGCGGGGAAGTACCAAATCAGCAGGCTGTAGAATGGTGAAGAATTCAGGCAGAGGTTCAATACATGGTAGTCCAAATCACAGAGTTATCAATACACCCAGGGATCTAGTCCAAACAAACAGGCACTGAGTAACAGGAAGTGCTGCTATTTATGGGCTGCTTGATTGTACATTGTCCACAGCTGGCAGAAGGTGGGGCTAGTGAGTCTAAGGGATTGCATCAAGCTGAGAGAACATTGCAATAACTCCAAACCTCTTCCGTGGCACAACAGGTAAGACTGCAGCTGTGGGACCAGGAACATCCCGGTTCAAAGACACTCAGATACAAGACACAAAATGCACCTGCACCATCTGACAGTCAAGCAGCTAGAGCTGTAGGATTTTACATGTAAAATGAACAAATATGTTTTTCATATGAAACAGGTCTGGTCTATTCTTACAGAAAATTGGAATACACATTGTTCTTTTATAAGCAAGCCTTAAAAATGTGAATGAGGGAAAATGTTTTAATAATCTGTCACAATATTTGCTTTAAATAAAGTCATTGCTGAAAAGTTCATAAAATGTGCTTGCTTATTTAACTATCTATTCCTTTTTATTCTATGAGACATTCAGCAATATTGTGTGAATAAGGGTAAAAAGTTTGTTGGTAGACCAGTCCAAATGTGTTGCTTTATTACACTTTCATACTACAAAAAAAACGTAATAATAAAGTAAACCTTTTATCTGGCAAAGAAGCAACAGTGTATTTATACATATGCAATTATGTAAATGGTGTATTCTGATTTGGTAAACAAAAAGGCTAATCTGCATATGCTGATTAGTACTGTTAACTTTATGTGCCACTGAAAAATGTGAATGTTAATTCCTTCTTGTTAAGCAATGACAAATGTGATAAAGTACACGCTTTATTAAACACTCTAATTGAGTTTTGTGCATTCAAAATATTATTTTTATATTTAGACATTTACATCTATGGCACTTGAAAATAATACTTAAGATTAGAAACTGTTAAGACTCCACACTAAATGGTGACACCTATCTTCTTTAATTCATCCACAATGAATGGTGTTGTGTTTCTGTTCCATGAAGTTTTGTACCTCTGTAAAATACCACAATGTAGTCTGTACTGGTTTATCAATGTGGTGATAATTTTGTTTACACTCCCTAGAATGTTAAAGTGGTTGTAAAGGCAGAAGGTTTTTTTATCGTAGCCTCCCTGGTGGTTTTCCCGAGTGTGGCTCGGGGTTAAAATTCAGGACCATTAGCGGTAACCCCGAGCCACACTCGAGATTGCATCGCAGGATCCTGGTGTGGCTTTACTTACCTTGTCCCCGGGATCCTGTGATGTCCCCCGCAGTGTCCGTGGGCTCTGTCCTCCTCCGAAGCCTCTCCTTGCCAGGCTCCGTTCCCTGCGAGCGTCGCGACGCACGGGGGCGGAGCCTGGCGGCAAATTCAAAAAATTGTAAAAATCATAACACATACAGTACTGTAATCTTACAGATTACGGTACTGTATGAAATGATTTCACATCCCTTTTGTCCCCAATGCTTTGGCCAATGCCCTGCATGCAGTTTTATGTTATATATACTGTTCTTTCTGCCTGGAAACTGGAGATTGTCCATAGCAACCAAAAAGTGTCCCTTTACGTCAAAAGTGGCTTTAGACCAGCTAGAAAACAATGATAGTAAATTAGAACACTTGCAGAATTGAGCGATAGTGAATCGTGGGGAAATTTATTTTATTATTATTTTTTTTATTTTTTTTTATTATTTATTTTTATTTATTATATTATAATTTATGTTTTTGTGTTTCAAACTTTATCATACCCAGGATATCTACTAGACTCTTGTTTGGACAGATTTAAGTGTGTTATTGTTAAGAATTACAGACCTACAATATAAAACGCCAAATTTCCATGCAAAATAATTGTACCGCTTTCAGCACCTAAAATCAGAAAGAATCATACCGCCAGGGAGGTTAATGCATTCTATGCATTAAGATAAAAAGTCTTCTGTGTGCAGCAGCTGACCCAGCACCCCCTAATACTTACCTGAGCTCCAGCTCTATCCAGGGATGTCCATCCGTGACTCTCCCTCCTGATTGCCTGAGACACAGCCATTGGTGTCAATCAAAGTCAGTTAGCCAATCAGGAGAGAGAGGGAGTGGGGCTGAACCAGGACTCTATATCTGAATGGACACACTGAGCTGCTGCTTGGCTCAGGTGCCCCCATAGCAAGCTGCTTGCTGTGGGGGCACTCAACAGGAGGGAGGGGTCAAGAGTAGTGAAGAGGGACCCGAGGAGAGGAGGATCTGGACTGACCTTTAAAACCACTGCACAGAGCAGGTAAGTATAACATGTTTATTATTTTAATAGAAAAAAAAAAAAAACAAGACTTTACAATCACTTTACTGATTTTGTTGCTAGGTGCAAATACATACAAAGGCACTATAAATAAAGTAAAAGTGGAAGTATTGTCTATTGGTTTCTAGACAAAATTATTCTGGTACTATTATTCTGAAGAAGAAATTAACACAATTTGGTTGGAACAGAAGCCTCATTTTGCTTTAGCTCAACTTGTATTCAAGAAATTCTAATGTGCATAAATATTGTGAATATGTACAAAAAAACAAACAAACTGAAATAACAGTGTGTGTAGCTGTGCTCTTTACCAATGCCTCCTATATACAGCATATTCTTCCAGAGAATGTAACTAGCCATTACTTTGAAACCAACAGAGAATGATACTAGAATTGCTATGTTAAGAAGTGCACGAAAGGTTTTTATATTTTTATACATACTTTTAATTTTAACAGTGGCATGCTATCATGGCAATGTTTTAATGTCCTACTCAACTATGAAGAACATATGTTCACACACTAACCTGCAAATGTTGTCAAGTTAAGTTAGCATGTTTTCAATGAGTTCCCCTCCATGTTGGTTTGATGGTTACATTTCAACTGATATGTTCTAGTTTAATCCACTTCCAGAAACCAAAGATTTCAAAACCAAGCCACTGACTCCAATGTATTCCAAGTCCACAGCTTTGCAATTCAATTTGGCTATCATATTTCATAGCCTACTGAGCAGACAAAGCATCATTTATTTCAAGTAAGCTGTTTACTTGTTTGCGTTATCCTTTGCGTTATCTCCTGCCGGTGTCATCAGTATGTATTGACACCTGGGGCAAAAAGTGTCATGGCAAAATCTGAACCATTCACATTCTGCTCATTAATATGCAATATTTTTTTTACAATTTGATGCCATGTGCACAGTTAACAGCCTTTTTGTCTATAGTAAATAAACCTCCTAGCTTCAGAAGGTATGTAAGCTCCACATACAACAACATTTAAAACATAACCCTACAAACACCAAAGATATTTGAGAAATGTTTACTTTTAATTTTTTTTATTAGTTACTTGTGCTTATGCATCACATAAAATTTTATATAGTACATTTGCCTCAGTCACTGCATACAAAATATTACACTTTATATTACATTAACACACTTATTAGAATATAAATTTAGGCACAGTCAATGGCTACATGCTATATTTTTGATTTTGTAAGGGAACCTGATCTACCATAAAAAAGCCACACTAACATACTGTATAAAAACACATTAAAGCTATGCCAGGTAAGGAACTCAATCTAGGACTTTATGGCAGAAAGTGATATACTGTAGCTAACTGTGATACTGCTCAGATTATGTAATCTGTTGATAACTGCTGTCTGTCTCACACAGGTCCAAGATATCATCTATTTAAATGAAACCATTCTTGAGAAAAACATAACGACTGTCATTAATGACAATCTGTAAACATCAGTTGCCTATAACTGTCATACTAAACCTTTACCTTCAATACATTCACTGACCTGGAACAAATATGAGGATTAGGATTTATAGTAAAACAAAATGTTTTGGATGGAGGGGTATAGGATTAGAACACATGTAAAGTTTTATTGCTGTCTGTGTCCCATCATGGAAATGTAACCTTTTCAACCTTTCTTTTTGTACTGTTTACCATTATCACCAAAAGTGGAAGAGAAGAAAATCCCAAAGTTTGAAGTGTCATCAAAGCGCAGGAATAGAGAGGACATCTTCCAATGAGAACACTAGTTCTCACTAGACCCTAGTAGCAACCCTAGTAGCAACCAAGGATTTCCCATCTCCATAATACATACTGGGAGGCAAAGCAAACGTGACAGGGGTTTTATCCCTCCCTTACTTTATCCATAATGCCTTTAGTTCTACTTTAATTATGACTTTTCTTTACTGTATATGCATTCCAAGGCAGCCTGAGGGTGTTCCTAGTAGCCAGACAACAAGTATTTTTAGAAGGAGGTCAGCAATTGAAACTGGAAATGTTCATTTTAACAATTTAGTACGATAACTTGCTTAGCCCAAGTGGCCTAATGTTAAGCATGTATAATTGCCCCTGGTCTGAACATTTATATGACTAAAGCAATTTCTTAAACATATTTAAAGGATTTCTCATTTGTGGGGAAAGGGCAGTGGATCTCATAAAGCCTGCATCAAAAGGTAAAATAGTTATTACAATCATTCCCAGAAATATATTATATATATTACCCTGCAATACATTCCAATTATACACGAATTTCTGCTACAGGCTAAATTATAACATACTGTGAAATTAAACAACCTGTTAACTTTCTGAGAAGGGTGTATGGAAGAAATTGATAGAAAGAAATATATATGAAAATAGATACCTTAACCTTTATGAAGATTTGGATTGCAATAAAACAAAACTGGTACTTCTGTCAACAACATACTCTCTATCATGAAAAAGTCATATAGCATCAGCAGCTTTTGGCCTGAGGTTATGAATACATTAATAGGCAGGCAGATGTTTTACCAAAACGGATGGGCATTGAGACACTGGCCAACCCTTAAACCCACTGCATTCCTAAAAAATTATTTGTCGCTAGATTAAAAAGTGACAAAAAAAGGTCCCTTTAAAAAAAAAGTGAGGGGATTCAATTGGGCTTTAACATAGCAAACCTTTTCACTATAACCATTCCTTTCAAGTACTCCATAAGCCCATGTACTTGGTTTTGTTTCTTAGCAGTAATCAGAGAAAGGACAAAATCAAAAGTACAGTAACACACTGAAACCAATTGGAATTCACTGGACTGAAACCAGACCACTGCCAAGTGAATTGCTTTTGGTTATTAATGGTACTTCGTGCTTTGCTCCTTCTTCTGTTACATTTTAAAGAAGACCCAATAATCTTTTAGGCATTATATAAATGAAGGTATTATTAAAACATGCCTTCATTAAATAGTTCTCATCTTTCTAGTTAAAGCCAACATGTGTTAAAAGTTACATAGTTTAAAGAGTAACTCCACTTTCGTGGGGGGAAAGAATAACAAGAAAAAATAATATAGAGCATATAATTGCGACACTAATCATATTGTAATTGAATGTTATTAAAAATACCTTTTCTTTTCAATCTGCAGCCATTGTAATTTTCTGAGAATGCATTGCAATATGGCTACCTGGAGTTGTTCTGTACTGACCACAACCCAGAAACATAATTTCTTGCTTGTGTGATTGGCTCACCAATTTTCCCAGAAGTCTGCCTAAGATACAAGTCAGATTTCCCCTGGCATCCCCTGCAACAAAAATGTCATTTTTGGAGAGATACTTTCAATAGGAACACGTCTAAATTGATGCAGGTCCAGCAAATTTCCTCATTAGTGCCCCGCAGCTGCACACCTGACAATTATGAAACCACTCCCATTAGACCCACTCAGAACAGAGACACAGAGAAACACAAAGGTATTTCTTCAGAATAACAAAAGGTAGGAATCTGCAACAAAGTTTGTTATAATCCTTGCAATGTACACCAGAGGTGTTTGTTTTTTCTTGACAAAAGTGGAGTTGCGCTTTAATAAATTGTACAAGCATAAATCAACCTCAAAACTCTAATGCCCTGTACACACAGTCGGACATTGATCGGACATTCCGACAACAAAATCCATGGATTTTTTCAGACGGATGTTGGTCAAACTTGTCTTGCATACACACGGTCGCACAAAGTTGTCAGAAAATCCGATCGTTCTGAACGCGGTGATGTAAAACACGTACGTTGGGACTATAGCAGCAGTAGCCAATAGCTTTCGTCTCTTAATTTATTCTGAGCATGTGTGGCACTTTGTGCGTCAGATTTGTGTACACACAATCGGAATTTCCGACAACGGATTTCGTTGTCGGAAAATTTTATAGCAAGCTCTCAAACTTTGTGTGTCGGAAATTCCGATGGAAAATGTGTGATGGAGCCCACACACGGTCGGAATTTCCGATAACAAAGTCCTAGCACACGTTTTCCATCGGAAAATCCTATTGTATGTACAGGGCATAAGGCCTCATTCACATGGGCAGACTAATTAGGTCCTCCTGTCAGTTTTTGAGGCAGACCATCCATTGCCCTCTATGGAGCAACGGGTGTTCATTGACACCTGTCAACATCTGATCCCATCCGCTAAAAACAGAAGGATGGACCACCTGTCTGTTTACATCTGACGGCTATCCGTCTAGCAGATTGGATCAGATGGCCTTCAGGTGTAAACAGACAGGTGGTCCATTTACATCCGACCACCTATAGAGGACAGTGTGTCTGTGTCTGCTCTACATAAGTGGAGTGGAAATGGAACAAGCCATCTGCCTGCTCAATGGGGATTGGTAGACAGATTCGCTGCTGAGCAGGCGGAATGGGGCCTAATAAGGGCAGTATTCATAATAGACACATAAATATGGGATGTAAATCTGCAATGTAAATAAAACCAAGATTATGTATACTTTATTGTAAATTACCTAAAGAGCCCCTGTCACCTGACCAATCAGTTCAACAATAATCTTCTAATATGATTATCTGTGTATTTAATGTATACTAGGCACATTTTTACCTGAAAAAGCATCCTTCTGTATACTGTACATCCAAAAGTCATACAGCACTTGTCCCAGTTCATCCCTTAGTTTCTAAGCAGCATGGTTGGACAGGTACCCCCCCCCCCCCACAACCAACACTGCTAAAATGGTGACAAATTTGTGATTGACAGCTCTCCTCTCCGGCAGCTGGAATAACTTCTTTGGAAACCATTGCTGCCAATCACAAAGAAGAGCATACAGCCCGCAGTACTTATCTAGTACTATGTTACTTGTGAACCATTTTCAATAAATACTAAACTATATGGCGATTTTATTTATGGTGCCTTGTCGTGGTGTATGAGTGCAAGAGTGCAGTCCTGCCTCCAGTGGAGGCGAGAGACATAGAGGTGACCAGACCAGGACATGGAATTATGCCTGCTTAAATTTTGTGTAAAAGCATTTTTGCTGCTGACTTCCTGGCAGCATGTCCTTGCAGTGAGTTTGCACTATGGCTGTTTGGTGGAAGGTGGTTCACACAGTATTTTCTACTGCAATTATTGTTTATAGTTCAGATTAGGGTTACTTGTATATTAAAGGGGTTGTAAAGGTAAAAATGTTTTCACCTTAATGCATTCTATGCATTAAGGTGAAAAAACTTTTGACAGTACCGCCGCCCCCAGGCCCCCCGTTTTACTTACCTGACGCCTCGAATCTTTGCTGCTCGTTCTTGTCATCTTCGCTGCAGCTCAGCCTGGTCACTGATTGGCTGCAGTGGATGGATTGAAAGCAGCGCAGCCATTGGCTCGCGCTGCTGTCAATCACATCCGATGACGCGTCGCGCCGGGGGGCGGGGCCGAGTGATACAGCGAGCGGCTATAGCCCCCGGCTGTATCACGGGAGCGCGCCCGCAAGCACTCACCACCATGCGAGGGAGCTCGCATTAAGGTGGTGAATGCTTGCGGGGAGGAGCTGAAACAGCCGCCGAGGGACCCCAGAAGACTAGGTTCGGGGCCACTCTGTGCAGAACGAGCTGCACAGTGAAGGTAAGTATAACATGTTTGTTATTTTTTTTTTTTTTTAAATTACCTTTACAACCGCTTTAATCTCCATTACTAGCAGCTCGCTTTTGTTACATATATATATATTTTTTACTGCTGAATATTATTTTTTAGTTTGTACACAAAAAATAAGAATTTGTTGTGCTATAGATCTTTAGTATCAGTTGGTTTAATAAGATATCAGCAGCCAGCACAATATTGAAGGAAGTCAATAACAAAATATATATCGTAAGAGTAGCAGAAGGAGTCGGCAACGTGACGCTACTGCATGCTGGGACATGGCGGCCATCTTTCTGTTGGGAAGAGGCTGTATACATACAAACAGAGCTTGCTTTTGTTTGTCAGCAATGTGAGTGCAATTTCAATAATTTTTATCTGAATAAATACTGTTATGATGTACTGCGCAATGAGGTTTATCTCCTTTTGTCTGCATGGGATGACATATATTTATATAATTACCTGGAGGGTAATTTTTGAACAAGGAGAGTCACATCAAGGTTTGCTGTATCCACTATCTGGTCTGCTGCCACTAAGTGTATGAAGATTGATGGGCTTCCTTCTTACCTGAGTTTACTTTACATAAGCTGATATGACCTTTGTGATAAGGGTCCACCACATGGGGTAAGCGGCTGTATTGTCGGGTGCTGGTGACAGGTCTCCCTATTCCCTGTCTATCGCAGATTGAACTACTATTCAACTTTTGTTCCTGGATTGTCCTTTTGGGATTTAAAGAGCTGCACACTTACCATATATGATTTTGTACACAGCCTGCAGTGCTGTGTGTCAATCAGTTGCTGCTTTTACACATACACAGTCCGGCCAATGGCCAGAGCACTGCAACTCTGAGTGATCAGCACTGCTGTGCTGTGTTTTGTGTGGTGTACTGCACTGTCCCCCACATCACTGATCATTCATATATAAAAGTGAAAGCATATGTGGCATTGCAGTGCTATGTTATCCATCGGCTGGGCTGTGTATGTGCAAAACAGCTGCTGATAAATACACATTAGCACTGCTTGTTTATTTATAATAGTAAAAGATCACTAAGAGCTGCAGCTCTGTGTAATGTATCTGTGGCTGCTTATACTTTATACAGAGTATCAATAGACACATTACACAGAGCCGCAGCTCTTTTGCTTGAACAAGCATCACTGATTGTTTGTTCATAATGGTGACAGATCATTAAGCTTAGAAAGCTCTATGCTGGCTATAACTTCCCCCACTGGAACTCCTATCAAAAGGGGCTTCAAAAGGGGGTAAAGCTACAACCAGCACATAGAGATGTGTTTTGGGGACAATAGGGCCACCAATCAGAATGAGACCAAGTGCTACAGCATATGTACTTGGTGGCCTGAAAAGTATTTTTTTTTTAAATTAACAATAGCTCTATAAAAAAAATTATGCATCAGAATATTTGTAATCTATATAGCCACCGATGTGCCTACACACAATATATTTCTTATCCAGATTTATAAAGATGGAAATAAAAGCTTCATAGCATGGGTAACATAGTATAGTAACAATTTTAAACCTGCATCTAACTATAACAGGAAGCCTTTGGCTAAATAACAAAAGGTACTTATCAAAGTTTCATTTACATGTGCTTCAATATTTTAGTGCGATGAAGGTGACCATTATTTGCATTCCTTTATTTAACCTTTATAAACATCTAACAACCATTTGGGTAAGGCAAAATAATTATCAGAACCTGACTGTTTGAATCACAGAGAGATTCTCTGACCTCTTTTAAGACTTACATGTAAGCTATTCATTTATTTGAAAATCATAAAAACACATTTCACATTTTTTTCTCTGAGGTGTCTCCTTTGTATACTGTTTTCATTTATAATTATTCTCTTCAGCTAGTGGTAGACAAGATGAAGAGAGCAAACCAGGTTATGCAGACCTCAATTGTGTTCTTCAATATGATTAACAAATCTAACAAGATTTAAGGCATTGTCAAGGCTATTATTACGTACCTAACACACTGCACGCTCCAGATGCTTTAACCATCCTGATTTAATCTAATCTAACCTAATCTAATCAAGACTGCCTAGGTATATGTTCTGTTTGTGAAATAGAAATAGAAAGCAACTCTGGCTTTAAGTCCAGAGATATGTGATCCCAAGTGTTGCATTAAAAAATGTAATTCTTCTCTTTAATTTCAGCTCAGTTCAGTAATATATCAGAATATGTTACTGAAATCAGTAATATATCAAAAAGTCATGGGAAAAAACAGCAGATTGCAGTATACAGTTTATCGAATAAAAAAGCACTTGAATTAAAGCTGAACTCCAGGCAAACATCTACATATACAGACAAAATACATTTATAGAAACTGTTTTACAGTGCAAAGTATTTGTATTTCTGTCCTTTCACTTCCAGGATTTAAACAGCCCTGCCACACAGCACAGTTGGATGGATGACACCACTTTTTCTGTCACTTTTTTATGTTACTGCTGACTGTACTATGAAGGAGCAGCAGCAGACTGTGGTTAGAGGTGGTCTCTCTAATCATTCTGCTCTTCTATAAACATGTTCTTAGTCAGCCCATATGTATGCCCCTCCTTCTCCCAGTCTCAGTGATGCTGTACAGGGAATAGCAAGAGGCTATTATCAAGTCAAATTCAGATTCTTATATTAGTTGCACTTAAAAACACATGTAATGAGCGATATACTTATTTTTTTTAATGAATGTATTTATTTATTATAGGCATTTATATAGTGCAGACAATTTACGTGGCACTCTACATATATTTCTTGTACATTCACATCAGTCCGTGCCCTTTAGAAACTTACAATCTAAGGCCCCTAACCCACATTTATACATACAGGGGGCACTTTAGACAGGAATCATTTTAACCTATGAGCATGTCTTTGGAGTTATTAAGGATAAATTTCTGTATTAATGTATGTCTTTAACCACTTCAGTATAAGGCACTTATACACCTTCCTGACCAGACCAATTTTCAGCTTTCAGCGTTATCACAATTTGAATGATAATTGCATGGTCATGCGACGCTGTACCCAAACACAATTTTAATATTTATTTTCCCACACATAAAGCTTTATTTTGGTAGCATTTGATCACCTCTGGTGTTTTTATTTTTTTTAGGTGTCTTTTCTGCTTGAAAGCTCCTCTCAAATATGCAAGTTTGGTGGGGGTTTTTTTCTGCTTATAAGAGCTTATGCCTGTAAGCTCCTGAAAAATCCATAGTGTGCATGGACACATTGGCTAACATACAGGGGAGTTTCCAAGCAGAAAAAAATGAAAAAATGAGAGCTCAGAAGCCTGTTGGAGCAGCTTCTTTGAGCATATATATATATATATATATATATATATATATATATATATAAATATATATATATAAATTTTTTGTTTTTTGTTAAGTAATTGTTAAAGAATCTCTGTGTCTATATCAATGATGAGAGGGCTAAAAATGTTTTCAGGTCACTGTTAGCAGTGGGGGCAGGTGAAGCTGGGTGAAAATGACAGTGAATATGTTTCTGCTGTAAGTATTGAGGATGCATTACTCCACTGTGCCTGCAGCTACAAAGGTCTGCAAGGGCTTGTTTTAACCCATTGCCCCTAGTGTCATGCATAACTGCAGCAATACAAAAGTGAGCCTTATTCTGAGGTGCTGCATAAATGCTCAATTCCAGCACAAAGCATAAGGTGTCACTGGCAGCCCCAGGTCTGGCACTAACGATTAGGAGTCAGGAAGACAGGCTCTCAATGATATGAAAAGTTCTTTATAAGCCTTTATTTACCCAAAATACTTTGCCAGTTTTTTATACACACCTCTCACTTCCAGTTTTGTTTATCTCTTAGTGACAATTGATGGGGTTACGCTCAAACAGAATACGCTTGACTCACTCTGCTTTTGGCCAAGGACTCCTGATACGATTCTCTGTTTATGCAAAGTAGTATTTGAGAGTGTCCAGAAGCTTGCTGGTAATTAACATAAGGCATTTGATTGTTGTTAATTAAAATGCATAAATAAATAAGTCACCAATTCAAGGAAAACAACACCATTCTAAAGCTGGACTCCAGGAAAAATGTCAGATATACAGAGGCATATATTTGAATGGTATTACCTCTAAAAATATTTGTTCAGTCTTACTTGTGAACCCTGCTAATTACACAACAAGAAACAGCAGCACATGGATGAAGTCATCTCTCTGCTCACCCCTTCTATAATTTCTTCCTGCAACCTTTAGCGCTATAAGGAGATGCAATTTTTCACCAAAGTTTAACACAGGTGGTCCCTTTGTGCATTCTGTTGGGATTTTTTTATTAACATTAACTGCTCAAGCTCTGAAGAAGTGGGGGGAAGCTTTTTTCCCCTGAAATGCATTGGCTATATTTTATGTTCTTGAGCATTAGATGTTTCAAAACCAGGTGCTCCTTCAAACTTATCCAAGAACTGACCATGTGGAGAGCACTCCCTTTTTTGCTTGCAGAGGGGTAGCAGTCTGGGACCAGAAAAAGGTCCACCCATATTATCTTTTAACCAAGGATCTGCATCTTTGAAGTAAGAAACACTTTACAGTAGAACCATCGGAATTTTCACTTCTATCAGTCTAGCACTATAACACACACATCATGCTTCCCTCCTGTAAACAATACTGAAATAAAATGGTGCTCTATGATGTGGTGCCTTGGTGATCTTTTAATTTTGCTGCAAGTCTGCCTGACAGTGTTAACAATCTAAAAAATCCAAAATGCTCTTGGGATCTAAAGATTATCTGATTTAAACCCTTTTAAAATTCAGACCATATGAGAGAGCTCAGATGCCGCAGCTTTCATCTACAGTGAATGATAAAATGACTTGATATTACTGGCATATGCCTGATTTATTAACAAATACAGAGAGTGATAATAGGTACAAATGTCAGGGGTATTATGCTAGTTAGATGGTGCTGTTATGAGTCAGAAGCTGTGGTGTTGCTGGTTTACAAAGCATAGTACGAATAACATCAGTGCATCTATATGCTCACCTGGTTTGCATACACTGTACCTTACTTAATGTTTTTATCACCTTTCCAACTATCAAATCATTTATCAACAATCTGTTAGCTAAAGAGATCTTAACTAAGCAAACTTTCATATATCTCAGCTCAACATTGTCACAATTAGTTCCTTTGTAATGTTATGAAAAGCAATCTGCTCCCATTAAACTCTTCACAAGCTCATTAAAAAAGCATTTACAGATGGAATGTTTGTAATACATTATTTAAAGATGCCAAAGGTACTGAGGCTTACATGCTGCAACAATGAGATGCTAATGAAGGAACAACATAACATGCTAGGAATATTTTTTAGGGTAAAGAGCTTTTTAATTTTTTTTTCTTTTTTAAGTTCATGATAATTTTATTCTATCAATTTTTTTTCATGCATATGAAAAACGCTAAGGATGTGGTTCATCCACTATCTTTTACTTAATCCCATAAGTTCGACAAAAAAACAGCCCTCCGAATATGCTTATTATTTTAACGACTATTCTCCTAGTCTTAATCTCGAATGCTTTGTAGCAAGATTGTCAGCTCAGGAGCCAATCAAATGACTGATTCATTAACAGTTAATCTCTGCCAGAGCACAGAAGTTGGATTAACAAACATGTGTCACTAAACCCAATACAAAAAAAACAAAACAAATATCCTATTACACACCTTCATCTGGGACATCTGGGTACCATGTAGTAGCAACATTAGAGAGTTCATGCAAAGATGTTTGTGTAAAAACTCCTCCAATCACACTTTTGTTTGGATGGCTACACTAGCTCTACAGGGTTATACTTTATTTAGAATGTAGCCACCTTCCTCAGTGCACTTTTGAGATAGATTACACTTGCAAGTACCAATGCATTCAGCACTAGCGTGTAAAAGCACTGAAAATCTCCCATTCATTACAGCATTATCTATGCAGCACCACACTATGTTGCTTCATTGCCCTGTGGGATGTACCAGCATGAATGAATCCTAATGTGTATGTGCAATACACATGCCTCAAAAACAGAATTTCCATAAAAGCACTTCTTTGGGGAGTCTGGTGCGAACAGAATCAGAATGTTGCTGTATTTAAAAACTGTATGTTGAATATTTTAGTACTACATTTGAAAATTGATAAAATATATTTAGCAAAGTAAAGCTTTCCTAAAAGAAAAATTTAAAAATGGTGGCTGCCATTACTAATTTCCTTCTGAAAATGCTAATTCCGGGCAGATATGCTAACCGTCCATGGTTTATTACTTTCTAGGTGACTACTTTAGAACAATTATGCAAATTAGAACAGTCAAAGTTAGGTTTAAAAGGCTTACCTGCATGAAAGTACTGAAGCTAGAGGGTATGAATAACAGCTAGGCTACTAGAAATTAAAAATGTCAGCCTCTTTATTTGTGTCAGGAACAGTGCATTGATTAACCACTTTCCGCTCCCTAGGATGTACCCATACAACCTCACAGGTTTCAGTGGTTATACCAGGGTGATAGCTGCAGCAACAGTCATGAACCCATTAACTTTATTTTCAGCAAGCAAAGCTAAATAATGTAAAAGTAATCCAAGAGGCTAAAGAGCTGCTGGATCACTTTTACATGCGGTGGAAGGGTGTCCTCTCTCCCGCTATTTTCTGTTGCCTTCCTGGGCTCTCCCATTTCACTGGGGAGCCCAGGACTGAAGCCAATGTTTACATTGGCTGACCATAGAGATGAAGGAGGAATGGAAGTTCCCAGGTCATCTCTACAGTCTATGAAACTGGTACTTTGGTTTAAACAGATGCTTTTAAGAGCATAACACAGCATAACATCATATTTTACATTTTGCCATAAGTTAGTTATTATATTGTGTTTATGTGCATTAAAATTCATTAAAGTGTATTTTTTCCCCCAAAAAAGTTTGTAAAACAAATTTGCAAATATAATGTGACATAAAAAATTGCAACACTCACCATTTTTCTCTCTAGGGCTTAAAAATGCTGATATTTACATGTATATAAGAAGCTAGTGGTTAATTCAATTTACACCCTGTTATGCTCTGGATAACCCATGAGATATCCAAGCAGAAGTACAGAGCTCATGCTTTTCAACCTCTTTCAGTGAAATGAGAAATGATTCCATTCAAAATTTTAAAAATAGAATGCAAACAAGTCCTGAGGAAGAGGAAGAAAATCTCTGAAATGCATAGACTGATATGTGCTTAGTTTTTTGTGTCTCTGCGTGATATACATTTGTTCACACTTAAATATAAAGGTCCTATCTCTTCACACATTTTGGGGTGAACTGTTTTTAAACTTTGTAAGCAAATAAATTATCATGTTTTACTGATACTGCTGTGGTAACTGTGATCCCAAGTGTGTCCCTATGTGGGAATATTTAAAGTCCAATTTACTAGATATAATAGTAGGATTAGTACATACCGGGATGATGTCCCCTAGTGATATATTTTCTATGTGCAATTTTGCCTTGACCCCATATCTTTAAAGTGGATGTAAACCTGACTTTTTTTTTCTTTTATATCATACTGTAGAGTATAAGATTTCCTATCATTTGAGCCCAGTCTTGCCACACAGAATTAATCCATCTCTGGGCAATCCTCTTTTATTGTTCAGTGAGAAATATCTTGACAAACTGAGAAAAACTTTGTCAAATCCTCCCCCTTGCTGTGAGTGACAGGTGATTTACATATCTCGTGCACTAGCCTAAGACACAGGCATTATTTTTTAATTCCCTCCCACTCCTTTCTTTAGCAGCTCTGCAAGGATTGGCTGTTCCACACCTCAGCATGATTTGGCATGCTGAAGTCATGTGGTTACTTTCCTGTCTTTTCACTGGATGTTAGAGATCATAGCAGACGTTCAGCAGAAGTTCAGTGTTAGAAACACACAGGAGAAAATGCATATTGACAAGAAGTGTAGAGGTGGGCGGGGAGTCTACTGACATCACGACTCCACCCACAAAGCTCCAGACAACAGACCCGCCCACAGAATATGCAGTTTTTAGCAGACAGAGGGGAGACATTTGACAGGTAAAGATACATGCAGGAGGCATGTATAACCTTTATAGATAACCCCCATGGCAGTAGTTTAGAAAGGATGACATTGGATTTACATCCACTTTAACTTTTTTGTAACATTAAATAATTCACCATATTAGATATGATACCTATTATGGTCTTGCATTCAATCATATAAAAAGGTAACCGTGTGCAGATACCAACTCTGACGTCCATGCACTCCTAAAACCAAAAGCTGGGAAACAGGGAGCAATAATTATTTTTGTATATCCCAGCCGAATCAGCTACAACTTATGATTTGAAACAAAACCAACGTTTTACCTATTCTTTAATTCTTATGTAAAATTATTGTTATTATTAGTATTATTGTTACTATTATTGTTACTATTTCTTGTAGTCCTGTAAAAATAAAAAGACTACAAGACTGTGTGATAGCAGGGAGAGTGTTTCACTGCTCAGGTGGATCCAGACCCAGGTGTAAAGTTAATGTGAAGCCTTCAGAGTTGAAGAGTCCCAGGTGCTGGCTAAATGCTGAATAGAGCAAGGTATTTGATAGAAAGATCTGGATGCCGCACACTGGATAAAGTAGAAAACTTGTCTTTATTGTAGAGATAGGACCATCAAAAGTACAAGACAATCATGCAGGATGTACAGGATCAGCTGACGCGTTTCACACTCGAAACTGAGTGCTTACTCATAGCTGAGTAAGCTATGAGTAAGCACTCAGTTTCGAGTGTGAAACGCTTCAGCTGATCCTGTACATCCTGCATGATTGTCTTGTACTTTTGATGGTCCTATCTCTACAATAAAGACAAATTTTCTACTTTATCCAGTGTATGGCATCCAGATCTTTCTATCAAATACCAAGACTGTGTGATAACTAACTTTAACCCTGCTTCTAGAAAGTGGAAAGCTAAAGAGATTTTAACACCTAAAATAGGTGTTTTCCCATAGTCAAGCGCTAAAATATGAAGTGAAAAATGTCATGACATAAAAATGCATGTTTTCTTTTTTTATGAACAAATCTTTGTTTTTACATATGATAGTGATGCTTATAATATCACTTATAGCGCATACAAATGATACTACAGATTGATGTGTCAGAAGTTTATATTCGATTGTATGTATTAATTAGGCAAAACAATCTAAATGATCTGCATTTTAAATTACACTAGGATTCAATTGCATGAGGTTGCCCCTAAATAAGATGTTTCACCAAGAATGGTGGTTGCTGAGCCATTGCCCACAAATTAAGGCATCGAAAACAATCAGGACCTGAAACAATAGTTTCTCCAAACAGTTGCAAGCAGGTGCTGTTTGCACTTCTGTTTCATTAAAAAGGAAATGATTAGTACCTAGTCCCACAGATTTTCCAATAAACTGTAACATCTCTATTGGAAATCAAAGTATTTACAATTGTCAGGATCACTCATTATTGCCCATAGGAAAGCCCTTTATGGCTTGATTCTTGATTGATTGTTGCAAGCAATGCTTAAAGTGATTGTAAATCCTCATCTTGTAAAACAACCCATGCAGTTAAAAAATTAAGTGAAAGCTAAAACATTTGTATAATAATATATCACTAGATCGATCTATCTATCTATCTATCTATCTATCTATCTATCTATCTATCTATCTATCTATCTATCTATCTATCTATCTATCTATCTATCTATCTATCTATCTATCTAGATATAGCTAGATATATCTATCTATATATAAATATATAAATACCCTTTTGGGGGGAGGAGAAGCAGCACAATTTCTAACACAATACAATGATCAGGCCATAAAATCAGGCTGTGTTTACTTCATCTAGTTAAATTATGTTCTTAGAGATAAGTGACTGCTTATTACGCTCGTTCTACAAAGAGCATTTTGGCTAAAATAATTTGTCTTTTAAACTTGAATAATGGATACAAACATTTGAATCCAAATACATGTATTCAGTTTTCATTGTTACACACTAGGTCCTATTTCTAAATTGAATGATTTTCAAATTAAAAAAAAGAAAACATAAATACTGACTCTAGGGCTTATCGCAAACTATAGAGTAAAGTGCTCTCAAAATTGATATTGTTTTGATAGATGTCAGATAGACATCTTATGTAACATTTCCTATGTCACTCAGTAATTTCATAGGCAAGATCTTGGGTCTGGAATTGCCAGATCTTGAAATTTACAATACCATTTATGCAATGGTCTACTCTCTCTTTTGGAGATTTAGGTTATTTTATATTATTATTAAGCCTACAGGTGACTGTTCTCCAGTCTCCACTGAATACACAATTTTGCCTAGACTGACTTTCATGATTACAAGTATTTATACTGTATACTGTACACCTAAATTTTGATGAAAACATTCATAATACAACAGGTCATACACAACTCACAACTTCCTTAAAGTTAGAAGTAAATATGTGGCCAGACTATTGGTATCAAGGAAATTGCGTAAGAAGCATGAAAATTATATTCAAAACAAGCATTTCCTGATTCCAATTGCAGGAATTGAGCAGTAATTCAGTCTTAAATTTCACAGGCAGTGTTCCATTAAAGTCATTCTGTCTGTCTGACTTGCAAACCCCACTTGGTTACCCACCCATCTGTAACACTGCAGTCTTTTTTATCTCAGTTTTCTCTCCTGAACATACTGCGTTCCATCATATCCACTACACACCTCTTCCACATGTAGTACCTGCCATCATACCCATTACACACCTCTTCTATACATAGTACCTGCAATTAAAACCAGTACACACCTCTTCTACATGTAGTACTTGCAATCATACCCATTACACACCTCTTCTACACATAGTACCTGCCATTATAACCAGTACACACCTCTTCTACATGTAGTACCTGCCATCGTACCAAGTTCACACCTCTTCTACACACACTGCTTATTGTCATACCCTCCAACATTTCTCACTTGCACATACTTCTCCCTGTCACACATTCCAGTGCTCATCTCCAGGGCATACTGCCCATTAAGGGCTGATGTTGAGGGGTATTGTTTTTCTGCATTTGTAAAGCACTTCAAAAGCAAGTAAGCAAAATCCAGTTGACTTTATTAAAAACTACACGTGGCATTTCAGAGGCTGCATTTGCTTAACCTTGTCTGTATTAGAAACTGTATTATTATAATAGGAATGTACGGAATTGTAGATATTAGATTTATTCAGACATGGTGCAGAACAAATACTCTTGTCAGCAACCAGTATATGTGAAGAACTATTGCACAATATTGGCAATTATTTAAACATATTATTGTGATACTGTTGTATTAATGAGATGAATTCAATGACTGAACTGCAGTAGGTTAATGAAAACAAATTAAAAAAAGGAAAGCAGTCATCTCAACGGATAGTCTTCCTGAAGCGATCCATTCTTTAAAAGACATCCTGAGAGTGTTAGGTTTGAGGAAGAAAATTGGTCCAAATCCAAACCACGCTTACAGTATAGAGGAAACAGAGTGTACAGAATGTAACTACATTTCCATTTGTATTAAAATAGAAATGCTAAGTGCTCTGTTAATTGTTTCAGCAGTAACTTTTAAGCGAGGCTCAGCTAAAACCTCCAACACATTGAAGACACCTATCAGATAAATCAAAGGTCTGTTAGGCTGATGTCTCTATCTGACCAAGAACTATACATTATTACTGTATGTCAGGTGCTAACATATCTTAAATAATGATGTAAAGAGCTCCTCCCACATTACTGTGTAAGAATCTTTAGCCATTCTAGTATTTGTTAATGACATATTCATGAAGTGAAATTCTGGCTGGTGTAAAAAAAAAATGTTAGTTAACTGGCTAATATGTTATACTGTTTTTAAAATGGAACTAGGAAAAGTGAGTTTTTTAACTGACATTGTTTTGCATAGATTTACTGAAGTGGTGAGAGGAAGGTGAGACCCTACTCTGGTAATGCAGTAAATGTTTTAATCACTATAGAAGAAAGTATAGGGGGGATGATTGGCCAGTGCACCTAGTTTGTGGTCTTGGTGGTGAAGGACTGCATAGCAGCTCTTACAATTACTCAGAGATATATATGTTTCATTGTATCAGGAAGTGCACATTTCCAAATCCCTCTCCAACTGCGCAGTCAAGGTTTTGAGGCTGTCAGGCAGCTGAAATTACAAACTGACACCTGCAGGTTTATATAATAACGTCTTATGACTTGGGTTTGCGAGGATCTGCAAGTCATAATTGAATCTTAAGAATTAGCAGGTGTATTCTCTAAGTGCTGGCTGATAAAGCTGTCATTAGCTGCACTGGTATGGTTCATATGTTTCCCTTTTGTGAAGCTCACTCATAAGCAGTAGAAATAGAAGAGAAACTTATATGATGGCATCTGCAAAACAAATAATTTATTATGACCACTTTTCACTCTTTTAAATATAAAGTCTACATCTATATTTTCTCTCAAAAAGAATGAGCAGTGACTTTGGCTATTTAAATTAAAGCATTAGTGAACCCTAAAATTTAAATACAAAATAGCACTGCTGACCTCATCACTTAGATTGCCCATGGCTTGCTCTTCTTTACAAGGCTGCCTTTCTTCCAGTTTTTGTCAGCTAAAGTATGCTGCTCCAAATTTCTGTTTTTTTGTTGTGCTCTGTTGTCTTGCAGAACCCTGTGGGGCATGATCACAGAGCAGTGCTACACACCGACATACAGATCCTGCCGGTGTATGTTGGTGAGAGGATTTTTTTATAAAGACAGGGTATGCATTGGCAATGGTGCTACACAAGCAGCCTGAGGATTTTTTCAATGGCAGGGCATGCATACACAATGGAACTAGCAGGAGTAGACCAATAGTATATGTCAACAGCATTAGAAAATATGGGCGGAAAGGGATCTACATGTTTTCAGTAAAAAATATTTTTTACAGTGGTAGTAGTAGCTTTGACAGTAGCATTAATATACTGTTCTTTTATTTCTTTTTTTATTCACTATTATGTCTGTCTTCCTTTCTCACCGTACAGTCCTGCATACCACTAAGATACCTGAGATTATATGAACTTGTCTTAACTTCCACTTAATTGCTAAATTTAAACCCCCAATCTCAATCAAAGACCAGACCAGAGGTTGTTGGATTGGGCTTTTCTTTTACTGAACAATGGTCTAAAGGTAAGCACAATGTGTAAGGTGGTACACTCACTGACTGCCCAGTGCATCATTTTATTCCTCACCCAAACTACAGGACCTGCTTCTTCATTCATTAAGCATGACCCTGTTGAAGAAGGAACATGGAACTTCATACATGGCATCCCCGGTCTACACATACCCAAAACACCTCTCTTACTGTCATTCAGTTACAATAAGCCAAGGCAGACATGTACTGACAAACTCAGCACTCATATTCCTCACCTCTTCTTTTGGACTACCTCTCCCCACCTTCCATCTCACTTCTCTATAAAAAGAAGCTGGGCACAGAAACTCAGCTGAATAAAGCATAGACGTATCCCCATTCTCTCCTTCATTGGCTGCCTTTTGAGTGAGTTCTGTACTGCCAATGTGATTGAAAATAGGAAATCCATAATGCTCTGAGAATGCAATTATGTAGGGTTATCCTAAAGAAAATATTAGTTTGTTAGACAATAAATATATATAAATAAATAAAACCACATATAAAACAGTTCAAAACATATTAAACTGTATCAACCTGGGAAGACGCAATTTAACTGCCAACTACACATTGCTCCTGACCCACAGAGTGAGTGATGGGCAGCTTTGCTAACTAACAGTTAGGTGCACAGACAGGGGGATGAAGACTAGAATTTGCTTTCTACATTAAATATAACAGTTACATAATAGGATTGTTCCTGCAGTGCTTTAGAAGATATCTTTAGAAACATGCCAGTACCTACAACTGCCTGCTTTTAAATCCTTTAACCATTTTCAATCACCTCGGTACCATAGCACAGTTACCTTTCAAAAAATGTTAATCATGAAGTTCCTAAGTAACATGGCACAAAAGTACGAATGTTTTTTCACACATCATATCTAAGTCACCAGCAGCTCGAGACATGGATAGTAAGTTTAGACTCTGTATAAATCTGTGTTCAGATTCAGATAAAATCAGGACTGCCAGTTTAGGTGGACAGTGTTCTTAGTATTCTTGGCCATATGAACAGAAGTCTTTCAGCTGTGAACATTGGCACTACATTAATCTTAGTAAACATTAAAATGTGCTTCATAAACAGTTTGCCTGGTACTCTTCTTAAATTCCATTGCCAAACACTTTGTTGCTGGAGAGTAAATCAGGTTTTGGCTCTAGCAGAGCAGTGATCCTAAGCTAAGACCAAAAGTTTAATTTCTTGCATAACCTCATAAAAGTCACGGTTTTCCATAAAGGAAAAACACCAGACACCTTGCCACATGATATAATGGAATCCATCTGGTCCTTGACTTAGGTTCACTGTAATGGAAGACAATACGTCTTTTCAACTGTGAGTATTTATTTTTTTATAAAAAAGCTACATGTAGCTTCTAGCTGTACAGAGCTAGAAAATAGTTTGTGCACAGTGAGAAGGTGAGAAAGTCTCCACAGAAAGCTTTATGCCTGGAGAAAATTTCTGCAGGTGGAATACATTTTAAATTATGTAGGAATACAAATATGTTAACTGAGAAAGCTGATATATCTAACTGTATTTATAAAGCAAACAGAAGCAGCTACTTTCTGAATAGGATTTAGATATTCATTGGTAACATATGATTCTGTTATGCAAACTGTGGCACATCCCTGTTTACCAAGTGTCCTCAATTGTATTGTAATAAGACATGCAGATTTCTAATTTCAACTGCCAGAGAAGAGCCACGTTTTAACCACTTAAAGACCGAGCCTCTTTCTGAGATTTGCTGTTTACAAATTAAACATTTTTTTTTTTGCTAGAAAATGACTTAGAACCCCCAAACATTATACATTTTTTTTTTCTAACACCCTAGAGAATAAAATGGCGGTTGTTGCAATACTTTCTGTCACACCGTATTTGCGCAGTGGTCTTACAAGCGCGCTTTTTTTGGAAAAAATACAATTTTTTTTAATTAAAAAATAAGACAACAGTAAAGTTAGCCCAATTTTTTTTTTATATTGTAAAAGATAATGTTATGCTGAGTAAATTGATACCCAACATGTCACGCTTCAAAATTGCGCCTGCTCGTGGAATGGCAACAAACTTATACCCTAAAAATCTCCTTAGGCGACGTTTTAAAAAATTCTACAGGTTGCATGTTTTAAGATACAGAGGAGGTCTAGGGCTATAATTATTGCTCTCGCTCTATTCTAGCGCCTTGAGGCGATTCAGTTCGCATTTGCAGCGCTATACAAATTATTCATTCATTCACCGATCATGGAGATACCTCACATGTGTGGTTTGAACACCGTTTTCATATGCGGGTGCTACTCACTTATGCGTTCGCTTCTGCATGCAAGCTCGTCAGGACAGGGCGCGTTTAAACATTTTTTTAAATTCTAATTTATTTTACCTTTTATTTTTTATTTTTACACTGCTTTTTTAAAAAAAAATATGTCACTTTTATTCCTATTACAAGGAATGTAAACATCCCTTGTAATAGAAAAAAAGCATGACAGGACCTCTTAAATATGAGACCTGGGGTCAAAAAGACCTGAGATCTCATATTTATACTAAAATGCAAGTAAAAAAAAAATTGTCATTTAAAAAAATTGAAAAAAAATGGCCCTTTAGGAGCTATGGACGGAAGTGACGTTTTGACGTTGCTTCCGCCCTGCAATGATATGGAGACAGGTGGGGGCCATCTTCACCTCACTCGTCTCCATGTCAGGCCACAGGAAGAATCGGATTGCCTCCGCCGCTGCCGACAGCTCTGGTAAGCGGCAAAGGGCACCGGATCGTGACGTGAAGGGGGAGCCCTCTCCCACCACTGATAAAAGTGATCTTGCGGCGAATCCGCCGCAGAGACCACTTTTATCTCAAACCAGACCGCTCGCTGAAAAAGAGGATAATGGGGTTATGGCAGCTACTGCTGCCATAACAACGATAATCCTCTTCAAACAGCCGATGTATAATGATGGTGGGCGGTGCGGAAGTGGTTAAAGGATAAGTTCACCTTTTCGGCAGAATTTCACTTTTTATAATAAATAGAAGTGTTTTCCAGTGCCATTACTGGCCCAACTCTCCCGAAGTGCTTTCCTCACTTACCTCATTCACATGATATTTAGAATCTTGTCGGTCTTGTTGTATCTTTGAACAGATTTTCAGATTACATCACTTCCTGTAGCTTGTATTAGCATTCACTTCCCCTTATGTCATCTCCCAGAAGCCTTCACTTCCTTGTTGCATCACAGAAGAGGGTGTGATAGTGTGTGTTCACCGCTCTGGACCACACCCCTCTCAATACAATACCACCTTCCAACCACTTCCTATACAATCTGATTGTACAATCTCCTTTAGATCTCCCATCAGCTATGTAGCACAAGGGCATGTCTGATTGGATATAAATTGAATGGATTGTTCAGGTGTGTCTTTCTATTCCATAGTTCTGGCAAATCTACAGGAAATTGTACAGAGATTGTACAATCAGATTGCATAATGTATGGCATCTTTATACAAGTACATAGGAGGGAGTAGACAGAAACACTCAGTTGTCTGGCCTCGTTCACATCTCCACATAGCGAAGATTCACATTCCTGCATGTGTTTGTTTTGGGGCATTTTCACTCGTCATGCATAGGGCAGTCCATTCACTTGAATGGGCTGCCAAATGCGCAACAATCATCCCAGAGAAGCTCCGGGACTTTTTTGTGGAGCGGCGCATGATGCATTATCGCAGTTTTCGGTGCATTTGACGCACTTGGGGATCCTTTAACATGTGATGACAACACAAGCACGATGCACATTTGCAGTGCATTTTTGAAAAGCACACATTTTCTGTGCAGTTTGCCATGCATTTGGAAACACACAGATGTGAATGGAGCCTCACATCATTACACATTGTTCTTGTGTAAACGCACCAATTTCACTTTCAGGCCCCATTCACAACTAGAGTTGCGGGAGTGCATGTTTTTTGGCTCGTTTTTCCTGTGACACACATAGGGAAGACTGTTGATTTAAATGGGCTGTGCTACATGTGGAAATTAGCTCATGGGACATTTTTGTAAGTTTTTTACTGCATTTGTCACCTGTTTTTTCATATGGCAAGTAATGTGTTTTCTTCTGTGTTTGGTGCGCCGTTAACAATTAATGACACTGAAAGCACATTCACTATACAATCTGATTGTACAATCTCTTTACAATCTCCTTTAGACTTACCAAAACTATATAATAGGAGGACACACCATCTATCCAATCAGGCAGCCACTTTCACTATAACAGGGCTAATCCAAAACATGGCAATTCATTTATCATAAGGAATCTTAATATAATCTAGTCTGTTTAACTTTAATGACAATTGGGTAACACAGCATTGTTTTTTTTTAGTACAGTTTAATTCTTTCCATTTTCATATTGGCCAATCCAATTTTTTTGGAAAAAAAGAAAGTTAATTTGCAATTAACAAAAAAAATAAATAACTCGGTGTCTGCAGTTTTTTTTTTTTTTTTTCTCTTTGGAGGCTCTGTATTTTGACTCAGCTGACTATATTTTCCGATCCAATCCATATGCGGTGCTATCTTTAATGTTTCATGGAAACATGGTGCTGAATGACTAACAAGCTTGTTGTGGATCTATTGTTTCTCCTGGACTCAAGTCGCATGCCTGCATCACAGCGTGCTGCATTTTTTTGTATTTATATATATATATATATATATATTATCTCTATGATTGATAGTGCTACATCCAGAAATCAAACCTGTCCTGTTCACTAACTATCAGGAATACTTTCTAGCCAGAATTGCATTTATTTGTCTGAGATAACTAATGCTTTCTTTAACATTGTAAAGACTTAATGCAGCAACTCTATAGGCATATAGGGAGTCTGGAGGTCCATGGTTAAGCACAATACGGGTACCGACTTGTGCTACCAAGGTTTCCCGGAACTCACCTCGCCTAAACATATGTAAGCATTATATATTAAGTCACACTTAATGACTTGAGATGATTGACACGTGTGGATGACTTGGATATGGCTGAGCTCATGGGCATGCGTTTTTAAGTGACAACGTTGTCAGTTTTTACCTTATGCAATCTCCTATTGTTTATGCTTTCCTTTCAATGATTAAAATGTTTTTCTACTAATTGTTCTAATAAAGTTATATCAGGTTAAACCGCAGTTTGTTCCTTTTCCTTCACTGAAGGTAAGGACACCTTGGGTCCTATCCCCAATCCCCTTTTATTTTGACTACTTCTCCTGTTCTGACAAGGAACACCACCCTATTAGGTGAGCCGGTAACCTGTTACCTGATTTGACTAACGATACTGGTCATCAGGACCCCGCCCATTGCGTTTTTTTTTTACTATGATCTGTATGCAGTATAACAGGTGCATTCAGTTGTTTAGTGTTCTTCTAAATCGAATAAGAAGCTCTCCCAAAAGATTTCTTATTCCTATAAAGCTTTACAGAACAACAACTATCTGTGTGCATCACTGGCAGTGAGCAAAATATATTAAACAAGAATATCAAGCCCATGTCTCATGTCACTGCTGTTCAAGCTCCCCAGTGCTATTCTGTGTGATGTTGTCTGCAGACACTCAATATAGCTATCATGCTCCAAGGGTATATATCAGTTTGAGGATGATAGGACATTGCAATGCTAACTCCCAATGACAGGATTTAAATTAACTGGAGAAAAAAAGATTCAGTCATGCTTGTTTTTTTTTATCCACAGACAGTACTATAAGATTTCAGAAATGCAAAAAAAAAATCTGATCATGTTAGAACTGCCAGTGAAAACTTTTGAGGTTATACACATGGGCATACACAATGCTGCATTCAGATCTGTATTCTATATGGATCTGAATGCAGCATAAATTATGCGACCACGGTCTGATTGCGATTGTACATTGCACTATATCCTGAAATGTAGACACACAATGGGATTAATTTACTGAAGGCAAATTAACTATGTGTGCACTTTGCAAATGCAATTGTGCTCTGCTAGGGAATTTGCTCCAGAGCTTGGTAAATGAGGTGAAGTTTCACTTGCAAAGAATACCTAGTCACTTGCAAGGAAAAAAAAAAAACATAATTTTTCCCTGGACATGATAAGAAGTAAACAGAGCTTCTTCTCATTTACAAAGCTCTGGAGAAAATTCCCTTGCAAAATGCAACTGCACTTGAAAAGGGCACAGTCTATTTGCCTTTAATAAATCAACCCCAATGAGCAGTACAGGTGCAGAATGACCTTGGCCTTCAGTCACTCTGAATGACTGAAGGCTGTGGTCATTCTGCGCATATGCTGCCGCTAACTACAAATTGTTGGTGTGTACATCTCACCCTGAATAAGTCATTCACACAGTGAAGGCACAGGCAAAGAATGACCTCAGCCTTCAGTCATTCCATATAGATTACAAACCACTTTTTTACATTTCAACCCCTTGCAGACCGGCTCACGCCGATATACGTCAGCAGAAGGCCACGTACAGGCATATTAACGTACCTGTACATTGCCTTTTAAGACGCAGCATTGTGGGCGTGCCGCAAGCTTCGTGAGTGTGATCGCAGGTCCCGCGGACTCGATGTTTATGGGGATACCCGCGATCATCTCACGGAGGGGAAGAACGGGGAAATGCTGATGTAAACAAGCATTTCTCCATTCTTCCTAGTGACAGGACACTTATTACAGCTCCTTGTAATCGGGAGCAGTGATCAGTGTCATGTCACACGTAGCCCAGCCCCCCCACAGTTAGAATCATGCCCTAGGACACACTTAACCCCTGCAGCGCCCCCTAGTGGTTAACCCCTTCACTGCCAGTCACATTTACACAGTAATCAGTGCATTTTTATCTATTTATATATTTATTTGATCACTGTATAAATGTGAATGGTGCCAAGGTTCACCATCACTGGCAAATGCTGACCGTGGAATGGCTAAAACCCTTATCAGGTTTTTATTGCCATCTGAGGTCTTGTATGGAAGATTTCCCTATACTTTCTGTCCAAGTGACCAAACCAAGTTTTCAACACAAAGAAAGTTAGGATAATTATGCAATGAGGAAAAAGCAAGGCAGAAACAGGTATAAACTGGACTGCTGTGAGGAACAGAGGCACAAGTGTAACCTATCCAGGATCCAGCATACAATACCGAACCCATAGAGGTTCTAAGGCGCATTTTGACCAAGCTTAAACGCAAGGTCACACGCCCTAAGGTGAGGAGCTATCACCTGGGGGGGAGCACTTATATGAGCACACAGCACTTTAGTTTGTGTTCACTGAAACACATGGATGGATTTTGAAATGTTTATGGACTGTTAATTTGATCATAGCACTAAGCTACACAGTACCGAATCACACAGATGCAACACTGGATTACATGGATGCAGCACTGAATCGCATGGATGATATTTCTTTGGAATTTTTTATCTAATATTGTTTGAACATTGCACTGCACATCACTGATTTACAGAGATACAGCACTGCATTGCATGGATGCAACACTGAATAGCATGGATTATTTTTTTCTTGAAATATTTATTTAGTATTTGTTTGAATATTGCACAAATATTTTGGAATATTTATATATATTTTTCACAGGCTTATTGAAGCACTCTTATTAATTCATTTACTTATTGAAGTTTATTGCACATTAATGTATAGTATTTTGGACATTTTATACATGTCACGAGAGAGCACAATACCACTTTATTAATTATATATTTATATTTATCATTTTGATAGTGCAGCGTTTTATAACTTGATTTAAATCTGCCGTACTGATAGAGGGTCCTGACTCATCTTAAACTATTCAATTACGCATTTTTGCTGCTGTCTGTGTACTGCTAATTTTTCCTTACCTTCTATCAACTGGATAATGCTATGACAAGTTCAGGAAGTGAGGGGAAATTTCCCCAACAGGAACACAGGGGGTATGAATCACCATTTGCACAGTGGCAAAAAATACCCTTGTGAATGTTTTTAATATGCACAAAATGTATTTTTTTACATCATACTTAAGTTGTCTTTCACAGGACAAATGTAACATCTATTCGGTGACCCATGCTTGTTCCAATGTTGTAAAATCTCATGTAATTATAATGTGCTAACTATTATGAATTTTATTGTATGGATTTCTTTGGGCAAGTATAAGCAGTATTGGATGCAGCATTTTCTAAGAACATTCAATAATAAGGGCTTGTTCACACAGCAGTACGTGCTAAAATGCTCAGTTTTAGCGCATAGCCTGCTGTCAGTTCAAGTGCATTAAGACTTCAATGTGATACACATTTCCACACAGACAACTGTTAACTATTTTAAAAATTTTATTTGAAGAGTCACAAAGCAACAGTGCCTTCATGTCTCTGCGGTGTGCTGCACTGCAGTGTGGCAACATGGAGTGCCTTATAGTACACTGTGGTAAAATACTACTGAAACGTGCCATATCACACCTCCCTGCTGTGTTGCAGTGAACAGGGCACATAGAGGTGACCTGTGTTGATCCAGTGTTCACAAGCCCATTCAACTCTATTCTGCATTATGCAGAATAGAGTCAGCCCAATCAGGATATGATTTTGCTAGCACTTTTGATAGGCAGGTCATTGTATTTGATTGGAAGGCCGTAGTGTGCAGGACAAGCTTGGGCAGGAAATGGTTATGATGTTAGGATAACAGGTAGGCAATGCAGATGAGACCATGTCATGCTGTAATTTTAAAGAGCACACAGTAACTACAGCTTATTTGGGGGTAGTACGAACGTGTAGTTACTACAGTGAAGGGATTTGTAAAACAATTGATTTAAAAGCACCCTTCTTGATATGTTAGAGGAACAGACAATAATATAGGCTTTACCTTTTGTTGCTGTATTTTTCATTATATGCCTACGGTTCTTATTTGAGAACATTCAATATTGCCTAATTCACACAACTGCCACAGCTTTAAACATTGTGTAAAAAAATTCTTAAAACTAATCAGTGAATGCTGCTAAGTATTAAGAAAGGAAAAAAAAACTCCACAGTGCGAATGGAGAGTGATAAAGACCCAGGAAAAATCCTCAAGTCTCTATGAAAGAGTCTACATGTAGAAGAATAACTTGTTCAATGGCTACAGCTCAGTGTATTGGAATGTCTCTGTGCATTAAAACAAACAAAAAAGCAGTAGTCGCCACCATCTAAGTCCATCAATTTATTAACAGTGTAAAAAAAGGGGTTGAAGTGCACTCTCAAAAGTAGGAGAAAACAAGTACATCATCAGTCCTTGGTTGCTTGTGGAACTTGGTGGGGAGACAGAAGGGGGGTTGGCAGATTAGCGCCTGAAGGCAACTATGTTGATCAATCAGAGTTTGGATGAGGAGTAATGCAGAGCTTGGTGTGACAGGGATGGAATCAGCAAGCAGAAGCTATAACCACGCTGGAGTTCAAGCCAGCATCGGGACTGGAACCAGAAGTGACGTCGGATGTGGTGATGTGAGTAGGAAGTGGGTGGTAACATGTTTTGGAGCTCAGGCACATTCCTCTGTCAAATCAATTGGGGGTCCCTAAGGTCCGAAATATGTTACCACCTACTTCCTTTTGACATAATCACGTCCGGCGTCACTTCCAGTTTTGGTCCCGGTGCTGGCTTGTGCTCCAGCAAGGTTACAGCTTCTGCTTGCTGATTCCATCCCTGTCACACCAAGCTCTGCATTACTCCTCCAAAATCTGCTTAACCTACATAACTGCCTTCAGGCACTAATCTGCCAGTCTCCAGGTTCCTCCCTGCCAAGCTCCACAAGCAACCAAGGACTGATAATGTGCTTGTTTTCTCCTACTTTTGTGAGTGCACTTTAACCCTTTTTTTATACGGTTAATACACTTAGATGGTGGCACCTTCTACTTTTTTGTTTGGTAACTATAAAGCACTGGTATAATTGGTATTTAGATTTCCTTGTCTTTGTTCTAGTCTTGTATTTTGTTATTTATTTTTTTAAATTTTTTTTACTAAATCTTTCAGTAACAAATCTAGTCTAGCAAAGAAAACAATGGTGACTGTAATAAATCTATTGAATGTCTTGCTAATACTATTGGTATACAAGGAGAATAAAAAAAATGGCACAGAGAAAAGAGATGATCCCTACATATTCATTATAATCATTTCAAAGTAAATTACAGGATGGATAGTAGGAGATGTCTCCTCCGTGTCTGCCAAGCACTTGCTTTTGTGTCTGATTCAGACATCAGGAAAATCTATTTTAACTTGGCAGATCGCTAGGCTGTGTCAGACAGTTGTCACACAAAGATTTCCCTGTTTCTCCATCTGCTGGTTCACTAGCTTAGCATTCAATTTCAGTTTTATAGTGGAATTTCAGATTATACCAAGCTGTTTTCAAACAAAACCAAAGTACTAACATTACCACTTGGTATTATATATGTGTTGTAAAAAATTAAATTTGTAGGAGATGTAAAATGAACTGTACACCGGGAAAACATTTGTTATTATTATCTATAACCTTCAAGCCACACACATATAGAGGTTGCTCAAAGAACAGCAATGATCAAGGAGGTTTTCCGCTTTTAAAATGCTCTGCATGCATTAAAACTTTATTATATATAAAAAAAAAAAAAAAAAATATATATATATATATATATATATATATATATATATATATATACACATATATATATATATATATATATATATATATATATATAGTGGTATATTTAGGTTTTGTGCTGCCCTAGGCCTGACTAAACTCGTGCACCCCCTAATTAAATTATGACCCCTTCCTGTCAGGGCCACACCTTTCCTGTTTAAGACCCGCCCTGTCATCTGTAAACCCCACCCCTTTATCTTTAGGCTCCACCTTTTCCACTCAGAGCTCCACCTCTTCCTCTCTGTGGGTACCAAGGGCCTACTTGTATGTTTTGTATACCATTTCAAATGTATCTATTATTTTCAGTCCCCATCGGTACAGTGCCATCAGTGCAGTCCCACCAGTGCCGCCTTATCAGTGGCCATCAGTACAGTCCCATCAGTGCAGGCTTATCAGTGCCCATCACTACAGTCCCATTAATGCAGCCTTATCAGTGCAGCTTATCAGTGCCCATCAATACAGTCCCATTAGTGCAGCTTATCAGTGCCCATCAATACAGTCCCATTAGTGCAGCTTATCAGTGCCCATCAATACAGTCCTCCTCTCTCCAATCGTAAACACACAGAGCCCGGGCAGGAGGAAGTTGCGATAGATGCCACAGAGGAGGGTAGGTGGAGCCTCCGTCAGTTGCTTTAAGTGCTCCCTCCCCAGTTAAGTCACCACCTGAAAACAGCACAGCTTCAGGTTACAGTAAGCCGCCCGCTGCCAGTTGGGGGCTGTAGCTGGGGACAATTTGTCTGAGGGAGCCAGAACTTGGGAGGGGGGGCTTTTTTCGTGCCCCCCCCCCCTTGAAAAGTGCTGGCCTGGGCCTTAGCCAAGAAACAGCACTGACTGCATCCCCAACCACTACTTGCTTCGGCACCCTCGTCCAAAATTGTTCGCAGCTCACTTCTGCCCCCCGTCCAAAACTCACCTCTGCACCCCCATCTACAACTCACTTCTGAACTCCTGTCCGCAACTCATCTCTGCATCCCCAGCCACAACTCACCTTTGCACCCACAACTTACTACTACACCCCAATCCACAACTCACCTGCACCCCCTGTCCATAACTCATATCTGCACACCCACCCATCCACAACCCACCTCTTCATTCCCACACATGCACAACCCACCTCTGCACCCCCCCACCCTTTTCCAACTCACATCTACACACCCACACTCTTTGGCAACTCACATCTGCACCGCTTGTGAACAACTCACCTCTGCGCCCTCTTTCTGCAACTCACCCCTTCGCCCTCTTTCTGCGACTTACCTCTGTGCCCTCTTTCTGCGACTCACCTCTGCGCCCTCTTTCTGCAACTCACCCCTGCGCCCTCTTTCTGTGACTCACCCCTGCGCCCTCTTTCTGCGACTCACCTCTGCGCCCTCTTTCTGCAACTCACCTCTTCACCTCATGTCTGTTATTCACTTCTGCGCCCCCCATGCTTCTGCAATTCACCTATGCACGCCTCCCCCTTCAATGACCACAGCTCACTTCTTCACGCTTACCTCTTACAGCTAACCTCTGCACCCCTGGCCACAACTCACCTTTGCACCTTTTCCTACAGCTTATCTCTGCAACCCCCAACAGCTAAGCTTTGCATCTCTTTAACTCAGCTCCCTCTGTATCTCCTCAGCTTTGCATAAGATACCCCCCCTTCTTTCTGGCTTTATCCACGCGGTGTGGCTGCAACTCTTTTTACTTGCCAGGATCATCAGGCCATCCGGACGTCTGAAGTAATGCCCCGCCCCGTACTCCTGCCCATGATCACACAGCACCGGGGCAAGTGTCTCTACCTTGTTTTGGTGCAGCGGCTGGGAGATTCTGTGGAAGCCAGTGGGAGAGATGCGCTCAGGGCTGTCACTAATAAGCACAGAACTGAGGCTTCTGTGTTTACTAGTAACAGTAGACAGCGGGGTGAGTACACCTGCGCTAAGCCTAGATGAGGTTAGGCGGAGCCTCCGTCAGTTGCCAATCACTGGCCGCTTATGGGGTGCTATTGCCCGCCCTCCCTCCCCGGCCAAGTCACGCTGCTAGTCCCCGCCCTCCCTCTCCAGCCAAGTCATGCCGCTCTTTCTTCACTAAAGGCTGCAGTAAGCCGCCTGCCTGGTGGTCTGTAGCTGGGGACGGTTTGTGTGCGGGAGCCAGGACTCGGCAGAGGGGGGCTTTTTTCGTGCGGGGATGCCGCCCCCCGCAAAGTGCCGCCCTAGGCCTGGGCCTTGTTGGCCTAGGCCAAGAAACAGCTCTATATATATATATATATATATATATATATATATATATATATATATTCAAAGCTCTTCAACTGGGATGGATGTAAACCACATAAACACACAACAAGACTTACAACATGAAATGGACCTGAAGTGTGCCCTGGTCTGCTGGTCAGTATACCAAAAAAGGGGGCATACCCAAGATAAGTAATAGATGCTTGTGGAGATAAATGAATTGAGAAATGCCCTGAAAACGGGAATGGGATCTACGAAAAAAACACAAACTAAGAACTGAAAGCCTCTGGAAGTTTGGACACGCAACTAACAAACACCAAATGAGTTGGAAGAGTCAGCCCAGTGAAGTAACGAATCACACACAGGAACCGACAAAGATCACAGATAAGTGGGCTGCTTAAATACCCCCTGGACTCCTCCCATAAGTTCAGGCCACCATACTGGCCTTCTTATATAAATATATATATTTAATTTACCGTATTTTTTTAATGCAAGCAGTGTAAGTACCTACATTTGACTTGGTATTAGCCTTTTGAGGCTGATAGGGGGAGAGAGCAGAGTGATAGAGATTGGCTCCTCTGTTTGCTACTTCTTTTTTTACTTTCCATTCACATTCTTAGGACAGTGCAAGACCTGTGTTACTTAAAAAACTCAAAACCAAAAATATGATATATTGCAGTTTACTTGTCTTGTGTACGATGGCTGAATTCATTTTTTTTAGTTTCCTTCCTTTTATTTTCACTTGGTAGTCCAACAAGAACACACTTCTTGTACTGGGGTGGCTATGACACTCCTCCACTGTACCTATAGAGAGAGACAAGGTTGTCACCCTAGTCTGTTGTCCTGATATGGACTGCAAGCATATCTTTATCTCTTCAGCTGCACTACATTGAACCTGGACAATTGGTAGCTTACAGAAGATTGTTGGAAGGAAGATATTTTTCAGTGAAGGCCAGTGACAGAATGTTGTATTTCTGGCAAGATCAATGGGTATTTTATGTATTAGCTGAAAATATTCTAACTTGGGGAACAAAAATGAAAACCAGTCCAGCCATAACTTGCAAAGACTGTAAGCTGCCATATCATGAATTTTTGTTCTTGGGTTTAGTTATCCTTTAACTGAAGCAATGAAAAATCAGGTCTCCTACCCTGTCAGAGCTTTACTGTGTGGTAAGTCAGAACTGGATGGACAGAAATGCAAATATTTTTATCAGGTAACACAGCTACTATATACTGTAAGTATGATGGTCCATAACTTAACATATTGACACTGCTTGACACACCTAAAAATTAGATGTTTTTATTTTTGGTTATGTCATATATTTTAACAAGCAATTGTAACAAGAAATGGTAATTTGTAACTCATGGCACCCAACAAATGTTTCCCTGACACCAATTTAGGAAACCCAGAACAAGCAAAAATGATTCACAGTGAAAAAACAAGTAAATATCTGCGCTAACTGAAAAGAACACAAAAAGCAGCTAGCATAGTTTGTAGATTGCATCAAACATAAGTATAAATGTCCAAATGCAGCGCTAAAATGAAATAAATGTCCAAATAATGATAATAGTCCATAGAACTCAATCAGCAATAAAAGATGATGTGAAACCTCCACCAAGCTTCAGTGTGTAAAAGGAAAGTACACCACACCCACGTGCTATCAGTCTGCTTACCAGAAAGATATAAAAAATAGGCGATGTACTCATATATTGCAGAGGGTCAGCAGCAAATCCAAATGGCACACTCCATCATGGGCAGGTACAGCATGGAAACAATCAGGTCACCACATATCAGAAAGCTCAGGACTCGTATTAACGATGGACAGGTTGGTGCAGTCATCAGCAGGAACAAACCAGCAAACAGAAAGCAACAAATAGTGAAGCCCGTAAGGTAAAACAGTAGTAGTTTATTGTAGTCTACTTACAGGTATGAAGTAAAAATCATCACAGAAAACAGGGGGGAGAGAGCAGAGTGAGCCTTAGGCTGGTCAATGCAAGTACGCTGAGAACCACGGATTGTTCCTGTTTTCTGTGATGATTTTTACTTCATACCTGTAAGTAGACTACAATAAACTACTACTGTTTTACCTTACGGGCTTCACTATTTGTTGCTTTCTGTTTGCTGGTTTGTTCCTGCTGATGACTGCACCAACCTGTCCATCGTTAATACGAGTCCTGAGCTTTCTGATATGTGGTGACCTGATTGTTTCCATGCTGTACCTGCCCATGATGGAGTGTGCCATTTGGATTTGCTGCTGACCCTCTGCAATATATGAGTACATCGCCTATTTTTTATATCTTTCTGGTAAGCAGACTGATAGCACGTGGGTGTGGTGTGCTTTCCTTTTACACACTGAAGCTTGGTGGAGGTTTCACATCATCTTTTATTGCTGATTGAGTTCTATGGACTATTATCATTATTTGGACATTTATTTCATTTTAGCGCTGCATTTGGACTTTTAAGCAAAAATGATTGCTGATTGTATATTACAGGTAATTGTATTTTGCAGAGTGCCTTTTAATCAAATATGTTGCAAAAGTAAGCTCAACACTGGGCAATATTTGTAGGGCCAAGGTTAGTGTATGCTAGCTTTAATTTAAATGTTATAGTTCACTTTGATTTATTTTAGAATAGCTTTCCTTACTGAATCTCATTATTCATCACTTTTTCATTACAAATAGCTACAAGCTGCAAAACCTGCTAATAACTCTTCAACTCACATTCAGACTGTAC
Organism: Lithobates clamitans; assembly: GCA_037952925.1. Classification (NCBI taxonomy): domain Eukaryota; kingdom Metazoa; phylum Chordata; class Amphibia; order Anura; family Ranidae; genus Lithobates; species Lithobates clamitans. Next base: position 4,283,891 of record JBBGZY010000279.1, on the reverse strand, counting down.
TGTTATATATTTTTCTGAAAGAAGAAGTGTGGTTATTCTTTAAAATTTCCAAATGCTCTAAGCTTTACTGTCTTCCAAATACTACTACAAAATGAGTGGGCCAAGCACATGAACTCAAATGCTGTAACCATAAAATATACTGAATTGCTGAGTAATATATCACATTTAGAGGACAGTAACTGCCTTTGAGCATCTTTTTTTTTCTTACTGACAAGACTCCCTACATTTATTGCTTTTTAAAAAATTTTTAGCTGGAAGCGTGATGCTTAACTTTTCAGTCATGCACATTTTGAAGAGAACCAGTGACAATTATACTCATGCAAGCAACTGAATATTTATTCTTAAATTATTAAAAATGCTAACCTACAAAATACTAATATTTATTCCTTTATTTGGCTTTGACTCCTTTGTCAAAATCTTCACGCACATTGCCATAAACAATTTTCACAGTACTTTCTGGTAGCAAGTTTTTGCTTAAAAAGTTATCCGTACTGTATCTGAACATATACCGACATGCACACGCTTATTGTCCATATAAGTTAAGCTGTGTACATTCTGCACCTGCACAGGTGCAGTTGATTACACCTTACTAAAACTGTAGCAGAAAGGAACTGCAGCAGCTGTATATAGTAACTAATCAGCTTCTAGTTTAATTTTGTTTAGTTGAGTTTTAAAAACAAAAGCTTGAACTTATTTGGTTCCCATGCTCAGCTGCTCCAGATTCTGTTTGCTGCAGTTTTAGTAAGACGTATTCCGCTGCCGCTGCACAGGTGCAGAATGTACACATATTAACTCATACAAACATAAATACATTCCCCTCAATGTAGGTTGTGAGCAGAGGTTAGGCAGTTGGCAGAGCAGCACGTGAAAAGTTTCAGGTGACCTTGCACCTCTAATGCCGGGTACACATGATCGGATTTTCCGATGGCAAATGTTGGATGTGACCTTGTTGGCGGTAAGTCCGATCATGTGTATGCTCCATTGGACATTTGTTGTCGGACTTTCCGCCAACAAGTGTTGGCTAGCATGCTTTCAATTTTTCCGCCAACAAATGCGTGTTGTAGGACTTTCCAATCATGTGTACACAAGTCAGTCGGAAAAAAGCCCAAAGTACAAACATGCATGCTCAGAATCAAGTAAGAGCCACAAGCGCACGGTCAGGTAAAACTAACGTTCGTAATGGAGATATCACATACGTCTTGTATGTCACTACGTTCGAAATTGTTGGCCAACATTTGTGTGACCGTGTGTATGCAAGACAAGTTGGAGCCAACACCCTACGAACAAGATTCCATGGTTTTGTTGTCGGAGAGTCCGATCGTGTGTACGGGGCTTTAGTCACAATTGGGTGAATTAGTGAAGATTGGCACAGGCTTTATGCCTTCATGCCTGAGTGCTGGAGGGAAAAGAGAGGGTTTGTAACCCTGCAGGCGCAGCTCATGTATTGTAACTATAATCTGCTGCAATCTGCAGCATTTTCCTATACTAAAAACTACCACAATTCCTTTTTTAGTTAGACTCTTAGAAACTGACATGAAACAGGTCTATCTGCTTAGTTAATGCAATGCACATCATAAACACCAGTTTCCTGCACTATTATAATTTCCCCCTATAGTCTCTGACAAACCAAACAGTGGGACAAAGATAAATCTTTCAAAGACAAGCCTGCACATTTATGATAAGCCTGAACATTGTGATTTAGGTCTAAAGATTTTTTTTTATCTTAGCATCATACAGTAATTAGGTTCTCCTTATTATGGTTGGCTTTTTTCCTGTCTCCACCAATGTCCTTGTACTGCTAATATAGATAAAATGCAGGCACCCAACGCTGTCTGAACATTTCTCCAAACACCTCAAGAACCATCAACCCTTTTGCACTTTTGACATCACATAGAAGGATGGTGCTTGTCCCCATCTCATGTGAGACAACCTATTATAGTGTATAGAATTTCCAAGATCCCAGCTTCCTCTAGAACAATATATTTCTTAGATTTTAGCAACTTATTGCAAGATATAGTGTCTATGACAAATTCTGGGCACTGTTTTCCATATCCAGGTGAACTCTTGACAAGGTTTTATTGTTTCAACTAGCATTGATTCAATGGTACACAAATGTAATGTATGTAACCTCTTATAACCCCTAGAATAAACAGACAAATGTGGAGTCCTGTATTATTTTTATTATGTTAATGCATATCTGTATAAGAGCCTGTCCCCTCAAAGCAGGCTGTTAGTAGCGGGAGAAAAGGGTGTCACTATTTTGTCCAGTTTTTCTATAATCGATCACCATTCACAATCCTGCACTCCTGAGCTCAGTATCATCAGTAAATTCCTTGACACCACCTTAAAGTGTCCATAAACAAATACAAAGCTTGATAGCTTGAAAAAGGAGCATAACTTCTGGGCCATTTGCAGTATGCACTCTCTGAAATGCATCGCATTCCAGTGATGTCATCGCGCTTCTTATGCTGACCACGTGACTTACACACTTAATGAGGCACTAACCCAAAAAAGAGATATGCATATCAGAAAAGTCTGAGAAAAACCTGAAGTCCTTGTATCTGCATGTTGAAAAATAGTGACTCACACTACTTATGCCAGAGGGTCACTATCACAACCAGACAACTAGTATTTTCAGAAAAATAGCTAGGCAAAGGCAAGACTAAATACATCTTAAATAGTTATGTTTATCTTTATAGTATTTTAGGCCTATAACAGTTGTTAAAAATAGCCACATGGATATAATGATAGAACTGCAACTTGTCAGTTCCCATACTGTCTCTTAAAGCTCAGTTCAGGTCTCACACCTTTTTATCTCTTTGCCCTTTCAATATTTTTTATTGGAAACGTTTGTCATACAAGCATCCAAAAAACAAAAAAAAGAAAGAAAAACATAATACACAGGTAGCAAGGTAGAAATTCAACACTGGCCCAGTAAGAAAGTATAACATTACTTCAAAAAGTCTCAGTAATAAAACAAACTGGGTATGTCATAAAAATACCTATGTTACCAATATGGGATCATAGGAATCTAAATTAGGCCCGCCAAGTTATACCACTATCCACAGCACTATTACAAGAAGAAGTAAATAGGAGAGAAGAACAAGGAAAGAAAAAGAAAAGGGGAAGAGGAAGAAGGAAGGATCTCAGGAACTGTCCAACCAATGTATCATATAGCCCAAAGAGTATAAAGTCAGAGATCAATATGCATATAATGTGCCCACAGACCCAAACTTATTCAAATCGGCTATTTGTGTCTTTAACAATACTTATAATAATCTCATTGAACATAATCCAGGAAACATTTTGCCATACTTGAGAGTAGGGATGAGCCGAACATCCCCCAGTTCGGTTCGCAGCAGAACATGGGAACAGGCAAAACATTTGTTCGAACGCGCAAACACCGTTAAAGTCTATGGGACACGAACAATCAAAAGTGTTATGTATCAATGCAAATTTTTTTTTTTTTAAACAGCCGTTTTTTTCTGGAGCAGTGATTTTATATAATGCTTAAAGTGAAACAATAAAAGTGAAATATTCCTTAAAATTTTGTACCTGGGGGGGTGTCTATAGTATGCCTGTAAACTATGTGACCCCGCCGACCTCTGACACCACGGGGGAAGCCATAGGGAAGTCCCCGTGCGTCAGAGGGGGGCGGGGTCACCGGGTGGGTGACAGCTGTCACAGGGAGAGGGAGATCAGGGGGACTGGCAGCAGGAGCTCAGACGTGTTACATGTTCCACCCTGAGTGTTGTAATATGTTCCAAAAGGTGAACTTAGCTTTTAAAAGGGAAAACCAACACTCAAAAATTTGTGTAGGCAAATGCCCTTACAAAACCACAATTTTGAAATTGTTGGTTTTCCCTTTTAAGCATCACTAAACATGTTTGAGCTATTATAAGACTTAAAGTGTTTGTTAAGCCATATAAGTAAATCTATGCCAGCCCCTCTATTAGAGCCTGGCATAGCACACTGTGTAAATCCTTTATAAAAATGAAGCTTGTAAATATCTGTTTAGAGCTATCTTCAGACTGGTCACATGACTCACGGCCGCTGTATAGCTTCGATACGTGCCTTCTGCAGGAGGGGCCGAGATCTCCCTCTGATGTCAGCTGGGGAGGTCACATGGCCACTCAGCCCCTCCTGCAGTAGCCCTGGAAACCGACCGAGAGTCATGTGAACAACCTGAAGATCACTCTAAACAGGTATTTACAAGCCTCGTTTTTATAAAAGACTAATACAGTGTAGTGTGCCAGGCTATAATAAAGGGGCTGGCAGTGACCATTTCAACGTTTTTATTTGTACTAATTTCAGTGGGGCGGGAGGAAACAGAGAACACAGAGCTGACAGGCAGGGAGGAGGGGGTGAGGGGGAGAGAGGAGAGATGAAAGCAGGACTGCGGATGAAGAAGGGACGTACACTAACCATGGTGGTCAGGGCTCAGCAGCCCTGATTTTCGTGGTCACCGTAGAGAGGGGGATACAGGAAGTGGCAGGATCAGGCAGGTTTTTTACAGTTTAGAGAGGGGCAGATTACACAGCACAAGCACGGTGCTGCTTAATCTGCTTTAAGGGGCCAAGATCTGTATTTTTTAGGGGGTTAACAAACACTTTAATGCATGTAAAAGCTCTTTTCTTCTCTTTACAGCTTGGTGTAGTTCCATCAGCATATATATGAATTCCTATTTTAGTTCCTGCATCAATATCCCTCTCTACAACAATTCTCATGGCCTGAATAGAAACAGGCTGGAGGGGCACATAAGAGGTTATAAACATTTAATGATCCAATAATTGTTATATCAGAATAATCACTGTTCCTAATTAACTTCCTTTGTTGCTCATCCATTTGATATTTTCAGCGGTCTTTAACAGTTCCTAGTGACAATCAGCATTTCTTTAGGCTCTCATAAAATGAAGCCTTTTAAAGTGAAGTAAAGAAGAAATGATTCCATAAATCACAGCCATTTGCTCTTTATCTCTAGCTCCAAAGTGTGCTGTTTTTACAGACTGTCTTTCATGATTCTTCTTTCTTTTCTATTTATGCTTTATAAAGTAAAATCTACTTCAGATTACATTATTGGAAACCCTTCAAAGGCCTGTATGGTGATAAGAAATATATCAATAAAGGAAACTTATAGGTGCAATGGGGATGATTTACTAAAAAAGACAGGTTCACTTAACCTGTTAAAGCGGTATTAAACCAAAAATGTTATTTCCTGACGCCTCCATGGCAGCACACACTGGGTTGTGACTCCGCCCCCACAACCTGACAGGATTGGTTAGCTATAAATTTGAAGGGGAGACACCCCGCTGCATTCTCTTTTTTATCCTCACCTGACAGATTGGGATATGCAGCTTGCTCCTGTTGTCAAGATAAAGAAAAAGAAAAAAGCCTCTTACCGCACTCGCCCCAGCAGGTTCAAGCCTCTCCTGTTTGGAAGTCCCTCCTGTACAGTCTCTAAAGGAGCTTCTATGGAGGGAACCCCCGGTCTGGTGGTCTCAGGGGGCGTCTGGACATCTGGCACAGTAAGCTTTAAAGAAGCTTCATATTTTTGCAGTGGTCTCCTTTTCCTTTTTGCCTGTACCTTTGTCTGTAGTTTACTATGGTGTTTCTCTGCTTAGAGGTCTGCTGGCACTTGCTGTCCACCGCTGTAGGAACTGTCATGGCCGCCGAGGCCGCCTCCTCCACTCTGCAATTGGCCTCAGGGCCTAGTTCTGCCTTGGGAAGGTAATGCCCTTCTCCAAGATGGCGCCGAGGCGCTCGGGACGCTCTGCGCATGCGCGGGAGCGTCATTTTGCCGCGACGGCGGCGGCAGATTTAAAAACACAGGCATTTCTGTGATTTTTGCTGAGCAGTATCACAGATGCCTGAATGTTCACCGGCCTTCAACTGCTTTGCCAGAAAACGACTCAGCAAGACCAGGTAAGTCAATTTATTCGATTTAGCCTTTTTTAAATAAATAAATAATATATTAAAAGAAAGAGTAAGTTTTAAAAAAAAAAAAAAAAAAAAAAAAAAAAAAAAAAGTTTTTTTTTTTTCCTTTCTCTTAATTTCCTTCAGTCTACACTGTCTACTATCACTATGGAGACCACTGCCCGCGCAGACCACCATCAGCAAACGAGGTAAGAGGCTATTCGTCATTGGTAAGTATTGAAGAAGGGGAGAGAAAAAAGAGAGCCAACCACTAACGCTGCGTTTTTGGCAGCCCCACCAGGTCAAGAGCCGCAAGTTCCAGGCGTGAGAGGACATCAAGCCATGGGTCAAGCAAGAAGTCCCGCAGAAGCCGCTCAAGATCCTCTTCTCGCCACCGAAGACATAGCCGCTCACGTCACAGCCGCTCAAGACGCAGCCGCTCCCGTCACAGTCGGTCACACCGCAGACGGTCACCTTCATCGCACCGCCAAAGCCGCCACACCCGTCCTGCAGCAAACGCTTGCTGGGTATGCGGCGCACCAGCCTTGCCAGATAAACTAGTCTGCAGATCCTGCTTCAATGAGGCAGCAAAGGACAAAGAGCTAGACGCAGCAATGGCTACGGAGCTCATAAGAGAATCTGTGCGGGAATCCATAAGGGAGACAACAGCACCTCTAATCGATAGGCCTACGCCTAGCACATCGGTGGCGGATGACAGCCAACCCCAGGCATCAGAACCCTCCTCAGGAGATGAGGAACAGGACATGTCAGCAGGTTTTGACTTTTCCCTGGTACAGCCTTTCGCAAAGTCAGTCAAAGAAGCGATAGGCTGGGAAGAAGATAAAGAGGAACCGCAGAAAGTCCGGAAATATTTCCCAAATTTAAGGAAAGAACCAGAGAACTTCCCTTTTATAGGTGAACTGGAGGATCTAATTAAAGATGAGTGGGAAAGATCTGATAAGCGGTCCAGTCTCACCAACAGACTGACAAAAATGTATCCTCTGAAGGAGTCAAAAGTCAAAACATTGATGAACGCTCCTGTAGTCGACTCCTCCTTGATGCGTCTTGCACGGCATGTCACTCTGCCTATTGAAGACGCAGTTTCCTTTCGGGATGTTCTGGATCGGAAATTGGATCTAGAATTGAAGAAAGCATACTCCACTGCTGGGGGCGCATGCAGACCAGCAATTACCACAGCAGCAGTGGCCAAAGCCATATCAGGTTGGGCAACCAAGGTGGAGAAGGATCTGCAAGACGGTACCGAAATAGATAAAATAATATCTTCTCTTCAGGAGATCAAGTTGGCAGGTGACTTTGTGGCAGAAGCCTCAGTGGATATTATAAGATCCTCGGCGAGATCAATGCTAGCCTCAGTCACAGCAAGAAGGGCCTTGTGGCTGAAACCATGGATGGCCGATACTGCATCCAAAACAAACTGGTGCAGAATTCCATATGATGGCTCAAACCTGTTCGGGTCTAAATTGGACACCGCTATTTCGAAGGTAACAGGAGGGAAGTCGGGATTAATTCCCTCGGATAGAAAACCCAAGGCCCAAAAGGGTTCCTTCTTCAGGCGCAACCTTCCTGAGAAATATAGGGAAGCTAGAGCCTACCGTCCTGGTAGGGAGTTTAGAAGGGACTGGAAGAACACAAGACCTTCCTTCCTAAGGATGCAGAAGTCCAAGCCTACCCCGGTAGGGGAGCAGCAGAAGTCCTTTTGAAGGTTCGCCTGCCCACTCAGTACAGGTGGGCGCCAGGCTCAAGGACTTCGCACAGATTTGGTCAAGCCATATAGAGGACCAGTGGACTCTCTCCACGATCAAATTTGGACACAAGTGGAAATTTATGGGCAAAATTCCAAAGAATCACTTCCAATCAACAAGAATGCCATCTTCACTAGTCAAAAGGAAGTTACTATTAAAATATATAGTGGAATTGAAGGAGAAAGGGGCAATACTGGAAGTTCCGTCAGATCAAAAGGGGAGGGGGTTCTATTCCCCACTATTCTTGGTAAAGAAGAAGACCGGAGACTTACGCCCTGTATTGGATTTAAAAAATCTCAACAGGAACATAAAAACAGAGGCCTTCAAAATGGAGAGTCTGCAGTCTATACTTCTGGCAGTGAACCTGGGCGACTGGATGCTCTCAGTAGATTTATCAGACGCTTATCTACATATTCCGATTCATCCCGCCTTTCAAAAATTCCTCCGATTTGCCATCAACAAAAGTCACTTCCAATTTCAGTGCCTTCCTTTCGGCATCTCGTCGGCTCCCAGGACATTTACCAAGGTCCTTCTACCCTTGGTTGCATTCCTCAGGGAGAAAGGTCTGCGAGTCCACCATTATTTGGACGACATCCTGCTCTTGGCAGAAGATCAAGAAACCTTGCTATGCCATCAGAAGATCTTACTCACGACTCTCCAAGACTTCGGCTGGTTAGTCAACTGGAAAAAGAGCAGCTTACAACCCACTCAGAACATGGTATTCTTGGGAGCAGATCTGAACACCAAATTGAACATGGTACAACTTCCTCAAGAAAAGATTCAGCCTCTAGTACAGAAGATGTGGAGATTACTATCAGCAAGGCATCTTCCAGCCAGAGTCTGCTTAAGTGTGCTAGGGTCTATGGCTGCAACCCTGCCCATGGTGCAATGGTCACAATGGCACATGAGAATCCTCCAGAACTCCTTTCTGAGACAGTGGGATGGAGTATCGATGCGTCAGACCATTACCATCTCCAGACCAATGAAGCAATCAGTGTGGTGGTGGACACACTTGACCAATCTCAGGAAATACAAACTGATAGTTCCCCCAGATCCGATAATAGTCACCTCGGACGCCTGTCAGAGCGGCTGGGGAGCTCACTGTCAAGATCAAGCAGCGCAGGGCCGATGGCAGTTCCGGGGCCAGGATTTAGTATCGAATATACTGGAACTCAGAGCAGCTTTCCAGGCCCTCTTGGCATTTGCACCAGTCCTCAGAGGGAAGAACGTGCTTATTCGGATGGACAACAAGGTGGCAGTATCCTACATCCAGAGGCAAGGGGGTACCAAGAGTCTCACACTGATGGAGGAAGTCCACCCTATCTTGGAATGGGCACAGGCACACCTAGCAGATCTAAAAGCAATATATGTTCCTGCGGCACAGAACATGTTAGCCGATTACCTGAGTCGAGAAACTCTTTCGAACAACGAATGGTCCCTGAGTCTCCAGGCCTTTTCTCTTCTTACGGAGACATGGGGAGTACCAGAGATCGACTTAGCAGCTACTCCGGCGAATACGAAGTGTCGGAGGTTTCTGTCCAGAGCATCTTTCCCTTCAGCCGAGGGGATAGATTGTCTAATCCATCCCTGGAACTTCAAGTTGGGGTACATATTCCCGCCAACTCCGCTAATTGCGAGATTCCTGTCCAGGCTTCGGAGATCTTCAGCCACGGTAATCGCGATAATTCCTCTTTGGCCGAGAAGACCATGGTTCACGACACTATTGCAGCTCAGCCTTCAACCTCCAATCCCCCTTCCGGTAACTCCGGATCTGCTATTTCAAGGCCAATTCCTACATCCAGCTCCAGAGAAACTACATCTGACAGCATGGAAGTTGAAAGGGTTAGGTTAAGGGAACAAGGCTGCTCACAGGAAGTAATATCGACTTTGATGCAAGCCAGGAAGAGCACCACCAACACCACCTATACAAGAATTTGGAACCAATTCTTTAGAATGGCGCAGCAGAAGGGATGGGATCCTATTGCTCCAGAACCTTCTCAAATCCTAGAATTCCTCCAATCAGGAATCAACAAAGGTCTAAGTTCAAGTACCCTTAAGGTACAAGTATCTGCCTTGTCGGCCAAAACAGGCACCAGATGGGCATTACATCCGCTGGTTATCCAATTCCTGAGAGCCTGCCTGAAAATCAAACCTCCTAAGAAACCAGTTTTTCCATCATGGGATCTCTCAATAGTTCTTGAAGCCTTCACCAATCCTCCTTTTACTCCATCTGAATCAATATCTCTATGGGATCTGACTCTAAAACTATCCTTTCTCATTGCAATCACATCAGCAAAGAGGGTGTCTGAGATCCAAGCACTGATGGCATCAGAACCTTACTTGGTATTCTTTCCTGATAAGGTAGTACTAAGACCTTCAGACCACTTCATCCCGAAGGTAGCAACTTCCTTCCATTACAACCAAGATATTGTCTTACCATCCTTCACTAATGATCAGGGTGAACCTCATCCTCTGGATGTTAAAACTACCATCATTAGTTACCTGACGGCTACGAATTCTTTTAGAAAGACGGATACCCTCATGGTCATCCCACATGGAAACAGACGAGGTCAAGCGGCTACTTCACGTACTATAGCCTCCTGGCTAGTCAAGTCCATCAAGAAGGCATACTCCATGCGGCATATGGCAATTCCTGAAGGCATCAGGGCTCACTCGACCAGGGCAGTGGCTACCTCCTGGGCAGCGTATTGCAGGGTTTCACCGGAGACTATTTGCAAAGCAGCAACTTGGTCCTCCAGACATACGTTTATTTCTCACTATAGAGTAGATTCTGCTCATTTGGCTATGGCAGACTTCGGTAGATCCGTTGTTAGAGCCAATTCTTCCGCATTATAAGGAATAAATATTATTTTCTTGCACCCACCCGACTGGCGAGTTATTTCCCAGTGTGTGCTGCCATGGAGGCGTCAGGAAAACGGAAAATTGTATACTCACCTTTCCGTAATTTTCCTTTCCTGACGCCTCTCCATGGCAGCACAGATTCCCACCCCGTTTTTTGGTGATATATTTACAGAGAATGCAGCGGGGTGTCTCCCCTTCAAATTTATAGCTAACCAATCCTGTCAGGTTGTGGGGGCGGAGTCACAACCCAGTGTGTGCTGCCATGGAGAGGCGTCAGGAAAGGAAAATTACGGAAAGGTGAGTATACAATTTTCCGTTATATTGCAGCTTACCAATCATTAGATGTGATGGCTGCATCAGTTTTCTTTTCTCTAGCTTTTACCTCTATTTTCACCAGATGATCTGGACAGTAGGGATGAGCTGAACACCCCCTGTTCGGTTTGCACCTGAACATGCGAACAGGCAAAAAATTGCCCCACCCTCCGTTATTTAAGAAGCGTCAGAAGATGAGAAGTGTCACTCAGTGGGAGCCTCCCATCATGGATGCCCAAGAACGAAGAAGGGAAGGAGACGCCACGGAGGAAGATGCCGGACGAGAACACCAGAGCAAGAAGCAGAAGATCAGAGGAAGAACCAGAGGAAGAAGAAGATGGAGGAAGAAACTGAAGGAAGATAGTGTTATGCCCCATACACACGGTCGGACTTTGTTCGGACATTCCGACAACAAAATCCTAGGATTTTTCCCAACGGATGTTGGCTCAAACTTGTCTTGTATACACACGGTCACACAAAGTTGTCGGAAAAACCGATCGTTCTAAACGCGGTGAAATAAAACACGTACGTCGGGACTATAAACGGGGCAGTGGCCAATAGCTTTCACCTCTTTTTTTATTCTGAGCATGCGTGGCACTTTGCCTGTCGGATTTGTGTACACACGATCGGAATTTCTGACAACAGATTTTGTTGTCGGAAAATTTTATAGCCTTTGTGTGTCGGAAAATCCGATGGAAAATGTGTGATGGAGCCTACACACGGTCGGCATTTCCGACAACAAGGTCCTATCACACATTTTCCGTGTGTACGGGGGATAAGAGAAGTCTGGCTAACAGATGCACACCGGCACACAAGCACGGGCACACCAGTGTGTGTAAAAAGGACTTGTATTGGCGTACACAGGTGCGCGCCAATGCGCACACCGTGATGCGCGCCAATGTGCGCACACACGTCTGGGTGCCAAATAGTTTATTTAAGCTGAACACTGCCACATGAGCATTGCTGAGTGGTCTTTCAGCTAGTACCTGTTACCTGAATCTGATCTGTTCCTGTGTTCCTGTGTTTGACCTGGCTTGTACCTGAGACACCTCTTGGACTTCTGCCTGCCTTCCTGTGACCCCGGCTTGTGTTTTGACCTTGTCCCTGCTTAATGCTCCTGTACCGCGCTGCCTGACTGTGTACCAAACCTGGCCTGTATCCCGTCTGTGATCCTGTCTCACGTTCCAGTACCTGCTCTGCTCGGCTGTTGATGACCTCCTGGCTTTTGTACCGACCACAACTCAGCCTGCTGTTCCAGCAACAGAGTTCCAATCCTTGGTGCCCGTCCGGTAATCTGCAGCTATCGGGCTCCTGTCAAGACCCGTCCTGAGCCACCTGCTACATCGGCCCTCATGCCACTCTGTGTCTTTCACTCCCTGTCATCTCTATCAGGGGTGCTAGACAGGAGGTGCAAGAGAAGCCCTCTCTACAGCTCAGTCTCCACCAGGTACATGACAGATAGAAGAAAGAAGATAGAATAAAGAAGATGGAAAGAAGACTTTAAATAAAGGAATTGTCAAAAACTGTCTCTTGCCATTTTTAACATTTTTGACACTTTTTTTGTGAAATGGTATGGGTACTTTTGTACCCCATTACCATTTCACACAGGGGGGGGGCTGGGATCTGGGGGTCCCCTTGTTAAAGGGGGCTTCCAGATTCCAATAAGCCCCCCCCACAGACCTCAACAACCACTGGGCAAGGGTTGTGGGGATGAGTTCCTTGTCCCCATCAACATGGGGACAAGGTGCTTTGGGGGGGACCCCAAAGCACCCTCCCAATGTTGAGGGCATGTGGCCTGGTACGGTTCAGGAGGGGGGGCGCTCTCTCATCCCCCCTCTTTTTTTTGCGGCCTGCCAGGTTACGTGCTCGGATAGGGTCTGGTATGGATTTTTGGGGGGACTCCATGCTTTTTTTTTTCATTTTGGCGCGGGGTTCCCCTTAAATTCCATACCAGACCTGAAGGGGGACCCCCACGCCATTTTTCTAAAAATTTTGGTGCGGGGTTCCCCTTAATATCCATAACAGACCTGAAGGGCCTGGTATGGAATTTAGGGGGACCCCCACACCATTTTTTTAAAATTTTGGTTTGAGGTTCCCCTGTGGGGAAATCCCATGCTGTTTTTATCAATGAACTTTTATGTGTATTGTCGGACCGACAATTCATATAGCCGCGAGTACTTTTAAATTTTCCTTTGAAATGTCATTTTGCTGTCAGACTGTTATAAACATGAGAAACATGCGCCCCTTTACAGGCATACTATAGACACCCCCCAGGTACAAAATTTAAAGAAATATAACACTTTTATTGTTTCACTTTAAGCATTATTAAAATCACTGCTCCCGAAAAAACGGCCATTTTTAAAACTTTTTTTCGCATTGATCCATGTCCCCTGGGGCAGGACCCATGTCCCCAAATACTTTTTATGACAATACCATGCATATAAGCCTTTAAAATTAGCACTTTTGATTTCTCCCATAGACTATTAAAGGGTGTTCCGCGGTTTTTAAATTTGCCAAGAACACCCCAAATTGTTCGCTGTTCTGCGAACTGGCGAACAGCCGATGTTTGAGTCGAACGTGAGTTCGACTCGAACTCGAAGCTCATCCCTACTGGCCAGTAACACTCCTCCTGTATTGGTGATACACAACTCTGGAAGAATAAGAATAGGTGGCACAAAAGACAGCTAGTTGGGGGGGAAGTGTTACATGTATTAACAGATTTCAAACCATTAACACATTGAAGCCATACTCTACCTCACACTTTATAATCAGTTTCAGCTAAACCTTTTTTTTCTCTTTTGGGATAAAGGTTTTGCATGAATAAGTAAAATCTGATCTGAAGTGATTTCTCTCATCCATGTAAATTGATGCATTCTTCTGGAGAATTTGTGCTGTGAAAAACAAGCAAGGCTTGCTGGCTTGATTATCAGATGAAAATAGAAGAAAGAAAGCCTAAAAAATAAAACAAATACAGCCATCACATCTAAGAATCGGTAAACTGCAATATAATAAATGTTTGCTTTTGGGTTTATTACTGCTTTGAGCTCCGTTCACTTCAATTATTCAGTCACGTGCATGGAAAATTTTCATTTTAAAAAAAATTCTCAGTACAAGAATGTTTGTAGTGAATAAAGGTTAATTGGGCTACAATAGGTGAATGTTCTCCTCCTTAAAAAAAAATCACTAAATGCCAGTCAAAAAAGGATACCTGCTAAATATTTACCAGACTTTATGAGGAAAAAAACAAGTACAGGTATAAAGTGTAACACCTAATGGTGCAGGTATAAAGTGTAACACCTAATGGTGCCTCCAAAACCTTGCAATTACAGTCAAAGTCCCCACCATTCTGACACATGCAAAACTCAAGCACTTGCTCACCTCTACTGCCCTCTTTTCCATTCTGATTGGCCATTAAGGCAGCTCATCAAATTGATGGGCCAGTAGTAACGTGTGGTGCTGAGGTGTAAGTCTAGTATTCAGAGGTAATTGCAGGCTTTTGTAAGCTGCTCCTTTAGGTGCCTGCATTTTATATCCGCATAATCACAAAAATATCATTGCGGTTCCCATTATTATTCTTGATATCTGCAATTTTTTTCACTAACAGAGTGAACTTAAAATGGATGTAAACCCTCACATATACCCAGTGAAGTGAAGACCCTCAGATGATACACAAGAGATGAAACAAATCTCCCTACATAAGTTTTACATGTATATCTGCTGTCTTCAGCTTTATATATTCATTAGAAAGTGCACATCCTGTTAGAATTTTCTCTTCCTGATTCACCTGTGGGAGTGAATACTTGCCATACACCATGAGACAGCTACTTGGAGGAACGGCACATACCCCCCTCCCCTCCATGGGCAGATATCACAGAGCTGTGCTGTAAATAGACCAGCTCTCTGCTTATCTATTTATAGCACCCACCCTGACAAAAAATTCAGGCTGGTTTTATCTCAGTTGTCAGAGAACTTGTCAGACACTATCATGCTGATAACAGAGAAACAGAGCAGGAGAAAGCCATGGGACATAGGGCTTTGAACAGTGATAAGAAAACGCTGCAGATGTATGTGCCTAGCTCAGATTTCATGAATCAAGTTTATATCCACTTTAACTCTACTAAGTACTAGTTATACAAAATATACTAGTACTAAAATATGGCATAATATAGCACCATAATTTTCTAAAAATTCTTCCTATGATTAAAAACATTACAAGCATTTTGGAGCAGATGGACAACTACCTTATGTTTTCTTAATGCATTTAATGTCTTCTTAAATGTCTTCTTGAATTATTTCTTAATTTCATCATTTAATGTCCTCTCCAGTTGTTTGCTCTTGTGCCTGCTCTATTCAATATAAAAGATGTTTGAGACTCCTGGTAGTTGATTTACTATGGGCAAGTGAACCTATGACTTAAGCACCTAACCAGATGCAATTGATTGGATATTAAAAGGAAACAGGTATATGTCCCTTGGTGTTCAGAATGAATGCATCTTGTTTCCTGAAATATGGCATTAACACCATTATATTGTACAGTACATGTAATGTAATGTATTCATTGTACGCAATTCTCAATTGGCATATAAAGAACATTTATGGGATGTTACCACCCTGTTTGACCAAAAGTTATTAGTTCAGATGTAATTTTGGAATAACTCTAGATATAATCATTTAACCAGTTCCCAATGGGCTCAAACAGATATACTGCGGCACAAACCTGGGTGAAACCCCATATGGGTACGTTCTTCCCTTTTAGAGCCGCCAGAGGGCGCGTGCACTGCATGGCGGGGAACCTGATGCGCGTGGCCGGCGAGCGCGATCGCTGCCGGCCAAGTGCGATTGCATGCACGAGAGCCAGCACGGGGATTTGTGTGTGTAAATTTATGCACAAACCAGTCAATATGCACTTATTGCGATTTTTGTTACCAAAAATATGTAGAAGAATATATGTTGGCCTAAACCAATGAAGAAATTTGTTTTTTTTTTTAAATTTGGGGGAATATTTATTATAGCAAAAAGTAAAAAATATTGTTTGTTTTATTCAAAATTTTTTTGTTTACAGCGCAAAAAATAAAAACTGCAGAGGTGGCAAAATACCACCGAAAGAAAGCTCTATTTGTGCGAAAAAAAGGATACAAATTTCATTTAGGTACAGCATTGCATGACCACGTAATTGTCAGTTAAATCGACTCAGTGCCAAATTGTAAAAAGTGCTTTGGTCAGAAAGGGGGGAAAATCTTCTGGGGCAAAAGTGGTTAAAGAACACATTGGTATGTGGTTCCTGTGTGATGGCTGCTTAACACACATATTTGTCAGACTATCAACTGTTATTTTAATTTATTACAGAAGGGCTTTTTTATTGATGGAGGGACTAGCGGGATATTTGTTTTCCACAATCATGAATGGACTTGTGTCTTTATTCCACCTTACCAAATATGTAACTAAATGTAACTACCGTATTTATTGGCGTATAGCACGCTCCGGCGTATAACACGCACCCCAAGTTTAGGAGGGAAGTTTAAGGAAAAAAAACTTACATTTAAATGCCCATCAATGCAGACTCATCAGTGTCCATCTGCAGCCTTGTCAGTGTCATTGCAGCCTTTTCAGTGTCAGTGCAGCCTTGCCCCAGTGCAGAATTGTCAGTGCAGCTTTGCCCCAGTGCAGAATTGTCAGTGCAGCTTTGCCCCAGTGCAGCCTTGTCAGTGCAGCCTTGTCAGTGCAGCTTTGCCCCAGTGCAGCCTTGTCAGTGCAGCTTTGCCCCAGTGCAGCCTTGTCGGTGCAGCTTTGCCCCAGTGCAGTCTTGTCAGTGCAGCTTTGCCCCAGTGCAGCCTTGTCAGTGCAGCTTTATCCCAGTGCAGCCTTGCCCCAGTGCAGCCTTGCCCCAGTGGTCAGTGCAGCCTTGCCCCCAATGTCCATTACATGCTTGCCTTGGACAGATCGCCGCCGACATACACAAAGCGTGTAGTTTTAAATATGGCGCAGCGGAGTTCGGAGGGACTCGGAGACTGGATGGAGCCGAGATACACATAGCTGAGTGTACTCGGCTCTTCTCGTTGCTGCTCACAGTCACGCCCAGTCCCGCCCTATGATGGACATAACATAGGTCCAATGGCGGGACTGGGTGGGACTGTGAGCGGCGCCGGAAAGAGCCGGGAACACTCGGCTATGTGTATCTCGGCTCTGCCCAGTCACTGTGATCTCGGCGGCGCTCGTTCAGCTCCGCCGAGTCCCTCCGAACTCCGCGGCACCATATTTAAAACTACACGCTATGTGAATGTCGATGGCGATCGCGGCGATCGCTCCGATAGATCACAATTAGCGGGGATCGGCATATAACACGCACCCATGATTTTCCCCTGATTTTAATCATAATAATAAATACGGTATTTGTAACTATGCATGTAACATTCATACTGGAAAACAGTGCAGAATAGAGTAATGAAGTAAGGACTTTGTGCATGTCAGAGCTGCTTTTAACCCCATTTAAGTAAAGGAGAATGCAAAAGCAGATTAAAAGGAGGTTAGAAGGTGAAAGTTAAACTTCTTTTAGCCCCATTGCTTTTCAGTCACATCATCCAGCCTTCCTCTAGGAAGTCGGACATATATGTTAATTATACAACCCAAATATTCAAAGAAAATCCGAACACTATTAAAAATTACAGATTTCTAACAAACTAGCATATTAGCACATTATGCCTAATTAAATAATAATCATAGGATGACAAGACATATGGCAATAATTTGCTTGACATAAAAAAATAGAAAGAAAATGGCTGCCACATTTTTGTTAAAATGTGCAGGTCTTATTACAAGAATTAAACTGAACTCGATAAAGAGAGAAAAATGGAATCTCAGCAACAAAGATAATAGTTCACTAAACAGTTGGTGTGTTGTTTCAGTGTAAAATTGCAATTATACTCAGGTTACTGCCATTCCTATCTAATTATATACATAATGTTGTAAAATGTGCTGTAATTTTCCTTTAAAATTCCATGCCAAAAGAACATGAAGGAAAGAAATTAGATTAAGGGCTTTTTATAAGGGGGCAAATGATCGCTTGCCACTTTTTACTTATGACTCTTTTGCAGAATTCATAAAGCACATGCGCTTGTCACAGTTGATTGCCCATATGTCCAATTGTTTTATAGATTTGAAAGGACAAAGAAAGGAAAACGTGCAACGTCATTAAATATGTCACTCTATATGTATATAACAGGGTTATTTTGATTATACTGCCTTACACATGCAAAAATACTTCTCCTTTGAATATATGTTTCATACTTCTTTTCATTAATCAGGTGACATCGCCTGTTATGTTTGAGAAAATTAAACCAGAAGATGCTACTGGTGATAACATGGTGTCTATTCTGTATGCAGAGCTTCCAGTTTATAGTATGCTACACCAATTAAGAGTCCACAGAAATTAGAGGAGATAGATGTATGTTAATTACCTATCAAAGGTAGTCACTGAGTACCTTTTAGTAAACCAAGACCATAAAATTAATTTAATGTTTCCTGATCCAGTATAGTAATGAGATCAGACCAGATAAGTCTAAATGTCAGAGGTATTATAATAACATAAATGCATATCATTAGGTCAATACTGCATAATTAACAGAATAGATAATCAGGTGAAAGATCAGGCAGCGAGTAAAGCCTAGTACACACTATCATTTTTTTTGTTAAATGCAGTGGGTTGAACGAAAAAAACTGACAGCTCAGGTTGAAACTGCTGTATGAAGAATATGATGTTAGTACAGCAATCGTCCCCGCTAAGCTAATGTGTCCTGACAGGGGCACTTCACTAAACGGTTCACCTAATGTGTCTAAAGATGGCTTTGAAACATAATAAGGGATGTCAGTGCCTGAGATCTTGAATTCACAATGGTCTAAAGCCACTAAACTCTAATATATAATTTATTTTTGAAGTACTTAGTAACACTAAAACATAGTTGGCTGGTTATGAATAGGACTCTTTTGTTGTAATTACACAGACTTGTGATCTATATTGGTTTTAGAGTCTGGGAACCTATTTTGAATGGGGGAACATATAGGTAAACTGTAACTGTCAACTGTATTTAAAAACCTACTACAATTTTACAAAGTGGTCTTTTATATGCTTTTGTTAATATATGTATATTTACAAATAAATATTTAATATAAGATGCTTTCCTTTCTATAAGAATATTCAGCAACAGTTACTTCATTTTTGATTGTCACTGACTGAAACTAAATAAAAGCTTTTTAGAAGAGAAAAATCAGGAAGGGGGAGGGAGGATGTCCCTTTTTTGATTCATGTGTGATTTGGGAACAGCAGACTGAAATGCAGGATACTCCCAACCAGGGCCGGATAACCATAGGGGCTATTGGAGTTGCAGCTCCAGGCACCATCATTAAGATAGGCCCAGCTCAGTGGTGTAAGTGAGTCACTAATGCTGCCCAGCCCTCTCTCTGCTCTTCCCAACCCTGCTCTCATCCCCCCACCCAATCTCTTTCTCTCTCTCTCCCATCTCTATTTAATGTATTTGTTTAAATATTTAATTTGTTTTAACAAAAATTGTTTGCACTCTCCGCCAGAACTCTTTAGTCAATGCTCTCAGCGATTGGCTGAGAGCACTGATTGGGAGCTGGTCGGCTGCTGGTTTTCCAGCATGCTCACCCGACAGAAGCTGGCCGAACTTCCAGCCTCTGTTGGACCAGTTGCCATATACACGGGCCGAATGTCGGATGTTTTTTATTGAACTGACCGATGTTGCCGGGCATTTGGCCCGTGTGTACTAGGTTTAACTGTAATTTGCAGTTTATTAACCTATGATTATGATTATGTCTGCTTTTTGAAGCTCAAAGTGGTATATTGTTGCACATGGATATATGGTGTTTTATATTGTAGGCCTGTAATTATTAGGAATAACTCACTTAAATCTGTCCAAACAAGAGTCTAGTAGACATCCCGGGTATGATAAAGTTTGAAACATATTTTATAAATTATAAATGATCATATCTAATCATAAATTATAATATAATAAATAACTATAAATAATTCTAACAAATAATAATGCAATAATAAATTTTATTCAATAATTTAATCAAATCAAAAACACTGAAATTAGCTCAGTCACAGAATCTTCACTGTCGTCACTTTCAGTGTCTGACAAATTTCCCCACGAATCACTATCACTCAATTCTGCAAGTGATTCCAATTCACTATCGCTGTTTTCTAGCTGGTCTAAAATGGCTTTTGACGTGGAGGGACACTTTTTGGATGCCATGGACATTCTCCAGTTTCCAGGCAGAAATAACAGCATATATAATATATAACTGCAGGCAGGACACTGGACAAAGCACTGGGGACAAAAGGGAGGTGAAATGATTTGATACAGTAATGTAATCTTACAGATTACAGTGTATTGTGTGTGTTCTGTATTTTTCACTTTTTTGAATTTGCCGCCGGGCTCCGCCCCCATGCATCATGATGCTCACAGGTAATGGAGCCCGGCACAGTGATGAATCGGGCGGAGGACGCAGCCCGCAGACAAAGCGGGAGGACATCACAGGATCCTGGGGACAAGGTAAGTAACTTTACCAGGATACTGCAATGCAGTCCCGAGTGTGGCTCGGGGGTTACCGCTTTTGGTAATGAAAATTCCCCCCCCGAGCCACACTCGGGAATACCACCAGGAAGGTTAAACAGGTGTAAAGTTAAAAAAAAAAAAAAAGGATGAAATGGCAAAAAGCAGGCATACACAGCAAGATAATATAAAACCGATTACGAAAACTGCACAAATGTGGACTTTTCACAGCCATGTCTCTGTGTCTCAATGTAGGTCCTCTGCTTGGTTTGTAATGTTGTCTGTGTCCCTATTAGGGACACAGACAACATTACACTCACGTCTTGTCTTGGGAACCTCAGCAGGTGGATTATTCCTATATAAATAATGGCTTCATAAAGAAAATTATCATGACTGTATTAACAGCACCTACAAATGTCCATTTAAAGAAGGCTTTAATGCCCAGGAAGCAGCGCAGCTTCTGTAATATGTTACCACTGTGATAGGCTCTCAAATTAGTCACATGATTAGAAAACCACCCTGTTGGTTCCTGATCAGAAGCTGGGTGATAAAGCCCACCTTTCTCGCTGCCACATGTTTCTGTTATGCTGTCGACAAAAGGTGATGTTATAGCACTACCCAAATCAGAAATTAAATTATAATAGATCAAAATCTTAGCTGATTAACATTCAGTTTGCAATAGCTGTGTATGGTAAAAAAATAAAAAATGATAAAATTCTGTTTTTAACTTTTTTATCCTTTATGCATCTCAGTACTTCTGATCTTCTCCACCATTGTTTAGCCACTTCCACCTCTTTCATCAACTGTCCAGCAATAGCTTTCTGATAGTGATAATGTGCACAGTGTGTTTTTTAGCATAACAGCACAAGGTAAGACAGCTGTAACCCCATAACACGAAATGCCTGAACAATGCTTGTTACGGCAGGATTAAATCTAATTTAAATATTCAAAGTTATTGCTGATGTTAGCTTTATTGTTGTATACTTTTAAAAAAGGTCCTTTATGTTCATAATATACTTGCTGGCTTAAAATGAAATGATCATCTATTTAACAAAATGAAATGTAATCCATTGATAAGGAGTCATCACATCTTGAACCTTTTCAACTATATGTCACAGGTATATCATTTCAGAGTAAGAGAGCTATCCACTACAGTGATAGCTTTCTTTTCTCCTCAATGTCTGTTATAATTCAATGACAGCCAATGCACTTCACTAAACGGCTCACCTAATGTGTCTAAAGCTGGCCTTGAAACATAATGAGGCATGTCAGTGCCTGAGATCTTGAATTCACAATGGACTAAAGCCACTAAACTCTAATATATCATTTATTTTTTAAGTACTTAGTACCACTAAAACATAGTTGGCTGGTTATGAATAGAACTCTTTTGTTGTAATCATACAGACCTGTAATGTATATTGATTTTAGAGTCTGGGAATTTATTTTGAATGGGGTAACATATAGGTATTGACTAAATTGTTTTAGATAAATTGACCATAGGGGAAACCGTAATGGTCAACTGTATTTAAAAACTTCCTACAATTTTACAAAGTGGTCTTTTATATGATTTTTTTGTATATGTATATTTACAAATATATATTTAATATAAGATGCTTTCCTTTCTATAAGAATATTCAGCAACTGTTACTTGTTTTAGTTTTTGTTTGTCGCTGACTGAAACTAAATAAAAGCTTTTTGAAAGGGGAAAATCAGGAAGGGGGAGGGAGTATATCCCTTTTTGTACTCATGTGTGATTTGGGAACAGCAAACCGAAATGCAGGATACTCCCTACCAGGGCCTGATTAACATGGGGCTATTGGAGCTGCAGCTCCAGGACCCTTCCTTAAAGTGTATGTAAACCCGAAATTTTTTTCTTTATATATATATCATACTGTAGAGTATAAGATTTCCTATCATTTGAGCCCAGTCTTGCCACACAGAGTTAATCCATCTCTGAGCAATCCTCTTTTATTGTTCAGTGAGAAAAATCTTGACAAACTGAGAAAAACTTTGTCAAATCCTCCCCCTTGCTGTGAGTGACAGCCTAAGACACAGGCATTATTTTTTTAATTCCCTCCGCCACTCCTTTCTTCAGCAGCTCTGCAAGGATTGGCTGTTCCACACCTCAGCATAATTTGGCATGCGGAAGTCATGTGGTTACTTTCCTGTCTTTTCACTGGATGTTAGAGATCATAGCAGAAGTTCAGCAGAAGTTCAGTGTTTGAAATACACAGGAGAAAATGCATATTGACAAGGGGAGAGTAGAAGTGGGCGGGGAGTCTGCTGACATCACAACTCCACCCACCGAGCTCCAGACAACAGACCCACCCACAGAATCTGCAGTTTTTCAGCTCTCATAACAGACAGAGGGGAGACATTTGACAGGTAAAGATACATGCAGGAGGCATGTATATCCTTATAGATAACACCTATGGCAGTAGTTTAGAAAGGATGACATTGGGTTTACATTTTAAGATAGGTCCAGCCCAGTGGTGTGAGTGTGTCACTAATGCTGCCCAGCCCTCTCTCTTCTCAGCCCAGCCCTGCTCTCACTCCCCACCCTTTCCCCCTGTCTCTCTCTTTCTCTCTCTTCCCCTCTCTATTTCATTTAATTTCTTTAAATATTTAATTTGTTTTAACAAAAATGTTTGCAGTCTCATTTTATTTATTTCCATAAAAAAGCACATCAAAATCCTCAGCACCCATCCCATGATGCTCTTAATCCCAGAGATAAAGTGGTATAACGCTGCCTTCAACCACCTGCAGGTTGCAGATGATAAACAATAAATATTTATAAACAGTATTTTATATTTAGCTGACTAAAAATATATAACTAAACATTCTTTTTGAAATTAGTAAAAAGCGTTCTTGTTATGTTCAAAAAGGAAAAAATAACTCTTAAAACTCTCACACATAAAAGCAATATACATTTGATTCTTGAAGGAATTTTATAATTAATGGGGACTCTATTGGGTTGATTTACTAAAGGCAAATTAAATTTGCAAAGAATACTCAATCACGTGAAAGAAAAAATATATATTTTTGCTTGCAGAAGATTGGATGGTAGAAATTAGCAGAACTTCACACCATTCACTAAGCTCTGGGGAAAATCCCCTTGCAAAGTGAAAGCCTATTTGTCTTTGGGGCTTGATTTACTAAAGGCAAATAAGCTGTTCAGTTTTCAAGGAAAGCTGCACTTCTTTTTTCCAGAGCTTAGTGATTGTGGTGAAACTTCACTTTGCAAAGAACACCCAATCACCTGTAAGAAAAAAATAAAAACTGCACTTTTACTTCCACATGAGTGCATGATGACAATCAGCAATGCTGCACCTAATTCACTAACCTCTGGGAAAAATATCACAATAACTGGATAGAAACAGACTCTGTGAAAATCTCTCATTCGATTGTATGGTACTATATTTTACCATCAAGTGTCATATCCAGCCACACAGCTAAACACAGTTGAAATAGATATTAAATACTGTAGGTATATGTCAGGAAATGGGCATTGTGGGATATGGCCATTCACAATAATGAAGAAGATAATACAGGCAGGTAATACAATGCAAAGCATGACATGATAACATATGCTTCATTCTCTCTTGGGTTTTAACACAGGTTCACTGTATGCAATGTGGCTACTTCCACTTACTGGAATCAAAATCCTGGTCATTAACATGTATAATTCCTGCTGTATGATCAGATTGGACAGGTACAGACATACAGTACTTAGCTGACTAGATTGAAAAATTGTCCAAAAGTACATTCAAGCAACATTGAGACTCTTAAACTGGAAGAAAAAACAAAAAAAAACAAATGTTATACCACTTTTTAAACATTGCAGTTATGAGTTTGAACCCCCATTTAACAGTAGTTGTAATTTTTGTTTTTCAGGGGTTACAAATATTATTCATTTGATCATAAGCACTGTAATTTTTGTAATATGATTATCTTGGCTGGAAGGTAGGAATTATGTATGACCTATTCACTCTAATACTGTTTTGTTTAATTAGATACTTGTACTTTGTTTCTTTTCATTCACTGTATTGTAAGGTAATTATTTGTAAGAAAAAACAGCCCTAGCAATATAGCATATTTTCAATCAATTTAAAAGTCATTACTGCAAATTATAATGGTTGGTCTTTAAAACATGTTAAAACAGATGACTCATAAATCAGTGACCCAGAGGAAAATAAATGCAAATGGACGTAGCATTCTCATATTTATGTATGTCAAGTGGCAGTTTGATATCAGAGGTGGATTTAACTCCCATTTGCTCTGTACCAAACTAAAAACATTTTTGGCTAAATTTTTACTTTAGAAAAAAAAAAAGAAATGCAACCAGATAACATCTTCTGATGTATTGATATGATTTTTCTCATATTGTGGATATGTATGCACAAATTAACCTCCCAGGCGGTATGATTATGTCAGATTTTTGAATCTCAAAGTGGTACATTGTTTTGCATAGAAATTTGATGTTTTATATTGTAGGCCTGTAATTCTTAGTAATAACATACTTACATCTGTCCAAACAAGAGTCTAGTAGACATACCGGGTATGATAAAGTTTGAAACACAAAATCATAAATTATAATATAATAAATAACTATAAATAATTATAAAAAAATAATAACATAATAATAATAAAATGAATTCACGATTCACTATCGCTCAATTCTGCAAGTGTTCTAATTTACTATCGCTGTTTTCTAGCTGGTCTAAAACCACTTTTGACGTAAAGGCACACTATTTGGTTGCCATGGACAATCTCAAGTTTCCAGGCAGAAAGAACAGTCTGTAAGATTACAGGCATACCCCACTTTTAAGTACACAATGGGGTTTATTTACTAAAGCTGGAAAGTGCAAAAACAGGCTCACTTCTGAATAGAAACCAATGAGCTACTAACCCCAGCTTGTTCAATTAAGCTGTGGTAATAAAACCTGGAAGCTCATTGGTTTCTATGCAGAATAGGGATGAGCCGAACACCCCCCGGTTCGGTTCGCACCAGAACCCGCGAACGGACCGCAAGTTCGCACGAACGTTAGAACCCCATTGACGTCTATGGGACTCGAACGTTCGAAATCAAAAGTGCTCATTTTAAAGGCTAATTTGCATGGTATTGTCCTAAAAAGGGTTTGGGGACCCGGGTCCTACCCCAGGGGACATGTATCAATGCAAAAAAAACTTTTAAAAACGGCCGTTTTTTCGGGAGCAGTGATTTTAATGATGCTTAAAGTAAAAAAAAAAGTGAAATATTCCTTTAAATATCGTACCTGGGGGGTGTCTATAGTATGCCTGTAAAGTGACGCGTGTTTCCCATGTTTAGAACAGTCCCTGCACCAAATGTCATTTTTAAAGGAAAAAATCTCATTTAAAACTGCTTGCGGGTTTAATGTCATGTCGGGTCATGGCAATATGGATGAAAATCAGTGAGACAAACGGCATGGGTACCCCCCAGTCCATTACCAGGCCCTTTGGGTCTTGTATGGATATTAAGGGGAACCCCGCACCCAAATTAAAATAAGGAAAGGTCCCTATATACTCTGAACAGCAGTATACAGGCGGTGAAAAGAAGACAGGGACTGTAGGTTTGTTGTTAAGTAGAATCTGTTTGTAATTTTGAACATTTTTAATGTGTTTAGCTCCAGCCAAAAAATCTTTTCTAAGCTTTTTGGAAAACATAGGGAAGGGTTATCACCCCTGTGACATTTGTTTTGCGTCTTTCCTCCTCTTCAGAAGATTTCACCTCACTTTTTTGTCCCAATGAAAAATGTTTTTTGAAAATTTGGGTTTTTTTGTGGAACAAGGATTGGAAAGCATCAGTGGAAAGGAGAAATTGTTTTCCCATATTAACTCTTACAGGAGAGAATTTCCCTTCCTTAGGGGTAGATTTCATCTCACTTCCTGTTGTCTCCTTCCGTTTGCAAGTAGGAGTCGTTTGTAAGTTAGATGTTTGAAAGTAGGGTCCTGCCCTATATACTCAGCAGAAATTTGGGCCTTAGGTGTTGCTGTGGCCAAAACACTGTAAGCCCTCACAGGGCCCTGCTGTGAAATATTAGATCAAGAATTGTAATTACATGCCCCTGTTGAACAGGAGCTGAAAAATTAGGCCTTAGGCACTGGTGCTGGTGCCACAACACTGCAACCCCTCACAGACACTCTAGTTGGAACGCAGGAACGAGCCCTGCTGCAAAGTATTGCATCAAAAATTGTAATTACACGCCCCTGTTAGACAGGGGCAGAAAAATTGGGCCTTAGGCACTGGTGCTGGTGCCACAACACTGCAACCCCTCACAGACACTCTAGTTGGAACGCAGGAACGAGCCCTGCTGCAAAGTATTGCATCAAAAATTGTAATTACACGCCCCTGTTAGACAGGGGCAGAAAAATTGGGTCTTAGGCACTGGTGCTGGTGCCACAACACTGCAACCCCTCACAGACACTCTAGTTGAAACGCAGGAACAAGCCCTGCTGCAAAGTATTGCATCAAAAATTGTAATTACACGCCCCTGTTAGACAGGGGCTGAAAAATTGGGTCTTAGGCACTGGTGCTGGTGCCACAACACTGCAACCCCTCACAGACACTCTAGTTGGAATGCAGGAACGAGCCCTGCTGCAAAGTATTACATCAAAAATTGTAATTACACGCCCCTGTTAAACAGGGGCTGAAAAATTGTGCCTTAGGCACTGGTGGTGGCGCCCAGAACCAAAAATGTTCTTACAAGCTATCAGCGTGATGATTGAGGAGGAAGAGGATAATTACTCAGGGATAGTCACTCAGCATCAGCATAGGCAGTCTTTGAAGGGATCTGAGATTTCAAAAAAAATTATTCGGTTACATCTGCATCAGGTGCTTGGTAGCTGGTGGTGATCCAAGACTGATTCATTTTTATGAAGGTCAGCCGATCGACCGAGTCGGTGGACAGACGCACCCTGTGATCGGTTACCACGCCTCCAGCAGCACTGAATGTGCGTTCCGAAAGAACGCTGGATGCAGGACAGGCCAGTAGCTCAATTGCATACTGTGCAAGCTCTGGCCAGTGATCCATCCTCAAGACCCAGTAACCCAGAGGATTTTCGGTGGGAAAGGTGTCCAAGTCTGATCTTGCCCCTAGGTATTCCTGCACCATGTAAAACAGACGCTGGCGATGGTTGCTGGAACCGATCATACCTTGGGGCTGCGGACCAAAAAATTGTCTGAACGCATCGGTCAGACGGCCACCTTCTCCACCGCTCCTTCTTTGACTGACCGAAGCCTCAGCAACACGTTGTCCAGAAACAGGAGTTTGTAACCTCCCAGTCTCTGGGAACGCGTTGCACAGACCTTTCTGCAAGGCCTCCCGAAGTTGTTTCATCCTCTGCTCCCTCTGCGATGGCAAGATAAGGTCCGCAACCTTACCCTTGTAACGTGGATCAAGGAGAGTTGCCAGCCAGTATTGGTCCTTCTCCTTGATACCACGAATACGAGGATCCTTACGCAGGCTTTGCAGGATCAGGGAGGCCATGCAGCGTAGGTTTGCTGAGGCATTCGGTCCGGAGTCCTCTGGGTCACTAAGGACAACAACGTCCGCAGCCACCTCCTCCCAGCCACGTACAAGTCCATGTGTTCCTTGGGACTGATCCCTTAAAGACTGCTGATGCTGAGTGCCAGGCTCCACCTCCATACTGACACAATCTTCCTCCTCCTCCTCCTCCTCCTCCTCGTCCTCTTCCTGTGTGATCGGCGGGCACGCAGGAACACTGTCTGGATAAAGGGGGCCTTGAGAGCTAAGGAAGTCCTCCTCTTCCTGCCTCTGTTCTGCCTCAAGTGCCCTGTCCATTATTCCACACAGCGTGTGCTCCAACAGGTGGACAAGGGGGACAGTGTCACTGATGCATGCACTGTCAGTGCTCACCATCCTCGTGGCCTCCTCGAATGGTGACAGGACAGTGCATGCATCCCTGATCATGGCCCACTGGCGTGGGGAAAAAAAACCAAGGTCCCCTGACCCTGTCCTGGTGCCATAGTCGCACAGGTACTCATTGATGGCCCTCTGCTGCGTGTGCAGCCGCTGCAGCATGGCCAACGTCGAGTTCCACCTGGTGGGCATGTCACAGATTAGGCGGTTCTTGGGCAGGTTAAACTCCTTTTGGAGGTCCGTCAGCCGAGCACTGGCATTATATGACCGGCGGAAATGCACAGAGACTTTCCTGGCCTGCCTCAGGACATCCTGTAAGCCCGGGTACCTGCCCAAGAACCGCTGCACCACCAAGTTAAGGACGTGAGCCAAACAGGGCACATGGGTCAGTTGTCCCTGTCGGAGGGCAGAGAGGAGGTTGGTGCCATTGTCGCAAACCACCATTCCTGCCTTAAGTTGGCGTGGCGTCAACCACCTCTGAACCTGCCCCTGCAGAGCTGACAGAACCTCTGCCCCAGTGTGGCTCCTGTCCCCCAAGCACACCAGCTCAAGCACCGCATGGCATCTTTTGGCCTGCGTACTTGCGTAGCCCCTTGAACGCCTACGGAGCACCGCTGGTTCCGAGGAAGAGGCCATGGAGGAAGAAGAAGAGGAGGGGGTGGAGGAGAGAGGTGTGTCACAATCAGCATTTTGGAGGCGTGGTGGCGGAACAACCTCCAACACTACTGCACCTTGTCCTGCATCCTTCCCAGCTGCCAGCAGAGTCACCCAATGCGCCGTGAAACTTAAGTAACGTCCCTGTCCATGCCTGCTGGACCATGAGTCAGCGGTAATATGCACCTTACCGCTGACCGCCCTGTCCAGCGAGGCATGGACATTGCCTTCCACATGCCGGTAGAGAGCCGGAATCGCCTTCCGTGAGAAAAAGTGGCGTTTGGGTACCTGCCACTGAGGAACCGCACATTCCACAAACTCACGGAAGGGGGCAGAGTCTACCAACTGAAAAGGCAGCAGTTGAAGTGCTAGCAATTTTGCCAAGCTAGCATTCAACCGCTGGGCATGTGGATGGCTGGGAGCAAACTTCTTTCGGCGGTGCAGCAGCTGGGGCAGGGAAATTTGCCTGGTACAATCTGACGTCGGTGTACCAAAAGCAGATTGCCCACAAGTACTTGGCTGTGACACACCTAATTCTACACCTTCATTCCTCTCACTGCAGGTCTCAGAGAGGACTGAAGGTCTAGTGGGGTTGGAAATCTCAGCTGATGAGGAGCAAGGAGAGATCGTCTTTGTTCTTTGGTGTGGGTCTTTTAGATACGCTTGCCAACGAACTGCATGGCAGGTCAACATATGTCTGGTCAAGCATGTGGTACCCAAGCGGGAGATGTTTTGGCCACGCGAGATACGCTTGAGACATATGTTGCAAATAGCAGCGGTGCGATCTGATGCACTCGTCTCAAAAAAGGCCCACACCAAAGAACTTTTTGAATAACGCGCAGAGACTGCAGCGCCCTACACATGTGGAGCTTTGGGGTGTGATGCAGTCAATGTGCTGCCCTTAGGCTGGCCCCTGGAGGGCATCCTGCCTAGTTGGTGATGTGCCACCTCCTCCTCCTCCTCCTCCTCTCTCCTATCAGGCACCCACGTTGAGTCAGTGACCTCATCATCCCCTCCCTCCTCATCACTGGAGCAAACCTGGCAGTATGCTGCAGCAGGGGGAGCATGACTGCCAGATTGCTGTCCTTCTTGGGCACCCCCTCTGTCCGTGCTCATGTTACTGCCTTCATTGAGCTCAGTATCATCATCAGAGCCTTCCAAACGCTGGGCATCCTCCTGGAGCATGTACCCAACACTGTGGTCAAACAGTTCGAGGGAATCCTCATGAGGACATGGTGGAGCTAGGGAAGGAGTCACTGATGACATTGAGCTGAGGGAAGAGGCCGCTGCTTTGCCAGACAAAGCACCCTGGGCATGGGTGAGAGAGGATGAGGAGGATGAGGACGGCTTGGTCATCCACTCGACCAAGTCTTCCGCATGTTGCGGCTCAACACGGCCAGCTGCCGAAAAAAAGGCCAAGCGTGTCCCATGGCCACGTGCTGATGAGGATGCACCGTCTCCACGACCAGCACTAGACACAGAGCCTGCTTGCCCTCTCTTATTGGCTTGTGACTGTCTGCCTCTCCTTCTTGGCCTTCCAGACATACTAATGGCCTGTAGCTGCACTAAGCTGGGATAGAACACCTGTAATTTTCTTAAGGTAGCTTTATATACTGTAACCAGACAAGCCTGCCTGTCAGTAGGAAGATAACAGGAACGGATCTAGCTGAACACTGTGAGCAGGACACACTGTACTAAATGTAAATAGTCTAGCTGCCTGACCGTGGTACTAATAGGATCAAACAGAACACCTGTAATTTTCTTAAGGTAGCTTTATATACTGTAACCAGACAAGCCTGCCTGTCAGTAGGAAGATAACAGGAACGGATCTAGCTGAACACTGTGAGCAGGACGCACTGTACTAAATGTAAATAGTCTAGCTGCCTGACCGTGGTACTAATAGGATCAAAAAGAACACCTGTAATTTTCTTAAGGTAGCTTTATATACTGTAACCAGACAAGCCTGCCTGTCAGTAGGAAGATAACAGGAACGGATCTAGCTGAACACTGTGAGCAGGACGTACTGCACTGAATGTAAATAGCAGGAACGGATCTAGCTGAACACTGTGAGCAGGACGCACTGCACTGAATGTAAATAGCAGGAACGGATCTAGCTGAACACTGTGAGCAGGACGCACTGCACTAAATGTAAATACCAGGAACGGATCTAGCTGAACACTGTGAGCAGGACGCACTGCACTGAATGTAAATAGCAGGAACGGATCTAGCTGAACACTGTGAGCAGGACGCACTGCACTGAATGTAAATAGCAGGAACGGATGTAGCTGAACACTGTGAGCAGGACGCACTGCACTAAATGTAAATACCAGGAACTGATCTAGCTGAACACTGTGAGCAGGACACACTGCACTGAATGTAAATAGCAGGAACGGATCTAGCTGAACACTGTGAGCAGGACGCACTGCACTAAATGTAAATACCAGGAACGGATCTAGCTGAACACTGTGAGCAGGACGCACTGCACTGAATGTAAATAGCAGGAACGGATCTAGCTGAACACTGTGAGCAGGACGCACTGCACTGAATGTAAATAGCAGGAACGGATCTAGCTGAACACTGTGAGCAGGACGCACTGTACTAAATGTAAATAGTCTAGCTGCCTGACCGTGGTACTAATAGGATCAAAAAGAACACCTGTAATTTTCTTAAGGTAGCTTTATATACTGTAACCAGACAAGCCTGCCTGTCAGTAGGAAGATAACAGGAACGGATCTAGCTGAACACTGTGAGCAGGACGCACTGTACTAAATGTAAATAGTCTAGCTGCCTGACCGTGGTACTAATAGGATCAAAAAGAACACCTGTAATTTTCTTAAGGTAGCTTTATATACTGTAACCAGACAAGCCTGCCTGTCAGTAGGAAGATAACAGGAACGGATCTAGCTGAACACTGTGAGCAGGACACACTGTACTAAATGTAAATAGTCTAGCTGCCTGACCGTGGTACTAATAGGATCAAAAAGAACACCTGTAATTTTCTTCAGGTAGCTTTATATACTGTAACCAGACAAGCCTGCCTGTCAGTAGGAAGATAACAGGAACGGATCTAGCTGAACACTGTGAGCAGGACGTACTGCACTAAATGTATATAGCAGGAACGGATCTAGCTGAACACTGTGAGCAGGACGCACTGCACTGAATGTAAATAGCAGGAACGGATCTAGCTGAACACTGTGAGCAGGACGCACTGCACTAAATGTAAATACCAGGAACGGATCTAGCTGAACACTGTGAGCAGGACGCACTGCACTGAATGTAAATAGCAGGAACGGATCTAGCTGAACACTGTGAGCAGGACGCACTGCACTGAATGTAAATAGCAGGAACGGATGTAGCTGAACACTGTGAGCAGGACGCACTGCACTAAATGTAAATACCAGGAACGGATCTAGCTGAACACTGTGAGCAGGACGCACTGCACTGAATGTAAATAGCAGGAACGGATCTAGCTGAACACTGTGAGCAGGACGCACTGCACTAAATGTAAATACCAGGAACGGATCTAGCTGAACACTGTGAGCAGGACGCACTGCACTGAATGTAAATAGCAGGAACGGATCTAGCTGAACACTGTGAGCAGGACGCACTGCACTGAATGTAAATAACAGGAACGGATCTAGCTGAACACTGTGAGCAGGACGCACTGCACTAAATGTAAATACCAGGAATGGATCTAGCTGAACACTGTGAGCAGGACGCACTGCACTGAATGTAAATAGCAGGAACGGATCTAGCTGAACACTGTGAGCAGGACGCACTGCACTAAATGTAAATACCAGGAACGGATCTAGCTGAACACTGTGAGCAGGACGCACTGCACTAAATGTAAATAGCAGGAACGGATCTAGCTGAACACTGTGAGCAGGACGCACTGCACTGAATGTAAATAGCAGGAACGGATGTAGCTGAACACTGTGAGCAGGACGCACTGCACTAAATGTAAATACCAGGAACGGATCTAGCTGAACACTGTGAGCAGGACGCACTGCACTGAATGTAAATAGCAGGAACGGATCTAGCTGAACACTGTGAGCAGGACGCACTGCACTAAATGTAAATACCAGGAACGGATCTAGCTGAACACTGTGAGCAGGACGCACTGCACTGAATGTAAATAGCAGGAACGGATCTAGCTGAACACTGTGAGCAGGACGCACTGCACTGAATGTAAATAGCAGGAACGGATCTAGCTGAACACTGTGAGCAGGACGCACTGCACTAAATGTAAATACCAGGAATGGATCTAGCTGAACACTGTGAGCAGGACGCACTGCACTGAATGTAAATAGCAGGAACGGATCTAGCTGAACACTGTGAGCAGGACGCACTGCACTAAATGTAAATACCAGGAACGGATCTAGCTGAACACTGTGAGCAGGACGCACTGCACTAAATGTAAATACCAGGAACGGATCTAGCTGAACACTGTGAGCAGGACGCACTGCACTAAATGTAAATACCAGGAACGGATCTAGCTGAACACTGTGAGCAGGACGCACTGCACTGAATGTAAATAGCAGGAACGGATCTAGCTGAACACTGTGAGCAGGACGCACTGCACTAAATGTAAATACCAGGAACGGATCTAGCTGAACACTGTGAGCAGGACGCACTGCACTGAATGTAAATAGCAGGAACGGATCTAGCTGAACACTGTGAGCAGGACGCACTGCACTGAATGTAAATAGCAGGAACGGATCTAGCTGAACACTGTGAGCAGGACGCACTGCACTAAATGTAAATACCAGGAACGGATCTAGCTGAACACTGTGAGCAGGACGTACTGCACTAAATGTATATAGCAGGAACGGATCTAGCTGAACACTGTGAGCAGGACGCACTGCACTGAATGTAAATAGCAGGAACGGATCTAGCTGAACACTGTGAGCAGGACGCACTGCACTAAATGTAAATACCAGGAACGGATCTAGCTGAACACTGTGAGCAGGACGCACTGCACTGAATGTAAATAGCAGGAACGGATCTAGCTGAACACTGTGAGCAGGACGCACTGCACTGAATGTAAATAGCAGGAACGGATGTAGCTGAACACTGTGAGCAGGACGCACTGCACTAAATGTAAATACCAGGAACGGATCTAGCTGAACACTGTGAGCAGGACGCACTGCACTGAATGTAAATAGCAGGAACGGATCTAGCTGAACACTGTGAGCAGGACGCACTGCACTAAATGTAAATACCAGGAACGGATCTAGCTGAACACTGTGAGCAGGACGCACTGCACTGAATGTAAATAGCAGGAACGGTTCTAGCTGAACACTGTGAGCAGGACGCACTGCACTGAATGTAAATAGCAGGAACGGATCTAGCTGAACACTGTGAGCAGGACGCACTGCACTAAATGTAAATACCAGGAACGGATCTAGCTGAACACTGTGAGCAGGACGCACTGCACTGAATGTAAATAGCAGGAACGGATCTAGCTGAACACTGTGAGCAGGACGCACTGCACTAAATGTAAATACCAGGAACGGATCTAGCTGAACACTGTGAGCAGGACGCACTGCACTAAATGTAAATACCAGGAACGGATCTAGCTGAACACTGTGAGCAGGACGCACTGCACTAAATGTAAATACCAGGAACGGATCTAGCTGAACACTGTGAGCAGGACGCACTGCACTGAATGTAAATAGCAGGAACGGATCTAGCTGAACACTGTGAGCAGGACGCACTGCACTAAATGTAAATACCAGGAACGGATCTAGCTGAACACTGTGAGCAGGACGCACTGCACTGAATGTAAATAGCAGGAACGGATCTAGCTGAACACTGTGAGCAGGACGCACTGCACTGAATGTAAATAGCAGGAACGGATCTAGCTGAACACTGTGAGCAGGACGCACTGCACTAAATGTAAATACCAGGAACGGATCTAGCTGAACACTGTGAGCAGGACGCACTGCACTGAATGTAAATAGCAGGAACGGATCTAGCTGAACACTGTGAGCAGGACGCACTGCACTAAATGTAAATAGCAGGAACGGATCTAGCTGAACACTGTGAGCAGGACACACTGCACTAAATGTAAATAGTCTAGATAGAAGATAACAGGAACGGATCTAGCTAAACTGAATACAGTGTATATATATATATGCAACACCTGGGATGCATATATATACACAATACACTGTAAGTGCAGCTAACTGACTGACTGTTCTGCCTAATCTATCTAACTCAAATCAAATGACACTGTCTCTCTCTCTCTCTATCTCTCAGCACACCGGAACACACACTACACAGGGCCGCCGTGCAGGCGGCCTTATATAGTGTGGGGTGTGTACTAAATCCCCTGAGCCATAATTGGCCAAAGCCACCCTGGCTTTGGCCAATTACAGCTCTCTCTACTGACGGCGCTGTGATTGGCCAAGCATGCGGGTCATAGTGCATGCTTGGCCAATAATCAGCCAGCAATGCACTGCGATGCCGCAGTGAATTATGGGCCGTGACGCGCCACACGAATTTGGCGCGAACGGCCCATATCGTTCGCAATTCGGCGAACGACCGAACAGCCGATGTTCGAGTCGAACATGGATTCGACTCGAACACGAAGCTCATCCCTAATGCAGAAGTGAGCCTGATTTTGCACTTTTCAGCTTTAGTAAATAAACCCCATTGTGTACTTAAAAGTGGGGTATGCCTGTACAGTGTACTGTATGTGTTATATGTATTTTTTGAATTTGAATTTGTGTACTTTTTAAATTTGCCACCGGGCTCTGCCCCCCTGTGTCATAATGCTAGCAGGGAACGGAGCCCGGAAAACAGGACATGAGGCAGATGATCTGGTGGAGGACACAGCGGGGGGGAAAATCACAGGATCCTGGTAACAAGGTAAGTATACCGCACCAGGATTCTGCAATGCAATCCTGGGTGTGGCTCGAGGTTACCGCTAATGGTACTGAAAATTAACCTCAAGCCACACTCAGGAATACTGCCAGGAGGGTTAAAGAAACACAACCTCAAATCCAAAAATTATATTTTTGGTGAAGTTCTAGGAAGTTAAAAGAAATACATTCAGATAAAATGCAAATTCCAGGATTTGTCATCCTTGTCTTTGCTTCACTTCTTTTCAGGCTACTGACATGAAACAGGTATGTGAATACCAGGTGTTGCAAAACTTCACTGGTTATATTCTTGCTCTGGGTCGAGGAGTTAGAATGGCAAAAATATGGTCATAGATGGATCAAAATTCGGTCATTTCAACAGGGACCAGCTGAATTTTGATCCATCTATGGCTGTTCCCTTTCAATAGGAGTAGTTCTAGTGATCGACTCCTCTCAAACAGGACTGCTAAAAAATTTGTGTTCAGTCATTTCTTATAGCCAAGTCCCTGCTGCAAAAATACAATAGTGCAACAGGAAGGATTCCTTCATCCACTTATAATGTGTGCATAAGGAAATCCGCCATTTTTTTTTTTTCGATCAGCCTGCTGGCTGATAAAAAAAAAGATCCATCTATGGCTAGGTTAAGAATAAGCCCTTTCCTGAAACATGCATTTGAAAAAGTCAGAAATGGACACTCCCATATTTCTATTCTGGCAGGTTTCTTTGAAATAAGTAAAACATTTTATATCTACATCTTTTATTTTAATGAGTCTATGCTGATTGTATTACACCCACAACACACACCATACTCTCCTGTTTACTCACTGGGGTTGATTTACTAAAGGCAAGTAGGCTCTTCACTTTGCAAGAGAATTATCACATTGCAGTGGATTTTTCACTTAGCTCAGTGAATGAAGCAAAGCTCTGCTGACTTCCATCATCCAATCAGGTGCTGTTTAACCTCCCTGGCGGTATGATTATTTCAGATTTTTGCGTCTCAAAGTGGTACAATTATTTTGCATAGAAATTTGGCGTTTTATATTGTAGGTCTGTAATTCTTGGGAATAACACACTTATATTTGTCCACCAAGAGTCTAGTAAATATCCCAGGTATGACGAAGTTTGAAACACAAAATCATAAGTTATAATATAATAAATAGATATAAATATTTAAAAAAAAAATATATAATAATAATAAAATAAATTTACCCTCGATTCACTATCACTCAATTCTGCAAGTGTTCTAATTTACTATTGCTGTTTTCTAGCTGGTCTAAAGCCACTTTTGATGTAAAGGGACACTTTTTGGTTGCTATGGACAATCTCAAGTTTCCAGGAATAAAGAACAGTATATATAATATAAAACTGCATGCAGGGCATGGGCCAAAGCACTGGGGACAAAAGAGAAGTGAAATGATTTCATACAGTGCTGTAATCTGTAAAATTACAGTACTGTATGTGTTATGATTGTGTTATGTGTTATGATTTTTTTACATTTTTTGAATTTGCCGCTATGGGCAGTACCAGGGAATGCAAAATATAACATGTTTTCTTTTGTTGTACATTGTATGCATTTGAATTCCTTTCACTTTAAATATTCTGCTGAAAAGCCCAATACAGGCATACCCCACTTTTAAGTACACAATGGGGTTTATTTACTAAAGCTGGAAAGTGCAAAATCAGGCTCACTTCTGCATAGAAACCAATGAGCTTCCAGGTTTTATTACCACAGCTTAATTGAACAAGCGGGGGTTAGAAGCTCATTGGTTTCTATTCAGAAGTGAGCCTGATTTTGCACTTTCCAGCTTTAGTAAATAAACCCCATTGTGTACTTAAAAGTGGGGTATGCCTGTATCATTTTACTTTTGTGTTCTTTTGCGATCTCTTTTGTGCTCTCTGAGATGTCCTGAGCACAATTTATTAAATACCTTTTATTGAACTAAAGACATGACCTTAAAATATATGGTAGTAGTCTCTTGCCCCATGGTTACCCATGGTTCTTGTACTTTTTTGGATCTACCTAGCCCCTTCTACATTGATTTCCTCTGTGCAGCTCCATATCACTTTTCCAGTCACTTAAAGAATCAATTCTTTATGTTCTTTCATATATGCAATTTTTAAATCTCTGCTATGGTCCATTCTGTCTGCCTTTATTACTTTTGAGCCATCATTT
Organism: Lithobates clamitans; assembly: GCA_037952925.1. Classification (NCBI taxonomy): domain Eukaryota; kingdom Metazoa; phylum Chordata; class Amphibia; order Anura; family Ranidae; genus Lithobates; species Lithobates clamitans. The sequence goes on along the minus strand of JBBGZY010000279.1, from coordinate 4,245,874 downwards.
TTTCTTCTGCTGCTCCTCTCTTCTCTCCCCCTCAGCACTTGTGCTCTATTCAGATTAGTTCATTCTATCTCCTTAAGTTATCAGCAGCTGATCTTTGCATCTTTTATTACATCTATCTAGCCACTTAAACAGCTGCTGTTAGCCTTTGCTCAGAATTGCCCTACATGAAAATCCTTGGCAGCATCTAGTTAAACATTCAGAACCTAGTGTTCAGGTTTTAAAGATAAGTAAGGGCACTTTTGGTGTTTTGCTGCATCCAGAACTTGTCAGATCTTGTAATGTGAGGGATGAAGAACGTAATCTTCCTCATCAATACAATTAGTATTAATTAAAGTCATGTTTACATTTTCATTGCAAGAAACATTTAAAGGGCAATACCACCCTAACTCATCAAAGGGATATGAGTTTGACAGTGGTGATGTGAAGTCTGTGAATTACAAACACTTCGTCTTTTTAAAAGTATTACTTGTAGTAACTTTGGGAATCTTCATTTGATGCCTTTAATCTCTACTTGGTGTCTATACTATAGACATTTTAGTGAAACTCTAATACATGCTGTCTTGAAAAGACATGAGTCTTAAAAGTAAGTACAATTTACATACTGAACTGTAATTATGCCTGAAATTTGCCTGAAACTGAAATCTCAAACAATTCAGCCTCTCCACAGGCTGCATGAAAAAATAAAATGACTTGATCATTTGAGATTCTTAGTGATGCTTTTCTAATGTCAAATGTAATTATAGCAGATTAAGGTGAATTAAGTTTGCAAAATGCTAAGCAGTGATAGAAGCAATGATAGAAGCAGTGATAGAAAGTTCCAATGAAGATCACATCATTCAGTTCCCAACTGCACATTAGATTAGTGTTGCGCCCATTTTAGTTACCCTAAATCAATTTACCTTGATTTGGACAAGGCTACTACAGAGACAGAAAATTCTCAGTCAAGTAACTAATGGGATAGCAGATTATTTTTATTTTATTTCCAGCAGTAGACCAAAACTTTTTTTTTTCTTTATTTAGGCAGTTATAACAACTACAGAAATTAAAAACTACTCTGTAGCTCATCCCTTATACAATAGTTTACAACACTGACTTTGAAGTAGAACTCTTCAATTCTTTAAGCATGTAAGTAGAATGGTAAATTCAAAATCTATTCATAAATTGATTCAGATATGCTCCTTCTTTTACCAAAACATTCAGGTTAAGAAAACCACACAACACTGCTACTGATATGCAAATTTTGTTTTGTTTTTTGTCAAAAGTCAACCACTAAGCCCTAATCTTCATGTCTAGTCAACCTCTTAGCTGCTGACATATGCCTACTTCCCTGAAGAGATCAGAGAAACATGACTGGTGTAGGAAGGAAAAGATGTCCTTGACATGTGATTGATCAGCCTTCATCTCCTTTATGCTGTATGAAAGGCAAGGTGGTGATGACCACCAGGAGTGTAATTGGGTCTGGAGGCCAGACTAGAGAAAAGTCTTTATTCACTAAATGGAACATATTTGGAAGTGTTTTCTGGCATAGGAAAGTGTAGTTTATAAACACACATTTATTTATCAAGGTTTTCTCATGGCTCTAATTTTTTACTTATATTTAAACAGGGTTACTTTAAGGATAGCTGGACTATATTAAACATAATTCTGGTCCATGATATTATTCATTAATGAGTACCAAAAGAGTGACTTTGACAAGAAACTAAAGTTCTGGTAAAATATAAACAGCCAGTTAATTATACCAGTTATCGATGGATTTTGCATTCATTATAACAGTTCAAATTAGGCTTTGAGAAATATTCATATAGGATCTAACTAAGGTTGGGGATCAGTTGGTTCAGTAATGTCATGGTTTAAATTTAAATGCTCAGAGGAATTGTTTTCTTTTCCAGGCATATTTTTTGTCTTTGTGACCAAATGAATCTGGTCAGAGTGACCAAACCAATTTATTTTATATTTTATTGTTTTCTTAGATAGTTATACATGACCTACACATGATATAGCCCTCCAATGTAGCATATGTATATGCATGAGAATGCACAGCTGTTGCCAGTATATTCATTTAAAAAATCTTCCCATGATTTTAAATGTGCCCCTAACATATTGTATGCACATTATTTACCTGTAAAAGCCTTCCTTGCATAGACATTAGCTAATTGAGACTGCTGTCTCTGCGCTGTCAATCAAGTGACACTCCTTCACTCTTTTCCTGGTTGCTACATAAAATGTTGTGTAAGGGGGTCAGGGGAGGGATGGAGGAGCTAGGCTAGAAATTAAAGTACCTAAACACCGCTAGAAAAGAAAAGGGCTATGACATACAAGGAGGAGGTAACTGTGCTAGGGAACTGACCCTGGAGTATCAATTCCTGAAAAAGTTTAGAAGGACTTTGGAAGTCAATACAAATGATTTTGGTATGGTAAAAATGCTGCAAGTAGGCATTTGAAATACCGTATTTATCGGCGTATAACACGCACAGGCGTATAACACGCACATTCATTTTAAGAGGGAAGTTTCAGGAAAAAAAAACTTACATTTTAAATAAGGAACTTTGAAGCAAAAAAAGGGTCAGTGCCCATCTGCAGCCTCACAAGTGCCATCAATGCAGCCTCATCAGTCCACATCCATGCAGCCTCACTCATCAGTCCACATCAATGCAGCAGCCTCACCATTGCCATCAATGCAGCAGCCTCACCATTGCCATCAATGCAGCAGCCTTTACCATTGCCATCAACGCAGCAGCCTCACTATTGCCTTCAATGCAGCAGCCTTACCATTGCCATCAGTGCAGCCTGATTGATGCCCATCCGCAGCCTGGAGAACAGGGAGGGACGAGCGTCGACAGATAACATACAGTGAGAATCTCCTATGATAGACAGAACAGTGGTCCAATGGAGGCCCAGGAGACAGGACTTCCTATTACAGAGGCCGCCAAGTAAAAAGGAGATTCTCACTGTATGTAATGTGATGGCGCTCGTCCTGCTCCCCTACCTGTCCTCTCCGAGGCAGCTAAAATTGAAGTATTGGCGTATAACACGCACATGGTATTTGCACCTGATTTTCATCGTGAAAAAGTGAGTGTTATACGCCAATAAATACAGTAATACATTTTTCTGTGCTCTACCTGCTATTACATTGGTTAGAGTCTCTTTGAGGAGTATATATTAGCTGGCTTGAAGATAAGACTTAAAAAAGAAACATGATCAGCTTTAATGGTAGAAATATGACAGTAAAAGTATGACTTTTTTGTAATAGGTATTTGAGAAAAGATCAGACATGAGTTAGTGTAATACTCAAAAATTCTTGATAAGGCAAGAATATTTTCTTAAATGGCAACAGATGCATTAGGAATAGGTATAGTGTAGCATTAAAGCTGATCTCCATATTTTCTTTCACTTTAAATAGTTAGTTTGGACCAAGCTAGTCCAAACAAACTATTTCCATCACCAAGTGCTGCAGCAGCTCTGTCAGTATCTGGGTCACCTGCTGTTGGCACTGTTGTTCCTGGAGTTGAAGGGCGCAGTTCTGGTGGCCACCAGTAGGTGTTTCCCAGCAGCCAGCTTATCAGAGTAATTAATATTATTATTACGTTTATACAGGATTTATATATAATAGCACCAACAGTTTACATAGCGCTTTACAATGTAGAGAGGGACATTACGACTGCAATACAGCTCAATACAGAAGGAATATGAAAGGGAGGGGGTGGTGGTACAAAAAATAATAGCTGCGGGGGATGATCTGATGGAGGTGATTCAAGTACAGTTCTTAGGTGGAGGTGGGGTAGGCTTCTCAGAATAAGTGATTTTTCAAGGATTGCCTAATGGCAGACAGGGTAGGGGCAGACCGGACATACTAAGGCAGGAAGTTCCAGAGGATGGGAGAGGCTCTGGAGAAGTCCTGGAGGCGAGCATGTGACAAGGGAGCCAGAGAGCAGGAGGTCTTGGGAGGTGTGGACAATTTGGGCAATATCTGCAGATGAGGTTAATGATGTAGCTGGGGCGATTTTGTGGATGGCCTTGTATGTTGTGGTTAGTATTTTAAATTTGATATGATGGGGTGGTGCCAGTGAAGAGATTGGCAGAGAGAAGCAGCAGTAACGGATGGGTTAATAAGGTGTATTAGTCTAGCAGCAGAATTAATAATAGACTGAAGGGGGATAGCTTGTGTAAAGGTAGCCAGTGAGGAGGGAGTTGCAGTAGTCAAGGCGGGATATAACCAAGGAGTGATTAAGTTGTTTTGTGGTGTCGTTAGTCAGAAAGGGGCGAATTCTGCAAATAATGCAGAAGTTGAGGCAGCAAGATGTAGCCAGTGATTGAATGTGGGGGCTGAAGGAGAGGTCAGAGTCTATGAATATACCCAGCACCCTCCACCTGACACTGGCTGCTGGGAGGTATATAATCCCGCCCTTAACTGAAGTTCAGTGCTTCAGTGTTCTTACTGTGAGCTTTGGTCCTGCCTTGTCCTGATCCTAATCCTGTGCCTTGTTCCTGTATCTGCGCCTCTACCTGATCCTGCGCCTTGTTCCTGTGACCTGCTCCCAGGATCCTTCACCCTATATTCAGTACTCCGTACCCTGCTCTGCTCCCCTTTTTTCCTCTCTCAGTCTCAGTTTGCTCCCTCCATTTGTACAGTTAGTTTGGTTGTCGTTTTGGTTATTGTACTATCATGTTTATTTTGTCACTTTATATTGTTTATGGTTTACTGGTGTTCAAAGAGTTATATTTATGTTAATAAACTTCATTTAACCTTATTTAGCCTGGTTACTGATTTGTTAAGGTACAGCCCACTGATCTGGTCATCCTTGCTGGATACCTGCATTTGGTATCCCTTACAAGCTCTAAGAACTGTATGTACTGGATGTAGCTTCAGTTACATCCAGTACACAGTGCTAGGTTATGGCTGTGAGACAGAGACTTCCCATCTCATGCCCACCATAACAATATTGAATTGATCTGAGCGGTGTGCAGCCATTCATAGGCATCTTTGTATTCACTGAATGAATACAAAGCTTCTTCTGATTGGCAGAGAGGTGAGCTGATGACACCACAACCTCTGACCAAGCCAATCAGAGGAAGCTTTGTATTCATTCACAGAATACACAGCTGCCCATGAGTGGCAGAGAGCTGCTCAGACTGACTCAATATTGTTGAGGGTGTAAGACAGAAAGTCTCTGTCTCACAGCTGGAACTCAGCACTGTGTACTGTATGTACAGTAGCTGAAGCTACATGCAGTACATACAGTACTTAGAGCTGCTGCAGCACTTAGTGAAGGAAAATTGTTTGGTCCAAATGAACTATTTAAAGTGAAAGAAAATACAGAAATCAGCTTTAACAATTCAGAAAAAATAATTTAAAGACCAGCGCTCAGCAATAAGTGAAATCATTTTGTGAATTGCTAATGCTGTAGTATAAATTTGCAAAAAAGGCAAAGGTAACTTTATTTTATCTTAAAATTCCACTTTTGCAAAATATAATGTAGCATATCATTGCTACACAAACTATTTGTAAGGTAATACTATAATTATTATCATTATTACATTTCCATTGCTATGCTTTAATGAAGCAGGCAAATAATTAAAGGGTAACTCCACTTTCGTGGAGAAAAAAACAGCAAATAAAGAAAAAATAATATAGTGCATATAATTATAATTGAATGTTCTTAAAAATGACCTTTCCTTTTCAATCTGCAGCCACTGTAATTTTCTGAGAATGCATTGCAATATGGCTACCTGGAGTTGTTCTTTACACAGAGTTTGTACTGACCACCCCCCAGAAACATAATTTCCTGCTTGTGTGATTGGCTCACCAATTTTCCCAGAAGTCCGCCTAAGATACAAGACAGATTTCAGGCATCCCCTGCAACAAAAATGTCATTTTTGGAGAAATACTTTTAATGGGAATACATCTAAAGGGATGCAGGCCCAGCAGATTTCCTCATTAGTGCTCTGAATCTGCACACCTGACAGTTAGTTATGAAACCATTCCCTAGAGGCACAGAGAAACACAGATGGATTATTTCAGAATAACATAAGGTAGGAATCTGCAACATAGTTTGTTATAATCCTTGCAATGTACATAGATCACCCAGAGGGGAATGCTTTTTTCTCGACAAAAGTGGAGTTACGCTTTAAATTATCATTGTATAGCAATATGACAACCCTAGGGTGGCAGTGTAACAACTCCACCAATATAATTTTATGCTTGGGTAACTTGTTCACCGATTAAGTCTACACACAGCTGTAAGTTAAATGAGAAACATCCACTGCAACAGACGTTTAAGTTTTGCAATGTGGATTAATCACAGCTAAATGCTTTTGACTGGCGATCCTTTTTTTTTTACAAGAATGCAAAAGTGGTAAAAATGAAGGCAGACCTAAGGCTGTGTTCACACTAGTGAGAGTTAGATTTGGGTTTTTTCCGCATCTAATTCGCATGTCAGGAGACTGTGACCGGCTCTCAATGGAGCCAATTCACACAGCTCCGGGACGGTTGTGGAGCGGCTTGCAGAGTCCTGTGTGTCTAGTGGTCCGTTTCAGGTCCGAATCCAGCCCACAATTCTGGCCTGATTTGTCCCTGAATCAGAGAACAGGGACGCACCAGACCCCTGCTGTGAGCAGCTCCACACAGCAGTGTGAACCCAGCCTTTCCAAATATTTACCTTGTCATGTCCTTAGAAACTCCAAAAAGTTAGATCTGCACTAGTCTGCTAAATTCATAGCAGTGTTTATAATTTACTTTGGGGATTTTTTTTTCTTGCTTATTTCGCAGAAAGAAAAAACACACCAACTAATTTAGTTATTTGTTAACCTAAACGTATCTTGATATCAGTCACCTGCTGCACAGCAGTACAAGAAGAGCGAATCAAACTCTGTCACAGCGCACAAATGCTGACAGAGAAGCAGAGCAAATTGAACAGTGTAACAACCTCATCAGTTTATTGCATCTCCTTTATTGTCCAATCTGCAGGCTGTAGGTGTATTCTGGACCAACTTGTGCTACCACTGACATTGAGGTTTAACAACCTGCTGGTTCTAGCAGGAAGGGTGCCTGGATCTCAAAACTGACTACAGAACTAAAAATATTTTCCTTATATTCATTTCAATCATCTACTTATGAAACGCAGTCATATTTCATGAAGCTGTTCATTGTTTCTCTTTTCTAAGGTCACATAATTCTATGCTGTGATTTTATACTCCCTCTCTCTAAATGAGCAAAGTAAGAAACTTACAGTAGCCAGGAACAGAAACAGTTGGCCTGGAGTTTCAAATGTTCTAGCAATACATGCTCTGATAATGAAAGTTTACCATCAAAATGAGATTTTAGGCAATGGGATGGCCTGGTGTACTAAATGAATAAAGGCCCTAGGTAGGCATGTTACTATGTTGTTCCGTGCATGCCTGTCAAAGCTTCTTTTTCAATTAAGAGTGCCATGTACCTTCAAGGCACAATGAACAAAATGTGTATATGCCTTGGTAACATTGGCAGGGGCATAACTAGCAACAGATAAGTAGAATTACAGAATAAAAAAGCAATTATTTCAGGCTTTTGAACATTTACCTTTGATTTTTCAATAGTCATTTCATTAGAATAAATTATATTTTCCCTGAAGAGATAGAATAAGTAACAGCAAGTTAAAAATAATAAAATAAATTACAATAACTAATGCTACAGACCAAGAAACAGCAGTAATAGAAAATGAAATCAGAATTCATTTATGAACGATAATAAAAACTGCAAGGGAACTATATTATAGGTGAGAAGCTTGCGGCATAGAAATATTTAAACTCTTCCAAACTGCAGGGGGCTTCAAAAGAAAATGAAAAGTAATTATGGTTACAAAATAATACAGTTTGTGAAGAAAAGAGCACAAAAGCTCCTGGTGCAGGTCTGGTTTTGAAAGTCCCAAAAGATTAAAGTTGGAAAGAGATGTTCAGGTTGTTAAAATATCTACAGAAAAAAAAACACAGTACTTAAAAATGATTTTGAAGCTTCATAGGTGAGCTAATTGATCTCTTTTATTGCTTTTATAGCTCAAACATTATTTGAGTTTCACTCGGAGTCCCATTGAAATATTTTTGTATTTGCCTTTCACTGAAAAAAAGGTGCTCATTATTTACAAGACAACTGCAGATAGAGTGTCAAAACACAGCGGCTGGGTTACATAGAGACAGTTTAATTTAAAAAGAATATTGCAAAGGGCCTTTCACTATCCCACATTAGGGATGAGCCGAACACCCCCCCGGTTCGGTTCATACCAGAACATACGAACAGGCAAAAAATTGAAAATGAACAAGTGAACACCGTTAAAGTCTATTGGACACGAACATGAAAAAAGTGCTAACTTTAAAGGCTTATATGCAAGTTATTGCCATAAAAAGTGTATGGGGACCTGGGTCCTGCCCCAGGGGACATGTATCAATTCAAACAAAAAGTTTTAAAACTGTAGTTTTTTGAGGAGCAGTGATTTTAATAATGCTTAAAGTGAAACAATAAAAATGAAATATTCCTTTAAATATCGTGCCTGGGGGGTGTCCTTAGTATGCCTGTAAAATAGCGTATCTTTCCCATTTTTAGAACAATACCACAGCAATATGACATTTCTAAAGGAAAAAAAGTCATTTAAAACTGCTTGCGGCTGTAATGAATTGTCGGATCCCAGCAATATAGATAAAAATCATTAAAAAAAACTGCATGGGTCCCCCCACAGTCCATTACCAGGCCCTTTGGGTCTGGTATGAATATTAAGGGGAACCCACACCAAAATTAAAAAAAAATGTGTGGGGGTCCCCCCAAAATCCATACCAGGCCTCTCAGGTCTGGCATGGATTTTAAGGGGAACCCTGTGCCAAAATTTTTAAAAAATGGCGTAGAGGTCCCCCCAAAATCCATACCAGACCCTTATCCGAGCTCAAAAGGAAAAGGGGGGGTGATAGAGTGCCCCTCTCCTGAACCATACCAGGCCACATGCCCCCAACATGGGGAGGGTGCTTTGGGGTACCCCCCAAAGCACTTTGTCCCCATGTTGATGGGGACAAGGGCCTCATTCCCACAACCCTTGCCCGGTTGTTGTGGGGGTCTGTGGGTGGGGGCCTTTTTGGAATCTGAAAGCCCTCTTTAACAAGGGGACCCCCAGATCCTGCCCCCCTATGTGAATGGGTATTGGGTACATTGTACTAGGGCTGAAACAACTAATCGATTAATCGACAACTAATCGATTATGAAATTAATCAATTACCATTTTCATAATCGATTAATCGGCCAGTAACATAATGGGGTTAAAAAAAACTAAAATAAGCCCTAATAGTACAGAAAGAGCAAATAATCGCTTCTGTGAATATTACTTACACTACAGTAAAAAAAATGAACCCCTTACAGTAGTGATGATCTGTCTTTCTTTGTACTATAAAGGGCTAATTTTAGTTTTTTTAGCCCCATTATGTTACTAAACGTCTTAGACCTGGTTCACATCTATGTGTTTGGTGCTTTTTTGCAGAAAAGGACTACAGTTCATTTACATGGTTTCCTATGGGACACATTCACATCTATGCTTTTTTCAGCCGCTGCGTATTTGGAAAGGGTCAGGGACTTTTTTTTAATGCAAAACGGTGCTTTTTTTGGTTCAATATACTTCAATGGAAAAGCTGCAGAAAAGCATGTAATTATTGCAGCAGTTTTTGTTTTTTTAATCTTCCCAACAACAAATTTGGCCAAAAATAAATGCAAAAACGCAAATCGCAGCAAAATCACGTACGCAAAAGTCAAAACGCACAGCAAAAAGCACTGCAGAAACAGATCAAAAGCAAACTGCATAGGTGTGTACTGAGCCTTATGCTGGCCACACAGATCAATTTTCAGACAAAATATTCAGATGAGAAATCTTTGTACATTCGCTGAATGAAAGAATGTTGTTTGAAATTTTCACTTGTTTTTAACATTCTGTTTTTAAAATGAATGTAATTTTGAACGAAAACCACATACACTGTCTGAAAATTCCTTTCACCAAGAAGTTTGCTATTATTTCAAAATTTTCCCGTCACTGTGGTTGAAAATGAACGTCATTTTGACCCCACTAACGATTAGAAAATCGTACGAACGTTCTTAAAATAACCATTTTTTTTTTTGAAGGAAGACATTGTTTGTTAAATAAAAAAAATTGATCTCGGAGTCTGATATTTACCAGATTCACATTTTAATAGTATATACAGTATATATCCTCTAATATTATATACAGTATATATCTCCTCTAATAGTATATACAGTATATATCTCTTCTGTCTGTTATTCTCAGAGTGGATTAGATATTTTGCTCCCTAACCATATAATGTTGGTTATTTATATTTACCACTGCATGGAGATATATAGGAATAAATTGCCTTTTTTTAAAACTTTACATATTAATTAAATTTTACACCACACTCTTTTATAAGATTATTAACCGATTAATCGATTAATCGAAACAATAATCGGCCAACTAATCGATTATGAAAATAATCGTTAGTTGCAGCCCTACATTGTACCCCTACACATTCACCAGAAATGTCATTATGGTAAAAATGACAGTTATTAAAAAAAAACTGCCCGCAATGTCCATTCATCTTCGATCACAGCATCCGACGGCCTGAGAAAAAATAAAATGGAACAAACTCCGCCTCCATAGGAGGCTCCCGCTGACTGAAGCCTCTTTGAGATGACAGCTGTTATATAGCTGAGGGAGGGGCCACCCAGTGATGTAAGCAGATGACCCAACCCCCTCTGACGCCACGTGACATCAAAGGAAGACAGGGTCATCCGTTTATGTCACCAAATTTTTTTGCTTTAGAAATGTCATTTTGCTGTGGTATTGTTCTAAACACGGGAAAAATGTGCTACTTCATAGGCATACTAAGGACACCCCCCAGGCATGATATTTAAAGGATTATTTCATTTTTATTTTTTCACGTTAAGCATTATTAAAATCACTGCTCCTGAAAAAACGTGCATTTTTGCAACTATTTTTTGCATTGATACATGTTCCCTGGGGCAGGACCCAGGTCCCCATGCCATTTTTTAAAATGATTTTTAGCTATATTTCCGGGATCCGACATCATTGCAGCCATGAGCAGTTTTAAATGAGATTTTTTTCCTTTAGAAATGTCATTTTGCTGTGGTATTGTTGTAAACATGGGAAAGATGTGCTACTTTACAGGCATACTAAGGCCACCCCCAGGCACAATATTTAAAGGAATATTTCATTTTTATTGTTTCACTTTAAGCATTATTAAAATCATTGCTCCTGAAAAAACATCAGTTTTAAAAACTTTGTTTTGGATTGATGCATGTCCCCTGGGGCAGGACCCGGGTCCCCATACACTTTTTATGGCAATAACTTGCATATTAGCCTTTAAAATTAGCACTTTTGGTTTTTCATGTTAGAGTCCCATAGACTTTAACGGTGTACCGCGGCTTTCGAATTTGCAGCGAACACCGCATAATGTTCGCTGTTCGGCGAACACCCAATGTTTGAGTTGTACTTACGTTCGACTTGAACATTGGGCTAATCCCTATCCCACACCTGAAATCTTTTGCTCTGGCTAGAGGATATACCGTAAACCCAGAAGTGAAGGTACTCAGCTTCCATTGAGTAAAGCATGGGATCTGCCCCCTAATCAGGGAATCATTTCAAGACATCTCCAAACATAACATTTTATCAAAGAGGAACTGAGTCAAAATATGCACAGGGGCACCATCAGAAATAAAAATATGACGGAAGCTCTAGCCTTGTTTATTTCTGTATTACTGTTGGGGAGTTCCTGTCACTTCCTGTCCTGTCAGTAGGACAAAAAGTGAGGGTAAATCTCTCTGATAGAGCCCTGAATAGCAGTAAAAAAATGGACAGAGGTTCTACCTCTGCCCAACTCTGTCTAAAACTAGAAAAAATGTTTTCCCTGGACATACAATTTGATTTCTTCGGGGCTTTGAAACTGAACAAGCATTTGTATACATTTTAGAATATTGGAACAATCTTTTATACCTTTTATAGGGGTACAGTATGCAATCTAGTTGCATGAAACCATACAGTATGCAATCTAGTTGCATGAAACCATAGAAAGTAGGAGTAGCTTAAAGGATAAAACATCATAAATTACACAGCTATAACAATTTAATTTAAAACTGAAATATGCAATATGAAAATGAAAAAACACTTGCTAGTTTTGGTGTTCTTCTACTAAATATTTGAAAATATAACAATGGTGAAAAACACTCAAACCCATACAGAAATAATTAGAAGAAATAATAATAGCATTTATAGATCTGACTGTTACATCAAGAGCAGTCCCCAAGTAGAAATGAGCTTGGGTTATGCTCTGAAATCCCTAACCCAAAATCTGAACTCTTGCTTTCTTCAATAAGCAGTGGGACAGGTCATTGCCCCCAGCTTACGTGAGCATATTAGGTGAAAATTACATATTAGTAGAAACGGCAAAAAAATAAAATGAATAAATAAAAATTTAACGAAAACTAAATAACATTTCAATACAAATGAAATCCTCCTAATACTGCCATCCTAACCTCTTGCCGGCCATGTAATGAATATTTGCAATGGCATAGAGGGTAGACTTTAATGTCCACATGCTGCACATATGCCTCCATGGCGGCCCAGGTTTCTGGGCTGGGATCGTGCTCACAGCACACTACCAGTACAGTGAACATCTTGTCATAGACATCTTTGGGCCTCTTGTTATGATCAGAAGTCAGAGGGATTTACTTCCAATTATGAGACCACTTTGACAGAAATTCTCAGTGATCATGTGATTAGGAATGGTTTAAAGTGTTTGAATACAAAATTACAAAGTTTATTTAATTCTTACACATATTTCACAACACTAAAATCACCAAACCCCATATACATAAAATAGCTATTGCTTATATCATGATGACTATTATAAGGCAAGTAACTTCCTGACTGTGTATAGACTCAGGAACATACTGAAAATAGGATTTCGTCACACTTTATCTTTAGAAATTGTATATCATTTTGTTTAAAATAGACACAGGCACTTTTATAAATATATGGGCTCAACAGCAAATGGAGCCAAATACTTATTTGGCCTTCTTCTCTTGGGTATGGTCCTTAGTGATAGAACATGAGTGCAGGTATGCAGCAAATGCTCATACCCTGCTTCTGTAAAGCAGCCTTATTGCAGAACAAAAGACAGAATGAATTTCCTTCTCTTTTATGAAAATGTTGTTCTAATCTGAAAATTCAAGATGAATAAATCCCACTGCACCTGCTAACAAAAACAAGGTGAGAAAGAAAGAACATATGATTTCAGGAAATGCACATCCAAAAGAAATTTATCAATGTCTAATCATTTGCATACTTGGCATGCTGTTCTTGATGATGAATACATAACATGACTACAACAGGTACATCACTCTGCAGTTTGTCTTACCTCTGGGGGAGGTGTTGATTTTGTTATACTTTAATTGAATTTGCCTGACATAATCGTACTTGTTGCAGATTGTCTCCATCAAGAAAATGTAAAAATGTACGCATGATAGACAATTATTTTCTACCTTCTTAGTAATTCTTCTTAGCTGTGTTGTTATGTGCTACTCTAGCTAAAACAGAAATTCTAGCAAATTTTGTAGAAAACATGGTTATGTTAAAAATACTGAGATTAACTTTTTATCTTTTGAAAATAAAGCAAAAAATATTTGCAAATAAAAAAAAGAAAAAAAAGACACAAATCTGCATATGTAAAACATACATGCAGTATGTGCCATATTAATAATGCATATAAACATATTACAGATTTTTTTTTTCGACAGCCATAAACATATCATATATAGTAATCATCAATTTTTACTAATTATTTTTGCAGTATACTAAACCTAGTTACCGTGAGTTACTGCTTTTTTATTAGTACTGAAATTTTAAAATTGAAGGATTTCCTCTAATACAATTAAGCATTTTATTACTCTTTACAGGATGTAAAAGGCCAATTTTTATTGTTAATGTACTAGCTCCCTCACGACGTTCTTTTGCTTTCCAAACCATATAAAAAATCATACTGACTTAAAAACAACCACTTGCATTCTATAGAGTAGGTTGCACTGTGTACCTAAAGCTGACCATACACTGTTAGAATTGTGTCCTGTTCCTTTGAATTCTGTGTTATTGGCCCTAATGGCCAATAACACAGAATTCGAAGGAACAGGACTCAATCGACTTTTGTCCAGGGAGCCAGGCCAAAAATTTATATATGGCCTCATATGGCAACATAAGATGCCCCGTTGTGCACATTCTAAACGTATTAAACATCAGCATGAGGTTCTGGATATGTTGATTTTAGTGACTACCACTTTGTCACTATACTTGCACTACTATGCGAATGGTGCACCCAATACTCTGTGCGGACAAATAGAATCAACCTGAGAACATGGATTTTAGGAACACCATTAGGAGCCCCAATACCAAGATCTCTCTTCCCCCCTATGCTTGCCTCAGTCTCTGCATTAGAATATAGCTTGCCATAAATTACCCTCCTCATCAAGAAGTAACACCGAATATTCCTCTAGACAGCATTGGATGAATCGGAGAGTTAAATATCTAAAATATCTATACAATAATTATTCTATTAAAACCTTCCCAACACTCAAACACAAATTTCAATGACCCTCTTGTTCACACTTTACCTATACCCGTATAACACATTGCCTATCCAGACTCCCTAATCCCCTATACACCCTATACACTTCAAATTGCAGGGAACTACCTATTTAGTAACCACACTTTGTAGAAAGGTGTCTCAATTTTTGATGCTCTAATTGCCCATAACCACAACCTGGCATTATTGAACTTGAATATAGCATCCATTGATCCATCCATCAGACACTCTGTTACGCACATCTTAGCGGCGGCTAGACTTAGTATTGTGAGACTTTGGAAGAACTCTGCTATATATCCTAGACATAGTCCACAAGCACTGTTCATATGAACCTATGATGGCCTCTGACAGAGGTTTCTACAAAAAACATGCTCCTTTGGAAACTTTGGTTGCAATGGCTCCAAACCACCTACCACGCGTTACCACCTTGATGTATGTGTGGTATAACTATATGCTTTAGAGAAGCCCCAAGCCATTTCTTTTATCATGGGCTTTCTCTGATACTTTTGTACACATCTATGGGCCTCCCACTGGAATTCATCTTTGTTACTTTTATATGTATTATGGCAAATGGGTCTCTATTCATCATTTTGTGTAACTATGACCTGTTATTTGAACTCCACATTTCAACTACTGTTATGGATGTAATATTTCTTTGCTTACTTGCTATTCTTTTGTTTATTCTTTGTTAACTTTTGAAAATTCTCAATAAAAACGAATGAAAAAGAAAATGGTGGGATGGACTGATGCTAACTTGAGGTGATGCCTTAGAAACAGGCAACCTTTGATATATCTCAGTTTAGATTTTTGCCTTTTTAAAAACATAATATTAAATATACAGTAATTATGCTATTTAGTAAACCCTTCCAATGTTCAGTGGCTGATTCTGCTCATTCATCATATTGCTTTCTTCTAATATTGGTCAAACTGCTTCAATGTCCTGGCAGCTTGATTCTTTCCTGGATAAAAAAAACAGCATTTTTGCTTGCACATGTTTGGATGATGGAAATCAGCAGAGCTTTACCACATATACACAGCTCACTCTGGGATAATGTTTCACATTAGTATTCAGTTAATTTACATGCTTTACAATAGCAATTCACTTTGACAGGAAACTTCTGAAAATAAATCTGATTGAAAGAATCAAGGAATTTGCAATTGCGATATCATTTAAAAAGGCTACGCTCATGCTTTAACTATCGTGGCATTGGATGATTTATGTTTTTTTCCCAGCATCACTTCTCTTGTTATATTCATACATAGCAATTTTGTGCTACTAGAACACACCACAATGATTTGATAAATAGCTGAAATTACACCCTTATAGCGGCCACCCAGGGTACAACACTTCAGAAAAAGAGTGCAGTGCACAGCCTTTGAAGAATAAAGTGGAATTCATGGACTTTCTAAAGTAGAGCTCCAGTAGGCTGTGTTTATCTCAAAATTACAACATAGCATAGCAGCATAGTCATTTCAGAAAATAAAAAAACTAAACCAGTATGAATAATCATCATGCCTTCTCCATGCTTCTACTTCTCAAGAGATACATATAAACAAGTTTGAAATTATTAATCTCCATGGCAGCCTTCTACTACTCTATGCACATGATACACTGTAAAAGATAAAAACTCCACAAGTATGCTTTTAAAAATACAGGATCTCAAGCAGCATTTTAGCATCTCACAAATCCTTAAAACTGCTCTGAGATCCCGAGCCTCTCTCCCCTCCAGCGTAGGTGTTGGCATTCTCCTGGTTCAATCACTTTCCTACACTATCTGCATACCTAAGTAATGCACTCTAGTGATACTTTGTGTACAAAATTATGTTCCGTCTGCAGAGACAGAGATACTTCTCCCATGACCTCCCTTTGATGTGTTTCACCCCATACTAAAGTTTAATTGTAGACTTATAGTTTTAGTAGCTAAAGGCCAGCAAAGCATAAATGGAGCAAACTTCTGACTCCTTGTGTCCAAAAATATTATTATGGGAGCAGGGACAGAGACACACCTCCCACCTCCTTCCTCTGACAAGTTTCAACCCCTACTAGGGGCTAATCATTACCTTTAGGCCGGGTTCACACCTATGCAAATTAGATGTGGGTTTCCCCGCATCTAATTCGTATAGCAGGAGAATGTCAGAAAGAAGAAACTGCGTTATGAGACCAAATACAAGGTATTAATTCACTGCAGGTACTGCAATGTCCTAAATAAAAGGATTCAAATATTGAAAAATATCAATTTGTTTCGCAATATTCATCTAAAAACAGTTGTGCAAATGGTCACATCATAAAACCATATGAAAATACATGAAGAAGTTATTATTCTCCGAAGAAGTCTGTGCTGGTATTATTGTTGATCACTCTATGGTCACATTATAAAGAAAGTCTTTCCTTCATATAAGATAGTGACTTCAAACTGAAAAACACCATAGGAAAAGTGAAGTAAGATAGTAAAGTCCTTCCACCTGGAAAATCACTGCCTCTTACCAGCTGCCCAGATCTCTCTGTTAAGGAGATCAATTCCTCTTTTAGGCCTCTTTCACACGAGGGATCCGTATGTCCGTTTTTCATCCTTCCGTTTTCGGATGAAAAACGGACATACATTCATCCCTATGGAGCGTCGGATGTCAGCGGTGACATGTTCGCTGACATCCGACCCCGCTCCGATCCGAAAAGTGTAACGGAGGAAAAACCTACTTTTCTATCCGTTTTCGGATCGGATCGGGTGACGACGGACACTACGGTCCGTCATCATCCGCTCCACCGTAGGGGAGAGCGGCGCTCTGACAGGTCCGTAGCTGCACAGTGTGCAGCAATGGACCTGTCATCTTCCTGCTCAGCGGGGATCAGCAGAGCGATCCCCGCTGAGCAAGTGGGTATTCACGGGGCGGATCATCACTGATCCGCCCCGTGAGAAAGAGCCCTTAGGCTTATACCCCAGCCCCAGTCTCTCAGTAAACCAGTTACATAACAACTTTCCTCCTCTTTGATCTCTCCCGAATGTCTCTCAGTCAGCAGTCAACCCAATGAAAAGGAAAAAAGGGATGGTGCTTGCTCTGGGTGCACTGTAACCAACAACAGTCTTTTCCCTGCAACCCATTGCAATGTTCTTCTACAAAGATGTTTGCTTTTTTTTTTTATTGCTTTTCCTTCTCCAGACTGCGTCTTATATTTCCTGATAAGCTGTGGCTTCTTTATATGTGGTTAGAGCAGCTCTGCCTCTTCTATAGCATGAATGTCGAGCCTTCTTGGATTCACTGTCTCTTGGATTTCTGGCTCAGAGTCTTCTTCCCGCCACAGACATCCCCTATTTTTTAGACGCGATAACTTTTGCGCAAACAAATCAATATACGCTTATTGCGATTCTTTTACCAAAAATATGTAGAAAAATACATATTGGCCATAACTGAGGAAGATATTTATTTTTTTATATTTTTGGGGGGGATACTTATTATAGCAAAAAGTAAAAAATATTGTTTTTTTTTTCAAAATTGTCACTCTTTTTTTGTTTATAGCACAAAAAATAAAAACTACAGAGGTAATCAAATACCACCAAAAGAAAGCTCTATTTGTAGGAAAAAAAGGACATCAATTTTTTTTGGGTATAACCGCGAAATTGTCAGTTAAAATGACAGAGTGCCATATCGCAAAAAAAGGGCTTGGTCAGGAAGGGGGTAAATCCTTCTGGGGCTGAAGTGGTTAAAAATTTCTCCTGTTGTAAGACCTGCTGAGTGAACCTGCTACCTGCTTGGTATTATACATTCTTTTTCATTGATTGCACCCAGTCGAATAACCCTACATGCATGTACAGTGGCTCAACGCTACAATATATATAGATATATATATATCTATATATATATAGATATATATATATACTGTATTGTGAATTTCCACTATCCTTTAAACTACACTTGATAACCTTTTGCTTTGGAGTTAATATATCTTACATAAATTCTACATCATATTGAGCAACTAACTGTGTACTGGAAATAATGAACATGAGAAGCAGGTCTCTTTGCTCCAAGATTTCTGTGATTTTTTCACTTCGCTTTACAGTATTTGTAAAGAGCTGGTACCAATTTTATGCAAGTCAAGCAACACCCACACATTTTACAGCCTCTAGTAAAACTGTAAAAACAATCTTTTTTTACAAAGCCTGCTCTATAATTCAATACAGCTGAGCAAAAATGATAGTTCTCCTAAAATAAACAGTTCTTTGGTAGCTAATGTCAACCCATAGTTCAATGTTTACAGTGTAAAACAAATGAATTGTATTTATGTATTTTAGTCCTCTGGATGACTGTCATATCATTGCTCTGTTAAAGAATGAATAAATATACCCTTTTGTGGCTGCATAAAACAGAAGTGAAGAGACATACATGGAGCAGATATTTTTAACCTTGCTTCAAAATGCATGTGATTTATTTCTAAATACATCACATACAAACTAAAAAATGAGTCAACATATTGCAATCTAAGCAGTAGAAATATACTAGAGGCACACAGTAGCTACATTCACAGGTTATGACAGCCCTTTCCTTTTCTTGAAGAGCAGGATGAAGAAAATGAAGAGTTTTTTCAGAAAAATGAGGGCCTCAATCCTTAAAACTCTTGAAGCAAAGGGGGGGGGGGGGTACTAGAACGGGAAAGCAAAAAATCTGTACAGAAACCATCAGCTTCCAGGTTATTTTGTTAAATCTCAATTGAAAAAGCTGAGGTTAGAAGCTGCTTGGCATCCAGGCAACCATGCACAGCTGCACCAGATTTTGCACTTTTTTCATAAAACAACCCCAAAGTGTCCCTGGAAACTTCTTTAAATTGTGGGCAAATCTGAGAGCTGGAAACTCTAAATACAATATATTAAATTCAACATGAATTCCAATTCAAAGTTCTAGATAACACTATACAAATGATTGGGGAATGAAAATGAATACCACTTGCATTTTTTAACCTACACTTAGCCCTCTAAGTTCCATTCCACCACACCTTGTTTGCTCACTATTGGGTAGACTTTTGTCTTCTTTCAACGCCCTTATGTCACACCTACAGTATCTCACAAAAGTGAGTACACACCTCACATTTTTGTAAGTATTTTATTATATCTTTTCATGTGACAACACAGAAGAAATGACACTTTGCTACAATGTAAAGTAGTGAGTGTACAGCTTGTATAACAGTGTAAAATTGCTGTCCATTCAAAATAACTCAACACACAGCTATTAATGTCTAAACCACTGGCAGCAAAAGTGAGTACACCCCCAAGTAAAAATGTCCAAATTGGGCCCAAATAGCCATTTTTCCTCCTCGGAGTCATGTGACTCATTAGTGTTACAAGGTCTCAGGTGTAAATGGGGAGCAGATGTGTTAAATTTTGTGTTATCGCTCTCACTCTCTCATACTGGTCACTGGCAGTTCAATATGGCACCTCATGGCAAAGAACTATGTTGCTCTACATAAAGATGGCCTAGGCTATAAGAAGATTGCCAAGACCCTGAAACTGAGCTACAGCATGGTGGCCAAGACCATACAGTGGTTCAACAGGACAGGTTCCACTCAGAACAGGCCTCGCCATGGTCCAAAGAAGTTAAGTGCATGTGCTCAGCATCATATCCAGAGGTTGTCTTTGGGAAAAAGACATATGAATGCTGCCAGCATTTCTGCAGAGGTTGAAGGGGTAGGGGGTTAGCCCGTCAGTACTCAGACCATACGCCACACACTGCATCAAATTGGTCTGCATGGCTGTTATCTCAGAAGGAAGCCTCTTCTAAAGATGATGCACAAGAAACCCGCAAACAGTTTGCTGAAGATAAACATATGAAGGACATGGACTACTGGAACCATGTCCTGTGGTCTGATGAGACCAAAATAAACTTATTTGGTTCAGATAGTGTCAAGCGTGTGTGGCGGCAACCAGGTGTGAAGTACAAAGACAAGTGTGTTTTGCCTACAATCAAGCATGGTGGTGAGAGTGTCATGGTCTGGGGCTGCATGAGTGCTGCCAACCCTGGGGAACTACAGTTCATTGAGGGAACCGTGAATGCCAACATGTACTGTGACATACTGAAGCAGAGCATGATCCCCTCCCTTCGGAGCCTCGGCCACAGGGCATTATTCCATCATAATAACGACCCCAAACACACCTCCAAGACGACCACTGCCTTGCTAAAGAAGCTGAGGGTAAAGGTGATGGACTGGCCAAGCATGTCTCCAGACCTAAACCATATTGAGCATTTGTGGTCTCTAACATCCACCAGCTCCATGATGTCATCATGGAGGAGTGGAAGAGGACTCCAGTGGCAACCTGTAAAGCTCTGGTGAACTCCATGCCCAAGAAGGTAGTGCTGGAAAATAATGGTGGCCACACAAAATATTGACACTTTGGGCCCAATTTGGACATATTCACTTAGGGGTGTACTCACTTTTGTTTGCTAGCGGTTTAGACATTAATGGCTGTGTGTTGAGTTATTTTGAGGGGACAGCAAATTTACACTGTTATACAAGCTGTACTCTCACTACTTTACATTGTAGCAAAGTATAATTTCTTCAGTGTAGTCACGTGAAAAGATGTAATAAAATATTTACAAATATGTGAGGGGTGTACTCACTTTTGTGAGATACTGTATCTAAATGTGTATATAAATGTGTTTATACAGTATTTCTTTTGACTTTTTCTTTATTATCCTTATTTATCAGTTATGTGCATTTTGTGTCTCTTGACGCTGCTCTAATTAAAGTATCCAAGAATTAATTGCAAAATGATCTGTTGGCTGCTGATAGTTTGGTTTTCACCGTATCCCCTATTTACCTTCTGTGCTTTTTGGACCTAAAAGGGCATATATTAGTGTTATTACTGTTCCATCTTTCCATCTGAGTTTTTTTTTCTCATTGCTTCTACAGCTAGGAGTTGAAAACCAAGAGGTTGAATTACTATCACACAGTACAGTCAAATAAACAGTCAAATAAACTGTGCACTTTTCAGTTGGAGTTGCGCTCTGCAAGTGCAGATGCTCCAGAACTTAGTAAATGAGCAAAGGCTCAGCTGACTTCCTTCATCCAATCATGTGCAAGCAAAAATGCATTTATTTTTAAAAATGTCTTGCATGTGATTGGGTATTCTTTGCAAAGTGAAGATTTACCTGGTTTACCAAACTCTGGAGCAACTGCACTTGCAGAGTGCAACTGCATTTTGCCCAAGTGCACAGTCTATTTGCCTTTAGTAAAGCCAAACTCCATAAAGCACTCTTTACTTCAATTGGCCTTCCATGTTTGAAATAATGAATCTGCAACTTTAGTTTTAAATTTCATCTGTATGTTAGTGACGCTCAAATTCTATTAAATAATAGCAATTCCACCATGTAAAAATAATCATAGAATAAACTGTCTACAAACAACACATTAATTACCTAAAAAGTAAAGTAAATATTAAGCAGCAATCAGATGAAATGTATCCTCCCATGACCCAATATTTTAGATATAGATTTGTGAGTTTTAAAAGAAGTAATTAGAATTAAACTCAAAGTCATCCATTCTAAGGAGCCATCAAAATTAACCAATAATCATTGACTAAAATATACATCAGATGACACAGATTACACACAAAAAAATCATTATCTTACTAGTCACCCCAAACTCATTGTTAATTTTATTTCTGCACTATCCTTCACCCCCACATCAAGGTTGAAGACTTGTCTTTTCTCAACCAACATACCCACTCTCCAGATTTTATCCTTTCACACTTTGTTCTCTCAATATGCCCAGTGCTTGTTTTCAACTGACTTTTAGACTTGTCTGATTTTAACCTTATTATGTCCTTATCACACTCCATAATAAATGTCCAATTTATTTTTTACTTTGTCTTTGCTTGAGAAAGTTTTTGCTTTTTTTGTGTCTGTTCTTTGTAATTGAATGAAAAGCTGTCTATGATCACCAATTCAACTGTGGGCTGCTTTGGATATGAACACCAAATTCTCAAATTTATTCCTTTGACCTAAAAGACTCCCACCCCAGACACAAGAACATACACACACACAACCACACATAACCTAATGTTATTCATTTGCTTTGTATCTGCCATTCCATCATTTTTTTTTCTTTAATGCGGCTGTATTTGCTACTGCTTATAGCTTGAAATATAAAGTGGTCTTTACTTTGTCAATGAACCTTGCAAGCCTGGAAAAAAAATCAGTAACTTCAGCTTCAATCATTATCTGTATGTCAATGACACTCGAATGATTAAATGCTACCAACTCTCTACTCTTTTATTATTCATTAATGCTTTGATTCAACCTTAAGAAAGGGTTTTTCTAAAACCAGACTAATAGTAATTACACCATATAATATTCAAAGACCAAATGCATTCTCATAGCAAAGAACACAGGGATGACTTTATCATAATGCAGTGTTCAGGTAATTTTCCATCACCATGCCACTGGGAAGCTACTGTTCCCCTGTGACCTTACTGTATATATTATATATAGTCCAGAGATTACTAGAAGATACCGAATCAAATTCTGAGACATCCTATCTAATAATCCATCAGAATTAGCCATCAGTCCTTGGCGCTATTTACTATTATTGACATCAGACCACATAGACTCCTTTTAATATTAGACATTAACTAAACGTCAACCATGTAAGAGAGCATTAATAAAATCCTTTAATTAAAAAAAGTAATAAAACCAATGAACAGTCATGAGACACACGAGAAATTGCATCTCCTGAAATCAAAATCATTCTCTCCCTCTCTCATTCTCTCATTCTCTCACACGTGAGGCACAACCAGCTCACTTTCTGTGGTTACTTTTGATTATGCACTATTTTCACCCTCACATCAAAGCTCTATTAAATTATACATCATTCCATTGAAAAACATCTCTTGCTTCTGCCTATGCCTTACAAATGAAACTGCTAAAATATTAATTCATGATAATCACACCTTTGGATTCTTTCAGGCTTTGTATTATTAGCATTGTATGTAGCGTATCTTTACTGAATATTATACATAAGGTGCCCAGGATTATGAATGTGCTGTAAAGGAAGATGATAAGAAACATGTAAATGATAAACAACCCAACTGTCAGTTTGTGTGTATCATACCTCCTTTAATTGTATAGGGTAGGTTTATGTGTCCCTCCTCCTCCTGGCTGAATTTCAAAGTTCTCTGTTATCCTATTTACTTCCTTTTCCAGTCCTGATACTACATCTCCCATGATCCTTTGAGCCTCTGTAGCTTCAGGGCTATGGGAGTCACTTGTACCAGTTCTGAGAGTTGGTGTGGGTGGATTACTGTAGGGATTTCTGGGCCCTCATGTGTCATTCCTGTCTTGTAGCATGCCAAAGAATACAGGCTTACTGCAAGACTGCAGAAGAAAGGCTATGGGAGGTTATTATAAAGGTGTTTCCTTTATATGTAAATAAATCACATCACAGGGAGCAGGGCTCTGGGAAGGTGGGATCTGAGGGGTGGTGCCCAACAGCAGCACGGCTAGCTTTCAGAACAAGCTGTGTATGAAGGTGTTTCCTTCTTAATAATTATTTGATCTGTGAGGTGGGACTTGGGAGGTTTGGGCTCTTTCTGTAGGTTTGACTGGGCTGGATTGAATGCTAATTATGATTTATTTGTTCCCACCCACTATCAGAGCTGTCAAGGAAGTTACATCATTTGCAGAGTCTGAAACACTACAAAGGGTAGTGTCACAGACTCTAGCTGCTGCAGGAAGGGACTGTGGAAGGGCCAGAGTCTATCATCAGGATATATAGAGGATCACATGATACAAAGCCACAACTAAACCCAGAATATCAGGGGATTTGCAGACAACAGAGTGACATGGTACAGAGATATGATCTATGCTGGGATTGATCATTCCATTCAGTTCTAGTGAAAAGGAAGTGGGAATTTAGCTTTACCAGGAAAATGTTGTCAAACTAAGTAGATTCATGCATAAACTGTTAATAGATAAATGAGAGATTCAAGTGAGAGTCAAATGATTGTAATTTCAAAAAGAAATGTGATTGCGGGGCGTAAGGCTAAACCAGGTCTGTTATTACATATTACACTGTAAACCTACACATGAACAGAATAAAGATCAGCCAACTATACAACTGTTAGACAATAAACACTATTTTGAGATGTGGCATTTAGCTGTAAAGAACTCCTTTGAGAACATAATGACACATAGCTGCTATTTGGAAATGCCTTTCTCTCAGTAGTTTTAGTAACATTGCATTGGGAAGGGATAAACACATTTTACAGTCTTTTATGTTATGAACACACAAAGGGACTGATATGTAAATGGAGTTGGGCAGCACACACATTAATGACAAATGCTACAATGCACCTGTCTCTTTTGTGGCTGGGCCTCTTATTGCTTTAGTGCTCTCTTATGAAAAGGTTGATTAGGGGAACCATTTAGGGGATTTAGGGTTGCGGCATCAACCGAGATTTAAACTGCACCCCACACTCAATTCATCACAATACTGCATGAAGTGGTACAAATGCTTGCTAAATGCTATAATGTATTGAGCCATTATACTGGTCAGCATCTTGCACAACTTAAGAATGCACACCTATATTGTTGTACACACAAGCTATTCAGCTAACAGCTTACATTTTTTATCCAGTTACTAGAGCTAGACCCTATTAGTTGTGATCCCTGTAGCTTATTACTATCAGTAGTATTTCTAACTGACATATGCACATAACTAAATAAGTTAAATAAATCACGCTTAAGGAATAAAAAAAATGACTCCACCCAAAAGTTAAATTTCACCTATTGAGTAGGTTATAGATCTATATACTCTACAAAAGATATCTCCCCAATATAGTTCCTGGCTCTTTAATCCACTTCCTCCATCCACCATGGAAAGAGGGGTGTCCCTGCTCTTCTTACTGCATTCTTGATTATATACAATAAAACAAAATTCCAACAGGGATTCATAATTGCCATGTTTGGTTTACAGATATAGCAATACAAATGCAGAGATCTCATCACAAGTCTTTATGAAGTAAATAAGGAATTCCGGAGTGAGAGAAATAATTCTAGGTCCCTTTCTAGGTAACTTTAAACTGATAAGCTGTAAGGGCATTTAAAGTAGTTCTAAAGTCTTCAGGTTTTTCACATTAATGCATTCTATGCATTAAGGTAAAACACCTTCTGAGCTGCAAAGTCCACCCACCCCCCACCCCCCACTTACACTTACCTAAGCCTGATCAGATGTGCAAGAGAGCAGTGGCTCTTGCCATGGTCTCCTTCCTCCCTGGGCAGATTAATAGCAGCAGGAGCCATTGGCTCTAGCTTGCTGTCAATCAAATGCTGTGCCTAGCGAGCGGTGTTAACAGAAAACGGCTTTCCATTGGGGTACTTGCCGAAGAGGCAGAGCCTGGAGTGCTTGCAGGGGCCCCAGAAGAAGATCAAGGCTGTGAAAAACCATTGCACAGAGCATGTAAGTATAACATGTTTGTTATTTTCATTTTAAAAAAATGAAGCTTTAATGTTGCTTTAAAGCATTGCCTAATTAAAAACTTTAATAAACTTTGGGCACATTCATTCATTCATTTTTGCCACCGAGACCTGACATACTTGGTATTAATTTACTCACCACACCTCTTTTTTAAAGATTATATTATGCTTGTGTGCCTCATAATTCCTTTCAGTATATTTTTTTACTGAAAAACGACTATTTTTTAATTTGATGGGAACTTTACTTATAGTAGTATATCTTATTTTTTAAAGTAAGTTTCTAGCCAGAAATGTGGATTGTGTACAAAAAACACTCCAGCAGGGAAAGGGTTATAGTAGAACCCCAGTCAACAATAAGAAGATGAAAATGAATAGCCCAATAAAATAAATAAAATAATAAAACCATTATTTGCTGCACTTTTCACCCGCAATCTGAAATTTCCCTGCAGAATACCTTTTAAATGCAAATACATTTCTTCAGTTTGATGGTCAGTATCGTTCAACACACTATCATCCTGGACTTACCCCAGCCTGTGTATGGACAGCAAATGGAGAGGCAGCACAGAGATGAGCTCCTCTCTCTCTCTGCTTTCTCTTTCTATCAGCATGCTTCTTGTCCTCACATGAACTGATTGGTTCCTTGTTTTACTTCTTCTTCTCACACACCAGGCTTGCTATACAGAGACTGCAAGGAGCTCATGCCAGCACAAGTGTAGGTATTTACACTGCTTGCATTTAAGAAAACACATTTATTGATGTATTAATGATTACAGAGCTGCATTAATTTGGGTCATTTACATATGCCTAGAGTTCATCTTTCAGCTCTGTTTGCATCCTTTACTGAACTACATGATCATTTTCCCAACAGAGATGCCTGCAGTAAAATAAAGCTTCCAATTGGAATGTCACAACACAGAGATATCTTGTAGCTATAGGAATCGTGCAGAGTTCTTTTTAATAAAGATTTTTAAAGCCATCTGGGGCTGATGCTTTATTGCTTAAAAGTCGTTTGATCACTTTCCTTACCTCCTTGTCAGTAATGAGCTGGTCTAATTTCATCCTTGCTGCTTTCTTAGAGCTAGTTAGATCACAGATGCTTGTCTACTTGTTAATTTCACATCGCAAGGAAGAAAATTCCTTTGAATTGCAAGTAGAGCTATAATGAGCTGTGTAATAGTGGACAAAATCCTGCACTCTCTGGGGGATTTCATGTGAGAGAGCAAAAAGCTACTTGTATTTCTTTTCATCTCTCTCTCTCATAATTCAGCTGTATGAGCTAAATAAAATAAATGGTGGTGGTGGCGTTGGGGGTGGTGGTGGGGTCATTGATGAACTGTGATAAGCGTTTTAGACATCTGAAGACAAAATGACAGTAAATGGTTTACTTGCATCATGTTTAAGAATTATCTTAGGCAGACAATGGAAATCACCACACCTAACTTGTTAAAGAGAATCTCTCACTAATCTGATAACAATAGCTATTTTGACACTTACAGACTGAATATTATGTGTACATCTTCGACAGGCAAAGTGAGCATGTGCACTGTGAGCCTTTGAAAAGCAGCTATGGTCAAAGACTTTACTGAAATGTGTTGAGTCATCTAACAGACTCCCTTTAAAATCAATTTTCTGAGATAAATATGGAGGCTGCCATTGCTGAGCTCTCCTAAAAATTATTTGACTGACTGTACTGCTGACCTTTTTGCATCAATATTTTAAGAATGTACTCACTCTAGGGTGTTCGTACATTGCTCAAGCATGTTTGACTCCCAAAGTCCAGTTTGTTTAATTAGTGTAAGGGAATTCCAGTAAGTTGACTGGCACATAGGAGTGTCTTTGGCATCACTCATAGAACTGGGCAAAGGCACCAGCTCTATAGGACAACAGCTCCTGTTGGCACCAGACGGGTATTTAAGGGATGCTCTTGCTCGTTGTCAGTGCTGACTGGTTTTTAGCTTTTACTGCATCCTGAGTGTATCCTGTATCTGATTCCCATTGATGACCAGGCTTGTTACGAACCTGGTCCTGGATTTAGTTGTTCCTCTGCCTACCTGTTCCTGACCTATACTTTGTTCCTGACCACACTTCCACCTATGCTTCTGTACCTTTTTGCTTGCTTGTTGCTGATCTTGGCTTCCTCTGCGATGTTGCTCCTGTCTCAGACTTGGCTTCATACTACTTCTGAGTACCTGCTTCAGCTGTCCTTCATATCAGCTCCAGTCATTGCAGTGTGTGCCTGCCTAAAGCCTGTGAAGAGGCTTTGACAAATCACACATCCAGAACCTGCAGTACATGCTGATTGTCACTGTAGCCTTGGCTGGTCCAGCATACACCAGTTCTGCTCCAGGCCTTATGTCCTGCCTGACTTCTCAAGCCTGCATTTCCTGCTGCAAGTTCTGTTATCAACACCTGCTGGCACTCCTGTTCCTCCTGTCCCTAGACACCATCTGTTTCACCCTCAGTGGGGTCAAGACTGGAGACATGAGAAAGGCCAACCTTGTCAATTCAGTCTCCTACTAGGTATATGACATTTATTATGATAGGTACATGACATTTAGTATGATTTCATTGTACTGTGCTCAAGCATGTTTCAGTGTACTATGCCTTGGCCTGCTTGAAAGAAGTGGTCTGGGGCTTGGTTCGGTTGGACTCCAGTACTATAGGCATTTTAAACTGCTAACCATGCACTGGACATGGAACTCAAATACTGGAGCAGATTAGATCCATTTGTGCCCACTCAAGTAGTAAGGGTACAGATGATGGAAGCATGTTAAGATCCAGCACAATGTGAGCACAGGAAGCATGCTCAGAATTGGCACATTATGAGAATAGCCCAGCAAGAGAGTGGAGAGGGAGGAAATTCATACTTGGGCAAACATGCCTAGTGTGATCACAATAAATCACTAATCCAAAACTGGTACTTTCTTAGCCAGTGATTAAGAAAGTATTGGTAAGTCAGTATAGACTGAGCATAACAACCAGTCTCTCTCTCTCTCTCACTCTCTCTCACTCTCTCTCTCTCTCTCTCTCTCTCTCTCTCTCTCTCTCTCTCTTTCTCTCTCTCTCTCTCTCTCTCTCTCTCTCTCTCTCTCTCTCTCTCTCTCACTCTGTATATATATATATATATATATATATATATATATATATATATATATATATATATATATATATATGCTATATATAGTCTGCTATATCTCTATCGTGGCAGAATTACTTTAAGGCCAGACTATCAGTATAATAAACAGGTTCAGGATGATACATTTTTATAGATTTAGTTAAATTATAAACAATGTAAGACAAACTATAAAATATAGTTTATAAAGGCTAAATCTGTTACAGCCGTAAGTCTATATGGTCTGTAACAATAGTTATATTGTATTTGTTTGGATAAGAGTAATTAAATATTGGTTGCATACAACTAGAAACTCAAGAGGAACTGCGGGTTCCACAAGAAAAATTAACAAAAAAAACAATGCATTAATGTACTCATGTATGGTATACAAGAACAGAAGCTGTAATAATGTGATCATTTTTTGTATTCCACACATATAATAACTACAAAATTATTAATTAGGTAGAAGAACAATTTCTATATTCTGACCAATTATTGGAAGATTATTATTATTTTTATGATACAGGATTTATATAGCGCTGACAGTTTACGCAGCGCTTTACAACTTGAGGGTAGACAGTACACATACAATACAGTTTAATGCAGTAGGAATCAGAGAGCCCTGCTTGTTAGAGCTTACAATATAAAAGGGAGGATTATGTCCAAATGATCTAACTTAAAATATATTCAACCCCTACTTGAGTAACCCCGAACCTGGTCCTATTAAAGTGATTATAAAGTCTTGTTATATTAAATACTAAACATGTTATACTTACCTGCCCTGTGTAGTGGATTTGCACAGAGCAGCCCAGTTCCTCCTTTTCTCGGGTCCCTCTTCTGTGCTCCTGGCCCTTCCCTCCTGTCCAGTGACCCCACTGCAAGCAGCTTGCTATGGGGGCACCCGAGCCGAGTCACAGCTTCCTGTGTCCATTCAGACACAGAGCTGCAGCCCAGTCCTGCCCCTCTCTCTCCTGATTGGCTAACTTACTTTGATTGACAGCAGCGGGAGCAATGGCATCAGGAGGGAGAGTCTCTGGTGGCCGAGACACTCGTGGACATAGCTGGAGAGAGATGGGGCTCAGGTAAGTATTAGGGGGCTGAGGGGGGGCTGCTGTACACAGAAGGCTGACCTTCTGACTTTTCAACTCATTTAAAGCTGAACCCTGGGAAAAAAAATACCCTTGCAGTCGGGCTCCCCCCAGCACTGCAAGTTTAAATGCTCATTTTTTCTGGGGGAAAACAGAATTCCTTGCTTCTGCAGGCTACCCCCTGAAACTGTTTCTTCGCTATCGATTGCAGGCACTCTAAAGTCATCATATACAATGCTAATCCAGCAGTCTTGCATAGCAAGTGAGGATACTGAGGCCTCACCCACAATCTAGAGAGAGAGAGTAAGAGTGGTGGTTGCCAGTGGGGTGAAGAATAAGGTAAGTATAGTTGTTTTATGTGTTCCCCTAGATAAAACAAACAATATCTATTTGAAGTGCTGGAGGAGCCCCATTGCAAAGGTTCTTTTTTTTTGCAGAGTTCAGCTTTGATGCAACCACTAAGCTCCTGCAATAATTATAATTGCACTTAAATATCAAGTAATATGTGAAAATGTATGTATGTATGTACATGTACAGATATACTCACTGTAAAGACAGTTATTATTCCCTTCAATAAATTTGAAGTGAGATAAACTGTTTTTCATTGTTGAACTGTACATTATTTAGTGGTTTTATACTGGAGAAAACATTTAGAGGAACATTTGCATGACCAATTTAGCAATAATTGCTAGATTGTTAAACCAATCACTATGCAATTATCACAAGTAATGCTCAAATCTATTGAAACTCTAGTGAAAATATCCCAAAATATGACCAGTATGGGAAGAAAGATACTGGAAGCTAAAGTTTGCAAATGACATCATGGAAATAAAAATATTTTAAAATAAAAATCATTATTACTACCAATGTTGTCTTATATATTCAACAGTGTTTAGCTGACTCCACTACAATGCTTTTAAGACAAAAGAAAAAAAAGGAGTAAACATAATATTCTAGGCAATGATTTGTCTGGTTTTGTCTGTATTGCGCAGCTAAGGGGAATTAAAAAGCATTTTTTTATGCCGAGGTTTCAGTTACTTCTTGCTGCAGTTTAATAACTTTTAATGTCCCTAGATCTTTATTTTAAGTGGTAAGCTATTAAATGTCTACACCTTGCATATGCCGCACAGTTCTGCTAAGCTTACGGTTTATTGCCTTTTTTCTGCTTTCTTCACTAGGGCTGGATATAACAGCATTCTCTGCAAAAATAACTTAATCAAGTATTGTTGTCCAGTGCTTTAGAAAACTGTTGGTAATGTTATTAACGTGAAGTGGGCTTTCTGATATTGGGTTTTTCTTCAAACTGATATAACTGGTGGATTTAGGGAAAGATTGTATTGATGAACTGAAGGAAAACTTAGGGCTAATTAGTAATAGAAAGCATCATAATGTGCCAAAGCTCCCAAAAGCCCTAATTTCAGTCTGCCCTTTTCACCGCCTAGAAAGCCCGGATTGGTACCTGAACAACTAAGTATGCACCTATTCATGAGTCAAGCTCTATTCAGATAATATCTTTCAGAATTGTATTATTTGCATGGGCTCTTCAGGGGCTGTACAGAGGGTGAGGTGACACTTTAGAGATATGCTGAGGCACATCGTTTTTATTGTCAAAGTTTTGATGAAGCTCAGTCCATCTTCCTCAAGATCATCTTGAGAAAGACAGACTGAGACATTAAAAACACTGCTGTTTTAATATCCTCTGCAAGAACCTTGAGTGTCTTTACACCTATTTTGGATGTGTATGGATTTCTTTGTAGCTGAACACCTGGGCATTTACTATTTGGCATAGAGTGCAGTGGCTACTCTTTAGACTGAGACACAAAGTTGTACCTACTATGTGACACTTTGTATTGCAGGCTGCCAATAAAGGTTCACTTTAACATAAACTTGTGCTTTGCAGGGTAAAGCAACATGTTTTTTTTAACTCTCCTACTCCTCTATCACATATACTCACCTTTCCTTTGCTATTCCTCCATTCTGGCGACTAGGAGCATAGAGAAATACCCAATACTTCTGGGTCATAGAAGCATGTGACTCACTTCCTTTCCTAAAATTTGACTATATTGGTGCTTGGAAGTTGGACACCCAGACAGCCAATGTTGTCCTATGGGGGTAGGAAGAAAATCTTTAGCCCTGGCTTTCTTTCAAATAGGTTACCCAAATGGAGTAGAGAATTTTTACAATCATATCACAGGCAATCAAAGTGCTGCTACTATTAACCTCGAGTAATTCTTATGTCTCATTCAGTGACACATTGGGGTTGATTTACTAAAACTAGAGAGTGCAAAATCAGGTGCAGTTGTGCATAGAAACCAATCAGCTTCCAGGTTTATTGTCAAATTAATTGAACAAGCTGAAGTTAGAAGCTGATTGGTTACCATGCAGAGCTGCACCCGATTTTGCACTCTCCAGTTTTAGTAAATCAACCCTAGTGATCATCATAGTCACAGTCAGGGCACTTGTGCATGCAGTGTTTGTTATATAGTAAAATGTAAACAATTCTTATGAAACAGTCAGTTTTCAGATGTAAAATTCACTTCATGAGTGAAACAGGAAGCTACATGGAAAGTTAGGAGGTTAGGGGGCAGTTTGTTTGCTTATCTTGTGTGTTATACAACTGGATATTGAAAAATTAATCATCTAAAGATAAGTTATGTTTGTGGCTGTTCTTGGCTATCAAACAATCACTGTGTTTTACCTTTAAAGTTCTTAGACAGAACTGAGGTGTCTTATTCCACACTTTTTAGGGCAAAGTGACAAAAAAATCCTCTTTCAGTTTTTGTTGTGCGGAGAGTTGCAGTACCTCAGTCAATTAGACACTCAATCTCCTGCACACTGTCGTATACAGTATTTCTCTTTCTATTTCTTTGATTAACAAGCAATAACTTCCCATACCCATGCACAAATGAAGATATTAAATCATTAAACCAGACAATGTATGGGTAGATCTAGCATACAGTTTGGCTGTTATTTATAGCCCTGTCTAGGGATGGGCCGAACACCCCCCCTGTTCGGTTCGCAGCAGAACATGCGAACAGGCAAAAAATTTGCTCGAATGCACGAACACCGTTAAAGTCTATGGAACACAAATGTGAAAAATCAAAAGTGCTAATTTTAAGGGTTAATATGCAAGTTACTGTCATAAAAAGTGTTTGAGGACCTGGGTCCTGCCCCAGGGGACATGTATCAATGCAAAAAAAAGTTTTAAAAACAGCCGTTTTTTCGGGAGCTGTGATTTTATTAATGTTTAAAGTGAAACAATAAAAGTGAAACATTACTTTAAATTTCGTACTTGGGGGG
This sequence comes from Lithobates clamitans, assembly GCA_037952925.1. Taxonomy (NCBI): domain Eukaryota; kingdom Metazoa; phylum Chordata; class Amphibia; order Anura; family Ranidae; genus Lithobates; species Lithobates clamitans. Next base: position 4,212,268 of record JBBGZY010000279.1, on the reverse strand, counting down.
TGTCTATAGTATGCCTGTAAAGTGGCGCATGTTTTCTGTGTTTACAACAGTCCGAGAGCAAAATGACATTCCTAAAGGAAAAAAAAGTCATTTAAAAGTACTAGCGGTAATGCCGGCTGCTATAATGAATTGTTGGGTCTCTTTCAATACACTTAAAAGTAATTGAAAAAATGACCTGGGCTTCCCTTACAGTGCATTACCAGGCCCTTTGGGTCTGGTATGAATATTAAGGGGAACCCTGAACCAAAATTTTTTTAAAAATGGCGTGGGAGTCCCCCTAAAATCCATACCAGACCCCTATCTGAGCATGCAACCTGTCAGGAAAAGAGGGGGGAACGAGAGAGTGCCCCTCCTGAACTGTACCAGGCCACATGCCCTCAACATGGGGAGGATGTCCCCATGTTGATGGGGACAAGGGCCTCATCCCCACAACCCTTGCCCGGTGGTTGTGGGGGTATGCGGGTGGGGGGCTTATCGGAATCTGGAAGCCCCCTTTAACAAGGGGACCCCCAGATCCCAGCCCCCCGTGCATTTTAATTTCTCTCATAGACTTTTAAAGGGTGTTCCGTGGCCTTCGAATTTGCCGCGAACACCCCAAATTGTTCGCTATTCGGCGAACGGGCGAACAACCAATGTTCGAGTCGAACTCATGTTTGAGTTGAACTCATGTTCGACCCGAACAGACAGCCCATCCCTAGCCTTGACCCAAATCATTCACCTTCTGAGCACTAGTATCAGTGCACAGATCATATAGCAAACTTGGAAGTCTAGTTGACCCATACAACATATGAGTAGCTCTAGAGATTCTTAGATTAGTTGGAATATTAGTAAAATATAAAAGATGTATGGCAAGCTTCCAGGGCATTTATATCGTATTACAAGTTGTTTTTAAACAATGTGCAAAACAAGTTTAGAATAAAATATAATACAAATTTCCCACAATGCACCACATTTATTGTTATCAACCCTTTCTGTCACTATGAGTGCTTTTAAAGCTCTAAAAGTCTTCCACCAGCATTACTTTACCTTTGTGAGGGTATTTATTTTACAGGTAACCTTGAAAGCCTTTCTAAAATTCCATATATGTTGGCTGTACAACCCTATTAAACAATCTCTGCTGCAGCGCGATTGTGTGGTTTACTCACAGTTTTAGGTATGTTCCCTTTTAATTCTATTAGATAATGCATTTTCTGAAAGTGCTTCAAGGAAGCAGCATGCAGGACTTTGATACGCTTTCATGGAAATGCATGTCTGATAGTATTCAAGGGGATTGCACCTAAAACCATGGGTAAATCACATATACATTCACACTGCAGCCAAACCGCAGAGCACCATGGTGAATCCACTCTAAATACCTGTTTTTACTTTTCACAAATTGCAGTCACATGATCATTTAATGAAGGGTCCAATCCCTCTGTTTACTTTCCTAGATGGGGGGACCTAGGTGAGTATACCTGATTTCAGAGGGTAAGAACATCTAAACACTTGTCTGGATGGGTTAGAGGGGTGTTGTAGGGGGATCGTTTTTGTTTAGAATTATTATTTAAATGCTATTTTCTAACCATGACTATTAGAAAAAAACACAGCAACACACTTGAAAAGATATATAAACTGAGAAAGTTATTAACTAGAAGAAGAAGATTATGTTTTTTTCTGACATTTGCTAAACAAAAATGCTAATAGTCTGCTCTGTGGGGTTGATGACCATTTCAAAATGTTGCTGTGGGATCCTTCATATCAATGCTCTGTGCAACAATACAATTAGTAAAGCCCATAAGTATAAAAAAAAAATACATGACGATAAACAAACAGACACAGGTTTCTTATAACCTGCCTTTATTAGTTAGGCATTACTTTAATGAATCAAAACATTGTTCTGATACAGAACCTACTTGTGTAGCTGCTTAGTTTATTATTTTTAAACACTAACTCTAAGGTTAAAGACATGCCAAATCAATCACCCAGATGAATCCTCTGGATTTCAGAACTCATTAAAATGTTCTTACTTACAGCTAACAGATACAGCTGCACAAGAGCATTATTGACCATTTGTTTTTTTTTTTTCTTTGTTACAGTAACTAATATTGTGAGAATTTTTAATGAGTAAATAGAATGCAAGCAATGGTGTCAAGGTTCTGTGAACCCTGAGCAGTTCCTCTTATCCTGGTTAAGGCTAGCATCTGAGATAGAGCATTAAGTCATTGACAGACTAATATATTCATTCAACAAAACCCTTCATTACATTAAAAAGTGTTAAATGTTTTAGACAAAAATGAGTGCAGCCAATATACTAAATGTAGGGAGAGTTTAGGTAATTTCTTCAATACAGTAAATGTCTTCAATACAGTAAAGCTGTGGGATGGTGGTGAAAAAAGGTAAGTATGTGCTGCTAGGAGGAAGGAAAAAATTAAAGGAAGCCTGTTGCTTTACTCTGCATGGTTTGCCCTGATCGCTTTAAAGTTAATTGCAGGGTTAGAATGCATAATTCAATGAGTTGATAACAGAATACAGGAAAAAAACTAGCAGCTAGATACTAAATTACAGGACTCGAAATGCCACAATATTAGCATAGTGTGGAATGAGAAATGTTCAAGTGTCTGGGGGAAGATTGTGCATCAATATGAAACATGTCCAGGCCATATGCAGGTGATGGATAACAATAAAGAATCAATAAAGAAATGGCAGTTTTGCTGCAGTAGGTTCTATACATGGTACAGATGCACCACTTTGCAGGTAGCCTAAGCCCCCCCCCCCCCCCCCCGGCACTATATTTAAAGGAATTTTTCATTTTTATTGTTTCACTTTAAGCATCATTAAAATCACTGCTCCTTTAAAAATGTTTGTTTGTAAAAAAAAAATTCTGCATTGATATATGTCCCCCAGGGCAGTACCCAGGCCCCCATAACATTTTTATGGCCAATTACTTGCATATAAGCCTTCAAAATGGGCACTTTTGATTTCTCATGTTCAACTGTCGTAGACTTTAATGGAGTTTGTGGTTCAGGGCCAAACTTTTCCCCTGTTCTGGAAAGTTCTGCTGCGAACCAAACAGGGGGGTGTTTGGCCCATTTCTAGTTAGAAAATGTAACATTCATCTATTAAAGCTGAACTTATATTCGATCTTGCAGAGTTGTACAGACTCCTCTTCCTGAAGTAGTATACTCCAATTTTACTGCACACTGTAAGCTTTTACCTTGGTTCCTCTTTCCTTGGTTCCTCAATCAACCAATGAGGCTCGTGAGAAAAAGGTTTGATGACGCTGGATGTGCTCCAGAAAAGTAATGAAATCGGCTTTATCTGACTTCATGTAATATCTAGTGCACACAAGTCAGATAAAGCTGATTTAATTTCCTTCCTGGAGCATATCCAGCGTTATCAAACCTTTTCCTCATGAGCCTCATTGGTTGATTGAGGAACCAAGGAAAGAAAAAATAAGCAGAGTACACTTCAGATTTAAAATTAGAAAGATACTTTGTGGTATAATAGGTGGCTGAGGCTGAGTTCACAGTGATACTACACGACAGTCATACGACTGTCATCCTACTTTGCTCTGTGACCTCAGTCTTACATCGGTCCTACATCCATCCGACTTGAATGAACAGGATGCTACTTTGATCCAACTTTGTGACAGTCTAACTTGTTCTTTTACCAATCAAAACAATCCCAGCGTGACATAAATTCCTTTTACTGCTGCTGTAATCACAATGTCGAATGTCACAAGTCGGATGGTTAGGACAAGGATCCTACTTTGATCCGATTTCAATGATAGTCAATGGGCTGAAGTAGGACCAAAGTCGGACCAAAGTAGTGCAGGGAGCATTTTCAAAGTCTGACCAACTTGTGTCAGACCAATAAGGACAGCTCTCATAGGAAACCATTGATTTATACACGTCATGCAACATGTGCTTCCAAAGTTGGAGCATATGTCGTACCAGTGTGAACCCAGCCTAAGTCTTTTTTCACATTAACTTTGCTGTCTGAAACATGTTCCTCACCTAGATTGCTCTTCAGAAAGTATTTGACAGGCAGTTTAGAGGCATTGTATCGCCTCCCTATCGCCTGCTTTAGCCCCTAAACACTGCACCAGAATGCTGCAACCACATACATTGCAATCAGTAACATGGTAGTTTGCAGAGTGGCCCCATTCAATTGCATGGTAGCACCCTGGTCATGAAACAAGGCATTGTGGCCATGGCATGTGTTCATCCCCAGCTACAGCCTCTGTGATGGTTGAAGGGTGGTAAAAGCCCTAAAAGACACTTTGAAGTTGATTTATTAAAAGAGTACAGACTGCCTACTTTGCAAAGTTTATGTTTCATTTTGCAAAGTAAATGTTAGTGACAATGTTAAACATTTTTGCTAACAGATGGTTGGTTGATTAGCCTTTTAACAATGACAATCACATTGGGTAGCATGGCCGTGAGCTTTAATGTGTATAACTAATATCCCTTGTTTGTGCTGCAAACACATTTACTTGGCACCCCCAGCACAGTGACCACGCTCCTGGTCACATTTTATGACTGGGATCTGGAGGCCATGTGATAACTTTGACAGTCAACTACTGCAGTCCCATAATTGGGACACATACCTCCAACTCCCAATGTTAAGATCCCAATAAATGACACGCTCCTGGTGACTGGGAGAAGTTAAAGTGAACGCACCTTCAGTTTATTTACCAACAAGCTAATTGCAAAGTGCATATTTAATTTATTAAGTGGACAGCCTCTATTTCTTTAACAATTCATCCCCTGTGCCTCAGCTATAGTTCAGGCAATGCATACCTAATTATTTCTATTTTGTTATTCTTAGTCTTGAAGATGTTCTTTGTTATTTACCTGCATTGATTTCAGTTAATATAATCATTTTTTAATGTTGCACTCTGGATGCTCAGTTTATAAAGACTCATTCATAGGTATCTATTTGAAGGGTTCCAATACTCTAGATATGTGTTAGATACTCTGAGAAGACATACACTCACTATACATTTTCACACCACTGTTCCTAAGTGCTTGTGTTAGCAATCTAGTATTATGCTAAGAAAAAGTCAAGCTTTTCTAAACTGATAGATATTTTGACAAATGCTTATTTTTTCTACTGTAATCCATTCTTTTTGATATTGAAGGTTTTTTTTTATTGTTAACAATATACATAAAACTATGTAAAATTGTGTATGCTTTAAAATGATACATTATGAAGTACAAATCGCACAGCAACATCTGCTACACTTGGTAGAAAATTCATTGTGTGCTTATGCTGCAGAGTGATATATCACCAGTGACTCAACCTGTCTTTAAATTATTTATGACACAGAGATGATAAAGCTTTCCTTAACTTGTCTCCAAAAGAAACAGGTTTCTGAAAACTCTATGTTTAGTCTTCATCTTAACATGACTACTTCCTCTCTGGACGGCTGCACTGAGAATCTAGGAGAAAATACATTTCATCTTTAGATTAAGATTTAACCATACTGGACTGGAGCAAGAAAGGATGGGTTTCTTACAAGGTTAAAAGCAGATTCTTGTGCAAGAAAAATGTTCCTTTGGTTAGATGCAAACTCTACTCACAGGACAGAACAAAAACGTTTTCCAACAGTCAGATCATCAGTTTTTCTAATCTTTGAACACTGATGTCAGTGGAGATTTCCCTGCTACTTAACCTTTACCTTGTGCTTACTTAACTAAAATTACCTGACACATAGATTTGTCTTATTGGTCATCAAATTCTTACTTAAACTCAACTTATACTTTACCCATTCAGGGCAAAGATACAAATTTCTTTGCTAAACCCCCCACAACTAATACTTCACAGCCACCCACCTCATTCACTCACTGGTGCTCTGTTTGGTGCATGCTCCAGAAAGGCCTAAGAGCTTTCAAAAGACCCACAAAACAATTCCTGAACCCAACAGCTGATGCTCAGCGGTCCAGTGTTACATTGTGGGAGGAAAGGCATCATATGTTCTTATATATCACTGGGCTCCAACAGGTAAACAGAAAGGTGGAGGAGCACAGGGAAAGTTACATAGTTACATAATTAGTCAGGTTAAAAAATTATTTAAGTTTGCATAGTTCAACAAAGAGAAAAATGAAATGCATAGAAAACCTTCATATACTAAACCCTATAACAAGAATCTGCAGTGCAGAGGAGGCGGAGGGCTATCAAGTAAACATTATACTTTGCCCTGGCTGCACCTAATGTATAACAGGATACAACACCAATATAAAAGACCATTAATATAATGGTAAATATTAAGGGGTTGATTTACTAACGACAACTAGACTGTGCACTTTGCAAAGTGCCGTTGTACACTGCACATGCAATTGCTACAGAGTTTAGTAAATGAGAAAAAGCTGCACTTTGCAAACAATACCTGAAAATGTATGTAGTTTACATTTTCACACGAGGAACTGAGAACAACTATACGCCCTTTGCGTTATACTGATTGGTACCTCAAACATGATCTGAGCAAAGAATTTCCAATCACATACTAGGATTTTTTTTTAAATGAGCATTTTTGCTTGAACATGATTGGATTATGGAAGTCAGAAGAGTTTCTGCTCATTTACTAAACTCTAAAGCAACTGCTCTTGCAAAATGCACAGTCAATATATATATAGATAGATAAATCTATATAGATATATATATCTATATAGATAAATAGATATTTATCTATATAGATATATTCTATATAGAGCGAGAGAGAGTCATAACGCAGTGACGTTTTTCATTATAATGAAAGTTACTGTATATAGCTTATAAAACATTAAACGGGAGTTGGAAATATTTACTTATTTTTTAACAAATTTTTATGACATATTAAAGGTGTAAACAATTTGAAATCATTTTTAAATATATCTGCCAACAGAAGCAATAAACATCGATAGAACCATGTTACCTAGTTAAAAAAACCTGTTCTTCTGCTCTTGTGTGATGAAAAGAGGTTTGATTAGAAATAATCAATGTCAACATTGGGGATCAGTGCTTAGGTTAAATGAGTATGCATAAGCATAGACCTAAAATGTATTTGTGCATTAGGGTAAGGTTCTTCTGAAAAGCTGAATCTCAAAGGTCTAATGACTAAGCTGTTTACTTTAACCTAACTAGGTGGTAAGTAGCAAACATAATCTTCAGTGTTAATCATCTAATATTACAACAACTTAAACATTCTAAAGAGCATTCCCCTTTTCAATTGAAGCTTTTAAAACAGAACAGGGAACATTATCCAAAAATAATATATGACTTTTGCTAGTTGGCATGTACAGTACGCATTCTGCATAACTTGGCTGTTTTTCAATTTTGCTTCTGAGAAAGCATTAAACCAAAGCTCTCTGAAATCTGTAGTTTAGGCAGAAAATTATTTTATTTTATAAGGAACAGGTTTTATATTACATTACAAGCTCATTTGGTCTTATAAATGAGAGCAAAAGAACTTCTTTTAAAAGTGTTTCCATGTCATTATCCTTGAGGGATTGACATAGCAAATACTCTCAGGTGAAAAAATAGCAGCTGGCATATCCAGCAAAATACTAGGTTGTTTTTCAACACTAACCTTCATTTACACTAGTTGTTAGCCTCAGGCATTAACATACACTTTTAAAATCCTCTCTTTATTGAATCCTTAAATTGGGTAAAAAGAATGGACAATGCTGAACTACATAGCAACACAAACGTGTAGGATCCAGTGTTAGCATGAATTTAAATAGAAAAATACATGGCCAAACTTCATAAGTGAAATTGAGCTTTACCTGTATGCAATTAAAAACCCAGCTTTAACCTGAGCTTGGAAGTGTGCTGGAGACCCCTTTGTGTTTTGTATATTGTCCTGTCCTTTTCTTCCTTTAATTAGTTTTAAACTGATTTTAGCAGATGCCATTGTTGCTTTTGGACGACATTTTGCAAAGATGCCTTGGTATGGCAGTGTAGCTTCCACATTACTTACTTTATTTCTTTCAAGCTAGCTAACATGAAAGTGTGCTAATGGCCCCCTTTATATTGCTTTGGATATTGCCCAGCTTATGTGCACCTTTCCTTTTTTTGCTAGTTTCAAACTGACCTGTGTGGCTACCATTTGCATTTTTTTGTGCCTTACCTGTAATACATGTGGTTTAAAGTGCTGACCTTTTAAAGACTGAAAACTAGCCATGGGATAAACACCTACATCCACATTTATAAAGCACTGCAGTGTGTTTTACAAATGTGATATTTGGTCTGCCACCTTCAAGACGTAGAGGTCTGGGGAACACAATAAAAATGAAAGTCCTTAAAGAAATCCAAGAGGTTTGTCCATTTATGTGACCCGTCAAAATCACATGACTGGCTATCCTCCAGTTACTGAGCTCTCTCTGCTGTGACTCTAGTGGCTACACACCACAGCCCACATTTTTTAATAAGCCATAAAATGCAGACTGTGATGTGCAAAGCCAAGCAAAGTATACCACAGATTGGATAGCTTTTTTTTATTCTCCATTATAAATCAGCTTCTTAGTCTATTTGCAGAGCACCCCATTTCTCCAAAAGTCTAGAGCTCTAATCAGAAACCTTTTACAGGCAAGACTTTTTTTTAAGAGTAGAGAACAATGTTTCAATAGTTGTTGAAGTGTTTTATTATGCTAAAAAAGTGATAATGAGCATTTTTCATGCTTATGCAAACACGCTTGTTAATGATTGCAGCAGCCAGGCCAAATTACCAACAGCAATAATTGTTTTGATCGCAACAAGGTATAATATGCCAATTTCGACATGCAACATGCTAACAAACTTTTTAAGAAAAAAACAAAGTTATTTTGTTTTTTTTTTTGCTTCCTAATCCTGACCTAACTCACTCTAACCTACTCTCACAGATGCACAGATTACCTCAGTTTGACCACCACTGCCTCGTTTTTTTTTACATCCAGTGCTGCAATTCTCATTGTCCTGGCTGAACCTGTGCATAACAACTACGTAGACTTTTATAGAGCTGTGTCCTGAGGCTGGAGATGAATGGCAACTGCCCCTTTGAAATCTATGGGGCTGTATGTGCAGCTAGGATATAATTAAACAAATACAAAAAATACAGCAGTAATGGCTGGCACACACACAGTAGGTCTTTTTTCATTTAGTCCAGTGGGCTCAATGGAAAAAACTGAGGAACTCACGAGGAGCTCACTGTACTAACTATGCTATGTTAGTACAGCAATCTCCCCACTGTGCTATTGTGTGCTGACAGAGGGACACACAAGTCAGTGCTCGCAGCCATTGGCTTCAAGAGCTGATTGGATGCCAAACGGCTGCTGGCTTTCCAACATGCTCATTTGACAGAAGCTGGCTGTACACACTGGCTAAATGTCGGACAGTTTCTATTAAACCAGCTGATACCAGCTGATATTTGGACCGAGTGTACCAGACCTAAATTTCAAATAGTTGTATAAATATTACATACACATTAATAAACATTAATAAATGCATATCTTACTTAAAACAAGACACAAGCAATTCATATAAAGTGCAAATATCAACTTACACTGTGAATCTCAGGAAACACAGTGAATTCATATAAAGTTAAAAAATCAGCATTCAAAAAAAAATTCAAAGTGCAAAAAAAGTCACTATACCAAAATTATAAAACAAGTACTAATCACAGTGAAATGCTCAATTCAAAAGTTTATCTTCAGTCCCATACATCTCTAATTAGTATTGATTTCTCCACTCACGCACCTCCCTGTAGGGAGTAAACTCACTAAATGACAGTCACCACTTAAATTGGCCATACATGGTTCAGTTATGTTTTGTTCAGCCAGCAGGCTGAAGGAAGAAACTGAACTGATACCCCTATTCACACATTGAAGGTGGAAAGGGGAATCCTGCTCCCTGCGCTTTTGTACTCTGACAGCAGGGAAACTCCCCAACTGTTAGGATACACAGATCAGTGCTGATTGAGCAGGTTTTTTTTATTACAACAGGGCGGTTGAACAGAAGTCAGTCAGTAGATCGACGTCTGTTCACCTGCATTGGTTACACATGGATTGAAATTTGACTGGTCCCTGCTGAACTAGCTGAATTTTGATCCATCTATGGCCACTATTAATTTAATAAATATGTGTAAAGCACTTTGTTTATCAGCAAGGAGGGGCTGCAGCTATCATAGGCTTCAATTCCCTCACAGCCTCACTTAAGAAACACTTATCAGTGTAGGGGGTAAGTAGAAAATAGGTAGGCAACATAGCATAAAAAAATCTTTATTTAAAAAAAATATAATCCAGCATATAAACTGACACACGCTGACAAGTAAAATGAGCCACCTATCAAATGTCCTCTGGAAAGCTATCTGCCGCAGATCACTTTTCAGAGAGACGGCATGGTCGGCTGCTAGTATAAATGAGCCCATAAGCATTCATCTTGAAGTTAAGGACATAAATGGCAAACACCAAAGTTTAGACAAGTACTGAAATGATTTAACACAATTTACATTACACAATAACAAAAAAGTCAGAACAGACAAACAAAGGCAGATGTAGATACGGAAGTGGTAACTCTATATACCCAAAGCTCTCATTTCATAAACTGCATTACATTTTAGAAAAAGAAAACAAACATTGCTCATTTAAACAGGGTCAAGTTTGATAAAGTTGTAACAACAAACACAAATTCACTTGGCTAAGTGAAAACTCTATTTCTTTGGTAAGTCTGCTCCAAAGTATACAACGCTAATTACTATAAGTGACTGCACATACTTCTAAACTTCATCATTGGAAGGTTTTTCCCAGCGCTGTTCTATTTAATGACAATGTACAACCTACTTACTGCTGGTAGATGATCATAAATTGTTCATAACAATGTATGCCATAAAGGGTAATTATATATTTACATTGCATTACATTACAATGTATTACTTTATGATCCATGTGGTACTATTTCCTTATTCATGTTCTGTACTCATTTGAGTATTGTATGACTTTAATGAAATGGGGAAGTTTAATTTTTAATAGCACAAGTTAATTTAAATAACATTCCCTTAGGCAGAATATACTACAGGAAAACACTTCAGTCAAATAATACTTATTGTCTCTTTGCAGATTAACATGGATGCAGAGTGTTTAGATTATTTTGTATAGAGGAGAGGGCGAAAATGGACTGCAAAATGTCTCTCTCCATTAGATGTCTAAACAGTGCACAGTTATTTGCATACAAGAGAATATATAATGTATATGTGGTAAGGCAATCATATTACCTACCGGGTGCAGAAACCCATTCCAGACTTTTAGATTTTAAGGCATTGTTGTTGTTCAGTCATTTAGTCGCGTCCGACTCTTTGTGACCTCATGGACCATAGCGCACCAGGCTTTTCTGTCCTTCACTGCATCCTGGAGCATAGTCCACATTTAAATGTATTTTGCTGTTTTAACTAGATATATTGTAGTTATATTCCCTATGAAGTTTGTTTGCCTTATCTTGTAACGATTAACTCACATGTTGTGCCTGCAGTTTGTAGAGTCATGGCTAATCGATCCCCATTTGCCTTTGTATTCATTCACCTACATTATCTCTATTCACTAAAGGGATAGACAGCTCCATTGTTTTGGGTCATGCAGCATCCAATCAATGTCTCTCCACGTCCTCCATTTTGCATCACAAAATTTGGAGAACTCATGTGCTGAAAGACTGCATGGTGAGCTCTCTGTTATTGCTGTGCCTGTTTGTGTCTGATATAATTACTATTTACAGTACCTCACACCTGAAGAGCACTAAACTGAAAAATTGTGGTTTCTTCACAGGAAGTGATAGTTCTCACACTACAGACAGAGGTTCACTAACACATGCAGTACCATGCCACATTCCTCATGTTTCTGCACAAACAAACAAACGGAAACCACAGACACAAGACTATAAAGATATATTCCCCTATAGGCTGTGCATACAGGCCAACAATTGACACAATAAAACTACAAGATAAATGCACATCTAATACAAGTGAAAAACATTAGATGCAGATAGGAAGGTTCCTAATACCTTTAGGACATTCATATTACCTATCTATCAAATGCAGTAGTAACCCATTCATATTACCTATCTATCAAATGCAGTAGTAACCCATTTCAGACCTTTATTTTTAAGGCAATTGTGTTATCTATTAGGCTAATCAATCTATTCCAGGTCCTATTAAAGCAATCATAATACCTGTACCGTAGAGTAACCCATTCAAGAGCTTTAGATTGATGTCAATCATATTACTTATTGAGAGCAGTAACCAATTCCAGACTTTTAAATGTCACCGTTTATCAATTAGAAGTAGACATTTTTTAGACGAGTTAATAAAACTTAAACTGGATAATGATCATAGCTTATAAAGTGGCTTGCAAACTCAACTTCTTATAATCCAAAGCTTTTGTTTCCCATCCTTTCCCACATAGTCCCTTTTTGCTACTTTTTCTTTAACTCTCTAAAAATAAATATACTTCTTTTGGAACTGTATATGTACTGCATATACGGAGGGCAGGTATCATAAGAAAAATATATTTGTTCTAATGATACTGATGGCGGCATTTTTTTCAAAGTTTCAACTATCAACCATACTTGTAGCTATATTCCTTACCCTGCTAAGCCTAACCTTAGCTAGCACTAAGGCTAAAAAATTGCAGTAATGCTAACCTTTCAGAAGTTTTAGCATTCTTCCACTTCCTTAGGGCATTGCTACTTTTAGTTATGGCTGGTAAAAATCTATTACTGAGTTTTTAGGTAAAAACACAGAAAGTCAAGCTTGAGCAGGCTAATAGTGGTCTAAAAGTGAGCAGTAAGGAAATAATAAACGCTCCTAAAAATGTAAGTATTTCTGTAGATCTCTAGCTTCACTTTAGCTTAGATCAAGGTTCGATTGGGTGATGACAATAGCTATAGTTTTAGGCTGGGTTCACACATATGCAAATTGGATGTGCATCCAATTCGCATGATAGGCAATTGTGACTGGCTCTAAATGGAGCCGGTTCACACATGTCCAGAGCGGCCGCAGTCCGGATTGGAAAAGGGTCCAGTGCGTGTTTTGGTCTGGTTGAAGTGCGAATTCAGGAAATAATTTGGACCTGAATCGCACCTGAACCGGTGAACAAACACTGGACCCAAGGGACAAACCCACAGCCGCACATGTGTGAACCCAGCCTTATTCTGCATTAGGAAGGAAAAAGTGATAATTGGAGAAATTTACAAATACAGTAGCAATCACATTTACAGCAACTGTACAGCAAAAAGAGACCACCATGAGCTTCAAAAATGAAAAGCAGCACCAGAAACAAAAAAGGGGTAATCTTGGTAATGCCTAGAGAGACCCTGTGCACTAACATTAGGTTTACCACACCAAGTTCCATAAATCCATTACCCTACTACAATAAAACCACAAACCGCTGCATTTATATAGCATATAAAAATTGTATGGCATGTAAATGCAAGGTTTCTGAAGTAGCTGTGAGATTACTTATTTGACACATTGAAATTATCCATTCATTGAATCAATGGCAGTTTTGATATGTGTAGTATATTTAAATTAAAGAGATTGATAACATAGTTGTTATCCTCACATGTAATCCTGAGGGTGAGCTCCTAACAAAATGATTTAGCTATTACAAGTGAACACATCTAAAACAATAACAGCATATTGTTAACAAATCAGGTGGATAAGGCGATTATGTAGATGTGTTCTCTTTCCGTGACAACTATGAATTCCATGAATGGAACAATTTCACAATGATTCATGTGACACAAAGAATGGGGTAGCTTATTTCTGTGCTTGACAATAATAACAGGTATCTAGATTAACTATGGAATGTTTATTCTAGCATTATCATGATCTATATCATTAGCTGCAATGAGTTAATAAAATTAAAATTCTAAAAATAACCTTGAGGTTGCCTACAAGACTTGATCTGTTTTTATATATACAGGCTTAGTCAGTTAAACATGAAAACCAGACAGCTCGCCTGTTGAAATAACCTTGGACACTCCAATAACAAGGATGCCCTAAACAATACCTCCTTCAAGCACATAACATACTGTATATATAAATGAACAGCACGGTTTAAAGTGTAACTAAGTAAAGGTAAACTCTATGATGACATTTATGATACAATCTGTCAGTTGCATTAGTACCCCATAAACATGGTTTTATTACCTGAGTAGTATCTAGTAACAGATTGCATCTGGTATGTCATATTTAATTTTGCACATAGTTACACTTTAGATTACTATCTTTTTTTATAAATAGATAAAAGCAGCAACATACATATAATGATTATAGAGGGAAACTGTTCATATTTTTAGTGCTTTTATGCATTTTTCCTATAAAAATCACCTTTTATAGGGAAGACAAGGTTTACTAATAGCACATACAGCCATGAAAGTGTGTTCCATTTGGTTGTTTTGGGTTGATATAATCATTTAGCAAGCCCAATAGAGATTAAAGTATTCAAAAAATTCAAAAAAGTAATCAAATCAAATATATGATTGATATCATAAATTCATAAATAAGACCATGCAAAGCAGCAATTTTCTTGTGAGACACACACAACACAACACATAAATCAAAAATAAACTGCACTGTAAAGAGTGTGATTAAAAAGTCCATATGCAGTATATAATATATATATAATATATATATATATGCAGTATATAATATGTATATAATATACAAAACAAGTCCATGTAGCTTGTCCCTGGCTGCTTGCAACTAAAATCTAAAAGCTGTTATTTTAAAAATATATCAATTCTAAATAAAGCCTAGAAGCCATACAAGCTAATAAAACTACCTTTGGTTTGTACGTTTTTGCATTACTGGGGTCAGTGAATGCTTGGCTCCTAGAAATGATGGACCAACTTCCCAGTTCTGCAATATTCATTCAACCTATTATTTTTGTAACAACCCACGTCATGTGCAGCTTTCATTTTTCTTCCTCCTAAATGCTTCCCAACTGAGCTACCAGACTCTCAGTATTTCTAAATTAATGTTTTAGTAGTCTAATGCCCTGTACACACGGTTGGATTTTCCGACAGAAAAAGTGCGATCGGATGTTGGCTCCATCTGACTTTTTCCGTCGGAATTTCCGACACACAAAGTTTGAGAGCAGGCTATAAAATTTTCCGACAACAAAATCCGATCGGTTAAATTCCAATCGTGTGTACACAAATCCGACGCATAGAGTGCAACGCATGCTCAGAATAAATTAAGATAAATTAAGAGACGAAAGCTATTGGCTACTGTTCAGAGCGATCGGATATTCCGACAACTTTGTGCGAACGTGTGTATGCAAGACAAGTTTGAGCCAACATCTGTCGAAAAAAATTCATGGATTTTGTTGTTAGAATGTCTGATCAATGTCCGATCGTGTGTACAGGGCATAAGAGAGAATTTAGCTAGACTTACCTACTTCTGTAAACATAATATCAAATATTTACCGCAGCAAAGTGACCAGGAAATATTCCTGAATAATTATTGTGGTTTTTATCTCCTTAATGATTTTCTGTTGACCTTTTACAAAATGTGATGTTACCTTTAACAGTGTGTGACTGTGCTGCACCTTGTTACAATATCAGAAGAGCTAGATGTTACCTAAGGTCTTTACTTATGCAGGTTGAGGGGCTCTGGGATGTTTATTCTGAGTGGAGAAAACAGAGCAAATCACCCAATGTGTATGGGGCACCATGTGTGAACAGGTACTGGAAGAGTGTGAGTTCTGGTCTCGAGAAAAGGTAATGTTGATCCGGCTGTAGCCTGAAAGAGGTATTGGAAATATGTATGTAATTGAGCTGTTTGTGCAGCCCAGGTTAGTTAGTTTGTTGATCACAAGGCCGAATGAGAGGTGGTGGTGAATTCGTGCAGAGACAGGCATGAGGATTGCATGGTGGAGATACCCAGGTGCCTGGAAAATTTCAAATTTCACTTGTGATAACCTTTTGTACATTTTTGAACTCTCCTTTTGAATGAAAGTGGGTGGAAAGCACTGAAACATACTTCACTGGCTGGACCAAAGTTCATGAAAGGCACCACACTTGAGTGACCCATATCCCCCCTCCACAAGTATTTAAAGATTTTTTTTCTTAAGTAACATTTACAGGTCTCCTTCTCACCCTCACTCTGTGACTAGATGGTAAATGGAGAAGCAGAAGATTGATGAGAAGTAAGTCACTCTATTCTCTACTCTCTGTTTGCATCCTCTTTGCACCGCTTCTCTCTCCCCTTCCCTGAGGTCTGCTGTGCAGAGACTGCAAGAGGCGGATACTGGGTCACATTCAGATACTTGCATTGCTTACATCTGAAACATTAATTTAATTGCATTAATAAAAGCATATCTGTATTAATTTGTGTCTTTTATATCTGCCTGAAATTCAGCAATAATGTATTTAGATAAATGAATATAGTGTTTTCAATGATGTATGCCATTGTTAAAAATAAAAAAAGGTAAAGGGACCAGGATAACAAATACATTGGGGTTCATTTACTAAAGGCAAATATACTGTGCACTTTGCAAAGTGCAGATGCACTGACTGCAAGGACAGTTGCTCCAGAGCTTAGTAAATTAGGTTAAGCTTCACTTTGCAAAGAAAAGTTTGAATGCATTTAAAAGGGGATTAACTCCAGAGATAAAACAATCATTCTCCCACTCTACAAGACTCTGGTCCGGCCCCATCTAGAATATGCCGCACCAGTCCTCAGGAGGGATGTGCTGGAACTAGAGAGAGCAGAGAAGGGCAACAAAGCTAATAAAGGGACTGGAAGATCTCAGCTATGGGGAAAAACTGCAAGCATTTAACTTATTCTCTCTGAAGAAAAAACGCTTGAGAAGGGAAATGATTTCAATGTACAAATACCCTACTGGTGACCCCACAATAGGGATATAACTTTTCTGCACAAGGGAATTTAATAAGACACATGGCCATTCACTAAAATTAGAAGAGAAGTGGTTTAACCTTAAACTGTGTAGAGGGTTCTTTACTGTAAGAGGGGTAAGGATGTGGAATTCTCTTCCACAAGCAGTGGTTTCAGCGAGGAGCATCGATATGTTAAAAAAACTATTAGCTGGGAACCTAAACGACCACAACATATAGGGGTATAAAATGTACTATTAGTATAAAAGCACACTCATCAGTTGGACTTGATGGACTTGTGTATTTTTCCAACCTCACCAACTATGTTACTATGTTACTTTATAAAAGTGACTAGAGGCTGTTATCAATTGAACCTCTAATTTCATATTGTCTGCTTTTTAAATAACTACTAGCAGCTAGCACAACAAAATTAGGGTAACGGGTTGCATAGTGTAACTGTTTTACAACTGGCATTGTAGCCCCTATTCATCTTTTTTTAATAAATGCACTTTGGAGTAAATTACATACCTGTTAATGGAAAATACTTATTCTGAGTATACGAAAAACAAACACACACATGATCTCAGAACATGACGAATGGCATTAATGGAAAAGCCCCACTGTTAATAGATGACCATTGACTATTTTTTTTTCAAAACACTATCAAATAATGACATAGCATGATCTGAAATATCAGGATGTTTCAAGAAGTCTCCCATTACAGAGAAGTGAATTTCTACCTTTTGTTTGGCAAACCGACCTGTTTTTTTTTTTTTTTCAGTATACATTTCACAGTGATGCCTCCTATAAAACTGCAGTATTCTCCAGCAGTCTCCTGTATGGCTTTCCGCCAAGTTACACAACAAACAAATTGATGAAAAGAGAGGAACCTGCACACAGCTATGTATAAAGCAGGTCTTTTAGCATACTGTTAGCCAGGGAGATTGCCAGGAATGGGAAACCATTGAGTTCATGGGGGGAGGGTCTTTAGCACTTTTGGGGGGTTTGGCATTTTTAAATGGGGGGGTGGGTTGGCAAATTAGCTTTTATACTGCTGAGCATGACAAGTGGTTAGTTTATAGAAAACAGATAAACGTTCATGTTATAAACGTTCATGTTATTAGCTTCATACATCTGTTTTCCAACCACTACAGTTAATATTTACCTAACAATTTCTCATTTTCTGAAAGCATATGCATTTTGGATTTTTGTTTATGTATTTTGCTTGTGCTGAAAAATACATGAAGTCCTGTTTCTGTGTGATAAAACATATTTCCATTTTTCTGGCAGCTACCATGATCTACTTTTAAAGTAAATTCTTCAAAAACTCAGGAAAATCAAAGAGTTTTGGTCAAGCTGCATTTTAAGACAATCAGCAGATCCAAAAATAAAGAGAGCTGAAATTTCAGGTAAATTTTAATGTCTCCTGTAAATGTCCTACATTAACCTTTCCACCCCAAGCTTTCCTTTTAATAATATTATGTAATGGGTGGCCTTACTGGAAAAAGGTGGAAGAGGCAGGGACAGGCTCTACTTGTACACCTGGCTGCATTTCCATCCCCCATCACTAAGTTAAGTCCTCTTAAATTAGTAATATACTGAAAAATATTGCATTATGAAAATTGCCTGTGGTTAAAGATGAACTTACTCTCAGTCTTGCACAGTTGTATGGGCTACTGAATTTGCTTACTTTAATTTCACTACTCACTGCAGTGAGCAAATATTTCCTGTCTGGAGAAAATCCAGCATAATTTAGCCCCTTCCTCCCCAGCTTTACTGTCCCATCTCTTCCAGTCATTGGATTGTAGTTCTATATAGATCATTAATGGAGGTTCAACATCACATGTGCATTAAGCACAGTCTGCAAGGAAATGCAACTTGCCCAGCAAAGACCACTCCTCCAGACTCACATACACACATTAAGGCATTTTGATATTTGCATAACCCCTCCCATGGGCCAGAATAATGCTTGCATTAAAGTGGAGTTCCACCCACTTGTACAACTCTTCAGCATCCCTCACTAAAATGTGCACTGTAAACGAATTGGATATTTTTTTTTCTCAGCACCTACTGTATATCTGCTGTATTCATTTTTTACGTCCTCCTCCCTGGCCGTGGCCCATCACATCATTTCCGGTTTGCAACGCCTTCTGGGAAGGGGTGTCAACTTCCTCTGACACTGCCGTTGCTATGGAAACCTGACCTGAAACCTATTACACTGCTTGTGCTGCACTAAGCATGTGCAAGATCTGAGATCCAGGAGGAAATACAGTCTGGCTTCAGATGCCCACACTTAAGATGGCCACGGCCTGTGTAAGTTTATAAAATAACAAATTACTGCTATAAACTAAACAAAACAGACCTTAGTTTACAGACTAACTTTACTAGAATACATTAAGCTTGTGTATTATAGGGGTATTTTTATTTAAAAACTATAATTTCAGCCGGAACACTACTTTAAGGCTGAGGGCTTTTAAGAGAAATAGTGAAGTAGAGTGCTGTGATGCTTGTCGACCCCTTCCACCACCCACCAGTAATGATCTGCTTGAATTGCATAGAGAAGCAGGGAGACTTAGATATGCAATGGAAAAAGAAAAGTTTTAATTAAAATTTCATTAGCATTTTTGTGAAAGGGAGGGGCAATAAAAGGTGAAATATTTGCAGATAAAACTTTAACTTTAATATATATAAAAAACAGTATTCAGTATATGAATTGCGTTTTATTTTACATGCTTTTATTTATACCTTTTTTCCACATTTAAATGCAGATCAGGCTATCCAGGAGAGGGACTGGGGATTAAATTATAGACCATAGTCGAATGTATGGAAATGACTTGACAATCAGACTATCCAACTATCTCTTTACTTCTCAATACCCACATAATCCTGTATGCTTGTAACCCATAATCATGTATGTTCATGTGGATAGAAGAAGATCCACTTGCTGAATATTAGGCTATGAGAGCAAATTTTCGAGTCTAGCTGGAATAGTTTTCCCCTGCCAGAGCTTTTTACAATTAATATAATACTACTGTGACCAGGAGCTAGATACAAATTTGGTACAGCAAACTTGTGCTATTCAAGTGTGTACTATTCAACACACATTCCCAAGGGTTTAGGTTTATGCACACAACTAATTAGGGCCTTACACTTTCCAGATCAAAGTATTTCTGTGGCAGGTACACTCAGCTTTTTCTGCCGGATAGCCATGGATAGGAAACCCATGCAAATCAAAGACATGTGGACACTGTCCAAGCTGTTCACAAGTAATCACAAATGGTGCAATTACCTGTGGTGAAGGACACGTACCTCCCTAACGACAGGTAATTGCTTGTTCTGCGATTACATGCAGACTATGGACAGCCATGGACAGCATCAGTCTGTCTTTGATTTGTACATGCTTCTTGTGCATGGCTGATCAGAAACACCTGGCCAGACCTATTACAAAAATATATTAATTTGGACAATGTACGGCCCTAATCAGCTGTATGCATGAGTCTCTAAAACACACAAAAATCAAAGAAATATAAGAGGCCAATATGGTTACAAATATATGAAGCAACTCTTGAAATGTCTTGGTTTAAGAACAACTTGTACAATCTGGTTAAGGTTATTTTCTGCCGGTGACCTTGTGGAAACAGGCAAATGAACTTACCTTACAACTTACAGCTGACATTCTGTGCCAACTTAATTCACTTTTCTGCAGCAAAAGCAAACACATAAGCACCTTACGGTAAGAATAAATCCCAATCTCCTCTTTCTGAAAAAACTGCAATTTATCAAATCAGAAATGTATATTTTGTTTCATATTTTAAGTTTTTCTCTATTACTTGACTTTAGAGATGGCAAAATCATTAATTAGCAGCATGATTTATTCCTAAACTACATTGTTTATAAAATATTGAAACACAGAATACATACAGTAAGTAGGGCTAAATGAAAGTGCATCTGAACTAAAGAACAAACATTTAATATACTGTAGCATACCATAATGTAACACCTTTAAAAATGTGGTTTATTTAAAACAAACTAGCATACTCACAAATACAAATTAAAATCAAGGCCTGCCAATAACTCATTATGGTGACTCGCTCTGCCTCGCAGCAGTCCGGCCCTGTGTCCCACACAGGCATCTGTGCTGTGTTTAAAGCACTGTTATCTGATCACCAACTTGATGAGAACCTCACACATGCTGTCTTGCTCCTTTTCTGATGATTTCTGTCATCGCAGCAACTTTTTCTAGAGGGCCCCCTGTATGGGAGTTCAGAGCCGAAGCACTGCGAGGTAGAGCAGGTCACCGCGCTGAGTTATTGGAAAGCTTTTCTTTAATTTGTATTTGTGAGTATACTTGTTTGTTTTAAATAAGCCAAGTTTTTTTGATGGTGGTACACTATTTTGAAGCTTTTGCTTTATTTGAATATTTTCCTGGGTGGTTGCTTTATGTCACATGAAATGTAAACAAGAGCAGTAAGGAGGATCTAACGGCTGCCGGGTTGAGTTCATCCATGGGACAGTTTAAGCTTGTTTGCCATACTTGGAAAAGCCTGGCAAAGAATATCAGTTATTGCAGGTCCATATAAGCAGTGGTGGCCCTTGGTTTTCCTTACACATTCTGGTGGAATAAGGAGACTTTAACAGCTTGTGCATGAGTGAATTAAGAAGATTAAGTATTTGCTTTGGTGTTGTATGGACTGTTAGTGTGGACTGGATATTTAAGTAATTCACAATGTAGAGATGTATTATGTTTTTTTTTTATTTATGCAGAATTTTGCTTGTGTGATAAGTTTCACTGATGGGGTTGTTTTAGCTCTGTATATATTCAGGGTTAGCCTGAATGAATTATAATTGGTATAAGGGGAATGCTTTAAATGCAACAGCTTAAACTTTTGGTTATAATATTAGGTGTTTTTCACTTTAATATTATCAATATACTTTTGATTTCTGAAGTTTATTTGAACAGACAAAGTAAAACACTTTTAATAGTTTGTTTACACAGACCAATAGTAAGCACATACGGGAGGTTCATTGTTAAAGTTTACATATGTACACCTTAGGAATTAGTTATAACGGGGATAAGCATTACAGAGTAATGATAGTTGCATATATTATAATAAACAAACAACCTATTCTTTCTAATGAAACAAAGAGAAAAATTGATTTGTCAAATGTAATAAAATTTTGGACTTGTTTTTGTTTTAATTGAAAAAAAAATTCATAGCATGTATGATTCTTTTATAGTTCTTTATGAGCAGTTGATTTCCAATAGATATGATATTTCCATCAAGTCAGTGATGAAAAAATCCTATCCTGGAAGAGTGGGGGTAATTTACTAAGACTGGTGCACTCAGAATCTGGTGCAGCTGTGCATAGTAACCAATCAGCTTCTAACTTCAGCTTGTTCAATTAAGCTTTGGCAATAAAACCTGGAAGCTGATTGGTTTCTATGCAGAGCTGCACCAAATTTTGCACTCTCCAGTTTTAGTAAATAACCTCTAGCGTTTGAACTTTATCCAATACTATGTTATGAGAGTAGCTGGGTTGTGTAAAAAGAGGTATGACTGGTAAATAAGAAAACGTTTTGCACTGGCCATACACAAGCAATGTTCAAGCAGCTTTAAATTGCAAAAGCAATGACTAATGTGCATGTGTCAAACACAAGGCCCACGTGTCGAATCCGGCCATCCACGCCATTTTGTGTGGCTCTCACACCTCTCCTGCGGCCCCACCACCCATTTTCATCCCAGCAGCAGCACAAGGTGAGGGGGGTGCACTGTGATCTAAGAGAGGGTGGGGGCCTCTTGACTTCTGATGTAAGGTGGGTGGGGTGCTCTGGACATCTGCTTATAATTATAAGAATAATATAATTTTATGACAGCTGAAAAGGAGAGTCACACACCACTGTTATTATTAACAAGAAACTTTATTGAAGACTGCTTAGATAGAACACCATGATGGAACCATGTTCTGTCTGACCACTCTCCAATAAAGTTTCTTATGGATGATACCAACGGTGGGTGACCATCCTTTTTGGACTTGCATTATCTGCGATGGGAGTGTGAGTGGCCTCCATGCTGGTCTGCACCTGCCCTTCATAGTTTAAGTCTCAGTTATTACTAATCAAATGCAGAGGCAATTATTTAATATGAAAATGAGTAGATACATTTATATAGTCTTATGGATACAAAGGGCTCTTTGAGGACAACCATAATGTTAATGTGGCCGCGATGAAATTTAGTTTGACACCCCTGGACTAATGCAACCTTGCACCAACAGTTTCCATGAAAACCATTTAATAACAGACATTGTTGGTGGTAGATTACAATTTTAGGCATCACAAGACTTAGCTATCAATAGTAGAAAGTCTCAGCAGGGGTAGTTGTCTCACTTTATTTTCTGCCACTAGGCAGGGAAAAGATGACAAGTATGTTGAATCATTACTGTATGTCTAATACCTGAGTCAAAAAAATTAAGAATGCTCTCTGGAGGAGTTATTGGTAGCTATTTACTGAATATAATTACTTTAAAGGCTGCCATAGATAGCTTGAATGTTGGCCAATTCCTGCTAAATTGGCCAAAATTCAAGCAATGGTGGCCCTGTTGGCCAATGAAACTAAAGGCAACTAAATGTAAGTTTGTGCTGCCAGCAGTGTTTAGTCTTCCACAGCAGTAATATGCTCAAGAATCTGTCCACATGCCTAAATACACTTGCAAACAAACAGGCTACTTCGCATCAGAGTTTTTGGACTTGCATTATCTGCGATGGGAGTGTGAGTGGCCTCCATGCTGGTCTGCACCTGCCCTTCATAGTTTAAGTCTCAGTTATTACTAATCAAATGCAGAGGCAATTATTTAATATGAAAAGGAGTAGATACATTTATATAGTCTTATGGATACAAAGGGCTCTTTGAGGGCAACCATAATGTTAATGTGGCCGCGATGAAATTTAGTTTGACACCCCTGGACTAATGCAACCTTGCACCAACAGTTTCCATGAAAACCATTTAATAACAGACATTGTTGGTGGTAGATTACAATTTTAGGCATCACAAGACTTAGTTATCAATAGTAGAAAGTCTCAGCAGGGGTAGTTGTCTCACTTTATTTTCTGCCACTAGGCAGGGAAAAGATGACAAGTATGTTGGATCATTACTGTATGTCTAATACCTGAGTCAAAAAAATTAAGAATGCTCTCTGGAGGAGTTATTGGTAGCTATTTACTGAATATAATTACTTTAAAGGCTGCCATAGAAAGCTCGAATGTTGGCCAATTCCTGCTAAATTGGCCAAAATTCAAGCAATGGTGGCCCTGTTGGCCAATGAAACTAAAGGCAACTAAATGTAAGTTTGTGCTGCCAGCAGTGTTTAGTCTTCCACAGCAGTAATATGCTCAAGAATCTGTCCACATGCCTAAATACACTTGCAAACAAACAGGCTACTTCGCATCAGAGTTGATGTTCGATTTCAGGGGAATAGCATTCATTTGTAAAAATAGAAAAATAAAAAATTGAAAACATTGATGAACTACAAAAATAAAAGATGTAAAAATATTTCATAATACAGTGTTTAAAAAAATCTTTCCAGTAACTTTTTTTGCAAAAAATATATTGCACACCTCTTTGAATGTAAATAAAGTATGACATGATATATGGATATGATTAGCTACAAAACAATATTTTGTTTAAAACTTTCAATAGTTAAAAAGGAAGTCAACTAGGAAAAACATAATGAGCAGCTCCTGGGAAGAATATTTGTACCATATACACCATTTAACTCCAAAATACAGTTGCTACATAAATATAAAAATAACAAACAATTGCAGCAAAGAAGTCCATTAAGTGATATGAAATTTAATGAATCCCTCAGTGCTTAAACTTTTCACCAGAATGATAAGTGAGTTTCAGAAACAAAGCCTCCACCTCTTGAGAATGGCCGCTTACCAGCTCCTTATGACCTCCTATTATGGGAGGTCCTTCCAGCTTGTGGCTATATACTCAGCCAGGGCCTTTAATCTTCCAAGGGAATCAGGTTGTCAAGCCTCTGCCTCCCAAGATGGGCCCGATCACATGAACCCCAAGAAAAGATAAGGCTTCCATAGTGTAAAATCCTTAGACGTTTTATTGTTAAAAAATGGTTGCACTTACATCAAAAGTGTTAAAATAGGGATAAAAGAAAAGCCGGCCAATGCCCCAGGACGATGTCATCTGTGACGAAATGCATAGAGAGGAACAATGTGCTGACGTCACCACATTTACGCAAGTCCCGGAAGGATGGGCTGCCATATCGAGCCGGCCGGCTTTTCTTTGATGCTTATTTTAACACTTTAGATGTAAGTGCAACCATTTTTTTTAACAATAAAACATCTGAGGATTTTACACTATGGAAGCCTTATCTTTTCTTGGGGTTTATATGTGATCAGGTCCATCTTGGGAAGCGGAGGCTTGACAGCCTGATTGCCTTGGAAGAATAATAAAGAATAATGGCCCTGGCTGGATATACAGTATCTCACAAAAGTGAGTACACCCCTCACATTTTTGTAAATATTTTATTATATCTTTTCAACACTAAAGAAATGACACTTTGCTACAATGTAAAGTAGTGAGTGTACAGCTTGTATAACAGTGTAAATTTGCTTTCCCCTCAAAATAACTCAACACACAGCCATTAATGTCTAAACCGCTTGCAACAAACGTGAGTACACCCCTAAGTGAAAATGTCCAAATTGGGCCCAATTAGCCATTTTCCCTCATGTGACTCGTTAGTGTTACAAGGTCTCATGTGTGAATGGGGAGCAGGTGTGTTAAATTTGGTGTTATTGCTCTTACTCTCTCATACTGGTCACTGGAAGTTCAACATGGCACCTCATGGCAAAGAACTCTCTGAGAATCTGAAAAAAAAATTGTTGCTCTACATAAAGATGGCCTAGGCTATAAGAAGATTGCCAAGACCCTGAAACTGAGCTGTAGCACTGTGGCCAAGACGATACAGCGGTTTAGCAGGACAGGTTCCACTCAGAACAGGCCTCACCATGGTCAACCAAAGAAGTTGAGTGCACGTGCTCAGCGTCATATCCAGAGGTTGTCTTTGGGAAATAGCCGTATGAGTGCTGCCAGCATTGCTGCAGAGGTTAAAGGAGTGGGGGGTCAGCCTGTCAGTGCTCAGACCATATGCCGCACACTGCATCAAATTGGTCTGCATGGCTGTTGTCCCAGAAGGAAGCCTCTTCTAAAGATGATGCACAAGAAAGCCCGCAAACAGTTTACTGAAGACAAGCAGACTAAGGACCTGGATTACTGGAACCATGTCCTGTGGTCTGATGAGACCAAGATAAACTTATTTGGTTCAGATGGTGTCAAACGTGTGTGGCTGAAACGAGGTGAGGTGTACAAAGACAAGTGTGTCTTGCCCACAGTCAAGCATGGTGGTGGGAGTGTCATGGTCTGGGGCTGCATGAGTGCTGCTGGCACTGGGGAGCTACAGTTCATTAAGGGAACCATGAATGCCAGCATGTACTGTGACATACTGAAGCAGAGCATGATCCCCTCCCTTCAGAGACTGGTACACAGGGCAGTATTCCAACATGTTAACGACCCCAAACACACCTCCAAGATGATCACTGCCTAGCTAAAGAAGCTGAGGGTAAAGGTGATGGACTGGTCAAGCTTGTCTCCAGACCTAAACCCTATTGAGCATCTGTGGGGCATCCTCAAACGGAAGGTGGAGGAGCGCAAAGTCTTTAACATCCACTAGCTCTGTGATTTCATTATGGAGGAGTGGAAGAGAACTCCAGGGGCAACCTGTGAAGCTCTGGTGAACTCCATGCCCAAGAGGGTTATGGCAGTGCTGGAAAATAATGGTGGCCGCACAAAATATTGACACTTTGGGCCCAATTTGGACGTTTTCACTTAGGGGTGTACTCACTTTTGTTGCCAGCGCTTTAGACATTAATGGCTGTGTGTTGAGTTATTTTGAGGGGACAGCAAATTTACACTATTATACAAGCTGTACACTCACTACTTTACATTGTAGCAAAGTGTAATTTCTTCAGTGTTGTCACATGAAAAGATATAATAAAATATTTACAAAAATGCGAGGGGTATACTCACTTTTGTGAGATACTGTATAGCCACAAGCAGGAAGGACCTCCCATAAAAGGAGGTCATAAGGAGCTGGTAAGCGGCCATTCTCAAGAGGTGGAGGCTTTGTTTCTGAAACTCACTTATCATTCTGGTGAAAAGTTTAAGCACATTCATTGGATTTCATATCACTTAATGGACTTTTTTGCTGCAAATGTTTGTTATTTTTATATTTATGTAGCGCAATTTTATTTTGGACTTTTTTTTATGTGTGCTGTGTGTGTTTCACAAGGAAGTTGCCACTTCTGTTGTTTCTGATATTCACTTATTGTTTGAATTTGACAGCGCATTATTATCTTCCTTTTTTACACTATTTAAATATCCATTTCCTTAAAGAGGAGAAGACTAAAAAATACAAGAAGTGATGTGAATGTATAGTAAGTAAAGCACTGTGTCAATTGTAGGGTCTAGAGTATATAAATGTCTGTAATAAATACATACTGTATATTGATGTGTCCTGCAGATGTTAATGGTCTCTGTGCATTCTGATTACTCACTAGAATAGTAGTTATGCTGTGCAAACTGGAAGCTCATATGCGGGGGCCTTGGGCAGTTTTTTATCATTACAATGAGGTGACTTTGAGGTGTACTCAGTGGAGAAGTGCTGCATGAATCACACCACTGCTTGAACTGCAATCGGGATAGGCAATCATTAGCATAACATTTCAAGTATTTTTATTGAAATACAATTCAAAATTGTGTGCAAGGAAAAATAGTATTGAAAAACACTTTAGTGTTCAAAATATGTTTGCCTCATCATTGGGTTCTGCTTTAAAGAAATTATATAGTTAGGGCTGCCTAAGAAAAATAATAAAACCACTGTAAAGCATTACTTTGAATCATATTACTGGCTTGCAATCAAAATATCATGCAAATAAAGGGTTTCTAACCACAATAAATAAAAAACATAAAAAAGAACTTCAGGGAGATGTAAAACAATTTTTGTCAAATGTATTTTTACATATAACCAGCAGATTTGTCATAGGATGATCAACAGGCTGAAGGAGACATGGGCAACACTAAAAGCCAATCAAGCTTTGTTACAAGCACATGTGCTGATCTCCTTTAAGATTGTAAGCTCTACGAGCAGGGCCCTCCTATTCTTTCTGTACTGAAATGTTTTGTAATTGTACTGTACCCCTTTTATTGTAAAGCACTGTGTAAACTGTTGGCGCTATATAAATCCTGTATTATAATAATAATAATAATAATAGGAAGCATGCTCTCTGGAAGAGAGAGCAGAGTAAGCAGAATTATTACTTTATGCGTGTGTTGCTGCTTCTTTATTGCTCACTTAGTAAATTGTAGGCAGGGAAATAACACTACTGTACTCCTTCAAGTGGTTGTGAAGGCTGAAGGATTTCAACCCTAATGCATTTCCTGCATTAAGGTAAAAACATTTTAGGTCCAGCTCCCCCGCTGCCCCCAGTAAATACTTACCTGAACCCGAGAGGGGCCGAGCCACACAGTCTGTGTCAATAGATGCACACAGTGTGGCTCAGAATCAAGCCTGCAAGAGTACCCACTAGCAAGCGGCTTGCTAGGGGGGTACTGGGGGGCAGGATGAGTTAGGAGCACTGGCGAGGGACCCCAGAAGTGGAGGACTGGAGCTGCTCTTTGCCAAAAACAAAACATGTTTGGTAAGTGAAAAAAAAATCCTTTACAATCACTTTAAAGCAGAACTACACTGCATTTAAACACCACAAACCAAAGACAAATTCACTTTGAAAAACACCCCCTAGCATTTCTGGCAGTGACCATCTTGAGTAAGGGCAGATCATTTGTGTAGCATTTACTCCCTGAAGTCCACCGTCCCTTAGCTCAGGAATGCATGCAGGGGGGTGTGCTTAGCTGAGAAAACCCCACTTTCCCTGCTGAAGTTTTTTAGAATGTATGATATCCTTTGCCTAGGCCTGGAAACCAGGAAGTAACTGAAGAAATGTAAGAAAAAAGTTTAAAACAAGTAAATATGATTATACTTTCCTATCTATTTACTAATGCTAGGCGCATGTGGATTAAAAACAGCAGTCAATAGTGATTGAAAGAGTGAAGTTCTGCTTTAACCCTAACAAGGTAGAAGTACCCTTCTGACAGTACTGTCTGTCAAAGATGTATGAATCACAAACATGGCTGGACAGTAATGTAAATCCTTGTCAGAAAAAAGTTTTCTTTACTTTAGATCAGTCCTTAATTTCATATAATTTTAGTTTAGCTTTAAAGTGTTACCAAACCCAGGACCCTGCATTCACTATATCTGGTCTCCCACAGTACACACAATGTGAAAATGCAATTATTTTGGTAAATATAAACTGCTAAAGACCCTTTCTCATCAGCAGTCTTGTGATTTCTATCAGTGACCAGTCGAGCACTGGTAAAAGCTTGTCGGAGAAGTTTTATTTCTCCTCTGATTGTCCTATGAGGCTGCAGCACCCCTGACCCTCTGTCTGGACAGTGCTGATTGGCCCTGTACTGATTAAATGCACCCTCCCAAGAAAAAAGAAACTCTCTAGCAATACACACCAAACTGAGCATGTGCAGAGTGCTCCGAGGCACTGTTCTATCAGGAGATGGATTAGGGCCAATAGAAAAAAGTAAGGATCGGAGAAGACAGTATCAAACTTGAATTCTTTATTTCATATAGTGATTTCAAATGACATTTATATTATTATCATCAGGCCATATACAGATGCAAATAATCATATGTATTTAAATACAAAAAAAAGTAATTAAGGGCTCAAAATATCTTGCTTCAAAAATGATGATAATGATGATTAAGAATAAGAATACTTGTTAGTACATTTTAATTCTAAGAAAACATGATATACCAATATTTACTTCCTTCTCATGACATACGATTAAATTAAAACATTTCAACAATTCCGAAGGAGTTATTAAATCTTTAGATTTCCTTAAGTAATAAATATTAGTTAATATTAGTATAATAATAATTTCTAACTTGCGCTGTTCTCGTGCTCTTGTGAGCTATTAGTTCTAGGTTATAAAAATAGGCTTCTATTCTCACATGGATGAGCACTTGATGTTAATAAATTTATGTGCACCTAGTCTTATTTTAATAGCTGTACACTGCTTGTGCACACAGGGGAGCATTGTCTTTTCTTTTAGTCAATGCGAGTAAACAACCTTGCAGTCAAAATAGACAGCACAAAGAACAATCTTACACCCCATTTGCCAGTAAAGTAAAGAGCAAAGTAACTCAAATAATAACAACCAGTAACATAAAAACTTGTTTTTTGACCTCTAATGTTTAACAAAGTTCCCTTTAAATATCAGTTGCTATTCCTTAGTCCTTGATGACATCACATGATTCCTTATGATTAAGTGGTCCACTAGTAAGGCACATACCAATAATTACATAAGATCATGAACTGAAGGGAATGTATGATTAATGATGGATTCAACAGAGCTGGGCAAATGTTTTTCATTAATGACAAAGCAGTAAGTAGGCAACACTGTATGTAAACGTAGCAATGAAGATTAAATCCATGATAATTACACCACATTAAGATGCAGGAGTGTCCTATGACAATATTTATGCAGAGGTTGTACTGCTTAGAGGAGCCAGACTGATGGTTAAGACCTTTTCACAGGGTTTATGGATGCCATTCCAATTAGCACTATGGCTACAAGGAATTTTTAAAGAGCCACAACATCTTTTGAGCACTACACTGTTTGCAAAGAAGGTATACACATAGATAAAATATATGTAAAGTCTAACAATTAACTTATTTTACTTAGTTAGTATTAATTTATTTTGAACATGTTAAAAAAAAAATTTTTTTTGTTTTCTTTGGCCTGTTAAATATATCATTGACAGTGTTCTCTTGTGTATGTTCGATAAGTACAAAAAATGCTTATTTGTCCTGCCAGAAATCCAGTGAGCTCATACTTTCCTGTGCATTCTGAAGACCCTGCCCCCCCCCCCCCCATATATATACAGAATTTGCAATTAGTGAGCATTGTCACCCTAGCACTGGAAGAAAAGCCTGAAAAAATAATTTAAATTTAAGGACTGTTAAACTTCAAAATATGTTGTATTAAATGTGTGTTCTTGCGATTTGATACCATATTTGCTAGAACATACATATAAACCTAGTCACTTTGCTGGTGGCAGAAACTGGCTTGTTCACCAAGGCAGTTCAAAGTACAAGGCTGTGCAAAGTGTAGTAACCAGTAGTAGCCAATTGGAATTTGTATTGATGAGAGGTGAATACTGTATTGATGAGAGGTGAAGAATGATCTGTTTTGATTTGTTACTGTTTTCTGCATATCATCTTTGCTTTTTCTATTGCCCCACTGCATAGGCCTGAAAGCCTAACTTTGGTTTAGCTCATACTAAAGAAATGTTTACGTTATTCATAGATACCAAATAATGGAAATATTTTAAGCTACAATTTCAGTTAGCAAAGAGATTTTCAATTCAGCAGCAGAACCAGAACAGATCCCAACCACAAGCATTTTATTGTTTAGCTGTGCTCTCTAGTTGCGTGGCAAGCTGATTCTCTGTCTGACAAAGGCTTGAGCAAGATTTACAGTGATGTTTGCATTTGTCACAGCAGTAAGTCTTTCATTGCCTAGACATTTAACAGTAGACATAGGAACTGATTTACTAAGGTGTTATGTGAGTGATCACTTCAATTCTCGAATCGTGTATAGAGAAATTATGAAAAAATTGAGCTTTCCTCCCACACGTATGGATGTTAAAAGCAAATACAGGCTCAAGCCTTTTCTTTGTACCTCACTTTACAGATGCAAATTGTCGGCAGAAACCTTTGATGAAAAATCAGATGCCAGAAAGCACTGAGATCTCTGTATGGTGCCTAAAATGTGAACCCATCCTTTGCCTGTATTAGGTAAAGTAACATACACACTGTACAGCAGGCACCATAATCTACCTGCTCTTATCTTCTCCACACTAATCAATCCTCATAGCCCTTAAAAAAAACTGTGCTTCCGGGTATGAGGAGCACAGAGACATTCCCTGCCTGCTTCCCACATCTGGGCACCTGAGCAGCAAATCAATGAAGAAATTGGATTAGCCCTGTGTAAGTATCAAATTTAGAAAATTGCCGGAGCTCTAGTGACAGACCAGGACTGATAAGGAGTGCAGTGTAGGCAAGACAAGACAACTGGATAAAGTACAGGTTCACTGGAAGGAAGGTAAAAATTGGAGTTTCCAAGCAAAAAATATGTCATTACGATCAGAGCAGCATCCGCAAGCTTGATCCTTCTTCAGGGTCACATCACTGATTTCTTAAGAACCACTCATTAGTTAGACAAAACTTTGCAACGCAAGGAAAAATGTAACCTCTAAACTCTGTTAGATTTTAGCTGTCTTCAGTCTAATATAGCCAAATGAATAAAAGATGGCTTCTAACTCTTTGCAATAGGTTCCTGTATATTGTTATTTGATGATATGTAATACAAATATGAAGAATATGCATATTAACTGGTACTTGAGTACTGTAAAATCTTTATAACTTTTACACAAGAACATGGTATGTAGTGAACAATAAGCACAGGTTGCATAAGAAAACTTTGCATTGTCAATGGTTTATGGCAAACTCTACTGTGTGTCCTATTTATGCTGGATAATAACAGTAGAATGGTATACCATGTTAGCTATTGACAAAAGTGTTTTGGATTTTGGGTGATACCATCTTTTAAACTAACATCTATCCAGTCATAGCATAAAGGGACAAAAAGCCCACATGTTATAGCTACCCACTTAAAGATATAAAAACGTGTATAGGATTGTTATGGTGTACTTGACTACTCCACCTTGACAATTTCTTTCTCTAGCATGGGAGTTTGATTGTAGGGGGATACTACTTTTTGCCTAACTAAATAGATTGTAGTGCAAGATTTGAAAAAACACTCTGGCCTTTTCCTGAAGGAGAGGTCAGTGTGATTCAAAAGCTTGCACTACAATCTATTTAGTTAGCCAAAAAGTAGTATCACCTTACATTCAAACTCCCATGCTAGAGAAAGAAATTGTCAAGGTGGAGTAGTCAAGTACACCATAACAATCCTATACATGTTTTTATATCTTTAAGTGGGTAGCTATAACCTGTGGGTTTGTTATCCTTTTATGCTATGACTGGATTTTATGTAGCAGTGACCTTCCAAGCATCAATGATATGCACATTTTGCATTTTAATGTATACTGATTTAATGCAGAGAGATGCTCCTGATAAATGAATTTGTTATGGGTTTAGATATGTTTACACTGATTAATTCTATATATGCATGCAGCAAGATATTACATTCCTTAAAGTCAACATATGATTTTCTGAAGATTTGGTTGAATCCCAAGAATACAAATTGCACTGACCTTTATTAAACTAATTACAGGGTATATAGATGAAATGATTGCTGTTTTTATCTGTACGCTCTGCATTTAATTGAGTGATGACTAGTGATAAGGTTCAGGTATGCCATGGGATCGAGGCAAATTCTGCAGGCTCAAGATTCATGATCCCAGTAAATTTAAATAACTTATTATTACCAATAATATAGACTATTTTGTCACGCTTTGCATTTTTTATATTTTTATATTTGCATTTCTTATTTTTATATATTATTTAAAGTGTAAGGAAACTTTCCACAATTTGTTTACCTTTTTCTCCCTCCACTCCTAAGTAGGTCTAGATCCTCCCCCTACTCCTGAAATTGTTTTACTTAGATCTCCCTTTGAGGCCCACAACATTCATCATTTCAACGGCTTTACAATCAAATAGCTGCACCTGAATACCTTTTGCCCTATAGACGTCTATAGGGCAGGAAGACAGATCAGCTCCTAACTGTGAAAACTGTGCAGGTGTGAATGTTGGATGAAGAATATGGCCACAGATCTGAGATCTAATGCTGTGTACACACGGGTGGACTTTTCGACCAGGCTGGTCTGACGGAACAAATCCGTCTGACAATCCGACCGTGTGTGGGCTTCATCGGACCTGCAGTGGACATTTTTGGTCGAAAATTTAGATTTAAGATTTGGAACATGTTTCAAATCTTTCCGCCGGAACTTCGCCGGACCCAGTTCCTATCGAGAAATCCGCTCGTCTGTATGCTAGTCCGACGGACAAAAACCGACGCTAGGGCAGCTATTGGCTACTGGCTATGAACTTATTTTAGTCCAGTCGTACGTCATCAATTACGAATCCGTGGACTTTGGTGTGATCGTTCGAAAGTCCGTTGGAAGTCCGTCAAAAGTCAGTCGAAAGTCCATCAGAAAGACCGTCGGACCTTTGATGCCAAAAAGTCCACCCGTGTGTACACAGCATAAGTAGGTATAGTTGTGAGGAGGAGGAGGAAGAGGAGGGAAGGGGTCTTTCCCTTTTTAGGAGTGTGGGGGGCAAATGTTTCCAACAAAGTTCCCGTACTCTTTAGGAGATCCAAAAAGTGCAGCAGGACAGAAAGAAAGAATATTCTATATTATTATACTGCAATCTTCAAAATATAAAAAAACCTCTTACTGCTACATAAACACATTTATCAATTCACTTTAAACCCATCAATACTGACAATAACTAGTGTATAAAACCAAAGTCCTGTTCTAGGAAGATGCAGATCAGTAAATAAGTCAGTAAATTAGTGAGTAAAAACAAAAAAACTGTAACCTATATAAGGGGATGTCTAAAAATGCAAATACCCTTTGAAAGTGCCAAAGTATTTCAATTGAAGGTGATCTGGCCACTGTTAGTGTCTCCATTGTACAATGGAAGAAGTCTGTGATATTTCCCTGAAAACTTTGATGTTGATAAAAGAAGGAAGCCTTGGCAAACACCTCTAATCAGCTTTTCCATGATTTGATGTACTTGCCATGCTCAGGAAACAAATCAAATGCATCATAATAACAGTTATAGAAAAACAAATCTATCGAGGCAAGTTCAAAGCCCAAAAACTTTTTTTGGTTGCACACATATGGTCCTCTGGAATCCATGTTTCAACAAGTGGATGAACATACTTGTGTACAATGCCCTAAACGCAGATGTTTATTTTGCTTAGAAAAACACTAACAGCTGGTGGAATCAGAAGAGTGTGGTCAAAACATAATGCAAATCACTTTCAATGTCAATGGCAAACAAACACAATATTTTAAGCCTGTAGCTGTACTGAGTCAGTTCCTAGAATACCTAAGTTAACTGCAGTTCAGAGGCAAAAAAGGCACTGGTAGGTGCCAAAAGACAATATCATTAAACAGCTTGCTAAGTACTTTGTTTGCACAAATGACGAGAATAATAGTCTAATTATAGGTATAAGGAGCATAGATCTTCTATATCACCTAACTACATATCAACTGATGTTGCCATAAAATAACCTTGACAAATGCATTAAAATCATTCAAATCTGCTAGGGCAAGCCAGGCAAGCTCACAAGCAACATTACATTACTCTGCAAGTTGGCTATAGTATATGAATCAAAATTACAAGGCAAATAAAACAAATCTGAAAGTTTGCAGGCCACTGCCATTTTTTCGACAGTTGATTACTGCAGCAGAGGTATTAACAGAACAGACAGAAGCCATCAAAAAGCTAACAAAGCAATATTTTCTACCAGGTCAGCCTTTTTAGAATGAAAACACTTCAATCTGCAATTGTGCTCTAATCAGCTACTAACAGAATAAGAAAGAAAGCGAAAGAACCAACACATCTGAAGCTAGAAAATATATATTTCTCTTGTTAAAGTGCTGCAGGTGTCCAAGTCTCATACATAAAACAAGCTTTTGCCAGAAAGCATAATAAAATCACTTTTGCACAGACAATAGCAGGACAAGCCTTTAATACAGGACGTCAGCAGGGAGGATTTGATTTTCTCATTAACCCCTCCAGCAAGAATGGGAGCGCTTGCTGTACCAGGCTGGGTAGCATAGATATTTTAAGGATAGATAAATACAGTGCACAGAAATGCATGGGAATCAAGTCTCATTGAGCAGCATTATGTCTTTCCAAACAATGCGCTGGTAACACCACCACTCCCAGATGTACTGAACACAGAAAAAAAAACACACACACACAGCTTAGAAGGATAAAAAAATGAAAATTGGATTTGAATGTCAGCCACAACAGTTAACCAGTTAATCACATCCAGGTAGGAATCCATGCTATCCCTTCTTTACAGACACTACATTTCCATATTCCTAGCTACGCTATGGAAATTAACCCTTTTCTTGCTGGAGGGCTGTGAGTGGGACCTGCTGACAGCTGTGACTATCACTCCATCATCATCACAAACCCTACAGTGAAAGCATTAAAATGCAATCTGCAGTGACAAGGGTCCAACCTCTTCCCCCCTCCCCACCTCTTCAGCACCACACTCCAAAACATTAGGACCTTAAATGAACCCCCATACACCAAAACACACACACACCCTTGTGCCTTACCTCCAATGCTTCAAAAGTCACAAAGCTGGTCATTGCAAATCCATCAATGATGTCTTCTTCAGCCGAAGAGGACTCTTTCCTTTTTCTCCTGGGGGGCTTTGGTCTGGACAAGGAAGAAACAGTCGGGTTCCCATTGTCTTCTCTTTCAGATCCAGAAGAAGAAATCAACGAACCAGTCCTGGCAACACCTAATCCTCCTTTGGACCTTACCACCCTATCCCTTTGGGATTTGGATCTCCTCTTCTTGCGAAACCCATTGCACCGTGGGCCATCCATTGCACCCACACTAGCAGCAGCAGCACAGGCAGCAAGCAGCAGCAGCACAGGCAGCAGCAGAGACACCAGCAACCACCCCTCTCCCCTTCCCCACCTCCTCCCCTCCTGATTCAAAAGAAATAATAAAATAAAACCCACCACGGTCTGCAAAAAAGGCTAAAATGAAAAAAAGAAGGAAGAAGAAACCCAAGAATTAATCATGAAGAATGGGCAAAGCACATTGCTCCTTTCCTTGTGCTTAGTGGAGATGAACACACGCCAAAAAACCCTGTGAAATGTGCAGATAATCCTGAGTGTGATTTCACCACTCACACACACACACATACAAAAAATATATATAATGCAACAAGAAATTCCTATAAGGCTGCCAGGAAAAGTAATGGCTGATCACACATCTCCTTTGTAGAAAAAAAGAAAAAAAAAAAACACCAAGCAGGCAATAAATCTTAAGAGAAGAATGCTTTCATTATGATTGAAGGTTAAATCCCCCTTCCTTTAAAAAATCATGGATGTTTCCACCTGATTTATTTCCTGCAAACATTTAACTCTTTGTTACAGTAGATGTTTCTTCTTTTTTTTCCACAACTCCATCGCTTAGCCCTTGGATTATCTTCCACTCCTCCTTTTCAGTAAAGAAGTTCCAATGTAGAGGTTGACCCCCCTTCTCTTCTTCTTCTTCTTCTTCTTCTTCCCTCCTCAGTGACAGATGCATCCAGACTAGGCAGACAGAGGAGGGGCAGGAGACTGGGTGGGAGAAGAGAAGAAGTGCAGGGATAAGAGAAAGCAGAAACACACACACACAATGCAAGCAGGGAGAAAGTGACAGCTGAGGCTGGATGGGATGTGCTGCTCTCTGCTGTGCCCAATCCAGCTTCCTCCAGAGCCTGCTCCACAGGAGGTCAGGGCGATGCTTATTCTCTTCTCTCTCCCAGGCTGGAACACTTGTGTGGAGAAGAGAGGAGGGGGCTCAATGAACAGCCCAGCCTTCCCTTCCAGTCCCCTTCGCTCTCTGCTAAGCGTCATACAGAACTTTTAGCCATTTTAACCCAGCGATCGCTGCCCTTGTCCGTAGCAGCATCCATTTGGTCCCTGCCTTGCATACACAAAAGCATTTATCAGTTCAAGGAAAGGAGGAGCAATCTCATCATCACCCTACCTATGTCTGTTTGAGCTGAGTGACAGCTCTTGTGTCTGCTTTTGCTGCTGCAGCTTCTTCTCTTTTTCCAGCAGGCCAAGCATCAGGTACCTGGCACCTTGCTAACTGGGGCAGCTTCATCACCCCAGCTGCTAGTCCAGACTATGGCACTGTGGAATGTAATGGGACAAATGTGCTGCTTGCTATTATAAAAAGGATCAATGGATGGCAACATGTTTAAATTATTTATAAGGACACATTGGAAGACCTTTTTATTTCCTGACTAACGCTTACCACACATGCTACAATCTGACTGTACAATCTCCTTTAGATTTACCAAGAAGCAGGGATAAAATCCTAGTCCCAACACGACTGAGTTTTCCCACCAGGAAGTGGTCACTGTACTAGTCCAATCGTAAGCAGCCAAGGCATTCCTCCTGGGGAAAGCCTCATCCACTTATAGTTGGTTTTGTGTGGTGATAGATTCCTGGTGGGATAGCTTGAGTGGTCTTGGACTGGGATCTGAACACATCTGAGCTCATCCCTACCAAGAAGTGTATAGTGCAAGGACCTGCCTGACTGGATAAAAATTGAATGGATAGTTTAGATAGGTCCTCATACTACACAGTTTTGGTAGTCTTAAAGCATATATGTAATAATTAATGCAGCTTAGCAATTCTTGGTGGCTGCATTTATTTTCACCTGATGATCTGACCAGTAAGTCTCTTATCTTCTTCCTTTAACAGACCATGCTGTCCAGCAAAAGAGGCAGTTAGAGGGCTGAGACAAACCATTTAACACTGACGGGGTGAGTCCATGTTAGTTTA
The DNA here is from genome assembly GCA_037952925.1 of Lithobates clamitans. Lineage (NCBI taxonomy): Eukaryota > Metazoa > Chordata > Amphibia > Anura > Ranidae > Lithobates > Lithobates clamitans. The sequence goes on along the minus strand of JBBGZY010000279.1, from coordinate 4,173,670 downwards.
GTAAATAGTAGTAGTAGTTAGTAGTGTTAGTGCAGTTTTAATTTGTTAGTCTAGCTCATTTAAATCTGATGTGCATCAATACCTTCACCCCAGATTGACAAAGCTGTTGTCTAAAGTGTCCTCATAAATTCTCCATTGAGACACCCTAGGTCAGCAAGTGTGCTGCTGGCCAGATCAGCAGGTGGAAATAAACAAAAAAGAAAACCTTCAAAAAAAAGAAAACTAATGCAGCCACCACATTTTAGCATTTTAGGGATTGGTAAGTTGCTATATAGAATATATAATTTTTTTGTTTTTAATAAGGCTTTAGGTCAATTGTACAGAAATTGTATTATATGGTCAACGTGCACGGTGAGCCCATTTAGATATACAGTATGTGTGTGCATAGAGGTACCTTTTTTGCAACATTAGACAGATGCATTGCTATGCCTTAATGTACATTTTTATGTATGCATTGGCGTTTTGTACACGTTGACATGTCTTTTCAGTGTGTTTTTGGCTCTAGAATTTGAGATGCATAGGGTTAACAGTTATTGATCAATGGCCATTAGTATCTGTTGCCAACACATGTTAGCACATGTGTGCAATGACACGGGGTAGATTTAATAAAACTGGAGAGTGCAAAATCTGGTGCAGTTGTGCATGGTAGCCAATCAGCTTCTATTTTCAGCTTTTTCAATTAAGCTTTGGCAATAAAACCTGGAAGCTGATTGCAGAGCTGCACCAGATTTTGCACCTTCCAGTTTTAGTAAATCAACCCCTTGGTTTCACATAAAACAGTAATAGACCCTACTTTGACCGTCAAACAGAAATTGGCCAGTAGTTAGCTTTGACTGTCCCCGTTGTTGCTAATGCAAAACCACTGGCTAAATCTGTCAAGCTCCTATTAATAATTAGGAGACTGCAGACGATACAGCGGTATGAAATTGTGATATCACCACGGTATGAATTGTGATATCACCACTCTTCTGGAAAATATGTATCCACTGGCTAGTCCTTATAGTGTGTTTGCCATGTATTATAATATCAATAACATAGTGGCTTGGGGCCAGTGAGGTAGTGGTCTCTTGGACAGAAGCTACACATTGGATAGGACTTCCCAACTGTCACACAACATATTTCAGGGAGAAAGTGCTCCCCTTTCTCAAGATCAGAAAGCAGGCTCTCTTCTATTTGCAAAATCTACTTAAAGTGGTTCCAAAGCCCCCTACCTGTATACTTACATGAGTTATATCTCAATCCACCGCTGTGCTCATCTGCAGTGGTGCTTGCCTGTGTTCCTCTCCCTAGAGAACAGTCAAATCAATCAAATCCTGTGAGAAGGGAATGGGGACAGGATCAAGCCACACTGTGTATGTCTATGGATGCACACAGCTCAGCTCAGGAGTGAACCTGCATACCTACCCCCACAGCAAGCAGCTTGCTATAGGGGGCAGACACAAGAGGAGGAACAGACAGTGTCGGCAGGAATCCCCAAAAGAGGAGGTTAGGGGCCGCTCTGTGTCAATACTTTTGCACAGTGCAGATAAGTGTAACATGTTTGTTATTTTATTAAAAAATGTATACTTTACAACTGCTTTAACTATTTCACTGCTGGAAAATGGAAAACACCTAATAGAGACAGATGACCAAAGCTTTTTTGACCATACTTCTCTTGTGGACCACAAGTGTATACTTTGGTTCTTCTGTGACCCAGAGTCAGCTAATAGCAGGTTATTGCCCGCTATTAACTCACATGGAAAAAGCTTTGGAAGGATCCCAACAATATTATTGGGGTCCATCCAGCTGCCTGATTGACAGCTAGTTCTGTTCAGAGCACAGCTGGGAACTGGAGCTAGCTGCCTCTTCCCCTGCCTGGTGCTCCAGTGAGTCTACTCCCACCAGACTGAAAGCTGAGCGATCAGTGGTCGTGTGATTGGTCAGTTTATGGGTTTAGAGCTGATGTGGGACTGCTGCAGTAGTCTGTCCCTGCTCCCCTTTCTACATGCTTTCTGACCCAGAAGCTTCCTTTGACAGCCTTTGTGCTGAATATTATATCCCTTTCCAGTACCATTTTCAATACTTTCAGGTTGACATGCCAGATTGGTCAGTGTCAGCTTGATTTGACCTGTACTAATCTGGAATCACTGCTTAAGGAGGATCAACTCCTGAAGCCAACCTCATCCCTGTACCAACTCCTTTTGGATATTACTGTCACTGATTTGTCCAGCCTACAGCAAAAATGGCAAGCAGAGACTCCCGATTTAGACAATGAGGACTGGGAGTTGCTCTGGGGCATATACTTGTGTCTGTCAGGGACTGGCTCATACATATTAAAATTTTGCATCATGCTTATAACATGCCAAAAAGCTCTGTACGTGCAATCCAATGATCCCTTCAGCATGCTGTCATTGGGTTCATCTGCATGGTGATTTTTGTTCATGTTTTTTAATTCCACTATTTCTTCCTACTGGACTGATATTGTTTGTGACATCATTGCAGTTGCCAAGCCTCACTTTACCCCATCACCCAGGATTTGCTTGCTTGGCCTCGCTGAGGATTTACTGCATATAACGGCACATAAGGCGACTGGGCGTATAAGATGACCCCCTAATTTTCAAGTTAAAACATAGGTTTTGGGCTATACACACCATATAAGACTACCCCCCTTCCGAGGCACACCATTTAAAAACATCAGATTTGATTTAAATAATTTTAATTAAAAAGATTATGACTTACAGGTATTTAAAATCCTTCAAAATCCTCATCATGTTCATCATCTCACATCTTGTGATACATTTGTAAGACAGTCATCATACCTAGCTTCTGTGTCTGATATTGGCTTGGGGCTGTAGAAAGTCTTCGAGCTTCTGAAGTCTGGTTGTGTCTTCTCTCTGAGGATCTGGGGAAGATAAGTTGTACAGATCAGTATTTGATACTAGTTTACAGCCAGATGGGTCTGTCAGTGAGTGTATTGCTGTTGTTGCTCTTTTGGCTTGAAGTGCTTTTGCGAGTAATTTTCCAGATTTGTTAGCATATTCATAGAATATCTTTTGAGAGAGAATGTATTTCCTTTTGATGTCTTTGCCTAACTCTTCCAGAAGAGGTCTGAGAGGGAGTGTGTTTCCTGTGCACTCTTATGTGCTATTTCCAATTCATGGATACGGGCTGTCAGGGTGTCGATGTGTGCCTGTCGTTCATGTCGTAGTTTGGCTGCCAAGGCTATTAGTTCCCCTCTTACCACACATTTGTATGCTTCCCATTTAATCAGTTAGGGGATATCTGGAAGGTCATTTTCTGAGAAGTAGTGGAGTAGATGTATTTGTATTTTAGTGATGATAGTGGGATAATTAAGAAGGGATGGATCTAGATACCAAAGTGGGAGGCAAGAGGGTGTCTCTGGGATCACTGCGGTCAATGATATGGAGTGGTGGTCTGATAAAAACATTGGCTCTATAGACATGTGGGAAAGCATTTTTAAATCTTGCTGGGAGATGAACAGGTAGTCGAGTCTCGATTATCATTGGTGTGGGGTTGAGAAGAATGTATAGTCCTTAGTGTGTAGATTTAGGGTTCTCCATGTGTCATGCAATGTGAGTTCCTTTAGGCATGTTTTAATTGCTCGACGAGCTTTGTAGGGTAGTGAGGAAGCCCCATTTGATGTGTCTTGGAGTGGATTCAACGCAACATTGAAGTCTCCCCCAAGGATTAGGGCACCCTCTTTAAATGATGCAAGCACTTGGCTGATTATATGGAAAACGGTTACGTGGTGTGAATTTGGAGCGTAAATATTTGCAAGAGTGAAGGGTTTCCCTTGTATCTTGCCTTTCAAGAAGAGGTATCTACCCTCTTTGTCTGAGAGTGAATATGAGATTTGAAAGGGGCAGTTTTTGGCTAAGAGTATTGTTAATCTGGATTTGGAAACAGGATTAGTAGCATGAGTGACTGTGGGATAAGGGAAGTTGGCTAGTTTGGGGATAGGGCCTTTTCGAAAGTGTGTCTCTTGTAGGAAGACTATGTCAGCTTTGTTGTTTTGCACTGATAGTACATTTGAGCGTTTTTCTGGTATATTGAGGCCGTGAGCATTTTGAGATATAATTTTTAGGAGGAGCTTGTTGTCTTTCATCTGAGAGTGTGCCATAGCTACAAGGCTATTAGTTATATGTCGTAGTAGAATTGAGATCAGAGCTCGTATCGCTGGTGTGAGCTGTAAGGTGAGTTGGTGGAGGAGAATGGAGGGGGATATAGCACAAGAAGGTCGAGGGGGTTAGGAGATGAGTAGATGTGAGAGGGTGAGTAGGTCAGGGGTAGGAAGGATGTCAGTCTTAAGTGGTTGACGGTGACAAGTGAGAGCCTGCAATCTTGTCTGGGTTATCAGCGCACCTTATGTACGTTGATGGCAGGAATAATCAGTGGTGCAATCGTAAGGTGAGAGTGTTGGGTATTATACACAAAGCTTGCCACTGTGTGGTAGGTGGTTGGAGAGAAGTGGAGAATCAGTGAGCGATTTTGCCAGACAGAGGTGCTGATTGATTGTTTAGTGTAACTTAATTTGAGACTATGGAATCAGTTATTTTGCTATAGCTTATACAATATGATTAAGGATGGCTTCATAAATTCTATATAAAAAAACAAGTGCTTAGAGCTATTGTGCATAACTCTACAACACAACTTTAAAAATAGGCAACACTCAATACTCCTGAGAGAACTTATGAGATAAGTAATGGACTCTCGTTATAGAACTTACAGCTATTCCCTATTAAACTGTTCTGAGAATTACCCAGTGTGTATACAAGAAGAAACCAAAAGAGACAAAAAACAGGTGAGCTTAGATGCAATATAAAGTCCCTCCCTGAGGTGTAGGTGACCTTATATTGACTTCTGAAGGCCTCCTGTGAAATAATTACTCATATTGTGGCAAAATGTATGATGTTGGATGTTATACGCATAGTGTTGATATGTCGCTCACAGACCAATATATTGGACTTTCCCCCTAAACTATGTGGGTGGGGGACCTAATTAGCTTCTCTCCATTAATGTTTCACCATTTGTAGACAGGTAACCCGGTATTGGGTCCATCAGGGTAAAAGATAAGGTAAATAAAGTTTCCTTCGGGTTAGTACCGTAAGTGGGTTAGGCGTTCTCTATCAATGGATATATGGTGCAAGGTGATGTGTATGCCTCACAGGAGCATACTAGGAGCAAACCAGGGTAAAATTTACAGGTATGGGTCTTCCCTTGTGTTTAGACAATACATTCACTTGTATTATGCAAGGTAAGACAAGTAAATAAGTGATATAGTGGTATAACAGCGCCTAGAAGTGATATGCTAGTAGCGTGGATCTATTGCTCTCCATCCTAGCTCCTGTGAGGCATCTGGACCCTCTTCTACCTGTAAAGAAAGAGTATAGTTAATACGTTAATTTGGTGTTCCTCGACCCGGTTACCACAGGTGTGAATGTCCCTTGAACCAAGATAGCATTTTAGGTATGCTGTATTCTTATGTACACTGGGCGGATCATAGGTTCTCGCTCGTGGCTGGGATGAGGTGTATACATTTGCTGGAGAAAGTACTTGGAGTATTATGGAGCATGAATGCATTCCATTGAAGATTCTTTTACTGTTCCTTGTTTGAGTTCTACATGGTGTGTTAAAGGCACATAGGAACCCTGGGGGCATGTTGGTGAAAATGGGTGCTGTGTGACCCATGGCCATTTGCAGGAGTCTATTCTCTCTGGCATAAGAGTCAGTGACAGGGGCAAGAAAGAGGTGGCAAGTCATAGCAAAAAATAGAAGAGCGATACAAAAGGTGAGCAAGAATCATCTGCACACCCCGATGAAAGTACAGAAAATTGAGAAAATTCCCTAAGGGGTTTTGTATTGCAGCAAAAGAGTCCAAAATGATTTATAAAAATTGTTTATTACCAAAACAATTTACAGAAACATAGCTGTATATTAAAACATGAGCTCTGTGATGGAGGCTGGCAAACATACATGATATGCATATTGATACAGCTGTACAGTGGACATTAAAACATGGAATAATATATATAGAGAATCATACTGGGAAAGTCCCAACGCGTTTTGACCATATATAGTAGAGGTCTTCTTCAGGGTGAAAAAAGGACAGATTTCTAGAAAATATAATATGTAAGTAAATAAATTAAAAACCAAACAATAAAGTATGCTGATTACAAAAGAGTACATTATGAATAAAGATTTATATTTACCATTGACGGCTGTACATCAAACTTCCCAGAAAATATGCCTAAGTGTAAGGAAATCAGCAGAAATCACCTGGCGCGCGCTGGTGCGCATGCGCACGGGAGACCACAGATGCCCATGCGTGCTTGTGCACATGCGCGCGTGACGCACGGCGTGCACGCGCAGGAGCACGCCCTAGCGCCAGTTGGCGCCAGTGGGCCTATTTAAAGGAGGACCCAGCTACTGATCGGTGCTTACTGGTCTTCAGCTGTGTCCCTGTTACTCTGAACCTGTGTTATTCTGCCTGATTCCCGTTGCTGACTTTGGCTCCTGTTTACCCGGCTCTGAACTCTGTTATACCTGATCTCTGGTTCCTGATCCCGGCTTCCCATCTGACTCGCCTCTGCCTGATATTCCGGTACCCTGCTGCCTGCCTGTTGACGAACCCGGCTTCCCATCTGACCCGTCTTTGCTTGATGTTCCGGTACCCTGCTGCCCGCCTGTTGATGGACCCGGCTATCCCTGTGACCTGGCCCTGCTACCTAGCTTGGCCCAGCACAACTACCCGAGTGTTTGCAACTACAGTCCTGCGACCAGCTGCAACTTCCTGCTCTTCAATTACAGTCCTGCGACCAGCTGCGACTTCCTGCTCTGCGACTACAGTCCTGCGACCAGCTGCGACTTCCTGCTCTGCAGTCCTGCGACCAGCTGTGACTTCCTGCTCTGCAACTACAGTCCTGCGACCAACTGCGACTTCCTGCAACAGGGTTCCTGGCTTCCACCTGCAGGCACTCGTGTGCCTCCTGTTCATTGGCTCCTTCTGTTTCACTCTCAGTGGGACCTGGACTGGAGATACAAGAGAGGCCGACCTCGTCAATTCAGTCTCCCTTTAGGTACGTGACACTAAGGATGTTGCCCAAGGATCCAGACAGCGCAGCGGAACTCACATAGCCCCCGCACCACAGGAGGATGGATACCCACAAGGTGGGAGGGAGAAAGAGACCTCACCTCTCCGATTTTTGCAAACAGCGCGGCCTCTTGTAGGTCCGTTTTCTGGCCTCTCGATTTTAAAGTCTGAAAAATAGGCCCGGTCTTAAAGTGGTTAATGGATCCTACTCCTATTAGGGCACTTTCACACTCACAGCGTCTGGTGCATCGGCGGCGCTGCCCATTTATTTCAATGCGCAGGGGCGCTTTAGGAGCTGTGTATACACTGCTCCTAATGCGCCTCAAAGAAGCTGCTAGCAGGACTTTTTTTGACGTCCTGCCAGTGCACCGCTCCAGTGTGAAAGCCCTATTTTTACCGCTATAGCTCCTGTAAAGCACCTCAGTGTGAAAGGGGTCTTACAGATCCCTCAGTATTGCTGACTTAAATGGCTGTGGCATCCTTTAGCTTCTTCCAATCATAAACCTGTCCAGATATAGGGTACTGGATAAAAGAAGACTAGTAGTTTTTTCTTCACCCAGTGCTCAGGGTTTGTGATGCTTACACCATATTATGTATCTTTGTGGGTTGACCTTTGATACAAGCTGTTTCTAAATGGCAACCAAAAATTGCAGCTTTGGGAATTCTACAATATATAATTTTAAACAGTGAGCCACAGAAATGTCAGTTTTGCTATTTTTCTTAAAGTGAAGCTTCAAGCAAGCAGCTACATTAACATTTGAAATACAATTTTTTTTGCTTTACCTGTTTAAGGATTTGTGCTGCCAGTGTAATGATTTACTAATACTTAGTTTGGCTTGTTTAACTTTACAGTTTCTTGTGTCACTTACCAGATCATCATTATACAAAGGTTACATGCTGGATGCACAACAATGACACAGGAAGATGTAAACCTGAACCAAAATATAGAAAAATGAGGACTGTGAATCACAAACTGCTGAGCAGAATTACAAATCCTTTAACAGGCAATACAGCTTGCATACTTCATATGTCGTTGAACTTTATCTGTTTGCCTTCACTTCCAGTTGAATTTTGAAGGCTTTACTTTTGTGACATTCAGTGACTACCTTTTAAAAAAAAATCTCTCTACCCCATCAATGATTTTTAAATTTAAAAAACTGGTATTCCTAGCATATGCAGTTTGTTCATATTTGCCGTAATTTGTTAGTTTTAAGATGTTTCTCTTGATACATTTTTATAATATTGCAGTTTTTGATTGATGAACTTACAGGTAGGGCAATGTTTGGCTTTTGGATACATACACACACACACTTAAATATACAGTATATAATAAATCACAAGTTCTCAACCAGTGGTATACGTACTCCATGGAATACCTCCCCACAGTATATTCACCATAACAAGTAAGGTTTATCTAGCAATAATAATGATCCTTATTAAAATGTGAAAATATTTTTAGTTATTAAAAGCTGAATTTTAAAGTGCTTGCATTTTGCCTTTCAGTGTTCTTCCTTTTCCCCCTCATCTTTAGGATAATAAAATGTTTAAGGTGATTGTAAAGTCTTGTTTTTTTTTCTATGAAAATAACAAACATGGTTATACTTACCTACTCAGAACAGCCCAGGTCCTCCTCTTCTTGGGTACCTCTTTGGTGCTCCTGGCCTCTCCCTCCTGTTGAGTGCCCCCACAGCAAGCAGCTTGCTTTGGGGGCACCCAAGCCGAGCTGCAGTTCTGTGTGACCATTCAGACATGGAGACGGGTATCCCCCCACCCCCTCACTTTCCTGATTGGCTAACTGACTTTGATTGACAGCAGCAGGAGCCATATAGTACCACTGCTATGTCTCAGCCAATCAGGAGGGAGAGTCACAGACAGTTGAGGCACTCGTGGATGTCGCTGGACAGAGATGGGGCTCAGGTAAGTATTAGCTGGTGCTGGGGTGGCTGCTGCACACAGAAGGCTTTTTTTATTAATTCATAGAAAGTATTAAGATAAAAAACCTTTTGACTTTCCAACCACTTTAAATATAACCTTGATGGCTGGAGGGGCCAGCATGGTGGTGTATGTAGCTTCTTGAAAAACATCACTGCACTCTGCCTCAGTGCTCCTCTCAAAGGCCCCAGCCCTCATGCAACAAAATGCCTTCATGGGTGAAAGTTGGTTTTTAAGGCTGACAGTATTTGCATGCAGACCACCCTACTAGGCGAGCCCCCAAGATTGAAAGAACTAACATTCAGCTAGGGCTAGATGGTGCTAGAAATCCCTTAGCCAGGAAATGAGGCAGACTCTATCTGACTTGCTACAGCTTCTATTGGGCACTGTGGGAACTTTACAGCATACAGTGAATACAGAGTAAACTTTTTTTGTACAAATGAGGAGCTTGTACAACTGTGCAAGACACAGGGCTGGTGTCTTGACACAGCCCTGTCAAAGTAAGGCTGGAGCTCAGCTTAAAAAATTCTCAGGTAATATTTATACACAATGATTTGTAGCAAGAGAAATACAAATAAGCCGTCCCTGAATCCCTCTTACTCCACTGCGCCAAAGAAAAGTGCAAAGCTATATGGAAGATGTATAAATGAATACAAAATGTGTGTACATACATACTGTACAGTGAAAAAAGCTGCCACTTAAATAAAAACTTAAATTGATCAGAATCCCAAAACTATACCTCTCACATGTGTACAGATAGAGATAGTGGCGCTAATATAAATTATGTAAAATAATGAGTCAGAGCAGCATGATGCCTATGACCCTCTAATTATACATAAAAATAATAGTAATAATAGTGTCATGAAAAAAATTATTTTTATCATGAAAAAAATATGTTTTTAACACCCAGTGAAAAGTGTCACTATAGATAATAAATTACAAGAATTAAATGATTAAGTTCAACAGTTGTTTTTCAATCTTCTTGTGTGATAAATCTTCTACTCTTCCACCACACCACCGTGATAGTGACACCACTCCCTCTGAAGAGCGAACTCACCAGATTGTATAGCCTCCCACTCTCGTGTTCGGCAAAACAGCAATTGAACCACACCTGGGTTGCATGTGATGAACCATGACTCCAATCAAGCCAGCTCCATATGTGAAAAAATGAATAAAGTGCTCCACATAGCGTGATACCATTTTGACAGATTTATTAAAATCACTCCAAACACACTTCAATGGTTACACTTTTAAACTGAAACAAAAAAGCATTTGAACCAAAACCACAGCAAGCACAGCAAACAACAGGATCAAGATTCCCATTTGAAGAAGTCTTTTCGACGAAACATGTCTGGGGCATGGTTACATGGTTTTCCATCGCACTGACATTAGACACTGCTGTCTGAGGAGGACTACACCGATCGGATTGCTGGGCCTTAGAAGGTTGGGTGAGAGATACACCAGATCACACTTCAGGTAGGCTATGACCGCGGTGCACCGATGGATCACTGATCCTGTTGTTTGCTGTGCTTGCTGTGGTTTTGGTTCAAAGGCTTTTTTTGTTTCAGTTTAAAAGTGAGTGTAACCATTGAAGTGTGTTTGGAGTGATTTTAATAAATCTGTCAAAATGGTATCACGCTATGTGGAGCACTTTATTCATTTTTTCACATATGGAGCTGGCTTGATTGGAGTCATGGTTCATCACATGCAACCCAGGTGTGGTTCAATTGCTGTTTTGCCGAACACGAGAGTGGGAGGCTATACAATCTGGTGAGTTCGCTCTTCAGAGGGAGTGGTGTCACTATCACGGTGGTGTGGTGGAAGAGTAGAAGATTTATCACACAAGAAGATTGAAAAACAACTGTTGAACTTAACCATTTAATTCTTGTAATTTATTATCTATAGTGACACTTTTCACTGAGTGTTAAAAACATATTTTTTTCATGATAAAAATAATTTTTTTCATGACACTATTATTACTATTATTTTTATGTATAATTAGAGGGTCATAGCCATCATGCTGCTCTGACTCATTATTTTACACAATTTATATTAGCGCCACTATCTCTATCTGTACACATATGAGAGGTATAGTTTTGGGATTCTGATCAATATTTATACACAGTAGACAAGTGCAATTCATTTCATTTTGAATACAAATTTGGACACATTTTTGGTTATTCGGAGATTCGGATGTATCTGAATCTCCAAATGGAATATCAACGAATAGTAACAAATTTCATTGAAATTTTTCTAAAATATTTTTGTTTATTCATTTTCTAATGAATTCCAAATTTTCAGAATGAAAAATAATAGACCGATTCAAATTCTGTGTGAAGAATAGCTAGTTATTAAGCAGCAGGCCAGGAAGCCGGTGCTGCATCTTTAACAACTGATAACTCATCAGCTTTTAGTGGGCAATGCTGGCAAAAGAAAATTCTGAAAAAAAAAACAGCGTATGGTCCCCACCAATCCATACCAGGCTTTTTGGGTTTGGTATGGATTCTAAGGGGAACCCAACACCACAATTTAAAAAAAAAGGCATGGGTCCCCCCTAAAATCCATACCAGACCCTTATCCGAGCATACAGCCCAGCAGGCCAGAAAAGGGGGGGTGAGCAAGCACCCCTTGTGACATCACGGCCCAGGGCATGCTGGGCTGATGATGTCACAAGGGGGCATGGTCACCAGGTGAAATCATGGGATGACTTTGTCCCTTTAAGAAAAGTCAGATTCTGTGGAAAGCATTAGACTAGGCTGGGGGTTTTTGGATTTTTTTTTGTGTTCGGCGGTGCGGTGGGTGGCATGAGATGGATCTATATCGGGGGGACATTTTTGTTTATTTTTAATAAAGGAAATGTCAAAACCTTGTTTACGGTCTTTCTTCACTTTTTACACATTTTTGGCGAATGGGTAGGGGTACTATGTACCCCAGACTCATTCTCATGAGGGGGCTTGGATCTGGGGGCCCTCTTTGTAAAGGCTTCCAGGATCCGATAAGCATTTACCCACAGACCCCCTCAACCACAGCCCAGGGTAATGGGGAAGAGCCCCCTGCCCCATCAACATTGGGGAAAGGTGCTTTGTGGTGCGGGTGAGAGAGCCCCCCCCGCCGAAAAAGCACACCTCCATGTTAAGGGCACGTGGCCTAGTATGGCTTAGGAGGGGGGGCGCTCATTCACCCCCCCTTTCCTGGCCTGCCAGGCTGCATGCTCACATAAGGGTGTAGTATGGATTTTGGGGGGACCCTGTGCCATTTTTTTAAAAAATAATTGATTTGGGGTTCCCCTTAGAATCCATACCAGACCTGTTGGATCTGCCGCCATTGTTTTAATAACATTTCAGCTGGCAGTGGAGAAGCCCATTCTGTGCATGTCTAATACACAGATAGAGGGTATAGGTATTACCTGTACCCATGTCAAGGGTAATTTGAAAACATTGGCTTTTGTATAGGGGATTATAGTTTAATATAGTTGAGAGACAATCCAATAGCTAAGTGCAACAGGGCATTTATTTCATTAAAGAGCAACTAAGGGCAACACACAAAATAATTTCAAATCCCTCAATGATATCCAAAATGTGATTATTCTAGAGCCAGAAAGTCTACTCAGTATACCTCAATTTAATGCTGCGTACACACGGTCGGACTTTACAGCAGACTTTGCCCGGCGGACTTTTCGACGTACTTTACGACGGACTTTCTGAATGAACGGACTTGCCTACACACAATCCACCAAAGTCTGTTGAATTCGTACGCGATGACGTACGACCGGACTAAAATAAGGAAGTTCATAGCCAGTAGCCAATAGCTGCCCTAGCGTGGCTTTTTGTCCGTCGAACTAGCATACAGACGAGCGGACTTTTCGACTGGACTCGAGTTCGACGGATAGATTTAAAACATGTTTCAAATCTAAGTCCGTCCAACTTTTGAGCAAACAAAGTCCGCTGGAGCCCACACACGATCGAATTGTCCGACGAAATCCCGTCTGCCGGGCAAAGTCTGCCGTAAAGTCCGCTCGTGTGTACGCGGCATTAGTTTTATGTAGTTCAATTAAACCATACTGCCACATACCTGACTTGTGGCCTCTCTTACAGCCCCAGCTCAAGGGCCACTGATGATGAGACAGTGGCCATGAGACCACAGCACGGTACCTAGCCTACTGTATAGGTAAGTAGCAGGTGGTTCACCAAATATGGGTCAGATGGCCAAAACAGTAGGTGGCTGCAGCAGCAGACCCCAGACTGAGAGACAGCGGGCCGACAGTCAGTTGTCTAGCAAATGACTGGTCACGGGTGCAGAAGAGGCTGGCAGCAGATGGCAGGTTAAGGGACAGCAGGGACCAAGTAAGTAGAATGCAGAGCTGAGCAGATGGATAATTGAATGCATGGTCAGATGAGCCAGGTCAGCAACAGATAGTTGGGTACAAGCATGGACACCAAGCAGGAGAATGGTCAGGTACAAGCAGAGGTCAGCAACACTGGAGCAGATGAGCAAGAGGCAAAGAAGAATTCAGAGACATGCCAAGGTCAGGGCAGGTAGCATTTAAGCATGGTCAGAGCAAGCCGGGTCAATCACAGAAGTCAAACACAGGTACAGATGCAGGAACACAGGGAGAGCTGTAGGTCAAAATAAATAGTCTATTTAGTGTCAATGTTAGCAGCAAGTATGTATATGTGTGCACATATGCACAGCCAAATGAGCACCTGCAGGCTTGCACCTGCACATTTGTATGCACCTTAAGCTCACATATGTACAGTACTATGACCAGTGCTTTCCTAACACATATTTTCAAGGGCATGTTCACACCATGTCCATTGAGCTTCATTAATCTGCATTGATCAACATAGACTAAACTTAAGGAAAACAGTTGTATTCTATGTGACCTTTTCAAAACATATAGATATATTTAAACATTTAAACAAACGCTGTGCCTGCTGGGAGTTGTAGTCTGCGATGGGTTCACTCATGGGATTATGATTAAGCAAATTTTGATTCATGAAACGTGTTAATCTCTACCAGGTCTGCACTGATGTTTATGATGTCATTATGAAGTCATTTTGATGGATTTTTATCTTCAATAAAGTCATTGTCATTGCTTCACACCTGCGAGTGCTGTCAACCTTTTCTTGTTCCATTGGCTTCTCATCCAGATCGTGAACTGGTCTTGCACTGGAAGGTTGGAGAGAAAGATTGTTCTCACCTGGAGCTGCTTAGCTTTGTTCCCTTACCTGATATCTGAGACATACTTCACTAGTGGAGCTTCCCTTCTTTTTTCCACTTATGAGCTCATCTTTTGACTACTGCGGAGGATGGGACTGTTCTGTTGGATCCATTACCCTGCTGGGTTACACTGCTTGTTTGCCAATCACAAGAGTGTGAGGCATTCTGTTCTGGTGAGTTCAATTCTTATGGGGCAAGGTATAAGGAGTACATATGATGTGGTGTGAAGATCCCTTTATGAAGGACTTCTTCTGTGTATTACGGCACACTCATCTATGTATGAACTGTTTTATGGACTGAGCTTAATTTTGTGTCCTTTTTTCTTTATTTGTTTTCAGTTGGATGTATTTAATAATCATCATATGTTTTTTTGTGCACTCATTTATTATACAGTTATCACTATGTCTACTTATGTTTATAGAGCGCTGCTGTTCACCTATATTTGAATGGTTTAGTTTACTTTAGGTGATCATTTATATGTTGTGGAGTGTTATATAAAAATGTCTGCATTTTTTGCACCACACAACAATCCATTACAACCCAGTATAGCAAGTCACAATGCGCGACTGTGCATGGAGTATGGTGACATTTTTGCTTTTTAACTGTCAGTGCAGTTTTGAAAAAAAATAAAGGAAAAAATGTAAACACTGGAATGCATTGCTACAACACATTTCAGCACGAGTGCACAATACACATCAGTAGGCATGCATCAGGTACAGCATATCACATGGACACTGGTGTGAATGAACCCTAAAAGTAAAAGCTCACTTTTGACGTAAACGGGTGACCCCGCCTTCCTCTGATGTCACAAGGCAAGAGTCACCTGTTTATGTCACTATGTGGCCCCGCCCTCAGCTATATTACAGCTGTCAAAGAGAGAAGAAGCGTCACTCGGCGGGAGCCTCCCATGGAGGCGGAGCTGTTGCGTTTTTTTTCCTTTTTTCGGTTCACTGGGTGGCGTGATAGAAGATGAATGGACATTGCTGGACATTTTTATTTTTTTATTTTTTAATAAAGGACTTGTCCCAAAGTGTCTCCTGTCTTTTTTACTATTTTGCCCCACTCGGCGCTTGGCTCTCCTCTTCTCCTTCTGTCCTCCTCTGCTCCTCTGCTCTACTCCTCTCCTCCTGGCTGCCTCGCACACCACGGCTGAGCTGTTGAAGTCTGACAACATGAAGTCTGTCTCCAGGTCAGGTAGGTCAGTGTGTGTATGTCAGGTAGGTAGGTCAGTGTATGTCAGGTAGGTAGGTCAGTGTATGTCAGGTAGGAACATCAGTGTATGTCCGGTAGGTAGGTCAGTGTATGTCAGGTAGGAAGATCAGTGTATGTCAGGTAGGTAGGTCAGTGTATGTTAGGTAGGAAGGTCAGTGTATGTCAGGTAGGTAGGTCAGTGTATGTCAGGTAGGTAGGTCAATGTATGTCAGGTAGGTTAGTGCGTGCCAGGTAGACCACTGTGTGTCAGGTAGGTCAGTGTATGTCAGGTAGGTCAGTGCATGTCAGGTAGTTCAGTGTGTGTCAGGTAGGTCAGTGCGTGTATGTCAGGTAGGTCAGTGTATGTCTCTCATTGTTGAACAGGTAATGGTACAGAAAAGTATTACAGTAGACCTCTATCACAAAAAAACTGTATATGCCAAGCTGGATGCATAGACCAACAGGAATGGAAAATATATACATCATTGGAAATGTCAGAGTGGTAATTGTTGGGATCAGATCAATCAGAAAAGCCAATTTTGTGTTAATAATGTTTCATAAATTTCCTGATTGAACTGATTTTATTGATCTTCTTATATTGTGGAGTAGCCTCTTGGTAGGCTCAGTCACTATGCATGATATTAGTGGCCTCTATAGCATCACCTCCTCCCCGGGAGTTATGCAAAGTGATGTCCTTCTTTGATTATGGGAGATGCCTGCACTCCAGGTATGCCCTGACAGCGGCCTCTTTAAACAAAGGATTGTAAGCAGCTATTGTGGTGAAGATGATCCGTCAAGCAAATCTTTTCTGTGATGATGATATAATCTGCCCGGTTCTCTGTTATGCTTTGGCCTGGTTATGAAGGTGCAGATGATGTAACCGTCCTGGAGGGGAACGTACTTGGTCTGGATGAAGGGTTTGGTGGCTTACCAGGCCTAAGCATACGTAAAGGCCCTGTCAGTGTGTGGAGGTCAGTGTGTGTATGTCAGGTAGGTAGGTCAGTGTGTGTATGTCAGGTAGGTAGGTCAGTGTGTGTATGTCAGGTAGGTATGTCAGTGTATGTGTGTCAGGTAGGTGAGTTTAGTGGTCAGCATTGATGGTCACTGGTAAGCCAGGCAGCAACCAGCAAGTGAGCTTACCCCCACCACACAACCACACTACCCCACCGCCCAGCCGAAAAACCCTGTGCCCCCCCCATGCCAGTCTTGGACTTCAGGCTGAAGCCCCTGTTTTTTTTTTGCCACCTAGCAATGCCCCTGGTATACACCCACCTTCCTTCCTGTATATAGAGACCTTCCTCCATCATCACTGACTACAGGTATACATCATCTGTCCCTCCATACTGTACAGGCTGCTGCATATTATGGGCACAGTGAGGAAGCATATGATTGGCACAGTGAGGCCGCATATGATTGGCATGGTGAAGCTGCATATTATGGGCACAGTGAGGCAGTATACTATGGGCACAGTGAGGCTGCATATTATGGGCACAGTGAGGACTCATATGATTGGCACAGTGAGCCTGCTTATTACGGGCACAGTGAGGCCACATATGATTGGCACAGTGAGGCCACATAGTGAGGTTTATATTATGGACACAGTGAGGCTGCATATTATGGGCACAGTGAGGCTGCATATTACGTGCACAGTGAGGCCGCATATGATTGGCCCAGTGTGGCTGCATATTATGGGCACAGTAAGGCTGCATATTACGGGCACAGTGAGGCCGCATATTATTGGCACAGTAATGCCGCATATTATGGGCACAGTGAGGCCGCATATGACTGGCACAGTGAGGCTGCATATTACGTGCACAGTGAGGCTGCATATTACGTGCACAGAGAGGCTGCATATGATTGGCACAGTGAAGCTGCATATTATGGGCACAGTGAGGCGAAATATGATTGGCACAGTGAAGCTGCATATTATGGGCACAGTGAGGCGAAATATGATTGGCACAGTGAGGCTGCATATTACGGCCACAGTGAGGCCGCATATGATTGGCCCAGTGTGGCTGCATATTATGGGCACAGTAAGGCTGCATATTACAGGCACAGTGAGGCTGCATATTATTGGCACAGTAATGCTGCATATTATGGGCACAGTGAGGCCGCATATTATGCATGTTATGGGCTCAGTCAGGCTGCATATTAGGTGCACAGTGAGGCTGTATATTATGGGCACAGTGAGGCTGCATATTATGGATAGAGTGAGGCTGCATATTATGGGCACAGTGAGGCTGAATATTATGAGCACAGTGAGGTTGCATATTATGGGCACAGTGAGGCTGCATATTACAGGTACAGTGAGGTTGAATATGATTGGCACAGTGAGGCTGCAATATTATGTGCACAGTGAGGCTGCATATTACATGCACAGTGAGGCTGCATATGATTGGAATGGTGAAGCTGCATATTATGGGCACAGTGAGGCCGCATATGATTGGCACAGTGATGCTGCATATTATGGGCACAGTGAGGCTGCATATGATTGGCACTGTGAAGCTGCATATTACATGCACAGTGAGGCTGCATATAATTGACACAGTGAGGCTGAATATGATTGGCACAGTGAAGCTGCATATTACAGGCACAGTGAGGCCGAATATGATTGGCACAGTGAGGCTACATATTACAGGCACAGTGAGGCTGCATATGATTGGCACATTGAGGCTGCATGTTATGGGCTCAGTCAGGTTGCATATTAGGTGCACAATGAGGCTGCATATGATTGGCATGGTGAGGCTGCATATTATGGGCACAGTGAGTCTGCATATTATGGGCACAGTGATGCTGCATATGATTATCACATTGAGGCTGTATATGATTGGCACAGTGAGGCTGCATGTTATGGGCACAGTGAGGCTTCATATAATGGGCACAGTGAGGCTGCATATGATTGGCACAGTGAGGTTGGAAATTATGGGCACAGTGAGGCCGCATATGATTGGCACAGTGAAGGTGCATATTATGGGCTCAGTGAGGCTGCATATGACGTGTGCAGTGAGGCTGCATATGATTGACACAGTAAGGCTGTATATGATTGGCACAGTGAGGGGCACAGTGAGGCTGCATATTATGGGCACAATTAGGCTGTATATTATGGGCACAGTGAGGCTGCATATTATGGGCACAGTGAGGCTACATATTACGTGCACAGTGAAGCTGCATATGATTGGCACAGTGAAGCCGCATATGAATGGCACAGTGAGGCTGCAAATGATTTGCACAGTTAAGCTGCATTTAATGGGCACATCTTGATGAAATAGACACTTGCATTTGGCAGTGTCATACCTATCTCTCTTTAAAACTTACCCAGATTGTCATTTGACTCATAGGTACTGATCATTGTGGACTCAAGCAAACTTAAAGAAAATTCAGTTTTATCTTTAAAACAATTCCCCCTCACAAGGCGTTTGGATGAAGAAAAAAAGAGGATAAAGAAGCTTGCACCAGATCGACCCAACTTGCAGATTCAGGAACAGTCAAGGGATCGCGGTCGAGGTTACACTCTGAGCTTTTCCACCACAACTTATAGGAAATGGAGTTGGCTAACTCAATGTGATGTGAGTCTTGCCTTTTATTGTTTTCCCTGTTTGCTATTTGAAAGTCCTGACACCAAAAAGTGGACAACAACAGGGGTTTGCGACTTAAATCATCGCACTGAAAAGTGCAAGTGGCATGAAATTACCCAAAGCCATCTTGACAACACTATGAGACTCCAGAAGTTAGCATAGCAAATTGCATGTTAAAGAACGTTCTATCTCTAAAGGTCCAATAGCTGCTTGGTGGTTTGGAAAGGTGGAAGATAATAAAGTCAAGGTCACTAGAGTTTGAGAAACTTGTAATGCTTGTCATTTAAAATAGCCAGCAATTTATGATAAATGTGCCCTGTATGTAACCCTTTACTTCAGAAAAATTAAGGGAAAGTAATTTCCACTTCTGCTAGTCTGCCTGGTTGCCAAAAAATATGTGGGCTCAATATACGTTCACAGCGCAGAACATTTTCAACAGGTTTATACAAAACATCTTACCACCTTGAGAATTGTGTTGATCATTGTATATGTTAGTTAATTAGCTCATGTTAATTAGGTTTCTGGTTACAGTTCTTATTGTAAGCCTGCTGTATATATTTGTGTGTCATCTCAAATAAAGGAGTCCATGTTCAGCAGCTAAACAAGGGTCTTATTTTGTGCTTGTGAGTGGTTGGAATATCTGATATCTGTATTCAGACTGGGAGGAAGCGGTATATGACGAAAGCACTCAAGCAAAGTGTGGCGTTTCGTTACAGTATATGTCTGGATCCATAGATGTTTGACCTTAGGGCATGTCCACAAGGTGTACTTCATATCACCTAGGTCCGAACAACCCCCCTCTTCTTTGAAGAATTATGTACTGCAGGCATCCAATTTACTATCATGGGAGAACACTAGGTTTTTCCTTGAAGGATATTTACCAAGAAGACCTGTACTGCCCTCTACCCCCAAATTCTTTATAATTTGTCACTGCTTTAAAAAAGAATTCCAAGTATGGCATAGTTACATTGTTCCAGCTGGGACCAATGTAACTATGCATATCCATACCTTTGGGATCTCTCTAAAATCTGGAAGTCACTGTAGTAGACACCACTTTACCAGTTATCTCAACTAGCTTACGGGTCCCGTGCTAAGTGACTGTCCTTCTGCATTGTGAACTCAGAAAGCCCAGCAGTTGCCATGGGCACCATTTAAAGAGAGGTGGGGAGGTAGGGTGGTCTTGCTTTCTAGCTTGTCCACTCAAAGAATAAATACTTTGTAGCTTGTCCAATCAATTGCATTCATTGAGAAAATGCAAAGCATTCTATGAATGGTGTCCAGAGGCTGACTTCCCGTGTTTTCAAAGCAGCAGGACAGCCTCTTAGCATGGGACCCGGAAGCTAGTGGAGATCTCAGGAGTAGCAGTGTCTGGTACAGTGATTTCCAACTTCCAGGAGGGTCCACGGGTACAATATATGCATAGTTACAATGGTCTAACCTGGACCAATGTAACTATGTAAAAAAATGCCATACCTGTAATTCTCCTTTAACATTGTCTCTTGCTTATTAATGCTGGTAACACAGAGCAAGATTTTTCTCTGTCATGTGCAACTATTGATATAGGTCAAATTTACATGATTATTTAACACTTGCGATTTTTTTTTCATTTCTATCTGACTAAAAAAGCATTTCTAGTTAATCTGCTAACAGTTCGTGCTTAGCATCTTAGCATATTGTTACAATGACCATAGTCATGGTTAGATTAGCAAGCAAAGAACATTATTGTATTTTGCATTTCTAAAAAAAACAAACTATGGCTAAGAATAGCAACATACAGTATATTATAATCCTAAGTCTTTGGCCTCAATGCAGACTAGGCTCTGAACACCTTTCTCCTGACAGAAGAAGAGCAGTGTTAAAAACGCACCTAAAGCAATGTTTTTCTAATGCGTTTAGGCATGTTTAGCAGCGCTTAAACACATTCAGGTATGTCAAGTGTTTGGACGTTCATGAATTTCATTGGTCAGAATATTAATTTGTTCTGACAATTAAAATGAATGAGTGCTCAAGCACTAAACAGGCATAGCATTTAGCTACATTACCATGTGTTTAGATGTTTTTACACTTGTTTCTGCCCAATTGCACATCTCCTGAATGTGATTTTGGTGTGTTCAGATTTATACCCCTAAACGTCCTACCTCTAAACGCCTGTAATCGCTTATTGGTGCATGGACACATAGGCTAACATAGAGGGGCGTTTAGGGGCCAGAAAAAAAAAGTCAAACATCTGTGTGCATGAGGCCTTTGAGTGTTGTGACATTAGACATGGGCTTGAAGTGGAATCCAAACAAAACATTTTTTTTGTTTTGGAATAGGGAATGGTTAGAGCCCCTGTTAAGTTTTTGTTGCAGTTTGTGTACTGATTGGGGAGTAGACATGTGCACACTGAAATATTTTGTTTCGGAATTTCGTTTTCGTGTGAAAAATAAATTTATTTAGTTACTCACGAAATGCGTTTTTATTTATTTTGTTTAGTTAAAAAATGAACAAAAATAAAGCATTTGTTTATGTTGGATATTTTGGTTTTTGGATTCTGCACGTTAGTTATTGTTTGTTAAAACGATAACGAAAATACCCGAAATTCGGACGAAAATGCATTTGGACGAAAACGAATGCACATGTCTATTGGAGAGCATTAACCTTCCTTTGATCCCAGTGAACACTGTCAGCAGGAAAATTGGGGACATCTCTGCTAAGGAGCAACACAAACAGCTAGGAATGCAGTGTTTTTACTAGAGTAAGAAAGATTACAACTTATGGTGAGTTTTCCTTTCTTTTGCTGCCATTTCCTGGTAATAATGCACACAGGATCAAAAAGTCAAGGCAAATAATGGACACAGACAACAAAAACTACTATTTTTTTACTATTTACTATTGCTCATTTTGCAGTGTTATGAATTATCTTGTCTTCCAGTTTGTATTTTGATTAGGGATGGCCCGAACACCCCCCTGTTCGGTTTGCAGCAGAACATGTGAACAGGCAAAAAATTTGTTTGAACACGCGAACACCGTTAAAGTCTGGGACACAAACATGAATAATCAAAAGTGCTGATTTTAAAGGCTTATATGCAAATTATTGTCATAAAAAGTGTTTGGGGACCCGGGTCCTGCCCCAGGGGACATGTCTTAATGCAAAAAAAAGTTTTACAAATGGCCGTTTTTTCGGGAGCAGTGATTTTAATAAGGCTTAAAGTGAAACAATAAAAGTGAAATATTCCTTTAAATTTCGTACCTGGGGGGTGTCTATAGTATGCCTTAAAGGGGCGCATGTTTCCCATGTTTACAACAGTCCAAGAGCAAAATGACATTTCTAAAGGAAAACAAAGTCATTTAAAAGTACTTGCGACTATTTATGAATTGTCTGGTCTCTGCAATACACATAACAGTAATTGAAAAAAACGGCCTGGGATCCCCCACAGTGCATTACCAGACCATTTGAGTCTGGTATGAATATTAAGGGGAACCCCGAACCAAATTTAAAAAAAAATGCGTGGGGGTCCCCCTGAATTCCATACCAGGCCCTTCAGGTCTGGTATGGATATTAAGGTGAACCCCGTGCCAAAATTAAAAAAAAATGGCATGGGGGTCCCCTTCAAAATCCATACCAGACCCTTATCCGAGCACGAAACCTGGCAGGCCGCAGGAAAAGAGGGGGGATGAGAGAGCGCCCCCCCTCCTGAACCATACCAGGCCACATGCCCTCAACATGGGGAGGAGGTCCCCATGTTGATGGGGACAAGGGCCTCATCCCCACAACCCTTGCCCGGTGGTTGTTGGGGTCTGCGGGCGGGGGGCTTATCGGAATCTGGAAGCCCCCTTTAACAAGGGGACCCTCAGATCCCGCCCCCCCGTGTGAATTGGTAATGGGGTACAAATGTACCCCTGTCAGGTGAGAGGAGAGCAATCTGTGTTCCCAGTACAGCGGAACACTGATCGGTCTCCTCCCCTTGTACGTCCCCGCCCCCTACAGTTAGAATCATTCCCTAGGAAACACATTTAACCCATTGTGTCCCCCTAGTGGTTAACCCCTTCACTGCCTGTCACATTTACACAGTAATCAATGCAATTTTATAGCATTGGTCGCTGTATAAATGTGATTGGTCCCAAAAATGCGTCAAAAGTGTCCGAGGTGTCCGCCATAATGTCGCAGTCACAAAAAAAAATCACGATCGCCGCTGTTACTAGTAAAAAAAATTAATTAATAATTTTTTAAAAAAAATGCCATAAATCTATCCCGTATTTTGTAGACGCTATAACTTTTGCACAAACCAATCAATATACGCTTATTGCATTTTTTTTTGCCAAAAATATGTAGAAGAATACGTATCGGCTGAAACTGAGGAAAAAATTTGTTTTTTAAAAAAAAAATTGGGATATTTATTATAGCAAAAAGTAAAAAATATTGTGTTTTTTTCAAAATTGTCGCTCTTCTTTTGTTTATAGCGCAAAAAATAAAAACCGCAGAGGTGATCAAATACCACCAAAAGAAAGCTCTATTTGTGGGGAAAAAAAGGACGTCAATTTTGTTTGGGTACAACGTCGCACGACCGCGCAATTGTCGTTTAAAATTCGACAGCGCTGAAAACTAAAAATTGGTCTGGGAAGGAAGGGGGTGAAAATGCCCTGTATTGAACCGGTTAATAGCCGCGAGTACTTTTAAATGACTTTATTTTCCTTTAGAAATGTCATTTTGCTCTCGGACTGTTGTAACCATGGGAAACATGTGCCACTTTACAGGCATACTTTAGACACCCCCCTGGGTACGAAATTTAAAGGAATATTTCACTTTTATTGTTTCACTTTAAGCATTATTAAAATCACTGCTCCCGAAAAAACAGCCGTTTTTAAGCCTTTTTTTTGCATTGATACATGTCCCCCGGGGCAGGACCCAGGTCCCCAAACACTTTTTATGACAATAGCTTGCATATTAACCTTTAAAATTAGCACTTTCGATTTCTTCTATAGACTTTTAAAGGGTGTTCCACGGCTTTCAAATTTGCCGTGAACACACCAAATTGTTTGCTATTTGGCGAACGGGGGGAAAAACAGCCAACTCATGTTCGACCCGAACAGACAGCCCACCCCAAATTTTGATATATTTCACTTCCTTTTCTTTTAGAACTGTTTTAGAATCTTCTATTTTTGTACACAATTATTGAACAGATTAGACAGTCTCAAGTCTTGCCTAATTGAATTCTATTAAAATAACTGATCACATAAGAGCCTTTTCATACACTTTACTTTAGCAGTACAAAGTGCAAACACAATTGTCTCTGTTAGAAGCAGCAGACTTAAAGCAGAGTTCCACCCATATTTTCATCTTTATATAGATTGTTTCCTTTCTGCGCACATAACAACATTTGGGGAATTTATTTTTTTACTTACTGTATTGTGTAACTGTCTTGTTGCCATGGGGTCCTCTGTAATCTGCCATTTCCGGGCCATGGCGATGTACGTCATATTCTGTGACGCCTGTGCTCCTGGGAGATGTGTGTCATCATTTCCCAGGAGTCAGTAGGTATCACCGAAGGATTGCATCATGATACTTCCGCATAGGAAATGACGCGATTAAAGGCGGATCTAAGCACCAGCAGCACCTTATCCCAGAAGAGAGTCCTAGTGGGCTTCACATGCCCACAATGAAGATGGAAGCCCTCAGGAAGACGAAATATAGGGTAAGTAAATTTTTAAAAAGATGTGCTTGAAACAGGATTGAATTACAGATATGATTTAATGTACATTATGTAGACAAGCAGACGGAATGCCGGAAAAAAAATAATTATGTGGGCGGAACTCCGCTTTAAAGTGATACTAAAGTCTTGTTCCAAAGAATGGGAGAGGCCCTGAAGAAATCCTGCAGATGAGCATGGGCGTAGGAGATAGGAGAGCTAGAAACCAGAATTTCTTGGAAGGAGCAGAGAGGTTTTGGTGATATTTTGCAACAAGATTGGTGATGTAGCTTGGGGCAGATTTGTGAATGACTTTATACAGTATGTTGTTGTCTCAGGTACACCTGAAATTGAGAACTGTGGAAGTTTAAAAGCCTGGAAATGGTTACATAAATTCCAGACATCAGAAATCCAGAATATTCAAACAGTTATAAAGAAACAACAAGGAAACATGTATATATGCAGTATATACATGTAGTATACACACATCCTCACTACTCATGGTTAAATAGCCATGCTGTGTTTTGCAAATGCAAGGATTCTCTGCAGTCAATAGTGGTCCCAGCATATATTATGGTGTCTTTATTACTAAAAAATATGGAACATAGCCATTCACAACATTCATAAAACGTTTTATGAGTTTTGTCAAATTTACTGTGCTGGAAAGAACATAAGCAGCATTTAAGCAGTGAAAAAAATCATATGAACAGATTATAAGGAACAAGGGTAGTCTGGATAGAGTTAGTGAAAGAGCAGAAAGTGTATGCAACCTGTCATTCTATACAATATATTCAGAGAACAAAAAAAAATGTTGAATAAACATTCCACTTATTTCATTTGTCAAATGTGTTTTGAGCAATACTCTGTGTAAGTAATGTGAATGTAATACATAGAATATTTTGTAAAGTAAACATAAATGTTACCTGATTAGTGCCTTATTTAATACAGTACCTCCATTCGAAAATTGTCTAGAGTCCTACTTTTAATTGAAACAGAAAAAATACTGATTCATTTCTATACTGGTTGTCTACTGGCTGTAAGCCACTGTAAGCTACACCTGTAAAACTCCAATGACAAGCTGACAGATGCTACATCTGTATGCATATAATGCACATCTGAGTGGTTACATGCGAAATGGGATGTATGCACCACCCTGAGGCTAAAGGGATAGGTATATTTTACAGATTTTCTTTTTTCCCTCAATACATGTTTTACTTACCTACTTTCTGCAATGGTATTATATAGAGCAGCCCTGATCCTCCTCTTCTTGGGTCCCTGCTGGTGCTTCTAGCTCCTCTTCTCGGTGTGCCACCATAGCAAGTTGCTTCCTATTGTGGCACACCTAATGACTTGTTCCCAAGCTGCGCTGCCTGCATCTAAAGACACAGACATTGCGACTCGGCCCCGCCCCCACTCTATTGTTATGAGATTTGACTGACAGCAGCAGAAGCCAATTGCTCCCACTGCTCCCAGCAATGCCTGTGAGAATGGGGAGAAGAGGAGAGATCCATTGTAGGCAGGCACAGCGCACAATCAAGATCGGCCTCAGGTAAATATAAGGAGGGGTACTATACCCATACTGATTTTTTTTTTTTTTTACCTTAATGCAGGGAATGCATTAAAAGAGAAGTATGGGAATCATTTTTTTTTGTAGTCATACTTACCTAGGAGGATGCAGCATTGGCCCAATACTGCATCTGTCCCCTGCTGGCACTAGCACTGAGAACTGAGTGATCAAACACCGCCAAACACTCGGTTCTCACAGCTCCCTGAGCAGAGAGCTGCTGACTGTCAATCAGCAGCTCTGCTCTGCCTTCCCACGCTTAGTTGGGTGCTGGGCTGTGGAGGGGGTGGAAGTGGCTGGCTCAGGCTTTCAGTGGCTCTCTGAGAGGCTGAGCCAGGTGCCAGTCCAGGCATGTGGGTGGATCCTGACCATATGGTCGTGATCTTGTTTAAGCTTGGACCGGCTTTGTGAAGTCAGCCAACAGAGGGCTTTAGCCCGCTGTCTGCTGAAAACAGGTCACAGGAGTGCAGGACGAACTGCAGTCCTGTGATCCACAGAAGTAGTACAGCCAAAAAACCTTTGGCAGTACTTCTCCTTTAAGGTAAAAAATGTTTAGGCTTTGCAAACACTTTAAATTTGCTAAAGAAACTCTATTTGGCAGGGATATCTACATTATTAAGTATAGATCCAGTAGCTGGGAGCACTCTATCATTCCTTAACTAGCAGAATATTAAACCTCTTGTGTCCCCTCAATAAGAAAATTCACACTTGGTTGCGCTTGCTCAGTTACAACAACTTTACTGTGATCATGGTTAGTACCCACACAGTTTCCTATTCATTTATTTTCACTTCCTAATTCTCTGTCACAAGATGGGGGTAGTCTCATTATAATCGTTTTTTTTTTCTCCCTCTCTTTAGAGGTGTTCCTATGCACATTCCTCTCTACTGCGCCACCACTCCATCCACAGCTCCTCATATATTCTCAATATGGGCAACCTAAGCAACAACCAGAGTAAAACCATCCCTAAAAGGGCCCCACATTCCTCTGATGACAACATGAACCCCTTACTGACCACCCTATAGCACTTTTACTGCTACAGGGAAGCAACTGTGCACAGGATCACCTATATATATAGGGTGTGGAGGGGGGCAGGAGTGGTGTGCTGGTTCCCACAAAGTGTCAAAAGTGTCAGTTAGTGTCCAATAGTCTGCCACAATATGTCAGTCCCACTATAGGTTGCCAATCACTGCCAATACTAGTATAAAAAATAAGCTCTATTTGTGGGAGAAAATGACATACATTTTGTTTGGGCACATTGTTGCACGACCATGCAATTGTCAATTAAAGTAACACAGTGCTGTATCGCATGGCCTGGCCATAAGGGGGGGGGGGGGTAAATCTTCCGGAGGTCAAGTGGTTAATGTAATCTAGTAATCAGAAGAAGAATTGGCAGGGTATACTTATCCAACTCCTGATAGGCTCCTGTGAGGCTAGAAGAACAGAGAAAGAATAGAGATTAGAACAATAAAGGAACCCCCTCGTGATAACACGGAGGAAGGGAAAAAAGGATTTTAATTGTATCTTGGGGAGTCAAATTAAAACTAATTAGATGTAAAAATAAAACCAATTTGTATTGTTTATATACATTAAAATCCAATTATAACATATAACTATAAAACAGTCATCCAGGAAAAAAACCTGAGACATATAAAAGCAGTGTAAAACATCTAAGCATTTTGCAATTGCTACATTGACAGAATGGTTGTCATCCAGCAAGAGTATATTACAGCAAATCTGCAAAAAAAAAAATAATGAAAATAATGCCAATACAACTTGAATGAAGAAAAAAATAAATAAAATAATGCATAAATACCACAAATTGTACACAAACACAAAGACACATCAGCCGTATGCATCATTTCCCTTACCAGCCCATGGTGGGGATATGACTGTGAATTTCACAAACATACACAGGTGACCAGACAAGATAACTAATAGTAAGGAGAGAGAAAACAAAAAGAACAAAAAAACTTACCTCAGAGTATGGCCAAATGTGCTAGAAAAAAAAAATCGAAAAAGAGAAAGAAACCACAAAAGGCCATCAGATGATTGGGTGGTACTGTAGCTAAAAATAAGGACATAAAAATATCAGGATAAAAAATATATAAAAAATCATGGATGCTGAGAATAACACAGTAATCAAAGGAGAGAAAACATTTTACCACATCCCTTTAGAAAATTATTGAAAAATAGGAGAGGATGATTGGGATTTTTAAGGTACCAAAATAGAACAAAATTATTTTATAAAAGTAGAAATGTATTCAAGCAATAAAAGCAGAACATACAAAGAGTAGATATTGATAATACAGTACTAATACATGTGCTGACTGATTTCATTTCTACATGTTTTGCCTTGATATTGGCTTCTTCAGGAGAATTGATTGATATCAGGCACAATAAGCACTAAAAATAAATAGATTTTTTGTTAAAAAATACAAAAATCAACAATTATAACAATCACAGCATGTGAATAAATACAATTTGAACAAATTGAAGAAGCATCCATCGACTGAAAACAGCATAGCAACCAGGTCATCAAGGGTCAAAATATTTACCTGTATATTCAAAACTATTTGCATATAAATTGAGGCTCCACAATCACAGGGATATCAACAGACGGATCATCCAGATGATCCGTCTGTTGATATCCTCATGATATCCCCATAGGGTTCCCCATGCTGTGATTCTTATAATTGTTGATTGTTGTGTTTTTCAACAAAAATTCTGTTTATTTTTAGTGCTTATTGTGCCTGATATCAATCATATTTCCTTAAGAAGCCAATATCAAGGCGAAACATGTAGAGATGAAATCAGTCAGCACATGTATTAGTAAATGTTAGTGTATTAGGTCTCTGGGCACCTGTGACTCTCACACACTCTATGAAATCAGTAATAAAGGAGTGGCAATCACAAATATATAAACATAAAGCGGAATAAATAGATGGTTCCCAGACACCCCCCTATGGCTCAACCCGCTCCTTGCGGAATACCATACTATCCCTGAACCAAGCATATGGGCAACAAGGAGCATTACGTTACTCGACCATATATGTGATGACGGGGCTATCCTCCCCTTTAATACTCTCAAACAGAACTATGACTTACCCAATTATTGTTTCTTTAGATATCTGCAGCTCAGCCATGCCTTCTCTTCCCAATTTGTGTCTCAACCATTATTACTCTTCCACTCCTCTCTAGAATCCCTACTCCAAAATGACAAGCTGGTAAAACCCCTATCCACCATACATAAGGCACAACTACCATCAATGCATTCTGGTCTTGAAACTCTCTATGCTAAATGGAGGGTGGACTTTCCTGAGCTAGATACAGAGGATTGGGAGGATATGTGGGAATACCCTTTTCTTCAATTAGTGGCGGTAAAGAACTGCTTAAGTCCGTTTCGGATTCTACACCGGGTATATTTATTGTCTCAATGGTTGAATAAAATTTATCCTGGGGCCTAGCCTAGCTGTTGGAAATGTGGTAATCTAGAGGTAACGCAGTTTATAGCCTCGCTTTTAACAATCCCAGACTTTACCAGTTTGCTTGCTGGGCTTGGTGGGCACTTTGGCACACAGCAACCAAGACCCTCATAGGACTTTTGCTCTTTTATGCCCATAAAGCAATATTGCTAACATGGAAACAATCAGACGCGCCCTCTCTGAACTCTTGGAAAGCCCTGGTCAACTCTGCAATTCCATTATACAAAGCCACATATCACTCCCGTGGGTGTATTGCTAAATTTGACAAAGTGTGGAAAATATGGCTTGAATTTATCTCCACTAATGCTGCTCAAGAATAGAAGGTATATCTGATGCGCATTAACTACTCCCTCCATGCTAAGACCCTCATAATACCCCTATATTTGAATCCCCTAGTATTCTAGGCCTAGTACCAAATTCCCTCTTGGGAAACCTCACCCCTATTGAAGAAGGGTAGCACATTCACCTTCCATAATTTTTCCAAATGGAGTGACTGAGCAGTGGTGTTTTTTGTTTTTTTGTCACTAATAGTACTGTTTAGGTAGATAACCTGTTGTTAGATACCGATTTATAAGTGGTACTTTTTTTGAGCCGGGGAATGCCCAAAGGCTCTGTTTTTGTAACTCTATTACCTCTTTGGAATAACCAGTAAAGAGAATTAATTAAATAAATAAATAAAAAGATCAGCATGATCCACAAAATATACTATGCTAAAAACAAAACACAGCTTAACTTCATATTACATATACACAGTATATTACCAAAAGTACTGGGACACCTGCCTTTACACTCAAATGCGCTTTAGTGGCATCCCAGTCATATACTGCGTACACACGATTGGACAATCTGACAACAAAATCCATGGATTTTTTCTGACGGATGTTGGCTCGAACTTGTCTTACATACACACGGTCACACAAATCTTGTCCGAAATTCCGAACGTCAAGAACGCGGTGACGTACAACACGTACGACGAGCCGAGAAAAATGAAGTTCAATAGCCAGTGCAGCTCTTCTGCCTGATTTCGAGCATGCGTGGAACTTTGTGCATCGGAATTGTGTACACACGATCGGAATTTACAAAAACGGATTTTGTTGTCGGAAAATTTGAGATTCAGGTCTCAAATTTTGTGTGACTGAAATTCCGATGGAAAATGTTCGATGGAGCCTACACAAGGTCGGAATTTCCGACAACAAGCTTCCATTGAACATTTTCCGTCTGAAAGTCCGACCGTGTGTACAGGGCATTAGTCTGTAGAGTTCAATACAGGCAGTCCCCGGGTTATGAACAAGTTAGGAACTGTAGATTTGTTCTTATGTCAAATTTGTTTGTAAGTCGGAACAGTACATTTCTAAGTGTAACTCCAGCCTGTGCAATGATGTGGGATATTCTGGGTGTTTCTGCATATGCAGTCATGTTATTTGGGGCTCTTGTGGCCATGCACTACTGCAGTGTGGGATGTGTCCATCGCTGCAAAATGGTTGCTGGGCTGTATCTGGGACCAGTGTGGAGTGCAAGCGGCTGGCAGTGATGTCATGCCACCTCCGTTTGTAAATAGGAGTCGTTCGTAACTCGGATGTTCGTAACTCGGGGACTGCCTGTATTGAGTCGGCCCACCCTTTGCAGCTATAACAGCTTCAACTTTTCTGGGAAGGCTGTCCACAAGGTTTAGGAGTGTTTGTATGGGAATGTTTCACCATTCTTCCAGAAGCACATTTGTGAGGTCAGGCACTGATGTTGGATGAGAAGGCCTGGCTCGCCGTCTCCACTCTAATTCATCCCATAGGTGTTCTATCAGGTTGAGGTCAGATCTCTGTGCAGGGCAGTCAAGTTCCTGCACCCCAAACTCGCTCATCCATGTCTTTATGGACCTTGTATCAAGGTGAAGGACATGCCTACATCGAAGTAAATTGCACTAAAAAGTGTAATGAAAATAAATAGCTTTGTTTACATGGTTTTTAACATCATGCTTTTACTGTATGTGCAGCACATTTTGCTACATTGTCAAAGGTGTCAGAATAAGCATCTTTGGTCAGTTAATGTAGGAAACACATTTTAAATTAAAGGTTTCCTAAAAAAATTATAGGGACATTGCTAATCTCTTTCTAAAAACGATAGTTACTTGGGAGCTATGTTAACCCTTTGGTCGCAGTATAAAAGAAAATCAGACTTCATTATTTTCTATTTTTTTCTGACTTTTCTTATATAAGTGAAACAAGAAGGTTATTGTACAAAAAAGGAAGGAAAATACTGCGCCACCACACTCAATAGATGATCTGCTGACACTACAATTAGACTGTGTAAACAATTAAATTGTGTAAAGAAAGTGGTAAGTATTTAAAGAGGAAACAAAAAATATTAATACAAATACTGCAGCTGCTGACTTTTAATAAATGGACACTTACCTGCCCCAGGGTCCAGCGATGTCGGCAGCCGAAGCCGATCGCTCGCTCGCTCGTCTCTCGGCTGCCCCCACCGCCATCCATGGTAAGGGAATCAGGAAGTGAAGCGTTGCGGCTCCACTGCCCGGTTCCCTACTGCGCATGCGCGAGTTGCGCTGCGTGTCTACACTGGTCCCCATTGTGTTGTGGGAACTGTGTATTTCCCAGAACACAACGGGGGTGGGCGGGCATTTGCGGCTAGCTGCGGCTAGCTATTCCCAGGAGTGGGTGCAGATACCTGTATTATACAGGTATCTGCACCCCCTCCCCCCTGGAAGGTGCCAATTGAGGCACCGGAGGGGGGGAGGAATCCGATGAGTGGAAGTTCCACTTTACAGTGGAACTCCGCTTTAAGTGCAGCGTAAGTAACTAGTGATATATATAATAATGCAAACATATAAGTGACAGTGCACAGCTAAACATACATTAATGACATTGCCTGCAAAGCAAGACTAGTATGCAAAAACGTAAGGCAACATATAAATAAACATATTAAATGAACCTAAATGTCCATTAAACTGTGTCAAGAGTAGGGATGAGCTTCGTGTTCGAGTCAAACCCATGTTCGACTCGAACATCGGCTGTTCGGTCGTTCGCCGAATTGCGAACGATATGGGCCGTTCGCGCCAAATTCGTGTGGCGCATCACGGCCCATAATTCACTGCGGCATTGCAGTGCATTGCTGGCTGATGATTGGCCAAGCATGCACTATGACCCGCATGCTTGGCCAATCACAGTGCCGCCTGAACAGAGAGCCGTAATTGGCCAAAGCCAAGGAGGCTTTGGCCAATTATGGCTCAGGGGATTTAGTACACGCCCCACACTATATAAGGCCGCCTGCACGGCGGCCCTGTGTAGTGTGTGTTCCGGCGTTCATTGAGAGAGAGAGAGAGAGAGACAGACAGTGACATTTGATTTGAGTTAGATAGATTAGACAGAAGAGTCAGTCAGTTAGCTGCACTTACAGTGTATTGTGTATATATATGCATCCCAGGTGTTGCATATATATATATATATATATACACTGTATTCAGTTTAGCTAGATTTGTTCTTGTTATCCTCCTACTGACAGGCAGGCTTGTCTTGTTACAGTATTTACAGCTACCTGAAGAAAATTACTGGTGTTCTTTTGATCCTATTAGTACCACAGTCAGGCAGCTAGACTACTTACAGTTAGTGCAGTGCGTCCTGCTCACAGTGTTTAGCTAGATCCGTTCCTGCTATCTTCTTACTGACAGGCAGGCTTGTCTTGTTACAGTATATACAGCTACCTGAAGAAAATTGCTTGTGTTCTTTTGATCCTATTAGTACCACAGTCAGGCAGCTAGACTATTTACAGTTAGTGCAGTGCGTCCTGCTCACAGTGTTCAGCTAGATCCGTTCCTGTTATCTTCTTACTGACAGGCAGGCTTGTCTTGTTACAGTATATACAGCTACCTGAAGAAAATTGCTGGTGTTCTTTTGATCCTATTAGTACCACAGTCAGGCAGCTAGACTATTTACAGTTAGTGCAGTGCGTCCTGCTCACAGTGTTCAGCTAAAACTACAAGTTAGTGGGGTGCATCCTGCTCACAGTGTTCAGCTAAACCTACAAGTTAGTGGGGTGCGTCCTGCTCACAGTGTTCAGCTAAACCTACAAGTTAGTGCGGTGCGTCCTGCTCACAATGTTCAGCTAAACCTACAAGTTAGTGCAGTGCGTCCTGCTCACAGTGTTCAGCTAGATCCGTTCCTGTTATCTTCTTACTGACAGGCAGGCTTGTCTTGTTACAGTATATACAGCTACCTGAAGAAAATTACTGGTGTTCTTTTGATCCTATTAGTACCACAGTCAGGCAGCTAGACTATTTACAGTTAGTGCAGTGCATCCTGCTCACAGTGTTCAGCTAAACCTACAAGTTAGTGTGGTGCGTCCACCTCACAGTGATCAGCTAAACCTACAAGTTAGTGGGGTGCGTCCTGCTCACAGTGTTCAGCTAAACCTACAAGTTAGTGGGGTGCGTCCTGCTCACAGTGTTCAGCTAGATCCGTTCCTGTTATCTTCTTACTGACAGGAAGGCTTGTCTTGTTATAGTATATACAGCTACCTGAAGAAAATTACTGGTGTTCTTTTGATCCTATTAGTACCACAGTCAGGCAGCTAGACTATTTACAGTTAGTGCAGTGCGTCCTACTCACAGTGTTCAGCTAAACCTACAAGTTAGTGGGGTGCGTCCTGCTCACAGTGTTCAGCTAAACCTACAAGTTAGTGGGGTGCGTCCTGTTCACAGAGTTCAGCTAAACCTACAAGTTAGTGGGGTGCGTCCACCTTACAGTGTTCAGCTAAAGCTACCTGTAGAAGGTTGGTGGTGTTCTCATACTACAGGCAGGCAGTTGATTTTGCTAGCTGCAGTATCAGTACATATATATATATATTTATATATATATATATATCCCAGCTTAGTGCAGCTACAGGCCATTAGTATGTCTGGAAGGCCAAGAAGGAGAGGCAGATAGTCACAAGCCAATAAGAGAGGGCAAGCAGGCTCTGTGTCTAGTGCTGGTCGTGGAGACGGTGCATCCTCATCAGCACATGGCCGTGGGACACGCTTGGCCTTTTTTTCGTCAGCTGGGCGTGTTGAGCCGCAACATGCGGAAGACTTGGATGACCAAGCCGTCCTCATCCTCCTCATCCTCTCTCACCCATGCCCAGGGTACTTTGTCTGGCAAAGCAGCAGCCTCTTCCCTCGGCTCAATGTCATCAGTGACTCCTTCCCTAGCCTCACCATGTCCTCCTGAGGAGTCCCTCGAACTGTTTGACCACAGTGTTGGGTACATGCTCCAGGAGGATGCCCAGCGTTTGGAAGGCTATGATGATGATACTGAGCTCTATGAAGGCAGTAGCATGAGCACGGACAGAGGGGGTGCCCAAGAAGGACAGCAATCTGGCAGTCATGCTCCCCCTGCTGCAGCACACTGCCAGGTTTGCTCCAGTGATGAGGAGGGAGGGGATGATGAGGTCACTGACTCAACCTGGGTGCCTGATAGGAGAGAGGAGGAGGAGGTGGAGGAGGCGGCACATCACCAACGAGGCAGGATGCCCTCCAGGGGCCAGCCTAAGGGCAGCACATTGACTGCATCACAACCCAAAGCTCCACATGTGCAGAGCGCTGCAGTCTCTGCGCGTTATTCAAAAAGTTCTTTGGTGTGGGCCTTTTTTGAGACGAGTGCATCAGATCGCACCGCTGCTATTTGCAACATATGTCTCAAGCGTATCTTGCGTGGCCAAAACATCTCCCGCTTGGGTACCACATGCTTGACCAGACATATGTTGACCTGCCATGCAGTTCGTTGGCAAGCGTATCTAAAAGACCCACACCAAAGAACAAAGAGGACCTATCCTTGCTCCTCATCAGCTGAGATTTCCAACCATACTATACCTTCAGTCCTCTCTGAGACCTGCACTGAGAGGAATGAAGGTGTAGAATTAGGTGTGTCACATCCAAGTACTTGTGGGCAATCTGCTTTTGGTACACCGACGACAGATTGTACTAGGCAAATTTCCCTGCCCCAGCTGCTGCACCGCCGAAAGAAGTTTGCTCCCAGCCATCCACATGCCCAGCGGTTGAATGCTAGCTTGGCAAAATTGCTAGCACTTCAACTGCTGCCTTTTCAGTTGGTAGACTCTGCCCCCTTCCGTGAGTTTGTGGAATGTGCGGTTCCTCAGTGGTAGGTACCCAAACGCCACTTTTTCTCACGGAAGGCGATTCCGGCTCTCTACCGGCATGTGGAAGGCAATGTCCATGCCTCGCTGGACAGGGCGGTCAGCGGTAAGGTGCATATTACCGCTGACTCATGGTCCAGCAGGCATGGACAGGGACGTTACCTAAGTTTCACGGCGCATTGGGTGACTCTGCTGGCAGCTGGGAAGGATGCAGGACAAGGTGCAGTAGTGTTGGAGGTTGTTCCACCACCACGCCTCCAAAATGCTAATGATTGTGACACACCTCTCTCCTCCACCCCCTCCTCTTCTTCTTCCTCCATGGCCTCTTCCTGTGCTTTGTCCTCGGAACCAGCGGTGCTCCGTAGCCGTTCAAGGGGCTACGCAAGTACACAGGCCAAAAGATGCCATGCGGTGCTTGAGCTGGTGTGCTTGGGGCACAGGGGCCACACTGGGGCAGAGGTTCTGTCAGCTCTGCAGGGGCAGGTTCAGAGGTGGTTGACGCCACGCCAACTTAAGGCAGGAATGGTGGTTTGCGACAATGGCACCAACCTCCTCCCTGCCCTCCAACAGGGAAAAATGACCCATGTGCCCTGTTTGGCTCACGTCCTTAACTTGGTGGGCTTACAGGATGTCCTGAGGCAGGCCAGGAAAGTCTGTGTGCATTTCCGTCGGTCATATAATGCCAGTGCTCGACTGACGGACCTCCAAAAGGAGTTTAACCTGTCCAAGAACCGCCTTATCTGTGACATGCCCACCAGGTGGATATCAACGTTGGCCATGCTGCAGCAGCTGCACATGCAGCAGAGGGCCATCAATGAGTACCTGTTGTGACTATGGCACCAGGACAGGGTCAGGGGAGCTTGGTTTTTTTTCCCCATGCCAGTGGGCCATGATCAGGGATGCATGCACTGTCCTGTTACCATTTGAGGTGGCCACGAGGATGGTGAGCAGTGACAGTGCATGCATCAGTGACACTGTCCCCCTTGTCCACCTGTTGGAGCACATGCTGCGTGGAATAATGGACAGGGCACTTGAGGCAGAACAGAGACAGGAAGAGGAGGACTTCCTTAGCTCTCAAGGCCCCCTTTATCCAGACAGTGTTCCTGCGTGCCCGCCGATCACACAGGAAGAGGAGGAGGAGGAGGAAGATTGTGTCAGTATGGAGGTGGAGCCTGGCACTCAGCATCAGCAGCAGTCTTTAAGGGATCAGTCCCAAGAAACACATGGACTTGTACGTGGCTGGGAGGAGGTGGCTGCGGACCATGTCGTCCTTAGTGACCCAGAGGACTCCGGACCGAATGCCTCAGCAAACCTACGCTGCATGGCCTCCCTGATCCTGCAAAGCCTGCGGAAGGATCCTCGTATTCGTGGTATCAAGGAGAAGGACCAATACTGGCTGGCAACCCTCCTTGATCCATGTTACAAGGGTAAGGTTGCGGACCTTATCTTGCCATCGCAGAGGGAGCAGAGGATGAAACATCTTCGGGAGGCCTTGCAGAAAGGTCTGTGCAACGCGTTCCCAGAGACTGAGAGGTTACAAACTCCTGTTTCTGGACAACGTGTTGCTGAGGCTTCGGTCAGTCAAAGAAGGAGCGGTGGAGAAGGTGGCCGTCTGACCGATGCGTTCAGACAATTTTTTGGTCCGCAGCCCCAAGGTATGATTGGTTCCAGCAACCATCGCCAGCGTCTGTTTTACATAGTGCAGGAATACCTAGGGGCAAGATCAGACTTGGACACCTTTCCCACCGAAAATCCTCTGGGTTACTGGGTCTTGAGGATGGATCACTGGCCAGAGCTTGCACAGTATGCAATTGAGCTACTGGCCTGTCCTGCATCCAGCGTTCTTTTGGAACGCACATTCAGTGCTGCTGGAGGCGTAGTAACCGATCACAGGGTGCGTCTGTCCACCCACTCGGTCGATCGACTGACCTTCATAAAAATTAATCAGTCTTGGATCACCACCAGCTACCAAGCACCTGATGCTGATGTAACCGAATAATTTTTTTTGAAATCTCAGATCCCTTCAAAGACTGCCTATGCTGATGCTGAGTGACTATCCCTGAGTAATTATCCTCTTCCTCCTCAATCATCACACTGATAGCTTGTAAGAAGATTTTTGGTTCTGGGCGCCACCACCAGTGCCTAAGGCACAATTTTTCAGCCCCTGTTTAACAGGGGCGTGTAATTACAATTTTTGATGCAATACTTTGCAGCAGGGCTCGTTCCTGCGTTCCAACTAGAGTGTCTGTGAGGGGTTGCAGTGTTGTGTCACCAGCACCAGTGCCTAAGGCCCAATTTTTCTGCCCCTGTTTAACAGGGGCGTGTAATTACAATTTTTGATGCAATACTTTGCAGCAGGGCTCGTTCCTGCGTTCCAACTAGAGTGTCTGTGAGGGTTTGCAGTGTTGTGGCACCAGCACCAGTGCCTAAGGCCCAATTTTTCTGCCCCTGTTTAACAGGGGCGTGTAATTACAATTTTTGATGCAATACTTTGCAGCAGGGCTCGTTCCTGCGTTCCAACTAGAGTGTCTGTGAGGGGTTGCAGTGTTGTGGCACCAGCACCACCACCACCAAAGGCCCAGTTTTTCTGCCCCTGTTCAACAGGGGCATGTAATTACAATTCTTGATCTAATATTTCACAGCAGGGCCCTGTGAGGGCTTACGTTGTTGTGGCCACATCAACACCTAAGGCCCAAATTTCTGCTGAGTATATAGGGCAGGCCCCTACTTTCAAACATCTAACTTACAAAGAACTCCTACTTGCAAACGGAAGGAGACAACAGGAAGTGAGATGAAATCTACCCCTAGGAAGGGAAATTCTCTCCTGTAAGAGTTAATATGGGAAAAACATTTCTCCTTTCCACTGATGCTTTCCAATCCTTGTTCCACAAAAAAAACCAAATTCTCAAAAAAACATTTGTCATTGGGACAAAAAGTGAGGTGAAATCTTCTAAAGAGGAGGAAAGACAGTAAAACAAATGTCACAGGGGTGATTACCCTTCCCTATGTTTTCCAAAAAGCTTAAAAAAGATTTTTTGGCTGGAGCATGTAAAAATGTACCCGTTCAAAATTACAAACAGATTCTACTTAACAACAAACCTACAGTCCCTGTCTTGTTTGCACCGCCTGTATACTGCTGTTCAGAGTATATAGGGCCTGGTGGCCCCACACCTTTCCTTATTTTAATTTGGGTGCGGGGTTCCCCTTAATATCCATACAAGACCCAAAGGTCCTGGTAATGGACTGGGGGGTACCCATGCCGTTTGTCTCACTGATTTTCATCCATATTGCCAGGACCCGACATTACATTAAACCCGCAAGCAGTTTTAAATGAGATTTTTTCCTTTAAAAATGACATTTGGTGCAGGGACTGTTCTAAACACGGGAAACACGTGCCACTTTACAGGCATACTATAGACACCCCCAGGTACGATATTTAAAGGAATATTTCACTTTTTTTTTTTTTACTTTAAGCATCATTAAAATCACTGCTCCCAAAAAAACGTCCGTTTTTAAAAGTTTTATTTGCATTGATACATGTCCCCTGGGGTAGGACCCGGGTCCCCAAACCCTTTTTAGGACAATACCATGCAAATTAGCCTTTAAAATGAGCACTTTTGATTTCATTTCGAATGTTCAAGTCCCATAGACGTCAATGGGGTTCTAACGTTCGTGCGAACTTTCGGTCCGTTTGCAGGTTCTGGTGCGAACCGAACCGGGGGGTGTTTGGCTCATCCCTAGTCAAGAGACACTTAGATGAGTCCAAAGTGAAAAAAAGTAATTTTTCAAACAGTGCAAAAAAGGAAAACTGACAGAGGTGTGTGCTCAATTCAGCAAGGAAACAATATTCACTATCAAATGTGCTACCACCACCGGTGAAGGTAATAGGGTACTCTTATCAAATGGTGTGGGCTACCTGCCAGCAGCAGAGAGCCAAACAAGCAAAACTGATGGGGTCTTTAACATCACGGGAACCAGCATGTGGATTGTACAGCAGTGCAGATTCGACAATCAAGTTTTCAGGAACCAACCTCAAAAAAGAATGACGATCCAAGCTCAGCATATAGAGACTCATCGGCTCCACCAATCAACAGGAAGGAGTCATACAGGAAAAAAAGATTGCCACGTAGCATAAAGTCCTTGGCTAAAAATGTATTAAATAAAGTTTTGCACTTACATCAATGTAGATAAAAACAGGCCTTTGTATAATGTGATCACAAGGAGAAGGCAGTGTTGTGGAGCCAGCACGGTACATCCCCTAAGAAGTTTGTTATGACTGTGAGGCATTTACAGAATGAGAAGTCAATCTGTATGTTTCTTTCAGAAAAGGAGTATTTAACTAACTAAATGCTGAGGAAGGCTACTCAAGTACAGATTAACCTGTTACAGCCCCCCGCCGTCATGTGACGGAGGGGCGGTGCGACTCTCGTTCAGGGCATGCGCGCAATCGCGGGTGCGCAGCCCTGCACCGTCGGTGGCGATGTGTCTCCAAGACACAGCATGTCACCAACATGGGTGATCAGCCATTGGGCATGACTGTATACCATGTGATCTGCCATGATTACGTCAGGACCGATCACAAATGGGAACTCCCTTCCTATGACCGCTCATGCGCATGATCAGGAGCGCGTGATCAGGAGTCATGTCAGTGGCGGCGTGTTCCCAGGAACACTGCTCGTCATCGACAAGGGTAAACAGCTAATGGCTGGCAGGTGTTTACCACGTGATCGGCTGTGATCCATTCACAGCTGATCACTAAATGTAAACACAGAGTGGTTACTACCTGTTACCGACTCTTCTCTCCTCACACACAATTTCGAGTATGAGGAGAGAAGAGCCAGGAGCAGTGAGTTGCCGATCTGTTTAGTGTCAGTGTCTGCACTAACACCACACAGTAAAGAGAACCTGTCACATCGCCCCCCATTGCAGCTGCCACCCAAAAGTCACCACATAAGTGCCCATCAGGGCTTATAAAAGAGCACCTGTCACCCATCAGTGCCTCAGTGCCTATAAAGTGCACCTGTCACCCATTAGTGCCCAAGAAAAGGTGCACCTGTCATCGTCAGAGTCTGCCTTCAGTGGTGCACCTGTCATCCATCAGTGACCATCACCAGTGACCATCATCAGTGACCCATTCGTGATCCTCATCTGTCACCTATCAGTCCCATAAAGTGTTCCAGTCACCATCAGAGGCTGCCACCAGTGACCATCACCCGTCACCTGTCATCCATCAGTGACCGTCACTTGTCATCCATCACCTGTCACCTGTCAAATATCTGTGAACGTCACCTGCCCCCCGTCTGTCACCCGTCACACAGCCCATCGGTGACCATCACCTGCCACCTCTCACACAGCCCATCAGAAAAATGTTGAAAAGAGTATATACCAGTCAGGAGCTATTCCAAATCCTCTACATGACTGATGAGAGCAGCGGGGAGTTCTCATCAGATTCAAATACCAACTCCGCTTCTGAATCAAATTCAGCATTTGAACCGATCGATAGTAGTGGATCGGTGAATAAATCAGAGAAAGAATGGATCCCTCTTTAAAGGGCATGCCACCAGGCAGCCACCAGCAATATACCCCAGGATTAAATTCCCAGGCCCAGTACCAACGCTGTTGCCAGCGATAGTCCCCAAGAAGAAAGGCCCAGTACCAGAGCTGCCGCCAGCGATAGACCCCAAAACCAAAGGCCCATTACCAGCGCTGCCGCCAGCAATAGACGCAAAGAACAAAGGCCCAGTACCAGAGCCGCCACCAGCGATAGACCCCAAAACCAAAGGCCCACTGCCACTGCGAAAGATCACAAGAAATGCCCAGGCCCAGTACCAGCGCTGCTGCAACATCACGCCCAAATGCCAACACAGGAACTTCAAATCCCTCAACTACCAGCACTGAAGTGCCACGTCCCCCAAGAGCCAGGGCCGCTACAGATCTTCCAGCTGGTCTTGCCAACCCAACATGGCTGCCTTCCCAGATGTGCAGGCCAATACCAAAAATTTTACAGAAATCGATTGTTTTTATTTATTTTTGCCCGACACTTTGCTGCAATTCATCGTGGACCAGACCAATTTATATCCCCAGCAGCATATTGCCAACAACCCCCAATCATTATACGTCCATCCGTTTGAGTGGAAGGATTTCACTCTGGAAGAGTCCAACATGTTTATAGACCTCTCCATAAGCATGGGGCTTACAAAAAAAAATGAAGGACATGCCTATAGGTCCACCAACCCCATCCACCACATGCCCATTTATTCTGCCGTAATGCCCAGGTCCCGATATGAGATGATTATGCGCTTCCTTCATTTCAACACCCAGTGCCCTCCCCGCAATCAACCAAATTACGATAAGTTAAGTTATATAAAATTGGCCCACTCATAAATTTCTTTTCCCAACGAATTGCAGAACTCTATGTCCCCGATCAGCATATATGTGTAGATGAGTCCCTGGTACCCTGGAGAGAGTCATGGGATATCTGTATGCGTTCCGCATATACGAAGAAAGAGATTTCCAGCTCCAGCCCCCTGAGTGTCCGGCCTACATGGGCACAACTAGTAAAATTGTATGGGACCTGGCATACCTACTGCTGAAGAAAGGTTACCACATATGCCTGGCTAACTTCTACACCAGTTAGAAGTATCAAAAGACTAAAGATTTGGTGGGACTTTAAAGGCACAACTGTAATGAGCTACACAGCGTATATAAAAAGGATTTAAATTTTATTTATAATCTACAAAAGAAAGAAAAAACCATACAGAGAATAGACAGAACATAATTAAAAACACGACAGGTCTAGACATACATAGCATATCCTGACACCATTGAGGATCTTATCCTGCAGTTAAGTGTATAACCCTGAGTATTGGTATACAATGATAATCTAGCTAAGAGAGAAAAAAGAAAAGGGGTTAACTTCCCCTAAATGGTTGGAGAGGGGGGAGTACTGCAGGTCTGATGTTTCCAAAATGGTGTATTCTCCAATTGCTCATTGCTCTACATGTTTCACGTTGACAAGGAACGCTTCTTCAGGAGCTAGAGATTCTATTAAAATTATGTGCAGAGAAAAGAAAACATATGTCAAAATTACAATATTTTAAAAGACTATTCTCAATGAACATGTTATAGAGACACAATAATACATGAAATAATAATAATAACTTGGTACAAGAGAAGGGGCGCACCCCAGTGGTCAGGCATGGCAAAGGCCCTATACAGGATAGAGGTCTCAAGTGGCAGGACAAGCATAGGGGACGGTCTGGAGCGACTCATGAAATGGGGCAACGGCGCCCCGTTGAGAGACAAAGAAACGATAAGATAAAAAGTATGGGTAAAGATAGTAATGATACAGAGTATAAAAATCATCTTATTCGGAACCTGTATGGGAAGGGGGAGAGGAGAGGGGGGGGAAAGGGGAAAGAGGGAAGGAGGGGAGAAGAGGGAAGGAAAGGGGGGGGGGGGAAGGAAAACAAGGGGGGGGGGGAAGGAAAGAAAGGGGGGGAAAAAGAGGGGGGAAGGAAGGAGAGGAGGGAAAGGCGGGGAGTGGACTAAATTGACAGGGTATATAAATAGAGAATTGCTTACCAAATAAACATGTCAAAAAAGAAAAATTGTGTTCACATAAATGAATGTAGTCAAAATCGCAAAAAGCGATCACGATAAGAAAATGTTAGTGAGGGTCAGACAGGCAGATACCGGACTTCGGGGCCTCCCAGCTAAGTCACATCGGGTAGTGTAGATAGGGAGAGCTTACATACGCTGCAATTCTAGGGCATAGAGATAAGCAAGGGTGAAAATCAATTAGATTTATGGATACTTAAATCACTCCTGGTATATATATTAGAGTGCTCTGCCTTAGTAAGCAACCAATAATAGCTTACCCCAAGGTAGGGACAGTGAAGGGACTCCGGGAGCGCACCGTCCTGCTCAGCTGCTGCCTGTTGTATGTCTTGGTCGTGAGCGGTGAGGTAGCCCCATATATGGGAGATCCAGGGCGGAAGCAGCCGTTGTAATCAATACGGCGTCTTCCGGCCCCATCGCATACAGCCGCGCATGCGCCGAGCGACGTCACAGGTCGGACCCACGGCGCACGCGCGAAGGACATCATTACGCGCGTGCGCCGGGCCAAGACCGGAGAGACGGGGCCCGAGCGATACGCTGACCGTGGAGGCGGGGGAGCAGGGAACCACAGAGGGTCCACTAGATCCCCGTCAACGCACATCCGGCCGGAGTGTCAGACCGGACGTGCGGCTATGTGATGGATACCGCCGACAATGCTGGCCAATTGAACCCCACTTGAGACCAAAAGAACCAAGGGCACTAAGTCATGCATAACCACAAGGGGGAGTCACAATCAAAAAATGATGATAATAAAGTACAATGGTTAAATATTACAAGGTCATACACACAGTATTTTAAACATAACAATAAAGAGATATGTGGCAGACAGACAAACTGCCAAGCTAGTATCCATACAAAATGGGAAAACAGGGAAGGAACAGAGGGGCGTTTGAAAATGTAAATACATTGATCTCGAATACATAGTAATGGATAAGTTAATGAATTTATACATATTCATGGGCACATTTTAGATGTCTGAATGTTTGAATCTTGTCTTATAGAGGCGAAACCAGGCTCGGATAAGGTGAGGGGGGAGGGTTGAGGGGAAGGGGAGGGGGGAGGGGGAGGGGGAAGGAAGAGGAGGGGAGAGGGGGGAAGGGAGGGAAGGGGGGGGGGAAAGGAACAGGGAAGGGGAAAGAAAAGGAAGGGATATGGAACAGGGTATATTGGGAAGAAAGCCTTGACTAGTTTCACAAAAACGGTTTGTATGAGAGAGACTCATTCAAGCCAGGCGCTTTGATAGCATCTAAGCGTTCTATCCAGAGTGATTCTTTTTGTAAAATCAGTTTGTCCCATTCACCCCCTCTGGGGTTTCTGGGGACGACGGCCAGGACAGTGAATGAAATACTAGATGTATTAAACCGGTGGTACAGATCAAGATGTCTGCTCACAGGTGTGAGCATCTTTCCATTCCCGGAATAATAGACATGATCGT
The DNA here is from genome assembly GCA_037952925.1 of Lithobates clamitans. Lineage (NCBI taxonomy): Eukaryota > Metazoa > Chordata > Amphibia > Anura > Ranidae > Lithobates > Lithobates clamitans. The sequence continues at coordinate 4,128,750 of JBBGZY010000279.1, read as the reverse complement.
TAATTCTTTGTCTGAGTTGTCTGGCCGTCTTCCCCACATAGAAAACCCCACAGGTACAGGTCATAAGGTAAACCACTCCTTGTGTCTGACATGTTGCTGAAAATTTGGGATAAAAGGTTTCGCCATTGGGAAGCAAGATTGGGAATTCAGAGGATATCCAAGGGCAAAAGGAGCAGTTGCCACAAGGTAGTGTACCTCTATGTTCTAAAGAGGGAATTGAGTTGGAAGTCTTGTATTGACTAGAAACAAGGCGATCCTTAAAGGACGCCGTGCGTCTATAGACTACTCCTGGAAGTGAGTTAACATATTTGTTCAAGATGGGGTCTTCTATTAAGAAGTGCCAGTGCCTTTTAAGAATGTTGTGGATATTTTGATAATGAGCAGAAAAGCGAGTAACGAACTTCACGGTAGAATGTTGTGGTTGGGCTTTGTTAGTGTAGAGTAATTCATTACGTTGTTTATTTTTGGCTTTATTGAAGGCCTTTCGTAACAATGATCGACTATAACCTCTAGCTAGTAGGCGAGATCTAAGTAAGTTTGCCTGATGTTGGAAATCTGTCATGTGAGTACAATTTCGCCTTAAGCGAATATACTGCGCATATGGTATACTTTTTATGAGGGTCGGCGGATGTGCACTTGTGGCATGTAGCAGTGTATTTCCTGCTGTTGTTTTCCGATATAGATTAGTCGATAGGGTGTTATTGGTGTCCCTGTATATCTCGAGATCTAAAAAGGCAATACTTTGTGTGTCACATTGGTAAGTAAATTTCAAATTGAAATGGTTTACGCTTAATATTTGCATAAATTGTTGTAGGGCGTTTGTGGTGCCCGTCCAGATCATAAAAATGTCATCTATGTAGCGTTTCCAAATCAAAATATGATCTAAATAATTTGCCAGTTGATCTCGAGAGAAAAGGTGACGTTCCCACCCCCCCAGGTACAGATTGGCGTAGCCCGGGGCACAAGAGGTGCCCATGGCTACGCCCTGCACCTGGAGGTAGTGGGAACCCATAAATTCAAAAGTATTATGAGTTAGGATGAAATGAAGTAATTTCAAAATGAAATCATTGTAATTCCACAAGTGGTGATCCTCCTCCTGCAGGAAGGTACGAGCCGTCTCGACTCCCTGCTCGTGGGGGATGCTGGAGTAAAGAGCCTCCACATCCAGAGTCACGAGCAGGGAGTCGGGAGGGATCGGTAACCCCTCAATTTGTTTTAAAAGGTCTAGAGTATCCTTTGTATACGACGGTAAGGCCGCAACGTGGGGCATGAGTGTGGCATCTACGAGTTTGCTGGCGTGGTCTGTTAAACTTCCGATACCTGAAATTATCGGTCTCCCAGGGGGCGAAACGGGGTCCTTATGCACTTTGGGAAGTGCATAGAACGTCGCCACCCTGGGAGACCGAACATTCAGGTATTCGTAAATATCCTTGGTGATAAGTCCCTTCAAAAAGGCGTCTCCAATGATGTCCAAAAACTGATTTTTAAAAGATATTGTAGAGGATACAGAGATTTTCCTGTACCAATCTTTGTTGGATAGAATTTTCATACACATAGTTTCATAGAAGGTTCTTGTTAGTAAGACTATGTTACCGCCTTTGTCGGCGGGTTTCACAATGACATCTGGGTGATTGTGTATTCTAGAGATGGCCTCGCGTTGTGTCAAAGTTAGATTATTTTGTCTGGATGGTATTTCCATATGTTTAATGTCGCTCACAACATTCTGTAGGAATGTCCAGATCTGAGGATTTTGAGAAAGATCAGGGAACTGTCGGGATTTGGGCTTAAACCGATTACGAGTAGGGATAGACAGAGTTACAGGCCCTGGTGTAGGGGTATCATTATGTGGCGTCGTGTCATTTTCCTCTAAGAGGAGTATTAAATCACGAAGTGCTCTGAACTCGTCCATTTTAAAATGTTTTATACTTTCCGAGAATTCGCGTTCCTCTTTGGTTCTCAATCGGTCTGGGTCAAAGAGAAATTTGTATGTGAGGTTGCGGGCAAACATATACACATCCTTGATTGTTTCGTATTTGTCAATCTTTTGTGTAGGACAAAAACTTAGTCCTAATTTAAGTATATTGAGATCTTGGTCAGAAAAATGGTAAGGGGTAAGGTTAATGATATCTAGTTCTAAGTGTGGGGTGGTGCTGGCCCGAGTGTTGGAAAATTTAGAGTCGATGTGACATTGGGTGTGACGTGAGAATCAAGTGTACTTTGTTTTTTGCATATTTGTGATTGGGTAAGGGAAAATGAGTTAGCCAAATTGAGGGGATTGGGAAGATTGGATGTGGTTGTCATATTGCTAAGTGTGCTCTTAAAGGAGGCAGTGTTAGGAATGTCCCCCCCTATATTTGATTGAGGAGTCATGGGTACCTGATTGCTCCGACTTTGTGAATTTAGCATTTGTAGTGCTTTATGTGCGTTTGGGCCTATATAATTAGACTGTGAGTTAGTACCACCACCTTTAGCCAGGGGAAACCCTTGACGAAGTGAGCCTTCGATACGTTTGATTTCTTGTTTGTCTGTTTTCTTTTTGGGATAGGGTGTGAAGTGCCCACCACCATATTGTCTCTTACGTGCACCAGTGTCATTGGTTGTGGTCTTCAATTCTCTTCCTATGAGAGGCTGTGAAGAAAGAATGGATAAAGAAGAATCAGAGTCAATTTCAGTATCATCATCTGTGAACATCATATCGTTGTCTGGAGATCGCCTTTTTGGAGTTGTTTTTCTAGGTCTGCGATTGTGGGAGGGGGAGTGCCAATGATAGGCATATCCTTCCACAAAAGCAGATTTGTCTTTCATAAACTTGTTTTGTTTTTTAAAAATTATATCCTTATTAATCTTGGTAATGTAATCTCTGACATCCTGCCATTTTTGGTTAAACTGTGCATGATTTTTGAGGTTGTCATTTTTAGTTTGAAATGCGATAATTTCTGCATCCAAGTGACCAAGTTCAATTTGGTAATGTGATATCAAGAGTTTTAAGAGGTCAGTACTGCATTGAGTGAGAATTTTCTCCCATGCGGTTTTGAACTCGATATTGATATTTTGAAAAGATGGAAAAACCTGAACCCGCAGGCCTACCGGGCTCAGGTTTTCACGTATATACTGCTGGAGAAAGTCAACGTGCCAGTGCAGGTTAGACTTTTTCTTCAGCAGCTTTTTCATTTTGGTAATGTAATGATTAAGCCCGATTTCTTGACCAGTATCCATTGAACAACTTGCTTGAACATCATTGATGTAGCCCAACCAAGCATTACCTACAAAGTCCATCCTGGATCAATGTGTTATAGCCCCTAGTATTCCTAAAAAGTTAAACAGTCTGAAAAATATGAGTAGAAAAACTAAAGTATAAATCAACAAAATAGGAATGTCACCTAACTAGGAAAAATTAATGGGATGCTACCATCCCCAATATGAACATCAAAAGAAAAGATCCTAGTATTAGAGTACCTAATGTACAGGGTGACTCTGTAGGTACTTTAAAGGTTATTTGTGCCAACGTCCCTAATGACCGGTTAGAAGTATCAAAAGACTAAAGATTTGGTGGGACTTTAAAGGCACAACTGTAATGAGCTACACAGCGTATATAAAAAGGATTTAAATTTTATTTATAATCTACAAAAGAAAGAAAAAACCATACAGAGAATAGAGTATAGGGCCTTTGCCATGCCTGACCACTGGGGTGCGCCCCTTCTCTTGTACCAAGTTATTATTATTATTTCATGTATTATTGTGTCTCTATAACATGTTCATTGAGAATAGTCTTTTAAAATATTGTAATTTTGACATATGTTTTCTTTTCTCTGCACATAATTTTAATAGAATCTCTAGCTCCTGAAGAAGCGTTCCTTGTCAACGTGAAACATGTAGAGCAATGAGCAATTGGAGAATACACCATTTTGGAAACATCAGACCTGCAGTACTCCCCCCTCTCCAACCATTTAGGGGAAGTTAACCCCTTTTCTTTTTTCTCTCTTAGCTAGATTATCATTGTATACCAATACTCAGGGTTATACACTTAACTGCAGGATAAGATCCTCAATGGTGTCAGGATATGCTATGTATGTCTAGACCTGTCGTGTTTTTAATTATGTTCTGTCTATTCTCTGTATGGTTTTTTCTTTCTTTTGTAGATTATAAATAAAATTTAAATCCTTTTTATATACGCTGTGTAGCTCATTACAGTTGTGCCTTTAAAGTCCCACCAAATCTTTAGTCTTTTGATACTTCTAACCAGTCATTAGGGACGTTGGCACAAATAACCTTTAAAGTACCTACAGAGTCACCCTATACATTAGGTACTCTAATACTAGGATCTTTTCTTTTAACTTCTACACCAGCCTGCCCCTTTTCAAAGACCTATACCTTGTAGAAACCCTGGCCTGCGTAACCTCCAGAAAGTATAGTGCTCTGTACACACCATAGGATTTTCTGATGGAAAATGTGTGATAGGACCTCGTTGTGGGAAATTCCGATGTGTGTAGGCTCCATCACACATTTTCCATAGGAATTTCTGACACACAAAGTTTGAGAGCTTGCTATAAAATTTTCCGACAGCAAAATCCGTTGTTGAAAATTCCGATCGTGTGTACACAAATCCGATGCACAAAGTGCCACGCATGCTCAGAATAAATTAAGAAACAAAAGCTATTGGCTACTGCCCCGTTTATAGTCCCGACGTACGTGTTTTACGTCACCACGTTCAGGACGATCGGATTTTCCAACAACTTTGTGTGACCGTGTGTATGCAAGACAAGTTTGAGCCAACATCTGTCGGAAAAAATCCATGGATTTTGTTGTCGGAATGTCCGATCAATGTCTGACCGTGTGTACGGGGCATAGGAAGGGCTTCCCACAAGCCATAGTGAAACCACAGCCAAACACTATGTGTTATCATTCACATTCTCTGAAAAATGGCCAAGAAATCATTAATTCTGCCACGGTATGTAAACTTATGAGCACAACTTTATATTATGTATTATGTTGAACTCCATTTAGAGATTTTTGTCTTTCCAGTATACTGGGGAAAGAATGTTTGTCAAGTTGTTATTACTGTGTTCCCTTTAAGAAGATTTTCTTAAACTCTCTGTTGTGACACAGGGGCTGAATGTGAGGACTAATCTCTCTAAAGAGAACACATATAAGAGTAAAAAAAATATTTTTTGAGTATAGTGAGTAAGGGTCCCATGATCAGCTCACTATGTATTCAGAGATGAAACAGAGCTACCTACAGGCAGTGTACATAGTAACAAGCTGCAACACAAGCATGTTTGAAATTTCCATGATGCAAATGTATTTCTTTATAAAAATCATACAGATAATAACATGCTTCAGCTAATCCTGGCTTTAGTAATTGTTTCTAAAACTAAATTCAGGACTGGCTGAGATGCATTGGCACCTGTATTGTTGTTATCTTTGCATTCACTATCAAGAAATATATTTGCATTGTAAAAAACTTCAAGAGGGCTGGTGTTTTGTAACTGGATGAGGAGTTAGAACCTTTTCTGCTTTTATTGCTGTATTTGCTTTTATCAGGGCATTACTAAGGTCCTATAAGCCTCAAGACAACCCCCTAGACATAGGTAAATGTTGTGGGGCTTGTTCAAAAATAAAAAGAGAATGATACTTCAGGTTCACCATAGCATTTATTTTCTCTTCCTTCCTTTACTTTTTGTTGTGTATACTCTTTCAGGTCTCTCCCCCGCCCTTCCTTCCTAACAATAAACCACTCGTGTTTTGGACAGAGGGCACACCAGAGAAGTAGAAAACTCAAAACCACACCTAAAGCAGCTTACACGCGAGCGGAATGTCCAACAGAAAAAGTCAGACGGAAGCTTTTCATCATCTATTCCGATCGTGTGTATGCCTCATCTGACTTTTTTTTTTTAAATTCTGATGCACCTAGAAATGGAACATGTTCTAAATATTTCCGATAGAACCAATTCCTATGGGAAAACCGCTCGTCAGTATGCTGTTCCGACGGACCAAAAACGACGCATGCTCTGAAGCAAGTATGAGACGGAAGCTATTGGCTACTGGCTATTGAACTTCATTTATCTAGTCCCGTTGTACGTGTTGTACGTCACCTCGTTCTGGACGGTTGGACTTTGGTGTGATCGCGTGTATGCAAGACCGCTTGAGCGGAATTCCGTCTGAGTTACGTCAGAGAAACCTTCGGAGTTTATTCCGATGGCAAAACTGGTCATGTGTACGCGGCATAAAAGTATCTTTCCATGCCACTGCTTCCTCCATTACGTAAGTTTTATTTCCCTTAAGAAGTTGATACTTGGTGCTAATATAATAATTTTCTCTAAAGAAGGATGCATAATGTACAGAAAAATCTGATATCCAAAGCTTAAACATATATAAGGTTTTGTGAAACAATTAAATACACCACCATTGATAAAAAAATATGCATATATATATATATATATATATATATATATATATATATATATATATATATATATATATATATATATATATATATATATATATATATATATATTGGGTTTTTTTTTGCATTGGCACTTGCTTGCAAAGCATTGCAACCACTATCAATAAGTCGAAGTTGCAATTCATGCTCAATTGAGATTAACAAGTTTATCTTCCATGATGACAGATGGGACTTGTAGTCTCTCCATTTACATATCTCTGGGAATAGATGATACGCCTAGCTGTGTGGAAGGAACCACACATACAGTAGCTGTGCTGAATTGAAAAAAAAAAAATACAGGAGCCTGTAGGAAGAATAATACCACAGATTAAGTAGGGGGGGACAGTTTAGGGGGGTGAGGCAGTGGCTATAGCAATGTTTCATATTACACCATAAATATGGTAAGAAAAGTTTACCTAGATTTTAGCAAAGAAGGACATACTGTATGTCTGTCATACTTGGAATGACTTTAACAATTTCTGCAAAAAAGACCAAGCCCAACCAGTGAAATATCCAGTGCCAGAGCATAGCAGCCTGGAGTAACTAAAAGAATATGAGCTCAGATACCTGAATACATACAACATTCCAGCAAAGGAACTTCCAGAACACAGCCATCCCACAATTGATGAAAAAACCATAGAACAAATATTTCATAAAATCCCTAATTAATGCATAACGTCTCCTTAACCCTCTCATAGCAATAACTTCAATTCATTTATCCAGCATCTCTGTTTTATTACCCTGCATATCCATTCTTTACTCTACTGAAAATGAATATTAATTTCCAACAACTTTATGAGGTGGCTAGGGAAATTAATACGAAGGACTTTAGAATAAGTTAATGTTCAGTCACGAGAGATAAACAGACTTTTCTAATAAAGCCATAACATTTGGTTGGTCGCCTGATTAAATTAATATTTCATCATGTGCAAATAAAGGACATGTAGCATTTCATAGTAGTAAATCCAGAATATCACATCTATGGAAACAGAGTACCCTAGTGAGTTCTATCCCTGAGTGATTAAATCTAATTAACACTTAATACAAAATGTTATAACCCAAGTCTGAATACATTATCTAGAATGTTTTCATACTTTATTATTTGAAAGAAGTTTCTAAACATGTATTAGTTATGTAGTACCTGTTCAATATATGTGGGTAGTTTTTCATAGCTAAACTGAAAACTTCACTGCCTAAGGAAAATAATCAACTAATGTTTATCTGGAGCACTGTCAGGCACAGTCAAGTTCATGCAATGGAGAGGAGTGTTATTTAGTCCTAGGTTGACAATGCTGCTTCTATAGTGAGGACTGCCACCTTAAAACAGAAAGGGTTTAATTTACTAAAAGTGGAGACTGCAAAATCCAGTGCAGCTGTGAACAGTAGCCACTGTGTTACTAAACCCGCAACAGTAAAATCAGTCTGTATATGCAGTAAAGCATGCTTGTTATACTTGTGCAACCTAAGGGGCTAATCCTGCACATTGTGTAACCATTCAGCCCCGGAAGATTTTACCCCCTTCCAAACCAGACCACTTTTTACAATTTGGCACTGCTTCGCTTTAACTGACAATTGCGCGATTATGCAATGCTGTACCCAAACGAAATTTGCGTCCTTTTTTTCCCCATAAATAGAGCTTTCTTTTGGTGGTATTTGATCACCTCTGCGGTTTTTATTTTTTGTGCTATAAAAAAAAATAGTGACAATTTTGAAAAAAAAAAGTTTTTAAAAAAAATAATTACTTCATCAGTTTAGGCTAATATATATTCTTCTACATATTTTTGGTAAAAGATTCATAGCATTTTTATGGCATTTTTTAATTATTTTTTTTAAACTAGTAATGGCAGTGATCCGCGATTTTTAGCAGTATTGCGACATTGGGACGTACAGATCAGACACTTTTGACACATTTTTGGGACCATTGACATTTATACAGTGATCAGACATTGATATGGTCCAGAAATAATTAGACAGAATAAAGGTGGATAAAGCACCTGGACAAGATGGCATATACCTACAGATCCTAAAAGAATTGAGCTCTGTCATTTCAAAGCCATTGGTTCTAATTTTTAGGGACTCTTTAATGACTAGAATAGTACCATTGGATTGGCGTAAGGCCAATGTGGTGCCTATATTTAAAAAGGGGTCAAAGTCTTTACCAAGTAACTATAGACCTGTTAGTTTAACTTCTATAGTTGGGAAGATACTGGAGAGTTTAATAAAAGACCACATAGATGAGTTCTTGCTGGGAAAAAAAATAAATATTTGAAGCAACAGACAGCATGGATTCATGAAATACAGAAGTTGCTAGACAAATCTGATTTCTTTTTATGAGGAGTAGGGATGAGCTTCGTGTTCGAGTCGAACCCATGTTCGACTCGAACATCGTCTGTTCGCCCCTTTGCCGAATTGCGAACGATATGGGCCGTTCGCGCCAAATTCGTGTGGCGCGTCACGGCCCATAATTCACTGCGGCATCGCAGTGCATTGCTGGCTGATGATTGGCCAAGCATGCACTATGACCCGCATACTTGGCCAATCACAGCGCCGTCAGAACAGAGAGCCGTAATTGGCCAAAGCCAAGGAGGCTTTGGCCAATTATGGCTCAGGGGATTTAGTACACGCCCCACACTATATAAGGCCACCTGCACGGTGGCCCTGTGTAGTGTGTGTTCCGGCGTTGAAAGAGATAGACAGAGAGACAGTGTCATTTGATTTGAGTTAGATAGATTAGGCAGAACAGTTAGTCAGTTAGCTGCACTTACAGTGAATTGTGTATATATATATATATATATATGAATCCCAGGTGTTGCATATATATATATATATATATATACACTGTATTCAGTTTAGCTAGATCCGTTCCTGTTATCTTCCTACTGACAGGCAGGCTTGTCTTGTTACAGTATTAACAGCTACCTGAAGAAATTTGCTGGTGTTCTTTTGATCCTATTAGTACCACAGTCAGGCAGCTAGACTATTTACAGTTAGTGCAGTGCGTCCTGCTCACAGTGTTCAGCTAGATCCGTTCCTGTTATCTTCTTACTGACAGGCAGGCTTGTCTTGTTACAGTATATACAGCTACCTGAAGAAATTTGCTGGTGTTCTTTTGATCCTATTAGTACCACAGTCAGGCAGCTAGACTATTTACAGTTAGTGCACTGCGTCTTGCTCACAGTGTTCAGCTAAAACTACAAGTTAGTGGGGTGCGTCCTGCTCACAGTGTTCAGCTAAAACTACAAGTTAGTGTGGTGCGTCCTGCTCACAGTGTTCAGCTAAACCTACAAGTTAGTGTGGTGCATCCTGCTCACAGTGTTCAACTAGATCCGTTCCTGTTATCTTCTTACTGACAGGCAGGCTTGTCTTGTTACAGTATTTACAGCTACATGAAGAAAATTGCTGGTGTTCTTTTGATCCTATTAGTACCACAGCCAGGCAGCTAGACTATTTTCAGTTAGTGCAGTGCGTCCTGCTCACAGTGTTCAGCTAAAACTACAAGTTAGTGGGGTGCGTCCTGCTCACAGTGTTCAGCTAAACCTACAAGTTAGTGTGGTGCGTCCACCTCACAGTGTTCAGCTAAACCTACAAGTTAGTGCGGTGCGTCCTGCTCACAGTGTTCAGCTAAAATTACAAGATAGTGCTGTGCGTCCACCTCACAGTGTTCAGCTAAACCTAGAAGTAAGTGCGGTGCATTCTGCTCACAGTGTTCAGCTAAAACTACAAGTTAGTGCTGTGCGTTCTGCTCAAAGTGTTCAGCTAAACCTACAAGTTAGTGTAGTGAGACCTCTGCACGGTGTTCATCTAAAGCTACAAGTTAGTGCAGTGCATCCTGCTCACAGTGTTCAGCTAGATCCGTTCCTGTTATCTTCTTACTGACAGGCAGGCTTGTCTTGTTACAGTATTTACAGCTACCTGAAGAAAATTGCTGGTGTTCTTTTGATCCTATTAGTACCACAGTCAGGCAGCTAGACTATTTACAGTTAGTGCAGTGCGTCCTGCTCACAGTGTTAAGCTAAAACTACAAGTTAGTGGGGTGCGTCCTGCTCACAGTGTTCAGCTAAACCTACAAGTTAGTGTGGTGCGTCCACCTCACAGTGTTCAGCTAAACCTACAAGTTAGTGTGGTGCGTCCTGCTCACAGTGTTCAGCTAAAACTACAAGTTAGTGCGGTGCGTCCACCTCACAGTGTTCAGCTAAACCTAGAAGTTAGTGCGGTGCATCCTGCCCACAGTGTTCAGCTAAAACTACAAGTTAGTGCTGTGCGTCCTGCTCACAGTGTTCAGCTAAACCTACAAGTTAGTGTAGTGAGACCTCTGCACAGTGTTCATCTAAAGCTACAAGTTAGTGCAGTGCGTCCTGCTCACAGTGTTCAGCTAGATCCATTCCTGTTATCTTCTTACTGACAGGCAGGCTTGTCTTGTTACAGTATTTACAGCTACCTGAAGAAAATTGCTGGTGTTCTTTTGATCCTATTAGTACCACAGTCAGGCAGCTAGACTATTTACAGTTAGTGCAGTGCGTCCTGCTCACAGTGTTCAGCTAAACCTACAAGTTAGTGTAGAGAGACCTCTGCACAGTGTTCATCTAAAGCTACAAGTTAGTGCAGTGCGTCCTGCTCACAGTGTTTAGCTAGATCCGTTCCTGTTATCTTCTTACTGACAGGCAGGCTTGTCTTGTTACAGTATTTACAGCTACCTGAAGAAAATTGCTGGTGTTCTTTTGATCCTATTAGTACCACAGTCAGGCAGCTAGACTATTTACAGTTAGTGCAGTGCGTCCTGCTCACAGTGTTCAGCTAAAACTACAGGTTAGTGGGGTGCGTCCTGCTCACAGTGTTCAGCTAAACCTACAAGTTAGTGGGGTGCGTCCTGCTCACAGTGTTCAGCTAAACCTACAAGTTAGTGGGGTGTGTCCTGCTCACAGTGTTCAGCTAAACCTACAAGTTAGTGTGGTGCGTCCTGCTCACAGTGTTCAGCTAAAACTACAAGTTAGTGCGGTGCGTCCACCTCACAGTGTTCAGCTAAACCTAGATGTTAGTGCGGTGCGTCCTGCTCACAGTGTTCAGCTAAAACTACAAGTTAGTGCTGTGCGTCCTGCTCACAGTGTTCAGCTAAACCTACAAGTTAGTGTACTGAGACCTCTGCACAGTGTTTATCTAAAGCTACATGTTAGTGCCGTGCGTCCTGCTCACAGTGTTCAGCTAGATCCGTTCCTGTTATCTTCTTACTGACAGGCAGGCTTGTCTTGTTACAGTATTTACAGCTACCTGAAGAAAATTGCTGGTGTTCTTTTGATCCTATTAGTACCACAGTCAGGCAGCTAGAATATTTACAGTTAGTGCAGTGCGTCCTGCTCACAGTGTTCAGCTAAACCTACAAGTTAGTGTAGAGAGACCTCTGCACAGTGTTCATCTAAAGCTACAAGTTAGCACAGTGCGTCCTGCTCACAGTGTTTAGCTAGATCCGTTCCTGTTATCTTCCTACTGACAGGCAGGCTTGTCTTGTTACAATATTTACAGCTACCTGAAGAAAATTGCTGGTGTTCTTTTGATCCTATTAGTACCACAGTCAGGCAGCTAGACTATTTACAGTTAGTGCAGTGCGTCCTGCTCACAGTGTTCAGCTAAAACTACAGGTTAGTGGGGTGCTTCCTGCTCACAGTGTTCAGCTAAACCTACAAGTTAGTGTGGTGCGTCCTGCTCACAGTGTTCAGCTAAACCTACAAGTTAGTGCGATGCGTCCTGCTCACAGTGTTCAGCTAAAACTACAAGTTAGTGTGGTGCATCCACCTCACAGTGTTAAGCTAAACGTAGAAGTTATTGCGGTGCGTCCTGCTCACAGTGTTCAGCTAAAACTACAAGTTAGTGCTGTGCGTCCTGCTCACAGTGTTCAGCTAAACCTACAAGTTAGTGTACTGAGACCTCTGCACAGTGTTCATCTAAAGCTACATGTTAGTGCAGTGCGTCCTGCTCACAGTGTTCAGCTAGATCCGTTCCTGTTATCTTCTTACTGACAGGCAGGCTTGTCTTGTTACAGTATTTACAGCTACCTGAAGAAAATTGCTGGTGTTCTTTTGATCCTATTAGTACCACAGTCAGGCAGCTAGAATATTTACAGTTAGTGCAGTGCGTCCTGCTCACAGTGTTCAGCTAAACCTACAAGTTAGTGTAGTGAGACCTCTGCACAGTGTTCATCTAAAGCTACAAGTTAGTGCAGTGCGTCCTGCTCACAGTGTTCAGCTAGATCCGTTCCTGTTATCTTCTTACTGACAGGCAGGTTTGTCTTGTTACAGTATTTACAGCTACCTGAAGAAAATTGCTGGTGTTCTTATGATCCTATTAGTACCACAGTCAGGCAGCTAGACTATTTAAAGTTAGTGCAGTGCGTCCTGCTCACAGTGTTCAGCTAAAACTACAAGTTAGTGGGGTGCGTCCTGCTCACAGTGTTCAGCTAAACCTACAAGTTAGTGGGGTGCGTCCTGCTCACAGTGTTCAGCTAAACCTACAAGTTAGTGTGGTGCGTCCTGCTCACAGTGTTCAGTTAAACCTACAAGTTAGTGCGGTGCGTCCTGCTCACAGTGTTCAGCTAAACCTACAAGTTAGTGTAGTGAGACCTCTGCACAGTGTTCATCTGAAGCTACAAGTAAGTGCAGTGCGTCCTGCTCACAATGTTCAGCTAGATCCATTCCTGTTATCTTCTTACTGACAGGCAGGCTTGTCTTGTTACAGTATTTACAGCTACCTGAAGAAAATTGCTGGCGTTCTTTTGATCCTATTAGTACCACAGTCAGGCAGCTAGACTATTTACAGTTAGTGCAGTGCGCCCTGCTCACAGTGTTCAGCTAAACCTACAAGTTAGTGTAGTGAGATCTCTGCACAGTATTCATCTAAAGCTACAAGTTAGTGCAGTGCGTCCTGCTCACAGTGTTCAGCTAGATCCTTTCCTGTTATCTTCTTACTGACAGGCAGGCTTGTATTGTTACAGTATTTACAGCTACCTGAAGAAAATTGCTGGTGTTCTTTTGATCCTATTAGTACCACAGTCAGGCAGCTAGACTATTTACAGTTAGTGCAGTGCATCCTGCTCACAGTGTTCAGCTAAAACTACAAGTTAGTGGGGTGCGTCCTGCTCACAGTGTTCAGCTAAAACTACAAGTTAGTGTGGTGCATCCACCTCACAGTGTTCAGCTAAACCTACAAGTTAGTGCGGTGCGTCCTGCTCACAGTGTTCAGCTAAACCTACAAGTTAGTGTAGTGAGACTTCTGCACAGTGTTCATCTAAAGCTACAAGTGAGTGCAGTGCGTCCTGCTCTCAGTGTTCAGCTAAAACTACAAGTTAGTGCTGTGCGTCCTGCTCACAGTGTTCAGCTAAAACTACAAGTTAGTGTGGTGCGTCCACCTCACAGTGTTCAGCTAAACCTACAAGTTATTTTTTTGCGAGCTCTGCACAGTGTTCACCTAAAGCTACCTGTAGAAGGTTGGTGGTGTTTTCCTGATCCTATCACTACCACAGGCAGCTAAAAAAGCTACAAGTTAGTTTTTTGCGAGCTCTGTACAGTGTTCAGCTAAAGCTACCTGTAGAAGGTTGGTGGTGTTCTCATACTACAGGCAGGCAGTTGATTTTGCTAGCTGCAGTATCAGTACATATATATATATATATATATCCCAGCTTAGTGCAGCTACAGGCCATTAGTATGTCTGGAAGGCCAAGAAGGAGAGGCAGACAGTCACAAGCCAATAAGAGAGGGCAAGCAGGCTCTGTGTCTAGTGCTGGTCGTGGATACGGTGCATCCTCATCAGCACGTGGCCGTGGGACACGCTTGGCCTTTTTTTTGGCAGCTGGCCGTCTTGAGCCGCAACATGCAGAAGACTTGGTCGAGTGGATGACCAAGCCGTCCTCATCCTCCTCATCCTCTCTCACCCATGCCCAGGGTACTTTGTCTGGCAAAGCAGCGGCCTCTTCCCTCGGCTCAATGTCATCAGTGACTCTTTCCCTAGCCCCACCATGTCCTCCTGAGGAGTCCCTCGAACTGTTTGACCACAGTGTTGGGTACATGTTCCATGAGGATGCTCAGCGTTTGGAAGGCTATGATGATGATACTGAGCTCGATGAAGGCAGTAACATGAGCACAGACAGAGGGGGTGCCCAAGAAGGACAGCAATCTGGCAGTCATGCTCCCCCTGCTGCAGCATACTGCCAGGTTTGCTCCAGTGATGAGGAGGGAGGGGACGATGAGGTCACTGACTCAACGTGGGTGCCTGATAGGAGAGAGGAGGAGGAGGAGGCGGCACATCACCAACAAGGCAGGATGCCCTCCAGGGGCCAGCCTAAGTGCAGCACATTGACTGCATCACACCCCAAAGCTCCACATGTGCAGGGCGCTGCAGTCTCTGCGCGTTATTCAAAAAGTTCTTTGGTGTGGGCCTTTTTTGAGACGAGTGCATCAGATCGCACCGCTGCTATTTGCAACATATGTCTCAAGCATATCTCGCGTAGCCAAAACATCTCCTGCTTGGGTACCACATGCTTGACCAGACATATGTTGACCTGCCATGCAGTTTGTTGGCAAGCGTATCTAAAAGACCCACACCAAAGAACAAAGAGGACCTCTTCTTGCTCCTCATCAGCTGAGATCTCCAACCCCACTATACCTTCAGTCCTCTCTGAGACCTGCACTGAGAGGAATGAAAGTATAGAATTAGGTGTGTCACAGCCAAGTTCTTGTGGGCAATCTGCTTTTGGTACACCGACGTCAGATTGTACCAGGCAAATTTCCCTGCCCCAGCTGCTGCACCGCTGAAAGAAATTTGCTCCCAGCCATCCACATGCCCAGTGGTTGAATGTTAGCTTGGCAAAATTGCTAGCACTTCAACTGCTGCCTTTTCAGTTGGTAGACTCTGCCCCCTTCTGTGAGTTTGTGGAATGTGCAGTTCCTCAGTGGCAGGTACCCAAACGCCACTTTTTCTCACGGAAGGCGATTCCGGCTCTCTACCGGCATGTGTAAGGCAATGTCCATGCCTCGCTGGACAGGGCAGTCAGCAGTAAGGTGCATATTACCACTGACTCATGGTCCAGCAGGCATGGACAGGGATGTTACCCAAGTTTCACGGCGCATTGGGTGACTCTGGTGGCAGCTGGGAAGGATGCAGGACAAGGTGCAGTAGTGTTGGAGGTTGTTGCGCCACCACGCCTCCAAAATGCTAATGATTGTGACACACCTCTCTCCTCCACCCCCTCCTCTTCTTCTATCTCCATGGCCTCTTCCTGTGCTTTGTCCTCGGAACCAGCGGTGCTCCGTAGCCGTTCAAGGGGCTACGCAAGTACGCAGGCCAAAAGATGCCATGCGGTGCTTGAGCTGGTGTGCTTGGGGGACAGGAGTCACACTGGGGCAGAGGTTCTGTCAGCTCTGCAGGGGCAGGTTCAGAGGTGGTTGACGCCACGCCAACTTAAGGCAGGAATGGTGGTTTGCGACAATGGCACCAACCTCCTCTCTGCCCTCCGACAGGGACAAATGACCCATGTGCCCTGTTTGGCTCACGTCCTTAACTTGGGGGTGCAGCGGTTCTTGGGCAGGTACCCGGGCTTAAAGGATGTCCTGAGGCAGGCCAGGAAAGTCTGTGTGCATTTCTGCTGGTCATATAATGCCAGTGCTCGGCTGGCGGACCTCCAAAAGGAGTTTAACCTGCCCAAGAACCCCCTAATCTGTGACATGCCCACCAGGTGGAACTCAACGTTGGCCATGCTGCAGCGGCTGCACACGCAGCAGAGGGTGATCAATGAGTACCTGTGCGACTATGGCACCAGGACAGGGTCAGAGGAGCTTGTTTTTTTTCCCCACGCCAGTGGGCCATGATCAGGGATGCATGCACTGTCTTGTCACCATTTGAAGAGGCCACGAGGATGGTGAGCAGTGACAGTGCATGCATCAGTGACACTGTCCCCCTTGTCCACCTGTTGGAGCACACGCTACGTGGAATAATGGAGAGGGCACTTGAGGCAGAACAGAGGCAGGAAGAGGAGGACTTCCTTAGCTCTCAAGGCCCCCTTTATCCAGACAGTGTTCCTGCGTGCCCGCCGATCACACAGGAAGAGGAGGAGGAGGAGGAGGAAGAGGAGGAGGAGGAAGATTGTGTCATATGGAGGTGGAGCCTGGCACTAAGCATCAGCAGCAGTCTTTAAGGGATCAGTCCCAAGAAACACATGGACTTGTACATGGCTGTGAGGAGGTGGCTGCGGACCATGTCATCCTTAGTGACCCAGAGGACTCCGGACCGAATGCCTCAGCAAACCTATGCTGCATGGCCTCCCTGATCCTGCAAAGCCTGCGGAAGGATCCTCGTATTCGTGGTATCAAGGAGAAGGACCAATACTGGCTGGCAACCCTCCTTGATCCACGTTACAAGGGTAAGGTTGCGGACCTTATCTTGCCATCGCAGAGGGAGCAGAGGATGAAACATCTTCAGGAGGCCTTGCAGAAAGGTCTGTGCAACGCGTTCCCAGAGACTGGGAGGTTACAAACTCCTGTTTCTGGACAACGTGTTGCTGAGGCTTCGGTCAGTCAAAGAAGGAGCGGTGGAGAAGGTGGCCGTCTGACCGATGCGTTCAGACAATTTTTTGGTCCGCAGCCCCAAGGTATGATCGGTTCCAGCAACCATCGCCAGCGTCTGTTTTACATGGTGCAGGAATACCTAGGGGCAAGATCTGACTTGGACACCTTTCCCACCGAAAATCCTCTGGGTTACTTGGTCTTGAGGATGGATCACTGGACAGAGCTTGCACAGTATGCAATTGAGCTACTGGCCTGTCCTGCATCCAGCGTTCTTTCGGAACGCACATTCAGTGCTGCTGGAGGCTTTGTAACCGATCACAGGGTGCGTCTGTCCACCGACTCGGTCGATCGACTGACCTTCATAAAAATGAATCAGTCTTGGATCACCACCAGCTACCAAGCACCTGATGCTGATGTAACCGAATAATTTTTTTTGAAATCTCAGATCCCTTCAAAGACTGCCTATGCTGATGCTGAGTGACTATCCCTGAGTAATTATCCTCTTCCTCCTCAATCATCACGCTGATAGCTTGTAAGAACATTTTTGGTTCTGGGCACCACCACCAGTGCCTAAGGCACAATTTTTCAGCCCCTGTTTAACAGGGGCGTGTAATTACAATTTTTGATGCAATACTTTGCAGCAGGGCTCATTTCAGCATTCCAACTAGAGTATCTGTGAGGGGTTGCAGTGTTGTGGCACCAGCACCAGTACCTAAGGCCCAATTTTTCTGCCCCTGTTTAACAGGGGCATGTAATTTCAATTTTTGATGCAAAACTTTGCAGCAGGGCTCGTTCCTGCGTTCCAACTAGAGTGTCTGTGAGGGGTTGCAGTGTTGTGGCATCAGCACCAGTGCCTAAGGCCTAATTTTTCAGCCCCTGTTCAACAGGGGCATGTAATTACAATTCTTGATCTAATATTTCACAGCAGGGCCCATTTCTGCACCCACCAAGAGCGAGTAAAGACTTACAGTGTTGTGGCACCAGCACCCCCACCACCACCACCAAAGGCCCAATTTTTCTGCCCTTGTTCAACAGGGGCATGTAATTACAATTCTTGATCTAATATTTCACAGCAGGGCCCATTTCTGCACCCACCAAGAGCGAGTGAGGACTTACAGTGTTGTGGCACCAGCACCACCACCAAAGGCCCAATTTTTCTGCCCCTGTTCAACAGGGGCATGTAATTACAATTCTTGATCTAATATTTCACAGCAGGGCCCTGTGAGGGCTTACAGTGTTGTGGACACAACAACACCTAAGGCCCAAATTTCTGCTGAGTATATAGGGCAGGCCCCTACTTTCAAACATCTAACTTACAAACGACTCTACTTGCAAACGGAAGGAGACAACAGGAAGTGAGATGAAATCTACCCCTAGGAAAGGAAATTCTCTCCTGTAAGAGTTAATATGGGAAAAACATTTCTCCTTCCCACTGATGCTTTCCAATCCTTGTTCCACAAAAAACCCCAAATTTTCAAAAACATTTGTCATTGGGACAAAAAGTGAGGTGAAATCTTCTGAAGAGGAGGAAAGACAGCAAAACAAATGTCACAGGGGTGATAAGCTTAAAAAAGATTTTTTGGCTGGAGCTAAACACGTTAAAAATGTACCCGTTCAAAATTACAAACAGATTCTACTTAACAACAAACCTACAGTCCCTGTCTTGTTTGCACCGCCTGTATACTGCTGTTCAGAGTATATAGGGCCTGGTTGCCCCACACCTTTCCTTATTTTAATTTGGGTGCAGGGTTCCCCTTAATATCCATACAAGACCTAAAGGGTCTGGTAATGGACTGGGGGGTACCCATGCCGTTTGTCTCACTGATTTTCATCCATATTGCCAGGACCTGACATTACATTAAACCCGCAAGCAGTTTTAAATGAAATTTTTTCCTTTAAAAATGACATTTTGTGCAGGGACTGTTCTAAACACGGGAAACACACGCCACTTTACAGGCATACTATAGACACACCCCAGGTACGATATTTAAAGGAATATTTCACTTTTTTTTTTTTTTTACTTTAAGCATCATTAAAATCACTGCTCCCGAAAAAACGGCCGTTTTTAAAAGTTTTTTTTGCATTGATACATGTCCCCTGGGGTAGGACCCGGGTCCCCAAACCCTTTTTAGGACAATACCATGTAAATTAGCCTTTAAAATGAGCACTTTTGATTTCGAACGTTCGAGTCCCATAGACGTCAATGGGGTTCTAACGTTCGTGCGAATTTTCGGTCCGTTCGCAGGTTCTGGTGCGAACCGAACCGGGGGTGTTTGGCTCATCCCTAATGAGGAGGTAAGTAAAATTTTGGACAGAGGGGTGGCTGTGGATGTGGTATACTTAGATTTTGCAAAAGCCTTTGCCACAGTTCCCAACACATGGCTAATGTGAAAGGTAAAGTCTACAGGCTTGGAAAAATCAATTTGTAAATGGATAGAAAACTGGATAAAAGGACCATATTCAGAGAGAAGTGGTTAATGATTTATACTCTGAATGGTCTAAGGTTATCAGTGGTACACCCCAAGGTTCAGTGTTGGGACCCTTACTTTTTAATATATCTATAAAATATATAGGGTCTGGAATTAAAAGTACCAATTCAGTCTTTGCAGATGACACCATGCTATGCAGTGGAATAACGCCCTTACAGGATGTCTCCAACTTACAAGCTGACCTCAATGCACTGTTTAATTCGGCAATTATGTGGCAAATGAGGTTTAATGTTGATAAATGTAAAGATATGCAATTGGGGGCTAAAAATATGCATGCATCATACATACTATGCATTAAGGTGAAAAACCTTCTGTAGTGCTGCAGACCCTCAGCCCCCATGTTTTACTTACCTGAACGCTGTCATCCTCCATCTGGGAATGAGCACACCATCTCTAGCTGTTGTGTCCTGTCCTGATTGGATAGATTGATAGCAGCGCAGTCATTGGCTCTCACTGCTGTCAATCAAATCCAATGATGCAGCGCCGGAGCCGAGTCCTGCATTCTGTGTGAATGGACACAGATGCGGGACTCTGGAGCGCTTCCCCAAGGGTGTCCACCAAGGAGAGCGCTTCTCCAGCGTGGACACTCGATGCAGGGAGGAGCCACCAACGCCGCTGAGGGGCCCTCTGTGCGAAACAAACTGCACAGTGGAGGTAAGTATGACATGTTTGTTTTTTTAATTTAAAAAAATGAGGGTTTACAACCCCTTTAATAATAGCATGCCAAGCCAAACTGCGGTTTCCAAAGTGAGCAAAATTCGTTCTTGTATTATGAGAGGTATAGACTCCAGAGAGAGAGACATCATGTTACTCCTGTACAAATCATTAGTAAGAGCCCCTCTGGAATATGCAGTTCAGATTTGGGCACCAGTTTACAAAAAAGGATATCGGGAAATGGGAGAAAGTGCAGAGAAAGAGCAATCAAATTGATGAGGCACGCAGGAGCTCAGCTATGAGGAAAGATTAGAGCAGGGGTCTCCAACCTATGGCCCTCCAGTTGTTCAGGAACTACAATTCCCATCATGCCTAGTCATGTCTGCGAATGTCAGAGTTTTACAATGCCTCATGGGACGTGTAGTTTCCGCAACAGCTGGAGGGCCGTAGTTTAGAGATCCCTGGATTAGAGAAACTGAATTTATTCTCTCTTGAGACCAGGAGATTAAAGAGGGATGTGATCGACATGTATTAATACATAAGTGGTCCATATAGTGAACTTGGTGTTGAGTTATTCACTTTAAGGTCATCACAGAGGACAAGGGGACACTCTTTATGCCTGGACAAATAGAGATTTAATCTCCTAATACAATAAAGTTTCTTCACAGTAAGAGCTATGAAAATGTGGAATAGACTTCCTTATGAGCTGTTTCTGGTCATCTCAGTAGATTGCTTTAAAAAAAGGCCTGGATTATTTCCTCAACATACATAATATAACTGGATACTAACATTTATAGGTAAATTTGATCCAGGGAATATCTGATTGCCTCTTGGGAAATCAAGAAGGAATTCCCCCCCCCCCCCCGCTGGAGCAAATTGGATCATGTTTTGCTAGTTTTTTTTGTCTTCCTCTGTATCAACTGTGGGAATATAAGATTGTATGATTGCCCCCCCCCCCCTTTTATTGGTTGAACTAGATGGACTTGTGTCTTTTTTCAACCAGGCTAACTATATAACTATGCTATGTACTGCTGATGAGAAAAGGCATTTAGCAGTTTATATTTACGACAATAATTGCATTTCCGTGTTCTGTTTACTGTGGGAAACCAGATATAGTGAATGAAGGGTCCATGGTTTCGTGAAAATTAAGGAAAACATCTGCAATATATTATACTTTTGGTTTTGGGTTAGATGCACTTTTTAGGCAATAATGGACCCAGGATGAAGATTTTATTAATGGTCCACTTTTCGATTTTTTTGTGTAAGTGGAAAAGATGTATTTTTTTTTCATATATTGAACGTATTGTTCACAGATGTATTCATTTTATTTACATTGCCTCATCTATGTTTTTATCATCCTGGGGTGCCAAGAGGGATGAAACACAGATTTTTTTTAACCCTTATGCTTTTGTATTACTTAGGTATTTTACTTCTTGTCTTGTTAAGCCTTAGAAAATTCCCATTTTATTCTGTGATTAAAATTGCTCCAGTTATATAACAATCGATATGTAATAAACTAGCAGAAGTGTTTTAATACAAAAAATGCTCCCCTACCAAACCTAACAAAAAACTGCTACTGCTCATCATAGATATTAAATACTAATTCTACTATTAAGACACAAGTAATAAAATAATGATATCCAAAAACATTAGAAATAAGCAATTATAAAAGAAAGCAATTCCAAGCCTCTACTAATTGTTATTTTCTGTCTATTACTCAATGCAACAGATTATGAATCATTGTTTATAAGGGGCTAGTGTTCTGAGTACATATATCAAACAAAGTGAATGTGTCCAAAACAATCCATACGTAACAAATCCCAATATATTAATACACAATGAAATCAAATTTGAATAGGTGTGTATGACGCAAATATAATATATAATGGAGCCCTAGTAAACAATGAACTTGTACCATTGAAACATAGTGGATTAAAGGCTAGATAACTAAAATAGGGGGGGGGGGGGGTTGTAGTACTGGTTATCTTGCTTCTAAAGAAGTGATTCATCCAAAATTGTTATATATATACTATAATAATCATACATTAGGCATACATATTTATATTATAAATTAGATAGTTTACAATCATTATGGGGAATCAAGCACTGTTATGGAATGTGTTATTAAAGATTTAAAAAAAAAATATCTCACATTTTTTGTTATCTCCCCCTCCTTCCTTTCTGGCAAAGTTAGTTAACATAGTTAGTTAACATAAATATTAGTCACTGCAACTACTATTTACAAACCTTGTATTACAGAGGTATGTTTATTACTGCAAAATTGCTAGCATAATAGGTGCATTGGATCAATAACTAATAATTAAAATGATATATATATTTTTTATAACAAACATGTTATATTTACCTGCTCTGTGCAGTGGTTTTGCTCAGAGCAGCCTCAATCCTCCTCTTCTCAGATCCGGTGCTCCTGGCCCATCCCTCCAGCCAAATGCCCCCAGAGCAAACAGCATGCTGTGGGAGCACCCAAGCAGGCTCGTTCCTAAGTCGCTGCTCTGTATGTCCATTCAGACACAGAACCGTGGCTCGACCCTCCCACTCTCTCTTCTCATTGGCTCACTGGCTGTGATTGACCCAATGAGGAGGGACACTCCAGACACACCATTAAGGGGATCCCTGTGGGACAGTTTGTACGAATTAGGAGAATCTGCAGGGATGATGTTGATTTTGAGCGTGAGGCAGCATCTTTATCCCAAAGAGGATATCCAATATGGATGATTAATAGGGTTTGGATGATTGCCAAGAACAAACACAGAATAGACCTTATCAGTAAAAAAAGGATACACGCTCAAAATCAACAACAGAACAGAATGACTCTGTCTACCTTACAGTATGGAATTCAAAGAAATAAGAGAGATTGTGAATAGACATCTTCCCGTTCTGTATGTGGATGAGACTTGTGCGAGTATTCTGTGGGGAGTAATCAATATAGTACCACGTAGAGCTCCAACTTTGGGTCAATCGCTGTCCCCTAGTTTCTTTAACCTCCCTGACGGTATTCCCGAGTCTGGCTCGGGGTCGGATTTCAGAACAAAAAGCGGTAACCCCGAGCCAGACTCGGGATCGCATTGCAGGATCCAGGAAGAGCTTACTTTCCTTGTCCCCTGGATCCTGCAATGTCTCCCCACAGTGTGTGCGGCTCGTCCTCCGCTCGATTCATCACAGAGCCGATCTCCGTTCCCTGCGAGCGTTGCGACGCACGGGGATGGAGAACGGCTCCAAATTCAAAAAGTGAAACACACACAATACATACAGTACACTGTAATCTTACAGATTACATTACTGCATCAAATAACTTCACATCCCTTTTGTCCCTAGTGGTTTCTCCAGTGCCCTGCATGCAGTTTTATATTATAAAAACTGTTCTTTCTGCTTGGAAACTGGAGATTGTCCATAGCAACCAAAACCGTCCCTTTACATCAAAAGGGGTTTTAGACCAGCTAGAAAACAGCGATAGTAAATTAGAATCACTCGCAGAATTGAGCGATAGTGATTTGTGGGGAGATCCATCATCAAACACTGAAAAGTAATGACAGCGACAATTCTGCAACTGAGCAAATTTCTGTGTTTTTGATTTGATTATATTATTAACCACTTCAGCCCCGGAAGGTTTTACCCCCTTCCTGACCAGAGCACTTTTTACAATTCGGCACTGCGTCGCTTTAACTGCTAATTGCGCGGTCATGCAATGCTGTACCCAAACGAAATTTGCGTCCTTTTCTTCCCACAAATAGAGCTTTCTTTTGATGGTATTTGATCACCTCTGCCGTTTTTATTTTTTGCGCTATACACGGAAAAAGACCGAAAATTTTGAAAAAAAATGATATTTTCTACTTTTTGTTCTAAAAAAAATCCAATAAACTCAATTTTAGTCATACATTTAGGCCAAAATGTATTCGGCCACATGTCTTTGGTAAAAAAAATGTCAATAAGTGTATATTTATTGGTTTGCGCAAAAGTTATAGCGTCTACAAACTAGGGTACATTTTCTGGAATTTACACAGCCTTTAATTTATGACTGCCTATGTCGTTTCTTGAGGTGCTAAAATGGCAGGGCAGTACAAAACCCCCACAAATGACCCCATTTTGGAAAGTAGACACCCCAAGGAATTTGCTGAGAGGCATGTTGAGCCCATTGAATATTCATTTTTTTTGTCCCAAGTGATTGAATAATGACAAAAAAAAAAAATTACAAAAAGTTGTCACTAAATGATATATTGCTCACACAGGCCATGGGCATATGTGGAATTGCACCCCAAAATACATTTAGCTGCTTCTCCTGAGTACGGGGATACCACATGTGTGGGACTTTTTGGGAGCCTAGCCGCGTACGGGGCTCCGAAAACCAAGCACCGCCTTCAGGATTTCTAAGGGCGTACATTTTTGATTTTACTCCTCACTACCTATCACAGTTTTGAAGGCCATAAAATGCCCAGATGACATAAACCCCCCCCCCAAATGACCCCATTTTGGAAAGTAGACACCCCAAGCTATTTGCTTTGAGGCATGTTGAGTCCATGGAATGTTTTATATTTTGACACAAGTTGCGGGAAAGTGACAAATTTTTTTTTTTTTTTTTGCACAAAGTTGTCACTAAATGATATATTGCTCACACAGGCCATGGGCATATGTGGAATTGCACCCCAAAATACATTTAGCTGCTTCTCCTGAGTACGGGGATACCACATGTGTGGGACTTTTTAGGAGCCTAGCCGCGTACGGGACCCCGAAAACCAAGCACCGCCTTCAGGATTTCTAAGGGCGTACATTTTTGATTTTACTCCTCACTGCCTATCACAGTTTCGGAGGCCATGGAATGCCCAGGTGGCACAAACCCCCCCCAAATGACCCCATTTTGGAAAGTAGACACCCCAAGCTATTTGCTGAGAGGCATGGTGAGTATTTTGCAGCTCTCATTTGTTTTTGAAAATAAAGAAAGACGAGAAAAAAAATTTTTTTTTTTCTTTTTTCAATTTTCAAAACTTTGTGACAAAAAGTGAGGTCTGCAAAATACTCACTATACCTCTCATCAAATAGCTTGGGGTGTCTACTTTCCAAAATGGGGTCATTTGGGGGGGTTTTGTGCCACCTGGGCATTCCATGGCCTCCGAAACTGTGATAGGCAGTGAAGAGTGAAATCAAAAATTTACGGCCTTAGAAAGCCTGAAGGCGGTGCTTGGTTTTCGGGGTCCCGTACGCGGCTAGGCTCCCAAAAAGTCCCACACATGTGGTATCCCCGTACTCAGGAGAAGCAACAGAATGTATTTTGGGGTGTAATTTCACATATTCCCATGGCATGTTTGAGCAATATATCATTTAGTGACAACTTTGCGCAAAAAAAAATAAAAAAAATAAAAAATTGTCTCTTTCCCGCAACTTGTGTCACAATATAAATTATTCCATGGACTCAACATGACTCTCAGCAAATAGCTTGGGGTGTCTACTTTCCAAAATGGGGTAATTTGGGGGGGTTTTGAACTGTCCTGGCATTTTATGCACAACATCTAGAAGCTTATGTCACACATCACCCACTCTTCTAACCACTTGAAGACAAAGCCCTTTCTGACACTTATTGTTTACATAAAAAAATAATTTTTTTTTGCAAGAAAATTACTTTGAACCCCCAAACATTATATATTTTTTTTAAAGCAAATTCCCTACAGAT
Source organism: Lithobates clamitans (assembly GCA_037952925.1). Taxonomy (NCBI): domain Eukaryota; kingdom Metazoa; phylum Chordata; class Amphibia; order Anura; family Ranidae; genus Lithobates; species Lithobates clamitans. The sequence goes on along the minus strand of JBBGZY010000279.1, from coordinate 4,102,935 downwards.
TAAAATGGTGGGTGTTTCATTTTTTTTTTTCACACAGTATTTGCGCAGCGATTTTTCAAACGCATTTTTTGGGGAAAAAACACACTTTTTTACATTTTAATGCACTAAAACACACTATATTGCCCAAATGTTTGATGAAATAAAAAAGATGATCTTAGGCCGAGTACATGGATACCAAACATGACATGCTTTAAAATTGCGCACAAACGTGCAGTGGCGACAAACTAAATACATTTTTAAAAGCCTTTAAAAGCATTTACAGGTTACCACTTTAGATTTACAGAGGAGGTCTACTGCTAAACTTACTGCCCTCGATCTGACCTTCGCGGCGATACCTCACATGCATGGTGCAATTGCTGTTTACATTTGACGCCAGACCAACGCTTGCGTTCACCTTAGCGCGAGAGCAGGGGGGACAGGGGTGCTTTTTTTTTTTTTTTTTTTTTTTTTTCTTTATTATTATTATTTTTTTATCTTATTTTTAAACTGTTCCTTTCATTTTTTTTTTTTTTAAATCATTTTTATTGTTATCTCAGGGAATGTAAATATCCCCTATGATAGCAATAGGTAGTGACAGGTACTCTTTTTTGCAAAAATTGGGGTCTATTAGACCCTAGATTTCTCCTCTGCCCTCAAAGCATCTGATCACACCAAGATCGGTGTGATAAAATGCTTTCCCAATTTCCCAATGGCGCTGTTTACATCCGGCGAAATCTACGTCATAAAATGCTCGTAGCTTCCGGTTTCTTAGGTCATAGAGATGTTTGGAGCCACTCTGGTCTCTGATCAGCTCTATGGTCAGCTGGCTGAATCACCGGCTGCATTTTCAGGTTCCCTGTTGAGACAGGAGAGCCAGAGAAAAACACGGAAGATGTTGGGGGGGGGGGCATTCCCTCCCACTGCTTGTAAAAGCAGTCTAGAGGCTAATTAGCCACTAGGATTGCTTTTACATGAAAGCCGACCGCTGGCTGAAAAGAATGATACCAAGATGATACCTAAACCTGCAGGCATCATTCTGGTATAACCACTCAAAGTCGTGAATGGCATACCTGAAGACAAAAAAATGGTTAACAATAAAGCACAGTAAACGGTAAGGTATAAAAAATTGCATACCTGAAAAGCAAACATGATAAAACATAATAACAATAAAACATTGCAGAATAGAATACAGTAAAAAAGAGCAGAACAATAGAGAGAGAATAGAGAGAGAGAGAACAATAAAACGACAACTATTTTTATTTTATATTTTTGTTTGTGTTTTTTTTTTTTTTTTTTTTACACTTTTTTTTGTAACTAACTTTTATAATTGTAACCGGTTCCAGGTTCGGGTCTCTCAAAATGCGATGGCATCTCGGGAGACCCTGTGAAAGTGTGCCTAGTATGTGCAATGCTGTACCCTACGCTAATACTCAACTAGTGCATGGTAGCGTTCAAAACATTCACCAATGCAAAGACCAGGATTGTCAGGACAGGAGGGACAATAATAGCGGGTGTCACGCCTATATCCGCGCTAGCTGCAGACACAACATCTTTTTTGGGGGGTTCGTTGGGTAGGGGTACTCGGGAGGACATAAAGAAAATGCCTCTCATGCAGCCGACTGCATTTGGTTGGGGATGTGAATGGGGGAAGTATGGGCGCTGCAGAAGCGGTGGGTTCCCAATTAGGATTGGCGAATGCAGCAGGAAGGGCACTATGGGCACGACGGGGCTGTGTTTGTCTTTTTGGTGGCAGCGGGACACTACTTGTGCTTGCCACCTCACCAGCTTGAACTGCACTTATGTGACTCGCCACGTCACCAAGTGTTACTGCAGTGCTGGTTTGACTACGACCGGGGTGTACTAGGCCGCTGGCGCTTGCCAGTTCACCAAAACGCTACAAAAAAAACTGTTAGCGATCACAGGGATCCGGCCTGACTCTGCGAACGCTGCAGTTATGCGTTTAGTGTTTTGTAAGTGACAGTGATCGATCGATACTGCACTTGGGTGGGCTGGGCCGGGCGGAGGGGCAAAACGCAGGTGCTAGCAGGTATCTGGGCTGATCCCGCTAACACTGCGTTTTTGGGAACCCTAAACTGCTGGGGACGCTAGTATAGATCTGATCAGATCAGATATTGATCCGTTCAGATCCTATACCACTAAGGGAGGCGTATGCTGCGTGCGTGGGTGTTAGCGGTACTGGCGCTAATCTGACGCTGCCTGGGGCTGGTGCTTGCCAGTTCACCAAAACGCTACCAAAAAAACTGTTAGCGATCGCAGGGATCAGGCCTGACTCTGCGAACACTGCAGTTATGCGTTTAGTGTTTTGTAAGTGACAGTGATCGATCGATACTGCACTTGGGTGGGCTGGGCCGGGCGGAGGGGCAAAACGCAGGTGCTAGCAGGTATCTGGGCTGATCCCGCTAACACTGCGTTTTTGGGAACCCTAAACTGCTGGGGACGCTAGTATAGATCTGATCGGATCAGATATTGATCCGATCAGATACTATACCACTAAGGGAGGTATACGGTGCGTGCGTGGGTGTTAGCGGTACTGGCGCTAACCTGACGCTGCCTGGGGCTGGTGCTTGCCAGTTCACCAAAATGCTACCAAAAAAACTGTTAGCGATCGCAGGGATCCGGCCTGACTCTGCGAACGCTGCAGTTATGCGTTTAGTGTTTTGTAAGTGACAGTGATCGATCGATACTGCACTTGGGTGGGCTGGGCTGGGCTGGGCTGGGCTGGGCGGAGGGGCAAAACGCAGGTGCTAGCGGGTATCTGGGCTGATCCCGCTAACACTGCGTTTTCGGGAACCCTAAACTGCTGGGGACGCTAGTATAGATTTGATCGGATCAGATATTGATCCGATCAGATACTATACCACTAAGGGAGGCATATGCTGCGTGCGTGGGTGTTCGCGGTACTGGCGCTAATCTGACGCTGCCTGGGGCGACGCATATCACCGCCGGGCGATCAGGGGGCTAAACCTTTATTCGGTAATAAACGGCGGGTGCCCTGACACTATAAAAAATAAACGAACTAACCAGCGTCACCCGTAACAGTTATACGGTGATCAGTGGTGAAAGGGTTAACTAGGGGGCAATCAAGGGGTTAAAACCTTTATTAGATAGTATATGGGGGTCCCTGTCGCTATAAAACACTGACGGCGAACCTAAATATTTACGTTCCTAACTAGCGTCACCAGCGACACTAATACAGCGATCAGAAAAATGATCGCTTAGCGACACTGGTGAGGGGGGGTGATCAAGGGGTTAAAACTTTATTAGGGGGGTATCCTAGACCTAAAGGGGGGTAATACTCACTGCCCTAACACTAACTGTCACAAACTGACACTATGCAGTAATCAGAAAAAAAAAAAAAAAATACTGCTAATGTCAGTTTGTGACAGGGGGGGGGGGGTGATTGGGGGGGGATCGGGGGGCGATCTGGGGGGGATCGGGGGTGTAAGGTATGCCTGGCATGTTCTACTGTGTGTGTGTGTGTTGTGTGCACTTACATGTTATCTCTCCTCGGCGCTGGAACGGAAACTGCCAGACCGAGGAGAGATGACATCACATCCTCTGCCTGTGTGAAACGACACACAGGCAGAGGAGGATTCCCATTGGCTGGGAGCGATCGCGAGGGGGGGGCCACGATCGGATGGTCTCCCCCTCGCCTCCCGACGCTCCCAGTCAGATGCCGACCGCCGATGGCACCGGGGGGGGGTCCGATCGGACCCCCCGCCCGCGGGAGGCAGATCACGTACGGGTACGTGATTCTGCCTGCCCGTGCCATTCTGCCGCAGTATATATGCGGTAGGCGGTCGGCAAGTGGTTAAATAAGTTTTATTATTATATTATTATTTGGTACTATTATTTATTTTATTTATTATATTAGAATTTATGATTTCGTGTTTCAAACTTTATCATACCCGGGATGTCTACTAGACTCTGGTTTGGACAGATTTAAGTGAGCTATTCCTAAGAATTACAGGCCTACAATATAAAACGCCAAATTTCCATGCAAAACAATGTACCGCTTTCAGCATCAAAAATATGAAATAATCATACCTCCAGGGAGGTTAAAAGAAGAACTATCAAATCTTTAACAATTTTGCATTTCAAGGGAAACTTCAAGTGTGGCACGAATGGGTGTCCTTGCTGCAACCATGTAGTTATTGGGAATCAGTTTCGCTCACTAGTAACACAAAAGAACTATGAAATAACTCATTTCTACAACTGCAACACTAATTATGTCATATACCTACTGACATGCAACATTTGTCGCAACCAATATGTGGGTAGAACAACCAGGGGTCTTCGTGATCGTTTCAATGAACATCTATATAGTGTGACAAAAAATTTGAACACAAATGTAGCCAAGCATTTTAATCTATGCCATAATGGCAATACTTCAGCTATGTGCATACAAGTAATCGACAAGATCAGGTCAACAGTGAGGGGGGGTGATGTGTTCCGGCTGTTGTGCCGGAGAGAAGTTTTCTGGATATTTCAGGTAAAGACTCGCTCCCCACATGGGCTCAATTTTGAGTGGGATGTCACTCGTTTTTATGGCTAGCTAAATATTCATTTTCTCCAGCAGCAGATTAGCAAATATGACAGTTTTAATTACAATAGTGTTGTTTCTGGCTTCATGTTTACCTAGGATAGCTGGTCGTTCATTTCACTTTTTGAATATAAATCCCTCCCATAGATTACAGGAGGCAGAGGGACAATTAAAATTTGGGTCATATTTTTACCGCCCATATTGTCCCATATGGTACTGTTCCTGTGTGTATCCAGGGTAGCTGGTTGCTCAGATCACTTATTGAATATGAGTCCCCCCGCCATAGATTGTAGAAGACACAGGTTTAATCCAAAATTTGGGCCGGGCTCTTTGCCACCTATATTGTTTCATATTGTTTTATATGATACCACGCACGCCCAGGTTAGATGGCCACTCAATCTATCCATTTACTGAATACGAGTCTCTCTTATAGATTGTAGAAGGCATAGGCACTACATAAAATTTGGGCTGTGTGTTTTTACCGCCCATATTGTCTCACATGGTACTACTCATGTATATACCCAGGATAGCTGGTTTCTTAGATCATCTATTGAATATGAGTCTCCCTTATAGATTGCAGAAGACTTATTTTTTACCGCCTATATTTTTTATCGCCCATATTGCTTCATAGGACACTATGCACACCCAGGATAGTTGGCCACCCAATCCATCTATTTATTTATTAAATACGAGTCTCTCCTATAGACTGCAGAAGGCGTAGGGACTATATTAAATTTGGGCCATACTTTTACCACCCACGTTGTGATAACCAATGGTTGTCTTTGCTCATATGGTACTGTTCCTGTGTATGCCTAGGATAATGGGTTTCTTAGATCATTTATTGAATATGAGTCTCTTTTATAGATCACAGAAGACATAGGTTTAATCTAAAATTTGGGCTGTGTGTTTTTACCGCCTATATTGTTTCACAGGACACTATGCACGTCCAGGATAGTTGGCCATTCAATACATTTATATATTTACTAAATACGAGTCTCTCCTATAGATTACAGAAGGCATAGGGAGTATATTAAATTTGGGCCATACTTTTACCGCCCACATTGTGATAACCAATGGTTGTCTTTGCTCTGCATGAACCATATACCTTTTTCCATCTTTATACCTTCATAGCTTCCCCATGTTTGTGATCAATGATTTTATTGTGGGGTTAATATATATGTATCTACATAAATATTGACATAGATCTAATGGAGTATATAAAACATGCATTTATCTTTAACCTTTGGATATAAATAGGTTATAATGTTTTTAAAGTTGATATGCTTCCTCTTTTCTATATACACATTTCTATATACATTTTTATATATATTCCATATGTACACACTGTTTCCTGTTTTCTCATAGCACATGGACTGCCTGTATTGGTATATCTTCTATACTACTGCTAATTTTATCTTTAACCACATGCCGAAAGACTGCTACAGCGCGGTAAGCTTGTTCTGGGCGGGCGTCCATGGACGTCCTCCGGAACTCTCGCTCCGAGCGCCCCCTGTGGGGTGCGCGCACTGAAGTGTCCGTGCTCGCCGGGTTCACGGGACCCGGTGCAACACGGATCGCGGTAAAGGGCCAATGACAGCGGCCCTTTACCACATGATCGCTCCCTCCAATGAGGGAGCGATCACAATGTAAACAAACTGGGGTCAGGCAAAGGTCTCAGCTCTCTTCTCTCCTCACACCGATACAGCATGAGAGGAGAGAAGAGAGATCGATCGAAAAACCATGAGTGAAAGGTACAACAGTGCCCAGCAGTGCCATACAAGTGCCACTACACTGCTAATCTGTGCCCCACAGTGCCATCAGTGCCACTTCACTACCCATCAGTGCCACTAAAGTGTCCATCAGTGCCACTACAGTGCCCATCTGTGCCACCAGTGCCACTACACTACCCATCAGTGCCACTACAGTACCCATCTGTGCCACCAGTGCCACTACAGTACCCATCAGTGTCACTAAAGCACCCATCAGTGCCACTAAAGTGTCCATCAGTGCCACTACAGTGCTAATCTGTGCTATCAGTGCCACTATAGTGCTCATCAGTGCCACATCGGTGCCACCAGTGCCCATCAGTGCCACCTCTGCCACTTCAGTGCCCATCTGTGCCGCCAGTGCCACATCAGTGCTCCGTTAGTGCCACACCAGTGCCCAGTGCCGCTACAGTGCTCATCTGTGCCACCAGTGCCACATCGGTGCCACCAGTGCCCATCAGTGCCACCTATGCCACTACAGTGCTCCATCAGTGTCACATCAGTGCTCCATCAGTGTCACGTCAGTGCTCCATCAGTGCCACGTCAGAGCTCCATGAGTGCCACGCCAGTGCTCCATCAGTGCCACGCCAGTGCTCCATCAGTGCCACGCCAGTGCTCCATCAGTGCTACACCAGGCCACTACAGTGCTCAGTGCCACTACAGTGCTTATAAGTGCCACATTATTGCCAATACAGTGCGCATTTGTGCCAAATCAGCGTCACTAGAGTGCTCATCTGCACCACTACAGCGCTCATCTGCGCCACTACATCGATCATCAGTGCCACTACAGTGCTCATCGGTGCCACTACAGTACCCAATAGTGCATATTAGTGCCCATAAGTGATTGCTCATCAGTGCTACCTTATCAGTGCACATCAGTGCCAAATAATCAGTACATCTTCAGTGTGGTGCATTAGTGTTCATCAGTGCAACCTTATCAGTACCCAGCAGTGCACCCTCATCAGTAGCCAGCAGTGCACCCTCATCAGTAGCCAGCAGTGCACCCTCATCAGTAGCCAGCAGTGCACCCTCATCAGTAGCCCGCAGTGCACCCTCATCGGTACCCAGAATTGCACCCTCATCAGTACCCAGCAGTGCAGCCTTTTCAGCACCCAGCAGTGCAGCCTCATTAGACCAGCCTCATCAGCACCCATCAGTGCAGCCATATCTGTCCAAGTGTCCCTACCACAGCAGTTTGTCACCACAGCCCACAGTCACCAGTATGGCAAAAAAAGTTTTTTCCGCTGAGGAGGCATACCAACTGCTTACCTTGATTGACGAGAGCAGCGGGGAGCTCTCTGAGTCTGCGTCTGATTCTGGTTCAGAATATGTAAACAGTGGGTCTGAAACAGAATCGGAGGAAGAGCAAAGTGTGCCCATCAAACGAAGGCGCTCTGGCATGGAGGAGCAGGCTACCACAAGTAGTGCTGTGGCATCAACCAGCAGCTCCGTGCCATCCACCAGAAATGCAGTGGCATCAAATAGCAGCTCAGTGCCACCCACCAGTGCCATCCAGAAGTAATGAAATACCACTGCAGCAAAGGCCAAGAACTAGCGGGGTGTCATCTCGGCCCCAAAGCGTTAGGACCCATGCCGGCCTTCCCTATGCCCTTGAAAACCCTCTGTGGCTTCCCGCTAATTCAAGAGCAGCAAACATCCCCCCTTTCACCGCCCAGCCAGGTGTTCAGGTGAACACAGAGAATTTTGCCCCTATTGATTTTTTTAATTTAGTTTTTACCCAAGACCTATTATCCTCCATCGTGGCCCAGTGCAACCTCTATGCACAACAATTTATTACAAGCAACCCTGGTTCAAGTTATGCCCATCCCCATGAGTGGAGACCATTGACAGTGGAGGAATTTAAATTATTTTTAGGTCTAACATTTAATATGGGACTCACAAAAAAAAATGAATTATACTCCTATTGGTCCACCAAGCCCATCCACCATATGCCAATCTATTCGTCCATTATGCGAAGATCAAGATACCTCATGATAATGCGTTTCCTCCATTACAATGACAACACCCAGTGCCCTCCCCGAAATGACCCATCACATGACAAATTATTTAAAATTCGGCCACTACTAAATTTTTTCTCAGAGAAATTCCCCCAGTTATTCATCCCCGACCAAAATATCTCCGTGGATGAGTCATTGCTCCACTTCACAGGTAGGCTTGGGTTCAAGCAGTTTATCCCCAGCAAAAGGGACCGATATGGGGTTAAGCTCTACAAGCTATGTGACCGAGAAACGGGGTATATCTACGCCTTCCGGGTGTACGAAGGGAAGGAAACCCAACTGCATCCCCCTGAATGTCCGGAGTACATAGGAGTCAGCGGAAAGGTTGTTTGGGAGCTTGTATATCCACTACTTGGAAAGGGTTACCACCTTTATGTGGATAACTACTATACAAGCTTGCCCCTCTTCCGCAATCTTTACCGCAAGGACAATCCAGCGTGTGGTACAGTGCGAGCCAATAGGAAGGGATTCCCGCAAAGACTCATTTCTGAAAGACTACGACAAGGGAAGACGGCGTCTTTACGGAATGAAGAGATATTGGCTCTCAGGTGGAGGGACAGACGAAACGTCCACATGCTCACAACTATCCACAACGACACCTACGTGGAAATCCCCCGAAGAAACTGCCCAATCCAGAAACCAAAATGTGTCCATGACTATAATTTGTTTATGGGGGGTGTCGACTTCAATGATCAGATGATCGAACCCTACCTTCTCACAAGAAAAAGCCGCTTTTGGTATAAAAAAGTCTCTATATATCTTTTCAGTTTGGCCATCTACAATAGTTTTGTTATTTACCGTAAATCTACAGAGAGCCCCTTATCTTTTCTTCAGTACCAAGAGGAAATTATCTCCACCCTTTTGTACCCTGAAGGCGCACCAGAAAGCTTTCGCTCGGATTCAGTGAGCAGACTCCATGAACGCCACTTTCCTAAAAGACTCCCCCATCATGAAACAGGCCGGAAACATCAGAAGAAATGCCGGGTGTGCACCAAAGGAGGAACTAGAAGAGACACCGTGTATTATTGTCCTGATTGTCCTTCCCAACCAGGCCTTTGTATTGATGAATGTTTCCACCGTTACCATATTTCTCTACATTATTAGGGAAGTATGGTAAACGTAATTGTCATTTACCACCACACCCCTTCATGCCACTGTACATACCCCTGCATTCTCCGGAACTGACCCTGGCTTGCTAAACGACAACGCTTCTGCCTAATGTTAAACTGTACCTACCTCTGCCTCCTCCGGAACTGACCCTGGCCTGCTAAACGACCACGCTTCTGTTTAACGCTAAACTGTACCTACCTCTGCCTGCTCTGGAACTGACCCCGGCCTGTTACATGACCATGCTTCTGCCTAACGCTAAACTGTACCTACCTCTGCCTGGACTGGAACTGACCCTGGACTGTTTGACCACGTTTTTTGCCTGCCTCTTGGATTGATCTTTTACCCTGCTATGCTAGTGGGAACACAGGGGTCTCACATATGTGAGGGGCTCCAGAATTGTTTTTCCAGATGGAGAAACCTAATTTTTTAGTTTTCTCATTCCCGATTAGGGTCTGGAGACTCGGAGGCTTCAAAAGAGATTTGGGTGGGAGAAGCCTCTACCTCTGTCCGCATTCTTTCCTGGCCTGCTACTTGGACCATGTTCCTGCTTACTACCAGGACTAATATTTTGGCACTGCTGGCAATGTCTCTACTTGCACTGACCCTGGACTGTATATGGACAGTATCCCTGCCTGTACTGACTATGGACAATATTCCTGCCTGCTGCCTTGGACAATTCCATTCACTGTCGCTGACCACATCCCTGCCTGCTGCCTTGATCAGGGCTCTCCTCCTGTGACAACTGCACTACTAAAACCACAGGTAATCTTTTGTTTACCCTTTGCTCAGAAGAATGTATTTTAGGGTGTAATTCTTGGTATGTTCATGCTATTTGTTAGAAATATGAATAGCCTTCAAAATTGTGATAGATTATAAGGAAATTAGATGTGCAATTTATGCTCCTAGAACGCCTGAATGTGCTACTTCAATGTTGGGCCTCTGTATATGGCCAGGCTGTGTAAAAGTCTCACACATGTGGTATCGCCATACTCAGGAGGAGTAGCAGAATACATTTCGGGGTGTCATTTTTGCTATGTACATGCTATGTGTTGGAAATATCTTAGAAATGGACAACTTTGTGTAAAAAAAAAATGCGTTTTAATTTTTTTTCCACATTTTCCAAAAACTTCTGGAAAAAAATGAACCGTTAAAAAGACTCATTATGCCTCATAGATTATACGTTGGGATGTTTGCTTTCCAAAATGGGGTCACTTTGTGGGCGTTTCCATTGTCCTGGTGACCCAGGGGCTTCAAAAGTGTAATAGGTGGTTGAGAGATTAGATATGTAATTTATGCTCCTAGAACGCCTGAATGTGCTACTTCAATGTCGGGCCTCTGTATGTGGCCAGGCTGTGTAAAAGTCTCACACATGTGGTATCACCATACTCAGGAGGAGTAGCAGAATATATTTTGGGGTGTCATTTTTGCTATGTACATGCTATGTGTTGGAAATATCTTAGAAATGGACAACTTTGTGTAAAAAAAATGCATTTTCATTTTTTTTCCACATTTTCCAAAAACTTCTGGAAAAAAAAGAACCATTCAAAAGACTCATTATGCCTCATAGATTATACGTTGGGGTGTTTGCTTTTCAAAATGGGGTCACTTTGTGGGTGTTTCCATTGTCCTGGTGCTCCAGGGCCTTCAAAAATGTAATAGGTGGTTGAGAGATTAGATATGTAATTTATGCTCCTAGAACGCCTGAATGTGCTACTTTAATGTCGGGCCTCTGTATGTGGCCAGGCTGTGTAAAAGTCTCACACATGTGGTATCGCCATACTCAGGAGGAGCAGCAGAATATATTTTGGGGTGTCATTTTTGCTATGTATTATTGAATGAAAAATTGCGGCGCTTTACTAAATGACAAGCTAATGAGACACAGAATTGTACAACACTACCCTGCCAGGAAGATCCAAATTAAGGCGCTCCAGGTAAAGATAGAGTTACAACAATTAATCTTCCAATAATATTGTGCAGCCAGAGGACACAAAAAAGCCACTATTGCATCAACAATTGAGTGTACATTCAAATGGCGTAAAGCCTATTTAAATAAATGAATGAAGAGGAGTGTTTTTAGATCCAATGAAATTCTTCACGCTGATAAAACCAAAATTAACAGATAATTGATAGCACACAAAGAAACCAATACTGCATCAATAATAGAGTATAAATTCAGATGGCATAGAACCCATGTAAATAAATGGGTAAAAAAGGAGTGTTATATCAGGTAAATAGTAAAATAGCAGAATTCAAGATAATAGATGCCTAATAGTAACAAATCCAGAGAAAAAAATCCAGAGAAAAAAACACATATCCCAAGTATCACATATCATCCAGAGAATCTATCCAGCAAAAACAAAACACTGATGCAGAATTGTTAAATACAAATAAAATACTCCGAGAAAGTTACACAAATGTAGCAATTTAAGTTCAAATGGAAAAATAATAAATATAAACGTGCATGAATATAAGCCGTGCAGCATAAAATGTACTAAAATTCAATGATAAGTGCACCAAGCAAAAAATGAAACAATATCGTGTGGCATAAATTCTGGAAGAAACTAACATCTAAGTTTTCAAAACAAGTGAAGAATTAAATGACTAGTGTAAATTTCTTAATATATAGTAATAAGATCCTATAGGAATTCCATACATATACCAATTCCCACCGTGATAGTGAATGATTAATTATAGTGTATTAAAGAGTAATTAATAAATATAACACATATAAAATCCTATGAAAAATCCCATAAATAATTAAATCCCATCGTGATACTAAATAAAGAATTACTCAATTTAAATAGAGTGTCAGAAATGGATTCCTCCAGGTGTAGCCAATAAAAATCAAGTGCATCAGATATAACAGTGAGTAAATTATATCAAAAGTCCCATAAAAAGTCCCATATAGAAGTCAAATTCCCATCGTGGCAATCAAACAAAAAAATGTGTCCAATAAAATTTCTCCAAGTGTGAGGGATTTAGGAAAAAATGTGCAATAGTGATGGTTCCCCCAGCCTCTCACCTCACGGCTGAACGATAACAGCCAAGCAAGCCAGCAACACTAACCCCGGCAGCTCCCGACTTCCCTCATGACAGGTCCTCTCGAGTTATCCGGGCTTCCAATTCCAATCGCTTAGGTAGACTCAGCTCCAAGAATATAAAAAGGGAGGGACTCCATAGTGTAGTAAAGTATAACAATCTTTATTAAGCTTCTATTCACTTACATGTAAACCTCCAATGTTGAACGATAAAAACTAACAGCAGCTCACTGCTCACCGATCCCGGCCATGAACGGAGAGCCGAATGCAGCTGGATGAACCGCCTCTCTCCTCCCTGACGCGTTGCGTGAATGTCACATCACTTTCTCAAAAGGTAATCTGTCTAATGGTGTGTGAACACTATTATTTGTGGCAGCTACTCCTTTATATATTTTCATAGAATCTGAGTTTTATTAATCTCTAGTGAGTTTTTATTAATTTTTAGTATTTTCTTAATTGATTTTATCTTGGTGTGCGCACAAGTATCCATTACCATTTTTGCTATGTACATGCTATGTGTTGGAAATATCTTAGAAATGGACAACTTTGTGTAAAAAAAAAGCGTTTTCATTTTTTTTCCACATTTTCCAAAAACTTCTGGAAAAAAATGAACCATTCAAAAGACTCATTATGCCTCATAGATTATACGTTGGGGTGTTTGCTTTCCAAAATGGGGTCACTTTGTGGGCGTTTCCATTGTCCTGGTGCTCCAGGGCCTTCAAAAGTGTAATAGGTGGTTGAGAGATTAGATATGCAATTTATGCTCCTAGAACGCCTGAATGTGCTACTTCAATGTCGGGCCTCTGTATGTGGCCAGGCTGTGTAAAAGTCTCACACATGTGGTATCACAATACTCAGGAGGAGTAGTAGAATATATTTTGGGGTGTCATTTGTGGAATGTCCATGCCATGTAAAAGAAATAACCTGTTATATTGACAATTTGGTGTGAAAAAAAAAAAAATCGTAATTTTGCAAAGAATTGTGGGAAAAAATGACAACTTCAAAAAACTCACCATGCCTCTTACTAAATACCTTGGAATGTCTACTTTCCAAAAAGGGGTCATTTTGTGGGTATTTGTACTTTCCTGGTTTTTTAGGGTCTCAAGAAATGAGATAGGCCTCAGTACATCAGGTGTGATCAGATGTGATCAATTTTCAGTGATTGGCACCATAGCTTGTAGACTTTATAACTTTCACACAGACTAAATAATATCTACTAATTTGCATTATTTTTACCAAAGATATGTAGCAGTATAAATTTTGGCCCAAATTTATTTAGAAAAATTACTTATTTGCAAAATTTTATAATAGAAATAAAGAAAAATTCATTTTTTTACAAAATTTTTGGTCTTTTTTCATTTATAGCACAGAAAATAAAAAACCCAGAGGTGATCAAATACCACCAAAAGAAAGCTCTATTTGTGTGAAAAAAAGGATGAAAATTTCATATGGGTACACTGTTGCATGACTGAGTAATTGTCATTCAAAGTGTGAGAGCACCGAAAGCTGAAAATTGGTCTGGTTAGGATTTAAGTGCCCAGTGGTCAAGGGGTTAATAGATATCCAAATATGTGCAAGTTTATATGTCTATGTCTTTCTCTTTCTTATTAATGTTTATGTGAATCACATGTGGCTAAAAAAGAAATGTAATGATCTGTATCACCTGTTGCTATACTAGATAGGTGTATATAAGGAAAACAATGCTGACTTATCTTTGTAATGAATAAGCGCACCTGTTAGTGTGTGAAACGCGTCTACCATTTGAACTGTCTGTAACACTTGGGATGTTCGTTCATTAAATACAAATTTTGATGGATCTTGGAGTGCAGCCATGTTTTCAGTGTTGATCGTATGCGGAGGCGAGCTGAGGCGGGCACCCGTGATATCATTAGGCTTCCTGTCTCACCTGGAGCAATGAGTTCTTTTGTTAGGAAGGAGAGTCCACAGAGAGCCAAGGCTGTCGTGCAGATTGCCGGATCGCGATGGGACTCAAGTAAGTATCAGGGGGGCTGCTGTACACAGAAGGTTTTTTTACTTTCATGCATTAAAAAACCTTCAGCCTTTAGAACCACTTTAAGGTTTGATAAATACAGATTTGAGATATGCATACTCGGATTTTCATACAGACTTTGCGATAGTCAGATTTACATTTTGTGAGTATATAGGCATAAAAAATGTAGTATCGTAAGCTCCAACCATAAACTTGTCGCACCTCAAGCCACACTCCTGTTATCATGCTTAAAGGATTTTGTTGTAGATCTATACTCCACAGAAAATGTAAATTCTTGCTAGCAAAATCACTTGTTCAAAAATACTGTATATATATATATATATATATATATATATATATATATATATATATATATATATATATATATATATATATATATATATATATATATATATATATACTTTCTTTTTGATAACATAATCTGTTTAGGTCATTATTATCATCCATAAATTAGTTTGTGTCATATAGCTGGTTAACAGGAAAAATGTGTGTAATACTAAAAATATTTATACCCCAGCAAACATCCATGTACTGTTTTAGCAGCGGCGAGCACTACTGCAACACATCAAATAAAATAAACATCTAACAGCTGTTCTCACAGCCTAGGAAATTATATTTGCCACTTTAGGTATCCAGTGAATCAACATTCAGAGAGTGTGTAGTGCATCTGGAGTAAAAAGTGTTTGCTTAAATTATGCATGCGGTGCTCCATATTTGCCTAATAAGAAAAATATAGAGGAACCTGTACTTAAAAACACCTGTCATAAAAGGGCACATGGGTAATAATTACACAAATTTACTGTAAATATGAAATTTGTGCGATCAAGCCACCTGTCCAAATAGCTCAGTAATTTGACTAACCACAGTACTTACTGACTTTCAATGTGCAAATAAATTCTTAACTAATTCTGGCACATAAAATGATTTCACCATCTAAGCGGAAAAACATTGCTTTATAAAATTTCTGTGCATGCACCTCAGTCACTGTTATAACTCACTATAACTCATTGCTCACTGCTGTTATAATCTCCAGCTTTATAGTAAAAAGTTGGCATATGTAATGCTTAATATATTTTAAGACATATTTATAAAAACTGATCAGTTACAAGCACATCCATGCACTTGGATTTAGCCACAATAACCATGCATTTCCACTCAAGATTCACATTAGTTATAATCTAAATCTATGGTGAGTGGAAATTGTGATTATCTGCATATGCAAATGAGGATATAAGGTCAAAAGTCTAATTTTCAATGTTTCCAACGCATAGCAGTATAGGCCATAGTGAGTCCCCATAAGGAATCAAAGGAAAGTCATACAATTGAGAAGAACACATCATGTACCCTCAAGATATCTCTGATGGTGATGATAATTCACTGTGGATTAACAAGTCAGCACAAATCCGATTTTGTAATTTGAAATGCAGTAAGAATTAGCCCCCCCAATCCATATCAGACCCTTCAGGTCTGGTGTGGATTTAAATGAAACCCTGTGCCCCCTCTGATGCACGGGGCTTCCCCATGGCTTCCCTGTGGTGTCAGAGGGGGCGGGGCCACCCAGTGATGTAAACGGGTGACCCCGCCCTTCTGACGCCAGGGGAAGCTCCTGTGCATCAGAGGGGGGTGGGGTCACCCGGTTACAACACTGGGTGGCCCCGCCCTCAGTTATATAAGAGCTGTCACAGCGAAGAAGCATCAGCCGGCCGGAGCCTCCCATGGAGGCAGGTCGGTTGCAGCTTTTTTTTTTCTTTTCCGGTCCGTCGGGCGGCGTGAACTTACATCGTGGGACATTTTTATTTTTTTATTTTTTAATAAAGGACTTGTCCCAAGCTGTCTCTTGTCTTTTTTACCATTTTGACAATTTTTTTTGTGAAATGGTCAGGGTACATTTGCACCCCATTACCAATTCACATGGGGGGCAGGATCTGGGGGTCCCCTTGTTAAAGGGGGCTTCCAGATTCTGATAAGCCCCCACCCGCAGACCCCCACAACTACTGGGCAAGGGTTGTGGGGATGAGGCCTTTGTTCCCAGCAACATGGGGACAAGGTGCTTTGGGGGGCTACCCCAAAGAACTCTCCCCATGTTAAGGGCATGTGGCCAGGTACGGTTCAGGAGGGGGGACGCTCTCTTGCCCTCCTCTTTTCCTGTGGCCTGCCAGGTTGCGTGCTCAGATAAGGGTCTGGTATGGATTATGGGGGGGACCCCTACACCATTTTTAAAAAAATTTTGGCGCAAGGTTTCCCTTAAAATGCATACCAGACCTGAAGGGTCTGGTATGGATTTTGGGAGGACCCCTACGCCATATTTTTTTAAATTTGGCGCAGGGTTCCCCTTAATTTCCATATCAGACCCGAAGGACCTGGTATGGATTTTAGGGGGACCCCCACGCATTTTTTTTTTAAATTTTGATTCGGGGTTCCCCTTAATATTCATACCAGACTCAAAGGGCCTGGTAATGGAAGGGGGGATCCCATGCTCTTTTTTTCAATTACCTGTATCTATATTGCCGAGACCTGACAATTCATTACAGCCGCGATCAGTTTTAAGTGACCATTTTTTCTTTAGAAATGTCATTTTGCTGTGGTACTTTTCTAAACACGGGAAAAATGTTATACTATAGACTATAGACACCCCCCAGGCACGATATTTAAAGGAATATTTAATTTTTATTGTTTCACTTTAAGCATTAAAAAAATCACTGCTCCCCAAAAACGTCAGTTTAAAAAAAAAAAATTTGCATTGATACATGTCCCCTGGGGCAGGACCCAGGTCCCCAAACACTTTTTATGACAATAACTTGCATATAAGCCTTTAAAATTAGCACTTTTGATTATTCATGTTTGTGTCCCAAAGACTTTAACTGTGTTCGTGTGTTCTGCCAAATTTTTTGCCTGTTCGCATGTTCTGCTGTGAACCGAACAGGAGGGGTTTTGGCTCATCCCTAATGTTAAATAAATTAAATATGGCAGTAAAGATAGGTCTCCTAGCAACAAAATGAACTAAAGTTAATGATGATTACAAAGAATTATGATTTTGTGGGAATATGAAAAATCAGGTTGTATGAAAGTTATGAATGGATAATGTATATGAAAGGTTAAAGTGTGTTTAGAAAGAATAGAAATGATACAAAATTGAAAAGGCATCTGTCTGTAAAATCTTGTTACCAACCAGCTGTAAATAAAGAGATCTGCAAAGTCTGCTGCAGTTTTTAGTCCATATGGGTAAATAAACATGGTCAAAACTGCAATAAATGATGCTGCTGAAGTGTAAATGTTGCTATGAACTGAAATGGTAACAGCAGTAATATACTCCATTTTATGGATGATTTTAACAATCCACACATCAATATGGACATTGATGTATTTCTAGTGCAGGACATAGATTTGTATCTATATTATAAGGTATGTACCTTACACAAATGTTAAGCCAAAGCTGGTAAATTCAAATAGACAAGATGTCAAGGTAAAATGCAGCTTGGGGACATTTGCAGAAAGGAGGCTTCCATCATGACAAGTGTAGAGTATGGTGGTCCCATCCCTAATATATTAGACCACAGAAAAGAGTGTCCCCCTTAGATTGGGACTTTAATAGACCACCAACTCTTGAGGTAAAAAATATATATTTTAATAATGTACTTAAAAAAGACGTAAAGACATCTATAACATACAAATAAGAAAATGCATTCCATACGAAATCGATACAAAATCAGATCAGGAAGTATACAGATAAAAATGTTACATGTACTCTCCTGGGGGTGATGTACCCCAATACCCAACGCGATTCCAGTATTCTGATACCTTCACCAGGGATTTGAGAGTTGCAAGTATTTTACAAGTGTATGGCTTCTACAAATATACAAGGAGGCACTTCAGAGAGAAAGCATCACATTATAGAAATGAACAGTAAAAAGATCCTAGGACCAAATGAGCATAAGCATTGGATAATTGAACATGTATAGAAAAATGAATAATAAACAGATTGGTAAAAATCAAAATAAGCATACAAAGCATGAAGAAATGAAATAAAATAAAAAGATACAACTTAACAGTGGCACATACCCGGTGGAATGACTGTGTTCAGGCAGCACCTATGATACCCAAGGTACAATAACGTGTTTTCGTGTACGCCAGACCCAGATAATATATAGGTTGTGTACATACAGTGTAACCATTATCTATGAAAAAAGTATATGTGTTAAATAATTGTACAACCCCCGCGCAGGGAGAACCTGGTACAGGGGGGAGTGGAACAAAAGATAAATAAGAGGTGCAACGGGGTGAGACAAGTAAAATGAAAATGAAGTGGCATAGAGAGAGCACTGGTATAGGGCCCTCATGTCGCTGTGAGAGAAATACCCTTCAGCTGACAAGGGATCCTCAAAGTGAATGTGGAAAGAGTGCTGGAAAAAATGCAGAGCCTTATAAAATTGCCCAAAGGGCTCGTGGCTGAACAGAGTACAGTACTCTGTTCACCCACAAGCCCTTTGGGCAATTTTATTTGAGAACCAGGGCTTTTTCTCTGGCAAAACATGCCAGCCCGGCGTCCCGACACCTCCGCCAGAGACAGTGTGGGAGGCACTGGGAGCAAAGCGTGGGTAATACAACTTAAGTCCGGCTGAAGTCTGATAGAGCGGAAGGTGGAATGATCTGCACTGTGCTCTGCTTTTCCCTGTAGATGGGAAGCTTGTTTTGTCGCCCGTGAAGTGTATGAGGGCAGAGGTGCAGAGCGGATTGATCATGCGGGTAGCAAGCTAACCTGTCTTCCTCCTGACTGACTGCTCTGCTGACTATGCTTGCTGCAGTGCTAGTGTTCCCTGTGCTTTAGACTTTTCTTGATGAATTTATTGACAATGCTTCTAATCGAGACTGTGCTGTGCCTGTGACTTTCTCTTTGCGAGATGGGGCAGTCTCTTTGCTAGATGGGGCAGTCTCTTTGCTGGATTGGGCAGTCTCTTTGCTGGATGGTGCTGTCTCTTTGCAGGATTTGACAGTCTCTTTGCTGGATTGGGCAGTCTCTTTGCTGGATGGTTCTGTCTCTTTGCAGGATTGGACAGTCTCTTTGCTGGATGGGGCAGTCTCTTGCTGGACTGGGCAGTCTCTTTGCTGGATGGGGCTGTCTCTTTGCTGGACTGGGCAGTCCCTTTGATGGATTGAGCAGTCTCTTTGCTGGATTGAGCAGTCTCTTTGCTTGACAGGGCTGTCTCTTTGCTAGATTGGGCTATCTGTTTGCTGGATGGGGATGTATCTTTCTGGATATGGGCATGTCTCTTTGCTGGATATGGGGATGTCTCTTTGTGGGATAATGGCCTGTCTCTTTGCTGAATTGAGCAATCTCTTTGCTGAATGGGGATGCCTCTTTGCTGGATATGGGGATTTCTCTTTGGGGATGTGGGGATGTCTCTTAGCTGGACTGTGCAGTCTCTTTTCTGGATGGGGCTGTCTCCTTGTTGGATTGGGCAGTCTCTTTGATAGACTGGGGAGTCTCCTCTTCATGGGGATGTCTCTTTGCTGGATTGGGCAGTCTCTTTGCTGGATTGGGCAGTCTCTTTGCTGGATGGGGCTGTCTCTTTGCTGGATGGGGCTGTCTCTTTGCTGAACTGGGCAGTCTCTTTGCTGGATGGGGCTGTATCTTTGCTGGACAGGACTGTCTCTTACTGGATTGGGCTATCTGTTTGCTGAATGGGGATGTCTCTTTCTGGATATGGGAATGTCTCTTTGCTGGATATAGGCATGACTTTTTGCTGGATGTGGGCCTGTCTCTTGCTGGATATGGGCCTGTCTCTTACTGGGTGTGGGCCTGTCTCTTTGCTGTATTTAGGCCTGTCTGTCTCTTTGCTGGCTATGGGCTTGTCTCTTTGCTTGATATGGGCATGTCTTTTGCTGGATATGAGCCTGTCCATTGCTGGGTATGGGCCTGTCTCTTTACTGGGTGTGGGCCTGTCTCTTTGCTGTATTTAGGCCTGTCTGTCTCTTTGCTGGCTATGGGCTTGTCTCTTTGCTTGATACGGGCATGTCTTTTGCTGGATATGAGCCTGTCCATTGCTGGGTATGGGCCTGTCTTTTTGCTAGATATGGGCCTGTCTCTTTGCTACACATGGGCCTGTTTCTTTGCTAGATATGGGCCTTTCTCTTTGCTGTATATGGGCCTGTCTGTCTCTTTGCTGGTTATGGGCATGTCTATTTGCTGGATATGGGCCTGTCTCTTTGCTGGATATGGGGAAGTCTTGTGCTGAATATGGGCTGTCTGTTTGCTGGATGGGGATTTTTTTTCTGGATATGGCCTGTCTCTTGATGGTAGTGGAACTGTCTCATTTCTGAATGTGGGGCTGTCTCTTTGCTGGATATGGGCCTGTCTCTTTGCTACATATGGGCTTGTCTTTTTACTGGATATGGGATTGTCTCTTTTCTGGATATGGGAATATGTCTTTGATTGATATGGGAATGTCTCATTGCTGGAAATGGGCTTGTCTCTTTGCTGGATATGAACCTGTCTCTTTGCTGGATATAGGCCTGTCTCTTTGCTGGATATGGGCCTGTCTCTTTGCTGGATATGGGTCTGTCTCTTAGCTGGATTTGGGTCTGTTGAAATCATCTGGAAGTCCCTCTGAGCTTACTTTTGAGTGCTGGATATTTCTAATGTTTTTTTGCATTTTACTACATTGCTTTTTAGTAAAAAATTCCATGTATAGCCCCCCAAATTTACACTTGATTACCTGTTCACTAAAAGAGCAGTGCTAGGAGGTATGGAGAGGATGGAGAAAGGGGGCAGTTCTAGGGGTGGGTAGGGGCAGAGACAGGCGTGACCTAGGGGAGGGGGGTGAGTTTCTACACCTTTTCTCTATGAAAAAAACCCTTTAGACAAAGCAAAAGCTGAACTCTTGCACACATACTTGTATTTGCATCTGTTTTCACTGTTGGTAGAAAGAGAGATAACCAATGCTGTCTATTCAAACTTATCAGCCCAATACAGGAAGAAGTTTGGTTACTACTAAATAAAATTAAGATAAGTACCTAACACAGACAACATACACCCTCATGTGTTAATGGAATAAACTTCAGTAATTCATATATACAGTACGTGTCTATATTTTATTTTACCATTAACAACAGTACAGAGCTATAATTGGGTAACAATAGACCAGTAAGTCTGACATCTATTGTTTGACAATTATTTGAAAGTATTCTGGAGGAACACATATACATCATATTGTAAGAAGCAATCTCATAAAAAAGAATCACTATGGGTTTATGAAAGATAGGTTGTGTCTAACTTACATGATCAGTTTTTATGAAGAGGTAAATTTAAATCTGAGAGGAAATAATATTGCTGTGATTTATTTTATTTTTTTTTGGGGGGGGGCATCTTCAAGCACTTGATACTGATCATAAATGAGCTGATGATGTAAGGATTAGGATATAAAATTTATATAGGGATAAAAAACTTGCTAAAACAAAAGTTCTTAAAGTGATACTAAAGTCTCAGTTTTTTTCTTTTAAAATAACAAACATGTTATACTTACCTGCTGTGTGCAGTGGTTTTGCACAGAGCAGCCCAGATCCTCCTTTTCTCAAGTCCCTTGTCAGTGCTTCTGGCCCTTCCCCTCCAGCCGAGTGCCCCCAGAGCAAGCAGATTGCTCTAGGGGCAACCAAGCCGAGCCGCTGCTCTGAGTGTACATTCAGACATGAAGCCGTGGTTTGGCCCCACCCTCTCTCTCTCCTCATTGGCTCACTGACTTTGATTGACAGCAGTGGGAGCCAATGGCGGCACACTGCCATCTCAGCCAATGAGGAGGGAGAGTCCCAGGCAGCCGAGGCACTCCTGCAACATCACTGGATCGAGATGGGCTCAGATAAGTATTAGGGGGGCTGAGGGGGGCTGCTGCACACAGAAGATTTTTATCTTATTGCATATAATGTATTAAGATAAACAACCTTCTGACTTTACAACCCCTTTAAATGTTCTTTAACTTGAGTACCCTTTCACTGCACTGAGACCCAAGAAGTGAACAATCACTAAAATGTCTGCAAAACTGTACAAATACAAAAAATAATGGATATGCAGTGCTCAGAACAAATCAATACACCCCAACAGATTTGTCAGAAAACCTTTACTTTCTTTTCAGAATTAACATTTATTATGGGACGCTACCCACAAATGGGGGCCTTTGATTGCAACCAAGATTTATTATTTTGCACACACAAAAAAAGTATTTTTCCTAACAAATTTATTCAAGACCATGTTGCAAAAATAAATGCACCCCAATGAAAGTCTTAGGAACAAAGCTACATTTTAGACAACAAAATACTAATTAACAAGAACTCAACTACATGTGAGTTTAATTGTTCAGTAAACAGGTGTCCAGCAGACAGTTGATTATAAAAGGGTGTTACTTAACAAAAAATGCCCTTTCCTATTTCATGCTGTCAGCAATTGCAACACATGGAAGAGAAATGTCACAAGGCCAGAGGAAGAAAATAATTACATTACACAAGAAAAGTGAAGGCTACAAGAAGATAAGCAAAGCTTTACTTATCAGTCAGAATACTATAGCAAAAGTGATACAGAAATTTAACAAAGATGGAACTGCAACCATCTCACAGAAACTTCCAGGTCCTCCACGGAAGTTAACACCTCGACAGGAGCGTCTTCTGATGAGAACGGTTGAATAAAATCCATCACCACTTGCACAAAAAAGCCTGCCTAGAATTTGCCAGGGTCCATGCTGAAAAAGAAGAAGACTAGTACTGGGACTCTGTACTCTAGAGTGATGAGACCAAGATAAATGTTTTTGGAACTGATGGCTTCAAAACTGTATGGTGTCACAAAGGTGAGGACTACAAAGAAAAAATGCACGGTGCCTACAGGGAAACATGGTGGTAGCAGTGCCCTTGGTCGTCGTGCACTTTTCCAACATGAAAATGATCCAAAACACACATCTAAGGCCACTGTTGCATTTCTGAAGAAAAGAGTGTGAAAGTGATTCAGTGGCCAAGCATGTCTCCTGATTTGAACCCAATCGAACACCTATGGGGAATTCTGAAGAGACGAGCATCACTCTCCATCCATCATCCAGGTTCTAAAAGAGGTCGTTCTTGAAGAATGGAAAAAGATAGATGTTGCAATAAGTCACCAACTTGTTCATTCCATGCCTAGAAGACTCGGTGCTGTACTTACATACAAAATACTAGATGTAGTAGTTTTTGTTGTAGAGTGTATTCATTTTTGCATCAACTAATTTGAGTAAAACTGAAGATTTTGTGATCTAGGTTATATTATTAACCTTTCATGTAATGAGCTTAACAAATGTTCCATAAAATTCAGTTTTGTCAACATTTTGGAAATTGTTTTTTATATATATATATATATATATATATATATATATATATATATATATAATAAACGTATTTGTTCTCAAATATACATTGGTAAAACAGAAAAAAACAGAAAAGTAAAAAGCTAACATACAGAGGGGATGGAAAGTATTCAGACCCCCTTACATTTTTCACTCTTTGTTATATTGCAGCCATTTTCTAAAATCATTTAAGTTAATTTTTTTCCTCATTAATGTACACACAGCAGCCCATATTGACAGAAAAATACAGAATTGTTGACATTTTTGCAGATTTATTTAAAAAGAAAAACTGAAATATCACATGATTCTAAGTATTCAGACGCTTTGCTGTGACACTCATATATTTAACTCAGGTGCTGTCCATTTCTTCTGATCATCCTTGAGATGTTTCTACACCTTCATTTGAGTCCAACTGTGTTTGATTATACTGATTGGACTTGATTAGGAAAGCCACACACCTGTCCATATAAGACCTTACAGCTCACAGTGCATGTCAGAGCTAATGAGAATCATGAGGTCAAAGGAACTGCCTGAAGAGCTCAGAGACAGAATTGTGGCAAGGCACAGATCTGGCCAAGGTTACAAAAAATTTCTGCTGCACTTAAGGTTCCTAAGAGCACAGTGGCCTTCTAAATCCTTAAATGTAAGACGTTTTGGACGACCAGAACCCTTCCTAGAGCTGGCTGTCCGGCCAAACTGAGCTATTGGGGGAGAAGAGCCTTGGTGAGAGAGGTAAAGAAGAACCCAAAGATCACTGTGGCTGAGCTCCAGAGATGCAGTCGGGAGATGGGAGAAAGCCTCTCCTCAGTGCAAGACACATGAAAACCCGCATGGAGTTTGCTAAAAAAACACCTGAAGGACACCAAGATGGTGAGAAATAGGGATGAGCCGAACACCCCCCTGTTCGGTTCGCACCAGAACATGCGAACAGGAAAAAAATTCGTTCGAACACGCGAACGCCGTTAAAGTCTATGGGACACGAACATGAATATTCAAAAGTGCTAATTTTAAAGGCTAATATGCAAGTTATTGTCATAAAAAGTGTTTGGGGACCCGGGTCCTGCCCCAGGGGACATGGATCAATGCAAAAAAAAGTTTTAAAAACGGACGTTTTTTCAGGAGCAGTGATTTTATTAATGCTTAAAGTCAAACAATAAAAGTGTAATATCCCTTTAAATTTCGTACCTGGGGGGTGTCTATAGTATGCCTGTAAAGGGGCGCATGTTTCCTGTGTTTAGAACAGTCTGACAGCAAAATGACATTTGGAAGGAAAAAACTCATTTAAAACTAGCCGCGGCTATTGCATTGCCGACAATACACATAGAAGTTCATTGATAAAAACGGCATGGGAATTCCCCACAGGGGAACCCCGAACCAAAATAAAAAAAAAAAAATGATGTGGGGGTCCCCCTAAATTCCATACAAGGCCCTTCAGGTCTGGTATGGATATTAAGGGGAACCCCAGCCAAAATTGAAAAAAAAAATTGACGTGGGGTTCCCCCTAAATTCCATACCAGACCCTTCAGGTCTGGTATGGATTTTAAGGGGAACCCCGCGCCAAAAAAAAAAAAAAAAAACGGCGTGGGGTCCCCCTAAAAATCCATACCAGACCCTTATCCGAGCACGCAACCTGGCAGGCCGCAGGAAAAGAGGGGGGGACGAGAGTGCGGCCCCCCCCCCTCCTGAACCGTACCAGGCCACATGCCCTCAACATTGGGAGGGTGCTTTGGGGTAGCCCCCCAAAACACCTTGTCCCCATGTTGATGAGGACAAGGGCCTCATCCTCACAACCCTGGCCGGTGGTTGTGAGGGTCTGCGGGCGGGGGGCTTATCGGAATCTGGAAGCCCCCTTTAACAAGGGGACCCCCAGATCCCGGCCCCCCCCCTGTGTGAAATGGTAAGGGGGTACTTACCCCTACCATTTCACTAAAAAACTGTCAAAAATGTTAAAAATGACAAGAGACAGTTTTTGACAATTCCTTTATTTAAATGCTTCTTCTTTCTTCTTTCTTCCTTCATCTTCTTCTTCTTCTGGTTCTTCTGGCTCTTCTGGTTCTTCCTCCGGCGTTCTCGTCCAGCATCTTCTCCGCGGCGTCTTCTATCTTCTTCTCCTCGGGCCGCTCCGCACCCATGGCATGAGGGGAGGCTCCCGCTCTTCTCTTCATCTTCTTCTCTTCTTCATCTTCTTCTTCATCTTCTTCTTCTTCTTCCTTCTTCTCTTCTTCTCTTCTTCTCTTCTTCCTGTCTTCTGCGGGCCGCTCCGCAGCCATGCTGGCATGGTGGGAGGCTCCCGCTGTGTGACGGCGTCTCTTCGTCTGACGGTTCTTAAATAACGGGGGGCGGGGCCATCCGGTGACCCCGCCCCCCTCTGACGCACGGTGACATGACGGGACTTCCCTGTGGCATTCCCCGTGACGTCACAGGGAAGTCCCTCAAGTCACCGTGCGTCAGAGGGGGGCGGGGTCACCGGATGGCCCCGCCCCCCGTTATTTAAGAACCGTCAGACGAAGAGACGCCATCACACAGCGGGAGCCTCCCACCATGCCAGCATGGCTGCGGAGCGGCCCGGAGAAGACAGGAAGAAGAGAAGAAGGAAGAAGAAGAAGAAGAAGAAGATGAAGAAGAAGATGAAGAAGAGAAGAAGATGAAGAGAAGAGCGGGAGCCTCCCCCCCATGCCGTGGGTGCGGAGCGGCCCGAGGAGAAGAAGATAGAAGACGCCGCGGAGAAGATGCTGGACGAGAACGCCGGAGGAAGAACCAGAAGAGCCAGAAGAACCAGAAGAAGATGAAGGAAGAAAGAAGAAAGAAGAAGCATTTAAATAAAGGAATTGTCAAAAACTGTCTCTTGTCATTTTTAACATTTTTGACAGTTTTTTAGTGAAATGGTAGGGGTAAGTACCCCCTTACCATTTCACACAGGGGGGGGGGCCGGGATCTGGGGGTCCCCTTGTTAAAGGGGGCTTCCAGATTCCGATAAGCCCCCCGCCCGCAGACCCTCACAACCACCGGCCAGGGTTGTGAGGATGAGGCCCTTGTCCTCATCAACATGGGGACAAGGTGTTTTGGGGGGCTACCCCAAAGCACCCTCCCAATGTTGAGGGCATGTGGCCTGGTACGGTTCAGGAGGGGGGGGGGGCCGCACTCTCGTCCCCCCCTCTTTTCCTGCGGCCTGCCAGGTTGCGTGCTCGGATAAGGGTCTGGTATGGATTTTTAGGGGGACCCTACGCCGTTTTTTTTTTTTTTTTTTGGCGCGGGGTTCCCCTTAAAATCCATACCAGACCTGAAGGGTCTGGTATGGAATTTAGGGGGAACCCCACGTCAATTTTTTTTTTCAATTTTGGCTGGGGTTCCCCTTAATATCCATACCAGACCTGAAGGGCCTTGTATGGAATTTAGGGGGACCCCCACATCATTTTTTTTTTTTTATTTTGGTTCGGGGTTCCCCTGTGGGGAATTCCCATGCCGTTTTTATCAATGAACTTCTATGTGTATTGTCGGCAATGCAATAGCCGCGGCTAGTTTTAAATGAGTTTTTTCCTTCCAAATGTCATTTTGCTGTCAGACTGTTCTAAACACAGGAAACATGCGCCCCTTTACAGGCATACTATAGACACCCCCCAGGTACGAAATTTAAAGGGATATTACACTTTTATTGTTTGACTTTAAGCATTAATAAAATCACTGCTCCTGAAAAAACGTCCGTTTTTAAAACTTTTTTTTGCATTGATCCATGTCCCCTGGGGCAGGACCCGGGTCCCCAAACACTTTTTATGACAATAACTTGCATATAAGCCTTTAAAATGAGCACTTTTGATTTCTCCCATAGACTTTTAAAGGGTGTTCCGCGGCATTCGAATTTGCCGCGAACACCCCAAATTGTTCGCTGTTCGGCGAACTTGCGAACAGCCAATGTTCGAGTAGAACATGAGTTCGACTCGAACTCGAAGCTCATCCCTAGTGAGAAATAAGATTCTTTGGTCTGATGAGACCAAGATAGAACTTTTTGGCCTTAATTCTAAGCGGTATGTGTGGAGAAAACCAGGCACTGCTCATCACCTGTCCAATACAGTCCCAACAGTGAAGCATGGTGGTGGCAGCATCATGCTGTGGGGATGTTTTTCAGCTGCAGGGACAGGACGACTGGTTGCAATCAAGGGAAAGATGAATGCGGCCAAGTACAGGGATATCCTGGATGAAAACCTTTTCCAGAGTGCTCAGGACCTCAGACTGGGCCGAAGGTTTACCTTCCAACAAGACAATGAAACTAAGCACACAGCTAAAATAATGAATGAGTGGCTTCACAACAACTCTGTGACTGTTCTTGAATGGCCCAGCCAGAGCCCTGACTTAAACCTAATTGAGCATCTCTGGAAAGACCTAAAAATGGCTGTCCACCAACGTTTTCCATCCAACCTGACAGAACTGGAGAGGATCTGCAAGGAGGAATGGCAGAGGATCCCCAAATCCAGGTGTGAAAAACTTGTTGCATCTTTCCCAAAAAGACTCATGGCTGTATTAGATCAAAAGGGTGCTTCTACTAAATACCGAGCAAAGGGTCTGAATACTTAGGACCATGTGATATTTCAGTTTTTCTTTTTTAATAAATCTGCAAAAATGTCAACAATTCTGTTTTTCTGTCAATATGGGGTGCTGTGTGTACATTAATGAGGAAAAAATATGAACTTAAATGATTTTAGCAAATGGCTGCAATATAACAAAGAGTGAAAAATTTAAGGGGGTCTGAATACTTTCCGTCCCCACTGTATTTTTAAATAAATCAATGATTATAATTCAAAACAGAAAACAGATTCCTAAAGTAATTTCAATGTAAGTGCTCATATGCAATAATGTTTTAATATATCAATGGTGGATAATGGTATTGTGGGTAGGAATATGTTTTCAACCTATAAAAAATGAACGATCTCTGTAAAACTTTAACTGCATTTTTTTTTAAACTTTATCCCAGAACATGGTCGTATATAGTTTAAAGCATAATAAATAAATATTTTTTTTATCTCGCCTCATTGATTTCATGTTTCTACAAAGGCTATATTTACTACACATACCGTATGTTTACCCATCACAAACATATTTACTGTATGACCAAGTTTGGGTTTTAACCCATAGTTTAGGAAACATAGGGATAAAAGACAGTTAAAATTAAAAACATGCAAAACAGGCTGAAGTGTGCAGTGGTGTTCCACAGGGTTCAATTTTATGTCCACTTTTTGTGCATGTTTTTTGTTGTGAATAATGAAATTGTAATGTTGCCATTTTTGCAGATGACATAAATATTAAGTAGAATCTATAAAAAACAATATTATAAAGTAATCAAACAATATATCAAATCACTAGTAAAGCTGTGAAAAACATATAAAGCAAAAAACCTTAAAAAAAATATATATATATATACATATATATATATATGAAAAAATATATATAAAATAAAGTCCACTGTTCTCACAGTGCAAAGCAAAGTAAGCAAAGCATTAGAGTCCGTTGCACTCAGCCCCAAGGAACTAAAGTAATCATATAAACATGAAGTCCACTCCTGTGTCTTCTTTCCACTTTAAACAGATATCACCATCTGGGTTCACGCCGCATCAGTAAGTTAAAGATAGACCTTTACAGGGCTAACAACTAGTAAAAACTGCTTTAAATGTTTGGAAAGAATACTTGCACAATTATGAAGTGTGATAGCATTCATAACTTTGGTGGGTCAGGTAGAATGCTGGGGAACGGCTTGTCCCCAGGGACCTGGGGGCATGCAGAACCCATCCAAAATATGTAATTGTTTTACTTTTCCTTATGCTGAGTCTTTGATGCTCTAAATGGGTTTCTTCTTTTTATTCATTGTGCTTTTTCTCATGCATCATTGCACATTACCTGAAGGTTCTGCCACATATCTGGAATGTACGATACAAAGTTTTACTAAATAACATGTGTCAATAACCTCTTTTCCTATTATACTCTGTAATATCATGTATGATATGTATTTGACACAATGAACAAACAAAATAAAACTTTTTTTCTGAATTAAAAAAAACATATATCACCAATGGTGCCTTCAGTGACTGACTATTACCCCAATCCAGTGTAACTCACCAGATCATCCTGCCTCCCATATTTCAGATAGGCAAAAGTGCTTTAAAACTGTTTCCAGACCAGTTTTGTTTCACCTCAACAAACACCTTTCCTTCTGAACTTTGCTTTAGTATGATAATAGGCTCATGACATGTAAGGAAAAAAATGCTTCCAATAGTTTAATATAATCCATATCGCTATATTTTATTCCATATAAAATGAGGTTTAGCAGACAAATGCTTGAAACCTAACATATCACATATAACATAATTCACATGACCACTGTATGTTCAGTGAATCAGCAAACTCACTCCCTGTTTACTCCCATCCACATCCCAACATGTTTTGTCTTTACCAACTTCTTACAAGAGATGATTTGGGCTGAAACAGTGTTCTCCTTTTGTAGCAAACATGATGGATTAACCCCATAGCAGCCGTAGTAAAACCTAACCAACCCCACATCTACCACAGCTTATCACATAATAAAAAACAAACATGGTGGATTAATCCCACATATGCCGAATTACATTCCAGCAAAACATGGCAAGCCCCACACTGGTTGGATTTAAATATAACTAGCGCATTAACTCCACATTAGCGTAGCTAGTCAAAACAATAGACAAACATGGCTGACTAACCCCACATATGGCGTAAGATAGTATTAACAATAAAAATAATAAACATTTTGCAGAATAACCCATGAATACCAGACAATCTCTATATGGACATAGCGTTTAAAATATTCATAGCCACTATCTAAAAAAATATAAATTCCCAATTAAAAATATAAATAAACTAACACTGCTTGGTAACACATGCAAACTCCTAGCAGGTACTCTCCTGGTTGGGATCTGAACCTATGACTCAAGAGCTACAAGGCAGAAATCTTAACAACTAAGTCACTGTAATGCTTCACCATCTAGTGTCATTAAATAACTATATACTTATAGCGGAGTTCCACACAAAAATGGAACTTCCGCTTTTCGGAACCCTCCCCCCCTCCGGTGTCACATTTGGCACCTTTCAGGGGGGAGGGGGGTGCAGATACCTATCAAAGACAGGTATTTGCACCTACTTCCGGCATAGACTCCCATGGGAGTCTATGCTTCTTCCTGTCCCGACCGCGCTGTCTGCTGGGAACACATAGCTCCCAGCAGAGAGAGGGGACCACCAGGGACGCGCAGCGCGACTTGCGCATGCGCAGTAGGGAACCGGGAAGTGAAGCCGCAATGCTTCACTTCCTGATTCCCTCACCTAGGATGGCGGCGGCAGCTGCTGAGAACCGAGCGGGTTCTCGGCGTCCCCTGCCGACATCGCTGGACCCCGGGACAGGTAAGTGGCAATGTATTAAAAGTCAGCAGCTGCAGTATTTGTAGCTGCTGGCTTTTAATATTTTATTTTTTTGGCGGTGTGGGTGAATCCCCGCTTTAATAGCATAGTCCATATACTAGAAATAGTTCACAAATAAAAACAACATTAAAAACTAATTTTTCAATCCAATTATACATTTAAAAGACAGGGATATTTAATTATTCATGCTCAATAATTACTGATGAAACAATTAATATATAGCTCAATACTGAGCCCTCCAGAATACAGGATACCAAACTTATATGAAAAATGAAAGCCCGGAGGGGTCTCTGTTATAATAATGCCTGTAATTTGCCAAACACACTTGGAAGTGCAGTCGCTGTATATCTGAGGGGGATATGCAAGTAAAATTAAAAAAAAAAGCATTTTAGCTTTCACATGATTAGATGATAAAATCAGCAGAGCTCCCCCTCATTTCAGATCTTCCCCTCAGATCTACAGCAACTGCACTTCCAAGTGCACTTGCAGTGCCCTTGTAATGCACTTGTAGTGCAGAGTGGATTTGCCTTTAGTAAATAACCCCCTATGATGCTTATAACCTGACAAAATGTTCTGAATATGCTTAGCAATACTTTACCTAAGTGTGTGTTTTGTACAGCCCACGTACTGCTGACCAAAAGAACACCCTAACATATAGATTACATGAGTAGTTGTACATGTTATAAACTCATCAATTTTATATTGCTTACTTGTAGCCTTAGAACAAAAAGTATCCTTCCTTTTCTGATTAACAATACACGTGTTGCACGCCTTACAGCACCCACAAGAGAAAAAGCCAGCCCTATCCAAAAAAGTATAAGGTATCGGAGGAGATCCAAAATTTGTTTGATACCTTTATCCCCAAAATTAGGGGTTCTCCTATATACAAATACTGGTTGTGAGGGAAGATGTGTACCTTATTCATTAAAAGTATAGGCCAATACTTATGAAAAATATCTTCAACAGCCCTATATTGTGCATGAAAACCTTAAATAAAAGCCCATTAATGTCTGCTATTTGCTTGTACCACCTGACCATATTTACATTTTTCCCTCAATGTCTCTACTCTCTCGAGTTTCATCAATAACCCTTTCAATCTCATGAATTAAATACCCCTTCTCAACAAAGCGTTCCTTCAATACCTGGCATTGTTCAATAAAATCACTGCCTTTGGTACAGTTTCTATGTACCCTTAAAAATTGACCCTTACACTGTGGGTGGTGACCATTATTGATGGCTAAATAAGTATTTCTGTTTGTGGCCTTAAAAAAGATTTTCACAACCAGTCTTTTTCTCTCTCTCCAAATAGTCAGATCCAAATAATTGACAGACTCAAAACTCACCATTGCTTCCAATCAAATATTGTTAGAATTATTTTTAAGCTCTTAAAAAATAAAAGTTGATGTCTCTGAGGTTTAAAAACATGTTTATCTTTCCATTCCGCTGTAACTATATATACTGCTATCCCACATCTTTCATCCACCAAATTTTCCAGCTGTTTCTCAAACATATTAGTGGGGTCACTTTTAAGTTTGGAGTAAGTTTGTGCATTAATTAATAGTCTATACACCTCTGTACTATACTTCTCCTTAAACAATGAGACCTTGCTCCCCCCCCCTTTATCAGCGGGGCATACTACAACAGTATTCCTCCTCTCCAATTCCTCTATGCCATCACTAATATACCTAGGGTTCACATTACATTTAGGAAGTATTGGTCTAAATCTTTTAGAACCAAATTCTTAAACAAATCAATTTAGTGGTTATTACTCAATGATCTATTTTTCAAACTGCTATTCACACCTTCCTTCACAATTACTTCTTTTACTCTCCGGTCAAGTGGATTAGCTAAAAAATATTTCTTCAAGTTCAAAGTTCTAATATATTTATGACTGTCAAAAAAGCATCAAATTTATGAACCCAAAACAGGCCTACACCACTTTGAAGACAACACCTATCATGCGCCTTGATCAACACTAGATCAGCAGTCAAGCACAGACACGAAATTCATGATTTGATCACTCAACACAACACAGACTGTCTCTTTATCACGGAAAGCTGGCTAACACCTGACTGTAACACCATTCTAGCAGATTTAGTGCCTGAGAACTACTGCATCCTAACTGGACACCCAGTCAGTCAAAGAGGAGGCAGCCTAGCAGTGATCTACAAATCTCACCTCGTGTTCACAAAACCAACTTTACAGAGCTCACTGCCATTCATGGAAACACTCACACTTCAATGTCAAACAACACCCCAGGACACTATTCACATAATACTATGCTCATAGGCGTGCGCACGGGGTGTGCCGGGTGTGCCTGGGCACACCCTAATGCCCAGGCACATCCAACACACCCCAGGACTTTTTTGCCAGCAGAATGTGCAGGATCTATTTCGGCGCCTTTGGTAATAAACAATGGTAGCGCTGCTACTCTGCGAGTGGTGGGACTATTATTTAGTTGGCTGTGTAACTCTTGTGAGTACAGCCACTGATCGCGGAGTGAGCAGGCAAGCGGCCGCATTTTCCGATGCTACTTCTATAGTTCCGGCTACAGCATCCCTGACAGCTGAATATCACTCCGCTGCCTGCTTTCAGTGATGCTGTAGCCGGAAATAAGGAAGTAACATCAGGGCTGGATTAACCCTACTGATTTGGTTATCGGGTCCTGCCCGCTGCCACCCCTGGGCTTCCGCAGCCCACTACTGCCCTTTGTCCGCCGCCAAGAAAACCACAGGGTTACCAGGACTGTCCCAGGCAGAGGAGGAGGATGTAACTTTCTCCTCCCTGCTCCGCCTCCGAGTGCCCCGCCTCCCGGCTTCCGCCCTGCAGTGAGTGCCAACAATGGAAGAAACTGAGGTGAAGGAGACCCACTGGGACTTGGGACTCAGGACGTCTCACTGACAGGTAAGGAGAGAGTGGGGGGCTGAGACTCTGGCAGTGTGTGTGCGGCACTACAGCAGGCAGGGAGAGTGGGTGTCCTCTCCTGCAGTGCAAGTCACACTATGTGTAGTACCAGGGAGAAGCTGAGAATGGGAGTCCGGCCTGCTATGCTGGGATTTCTAGTCCCATGGAGGGGGGGGGGGGCAATACTCACACATACTGGGAAAGGGGGGTGGTCATATAAGGTGAAATCATTTGTGTTGTGAGGGGGGCTGCTATGGCTGACCTGACCCCCTTTTAGAAATCAATATTGTCTGGTTTAAAGGGGAACTCTGCAGACTCTGGGGTAAAAGGGAACTCTGATGTAAGTGGGATCTCAGTGGACTCTATGGTAACCAGAGACCCCCTCACACCAGAGGCCCCCTTTACATTACAGTCTGAAGAGATTCCCTTTGTGTCAGAGCCCCCCTTACAGTGTATATATAAAAGGGGACTTTGATAAAAGTGGGGACTCTGGGAACCCTGATATAAGAGTAAATGCTGGGGACTCTAGTGACCAAAGACCCCCTTATATGAAAGTTCCCTTTACACCAGAGTCAACGGCATTCTTTACATCAGGTTTCCCAGTGTAAAGGGGAACTCTGGGGACTCTGATGTAAGGGGGGAACTGTGATATAAAATGTAACAGTTGACTCTTGTGTAGCGGTTAAAAGGTGGTAAAAGAATGGCTCAGCTGCAGAGTTTTCCTGCCCCTCAACCACTAGTGTAAACAATTAAATGTTTTAATCAGTTAAAAAATAAAGTGTTTTATTTTTTTAACATTGATAAGTGTTAAAAAATGTTTTAATACATTTTAAAATGTTTGTTCACATTTATTTATAAGAGTGCGTGTGTGTATATATATATATATATATATATATATATATATATATATATATATATATACATACATACATACATATAAAGAAATATATACACACACGTGTGTGTTAGAGTTTTGGGGTGCACACCCTAATGCAACAGGCTGCGCACGCCTATGACTATGCTACAGACCACCGGGACCAAAGACACACTTCCTCACGCCTTTTATCAAATTCACCTCTACATACACCTTGAAAACCAAAAATCTCCTGCTACTTGGGGAGTTTAATCTCTGGGCAAACTCCTCCCAGGACCTCATCGCTACCGCTTGCATCAACAAACTGGAAGTACTAGGTCTGCAGCAACTGATAAATGCTCCCATGCATGTTTTGGGCCATACCCTCAGCATCGTCCACAAACAAAACAGTGATATTAACACACTCAATAACATGCCAATCCCATGGACTGACCACCACGTTATCAAATTCAAAATAAACATCATTTACCAAAAACCAACACACTCAACAATAATACACTGGACAAGATCACAGAAGAAACTATACTCACAACTCTTCAAAACTACACTATCCAACAAAATAGCGATGTTAACCCAAAACCACTCAACTGAAGACACACTCAACTCCCTTAACACAGCATTATTACAGATAGCAGACATAGTCGCACCAATATGCAGAGCACCCACCCGCAAAAACAATTCAATCACTGAAACAAGAACGCAGAAGAGCTGAAGGAGCCTGGAGAAGGAACTCACAATGGAAAACCACACAAATTACAAATCAATCACCACAAAATATCACAAAGCCATCTTCATAGC
The DNA here is from genome assembly GCA_037952925.1 of Lithobates clamitans. NCBI lineage: Eukaryota > Metazoa > Chordata > Amphibia > Anura > Ranidae > Lithobates > Lithobates clamitans. The sequence continues at coordinate 4,067,086 of JBBGZY010000279.1, read as the reverse complement.
AAAAAAAGAACATTTCTCCAAAACCATCTCAAAAGCGATAAACTGCCCTTGCGAACTCTTCAAACTAGTCGCCCAGACTATGAACCCCACCCGTTTAGAGCCTCCAGCAAACCAAACACAAGAATTCTGCAATGAATTATCAGATTTTTTCATTGACAAAATCCCAACCATTTGGGAAATAATTCAGCAGAACATAGCCAGTTACCCCACTAGGCCAGAGCAAGAAAAAAAAACACACAAATATTCTACAACCACCGAGATTTACTCTGGTCCCAATCACCATGGACACCACCAAAACCATCATCAGAAACCTCCCAGACAGCACATCGCCAAACAACATTATTCCCACAAAACTTCTGAAAGAATGTACCGACATCTTGGCACCCATCATAACATACCTCATAAACCAGTCATTTAAAGAAGGAATCGTCCCGACCTCCCTCAAGCAAGGCACAATCAAACCCCTCCTAAGAAGCCTAACCTCAATCCCAATGACCCAAACGACCGCAGACCTGTCACAAGCCTCAACACCATCTCCAAAATTATCGAGAAAGCAGTAGTACAACAGCTTCAACTTCATCTGGACACCTGTAAACTCTTGGGCCCACTACAATTTGGCTTCAGCCCTGGCCATGGGACAGAAACTGGCCTCCTCAAAATCTGGGATGACACCCTCGAAGCAGCAGATGAAGGAGAATCGTATCTCCTGGTGCTGCTGGACCTCAGTGCAGCTTTTGAGACCACAAAACCCTGCTAACTCGTCTTACAAAAGTAGCTGGAGTTGCAGACTCAGACTTATCCTGGTTCGCATCCTTCCTAGAGAACCGATCCCAGAAAGTGAAACTAGGAGCTTTCACTTTGGAAGCACATAAAATTACATGCGGTGTCCCTCAAGGATCTCCTCTGTTGTCCGTGCTTTTTAACATCTATCTCTGCCCACTCCTCAAAATCATCAGCAACTAGGACCTGCTTTATCACTCCTACGCTGATGACATCCAACTCTACCTACGCATCGCCATCAAAAAAGACCAATACCTGGCACTGGAAAACTCATTGATTGACGATTGGATGATGAAGAGCTCCCTTAAACTCAACAGATCCAAAACAGAACTCCTCTTCCTCCATGCAAACCAAAACCAAAACCCTGGCATGATGTCCACACCACTCATCATCCTTGGACAACTCATCACTCCCAACACTAAAACCAAAAGCCTCAGAGTCATCTTTGACTCAGACATGACAATGGATGCACAAATAGGATCAGTAGTCAGCGAATCCCACTACCTTCTTTGCCTATTGCGTAGACTCATCCCCTTCATCCCGGAAGGAGATACAGCAGCAGTAGTTGGAACAGTCATCAATTTCCGACTCGACTATGCAAATTCCCTCTACCTAGGACTTCCCAAATACCAAATTTCATCCAGAACACAGCAGCCAGACTGGTAACTGGAAAGAAACCCTGGGAATCAATCACTCCATCCCTGAGGACCCTCCATTGGATAACCATGAAGGACTGGGTTACATTTAAGACCCTCTGCCTCACTCACAAATGTACACAAGGAAAAGCCCCACAATACCTCTGCGATAAAAAAAAGCACTACACCCCTGGTCGCCCTCTCTAGTCAACTAACCAGAACCGCCTCTATATCCCCAAGACCCGTTATAAATTAAAAGGCGAACGAAGGTTCGCAGTCCAAGGACTACGGCTATGGAGTGCGCATGAATAATCATATTTTTAATGTATAATTGGATTGGAAAATTAGTATTTAATGGTGTTTTTATTTGTGAACTATTTTTAGTATATGAACTAAGCTATCAAGTGTATAGTTATTTAATGACACTAGCTGGGGGATCACCCTGGGCAGCATGGTGGCTTAGTGGTTAGCATGTCCACCTTGCAGCTCTTGGGTCATAGGTTCAGGTTCTCAACCAGTATACTACCTACAAGGAGCTTGTGTGCTACTGAGCCTTGGTATTTTATTTATATTTTTAATTGGGAATTAATATTTTTTTAGATTGTGGCTATGAATATTTTGATCGCTGTATTCATGAATAGGTATTCATGAGTTATTCTGGCATATGTTTATTATATTATTAACATCTTATGTGGGGTTAGTCAGCCATGTTTTTCCATTGTTTTGATAAGCTACAGCAAATATGTAGTTAATGTGCCACATTAATCATATTATTTAAATGTGGTCATTGCTGGGTTAATCTGCCATGTTTGCTGTGATGTTATTTGGCATATGTGGGGTAATCCACCATGTTAGGTATATTTAAATCTGAACGATGCAGGGTTAATTTGCCATGTTTGCTATAATGTCAAACAGCACATGTGGTGTTAATCTGCCATGTTTGTTTTTTTGTTATGTGATAAGCTGTGGAAAATGTGAGGTTAATCTGCCATCTTGGTTAGATTTTAATAAGGCCATTATGGGGTTAATCTGTCATCTTTGCTATAAAAGGATGAAACATGTTAGGATGTGGATGAGCAAAAAAAGAAGTGAGTTTACTGATTCACTGTACATACAGTGGTCAAGTGAATCATGTCATATGTGAGATGTGAAGTTTCAAGAATTTGTCGGGTGAGGTTTATATGGAATAAAATATAGAGTTTTGGATTTTATTACACTATTGGAAGCATTTTTTTTCCTTACATGTCATGAGCCTATTATCACATTGAAAGCTGAGTTTAGAAGGAAGGGTGTTTGTTGAGGTGAAGCAAAACGGGTCTGGATGCTGTTCTAAAGAGTTTTTGCCTATCTGCAATATGATCTGGTGAGTTACACTGGATTGGGGTGATTGATGGTAGTCCCTGAAGGCAACATTGGTGATACATGTTTGTTTAAAGTGGAAATAAGACACATGACACATGAGTGGACTTTGTGTTTATATATATATATGTCAAAGTTCCTTGGGACTGAATGTACTGGATTCTTATGCTTTGTTTAAAAGCATTTTTTTCACTTTGAGTACGCCCGTGGGGGTGCGCATCACGGTGATTGGTGGTGCGGTGTATCAGTCAGACACACCACTACACTGATCTTGGTAAAGAGCCTCTGACGGAGGCCCTTTACCACGTGATCAGCCATGTCCAATCATGGCTGATTACGATGTAAACAGGAAGAGCCATTGCTTGGCTTTTCCTCACTCGTGTCTGACAGATGCAAGTAGAGGAGAGCTGATCGGCTGCTCTCCTGACAGGGGGGTCTGTACTGATTGTTTAGATTTTTTTTTTTTTTTTCCACATCAGCAATCTTTTAGAGAGTTTTTAAGTCAGCTGCGTCATTTACGCTGCGCCCCCTCTCTTTTTCGCATCATTGTGGCTTATAGAGCGATATACTAATTTTTATACAAAACTTTTAAGGTACAATTTCTCTTTCCCTTCCATCCACTAAGAATACCAATATTTACTTATCTATATTTTTCTCCCCTCATCCCCCCTCCCCCCAAAAAAAAAAAAAAAAAGGAAAGGGGGGGAGCACAAAATTTATATCTGTCCTCCCTCTTCTCTTCCCTCTCTCTCTCCCCCTCAAGCATCCATAAATGTCACATATCTTTCTGTATCCCTATACTCATGCCATCTTGCCCACATCTTAATATATTTATCTCGTCGCCCTTCCATCGAGTGTCTTGCTTCTTCCATTCCTCTGACCCATTCTACTCTTGTTATCCAATCCTTCATCCTTGGCACCTCTATATCCTTCCAATGACACGGGATCAGTGCTTTGGCTGCGTTTAAGAGGAATGGAATTACTGACTTTGTGTATTGGGGGATCTCTCTTTCCGTGTCGTGGAACATGCACGCCCAGGGGTTATTATTAACCTGCTCCCCTGTTATCTGCTGTATTTCCTCTAAGACTTCTCCCCAGTATTTCTGGATTTTAGGGCATTCCCACCATAAGTGGGCAAGAGTACCAACCTTTCCACATCCCTTCCAGCAGGTTTGAGGGGTCTCCTTATCGTATTTGTGTATCTTTTGGGGCGTCCTATGCCATCTTGCTATCATTTTATAGGCCATTTCATATGTCCGCGAGTCTTTTGCCGTTAAGTACACCATCTTTAGGATCTTGTTTCTGTGATCTACACCTTCTAGCCCCCCCATTTCCTTTTCCCACTTCTCCAGAAAGGTGGGATATCCTTCCCTCGCTTCCCCTCTTATGATGTTGTATAGTTTTGAAATACTTCCTTTCACGCACATTGGGGAGCTTAATAATTTTTCTATGGGCCTTAGCTGATCTTTTCCTCTCAGTGGTTGTGGTAGTGAGCGTGTAAAGTGCTGTATCTGGGCGTACCTCCATTTGTCTAGTGGTTTGTTCCCCCAGGCCTGTGTGATTTCAGTGTAGGTGTATAGTTTATTTCCTCTCATTACATCTTTAAGTTGTATTGTATCTTTTTTTGCCCATCTCGTGAAATATAAATGTTCCTCCTTCCCCAGTAAAAAATAATCCGTGTTTAATAGTGATAATAAGGGTGAATTAAATTCCCAGTGGCTACTCTTACCTACCCTATCCCATATTCTAAAAGTGTTTCTAGTCAAAAAATTGGCTCTGTCACCCAAATTTCTATATTGTGGTGGGTTCCATATTAATTTTTCTATATCCGCCCCACTCAGTGTTACTTCAATATTCACCCAACTTTTCTCCTGATTATTGTGTAACCAGTCAATTATCCTAGCCATCACCACCGACTGGTAATATTTTTTTAAATCCGGTGCACCTAGCCCTCCCATTTCTTTATCCCTCGTTAAAGTGCCATATGCTATCCTAGGGTGTCTACGTGCCCATATAAATCTCACTATTAAGGATTGTAGTTTGACAAAAAAATTAGGGGGGATTTCTATTGGGACCATTTGGAAGGTATAAAGTAACATGGGTAACACAAACATTTTGATCGAGTTTATCCTGCCGATCCATGACAGGGCTTTGTATCTCATCCTGCCTAATAGGTCTTTAACTTTGTTAAGTAGTGGTATATAGTTAACGACAAATAGATCCCTTGGTGACGGTGGTATTTTTATGCCTAGATATGCCAGTTCCTTCTCACACCATGTAAATGGGAGCCCAGTTTGCAGTGCTCTCTGCTCTCGCTTTGGGATTGTTATATTTAGGAGCTCTGACTTATTCATGTTTATTTTGAAGTTTGTCAGGTCTCCATACTGCTCAAATTCCTTTAACACCATGGGGATTGTTGTTCTAGGGCAAGTAATAAAGCATAACAGGTCATCAGCAAATGCTGCTATCTTGTATTCCCTCAATCCAACCCTGATTCCCTGAATATCCCCATCCCCACGAAAAGCCGCCAGGAGTGGATCTAGGGATAAAACAAACAAAATTGGGGAGAGGGGGCAACCCTGTCTTGTCCCATTAAACAATTCAAGGGGACAAGACAGGGTTCCGTTTACTCTAATCCTTGCCTTGGGATGTCTATATAATGAGAGTATCCATTTCAACATCCTCTCTCCTAGTCCTAGGTGTTTCAAGGTTTCCGTCATAAATCCCAATCCACTCTATCGAATGCCTTTTCGGCATCGATAGATAGCAGGGCTGCTGGGGTATTGCTCCTGATTACTTCCTGCATGAGGAGAAGTGTTTTTAAGGAATTGTCTCTCCCCTCCCTGCCCGGGATAAATCCTACCTGGTCATTGTGTATCCATTGTTTTAAGCCCATTTTCATCCTGTCTGCGAGTATTCTAGAAAAGATTTTTGTATCTACATTTAAAAGTGAAATTGGTCTGTAGCTTCCAGGGGAGGATGGGTCCTTTCCCTCTTTCAGGATTAGGGTGATGTGCGCTAGTAGAGATTCTTCTCGGGACTCTTCATTCTCTCCGAGTGCATTCAAATATTCACATAGTTTGGGTGCGAGTATTTCAGAAAATTTTTTATAATAAACTACGGAGAATCCGTCGGGGCCCGGGCTCTTCCCCAGGGCAGTGTTTTTTATTGCCTTTTCTACTTCCTCTTGGTATATGGGAGCATCCAAACGTTCAACCATATCCTTCTCTGCCCTGGGGAGGTCTAGTCCCCGAAGGTACTCCCTTATTCTTTCCTTCCTCTTGTCCCTCCCCCTCTCTCTCTGGCCTACATCGTAGAGGGCGCTGTAGTAAGAGTGGAATATCTTAGCAATTTTTGGCGTAGAGAATTCTAGGTTCCCCTCTTCGTCTCTTATTTTAGGTATAAAAGTCCTATTCTTTTTTTCCCTGACCCTTCTAGCCATCCACTTTCCAGGTTTGTTCCCTTCTCTATAGACGTCTCTATTTATCGTGTCGAAAGCACACTTCCTTTCCTTCTCCAGCAACTCATTCAGGTCTCTTCTTTTCTTAATTAATTCACGCTTTTCGGGTAGCCCCCTAGGTCTTGTACTCTGTTCCATTTCCTGAATCTCTCTATATAATCGTGTCAGGTTTTCCCCTCTCTCTTTTTTTTTCCTTGTTCCCATAGCGATCCAAATCCCTCTTATGTAGGTTTTATGTGCTTCCCAGAGAGTGGGTCTAGATATCTCTTCTGTATCGTTAATCTTAAAGTAACTTTTTAGTTCCTGTTCAATTTTCTCTACTACATCTGGGTACTGCATCAGGGAATCATTAAGTTTCCAGTTTATCCTAGACCGATCTGCATCGGCGATCTCCACTTGGATTTTCACCGGTGCATGATCGGATAGGGTAATAGCCTTTATTTCTGCTACCTTCAAGAAAGGGACCAGCTGATGTTCTATTAAAATATAGTCGAGTCTCGAGAATGATTTGTGTACCTGGGAAAAGGGGGATGGGGCGGAGTGTCGCTACGTAGGAGCGCTCCGTAGGAAGCCTGGCGCCACCGCCCCCCCCGCATATCCGCTCAAACAACGAGGAGGAAGCTGGGAAGCCACAAAGACGCCGGCGCAGAGAGATGACGCCGGTACGGAGCGGAGTGGGAGAAGAGAGAGACAGCTGCTAACCACTACCACTGCCGCCGCCGCTGCTGAGATAAGCCCTCGACGCCACAACCAACGGTATCTGGAGCGGGAGCTCTGAAGCAGCGGAGGGGGGAGAGAACCCTGGGAGTTGGAGCTGCTAAACAAACAATAAGGTAACGCCGCAGCTGGAGGGGGGTAGCCTGCAGGGAGACACATGGGAAGAGGAGCAGAGTGAAGCGAGAGCCGAGGAGAGGCCCCGGGTAAGCTGATATCCCCTTGTGTGTCTCCCCGGCCCCCCCCCCCTGTGAAGTTTCTAGAGAAGCAGCTGGAAAACAGGGTAAGAAATCAAACGTTACTCTTCATTTACCCTGCATTACTCTGCGTTACTCTGCATTTATATTCTCCAGATAAGAAATCAAACGTTACTCTGCATTTACTCTGCATTACTCTGCGTTAGCCTGCATATATACTCTCCGGCAATTAACCCTTCTTGTCACTGTTTGAACTACCGGGATATAGGACTTTCAGCAAGGGTTGAGGGAAATATCCCCAGAACAGCAGTAAGTAGCAGAGAGGTGTCTGGGATGTATTTATTTCCATACAGGTATCCGGGACAGATGAACTGATTACCTACTACCCGATCTGCATACTACCTGTTTTTCCTATCTGTCTAATGTGAACACCTGTGCGTCCTTACGCTCATCCATTTTTGTGTCATTATAAACCTTAAAAAGAACTGAGTTGTCTCCATACCTGGAGGAGTAGTCTGAATGAAAGAAATAAGGATCTTAACTTTAAGTGACATTTTTTATATCAGCGCTAACTGTGTTAACCCTCTAGGACGCATATAGTAGAGGACAGATGATCTAAAATAGCAGGCCTGACTGCCTTAGCCCCTCTTTCCTATTTCTAAACGCGGGGACCACCCTCTTGATCCACTCTTTGTGGACCCAGCATAGGAGTAAAGGTGTGAGCGGGTGTGGGTGTTTGGCCCACTTATATTTGAGGGCCAGGAAAGGGAACCGAGGTAGTTGGCTTCGGGTCCCGCAAAGGAGCAACTTGGGTACAGCTAACTACATCCGGGCTCGCACTAATTTTAGGAGGCAGGGCGGAGTACTCTGAGGCCCGGGGAGATGAGGGGGAAGGCAAATAAGGGCAGCAAAGGAACTATAACTGCTCCCAGCCCAGGTGGGATTCAGCGATATATGTCAACTGAGGCCAGCATGTTGGAAGAACCCCAGGGGAGCCCCAGATTAGGAGCACCCTCACACCCAGGGATAAATAAACAGAAAGGGGCAACAGAAGAGAATAGAAGTAAAAGCGCAAGAGCAAGGATCAGTGGAAGCCAACAGACTCACGGCTTCGAGATACAGGAAGGCCCTCATGGGAGATATGAGGAGGAGGATCTCACTGGGGGGAACAAACCATCACCCCAACTCATTCAGGAAGAGGCCCCACAGATCAGAGAAATGCTCACTGAATTACTAATGAAACTGGAGACCTCCCTCAAAAAAGAGATCGCGACCGTAAGGGTAGATATTGGGCATGTGTTGAAAAGGGTGGAAGAGACGGAAGACAGACTGGAAGAACATGAGCGGAGGCTGGAAAGTATGAACACGCAAATAAAGGAGCTGCAAAGAGCGAATAGAAGCCTCCTCTATAAATTAGAAGATCAGGAGAATCGCAGCCGACGCAAAAATCTGCGATTCAAAGGCCTACCAGAGAAAGCCGGGAAGGAAGAGCTGGTTCCGGTATTACAAAAATTGCTAAACCCATTGCTAGATAAAGAAGTGACGGCCCCCTTGAAAATTGACAGAGCTCATAGGGTTGCACGATACCTCAGAAATACATCGGAGAACCCAAGAGACGTGATAGTGAAGTTTCACTATGAGGAGGAAAAAGTCAAAATCCTGGGAAAGCTGCGACATCAACAAGGCTTAAGCTTTGAAGGGGCAGAGATACAGGTATATCCAGACCTTTCTGCAGAGACCCTCACAAGAAGGAGGCTACTAAAACCACTGACAAGCATGCTGAAAATGACAGAAATACCATACTAATGGGGGTTCCCGGCTTGCTTAATTGGAAAAAAGAATGGACGAACAGCAGTACTCAGATTCCCAGAAGACCTCGAGGACTTTTGCTGCAAGTTAGATATTGCCCCTCCAGATATCCCGGGCTGGGGTATGGGGGAGACTGCAACCCCAGCGCAAGATAAAGCATGGCGGAGGGAGGGTAGGGGCATGATGGTTAATGCAAGTTAGTATCCAAGAGGCATAGCTAAGGGGAAAAGGGCAATGCCGAGATGAGCGATGCGGGGGGGAGGGGGGAGGGTGCTGGGGTGACACGGGGAACCCTCGCGACATGAGCCCTATGGGGAAGATGGATGCGGGAGGGCATCCGATTGAGGATGACCACCTGACCCATGCATTGAACAGAGGAATCTGCCCCGCCAGAATAGGCGACCTGTTCCAGAGGGAGGGTGGGGGGAGGTGGGAATGGAAGGTGGGGGTGGGGGGAGGGGGGTGGGTGGTTGTTTGGGTGGGTTTTTTCTTTTTTTCTCTTCCCCTTTTTTTTTTTTTTTTTTTTGGGTCCTCTCTCCCTCTCTCTCTCCCCTGCTATGCCGCAGGGGATTGGCCAGACGCTCCTTCCAGTAGTATAAAATGGGAGTAATAAATCTTGTTACCTACAATGTAAGGGGAATGAATACGGAAAAAAAAGGTATAAAATCAATCAAGAATTGCACCTTTTAGGTGCAAATGTGGTGTTCCTACAAGAGACCTATGTAACACACTCAAGTAGGGGACTCGCATCTTATTGGTTCCCAGAATGGCGCTATGGGGACGCTAGCTCAGTACACTCAGGGGGAGTGGCCATTGGGTTCGACAGAACAGTAAGGTTTGAAGAAGAGGAGCGACTGGCCGACCCTAGGGGCAGGTTTTTGTATGTGAAAGGGAAGATGTTTGAGTCATGGATCACATTGGCAAATATCTATGCTCCCAATAGAAACCCGGAGAGCTTCCTAAAGAGAGTCTTGGTGAGATTAGAATCTTTTAAAAAAGGGAGGCTAATAGTCGCAGGAGATTTGAACATGTGTATGGACCCTGAGGTGGATGCATCAAGGAGTGAGTTAAGATCGGGCACACAGGGAGGGACACTTAAGAAAATGTTAAAGCGTATGCAATTGACAGATGCATGGAGGATAAGCCACTTAAAAGATCGAGACTACACATTTTTTTCCCATGTACTGATTGTTTAGATGCCCACCCAGGACCACCAGGATGCCACCAGGACCACCAGGGTTTGGCACCACCCTGGACCACCAGGTATGCCACCCTAGACCACCAGGGAAATGCCAATCAGTGCCCAGGCAGCTGCCTATCAGTGCCCAGCAGCTGCCAATCAGTGCCTGTCCCCAATGCCTGCCTGTTCAATCAGTGATGCCTATCAATGCCATCTAACTACTAACAAACCTAACTACTGACAAAGTAATTAAAGAACGAAACTACTGACTAAATACAAAACATATACAATGCAATGACAAGGGAATAAAGGGATGCAAGAATTAGGAGAAACAAGACTGGGTACTAGGGCAGGGACCAGGAGCAAGGCAGAGGGATACAGGATGTATCAGGCAATCAGGAATAAACTGGTAGCAAGGAGGCAGTCAGCATTGTGACGCACCTGTGAAAGGGAGGAACCACCTTTAATAACCACCTGTTAGCTGGAAACAGGTGTGGTTGATCAGGACTTGTTGGCTTCTGGGAGACACCTGCTGGTGGACACAGGAAGTACAGCAAACAGCCCAGAGGAGCACAGTGCCACCAGCAGGGGAACTCAATCCTAACATAGTCTCTATAAACAACAGGGGCTTGAACTCTCCACAGAAAAGATCTGCACTTTTCAGCCAACAGTCAAAAAACTGATCTTATCTTAGTGCAGAATACCCATTTCGTATCTGCTAAAACTCCCAGATTCACCTTGAAAAACTACAACCAGGTCTTTTTAGCTTCAGGCCAGAAGAAGAAAAATTAGTCCTCACTGCCAATACGGGACATATTACAATTCAAGCTACACCAATCCATTACAGACCCCCAAGGCCTCTTCCTAATTCTCACATGTAACATTAACCGAGTCACCTACACACTGATCAACATACAGTATCTCACAAAAGTGAGTACACCCCTCACATTTTTGTAAATATTTTATTATATCTTTTCATGTGACAACACCGAAGAAATGGCACTTTGCTACAATGTAAAGTAGTGAGTGTACAGCTTGTATAACAGTGTAAAATTGCTGTCCCCTCAAAATAACTCAACACACAGCTATTAATATCTAAACCACTGGCAACAAAAGTGAGTACACCCCTAAGTGAAAATGTCCAAATTGGACCCAAAGTATCAATATTTTGTGTGGCCACCATTATTTTCCAGCACTGTCTTAACCGTCTTGGGCATGGAGTTCTCCAGAGCTTCACAGGTTCCCACTGGAGGCTTCTTCCACTCCTCCATGATGACACCATGGAGCTGGTGGATGTTAGAGACCTTGCGCTCCTCCACCTTCCATTTGAGGATGCCCCACAGATGCTCAATATGGTTTAGGTCTGGAGAAATGCTTGGCCAGTCCATCACCTTTACCCTCAGCATCTTTAGCAACGCAGTGGTCATCTTGGAGGTGTGTTTGGGGTCGTTATTATGTTGGAATACTGCGCTGCGGCCCAGTCTCCAAAGGGAGGGGATCATGCTTTGCTTCAGTATGTCACAGTACATATTGGCATTCATGGTTCCCTCAATGAACTGTAGCTCCTCAGTGCTGGCAGCACTCATGCAGCCCCAGACCATGACACTCCCACCACCATGTTTAACTGTAGGCAAGACACACTTGTCTTTTTACCCCTCACCTTGTTGCCACCACACACGCTTGACACCATCTGAACCAAATAAGTTTATCTTGGTCTCATCAGACCGCAGGACATGCTTCCAGTAATCCATGTTCTTAGTCTGCTTGTCTTGAGCAAACTGTTGGTGGGCTTTCTTGAACATCATCTTTATCATCAGCTTCCTTCTGGGACAACAGCCTTGCAGACCAATTTGATGCAGTGTGTGGCGTATGCTCTGAGCACTGACAGGCTGACCCCCCCACCCCTTCAACCTCTGCAGCAATGCTGGCAGCACTAATATGTCTATTTCCCAAAGACAACCTCTGGATATGAAGCTGAGCAGTGCACTCAACTTCTTTGGTCAACCACAGCAAAGCCTGTTCTGAGTGGAACCTGTCCTGTTAAACTTCTGTATGGTCTTGGCCACCGTGCTGCAGCTCAGTTTCAGGGACTTGGCAATATTCTTATAGCCTAGTCCATCTTTATGTAGAGTAACAATTTTTGTTTTTAAGATCCTCAGAGAGTTCTTTGCCATGCGGTGCCATGTTGAACTTCCAGTGACCAGTATGAGAGTGAGAGCGAAAACACCAAATTTAACACACCTGTTCCCCATTTACACCTGAAACTTTGTAAAAAAGCCTTTAAAAATACATTTGGCAGAACTTCATCAGTATCACCAGCAAAGCAGCTTCATTATTATCACATTAAAGAAGAAGAGAATTGTGCGCTGCATTTCGAGATTTCATAATTTGCCGCATCACGAATGTTAATTCTCCATTACGAACGATAGTTTACAAGACCGACCGATTACGGCTCGTCCTTGCTTCCAAGCATGTGTGTTTGTACTTTGGACTTTTGTCTGACAGACTTGTGTACACACGCTCAGAAAATCCGACAACAGACATTTGTCCGCAGAAAATTTATAAATCTGCCATCCAACATTTGTCCATGGAAAGTTGGCCGACAATTGTCTGATGGAGCGTACAAATGGTCAGATATTCCACCAACAGCCTGTCATCACACAATTCCCATCGGAAAATCAGATCGTGTGTACAAGGCTTAAGTCTCTTATCCTCCCGCTGAATCTCACAAACAAACAGAAATCCCTCCTGGAAGGATCTCTTCCTTATTCTTGGATGAATCAATCTATCCCATACCTAGGGATAAAGTTAGCCTCCTCACTACCTCATCTCTATGATCTTAACTACCATGCCTTCCAAAAACTGCTTCCCCAACTATTAAACAAACTGCGCACAACAGGCCTATGTAAACTAGGAAGGATTGCCTCCTTTAAGACATTAATCCTCCCCAAACTACTCTACTTATTCCGCACAGTAATTTTACCTATACCCCATTCCTTCTTTACCTCAATACAAAAACAAATTTCTAGATATGTATGGGATACTAAACCACCTAGATGCGCCCACTATATCCTAACCAGACATCACAAAAAGGAGGTGTGAATCTTCCCCACATACAAACCTACTACTATGCTTCTATCCTGGACCAGTTTTACTACTGGTGGCACCTGACTCCTAATAAAACCTGGTCAATCATAGAATCATTTTCCTACAAACCTAATAACCTGCGTGACATCCTCCTGATCACTTCTGCAGGGTTTCCTCCTAACACAATGACTACTTCCCCATCAATTACGGTCTCGCATGACAGTCTGGAAGAAATTCACCCAGACGACATCCATAGCTCACCCATCTCACACTCTACTGATCCCTCTCAGAATGCTAACAATGCATTTGTCAAATCATAAAGTACAACACTGGCAGAAACACAAGATTAGTAGCATATCAGACCTCTACAATAAAGATACTCTAAAAACCCTCACAGAACTCCAAACTGAATACAACCTCCCTCAAACTGAAGCCTTTACATACCTTGTTTCCCCGAAAATAAGACCTAGCATGATTGTTGGTGATGGCTAAAATATAAGCCCTACCCCCCAAATAAGCCCTAGCTAAAGTCTCTGTAGGTCTTATTTTCAGGGTAGGGCTTATTTTCGGGGAAACAGGGTAGGGCTTATTTGGGGGGTAGGGCTTATATTGCAGCCATCACCGACAATCACACTAGGTCTTATTTTCGGGGGAAACAGGGTATATGAGGATCTCCCACTTGCTTCAAACGTCTAAAATTCCCACTGAGGTCAAAATACCTAAACCACTCCACAACTTCTACACATGCACAAAGTACCCAAAACATGGTATATCCACAATGTACTCAGCCCTTAGTGACAACCAGCCCTACTCTCAACTCACTTCCCTCTCAAAATGGGCAGAACAACTGAATATTATTGTCGCCCCCCAATGTGGTTTCTTGCCTTTAAACACACCTTTACAGCTTCTCACTGCTGTAATCACTGGGAATCATACCAGAAAACAATACACAGATGGTATCTTACTATCGTCTCTCCAAATTCTTCCCAGGACACCCCTCCACCTGTTGGAGGACCTGTGGAAGCACTGGTACCATAGCACACATCTTGTGGTTTGCAGATCCATATATCACAGATTACAACAACCCCTAATCCTTCACTAGCATTACTACACCTTGGGATAGAAAAATCCCTCCCCCAGGTCACGAGTGGTAATATTACACCTACTACTTGCAGCAAAACTGAACATCACCAAACTCTGGAAAACTACAGATCCCCCATCCATCTCCAATACAAACACAGAATTTAACCTTCAATGTGAAATGGAGAGACTAGTTGCTAGCAAAAAAATCTAAGTATGGAAAAGTTTTTGTATAAGTGGTCATCCTGGCTCACACATCCAAAACGTACTGTAACTACCTGATGTTCTCCTTATATCGCAACTTCCTCCTGTTTCCATGTCTCCTCTTTATTTTCTTATCCTTCCCCACACTACAATATAGCAAAACTGCCTACCTAGCTGATGCCCGCCGTCTGGAGCCAATACTGTTTGTATACTTAGCATAATTTACCTCTGTTTAGTCTACATTTTGTAAGTATGGTTATGCATTATTGAAACCAACTTTTTTATTTCTGGTTCAACTTGCTCCAGTCGGAACATCCGACATGTTGTAACAAATGTATTCCTTGTTCATTCTATTGAAAATATTAATAAGGAAATATTGAATTAATGTAGCAGCAGTGATTTTTGGGGGGATTTGCTCACGTTTTATTTTACTCCTTTTTTTTCACTATGTGGAGTGCAGAAAAGGGGTTTTAGGTTTTTTATATATATATTATTGTTGTTCGCATTATAAAAAATAAAAGAATTGAGGCAGGAGGACCTCGGCAAAAAAACGTCAACATTTAAGGAGATTTAAGGCCACATTTACCCCTACATTTTAGTATGACAGCATGTAGATGCGAGATAATCAGCTGGAGGTCCCAGTGATTAGCTGTGTAAGGCAGCCCCATTGAAAGCAATAGGAAGCTATTGGCCCCTGTAGCTAATTGCAGCCACTTGCATGTAATCACTGTGTGGCAATTACCTGGAAATGATCAGCCCTGGATGTAGACTGTCTATGTCCAGGGCCGATCACTCTCAGGTAATCACTGCTTAGAGTTTACACATGAGCAGCTGCAATTAGCGACAGGAGCCAGTAGCCTCCTATTGCTTTCAATAGGGCTGCCTCCAGCAGCAAATAGCAATCCTATGCTGATTTTCTCGCATCTGCATATTGTCGGGTAAAAATGCTGATGTGCATGCAGCCTAAATTATCAACTGAATGTAATGCTAAAATTCTAGATTTAGCATAGGCATGTTATTGCTCTTAAAGTTGGAGCTCACAGAGAGTTTAAGAAGCACTTGAAAATATAAGCTAACAATAAACTTATCATAACAACCCAATGCCAAATGGCAGTTGCACTAAGAAACACAATTTTGAGATGTATAAAAAGTGAGATAGAGCACTAGCACTGTATTCCCTTTTTATGGTTCACTTGTAGCATTGGCATAGGATTCATAATTTGTTCAGAGAACTCAGGTTCACCATTTTTTTCATCATAAAGATCTGCCATACTTATAATACAAATGGTCAGCAGTTAGAAGAGCATGTTAAACAAAATTATAAAAATTAACATATTGAAATAATATTGTTACTATATGTTATATTATGAGAGATATTTGAAAAAAAATGTAATGTTAATTTACTTTAAAATAAAATAGTGTTGTTCACCACAAAATGTATTGAACTGATGTGCTTCAGTGTAATCAAAAGCAGGTGTCCGTATTGTGTTATTGTAGCCACCCTAAGACAGGAAGTGTGCTACTGGCAGGATCTCTAGTTGAAAATAAGTAAAAATAAACCTAAGAAAAGAAAACAAATGTAGTCATCTCACCCAAGGGCAGGTAAGGTGCAATATATTACATTTTTGTTTTTGGGTTAGATAAGCTTTAATTAGCTTCCAGCACAACATAGGTTTGTATGTTTGCCATGAACCAGTAAAGACTACAGCAATCATATCAGTGGAGGGTCCCTTGTATACTCATGTGTCTCACGCTTTCTTAGCAAGAGCAGAAATGGTAAGGTCATCAATTAAGTTCAGCAACTCTGAGCACTAATGGCCAAACCATTGTTATTAGTCCCAGGTCTCTTAGTTGCCTCTTTATCGCCTCCCTGCATGAGTGCTCCTGTTTGGTGGATTGCCTGTTCTTGGCAAATTCACATTTCCATTCTTGTGTAGTTTTAGATTTGTGCAAAATCTTCTCACGCAGCTCAGGTTTTTAGTAGATTGCATCATTTTTTCTCTAGAATGTTTTCATTCTGCCATCTACTTTTATGGTTTGCTGCAGAGAAGCATCCTCTACAGCATGATGCTTCCACCACCACACTTCTTTTTGTGCAGTGTTTAGCTCCTGCCAAACACAAGAGTTTAGTCTGTTGGCCAAAAGCTAAATTCTGGTGTTTGCAGGCCAAAGAACCTTCTTAAGGCTGACATCAGAGTCACACTTGGAAACTGTAGATGATATGTCATTTGAATTCTGGTTAACAATGGCTGGCTCAATAAATGAGATTCTGGTCTGGACAAGCAAGAGGATAGTACAGGTTGGAAAAACAGGATTTATCCAAAAACAGGCAGTGGTTGGGAAGAAGCAGACAGATATTGTGGTTAGAGGCTAGCTGAGTCATCAACAGAAATCAAAAACCAAACCAGGAAATGAGAAGTCAGGTCATGTGAAGTGAAGCCTAGAAATAAAATCTTTTTTTTTTATAATTGTATTTTTATTGGAAATTTTCAGAGAGAAAACAACGTATCAATATAAACAGACAATGTCAAATTTACAAAATGATCCAAGACAATGGATAAGAAATGTCCACATATGTTGAATACAAATGTAATCAGCAAATGTAGGAGTGAGAATAACTCATATGTAAAGTAAATAATAAAGTAGAGGTCATATGTGATTAACACTATCAGCCAAAATAATACTGGAGAGAACGGAGAAGGCTAGGAGGTATTATATAATTAACAATTCGGAAAGGAAAAAAGAGTTAGGCTTTTTATGATATTGTAGCTGGCAGGGGAATCCAAAATTCCGACTGGTCCCACAAATCCCAGATTTTATTAAATTGAGGGACACTGTCGTGAACAGAACCCATCAAGTATTCCATCCTGTGGATATCAGCTATAAGTTGGAGTAATCTGAACCTTGAGGGAGTGGTGTTGGATAGCCAACATAGGGGGATCAATCTCTTAGTAGCTAGGAGGATATATGAAATCAATCTATTACCATGCTTTGTAATACCTGAGAAAGGGAGTCCTAATAAATAATGTTAGGTATCTAGCGGGAGGGATACGTCTACCACCTTCCGAATCAACAACATCGCTTCCTGCCAAAGGGGTTGGATCATAGAACATTGCCAAAAAATATGAAACAGGGTACCCACCTCCTGACCACAATGCCAACATTTATCTGAGGATGACTTCGGGAGTTTTATACCAAAACATAAGAACTTTAATGGAAGTCTCCCTCTGCAAGACACATTTTGAGGATTTAAAAGTAGAAGACCATATCCTGTCCCATAGCGGGGAGCTAATGGGCCTACAAAGCAATTGGGCCCATTTCCTCATATATAAGTGAGTGACCTCAGTAAGGGGAGTTGACTCGTGGAGGATGTGGTGAATAGAGGACACTAAGTGCAATTGGTGGGGGCCCTGGGCACACACATATTCAAAAGGGGTGGGTTTGTCTAAGGTCAGTGTCGGAGACAGGGAATGAAAAAAATGCCTGATTTGTAGATAAAAATGGAACAATTGAGAGGGGATATCAAACTTCTCGCTGATAGCTTCAAAAGTGTGTAGTCAACGAGAAATCGGGTTCACTAGATTACAAAGTTGGAACAGAGAAGCATTCATCCATGGAAAGATATGTCCTAGGGATAAACTGTCAGGGATGGATGGAATAAATAGTACATTCACCAGGGGGGGACAGTTTGATGTGAGGGTAAAATTTTTTCTACATTTATACCATATGCATAGGGAGAAGTTCATAGGAGCTGTACATTGACATTTAAAAATAGGATCCATATGTTGTAAGGGAGCCCAAATAAGGGAGCATGGGTGAACCGGATACAATATCCCTCTCTCTATATCTGACCAATGACTGGGTGCATGCAAACTGGACCAAGAGGTAATAACTCCTAGGTGAGTTGCATAATAGTATTTTATAATGTCCGTGCACCCAGTCCTCCCCTAGATTTAAGGGCAAAGACCACCAAGCTCGCAATGCGCTGAGCCCTACCGTTCCATATGACTTAGAAAACTCCTTTGGATGGCTTTAAGTTGAGAAAGGGGGATGGCCAAGGATAATGTTTCAAAATAATATAACAACATGGGTAGAACGGACATCTTTAATACATTTATTCTACCTAAAAGGGAGAGAGGGTATTTAGTCCAACTTTGCAAGGATTTGTTGATATCTAGAATTAGACGGGGGAAGTTTACAGAGTAAAGAGTTGAGTAAGTAGAAGTAAGATGGGTCCCCAGATATTTAAGGGAGGTGGAACACCATTTATAAGGACAGGATTGCATCAATAGGGATAGGAGAGGGGGAGGGATGTGCAAAGGCAGGGCCTCAGCTTTTGTAGTGTTAACTTTGTAACCAGATATGGCACCAAAGGAGGAGAGGAGATCATATAATGAGCGGAGGGACAGCAACGGTTGGGTAATAGTTAACAGAATATGATCTGCAAACAACAATAATTTGTATTCCCTCTGTCGCATCACCACCCCACGAATATCCGGATGTAGACGGATAGATTCAGCCAGGGGTTCAAGGCATAATATGAGGAGTAATGGGGATAAAGGGCAAGGCGACAGAAAGGAAGACATCTGGATTGTGCCGTGACTTGAGAGTAAAATGCCTGTAATGCTCTTAGAAAGGGGCCTTTGAAACTGAACTTACTGTAAGTAAAGTAGAAAACATATAAGGCCAGCTCAGCCTGTCGAAGGCTTTTTGTGCATCAAGACTTAAAACAAGAGCTTGACGTGAGGATCTGTTCAGAAGATCAATCAAGTCTATGGTGCGACGAGTGTTATCCCCTGCTTGCCTAGTCAGGACAAAGCCTACCTGGTCTCTGTTAATCAGTTTTGGAATGTATTTAGAGAGTGTAGAAGCCAGTATCTTAGTAAAAATGTTATAGTCTGAGTTTAAAAGAGCTATAGGTCTGTAATTGTCAGGGAGGGAGGGGTCCTTTCCTGGTTTAGGAATAACGGAGATATAGGAATTAGACATGTGCACACTGAAATATTTTGTTTCAGAATTTAATTTTCGTCCGAAAAATAAATTTATTTAGTTACTCCCGAAATTTGTTTTTATATATTACGTTTTTCGTTAAAAATTGCATTCATCCAAAAATCCAAATTAATTAAGGTCAAATCTGTCATTGAAGGCTTATGGTGTCTGTCGAATGTTCTAAGAAGATTCGATGGAGCAGCTAAATTGTACGATGCCGCAATCGTACATTTCTTGTCGAATTTTCTGCCTACAAGCTAGCTGTAGTAGAATTCTAATGTTGTATGACTAGTAATAATTATATTTATTAATTATTTTACTAGTCAATCAACATTACAATTTTTCTATAGCCTATGGGTGGATGCATTTGACCGGAAATGTACGATTGTAGCGTCGTACAGTTTAGCTGCTCAGTCGAATCTTCTTAGAACTTTCGACAGACACCATAAGCCAAAGATTCAACGTTTGTATGTTTTTCGTTGCTTTGTCAAATCTTCGTCGTTCATGTTGAATGGTCTACTCTACGCCAACAGTCAGCCAACTTTCACATTTGTTTCTCAATCTCCAAGTGCAATGGCGGGCGCCGTATCCGACGTTGTGTCAGATATTAATATGGCATTATAATATAGAATCTATTATAATAAATCCCCCCCCACAACACAGGCAGCCTCTGAGGCTATCACAACACTAGCAACACTAGTATCACTATCAAGTTCACAACACTAACACAATAGCAGCAGATTATTATATAAAAGTTAAGTTGAACTGTAGCTTGCTTCACTATTGTTCTGCTGCTGTGCTTATGCTTAATTGCTAAATAATTCAGGTTCTCTGACAAACAGACCAGCTAAGATTGACTGTCTTCTGAAATGATTCAGTGTGTGTGCCTCTCTCTGCTAGCAAATCGTAAGTGAAAGTAAGTTGGCTGTACATGTGTACTTAGTTCTAGCTATTTTACTGCCCCTGCTCTTTGGTTACAATCGGCCAATAACATTTATCATCATCATTATTTTTATTTTACTTCCCCCACCCAATTCCAGCAGCGATCTTTTCTCTCTATGTCGAATCTTTTCTCTCTATGTCGAATCTTTTCTCTCTATGTCGAATCTTTTCTCTCTATGTAGAAAAATCTTGGATTAATAGAGTTAAGGTTAGGCACATTCGACCACAGGTTCGATAGACACAGATTGTTATTGTCAGTGTCATGTCGAATCTCCTATCTATATCGAACTGTTGTTGCAATGAAAATGAAAATTAAGCATTTGATCTTTCGGTTTTCATATTCTGCGCTTTCATTATCGTTTGTTAAAATGATAACGAAAATACCTGTAATTCGGACGAAAATGCATTTGAACGAAAACGAATGCACATGTGTAATAGGAATGTGAAAATTGAGAGTGCGGGGATTGACCTTTGAGGAAGGTACTATATAGAGTCAGTAAATGTGGGGATAAGATGTCGAAGTCTTATAGTAGAGGTAGGGGAGACCATCTGGGCCAGGAGATTTATGAAGTGGGAGGTCCTTAATTGTGTTGTAAAGTTCCTCCGCAGTTATAGGAGCATTCAGATCAGCCAGATCAGAGGTAGACAACTTCGGAAGACTAAGACCATCAAAAAAAGCATCAAATTTTTCTTTAGTAAAATTAAATTGGTTTTCGGGTAATAGACAGTTATATAGTTTGCGATAGAAGGTACCGAAGATCTTAGACATTTCAAGAGGGCAGTAGGTTCTGGTTCCGTCATCCTTTAAGAGAAAATCGGGGAAAGAATTAAAGGGGCGTGGGCGTAACTTGTTTACTAGCATCCTGTAAGGTTTATTTGAAAACTCATAGAATTTTAGTTTTGCCCAGAGTAACGATTTAGCTGACTTACCGAGATTTAAGGGTTTAATCTGTTCTCTAAGAGATGTAACCCTGTGAAGTTTCGACACTGTGGGTTTGCACAATACCTGACATTCTGCTATCACCAAGGTAGACATCAAAGACTGTAAAAGTTTGTTTCTGTCTTTATTCAGATGAGTGCCCTCCGCGATGCATACACCGCGGAAAACCGCCTTATGTGCCCCCCACAGTGTGGAAAAATCCGAGCCCACCTTAAGAAAAAAAATTCCTCAAGGCTGGCAGCCAATTTGATGTGGGAAGGCTCAGAATGTAGAAGTTGGTCATTTAGACGCCAGTGGCAAGACCTAGAGGGGATTTGAGATAGCATGACATCCAATGTAATAGTGGCGTGGTCAGACCATGTAATGGGGGATATGTCTGAGTCAATAATGTGAGAGATAAGTGGAGCTGAAATAATAAAGTGATCTAGACGTGAGTACATTTTGTGGGCCATGGAATTAGAAACAAAATCTTAAAGAAAAGTTTTTGCTCCTACTTCCCCAATATAAATCTGAAGGTAATTATCCACAAGTGTTTTTAAAAATTCCCAGCAAGCACTGGTGCTCAAAATCACCAGATTGCATGAGTGTACATTTGTAGAACATTCAAGAACAGTCCAGTGTTTCTCAACTCCAGTCCTCAAGGTGCCCTACCAGGTCATGTTTTCAAGATTTCTCTCAGATGAAACAGCTGTGGTAATTACTAAGGCAGTGAAACTGAACAAATCAGCTGTGCAAAATAATGGGAAGCCTGAAAATATGACTTGTTGGGGCACCTTGAGGACTGAAGTTGAGAAACACTGGTACAATCCATGGAACACCTGATACTGCATTTCAGGTGAGTCTGCAACCAGACATCAATGAGTCACAGCAGGATTTAATTTAGAAACAGTGGGAACAGAACATGTTTCCCTCCTGGTATATGTTATGCCATGAAGTTAGACCTTCCATATATACATTTTACTATGATCACTTGGAATAATATGACTACACACTAGTGATTCATATTTGATCATTTTAAAACATTGGAGAAGAATTAGCTGCCCCACTAAAGATTTAGTTGTGGTATATAAAGGAAGTTGTATACTTATGAAGTTAGTTATTTTGTGTTTTTTTTTTTATTGTATTTAGTTAAAACGACCACAGAGTTGAGTTTTCACTTTAACATTAAAATGTCTTTTTCTGTTGATCAGTAACAAAAGCCAAACTAAACCCACAGTTATTCAGTATTAAACCACAATAATACATGAAGAGGTGTATACGTTTTTCTGGCAAGCTGTTTGTACAGGCCAAACAGTAGTAGATTAGTGTTTTATCTACCTATAAAAAAGCACAAAGAACCAGTTGTTGAAAAAATGCTCAATTACACTGCAGAGTGCATTAGCATCATGGGAAATGTAGTTCCAAAACATCCGGGGTGCCATCACTGATTTAGACTACCTGATTCTTTTAGGCATGCTCATTAACACGTGCATTTATGTGTCTTGAGACACAATAGAAGAGACTTACCAAAACTAGAGCACATAGAATCTGGTGCAACTGTGCATAGTGGCCAATCAGCTTCTAACTTCAGCTTGTTCAATTAAGCTTTGACAATAAACCTGGAAGATGATTGGTTTCTTTGCAGAGCTGCACCAGATTCTGTGTGCACCAGTTTTGGTAAAACTCCTCCAATGCATTTTAGTAGGGTGTTCATTTTGACCTGCCTGCACAGTTTATTTTTTACAGATAGTGAAGCACTGAATATATGCATTGGGGTGCTGCAACACACCACCCTTCTATGCATTAACATGCATTCTTTCAGGTTTTACTACAATGCATGGATATAAATTCACACTTATAAATTGAAATTTACAAAAAAAACTTGTGTAGAAAGATTGTGTAGTGCAGTGAAATAAACAACATTTTATTTTGCCAATCTTTATGTACAGTCTCACTGTAATGTAGGAGTCACTGAATCATACAATTTTATCACACCTCCTTAAAAACATATTAACACATTACTGTATATCAAATGTTAAATGGAATGCCCTTGTTACTCCTTACCTAACAATATCTGGTATATTAACTCATAAGGAACAAATACAGGAAGTGCAAGTTAAGGTCATGCTGTAAATGTTTGCTGGCAGCATATGTAGATGGTTTTTTACCAGACTCAAGAGTCTAAGGAAATCAAATCTTCCAGTTCTGGAATAAAGCGACAGTAAAAAGCCCAGCTGTGGGCATTAAATCTGTAACAGTTACTTACAACTGCAACTGAGAAATGGCTTGTGTGATGTACAGTATGATTTTACAATCCTCTTAGCACTGACAATGTAAAAACATTCAGTCCGTTAAGAAGAAAAATAATTAAAATGTGCTTTTATGGGTAAGGTAAAAATGTAATATAGTCACTAGAGATGGACAAATTGATCGGTCAATTAGGCAGATTGAGCAAATATTATTCTTTTCTGGCAAAGCATGATTCTATTTTCAATATGTTTGTTCAGATTTGTCTGATCTGCTGCAATGCATGCAATTCTTGAACCAGATCAAAATGTCTACTCTGCATAATTCTCAATAGATAGGATAAACCGGAATTTACATATTAAGGAGTATTTGATTCACTGGTAAAGATTCAATCAGATTCAACTAAGTCAGTCAATTCTTCCAATTCACAGCACAACTCACACAATAAAAAGTCAAATGTATTATCCAAACCAAAGAAATCTTTGATCAATAGTCCACCAAGGCCTATAATATTTGTAATGTATACATTATAGGTATAGAAAATCATTACACTGTATTGAAAAGCCATTGATGGTACATTTTTAGGAGCAAAAACCTATGGCAGAAATGGTCAGGAAGGTTCTCTTAAATTGGTTGAAAAGGCACATTTTTCCCTTAAAATAGCTGCTGTGTGCAATAGTATTGCACAAAGCAATCCCTTACCTCCTCTTTTGGGATCCCCCACCTGTGCTCTCTGCTCCTCCTCTTCACCATGTGCCCCATAGCTAGCTGCTTGCTATGGGGTCACATATGCAATCATGCTCCCTAGCCAGGCTGCTCACATAGACACACATGATGTGGATTGACCACGCCAACTGCTCCCTTCTCCCAAGATTTGATGACAACAGAAGGAGCCATTGTCTCCCGCTGCTTTATTATTATTATTATTATTATTATTATTATACAGGATTTATATAGCGCCAACAGTTTACGCAGCGCTTTACAATATAAAAAGGGAGACAATACAGTTATAATACAATAAAATACAAGAGGATTAAGAGGGCCCTGATCAGAAGAGCTTACAATCTAATAGGCTTTCAATCTGTCCTATAAGAAAACAAAGAAAGACCACCACTGCTGCAGATGGGCACAGTGCTGGATCAAGAAAGGGCTCAGATAAGTGTTGGGGGGGGGGCAGACAGTGAGATATATTTTTACCTTAATGCAGGGAATGCATTAAGGTAGACAATTAATTTGTTTTAACCACTTTAAGGAGCAGTTCCAGGCAATAAGTAAAAGGATTCACTGAACAGCTTTGCAACTGCATTAAATTTAGAAATGCTACTAATTTTTTCTGCAATCTCAGTAACTCACTTCAGTCATATTCCAAATAGCTTTTTAGATGTTGGGTTTGTGGGTTTGGATTCTAAAGTACACTATATTACCAAAAGTATTGAGACATCTGACTTTACTATAATAATAAAGCAGCGGGAGACAATGGCTCCTTCTGTTGTCATCAAATCTTGTGAGGAGGGAGCAGGGGGCGGGGTCAATCCACATCATGTGTGTCTATGGATGTGCACAGACTGGCTAGGGAGCACGACTGCATATGTGCCCCCATAGCAAGCAGCTTGCTATGGGGCACATGGTGAAGAGGAGGAGCAGAGAGCACAGGTGGGGGGCCCCAGAAGAGGAGGTAAGGAATGCTATGTGCAATACCATTGCACACAGCAGCTATTTTAAGGGAAAAATTTTCCTTTTCAACCAATTTAGAGAACCTTCCTTACCATTTCTGCCATAGGTTTTTGCTCCTAAAAATATACCATCATGATGCTTATGATGTTGGCTGACATCTGCCTTTACACGCATGTAAACTTTAATGGCATCCTAGTCTTAGTCTGTAGTGTTCAATATTAGGTTGGCCCACCCTTTGCAGCTATAATAGATTCAACTCTTCTGGGAAGGCTGTCCACAAGGTTTAGGAGTGTGTCTATGGAAATGTTGGAAAATTCTTCCAGAAGTGCATTTGTGAGGTCAGACACTGATGTGGGCGAGAAGGCCTAGCTCACAGTCTCCACTCTAATTCATCCTAAAGGTATTCTTTCAGGTTGAGGTCAGGACTCTGTGCAGGCCAGTCAAGTTCCTCCACCCCAAACTCGCTCATCCATATCTTTTCTGAACCTTGCTCTTTGCACTGGTCCAAATCATTTGGTGGAGGAGGGTTATGGTGTGGGGTAGCTTTTCAGGAGTTGGGCCTGGCCCCTTAGATCAAGTTAAGGCGTCAGCATACCAAGACATTTTGGACAATTTTCATGCTCCCAACTTTGTGGGAACAGTTTGGGGATAGCCCCTTCCTGTTCCAACATGACTGTGCACCAGTGCACAAAGCAAGGTTCATAATGACATGGATGAGCCAGTTTTTGGTGGAGGAACTTGACTGGCCTGCACAGAGTCCTGACCTCAACTCGATAGAACACCATTGGGATCAGCTATGACTAACCCCAGGAAAGGTGTTAAACACATTAGCTGTGCTGTATCTGTTACCCCCATCTTGCTGTTTTGATTGTCATTTTATATATATGGATCAATAAAGGTGATTTTACAGGAGTGCAGCCACCTGAAAGTTCTTTCACTATAATGCCCCATACACACGGTCAGATTTTCCGATGGAAAATGTCCGATCGGAGCGTGTTGTCGGAAATTCCGAAAATGTTTGTGTGTGTTTTTTGTGTCAAGTTCCCACAACACCATTGATATGTTGTTCTATTTAATCTGTAGGAGATTGTTTGGTGTTGTTGTCCCTTGTTAATTTCACATTTTATGTTAGAAATGTACCTGAATCGTCACCAACAAACTGTCCTTTTTGGATGAAAACACACACAGGAGAGTATAATTTCCCATAAAATTTTTTATTAAGGGCTCACAACTAAACAAAGAGGGAGGCAACGCTGGAGAAACAGCAGAAGTGGGTGAAGCCTTGGACCCCCAGGGCAGACATCAACTATTTCAAAGCAAAATTGGTGGCCTGAGGAGTCCTTATCTAAGGGAGGGCAGTCTGGTCCAGAAGTCCCAGAGATCCGGAAAGCAGCAGATGACATCTGTGTCCCCAGGCTGTGGTCATACGAGAGACTGCATCTTCTGTCAGACCAGACTGAACCCAGGGCAATCACTCTCAGGTCTTCTTTCCACGCTTCCTTCCACGCGGTGGCTGTGGTGGTGGAGTTGTGGCAGCAGGAGGAGGAGGAGGATGGTCCAACTCAACCACGTCGGTCTTGGGTGTTAGTTCCCCACTCACCCCCTTACGTAGGACTTTATACAGAAGGTCCTCACAGAGCCTGCGTTGACCCTCCTGCATGCCCTGCAGTTTGGTGGCAGCCATGCAGGCAAAGGCCTCTTCAAGAGTGGGTAAGGCTCGTAGGGACGCCGAAGCCTCCTGAATCAGCCTGAACGCAGAATCCTGCATGGGACTCGGAGTCGTCTTCCTGGCTCTTTTATATGGAAGGCGGAGGGGAGGAACCTGAGATTCAGTCAGGCTGCGACTTGTCCCAGGCTTCTCCTGGCTGACACTTAGCTCCGCCTCCTCCTGGCTGCCACTAATCACTGCCTCCTCCTGACTGCCACATTCCACAGCCTCCTCCTGGCTAAGGTCTTCCTGTGTATGAAAAAGGGACCTAGTTTTAGTTTTTTATTCATCAATAACACACAATTTTCACCTCCTGACTGTTGCAAATTGAATGTTAACAAATATAACAGACTAGCATTCTGAGCCCAGCATTTTTCATTCTTGTCCCAATTATTTTTGACCACTACTGTCTATTGATATGTAAAACACTTTTTTCCTTGTCAAAAGAAGTTTATTGAGTATACAATATTATAAAGATACATAAAGTAAGTTTACAAGGATCTATAAAGTAAGCTCATTG
The DNA here is from genome assembly GCA_037952925.1 of Lithobates clamitans. Classification (NCBI taxonomy): domain Eukaryota; kingdom Metazoa; phylum Chordata; class Amphibia; order Anura; family Ranidae; genus Lithobates; species Lithobates clamitans. The sequence continues at coordinate 4,039,582 of JBBGZY010000279.1, read as the reverse complement.
TTTTACAGTAGGGTTTATATAGGTAAATATCATGAAATTTCAAATATTAAACATTGGGTTCACGTAAACCTAAATTAAAGATATATATCATTTCCTTAGTTACTTTTGTAGGTATTTAAATGATTTATACCTACTATACATATTGTTTATAGGTAGAGTGTATATAGGTCAAATAAATTCTGATAATGAGCTTTAATCGTAAGGTGGAGAAAAGGAAAGAGAAAGAAGAAAAAGGGTAGAAAGGTAGAGGTATGGTCCACAAGGTTGTCCCGCTCGTCAGTTTATTATTCTTTTTAGTTCTCTTTGAAGCCTTAGAATGGGTGTCTCTGTAAATCATTTAATCTGTTACCATGGCAACAGGACAGAGTCATTGAAGTTTGACAGGAACTGTTGTTTTATCCAAGGATGCCAAAGTTTTTCAAATTTTGGAATTTGATTTTGATCGATGGCTACCATCTTAGCATGGGACATTGTATTATTCATTCTGTGAATTGTTTCTGCTAGTACCAATGTAGGAGATTTCCATGCCTTGGCCACTGTTTGTTTTGCAGCCGTTATTAGTTGGATCATAAGTTTGAATTGAGAGAGTGTTAACCATTCCGGTTTTAGATTAAGTAAAGTTATATATGGATCTGGTTGTATTATTTTTTAAATATTTTAGATGCAATCACGAAGACTTCCTTCCAGAAGGTTTGGATTACTGGGCACGTCCACCATATGTGTAAGTGTGTGCCTATTTCTGGGCATCCTCGAAAACAAAGATCTGAGGTATTAGGTGAATATTTTGCCACTCTAGCGGGTACAAGGTACCAGCGAGTTAGGACTTTATAATTTGTCTCCAGTGCTAAGATGTTGGGTGAAGATGACTTAGATGTGAGCCATATGTTAGACCAGTCCGTGTCTTCTAAAGTTCGTCCCAGGTTCTCCTCCCACCTCTGAACGTAAGAGGGTCTATTAAGATTTGCTACTCCATATAATTGATTATAAAGTGATGAAATTGTACCTTTAGCAAATGGATCTTTTGTACAGATTGATTCAAAAATGGATAATTGGGATAATGGTGTATCCCCCTTTAGGAATGGTGTATAGAAATTTTTGATTTGGAGATATCTAAATATCTCAGAGTTTGGTAGATCATATTTTTCTCTAAGCGATGGGAATGAAAGAAATGATTTAGATGCTATGAAGTCATTTAGTGTCTGAATGCCTGATGTTGTCCAAGCTTTAAAAGAATTTGGGTAGATCCATGCCGGATAAAAGGCCGGATTTCTGATAAAAGAAAGGAGAGGATTGTGTGGAGATTGTAACTGATATTTGGTTTTTAGTTTATCCCAGAGAGATAAGAAGTGTTTAGTTATGGGATTATGAATTTTAGAGCGGTCTTTAGGATCAAGCCATAATAAGTTTGATATTAATAGAGGGTCATTTTCTGAAGCCTCTATAAATACCCATAATGGGATTTCCTGTTTTGCATGGTATTTGGACAGACTGGCCAAATGTGCTGCTCTGTAGTAGTTAGTAAAATTAGGGTATCCCAGGCCTCCTTTATTTTTGGGAAGATGTAGTGTGTGTATAGGTATACGTGGTTTAGAAGAGCCCCATATAAACGAAGTTGCTCTTTTTTGTACTATTCTCAAAAAATAGGAAGGAATTGGAATAGGGAGGACTCTGAATAGATAAAGCAATTTGGGTAGAATAGTCATTTTGATTGCATTAATCTTCCCTATCCAGGATAAAGGAAGTTGCGACCATTGTTTTATTAGATTTGTGATCTGTCTTAATACAGGAGGATAATTGGTTGAGAATAAGTCAGAATGAGATGCTGTTAAATGAATTCCAAGATATGGGATTGATTTTTATGCCCATGTGAATGGGAGTGCAGCCCTAGCCGGGATCAATTCCATGTTTGTGAGTGAAATATTAAGCACTAGGCATTTCTTAGGATTAATCATAAGGCCGGATAGGGCTGCAAATCCATCAAGAGCTGGTATTAAGTTAGGACCAGAGACCTGTGGTGATGATAGAAAAAGTAATATATCATCTGCAAATATACATAATTTGTGTGTAATACCTCCTACTTCAATGCCAGTTATAGTTTGGTTTGTTCTGATGTATTGGGCCATGGGTTCGAGTATAAGGGCAAATAATAAGGGAGATAATGGGCAACCCTGTCGGGTACCTCTTTCGATATTAAAGGCATCAGATTTGTATCCAGCATATTTTATATAGGCTTTGGGTTTATTATATAATGCTTTGATCCATGTTAAAAAGTGGGGTCCAAAACCCCATTTTTGTAATGAATATTGCATATATTGCCAGGATACTGTGTCAAATGCCCTCTTAATATCGAGAGATAGAAAACATAAAGGGATTTTCCGTTTTTTAGCAATATGTGCCAATAACACTGCCCTGCGTATATTATCGCCTGCCTGTCTATTTGGCATGAAGCCTACTTGATCTCTATATATTAATTTTCCTATAATGCTATTGAGGCATTTTGCTATTATTTTTGCTAATAATTTAATATCAAGGTTTAACAGAGAGATAGGCCGATAATTCACACAGGAAGTATCATCAGAAAGGGGTTTTGGGATCATACAAACAATTGCCATTAGTGTTTCTTGCCGAAAAGAATGTCCATCTAGAAGTATGTTAAAAGTTTCAGTGAGAATGGGAGAGAGTATTTCTGAGAATGTTTTATAGTATAAAGCCGAGTAGCCGTCTGGGCCTGGTCTTTTGTTTTAGGTCTTTTATGGCGTTAGCAACTTCATCTATAGTTATAGGCTCATCCAAACTGATTTTTTGATTCTGAGATAACTCAGGTAAGGTTATTTTTGAGAAGAAGGATTCAGCCTCTGTAGGATTAAATTCATTGTTTGTCTTGTATAAAGTTGCGAGATGTGAGTGAAATTTATGGACTATTTTAACTGGATTACAAGTATAAACATTTTTTGATAATTTCAAACGTATTGGTTTGAAAGATTTGTTAGTTGAATTTAATGCCCGAGCCAAATATGTACCTGGTTTGTTTGTATTCATGTAGAAATTGTGTTTGGAGCGTTTGAGGGATTTATCAACTGACTCAGTGAGAAATAGATCGTATTCCAATCTAGATTTTTCCAGATGAGATTTTGTACTCTGAGATGGATTATCTTGGAATGATATGTAGGCTGCATTAAAATTGAGTTCTAGTTTTTTTGCTAGATTTTTGCGTTCCCGTTTAAATAGTGCCATTTGTCTTTGTATTGTACCACGCAATACAGGCTTATGAGCTTCCCACAGTGTTATTGGGGAGATGCCTGTTGTATTATTAATTGATATGTATTCCTTTAAAGCTTGTTCAATGGCCATCTGATGTAGTGGGTGTTTGAGCATTATGTCCGGTAAGTACCACGTTGGGTCATGCGCTTTTGGTATGGCTGAGGCTATAGTAGTGTATACTGCATTATGGTCAGACCACGGAATCGGAATTATATCTGATGCAATAATTTCTGGTAGCATTCCTATTGTTAGAAAAACATGATCTATTCTGGTGAAGGTTTGATGAGGGTGCGAGAAATAAGTGAATTTCTTTTTCATTGGGTTACTTTCTCTCCACGAATCTACCAGATTGTATTTGGAAAGAAGTTGAGAAAAAGGTAATCTAGAGGTTATTTTGGATGGTGTAAAAGGTGATTTATCTAGAAATGGGAGGAGGACCTGGTTCGAATCCCCACACATTATCACTGTTCCTATTTTGTGTGTATTAATCACTTGTAATATATGTGAGAGGAATGGTGTAGGTTGTTTGTTAGGAGCGTAGTAGGAAATCACCGTGATTGCTGTATCCATTATATAACCCATGAGTAACAGGTATCTACCTTCTGGGTCTTTAATTTCTGATGATAAGGTGAATGGTGTGGATCGGTGAAATGTAGGGATGAGCTTCGAGTTCGAGTCGAACTCATGTTCGACTCGAACATTGGCTGTTCGCAAGTTCGCCGAACACCGAACAATTAGGGGTGTTCGCGGCAAATTCGAATGCCGCGGAACACCCTTTAAAAGTCTATGGGAGAAATCAAAAGTGCTAATTTTAAAGGCTTATATGCAAGTTATTGTCATAAAAAGTGTTTGGGGACCCGGGTCCTGCCCCAGGGGACATGTATCAATGCAAAAAAAAGTTTTACAAACGGACGTTTTTTCAGGAGCAGTGATTTTAATAATGCTTAAAGTCAAACAATAAAAGTGTAATATCCCTTTAAATTTCGTACCTGGGGGGTGTCTATAGTATGCCTGTAAAGGGGCGCATGTTTCCCGTGTTTAGAACAGTCTGACAGCAAAATGACATTTCGAAGGAAAAAACTCATTTAAAACTACCGCGGCTATTAATGAATTGCCGGTCCGACAATACACATAAAAGTTCATTGATAAAAACGGCATGGGAATTCCCCACAGGGAAACCCCGAACCAAAATTAAAAAAAAAAAAAATGACGTGGGGGGGGTCCCCCTAAATTCCATACCAGGCCCTTCAGGTCTGGTATGGATATTAAGGGGAACCCCGGCCAAAATTTTTTAAAAAAATGACGTGGGGTTCCCCCTAAATTCCATACCAGACCCTTCAGGTCTGGTATGGATTTTAAGGGGAACCCCGCGCCAAAAAAAAAACGGCGTGGGGTTCCCCCAAAAATCCATACCAGACCCTTATCCGAGCACACAACCTGGCAGGCCACAGGAAAAGAGGGGGGGACAAGAGTGCGCCCCCCCCTCCTGAACCGTACCAGGCCACATGCCCTCAACATTGGGAGGGTGCTTTGGGGTAGCCCCCCAAAACACCTTGTCCCCATGTTGATGAGGACAAGGGCCTCATCCCCACAACCGTGGCCGGTGGTTGTGGGGGTTTGCGGGCGGGGGGCTTATCGGAATCTGGAAGCCCCCTTTAACAAGGGGACCCCCAGATCCCGGCCCCCCCCCTGTGTGAAATGGTAAGGGGGTACTTACCCCTACCATTTCACTAAAAAAGTGTCAAAATAGTTAAAAATGACAAGAGACAGTTTTTGACAATTCCTTTATTTAAATGCTTCTTCTATCTTCCTTCATCTTCTTCATCTTCTGGTTCTTCTGGCTCTTCTGGTTCTTCCTCCGGCGTTCTCATCCAGCATCTCCTCCGCGGCGTCTTCTATCTTCTTCTCCTCGGGCCGCTCCGCACCCATGGCATGAGGGGAGGCTCCCGCTCTTCTCTTCATCTTCTTCTTCTTCATCCTCTTCTCTTCTTCATCTTCTTCTTCTTCATCTCTTCTTCCTTCTTCATTTCTTCTCCGGGCCGCTCCGCAGCCATGCTGGCATGGAGGGAGGCTCCCGCTGTGTGACGGCGTCTCCTCGTCTGACGGTTCTTAAATAACGGGGGGCGGGGCCACCCGGTGACCCCGCCCCCCTCTGACGCACGGTGACTTGACGGGACTTCCCTGTGACATCACGGGGAATGCCACAGGGAAGTCCCGTCATGTCCCGTGCGTCAGAGGGGGGCGGGGTCACTGGGTGGCCCCGCCCCCCGTTATTTAAGAACCGTCAGACGAGGAGACGCCGTCACACAGCGGGAGCCTCCCTCCATGCATGGATGCTGAGCGGCCCGCAGAAGAAAATTAAGAAGAGAAGATGAAGATGAAGAAGATGAAGAAGATGAAGAAGAGAAGAGGATGAAGAAGAAGATGAAGAGAAGAGCGGGAGCCTCCCCTCATGCCATGGGTGCGGAGCGGCCCGAGGAGAAGAAGATAGAAGATGCCGCGGAGGAGATGCTGGACGAGAACGCCGGAGGAAGAACCAGAAGAGCCAGAAGAACCAGAAGATGAAGAAGATGAAGGAAGATAGAAGAAGCATTTAAATAAAGGAATTGTCAAAAACTGTCTCTTGTAATTTTTAACTATTTTGACACTTTTTAGTGAAATGGTAGGGGTAAGTACCCCCTTACCATTTCACACAGGGGGGGGGCGGGATCTGGGGGTCCCCTTGTTAAAGGGGGCTTCCAGATTCCGATAAGCCCCCCGCCCGCAGACCCCCACAACCACCGGCCACGGTTGTGGGGATGAGGCCCTTGTCCTCATCAACATGGGGACAAGGTGTTTTGGGGGGCTACCCCAAAGCACCCTCCCAATGTTGAGGGCATGTGGCCTGGTACGGTTCAGGAGGGGGGGGCCGCACTCTCGTCCCCCCCTCTTTTCCTGCGGCCTGCCAGGTTGCGTGCTCGGATAAGGGTCTGGTATGGATTTTTGGGGGAACCCCACGCCGTTTTTTTTTTTTTTTTTGGCGCGGGGTTCCCCTTAAAATCCATACCAGACCTGAAGGGTCTGGTATGGAATTTAGGGGGAACCCCACGTAATTTTTTTTTAACATTTTGGCCGGGGTTCCCCTTAATATCCATACTAGACCTGAAGGGCCTGGTATGGAATTTAGGGGGACCCTCCCCACGTCATTTTTTTTTTTTTTAATTTTGGTTCGGGGTTTACCTGTGGGGAATTCCCATGCCGTTTTTATCAATGAACTTTTATGTGTATTGTCGGACCGGCAATTCATTAATAGCCGCGGTAGTTTTAAATGAGTTTTTTCCTTCGAAATGTCATTTTGCTGTCAGACTGTTCTAAACACGGGAAACATGCGCCCCTTTACAGGCATACTATAGACACCCCCCAGGTACGAAATTTAAAGGGATATTACACTTTTATTGTTTGACTTTAAGCATTATTAAAATCACTGCTCCTGAAAAAACGGCCGTTTTTAAAACTTTTTTTTGCATTGATCCATGTCCCCTGGGGCAGGACCCAGGTCCCCAAACACTTTTTATGACAATAACTTGCATATAAGCCTTTAAAATTAGCACTTTTGATTATTCATGTTCGTGTCCCATAGACTTTAACGGTGTTCGCGTGTTCGAGCGAACTTTTTTCCTGTTCGCATGTTCTGGTGCGAACCAAACAGGGGGGTGTTCGGCTCATTCCTAGTGAAATGCAATTAGAGTTCCCCTTTGCTTGGTACAGGCAGAAGCCGTGTAAATTTGTTGATAAAAAGGAGAAATATATTTTGGAGTAGAATCTTTGGTGAAGTGTGTTTATTGGAGGCATACTATGTGAGCCTTCTTGTTATGGAAAGTACGGAAGGCTTTGGTCCTTTTTTGAGGGACATTTATTCCCTGAACATTCAGGGTAAGTATATTCAGTGGTGCCATGGCAACAGATCAAATAGTTTTGACTTTTTGTTATGCAGAGCTGACTGCGCAGATCAACCTGTGTGGACTGAAGAGATGAAGAGATAGAAAAGAAACCAGTAAATTCTGGAGTAAAGAGTAAACAAAAAACATATGAGATTAGATGATACATTGTATAAATTATATTTTGCAAGTAATCACAATTTATCCGTGAAAGAGAATAAATATCTCTCTCAGGGGAATAAGTGCCTTCGTCACACTCCCACATAATATGGTTGGGAGAATGAGGAGGGCTAATGGGGGTACACGGATCTTCCGCTTACAGGAGAGAAGTGCTATGTCAAAAGACATCAAAATGATGTTTCATTAATTGGAGTGCAGAATATAGTTTTTGTTGAAATTATTTATTCCAGGGTGGTTGTATATGGTTAGTCTTGCCCTAGGCTAAATAATTCAGTTAGAAAGGTACTGTTAATAACTTTGGTATTGATGAAGATAGTTTGAATTATTTTGAGATTTTAACCCTTTTAGAGTAAACAATTACATATTTTATTCATATGTAACTGTTTAGATATGTTAACTCATAAAATTGAGGTTGCATTGCCTCAGATTGGAATAAACAAAAACATAATTCTAGGAACTAGTTAGGTAATAATATATTTGTTTTAAGAAAAAAAAGAAAAAGCTTCCATTACTTCTGGATTATTGAACATATTTGTCCTAAAAAGTAATAAATCTATTGTTATTACCTGATAATATATAACTGAACAAGAATTTCCTTATTTCACTTATAGAAATATAAGGCTATATGAATCAGAAGTAATAAGAAATATAACTGGAATGTAACATGATCCCACACAGTGTGTAACTATCAGAATGCAGTTACATTCAGTTATAAATACAGGTTTTTTATAGAGAACCATCTCTTAGTATAATAAATTAAGAGATATCAGGAATTAGGATGTCAGTCCATTGAATCTTCTTGGTCCATGGATGATGTGGCATAACGGCCTCTTTTGTAAGAATGATGATTCCCATTTTGTTCTGGAATTTTCTGGGTGCTGCCTGAAGGTGAAGATGATGCTATTCTTCTGCGTGTGGGAGAGTTGCTGCTTGTGGGTTCTGTCAGATTTGATTTTAAAAGGGTTTGTTGTAGTTCATCTGCTGATCTGCTTCTGTAAATTGTACCTTGGTGGTTAAATCTGACTGAAAAGGGGAAGCCCCATTGATACATAATGTTGTGACGTTGCAGTTCCATTAGTTGGGGTTTCATGGATCGTCTTTTAGTAATAGTAAGTTGGGATAGGTCAGCAAAAATTTGATAATTGTGTCCTTGAAAATTAAGTTCCTTTTTTTCTCTTGCAGCAATTAGTATTTGTTCTTTCGTTCTGTAATAATGACATTTTGTGATTATATCACGTGGGGGTCCATCTTTCTTTTTGGCTGTGAGGGCTCTGTGTACTCTGTCCAGTTCTAAACGTTCAATAGGGATATCTGGCTTTAGTTCTTGTAATAGAGCAGTAATAGTAGATTGCAGGTCTGTCACAGTTTCAGGTATTCCCCTTATGCGCAAGTTTGAACGTCTGGCTCTATTTTCGTAATCTTCGAGCTTAGTTTGAAGTATTAAATTCTCTTCTTTTAATTGTTCCAATTCTGTTATATTTTCTTGGGTTGTAATTTCAATTTCATCCATTTTTATTTCTAAGGCTGTGGTGCGGTTTCCCAGCTCTCTTATTTCTTTGGTTAGGCTTTTTGTTATTTGGTCTGAGGTTTGTTTTAAAGCCTTATGAAGCATCTTTTCAAATTGTAATAATATTACTGGGGATGCTGAGGAGGCTTGTAGAGAAGTTTGTGAGAGGATTTGTTCTGTATCTGACTCAAATGGAGAGTCTTGCTGTGACATTTTCTGTCTGTGAGAGCGCCCTGATGCTGTATCTTGTGAGGTGACTGGAGCTGCTTCAGCTGCAGTGAGTGCCTGTGAGCTCTTTGTGAGGTGATTTTTATTTCTGCCACGGTTTCCTCCCAGTACCATATTTCCTGCCCAAACTTTCACAGTTTGTTCCCAGGGGCAAAAAGGTTCAAATGGATACCTTTTGAGCCTGCAGGCTCCGCTTTGTCCTTCTCTTCTCTCCTCAGCGGTGTGGAGCTCTAACAATGCATGTCTGCTCCGTTAGGCTCCGCCCATCTCCCCGTAAAACACTTTTTTCAATCAGCAATTAGTGATCAATAATAACATCTAGTAAACATCATTTATTTATTGACCAGAAATCTGTAGAAGAATGCTATACCTGACTCCAGCTGGGCTCCTCCATTTCTTCCTGGCTGGAAGGCCCAGGTTGGACATCAGAAGCCTCAGCTGGGGTGGAAGGAAGCGTGGAAGGAAGAGTAGAGAGGGATTCCCTGACTTCAGTGTGGTCTGACAGAAATCGCAGTCTCTCATAGTACCACAGCCTGGGGACATAAACACCATCTGCTGCAGCTCCGGATCTCTGGGAATCTGTGACCTTCTTGCGCTCCCTAAGATACGTGCTCCTCAGGCCACCAATTTTGGCTTTTAAATAAGGGATGGTTGCTGTGGGGACCACCGGCGTCACCAACTCCAGCAGTTTCTCCAGGGCTGCCTGCCTCTTTTGTTTATGGTTATAGTGGGGGTGTCTCACTTGCCACAGACAGGGCAGCTCCCTGTATTTGTCAATGAACAGGGGGAGGAAATTGTGGTCGTTGAACCCATCCATTTTCTCTGCAAGACACAACACAAGACAAACCCTAATGTCAGGCCAAACTCCCCTAATCTTGTTACAATATAGGCTTCCATTTCGAAGCAGTATAGGCCCAAGTTTAGATCCTACCTTATCACGATCGGCGCCTCCGATGCTCCTTCCTCCGCTCACAGATCGTACGTAAGACGCACGCGTGTTACGCTTTATACACACTGCGCATGCGTGTAACTCCGCCCACCCCTGACGTTCTTTCTATTCTATTCCCCACCCCTTTTCGTTCAGCGCAGTGGGGGAAGAGCACATGGCGGAGACACAGCAGGATCGTTCTAATTGTAGCAACAAGGAGGAGGAGGAGGAAAGGCCGGATCCGGACACGTCCCGATCCAGAAGGAGATTTAAGGACTCAAATATGTCCTTTGGGGAGATGTTGGAGATGGTGGACATCCTGAAGAGGGCTGACTATGACGGAAAGTATGGGCCTTACCCCAATGTCAGAAAGGCCAAGATCATGGAGAAAGTGATCAGGAGTCTGCACCAGAATTTCGGGGTACGACGATCGAAAGATCAGCTCAGGAAACGGTGGTCGGACCTCAAATTACGAGAACATGAGCAGTACAGAAAGATCCGGAGAGTGCTGCAAAAAAGTAAGTAGTTGCGCTGTGTTCCTATTCTTTATGTTTATTACGTTCGTGCTGCTCCATGTGCTTTTAGGAACTGTTGTACAGTTTAAAATGGCAACTTTCATGTTCATGGGCACATTATTCGTTCGTATCAAACATTTTTCTTTCGGACTCTAAAATACCATTGTTTAGGCCATATGCATTTGGCCACCATTTTTATGCCCTATACTTGTCTTAAAAGAATTGGGTTGTGTAGATGGCTTTGTTACTAGAATGAAATGCAAACTAGATTCTGTGTAAGGAGAGGACACTCAGCAGCTGTTTTCACATCTGGACACTGGAGCACTAGTGTGGGACCCCAGAACACCATTTTTATTAGGGGACCCACACAGGTGCTCCAGTGTATACTATAGGGGGGGGGCTACATCTGTGAATCTTGTATCAAACAGGTAAAGTATTGCAGCTTGACAAAGGACACTGAAAATGCTACATTTTGGAACTCTGCTAAAATTGACAATTGTACCTCACTTCCAAGCAATGTTTCCTATTTCTAGTTCTGCCATCAAATATCTGTGTGCTAATTATACCATTTTTGTTTGACATAGGGGAGAAAAGACTCAGAGGACACCCCTCATCCGAGGAGACCAGAGCCCCCCCCCCTCTGGAAGAAGCTGAAATCCCCCCAACACAATCTGAGCAGGAGGAAGAAGACGTGGTGGAACTAGTCACCACAACAGGTGAGTGTCTGCGACCACAGGCTCAGGTAAGAGATGGATGACGGCATATTTTTGAGACCTAATTTATTTTGGGGTTCCTCTCTTATTAAGTGATCGTGATGTTGTGGATCCAGATCCTTTCACATCCGAAAGTGCCCAGATCCTGATCGGGGAGATCATGGGGTGTAATTTACAATTGGAAATCATCAAGAAAAACATCAATGATGTTATTCCAAAAAATAAAAACCTCATTAATGTTTTGGGGCGAGTTTAAAACCCCTCCAAATCACTTTCTTCTTTTGTGTACTACAATGTGCTAAATGTTTTTGTGAATTTTCAGAAAGCCAAATTTGGAGGATGCACACAGTGTACCAACATGTGCTATCTGCCATCACGGGAGATCAATGGATGCGTTTTGGGGGTGCAACCCCTTCCTCAATAATAAAGTAGCGATGAGGAAGGGCTTGCTCCCCCAAAACACGTCCCTTGATCCCCCGTGATGGCAGGTCACACATGTTGACACTGTTAAATTGGTGTGCATCTTCCAAATTTGGCTTTTCCTGGGGTGACTTCACCCCATCTGAACGCAATATCAAACACAGTTCTTAAATACTCATGTCTGATATTGCCTTCAAGTTCTACCAAATGTGAACTTTGTAAGTTCAAGATTTGTGTCTTTCTTGTTGGTTTTACACATGCCTGTTTTATCTAAAACGGACATTTTGATTTTTGATAATGCAACCCAAAAAATTGTTATACAACAAACATGTTGGTTTGTTTGAAAAACCTTTGGTAAATGCACATGTGATTGTGCAGGTATAAAAAAGTTTTTTTCGCAAGAATGTGTGGATTATTGTCTCAACGCTACAACACTTTTGGGGTGATGTCATTGGTGTTTTCAGAGAAAATGGGGGTTATTTACCAAGTGCAAATCCTCTTGGCACTACAAGTGCAGTTTCAGTGCAGTTGCAACTGCACTTGTAGTGAAATGTGTTTTTGCATTTTAGTAAATAACAGCCAACAGTGCTTTGTATAATAAGGTTACACAATCACAACATTTTCTGGACTCAACACATTTCTGTCAAGGTCAGCTAAATAAAACACAAGCAGTAAATGTCCACAAAGAATTTCTTTTTTTGTTTTATTATAAAAAGGCTTCACAGATTTGCTGGCATATTGATAGCCCCCCTACCCGCAAAGAACTCCAGGTAGCGTAACCGTACATCACGGGCACTCAGGGAGGGCAAGCCAGGACGGCCGCTTTCAAGCGCCGTCAGTGTGGTTTCATGTATCATTCCGGCCTCAGGCCCAACTGAGCCAGCATAGTTGGCCGAATGTTTCCTTAAAAAGTTATGGAGAATACAGCACGTCAGTATAATATGGTTCAGTTTATACTCCGCCATATGGATGGGTGTCATAAATAGGCGGAACCGGCTGGCCAGGATTACAAATGTGTTCTCCACCACTCTTCGGGCTCTGGCCAGCCGGTAATTAAAAACCCTCTGTTCCGGGGTGAGGGTCCTCATCGGCAATGGCCGCATCAGGTGGTCCCCCAGCGCAAACGCTTCATCAGCAACGAACACAAATGGGAGTCCTTCCATATTGTCCTCTGGAGCTGGCAAGTCCAAGCTGCCATGCTGGAGATGCCTGTAGAACTCCATCTGGGCGATCACTCCACCATCGGACATCCGGCCATTCTTCCCCACGTCCACATAGGAAGTCGTAATTAGAGGACACCACCGCCAACATCACTATACTATTAAAACCCTTATAGTTGAAATAGTACGACCCTGAGTTGGGTTGTGGGACGATGTCGACGTGTTTCCCATCAATTGCCCCTCCGCAGTTAGGAAAGTCCCACCGCTGGGCAAAGTGGGAGGCCACAGTCTGCCATTCCTGTGGTGTGGAAGGAAACTGTTGAGGGAAAAAATAAAACATTTACTATTTTGGCTCAGAAACATGGCAAGCAGATTAGGCACAAACATTATGGATCAACCTCCAGATAGCATTTATTAAAGGGAATTTAACAACGCCAAAGTATAAGGTACACCTATCATATTCCCCCTCCCCCCCTCTCATGGGCCATTGCTAACATTATAGGGGGGATCTTGGACAGGTAACCCTCTTCACTTCATTGAGAGATGAATGGCTAAATAATGGGTATTACTTGGAACAGCCCCTCCTTAGTTACACTATTGGCAGCCCACTGGACAGGTAAGAAGTGTAATAATACAAAGATATAAATACACATTGTACACATTTGAGGACATTTGAGGACATTTGGACATTCTGCTATTACCTATCAAGATAATAATAGGATACAAAATCTTTAAACAGTACCATTTGAAAGTATACAGGCAGGCCCTTGCACTACATGCTTTGGGGAATTCATCCATAAAAATGACCACAAAAGAGATGGGTATAGTGTGTATGGGTTTGGCAAAGTCAGCAAATAGATGATTGAGGATAGAGAATTGGGATCAGCTGACTTAGCAGTTGGGGGAGGGAGAGTTACTAAAAATTATTTGGGGACACCACCAAAAAAAGCCTCTGCCACTCTGCCTGAAGTTAAAGCAAAAATAACATTTCTAAACATTTTAGGGGGTGTTTGGGGTAAAGCACTACTATGGAGCAGAAAAAATACATTGTTAAGTGACTACATGAGATGAATATAGGGCCAGGAGACACCATGCTGGGGAGGTTATTGAAGTGCAAATATGTATGAAGGACCTAAAATAATAATTACATAAAAATCCAGCATGCATGAGAACAAAGGGGACATTCACAGCATATTACAATCATGGTAATTAGGGAATGAGGAAAGAAATACAATATATTAGCAAACATTCAATACAATAAAATGTGATATTAAAGGATAAAAATCTTACCTTCATATACTCCTTCTGCAGGACCTGAATGATGGCAGAACAGGTCTCTGGGATAATGATCCCCAGAACCTGGGGGGAGATGCCTGTCGAGAACTTTAAGTCCTGCAGACTTCTCCCTGTCGCCAAATACCGCAGGGTAGCGACCAACCTCTGCTCCGGAGTGATGGCTTGCCTCATGCAGGTATCCTGCCTGTCAATATAAGGGGTCAGCGAAGACAACAGACGGTGAAACACGGGGTCCGTCATCCTGAGAAAGTTCCTGAAATCATCAGGATTATTCTCACGGATCTCACGGAGCAAAGGCATGTGAGAGAACTGGTCAAGCTGAAGCAACCAATTCTTGGTCCATGAACTCCTCCCCACCCTGTTCATGGACTGGACTTGTGTCAAGGTCAGGACCCCAACACCAAGCCCCCACACAGCACGAACTCTACGAGGAGTACGCATACATGGCTAGAAAACGGTCGGCTGCTAAGAACGAAGTAACAGAACGCACTGAAGAACAGCAAGGCCTGTGAAGAGCGACCTGAAAAACAGTAATGAATGAACAAGAATACAATGACTAATTAAAGTCACACGGAACTTGCTTGCACGCACTGAAGAGCAGATACAAACCCACAAGCACAAACTGAACGCAGGAAACGATCTGAAAGCCACGAGTCTGAAAAAGCGCGAATTGTCCCTCACCAAACTTTTACTAACAAGAGATTAGCAAAATGAGCCCAAAGGGTGCCCACTTGGTTCTGAACCAGCCTTTTCTAGTCTCGTCGTACGTGGTGTACGTGACCGCATGGTTGGCGATCGGAAATTCCGACAACTTTGTGCGACCGTGTGTAGACAAAACAAGTTTGAGCCAACATCCGTCAGAAAAAATCCTAGGATTTTGTTGTCGGAATGTCCGAACAAAGTCCGACCGTGTGTACGGGGCATAAGTCTTCAAAGAATACTTAAACACAGTGTTAGTAACTTGCAGTGGTTGCTATGTGGCTAACTAAAGTCAAGGAAGTAAACAAAATAGAGAACCTTATCTCTTCTGATTGTCTACTCATGATATATATAGATATACATACATATATATATATATATATATATATATATATATATATATATATATATATATATATATATATATATATATATATATATATATATATATATGTGTGTAGTTTTTTTTTTCTTTTTCTTTTTTTCTTATTAAGGAGGCCATGCTTGGGACTCATATAGCAGATGCATGTGAAATGAATGCTGATTAATGAGATCTGGAAAGCCCTGGGTCTCCTGTTGTCTACTTCTAAGAGTATTTCACCCATTGTTGTTTGTGGTAATTAACCTTGCTATTGTATAGAGGAGCTCTGTGTTGATTTATGATAATGTTGATTGTGTCTTCTGAGCTAAAAGACGGCAAGTCTGTCATAAAGGTCATGTCTTTTAGTCACCTAGGCTGTCTAAAGGATCAGATAATTAGCTCATGTTAATTAAGTTTCTGGTTACAATGTGTATTGTCAGCAAGCTGTATATATTTGTGTGAGATCTCAAATAAAAGGCTATTCCTGATATACTCCAAGACTGGTGTGGTCTGATGTTTTACCCTACACTGAGCTCCGACTAGTGAATGGTAAAGCCAAAGGGTCTTGGATTGTGTGTTAACGGACAGAGGAAGCATTTACGGCAGACATCTTGTGTACGAGGGTCAGTCACAAAGTCTATGGGACCCGAACAGGAAAAATCAAAAGCCCCTATTTTGAAGGCTTATGTGCAAGTTATTGGTCATAAAAAGGGTATGGGGGCCCTGGTACTGCCCTGGGGGACATGTACCAATGCAAAAAAAAACTTTAAAAAAAAGATAGTTTTAAAAGGAACAGGGATTTTAATGATGCCCAAAGTGAAACAATAAAAATGAAAAATTCCTTTAAATAAAGTGCCTGGGGGTCCCCTTAGTCTGCCTGCAAAGTGGCACATCTGTACCATGTATAGAACCTGCACTACACTAACACACTACACTGACACATTATTTTTACTAAAACTGGTGTACACAGAATCTGGTGCAGCTATGCATAGTAACCAATCAGCTTCTAACTTGTTCTGCTTTGGTGTCTAGTAAGGTTACTCTGTGGTATAAGTCAAAGCTTAGTCCTTTGCAGTGTATTAATATGCTTTTACTACACAAAAATGCTGTACTTAAAACCTGCAACAATTATAGGAAAAACAATACCAGACTGGTAGATATACATACAACAAACAAAATGCTACCTACTTTCTAGCAAATAAGTAGGGATTATCCCTTGACTAATCCAACATCGGGTGTTCGCACGTACCCCAAATTCTGAACATTATGGGGTGTTCGCAGGAAATTTGAGCACCCACGGAACACCCCATAATGCACTGCGAGATCGCAGTGCATTTAAGGCTGCTGATTGGCCAAAGCATGCACCTGACCTGCATGCTTTGGCCAATCACAGCGCTCTCTGCTGTGAGAGCCTTTGGCCAATCATGGCTCAGGGGGCTAAGTCCACGCCCCACACTATGTAAGACTGCTTACATAGTGGCCGTACATAGTGTAATGAATGAGAGCAGTAAAATGACATTTCTAAAGAAAAAATTGTAATTTAAAACTACTCGCGGCTGTATTGTATTGTCGGATACCGGCAATATAGATAAAAATCATTGAAAAAAACGTCATGACTCCCCCCCAATCTGTTACCAGGCCCTTCAGGTCTAGTACGGATATTAAGGGGAAACCCGCACCAAAATGTAAAAAAAATGGTGTGGGGTCCCCCTAAAATCCATACCAGACCCTTATTCGAGCACGCACCCTGGCAAGCTGCAGGAAAAGGGGGAGGGATGAGAGAGCATCCCCTTCCTGAACCGTACCAGGTGACATGCCCCCAAAATGGGGAGGGTGCTTTGGGATCCCCCCAAAACACCTTGTCCCCATGTTGATGGGGACCAGGGCCTCATTCCCACAACCCTTGCCCGGTGGTTGTGGGGTTCTGCGGGCAGGGGGCTTATCAGAATCTGGAAACCCCCTTTGACAAGGGGGCCCCCAGATACCGCCCCCCCATGTGAATGGGTATTGGGTAGATTGTACCCCTACTCAGTCACCAAAAAAGTGTCAAAAAGGTACAAATGACAGGAGACAGTTTTGGACAATTCCTTTATTAAAAAAAAGTGTTCTGCGATGTTAATCCATCTTCAATCACAGCATCGATGGTCCAGAGAAAAAAAAACTAAAAAACTCCACCTCGATGGGAGGCGTCCCAATGACTGCAGCTTTTTCGCGATGACAATTCTTATATATCCACGGGCGGGGACACCCGGTGATGTAAATGGGTGACTCCACCCCTCTGATGTCACATGACATCACATGACGTCAGAAGGGGCGGGGTCACCTGGCCTGCCAGGTTGCGTGTTCAGATAAGGGTCTTGCATAGATTTTGGGGGGACCCCAACGCCATTTTTTTTATTTTGGCACGGGGTTCTCCTTAAAGTCCATACCAGACCTGAAGGGCCTGGTATGGATTTTGGGGGAGACCCCCACACCATTTTTTTTTGAACTTTTGGTGCAGGATTCCCCTTAATACTTATACCAGACCCGAAGGGCCTGTTATTGACTGAGGGGGGACCCATGCCATTTTTTTAAATGATTTTTATCTATATTGCCGGGATCCGACAATATATTACAGCTGCAAGCAATATTAAATGAAATTTTTTCTTCCTTTAGAAATGTCACTTTGCTGTGGTACTGTTATGAACATGGGAAAGATGCTCTACTTTACAGGCAGACTAAGGAGACTATTTCATTTTTATTGTTTCACTTTAAGCATTTTTAAAATCACTGCTCCTAAAAAAAAGTGAGCTTTTTAGAACTTTTTTTTGCATTGATACATGTCCCCTGGGGCAGTATCCGAGTCCCCAAACACTTTTTACAGCAATAACTTGCATATAGGCCTTTAAACTGAGCACTTTTGATTTTCCATGTTCGTGTCCTATAGACTTTAATAGTGTTTGCACACATTTTTTGCCTGTTCGCATTTTCTGCTGCAAATCGAACTGGGGGTGTTCAGCTCATCCCTACAAATAAGCAAAAACTATGGTCTGTAACCAGTAGAAATACGCTGAAAAGTTACTTAACCACTTGCCGACCAGCTTCTGTCATTATACGATGGCAGGTCAGCTCGATCCTGCAAATCACTGTACCTGTACGTCGGCTCCTTTAAGAGCCATAGCAGGAGCGCACGCAATGTCTGCCAGCCACCCGCGATCATGGGAACGAGAGCCAGAATGGGGATCTGTTTATATAAAACACACAAATCCCTGTTCTGACAGGGGAGGAGAGTCAGATCTGCTGTTCCTAGTAAATTGTTTTTTTTTTTAAGAAATTTTTTATTTTTTTATTTTTGGAGGATATTTATTATAGCGAAAAGTTAAAAATATTGTTTTTTTTTCAAAATTGTCACTTTTTTTAAAGCGCAAAAAATAAAAACGCAGAGGTGATCAAATACCACCAAAAGAAAACTCTATTTGTGGGAAAAAAAGTATGTCAATTTTGTTTGGGTACCGTGTTGTACGACTGCGCAATTGTCAGTTAAGACAACTCAGTGCCGTATCGCAAAAAATGGCCTGGTGATTAAGGGGGCAAATACTTCCAGTCCTTAAATGGTTAACTCAGGTAAGAGTGGGTTCACTGTCTCTGTAGGCAACGAGGACCCAGGCTTACTGTATAGGCTGTTGCTGGAGATCAGGCAAAAGCATTTTCAGGAATAGCTTCTTCTTGTTTGTACAGATCTTCCTTGGTGTTAAAACACTATGGAGTTTTCCTCTTAGCTTATGCCATTGCCCCTTTATTTGGAAAGTTTACCATCCCCACATGGGTGTGGCCCTTTTCACAATACTGCGTTTCAATGAGAGAAGAATTTTCCCTTTCGCCCTTTAGATGGCACTGTGGTATCATTGATTAACTTGACTTGTTGATTTTTGTTACATAGCCCAACATCCAACAATGGTAAATAAGTTTCCATTTTTTGTGGACAGCTTGTGTAATTGTTACTAAGGAATTTGTTTGAGAACTCCACTCAAACATTCAAAAGTAACCTGATTTCTGTTTCTAAGACAAACTACTAAACAGATTTAGATGTACATGTACAATAAGGACTGAAAATAAAATTCATAAAACAGACGTATATTTATATTTAACGCAACACAAGCTTAAGCTTGTTCAAATAAGCTTTGATAATAAAACCTAAAAGCTGATTGGTTACTCTGCACAGCTGCACCAGATTCTGTGTGCACCAGTTTTATTAAATCTCCCCCAGTGTCCCCAGTCATCACTACAACAATCCCAGTGTCAACCATCAATAATAAAACCTTAATTAATATACAATTATTTATTTTTTTCACCAAAGAAATGTAGCAGAATACATTTTGACTTAGATGTATGAAGAAAAATTATTTATTTTCAAAGTTTTATAACAGGAACTAAGAAAACGTGAGTTTTTTTCAAACTTTTTGGTATTCTTTTGTTTATATAGCAAAAAAAATTTAAAAAACAGTAGTGATAAAGCTCTATTTGTCTTGAAAAATGTATAAGAATTTAATTTGGGTACGGTATTCCATGACTGAGTAGTTGTCATTCAAAGTGTGACAGTGCTGATATCTTAAATCTAAAACAGAGATGTAAACATCCTTCTTTAAGGATCGTGAAGTGCTGACTATTTTCATTTTTTACCTTAATGCCAATAGCTCATATGAAGTAGGTTGATGACTGATATTAGGCCTCCTTAATCCCAGGACTTGCACTGGATCATTGGAACAGAATGGTGATACTCCAAGGGTCAGTGCCAGGGATGGTGAGAGTATTGTAGTGAGAGCTGCTTTTTATATTTTAACTAGTCCAGGGCATTGTTTTTATTTTTTGGGTTTTTTTTGTTGTTGTTTGCTTTTCAATTAGGATTGAGTATGAGCAATTCTGGTTATGGTTTAATACAGCCTTCTGTGTTATTATTCAGGATTTATATAGTGCCAACAGTTTGCACATTGCTTTACAATGTGTTTGAAGCAGTTATGATTCTGCTGCTTTAAGAGAAACTATTCTGGGAACTCTTAGCCCCTTTATAAACTGCTATATGCCTTAGAAGTGGATGAGGTTGTCTGAGAGAGGAGTGGTCCTGGCTGAAGAAGATACAGTGCTCAGCAGGCCAACACCCGGAAGCCTTATGTTTTGCTGGTCACATGATCATCATTCGTGGATAAATAACTGTTTAAAAAGTAGCGTCTAGAAGTCAGCCAGACTTTAAATTTCATGTATCTGAATAGAGCTTAGGTGCTTTTATTACCCTATTGAGTAATATGTATAATATGAGTTATCAATAACTCCTAATAGTGAGGTTAATTTATTAAAACTGGAGAGTGCAAAATTTGGTGCAGCTCTGCTTAGAAACCAATCAGGTTTCAGATTTTTATTTTGTCAAAGCTTAATTGAACAAGCTGATAGGCTACAATGCACAGCTGCACCAGTTTTAGTAAATCAACCCCGTTATTTTTTTTTTCTTCTGGTCCTTTCCACTTAGGAGAGGGTCAGAGGAGTAATGCCGGGGAAAGGGGGGGGAGGAAGAGTGTAATGGGAAATGTGGGCCTTAGGTAGGTCAATACGTCAGCCCCAATCAAAGGGGAGAATAATCCTGCGGGAAGCAGGGAAGGGAGGTAGTGGGCGCGCAGGATGTGTGGGTGCGCGCAAACTACGTACCCGATTTTTGGATATACCCCTAGTGAGAGTTTGTGGTATGATATGTGGTAGATTTTTTGTTTCTGTTATGTTTTTTTTGTTTTTTAGGTATAAATATATGTTTAATGAAGTAATGAATGTTGGGGAGGGGGGTAGAAGGGGGGGTGGGATTGGCAGAGGAGAAGATAGAGAACAATGGCAAGGGGCCGGAGGCCATAAAAGTTAAATAAAATGACAGCCATTTTGAAAATGTTGTCATACAATGTGAGGGGTTTGAATTCACCAATTAAAAGAGGGCGCCTATGGGTTGAGCTGCAACATTGGGGAGCTGATGTTGTTTTCTTGCAGGAGACTCATTTTCAGAGCAGCTCAATCCCAAGCCTACCCCAGAATATGCTGAATCAGTGGTATCATGCGGTATCCCCAATAGCGAGGGCAAGAGGGGTCACAATTGCGTTCAAGAAATCATGCCCTTGGATTACTGAGACCTTGCAAAGTGACCCAGAAGATCGGTATTTGTTTGTAAGGGGTACGCTACAGGGGAGACGATATACCTTTGCTTCAATATATGCGCCAAATGTTGAGACAGCTACATTTCTGGTTAAAGTATTTGGACAACTGGAAGAATTTAAGGAAGGGTGTGTAGTGGTAGGAGGAGATTTCAATATGGTATTAGAGCCAAGTGTAGACACCTCTACGGGTAGAACTACTATGTCTTTTAAAGCTATAAAGCGGGTTAAACAAACCTTATGCTCACAACACCTTGTGGACACCTGGAGAGCTTTACACCCATGCACCAGGGACTATAGCTATTACTCCAAAGTACACAATATGTATTCACGGTTAGACCTTTTTCTGGTGGATCAATTTTACTTGGGGAATGTCAGCACAAGTACAGTTGAGCCAATAACGATGTCTGACCACGCCCCAATAATTTTGACCCTTCAACCAACTCAAATGACCCGGGCAGAATGAATATGGCATCTGAACGAGTCATTGTTGGACAAGGAAGACATAGTGGAGAAACTAAGGGGCAAGATAAAGGAGTATTTTGAAATAAATAAAACAGAAGGCGTGTCAGATCAAGTGGTGTGGGAAGCTCACAAGGCGGTTGTGAGGGGGGATTTAATTGCCTTTGGTACATATATAAAGAAGGAAAGCAAAAGAGAAATAGATGAACTACTAGAGAAGATCAGAACCCTAGAAAAAAAACATAAGGGAAATCTTGACCCAATGGTTGGCAGATGTCTGGAGAGTGCGCGGGCAGAGCTTTCGCAATATTTAGAGTATAAAGCGAAGAGCAAAATTAGGTTCTTCGCAAATAGAGCATATGAACAAGGAAACAAATGCGGTAGGCTACTGGCAAAACAACTTAAAAAACAACAGGACTTAAGACACGTGCATAGCTTACTAGTTCAGGGCAGGAAAATAATAGACACAAAGGCCATAGCAAAAGAATTTGGTAAATTCTATGAGGCCCTATATAATATCTCCAAAACAGAACCACCTGTAAGGGAAAGCGAGGGACAAGGGAGGGATAAGATAGAGGAGTACATCGAGAACGCTGATATGCCCATACTACCTAGAGAAATAACCGAGATTATGGAACGTGCAATCACGGTGGAAGAGTTGAGCAGAGTGATAGCGGCCTTGCCCCCGGGAAAAGCCCAGGTCTGGATGGGCAGACAAACATATATTACAAGAAATTTCTCCCAATTTTGGTAAAGCCACTTTGTGATTATTTCAACTCCATAGGTGCTGGAAGTCCACTTTCCTCAGAAGCATCAATGGCTTACATAACGGTTTTGCCGAAAGAGGGAAAAGATCCCCAGGTATGTGCTAATTACAGGCCGATCTCTCTGCTGAACTCAGACACCAAGATACTGGCAAAAATTCTGGCCCAGAGACTGCAGGAAGATGTAGGAGATTTAGTGCACCCAGATCAAGCAGGGTTTGTAAAGGGACGAGAAGCAAGAGACAATACCACCCGCGCACTCCATATACTGCATTGGATGCGATACGGCCCAGGTAGGGCCCCAGGAATCACTTTGTTAATGGATGCCGAAAAGGCCTTCGACAGAGTGAACTGGGGCTTTATGAGAGAGATACTGGGGAGGATAGGACTGAGGGAGAGGATGCTGGGTTGGATTATGTCATTATACGCGAAACCAAGAGCAAGAATTAAGGTAAATGGGACTGTATCTGAATGTTTTAACATACAAAACGGTACCAGGCAGGGGTGCCCGCTGTCCCCCCTGATATTCGCAATAGTAATGGAACCATTTCTGCGTAGAATTAGAAAGAATAAGGAGATAGTAGGGATGCATATAGGCCATACGGAACACAAAGTAGCAGCGTATGTGGATGATTTATTATTTTTCCTCTCCGCTCCCCAGACATCTATAGCCACATTGATGGTGGAAGTACAGAAATTTGGAAGGGTGTCTGGCTTTAAGATTAATTTCGAGAAATCAGTCATCCTTCCTAGTCATGTCCCAGTGGAGATAGAGAAATCACTGAAGGAGAAATACCCATTTATATGGAACAAGGAGCCGCTGACATATCTGGGGGTACAGATAAGTGCAGACTATGAACTGCTGGTGGAGTATAATTATGGCTCATTAGTGAAAGAAATAAAAGAAGAATTAAAGAAGTGGAAGGGGAAATACTTGACCTGGTTCGGAAGAATCAGTGCCATAAAAATGAGCATACTGCCCAGAATAGTTTATGTGCTGCGTACAGTGCCAATCAGGTTTCCAGCGAGTCCCCTTAAACAAATACGTCGGCTATTCGTGGCCTTTGTGTGGAACGATAAAAGGCCTAGACTGGCTTACGATATTTTAAGAAGGAGTAGAGCGGAGGGTGGCTTAGGACTCCCGGATTTAACATTCTATTATAGGGCCATGGCGCTAGTTAGAATAACGGACTGGTGCCATGACCTAAATAGAAAACCATGGGTACAGGCATAAATGGCGATGGCGGGGAGAAACCTGGCAGGAGCACCATGAAGCCAAGGGTCATTGAGAGGGCTGTCACAATGGACTTCACCAATGACCCTGAATACATTAGAAGTATGGGATAGAATGAATAAAGAGGGCAGGTATGCTCCTCAGACCTCCCCTCTGGCTCCTCTGGAGGGATTTCCGTGGTTCCCCCCGGGGGAGAAGACGGGAAGTCTGGGGGCGTGGGGACAAGACGGGAATATTAGATGTGGTAAGTTTGCCCCAAGTAGAGTCTTACTATCACTGACAGAGATGATATTGAAATTATCTATTGAAGACAAGAAGACCATTAAGACCCATAAATACACTTACCGCGTTTGAGAGGCAGTGTGCACAGACATCAGAAGCTGGGCATACATTATCTCGAATGTACAGAATGATCCAAGGAGAGCAAGAAAAGAAACCTCCATACTTTATAAAAGAATGGGAGAGGGAGCTAGGCCAAGTGTGGACAGATAAACAAATAAATAAAATGATATTGTTAACATTTACTACCTCCATAAATACAAAGGTGCAAGAAATGGCTTATAAATTCCTAGCGAGATGGTATAAGACACCAGTTAAGATAGCACAAATCTCTTCAGAAGCTAATGACAAATGCTGGAGGGGCTGTGGACAGAGGGGACTTTTCTTCGTCTATGGTGGTCATGCCCGATAATTAAGCGATTCTGGGAATTAGTGGCCCCGTGGATTAAGAAAATGACGACGGACCACATGGAGTTTGGGCCTATACAATATTTATTTCATGGAACGTCCGGTTCTGTCAAAAAGTATAGAGAAAATGTAATCCCACACTTTTTAAATGCAGCGAAAAAATTAATTCCGAAGTACTGGAGACAGGACCGGATTCCGTCAGTCATAGAGTGGAGAAATGAGGTTAATATAATAAAGGAAGCAGAGAGATGGGTTCATGTGGTTAAAAATCAAAGAAAGAAATTTGAAACGACATGGGCGAACTGGGAACAATGCGCCAAGGAGATATTAGAAGAGGGAAATATAGATGGGTAAGGGAGGAAGAAATGGTATAGTCATTTAGAATAGAGATATAAGAAGAGTGGCCCTGAAGGGTAGACGTAAATAGTGAAATAACTTCTCTAATGCTAATCAAAGAGGGAAGGGGGTAAGATAATGTATGGTTATATGTATATGTGGTTTTTGGATTTTGGATTTTTTTACTACTTCCCCTCTGCCCCAGTCTTGACAGAATTTTTTTTTTTGCGAAGGGAGAGAGGGGGGAGGAAAGGGAAGGAAAAGGGAATTACACATATAAATAAATAAATTTATAGACACTAGAAGATTAGATGGTAGGGGGATTCCCCCCTCACTCATTATTTTATAAAGGGGGAAGGGAGGGGAGGGGGGAAAGGAAACACAGATACACGATTTATAATAATTATGAACTATAGGGATATTATTCCCTTCCTTAAGCACGAATGTATTTGGGGGGGGGTTCTTTTTTTTCTCACAAATCACATTATTATGAATTGAATGAATAGTCATTATTATGACTATTGACACGAATTAGAATAAAGGGGGATTTATCTCATAATGAATTGAAGTGATTAATGACACAAATTAGAATAAGGGGGGAATTTATTTATGATTTTACATTTTAAACACTTTATAATTATAAGCATGAATGTACACGGAGGGGGGTGGGTAAGGGTTTTTTTTTTCTCTCAAATACATAATAATGAATGGAAGGGATAATGATACAAATCAAACAAGGGGGAATTTATTTATAACTTCATCTTTAAACACTTTATAATTATAAGCACGATTGTACACGAAGGGGAGTGTTGGGGGAGGGGAATTTTTTTTAATTTTTTTATCATCATATATGTAATGTCGACTGCTGGGACAGGGGGGAAACTGCGGTAGGAGAGGAAGGATGTAATGTGTAGTATGTTTTCTTTTGGTGGATTGAATATAGGGGTATAGAATGTTGTATAAATGATGTATATATAAATGAAATAATAAAAATTTTGATTATTAAAAAAAAAAAAAAAAATCAACCCCATTATTATTATTAAAGATTTATTTTTATATTTTATTAGGCACAGTCTCTGTGTTTTCCAAGTATGCTTTGCTCATCAATACATGTTCATTCCTGTTTTCAGCTCTATGGCCTCTGGCAATTGACATCTTTTCTAATACCATATTGTAATAGTTCTGACTTTTGCACTGTGTACTGATTTACTGTCTTGTGCTGTTCTAGAACTAAGTCATTGGTTTTGACTACAGTATTCTAAGCCTGTGCTGTACACTCCTTTGTGCGCCTGAGAACCAACTTTCTCTTCCATCAATTTTCATCTTCCTCCCTGTCTGTTACCCTTCGCTCATTTCTTGTCTGCTCTCTCTTATACTAGTTCTCTTTTGGGCTCTCCATGTCTTTCCCAATCCTTTTCTGTTTGGAGTGAATATTTCATGCACCAGTAATTCTGCTCTATCATGCCACTGCCTTTTAATATCCAACTCAGTGCAACATGCAGACAATGCAGACCTTCAGTTTCAAATAGTTACTTTGCTGTGCCAGAAAAGAAAAAGCATTTCTATTGTGGAGGAGTGAAGAACATTTGCTATCTGCAGCATATTAGCCAAAGGCAGATTTTAAGCGCAACCATCCTAGTTCTTTGGAGAAGCAAGGTAGACTGTTGGCACCAGCTTGTAAAATGTTAAAATCGGTTCTTAAGATGACAGTATTGCCTAAACAGTATCAAATATTAATGTGAATGTGTCAGACAAATTTCTGCTGTAAAGTACTGCAGCAAACATATGACTTTCACTTAAATTGTGTTTGACCAAAACATTGAATCTATGTAAAGGAATTTGTTCTAAATGGGCGGGTTTGCATGGCTATTATGGCTACAGTGTTTTCTTGAATTTTAAGTGCAAAACATAAAATGTTAAATATCAAGATTTTAAATTGCCTACAAAAGCATTAATGTTTTATTCTTATTCTTACTACATAACATTCTCCACAATAGGATCAAATGATGTAACCACTTCAGATTCACATCTGAATATTCCTTATGCACTAGAAAAATATATACATGTCTGTCATAGGCCTAATGGGTCAGCAATAATGTAATTAATTGTTGAACCTATAAATATATATCTATATATATCTATATATATCTATATATATCTATATATATCTATATATATATATATATATATATATATATATATATATATATATATCTATATATATATATCTATATATATATATATAGTAGAGCAATTGATAGATTGATAGGTAGAGTTTTAACAGTCACATTGTTGCAAAGCATTTCTCAATTAAGCTTCCAAACACAGTTTGGACTCTAAAAGCCCTTTCACACTGGGGCCATCCATACATTAGCGGTAAAGCGCAGCTCATTTTAGCTTTTTCTAATGTTCCGCAAGAGCACCACCCCATTGTGAAAGCACTCAGGCTTTCACATTCGGCAGCATGGGAGGCAGTTTTCAGGCACTTTACAGGCACTATTTCTAGCACTAAAATGCCTGAAAACTGGCGCAGTGTGAAAGTGATCTTATTCACTTTATGATTTTGATTAACTAAAGGCGAATAGGCTGTCCACTTTGCAAGAGAATTATCCCCAGAGCTTAGTAAATGTGGTGAAATTTCACTTTGCAAAGTATACAAAATGCAAGGAAAAAAAAAATATATTTTTGCTTGAACACGATTGGATGATGGCAATCAGCAGAGCTTTCCCTCCTTTACTAAGCTCCGAGGATAATTTCTTCACAAAGTGAGATTTCCCTTGCAAAGTGAACATCCTATTCGCCTTTAGTAAAGCAATCCCTATGACTCTTTGTATATGCAGCAGCCAGTGCTGACTGCCTGTGTTTTCTTGTCATAAAAATAAAACCCATATATTACATGTTGTCTTTCTATCACACTGTTGGATGTATCACTGTTTTCACAGCGTGAGCTATAAGGCCCCTTTCACACTGGGGCGGTGGGTGCATCAGCGGTAAAGCACCGCTGTTTTTAGCGGCGCTTTACCGTTAATTTAGCGGTGCTATTTGGCCGCTAGCAGGGTGCTTTTACCCCCGCTAGCGGCCGAGAAAGGGTTAAAACCACCGCAAAAGCGCTGCTGCAGCAGCGCATTGCTGGCGGTATAGTCGCGCTGCCCCATTGATTTCAATGGGCAGGAGAGGTTTAGGAGCGGTGCTCCTTCACCGCTCCAAAGATGCTGCTTGCAGGAGTTTTTTAACATCCTGCAAGCGCACCACTCCAGTGTGAAAGCACTCGGGCTTTCACACTGGGGAGGCAGAAGAGGCTCTTTACAGGCGCTCTGCAGGCACTATTTTTAACGCTGTAGCGCCTGAAATGTGCCTCAGCGTAATAGGGGTCTAATGTAGACATGAAAGAGTTATTGCAGCAGCTAAAGAATTACTTTATGTTAAAGCGTAATGATAGAATACAAAAAAAACAAGTTTTCGGAGGCTGAAAGGGGCTTATTGGTTTTTGGAGTTTTTCTGCATAGCATAAAATCTGCACTTGATGTTCATATACTTGAGATACCTAGATAATTACACTAGATTTCTGGGATTGCAGCAATTAAGAACAAAAGCCTCATAAAAAAGTATTGTAATTGTATTTTTCTACTTCTTATTTATTATATGTACTTATATAGCGCTGTCAACTTATGCAGCACTTTAAACATATATATTGTACATTCACATCAGTCCCTGTACTCAAGGAGCTTACAATCTAAGGTCCCTAACTCACATTCATACATACAGTACATATACTAGGGCCAATTTAGACAGGAGCCAATTAACCTACCAACATATCTTTGAAGTGTGGGAGGAAACCCACGCAGGCACAGGGAGAACATGCAAACTTCAGGTAGGTAGTGCAGTGGTTGGAATTTAAACCGATGACCCTAGTGCTGCTAGGTGGAAGTGCTAACCACTTAGCCACTGTGCTGCCCCATTTCTTTTACTTGTTCATAAGTATAACCTACAAAAAAATATATATTTAAAGGCTCATGCGTGGTGGCATCCAAGATGGCCACGTAGATCGGGAGCTCCGCGCCACTCCGGCATAACGGCCACCACAGCAGCAGTCTGAGCCCTCGTTCTGGCCTGGCACGCACATCTGCCGGCCGGGGAAACTTTCCGCAGCTACCTGATGACCTCAGGCTCTGCCCGGAGGAGCCTCACCCCCTTACTAAATGACGCTGCAGCGAGGACCAGCCATCCAAAAATGGCGGCCGTCTCCTCGCGAGGCCTGCCCTGCCTGACAGAATCTATAGCAGACCAGGATCAGGATGCTCTCCCACCCTCCCAAACATCTGAGGCCACAGTGAGTACCCCCCTACCCGGGGCCCTCTCGCCTGCTTCAACTGAATCCCTCATAGGAAGGACACTAGGAGGGGAGCTCTCACTCCACAGCAGGATATACTCCACACCCCGGATTCGTGGATCACACAGGCCAGAGATCCCTCTATCTTCCCCACAGATTTTCCCTCTATGATGACCGCCTTCTCCCAAATGCTTTCAAAAGGCATCTTTCACACAGCAGCACAGATCACAGCCTCCATACACGCAGATCTGCAGCAGATAGGGGCCAGAATTGAGGCGATTGAGCAGAAATCTGACCAAGCAATTCTGAGAATTAACCAAAATACTGCTAGGATCCAGGAGCTCCAGGACCAACTAGAGACTGCCACCTCCAAAATAGATGACCTCGAGAACAGGTCGAGACGTTACAACTTCCGAATTAGGGGTCTTCCAGAATCCGTTAAGGACACCCACATAGCAGTTCAGGACTTTATTAAAAGTTTAATTCCTAACATTCCAGCACACCGCATGGAGCTTGACAGAGCTCACAGGGCTTTACAACTCCTCGCTGATGGACTCCCGAGGGACATCATAGTGAACCCGCATTTTTATGTGGTCAAGGAAGAAGTGATGAAACTTTCCCAGAAAAGCTGACGATCATGGGACACCAGATTAGAATTTTTGCCAATCTGTCCCCATACACGGTACAAAAGCGACGGGCTCTGAAGCTGCTACTCCAAGTCCTGGCGGGCAAAGAAATCACCTATAGATGGACCTTTCTGCTTCGCTTAAACTTCTCCTACCGCAACAAACTATACAGCTTCTCCTCTTTCCAAGATGGGGAACGACTCCTTCTACAACTCGGATTGATCGCTCAGGAATTGCCACCGATGTCCACTTCTAGGGGAACCCTTTCTACCAAACGACCATCACCTCTGAGCCCAATGACTCCAGTGTGGCAGAAACAACTTTCCAAACGATCAAGAGAATCCTTCCCACCATGTGCGGGGAAAAGGAATTGTCTTTGCCTCATCCATCTACTGACTCCCTTTTGGACTGAGATTGTGGCCTAACTGCAGCCATAGTAATGGAGACTTATTTTTCCCAAATAAAACTCAGGACTGCCACACGGATCCTTAAGGTCTTTTTTTTTTCCCCCATTGCTGCACAATGCAGCACTATTACGGTTTTACAGGTTTCCAGATCTTCCTTCCAGGTTTCATTTTTTTTTTGTTTTGTTTTGTTTTTCACCTCCAATGCTTTTATGCACAATCCTCAATGTCGGGACCTCATACTTTCTCCTTGTTCACCTCTATGTACTGGTTTGTTCAGAGGGCTTCACCTCACATTTATTTGTCTCAATCCCCAGCTCCACACAATAGTTAATTTTCTGTTTCCTGCCCTCAAGGCATAGTGGAGCTCAGGGATCAGTATGATTTATTTTAGTGGATCCCCTCTTCCGCCTGCACCCCCCCATTAGGTCATTGATTCCCTCTTAGGAGGGTCTGCTTTCTTGTTCCGGGTGACGGTCTCGCTCCTGTTCACGGTGGGCAACGAATGCCAACATCAAAATTTTTTCATACCCGATTGATGTACACTGAGTTGGCGCGTGTTGCCCGCTGGGTGGGATGGTCTGAAAGGGATTTGCAAATATCTAATTTATGTGCTAGCAGGGCTTAGACTGCAAGAATTTCATATTGACATTGATAACCTACGAGGTGGACTTGACCGAGTGGTCACAGTGCGCCTCCCTCTGGCTCCGATAGGTGAACTCAAGTTCTTTCTCCTGTCGGACCCAGACTCGATCGACCCCCTTGGGTCAGTGTGAACTTCTTCTGGGTAACGGCCCAGGCAGGGATGGGTCCCTCCCTGGTCCTAGTGGGTTGGGATTGCTACTGTATGAAGCACCATCTAACACTTCTCTTTTTTACTCCTCCCTCTCTTCTTCTACTTTCACTCTTTTCCACCCTCTTCTCCCCCCTCCCCCACCCACCTTCCTCTTCAGATACAGGGTCTCGCTGGATCTCCTACTTATCAGTATGCAGGACGAGTGTGCAATGATGCCGGGGACGTCTCATATCTGCCAGGGACTGCAACAATGACCGGTAAGATTCACATGCACGTAGTACACAACCAACTGACACCCCATGACTGACACCGCACAGATGGACGGGAAACTCAAGATATTCTTCCACAATGTACAGGGCCTCAATTCCCCCATGAAGAGACGCAAAATAATGCAACAGTTACACACATTGAAGGCAGATGTAGCACTGCTTCAAGAGACTAATTTTCCTGCTTCCTATAATTCTAGGTTCCTCCATAAAAACTTCACGCATTTTTACTTAGCTAATGCTGCCAACAAAACGCGAGGAGTGGTGGTATGCTTCTCCAACAGAATTAATTTCTCCCACTCAAAAACCATTGCAGACCCCGAGGGCTGGTACATCCTGGTTACCAGAACGATTAGTGGAGTTACATATTATACCCCAAACACGCATCAAGACCTATTCTTTGACACTACTCTTAAGACCTTGAAGCCTCACTTTATGGGCACGGTGATATTGGGGGGAGACTCCAACACTCCTTTTGATCACTCCTCAGACAAATCCGACCCCCTGAAGCCAAAAACCAAACGGCCCCCTAAGCGCAGCCTTCGGGTAGCTCAGTCCATCCAGTCATTCGGCCTGATTGATATCTGGAGGGAAATGAACCCCCGTGCTAGAGACTATACGCACTACTCTGTACCCCACAATACTTTTTCTAGAGTAGACCACATCTTTGTCTCCACACACATTCTCCTGAGGGTAGTATCCTCCAAAATATATGACACGCCCCTGACCGATCATTCCATAATGACATTAACCCTAAGAGGTGGATCGGGTCTCAGCAAAACGCTCTTGAGTAATCCGGCCCATTGCAAACTCCTAGAAACAGCCCTATCTGAATACTTCTTTGAAAACGACACTGGGTCGATTTTGCCAGGCTCTCTATGGGCAGCGCACAAGGCGGTGATGAGGGGCAGGCTCATACAGCTCTCATCTCAACTCAAAAGGGAAAGCAAGGCAGAAGTCTTACAACTCACGGAGGAATTCCGTCTGCTGAGCAAGCGTCATAAGCAAAACTCCACCCCGGACAGCCTGGCCAAACTCAACTCAGCATGAGGAAAATGAAATCTCTCCCTCACTACCTCAGCTGAGAAACATCTGAGATGGACAGGGGCACGCTTCTATTATCAGAAGGACAAAATAGGCTCCAAGCCCTGCAGCCAAACTAAGCCCACAGATTTGCACCTCGGTCTTTCCCAAAATTTGCACCCCGACAGGCAATCTCACACAGAACCCAACGGGCATTATGGACTCGTTCCATAACTTCTATTCGCACCTTTATGGAAAAAAGCCCCACACACATTCCAACGCCAGAGAAAAGTTCCTTCAGGACCTTACGCTACCTCACCTAAAGCAAACACACAGCGAGTTTCTTGACGCACCCTTCTCGTCAGATTAAATACTAGAAGTCATTAAGTCCTTGAAGTTAGCCTCAGTCCCTGGACCGGACGGCTTCTCAGTCTGTTATTATAAGAAGTTCAGCCCACAATTGGCTCTTTACATGGCCCGGTTTTTCAACTCCCTCCGGGATGGGGCCCCTCTCCCAAGCGATTCCAACTCAGCTTATATATCAGTCATACCCAAACATGGTAAAGACTCAAGCGAGGTCGGTGACTACCGTTAATCAATAACGATCTCAAAATAATGACTAAAATCCTAGCAACCAGGATGTCTAGCTTCATAGCTAGCTACATTCACAGGGACCAAGTGGGCTTCATTCCGCGGAAACAGGGTCCAGACAAGGTTCGAAGAGCAATTGATCTGATATCCCTTCTGCAGTCCCAGTGGGACGGGGGCCCTACTCAGGAGGGCTACCTGTTATCACTGTACCTGCAGAAGGCCTTTGATTCTGTGTCGTGGACCTAACTTTTTGATATTCTAGAACTCTGGGGATTTGGAGATGGATTTCTTAAAATAATACACGCCCTTTACTCTCCTATATCTCCCACAGCTCAGGTGTGATTGATGAGTCACTACTCCAAGTCCTTCGACATTCACAGGGGAACCATGCAGGGCTGTTCTCTTTCACCCTTGATTTTCGCAATTGCGATCGAGACACTGGCCATAGCCATAAGAGTGAATCCAAACATCAAAGGGGTTCAATGCGGCCAAGAGGAACATAAGTGTGCCCTCTTTGCCGATAACATGTTATCATTCCTGACATCACCACTGATCTCCACCCCCAATGTGTTCCGACTTCTCCAGGAATTTGGAACCATTTCGGGGGTCCAGGTTAATGGGTCCAAATCAGTAGCCCTCAACGTATCGGTCCATTCGACACTAATTGACTGACTCAAACATAATTTTCCCTTCACGTGGGCAGGAGACGCACTCCCCAATGTGGGCATCAAACTGACTAAATGCATTAGCAACCTATACACTGCCAACTACCCCCCCATGCTCCGCTCCTTAGAGGCGGACCTAAACAAATGGTCAAAGGAAGGCCTATCTTGGTTAGGCAGATTGAATGCAGTCAAAATGAATCTTTTGCTACATCTTTTATATTTGTTCCACTCCCTCCCTATACCAATTAAAAAATCTATCCTGTCTAAATTTCAGTCCAGGGTGGTTGGATTTGTCTGGGGAGACCGAGGTCATCGCTTCGCAAGGAACATACTACTCCGACTTAAAGAGGAGTTCCGCCCAGGGGGTCCATTAAAAAAATAAATAAATAAAAGTCAGCAGCTACAAATACTGCAGCTGCTGACTTTTAATTGGACGCTTACCTGTCCCTGGGTCCAGCGATGCGGGGGATCGAAGCCCTGGTTGTCCCCCCCCTCCGCTCGTCGGCACCGGCATTTCAACTGTGGGCGCCGGGCTGTGGCTTCACAGCCTGGCACCCACTGCGCATGCACGAGCAGTGCCGCTCAATCACCTGGGACCTGTAATGGGTCCCAGATGATTGACAGGAGGGAGGGAGCAAAGCCGAGCCCTTCCTGCGCCGAGGGGGAAGTGATGTCCCCAGCCCAGGCAAAGGAAGAGGCAGACTACGAGGGACCACCTAGCAACAGGCATTTAGAGGTAAGTAAAAAAAATATATATCCAAATGTTTTTTTGGGTTTTTTTTTAGTATTTTTGTTTTTTTGGGTTGAACCCCACTTTAAGACCCAGGGTGGCTTAGGCCTACCGAACTTATGGCTTTATTACCAGGCAGCACAGCTAGCCCAGTTTTCTGCCATATACGCAAAGAGTCACAGACCCTACTGTGTTTCCCTCGAGAGGCAGGCAGTCCCTCATTATACACTCGACTTCTTAGCCTGGAGACCTTCTAAACACAGACCTGTCATACTAGCCCCAATGTTATCTCACTCCCTGGCACTCTGTGATCAGCTACATAAAAATGTGAACTTGATATCCCCCCAAAAGCCCTCACGCACCTATTTCATTACCCCGACTTCCCTCCAGGGATGAATATACATGCGTTTCATTGGTGGCTGAACGAAGGTCTCTTCAGAATAAGCCATTTCTTTACACCTAATGGCCCAAATGGTGCTCTAATATAGGACCTCAAAAGGGCGGGATCTCCATTATCTATGCTTCCCTGGCAGATAGGACAGACGGCCCCGCATGTGCTTGATCCTGGGAGTCGGACCTGGACATCCAGCTGGACCCTGATATGTGGTTCCAAGCCTTCGGCAGATCATCTAAAAGGTATCTTAAATATTGCTTTGATAGAATCTAACATTAAGGTTTTCACTAGGTGGTAATATGTCCCTGCCAGGCTCTCCAAGATATATCCGGATGCCTCCCCCCTCTGCTATAGAGGCTGCGGACATATAGGCACGATGGTTCATATATGGTGGACATGCCCCCGCATACGAAGCTACTGGAACAAATTTCTTCACCTTCTACGAAAGGTCACTGGGATAAATGTGCCTCAACACCCCACATACGTCCTACTAAACCGCAGAGTGCACAACATGCCTAAGACCATACAACATCTCATTTTCCTTATGTGTTTGGGTGCCAAGATCACATTAGCAAAAGCCTGGAAAACTCCCACAGTGTCAATCCTGGCCGCCAAACTGAAAATTTTGTGGATCATGACGCAGGAACAAATAGTGGCGAAACTGCGGGACACGGTAGAGCGCTTTGAGGGGATCTGGGAACCATGGGCCACATATATCAAGATCCCTTTTACCCGGGTCACCCATCAATGTGAAGGATCTTCAGCGAGACCACAATCCTTTATCCTACTTCCTATCCCACCCCCTTCTCTTTCCTCCCCACCTATTTCTCTCTTTCTGTCCTACCACTCCTTCCTCTCTCACTATCTAGCAATAGATACTGGATTGACAGCATGTAAACCATTCCGTAGGCTCCACACGGATTGATCTCAGATGTATGTCAGATAACCCAGCACAGAGAACAGTCAATCACTTTTGGTCAACCACTTTTGGAAAGGGTCCCATTTGCTCCATCCCGGGGGATGCGATGTCCAAGGAGCTTCCCAGCTGGTGCGGGTCCTGGGAGGAGCTAATGAGCGATAGGCGGGTGGCCCTGCCGGGCGAGGTCCTGAAGCTCTCTCACTCCACAGTGTGTGCCCATAGGGGTGGGGTGGTGATCTCGGGGACTTGTCTAGGGAGGCGTCCCTGACGAAATTTCTCTCATGCTGACCATTGCCTGCAGTAGAACACTTGGGTAACACTTCAATCTTAGCACTGGACGCAGGGGACAGAATGCCTTGTCTTCCCCCTGTCTGATGACTCATCGACATCAGCAGGAGCCCACTTTAAGTTACTCAACACGTATTTACATTACAAGGCATGTTTTCAGGAGCCATTATATTCTGAGATATAATAGTTTCTCTAGTTCTGGTTATGTTATCTCTCTGATTATTGTTCCCTCCTTACAAGTTATAATTCCTCAGTTACAAACCGGGTGGGTACTATATTGGGACTATAGTACTATATCTGAAGACATGTCAGTGCATTAATGTTGTAATTTCCTTGTTAGAGATAACTCTCTTATTTAAATGTATTCTCCTCTTCTGGCTTTCCTGGCCAGCGAGGAGTATTTTTTTATGTTTGGAATGTCATTGTTGATATTGTAATGCAAAAAGCTTCAATAAAAATATTGAACAGAAAAGAAAATATATTTATTACTTGATTACAGGTGCTTATATAGCGCTGTCAATTTACAAAGAGCTTTACACATACAGTATATTGTACATTCACATCAGTCCCTGCTCTCGAGGAGCTTACAATCTAAGGTCCCTAACTCACATTCATACATACACTATATTACCAAAAGTATTGGGACACCTGCCTTTACACGCACATGAACTTTAAGTTAGTCTGTATTGTTCAATATTGCGTTGGCCCACCCTTTGCAGCTACAACAGCTTCAACTGTTCTGGGAAGTATTCGTCCTCAGAAATCTGTTCCTGACTGTCACCACTTCCTCTGATGAAAATAAACCAGAGGAACTAGCAGAGCACTCCCGGGTACACCAACCATTGGGATGGAGAAAGTTGGCTTTGCTTTCCCTCTAGGTGTGAGGATAGGATAGGCATCCTGACGATCCAGCAACAGCCTCCAGCCCTGTGGTTATACTATTTAATGGACTCAGTTTTAAAGAGCTCAAAGAGGGCCCCACAGGGTTCAACCTCTTCCAATCTGCAACTGGACACTAACCAACAACTCCTGTGAACTCCAAACAGGATTGGGTAAAAAACTTGCAAACCCTCTTGAGTCTGAGGTGTCTGTAAGCAATGTAGCAGCCCACCCGCTGTTGTGGTAGACTTGGCAGCTTCGTGGAAGAGAGGAGCAGTGAGGAATCTCCTGAAGTGGCCATGAGTGTCTGATACCTTCATCTAAGACTCTGTACAACATGCCATACAGACACCCATGAAGCATGCCTTCTATGTCTTACCTTAAGAGTCTGGGCATGCACTTGTTTGACTGGTTTGCTGATCCCCCCAGAAGTCTGCACCAAGAAACCAGCCAGACCCTTGGCATCCACTGCTACAAAAATGTCATTTTTGGCAAGATACTTCCAATAGGAAATCATATCTAAAGGGATGCAGACCCTGCCACTCTCCTCAGAGTCCTGCAGGTGCAACCCAGTATATGGGCTGGTTATTGCTGGTCTGCAGGAATCTGCAGATGCTACAGTATGTAGGAGAAGGTTGACCATTAGCTTGTTCAGAGTATACAGTTTCGACATCCTGTTTATATGGGCATTTTTCTCGAACCCCCTTCATTCTTCCCCACTCTTGTTTCTAGGAAGCAATATGCAGCCCAGGGTCTCAACCATATGGCCTCCCTAGCTGCCAAGGTGCCAGGGTACTCTTTCAGTGGCTATACAAGCAACTGGGGGGACTTCCTGGTCAGCCTCCATTTTTTGAGTAGCAGACTGCTGCATCTGTAATATATGTAGCAAGGACCCAGGCCCCCTTCAGTCCAATGAGAACCTCCAGAGCCATGAGTTGTCAACATCCCTCCACATAGAGTGGGTCATAAGGCATAGTAGGTGTTGTGCATGTCTTTGGATTGTGGTGAGAAACTCACACAGGGAGGAGATATTAACTTCAACACAAACATTAGCATTTGAACCAGCTACCCCAGTGCTGCTAGACAGAATTGCCACCCACTTAGCCAGCAGGCAGCCTCTGCAAAGTAGATTCATGTGCGCCAGGCAACCTAGGGTGTGCCACCTGTCCAGGATTCACCTGGACAGTTCGGGTTTTGAATCATGTGTCAGGATTTCAGTTCACCTGAGACCCGGACATATTACCCAGACCAGGCTTTGGCTCCCCAAGTAACCGAGATAGTCATATACAAAACTGTTGCCGCTGTAGGCGTCTGTTTGGCCTCACTGAAGGGTGATGATGTCAGCAAGGGCAATTTGGCCACACCCACTAGAGTGCTCTGTGCGTTGCATTACTATACTCCTTGGAGCACCCAAATGTTTCTGTGCAACGCCGGCAGACCTGGCAGACTCCCAGACTTCTACAGGAGGACAGCCATGCAGGGAAAAGCATCCAGCAAGATGCCACATCTGCATGGACAAGAACACCGTCTCCTATGGCAACAGTCTCCAACAGTTTCCAATACAAGTGTAACAGTTGCTTCAGGTAATTAAGGCGAGTTCAAAACAGAATCTTGTGCCATTCTTATCAATAATAAAGACATTTGGCATTACCTGTTAGCTGCATACTCCTTCAGGCAGTGTCTACTCACCAGCCTCCTGGGCATAGATACTGCACCACAGGCCCTGCCGGACTCGCTTGTTGGGGCGCTGGCTCTGGGGAAGAGGAGAAAAGACGTCTTCCTTGGAGCTCTTCTCCTGAGTGGGAGCGCCATCCGGGCTATGCTCCTCTGAAGAATGTCCACCTTGCCTTGGCCCGGCCCTTTTGAGAGCGTGGGCGTGCGGGGCTGAAGCAAATCAAAGCCAATCCGCATGAGAGGGCACTCTTTTTTCTGAAAACTTACCAGTACTGTGGTCCCCACCCTAGTTGTTGAGGATCTTTATAGGAGCAGTAACTGACTCTTGATCTGTGGAGAAATGGGATGGCCAGCTGAGGTGAGGATAGCTGAAAAGTGACAGAAGGATCAGGAGTAGATATAGGAGAAAGGATTCCACTCTTCTTTTTGTATTTATCTACATATCTACATATGTACACATATACACACACACATATATATATACGCACACATATACACACATATACACACACACACAAATACCTACACACATACTGCAGAGGGTCAGTCTGGGGCAGGTTAGGAAAAGGTTAATTAAAGAGGGTAGGAACTTCTTCAGCCTGCTTACTGTCAGCTGAGCTGAAGATGTCAGAGGAGTGTTTTTGGAGAGAGAGACACAGCAGCACACTGTGTGAGAGGATCCATTGATGGGGTGAGCAAAACCATATCAGAGACTGTAGCTCTGGCTAGAGCCATGTACTTTGTCTATATATCAGCCTGTTGGGTAAAGAGACTGAACTTTTCCTGCACCTGTGTGACAAGACAAGCCTGTCGTTTTCTTCTGTTTGTTTTGCTGAATAAAGCCATTTTTATTTTACTGAACTGTCTGAACCGGCCTTTCACCCCTCTGAACTCCTACAATACATACATGTATTTACGTACACCCTCACACATATGTATACCCACACATCCACATACTGTTTTTTTTTTTTTAAACATGTATATACACGTTAACCAATTCATGAAACACCACCACATTCTAAAATGGCCACTCACCAGAAGCAAGGTAAAAAGACGCCTTTGGTTTATGTTGTGTTAACCACTCCACTCATATAAGCATGCCTGAAGATTTCCCATTTGAATGCCAGTAATCTCTCCTTGCATCTCCACATTAATCTCAGGATCTTATATATAACATATTATAATTTATTCAATCATTAAAATAAGTATAGGGAATTTTCACTCACAAGTGTGGTGGCTATAGACTGGCACTAATTCTTTCCAGCAATGCTCTTAGGGCTAGCAAGCGTTGTTCTGTCTCCCGGGATCGGACGTACGATCGAAGCCTCAATTTGGTGCAGGTTGGGGCAGGAAGTGGAGTCTGCGTTACCCAGAAGCCTCTATGCATTTTGCATCCAATCATGCTCCTTCAAAAAAGATTGTTTTTGATATGGGGTAAGATAAATATACTATTTAGGCTCGGCGCAGTTACACCTTTTCTGGAACATTGCTTACCCCACACTATTGTTGGGCGATCTATAACTGCAGCAGATCTGCTATTTAAATCAAAAGGTAAAGTCACATTATTATATATTTATATTTTTTTGTACCGGTGACACATTTTTTCAGTTAAATGATGTCAATACTGTTAAACACATATCTTGTTTTTGTTTTGGATGCAGTGTTTGAAAGAAGATCTACTACTCAAGCTTTTAGAATTGTAATAAAAATGCAAGCTTGTGGTTGCTACAATACTCTGATTGCAAATCTTTAGCGCTGTCACAATTTCAATGACAATTGCGCGGTCATGCTACGCTGTACCCAAATGAGATTTTTATCATTTTGTTCGCACAAATAGAGCTTTCTTTTGGTGGTATTTATTCACGACTTCCTTTTTTTGCGATATAAGTGAAAAAATAGTGGAAACTTGGAAAAAAAAAACAATATTTTCTTCTTTCTTTTTTAAAAGAAATTCAATAAAATAGAATTTTGTCATAAATTTAAGCCAAAATGTATTCTGCTACATGTCTTTGGTAAAAAAAATCCAGTTAATTGTATAATAATTGGTTCGTGTGATCACGGACATATGTATGCAGATAATCATGTACAGATGTGTGCAGGTGATCATGGACATATGTGTGCAGATAGTCATTGGGATATGTGATTTTACTGTTAAATCTGTGGGGGACAGGTGTTTTTACTATGTGCAAACGTGTGTGCGGACATGTGTTTTTGGGACATGTGTGTTTTACATTGTGTACATGTTTTACATGTGTGTTTTACATGTGTGTTTTACACTGGTGATCAGTGTGTAAAAAGCTGTAAAAACAGCTCATACTCACAGATCACCAGCCTGTGTGAGGAGAGGAGAGCCGATCGCCTAGAAACTGGCTCTCTGTTTACATCACATGATGGCTGTGATTGGACACGGCCGTCATGTGATCAGGAGGGTCAATCACAGCCATCGGCCCTCCTGACGATCAGAGATGCGCCGTGTCCGGGTGACACAAGCGCATCGGGATCGCGCCGCTGCACGGGCACGCGTGCGCACAATCCACCTCCTTTTGAGGATGTCCACTCAGAAGGAGAGAGTGCCCACCCGGCCGTTTATGTGCAGTGACCAGGTGGGAAGTGGTTAAAGCTGAGCTACAGAGAAATATAAAAGACACATATATATGCAGCTCTGAACTTATAATTACACTATAAGTTGTTTTATTAAATGCATTCATAAGTATCTGAATATGACTTGGTATGAGCTTCTTGCAATCCCCTGTAAAGCAGAGATCAGAATGTAAGAGTGAGAAGCAGCACAAGTAGCCAGTTGTGTCGCAGTGATCATGTGATAGAAAGAAAAATGCTCACAAGAGAGCAAATTGACAGAAAGTTGACTGCTTCTTCTTCTTTTCCTGTTCAGTCACAGGCTGTGGGGGAGACAAGACCTCTAAGAGGTTAATTTACTAAAACTGGAGTGTGGTAAATCTCAGGACTGAATGAATGAAAATACAAATCTCATATAATATACATTACTGTGCAAAGGTTTTAGGCAGGTGTAAAAAAATGATGTCAAGTAAATATGCTTTCAGAAATTTAGGTGTTTATAGTTTGTTTTTGTATCTTTCAAAATGGAAAGTAATGGAAAGTGACCACTTTTTGCCCTCAAAACAGCATCAGTTCTTCTAGGTACACTTGCACACGGTTTTTGAAGAAACTCAGCAGTTAGGTTGTTCCAAACATCTTGGTGAACTAATCACAGATCTTCTGTGGATGTAGGCTGCCTCAAATCCTTCTGTCTCTTCATGTAATCCCAGACAGACTCGATAACATTGAGATCAGGGCTCTGTGGGGGCCAAACCATAACTTCCAGGACTCCTTGTTCTTCGTTACACTGAAGATAGTTCTTAATGACAATGGCTGTATGTTTGGGGTTGATGGCCTGCTGCAGAATAAATGTGGGGCCAATTCCATGCCTCCCTGATGGTATGAAATGGTGGATAAGTATCTGCCTGTATTTTGCAGAATTAGGACATCATTGATCCTGACCAAATCTCCACCTCCATTTGCAGAAATGCATCCTCAAACTTGCAAGGAACCTCCACCATGCTTCACTGTTGCCTGCATCATCAGTATACTCTCCAGCCCTTTGGCAAACAAACTGCCTCCTGCTACAGCCAAATATGTCAGATTTTGACTCATCAGTCCAAAGCACCTGCTGTAGTTTATCTGCACCTTAGTTCCTCTGTTTTTGTATATAGTTAAGTTTCTTAGCCTTGTTTCCAGGTTGGAGCTATGGTTTTTTCGCCACAATTCTTTCATGAAGAACGGACTGCTCTGGACAGTGGATGGGTGTATCTGGATCCCACTGGTTTGCACCAGTTCTATGCTGATGGCACTGTTGGACATCTTCTGATGTTGAAGGGAAGTAAGCATACTAGGATTGATTTACTAAAAATGGAGAGTGCAAAATCTGGTGTAGCTGTGCATGGTAGCTAATCAGCTTCCAACTTCAGCATGTTCAATTAAGCTTTGACAAAAAAAAAACAAAAAAAAAAACGGGAAGCTGGTTTCTATGCAGAGCTGCACCAAATGTTTCACTCTGCAGTTGATGAACAGCACATCTTATAACCCCAGTCTGCTTTAAATTATTTCCCTGGGTGAGACCTTGTTGATGCAGTAAACTACCTTGTGTCATTTTGCTGTGCTCAGTCTTGCCATGGTGTATGACCTGTGACATGAAACTGTTGTCCACAGCCTTACATTAGTAACAGAGTTTGGCTGTTCCTCACCCAGTTTTAAGCCTCCTACACAGTTGTTTCTGTTTCAGTTAATTACTTTTTTTTCAGCCTACATATGAAATTGATGATCATAGGTACCTGTGTGGAATAATTAGTTATTCATACACCTGACTCTAAACCTACACAATCCATGACTTGCATGTGTACAAAGTGTGCAAGTATAATAATTGATGCTGATTTGAAGCGAAAGGGTAGTCACATCAAATATAGATTTGATTTAGAGTTTTCTTCGGTTCACTCTTTGCATTTTGTAAATTGATAACAATAAAGGATTAAAATATATATTTTTGAAAGCATTCTTACCTTACAGCATTGCTCCACACCTGCCGAAAACCTTTACATAATGTATCAGGTATATCATCTGTGTATTTAACCATTTGCCTGGAGCCCAGGTTTAATGAATTTTAACTGATTATTGTGATTACTTCTGCAGATCACATTCAAAGAATGACATAACAAGACCAGGCAACCT
Source organism: Lithobates clamitans (assembly GCA_037952925.1). Taxonomy (NCBI): domain Eukaryota; kingdom Metazoa; phylum Chordata; class Amphibia; order Anura; family Ranidae; genus Lithobates; species Lithobates clamitans. Next base: position 3,996,422 of record JBBGZY010000279.1, on the reverse strand, counting down.
GATAAAATGTAGTTTTTATGTGTGTTTTTTCATTTTAATTAACCCTTGTTTCAGTTCTTTCTTTAAGTTGCTTTTAGTGTGAACGACAATTTTTACGAATAGCTATGCCAGTGTGTAACCATAATTTAACCATTGATGGTGTTTTCTAAACGTAAAATCTACTCATGTATCTTCTCCTGTATGTACAGTATATACATACTGAAGGTTTATGATCAATGAAAGGAGCACTTAAGAAATTAACACAAGAAACACCAGATTTGCTTACATCCACATAATGGACAATATTCACTTCTCGAGTCCTGACCCTCAGGAAGTATGTGAAAAATGATACTTGTTAATAATGAATGTTTGAAATGTATGAATGTGATATACATTGGGAAACATGCCAGCGATAGATAATGTAGTCTCTCATAATTTCCTCAAGTGACTGGAACAAACTTATATTGAAGGAACGCCAAATGTGATATCACATCATTATCCATATATTTAGTAAGTGTTAATAGATACAGGGATAATTTAAATACATAGAGAGAGGCAGCACCTGGTAAGTAACAGTTGACAATCCAATATTAGTTAAGCAACTGAGCTGTAACTTATTGCCATAAGTGCAAAAGGTATGGTACATTTTAGGCTCTCCCTAAGATTTCAATGCAAACCATGAAATCTCTCTGCTCAAAGAGTTTCAAGTATACATTTTCACTTATGATTGAATCTATCTCTTCATAGCAAAACAATGTCATTTTCCAGGATTATGGGCTTTATTCAGGCAATGCAGAACTGTGGAAAAAAACTATAATCAAATTAAATGAACTGTTGACCCAAATGGTTCTTTCATAATATGTACTGTACATTTCTCTCTCTCATTTTTCCTTATAAAAACAAGTAAATATGACATGCCCTGTGCTTGGCCTTACATTGAAAATCTTAGTCGTCACTAGTAAGTTTTATTTTTTTGCTTTACTTAGCAACAGATGCCATTTATCAATATTTCTCTTCACTAACTTGTTAAAATGTTTTACATTAGAAGTGCCTTATAGTGTTTTGTGATCACTGCAAAATGATCAATGGAAATGATTAAACACTGCAGAATTCTGCAGCGACTACACCATATATAGAGAGCCCTCTTACCCTCTTGCATTTCATTGTATTATAGCTGTACTGTCTCCCTTTATATTTTAAAGCACTGCACAAACTGTTGGCAGAATATCGGGCTGCTGTATATCAGCTGGGTAATAAATGCAGCATACATTTTAGAGAATATCTCCCTGTGCTCCATCTTAAAGTTGTAGTAAACCACGTTAAAAAAACTGGTCCCCCCTGCAGCACATACTAGCATATTATGACAGACTTACCTAAAAAATGGATCCCTCCAGCAGTGCACCATCACTGCTGACAGGGAATCTATCTGCACCCAGTCTTCCTTCCGAATTTGTGGTCTCTGGCCATTTGAACAGTCGAGCCATAATGACGTCACTGCATGCTGCTTATTGAGAGCACAGTGTGATGTCTCCGGATGCTACACATGTAAATATCTCCTAAACAGTGCACATTGAGAAGAGATTTAGTGTACTTACAGGTAAGTCTTGTTATAGGCTTACTGTAGGTTCACTACTGCTTTAAATGGTACAGGTATAGGGGTGAGCGAATGGTTCGGCCCGAGCATAAGTTCGGGCCGAACTTTGGTTGTTCGGGTGTTCTGCAGAACACCGAACATTATGCAGTGTTCAGGCCAAATTCGAAAGCTACCGGAACACCATTAAAGTCTATGGGACATTAACATGAAAAATCAAAAGTGTTCATTTTAAAGGCTTATATGCAAGTTATTGTCATAAAAAGTGTTTAGGGACCCGGGTCCTGCCCCAAGAGACATGTTTCAATGCAAAAATAGTTTTAAAAATGGCCGTTTCTTTGGGAGCAGGGATTTTAATGAAGCTTAAAGGGAAACAATAAAAGTAAAATATTCCTTTAAATTTCGTACCTGGGGGTGTCTATAGTATGCCTGTAAAGTGGCGCATTTTTCCCGTGTTTAGAACAGTCCCTGCACAAAATGCCATTTCTAAAGGAAAAGAAGTAATTCAAAAGTACTTAAGTACGTACTCATTATTAAAATCACTGCTCCCGAAAAAAGGCAGTTTTTAAAACTTTTTTTGCATTGATACATGTCGCCTGGGGCAGAACCTGGGTCCCCAAACACTTTTTATGACAATAACTTGCATATAAGCCTTTAAAATGAGCACTTTTAATTATTCATGTTCGTGTCCCATAGACTTAAACGGTGATTGTGTGTTCTGCCGAATTTTTTGCCTGTTCGGTATGTTCTGGTGCGAACCAAACCGGGGGTGTTTGGCCCATCCCTATACAGGTAGATCTTCTGATACAAAGATAAAAAAAATTTCTCTTTGAAATATATTTTTTTTATTATGAAAATAGCAGTGGAACATTGCGTGTTGCAGTTGTTTTTATTTCTGGATGAGTACTGAATTTTTTCACAGCAAAGTTCTTTTACAAGTGTTATTTGTGTAGGAAACATCTTCATTACAAATAGCTATGCCCAAAAAATAAAGTTTTTTTTTGGACCAGACCTTAAGGCTGGTTCACACCTATGCAGGTTGAGGTTTGCATATTCCAGGTGCATTTTGCATTTTTTAATACACATATTTGATCCATGGAAGTCTATGGAACCAAAAACTAGAAAAGTCCCTGACCTTTTCCATAAAATGCATATTCGTGAACACGACCCATAGGAAACCCTGTTAAATGGACTGTAGCATGTTTCTGCAAAACTGAAAATGCAATAAAGAATGCATAGGTGTGGGGACGTGGCTTGGGCGGTACCCGAGATGGCCACTTGAGTTCTTAGCTCCTGCACGAGGGCTTACTCCGCTCCTAATAGGGACAAGCTGCCTTATCCTGCCATGGGAAAGCCGAACAGGAGTACCTCAGCCCCGAGGGTGATGAAAGAGACGGGGACACAGCTCAGTAGAATCATCCCTGAGCTGTTCCGCAGCCAACAAGCGGGATACTGCGAGACCTCACAGGACGCACAGGCCTCATCTCTGAACTCACGTAGAAGCGACGCCGACATGCAAGTGGACGGTGATCCAGGATGTCTACTGAGCCTCCTCGACCTACAAAAGGATCTCCAAAGGGTGGCCCTGGACATTAAACACACCCTAACCTCAGCTATTTCAGATCTGAAGGAAGACATCCACAGCATGGCACACCACATCACGGACATAGAGCAGACCTCCCACACACATGCAGAGGCAATCAGGCAAGTGCAAAAGACCTATGATTCCCAACTCCCACATATCTTTGATCTTCACCGCCATGTGGAAGATCTTGACAACAGGGGTCACAGGCATAATATAAGGGTACGGGGGGTACCTGAAAGCATTGAATCACTTGCCCTGCCACAATTAATCTGCTCAATTTTTAATGACCTACTAGAGCGTCTGGCGGATTCCCCCATTGAAATGGAGAGGTTACGCAGGGCCCTGAGACCCCCCCGGGACTCTGAACCCCCAAGAGATGTAGTTTGCTGCATAGTAAACTTCCCCCTCAAAGAGGAAATACTCTGCAAAGCTAGGCTGAGAGGCGGTGTTTTATTTAATGGATCTGACAATAAATTATTTCAAGACCTCTCGCAGATCACATTGCAAAACAGCTTGTTAAAGCGACCATAAAATTGAAGATGACATTAAAACGTTCTTTGCGAAGATGTTTAGTTAGCTTAAACGCAAATGACATCTACATTGGCACACCGCGTACTTTAGGACGTATGTCACAGAGAAGATCTGCCCAATCGGCCTTAGAGGTCATATTTTTCCCACTATTAATGATCCAACAATAGATTTTAAAAAATCGTGGGAAAATATTTTGACCAACTCTAGCCTTGACCTTATAAAATTACTTGTCACCCAATATACCCAAGATATGACCATTCTTGACCAAGAGATCGAACGTTATACTCCTAGTATTCCCACCTGGTAGACAATCCTATCTTTGTCACCAAGTGGAAAGAACTCAAGGAGCGATTGGAAGTACTCAATAAGGATATCATCCTTAAAAAACAAAATAAACTGTGTAAGGACAGGGCTGCGTTTGTGGAGGGTTATGCTTATTGTTGGTCAGGAAGGAAATTGGGTAGGAAGGGTCCCCCCCATGTGCACAATTCAAAAAATCCCACCATTGAAGTTGAATCCGACTCATCTCTATTAGGGATGAGCTTCGTGTTCGAGTCGAACCCATGTTCGACTCGAACATCGGCTGTTCGGTCGTTCGCCGAATTGCGAACGATATGGGCCGTTCGCGCCAAATTCGTGTGGCGCGTCACGGCCCATAATTCACTGCGGCATCGCAGTGCATTGCTGGCTGATGATTGGCCAAGCATGCACTATGACCCGCATGCTTGGCCAATCACAGCGCCGTCAGTAGAGAGAGCTGTAATTGGCCAAAGCCAGGGTGGCTTTGGCCAATTATGGCTCAGGGGATTTAGTACACACCCCACACTATATAAGGCCGCCTGCACGGCGGCCCTGTGTAGTGTGTGTTCCGGTGTGCTGAGAGATAGAGAGAGAGAGAGACAGTGTCATTTGATTTGAGTTAGATAGATTAGGCAGAACAGTCAGTCAGTTAGCTGCACTTACAGTGTATTGTGTATATATATGCATCCCAGGTGTTGCATATATATATATACACTGTATTCAGTTTAGCTAGATCCGTTCCTGTTATCTTCTATCTAGACTATTTACATTTAGTGCAGTGTGTCCTGCTCACAGTGTTCAGCTAGATCCGTTCCTGCTATTTACATTCAGTGCAGTGCGTCCTGCTCACAGTGTTCAGCTAGATCCGTTCCTGGTATTTACATTTAGTGCAGTGCGTCCTGCTCACAGTGTTCAGCTAGATCCGTTCCTGCTATTTACATTCAGTGCAGTGCGTCCTGCTCACAGTGTTCAGCTAGATCCGTTCCTGGTATTTACATTTAGTGCAGTGCGTCCTGCTCACAGTGTTCAGCTAGATCCGTTCCTGGTATTTACATTCAGTGCAGTGCGTCCTGCTCACAGTGTTCAGCTAGATCCGTTCCTGCTATTTACATTCAGTGCAGTGCGTCCTGCTCACAGTGTTCAGCTAGATCCGTTCCTGGTATTTACATTTAGTGCAGTGCGTCCTGCTCACAGTGTTCAGCTAGATCCGTTCCTGCTATTTACATTCAGTGCAGTGCGTCCTGCTCAGTGTTCAGCTAGATCCGTTCCTGGTATTTACATTTAGTGCAGTGCGTCCTGCTCACAGTGTTCAGCTAGATCCGTTCCTGCTATTTACATTCAGTGCAGTGCGTCCTGCTCACAGTGTTCAGCTAGATCCGTTCCTGCTATTTACATTCAGTGCAGTGCGTCCTGCTCACAGTGTTTAGCTAGATCCGTTCCTGGTATTTACATTTAGTGCAGTGCGTCCTGCTCACAGTGTTCAGCTAGATCCGTTCCTGCTATTTACATTCAGTGCAGTGCGTCCTGCTCACAGTGTTCAGCTAGATCCGTTCCTGGTATTTACATTTAGTGCAGTGCGTTGTGCTCACAGTGTTCAGCTACATCCGTTCCTGCTATTTACATTCAGTGCAGTGCGTCCTGCTCACAGTGTTCAGCTAGATCCGTTCCTGCTATTTACATTCAGTGCAGTGCGTCCTGCTCACAGTGTTCAGCTAGATCCGTTCCTGGTATTTACATTTAGTGCAGTGCGTCCTGCTCACAGTGTTCAGCTAGATCCGTTCCTGGTATTTACATTTAGTGCAGTGCGTCCTGCTCACAGTGTTCAGCTAGATCCGTTCCTGCTATTTACATTCAGTGCAGTGCGTCCTGCTCACAGTGTTCAGCTAGATCCGTTCCTGCTATATACATTTAGTGCAGTACGTCCTGCTCACAGTGTTCAGCTAGATCCGTTCCTGTTATCTTCCTACTGACAGGCAGGCTTGTCTGGTTACAGTATATAAAGCTACCTTAAGAAAATTACAGGTGTTCTTTTTGATCCTATTAGTACCACGGTCAGGCAGCTAGACTATTTACATTTAGTACAGTGCGTCCTGCTCACAGTGTTCAGCTAGATCCGTTCCTGCTATTTACATTCAGTGCAGTGCGTCCTGCTCACAGTGTTCAGCTAGATCCGTTCCTGCTATTTACATTCAGTGCAGTGCGTCCTGCTCACAGTGTTCAGCTAGATCCGTTCCTGGTATTTACATTTAGTGCAGTGCGTCCTGCTCACAGTGTTCAGCTAGATCCGTTCCTGCTATTTACATTCAGTGCAGTGCGTCCTGCTCACAGTGTTCAGCTAGATCCGTTCCTGCTATATACATTTAGTGCAGTACGTCCTGCTCACAGTGTTCAGCTAGATCCGTTCCTGTTATCTTCCTACTGACAGGCAGGCTTGTCTGGTTACAGTATATAAAGCTACCTTAAGAAAATTACAGGTGTTCTTTTTGATCCTATTAGTACCACGGTCAGGCAGCTAGACTATTTACATTTAGTACAGTGCGTCCTGCTCACAGTGTTCAGCTAGATCCGTTCCTGTTATCTTCCTACTGACAGGCAGGCTTGTCTGGTTACAGTATATAAAGCTACCTGAAGAAAATTACAGGTGTTCTTTTTGATCCTATTAGTACCACGGTCAGGCAGCTAGACTATTTACATTTAGTACAGTGTGTCCTGCTCACAGTGTTCAGCTAGATCCGTTCCTGTTATCTTCCTACTGACAGGCAGGCTTGTCTGGTTACAGTATATAAAGCTACCTTAAGAAAATTACAGGTGTTCTTTTTGATCCTATTAGTACCACGGTCAGGCAGCTAGACTATTTACATTTAGTACAGTGCGTCCTGCTCACAGTGTTCAGCTAGATCCGTTCTTGCTATTTACATTCAGTGCAGTGCGTCCTGCTCACAGTGTTCAGCTAGATCCGTTCCTGGTATTTACATTTAGTGCAGTGCGTCCTGCTCACAGTGTTCAGCTAGATCCGTTCCTGCTATTTACATTCAGTGCAGTGCGTCCTGCTCACAGTGTTCAGCTAGATCCGTTCCTGCTATATACATTTAGTGCAGTACGTCCTGCTCACAGTGTTCAGCTAGATCCGTTCCTGTTATCTTCCTACTGACAGGCAGGCTTGTCTGGTTACAGTATATAAAGCTACCTTAAGAAAATTACAGGTGTTCTTTTTGATCCTATTAGTACCACGGTCAGGCAGCTAGACTATTTACATTTAGTACAGTGCGTCCTGCTCACAGTGTTCAGCTAGATCCGTTCTTGCTATTTACATTCAGTGCAGTGCGTCCTGCTCACAGTGTTCAGCTAGATCCGTTCCTGGTATTTACATTTAGTGCAGTGCGTCCTGCTCACAGTGTTCAGCTAGATCCGTTCCTGCTATTTACATTCAGTGCAGTGCGTCCTGCTCACAGTGTTCAGCTAGATCCGTTCCTGCTATATACATTTAGTGCAGTACGTCCTGCTCACAGTGTTCAGCTAGATCCGTTCCTGTTATCTTCCTACTGACAGGCAGGCTTGTCTGGTTACAGTATATAAAGCTACCTTAAGAAAATTACAGGTGTTCTATCCCAGCTTAGTGCAGCTACAGGCCATTAGTATGTCTGGAAGGCCAAGAAGGAGAGGCAGACAGTCACAAGCCAATAAGAGAGGGCAAGCAGGCTCTGTGTCTAGTGCTGGTCGTGGAGACGGTGCATCCTCATCAGCACGTGGCCATGGGACACGCTTGGCCTTTTTTTCGGCAGCTGGCCGTGTTGAGCCGCAACATGCGGAAGACTTGGTCGAGTGGATGACCAAGCCGTCCTCATCCTCCTCATCCTCTCTCACCCATGCCCAGGGTGCTTTGTCTGGCAAAGCAGCGGCCTCTTCCCTCAGCTCAATGTCATCAGTGACTCCTTCCCTAGCTCCACCATGTCCTCATGAGGATTCCCTCGAACTGTTTGACCACAGTGTTGGGTACATGCTCCAGGAGGATGCCCAGCGTTTGGAAGGCTCTGATGATGATACTGAGCTCAATGAAAGCAGTAACATGAGCACGGACAGAGGGGGTGCCCAAGAAGGACAGCAATCTGGCAGTCATGCTCCCCCTGCTGCAGCATACTGCCAGGTTTGCTCCAGTGATGAGGAGGGAGGGGATGATGAGGTCACTGACTCAACGTGGGTGCCTGATAGGAGAGAGGAGGAGGAGGAGGAGGAGGAGGAGGTGGCACATCACCAACTAGGCAGGATGCCCTCCAGGGGCCAGCCTAAGGGCAGCACATTGACTGCATCACACCCCAAAGCTCCACATGTGCAGGGCGCTGCAGTCTCTGCGCGTTATTCAAAAAGTTCTTTGGTGTGGGCCTTTTTTGAGACGAGTGCATCAGATCGCACCGCTGCTATTTGCAACATATGTCTCAAGCGTATCTCGCGTGGCCAAAACATCTCCCGCTTGGGTACCACATGCTTGACCAGACATATGTTGACCTGCCATGCAGTTCGTTGGCAAGCGTATCTAAAAGACCCACACCAAAGAACAAAGACGATCTCTCCTTGCTCCTCATCAGCTGAGATTTCCAACCCCACTAGACCTTCAGTCCTCTCTGAGACCTGCAGTGAGAGGAATGAAGGTGTAGAATTAGGTGTGTCACAGCCAAGTACTTGTGGGCAATCTGCTTTTGGTACACCGACGTCAGATTGTACCAGGCAAATTTCCCTGCCCCAGCTGCTGCACCGCCGAAAGAAGTTTGCTCCCAGCCATCCACATGCCCAGCGGTTGAATGCTAGCTTGGCAAAATTGCTAGCACTTCAACTGCTGCCTTTTCAGTTGGTAGACTCTGCCCCCTTCCGTGAGTTTGTGGAATGTGCGGTTCCTCAGTGGCAGGTACCCAAACGCCACTTTTTCTCACGGAAGGCGATTCCGGCTCTCTACCGGCATGTGGAAGGCAATGTCCATGCCTCGCTGGACAGGGCGGTCAGCGGTAAGGTGCATATTACCGCTGACTCATGGTCCAGCAGGCATGGACAGGGACGTTACTTAAGTTTCACGGCGCATTGGGTGACTCTGCTGGCAGCTGGGAAGGATGCAGGACAAGGTGCAGTAGTGTTGGAGGTTGTTCCGCCACCACGCCTCCAAAATGCTGATTGTGACACACCTCTCTCCTCCACCCCCTCCTCTTCTTCTTCCTCCATGGCCTCTTCCTCGGAACCAGCGGTGCTCCGTAGGCGTTCAAGGGGCTACGCAAGTACGCAGGCCAAAAGATGCCATGCGGTGCTTGAGCTGGTGTGCTTGGGGGACAGGAGCCACACTGGGGCAGAGGTTCTGTCAGCTCTGCAGGGGCAGGTTCAGAGGTGGTTGACGCCACGCCAACTTAAGGCAGGAATGGTGGTTTGCGACAATGGCACCAACCTCCTCTCTGCCCTCCGACAGGGACAACTGACCCATGTGCCCTGTTTGGCTCACGTCCTTAACTTGGTGGTGCAGCGGTTCTTGGGCAGGTACCCGGGCTTACAGGATGTCCTGAGGCAGGCCAGGAAAGTCTCTGTGCATTTCCGCCGGTCATATAATGCCAGTGCTCGGCTGACGGACCTCCAAAAGGAGTTTAACCTGCCCAAGAACCGCCTAATCTGTGACATGCCCACCAGGTGGAACTCGACGTTGGCCATGCTGCAGCGGCTGCACACGCAGCAGAGGGCCATCAATGAGTACCTGTGCGACTATGGCACCAGGACAGGGTCAGGGGACCTTGGTTTTTTTTCCCCACGCCAGTGGGCCATGATCAGGGATGCATGCACTGTCCTGTCACCATTCGAGGAGGCCACGAGGATGGTGAGCACTGACAGTGCATGCATCAGTGACACTGTCCCCCTTGTCCACCTGTTGGAGCACACGCTGCATGGAATAATGGACAGGGCACTTGAGGCAGAACAGAGGCAGGAAGAGGAGGACTTCCTTAGCTCTCAAGGCCCCCTTTATCCAGACAGTGTTCCTGCGTGCCCGCCGATCACACAGGAAGAGGAGGAGGAGGAGGAGGAGGAGGAGGAGGAAGATTGTGTCAGTATGGAGGTGGAGCCTGGCACTCAGCATCAGCAGTCTTTAAGGGATCAGTCCCAAGGAACACATGGACTTGTACGTGGCTGGGAGGAGGTGGCTGCGGACGTTGTTGTCCTTAGTGACCCAGAGGACTCCGGACCGAATGCCTCAGCAAACCTACGCTGCATGGCCTCCCTGATCCTGCAAAGCCTGCGTAAGGATCCTCGTATTCGTGGTATCAAGGAGAAGGACCAATACTGGCTGGCAACCCTCCTTGATCCACGTTACAAGGGTAAGGTTGCGGACCTTATCTTGCCATCGCAGAGGGAGCAGAGGATGAAACATCTTCGGGAGGCCTTGCAGAAAGGTCTGTGCAACGCGTTCCCAGAGACTGGGAGGTTACAAACTCCTGTTTCTGGACAACGTGTTGCTGAGGCTTCGGTCAGTCAAAGAAGGAGCGGTGGAGAAGGTGGCCGTCTGACCGATGCGTTCAGACAATTTTTTGGTCCGCAGCCCCAAGGTATGATCGGTTCCAGCAACCATCGCCAGCGTCTGTTTTACATGGTGCAGGAATACCTAGGGGCAAGATCAGACTTGGACGCCTTTCCCACCGAAAATCCTCTGGGTTACTGGGTCTTGAGGATGGATCACTGGCCAGAGCTTGCACAGTATGCAATTGAGCTACTGGCCTGTCCTGCATCCAGCGTTCTTTCGGAACGCACATTCAGTGCTGCTGGAGGCGTGGTAACCGATCACAGGGTGCGTCTGTCCACCGACTCGGTCGATCGGCTGACCTTCATAAAAATGAATCAGTCTTGGATCACCACCAGCTACCAAGCACCTGATGCAGATGTAACCGAATAATTTTTTTTGAAATCTCAGATCCCTTCAAAGACTGCCTATGCTGATGCTGAGTGACTATCCCTGAGTAATTATCCTCTTCCTCCTCAATCATCACGCTGATAGCTTGTAAGAACATTTTTGGTTCTGGGCGCCACCACCAGTGCCTAAGGCACAATTTTTCAGCCCCTGTTTAACAGGGGCGTGTAATTACAATTTTTGATGTAATACTTTGCAGCAGGGCTCGTTCCTGCATTCCAACTAGAGTGTCTGTGAGGGGTTGCAGTGTTGTGGCACCAGCACCAGTGCCTAAGACCCAATTTTTCAGCCCCTGTCTAACAGGGGCGTGTAATTACAATTTTTGATGCAATACTTTGCAGCAGGGCTTGTTCCTGCGTTTCAACTAGAGTGTCTGTGAGGGGTTGCAGTGTTGTGGCACCAGCACCAGTGCCTAAGACCCAATTTTTCTGCCCCTGTCTAACAGGGGCGTGTAATTACAATTTTTGATGCAATACTTTGCAGCAGGGCTCGTTCCTGCGTTCCAACTAGAGTGTCTGTGAGGGGTTGCAGTGTTGTGGCACCAGCACCAGTGCCTAAGACCCAATTTTTCAGCCCCTGTCTAACAGGGGCGTGTAATTACAATTTTTGATGCAATACTTTGCAGCAGGGCTTGTTCCTGCGTTTCAACTAGAGTGTCTGTGAGGGGTTGCAGTGTTGTGGCACCAGCACCAGTGCCTAAGACCCAATTTTTCTGCCCCTGTCTAACAGGGGCGTGTAATTACAATTTTTGATGCAATACTTTGCAGCAGGGCTCGTTCCTGCGTTCCAACTAGAGTGTCTGTGAGGGGTTGCAGTGTTGTGGCACCAGCACCAGTGCCTAAGGCCTAATTTTTCAGCTCCTGTTCAACAGGGGCATGTAATTACAATTCTTGATCTAATATTTCACAGCAGGGCCCTGTGAGGGCTTACAGTGTTTTGGCCACAGCAACACCTAAGGCCCAAATTTCTGCTGAGTATATAGGGCAGGACCCTACTTTCAAACATCTAACTTACAAACGACTCCTACTTGCAAACGGAAGGAGACAACAGGAAGTGAGATGAAATCTACCCCTAAGGAAGGGAAATTCTCTCCTGTAAGAGTTAATATGGGAAAACAATTTCTCCTTTCCACTGATGCTTTCCAATCCTTGTTCCACAAAAAAACCCAAATTTTCAAAAAACATTTTTCATTGGGACAAAAAAGTGAGGTGAAATCTTCTGAAGAGGAGGAAAGACGCAAAACAAATGTCACAGGGGTGATAACCCTTCCCTATGTTTTCCAAAAAGCTTAGAAAAGATTTTTTGGCTGGAGCTAAACACATTAAAAATGTTCAAAATTACAAACAGATTCTACTTAACAACAAACCTACAGTCCCTGTCTTGTTTGCACCGCCTGAATACTGCTGTTCAGAGTATATAGGGACCTTTCCTTATTTTAATTTGGGTGCGGGGTTCCCCTTAATATCCATACAAGACCCAAAGGGCCTGGTAATGGACTGGGGGGTACCCATGCCGTTTGTCTCACTGATTTTCATCCATATTGCCATGACCCGACATGACATTAAACCCGCAAGCAGTTTTAAATGAGATTTTTTCCTTTAAAAATGACATTTGGTGCAGGGACTGTTCTAAACATGGGAAATACGCGTCACTTTACAGGCATACTATAGACACCCCCCAGGTACGATATTTAAAGGAATATTTCACTTTTTTTTTTTTACTTTAAGCATCATTAAAATCACTGCTCCCGAAAAAACGGCCGTTTTTAAAAGTTTTTTTTGCATTGATACATGTCCCCTGGGGTAGGACCCGGGTCCCCAAACCCTTTTTAGGACAATACCATGCAAATTAGCCTTTAAAATGAGCACTTTTGATTTCGAACGTTCGAGTCCCATAGACGTCAATGGGGTTCTAACGTTCGTGCGAACTTGCGGTCCGTTCGCGGGTTCTGGTGCGAACCGAACCGGGGGGTGTTCGGCTCATCCCTAATCTCTATCATCAACCTATTCTCAGAGAGTAGTTTGCGTTCTATGACTACACCTGCAACACAGTCTTCAAGGAAAAGATCACGTTACGGTGGCAATACCCCACCGGCTAACCCCAAGAAAGATAAAAAAGGTCCAAAAAAACCCAAAACTGCATGGGCACTCCCCACCTGTACACCCACAAACACTACTAACATGATGGAAGGACCGGTTGGTCAATCTACTCTACACAGCACTATCCCCAAAATTCTCAAGTCTGCACTGATGGCTAACAAATACACCAAGGTCAATGAGGATCTGATTATTTTAGACCTCAAGAGACAACAAGGGAATCTAGACATGCTAAAACCTACACAACCCCCACCCAACACCGTCAGCACAACTCCAATTTGAATATTATCAATCAAGACCATTAAGGACCTATATCTATTCGCACGTAATCTCACATATAAATTCATCTTTGATAAAGATCGTAACAAACTTAATTTGGAGCGTGAGCTCACGGAGTGTACCCGACACTTCACCATGGAGGAGTTTCGGGTGCTCCGTGACCTCATGCTCCTTTATGACGAGGGCGCCACAGAAGATCCGGAAACATCCCAGTCTACAATTTCTCCCCCTTCGGCCACCCAGGGGGCTACTTCCTCTACCCACGGACCGATGCCCAACCCTTGTAAACTACGTTCACGTCGTTTTCCAGACCCAATGACATGCCCGACTATTTGGGCATTCTTGCAGGATACCATTAGGGATCTCAAGCAGCAACAATGGCATGATATCCCTTCTCCCCCTCCCCCCCTTCTTGCCAATCTCTTCCTTTTCACTTCAAACCACACATGCACCCTTCTTTGGTTTCCCATCACCATAAATCTTCACGTATCAGTATTTATATAACTTTTGATAAAAATTAATAAATATACACCATTTATACTTGATTTATTTATCCCAATTAGAGATTTTTTTTGCACTCCCCCTTGTCTGCCGGGGGGGGATCTGTTGGAATCCTTTTCTAGCCGTGCCTGGTCCATTTGGGTGAGCAGATCTTCCCGTATCTATTCTACTACCGTTATGCCTTGCGAACGATCTCTCTGTACAATTTGTATATTCCTTTGTATATCTTCTTTAATACATTGTTTCCTTATAGACCTTTTCATTCTCCCGAAGAAGCGGTTTTACCTCGAAACCGGTAGAGGAATATTTACACTCCACCTAAACAGAAACTGTACCGAGGAAACCTGCTATGAGTTAGTTCCCGTGTGGTGTACATTGTACTATTTTAAAAATTGTCTCTGTATACATTGTTGTGTTTTTAAGATATTGTTTGTACATTGTTACAGAATAAAATTTTATATTTTTAATCAATTTGTGGTTATTTCAGTACCGAGAAAGTCCATCTAAGCTCTTTTGGGTATCTATGTGTATGGGATAGCTTCGGCAACTACCCCCACATTTTTACCCCCCCCCCAAACATATATGTCATTTTGGACGATGGTACTTCTTTATTGCTATCAACTTAATATTATGTGAGGCTATACTCAAGGTTTAAATATTACACTTTGCAAAACAGGCGCACCTTGCGCCCTCTGCTGGGGGCTCTACGCACGAGAAACATCCAATTCAGATGGAAATTCCCCTTCTGTCTCTCTGCATCCACCAGGGGTCACACTGCACTTCTTCAAACACCTGAAGACCTCCCAACCTTCTGTGAGCAACTTGACATACCTCAAATTGATCTACCTGAATGGTATGCATACTACTTTCCGACAGAACCGTGGAAACACAATCCCGACAGAACCGTCTCACACAATCCCTCACCAAAGGCTCAAAGACAGCGATCTAGACGCCGCAGACTCGACCCCATATCTCCTACGGATCGCCCTTCATGCAGAGATCTACCCCTTCACAGTCATGACTCCCCCGAAGGGATCATCAGGATCTCTGAAAATTTAGACCTTACTGTACATCGGGCTACCTGAAAGTGTTTGACCTACCTACTTCTTCAATTGACTTCTGGTTTGTTTTTTCTCTCTTTTTTCTCTACCCGTATAAATTTCTCAAAGTGCCTGTACCAACCAGAATCCCTAACCACCTACTCTTTGCTGACGACAACGGACCAGATCATTGGATAGAGACAGTCGCATTTTCTCACAGGTAAAGGGATGCATCACGCTTGGCCCAAAGACTAAGAAGTTTACTGATGGCCGCTGTGACCCTTATATACAAGGTACTGAAAATTTACTTGACACTGAGAGTATATGCATACCCACCAACCACCGCACCCACTTCGGAAAAGGACTCTCACCCCCCCTTTTTTTTTTTGCATTTTGATTTTATTATCATGACTTTGTGGGGGGGTGGGGGGGTCTTGGCCCTAGCCGTTCGAAGGACAGATGCATCTATCCAATTAACTGATTCTCATTTAGTAGTATTATATAGTGCAAAAATCTGAACCAATTATGATCAAAATATGATCAAACACAAAAACCCTTAATGGATGCTCGAGTCCTCCCGACGCGGGCGGAGATTGCTCCTACTTCCATATCATGTGGCTTATTATCGCACTGTATCTGAATAAGGTGTAGCACGGTTCATCTGGACAGGGAGGGAGGGGGTTATCACACTTGATATACAGAATGTCCCCTACAGGTCTCACAATCTGATGTCCGAGACAGGCGAATCGTTCACCTCATTTTACCAGCCCTATTGTGGCTTCAACCTATACAACCTACCTGGCTCCGGCGTTAGTGCTGGCATACCCCAACTAACTGCCCACCTCCACACACAAGCACTAGATTCTGATAGCTCATATGACCCCCATACTCAGACCCAAACCTGATGTGATGTGATGTGAGGTGATGTGCCGCCTCCTCCTCCCCCTCCTCCTCTCTCCTATCAGGCACCCACGTTGAGTCAGTGACCTCATCATCCCCTCCCTCCTCATCACTGGAGCAAACCTGGCAGTATGCTGCAGCAGGGGGAGCATGACTGCCAGATTGCTGTCCTTCTTGGGCACCCCCTCTGTCCGTGCTCATGTTACTGCCTTCATCGAGCTCAGTATCATCATCAGAGCCTTCCAAACGCTGGGCATCCTCCTGGAGCATGTACCCAACACTGTGGTCAAACAGTTCGAGGGAATCCTCAGGAGGACATGGTGGAGCTAGGGAAGGAGTCACTGATGACATTGAGCTGAGGGAAGAGGCCGCTGCTTTGCCAGACAAAGCACCCTGGGCATGGGTGAGAGAGGATGAGGAGGATGAGGACGGCTTGGTCATCCACTCGACCAAGTCTTCCGCATGTTGCGGCTCAACACGGCCAGCTGCCGAAAAAAAGGCCAAGCGTGTCCCATGGCCACGTGCTGATGAGGATGCACCGTCTCCACGACCAGCACTAGACACAGAGCCTGCTTGCCCTCTCTTATTGGCTTGTGACTGTCTGCCTCTCCTTCTTGGCCTTCCAGACATACTAATGGCCTGTAGCTGCACTAAGCTGGGATAGAACACCTGTAATTTTCTTCAGGTAGCTTTATATACTATAACCAGACAAGCCTGCCTGTCAGTAGGAAGATAACAGGAACGGATCTAGCTGAACACTGTGAGCAGGACGCACTGTACTAAATGTAAATAGTCTAGCTGCCTGACCGTGGTACTAATAGGATCAAATAGAACACCTGTAATTTTCTTCAGGTAGCTTTATATACTGTAACCAGACAAGCCTGCCTGTCAGTAGGAAGATAACAGGAACGGATCTAGCTGAGCACTGTGAGCAGGACGCACTGCACTAAATGTAAATGGTAGGAACGGATCTAGCTGAACACTGTGAGCAGGACGCACTGCACTAAATGTAAATAGCAGGAACGGATCTAGCTGAACACTGTGAGCAGGACGCACTGCACTAAATGTAAATAGCAGGAACGGATCTAGCTGAACACTGTGAGCAGGACGCACTGCACTAAATGTAAATAGCAGGAACGGATCTAGCTGAACACTGTGAGCAGGACGCACTGCACTAAATGTAAATAGTCTAGAAGATAACAGGAACGGATCTAGCTGAACACTGTGAGCAGGACGCACTGCACTAAATGTAAATAGCAGGAACGGATCTAGCTGAACACTGTGAGCAGGACGCACTGCACTAAATGTAAATAGCAGGAACAGATCTAGCTGAACACTGTGAGCAGGACGCACTGCACTAAATGTAAATAGCAGGAACGGATCTAGCTGAACACTGTGAGCAGGACGCACTGCACTAAATGTAAATAGCAGGAACGGATCTAGCTGAACACTGTGAGCAGGACGCACTGCACTAAATGTAAATAGCAGGAACGGATCTAGCTGAACACTGTGAGCAGGACGCACTGCACTAAATGTAAATAGCAGAAACGGATCTAGCTGAACACTGTGAGCAGGACGCACTGCACTAAATGTAAATGGCAGGAACGGATCTAGCTGAAAACTGTGAGCAGGACGCACTGCACTAAATGTAAATAGCAGGAACGGATCTAGCTGAACACTGTGAGCAGGACGCACTGCACTAAATGTAAATAGTCTAGAAGATAACAGGAACGGATCTAGCTGAACACTGTGAGCAGGACGCACTGCACTAAATGTAAATAGCAGGAACGGATCTAGCTGAACACTGTGAGCAGGACGCACTGCACTAAATGTAAATAGCAGGAACGGATCTAGCTGAACACTGTGAGCAGAACGCACTGCACTAAATGTAAATGGCAGGAACGGATCTAGCTGAACACTGTGAGCAGGACGCACTGCACTAAATGTAAATAGCAGGAACGGATCTAGCTGAACACTGTGAGCAGGACGCACTGCACTAAATGTAAATAGTCTAGAAGATAACAGGAACGGATCTAGCTGAACACTGTGAGCAGGACGCACTGCACTAAATGTAAATAGCAGGAACGGATCTAGGTGAACACTGTGAGCAGGACGCACTGCACTAAATGTAAATAGCAGGAACGGATCTAGCTGAACACTGTGAGCAGGACGCACTGCACTAAATGTAAATGGCAGGAACGGATCTAGCTGAACACTGTGAGCAGGACGCACTGCACTAAATGTAAATAGCAGGAACGGATCTAGCTGAACACTGTGAGCAGGACGCACTGCACTAAATGTAAATAGTCTAGAAGATAACAGGAACGGATCTAGCTGAACACTGTGAGCAGGACGCACTGCACTAAATGTAAATAGCAGGAACGGATCTAGCTGAACACTGTGAGCAGGACGCACTGCACTAAATGTAAATAGCAGGAACGGATCTAGCTGAACACTGTGAGCAGGACGCACTGCACTAAATGTAAATAGCAGGAACGGATCTAGCTGAACACTGTGAGCAGGATGCACTGCACTAAATGTAAATAGCAGGAACAGATCTAGCTGAACACTGTGAGCAGGACGCACTGCACTAAATGTAAATAGCAGGAACGGATCTAGCTGAACACTGTGAGCAGGACGCACTGCACTAAATGTAAATAGCAGGAACGGATCTAGCTGAAGACTATGAGCAGGACGCACTGCACTAAATGTAAATAGCAGGAACGGATCTAGCTGAACACTGTGAGCAGGACGCACTGCACTAAATGTAAATAGCAGGAACGGATCTAGCTGAACACTGTGAGCAGGACGCACTGCACTAAATGTAAATAACAGGAACGGATCTAGCTGAACACTGTGAGCAGGACGCACTGCACTAAATGTAAATAGTCTAGATAGAAGATAACAGGAACGGATCTAGCTAAACTGAATACAGTGTATATATATATATATATATATATATATATATGCAACACCTGGGATGCATATATATACACAATACACTGTAAGTGCAGCTAACTGAATGACTGTTCTGCCTAATCTATCTAACTCAAATCAAATAACACTGTCTCTCTCTCTCTCTCAGCACACCGGAACACACACTACACAGGGCCGCCGTGCAGGCGGCCTTATATAGTGTGGGGTGTGTACTAAATCCCCTGAGCCATAATTGGCCAAAGCCACCCTGGCTTTGGCCAATTACAGCTCTCTCTACTGACGGCGCTGTGATTGGCCAAGCATGTGGGTCATAGTGCATGCTTGGCCAATCATCAGCCAGCAATGCACTGCGATGCCGCAGTGAATTATGGGCCGTGACGCGCCACACGAATTTGGCGCGAACGGCCCATATCGTTCGCAATTCGACGGACGGTCGAACAGCCGATGTTCGAGTCGAACATGGGTTCGACTCGAACACGAAGCTCATCCCTAGTTAGGAGTCATATTTGCATTTGTTTGAGTCGCTGAACAAGTTGTTGTTTAATACTTTTACCAAAATATATCTAGACACAAAAACCAAATCTTTTTCAGCAATACTATTATGTATCTCTGGCCAGTAGCTCAATTGCATACTGTGCAAGCTCTGGCCAGTGATCCATCCTCAAGACCCAGTAACCCAGAGGATTTTCGGTGGGAAAGGTGTCCAAGTCTGATCTTGCCCCTAGGTATTCCTGCACCATGTAAAACAGACGCTGGCGATGGTTGCTGGAACCGATCATACCTTGGGACTGCGGACCAAAAAATTGTCTGAACGCATCGGTCAGACGGCCACCTTCTCCACCGCTCCTTCTTTGACTGACCGAAGCCTCAGCAACACGTTGTCCAGAAACAGGAGTTTGTAACCTCCCAGTCTCTGGGAACGCGTTGCACAGACCTTTCTGCAAGGCCTCCCGAAGATGTTTCATCCTCTGCTCCCTCTGCGATGGCAAGATAAGGTCCGCAACCTTACCCTTGTAACGTGGATCAAGGAGGGTTGCCAGCCAGTATTGGTCCTTCTCCTTGATACCACGAATACGAGGATCCTTACGCAGGCTTTGCAGGATCAGGGAGGCCATGCAGCGTAGGTTTGCTGAGGCATTCGGTCCGGAGTCCTCTGGGTCACTAAGGACAACAACGTCCGCAGCCACCTCCTCCCAGCCACGTACAAGTCCATGTGTTCCTTGGGACTGATCCCTTAAAGACTGCTGCTGATGCTGAGTGCCAGGCTCCACCTCCATACTGACACAATCTTCCTCCTCCTCCTCCTCCTCCTCCTCGTCCTCTTCCTGTGTGATCGGCGGGCACGCAGGAACACTGTCTGGATAAAGGGGGCCTTGAGAGCTAAGGAAGTCCTCCTCTTCCTGCCTCTGTTCTGCCTCAAGTGCCCTGTCCATTATTCCACGCAGCGTGTGCTCCAACAGGTGGACAAGGGGGACAGTGTCACTGATGCATGCACTGTCAGTGCTCACCATCCTCGTGGCCTCCTCGAATGGTGACAGGACAGTGCATGCATCCCTGATCATGGCCCACTGGCGTGGGGAAAAAAAACCAAGCTCCCCTGACCCTGTCCTGGTGCCATAGTCGCACAGGTACTCATTGATGGCCCTCTGCTGCGTGTGCAGCCGCTGCAGCATGGCCAACGTTGAGTTCCACCTGGTGGGCATGTCACAGATTAGGCGGTTCTTGGGCAGGTTAAACTCCTTTTGGAGGTCCGTCAGCCGAGCACTGGCATTATATGACCGGCGGAAATGCACACAGACTTTCCTGGCCTGCCTCAGGACATCCTGTAAGCCCAGGTACCTGCCCAAGAACCGCTGCACCACCAAGTTAAGGACGTGAGCCAAACAGGGCACATGGGTCATTTGTCCATGTCGGAGGGCAGAGAGGAGGTTGGTGCCATTGTCGCAAACCACCATTCCTGCCTTAAGTTGGCGTGGCGTCAACCACCTCTGAACCTGCCCCTGCAGAGCTTACAGAACCTCTGCCCCAGTGTGGCTCCTGTCCCCCAAGCACACCAGCTCAAGCACCGCATGGCATCTTTTGGCCTGCGTACTTGCGTAGCCCCTTGAACGCCTACGGAGCACCGCTGGTTCCGAGGAAGAGGCCATGGAGGAAGAAGAAGAAGAGGGGGTGGAGGAGAGAGGTGTGTCACAATCAGCATTTTGGAGGCGTGGTGGCGGAACAACCTCCAACACTACTGCACCTTGTCCTGCATCCTTCCCAGCTGCCAGCAGAGTCCCCCAATGCGCCGTGAAACTTAGGTAACGTCCCTGTCCATGCCTGCTGGACCATGAGTCAGCGGTAATATGCACCTTACCGCTGACCGCCCTGTCCAGCGAGGCATGGACATTGCCTTCCACATGCCGGTAGAGAGCCGGAATCGCCTTCCGTGAGAAAAAGTGGCGTTTGGGTACCTGCCACTGAGGAACCGCACATTCCACAAACTCACGGAAGGGGGCAGAGTCTACCAACTGAAAAGGCAGCAGTTGAAGTGCTAGCAATTTTGCCAAGCTAGCATTCAACCGCTGGGCATGTGGATGGCTGGGAGCAAACTTCTTTCGGCGGTGCAGCAGCTGGGGCAGGGAAATTTGCCTGGTACAATCTGACGTCGGTGTACCAAAAGCAGATTGCCCACAAGTACTTGGCTGTGACACACCTAATTCTACACCTTCATTCCTCTCAGTGCAGGTCTCAGAGAGGACTGAAGGTCTAGTGGGGTTGGAAATCTCAGCTGATGAGGAGCAAGGAGAGATCCTCTTTGTTCTTTGGTGTGGGTCTTTTAGATACGCTTGCCAACGAACTGCATGGCAGGTCAACATATGTCTGGTCAAGCATGTGGTACCCAAGCGGGAGATGTTTTGGCCACGCGAGATACGCTTGAGACATATGTTGCAAATAGCAGCGGTGCGATCTGATGCACTCGTCTCAAAAAAGGCCCACACCAAAGAACTTTTTGAATAACGCGCAGAGACTGCAGCGCCCTGCACATGTGGAGCTTTGGGGTGTGATGCAGTCAATGTGCTGCCCTTAGGCTGGCCCCTGGAGGGCATCCTGCCTCGTTGGTGATGTGCCGCCTCCTCCTCCCCCTCCTCCTCTCTCCTATCAGGCACCCACGTTGAGTCAGTGACCTCATCATCCCCTCCCTCCTCATCACTGGAGCAAACCTGGCAGTATGCTGCAGCAGGGGGAGCATGACTGCCAGATTGCTGTCCTTCTTGGGCACCCCCTCTGTCCGTGCTCATGTTACTGCCTTCATCGAGCTCAGTATCATCATCAGAGCCTTCCAAACGCTGGGCATCCTCCTGGAGCATGTACCCAACACTGTGGTCAAACAGTTCGAGGGAATCCTCAGGAGGACATGGTGGAGCTAGGGAAGGAGTCACTGATGACATTGAGCTGAGGGAAGAGGCCGCTGCTTTGCCAGACAAAGCACCCTGGGCATGGGTGAGAGAGGATGAGGAGGATGAGGACGGCTTGGTCATCCACTCGACCAAGTCTTCCGCATGTTGCGGCTCAACACGGCCAGCTGCCGAAAAAAAGGCCAAGCGTGTCCCATGGCCACGTGCTGATGAGGATGCACCGTCTCCACGACCAGCACTAGACACAGAGCCTGCTTGCCCTCTCTTATTGGCTTGTGACTGTCTGCCTCTCCTTCTTGGCCTTCCAGACATACTAATGGCCTGTAGCTGCACTAAGCTGGGATAGAACACCTGTAATTTTCTTCAGGTAGCTTTATATACTATAACCAGACAAGCCTGCCTGTCAGTAGGAAGATAACAGGAACGGATCTAGCTGAACACTGTGAGCAGGACGCACTGTACTAAATGTAAATAGTCTAGCTGCCTGACCGTGGTACTAATAGGATCAAATAGAACACCTGTAATTTTCTTCAGGTAGCTTTATATACTGTAACCAGACAAGCCTGCCTGTCAGTAGGAAGATAACAGGAACGGATCTAGCTGAACACTGTGAGCAGGACGCACTGCACTAAATGTAAATGGCAGGAACGGATCTAGCTGAACACTGTGAGCAGGACGCACTGCACTAAATGTAAATAGCAGGAACGGATCTAGCTGAACACTGTGAGCAGGACGCACTGCACTAAATGTAAATGGCAGGAACGGATCTAGCTGAACACTGTGAGCAGGACGCACTGCACTAAATGTAAATAGCAGGAACGGATCTAGCTGAACACTGTGAGCAGGACGCACTGCACTAAATGTAAATAGTCTAGAAGATAACAGGAACGGATCTAGCTGAACACTGAGCAGGACGCACTGCACTAAATGTAAATAGCAGGAACGGATCTAGCTGAACACTGTGAGCAGGACGCACTGCACTAAATGTAAATAGCAGGAACGGATCTAGCTGAACACTGTGAGCAGGACGCACTGCACTAAATGTAAATAGCAGGAACGGATCTAGCTGAACACTGTGAGCAGGACGCACTGCACTAAATGTAAATAGCAGGAACGGATCTAGCTGAACACTGTGAGCAGGACGCACTGCACTAAATGTAAATAGCAGGAACGGATCTAGCTGAACACTGTGAGCAGGACGCACTGCACTAAATGTAAATAGCAGGAACGGATCTAGCTGAACACTGTGAGCAGGACGCACTGCACTAAATGTAAATGGCAGGAACGGATCTAGCTGAAAACTGTGAGCAGGACGCACTGCACTAAATGTAAATAGCAGGAACGGATCTAGCTGAACACTGTGAGCAGGACGCACTGCACTAAATGTAAATAGTCTAGAAGATAACAGGAACGGATCTAGCTGAACACTGTGAGCAGGACGCACTGCACTAAATGTAAATAGCAGGAACGGATCTAGCTGAACACTGTGAGCAGGACGCACTGCACTAAATGTAAATAGCAGGAACGGATCTAGCTGAACACTGTGAGCAGAACGCACTGCACTAAATGTAAATGGCAGGAACGGATCTAGCTGAACACTGTGAGCAGGACGCACTGCACTAAATGTAAATAGCAGGAACGGATCTAGCTGAACACTGTGAGCAGGACGCACTGCACTAAATGTAAATAGTCTAGAAGATAACAGGAACGGATCTAGCTGAACACTGTGAGCAGGACGCACTGCACTAAATGTAAATAGCAGGAACGGATCTAGCTGAACACTGTGAGCAGGACGCACTGCACTAAATGTAAATAGCAGGAACGGATCTAGCTGAACACTGTGAGCAGGACGCACTGCACTAAATGTAAATGGCAGGAACGGATCTAGCTGAACACTGTGAGCAGGACGCACTGCACTAAATGTAAATAGCAGGAACGGATCTAGCTGAACACTGTGAGCAGGACGCACTGCACTAAATGTAAATAGTCTAGAAGATAACAGGAACGGATCTAGCTGAACACTGTGAGCAGGACGCACTGCACTAAATGTAAATAGCAGGAACGGATCTAGCTGAACACTGTGAGCAGGACGCACTGCACTAAATGTAAATAGCAGGAACGGATCTAGCTGAATACTGTGAGCAGGACGCACTGCACTAAATGTAAATAGCAGGAACGGATCTAGCTGAACACTGTGAGCAGGACGCACTGCACTAAATGTAAATAGCAGGAACGGATCTAGCTGAACACTGTGAGCAGGACGCACTGCACTAAATGTAAATAGCAGGAACGGATCTAGCTGAACACTGTGAGCAGGACGCACTGCACTAAATGTAAATAGCAGGAACGGATCTAGCTGAACACTGTGAGCAGGACACACTGCACTAAATGTAAATAGCAGGAACGGATCTAGCTGAACACTGTGAGCAGGACGCACTGCACTAAATGTAAATAGCAGGAACGGATCTAGCTGAACACTGTGAGCAGGACGCACTGCACTAAATGTAAATAACAGGAACGGATCTAGCTGAACACTGTGAGCAGGACGCACTGCACTAAATGTAAATAGTCTAGATAGAAGATAACAGGAACGGATCTAGCTAAACTGAATACAGTGTATATATATATATATATATATATATATATATATGCAACACCTGGGATGCATATATATACACAATACACTGTAAGTGCAGCTAACTGAATGACTGTTCTGCCTAATCTATCTAACTCAAATCAAATGACACTGTCTCTCTCTCTCTCTCAGCACACCGGAACACACACTACACAGGGCCGCCGTGCAGGCGGCCTTATATAGTGTGGGGTGTGTACTAAATCCCCTGAGCCATAATTGGCCAAAGCCACCCTGGCTTTGGCCAATTACAGCTCTCTCTACTGACGGCGCTGTGATTGGCCAAGCATGCGGGTCATAGTGCATGCTTGGCCAATCATCAGCCAGCAATGCACTGCGATGCCGCAGTGAATTATGGGCCGTGACGCGCCACACGAATTTGGCGCGAACGGCCCATATCGTTCGCAATTCGACGGACGGTCGAACAGCCGATGTTCGAGTCGAACATGGGTTCGACTCGAACACGAAGCTCATCCCTAGTTAGGAGTCATATTTGCATTTGTTTGAGTCGCTGAACAAGTTGTTGTTTAATACTTTTACCAAAATATATCTAGACACAAAAACCAAATCTTTTTCAGCAAATACTATTATGTATCTCTGGAATAATACAATAAGGTATTGTGTGATGGATACGTTGTCCTTCAGCAGAAGCATATGAAAAAAAAAATCAGTGGAGTGCACCAGTCTTTATAGAAAAAGGGGAAAAAAACATTTTTTTTACAAGTTTGTGGTTATTTTCTATAATCACTCTCTTTTGTACCAATACTTTTTGTATCTTCAAAGGCCCCTCTACGCACAGAATACATTAATATTTGGTGTTTCTGAGCGCAGTAAAAAGCTATCTGGCTTTTAAATTGAATAACATTTATTTTTTCAAAGTTTTTCATGTGGTGTATCAGCTATTGTGGTAGTTTAGGAAATCAATTGAAATTTGTATTCTCAATCACAATACGTTTTCTGGGGAATTCAAAAGTCAATAATAATTTATAACTGAATTTATACAATAAACATTTTTAAAAAAGTAACACCTGGCAAGACTACTTATCACAATAAATTCTAACAGTGAAAAATGCATTTGTCTTTTAATTATGTGCATTTGTGAAAGCATTCTCATTTATTTTATTGAAAACAGAGGAAAATACTAACAGGTATCCTAAATTGATGAATGCATGGGGCCCATGCATCTTTTTCAAATCAAAGCAATAATAGCACTATATTTCAGGATATTGTCAGTCTTTTATCAGGTGCTTAAATTGCTCTGAAGACAGCAACAACTTTCAGATGTGTTGATTTCCAACTGTCACCTGTAACAGTGGTCTTTTATTATTAAGAGCCTTATATGGCACTTCATGCATCAGGTTGTTGTATTGAACTGAAATACCACTGAGCAAAGATCATAAACTTGTTCCACAGAAACATATCAAGGGCTAAAGTTATAGCTGATCTCTTTAATCCCTTCCCCCAAATAATCACTATCAATACATGTGACTCACCTAATCCCCCCCTAACCCCCCGAAGATAATCTTTAAGGAACTATAATTATTGTTGATTTATTTGCAATACTTGTATAAAATAATGTGATTTCAATCTACACATTTCACTTGTGTTGATAAGTGATAATCTGGGCACTAAACTCCTTTGGTTTTTAAATGCTTACATTGTTTCAATAAAAATTCAAAGTTGCGAGTTAAAATGTGACCCAAACAAAATATATAGGTGCTGCTAAAGGCTCCACCAGGCCCTCTTATGTAGCAACTGTTTGTTCTGCAGACAAGGGCAGAGCTTGTCCCAGCTCTAGACAAAGGGAAAAGTGTTTGAAGTCGCACATCTCTGCAAAAATACCATAAGAAGGTGTATGACAGCCTAATGCCCTGTACACATGGTCGGACTTTCTGACGGAAAATGTGCGATCGGAGCTTGTTGTCGGAAATTCCGACCGTGTGTGGGCTCCATCAGACATTTTCCATCGGATTTTCCGACACAAAGTTTGAGAGCAGGCTATAAAATTTTCCGACAACAAAATCCGATCGCGTCAATTCCGACCGTGTGTTCCCAATTCCGACGCACAAAGTGCCACACATGCTCAGAAGAAATTCCGAGACGGAACAGCTCGGTCTGGTAAAATTAGTGTTCGAAATGGATAGAGCACTTTCGTCAGGCTGCAATGTTTAAAATAGTTTAATACAGCGCACTCACTTCTTCTTTATAATGCTAGAAGAAGGAAGTAGTTTTGCTGCTCATATTCACACAGACTTCTCACAAACTTCTTTCTTTATTATTTATCATGATTCCCTCAATATATTTTGATTTGTCACATCTGACAAAAAATCAATATATATATATTATTATTTTTTTGGTTTGTATTTTTTTCAAGGCTGATCTTTTTTTGTTTTTATTTTTTTTTTACTCCACAATATTTTTGTGTGTGTTCTGTGTGTCAAGTTACCACAACACCATTATTATCTTGTATTATTTAATCTCAAGGAGATTGTTTGGTGTTGGTGTCTCTTGTTAATTTCACATTGTATTTTTGAAATGTACCTGCCTCCTCACAAACAAATTGTCCTTTTTGAAGGAAAACACACATAGGCGAGTATAATTGAAACAAAATTTCCTTTATTAAGGGCTCAGAACCAAACAAAGAAGGAGGCAACGCTGGAGAAACAGCAGAAATTAGCGAAGCCTTTGGCCCCCAGGGCAGACATCAATTATTTTACAGCAAAATTGGTGGCCTGAGGAGTCCATGTATAAGGGAGTGCAGTCTGGTCCAGAAGTCCAAGAGATCCTGAACAGCAGCAGATGACATGTATATGCCCAGGCTGTGGTCATACAAGAGGCTGCATATTTTGCCAAGCAAGACTGAACCCAGGTCATCACTCTCTGGTCTTCCTTCCACGCTCCCTTCCATGCTGTGGCTCTGGTGGTGGAGTTGTGGCAGGAGGAGGAGGAGGATGGTCCAACTCACTCAGGTGGGTTTTGTGTGTGATTTTGCCCCTCACCCCCTTAGTTAAGACTTTATAAGGAAGGTCCTCACACAGGAGGCGTTGGCCCTCCTGCATGCCCTGCAGTTTGGTGGCAGCCATGCAGGCAAAGGCCTCTTCAGGAGTGGGGGTGGCTCTGAGGGACGCAGAAGCCTCCTGAATGAGCCTGAGCGCTGAATCCTGCACGTTACTCCCCTTCCTAGGTCTTTTGTTTGGAAGGCGGAGGGGAGGAACCTGCGATTCGGTCAGGCTCCTACTAGGCCCGGCCTTCTCCTGGCTGCCACTTAGCCCCACCTACTCCTGGCTGCCACTTAGCCCCGCCTCCTCCTGGCTGCCACTTACCCTGCCTCCTCCTGTGTGCCACATTCCACAGCCTCCTCCTGTGTGGCACATTCCACAGCCTCCTCCTCCTGGCCGGGTTTTTTCTGTGTATGAAAAAGGGACATAGTTTTAGTTTCTTCTTCATCAATCACACACAATTTTCACCTCATGACTGTTGCCAATTGAATGTTATCAAATATAACAGACTATCATTCTGAGCCCAGCACTTTTCATTCTTGTCCCAATTATTTTTGCCCACTACTGTCTATTGATATGTAAAATACTTTCTTAAATCAGCAATTAGTGATCAATAATAACAGCTAGTAAACATAATTTATTGCTATGCTATACCTGGCTCCAGCTGGGATCCTCCACTTCTTCCTGGCTGGAAGTCCCAGGTTGGACATCAGAAGCCCCAGCTGGGGTGGAAGATAGGGTGGAAGGAAGAGTGGAAGGAAGAGTGGAGAGGGATTCCCTGACTCCAGTCTGGTCTGACAGAAAACTAAGTCTCTCATAGTACCACAGCCTGGGGACATAAATGTCATCTGCTGCAGCTCCTGATCTCTGGGAATCTGTGACCTTCTTGCGCTCCCTAAGATAAGTGCTCCTCAGGCCACCAATTTTGGCTTTTAAATAGGGGATGGTTGCCGTAGGGACCACCGGCTTCACCAACTCCAGCAGTTTCTCCAGCGCTGCCTGCCTCTTTTGTTTATGATTATAATGAGGATGTTTCACCTGCCACAGACAGGGCAGCTCCATGTATTTGTCTATGAACAGGGGGAGGAAGTTGTGGTCATTGAAGCCATCCATTTTATTTGCAAGACACAACACAAGACAAACCCTAATGTCAGGCTAAAGTCTTCTAATCTTGTCCCAATATAGGCCTCAATCTATAAGCAGTATAGGCCCAATTTTAAATCTTACCTTTGTTATCACAATCAGCGCCTCTGATACTCCTTCCTCTGCTCACAGATCGTACGTAAGACACACGCATGTTACGCTTTATATACACTGCGCATGCGTGAAACTCCGCCCGCCTTTGACG
Organism: Lithobates clamitans; assembly: GCA_037952925.1. Taxonomy (NCBI): domain Eukaryota; kingdom Metazoa; phylum Chordata; class Amphibia; order Anura; family Ranidae; genus Lithobates; species Lithobates clamitans. The sequence continues at coordinate 3,967,378 of JBBGZY010000279.1, read as the reverse complement.
TTCTTTCTAGTCTATTCCCCGCCCCTTCTCATTCGGCGCAGTGGGGAAGAGCACATGGCGGAGACACAGCAGGTGTCAGATAATTACACCAACGAGGAGGAGGAGGAGGAAACCCCGGAGCCTGAAACGTCTGGATCCAGAAAGAGATGATTCAAGGCGTCAAATATGTCCTTTGGGGAGATGTTGGAGATGGTCGATATCCTGAAGAAGGCCGACTATGACGGGAAGTATGGACCTTACCCCAACCCCAATGTCAGAAAGGCCAAGATCATGGCAAAAGTAGTCAAGAGTCTGCACCGGAATTTCAGGGTAGGACGATCCAAGGATCAGCTCAGGAAGCAGTGGTTGGACCTCAAATTAAGGGAGAATGAGCAGTACAGAAGGATCAGGAGAGTGCTGCAAAAAAGTAAGTAGTTGTCCTGTGTTCCTATTCTTTATGTTTATTACGTTCGTGCTGCTCCATGTGCTTTTCTTTACTGTTGTACAGTTTAAATGGCAACTTTCATGTTCATGGGCACATTGTTCGTTCGTATGAAACATTGTTCGTTCGGCCTAGATAACACCATTGTTTTGGCCATATGCATTGGAATACATTTTTTCGGCCCTACTTCTATTCAAATAATTTTGTTGTCTAGATGGGTTGGTAAGTAAACTGTAATGCAAACTAGATTCTGTGTAAGGAGAGGACACTCAGGAGCTGTTTACACATCTGGACGCTGGAGCACTAGTGTGGGACACGAGAATACCCTTTTTATTAGGGGGTCCCACACAGGTGCTCCAGTGTATACTATAGGGATGTCTCCATCTGTGAAGCTTGTACAAAACAGGTAAGTATTCAAGCTTGACAAAGGGAAAAAATATTTCTTCATCTTGGAACTCTGCCCAAATAGACAATTGTACCCTACTTCCAAGCAATGTTTCATATTCCTATTTCTGCCATGAAATATCTGTGTGCTAAGTATACCTATTTTTTTACACATAGGGGAGAAAAGACTCGGAGGACACCCCTCATCTGAGGAAACCACAGATCCCCCACCTCAGGAAGAAGTGGAGACCCACCAAAGACAACAGGAGGAGGAGGAGGAAGGAGATGTGGTGGAAATTGTCACCACAACAGGTGAGTGTCTGCGACCACAGGCTCAGGTAAGAGATGCATGCCGGCATATTTATAATACATGGTGTGTTTTTGTTTCTATCTTTTTAGGAGATCGTGATGTTGTGGATCCAGGGCATTTCACCTCTGAAAGTGCACAGATCCTGATCGGGGAGATCATGGGACTTGAAAAACATCCAGAAAAACATCAATGATGTTAAAAAAAAATGAAGAACATCATTGATGTTTTAGGGCGCGTTTGAAACACCTCCAAATCCCTCCCCTCTTTGGTGGTTTTTGTAATCTCAAAATTTCTCTTCTTTTTTGACAGATTTGAGAAAAGCCAAATTTTGAAGATGCACACAGTGTGTCAACATGTGCTATCTGCCATCACGGGAGATCAATGTATGCGTTTTGGGGGTGCAACCTCTTCCTCAATAATAAAGTAGCTGGGAGGAAGGGGTTGCACCCCCAAAACACATCCCTTGATCGCCCGTGATGGCAGGTAGCACATGTTGACATTCAACAATTTGTTTGCATCTTCAAAATTTGGCTTTTCAAGGGGTGACTTCACCCCATCTGAACACAATATCAAACACAGTTTATAAATACTCAGGTCTTCAATTTCTTTAAAAGTTGAACTTTGTAAGTTCCAGATTTATATCTTTCTTGTTGGTTTTAAACATGCCTGTTTTACCTTAAATGGACATTTCTACTTTTAGTAATGTGACCCAAAAAATTGTTATACAACAAACATGTTGGTTTGTTTTAAAAACCTTTGATAAATGCACATGTGATTGTGCTGGTATTAAAAAGATTGATAATCAAGAATGTGTGTATTATTGTTTCAACGCTCCCAAACTTTTGTTGTGCTCAAATTGGTGTTTTCTGTGACTATGGGGGTTATTTCCTAAGGGAAAATCCACTTTGCACTACAAGTGCAGTTTCAGTGCAGTTTCAAGTGCACTCGTAGTGCAAAGTGTCTTTGCCTTTCGTAAATAACACCCAACAGTGCTTTGTAATGTTACACAATCACGCCATTTTCAGGACTCACCACATTTCTTTCAGGGTCAGTTAAAAGAAACACAAGCAGTAAATGTCACCAAAGATTTTAGTAGTTAAAATTATTTTTTTATTTTAAAAATGTTTCAGACATTGTCTGGCACATTGATGGCCCCCCTACCCGCAAAGTAATCAAGGTATTTAAGACATACCTCACGGGCACTCAGGGGGGGCAAGCCAGGACGGCCACTTTCAAGCGCCGTCAGGGTTGGTTCATTATGAATTCCGGCCTCAGGCCCAACTGAGGCAGCATAGTTGGCAGAATTTTGCCTTAAAAAGTTGTGTAGAACACAGCACGCCAGGATGATATGATTCAGTTTGTACTCCGCCATGTGTATGGGTGTAAGAAATAGGCGGAACCGGCTGGCCATGATTCCAAATGTGTTCTCCACCACTCTTCTGGCTCTGGCCAGCCAGAAATTAAAAACCCTCTGGTCCGGGGTGAGGGTCCTCATAGGGAATGGCCGCATAAGATGGTCCCCCAGCGCAAATGCTTCATCCGCAATGAAGATGAATGGGAGTCCTTCCACATTGTCTTCTGGAGGTGGCAAGTCCAAGCTGCCATTCTGGAGACGCCTGTAGAACTCCGTCTGGGTGATGATTCCACCATCGGACATCCGGCCATTCTTCCCCACGTTCACATACAGGAACTCATAAGTAGCCGACACCACCACCAACATCACAATACTATTGAACCTCTTATAGTTGTAATAGTATGACCCCGAATTGGGTGGTGGGACGATGTGGACATGTTTCCCATCAATTGCCCCTCTGCAGTTAGGAAAGTCCCACCGCTGGGCAAAGTGGGAGGCCACAGTCTGCCATTCCTGTGGGTTGGAAGGAAACTGTGGAGTCAAACAAGAAAAAAAAAAAAATTTGCACCTAAACAGGGAAAGCAGATTAGACACAAACATTCTTGGCCAACATCAGTATAACATTTATTTTAGGGAGTTTTGAAAGACCAAGCTATAAGGTCCGCCTATCAGATTCCCCCTCTCTCATGGGCCATTTCTAACATTTTAGGGGGGAGATCTTTTGGACAGGTAACCCTCTCCACTTCATTGAGAGATGAATGCTTAAATAATGTGTATTACTTTGGCCAGCCCCTCCTTACTTACACTATTGACAGTCCACTGGACAGGTAAGAGGTGTCATAATACAAAGTTATAAATACACATTGTTCATATTTTAGCACATTTGGACATTCTGCTATTACCTATTATCAAGATAATAATAGTATACAAAAACGTTAAACAGTACCATTTGAAAGTATTCAGACAGGCTCTTGCACTACATGCTTTGGGGAATTCCCCATACATCTGACCACAAAAGAGGTGGGTATAGTGTGTATGGGTTTGGCAAAGTCAGCAGATAGATGATTGAGGATAGATAGAGAATTGGTATCAGCTGACTTAGCAGTTGGGGGAGGGAGGGTTCCAAATGATTTGGGCACCCAAAAAAGAAAGCCTCTGGCACTCTGCCTGAATTTAAAGCACAAATCACATTTTTTAACATTTTAGGGGGGTTTTTATGGTAAAGCACTACTATGGAGCTGAAAAAATACACTGTTAAGTGACTACATGAGGTGAATATAAGGCCAGGAGAGCATGCTGGGGAGGTAAGTGAAGGCAAAAATGCATGAAGGACAAAAAAATAAGTACATAAAAATCCAGCATGCATGGGGGCAAAGGGGACACAGCATATTCCAATCATGGTAATTAACATTAAAACAAATTAGACTGGCGCTCAGACGCTGTAAAGCAAATGAATGTAAGAGTTAATAAAAATAGAAAGTCTTTTGCTGGATCAATCACGGTGTGGCATGAGTGGTGTTAATAGTCTTTAACAGGAGCTGGGAAGCAGTCCATAGTGCAGGAAGAGATCCCTGAGGGATAAGCCATATGTGGAAGACACCGGATGTCAGACTTTTCTTGTGGGACACTGTGTAGGAAAATTCACGAAGGGCAGCTCTTCTATTGAGTGAAGTCAGCTCAAATCCATCAAAGGCAAAAAACAAAAGAAGAGGAGCGCCGCTATGTAAAATCATTTATTTACCAATAAACAATAAAAGTATCCACTTACATATAAAAGCAGTGTGTTGAGCAGGAAGGTATTATCCAAGATAGGAAGGAGAAGGACAATCAGCGATTCCTAAGGGGTGCCCCAAAACCAAGCGCAATCTGACGGGAAGCCAGGACGGAACAATGGCCGTCTCTCCGGAGGAACGGAGCAGCAGCCCAGGAAGCAGCTGGCGATGTTAACAGTGGGGAGAAAACACAACGCGTTTCTGAACATGCGCAAGGTCCGCACGCTCCTTTTTCAAGTGTAAGGTAAGGGAGAAGTGAGAAGCTATTTATAACAGGCCACAGCCGGTTGGGAGACATTCGCAGCTGATTGAGATCATAGTATGTGATCGGAACTCCGACTATAAAAGGATATCAGTGTGTGGCATACAATCATGGTAATTAGGGAATGAGGAAAGAAATACAATATATTATCAAACATTAAATACAATAAAATGTGATATAAAAGGATAAAAATCTTACCTTAATATAATCCTTCTGCAGGACCTGGATGATGGCAGAACAGGTCTCTGGGATAATGATCCCCAGAGCCTGGGGGGAGATGCCTGTCGAGAACTTCAAGTCCTGCAGGCTTCTCCCCGTTGCCAAGTACCACAGGGTGGCGACGAGCCTCTGCTCCGGAGTGATGGCTTGCCTCATGCAGGTATCCTGCCTGCTAATATAAGGGGTCCGCAAAGCCAACAAACAGTGAAATACGGGGTCCGTCATCCTGAGAAAGTTCCTGAAATCATCAGGATTATTCTCACGGATCTCACGGAGCAAAGGCATGTGACAGAACTGGTCACGCTGGAGCAACCAATTCTTGGTCCTCCCCACTGTCACGTACCTGGTAGGTTTTGAGCCTGAAGTGCAGAGAAAGACCTCCCTTACAGCTCCCACTCCCGTTCCCCTGGAATGGAGACAGAGGGCCAGGAGTGAGGAGTGGTATGAGTGCCTGGCAGGATCAACAGTCACCGGAAGTTCAGGAGCGGTGGCACCCTCTGGAACCTAAAGCTGAAGAGGAGACTGGAAACTGGAATGCAGAGAGGACCAGGAACCACAGCAGGTAAGTAAGTGGAACTGCAGAGCTGGACTGGAACCGGAACAAGCAGTAGGTAATAGACTGGAACGCTGGGCTGGAACCAGGAACAAGCAGCAGGTAGTAGCCTGGAACGCTGGACTGGAACCAGGAACAAAGCAGCAGGTAGTAGCCGGGAAGGCTGGACTGGAACCAGGAACAAACAGCAGGTAGTAGCCTGGAACGCTGGACTGGAACCAGGAACAAGCAGCTGGTAGTAGACTGGAACGCTGGACTGGAACCAGGAACAAGCAGCAGGTAGTAGACTGGAACGCTGGACTGGAACCAGGAACAAGCAGCAGGTAAACAGACTGGATACTGGTATCAGACAGAGGGATGGTCAAAAAAGCCGGAGGTCGGTATCGGTCGAGCAGCAGAGGTACCAGGGATAACACAGAAGGATGGTCAGGCAAGCCAAGAGGGTCTGGTGCAGGCGGATAGCAGGATGGTTTAACAGGAAGCCGGGTCAGATAGCAGAGTACACAGGTCAGATCAGGATAAGGCACATGGAACGCTGTAGAGCAGACAGCGGGGATTGAGTGCGACAGGCCGGTTTAAATAGCCCGCCTGGCATTAGCAGGAGTGCGCGTACGCGTGCCCGTGCGTGACAGCACCCGTGAACGTGCGCGCATGCGCAGTGGAACCCGTGGCCGTGCTCCTGTGCGTCTGGATCGCCGATTACTGGCAGGATCTTCATGACACCCACCCTGTTCATGGAATGGACTCGTGTTAAGGTAAGGACCCCAACACCAAGCCCCCGCACAGCACAAACTCTACGAGGAGTACGTGAATGCAACATGGCTAGAAAACGGTCGGCTGCTCAGAACAAAGTAACAGAACGCACTGAAGAACAGCAAGGCCTGTGAAGAGCGACCTGAAAAACAGCAACAAGCGGACAAGAACACACTGAATGATTCAATATGAACTGACTGCACGCACTGAAGAGCAGATACAAACCCACAAGCACAAACTGAACAGCAGAAAACGATCTGAAAACCACGAGTCTGAAAAAGCGCGAATCGTCTCTCACCAAACTTTTACTAACACGAGATTAGCAAAAGGAGCCCAAAGGGTGCAGCGCTTGGTTCAGAACTGCCCTTTTCTAGTCTCGTCGTACGTGGTGTACATCACCGTGTTCTTGGCGATCGGAAATTCCGACAACTTTGTGCGACCGTGTATATGCAAGACAAGTTTGAGCCAACATCCGTCGGAAAAAATCCATGGATTTTGTTGTTGGAATGTCTGATCAATGTCCGATCGTGTGTACAGGGCATTAGCCTGGGCTCCAATCAGGCCATGCCCCAACACATTTCGATCCGCCCATGTAGCTTAGTCATAGATGTTAAAATACCATTCCCCTGAACAGTACTAATTAAGCTCTATAAGGGAATTCAGCTCTACTAAATTGTACCAAGTTGTCAGTATAACATATTTTCAGATACTGGAAGATTGAGAGGGAGATTTTTAGTTAGCTTACAGGACAGTACAGGCTAGACTTTAGATGTGTGATGCTTCTTCCTAGTCTAGAAAGCAGACTAGTAACATGGCTAGCTGAAAAGCCACGAAGCAAAAATTGTGTCATGCTGTTGACTAGGCTTTGTGGTAAGTTAAAAGTTAATAAACAAAAGTACACATTTTGTTTTGCAAAAAGCACTATTTTTTGATGTACTTCAATTATGGGTTTATTTCTGTGGCTGGTAGCATTTGTTTTATTTGCAGCACATTATTTAATGTTCTACAAATGAGGCATTTTCAAGAGTTAAGCATGCAACTTAACTTTAGAAAGTGTAATGAGCAGTGAATTAAACTATAGTGACACTTCACAATGAGCAACAAAGGGTACAGTGGCTACTGTGAGCACCCAGGCACAGACAGAAAGTCTGTAGTGTACACATAACTGCATATGCTGCCAAGGTTTTGAAAGCTGAAAGCAATGTGAAAGAAGAGAAGAAAATACAACGGCTGAATCTGTTCTTCTCCTAGAACAGTGGGGACATAGTATAGTGTCTGTAGTGCTTTCAACATTGCTAGGTTTAGAGACATTACTAAGCTGTAGGATAAAGGCCTTACCCGCAACTGTTTTTAAGGAAATGTTTTACCTGGTTCCAGAATAGTAAGTGGTATCTTCTCGTGCTTTTCAGTTCATTTTTGCTTTTCAGTTTGTGCTTGTCGGTTCGTATCTGTTCTTCAGTGTGTGTTGTTAGTTCGTTCCTGTCTTTCAGTACGTTCTATTTATAGTTCGCTTCTGTTTTTCAGTGTGTTTTTGTCCACTCGTTTCTGATTTTCAGCTCGTTCTTCTCAGGTCCTTTCTGATTTTCAGTGCGTTCTGTCAGTTCGTTCTGAGCAGCTGACCGTTTTCTAGCCATGTTGCGGTTACGTTCTCATCATAGAGTTCATGCTGTTGTTGGGCTTGGTGTTGAAGTTATTGCTTTGACCCAAATCCAGTCCAAGAACAGGGGGAGGAGGAGTTCATGGACCAAGCATTGGTTACTTAATCGTGACCAAATCGCTCCTTTGCTGCGGGAGCTCCAGGAGAATAATCCTGACGATTTCAGGAACTATCTCCAGGTGACGGACCCTGTTTTTTACCGTCTGTTGGCTTTGCTGTCCCCCTATATTACCAAGCAGGACACCTGCATGCGGCAAGGCATCATTCCCGAGCAAAGGCTCGTCACCACCTGGCGGTACTTGGCAACGGGGAGAAGTCTCCAGCATATTAAGTTCACGACTGGGATCTCCCCCCAGGCTCTGGGAATCATTATTCCAGAGACCTGTTCTGCCATAATTCAGGTCCTGTAGAAGGACTATATTAAGGTAAGTTTTATTCTTTAACATCACATTCTGTGTATTTAATGTTTGTTAATGTATTGTATTCATTTCATCATTCCAGAATTACCATGATTGTAATATGCTGTCAATGTCCTCTTTTACCTCATGCATGCTGGAATCTTTTAATGCTCCTTTTTTGTCTTTCATGTATATTTGCCTTCACTAACCTCCCCAGCATGCTATCCTGGGCCCATACACACCTAGCCTAGTCACTTAACAGTGTATTTTGTCTGCTCTATTGTAGTGCTTACCCTAAACACCCCATAAAATGTGTACAAAAGTTATTGTTGTCCTTAAATTCAGGCATAGTGCAAGAGGTTTTTTTTGGGGGGTCAAAACTCATTTGGAACCCTCCCTCCGCCTTAACCACTAAGTCAACCGATACCAATACTCTATCTGCTGACTTTGCCAAACCCGTACACACTATACCTACCTCTTTTGTGTTCATATTTATGGATGAATTCACCAAAGCATATAGTGCAAGTGCCTGCCTGAATACTTTCAAATGCTACTGTTTAAATTTTTGTTCTCCTATTATCTTGATAGGTAATTGCAGAATGTAAAAATGTGCTTCAATTTGGACAGTGTGTCTTCATATTTTTGGATTATGACACTTCTTATCTGTCCAGTGGGCTGCCAATACTGTTAGTAAGGAGGGGCTGGCCAAAATAACACACATTATTTATGCATTCAGCTCTCAATGAAGTGGAGACGGTTACCTGTCCAAAACACCCCCCCACCATAAAAGTTTTCCAATGGGCCATCAGAGGGGGGAAGGAATCTGATAAGTGGACCTTATACTTTTGTCTTGAAATACTCATTTCAATAAATGTTATACTTATGTTGGCCAAGAATGTTTGTGTGTAATCTGCTTGCAATGTTATGTGCAAAAGTACTAAGTTTTATTTTCTTGCTTGACTCCACAGTTTCCTTCCAGCCCACAGGAATGGCACACTGTGGCCTCCCAATTCAACCAGCAGTGGGACTTTCCCAACTGTGGTGGTGCGATAGATGGTCCCACCCCCAACTCGGGGTCATACTACTACAACTACAAGGGGTACAGTAGTATTGTGTTGTTGGCGGTGGTGTCTGCGACTTATGAGTTTCTGTATCTGGACGTGGGGAAGAATGGCCGTATGTCAGAGGGAGGAGTCATCACCCAGACTGAATTTTAACAGGCGTCTCCAGAATGGCAGCTTGGAGTTGCCACCTCCAGCGCATAATTTGGCGGGCCTCCCATTTGTCATAGTGGCGGATGAGGCCTTTGCGCTGGGGAAGCATTTGATGAGGCCATTTCCCATGAGAACCCTGACCCCGGACCAGAGGGTTTTTAATTACCGTCTGGCTGTGCCAGAAGAGTGGTGAAAAATGCCTTTGGCATAATGGCCAGCCGGTTCCGTCTTTTCCAAACGGCCATAAATATGGACGAATGCAAACTGAACCACATAATTTTAAGCTGCTGCATTCTACATAATTTTATGTGTAAGAATGCAGCCAACTATCTGGCCTCAGTAGCGACTGACTCACCGGCAGAAACAATGACATCACTTGAAGATGGCCATCCTGGCTTGCCCCCCAAAGCGCCCGCAAAGTATGGCAAAGCTATCTGGAGTATTTCGTGGGTAGGGGGGTAATTGATATGCCAGAGAATCCGTAAGCTCTTTCTAATAAATTTTTTGTAAAAAACTAAACTCATATTTCATTTGATTTACTGCTTGTGTTTCCTGTCTGTCTACTAGGTTCTCCTATGGCCTTTTATTTTTGGCCATTTTCTTCAATAGTGCAAATGTAACTTATTTTATAAATGAGATGACAATCTCTTCTTCAGCTAACTATTATGTTCTGTTGTGCTATGGGTCTGCTACACACACACAATGTTTTGTTGTTAATGTATGTAATGCATTAATGATAAAAATAATCATCCTTTTAAACTCCATGAATTAATTGCTTGTAGTCCCTAAAATGGCCTGATTTAGACAAATTTAACAGCACAGTGGAAAGTGAAAGTGCACTTGTAGTGCAAAGTGGATTTGCCTTTAGTAAATACCCCCCATTGTCCCTGTAACTACACCAACTTAATAAAAAAATGGTATTGAGCATTGAAAGAAGAAGCCACACATTGTTGAGTATGAAACATTTTACTCCAAGTACATTCACATGTATGTGATAGTGTTTGACAGTAGATAGCCTTTTTTGTGGCTAAACAGGCATGTTTAAAACTATAACATACACATCCCCAGCTCAGGAACTTACAAAGTTCAACTTTGATAAAGTGAAGGCCATATGAGACATTAGTATGTCAAAACTGTGTTATTTTTGCCTTCATCAGATGGGGTGATATCACCCCTGTAAAAGCCAAATTTTGAAGATGCACACAAAATGGGACTCAAAATGTGGATTTCCCTCATGATCCCATGCCTAAAATGTGTATCTTTTCCCTACATCTATTTTTTGAAAGCCGCAAAACACACAGTGTGTCAACATGTGCTATCTGCCATCATGGGATATCAAGGTACTCGTTTTGTGGGTGCAACCCCTTCCTCGCAAACAAAGTAGGTGAGAGGAAGGGGTTGCACCCCCGAAACACACCCATTAATCTCCTATGATGGGAGCTAGCATATGTTGACACACTGGGCCTTATTTCAGAAAGGACAATTCACTTTGCCCTACAATGTGAACTTTGAAGTGCACTTGCATTGCACTTGTAGTGCAAAGTGGTTTTGCTTTTTTGAAATAAGCCACAGTGTGTCAACATGTGCTAGCTCCCATCATGGGGGATCAATGGACATGTTATGGGGGTGCAACCCGTTCCTCTCACCTACTTTAGTTGCGAGGAAGGGGTTGCACCCACAAAACGTGTACATTTATATCCCATGATAGCAGATAGCACATGTTGACACACTGTGTGCATCTTCAAAATTTGGCTTTGCAATTACTTTAACATTTTTTAAAAACTTTTAAAACAATAACGACAAAATTTACATTTTTGGGTGGTTTTAGATTTTGGCTAAAACATCAATGATGTTGGTCAGCCTTTTTTTAACAACATTGATGTTTTGCTTGACCGTCTCTAAATCACGATTGCACACCATTATCTCACTGATGAGGACTTGTGCACTTGCACTGTTGAAGTGAATTTCTTCTTCCACAACATCCACATCACCTAAAAAGAAAAAAAAAACACAATGTATTATAAATATGCAGGCTTACATCTATTACCTGAAGCTGTGGTCTCAGACACTGTCCTGTTGTGGTCACCATTTCAACCACTTCCTGAACCTCGGCATCTACATGCCCAGGTTGTGTGCTGAGTTCCCCTTCTTTAGGAGGTGTGGGGTTCCTGGTATCCTCAGATGTTCCGATTCTTTTCTCCCCTTTGTGAATACAAAAAAAGTATACTCAGCAGACAGATATTTGAGGCTAGAGTCCCAAGCTGAAGACATGATTTTTTTTGCCTTCAAAAGCTGGAATACTTACCTGTTTTGTACAAGTTTCACACATGGAGAGACCCCTAGTATCCACTGGAGCACCTGCGTGGGACACCATAAAAAGGTTGTTATGGTGCCCCACACTAGTGCTCCTGCGTCCAGATGTGTAAACAGCTGCTGAGTGTCCTCTCTTTACACTGAATCAAGTTTGCATTTCATTACAGTTACAAACACATCTAGACAACAATGTAATAAACTTCTTTTAATAGAAATAGGCATGAACAAATGTAGTTAACCTGCCTCTGCCAAAAACTTTGTATTAGAGTGTGAACAAATGATGTTTAATACAAACGATTTCTATGCCCACGAGCCTCAAACTTTCCATTTTAAACTGTACAACAGTAAAGAAAAGCACATGGACCAGCACAAAAGTAATAATAATAATTGGAACACATGACAAATACTTACTTTTTTTAAGCACTTTCCTGATCCATCTATACTGGTCGTGCTCCCTCAATTTCAGGTCTGACCAGCATTTCCTCAATTGCTCCTTGGGTCATCGTACCCCAAAATTCCTGTGCAGACTTCTCACAACTTTAGTCATGATCTTGGCCTTTCTCACATTTGGGTTTCTGTACGGTCCATGATTCCCATCATAGTCTGTCCTCTTCAAGATGTCCACTATCTCCACCATCTCTACAAAGGACATATTTGAGGCCTTATATCTCCTCCTGGATGTGGAATTGCCTTGCTCCAGGCTTTCCTCATCCTGGTCATTGCTGCTCTCTGCAGGCACCTGCTGTCTCTCCGCCATGTGCTCTCCCTCTGCCCGAAAGAGAAGAGGCAGGGAATACACTAGAAACAAGGACAGGGGCGAAGTTTCATGCATGCACAGTGTATATAAAGTAAAAACACGCGTGCATCGTACGTACGATCTGTGAATGGAGGACGGAGGATCGTAAGCGCCGATCGTTCAAACGAAGGTACAATTGTAACTTGGGGCATCAGTGGTTAGTGGCCTTTACTGCTTATAGATTGAGGCCTATATTGGGACAAGATTGGGAGAGTTTAGCCTGACATTAGGGTTTGTCTTGTGTTGTGTCTTGCAGCTAAAATGGTGGATAAATTTACTGACACAGACTTCCTGCCCAAATTCCTAGACATGTACAGGGACCAGCCATGTCTCTGGCAAGTAAAAAACAGGGAATACTCCAACAAGCAGAAGAGGCAGGCAGCGCTGGATAAACTGTTGGAATTGATGAAGCCTGTGTATACCACTGCAGATATCAACTATTTAAAGGCCAAAATTGGTTGCCTGAAGAGCACATATAATCGGGAGTGCAAGAAGATCCGGGATTCCATAAGATCCGGAGCAACAGCAGATGATGTATATGTACCCAGGCTGTGGTACTATGACACACTGTGTTTTTTGTCAGATGGAACCCAGGCCATCACTATCTACACTTCCTTCAACACTTCCTTCCACATCAGCTGAGGCTCCTGAAGTCCAACCTGGGCCTTCCACCCAGAAAGAAGATGTGGGGGAGCCCAGCTTGAGCCAGGTATAGCATTGTTGAACATATATCTTGTCAAAAATTGAATGATGATAACTAGATACTATTGATCACTAATTTAAGATTTAACAAAGTGGTTTACATATCAATAGACAGTAGTAGCCAAAAATGATTGGGACAAAAATGAAAAATGCTGGGGTCAGAATGATAGTCTTTTCTGTTTGTTAACATTCAAATTGCAACAGTCATGAGCTCAAAATTGTGTGTGATTGATGACCAAAAAACTAAAACTATGTACCATTTTCATACACAGGAAAGTCTCAGCCAGGAGGTGGCCATGGAAAGCAGCCTGACGGAATCCCAGGTTCCTCCCCTCTGCCCTCCAACCAAAAGGACCAGGAAGGTGAGGAACCTGGAGGAGTCAGCGACTGTTTTCCTTCGCCAGGCTATTACTGCACTTAACATGACCCCTGGTGGCCACGAAGCATTTGGCTGTGTGACAGCAAGCAAACTGGAACACATGGAGGAGGGCCAACGCCAACGCATCTGTAAGGAAATCATTTTGAAGACCCTAAACAAGGGGACGACAGGCCAACTCACAAATAAAACCTATCTGTGTGAGTTGGACCATGCTCCTCCAAAAGGAGAAGGAGCTGGAGGTTGTACTGGGAGGGGAGAGAAGGAGGCACAGGTTTGAGATGGAGGAGAATTTTTCTGATAGTTAGGATTTATGCTGGGAGGAGGAGATGGGGGGAATTTGTGCTGAGAGGGGGAATTTATGCTGGGAGCGGAAGATGGAAAGGATTTTTGCTAAGAGGGGGAATTTATGCTGGGAGGGTTAGATGGGGAGGATTTTTGCTAAGAGAGGGAATTTATGCTGGGAGGGGGAGATTGGGAAGATTTTTACTAAGAGAGGGAATTTATGCTGGGAGGGTTAGATGGGAGGGATTTTTGCTAAGAGGGGGAATTTATGCTGGGAGGGTTAGATGGGGAAGGTTTTTGCTAAGAGGGGGAATTTATGCTGGGAGGGTTAGATGGGCAGGATTTTTGCTAAGAGGGGGAATTTATGCTGGGAGGGTTAGATGGGGAGGATTTTTGCTAAGAGGGGGAATTTATGCTGGGAAGGGGAGATGGGGTAGGATTTTTGCTATGAGGGGGAATTTATGCTGGGAGGGAGGGATGAGGGGGGATTTGTGCTGGGTAAGGGGAGGTTGAGGCAAGGGTTTGTGCTGAGAAGGGGGATTTGTACTGGAAGGGGTTATATGAGGGGGGATTTTGGCTGCAAGGGGGGAGATGGAGGGGTGGGGGACTGGAAGGGGTGTGGTTTACAGGTGATGAGGTGGGGCTTAACTAGGAAGGGGTGTGGCCTTGACAGGAAGGGTGGGTCATAATTAAATTAGGGGGTGCATTAATTTAGTCAGGCCTAGGCAGCACAAAACCTAAATACACCACTGTGGGTATGATATATCACTGTACCCTGAGAAAAGCTTGGTCTTTGACCTAACAGATGGCATTCTAGATAGTTCTGTTTAATCCGTGGTCAAAAAAAATCCATACAGGACATTTCATCAGGATAAACAAGGGGACAATTTGAAAGAAAAGTGAGTCTTACATGCAGACACACGTAATCCCGAATAGGGTTTATTTTTCTCAATTGCTCAGGAATTTACTTTTTGAGAATACCTATAACATAAGAATGCAGGAAAAACAAATTTTCAACTTTAGTCTTTAATGCTTCTTTGTTTTTGTTTTTTCCTGTAGATATATAAATGACTGGGCACTCTCTAGAACAGGAAAGTCTCAGTGCTTTGACTGGATGATGTCGAATGAAGAGTTGGGATAAATGTTTTTTTCCTAATATGCCAAACCTCCCCCACAAGAGCCGTGGATCTGTCACAAGGTAAGTGTTATTGAAATATTAGAGTCTGTAACACAGAACGCACACAGAACATCTGTCATTTGATAAGAGGGATTCCCACAATAGCTTTGAATTCAAGGATGTATAGGAAGTAAGCTGCAATTCTGTCTTTTGTGAAACACTGCCAATTTGCCAAGTGTATGTAAATCCTGCCTGTGAATTTCTTCAGCTCTGTCAGATTTCTTCTGATGAGTATAAGTTCTAAATGCCAGTGTCTACTTTTTTTATAATCACATGGCAAGTCCAAGGGATGTCATACAAAAATCTGCACCACAGGCATCTCTGTAATACTCTTTTCCAGTTTTGCATTATGACGTTTTTTGGAGAAACCCAAACTGCACAGGCAAAGCTGTGCAATTATGTAAGTTTGTATTCAACCACTTTAACTCTCATACCTGTATACCCACTATAGACCAACACAACTTATACATTATAGGCCTGTTATTCTGGACAAATGTAGGAAAAATAAGGCTTTCTTTTGAGGCAAATGTCTTTTGAGGCAAAAAAAATACAAATTTAGGCAAACCATAGACAAAAGATGTAGCAAACTAAAAAAAATATTTTTTTTCTTCTTTGATCAGTACTATTTAAAAAAAAGAGTATTAACATGGATAAAAAGTATAATTTTTAGCCTACAATTTGTTTAGTCTGAAATTATACTAAAAGTTTGACTTTGGTACAAAGCATTGCAAATTTATAATGAAAACGAATACAAATGAAAAAAGTTTAAATATTTATGGTTGTAAAAATAGAAATAAACAAAACAGAAATAAAAAGAGAAACAAGGATCTAGGGCTGAAAAGCGTAAAATACGGTTAATATGGGGTTAAATAGGAACACATTTTATATGAAAATGTTGTGTTGCTTTCACTTAAATCAGAACATGAGGACTGTACTCCTTTCAGTGTTTGACCTTGGTAATAAATGGGTGCACATAGTGATTGTAGCGGATGGTGCTGCGCAAACCATAAAAAATGATGGCATGCCAGAAGCACTCCATTGCAAAAATATACCAACTTTTATTAGTGCAATGTCACATTAATCACATAAGCTAATGGTGTGGGGCCACACAGGGTCCCTTCCTCAATGCAATATAGTGACAATGTGCAATGCAATAAAACACACACACACACACACACACACACACACATATATATATATATATTAGGAACCTTAAGTGCAGCAGAAATTTTTTTGTAACCTTGGCCAGATCTGTTTCTTGCCACAATTCTGTCTCTGAGCTCTTCAGGCAGTACCTTTGACCTCATGATTCTCATTTGCTCTGACATGCACTGTGAGCTGTAAGGTCTTATATAGACAGGTGTGTGGCTTTACTCACCAAGTCTAATCAGTGTAATCAACAGCTGGACTCAAATGAAGGTGTAGAACCATCTGAAGGATTATCAGAAGAAATGGACAGCACCTGAGTTAACTATATGAGTGTCACAGGAAAGGGTCTGAATACTTAGGACCATGTGATATTTCAGTTTTTATTTTTTAAGTTTTCTGCAAAAATGTCAACAATGCTGTGTTTTTCTGTCAATATGGGGTGCTGTGTGTACATTAATGATGAAAAAAACTTAACTGAAATGATTTTAGCAAATGGCTGCAATATAACAAAGAGTAAAAAAAGCACCCTTTAATAAGTGGGGTAACCCTGGATCCTTGACGCAAGTCATTTTAGTGTAGGCTGTGAAGGACAAAGGGGATGCAAGGGATTACTGGTAAAGTGAGTGAAAGGGGGGTCAGAGAGGGCCCTTGCAAAGACACTTGTCACTTTGCAAGTAACATTCTCTTTAATCAAAGTGCTAAATTTGGAGGTTTAGGAATTATAAATATTTAATTGATTAAAAAAAATATGTTTGCTTTGTCAGGTATTATTTTATGTTGTAGATAATTTATAAACATGTTTATACAGCACATTTTCTGTTTCACTGTATTCGTTGCTCAATTACTATACCAACTAATTTTACAATATATGTACATTTTATTTGGGGGGGGGGGGGAATCATTGTACATTTATTTTTACATTTTGTGATATTACTAGGAAAATACCTTTTTTTGTACCACTTGCCACTCATCATGGAATGCAGATGCCTTAAATTTTTGGAGATGGAGAAGGGGTCATTATTATTATATTTAGATATGTTGGACTTGCAAGGCTTTTGCATTCATTTTATGAGAGATGTGTATCTGCCATCTTGTCTTCATCTGCTATCTTATAATTATTTCTAAAAATATATGCACTCTTTTTACAAATTTGATTAAAAGAGAAATGAGGGATTTCAAAATATCAAACATACATACTCACCTATATGGGTATATATACTGTGTATAAATAAATATATAAAGTACATACTGTTTTGATATATTTGGCTATCTTCAAACATTTCTGGAATTTTAGATTTCTAAATAAAGGTCCTAATATTTTGATTTTAACTGATTAGAAGCCACATTGAAGTAACAAAAACAAGCACAAATAGTATGATAAAAAAATTTTTGTTTTAAAATTTGGCCATGCCATTTGATAAATGATGATGCTACTGTCAAGTTATAATACATTGTACTATAACAGAATTGTTCTATAAAATACTGTATTTAAGTAGCTGTCACTCAAACCTAAAACATATAAAATGATCTATTGATATATGATATGATATGATATATTGCATGATTGGAGGAAATACAGTTTTCAGCTGCCTGTCATAGAACATGTTCAATCTCTTTAGCATCATGCAAAGATAATCAGATGTGTATGGACCACCAAGCTAAGAAAACATTTGCAGCATTACCTAATTGCATTCACAGTATCTACTTTCCAGAGAGTAGCAGTGACACATAAGGACATCATGTACATAGGAAAATTAATTCAACTAGCAGTAAAAGCTCATATTTATTAATAATACTTAGATCGGAGGTGCTCTGAAATTCATACTGGTGCTGTATTGTTCTGTATGTTAAATAAGATGAATTATGAAGAAACAGCTGTTGTGTTAATTTTGTTCCTGTATTTCTTTTTAGGTGTTGCATATATAGTATAATTTAAAGAGGCCCACAAAATACATAATAGCATATCTTTAACAAATTGGTACTAGTAAACATGAGCACTTAAATAAGAACTTGGTGTGCAAGGCTTACATTGTAAATGTAACACTTGCATACATGAGCTCTGGTTCTGAGTATATGGGATTGATTTACGAAAGCCAAATAGACTGTACAGTTGCACTCATTTTTCCCAGAGCTTAGTGATTAAGATGATGTGCTGCTGATTTCCATCATCCAATAAATTGCAAGCAGTCTATTAGCCTTTAGAAAATCAAACCAAACACTCCTTTAAGTGTTTACTTTTCACCCTAAAGCCCTGTACACACGATCGGACTTTCCGACAACAAAACCGTGGAATTTTGTCCGAAGGGTGTTGGCTCAAACTTACATAGTTACATAGTTACATAGTAGGTGAGGTTGAAAAAAGACACAAGTCCATCCTATGTGTGTGATTATGTCTTGCATGCACACAGTCACACAAATGTTGGCCAACAATTACAATCGTAGTGACGTACTAGACATACTACGTGGTTTTTCAGCTCTTTAGTGCCACCCTTTGGGCTCCTTCTGCTAATTTCGTGTTAGTAGAAGTTTAGTGAGCGTTAATTCGTGCTTTTCTTTTCACGTTTTTCATTTAAGGCTTTTCAGTTCGTTTCTGAATGGCCGTTCGTCAACCAGCCATGTTGCGGAATCGGAGGAGATAACGTGTTATTTATTATTGGCCTTATTGCTTTGACATTATTTTTTTGGTTGAATAATGATTTGATTTGGTATATTTTTTATGTTTTTGGATGCATAGAATGCACTTTTTGGTTAAGTTCTATTGGCAGATAGCATGTCTCATTTTTTCTTTAATGCACAATTAAAAAATTGTGGAGAATAATACTTGGCTATGTCTTTTACTTCAAATGACAGTTTGGGAGTAAGCAGTTACATTTTAAAAAAACAATGTAAAATTGACAAGGGACACCAACATAGTTGTATCTTTGATCTTATATACTAGGGGATAATGGTATTGTGGTAACTTGCACAAATAATATAAAATATAATAATATTATTCTTGATATCACTAGAAAAAAAGCCTTTGAAAATTCGAAGAGAGTGTGCTGAATTTTGAGATTTCATAATTTGCCGTGTCACGAATGTTAATTCTCCATTACGAATGCTAGTTTACAAGACCGACCGCTTCTGCTTCTGAGCATGCGTGTTTTTACTTTGGACTTTTGTCCAACGGACTTGTGTACACACGATCGGAAAATCCAACAACACACATCTGTTGGCGGAAAACTTGAAGACATGCTAGCCAACATTTGTTGGTCGGAAAGTCCGACAACAAATGTCTGATGGGTCATACACACAGTTGGATTTTCCGCCAACAGCCTGACATCCAACATTTCCCGTTGGAAAATCCGATCGTGTGTACGCGGCATAATAGTTTTTGTAGGCTGCAACATCAGTACTCAGTCCACTCTAATGCTGCATTTGTCACTCCAGTAACACTCCAGGAATGATGCATGAAGTTGTGATGTCATATACTACATAAAAATAACTAGTGTAAAAATAACACTTGAACCATCTATAAGAGAAAAGCTTCATGTCAAATTAAAACATGACATATTTCACTTGTGATGTTAACACCTAATTCGCAAAGGTTCTTTGCTTGGAGAAAAACACCAGTCATTTTGGTTTAGAAAGTACCATAACCATGAAACATAGTAGGCACCCTTCAGTGACATACTGTAGCTTACCTTTAACATACTTGCCTGCTGTTCTTAGCTGATGTTGCTGCTACCCAAAAATTACATACAATTACTGACTTTCTTAAAGTTTACATTTGCAAATAATTAGCAGCCCCTCTAATTCCCAGCAGTACAGTGCTCAGGCCTGGCTATTGCTCACTCGGAAACTAGGTATGGATTTGTGGGTTGTGGGTAAAATGTTCACGCATGTCACATATGTAGACGTGTCAGGTTTATCAGGGCTCCCAGAACACATGAGTGTAACAGTCAGGAACATTTAGACCCTGTTCATGTGGACTTCAGTTTGTGTAAGAATTGTGTGTAAGGCTAGGTTCACAGTTCTGTGTGTGGCTGTGGGTGTGGGAATTGCAGCAATTCCCGCAGCCACCCGCAGTGAAAACCCACTGCTCTGCTAAACGGGCAGGGCTGTCATTCATTCTGAAAAATCTCAGTGTGGGTGCAGGAATCGCAAGGAAATTGCACAGTCTTTTTGATTTCCCTGCAGCAGGTTTTTGCTTTGTCAGGTATTATTTTATGTTGTAGATAATTTATAAACATGTTTATACAGCACATTTTCTGTTTCACTGTATTCGTTGCTCAATTACTATACCAACTAATTTTACAATATATGTACATTTTATTTGGGGGGGGGGGGGAATCATTGTACATTTATTTTTACATTTTGTGATATTACTAGGAAAATACCTTTTTTTGTACCACTTGCCACTCATCATGGAATGCAGATGCCTTAAATTTTTGGAGATGGAGAAGGGGTCATTATTATTATATTTAGATATGTTGGACTTGCAAGGCTTTTGCATTCATTTTATGAGAGATGTGTATCTGCCATCTTGTCTTCATCTGCTATCTTATAATTATTTCTAAAAATATATGCACTCTTTTTACAAATTTGATTAAAAGAGAAATGAGGGATTTCAAAATATCAAACATACATACTCACCTATATGGGTATATATACTGTGTATAAATAAATATATAAAGTACATACTGTTTTGATATATTTGGCTATCTTCAAACATTTCTGGAATTTTAGATTTCTAAATAAAGGTCCTAATATTTTGATTTTAACTGATTAGAAGCCACATTGAAGTAACAAAAACAAGCACAAATAGTATGATAAAAAAATTTTTGTTTTAAAATTTGGCCATGCCATTTGATAAATGATGATGCTACTGTCAAGTTATAATACATTGTACTATAACAGAATTGTTCTATAAAATACTGTATTTAAGTAGCTGTCACTCAAACCTAAAACATATAAAATGATCTATTGATATATGATATGATATGATATATTGCATGATTGGAGGAAATACAGTTTTCAGCTGCCTGTCATAGAACATGTTCAATCTCTTTAGCATCATGCAAAGATAATCAGATGTGTATGGACCACCAAGCTAAGAAAACATTTGCAGCATTACCTAATTGCATTCACAGTATCTACTTTCCAGAGAGTAGCAGTGACACATAAGGACATCATGTACATAGGAAAATTAATTCAACTAGCAGTAAAAGCTCATATTTATTAATAATACTTAGATCGGAGGTGCTCTGAAATTCATACTGGTGCTGTATTGTTCTGTATGTTAAATAAGATGAATTATGAAGAAACAGCTGTTGTGTTAATTTTGTTCCTGTATTTCTTTTTAGGTGTTGCATATATAGTATAATTTAAAGAGGCCCACAAAATACATAATAGCATATCTTTAACAAATTGGTACTAGTAAACATGAGCACTTAAATAAGAACTTGGTGTGCAAGGCTTACATTGTAAATGTAACACTTGCATACATGAGCTCTGGTTCTGAGTATATGGGATTGATTTACGAAAGCCAAATAGACTGTACAGTTGCACTCATTTTTCCCAGAGCTTAGTGATTAAGATGATGTGCTGCTGATTTCCATCATCCAATAAATTGCAAGCAGTCTATTAGCCTTTAGAAAATCAAACCAAACACTCCTTTAAGTGTTTACTTTTCACCCTAAAGCCCTGTACACACGATCGGACTTTCCGACAACAAAACCGTGGAATTTTGTCCGAAGGGTGTTGGCTCAAACTTACATAGTTACATAGTTACATAGTAGGTGAGGTTGAAAAAAGACACAAGTCCATCCTATGTGTGTGATTATGTCTTGCATGCACACAGTCACACAAATGTTGGCCAACAATTACAATCGTAGTGACGTACTAGACATACTACGTGGTTTTTCAGCTCTTTAGTGCCACCCTTTGGGCTCCTTCTGCTAATTTCGTGTTAGTAGAAGTTTAGTGAGCGTTAATTCGTGCTTTTCTTTTCACGTTTTTCATTTAAGGCTTTTCAGTTCGTTTCTGAATGGCCGTTCGTCAACCAGCCATGTTGCGGAATCGGAGGAGATAACGTGTTATTTATTATTGGCCTTATTGCTTTGACATTATTTTTTTGGTTGAATAATGATTTGATTTGGTATATTTTTTATGTTTTTGGATGCATAGAATGCACTTTTTGGTTAAGTTCTATTGGCAGATAGCATGTCTCATTTTTTCTTTAATGCACAATTAAAAAATTGTGGAGAATAATACTTGGCTATGTCTTTTACTTCAAATGACAGTTTGGGAGTAAGCAGTTACATTTTAAAAAAACAATGTAAAATTGACAAGGGACACCAACATAGTTGTATCTTTGATCTTATATACTAGGGGATAATGGTATTGTGGTAACTTGCACAAATAATATAAAATATAATAATATTATTCTTGATATCACTAGAAAAAAAGCCTTTGAAAATTCGAAGAGAGTGTGCTGAATTTTGAGATTTCATAATTTGCCGTGTCACGAATGTTAATTCTCCATTACGAATGCTAGTTTACAAGACCGACCGCTTCTGCTTCTGAGCATGCGTGTTTTTACTTTGGACTTTTGTCCAACGGACTTGTGTACACACGATCGGAAAATCCAACAACACACATCTGTTGGCGGAAAACTTGAAGACATGCTAGCCAACATTTGTTGGTCGGAAAGTCCGACAACAAATGTCTGATGGGTCATACACACAGTTGGATTTTCCGCCAACAGCCTGACATCCAACATTTCCCGTTGGAAAATCCGATCGTGTGTACGCGGCATAATAGTTTTTGTAGGCTGCAACATCAGTACTCAGTCCACTCTAATGCTGCATTTGTCACTCCAGTAACACTCCAGGAATGATGCATGAAGTTGTGATGTCATATACTACATAAAAATAACTAGTGTAAAAATAACACTTGAACCATCTATAAGAGAAAAGCTTCATGTCAAATTAAAACATGACATATTTCACTTGTGATGTTAACACCTAATTCGCAAAGGTTCTTTGCTTGGAGAAAAACACCAGTCATTTTGGTTTAGAAAGTACCATAACCATGAAACATAGTAGGCACCCTTCAGTGACATACTGTAGCTTACCTTTAACATACTTGCCTGCTGTTCTTAGCTGATGTTGCTGCTACCCAAAAATTACATACAATTACTGACTTTCTTAAAGTTTACATTTGCAAATAATTAGCAGCCCCTCTAATTCCCAGCAGTACAGTGCTCAGGCCTGGCTATTGCTCACTCGGAAACTAGGTATGGATTTGTGGGTTGTGGGTAAAATGTTCACGCATGTCACATATGTAGACGTGTCAGGTTTATCAGGGCTCCCAGAACACATGAGTGTAACAGTCAGGAACATTTAGACCCTGTTCATGTGGACTTCAGTTTGTGTAAGAATTGTGTGTAAGGCTAGGTTCACAGTTCTGTGTGTGGCTGTGGGTGTGGGAATTGCAGCAATTCCCGCAGCCACCCGCAGTGAAAACCCACTGCTCTGCTAAACGGGCAGGGCTGTCATTCATTCTGAAAAATCTCAGTGTGGGTGCAGGAATCGCAAGGAAATTGCACAGTCTTTTTGATTTCCCTGCAGCAGGTTTTTGAAAAGGTCTATGCACTTTTTTTTTGCAGAAACGCAGGCACAACAGCCCATTCATTTGAATAGGCTGCCGTGCCCACACAAACGCTGCTCTTCTTTAACACATAAGTGTGAACCTAGTGCAAAGCTTTAAACAAAATATTTCAACAAAGATTCTCAAAGCTTGCCAAAGGCTTTACAAATGCTTTTCAAAAGCTTGCTGTACACACAAACGTTTATGTGTAGAAGGCCCTAAAGTGTTTTTTGAGAAACTCACAATATATATATATACAGTATCTCACAAAAGTGAGTACACCCCTCACATTTTTGTAAATATTTTATTATATATTTTTATGTGACAACACTGAACAAATGACACTTTGCTACAATGTAAAGTAGTGAGTGTACAGCTAGTATAATGCTGCGTACACACGGTCGGAATTTCAGACAACAAATGTTCGATGTGAGCTTGTTGTCGGAAATTCCAACCGTGTGTAGGCTCCATCGAACATTTGTAGTCAGAATTTCTGACAACAAAAATTTGAGAGCTGGTTCTCAAATTTTCTGACAACAAAATCCATTGTCGGAAAGTCTGATAGCGTGTACACAATTCCAATGCACAAAATTCCACGCATGCTCAGAACCAAGCAGAAGAGCCGCACTGGCTATTGAACTTCATTTTTCTTAGCTTGACGTATGTCCGGAAATAAATCCAGGATTTTGTTGTCGGAATGTCCGATTGTGTGTACGCGGCATAACAGTGTGCATTTGCTGTCCCTTACACAGCATAACAGTGTACATTTGCTGTCCCCTCAAAATAACTCAACACACAGCCATTAATGTCTAAACCGTTGAGTGCACGTGCTCAGCCTCATATCCAGAGGTTGTCTTTGGGAAATAAACTTATAAGTGCTGCCAGCATTGCTGCAGAGGTTGAAGGGGTGGGGGGTCAGCCTGTCAGTGCTTTGACCATACGCCGCACACTGAATCAAATTGGTCTGCATGGCTGTCATCCCAGAAGCCTCTTCTAAAGATGATGCACAAGAAAGCCCGCAAACAGTTTGCGGAAGACAAGCAGACTAAGGACATGGATTACTGGATCCATGTCCTGTGGTCTGATGAAATCAAGATAAACGTATTTGGTTCAGATGGTGTCAAGCGTATGTGGTGGCAACCAGGGGAGGAGTAAAAAGACAAGTGTATCTTGTATACAGTATGAGTGCTGCTGGTATTGGAGCGCTACAGTTCATTGAGGGAACCATGAATGCCAACATGTACAGTGACATACTGAAGCAGAGCATGATCCCCTCCCTTCGGAGACTGGGCCGCAGGGTAGTATTGCAACATAATGACCCTAATCACACCTCCAAGATGACCACTGCCTTGCTAATGAAGCTGAGGTAAAGGTGATGGACTGGCCAAGCATGTCTCCAGACCTTAACCCTATTGAGCATCTGTGGGGCATCCTCAAATGGAGGGTGGAAGAGCGCAAGGTCTCTAACATCGAAGTCGTCATGGAGGAGTGGAAGAGGACTCCAGTGTCAACCTGTGAAGCTCTGGTGAACTCCATGCCCAAGAGGGTTAAGGCAGTGCTGGAAAATAATGGTGGCTACACAAAATATTGACACTTTGGGCCCGATTTGGATATTTTCACTTAGGGGTGTACTCACTTTTGTTACAAGGGGTTTAGACATTAATGGCTGTGTGTTGAGTTATTTTGAGGGGACAGCAAATTTACACTGTTATGCAAGCTGTAAACTCATTACTTTACATTGTAGAAAAGTGTAATTTCTTCAGTGTTGTCACATGAAAAGTTATAATAAAATATTTACAAAAATGTGAGGAGTGTACTCACTTCTGTGAGATACTGTATATATTATGCTATGTGTTGCTATTCACAAAGAACACCTACAAATAATGAAAAAAATATTACTTACCTTTTTTAGTTTTTCCTTTGAGGCAGGTTTATACATAGGACTATAGCTTGAAATTGTTTACAATAGCTTGTAATGTGCAATTGGGGACAGTTGTAGGCACAATTTTTCTGAAATCTCTGAAATATTTAACCCCCAGACCCTCGTTAAAGTGATTGTAAAGTCTCGTTTTTTTTTTTCTCTACAAATAACAAACATGTTATACTTACCTGCTCTGTGCAGTGGTTTTGCACAGAGCAGCCCAGATCCTCCCCTTCTCGGGTCCTTCTTTGGCTCTCCTAGCCTTTCCCTCCTGTCGCATGCCCCCACAGCAAGCAGCTTTCTATGGGGTCACCCGAGCCGAGTCACAGCTTCCTGTGTCCATTCAGACACAGAGACCCATTTCGGCCCTGCCCCCTCTCTCTCCTGATTGGCTAACTGACTTTGATTGACATCAACGGGAGCCAATGGCACCGCTGCTGTGTCTTGGTCAATAAGGAGGAGAGTCCTGGATGGCTGAGGAACTTGTGGACATCGCTGAAGAGAGATGGGGCTCTCAGGTAAGTATTAGGGGATGCTGGGGTGGCTGCAGCACACAAAAGGTTATCAATAGAATGCATTAAGATAAAAAAAACCTTCTGACTTTACAACCACTTTAACATTACATAGAGGGGTAAAACTAAGCAGGATGTATGAGCAAATAAAATGTGAGTAAATATATACAGGTAAGCAGTGATTTTAAATTTTTGCTATGTAAACAGAAACATGACACAAATAAAAAATGGGTATTATCCCAATTTGGCTGAAAAGGTAGTAATACACTTTAAAGTCAATTAAAGCACAAGAAGGTGTATACAATACACTGGGGAGGTGTTTATTTTAGTTTGGAATCTGGTGTGACCAATTGCTTAAAAAACATTTTGGCTTCATCAACAAGTGAAGTGCTACTTTTTGCACAGTCAGCACTGCTGCTTTTTTATTATGTAAGTGTAGCAATAACTCTCGGTGGAGCTGCTGGTTTAAAGCGGGCTGCTATTGTCACCTTCGTTACCTCTATTTCACCAGAACCAGGTCTAGGGTCCTGTTGAGTTTAATACCAGACAATGTAGGCACCGGATACTTGAGTATCTTTTCCAATGCTTTAATAAACGTAAATTTAAGGAAGTAGCAGGAAAGAGGTAGAAGAAGAGTTGCAGGGAAGTTCAAATACCTTTTCTTAGTGTAGTATTAGGAATTGAAAACTTGTAGATGAATGTACTCTCTTTTTAGAGTTGAATCTTTGCCCGCCTGGATAGGTTTATCTCACTAACCTAGCAGCCAGTACGCAGCACGAACAAAAGTCTCTGCCACAGACTTGATTGGAACAAAACCCGTACGATCCTCTGCCACAGGATGTAATGGTTTATGATGAACAGCAAACACAGCACTAGAACCTTTAAGCCGACCCGGCAGTACTATGTGGTAGGATTACTTTAGGATGCGTTCTCCAACTGAGTCACCAGGCCCCTCTCCAGACCAGCACTCTGCATGATTCTTCCATGATGGGTCCTCCCCTGGGATCTTCTCTGTTGTCCAGCTTCTTCCCGTAGGACAGACAGCCCAGGACCATTCCTTTGCCGCTGTGGTAGGCCCCAGACAGGCTTCTGGGCCAACCCACATGCTGCAGCGACATGGGCCTCCCGGTCCGAGGACCACGAGGTAGTACTCCTAGCACATACCTGTCGGCCAGGAGGGCCAGCAGGTGGAACGAAAGATGAACCCCTAAAACATGGCGTCTGTCCCATAAATACCCTCTCCCAGAATGCAACTCGGAGGACCACCTCCACTGAGTTATCTCCGGGACAGAGGAGCACTCATACGCTTCAACGTGTTGCCTTTACAACACCGACCCATGGTGACAACAACACCCACAGGCACAGTGTGAAACTACATGCAACTCAGCCAAGCTGGAACAGAGGCAAATCTGACTATGTATAAACAGATAACCCACTAAATTTACCTATAAGCAGTAAATTGAAAATCTACCAGCGCTACATAAGCATTGCTGGGCTTAGAGTAAATGCAGATTTTTTATATTTGTTACAGTATGCACTGTACATATTTTAATACATGTAAAAGAGATCAGCTTCATGTAGATCGAATTAATCTAGCTTAAGTTTTAAAAAAACTTGTTTCTATGTATAGTTTGTGTATACTATATATGTATTCTGTTTATACATGAAGCAACCATAGTGGCTCAATAAACATGCATAATCGTTTTGGTTTTTTGATATTCTCACAATGTAAGAGTAGCATCCTCTACATCGGGTAGGTGCTAGATAGAGTTTTTGTAGTGCAGGTAAATTTAGACAGGCCTAGCCAAAAGCTAGGCTTGTTTGTTTTGATCTGTGGGCTGGCAGTGGCCTAGAGTAGGCTGGTGACTCACAGCTAGCTTCACCTTTTGGTTAACTCCCATCTGCTCCTGGAGGCTTCTAGAAGGAAGGTTTGGAAGAAGGGTGGAGCTGTCTGGGGTGTTTCCAATGAGCTCTGACTAATCCCCAACCTGGATTGGCAGAGGGCAGGCCTCCTTAAATACCTAGAGTCAGCCCAGCTGGGGAGGAGTTGTTCTGGTGGAAGAACAAGGTCACCTCCCCCACCCAGAGCCCTCTACTCTGGGGGGGGAGACCTTGGACTCGGGGGCTCGGAGCTGAACAGGAACCCCACACAACCCAAGGGGTGTCCTGAACAGGAGCAGGAGAGGACAGCAGGGAATACTGTTGGGCAAGTCTCCAGGAGGGATCCACCAGGTGTTGTGAGTGGCAGGCACAGTTGGGAGAGCCGAGAGACGTGCCGGAGTGGCCTGGGAGTGTGCAGTCTGTCATGGATGTAGAGCCAGCGGAAGAGACAGTGGTGTCAGGGTCTGAAGAGGACTGACAGGGTCCACCAAAGAGGGCAGCTGGCACTTGAACTTTCTTTGCTGCATCATAGGGGCCCGCGGTCCCTGCCTGTAATAAGGTACTGTTGCTAAGGTCTGGCTAAAACCAGTGTCAGGCCTAACCATGTGCTAGCTGCGCCTGAAGAACTGTGCTGAAGGAAGAAGGAGAGATAGTCTGTAGCAAGTGTTGTGCAGAGGAGAGTATCTAAATTGTCCCAAGCCATGTAAGTATATTGTCTGGGAATCCTATAAATTCCTTAACCCCATCTAAGTTCTAATCCCTCAATAAAATACAAAAAAAACAAAGCTGATGGACTTTTCATTGTCTTGGAGTGTCTGGAAGTGAACACCGGGCTGGGCAGGGTGACAGGTGGGCCACATTACTCAGCAGCCCCTACAGGGGTACTGCTACATAAGTCTAGGAGTTGTCAGACTCATTATACACAATATACTCCATTCCTCACCCATGTCAGTGAGAAGGATATTTTTAGTTATGGTGGCAAGGCAGAACAACAACTGAGATATGGGTATACATGTATGAATATGTAACTGATACAAATTTTAAAACAATACAAGATTCTATAGAAATCAATGATGTAGCACTAAAGTGGCTAAATAATGTGTTCATACAAAGGTTAGGCTGTTTCATATTTAAAAAAATCACTAAAAATGCTTCTAGAAATGAAACAAAGTAGCCTACAAAAGAAGCAACATTCACCCAATAAAGCAGTTGTAGCTATGTATCCCATTATAAACAGCCCCCTTAGTGTATACATGTCTGACACCATTATTCAAATACAGATACAATTACTTTCCCTGCAATAAATGGTTGACTTATTTGTAAGAAGGCATATATTAATCTATCCTAATGACATGTCGGCGTGCAGACAATCTGGTGGAAGGAATGTGATGCATATTCGTTTTAGCATAGGTGACATTTTTGTTAATTATGCAAATTGCATCATTACACTCTCATGTCAATGACATTTACACAGCTGAAAATCAAGGTCTCTGGAAACTCTGATGAACCATTCCAGTGCTCTGGGTCACACACCCTTTTATAGAAAAAAATTATCTGTATTGGTGTTTAGACTGTATTTGCTATTTTGCCGATTTGTGTGGGGAGTGTTCCAACTGGGAAAGTTTCTCCAAAAAAGTCAATTTTAAAAATACTTTCAAATACAGCAGCAACTACTGGAGGGATATGATCACCTAATACAAATACCTAATATCCATATAGTAAACCTTGTGCAAAGTTGTTCACTCTAGGGTCATTGCAAATAACATGGCGGTACTCATTGCACTGCATACCAAAAAACTTTTCTTTTTTGTACATCACGGGACACAGAGCACCACAGTAATAACTATATGGGTTATAAACCACCTTCAGGTGATGGACACTGGCATAAATACAGACAGGAAGTCCCCCTCCCTATATAACCCCTCCCACACAGGGAGTACCTCAGTTTTTTCACCAGTGTCTAAGGTTAAGATCTCTGTTAAAGAAGCTCCCTGGAAAGGCCTGCAGGGTCATAGGCATAGGCACAGTCAAATCCATTCAAAGGCCACAATTAGGGGCTAAGGTGAATGGTACCCGAGCCTTGGTATGGAAAAACAAGTTTTTGCCCATAACTCTTCTCTTTAAGAGAGCTGGGCCCTAGGATCCTGCGCCTTGGTCACATTCTCATACCACAGGTTTTGTTCTGGGAGGGGGCTATACGGGTCCAAGGCAGTGGACCCTTCATTAAAAGGGGACCCCGTCCTTGAAGGTCTGGCATGACTCCAACCCACCATGATGGGTGAAGATTGGGTCACTGTGAGTATTCCAGTTTGTACCCTGCGGCGGGAATGGTAAGTTGAGAAGATCCTGGGACATTCCTATGCACTTTTTTTAAGCAGATGTTGTCTTACCTGTATTTATATTTTCAACCACTAGAGGGTGTTATTGACATATGTAGTGTTAAACATCTCATGCTATTCCCTATGGATAGCTGTGTCAAGCAGTACCTGTGGAGGGGTCTGTTTCCTAGGCTCCTGTCAGAAGCTACTCGTAGGGGGAAGAAGGGAGGAGAATCCAGGCATCAGTGTACTCACCCCCTTCCCCCCGGGATTGCCATTGTGTACTGCCGCACACGCATGCGCGAAGCGCTCCTCCTTCATAGTTTGTGGATTGGGAGGTCGTCACAAGGGGGCAGGGCTCGACGCTGCTGGCGTGCATGTGGATCGGCATGCACGCTTTCTCACGGCGCAGGTGCGGACCGGCAGCTTTGTATAAGCCATTGTCATGTACAGTGTGCTGGTTGAAGGAGGGACATAGACACAATCGGATCCATTCAAAGGCCACAATTAAGGGCTAAGGTGAATTGTACCTGAGCCTCGGTATGGAAAAACAAGGTTTTGCCCATAACGCTTCTCTTTAAGAGAGCTGGGCCCTGGGATCCTGCGCCTTGCCCACATTCTCATACCACAGGTTTTGTTCTGGCAGGGTGCTATATGGGTCCAAGGCAGTGGACCCTTCATTAAAGGG
This sequence comes from Lithobates clamitans, assembly GCA_037952925.1. Lineage (NCBI taxonomy): Eukaryota > Metazoa > Chordata > Amphibia > Anura > Ranidae > Lithobates > Lithobates clamitans. The sequence continues at coordinate 3,936,331 of JBBGZY010000279.1, read as the reverse complement.
GGCCCCGGCCTTGAAGGTCTGGCATGACTCCAACCCACCATGATGGGTGAAGATTGGGTCACTGTGAGTATTCCAGTTTGTACCCTGCGGCGGGAATGGTAAGTTAAGAAGATCCTGGGACATTCCTATGGACTTCTTTTAAGTAGATGTTGTCTTGCCTGTATTTATATTTTCAACCACTAGAGGGTGTTATTGACATATGTAGTGTTAAACATCTCATGCTATTCCCTATGGATAGCTGTGTCAAGCAGTACCTGTGGAGGGGTCTGTTTCCTAGGCTCCTGTCAGAAGCTACTCGTAGGGGGAAGAAGGGGGGAGAATCTAGGCATCAGTGTACTCACCCCCTTCCCCCCGGGATTGCCGTTGTGTACTGCCGCGCACGCATGCGCAAAGCGCTCCTCCTTAACAGCTTGTGGATTGAGAGGTCTTCACAAGGGGGCAGGGCTCGACGCTACTGGCGTGCGCGTGGATCAGTGTGCACGCTTTCTTGAGGCGCAGGCGCGGACCGGCGGCTTTGTATAAGCTATTGCCATGCACAGTGTGCTGGTTGAAGGAGGGACATAGGCACAGTCCAAAGGCATTTAAGCACTGGGTGATTGGCTACAGGCAATTCAGACACATCTACTTAGCATCTTGCTGACATTGATAGCTGCATATTAACCATTGCTAAGACTGAGCTCAGCAATGGATGCATGGTAATAGTACCTCTGCTGTGTGCTTAGGACTATGTATTCCCAAAAGAGAGGGACAAAATCAGGGAGAAGGAGCGCAAAAGTGCAGCAGTCAGGGTCTGAGCACCCTAGTCATGCCTCCACAATATCATCCTCTCCTGAAAGTCCTAAAGTGGCTGACCAGGCTGAGCCATTGGAGCCGTCAGGCATTGTAGCTACCTCCAACATTCCAGCCTCTGCCTATGTCACTAAAGACGATTTGGCTACAGCCCTGGCTGGTTTGGAAGAAAAGATAGCTAGTTTGCTCACATCCTCCTCCCAGGCTGGGAGGAAACACAAAAGATCCCCTTCCCCTGCCCTGGACTCGGCATCTGCAGATCAGGAGTGGGTAGAGGATTCGGATGTGCCCCTGGAGAGCCCACTAGAGGGGCAGGAGGATGGTTACTCATTTGAGGACTCTATCCCAGAGGATTCGGTTTCAGCTTCACAGTCGCAAAGGTTGTTAGTTCAATCACTCACTGAAACAGTGCGTTTTTGTTATAAATTACCCTTAGCAGAAACGGCTGAAGCACCTTTCTCTTCTTTGGGTTCAATGAAGCCTCCTCAGGGTTCACATGCTTTTCCTATGCTCCCGTTGCTGGAACAGCTTATTTATGCTGACTGGGATCATCCACATTTTATTCCTCCTAAAAGATTCTCTCAGATTTAGCCTGTGGAGGAGGAATTTACTAGAAAATGGAGTTTGCCAGCAGTAGATGTCTAGTCTAGTAGATGAGTAGAGTCTTACTTGTCCAATAGACAATGTTCAGGTTTTTAAGGATCCAGCATATAAGAGACTGAAGACTAGGGATGAGCCGAACACCCCCCGGTTCGGTTCGCACCAGAACCCGCGAACGGACCGCAAGTTCGCACGAACGTTAGAACCCCATTGACGTCTATGGGACTCGAACGTTCGAAATCAAAAGTGCTCATTTTAAAGGCTAATTTGCATGGTATTGTCCTAAAAAGGGTTTGGGGACCCGGGTCCTACCCCAGGGGACATGTATCAATGCAAAAAAAACTTTTAAAAACGGCCGTTTTTTCGGGAGCAGTGATTTTAATGATGCTTAAAGTAAAAAAAAAAAGTGAAATATTCCTTTAAATATCGTACCTGGGGGGTGTCTATAGTATGCCTGTAAAGTGACGCATGTTTCCCATGTTTAGAACAGTCCCTGCACCAAATGTCATTTTTAAAGGAAAAAATCTCATTTAAAACTGCTTGCGGGTTTAATGTCATGTCGGGTCATGGCAATATGGATGAAAATCAGTGAGACAAACGGCATGGGTACCCCCCAGTCCATTACCAGGCCCTTTGGGTCTTGTATGGATATTAAGGGGAACCCCGCACCCAAATTAAAATAAGGAAAGGTCCCTATATACTCTGAACAGCAGTATTCAGGCGGTGCAAACAAGACAGGGACTGTAGGTTTGTTGTTAAGTAGAATCTGTTTGTAATTTTGAACATTTTTAATGTGTTTAGCTCCAGCCAAAAAATCTTTTCTAAGCTTTTTGGAAAACATAGGGAAGGGTTATCACCCCTGTGACATTTGTTTTGCGTCTTTCCTCCTCTTCAGAAGATTTCACCTCACTTTTTTGTCCCAATGAAAAATGTTTTTGGAAAATTTGGGTTTTTTTGTGGAACAAGGATTGGAAAGCATCAGTGGAAAGGAGAAATTGTTTTCCCATATTAACTCTTACAGGAGAGAATTTCCCTTCCTTAGGGGTAGATTTCATCTCACTTCCTGTTGTCTCCTTCCGTTTGCAAGTAGGAGTCGTTTGTAAGTTAGATGTTTGAAAGTAGGGTCCTGCCCTATATACTCAGCAGAAATTTGGGCCTTAGGTGTTGCTGTGGCCAAAACACTGTAAGCCCTCACAGGGCCCTGCTGTGAAATATTAGATCAAGAATTGTAATTACATACCCCTGTTGAACAGGAGCTGAAAAATTAGGCCTTAGGCACTGGTGCTGGTGCCACAACACTGCAACCCCTCACAGACACTCTAGTTGGAACGCAGGAACGAGCCCTGCTGCAAAGTATTGCATCAAAAATTGTAATTACACGCCCCTGTTAGACAGGGGCAGAAAAATTGGGTCTTAGGCACTGGTGCTGGTGCCACAACACTGCAACCCCTCACAGACACTCTAGTTGAAACGCAGGAACAAGTCCTGCTGCAAAGTATTGCATCAAAAATTGTAATTACACGCCCCTGTTAGACAGGGGCTGAAAAATTGGGTCTTAGGCACTGGTGCTGGTGCCACAACACTGCAACCCCTCACAGACACTCTAGTTGGAAAGCAGGAACGAGCCCTGCTGCAAAGTATTACATCAAAAATTGTAATTACACGCCCCTGTTAAACAGGGGCTGAAAAATTGTGCCTTAGGCACTGGTGGTGGCGCCCAGAACCAAAAATGTTCTTACAAGCTATCAGCGTGATGATTGAGGAGGAAGAGGATAATTACTCAGGGATAGTCACTCAGCATCAGCATAGGCAGTCTTTGAAGGGATCTGAGATTTCAAAAAAAATTATTCGGTTACATCTGCATCAGGTGCTTGGTAGCTGGTGGTGATCCAAGACTGATTCATTTTTATGAAGGTCAGCCGATCGACCGAGTCGGTGGACAGACGCACCCTGTGATCGGTTACCACGCCTCCAGCAGCACTGAATGTGCGTTCCGAAAGAACGCTGGATGCAGGACAGGCCAGTAGCTCAATTGCATACTGTGCAAGCTCTGGCCAGTGATCCATCCTCAAGACCCAGTAACCCAGAGGATTTTCGGTGGGAAAGGTGTCCAAGTCTGATCTTGCCCCTAGGTATTCCTGCACCATGTAAAACAGACGCTGGCGATGGTTGCTGGAACCGATCATACCTTGGGACTGCGGACCAAAAAATTGTCTGAACGCATCGGTCAGACGGCCACCTTCTCCACCGCTCCTTCTTTGACTGACCGAAGCCTCAGCAACACGTTGTCCAGAAACAGGAGTTTGTAACCTCCCAGTCTCTGGGAACGCGTTGCACAGACCTTTCTGCAAGGCCTCCCGAAGATGTTTCATCCTCTGCTCCCTCTGCGATGGCAAGATAAGGTCCGCAACCTTACCCTTGTAACGTGGATCAAGGAGGGTTGCCAGCCAGTATTGGTCCTTCTCCTTGATACCACGAATACGAGGATCCTTACGCAGGCTTTGCAGGATCAGGGAGGCCATGCAGCGTAGGTTTGCTGAGGCATTCGGTCCGGAGTCCTCTGGGTCACTAAGGACAACAACGTCCGCAGCCACCTCCTCCCAGCCACGTACAAGTCCATGTGTTCCTTGGGACTGATCCCTTAAAGACTGCTGATGCTGAGTGCCAGGCTCCACCTCCATACTGACACAATCTTCCTCCTCCTCCTCCTCCTCCTCCTCGTCCTCTTCCTGTGTGATCGGCGGGCACGCAGGTACACTGTCTGGATAAAGGGGGCCTTGAGAGCTAAGGAAGTCCTCCTCTTCCTGCCTCTGTTCTGCCTCAAGTGCCCTGTCCATTATTCCACGCAGCGTGTGCTCCAACAGGTGGACAAGGGGGACAGTGTCACTGATGCATGCACTGTCAGTGCTCACCATCCTCGTGGCCTCCTCGAATGGTGACAGGACAGTGCATGCATCCCTGATCATGGCCCACTGGCGTGGGGAAAAAAAACCAAGGTCCCCTGACCCTGTCCTGGTGCCATAGTCGCACAGGTACTCATTGATGGCCCTCTGCTGCGTGTGCAGCCGCTGCAGCATGGCCAACGTCGAGTTCCACCTGGTGGGCATGTCACAGATTAGGCGGTTCTTGGGCAGGTTAAACTCCTTTTGGAGGTCCGTCAGCCGAGCACTGGCATTATATGACCGGCGGAAATGCACAGAGACTTTCCTGGCCTGCCTCAGGACATCCTGTAAGCCCGGGTACCTGCCCAAGAACCGCTGCACCACCAAGTTAAGGACGTGAGCCAAACAGGGCACATGGGTCAGTTGTCCCTGTCGGAGGGCAGAGAGGAGGTTGGTGCCATTGTCGCAAACCACCATTCCTGCCTTAAGTTGGCGTGGCGTCAACCACCTCTGAACCTGCCCCTGCAGAGCTGACAGAACCTCTGCCCCAGTGTGGCTCCTGTCCCCCAAGCACACCAGCTCAAGCACCGCATGGCATCTTTTGGCCTGCGTACTTGCGTAGCCCCTTGAACGCCTACGGAGCACCGCTGGTTCCGAGGAAGAGGCCATGGAGGAAGAAGAAGAGGAGGGGGTGGAGGAGAGAGGTGTGTCACAATCAGCATTTTGGAGGCGTGGTGGCGGAACAACCTCCAACACTACTGCACCTTGTCCTGCATCCTTCCCAGCTGCCAGCAGAGTCACCCAATGCGCCGTGAAACTTAAGTAACGTCCCTGTCCATGCCTGCTGGACCATGAGTCAGCGGTAATATGCACCTTACCGCTGACCGCCCTGTCCAGCGAGGCATGGACATTGCCTTCCACATGCCGGTAGAGAGCCGGAATCGCCTTCCGTGAGAAAAAGTGGCGTTTGGGTACCTGCCACTGAGGAACCGCACATTCCACAAACTCACGGAAGGGGGCAGAGTCTACCAACTGAAAAGGCAGCAGTTGAAGTGCTAGCAATTTTGCCAAGCTAGCATTCAACCGCTGGGCATGTGGATGGCTGGGAGCAAACTTCTTTCGGCGGTGCAGCAGCTGGGGCAGGGAAATTTGCCTGGTACAATCTGACGTCGGTGTACCAAAAGCAGATTGCCCACAAGTACTTGGCTGTGACACACCTAATTCTACACCTTCATTCCTCTCACTGCAGGTCGCAGAGAGGACTGAAGGTCTAGTGGGGTTGGAAATCTCAGCTGATGAGGAGCAAGGAGAGATCGTCTTTGTTCTTTGGTGTGGGTCTTTTAGATACGCTTGCCAACGAACTGCATGGCAGGTCAACATATGTCTGGTCAAGCATGTGGTACCCAAGCGGGAGATGTTTTGGCCACGCGAGATACGCTTGAGACATATGTTGCAAATAGCAGCGGTGCGATCTGATGCACTCGTCTCAAAAAAGGCCCACACCAAAGAACTTTTTGAATAACGCGCAGAGACTGCAGCGCCCTGCACATGTGGAGCTTTGGGGTGTGATGCAGTCAATGTGCTGCCCTTAGGCTGGCCCCTGGAGGGCATCCTGCCTAGTTGGTGATGTGCCACCTCCTCCTCCTCCTCCTCCTCCTCCTCCTCTCTCCTATCAGGCACCCACGTTGAGTCAGTGACCTCATCATCCCCTCCCTCCTCATCACTGGAGCAAACCTGGCAGTATGCTGCAGCAGGGGGAGCATGACTGCCAGATTGCTGTCCTTCTTGGGCACCCCCTCTGTCCGTGCTCATGTTACTGCCTTCATTGAGCTCAGTATCATCATCAGAGCCTTCCAAACGCTGGGCATCCTCCTGGAGCATGTACCCAACACTGTGGTCAAACAGTTCGAGGGAATCCTCATGAGGACATGGTGGAGCTAGGGAAGGAGTCACTGATGACATTGAGCTGAGGGAAGAGGCCGCTGCTTTGCCAGACAAAGCACCCTGGGCATGGGTGAGAGAGGATGAGGAGGATGAGGACGGCTTGGTCATCCACTCGACCAAGTCTTCCGCATGTTGCGGCTCAACACGGCCAGCTGCCGAAAAAAAGGCCAAGCGTGTCCCATGGCCACGTGCTGATGAGGATGCACCGTCTCCACGACCAGCACTAGACACAGAGCCTGCTTGCCCTCTCTTATTGGCTTGTGACTGTCTGCCTCTCCTTCTTGGCCTTCCAGACATACTAATGGCCTGTAGCTGCACTAAGCTGGGATAGAACACCTGTAATTTTCTTCAGGTAGCTTTATATACTGTAACCAGACAAGCCTGCCTGTCAGTAGGAAGATAACAGGAACGGATCTAGCTGAACACTGTGAGCAGGACGTACTGCACTAAATGTATATAGCAGGAACGGATCTAGCTGAACACTGTGAGCAGGACGCACTGCACTGAATGTAAATACCAGGAACGGATCTAGCTGAACACTGTGAGCAGGACGCACTGCACTGAATGTAAATAGCAGGAACGGATCTAGCTGAACACTGTGAGCAGGACGCACTGCACTGAATGTAAACAGCAGGAACGGATGTAGCTGAACACTGTGAGCAGGACGCACTGCACTGAATGTAAATAGCAGGAACGGATCTAGCTGAACACTGTGAGCAGGACGCACTGCACTGAATGTAAATAGCAGGAACGGATGTAGCTGAACACTGTGAGCAGGACGCACTGCACTAAATGTAAATACCAGGAACGGATCTAGCTGAACACTGTGAGCAGGACGCACTGCACTAAATGTAAATACCAGGAACGGATCTAGCTGAACACTGTGAGCAGGACGCACTGCACTGAATGTAAATAGCAGGAACGGATCTAGCTGAACACTGTGAGCAGGACGCACTGCACTAAATGTAAATACCAGGAACGGATCTAGCTGAACACTGTGGGCAGGACGCACTGCACTGAATGTAAATAGCAGGAACGGATCTAGCTGAACACTGTGAGCAGGACGCACTGCACTAAATGTAAATACCAGGAACGGATCTAGCTGAACACTGTGAGCAGGACGCACTGCACTGAATGTAAATACCAGGAACGGATCTAGCTGAACACTGTGAGCAGGACGCACTGCACTGAATGTAAATAGTCTAGCTGCCTGACCGTGGTACTAATAGGATCAAAAAGAACACCTGTAATTTTCTTAAGGTAGCTTTATATACTGTAACCAGACAAGCCTGCCTGTCAGTAGGAAGATAACAGGAACGGATCTAGCTGAACACTGTGAGCAGGACACACTGTACTAAATGTAAATAGTCTAGCTGCCTGACCGTGGTACTAATAGGATCAAAAAGAACACCTGTAATTTTCTTAAGGTAGCTTTATATACTGTAACCAGACAAGCCTGCCTGTCAGTAGGAAGATAACAGGAACGGATCTAGCTGAACACTGTGAGCAGGACACACTGTACTAAATGTAAATAGTCTAGCTGCCTGACCGTGGTACTAATAGGATCAAAAAGAACACCTGTAATTTTCTTAAGGTAGCTTTATATACTGTAACCAGACAAGCCTGCCTGTCAGTAGGAAGATAACAGGAACGGATCTAGCTGAACACTGTGAGCAGGACACACTGTACTAAATGTAAATAGTCTAGCTGCCTGACCGTGGTACTAATAGGATCAAAAAGAACACCTGTAATTTTCTTAAGGTAGCTTTATATACTGTAACCAGACAAGCCTGCCTGTCAGTAGGAAGATAACAGGAACGGATCTAGCTGAACACTGTGAGCAGGACACACTGTACTAAATGTAAATAGTCTAGCTGCCTGACCGTGGTACTAATAGGATCAAAAAGAACACCTGTAATTTTCTTCAGGTAGCTTTATATACTGTAACCAGACAAGCCTGCCTGTCAGTAGGAAGATAACAGGAACGGATCTAGCTGAACACTGTGAGCAGGACGTACTGCACTAAATGTATATAGCAGGAACGGATCTAGCTGAACACTGTGAGCAGGACGCACTGCACTGAATGTAAATAGCAGGAACGGATCTAGCTGAACACTGTGAGCAGGACGCACTGCACTGAATGTAAATAGCAGGAACGGATCTAGCTGAACACTGTGAGCAGGACGCACTGCACTGAATGTAAATAGCAGGAACGGATCTAGCTGAACACTGTGAGCAGGACGCACTGCACTGAATGTAAATAGCAGGAACGGATCTAGCTGAACACTGTGAGCAGGACGCACTGCACTGAATGTAAACAGCAGGAACGGATGTAGCTGAACACTGTGAGCAGGACGCACTGCACTGAATGTAAATAGCAGGAACGGATCTAGCTGAACACTGTGAGCAGGACGCACTGCACTGAATGTAAATAGCAGGAACGGATGTAGCTGAACACTGTGAGCAGGACGCACTGCACTAAATGTAAATACCAGGAACGGATCTAGCTGAACACTGTGAGCAGGACGCACTGCACTGAATGTAAATAGCAGGAACGGATCTAGCTGAACACTGTGAGCAGGACGCACTGCACTAAATGTAAATACCAGGAACGGATCTAGCTGAACACTGTGAGCAGGACGCACTGCACTGAATGTAAATAGCAGGAACGGATCTAGCTGAACACTGTGAGCAGGACGCACTGCACTGAATGTAAATAGCAGGAACGGATCTAGCTGAACACTGTGAGCAGGACGCACTGCACTGAATGTAAATAGCAGGAACGGATCTAGCTGAACACTGTGAGCAGGACGCACTGCACTGAATGTAAACAGCAGGAACGGATGTAGCTGAACACTGTGAGCAGGACGCACTGCACTGAATGTAAATAGCAGGAACGGATCTAGCTGAACACTGTGAGCAGGACGCACTGCACTGAATGTAAATAGCAGGAACGGATGTAGCTGAACACTGTGAGCAGGACGCACTGCACTGAATGTAAATACCAGGAACGGATCTAGCTGAACACTGTGAGCAGGACGCACTGCACTGAATGTAAATAGCAGGAACGGATCTAGCTGAACACTGTGAGCAGGACGCACTGCACTGAATGTAAATACCAGGAACGGATCTAGCTGAACACTGTGAGCAGGACGCACTGCACTGAATGTAAATAGCAGGAACGGATCTAGCTGAACACTGTGAGCAGGACGCACTGCACTGAATGTAAATAGCAGGAACGGATCTAGCTGAACACTGTGAGCAGGACGCACTGCACTGAATGTAAATAGCAGGAACGGATCTAGCTGAACACTGTGAGCAGGACGCACTGCACTGAATGTAAATAGCAGGAACGGATGTAGCTGAACACTGTGAGCAGGACGCACTGCACTGAATGTAAATAGCAGGAACGGATCTAGCTGAACACTGTGAGCAGGACACACTGCACTAAATGTAAATAGTCTAGATAGAAGATAACAGGAACGGATCTAGCTAAACTGAATACAGTGTATATATATATATGCAACACCTGGGATGCATATATATACACAATACACTGTAAGTGCAGCTAACTGACTGACTGTTCTGCCTAATCTATCTAACTCAAATCAAATGACACTGTCTCTCTCTCTCTCTATCTCTCAGCACACCGGAACACACACTACACAGGGCCGCCGTGCAGGCGGCCTTATATAGTGTGGGGTGTGTACTAAATCCCCTGAGCCATAATTGGCCAAAGCCACCCTGGCTTTGGCCAATTACAGCTCTCTCTACTGACGGCGCTGTGATTGGCCAAGCATGCGGGTCATAGTGCATGCTTGGCCAATCATCAGCCAGCAATGCACTGCGATGCCGCAGTGAATTATGGGCCGTGACGCGCCACACGAATTTGGCGCGAACGGCCCATATCGTTCGCAATTCGACGGACGGTCGAACAGCCGATGTTCGAGTCGAACATGGGTTCGACTCGAACACGAAGCTCATCCCTACTGAAGACATTGCTTAAAGCCTCATTTTCTATGGCTAGTGCAGTTACACAGCCTGCAGAAGCGGAAATCGGCATCTGCCAATCTCTTAATGACAAAGTAAAACAAGTCATCAAAGGGCAAGAGGTCCTGGATTTAGCAGAATTGCCCAGGGCCTTTTGTTTTGACGCTAATAAACATTCTATTCATCAAGCCTCTCGCTTTGCCCTCCTGTTAGTTCACAGGCACAAGATTTTGTGGCTTAAGCATTGGTCAGCAGAGTCGCCTTATAAGAAGCTGCTGACTGGTTTTCTCTTTCATGGGGAATGAATATTTGGGGATGATTTGGATAAATATATCCAAAAGATATCTGGTGGAAAAAGTACCCTTCTTCCAGTAAAAAGGAAGAGCAAGCCTTTTTCTTTCAAACGTTCTGTCTCTCCATCGCCAGGGGTAACGGCCTCCAGACAGTTACGACGGCCTCCGCCGTCAACTCCAAGAGGAAGGCCTCAGAACCAAACGCTGGGCCAGAAAAAGCCCTGGGGACAGAATCTACAAAGCAGATTCCCAAGGCCTCCTTATGAAGAGGTGCCCCCGCGATCGAGTGGGGGGAAGGCTCCAGCAGGTCTCAGGAGTCTGGCGGGAGGAAATCCAGGACAAATGGGTCATCTCCACAGTGTCTCCGGGGTACAAATGAGAGTTTTGGGAGTTTAGACCGTCTTGCTTTCTAAGATCAAGCATTCCCAAGGACCCAATAAAAAGAAAATCCTTATTTCAGGCCCTAGACCGGCTGCTATTTCAGGGGGGATCATAGAGACACCCTTAAGAGAACAAGGGTTGGGGTTTTATTCAAACCTCTTTACAGTGCCGAAACCAAATGGGAGTGTCAGACCCATTTTAGATCTCAAGGGTCTGAACCAATTCCTAAACATTTGTTTGTTTTGCATGGGAACAATTTGCTCAGTGGTATCCACCCTTCGGGGAGGAGAACTTCTAGCATCAATAAACATTAAGGATGCATATCTCGATGTTCCAATATTTCCTGCTCATCAAAGATTCCTGTGATTCACAGTAGAACTGCAGCATTTTCAGTTTGTGGCCTTGCCCTTCGGGTTGGCCACCGCACCTCGGGTGTTTACAAAGGTCCTGGCTCCACTTTTGGCAAGATTGAGAGCCCAGGGTATAACAGTGGTGGCATACCTGGATGGCCTGCTGCTGATAGATCAGTCCATAGCAGGGCTAGATCAGCATTTGATAAGCATGGTCAGATATCTGGAAGATTTAAGTTGGGTTCTCAACCTAGAAAAATCGTCCTTACGACCAGTAAAAAGATTGGAGTACTTAGATTTAGTCATAGATACTAGCCACAAGAAAGTGTTTTTACCCCAGGCAAAGGTTTGCGCCATAAGAGAACTGGTACTCTCGGTCAGGACAAATGAGAGGCCTTTGCATGAGGTTGTTAGGGAAGATGGTAGCCTCATTCGAGGTGGGTCCCTATGCCCAATTTCATTTAAGGTTTTTTGCAAAATAGTATTCTGGTTGCCTGGAGCAGGAAAAGCCAGGATTTGAATTGTCCAATGTCTCAATTGGTGGTTGTCAGCCAAAAATTTGCAGAAAGGGAAGACCTTCATACCCGTCAATTGGAAGAAAGTGACAACCGATGCCAGCTGCTTGGGCTGGGTAGCAGTCTTGGAAAAAGACACTGTCCAGGGGAAATGGTCAGATTCAGAAAGGTTCCTACCTATCAACATTCTAGAAATCCGGGCGGCACGCCTGGCCCTGAAGGCCTGGACCGGGTTCAGTCCAACAATGCCATGGCAGTAGCCTATATCAATCATCAAGGTGACACCAGGAGCCGTGCTGCCCAGAGAGAGGTAACCCATATTCAATCTTGGGCAGAAGAACATGTGCCCTGCCTATCTGTGGTGTTTATCCCAGGAGTAGAAAATTAGAGTAGACTTCTTAAGTCGCCAACAGTTGCTACCAGGAGAATGGTCTCTGCACCCCGATGTCTTCGGGCCACATGCCAAAGATGGGGCACCCCGGACATAGATCTGCTGGTGTCCAGGTTCAACAAAAAGTTGGACAATTTTGTATCAAGAACAAAAGATCCGCTGGCTTGTGGAACAGATGCCTTGGTAACTACTTGGGATCAGTTTTCTCTGATCTATGCGTTTCCTCCAGTTCACTCGCTCCTGTGTCTCCTACGCAGATTAAAAGGGGAATAGAAACTTGTAATTCTAGTGGCTCTGGCTTGGCCCAGGAGATCCTGGTATCCGGAAATCGTGAGAATGACAGTAGGGGAGCCTTGGACTCTCCCGTCTCGCCCAGATTTGCTTTCGCAAGGGCCAGTGTGCCATCCTGCCTTACAAGCGCTAAATTTGACGGTTTGGCTGTTGAGACCCTCGTGTTAGAGCATTGTGGGCTTTCAAGTCCAATAATAACTACTCTGATTAATGCAAGAAAACCAGCCTCTAGAGCTATCTACTATAGGGTCTGGAAGGCCTACATCTCCTGGTGCGAAAGTAAAGGTTGGCACCCTTGCAAGTGTGTCATAAGTAGAATTCTATCCTTCCTGCAATCAGCAGTAGAGATGAAACTAGCCACAAGTACTATCAAGGGTCAAGTCTCGGATTTGTCAGTTTTTTTCCAAAAATCTCTTGCTTCTCATTCTTTAGTTCGGGCCTTCATTCAGGGAGTATCGCCTATAAATCCTCCAGTCAGATCACCTCTGTGTCCATGGGATTTGAACCAGGTCTTTTCGGTCCTTCAGGATCCTCCTTTTGAACCAATATGTGATACTCCGTTGGTCCTTGTGACAAAGAAATTAATATTTTTAGTGGCAATAACCTCCGCAAGGAGAGTTTCTGAGTTAGCAGCCTTCTCTTGTAAAGAGCCATACTTGATCATTCATAAAGATAAGGTGGTCTTACGTCCTCGCCCATCCTTTTTACATAAGGTAGTATCCAGTTTTCATGTGAACCAGGATATTTCTCTAACTTCGTTTTTTCCAGAACCACATTCTTCAGGGGAAAATTTACTACACTCCCTTGACGTAGTAAGAGCGGTTAAATCCTATCTGGAACAGCTCAGAAATGGAAAACTGATGCTTTGTTTGTGCTACCCATAGGTCCCAGAAAGGGGCAAGCAGAGTCAAAATCAACTATTTCTTTTTTTTTTTTTTCTAATTTTCTTTTTCTGGAACATTTTACTCTTTTCCTGCTTTTCCAGGACTAATTTTCTGTATTCCTCTTGACCCTCTACCCAGGCCTCATATCTAGCTGTGGTTGGCTCCTCCAGATATCTATCTTCTACCTCCCTCACCTTTTCCCTAGTTCTATGTTCTTTGATTTGTGCTTTCCTTTTAGCATAAGAGATTTTCTGTATAAGAACTCCTCTAAGGTAAGCCTTCAGGGCATCCCAGGTTATACCTAACGGGGCGGATCCTTGATTCAGATTTATGAACTCTTTCAAATTGCTAACAATCTCCCCATCGTCCTCAATTACTTCAAGCCAAAAGGGATTCAGATTCCACTCCCCCCGACCAACGCACCACCCCATTTTGACTGAAAAGACCACTGGCGAATGGTCTGAGAGCCCCCTAGGGTCATAATCCATCCCTTCCACCATTTCAGAGCCTCCTCATTACAAAGCACCAAATCTATCCTGGATAAGGTGGCATGCATCCTTGAGTGGCATGAATATTGCCTCTTCCCTGGATGCCACCTCCTCCAGATATCCACCCATCCTACTTCCTCACAAAATTGGAGGCGCGGGCCCCTAGATGCCCCTCCAGGAGACGACCCTGTCGGGAATCTGTCTAAGCAATTATTCATGGCCATATTAAAATCCCCTGTCACTATAACTGGCACCCCAGGTTTATCTGCTATAAAACTTATCAGTTTATTAAATACCTCTGTTTTAAATGGTGGAGGTATATATACACTAGCGATAATACAGTCCTGCCCCTCAATATTGCAATAGAGAAAGACATACCGACCATACTCATCCTGTTTACTCTGTCTACAGGAGAAAACCAATCCAGTGTTTATCAACACACTCACTCCCCTCGAATACGATGTATGAGTTGAGTGATACTGCTCTTGATAACTCCTATTCCTTAGAGTATTAACTGAACCCTTATCTAAATGGGTCTCCTGAAGGCAGAGTATCCTGACATCCCTTGTTCTGGCCATAGAGAAAATTGCTTGTTTCTTGCAGACATCTTTCACCCCTCTTACATTCCATGAACATACCTTCACACACTTAAATTTACCTAATGTTGCCCTCTTACCTATTTTTGTGCCTACCATCTCTTATTCCTGTACCTTAACTCAAAATAATTCTTAAATTCTCAAAACTGTTGTGATTAATTTTTGAAATTCTAGTGCCTTTACTTTTTGTGTGGCTTCCATACTACCTCTTTCACACCACTTTACCCCCCTACCTCCCTCCCCCCATAACACCATCCACACAACCTCACCCCCAAACCCTCCCAACCCTCCACCCCCCCTTCTTCCACTCCCATTCCCCCTCCCCCCCTCCCCCACCGGCCCCACCGGCCCCACTGGCCCCACCCTGGGCCTATCCCACCGAGCTTCTAAAGTGACCATGATTAACCCTTTAAACCTGGGTATACCTCCTTCCTCCTTTTGCGTTGCAACCCGAACCCTTTTATCAGAGGGGAATTACCCCCAACATGCTTAATATGTGTACAATTTTTATAGCTACTACCCCCCTACACCCGCACCTCTGTAAAATACAGTCCCTAGGAAAGGAATGGAAAAAACATGAGGGGAGAAGGAGAGGGAGAGGAGAGGGGAAGGAAAAAAAAAAAAAAAAAAAGGAAAAAAATGACAAATCTCATCTCTGAGTGCACATCTGCCCACCAGACAGAAAAAAGGGTGAAAAGTCCCTAAATTCTGAGCTCCTACTCCTTCCCCCTTTCCCTCTGGAGCTCTTCACCTGGCCGTAGCCTTCCCTCATTTTTTTCTAACCATGAAAACACCTCTGCAGGAGTATTGAAAAATCTCACCTCCCGGGCTGGATACAGCAGCGCATAACTAAGTCTACTCTGCTGTAAACTTCGTTTACACTCTATGAATTTTGCTCTCTGTCTCTGCAACTCAGGGGAAAAATCTGGATACAAAGATATTCTTGCGCCATTGTATATAATATTTTTCATCTCTCTTGCTCTCTGGAGGATAGTAACTTTATCTGTGAAAAACAGCAGTTTGACTATAAGGGGCCTTGACTGACCCCCTAAATGTGGGACCCTCGGGGCGACTCTGTGTGCTCGTTCAATAGCAAACATGTTGGAGAATGTTTCCTTGCCAAACATGTCTCTAAACCACCCCTCCATGAACTCTACAGGGTTATTGCCCTCACTCTTTTCAGGGAGGCCCAGGACCCTCACATTCTTCCTGCATGCCCTGTTCTCATAATCATCCATTTTCTGAAGGCATGTATCTAATTGTTCCTTCATCCTCTTAACCTCCTGTCTCAGTGGGTTCACATCATCTTCCACCTGGCTGAGTCTCTCTTCTAAAGCGGTGGTTCGGGCACATACCTCCTGCATATCCCTTTTCAACATGGCCAGGTCATCTCTAATACCTTTAAGTTGATCTGATAAATCCGACAGCATGATCTTACAAACATTTACTGCTAGGAGAATGTCCTTCAAAGATGGTTCCTGCTGTTGTGCCTCCGTATCTTTTAGTACTACATTGCCCAGGCCACTCAGGTTACTCTCCTTTTCCAGATACGTCTGCGACGCTGAATCAGTTACTGTGGGTACATAAATTTCGGCTGGTCCTTGGCTCCCCCCCCCCCCCAGGGTGACTACCCTGCATCCCTTGGGCTTGTGTACCCCCTACCTGGTTTCCTTTTTTTGGTGTGCAGTTTGGCGTATGGGCAAAGCGCTCCAGCTTTGCAGCAGCACCCTGAGCTACTTTATGCTTGGGACCTCGCAAATTATGCGCCCCAGCTCCTTCCTGTGCTGTGGCCTCCTCTGACCCTTTCTTCCTGGTCATCTTATCTCCCCTCACCCCTTGGGGCTTCAGGAAAAAAGGGTTATACCAATTGTTTTAGTCTCTGCCAGTTCTTTTCTTCCCAAGTTATATGTATTAGTATATGAATTTGCTGCCTCAGAAAAAAACGCCTCCAAAGAAGCTCAATAACCCTGGGATGAAAACACTGGGGGCAGTATGCTCCCCTTCCCTCTCACAGCGTCCTCTCCAACTTTAAATATGCCCCCTCCCGTACATCATAGCAGGAACTCACCGAGAGATGTCACTATGGGGGGTTCCCCAGATTCTCATTTTGCAGGGATGACACGGATGGGTTACCTTAAGGCACACAGTGCACAGTGTACCTGGATGATTTTTCCTTCCTTCCCCCTGTCCTCCGATCCACTGCTCTGATCAGCAGCTTCCACCTGTTTGCAGACCTGTCACACTGCTAGCCAGCACGAGCGCTCTGCTAGAGGATCCGGTGCGGTGTAGACTCCCATCTCCGGAACAGCCACGGCGGCGGCGGCGCCAGCCCGATCTTTGAGCCGGCTGCTCGTTACTTGTTTCCCCTGCTTTCCGACCGTCACAGGCAAAGGGCGAGCCGCTATGGCATCCTAGGCTTCCAGCGTGGGCGGCAGACGGCAGGCGTCGGGAAGAGCAGCTGGATCCAGGTTCTCAACGCCCTCCCTTTCCCCTCAACCACCGGTCACGCCCATCCCCCGGAACTCAAAATCAACTATTTCTAGGTGGATCCATCAGGTCATTATTCAGGCCTATGATTTAAAAGGGAAAATTCTGCCTTTTCATCCTAGAGCACACTCTACCAGGGCAGTTAGTGCTTCTTGGGCAGTTCATCACCAAGCCAAGGTCATCAGTACATACATTCACAAAATTCTACCATGTGGATGTAAGTCAACAAGAGGATGCTGCCTTCAGGCGCGGTGTGCTGCAGGCAGCAGTATAGGTCCTCAAGTCTGGATGACCAGACAGGGAATGCAACAATACAGGCCTTGCTGCCCTCAAGGACGGGGAATCCTATCAGATAATGAGAGAAAAAAAGAGAAAGAGGGCGCAGCAGCCATGTGCATTATCTTTTGTAAAAAACTTATTGAATGAATAATAGAAGGAAATTACTCACAAGCAGTAATAGAGTAGGGCACAATGTGAAAATGCACCAAATTGCAGCATACAGTACTATGGTGAGCAAAACCTTCCAAGGGTCATGACCCGTGATGTACTTCCAAGAAAAGGATTTTACAAGTAAGCTGTTATAAAGATCCTATTATTTGTAGTAAGAGAAATAAAGAAATGTGTAATAGACCCCCAGAGATGCTGGCTATATTCAACGCTGCATGTTATGTAAAAAAGGTTGAATCATTTCTTTATTGCACACATAAAATGCACTATAGAGTGTTGATACAGTGAGTATCCAATTGGTTTAGGAGATCGAAAAATTCTTGTTGGAGTAAAATTGACCATGCTTTATAAGAGTGTTTACCTTCTTCAGAATCAGTTGTGGGCTTATGGTTTTGCATATGCATGTTTCAGTTCATGTATTTTATATATTGGTTGATGACTTATTTAACTAGAATACAAATATTTAAGACTCCATTACACCAAGTGCATTGTGCTGCATTAATCAGTATTGATTAATGTAGATTCAACTTAAGGATGCAGAGAAAACACTTGTTTTCCATGTGACCTGATCACACCACTTTGTAACAATGCATCACATCACTCCTACACAATGCACACCAATGTGGGCACATTATAAAAACCACAATGCATGCCCGCTGGTGAGAATGGGCCCATAGAATTGTTGCTAACTCATATGCATGCATGCAATACTATCACAACGAGACAGGTAATCTGGATAATTTACATACATGCAAACAGGGTTTTTATTGATTTATTTATTTAATGGAAATAGGGAAAAAATTAAGGCTGTAATAGCTGATATCTCCTCTGGCTTTCATGCTAATATCATAGTGTCAATACTGTTTGAGTCACTAATCCAGAACAAGCAAAAAAAAGGAATTCCTTTTTTTCATTTTTTGCATGCTTGTTCTTGATAACCAGCTTCAGAAGTATTTAAGTGAGACACAGCCAAGTCATTATCATTTTCCTTGTCAAAAGAAGTTTATTGAGTATACAATATTATAAAGATACATAAGGTAAGTTTACAAGGATCTATAAAGTAAGCTCATTGTTTTACAGTAGGGTTTATATAGGTAAATATCATGAAATTTTAAATATTAAACATTGGGTTCACGTAAACCTAAATTAAAGACATATATCATTTCCTTAGTTACTTTTGTAGGTATTTAAATGATTTATACCTACTATACATATTGTTCACAGGTAGAGTGTATATAGGTCAAATGAATTCTGATAATGAGCTTTAATCATAAGGTGGAGAAAAGGAAAGAGAAAGAAGAAAAAGGGTAGAAAGGCAGAGGTATGGTCCACAAGTTTGTCCCGCTCGTCAGTTTATTATTCTTTTTAGTTCTCTTTGAAGCCTTAGAATGGGTGTATCTGTAAGTCATTTAATCTGTTACCATGGCAACAGGACAGAGTCATTGAAATTTGACAGGAACTGTTGTTTTATCCAAGGATGCCAAAGTTTTTCAAATTTTGGAATTTGATTTTGATCGATGGCTACCATCTTAGCATGGGACATTGTATTATTCATTCTGTGAATTGTTTCTGCTAGTACCAATGTAGGAGATTTCCATGCCTTGGCCACTGTTTGTTTTGCAGCCGTTGTTAGTTGGATCATAAGTTTGAATTGAGAGAGTGTTAACCATTCCGGTTTTAGATTAAGTAAAGTTATATATGGATCTGGTTGTATTATTTTTTAAAATATTTTAGATGCAATCACGAAGACTTCCTTCCAGAAGGTTTGGATTACTGGGCACGTCCACCATATGTGTAAATGTGTGCCTATTTCTGGGCATCCTCGAAAACAAAGAGCTGAGGTATTAGGTGAATATTTTGCCACTCTAGCGGGTACAAGGTACCAGCGAGTTAGGACTTTTTAATTTGTCTCCAGTGCTAAGATGTTGGGTGAAGATGACTTAGATGTGAGCCATATGTTAGACCAGTCCGTGTCTTCTAAAGTTCGTCCCAGGTCCTCCTCCCACCTCTGAACGTAAGAGGGTCTATTAAGATTTACTACTCCATATAATTGATTATAAAGTGATGAAATTGTACATTTAGCAAAGGGATCTTTTGTACAGATTGATTCAAAAATTGATAATTGGGATAATGGTGTATCCCCCTTTAGGAATGGTGTATAGAAATTTTTGATTTGGAGATATCTAAATATCTCAGAGTTTGGTAGATCATATTTTTCTCTAAGCGATGGGAATGAAAGGAATGATTTAGATGCTATGAAGTCATTTAGTGTCTGAATGCCTGATGTTGTCCAAGCTTTAAAAGAATTTGAGTAGATCCATGCCGGATAAAAGGCCGGATTTCTGATAAAAGAAAGGAGAGGATTGTGTGGAGATTGTAACTGATATTTGGTTTTTAGTTTATCCCAGAGAGATAAGAAGTGTTTAGTTATGGGATTATAAATTTTAAAGCGGTCTTTAGGATCAAGCCATAACAAGTTTGATATTAATAGAGGGTCATTTTCTGAAGCCTCTATAAATACCCATAATGGGATTTCCTGTTTTGCATGGTATTTGGACAGACTGGCCAAATGTGCTGCTCTGTAGTAGTTAGTAAAATTAGGGTATCCCAGGCCTCCTTTATTTTTGGGAAGATGTAGTGTGTGTATAGGTATACGTGGTTTAGAAGAGCCCCATATAAACGAAGTTGCTCTTTTTTGTACTATTCTCAAAAAATAGGAAGGAATTGGAATAGGGAGGACTCTGAATAGATAAAGCAATTTGGGTAGAATAGTCATTTTGATTGCATTAATCTTCCCTATCCAGGATAAAGGAAGTTGCGACCATTGTTTTATTAGATTTGTGATCTGTCTTAATACAGGAGGATAATTGGTTGAGAATAAGTCGGAATGAGATGCTGTTAAATGGATTCCAAGATATGGGATTGATTTTTCTGCCCATGTGAATGGGAGTGCAGCCCTAGCCGGGATCAATTCCATGTTTGTGAGTGAAATATTAAGCGCTAGGCATTTCTTAGGATTAATCATAAGGCTGGATAGGGCTGCAAATCCATCAAGAGCTGGTATTAAGTTAGGACCAGAGACCTGTGGTGATGATAGAAAAAGTAATATATCATCTGCAAATAAACATAATTTGTGTGTAATACCTCCTACTTCAATGCCTGTTATAGTTTGTTCTGATGTATTGGGCCATGGGTTCGAGTATAAGGGCAAATAATAAGGGAGATAATGGGCAACCCTGTCGGGTACCTCTTTCGATATTAAAGGCATCAGATTTGTATCCAGCATATTTTATATAGGCTTTGGGTTTATTATATAATGCTTTGATCCATGTTAAAAAGTGGGGTCCAAAACCCCATTTTTGTAATGAATATTGCATATATTGCCAGGATACTGTGTCAAATGCCCTCTTAATATCGAGAGATAGAAAACATAAAGGGATTTTCCGTTTTTTAGCAATATGTGCCAATAACACTGCCCTGCGTATATTATCGCCTGCCTGTCTATTTGGCATGAAGCCTACTTGATCTCTATGTATTAATTTTCCTATAATGCTATTGAGGCATTTTGCTATTATTTTTGCTAATAATTTAATATCAAGGTTTAACAGAGAGATAGGCCGATAAATCACACAGGAAGTATCATCAGAAAGGGGTTTTGGGATCATACAAACAATTGCCATTAGTGTTTCTTGCCGAAAAGAATGTCCTTCTAGAAGTTTGTTAAAAGCTTCAGTGAGAATGGGAGAGAGTATTTCTGAGAATGTTTTATAGTATAAAGCCGAGTAGCCGTCTGGGCCTGGTCTTTTGTTAAGTTTTAGGTCTTTTATGGCGTTAGCAACTTCATCTATAATTATAGGCTCATCCAAACTGTTTTTTTGATTCTGAGACAACTCAGGTAAGGTTATTTTTGAGAAGAAGGATTCAGCCTCTGTAGGATTAAATTCATTGTTTGTCTTGTATAAAGTTGCGAGATGTGAGTGAAATGTATGGACTATTTTAACTGGATTACAAGTATAAACATTTTTTGATAATTTCAAACGTATTGGTTTGAAAGATTTGTTAGTTGAATTTAATGCCCGAGCCAAATATGTACCTGGTTTGTTTGTATTCATGTAGAAATTGTGTTTGGAGCGTTTGAGGGATTTATCAACTGACTCAGTGAGAAATAGATCGTATTCCAATCTAGATTTTTCCAGATGAGATTTTGTAATCTGAGATGGATTATCTTGGAATGATATGTAGGCTGCATTAAAATTGAGTTCTAGTTTTTTTGCTAGATTTTTGCGTTCCCATTTAAATAGTGCCATTTGTCTTTGTATTGTACCACGCAAGACAGGCTTATGAGCTTCCCACAGTGTTATTGGGGAAATGTCTGTTGTATTATTAATTGATATGTATTCCTTTAAAGCTTGTTCAATGGCCATCTGATGTAGTGGGTGTTTGAGCATTATGTCCGGTAAGTACCACGTTGGGTCATGCGCTTTTGGTATGGCTGAGGCTATAGTAGTGTATACTGCATTATGGTCAGACCACTGAATTGGAATTATATCTGATGCAATAATTTCTGGTATCATGCCTATTGTTAGAAAAATATGATCTATTCTGGTGAAGGTTTGATGAGGGTGCGAGAAATAAGTGAATTTCTTTTTCATTGGGTTACTTTCTCTCCACGAATCTACCAGATTGTATTTAGAAAGAAGTTGAGAAAAAGGTAATTCAAATGTTATTTTGGATGGTGTAAAAGGTGATTTATCTAGAAATGGGAGGAGGACCTGGTTCGAATCCCCGCACATTATCACTGTTCCTATTTTGTGTGTATTAATCACTTGTATGAGGAATGGTGTAGGTTGTTTGTTAGGAGCGTAGTAGGAAATCACCGTGATTGCTGTATCCATTATATAACCCATGAGTATCAGGTATCTACCTTCTGGGTCTTTAATTTCTGATGATAAGGTGAATGGTGTGGATCGGTGAAATGCAATTAGAGTTCCCCTTTGTTTGGTACAGGCAGAAACCGTGTAAATTTGTTGATAAAAAGGAGAAATATATTTTGGAGTAGAATCTTTGGTGAAGTGTGTTTCTTGGAGGCATACTATGTGAGCCTTCTTGTTATGGAAAGTACGGAAGGCTTTGGTCCTTTTTTGAGGGACATTTATTCCCTGAACATTCAGGGAAAGTATATTCAGTGGTGCCATGGCAACAGATAAAATAGTTTTGACTTACTTTTTGTTATGCAGAGCTGACTGCGCAGATCAACCTGTGTGGACTGAAGAGATGAAAAGATAGAAAAGAAAAGAGTGAATTCTGGAGTAAAGAGTAAACAAAAAACATATGAGATTAGATGATACATTGTATAAATTATTTTTTGCAAGTAATCACAATTTACCCGTGAAAGAGAATAAATATCTCTCTCAGGGGAATAAGTGCCTTCGTCACACTCCCACATAATATGGTTGGGAGAATGAGGAGGGCTAATGGGGGTACACGGATCTTCCGCTTACAGGAGAGAAGTGCTATGTCAAAAGACATCAAAAAGAGGATTCATTAATTGGAGTGCAGAATATGGTTTTTGTTGAAATTATTTATTCCAGGGTGGTTGTATATGGTTAGTTTTGCCCTAGGCTAAATAATTCAGTTAGAAAGGTACTGTTAATAACTTTGGTATTGATGAAGATAGTTTGAATTATTTTGGGATTTTAACCCTTTTAGAGTAAACAATTACATATTTTATTCATATGTAACTGTTTAGATATGTTAACTCATAAAATTGAGGTTGTATTGCTTCAGATTAGAATAAACAAAAACATAGTTCTAGGAACTAGTTAGGTAATAATATATTTGTTTTAAGAAAAGAAAGAAAAAGCTTCCATTACTTCTGGATTATTGAACATATTTGTCCTAAAAAGTAATAAATCTATTGTTATTACCTAAAAATATATAACTGAACAAGAATTTCCTTATTTCACTTATATATTCTAAGGCTATATGAATCAGAAGTAATAAGAAATATAACTGGAATGTAACATGATCCCACACAGTGTGTGACTATCAGAATGCAGTTACATTCAGTTATAAATACAGGTTTTTTTATAGAGAACCATCTCTTAGTATAATAAATGAAGAGATATCAGGAATTAGGATGTCAGTCCATTGAATCTTCTTGGTCCATGGATGATGTGGCATAACAGCCTCTTTTGTGAGAATGATGATTCCCATTTTGTTCTGAAATTTTCTGGGTGCTGCCTGAAGGTGAAGATGATGCCATTCTTCTGCGTGTGGGAGAGTTGCTGCTTGTGGGTTCTGTCAGATTTAATTTTAAAAGGGTTTGTTGTAGTTCATCTGCTGATCTGCTTCTGTAAATTGTACCTTGGTAGTTAAATCTGAATGAAAAGGGGAAGCCCCATTGATACATAATGTTGTGGCGTTACAGTTCCATTAGTTGGGGTTTCATGGATCGTCTTTTAGTAATAGTAAGTTGGGATAAGTCAGCAAAAATTTGATAATTGTGTCCTTGAAAATTAAGTTCCTTTTTTTCTCTTGCAGCAATTAGTATTTGTTCTTTCGTTCTGTAATAATGAAATTTTGTGATTATATCACGTGGGGGTCCATCTTTCTTTTTGACTGTGAGGGCTCTGTGCACTCTGTCCAGTTCTAAACTTTCACTAGGGATATCTGGCTTTAGTTCTTGTAATAGAGCAGTAATAGTAGATTGCAGGTCTGTCACAGTTTCAGGTATTCCCCTTATGCGCAAGTTTGAACGTCTGGCTCTATTTTCGTAATCTTCGAGCTTAGTTTGAAGTATTAAATTCTCTTCTTTTAATTGTTCCAATTCTGTTATATTTTCTTGGGTTGTAATTTCAATTTCATCCATTTTTTTTTCTAAGGCTGCGGTGTGGTTTCCCAGCTCTCTTATTTCTTTGGTTAGGCTTTTTGTTATTTGAGGTTTGTTTTAAAGCCTTATGAAGCATCTTTTCAAATTGTAATAATATTACTGGGGATGCTGAGGAGGCTTGTGGAGAAGTTTGTGAGAGGATTTGTTCTATATCTGACTCAAATGGAGAGTCTTGCTGTGACATTTTCTGTCTGTGAGAGCGCCCTGATGCTGTATATTGTGAGTGCCTGTGAGCTCTTTGTGAGGTGATTTTTATTTCTGCCACGGCTTCCTCCCAGTACCATTTTTCCTGCCCAAACTTTCACAGTTTGTTCCCTGGGGCAAAAAGGTTCAAATGGATACCTTTTGAGCCTGCAGGCTCCGCTTTGTCCTTCTCTTCTCTCCTCAGCGGTGCGGAGCTCTAACAATGCATGTCTGCTCCACTAGGCTCCGCCCATGCACCGTCATTATCATTTTCAAAAGGGAGAGAAAAATATCAGTCTCCACATTTCTCTAATGATAGGTATAGTTCAGGGTCATTGTATCTGTGGCTTCAATTTATGTTTTTGATCAATTCAGTATACATTAAAATTAAAATTTATCAATTATTTTAATTAAATAAATATACAGCCATTTTGTTCAAGTCTCAGTTCATCCAAGCCATTTAGTCAGAAGAAGAGACAAAGCCACAGTGACCCTTTCCCCTCCCTCCCCCTTCGCTTATACAAATCACAACCTCCTATTTGCACACCAGACACCTCTTATCAGTCTGTTAGTAGGACTAGCAGAATCTAACCCCAATACACCTCTCAGTGCCCTATAAAACTGTCTGACTTGTCTGCTTGAGTAACTGGAATTTCAACAGATACTTTGTCTGGTCCTAAGCACATCAGTCATTAAACAGTCATTAATACCTTACCTGAATTAGCAATACCCATTGCTGTCTCTCACCCTTGGTGGAAGCCATAATCCCAGTATATGTCATTACTTGAATAACCCCAGAATAAGGACATTTAGGTCCCTCAGTTAATTTGTAGCGTTTTGAGCTCAAACATCATTACCTTAGGAGTACCAGGAGCATAACCACCCCAATTCCTCTCCTTGGCGAACTGAGCATGAAAGACATATTATATCTATATTCAAGTTATTCTATATGCAGAATGAAAAAAGGGAGAAGCACTCAGATTGCCACATCCATAAAGATGAGAAAAAGGGGATACTAAATAGTAACCAAAAAATCGGACTTTATAGGCATAGAAACAATTGGGAAAGTAACACAACTAATATTGAATCAAAATATTTATTGAAAATGTACATCAATTCATAGATAGTGTTCAAAAGAAAAGATAATAACATGAATCAAATGATACAATTTGTACATTGAGCCCTTATACATTATGCGTCTACGCGTTTCACTGTGAGGCTTCTTCAGGACACAAACGGAGTTCAAAATTGTAACAGAGAAGGGACAAAAGCGAATCTCACTATCTGCAAATGAGATATATTCCAATTAAATTCAAGAGCGTTCGAACAAATTACACAGACATGTTATATCATTTAAAACCTATGCTGAACTGGCCAAGAGAGCACTGGGACAGAAAGACATCATCAAAAAACAAAAAACAAAAAACAAAGCAAAATACCTTCAAGAGAGTGAGCCTCATGTACAATTTCATAGCAGCCAGAAGGTTTCCAAGTGTGGAATACTTATAACAAACTGTGAGAAAAAAAGCGTCCTGTTGGTTTTAAAAAGCAATGCATATAACAATGAAACCCAGATGGGACATAGAAGGTAAAATACCTACTATTTCATTTTATATAAATAGCTCTAGCAGGGGCAGGTGTATATAAAATATCCGAAAGTAGGAATAGTAGGTAAATGGAAGACTATAGAGAGGTCCAAAATCCAAAAAGGGAGAGACCTTGATAATGTTCAAAGATAGCAGCAGTAACATGTAGTAGAACAGGCATATACTACCTATACCACTAGAAAACCTAGTACCAAAAGAAAAGATAAAAACATGAATCAAATGATACAATTTGTACATTGAGCCCTTATACGTTATGCATCTACACGTTTCTTATTCTTTTTGCAATACTATATGCAAGTTAGCAGACTGTAACCTGTAGGCATTCAAAGATATTAATACTTATAGAAAACTGTACCTGGGATACAGTCATAAACATCCCAGGGTCAATCCTCAGCTGCCTAATTGGTCAGATGGCCTCTGTAGCAGCTTCTAGTGTGTGCTTCTAGTAGAGACAGAGTAGGAAAAAGTATATTCTGGCCAGGAATAACCCGAGTCATTGAATTGAGTAGGGTTACTAGAGGCCAGGGCTGAATGGCTCACTTTTATCTTGCTGTTGCATTATTGTCTCTTTGTTTCTTTGTAATGCCTTTTTTTGTGTATATTTTTTATTTGCGCCATTTTGACCTTTTCATTATTAAACCAAATTTTGAAAAGTTGTAAAACTGTCTCTAATACACAAACGCAAACTTAAAAAATCCCTGTCTCTTGAAGCGTGCTACTTTAGTGTAAATATAGCTGTCTGTAGTGACAGTGTGTATTACAGATGTTCTTCTAAGATCTAAGTTGCTATTGCAAACATTGAGAACATTGTTTCCTACTTCTTGGTAGGTGGTGGCAATTTAAAGGGTTAATTGCATAGTTAACTAAACCCAGTAACAATCGCTCTCAGCCTGCTGGCACTTGGATTGGGGTACCACAATCTGGAAAATCTGTGTGCAGGGTGAGGCTGAGAGTGTCATTGTTGTGTATCAAGGACAGCGCAGTGTGAAGTTGACCAGTCATTTGTCACAAGCTGGTGAAAAGGGCAGTGGTCTGACCCGCGTTTGTCACACTACATGATTTGCAGGTGTGAAAGTGACAACATATTTTGCTTTGAAAGCGAAAGTGGTGTAACATGGGAAGGTAGGCGGCATAATCTCCTAACATACAAAGAACACTAAAATGTACCAAACTGCATTAATAACGGTCACCTCCTTTGTTATTGGTTTTCCACAAATATAAACAATTAACAATTCACCGTAAGTCTTTTAATTAACGAATACCTCAAAACTGTGAACAAAATCAGCAAAAAACAGTGGGGCACTCTTCTAATATCCCTCTGGCGACTGGCAAAGACCCCTCTCAGCCTCCTGGTTAAACAGGGGTCCTGGGAGTTTCTAGAAAGTTCTGTGAGTCAGGTGACCTTAAATGACCTATCCTAAAGGAACCCCAAATCTTCCAAAACATTCCCAATCAGCTAAACTTTTTTGACCTATCCCAAAACCCCCCATCAAAATCAATCAAAAGGGGGCTTGAAACTTCTACCACCACCATCCCATGAGGGAAAGAGGGGCCCCTAAAACAGTCTATCCCCTCTTTCCTCTCATTATTTTACATCTGATGTGAGCCCGTGCCTATAAAAACTGTGTGGGGGGAACTCCAAAAGCAAAACATTCACAGGCGAGCTGCAATTGCCTCTAGTGACCGATATTAATGATCAGAAGAGGAGAGAGTAGTGTGACTCCCATAAATCATGGACTATCAGTCAATGGAACTGTAATATGGTGCGATGATTTTCTTTTTTCTTTTTTTTTTCTTTCTTGCTTTACACTTTTCCCAACCATTGTACATGTTTATGTGTGGCGA
Source organism: Lithobates clamitans (assembly GCA_037952925.1). Lineage (NCBI taxonomy): Eukaryota > Metazoa > Chordata > Amphibia > Anura > Ranidae > Lithobates > Lithobates clamitans. The sequence continues at coordinate 3,908,476 of JBBGZY010000279.1, read as the reverse complement.
ACACCGTCCCAAGCCTACAACCAGGACTGTCTTGAGACAATGGTAAGACTTGGTGGGGTGGTGATGCAATCATGGTTTGGGCAGCCATATCTTGGTATTCTGCAGGCCCCATGATCACCTTGAAAGGTAGAGTCACTGTCAGCACCATGGTGCAGACATCGTTTCCCGAAGACAGCACCATTTACCAAGACAATAAAGCTCTGATTCACACAGCTGGTGTTGTAAAATTGTGGTTTGACAAGCATGCAAATAAAGTCTTGTACCTTCCCTGGGTGCTGCAGTTTCCGGACCTCAATATCATAGCGCCACTATAGTCAATTATGGAGAACAAGGTTCAGATTCGTTTTCTGCCTCTGGCATCTCTGCAAGAAGTGGAATGATTTTTGCATGAGTGGTATCAGATTCCATTATCCACCATCCAAGACTTATATTTGTCAATTCCCAGGAGAATTCAGGCTGTCTTGGATGCCAAAGGTGGCCCCACATCATATTAGGTAACGATTTTGTTCTTTTACCTGGTGTTTCCATATTTTTGTCCAACCATTGTATGTTCTTTAACAGGGTCAAAAAATGGCGGTGAAGATAAAAATTACCATACTTACTTGATTGGTTACTGTTGGTAACAACTCAAATTTAGTGATTGTTTTATTTTCTCAAAAAATTTTTTAACATATTTATTTCCATTAATTTTACAGCATGTAACAAATGCATATTTTTTTTAACCACTTGCCGACCGCCTAACGCAGATATACTGCGGCAGAATGGCACGGGCAGGCAGAATCACGTACCCGTACGTGATCTGCCTCCTGCGGACGGGGGGTCCGATCGGACCCCCCCCGGTGCCAGCGGCGGTCGGCATTTGACTGGGAGCGTCGGGAGGCGAGGGGGAGACCATCCGATCGTGGCCCCCCCCTCGCGATCGCTCCCAGCCAATGGGAATCCTCCTCTGCCTGTGTGTAGTTTCACACAGGCAGAGGATGTGATGTCATCTCTCCTCGGTCTGGCAGTTTCCGTTCCAGCGCCGAGGAGAGAAGACAAGTGAGTGCACACAACACACACACACACAGTAGAACATGCCAGGCATACTTTACACCCCCGACCCCCCCCCCGATCGCCCCCCGATCCCCCCCCAATCACCCCCCCCTGTCACAAACTGACATTAGCAGTATTTTTTTTTTTTTCTAAATACTGCATAGTGTCAGTTTGTGACAGTTACAGTGTTAGGGCAGTGAGTATTACCCCCCTTTAGGTCTAGGGTACCCCCCTAACCCCCCCTAATAAAGTTTTAACCCCTTGATCACCCCCCCTCACCAGTGTCGCTAAGCGATCATTTTTCTGATCGCTGTATTAGTGTCGCTGGTGACGCTAGTTAGGGACGTAAATATTTAGGTTCGCCGTCAGCGTTTTATAGCGACAGGGACCCCCATATACTACCTAATAAATGTTTTAACCCCTTGATTGCCCCCTAGTTAACCCTTTCACCACTGATCACCGTATAACTGTTACGGGTGACGCTGGTTAGTTCGTTTATTTTTTATAGTGTCAGGGCACCCGCCGTTTATTACCGAATAAAGGTTTAGCCCCCTGATCGCCCGGCGGGGATATGCGTCGCCCCAGGCAGCGTCAGATTAGCGCCAGTACCGCTAACACCCACGCACGCAGCATGCGCCTCCCTTAGTGGTATAGTATCTGATCGGATCAATATCTGATCCGATCAGATCTATACTAGCGTCCCCAGCAGTTTAGGGTTCCCAAAAACGCAGTGTTAGCGGGATCAGCCCAGATACCCGCTAGCACCTGCGTTTTGCCCCTCCGCCCGGCCCAGCCCAGCCCACCCAAGTGCAGTATCGATCGATCACTGTCACTTACAAAACACTAAACGCATAACTGCAGCGTTCGCATAGTCAGGCCTGATCCCTGCGATCGCTAACAGTTTTTTTGGTAGCGTTTTGGTGAACTGGCAAGTACCAGCCCCAGGCAGCGTCAGATTAGCGCCAGTACCGCTAACACCCACGCACGCAGCATACGCCTCCCTTAGTGGTATAGTATCTGATCGCATCAATATCTGATCCGATCAGATCTATACTGGCGTCCCCAGCAGTTTAGGGTTCCCACAAACGCAGTGTTAGCGGGATCAGCCCAGATACCTGCTAGCACCTGCGTTTTTCCCGTCCGCCCGGCCCAGCCCAGCCCACCCAAGTGCAGTATCGATCGATCACTGTCACTTACAAAACACTAAACGCATAACTGCAGCGTTCGCAGAGTCAGGCCTGATCCCTGCGATCGCTAACAGTTTTTTTTGTAGCGTTTTGGTGAACTGGCAAGCACCAGCGGCCTAGTACACCCCGGTCGTAGTCAAACCAGCACTGCAGTAACACTTGGTGACGTGGCGAGTCCCATAAGTGCAGTTCAAGCTGGTGAGGTGGCAAGCACAAGTAGTGTCCCGCTGCCACCAAAAAGACAAACACAGGCCCGTCGTGCCCATAGTGCCCTTCCTGCTGCATTCGCCAATCCTAATTGGGAACCCACCGCTTCTGCAGCGCCCGTACTTCCCCCATTCACATCCCCAACCAAATGCAGTCGGCTGCATGAGAGGCATTTTCTTTATGTCCTCCCGAGTACCCCTACCCAGCGAACCCCCCCAAAAAAGATGTCGTGTCTGCAGCAAGCGCGGATATAGGCGTGACACCCGCTATTATTGTCCCTCCTGTCCTGACAATCCTGGTCTTTGCATTGGTGAATATTTTGAACGCTACCATTCACTAGTTGACTATTAGCGTAGGGTACAGCATTGCACAGACTAGGCACACTTTCACAGGGTCTCCCAAGATGCCAGCGCATTTTGAGAGACCCGAACCTGGAACCGGTTACAGTTATAAAAGTTAGTTACAAAAAAAAGTGTAAAAAAAAAAAAAAAAAAACACATACAAAAATATAAAAAAAAAAAAAAATAGTTGTCGTTTTATTGTTCTCTCTCTCTATTCTCTCTCTCTATTGTTCTGCTCTTTTTTACTGTATTCTATTCTGCAATGTTTTATTGTTATTATGTTTTATCAGGTTTGCTTTTCAGGTATGCAATTTTTTATACCTTACCGTTTACTGTGCTTTATTGTTAACCATTTTTTTGTCTTCAGGTACGCCATTCACGACTTTGAGTGGTTATACCAGAATGATGCCTGCAGGTTTAGGTATCATCTTGGTATCATTCTTTTCAGCCAGCGGTCGGCTTTCATGTAAAAGCAATCCTAGTGGCTAATTAGCCTCTAGACTGCTTTTACAAGCAGTGGGAGGGAATGCCCCCCCCCCCAACGTGTTCCGTGTTTTTCTCTGGCTCTCCTGTCTCAACAGGGAACCTGAGCATGCAGCCGGTGATTCAGCCAGCTGACCATAGAGCTGATCAGAGACCAGAGTGGCTCCAAACATCTCTATGGCCTAAGAAACCGGAAGCTACGAGCATTTTATGACTTAGATTTCGCTGGATGTAAACAGCGCCATTGGGAAATTGGGAAAGCATTTTATCACACCGATCTTGGTGTAGTCAGATGCTTTGAGGGCAGAGGAGAAATCTAGGGTCTAATAGACCCCAATTTTTGCAAAAAAGAGTACCTGTCACTATCTATTGCTATCATAGGGGATATTTACATTCCCTGAGATAACAATAAAAATGATTTAAAAAAAAAAAAATGAAAGGAACAGTTTAAAAATAAGATAAAAAAATAATAATAATAAAGAAAAAAAAAAAAAAAAAAAAAAAGCACCCCTGTCCCCCCTGCTCTCGCGCTAAGGCGAACGCAAGCGTCGGTCTGGCATCAAATGTAAACAGCAATTGCACCATGCATGTGAGGTATCGCTGCAAAGGTCAGATCGAGGGCAGTAAGTTTAGCAGTAGACCTCCTCTGTAAATCTAAAGTGGTAACCTGTAAAGGCTTTTAAAGGCTTTTAAAAATGTATTTAGTTTGTCGCCACTGCACGTTTGTGCGCAATTTTAAAGCATGTCATGTTTGGTATCCATGTACTCGGCCTAAGATCATCTTTTTTATTTCATCAAACATTTGGGCAATATAGTGTGTTTTAGTGCATTAAAATGTAAAAAAGTGTGTTTTTTCCCCAAAAAATGCGTTTGAAAAATCGCTGCGCAAATACTGTGTGAAAAAAAAATGAAACACCCACCATTTTAATCTGTAGGGCATTTGCTTTAAAAAAAAATATAATGTTTGGGGGTTCAAAGTAATTTTCTTGCAAAAAAAAATTATTTTTTTATGTAAACAATAAGTGTCAGAAAGGGCTTTGTCTTCAAGTGGTTAGAAGAGTGGGTGATGTGTGACATAAGCTTCTAGATGTTGTGCATAAAATGCCAGGACAGTTAAAAACCCCCCCAAATGACCCCATTTTGGAAAGTAGACACCCCAAGCTATTTGCTGAGAGTCATGTTGAGTCCATGGAATAATTTATATTGTGACACAAGTTGCGGGAAAGAGACAATTTTTTATTTTTTTAATTTTTTTTGCGCAAAGTTGTCACTAAATGATATATTGCTCAAACATGCCATGGGAATATGTGAAATTACACCCCAAAATACATTCTGCTGCTTCTCCTGAGTACGGGGATACCACATGTGTGAGACTTTTTGGGAGCCTAGCCGCGTACGGGACCCCGAAAACCAAGCACCGCCTTCAGGCTTTCTAAGGCCGTAAATTTTTGATTTCACTCTTCACTGCCCATCACAGTTTCGGAGGCCATGGAATGCCCAGGTGGCACAAAACCCCCCCAAATGACCCCATTTTGGAAAGTAGACACCCCAAGCTATTTGATGAGAGGTATAGTGAGTATTTTGCAGACCTCACTTTTTGTCACAAAGTTTTGAAAATTGAAAAAAGAAAAAAAAAAATTTTTTTTCTCGTCTTTCTTTATTTTCAAAAACAAATGAGAGCTGCAAAATACTCACCATGCCTCTCAGCAAATAGCTTGGGGTGTCTACTTTCCAAAATGGGGTCATTTGGGGGGGGGGTTTGTGCCACCTGGGCATTCCATGGCCTCCAAAACTGTGATAGGCAGTGAGGAGTAAAATCAAAAATGTACGCCCTTAGAAATCCTGAAGGCAGTGATTGGTTTTCGGGGTCCCGTACGCGGCTAGGCTCCCAAAAAGTCCCACACATGTGGTATCCCCATACTCAGGAGAAGCAGCTAAATGTATTTTGGGGTGCAATTCCACATATGCCCATGGCCTGTGTGAGCAATATATCATTTAGTGACAACTTTGTGCAAAAAAAAAAAATTTGTCACTTTCCCGCAACTTGTGTCAAAATATAAAACATTCCATGGACTCAACATGCCTCAAAGCAAATAGCTTGGGGTGTCTACTTTCCAAAATGGGGTCATTTGGGGGGGGTTTATGTCATCTGGGCATTTTATGGCCTTCAAAACTGTGATAGGTAGTGAGGAGTAAAATCAAAAATGTACGCCCTTAGAAATCCTGAAGGCGGTGCTTGGTTTTCGGGGCCCCGTACGCGGCTAGGCTCCCAAAAAGTCCCACACATGTGGTATCCCCGTACTCAGGAGAAGCAGCTAAATGTATTTTGGGGTGCAATTCCACATATGCCCATGGCCTGTGTGAGCAATATATCATTTAGTGACAACTTTTTGTAATTTTTTTTTTTTTTGTCATTATTCAATCACTTGGGACAAAAAAAATGAATATTCAATGGGCTCAACATGCCTCTCAGCAAATTCCTTGGGGTGTCTACTTTCCAAAACGGGGTCATTTGTGGGGGTTTTGTACTGCCCTGCCATTTTAGCACCTCAAGAAACGACATAGGCAGTCATAAATTAAAGGCTGTGTAAATTCCAGAAAATGTACCCTAGTTTGTAGACGCTATAACTTTTGCGCAAACCAATAAATATACACTTATTGACATTTTTTTTACCAAAGACATGTGGCCGAATACATTTTGGCCTAAATGTATGACTAAAATTGAGCTTATTGGATTTTTTTTAGAACAAAAAGTAGAAAATATCATTTTTTTTCAAAATTTTCGGTCTTTTTCCGTGTATAAAATAAAAACGGCAGAGGTGATCAAATACCATCAAAAGAAAGCTCTATTTGTGGGAAGAAAAAGACGCAAATTTCGTTTGGGTACAGCATTGCATGACCGCGCAATTAGCAGTTAAAGCGACGCAGTACCGAATTGTAAAAAGTGCTCTGGTCAGGAAGGGGGTAAAACCTTCCGGGGCTGAAGTGGTTAAACAATAACATTTTTATTGAGGTTTTAACCTAGGTTAAAAAGAAGACCAAGGTAAGTAAAGCTCACATAAAGGAACAGCTTCATATAATAGGTATTTATCCCTTGGCATATAATACAAAGGGAATTGAACAAGATTATATGCATTGTTACCATTTTAATGGGTTATAGAGGCATATATAGCTTCTAGGTTACTACTAAAGCAATGGGCATATGAAGAGAATTATTAAAACTCATATTCTTTAATAAGCCGTGAGAACATGAGAAATAACCAATGTAATTAATGTAGACTTGGGACAAAAAGAATGGAGAAAATTGGGGCGGTGACAAGAGCAGAAGAGTGTATTGGGAAAGTGGGAGTAAGAAATAAACAGGGGAAGATAGGGAGGGACTAGGGGAGAGGGACCAGTTGGCAGGACGGAATGATAAAGCCAGAAGAGGGAAGGGCTGAGGAAAATTAAAAACTGGGAAGATGGAATTAGAAAATGGAATCTAACAAGAATATAGAAAAAAGGCATGATTTAGCAGCAAGGTGCACTACTCTCAAAGTAAGGTGATGAATATCATGGTGAGTGGCAAAGTCAGAAGAGGGTTCTAAGACACCAAGGTGGCAAAGTCAGGGCTGCCCATAAAAAGTATCCACGGGAGACAAATACGGTATTTTTAAATTGTGAGCTTTAAACATGTAACTGTGCTGATAGTTCTTCCATTCTCATATTATTAATTTTGGTTTTCCACTTTACCATAGAGGGTGCAGTTTGTGATTTCCAGTGCCTCTGTTTTACTATCCTAGCAGCTACTAAGAAAAAGTGAAACAGTCCCTTCTTAGTGGTAGGGATGGAAACCGGAAAAATGGACAGTAGTGCAATCTGAGGAATATGGGGTCCTGTATCCATGGTGGAGGCTTTGTATATTTTGAATAGTGTCCCAAAAGGGTCAAAAGACAGGGCAGACCCATCAGATTTGCTGCATAGTACCTACATGAGATAAACATCACCAACATTGGTCTGATGTGTTTGGAAGTATGTTATGTAAAATAAAATGGCAAAGGTACCATCTGGAGATGACTTTATAATTTTGTTCTTGAGCTAAAGTCACGATACAGAGTTTGTGGGTTAAGATGAAAGATTTTTGGACTTCTTCTTCCATGAAAGTGACGCCAAGCTCCCATTCCCATTCTGTAAAATAAGATGGCTTATTGTGGTAAGTTACCATTAGGTGATGGTTATAAAGGAGACACAGAGATTCAAAAGTAATAATAGGGCAGTGGAGATTGCCTTGGGAATTTAGGGAAATATAAAAGTCCCAAATTTGAAAATATACTGTAATAGCCACCTATTTGGGTGGTGGGTTAGGATCTAAAGAAGCAAAGGAAGGGGGGGTAAGGGAGATTAAACCAGGAGGGAATGCCAGGTTGCCGACGAGTGGAGTCAAAGGGCTTAGATAGGAAGATAAAAGGTGAGCATGGATCAAGCAGCCCCATACTTTGAGCGATGAGGATACACAAAGGTACAGGGAGCACATAGTGGGGCTCAGAGGGGGAGGGGTGTATTCAAGGCAGTGATTTAGGCAGGAGCAAAGATATTATCATATACAGTATCTCACAAAAGTGATTACACCCCTCACATTTTTGTAAATATTTTATATTTACAACACTTTAGACAACACTAAAGAAATTACACTTTGCTACAATGTAAAGTAGTGAGTGTACAGCTTGTATAACAGTGTAAATTTGCTGTCCCCTCAAAACAACTCAACACACAGCCATTAATGTCTGAACCGCTGGCAATAAAAATGAGTACACCTCTAAGTGAAAATATCCAAATTGGGCCCAATTAGCCATTTTCCCTCCCTAGTGTCATGTGACTCATTAGTGTTACAATGTCTCAAAAGTGAATGGGGAGCAGGTGTGTTAAATTTGGTCTTATCGCTCTCACTCTCTCTCTTTCTGGTCAGTGGAAGTTCAAAATGGTACCTCATGGCAAAGAACTCGCTGAGGATCTGAAAAAAATTGTTGCTCTACATTAAGATGGCCTAGGCTATAAGAAGATTGCCAAGACCCTAAAACTGAGCTGCAGCACGGTAGCCAAGACTATACAGCGGTTTAACAGGACAGGTTCCACTCAGAACAGGCCTCGCCATGGTCGACTAAAGCAGTTGAGTGCACATGCTTAGCGTCATATCCAAAGGTTGTTGTTGGAAAATAGACATATGAGTGCTGCCACCGTTGCTGCAGAGGTTGAATGGGCTGGGGGAGGTTAGCCTATCAGTGCTCAGAGAATATGCCGCACACTGCATCAACTTGGTCTGCATGGCTGTCATCCCAGAAGGAAGCCTCTTCTAAAGATTATGCACAAGAAAGCCCACATTTTGCCTGAAGACAAGCAGTCTAAGAACATGGATTACTGGAACCATGTACTGTGATCTGATGAGACCAAGATGAACTTTTTTGGTTGAGATGGTGTGTAGCGGCAGACAGGTGAGGAGTACAAAGACAAGTGTGTCTTGCCTACAGTCAAGCATGGTGGTGGAAGTGTCATGGTCCGGGGCTGCATGAGTGCTGCCGGCACTGGGGAGCTACAGTTCATTGAGCGAACCACGAATGCCAACATGTACTGTGACATACTGAAGCAGAGCATGATCCCCTCCCTTTGGAGACTGGGCCACAGGGCAGTATTCCAACATGATTATGACACCAAACACCCCTCCAAGGTGACCACTGCCTTGCTAAAGAAGCTGAGGGTAAAGGTGATGGACTGGCCAAGCATGTCTCCAGACCTAAACCCTATTGAGCATCTGTGGGGCATCCTCAAATGGAAGGTGGAAGAGTGCAAGGTCTCTAACATCCACCAGCTTTGTGATGTCATCATGAAGAAGTGGAAAGGGACTCCAATGGCAACCTGTGAAGGTGTGGTGCACTCCATGCTCAAGAGGGTTAAGGCAGAGCTGGAAAATAATGGTGGCTACACAAAATATTGACATGTTGTGCCCAATTTGAACATTTTCACTTAGGGGTGTACTCACTTTTGTTGCCAGCGGTTTAGACATTAATGGCTGTATGTTGAGTTATTTTGAACAAATTTACACTATTATACAAGCTGTACATTCACTACTTTACATTGTAGCAAAGTGTCATTTCTTCAGTGTTGTCACATAAAATATTTACAAAAACGTGAGGGGTGTACTCACATTTGTGGGATACTGTATATAAAGTTAACAAAAAAAATAGCACACAGATTGTATTACCTAAAATACCTTTAACAAATCTATAGTCACATACAATAAACAATACAATAAACAAGTCCCCAGCAAAAAGAAAAACAAACCGAAGAAAAACCCGTTTAACCTCTACGCTTTATAAACATTACCAATTGGGCTCCCTTTATCAGCAAGAAAAAAAAAATCATCAGTTATTAATGTTCACCTCCTCATACACTCAAAACAAACAATCAAACAAGAAATCATTTTCTGCCTAAACAACTATGAATTAGTCAATTTTGATACAATTCTAAATGCCCTTCTATTGCATTCCAAGTAAAGAAAAAAAAGAAAAGAAAAAAAAAGATCTATTTTAATCAGAAACATTCTAAAGGGCCCAAACAGACTTTCAATTTCTCTTTGGTATACCATCTAGAATATCTAAACAGAGGCATACGTTCTTTAAGTTGGGTAGATGTCAGGTTATTGAGCAGGTACAGGGTTCAAGGTTTGAAAAATGTATTCGTAAGGGACTCCTGATATTTGTGAATAAATACTTTTGCATAACAGCCCAAACGTAGGCACAATGTGACCAAGGATACCTAAGCATGTGTATGAAAAAGTGCTTTTCTGAAACCACTTAATGAATTCAATACATAAAAGCACAAACATGTAAATATTGCAATCACAATACATTAATGTGTAAGTACTAATAAAAAACACAGAAATATATTTATACACTCAGTGAATCAAAAGGTGAAATGAACACTGCACTATAATGTGTAAATTGTGCAAACTAAAAGTATGTGCAATATGGAAAAAGTCCAGAGTATCCAAACCTCTGTGTAACCTCTGTGTAATGGTGCAACAGTCACCTTAAGATTGGACCCTTATTTCAAAGGCAAATAACACTTTTTTATTATACAGGACCATGATCCACCAAGATGCTTAGTAATGGAAACAGAAATGCCAACATGTATTACCAGCATGACTTCATTAGGCTCACAAGGAAGAGCTTCAGTAATTATCCAACAGGGTAAACAATCCAGGAAGAGACTCCCGGTGATAAGGCTCAAAGAAGAAGAAAAAGAACCATAGTGTTCCCTGCATAAAAACTATTATAAAAATTTAAAACAAGTGCACTCAACAAAAGTGTGGGCAGCACAGTAGCTAAGTGGTTAGCACTTCTGCCTAGCAGTGCTATGGTCATTGGTTTGAATCCCAACCATTACTATATTTGCCTAGAGTTTGAATATTCTCACTGTGCCTGCATGAGTTTTCTACCACACTCCAAAGACTTGTTTCTGTCTAAATTGGCCCCAGGATGGGTATGTATGCATGTGAGCTAGGGACCTTAGATTATAAGCTCCCTAAAAGCAGGGACTGATGTGAATGTGCAATATATAAAATAATTTAAAGCAGCGCTAAATCCACCTAAAACAGAGAACAATAAATATAAATGCAATACATGTATATAAGGCAAAAAGTGTCAACTTAAAGTGCAAGTGCAGCCATAAATTCATAGTAGTCCAAAGTGAACAAAATATGAAACAGCAGCAGTTCATATGTTGACTCAATGTGCGTTCACACTCAGATTCACAAAGTGCTTGCACCACCATTAGAAGAAGCCACATACCAGACAATATGGACCATTAGATTGTAAATGGTCAAAAAGTGCTTTAGCTGATTGATCCTCCAATGGCCTACTGGTACGAAATGGCACTATTTGCCCTTTCCTTCTTTGTATGGGCATAAATACAAGGAAGGAAAGATCAAATAGCGCCAATAAGTAAAATGGCAGAACACTTGCTTCCGGTCCGGGAATAGCGTATTGGATAATCAAAAGTCAAGTATGGGCATAAGTATCTTTAGTAAGATGGCAGAATTAGCTTCCTGATGCCGCATATCCTATGCAAAACTCATTGAGGCTAATAGTGCGACGCCAACATCACATCCTACCTATGATCCATGATCATATTGAGGCTTGAACTACACGCCGCCTCCTTGCACATAGAACGGCTGTGACAGACTCACCCGGAAATTCAAACGAAGCGAAAAATACTCCACCGCTCAGGTAGGTCTAGGCTGATAGACCGATGTAGTAATTCAGATCCTCCAAGTGGAAAGAGCCCCAGGTGCTGGCTAATGCTGAGACAAGTAGAAATGGATGAAGTAATCTGGATGGCCGCACACCTGACAAGATACAAGTGCCTTTATTGATAAATCTGGATCATGGAATACACAGGACACTATGACAGGAACGTACAGGACTCAGCTGACGTGTTTCACACTTACGACAAGTGCTTACTCATGAGTAAGCACTTGTCGTAAGTGTGAAACGTGTCAGCTGATTCCTGTACTGTCCTGTCATAGTGTCTTGTGTATTCCATTATCCAGATTTATCAATAAAGGCACTTGTATCTTGTCCGGTGTGCGGCCATCCAGATTACTTCGTCCATTTCTACTAGACTTACCCGGGACAGAGGCTTTTGGAGGGGACTGAATGTCAGCCTCTTGCCTACAGATTATGGGCCCTGGCATTTGGGGTACCCTTGAGGTGTTGTTACTTTGGATTCGGTCCTTGTCCCCCAGGACACACAGACTCTGGGGACCCTGTATTTGCCATATTAGCAATAGTGGTTTGTAGCAAGAGATATACAAATAAACCGCTCCTGAATCTCTCTTACTCCACTGCGCCAAAGAAAAGTGCAAAGCTGTATAAAAGATGTGTGAATGAATACAAAATGTGTGTACATACACACTGTACAGTGAAAAAAGCTGCCACTTAAATAAATACGTAAATTGATCAGAATCCCAAAACTATACCTCTCACATGTGTACAGATAGAGACAGCGGCGCTAATATAAATTATGTAAAATAATGGGTCAGAGCAGCATAATGCCTATGAACCTCTACTTATACATAATAATAATAATAATAATAATAATAATAATAATAGTGTCATGAAAAAAATTATTTTTATCATGAAAAAAAATTCTTTAACACCCAGTGAAAAGTGTCACTATAAATAATAAATTACAAGAAATGAATGATCAAGCTCAACAGTTGTTTTTCAATATTCTTGTGTGAAAAATCTTCTACTCTTCCACCACACCACCGTGATAGTGACACCACTCCCTCTGAAGAGCGCACTCACCAGATTGTATAGCCTCCCACTCTCGTGTTCGGCCAAACAGCAATTGAACCACACCTGGGTTGCATGTGATGAACCATAAATCCAATCAAGCCAGCTCCATATGTGAAAAAAATGAATAAAGTGCTCCACATAGCGTGATACCATTTTGACAGATTTATTAAAATCACTCCAAACATGCTTCAATGGTTACACTCACTTTTAAACTGAAACATAAAAGCCTTTAAAAAAATCCACAGTAAGTACAGCAAGCAACAGGATCAGTGATCCAACGGTGCACCGCGGTCACAGCAGACCTGAAGTGTGAACTGTTGTATCTCTCACCCAACCTTCTAAGGCCCAGCCATCCGATCGGTGTAGTCCTCCTCAGACAGCGGAGTCTAATGTCAGTGCAATGGAATGCCGTGTAACCATGCCCAATTTGGCATTATGCTGCTCTGACCCATTATTTTACACAATTTATATTAGCGCCGCTGTCTCTATCTGTACACATGTGAGAGGTATAGTTTTGGGATTCTGATCATATTAGCAATAGTGACTGAGTCATACTGTTGGGACTCATACTGTGAGGAGATGCTAATATCATGAACTCCTCTCACCTGTCTGATGTCTGCTATAATGTGTTTAATGTAAATGAGTCTAGCCTGGCTTACCACAGCTTCTAAGGGTATTCCACACATTGTTGTTTGTTCTAATTAACCCTGTGTTGATGTTTATGGTAATGTGTATTGAATAGTCAATGAGCTAGGAGACGTAAAGTCTTAAACCCAAAGGTCATGTCTCTGAGTCACCTAGTCTGGGTAAATGATTTAGTAAACTAGCTCATGTTAATTAGGTTACAGTTGTATTGTTAGAGTAATATGAGCAGGAGGGGGGAACCTCCTCTAACGGTATATAAAGACTTATAATTTTGGTTCTAATAAAACAGTCCTTGTTAGCATCTAAGCAAGTCTCGCCTTGTTTTGTGCTTGGGAGCAGTTGGAACATCTAAAATCTGTATCCAGACTGGTAGGAAGTGGTATACTGACGGAAACACTCAAGCGGAGTGTGGGACGTTCCATGACAGAGGCCATTACAGGCCATTACTAGAAAGATGGGCAGACTCAGTGCCGGTCTAAGGCACATATGCGTTTGAGTGTAAACTTTTAGACCTTTTATAAATCATAATAAATGTGGAATTTTGCGCAATAAGGGCCTTTTTTTTTCTATGAGCACATAAGAAGCCACATTGGAGAAGCATAAGAAAATAGCTCTGTATCTGGTGGAAACGTGATACACTGGCTGTTAAAGATATATACACAGGAGTTTTTATTTCTGCTTTCTGGTAATGTTTAAATTGGAAGGTAGTGGTAAATCACGGATCATGACTGTTATTTGGATGCACAAATTGATTCAAGCACGGTGGATAAATATATGAAGAACACAATGAATGGGACTTGTAATAACACACAATTTTGCAAACATTTTTTTCTGGCTTTTTTGTTTTTTTGCTTTTTTGTCTTACTGGATCTAGACAGATAGGAGTATTGCATTAGATAGCAATTGATGGCATATATGCATGTTTAATTATTGATGGCAATATTTTGATTTAAATAATTGGTTGATAATTAATACAGTATAAGGGTGAGCGCAACTACCTAATATACAATGTAGATGCATGCCTCCAAAGTAATGCAAAATATAGTATACTGTAGATGTTTCAGTTATAAAACTGTATTCTGCCATTTTAAATAATAAGACTGAACACAGATTGTTTCTTTTTTCAGGCCTCCTGGCATCATTTATTGTCATGTATTATGTATATTTTAGTCAGTAAGATTTGGATGCTTCATTGCTGCAGTTTTGAACATTTGGACTTGTACAATGGATGCAATGGCTGCATTGTAAGGTCTCCTTCAAGGTAGCCAGTACAAAAACAGAAGAGAAAGTCTATAGGTTTTGCTTCTCTCACTGCTACTTTCACTCGGCTCCTTGAAAAATCACATCTTAATGCCTTTAAGCAAGTCACACCAAATAAAAGTCATTTGTACGTTGAAAAAGGCATACAAAAATTTGGTTGTTGAAGTGAGAGATTATGCTATTCAAAGAATGGAGACTAGCACTTACATGACTGTAGTAACAAGGTTTTTGGGAAAGGCTATAGGCTTTTTAAAATATGTATACAGTACAAATAAGGTTTTTTTTTGCTTTTTTTTTAAAGATAAACTCATTCCTATCCAGTTGTCCGCAATCCAGAAATGGACATGGGTAGCTTCATGCTTGGGCAGAGATTTGATCATCAAGAGCTGCACCACCTCTGGTTGCCCTGTTACCAAGTCATGGCTGGCATTCTTTATGTTACCAACGCCCCTCTAGAAATGTTATTCTTTCTCCCATATTTTCTTCTTTAAACTACCCCATGCTCTAGGCACATGTCCAAAGGGGCACAAAATATGAATTTTCCTGGTTCTTTGTGTTATTGAATTTGGGATCTCACATATAAATAGCATAGGTAAGTAGAGTTACCTCATTTGTGTTTATCAGCAATATCATCATTGTACCACATTTAGCACAGCAATCGTATTTCCGTTGGAAGATCTTGTGAACATAAGGTTATATTCAATTTCTGTTCAGCTTGGAAGCCTCAGCAAGTGTACAAACTTTAATGGCTCTGAGCACCTTGGCACTTTCATTGAATCTGTTTTTATTGATTAAGAAAAAGAAAGACTTTGATTGTCCAACCAACAAGCTGTTATTTGTGCAACTATGACAACTCAGAATAAGCTACAAATCAATGAACTATTTAGATGCAGTCTTACAAAGCAGACTGATAAATCTTGATAAGCCAACAACTGGAACAAGTAAAACCTTTATCTTAACAAGCAGGTGATCTTATTCAGCTTGTCGGCACTATTGTATTCCATTGATAAGATTATAATACCTTAGGGAAGACATATTGGCAAGACTAAAGAATCCTGCCTGCTGCACAAAGAATCCTGTTTATTTGTATTTTCTTATAGAGCTTACAGTATTTATAGGAAAATATGCATTGCAGTCTGTGTATACAGCATCTCACAAAAGTGAGCACACCCCTCACATTTTTGTAAATATTTTATTATATCTTTTCATGTGACAACACTGAAGAGATGACACTTTGCTACAATGTAAAGAAGTGAGTGTACAGCTTGTATAACAATGTAAATTTGATGTCCCCTCAAAATAACTCAACACACAGCCATTAATGTCTAAACCCCTGGCAACAAAAGTGAGTACACCCCTTAGTGAAAATTTTCAAATTGTGCCCAATTAGCCATTTTCCCCCCTGGTGTCATGTGACTCATTAGTGTTATAAGGTGTCAGATGTGACACCTCTCTCTCATACTGGTCACTGGAAGTTCAACATGGCACCTCATGGCAAAGAACTAGCTGAGGATCTGTAAAAAAAGAATTGTTGCTCTACAAAAAGATGGCCTAGGCTATAAGAAGATTACCAAGACCATGAAACTGAGCTGCAGCATGGTGGCCAAGACCATAAAGTGGTTTAACAGGACAGGTTCCACTCAGAACAGGCCTCGCCATGGTCAAGCAAAGAAGTTGAGTGCACGTGCTCAGCGTCATATCCAGAGGTTGTCTTTGGGAAATAGACATATGAGTGTTGCCAGCATTGCTGCAGAGGTTGAAGGGGTGGGGGGTCAGCCTGTCGGACCACACGCCGCACACTTCATCAAATTGGTCTGCATGGCTGTCATCCCAGAAGGAAGCCTCTTCTAAAGATGATGCACAAGAAAGCCAGATTGCTGAAGACAAGCAGACTAAGGACATGGAATACTGGAACCATGTCCTGTGGTCTGATGAGACCAAGATAAATGTATTTGGTTCAGATGGTGTCAAGTGTGTATGGTGGCAACCAGGTGAGAAGTACAAAGACAAGTGTCTCTTGCCTACTGTCAAGCATGGTGGTGGGAGTGTCATGGTCTGGTGCTGCATGAGTACTGCAGGCACTGGGAAGCTACAGTTCATTGAGGGAACCATGAATGCCAACATGTACTGTGACATACTGAAGCAGAGTATGATCCCCTCCCTTTGGAGACTGGGCCGCAGTGCAGTATTCCAACATGATAACAAACCCAAACACACCTTCAAGACGACCACTGCCTTTCTAAAGAAGCTTCTAAAGGTGATAGACTGGCCAATCATGTCTCCAGATCTAAACCCTATTAAGCATCTGTGGAGCATCCTCAAATGGAAGGTGGAGGAGTGCAAGGTCTCTAACATCCATCAGATCCAGGATGTTGTCATGGAGGAGTGGAAGAGGACTCCAGTGGCAAACTGTGAAGCTCTGGTGAACTCCGTGCCCAAGAGGGTTAAGACAGTGCTGGAAAATAATGGTGGCCACACAAAATATTAACACTTTGGGCCCAACTTGGACATTTTCACTTAAGGGTGCATTCAGTTTTGTTGCCAGTGGTTTAGACATTAATGGCTGTGTGTTGAGTTATTTTGAGGGAATAGCAAATTTTCACTGTTATACAAGCTGTACACTCACTACTTTACATTGTAGCAAAGTGTCATTTCTTCAAAGTCATCACATGAAAAGATATAATAAAATATTTACAAAGATGTGAGGGGTGTACTCTTTGGGAACGTGGGAGCGGGATTCTGGGAGGATGTCAATGTACACCCTCCCATAGCTATCGAACAGTGTTGTAGCTGTCATTTGGCTATGGCACGGTCGTTAAGTGGTTAAACTACCAGTGGGTCCCTAAGTCTTGTTACAGGTTCAGCTTAGGTGACGCCCCCCTTAGAAAGGCATCTGGCTGAGAACTTGATAAGCTTCAAGCAGCATTTTCTGTTATTTTAAGCTTGGTACACTATGCGTTTTTTTCGTTCAACCTGCCGGTCAGAGCCGCTGTACTAGCGATCCGACAGCCCAGTGGGGGAGATACCTGTACTAACGATCTGACATTAGTACAGCGATCTCCCCCACTGAGCTGATGTGTTCTGACAGGGGGATCCCCCCCCTGCCAGAACACTAAGATCAGTGCTCTCAGCCATTGCCTGAGAGCACTGATAGGGAGCCAGTCAGCTTCTGGTTTTCCAGTATACTTGTCCGACAGATGCCAGCTAAACAGCCGGCTTCTGTTGGACCGGCTGCCATACACACGGCCAAATGTCAGAGGGTTTTAATTGAACCGGCCAATGTCGCCCTAGAATTTGGCCTATGTGTACAGTGCTTTACTCTTTTAAGTAATATTACTGTCTGGTTTGTATGCAGATAAAGGGGATCTTCATAAAAGTCCACTTAGACTTTTATCCTGACAGGAGCATTCCGCAACCTGGACGTCCAGGCTATTAGAGCCAGACCTACTGCCCGAATCTCTAGGATATTGATGGGCAAGGTCTTCTCGGACTCTGACCACTTCCCTTGAACAGTGGTCTCTTCTAGAACTGATCCCCAGCCCCATAGGCTGGCATCCATTGTTACCACTTTCCAGGAAACTGGAATGAAGGATTTCCTCTTCTGTAAATTCCTGGTTATCCACCACCAATTGAAACTCTGGCATACCTTTGGAGCCAGAATCATTGGATAATCCAAGGCTTGGATACATTTGTTACAAGCAAAGAGAATGATGTGTTGCAACATTTTTGAATGAAACTGGGCATAGGGAACCGCTTCAAAGGAAGCTACCATCTTCCCTAGTAGTCTCATGCAAAGGCGAACGCAAAGGACACTTCTTTGCCTTGACTGACTGGACAAGCTCTCTTAGAGTGATGACCTTTGCCTGAGGCAAGAACACCCTTTCCTTGGTTGTGTCTATGACCAGGCCCAAATACTGCAGCCTTCTTACCGGCTGTAAGGATGATGTCTCTAGATTGAGAATCCTACCCAGGTGTGTCTCAGATAACTGACTGTTCTGGACACCCCTTGATTTAACCCTGCTATTGACTGATCTACCAGTAGCAGGTCGTTTAGGTATGCTATTACTACTATACCCTGGCCCCTTTGTCTCGCTAGTACTGGGGATAACACTTTTGTAAACAGTCGGGGAGCGGTGGCTAACCGCAAACCGCAGAAACTTCTGGTGAGCGGGAATATTGGCACATGTAGATACACATCCTTGATATCTATGGATGCTAAAACCTCTCCTCCCCGTAGGGTGGAAACAACTGACCGAATCAACTCCATTCGAAAGGACTGGATGTTTAAGAAGTGATTCAGATTCCTGAGATCTAGAATGGGTCTGACATCTTCATTTGGTTTTGGTGCCATAAAGAGATTTGAATAAAACCCGATGTCCCTCTCTTCTGAGGGAACATCTATTATCACTGCCTGACACAGTAATCGGTCCAGTACCAGAAATAAGGACTTTTTCTCTACTGGGTCCTTGGGAACATTTGATTTTTGAAAATGCGATGGTGGAAACTCTTGGAACTCTAGCTTGTAGCTTAGGGCTACTATAGAGAGGACCCACTTGTCTTGGATTTCCTCTTGCCAAGTTTCTGAAAACCACTGCAGTCTTCCCCCCTACTCGATCGAGCGTGGGCACCCCTTCGCAAGGATGCCTTGGGATTCTGTTTTGTGGACTTACCCCAGGGCTTTTTGTAGCCCTGTGTCTGGTTATGAGGCTTACCCTTTGCCCCTGATGGTAGAGGCCATCGACACTGCCTGGAGGCTGTTACCCCAGGCATAGGAGGGGAAGTCTTGAAAGAAGGCCGTCTATTCTTTATTTTTTAACCAGCAGAAGGGTACTCTTACCCCCAGAAATCTTTTGGATATACCTATCCAAATCTTCCCCAAACAACCTCCATGAAAGGGAAACCCAGCCAAGAGCTTCTTGCATGATAACTCGGCTGACCAATTTTTAAGCCACAGAGTCCTGCGCATATATATCAACATAAGCGCAAGGCGAGACGCCTGATGGATGGAATCCTTGATAGCATCCACTGCAAAGTATAGGGCCCTAGGTAGCTCAGCTAAACTTTGGGCCTCATCAGCTTGAGCAGGAACTTTTTAAATAACCTGCTTGAGTTCATCCCAAAGGGATTGACAGATGCCTATTGCTATGAGTAAGTAAAGTGGGGTAGATGACGCTACCTATACTTGGGGGAAAAACTTCTCCCTGATATTATAAAAAATGTGCATCCGTACACGTTACAGTGCTCAGATAATCAGATAGTGATACTGCAATCATATTTAACAACATGTGATCTACAAATTAAAGTGCAGCCAAACCGAATCAATAATGACATATAAATGGTAAGTATCCAAAATAATTACTCCTGTGTTTAAAAAAATAATATAATAAATACCATAAACAAATTCCCAAATTCGTCAAAAATTCATCAAAAAATTGATATGTATATCAACAAAAAAGTCCAAGTGATAAAAAGTCCCAAAAACAGTGTTAATAATGTGAAATTGATAAAGCTCCAAAATGGCCAAGTGTTCAAACGATCAAGTGACTCTTGTGCTCAACAGATCAGGTGGCTCATGTGCTCCCCCTTATAGATCCCCACTCACCAGCTCCTGTTACCCCTGCGGGGGTGATAAGCATATATGGATAACCGTGCGTAATCTCCCTTGATGGTTCCACCAGTGGTCCACCCGTAGCCGGAGCGGCCTCTACAGCCGCTCCACCGGACCAGGGCATCCAAACTGGTCTCCCGCTCAGCACCTCACCAGTCACCGTATCCAGAAAAATGTTCAGCAGCTTCCCAAGGCTAGGTCCTCCTAGGAAGAGACAAGACTCCCATAGTGTAGCAGTAAAAAGTACTTTATTTTAAAAATTAAAACTAAAAACAAAAAATTTCCCATCAAATGGGAAAAAACCTTAAAAAACTGCTACAGCATATGGTCAATGCAATATGTAGGGGGGGCTGGTTCAGTATGTAGGGGGGGACCTAAGTGCGTGGCTCCAACTTATGCGTTTCATCATTGACATTTTCAAAGGCGGCCACCTTTATTTTTATAATAAAGTACTTTTTACTGCTACACTATGGGAGCCTTGCCTCTTCCTATGAGGACCTAGCCTTGGGAAGCTGCTGAACCAGCCAGAGCCAAAGCTAAATCGTCCTTAGTGACGAATGCAGAAGCTGACATGTTGGGGGTAGCCACCATTCCTGTGAGACAAGATTGATCAGATTCGCCAGATGCTCCAGGACCTTCAGGGGAGGATGGAACTGCGGGCGTGCAACTAGGAGCCTCAGGCTCTGACCACAGCGAATTTGCACTCTCCCTGATGAATTACCCCTCCTACTGGCAGACATAGTCCTAAGCACAAAAAAAACAGAGGTACTAAACAAAATGCATCTACTGCCGTGCATTAGTCTAGCAATTTACATAATATGCTGCTATAAATGCTCAGTCTCAATGATGAGTAAACGTGCCCCTTGGAAATGCCTGTATCCACACACCCATACAGCTTACATACCCTTGTGCACTCTGTGTCCCTCTGTCAGCCAACCAGACACTCCCAGAGTGTAAAGCTTTTAAGCAGTGAGCCTTGTGTTCCACGTGCATGCTGGCAGCATTTAAGCCACGCCCCCCACATACTTAGGCCCCACCCCCATTTTTTAAAAGGATCCCTTTCCCGCGCTCTGTGCGGAGATAGCCGGCCCTGTAGTGAGGGCGGATTGAGGGGGCGGGGGGTCTTCAGCAGGGGGGAACCTGACCTCTCTGATGGTGGATGGTCCCCCCAAACCCCTACTGATGGCTGACAGAGCAGGAGAAATAGCAATGCTGCCGCAGGAAGCCTTTGCTGACACTTGAGAACATCACAGGGGAAGCATGGAATACTGGAAGCCAGGTATGTAGCTTTTACACCCTCTAGTGGCAAAACACAGGCAAGGCATCGCATACTCACACCAGAAAGATCAAGTGAATCATATATATATATATATATATATACATTCCCTGTCTTTTTGACCTGATCCCTGCCGCAGGACTGCTGGAAATGATCACAGACAGATCCAGCCTTCACCCATCACGGCAGGCCATGTCATGCCAGACCTTCAATGACCGGGTCCCCTTTCATGGGTCCACTCCCTTGGACCTGTACAGTGCCACTGCCGGGAAACTCTTTGGCTGTATTAACATGACCAAGGTGCCGGGTTCCAGGGTCCAGCTCTCAAAAGAGAAGCATTACAGGCAAAAACCTAGTTTCTTCTTGTACAAGGCCCTGGTATCATCCATTTGGCTTTCAAGCACTTTAGATGGATCTGTTTGGACAGCCCCTTGATCCCATCAGGGATTACTTAGCGGAGCTTTCTTAGCACTTAATCAATCTTGACCAACACCTTAGACACTGGCGAAAAAACTGAGATACTCCTGGTATGGGAGGGGTTATATAGGGAGGGGCACTTCCTGTTTCCTTTTTATACCATTGTCTATTCATCTAAAGGTGGCCTATAACCCATATAGTTATTACTATGGTGCTCTGTGTCCCGTGATGCACGATAAAGAAACATATGCAATATCCAGTTATATTAGAACATGCCTCCATTAGACTATTCACACATAGCCACAGTACTATAAATAAAGCCTAAAGGACAATGCTGTGTTTAACACTGGGGGCGAAGTGACTTTTAAATTATAAATCAATTTTGACAAGTATGAAAACTCTAACCGATACGCCCTCCTTGAGTTCTCACCACTGCGCTCAATGCCAAGCAAAGGGGTGTTAACCCCCTGCAAAAGATGTAAAAAATGCCCTAATGGGGTTAATTCAAAGTTGCCACTTTAAATAAACTGATCAGAACTTCCTATTGTTTCCAAAAGCCCATAAAAGACCCCTGCAAATCAATATAAGTGGCGCTAAATGACAGTGATGGCACTATCTAGTGTTCAAAAGCTGTGCAACCCTTATGCTAAAGTGATCTAGTGCAGTAACGAGATGATATGATGTACCATGCGTGGAACAATCTATACCAAAAATATAATCGATGTACAATGTGAATGTCGTGACAGTGCATATAAAAGTATAACATACACAGAACAATTTCAATCGCAGATTGTATCAAAAGTGAAAATATGTAAATTAATCCATAAAAAATCCATAGAGAGAACACCGTGAAGGAAATGTGCAGTTTCTGAAAACAGTCCACCAGTTCACTCAGTGCCAGTGATTCCTCTCCCCTTGAACTCAGCACTCACCGACTCCATATGCCTCACACTCTCGTGTTTTGGCAATAAAGCATGAACATATAGATGATCAGATGAAGGTGAAAGCTCCAAATTCCTTATTTACCCCAGTGTCACCTCATTGCATGAAAAATAAAAATGCTCAAAATAGTGTGATACCGTAAAACATATAAAATGTATTCAACTTAAAAACTTCAATCATTACACTCACAAAAAAGCCTCTTGAATCAAGCCAAAATGACACTGCAAATCAAACTCAATCCTCCTCTGTGAAACGCCCAGCACCACTGTGGAGTGAAGGTCGCGGCAGGCCCAAGATAAGCGTTAGATAGGTTCTCACCCCGCTCGCTGACGCTCTGTAGATGTAGATCTCCTACTGGCACACAAGCCCAAGAAGCAGCTCCTCTGTCGAGTTCAAAAGCTCCCGCCGGTGCACGGAGATAAACAGCAGCGTCCCGTCCTAAGTGCACAACATCATTCACATATTACTTATATATTTAATTGCAGGAATCATGATTATATTTTCACTTTATTTTTCACTATTATTCAGTGGGAATGCGGGTGACCTAGGGAATTGGTTTAATTCACAGGTCAGATTGGGCACTGCACAGGCTATGTAAACTGAGTATAAATTATAGAGTGTCAGTTCTAGTTTACAAGTGCAATATCTCTAGATGAATGTTTATATATACTATATGGTGTATGATCTAGGAATATGACGAATTTACACAAAATTCCATGAGTAGCATTTATGATTGAGAGTTTTTTCTTTTTTTCTTTGATTGAAATTTAGTTTATGCAATACACTTTGTTATACATGTTCCGGCATGCTTTAGGATATTTTGTAATGAAAGTGTCTCCTGGAGGATGTGATCGGCCCAGCCCTGCTGCTTTGAGGGCCGCGGGGACATCTGGGAATGTGGATGTGTAGTTGCAACCTGTTATGTTGATAGACGTGAGAGGTATAAGAGTAGGAGGTGCCGTACCGTACAGCCTATCCCATGATTAAGTCAGGTATGACGAAACATGTCGGGGCGTGGCTGTACGGCATCAACCATTAGCAGATAGTGACGGACGGGACGCTGCTGTTTATCTCCGTGCACCGGCGGGAGCTTTTGAACTCGACAGAGGAGCTGCTTCTTGGGCTTGTGTGCCAGTAGGAGATCTACATCTACAGAGCGTCAGCGAGCGGGGTGAGAACCTATCTAACGCTTATCTTGGGCCTGCCGCGACCTTCACTCCACAGTGGTGCTGGGCGTTTCACAGAGAAGGATTGAGTTTGATTTGCAGTGTCATTTTGGCTTGATTCAAGAGGCTTTTTTGTGAGTGTAATGATTGAAGTTTTTAAGTTGAATACATTTTATATGTTTTACGGTATCACACTATTTTGAGCATTTTTATTTTTCATGCAATGAGGTGACACTGGGGTAAATAAGGAATTTGGAGCTTTCACCTTCATCTGATCATCTATATGTTCATGCTTTATTGCCAAAACACGAGAGTGTGAGGCATATGGAGTCGGTGAGTGCTGAGTTCAAGGGGAGAGGAATCACTGGCACTGAGTGAACTGGTGGACTGTTTTCAGAAACTGCACATTTCCTTCACGGTGTTCTCTCTATGGATTTTTTATGGATTAATTTACATATTTTCACTTTTGATACAATCTGCGATTGAAATTGTTCTGTGTATGTTATACTTTTATATGCACTGTCACGACATTCACATTGTACATCGATTATATTTTTGGTATAGATTGTTCCACGCATGGTACATCATATCATCTCGTTACTGCACTAGATCACTTTAGCATAAGGGTTGCACAGCTTTTGAACACTAGATAGTGCCATCACTGTCATTTAGCGCCACTTATATTGATTTGCAGGGGTCTTTTATGGGCTCTTGGAAACAATAGGAAGTTCTATAAATCAATCTTGCTTCCTGCTTTAAAACCTGTTTGTCAAAAACACCCCCCCCCCCGTGGATCCTGAGGAATCCTCTCAAGTATGAAAAAAGAAATGACCTTGGGATCATAGTTTTGCACAAGTCCTACATGCTTTCCAATAGACGTATACAGAAGCAACGCATCAATAAAATACAGGTAGTCCTGCATGCGCCTACTGATCATCCTTTTGGTTTTCCCAACGGAAAATGACCTACATATGCAGGTCATTATATACACTACACCCTCTGTCTGGCAGTCTGCAAAACATGTAGGTTTAAAAATGCCTCCCCTAGGGAGTGCAAATCTATTCCCTTCCTAAACCCAGGGGCATTGGTCGCAACTCCCACATTGACATGTCCCAGTTTCCCCATAGCTCCCCCCCGGAAGCTTCCAGCTGTCCCTAATCGATCTGGATTTGCAAAATACCATCTCAGGGCAAGTATGGACATATTGAGAAATGACATTGACTAAAAAATGCCAGTTTGGGTAAGTATATTCCGTAAAGAGTCCTGATGGGCACTGTATTTTGTACTTACCCTTGTGGTGTCAGTTTTCTTTTGCTTTTTTTAGTGCAAAGATTAATTGCTCTCTTTGACATGCTTTGGCTTTTTGGTAAGATTTTTTTAAGAGTTTCTTGCTGTAGCCCAGGGCCAGTAGCCTATTCCACAGTGCCTCAGCTTCTAGTTCAAAATCTTATCCCATATCAGGACTCTGTGCTGCCTGTACACACTGGGAATAATTGAGCGCTGAGCACTCTATACATATAGATAGGTGATATTACACCTGCAATTATTTTTCCCTCTTTGGCAGCGTCGGCAAACCGTTATAAACTTACTGTAACGGAAGGGTATTTCTAGACACAATTGCATGTGTGATGTGTGAGCGCAGCTGCGTTATTATAGACAGCGTTGTCTTTTTAATTACAACTGTGGTGGAAGTGATGGTGAAGTCTTTTAGGCCTAGTTATAGTTATTTATATTTTTCAATAAAGATTCCCTGAGTTAGGCTGCTTGGTCCTATATGTAATATCTTTTGCTGGGTTTCTGACCCCCATCTTCTTTTCTGCAACTTGAGTTACTAGAACCACACCTAATATTGGTGAGTCAGCAAATACATGGGACACTGGCTCAGCCGTTCCTCACAGAACTAACCAGTGTACTGACATTAGTGACCCGTTAGCATATCCTCTGTTGTTCTGTATGTATTAAGTTGTTGTAACTGTTTCCTCAATGGGGTACAGCAATCTGTCATGTCTGCATTTTTACTGTATCCACTATTCTCTCAAAACTCCAACCTTAATCTTCAGGCTGCAGAGGACAATCTCTGAGATAAAGGGGGGAGGAGTATCATTGTTTTAGATGCCCGTGTGTGACATTTTAAAGATAACCAATTGATCCCATTCAAAGGGATCGATTCACTAAGATGGATAAGTTATTATGACACCACAACTTATTTTGCCTCATTCAATTCACGAACATAAATGTCACCAAGATGTGCAATCTTTATTTTTTCACATGGGGTGAACACTAATCTCAAACAAGGGGATCATTGGAGGGGAGGTTGGGACTTTATATGAAGCATGTACCAGCAAGCAGGTAATAAGATGAACATAGAGGAATTTATTGACATAATACCAGAGCACATACGTTACAATCGCAAAATGCATACAAGATAAAACGGGTAGGTACATAATGTCATATAATAAACATTCATGATAATATTGTTCATACAATTAATAGAAAGATGAACAGGGTAAAAAGGTAATAATTATTACTGGTTTTTACCCTACTTCACCCTACCTTGAAATCTTGATGTACTAGGGAATTTATTCCAGGTGGTATCTTGAGTTACCATTATTTAACTTTTTACCCTGTTCATCTTTCTATTAATTGTATGAACAATATTATCATGAATGTTTATTATATGACATTATGTACCTACCCGTTTTATCTTGTATGCATTTTGCGATTGTAACGTATGTGCTCTAGTATTATGTCAATAAATTCCTCTATGTTCATCTTATTACCTGCTTGCTGGTACATGCTTCATATAAAGTCCCAACCTCCCCTCCAATGATCCCCTTGTTTGTGCTATAGATTTGGGATGGAAACGCTTGACCTTACCAGGTCTTGGTTTCATTTAAAGTCCCTAGGGATGGAAATGGGTGACCTTACCAGGCCATGATTTCCTCAAAGTCCCTAATACCAAAAACCCCCTTCTCTTGTGAACACTAATCTCCTGATAGTTCTGTTTTCCCATAAATTTTTATCTGAACTTATGAGGTGTAATTTAATTTTATTGAAGCCAGTGTTATTGTTTACCCCTGTAAATTAACCATTACATTGATTTATTCCTAAGGGCAAATGATTTAACACTGAAAGTGAATAACAGTACCAGTGGAACTTTATCAATACCTATGGGTAGGCTTAATAGAGCAAGCTATTTTTTTGTGAATTGAAATTTAAGTGAGATGAGTTATTAAGGAGAAACCCTACAATCATCAGCAACAAAAAATTAGCTTGATAGCATGTGAAAGTTTAAAAAAACTGATAGTAAAGGACTTTGGTTAAATGTTCAAAAAATTTTAATAGTGAAGTCTAGTCAGGTACTATTACAGTTATGAAGTAACTCTGATAATGTCTGCTGATGACGAAACGCATTAACTGGGACCTGACGTATGATGCAAATATGCTACTAGCTGCAACCATTTTGATTCAATTGTGTGGATGCTCATCTATGTTTATAAACACAATTTTAGTAAAAGCTTTTGCTCGATTTCATATGGACTTCACTATAGGAGTTTCTTTTGTTTATTATCTCGTGAGCCTTATATGAAAATGTGATCTGGAAGCTGGCATTTATGCACGATTGTATACTGTAGCTGCTCATTTGAATCTACATGTGCAGCTCTATGGTGGTTGATAGGGGCTGTTCCACTTGTTCCACTCCACCTCTTCAGTGCTGTTGAGTCATGCATATATTTATGTCACCTGCTTACATGTCCTCTCTATAATTTGAGGGTCCAACTGTTCTGGTAAAGAGACATGCTGGAAACACGGTGGTGTTGTGTGGCACTCCTTATTGTACTGGAGCTGGTGTAGGGCTTCCATATGTCCTTCCTATATACGTCATATGGACTTTACCTGTCACTTTAGTGTTTAATAAATTTGATTGTGAATGCCATTTGATATATCTGATTAGCACTGCACATCAGGACTTTTTAATTTTTATATTTGTAATCAACACATTTTTTGCTGGCTGCTATCCTTTTGTTTTTTCTCCTAGTAGCGTGGAGAATCTGTGGTTTTATAATGAAGTAAAATGTCTTTAGTATACTCTTAAAGAGGATCTACACTGTATCTGAACACTATAGAACAAAAACACTAATTTAATATTTTTTTGTATTCAAAGCAAACTCCCCCATCCATCCATGTCTGCATGCTTTATTGTACTGAAAAATCACTTTGAAAAACACTCCCTAACATTTATGACCGTGGACATTTTGAGTATGGGCACATTTTTCATGTAGCATTTACCTCCTGGAAATAAATTTCCCTTAGTTTAGGCATGCAGGCAATAAGGTGTACTTAGCTGAGTAAGCCATTCCTCACCTCCTGAAGACTCCTGGGATATATGACATCACTTGCCTAGGCATAGACACCAGGAAGTAACTGAAGAAATGTATATAAAAAGTTTAAAACAAGTACATATTATATATCTTATATATCTATTCATTAATGTTCACTAATGTTAGCAACAAAAGGATTAAAAATAGTCAATGTTAATTGAGAGAGTAAAGTTCCATTGTGGTATGTAACTGTATGAATGTATGTAACTGTAATAAATGGGGCCAAAGTTTGTATTCTTCTCTTCATCTTACTTACACCATTCAGGTTTGAGATGATTGTAGCCTTATTAGTGCACTTGTGACAGAAACAGTTGAGTACTGTCCGTGATAAATTTTTTAATTTGCACTAAAATACAATTTTTCAGGACAAGCTTTCGAGTATGTCCCCTTCTTCAAAGTACTGCTGGGACTTTAAATAAAAGGACATACCCCAAAAGCTTGTCCTGAGAAATTGCGCATTAAGATAAATGCATTAAGATAATAAAACCTTCTGTGTGCAGCAGCCCCCTTCAGCCCCCCTAATACCTACCTGAGCCTGTCTTTATCCAGCGATGTTGCAGGAGTGTCTAAGCTGCCCAGGACTCCCCTCCTCACTGGCTGAGACAGCAGCGTGGTGCAATTGGCTCCCACTGCTGTCAACCAAAATCAGTCAGCCAGTCAGGGCGGGGCTAGGCTGCGGGTTCATGTCTGAATGGACACAGGGAGCTGTGACTCAGCTCGGGTGCCCCCATAGCAAACTGCTTACTGTGGGACACTCAGTAAGATGGAGGGGCCAGGAGCACAGAAGAGGGACCCGAGAACAGGAGGATCCAGGCTGCTCTGTGCAAAACCAACTGCATAGAGCAGGTAAGTATAACATGTTTGTTATTTAAAAAATAAAAACAAAACTTTAGAATCACTTTAATTTGCATTTTTAGTAATGCAAGATGCACATTAGAAAGTTACAAAATTCTCCAGCATTCTGTTTTTTTTTAAAGGTACACAAGACATGTTTAGTTTGTGATTTTTTTTTATTTGATAGGTACACCAGACATTTATAGCTTATGTGTGGTTGTTGGCATACTCAAATATTGGGCATGTTTGTCATAAGTGATGAATCACTTTTTTCACCTACCTTGTGAGAATCATACAGAGTATTGCAAGTATTGATAATTATATCCTAATGATCCTAAAAGAATTGAGCTCTATCATTTCAAATCCATTGTTTCTGATTCTTAGGGACTCTTTAGTGACTGGAATAGTACCACTGGATTAGCGTAAGGCCAATGTTGTGCCTATATTTAAATCAACGTCTTTACCAAGTAACTATATAGACCTGTTAGTTTAACTCCTATAGTTGAGAAGATACTGGAGCGTTTAATGAAAGACCACATTAATGAGTTCTTGCTGGAAAAAATCATTTAAGCAACAGACAGCATGAATTCATGAAAGACAGAAGTTGTCAGACAAATCTGATTTCTTTTTTTGAGGAGGTAATTAAAACCTTAAAGGACTGGCTGTGGATGTAATATATTTGGATTTTGGAAAACCGTTTGACGCAGTTCCCCACACACGGCTGATGTGTAAGGTAAAGGCTTGGAAAAATACATTTGTAAATGGATAGAAAACGGCCCTAAAAAAACGTATTCAGAGAGTAGTGGTTAATGATTCTTACTCTGAATGGTCTAAGGTTATCAGTGGTGCAACCCAAGGTGATGTACTCCAAGGCTCAGTATTGGGACGCTTACTTCTTAACATATTTATTAATGATATAGGGTCTGGGATTTAAAGTGCCATTTCAGTTTTTGCAGATGACACCAAGCTAAACAGTGGAATACCATCCTTACAAGATGTCTCCAAGTTAAAAGCCAACCTCAATGTTTAATTGGGCAACAATGTGGCTAATGATATTTAATATTGATAAATGTACAGTTATGCACTTGGAGGCTAAGAATATGCATGCATAATACATACTAGAGGGAGTACAACCGGGGAAATGAATGGTGGAGAAGGATCTGGGGGTTTTGGTAGATCTTAAGCTTAATAATAGCAATGCTAAGCTGTGGTTTCCAAAGTGAGCAAAATCCTTTCTTGTATTAAAAGAGGCATGGACTGCAAATAGTTACATAGTTGGTAAGGTTAAACAAAGACAATAGTCCATCCAGTTCAACCTATGTTGGTGTGTGTTCGTGTAGATAATTATTTCCCATATACGTGTATAATGTGTTCAATAAGGTGCATGTCCAAGAGTCTTTTGAAACTATCAATACTTCCTGCTGACACCACTGATTGTGGAAGAGAGTTCCACATCCTTAGATGATGAAGGAAGATAGAAGAAAGAAGAAGCATTTAAATAAAGGAATTGTCAAAAACTGTCTCTTGTCATTTTTAACATTTTTGACAGTTTTTTAGTGAAATGGTAGGGGTAAGTACCCCCTTACCATTTCACACGGGGGGGGCGGGATCTGGGGGTCCCCTTGTTAAAGGGGGCTTCCAGATTCCGATAAGCCCCCCGCCCGCAGACCCCCAAAACCACCGGCCAGGGTTGTGGGGATGAGGCCCTTGTCCTCATCAACATGGGGACAAGGTGTTTTTGGGGGGCTACCCCAAAGCACCCTCCCAATGTTGAGGGCATGTGGCCTGGTACAGTTCAGGAGGGGGGGCACACTCTCATCCCCCCCTCTTTTCCTGCAGCCTGCCAGGTTGCGTGCTCGAATAAGGGTCTGGTATGGATATTTGGGGGGACCCCACGCGGGTTTTTTTTTTTTGCGCGGAGTTCCCCTTAAAATCCATACCAGACCTGAAGGGCCTGGTATGGAATTTAGGGGGACTCCCACGTCATTTTTTTTTTAAATTTTGGTTCGGGGTTCCCCTGTGGGGAATTCCCATGCCGTTTTTATCAATGAACTTCTATGTGTATTGTCGGCAATGCAATAGCCGCGGGTAGTTTTAAATGGGTTTTTTCCTTCAAAATGTCATTTTGCTGTCAGACTGTTCTAAACACGGGAAACATGCACCCCTTTACAGGCATACTATAGACACCCCCCAGGTACGAAATTTAAAGGGATATTACACTTTTATTGTTTGACTTTAAGCATTATTAAAATCACTGCTCCTGAAAAAACAGCCGTTTTTAAAACTTTTTTTTGCATTGATCCATGTCCCCTGGGGCAGGACCCGGGTCCCAAACACTTTTTATGACAATAACTTGCATATAAGCCTTTAAAATTAGCACTTTTGATTTCTCCCGTAGACTTTTAAAGGGTGTTCCGCGGCATTCTAATTTGCCGCGAACACCCCAAATTGTTCGCTGTTCGGCGAACTTGCGAACAGCCAATGTTCGAGTCGAACATGAGTTCGACTCGAACTCGAAGCTCATCCCTAATGGTTTCATTTATTAAGGCTAAAAAGATGTCCAAACCTGTCTGGCTTTATGTGAAAAAGTAATTGCCCCCTAAACCTAATAACTGGTTATGCCACCCTTGGCAGCAACAACTGCAATCAATCGTTTGCAATTACTAGCAATGAGTCTTTCACATTGCTGTGGAACAATTTTGGCCCACTCTTCTTTGCAGAATTGTTTTAATTCAGCCACATTGGAGGGTTTTCCAGCATGAACAGCCTTTGTAAAGTCATGATACAGCAACTCAATTGGATTTAAGTCCAGGCTTTGACTAGGTCACTCCAAAACCTAAATTTTGCTTTGTTTGAACCATTTGGAGGTGGACTTGCTGTTGTGTTTCGGATCATTGTCCTGCTGCATAACCCAAGTGCACTTGAGCTTGAGGTCACAAACTGATAGCTGGACATTCTCCTTTGGGATTTTCTGGTAGAGCTTAGAATTCATGGATCCATCAATTATGGTAAAGCAGGCCCAGACCATCATGCTACCACGACCATGTCTGACTGTTTGGTATAATGGTATAATGTTCTTGTTATGAAATGCTGTATTAGTTTTATGTCAGATGTAACGGGGTGCACACCTTTCAAAAAATTACATTTTTGTCTCATCAGTCCACAGAATATTTGCCTAAAAGTGTTGGGTAGGGATGAGCCGAACACCCCCCGGTTCAGTTCGCACCAGAACCTATGAACGGACCGAAAATTTGCACGTTAGAACCCCATTGAAGTCTATGGGACTTGAACGTTCAAAATCATGCTAATTTTAAAGGCTAATTTGCATGGTATTGTCCTAAAAAAAGGTTTGGGGACCCGGGTCCTGCCCTAGGGGACATGTATCAATGCAAAAAAAGTTTTAAAAACGGTCGTTTTTTCGGGAGCAGTGATTTTAATGATGCTTAAAGTGAAAAAAAAAGTGAAATATTCCTTTAAATATCGTACCTGGGGGTGTCTATAGTATGCCTGTAAAGTGGCGTGTGTTTCCCGTGCTTAGAACAGTCCCTGCACAAAATGAGATTTTTAAAGTAATAAAAGTCAACTGCTTACGGCTTTAATGTAATGTCCGGTCCCAGTAATATGGATGAAAATCAGTGAGACAAATGGCATGGGTACCTCCCCAGTCCATTCCCAGGCCCTTTGGGTCTTGTGTGGATATTAAGGGGAACCTCGCACCCAAATTTAAAAAAGGAAAGGCGTGGGGCCCCAGGCCCTCTGAACAGCACTATACAGGCGGTGGAAACAAGACAGGGACTGTAGGTTTGTTGTTAAGTAGAATCTGTTTGTAATTTTGAATTGGTAAATTTTTAAAGTGTAGCTCCAGCCAAAAAATCTATTTTTAAGCTTTTTGGAAAACATAGGGAAGGTTTATCACCCCTGTGACATTTGTTTTGCTGTCTGTGCACCTCTTCACAAGATTTTATCTCACTTTCTGTCCCAATGGCAAAGGTTTTTTGACAATTTAGGGATTTTAGTGAAACAAGGATTGGTGATAAAGCATCAGTGGAAAGGAGACACGTTTTTCCCATATTAACTCTTACAGGAGAGAATTTCTCTTCCTAGGGGTAGATTTCATCTCACTTGCTGTTGTCTCCTTCAGTTTGCAAGTAGGAGTCGTTTGTAAGTTGGATGTTTGAAAGTAGGGGCCTGCCCTATATACTCTGCAGAAATTGGGGCCTTAGATGTTGGTGTTGCCACAACACTGTAAGCCCTCACAGTTACTCTTGGTGGGTGCAGAAACGGGCTCTGCTGTGAAATATTAGATCAAGAATTATAATTACATGCATCTGTTGAACAGGGCAGAAAAATTGGGCCTTTGGTGGTGGTGGTGTTGCCACAACACTGTAAGTCCTCACAGTTACTCTTGGTGGGAGCTGGAACGGGCCCTGCTGTGAAATATTAGATCAAGAATTGTAATTACATGCACCTGTTGAACAGGGGCAGAAAAATTGGGCCTTAGGCACTGGTGCCACAATACTGCAACCCCTCACAGATACTCTAGTTGGAGCGCAGGAATGAGCCCTCCTGTAAAATATTGCATCAAAAATTGTAATTACACACCCCTGTTAAACAGGGGCTGAAAAATTGGGCCTTAGGCACTGGTGCTGGTGCCACAACACTGCAACCCCTCACAGATACTCTACTTGGAGCGCAGGAACGAACCCTGCTGCAACGTATTGCATCAAAAATTGTAATTACACGCCCCTGTTAAAGAGGGGCTGAAAAATTGGGCCTTAGGCACTGGTGCTGGTGCCACTACACTGCAACCCCTCACAAATACTCTAGTTGAGTGCAGCAACGAACCCTCCTTGCAAAATATTGCATCAAAAATTGTAATTACATGCCCCTGTTAAACAGGGGCTGAAAAATTGGGCCTTAGCCACTGGTGGCGGTGCCCAGAACCAAAAATATTCTTACAAGCTATCAGCATGATCATTGACGAGGAAGAGGATAGTCACTAAGCATAACAGGATAGTCACTCAGCATCAGCATAGGCAGTCTTGAAGGGATCTGACATTTCAAAAAAAAATATTCAGTTACATCAGCATCAGGTGCTTGGTAGCTGGTGGTGATCCAAGACTGATTCATTTTTATGAAGGTCAGTCGATCGACTGAGTCGGTTAACAAGCGCACCCTGTGATCGGTTACAAAACCTCCAGCAGAACTGAATGTGCGTTCCGAAAGAACGCTGGATGCAGGACAGGCCAGTAACTCAATTGCATACTGTGCAAGCTCTGGCCAGTGATCCATCCTCAAGACCCAGTAACCCAGAGGATTTTCCTGCGGCCTGCAAGGCCTCCCGAAGATGTTTCATCCTCTGCTCCCTCTGCGATGGCAAGATAAGGTCCGCAACCTTACCCTTATAACGTGGATCAAGGAGGGTTGCCAGCCAGTATTGATTCCTCTCCTTGATACCACGAATACAAGGATCCTTCCGCAGGCTTTGCAGGATCAGGGAGGCCATGCAGCATAGGTTTGCTGAGGCATTCGGCCCGGAGTCCTCTGGGTCACTAAGGACGACATGATCCGCAGCCACCTCCTCCCAGCCACGTACAAGTCCATGGGTTTCTTAGGACTGTAAATGATCCCTTAAAGACTGCTGCCGATGCTGAGTGCCAGGCTCCACCTCTCCACCTCCATGCTGACACAATCCTCCTCTTCCTCCTCCTCCTCATCCTTGTCCCCTTCCTGTGTGATCGGTGGGCACACAGGAACACTGTCTGGATAAAGGGGGCCTTGAGAGCTAAGGAAGTCCTCCTCTTCTTGCCTCTGTTCTGCCTCAAGTGCCCTGTCCATTATTCCATGCAGCGTGTGATCCAACAGGTGGACAAGGGGGACAGTGTCACTGATGCATGCACTGTCACTGCTCACCATCCTCGTGGCCTCCTCAAATGGTGACAGGACAGTGCATGCATCCCTGATCATGGCCCACTGGCGTGGGGAAAAAAACAAGCTCCCCTGGCCCTGTCCTGGTGCCATAGTCGCACAGGTACTCATTGATGGCCCTCTGCTGCGTGTGCAGCAGCTGCAGCATGGCCAACGTTGAGTTCCACCTGGTGGGCATGTCACAGATTAGGCGGTTCTTGGGCAGGTTAAATTCCTTTTGGAGGTCAGCCAGCCGAGCACTGGAATTATATGACCTGCGGAAATGCACACAGACTTTCCTGGCCTGCCTCAGGATATCCTGTAAGCCGGGGTACCTGCCCAAGAACCGCTGCACCACCAAGTTAAGGACGTGAGCCAAACAGGGCACATGGGTCAGTTGTCTCTGTCGGAGGGCGGAGATGAGGTTGGTGCCATTGTCGAAAACCATCATGCCTGCCTTAAGCTGGCGTGGCGTCAACCACCTCTGAACCTGCCCCTGCAGAGCTGACAGAATCTCTTCCCCAGTGTGACTCCTGTCCCCCAAGCACACCAGCTCAAGCACCGCATGGCATCTTTTGGCCTGCGTGCTTGCGTAGCCCCTTGAACGCCTACGGAGCACCGCTGGTTCCAAAGTCAAATCAGCACAGGAAGAGGCCATGAAGGAAGAAGAAGAGGAGGGGGTGGAGGAGAGAGGTGTGGCAGAATAACCACTAGTAGTATTTTGGAGGCGTGGTGGAAGAACAACCTCCAACACTACTGCACCTTGTCCTGCATCCTTCCCAGCTGCCAGCAGAGTCACCTAGTGCGTGGTGAAAGGTAGGTAATGTCCCTGTCCATGCCTGCTGGACCATGAGTCAGCGGCAATATGCACCTTACCGCTGATCGCCCTGTCCAGCGAGGCTAAGACATTGCCTTCCACATGCCGGTAGAGAGCCGGAATCGCCTTCCGTGAGAAAACGTGGCGTTTGGGAACCTGCCACTGAGGAACCACACATTCCACAAACTCATGGAAGGGGGCAGAGTCTACCAACTGAAAAGGCAGCAGTTGAAGTGCTAGCAATTTAGCCAAGCTAGCATTCAACCGCTGGGCATGTGGATGGCTGGGAGCGAACTTCTTTCGGCAGTGCAGCAGCTGGGGCAGGGAAATTTGCCTGGTACAATCTGACGTCGGTGTACCGATAGCAGATTGCCCCAAGTACTTGGCTGTGACACACCTAATTCTACACCTTCATTCCTCTCAGTGCAGGTCTCAGAGAGGACTGAAGGTATAGTGAGGTTGGAGATCCCAGCTGATGAGGAGCAAGCAGAGCTCCTCTTTGTTCTTTGGTGTGGGTTTTTTAGGTACGTTTGCCAACTAACTGCAGGGCAGGTCAACATATGTCTGGTCAAGCATGTGGTGCCCAAGCGGGAGATGTTTTGGCCACGAGAGATATGCTTGAGACATATGTTGCAAATAGCAGCGGTGGGATCTGATGCACTCGTCTCAAAAAAGGCCCACACCAAAGAACTTTTGGAATAACGTGCAGAGACAGCAGCGCCCTGCACATGCGGAGCTCTGTGGTGTGATGCAGTCATTGTGCTGCCCTTAAGCTGGCCCCTGGAGGGCATCCTGCCTCGTTGGTGATGTGCCGCCTCCTCCTCTTCTCTCCTATCAGGCACCCACATGGAGTCAGTAACCTCATCATCCCCTCCCTCCTCATCACTGGAGCAAAACTGGCAGTATGCTGCAGCTGGGGGAACATGACTGCCAGATTTCTGTCCTTCTTGGGCACCGCCTCTCTCTGGGCTCACGTTACTGCCTTCCTCTAGTTGGGTACCATCATCGGAGCCTTCAAAACACTGGGCATCCTCCTGGAGCATGTACCCAACACTATGGCCAAACAGTTCGGGGGACTCCTCAGGAGGACATAGTGGGGCTAGGGAAGGAGTGACTGATGCCATTGAGCCGTGGGAAGAGGCCGCATTGGCAGCTGCTTTGCCAGGCAAAGTACCCCGAGCCTGGGTGAGAGAGTATGAGGAGGATGAGGAAGGCTTGGTCATCCACTCTACCAAGTCTTCCGTGTGTTGCTGCTTAACACGGCCAGCTGCCGAAAAAAAGGACAAGCGTGTCCCACGGCCACGTGCTGATGAGGATGCACCGTCTCCATGACCAGCACTGTTGCCTCTAGACACAGAGCCTGCTTTCCCTCTTTTATTGGCTTGTGACTGTCTGCCTCTCTTTGTTGCCCTTAAAGACATACTAATGGCCTGCAGTGAGATGTAGCTGCACAAAACTGGGATGTATATATATACTGATACTGCAGCTAGCAGAATCAACTGCCTGCCTGTATTATTATTAGTATGAGAACACGACAAATTTTATTTAGGTGCACACTGTGCAGAGGACACAGTACACTAACTGTAAATACTGTAGCTGCCTTCCTGTGGTATTAATAGGATCAGAAAAACACCACTAATTTTCTTCAGGTAGCTTTAGGTGCACACTGTGCAGAGGACACAGTGCACTAACTGTAAATACTGTAGCTGCCTGCCTGTGGTATTAATAGGAGCAGAACAACAGCAATTGTCTCCAGGTAGCTTTAGGTGCACACTGTGCCGAGGACACACTACACTAACTGTAACTACTGTAGCTGCCTGCCTGTGGTATTAATAGGATCAGAAGAACACCACTAATTTTCTTCAGGTAGCTTTAGGTGCACACTGTTCAGAGGACACCGTGCATTAACTGTAAATATTGTAGCTGCCTGCCTGTGGTATTAATAGGAGCAGAACAACAGCAATTGTCTCCAGGTAGTTTTAGGTGCACACTGTGCAGAGGACACACTACACTAACTGTAAATACTGTAGCTGCCTGCCTGTGGTATTAATAGGATCCGAAGAATACCACCAATTTTATTCAGGTCGCTTTAGGTGCACACTGTGCAGAGGACACAGTACACTAACTTTAAATAATGTAGCTGCCTGCCTATGGTATTACTAGAAGCAGAACAACAGCAATTGTCTCCAGGTAGCTTTAGGTGCACTGTGCAGAGGACGCACTACACCAACTGTAAACACTTTTTGAATTACCTTTTTTGACAAGCAGCAATGACTGAACTTTGTTTTTCTCATAACTGATATCTTTTTGAGCTTTGACCAGACTTGTAATGCATTTGCATCATGCATTACTGACCTGCATTCCCTAGAATTTTGCCAGATCCTGAGCTAAAGGACACTCAATACTGCCTCTGTAAAAAACTGAGAAATGCTTAAGCAGCACTTTACCAAGCTTCTTCAGCCCTAATGGGAAGGAACTTTCCAAGTTCTTCTGACTACTGCTATGTCAAGAGTAAAAGTAAGCCCACCTGGAACATCCTATTGCAAGAAGGTTTTGCCACCATCTGAGATGACAGCGCTCCAGGCGGTTTTTGCGTCTAAGTAAACGGCCAAAAGGGAGATGTCACTATCAGTTAAAATAAGCTGCTTTCTAAGCTCAGTGGAGCCTTCCAACAAAAAAAGCTGTTTGTTTTTTGCTGTTGTGCTGTCTTGAGCATCGGGTGAAGAGGGGATGTCCTTATTAACTTGCTACTCTTTCTGGCTGTTGCTCAAGCTCCATGGAATAACATGACATATGAACTTGAATTGTTAGCTGGGTGTATAGCCATATTCCTGGAACTGTGTGATGGGTGTGTAGCCATATTCCTGCAACTGTGTGAGTGGATTTCCATCAATTGTAATTCTCTTTTATATCGACTCTCAGTGAGTAGACTCTCTCTCCAGGGGTGCTTTGTGTAATAAAAACACCTCACATTCCTGGAGAAAATAGCCATATTCAAATCCTGCAAATCTTACTGAATGCTCAGTTAGATGCAATAATGTAGGTTTAGGTAAAAAAAAAATCTTTTTTTTTTTTTGTAATATATATTGTGAAAAATCATTTGGGTTAAGTAGATTAACTTACTACTTGAAAAATGTATTCTTGATTATATTGTGGATTATATTCCTCTCTAGCAACTGCTCTAAATGCTTTAGCAGGAATGTGGATAGGTAAGAAGGTATGTCCTCCCATGGAACACAGGACCAGAACCTTTGTAAATTGTGGGACCAGTAGAACTCCTTGAGGTAACTGCAGCCTACAGTTGACCAATTCAGGAAAGGCATGATTGTTGTATGAATGAGTATTGGGTGTACACGAGTTATGGTTTACTCTTGTGTCAAGACCTTTTGAGGTAGTTAAAACAGGAAAGTTAGACCATGACAAAGCCCATCATTTTCTGTGACATGCCATACTTGGCAATCTATTCTAGTTAATTATGCTGACAAAGCTGCTAATGTCTGTTGGCCAATTCTGTATGTGCTTCCTACACTGTATGAAAACCTCCACTAGACAACAATTAAGGGGCCCTTTCCCCCTGAGAAGGTCCCTATACCTGTTTGCTTTAATAAACATCTTTCTGTTAATCATAAGACAAGTGGCCTTACTAAATTCCACAACAGTGATCTGTCAATGTACATGCATACTCAGGAATAGACATAAAAAAATCATCATTGTTGTATACTCTTGTATACAAATAGATAGGCTGTACATAGAACATGACTTAGGGAGACCTGTAAGCTTAGCCAGCTGAGCTGTGCTATGCCTGAAGTAAAATCAATGTATAATGGATACAGACCCATAGAAAGTATTAAAAAGAAATCCCCATACTTAAATCAGGGTAAATACAAAGCAGTATTAAAATCTATAGTATATTCATCAAATCAAAAACACAGAAAAACAAACATCAAAAAACAAAGCAAACCATCATCTTTACTACATACTGTATAAAAGTCCTATAAGATATTAACTGATGATATAAACAGTCCAAAAGAATACTGAATGAAATCAGGGCTGGCCAAAGACATTGTGCTGCCTAGGTCCAAGGTTTAAATGCTGCCCCCCCCCAAAAAAAAACATGCCCACCAAAAGGCCCCCACATCCATTTTATTATTATATATATATATATATTATATATTTAAAACTAAAATTAAGTTTATCAGGAAGTCAGATTTACATGCAACAGCACCTTGTGTATATGCAAAATGATGTGACATATCATTATGTTCAATTCCAAGGGGAAGTATAGGGGTAGGCTAGGATAGTATAGGGACGGGCTAGGGTAGCATATTGACAGGCTAGGGTAATATAGGGGTTGGCTAGGGTAGTATACAGACAGGCTAGGGTAGTATAGGGGCAGGCTAGGGTAGTATGCGGACAGGCTAGGGTAGTTTATGACAGTGGTATCAGTGGCAATGCTGGTGGGGGGTGGGATTGGTGGCAGTGCCAGTGGGGTAATGGGATCAGTGGCAGTCCTGGTGGGGTGCCAGGATCAGTGGCAGTGCTGGGAGGAAGGTCAGCGTCAGTGCTGCTTAGGGTTGGGATCAATGGCAGTGCTAGGGAGGCAGTGCTGGGAGGGGGTCAGTGGCATTGCTAAGAGGGGGGTCAGTGGCAGTGCTTGGGAGATATGGGATCAGTGGCAGTGCTCGGGAGGCTGTGCTGGGAGGGGTCAGTGGCAGTGCTTGGGAGGCAGTGCTGGGAGGGGGGGCAGTGGTAGTGCTTGGGAGGAATGGGATCAGTGGCAGTGCTGGGAGGGAGGTCAGCAGCAGAGCTGGGAAGGGATGGGATCAGTGCCAGTGCTGAGGAGGAAGGTCAGTGGCAGTGCTGGGAAGGGATAGGATCAGTGGCAGTGCTAGAGAGGCAGTGCTGGGAGGAGGTCAGTGGCAGTGCTAAGAGGGAGGTCTTAGGCATTGCTAGGGAGAGATGGGATCACTGGCAGTGCTGGTGAGGCAGTTCTGGGAGTTTGTCAGTGGCAAAGCTGAAGAGGCAGTGCTGGGAGGGGGATCAGTGGCAATGCTGGGAGGGGGGTCAGTGGCAGTACTGGGGAGGGATGATATCAGTGGCAGTGCTGGGAGGGGTCAGTGGCAGTGCTAGGGAGGGATGGGATCAGTGGTAGTGCTGGGGAGGCAGTGCTGGGGAATGATGGGATCAGTGGAATTGCTGGGTGGGGGGTCAGTGGCAGTGCTGGGGAGGGATGGGATAAGTGGCAGTGCTGGGGAGGCAGTGCTGGGATGGGGATCAGTGAGAGTGCTGGGGAGGCAGTGAGGGAGGGGGGTCAGCGGCAGTGCTGGGGTGGCAGTGCTGTGAGGGGGGTCAGTGGCAGTCCTGAGGAGGCAGTGCTGGGAGGTGGGGTCAGTGGCAGTGCTGAGGAGGCAGTGCTGGGAGGGGTGGTCAGTGGCAGTGCTGAGGAGGCAGTGCTGGGAGGGTCAGTGGCAGTGCTGAGGAGCAGTGCTGGGAGGGGTGGTCAGTGGCAGTGCTGAGGAGGCAGTGCTTGGAGGGGCGTCAGTGGCAGTGCTGAGGAGGCAGTGCTGGGAGGGGGGGTCAGTGGCAGTGCTGAGGAGGCAGTGCTGGGAGGGGTGGTCAGTGGCAGTGCTGAGGAGGCAGTGCTGGGAGGGGTGGTTAGTGGCAGTGCTGAGGAGCCAGTGCTGGGAGGGAGGGTCGGTGGCAGTGCTGAGGAGGCAGTACTGGGAGGGGGGTCAGTGGCAGTGCTGAGGAGGCAGAGCTGGGAGGGGGGTCAGTGGCAGTGCTTAGGAGGTAGTGCTGGGAGGTGGGTCAGTGGCAGTGCTGAGGAAGCAATGCTGGGAGGGAGGGTCAGTGGCAGTGCTGGGAGGGGGGTCAGTGGAAGTGCTGAGGAGGCAGTGCTGGGAGGGGGGCCAGTGGCAGTGCTAAGGAGGCAGTGCTGGGAGGGTGGTCAGTGGCAGTGCTGAGGAGGCAGTGCTAGGAGGGTGGTCAGTGGCAGTGCTGAGGAGGCAGTGCTGGGAGGGGGGGTCAGTGATAGTGCTGAGGAAGCAGTACTGGGAGGGGGGTCAGTGAAAGTGCAGGGAGGATAAGATCACAGGTAGTTGTACTCACTGTGTCTTCAGCTCCGTGGTGTTTGGCAGCAGTGACACTTATGCCGAGATGAGGAGA
Organism: Lithobates clamitans; assembly: GCA_037952925.1. Taxonomy (NCBI): domain Eukaryota; kingdom Metazoa; phylum Chordata; class Amphibia; order Anura; family Ranidae; genus Lithobates; species Lithobates clamitans. The sequence goes on along the minus strand of JBBGZY010000279.1, from coordinate 3,866,472 downwards.
TGGGGTCTCCTCCAGCCCCTCCTACTTCAGTCCTCACGAGTCACCTGACCTCTAGTCTCCACCCCCTGCCAATCTGCAAACTGAATAGGTGGCCGCAAAGAGTCGCCGGCCGCGGGCTTCAGGGACAGCTGAGCTGCTGCAGCTGCTTTGTGCCCCACGTGCAGCCCAGATGCCCTGCTCACTGAGATGCACCATCTGCCTGCCTGGACGTGGGGAGACACGGAGCTTCCAGTGTCCAGAAGTACCCTTTCCTTCTGCTGTCCCCAACCTGCATGGCCAATCTGGCCAATGAGCTGCACGGTGCTCCTGACTAGTGTGTACTGATAGCAGCGCCCCTGCACATAAAAAAGCTGGAAACAAAATTTGGGCATCAACTTGCCACCCCTCTTAAACTGCTGCCTGGGACCAATGGACCCACTGTGGTACCCATGGTAGGGCCAGCCCTGAATGAAATATGAACAATCCAAGTTCCAAATATCAATGTTATATCAAATATCAACTACTGTTGTCATCACATTGCAGTACATCTATAATACAGATGGTTTATTCAGATTTTTTGCTGTTTTGGTGAACATAGTTTTCAGTGCTGTCTAGTACATATCTTTTTTTCTTTATATGTTTTACTCTTCAATATTTTTATTTATAAGTTAGTGACTTGAATATTATATTTTAATTTTGTTTAATTATTTTTATAAATTGGGGTACATTTACATAAAAAAATTTACTGTGCAAATGCTGAGGCATTTTCTCAGCCATTTTAAATTCCCTTGTATGTGTACTTGTATGTGTACTTCCTATTCTTGTCAGCTTCATCTAGTAGCCATAATGCAGTATCTTCCTGAAATAATGCAGTCAGGAAGATAACACATTATGGCCACTAGATGGAGCCGACAAACATAGTAAATACATATTAGACACATTATGAGGAATATTAACCTCCCTCACGGTATTCCTGAGTGTGGCTCAGGGTAGATTTTCAGCACCAAAAGCGGTAACCCCGAGCCACACTCAGGATTGCATCGCAGGATCCAGCTACAGCAAACTTACCTTGTCCCCAGGATCCTGCGATGTCCTCCCCGCTCTGTTTGCGAGCCGTCCTCCGCTCGATCTATCACAGAGCCGAGCTCCGTTCCCTGAGAGCGTTGCGATGCACGGGGACGGAGAACGGCGCCAAATTCAAAAAGTAAAAAACACAATACATATACAGTACATTGTAATCTTACAGATTACATTATGGTATCAATTTATTTCACATCCCTTTTGTCCCTAGTGGTTTGTCCAGTGCCCTGCATGCAGTTTTATATTATAAATACTGTTCTTTCTGCCTGGAAACTGGAGATTGTCCATAGCAACCAAAACTGTCCCTTTACATTAAAAGTGGTTTTAGACCAGCTAGAAAACAGCGATAATAAATTAGAATCACTTGCAGAATTGAGCAATAGTGATTTGTGGGGAAATCCGTCATCAAACACTGAAAGTAATGACAGTGACAATTCTGCAACTGAGCAAATTTCAGTGTTTTTGATTTGATTATTACATTACTTGATTATTTGATGATTACAGTTTCGAATAATATTTATTATTATATTACTATTTGTTATAATTATTTATAGTTATTTATTATATTATAATTTATGATTTTGTGTTTCAAACTTTATCGTACCCGGGATGTCTAATAGACTCTGGTTTGGACAGATTTAGGTGAGTTATTCCTAAGAATTCCAGGCCTACAATATAAAATGCCAAATTTTCATGCAAAATAATTCTACCGCTTTCTGCATCAAAAATCTGAAATAATCATACTGCCAGGAAGGTTAAAGATGGCTGTGCGAATGCTGAGACATTCACCCAGCAAATGCATTAAAAAATAGAGGCCTTTGTGATTTGTACAGAGATCACTGGGTAGTAGTGGGTTTTAGAAAGTATATTTACACCTACCCTTAATAAAGCACGTTATGAAATACTTACTTTAGAACGAAGCCCTTCCAGCGGTGCCCAGTCACCACTGAGAGGGCTGACATCTTCCCCCAGCCTCTCTTCTGGGTTCGTGGGCTTAGGCGCTGTGAGCAGCCAGAACCACAATGACGTCACTCCTGTGCATGCGCACGGGAGCCCTCGGTTCCGGCAAGAGGGCAACCTCGGTTCTGGTAGGCCAGACCTTTAGAGCCAATGCACCAGTGATGTCAGCGGCTGCATGCAGGGTGAATATCTACTAAATAGTGAATGTTTAGGAGATTTTAATTTTACCTATAGGTAAGCATTAATATAGGCTTAACTGTAGCTAAAAATAACAAAGCAGGCTTTACTACCACTTTAAGAGTATCATTATATTAGCAATATATTAGTCCAATTTTGAGAGAGTTATGAGTGTGATTTTTCTGGGCATGATATTTGTTTTTTTTTATTTTATATACTTTTTGCAACTCAAATAAATGTATTGTTTTAAAAACCTTTATATACAGTTGTAATGTCTATGATGGTACCATGAAAGTCTGCATCGCCTCAATTATATTCCTGTCTATATAGTTGGGACGTTTGTACCTTTTATGAGTATGCATTTTTTAGCATATTTCAACATCTTTTGCACCTGCTGACTAGCAATATAACCGTTTAACAACCTCCCTATAGCAGATTTACTGCTACAGAGTGGAGTGGTATATATACGTAATTCTGCCCTTCTGGGTAAGGGGTGCACTGATCAGCGAGGAGGGAGGATGGATGGAGCTCTGCCTATGTAAACGATGCAGAGCTCCGTTCTGACAGCAAGGATGTGATGGATTTTGTTTCCCTGCAAAGCAGAACTGGTTCCTACAAAGTGTCAAAAGTGTCAGTTAGTGTCAGGTTGTCCACTGCAATATCACTGTCCCGCTAAAAGTAGCTGATTGCTGCCATTAGAAGTAAAAAAAAATACATAAAATTCCAGTATATATACCATTGTTTGCAGACGCAAACCAATCAATATACGCTTGTTGGGATTTTTTTTTACCAACAACAATATAGCAGAATACATTTGCTTAAATTTATGAAGAGATTTGATTTTTTTTTTTTTGGATATGTTTTATAGCAGAAAGTAAAAAATATTGTTTTTTTTTTTCAAAATTGTTGGTCTTTTTTTGTTTATAGTGCAAAAAATAAAAAACTCAGTAGTGATCAAATACCACAAAAAGCTTTATTTACGGGGAAAATTACATAAATGTAATTTATGTACAGCATTGCATGACCACACAATTGTCAGTTAAAGTAAGCCAGTGCCATATAGCAAAAAATGGCCTGGTCATGAAGGGGGTAAATCTTCCGAAGGTCAAGTGGATAATAGGTACCATGACACATACTGCAGACTAGGGATGGGTCGAGCAACCCCCCTGTTTGGTTAGCACCAAAGCTTTCGAACGTTGAGAAAAGTTTAGTACCGAATAATGAACCCCATTGAAGTCTATGGGACCCGAAATGGAAAAATCAAAAGTGCCCATTTTGAAGGCTTATATGCAATTATTTTTTATATAAGCAAGAAGGCTGGCTGGAGGCTAGCCTGCATTTGTAGGTGGAGTCTGAGGGACACATATCCCTCCTCCTCTGTTTGATCCTGTGTTGGCTTGTTTTCAGGGTCACAGCCGACGCACGGCACATCCGGTTTCCTTGCAGAGCGGCGGTCGGCTGCAGCAATCTCGTGGCAGTTCCTCTCCCAGTGCTCACGCCGGGCATCATCGGGGGGACCGCCCGCCCGTCCACCCACTTCTCCCGGTGCTCAATCTGGCATCATCAAGGGGGGCCATCCGCCCGTCCGCTTCTCCCGGTGCTGCCCGCCCGGCCATCCACCCGCTTCTCCCAGGCTCACACTGGCATCATGGGGGGCGCTTGCCTGTCCACCACTTCTCTCAGGTTCATGCCAGCATCATGAGGGGGTGCCCGTCCACCCACTTCTTCTGGGCTCAAGCTGGTATTCTGGAAGGGGGGGCACCTGTCCACCCACTTCTCCCGAGCTCACACTGGTATCATGGGGGGGACTGTATGCTTTTCATGGCAATTTTCAAAGAGATCCTTGTAAATACTGCAGACATGTGGATGTTGGCTATGAATCAAAGGTAGGGAGCAGTGCCTTGCACAGTGTGCAGGCCATGCTGCTGACTAGCAATGGGAAAGTCATTGGTCACCTATATACATGCAAACAGATTTGTTAAATCTGCAGAGAATAATCCATTTCTGGAAAGAACATGATTGCTTAAAGGGGTAGTCTTTTAGGAACACTTCAGATATAAACTCGAGTAATGATCTTTTTAAAACATTTTTTTTAAATGTGCTTCGGTCATAGCATGTTCTGTCATAGCGTGTTATGTCATAGCGTGTCCAGTCATAGTGTGTGCCAGTCATAGCATGTTCAGTCACAGCGTATTCAGTCACAGCACGTTTCAGTCATAGCGTGTTCAGTCATAGCATGTTCAGTCATAGAGTGTCCAATCACAGCATGTCCAGTCACAGCGTGTTCAACTGTTCATTCACAATGTGTTTGGTCACAGCGTGTTTGGTCATAGCATGTTTAGTCATAGTGTGTTCAGCCTTAGCATGTTCCAATCATAGCGTGTTCAGTCATTGTGTGTTCCAATCATAACGTGTTCAGTCATAGCGGGTTCAAATCATAGTGCGTTCAGTTATAGCATGTTCCAATCATAGCGTGTTCAATTATAGCGTGTTCCAGTCATAGCGTGTTCAGTTATAGCATGTTCAGTCATAGCATGTTCAGACAAAGCGTGTTCAGTCACAGCGTGTTCCAGTCATAGTGTGTTCCAGTCATAGCGTGTTCCAGTCATAGTGTGTACAGTCATGGCGTATTCAGTCATGATGTGTTCCAGTCACGGTGTGTTTCAGTCAGGGCGTGGTTCAGTCGGGGCATGTTTCAGTGAGAACGGATCGGTCATAGCATTTCAGTCATAGTGGGTCCGTCAAAATGGGTGCTGTCTTTTTGGGTTCTGTCATAGCGTTTTCAGTCATAGCGGGTGCTGTCATAGCGTGTTCAGTCATAGCGGGTGTTTTTTTTGTGTAAAAATTACTAAAGCGCTGATGTGAATGATTGTATCAAATTGTAAACCAAAAATTATTAAGATGAACAAATGATAGTGACTGCTATTATTGTGCTATGTGCTGATATCACAAAAAAGTAAATATATAAAAAGTTAATAAAGCGCTACCATCAACCTTAATGTAGCACAGTGATCCAATAAATAATGTGATCCAATAAAGTATGTGATCCTATAAAGAATAAACTAATCATATATGAGTGTCCAGTAAACCACACTAGATATAAATTAATCACTGTTCTTCCTAAATGCTTGTAGATTTCTGGAGATGCTGGGAAAAAAGTCAAATACCACTCATTTGTAAGATAAAACACAAAGGAACAACGATACCCAAATGATCAGGTGTGTAGTCTCTGATGTAGTTCACATGTGGTGAATTGCTTTCAATCCTTCATAGATCGATATTGCTCGAATAAAAGAAAGAACATACCTCATTGCGCAAATAAATAAACTAAAAATGACATGTGGGTAATAAAACACAGTTGCACTCACACATGCCCCGCAATAAGATTGCATTTAAGAAGGTCAGTTGCATATATTCAGACAGTCTCCTCACTTAGCTTTTTTCTTGCTCACACAGCACTGGGGTTACTGGCTCCCCAGGAGCAATGGCTTTTCTTGCGTAAAATATTTTACCCAAGTGAAGACTTTGACTACAAGTATATGATGAGGCCACAATGTAGTGCACTGGGAACAAGATTAGAGATTTTTTGGATAAATTCTGGTGTCTCTTCTACAGACTTTAGATGGGTGCAGTAAAAATTGGTCTTTGGGACGTCAATGGCACCTTCACACCATAACCCTATAGAGGTTCTCTTGATTAAAGCAGGAATTTACCTTCTTGTCAAAAATTTTAATGATATACACCTGTCAAACCCATTGTCAGGTCTCTGGTGTGAGGCCGGTTTGCTGAGAGGGCGCCCCTTGTGGCTAAGTGCAAGAAGGGACCACAGGTATAGAACAGCAGGGTGAACCACAAACAGAGTCAGTAGCCAGGGCAGGGGTTATACACAGTGAAATCAGTCCAAGAAGGGTACAGGAGAAAGCCAGGTCATACACTGTGGGCGGGAGATAGCAGAGTAGTCAGCAAAGCCGGGGTCAATCACAACAGGACAGTCAGGGTCAAGCCAGAGGTTCAGGATAAACGGGTACAGTAAGCCGGGTTGGTAGCGGGAAGTCCAAGGCACAGGAGACAAAGGAAGCTGAAGATAATCCAGCAATCTGCATGTGTCAGTGGCAGGTTTAAATAAGCCAGGGGGGTGCCAACATCTGTCACGGCATGGGCGCGCGTCTGCGTGTACCCGCCATCACGCACCCGTGTGTGCGCATGCGCACGGGGATTCATCTAGCGCAACCATGATGAATACTGGCAGGATTATCCATTCTTCTGCCATTTTCCTAACAGTGCCCCCAAGGGGGAGCCCATCTTTCGGGGTATTGAACCCGAAATCTTTGTAAAAGTTTAGGGGCGTGTATATTGCCTGCAGGTTCCCAAGAATTCTCTTCTGCTGAGTACCCTTTCCATTTAATGAGAAACTGAATTGTCCTACCTCTCCTATGACAGTCCAGGATGGCTTCTACTTCAAACTCTGTTTCATCTTCCACTGAGACTGGAGGCGGTGGAACTTCTTCTCTCCCTGGAAATAGACTGGAAATAACAGATTTAGGCAGAGAAGCATGGAACACTGGATGAATCCTATAGGAAATTGGTAGTGCCAGTTCGAATGCCACCAGGTTAACTTCTCATTTTATCTTGAATGGGCTGATAAATTTTGGACCCAACTTCCAGGAGGGGCAAGGAAGCCTGAGATTTGCTGAAGAGAGCCTTACTTTATCTCCAACCCTAAAGATAGGATTCCCTCTCTTCTTTTTATCATATTGTTTCATATACAGTAGCTCTCTTGGGCCCTTTGCCTGGTTACCCAGGGGGTTTGGTAGTTAGCCTGGATAGAATTTATCCTGTCTTGAACTGTTGGGACTGAGGCTTCCGGAATGACATTAGGCAGGGGTGAGGGATGGAACCCATAATTAGCCCAGAAAGGTGACTGGTTAGTGGTTGTATGCACTAAATTATTGTATGCAAACTCCACACAAGTAAAGAGATCCAATCATCCTGGGAAAAAGAGCAGAAACAGCGTATGTATTGTTTTAAGGTTTGATTAGTTCTTTCGGTTTGACCATTGTTTTGGGGATGATAGGCTGAAGATAGGCACACTTCAATTGTAAGCGTTTTTTGTAGAGATCTGTCCAGAATCTGGAGGTAAATTGTACCCTTCTATCGGACACAATGGTATCAGGTAGGCCATGTAGTCTATCTCCATTATAAAAAATGTTGCGGTGTCCAGAGGAGATGGTGTACCTATCGTGGGCAAAAAGTGTGCCATCTTGGACAGACGATCCACTACTACCAGGATAGTTGTGAACTCTTCTGAGGGAGGTAGATCTACTATGAAGTCCATAGATAATTTTCTTCATAGCTGTTCTGGCACTGGCAGTGGTCATAACAAACCCCAAGATTTAACGTTGGACCCCTTGTTTTGCTGTTAGGTAGTGCAGGAGCTAACATACTCCCTGCAGTCAGATTTCAAAGTAGGCCACCAAAAAGATCGTTGGATAAGTTCCATTGTTTTTCGCACCCCAAAGTGGCCAGCAAGTTGGTGATCATGAAATGTGTTTAGGACCTGGATTCTGGCTTGCTGCGGAACATCGATTTTATCTTGGTACCAAAGGAACCCTTCCTGGCTTCTTAAGGATGATACCTCTGGTTCTGAGCATTGGAAGGAAGCTTGTTCAAGTGAAGCCTTTAGATCAGATTGGATCATGATAAAGTTTTGTTGCGACAAGATTGTTCTGGGAGCTGTCTCTTCAGGAGTATCAGGAAACATCCGGGATAGAGCGTCAGCTTTCCCGTTCATGAACCCAGGGCAATAGGTGATACGAAAGATGAACCTAGAAAAGAACAGAGCCTATCAAGCTTATCGGGGTCTTACGGGTTTAGCAGTGTGAAGGTATTCTAGATTCCTGTGAACTGTGAATCATAATAGGGTGAGTGGCACCTTCAAGAAGATACCTCCAATCCTCTAAGGCTGTTTTAATGGCCAATAGTTCTCGATCACCTACATTGTAATTCTTCTCCAGCTGGCTAATTTTTCGTAAGGAAAAGGCCACGGGGTGAAGCAAAGATTTAGGCCCCTGTCGTTGTGATAGTACTGCCCCTGTGGCTACTTCTGAGGCATCGACCTCTAAGCTGTAGGGCAGGGCAGGATCAGGGTGTTGTAGGATTGGTGCAGGGATGAATAAAGATTTCAGTTTGTCAAAAGTGGATTGTGCTTCTGGAGACCACTAGAAACGAGCATGCAGGCGGGTTACTTGGGTTACAGGTGAGATTATGGAAGAGAAGTTCCTTATAAATCTCCTGTAAAAATTTGCAAAGCTCACAAATCTTTGCACGCCCTTCTTGTCCAATGGAGTTGGCCAGTTTAGAATTGCTTGCACTTTTTGTGAATCCATAGCAACACCATCAGTGGAGATGATCAGCCCCAGAAACTGTATTAATTTCTTCTCAAAATTGCACTTTTCCGCTTTCACATTAAGTCCCTGCTTTCTTAACGTGTGCAATACTGTCTTCACATATGTTCGAAGAAAGCTCCAAGGTAGCTGAGAATATGAAGATGTCATCCAGGTAGATGATAACAAAGTAGTCTAGCTATTCCTGGAAAATGTCATTCACAATATGTTAAAAAAATGTGAAAAATATGTTGGAACATGGCCGGGGTGTTACAGAGTCCAAATGGCATCACTAAATACTTGAAATGTCCAAACCGTACTCTGTGCGCTGTTTTCCAATCGTCACCCTCTCGGATGCGGACAAGATTGTAGGCCCCCCGTAGGTCAAGTTTGGTAAACATCTGAGCAGTACGGAACCTCTGAAAGAGTTCAGGGACTAGAGGAAGTTGGTGATTTTATTAAGCTCCCTGTAGTCCACACATGGTCTTAAGGTTTTGTCTTTCTTTTCGACAAAGGAAATACCGGCACCGGCAGAGGGGAAATATGTATCCAAACGGGATTTCGACACCTGGGAGCAATTCAATTGGACAGTCATATGGCCAATGGGGTGGTAGAAGATCAGCTTTTCTTTTATCAAAGACATCCAGGAACTCCTGGTAAGCTGGTGGTACACTCTGGCTGTTGGTAGATGCAGGTTGAACTGTCAGGCAACTGGTGGTATCTCTGGATTCAGGTACAAGGCATTGCTGCTGGCAGTAGGGAGAGGTGAACACAACTTCTTTTTTGATCCAATTGATCTGAGGATTATGCGCTTGGAGCCAAGGAATTACCAAGATGACTGGGAACATAGGTGAACTCAGGACATCAAAGCGTATAAATTCCTGATATCCATCAGGAGCGGAAACAAGGAGAGGAGCAGTCTTTTGTGTGACAGGGCCAGAACTAGGCATTGAGCCATCTGCTAGATTAACTTCCAGTCTCTGTTTCTTGTGGAGAAGGGGCAAACTAAGATCTTTTGCCAGGTTCAAGTCCAGAAAGCAGCTACATGCCCCAGAATCAATTATGGCCCAAAGCTGAACCTCCTCTTCTGCTACCTGCAACGTTATGAAGAGGCAGAGATGAGAAGGAGAAGTTCCGGAGACCTGGAAGTACACTGGGGTGCATGAATGTGGCTTACTGGGCCTTATGGGACAATTACGTAGGAAGTGTCAGTTTCCTCCACAATAGAGGCAGAGATTGACTTGACAACAATGACGTTTCTCATCAGGGGTCAGTGCAGATCGCACCAGGCCAACTTGCATAGGTTCAATCCCAGGGGTAGATGTACTGAAGGGCACAGGCACTGATGAAGTGGAAACTTTAGGCAGTGTCCAGGCGGGCCTGGAGGTCTGTGACCGTTCGGACTGTTGTTCCCGCAGGCGTCTAGCTGCATGGCCCATTGAATGAGACCCTCGAGTGTAGTAGGGGTCCCAACCCTGGTCAACTCATCCTTGAAGGAATCAGAAAGTCTCAAGCAGAACTGGTGCTTTACAGCTGCCTCATTCAGGCCTGTGTCTGCAGACCATCGATAGAAGTCCACGGTATAGTCCTTCACTGGCCGCCCTCCCTGCTGTAGTGAGTGCAGAGTGGCTTCAGCATTGACCATACGCTGGGGATCTTCGTAAAGCTGTGCCATAGCTGCAAAGAATGTGTCCACCATGTTAATAACTGAACTTTTCTGCTCCAATAAACTGTGGGCCCATGTCTGGGGTTTATCAGACAACAGGGAAATGATGAACCCAACTTTAACAGTCTCAATGGCAAAAGTCTGGGGTTGCAAGGCCAGATAAAGTGAGCAGGCATTCTTGAAGGATCTGAACCTTTTCCGTTCTCCGGAGAATCATTCAGGAGTTGGTACTCGTGGTTCTGGAGGTGGAACTACCAGTGTAGGAGCGACAGGGGGTCATTCTTGGGCAGATGCTGTGGAGCTGGTGGAAGGTGGACCTGGGTCCGCAGAAGCAGGGGACACTGTCAAGTGTTGCAGCTGACCCTCTAACTGGAGGTATCCTTCCTGTAATCTTTGGACTGATTGAGTCAGAGCAGTGGCCTGTTGGCACAGAGCCTCTATTGGGGACGCACCTCTGCCAGCCTCAAACATGGCTGGATTATACTGTTAAGTCTCTGGGGTCAAGCCAGAGGTTCAGGATAAATGGGTACAGCAAGCCAGGTCAGTAGCAGGAAGTCCAAGGATCAGTTTACACAAGGCACATAAGACACAGGAAGCTGAAGATAATCCAGCAATCAGCATGTGTCAGTGGCAGGTTTAAATAGGCCAGGGGGGGTGCCAACATCTGTCACGGCGTGGATGCGCATCTGCATGCACCCACTGTCGCGCACCTGAGATTCGTCTCGTGCAACCATGACGAGTACTGGCAGGATTGCCCATTCTTTGGCCATTTCCCTGACACCCGTGCAGAAAAATTGGTCTTTGGGTATCGGTGGACCCTTCATACCATAAGCTATAAGAGGTACTCTTGCTGAAAGCAAGAATTGGCCTTGCTGTAAAAAATTGCAATGATATGCACCTGTCAAACAGGTGCAGAAAAATTGGTCTTTGGGTGTTAATTGTGCCCATGAAACCTACACTAAAAACATTCTTCCAGATGAAATCAACACACACAACGCTAGGCAGCCTAGAAGTCCTGCAGAGATTCCACATCCCAGAAACACCTAATCAGTGACATCAGCATCAGGGGCTTCATAACTGCTGGTAATCCATGACTGATTCATTATGATAAATCTCAGATGGTCCATGGACTCTGTGGACAGACGCGTTCTATTATCAGTAACAAAACCTCCTGCAGCACTGAATGCCCATTCAGAAAGCACGCTGGATGCAGGTCAGCCCAGCAGCTCAATTGCATACTGGGCAAGTTATGGTTAGTGGTCTATTTTCATGACCCAGTAAGCCAGTGGATCATCGCCTGGAAAGCTCTCCATCTCTGTTTTCATCCAAAAAATTGTGAAATGCATCACTCAGGCCGCTTTCTCCATCGCTCCTCTCTTGACCAATAGAAGCCTTAAAACTACGTTTTCCACAACTCTGTAACCTACCAGAGTCGGTAAAAGCATTAGATAAACTCCTCTTTAAGGTGTCCTCAAGTGATTTCATCTTCTGTACTCTCTGTGGGGATGGGATGAGTTCTGAGATTTTTTTATAACGGTGGTCAAGGAGGGTTGCTAACAAATAGTGATCCTTTACACCACATATTCTTGGGTCCTTTCACAGGCATGAGGGAGCCCATGCACCACACATTTGTGGAGGCATGAGAAGCAGACTCCTTGGAGTCACTGAGGATTATAATATCTGGAACTGCCTCTCCCAGCAACGTACTACTCACAAGGTTCTAGGCATGGAAATCCATCTCTTACTGTTTGACGTATGTTTTCCTCTACTTCAATGCCTCCAAAACTGCCAGAATCCTCCTGCTCCTCCTCCTCCCTCTCCTCTTGTTTGTTCTGTGGTGTAGGAAGAATGGTGTCTGCATAAAGTGGGCCTTGAGAGGAAAGGAAGTCCTCCTCTTCCTCGAGTGTTCCATCCATAATGCAACGCAGAGTCTGCTCCAGCAGGAACACAAGAGGGACTGGGTCACTGCTGCATGCATTGTCATGGCTCACCATCCTTGTGGCCTCCTCAAATGGTGACAGTACAGTGCATGCATCCTTTATGAGCAGCCATTGGGGTGGGGAAAAAAAGCAGAGCCGGCCTGAGCCTGTCATTGTGCCATACTCAAACAGGTATTCATTGACGGCCCTCTGCTGCATGTGCAGCTGCTGCATCATTGCCACAGTCAAGTTCCACCTGGTGGGCATGTCACAAATGAGGCAGTTTATGGGGAGGTGGAATTCCCACTGAATTTCAGCCAACAAGCACTGGCTTTGTATGACCCCCTGAAATGGCTACAGACACTTCTGTCCTGCTCTAAGGGCAGACAGGAAGTTTCTGCCATTATCACACACCACCATTCCTGGCTCCAGCTGGCGTGGCATGAACCACCTCTGGGCCTGCTCCTTCAGAGCTACAAGAATCTCTGCTCCGGTGCTGTTCCTGTCCTGTCTCCTAGACACACCAGCTGAAGCACTGCATGGCACCTTTTAGCCTAACTCATTGAATAGCCCCTTGAACTCTTAGAGGTACTTGTGGTTCATAGGACAATTCAGCAGAGGAGGGCATGGAGGAGGAGGAGGAGGAGGAGGAGGAGGGGTAGAGCTGACAAATCTTGCATCATCACCACTAGCTGTAAATACACGTGGGGGTACAACAAGCTGCAGCACTGAACCCTGTCCTGTATCCTTCTGAGTTGCAAGCAGAGTTACCAAGTGTGAAAGTTACTCAGTGTGCTGGGAACAAAATATATCATACCTGACCATGCTTGCTGGACCACATGTCAGCAGGTACATGGACTTTGTGGCTGACTGCCTTGCACGATACCACAACATTGCCTTCCACGTGATGGTAGAGAGCTGGAATAGCCTTACGTGAAAAGAAATAGCGACTTGGAACCTGCCATTGTGGTACAGCACATTCTGAAAATTCATGAAAGGGTGCAGAATTGCACAGACAGAAAGGCAGAAGTTGTAGAGCCAGCAGCTTTAACAAGCTTGAATTTAGTTGCTGGGAATGTGGGTAGGGCAGATAAATGTGCGGGCTATAGTCTACAGCTGGTGGTGTGCTGCTGGCAGATGTTATGCAAGTACCTGGAACACCCTGCGCTATACCATCATCCCTGTCAGTGGAGGCTGCTGAAAGGTTATGGGTAGGGATGAGCCCAATGTTTTGAGTCAAACGTAAGTTTGACACTGGATGTGTGCCTGTCTGCGGCAAATTCCTGTGATGTCACATGATGTCAGAAGGGGCGGGGTCACCGTTTACATCACTGGATGGCCCCATCCTCAGCTATATAACTGCTGTCATCACAAAGAGGATTCAGGAGCCTCCCATAGAGGCGGAGTTGTTGTGTTTTCCGTCGGCACTGTGATCGAAGGTGAATGAACATCGCGGGACAGTTTGAATGAGTAGGGGTATAATGTACCCGATACCCATTCACAAGGGTGGCCGGGATCTGGGGGTCCCTTTGTTAAAGGGGGCTTCCAGATTCCGATAAGCCCCCCCACCCACAGACCCCCACAACCACTGGGCAAGGGTTGTGAGGATGAGGCCCTTGTCCCCATCAAGATAGAAACAAGGTACTTTGGGGGCAACCCCAAAGCATCCTCCCCATGTTGAGGGCATGTGGCCTGGTACGGTTCAAAATGGGGGGAGCCGCTCTCCACCTTTTCCTGTGGCCTGCCAGGTTGCGTGCTTGGATAAGGGTCTGGTATTAAACGGATGGTAACACACAGAAATATATAGCTTTAAACAAGCAGTAACGCACTGAACTGTACTCCTCTAAACGGATGGTAACGCATTGAAATATATGGCGTTAAACTTGCAGTAACGCACTGAAACATATGGCATTAAACGGATGGTAACACACTTAAATATACGGCTTTAAACTTGCAGTAACGCACTGAACTGTACTGCATTAAATGGAAGGTAACGCATTGAAATATATGGCGTCAAACTTGCAATAATGCACTGAAATATACTGCGTTACGTGCTGCTTAAAGCAGTACATTACGTACGTAATGTACTGAAATACCGTCGGTATTCGCCCGCTAGTGGGGCAGTTTTACCCCCCGCTAGTGGCCGAGAAAGGGTTAAAAACCACCGCAAAGCGCCTCTGCAGAGGCACTTTGCCGGCGGTATAGCCGTGCCATCCCATTGATTTCAATGGGCAGGAGCGGTATACACTCCGCTCCTTCACCGCTCCGAAGATGCTGCTAGCAGGACTTTTTTACCGTCCTGCTAGCGCACCGCTCCAGTGTGAAAGCCCTCGGGGCTTTCACACTGGAATCAAAGCAGCGGCACTTTCGGGTCGGTTTGCAGGTGCTATTATTAGCGCAATAGCGCCTGTAAACTGCCCCAGTGTGAAAGGACCCTAACACACTGAACTATACTGCAATAAACAGAAGGTAACGCACTGAAATATACGGCGTTAAACTTGCAGTGATGCACTGAACTATACTGTGTTAAACGGAAGGTAATGCATTGAAATATACAGCGTTAAACTTGCAGTAATGCACAGAAATGTACTGCGTTAAACGTGCACAAACACACTGCAATATACGGCGTTAAACTTGCAGTAACACACTGAAACATACGGCATTAAACTTGCAGTAACGCTCTGAAATATACTGCGTTAAACGTGCACTAGCAAAACTCACATTTGGAAGAACGAAACAGAGCTCAAATAGCAATAGCAGCGATCATGAGGGGTCCACCCGACATGTTTCAGCTAAGGAGCCGTCATCACCCCAGATGACGGCTCCTTAGCTGAAACATGTCGGGTGGACCCCTCACGATCACCGCTATTTGCTATTTGAGCTCTGTTTCGTTGTTCCAAATGTGAGTTTTTTTAATTATTTTAATAAACTAGTGTTTTAAAACGTTATTACGCTATGTGAGTTTTGTTTGCTCCTTGCATGGCATATGAAACTACACGATTGTCTTATGCTGGATTACCTATGGGAGAGGAAGCCGTGCGGACCCCCCCCTTTTTCTTTCCACCATCTGTTGATGACATCTGACAAGACGCATTTCCCAGAACCAGTGGTTATTATGCTTTTTTGACTTGTCTGGCGTACGCCATTTCAGGTCAATTTTCTCCGGTAAGCCTCCTCTACTCCTGGCGTTGGCCCTGGCACTGACGTACAATCTATGCACACTTGTGGTTTCCCTTCTGCCCACTCACCAGTTTTGGTGCGTCTTTGGTGCGACTTCTGCCTACTCGCCAGATTTGGTGCGACTAAAATTCTGTGAATACCATCTGGCCATGCATCACCCCCTTTGAACTCTGTTGATGTTTTCAGCAATGCACTGAAATAAACTGCGTTAAATGGCACACTAATGTAAAGATGAATGGTGGTCACACTACAGTCACGCTGACTGAACTATCCTTAGATTCACACTAAACTGATATTCTACACTGACAATAGAATCAGAATAGCACACTATAGCACACTAATTGTCTAGTAGCACTGAACAGAGCCCTGTTCTATCCCTCTCCATGCCAATATCACACTAAAAATGGCTGCAATTGAAAGAATACTTTTATAGTGTGGGGCAGGACTAAGAGCAATGACCCGTGATTGGATAGAGTCATCAAGACAGTGTCCAATCATGGCTCTAAAAGTTCTCTGTGTCCTGATTGGGCAAAGCCTTATCAGGGCCTTTAATGCACTGTGTGGCGGCCCAGTGCATTGTGGTAGTTCAGCCGAACAAACGTTGAAACGCCACGATAATTCGGGTGTTCCGTGAACATGCGAACAGCCAATGTTCGGCCCAAACTCATGCTCAGGCCAAACCCTTCACCCATCCCTACTGCAGACTGCTGCACTTAATACATTGTGTTGTACATAGTAAAGTGTTTACCACTGAACAGTACTTACTCTTGTCTCAACAGTTACTAACGAGTTTCTGATTATCTTTATGAAGTTGTTTTGTTTTATTTTTTAGGTATATGCATGTCTGTAAAAGTCTTACTTGTGGTACAGTAGTTAAGGAGTGTTTTGTGGATGCAATGACTGCAGAACATGTGTGCAGTGTGTATGATGAATAGACTTAGACTATAGTTAAAGAATATGTTAACCCAACATTTCATATTTCATATATATGCCTGCTGTATCATGTATGAAAAAGTACCCTCTTCTCTGTGTATTGCTTCCTTTTTGTGAAATAGCCAGTCACTCTGATTTACTATTAAAAATAGTAAACTATTACTATTAAAAATTGACCACACTAACCACTAGAGCACAGCGTGGACAGTTTTCTAGCTGTGCTGGGAACTCAGCCTGCTTTCCTCCAATGATCAGACTTGTGCTTACATGCCCCCCTTGCACAGCCATTCAGTGGGAAGTTTAGTGTACTGATCTTTCTCATCCCCTAGATCTCTGAGCTCCTTATGCAGCTAAGAACAGAGGGTATGTGATCACTTATAAAAAAAGGAGAAAAAAGGTATTTATAATGTTTAAACTGAACCATACAAGGCCACATGCACTTAACATATCTGGCTGCCTTTGGGGCATGTTGGGCTCAGCCCAATACCAACCACAAAGCACCTTGTACCCACTAGTTTGAAGGGGTTTTCCACATTCCGTAAAGCCCCCTGTCTGCAGCGCCCCACAACCCCAGCCTAGGGTTTTGTGGAAGAGGCCCTTGTCCCCCTGAATATGGGAACAAGGTGGTTGACTTTTGGGGTGCCCGAGCCCCTCCTGCCCCCAAGACTCCACCCCCTTTCATGGGCTGGCTTGCTGTGTGTTGAGCTAGGGGTTTGTTAGTGTGAGGGAGGGGCACACTATTTTTTTAGTTTTGGGTGGTATTTTTTCACGTGGGAGTTCTCATTTTAAGCCTTAACAGACCCTAATTGCCTATGATGTATTGGGGGGCAGGCTATTTTTTGGGGGGTTAAAATCTTGCAGCTGCAATGTAGATTTGTAAGTTTTTCTCTAAAGCTGTAAATCTTTGAAGCAGCATTTTAGATACATGCTACAGATGCACCACTTTACAGGCAGAGTAAGCCCCCCCAAGTTACTAGCTTTTAAGCAATTTTGCATTTTAAAAGTAACCTCTCCTTGTTTAGTTTGGGGTTTGTAAAGAAAGGACTTTGGACTTTTTAGGCACAATAATACAAAGTAATTTACAAAAGGTTTTTTATTAATTGAAAAAAACATATAAAATGCAATTATTAAAAACCACATAACAATCTAGATGCATAAATATTCAATAAGATTTCCACTGTACAGAGCCATACAAATATATACAAAACCCGGAAAACTGGACATCAATCCAAGGTAAGTAGAGATCCGAGGGTAAGGCTGGACAGTGGACATGTGATAATTATTTCAACTAGAGACTGTGCTCAACATGTTGCCTTCACGCTTCTTCAGCAGAAGAGATTATTGTGGCATATAATGTAGCTTGGGATATCAATATTGTGTAAAATACAGTTATTAGGACAGGGACGGCCTGGGATTGTAGTAAAAAGGTGCACAGTGTCCAGATTTAGCATAGGTATATTGCTTCCCAATTGAAAGGTAAAGTTAAGAGAGTTAGGCTGAAAGGCTAGGGTTATTAAGGTGCTATAGATAGGGATGGGGGGGGTGGGGATGAGGACAAATACTGAGTACCCCGTTGATCAGTCAAATGGCTGGTCACCCTCTGGTTGCACACCGAATTCGGTGTTATTGCTGTAACCTAAGAGCAGTATAATATATTCGGGACTTGTTCTAGGGAAGGGTGGGGGGGGGATTCTTGATATAAAGTATCAAGTGGGACAGTAGTTACGTTAGCAATGAGTGACCAGAGGTATATACATAAAAATACAATTTATTGAATGGTATAAAATCCATATATATTCGGACCGTGTGTATGCCCCATCGGACTTTTTCTGTTGAAAATTCAGATGGACTTAGATGGACTTAGATATAGAACATGTTCTATATTTTTCCGACGGAAAAAACGCTCGTTTGTATGCTGTTCCGATGTACCAAAAACGACGCATGCTCTGAAGCAAGTACGAGATGGAAGCTATTGGCTACTGGCATTTGAACTTCCATTTTCTATCCCCATCGTAGGTGCTGTACGTCACCGCGTTCTGGACGGTCGAAATTTGGTGTGACCATGTGTATGCAAGACAGCTTGAGTGGAATTCCATCGGAACTCCGTAGTAAAAACCTTCAGAGTTTATTCCGACGGCAAAACCGGTCGTGTGTACAGGGCATAAGCGTTCCACACCTTACGTATTGAAAAAGGCCAGAACATTTTTTACAAGATTTGGCTCTTTTAAACTTCAATGGGGATATGACACTGTCATATTCACAGTGTGCAGATTTTTTCAAATGGTTCACGATCATCCAGTGAACCGAACTTTACTTGATTCACTGTTTATGAGTAAGTGAACTAAATTTGGCTCTGGGTGTAATATTTTGCTTTGCATTTGGTACTTCACAGAAATCTGTTGCTTAAAGGGGTTGTAAAGGTAAACATTTTTTCACCTTAATGCATTCTATACATTAAGGTGAAAAAACTTCTGACAATACCGCCACCCCCAGCCCCCCGTTTTACTTACCTGACGCCTCGAAAGTCAGCTTCTCGTTCCCGACATCTATTCCTCCGCTCACCCTGGCCGTTGATTGGCTACAGTGGATGGATTGGAAGCAGCGCAGCCATTGGCTCGCGCTGCTGTCAGTCACATCCAATGACGCGGCGCGCTGGGGTGCGGGGCGGAGTGATACAGTGAGCGGCTATAGCCGCCAGCTGTATCACGGGAGCACGCCCGCAAGCACTAACCACCATGCGAGGGAGCTCGCATTAAGGTGGTTAATGCTTGCGGGGAGGAGCTGAAACAGCCGCCGAGGGACCCCAGAAGACCAGGTTCGGGGCCACTCTGTGCAGAACGAGCTGCACAGTGAAGGGATGAGCTTCGAGTTCGAGTCGAACTCATGTTCGACTCGAACATTGGCTGTTCGCAAGTTCTCCGAACAGCGAACAATTTGGGGTGTTCGCGGCAAATTCGAATGCCGCGGAACACCCTTTAAAAGTCTATGGGAGAAATCAAAAGTGCTAATTTTAAAGGCTAATATGCAAGTTATTGTCATAAAAAGTGTTTGGGGACCTGGGTCCTGCCCCAGGGGACATGGATCAATGCAAAAAAAAGTTTTAAAAACGGCCGTTTTTTCAGGAGCAGTGATTTTAATAATGCTTAAAGTCAAACAATAAAAGCATAATATCCCTTTAAATTTCGTACATGGGGGGTGTCTATAGTATGCCTGTAAAGGGGCGCATGTTTCCTGTGTTTAGAACAGTCTGACAGCAAAATGACATTTTGAAGGAAAAAACTCATTTAAAACTACCCGCGGCTATTGCATTGCCGACAATACACATAGAAGTTCATTGATAAAAACGGCATGGGAATTCCCCAAAGGGGAACCCCGAACCAAAATTAAAAAAAAAAAATGACGTGGGAGTCCTCCTAAATTCCATACCAGGCCCTTCAGGTCTGGTATGGGTATTAAGGGGAACCCCGGCCAAAATTTTTTTTTTTTAAATGCCGTGGGGTTCCCCCTAAATTCCATACCAGACCCTTTAGGTCTGGTATGGATTTTAAGGGGAACCCCGCGCCAAAAAAACCCAAAAAAAAACGGCGTGGGGTCCCCCCAAAAATCCATACCAGACCCTTATCCGAGCACGCAACCTGGCAGGCCGCAGGAAAAGAGGGGGGGACGAGAGTGCGGCCAAGGACAAGGACAAGGACAAGGGCCTCATCCCCACAACCCTGGCCGGTGGTTGTGGTTGTGGGGGTCTGCGGGCGGGGGGGCTTATCGGAATCTGGAAGCCCCCTTTAACAAGGGGACCCACAGATCCCGGCCCCCCCCTGTGTGAAATGGTAAGGGGGTACTTACCCCTACCATTTCACTAAAAAACTGTCAAAAATGTTAAAAATGACAAGAGACAGTTTTTGACAATTCCTTTATTTAAATGCTTCTTCTTTCTTCTTTCATCTTCTGGTTCTTCTGGTTCTTCTGGCTCTTCTGGTGCTTCCTCCGGCATTCTTGTCCAGCATCTCCTCCGTGGCATCTTCTATCTTCTTCTCCTCGGGCTGCTCTGCACCCATGGCATGGGGGGGAGGCTCCCGCTCTTCTCTTCTTCTCTTCTTCTCTTCTTCTCTTCTTCATTTTCTTCTCCGGGCCGCTCAGCAACCCATGCTGGCATGGAGGGAGGCTCCCGCTGTGTGACGGTGCTCCTTGTCTGACAGTTCTTAAATAACGGGGTTACTTTGGGAATACATCCTGCACAAACCCTATCACACCATTAGGACTAAGGTAAAGATTAGGTGTTTCCAGGGTCTGTACATTGGTGTAGCCTTGTTTCTATCCCATGGGGGAACTTAAACATTCTGGTTAGTCTAACTCTGATACAAGATCCTTACTGATTACTCCCTCTTTCCCAGAAACTTTCCCTTTATATGCATACAAATTCAAAGAGAAAATTACAGGGGTTTACAAAAACAAATAAATGACAGTGACTTAAAGTGTGCAGTGAATGTAAAGAATTCAAGCTGGTCATTGATCTTTCTTTGAGGGTAATTAAATATCTGATAATGTATGGTCAGACTTACAATAGTGCAATTGTGAAGCAATGTAGTTAAATACTCCATGTCAGTCTTTCTAAACTGTTAGTAGTGTTTTTGTTTGATTCAAAACAAAAAGTATGCTTTTGGTTTTTTTTAACGCTCATCAATACTGATCTTGATTAATTTTGTCCAGTGCGGAGCAATGCACTGCAAGAACACCAGAAGTGAATAAATTAATAGAGATTGTTTCTTTGCTGAAGTAATGAAGCTCATTTATCGAAATCCTCAATATAAGTGTTTTAAACCCTCTGCTCACATTTACCAAAATAAACCACAGATTTGATTTTTTAATGGTAAATTGATGTTCAGTTTAAAAAAAGAGGTTCCACTTTTGTTGAATCTGATTCTGTTCTGTCAAGACTAATGAAGAAGTATATGTTGCTGTAAAGAGTAAAAGTTGGAATGAAAAGTGAAATTGCAATAGCGGTTTCTCTGCAATTTAATTAGACTACCAGAGTGAATTCTAATATGCAATAGAAAAGTACAGCATGGTAGATGTACTATATAATAATAATAGTAATTCAATAAAATAAAATAAAGCATGTGAAATGATAAATGCATGCCAAGACGAGCATCAGTTTTCTGAAGTATTGCCAAAATGTATTAATGGTACCGTATATACTCGATTATAAGCCAACTTTTTCAGCAAATTTTTTTTTTGCTGAAAAAGCCCCCCTCAACTTATATTCGAGTGAGGGTCTCAAGTGAGGGTCTCGAGTGAGGGTGCAGCCTCATCACTGTGCCCATCTGCAGCTATACCTTTGACAACCAAAACAGCGGGTGTCTCCCGCTGTGTCATGCAGTCTGTTCGGTGGCCATACACTGTAACAAAGCCCCGCCTCCTCCTTGTCCATTAGAGATGGAACACTGATACAATGCTGGGTAACTGTATCAGTGTTCCATCTATCACAGACGAGGAGGAGGCAGGGCTTTGTTACAGTGGACGGCCACCGAACAGACTGCATGACACAACGGGAGACACCCGCTGTTTTGGTTATCAAAGGTACAGCTCCAGATGGGCACAGTGAGGCTGCAGATGGGCACAATGAGGCTGTAGATGGGCACAGTGAGGCTGCAAATGGGCACAGTGAGGTTGCAGATGGGCACAGTGAGGCTGCAGATGGGCACAGTGAGGCTGCAGATGGGCACAATAATCGTGCAGATGGGCACAGTGAGGCTGCAGATGGGGACAGTGAGGCTGCAAATGGGCACAGTGAGGCTGCAGATGGGCATTTACCCAGTAGCTGCTGCATTTCCCACCCTAGGCTTATACTCGAGTCAATACGTTTTCCCAGTTTTTTTGTGGTAAAATTAGGTTCCTCGGCTTATATTAGGGTCAGCTTATACCCGAGTATATACGATAACTTATATAATTATATTAATAAGACAAATTAACTATTCAACCCCTTCTCACCCAGTCCACGCAGCCCTCTGTGACAGTTCAGTCACTGTACTGTACAGCACTGTCTACATCACAGCACCTGCACCACTGCCACAGGGAGACTGAAGCATCCACTCACTCTATGCTTCCCACCGCTGTTCACCAGAGGCTTTGGAGGAGAGACCGAGGTGGCCCCTTTTCTATAGCGAGAAGCCACAGCAGCATCCCGGGGACTGATGAGAGGGCTATTCGCCCATTGCTGATACTGCTAGCTGAGAATGAGCCACTGAGAGCAAGTCACCAAGTGTACCCAATCCATATCAAACCCATACTGCATTTATTCCAAACCTAGACTGCACCTATATCAACCCTATACTATATTATAGCAAACCTTTACCGCATCTGATCCACATTTACCTTGCACCTGTGTCAAAACTATACTGTACCCATACTGCATGCAGGTTAACTAGGATTATCGTTAGGTGCACCAGTGCTCTTAAAAGGCCCCAATGATAGCTGACAGAAGAACATCTCAAGGGACTGCCCCTCCAGTATTAATTATTTTCTATGCCTCCTGTGTTCCTCTGCTCCCTCCGCTACCATCCTCCTTTCTTTTGGACAGTGCATGCCCAGGCAGTCTAGGACCAGCATCACCACCATAATTGCACTCTGTCAGTATAGTTCCAGCACTCATATAGTGCCAGCACTCAGTAGATTAAACTTTACTACTGCTTACTACTGCACTTCAGGTGACCTAGCTACTGTTTATAATGATCTGGATGCCAAATGCCACCTTATGCCTAGTCCTTACTGTTAATGACTTTGTATGCTAAATTGTGTTATTGCCATTGCTTTTGATACAAAGATATTTCAGAAACATGGCCCAATTCCCTGCCTCACTAACTAAAATATACTCTCAATGTATAGGATACAGTGTGGAAAACACAGAAATTGATAACAAACTCACCCTTGATATCCCTGACTGCTATTCCTCAATACATACCAGAGTTAGATGAGCGCACATTACATTACTGGAAAGTGGATGGCACATTAAGGTGACTCATTATGATGGATACAACTATTTCACCATAGAAGAGTGTATGATAAAATGGGGAGTGTTTCCTTTAGAAATTTGGAGGTGGTATCATGTCTATAATTATATATGGAGTCCTCCAAAACTAGTGCATTCTTTTGAGGATCTTTATCATATAGAAAATGTATTTTTCCATGCAAAGGTTGAAACTCATTGTGTCTTTTTTCGAGATAAACTTATACTCACTCTTGATTACACAGGGCATTTATCTTGCATAGTTGAATGAGAGGGGGAATTGGATCAAAGTATCACTCCAGATGAAACACAAAGATATTGAAATTGGTACATTTGTCTGTGATAAATTCAACTACAAATATAAATTATTGACCACGTGGTATTATACCTTGATGAATTTAAATAAATGGGATCAGCAGGTATTTCAATTATTCTGGAGCTGAACTGAACTGAATGCAGCCAAAAGTTTAATTTCCAAATAGTGGAAATCATCAAAACGCTCCTTGGTGGGTGAATGGCTGCTGAGGTGAATCTGCTTGATGGAAGAAAATCAGAACAGTTAAACAACAAAATCTCCAGACTTTTTTTTCAGTCTGGGCAGGGTGAATATCTTATAAAAATTCAGAAACCTGTAGTGTTTAGATAGCTACCTGCTGAGACAATATTGAGCAAATCACTTATGCTCATATGGCTAGATCTTGCTTAGCTTGCATTGCTGAGATATTTTTCTTGGAGAACAAGAATAAGAACAGTTAAAGATGCTTACATGTATATATGTGTCCCTTCTTGTTTATTTTTCTCATGTGTCTTTGAGAATGTATTGTTGTGTTTTTTTTTTTTTGGAAAACTTACTTGTATCTTTTTGGATCTGTAAGTTTAAAAAGAGGATTATACAATAGTAATGATTAAAATACACTACATGTATTTTTACTATTTCATATTGAAAGAAAAGCCTTTCTTGAGTTGCGTAAGTGTAAAAAAACTTTTGGAAATGCCATAAAAAATGTATTAAATAGGAGCCTGTAGCTCCATCTGCTGTTTGACCGCACTGCCCCTTCTTGTCCATTCATAGAACACTTTACATTCATTCAGAAAATTCAAAGCATCCTCTGAATGGTACCTGTACTGAGCAGCTGACCTCCAGTGTGTAGAATGTAAAGGGGGGCACAATTTATTTGGGCGCACCTTCATGGGGTTGCCTCCGCTTTTCCCCACATGATATATTTTTTTTTTTAAACAATAGATTTTTATTGGTAATTTTTTCCAGAATATACAAAATACAAGCATATTGTACATTTCTCATTTGTACATATTGTTGGACATTCAGGATCTTACTACATTAGTAGAGTAAAGAAATATCCTCATTTAAGCATTATGTACTTGTCAAGCCTGTCGCCCCTTGTGGGTACACACTGTAAACAGACTTTCTGCTGGAGTTTTCAAAGTTAGCCCTGATAGGACCTTACTGAGGGTCCCCTCAAACATACTGCCACGTAAGTTCCCTGTAGGCTTTGTCATTAACCAATAATAATAAACTTAGAATTATTTATTTATAACAGTTAGACTTCCTCAGTTCTTTAATATGAGGTAAACGGTGTATTATTTTTATGTTGTGTGCTAACTATAGACTAGACGTTTGGTGGTTGTATATCAGTAGTAGAGAAGTTGGAATAATTTTCACACGTGTGAGGAGGCATATTTAGAGGATCTCCAAGTTTCCCAATGTTTGTGGAAACTCAGGGTTCTTCTTTCTGTATATGCTAGCATTTTTTCCATAGTGTATTAAACATTTACTCTAGATATGACTTCTTCAATTTTGGGAGGTGATGTAGAGCGCCACTCCTTGGCTATAGATATACGTGCGGCAAACAAGACGTGGCTTACTGCTTTTCTCATCAAAGGAGGAAAGTTTTCGATGCCTAAATTTAGAAGAGCAAGAGCAGGATTTATGGCACAATCAGAGTTGGTAACATTTCTACTTAGTGACTGTATTTTTTGCCAGAAAGGTTTTATAGCTGCACAGTTCCAGAATATATGGTGGAGGTTGCCAATAACTTGGCAGTTTCTCCAGCAGAGAGGTGAGATACTAGGATTCATTTTGTTTAACCTATACGGAGTTATGTACCATCTATGTAAGAGCTTTTGTGCATTATCCCAGTGATCTACGCATGCTGAGGATTTATGATTATATTTTATCGCTTCATGCCATTGGGACATAGAAAATTCTTTTTGTAATTCATATTCCCATTTCATCATGCTGGGGGTTTTGGATACTAAGTAGAGGGGAGTGGTGAATTTGTAAAAGAGCGATATTCCCTTACGATTATTGGAAGTTTTGCTTAAGAGGAAGTCCCACAATATCTGTGGTGTGGCTATCTGTCGTGTTGGGTGTTTGCTCGTGTAGTGGTGTATTTGATATGCTCTATATCTATCTACCGCATTTTGATGAGACGGAGCAGGTGTGGTGAAGTTGTCTCCTGAGGATTTCCATGTTTGGACTGAGAAGTTTGGGATTAGGTATTCGTAGGATGCCAGTGGTATGTTTAGTTTCCTAATTGGGGTGTCTGTAAAGTGATTATGCACTAAGGAGGACCAGGCATCTATTGTTGCTCGTATAGTTAAGTAAGGTGAGGTGTTTGGTTTGCAATGTATACAGGCTGCTATAGCCAACGCAGGGAGGTCATGACCTGGTGTAATGGTACGTTCAATAACTGACCAGCGGTTATCTGTTTGGCAGGAGAACCAGTAACGCATTTGGTCCAATATTTTTTATAGTATATCTGTGCATTAGGTAATCCTACTCCCCCTAGATGTTTGGGTTTATAGAGGTGGGCCAATGCTATTCTGGGTTTCTTACCCCCCAGATGAATTTTTTCAAGCATTTCTCTAAGTTGTGTAAAAACTTTCTGGGGAATTGGTATGATCAATGATCTAAAATAATATAGGAGTTTTGGTAATATTTGCATTTGGTATGCAGCTATCCTCCCCAACCAGGTAAGGTGTAGTTTATTAATTTGATTTAGTTCCTCTTCAATTTTTGTCAATAATGGAGGGAAGTTTTGTGAATAGATTTTGGAGGAAGCGGAAGTCAGCTGCACACCAAGATAAGTAATGGAAGGGGGGTCCCAGTTGCAGGGAAATATATTTTTCAACCTGGTTTTGTTATCTTTTGATATATGAAGCGAAAGTGCATAGCATTTGGTTGTATTATCTTTGTAAAAGGAGATTTGCCCGAACTTATGTAATATTGTTTTGACGATGAGTAAAGAAGTTGCTAGGTTTGATAATGAAAGGATTATGTCGTCTGCAAACAGTCCTATTTTATGGCTATCAGAGCCAACTTTAATGCCTTCTAATTTGTCGCTAGCTCTAATAGATTCTGCTAGTGGTCCTATGACCAAGGAAAAAATAATTGGGGACAATGGGCACCCTTGACGGGTACCATTAGATAGTGTAAAGGGGTCCGAGAGCAAGCTAGAGGTGAAGACCCTTACAGATGGGTCGGAATACAGGGACATAATTGCTGAATGTATCAGTCCTGAGAGGCCAAACTTGAGTAAGGTCCTGAACAGGTATCCCCAATGGACCCTGTCGAAGGCCTTTTCTGCGTCTAGTGCTAAAAAGATGCTGGGCTGCTTGTTGATTTCTGATATGCACAGAAGGTCTAGCATCCTCCTCGTCCCATCTGGTGCCTGTTTGCCCTTTAAAAACCTACTTGGTCAAGCCCTATGAGGGAGGGGGTTATTTCCATAAGTCTGTTTGCTAAAATTTTAGCGTATATCTTTAAATCAGAAATTAGTAGGGAAATAGGCCTGAAGTTTTGTGGGTCCGATACATCTTTACCAGGTTTAGGGATAGTGATAATGATAGCTTGGAGCATTTCTTTCGGGAAGGAACCAACAGAAGCTGCTATATTAAAAATTTTGACCAATTCGGGGGCGAGCAGAGCAGAGAAAGCCTTGTAATATTCAGCGGAGAATCCGTCTGCTCCTGGTGATTTGTGCATGGGTAGTGAGTGAATAACGGATTCAACCTCTTTGAGTGTGATGGGCGCATTTATTTTTTGTAGGGAAGGTTTATCGATTGAGGGTAGGTGAACGGTCTGTAGGAATTCTTCAATCTCTGTGTCAGAGGGTTGGTAAGTGAGTGGGTCCGTTTTGAGATTGTATAGGGATTCATAATAGTCCTTAAAGGCATTGGCGATATCTTTGGGCTTTTGGTATATCACTTTGGTACTGTGATGTCTGAGATTTGTGAGGTTAGAACGTGCCTGTTTCCTTTTAAGCTGGGAAGCTAGGATTTTACCTGCCCTGTTATTTTGGGAGTAGTAGGAGACTTTTAGTTTTTTTAAAAAGGTATCATAATCCGCTCTAATTTCCTGTCTTACTTCTTCACAGCAGCTGTTGAGACTTTTGAGTATTTCACTTGAGGAGGTAGCAGGATTCTTGTGTTGTGCTTCTAAATCTGCTATCTTCTCAAGTAGTTTTGTCATGCGCTGCTGTTTCTTTTTCTTTTCCCTAGAGGCTACCTGTATGAGGGCGCCTCTAGCGAATGCTTTGTGTGCACACCAGATGGTCATAGGTGAGCATTCTCCATTATTATTGAATTGAAAGAATTCCGTAATTTTTGCTGCAATTTCGTCTCTGAGTTTGGGGTGTGATAGAAGAATTGTATTGTTACGCCACAGTGGTTTGTGGGAGTTTTTGTTGGCATCCACAATCTCAATAGTCACTGGAGCATGGTCAGACCATGTGATATTGTGGATGTCAGCTTTCTGGACACTTTACAAAGTATACAGGTCCGTGAGAAAAAAATCTACTCTAGAATAGCTCTTATGTACAGCTGAATAAAATGTGTAGTCTCTCTCGGTGGATCTAAGGCAGCGCCAAGGGTCATAGAGCCTCTCTTCCTGGCACAGCAAGTCTAGAGAGGGCCGTCGCTTAGAGGCCATGAGGACACATCTAATTCTGTGTTCATAATCAAGTTAAAATCACCACATATTAATAAGTTGCCTTTTTGCACCTTTTTAGCCATACTTACAGCTTTGCGAATAAACCTTAAAGTTCTAACATTAGGTGCATACAAGTTAACTATAGTATATGTGACATGGTCCAGTTCTGCGATTACGATCAGAAAGCGACCTTGGGGATCAATATGTTCCTGTAAGAGAGAGAAGGTTAGTGTGTCCCTAAATGCAATCATTACTCCATTCTTCTTTCGTATTCTGTCGTATTCTTGGCCATAAATACGTGTGGAAACTTGGGATGTGTACATTTCGGGGAGTTATCACTGGCGAAATGAGTTTCCTGTACACATAGAATGTCACATTTCTCTTCCAAGGCTGATTTCCAGAGGGCTCTTCTTTTGTAGGGGCTGTTCAAGCCTCTCACATTGTATGACATCAGTTTAAGATTCATTCTTGTGGAAAGTTGCGCAGCAGAGCCATCTAGTGGTAGTTCCAGGGATTGGAGTTGAGATGTTGGGTATGGTCAGTATGCATGGGATCCGAGGAAATAATGTCCTTATAGCTTTGCAAGTGAACAGTTTAACCGAACAAACTGGAACTGTTGATAAATGTTGAGATGTAGGCCACATGAATTGCGGATAGTAGGTCACGGGAATCATCTCGTAACTAACATAGGGGATTCAACAGGGTAAACCCTTGAACAGCCGAACATCGGGTGGTTGATCAGAAAGAACAACTTCCTAGAAAGTTGCAAATCACCATAACTAGCCAGTTGACAGTTGTGAGAGGAGAGTACTCACTGAGAGAAATAGCATCAAGTGGTATAAACTTAAGCAGGTTGCTACTTGTATTTCTTAGATGTACGTTGGTTGTTGCGTCTGTTATATTGTGGGTTAGGGTCCTCAGGTATTGCATCTGCGGGAAGCAAGCGCCATTTTCGGAGAAGGTCCAGGCCCTTTTCTAGCGATGTTATCACATGCGATTCATTGTTCATGTCAACCAGAAGTTTAGCAGGGAAACCCCATTTGTAGAGGATCTTATGGTTGCGCAAAATCTTAGTGATAGGTACCAAGTTGTGCCTGGCTGACAGGGTGGCTTGAGACAGGTCTGCATAAAGTGCGATACCAGCATATGGGTCAGGTAGGGAAGGATGTTGTCTTGCGTATCGCATCAGTTGATCCTTAATGTGGTAGAAATGAATTCTTGCTATCACATCTCTAGGTATTTGTTCAGGCAGGAAGGATGTTTTGGCAGTCTGTGTGCCCTGTCAATAGTGATGTCTGCTGGGTTTAGAGATGGGAGGACAGTCATCATGAGCTTTTGCAGGTAGGTAGTGATCTCTGCGGGTTTGACAGTCTCGGGGACCCCCCTAAATTTGATATTGTTCCTTCGGGCCCTATTTTCAATATCCACCATTTTGAAACGCATGGCTCTGATTTCATCTTCTACCTTAAAGTAAGCATCATTGTGAACTCCTCCATTTTATTCTCTACATATTCCACTCTGTTGCTGACAGCTGTTATTTCCCTTTTGGTGTTGCTCATAAACGCTGCCATATCAGATTAAAGTGCTCCCCTCAGGGTCTGCAGCATCTCCTTCATTGTAGTGTCAATAATGGGCTGCCCTGAGGTAGGGAATGCATCTAGCTGCTCTGCATGTGTGGAGGATTCCTCCATTTCATCCCCTGCTGCTCCTGCCTCATCTTCAGTCTCTCCTCCCTCCCCAAGCCTCCTTTTTTGTTTAACAGGGCTGCAGAATGGGGAGGATGACAAGGGATTGTCTTTAAATTGTGACTCACCCGAGGATGGCATTGGATTGCTGTATGTATGTGTTGTGGAGCCTGACGAATGGCTCCCGGCGCCGGCGCCATCTTGGAAATTTCGGCCCTCAGCAGGGCGTAAGAAATCCGTTTTTCGGGGTCCCTCTCTCTCCTTCCGTTTGTACATCATGCCCGCTGTGTGCCCCTCACTCTCCTCTCTCAGATGATGTGCTTTTCGGCTATGTTAGGTGCGCTGTGAGCCGCTAATTACACCCGGTGTGACAGAGCTCTCCTCTCACACATCCATGAGCTCTGGCTGCCGGCTCCGCCCCTTCCCCCCATGATATTTGAAGTATTAGCATTGTTTTAAAATACAACGCAATTCCAGGGACACTGGCCCTTTAAATATTTCTGCTCACCTTTGGACAGGTAGAAATGATCCTATAGGATTTGGTGGAATTTTTGGGAAGTGGTGGGGCTCAGTATATAAAGGGCCCACCTCCACAGGTATCTTGGTGGTCGAAGGATTGATATAAGAAGATCTACCCACCCTCCCTCGCTC
This sequence comes from Lithobates clamitans, assembly GCA_037952925.1. Classification (NCBI taxonomy): domain Eukaryota; kingdom Metazoa; phylum Chordata; class Amphibia; order Anura; family Ranidae; genus Lithobates; species Lithobates clamitans. Next base: position 3,835,905 of record JBBGZY010000279.1, on the reverse strand, counting down.
CTGTCATGTGCACTTTATGTGGTGTATCACCTTTGCATCAAAGGGGAACATTTGTATTAAAGGCTAAGCAATTTTGTGAATGTTAAATTAGTTTTATATGAATTTGTAATATGGTTATGAAAAATTATATTTTATTTTAAACTATTATAAGGGCAGTGGCCGACTTATGCCAATGTTAGAGTGTGGTGTTTTATTATTAATTTGTTTTATTGTGTTTGAAGTTGGAGGAAGATGGTGCGGATCCCATGCAGCAGGGAAGCCACTTAGCACAGGACTCAGAAGCTAATAGAGATTACTGGAGTAGCAGTACTAGTTACAAAGATAAAATATCCATACCTGGAATTCTTCTGTAAAGTGAAACATTAAAAATGCCCAAGTCCTTTATAAAACATGCCTGAGGGGTATAACCTAATCGTGCTTTTGAAGGGATGCATCAAAGTGCTGCTGCATCACTGCCATTTACAAAGTAAAAAAAATTATAAACTGCTGACAAATGTTTTAAACTTCTCGGTTTAGAAAAAAAAAGGAACACCTCACAGCTAAACAGACCCCTGATGTCTCAATTTTGATCATCCAAGCGGGAGAGGAAAGGAGGGAAACAAGCAGTGATGCAGGGGAAAGAAGCACACGGGGGGCACAGGGAGCACACAAGGCAGAAGGAAGAATCAGATGGTAGACAGGAGGGGGTGATCAGTGTGGTGGGGACAATTACACAAACCTATCCCCTATATGGATCTTTCTGAATTAGCTGAAATAGCTGGCATGCAGGGAGGAAGATAAGCTGGCTTTCAGCTGCTGCAGAGAGAGACACACACACACACAGAATAGATCAGTTCCTGTAATTGCTCTCCTGCTGCATGGATCACCCCCTCCTGTCTACCTTTTGATTCTTCCTGCTGCCCCCTTTTATCTGTGGCCCTGCAGCTGGGACATGCAGCACTGCTCTGCTCTTTTCTACACTACCTGTCACACGGATTGCGGAGCTGTCAATTTCCCCACATTTATTTATGGAGTTGTGAATAAAACTGCAAACATGTTGTATAATTCTTCACAGCCTTGCACCGCACATCACACCAGTGTTATAAAGTGAATGAGACACATAGAAAATAATCACTGAATAAATCTGTGCAGAAGGTAAATGGTACTGTGAAACAAAAGGAATCCTCTTATGCCATGTACACACGGGCGGACTTTTCGGCATCAAAGGTCCGACGGTCTTTCCGACGGACTTTCGACTGACTTTTGGCGGACTTCCGACGGACTTTCGAAGGAACAGACTTGCCTACACAGGATCACACCAAAGTCCGATGGATTCGTACGTGATGTCGTACGACTGGACTAAAATAAGGAAGTTGATAGCCAGTAGCCAATAGCTGCCCTAGCGTCGGTTTTCATCCATCGGACTAGCATATAGATGAGCGGATTTTTCGACCGGACTCAAGTCCGTCGGAAAGATTTGAAACAAAATAAATTTAAAAAAAAATGGTGTGGGGGTCCCCCTCAAAATCCATACCAGACCCTTCAGATCTGGTATGGATTTTAAGGGGAACCCCATGCCAAATTTTTTTTAAAAATGGCGTGGGTCCCCCCAAAAATCCATACCAGACCCTTATCCGAACATGCAACCTGGCAGGCTGCAGGAAAAGAGGGGTGACGAGAGAGCGGCCCCCTCCTGAACTGTACCAGGCCACATGCCCTGAACATTGGGAGGGTGCTTTGAGGTAGCCCCCCAAAGCACCTTGTCCCCATGTTGATGTGGAGAAGGGTCTTATCACCACAACCCTTGGCTGGTGGTTGTGGGGGTCTGCGGGCGGGGGGCTTATCAGAATCTGGAAGCCCCCTTTAACAAGGGGACCCCCAGATCCCGGCCCCCCATGTGAATTGGTAATGGGGTACAAATGTACCCCTACCATTTCAAAAAAAAGTGTTAAAAAGGTTAAAAAACACAAGAGACGGTTTTTGACAAGTCCTTTATTCATTTCTTCTTCTTTCGGCTTCTTCTTCCATCTTCTTTCTTCTGGTGTTCTTTCGGTGTTCTTCTTCTTCCTCCATCTTCTTCTTCATCTTCTTCTTCTCCATCTTCTTCTTCTTCATCCGCTCTTCTCGTCCCGCATCTTCCTCCAGGCTTCTTCTCAGCTCCATCCCCGCAATCCGCCTCAGTGGGTCTTCAGCCGTGTGAAGCTTTGCTTCTTTTGACACTTCTTATATAATGGAGGGTGGGGCCACCTGGTGACCCTGCCCTCCTCTGACGCATGGGGAATTCACAGGACTTCCCTGAGGCTTCACCCGTGTTGTCAGAGGGGAGCGGGGTCACGTAACCGGGTGACCCCACTGAGGCGGATCGTGCGGACGGAGCGGAGAAGAAGCCTGGAGGAAGATGCGGGACGAGAAGAGCGGACGAAGAAGAAGAAGATGGAAAGAACACCAAAAGAAAGAAGATGGAAGAAGAAGCCGAAAGAAGATGGGATTAATAACGGACTTGTCAAAAACCGTCTCTTGTGTTTTTAACCTTTTTGACACTTTTTTTGCGAAATGGTAGGGGTACATTTATACCACATTACCAATTCACACGGGGGGGCAGGATCTGGGGGTCTTCTTGTTAAAGGGGGCTTCCAGATTCCGATAAGCCCCTCGCCCACAGACCCCCACAACCACCGGCCAAGGGTTGTGGGGATGAGACTCTTCTCCCCTTCAACATGGGGACAAGGTGCTTTGGGGGCTACCTTAAAGCACCCTCCCAATGTTGAGGGCATGTGGCCTGGTACGGTTCAGGAGGCCACTCTCTTGTCCCCCCCTCTTTTCCTGCGGCCTGCCAGGTTGGGTGCTCGGATAAGGGTCTGAAATGGATTTTTGGGGGGACCCCACACCATTTTTTAAAAAATTTTGACGCGGGGTTCCCCTTAAAATCCATACCAGACCCTTCAGGTCTGGTATGGATTTTGAGGGGGACCCCACGCCATTTTTTTTTACATTTTGGCACAGGGTTCCCCTTTAACTATCCATACCAGACCTGAAGGGCCTGGTGTGGAACTTAGGGGAACCCCCACGCCATTTTTTTTTAAATGTTGGGGCAGGGTTCCCCTTAATATCCATTCCAGACCTGAAGGGCCTGGTATGGAATTTAGGGAGACCCCCACGCATTTTTTTTATTTTGGTTCGGGGTTTCCCTGTGGGGAAATCCCATGCTGTTTTTATCAATGAACTTTCATGTGTATTGTCGGACCGACAATTCATTAATAGCCGCGAGTAGTTTTAAATGACTTTTTTTCCTTTGAAATGTCATTTTGCTGTCAGACTGTTCTAAACACGGGAAATGCGCCCCTTTACAGGCATACTATAGACACCCCCCAGGTACGAAATTTAAAGGAATATTACACTTTTATAGTTTCACTTTAAGCATTATTAAAATCACTGCTCCTGAAAAAACATCTGTTTTTAAAACTTGTTTTTGCATTGATACATGTCCCTTGGGGCAGGACCCAGGTCACCAAACACTTTTTATGACAATACCATGCATATAAGCCTTTAAAATTAGCACTTTTGATTTCTCCCATAGACTTTTAAAGGGTGTTCCGCGGCTTTCGAATTTGCCGCGAACACCCCAAATTGTTCGCTGTTCTGCGAACTGGCGAACAGCCGATGTTCGAGTCGAACTCATGTTCACCCCTAATCTAAACCCGTGCGCTACTATGTGTAGACTCACAGACTTGCAATTGCCAACAATATATTTGCATAATGTGAGGTTGCTGCTTAACACCTATATGTGTTCCCACATAAACCAAACTAAAATTACTAACTTAACAAATAATGTGAAGTGTTACCCTTCTAGTAAAAAGACAAAATATAGGTGTCGCAGTACTGAAAAGACTCCAGATACCTAATATCATCAAATCATGCAACAATGGTGGTGACCCCCAAACCCCTACCCAATGCAAGTGACTATTTTGTAAACAAATATATATTCCTTATGTGAAAATTGAAAACAATAAATATATATAAAAAACAAGAGTGGTGTGTAGCCCCTCCTGGTGATGTCACTAAGTGTGACATATAGTCAATAAAGCAAATAATAAATGTGAACAAAGTCCTGAAAGTGAACATGGACAAATGGTGATCAAAGTCTGTAAGGCAAGCACACTTCTGTGGATGCTGTGTTCTTCAAAATCAAATAACGTGTGCCCCTCCATCATTTCAAGTATTCGCTCACCTCATATAAAGAGGTCTATATAAGCCTTCCCCTTAGGGGTATAACTCCAATAGCTGGTGGTTCTGCTTCTGTTCCTGGGACACTTGCTTCAATGTGCTCATACAATTAGCAAAAAAATGTCTTCTTATATAATGGAGGGAGGGGCCACCCAGTGACCCCGCTCTCCTCTGACGCACAGGGAATTCACAGGACTTCCCTGAGGCTTTCCCTGTGTTGTCAGAGGGGGGTGGGGTCACAAAACCGGGTGACCCCACTGAGGCGGATCGTGTGGACGGAGTGGAGAAGAAGCCTGGTGGAAAATGCGGGACGAGAAGAGCGGACGAAGAAGAAGATGGAGAAGAAGAAGATGAAGAAGATGGAGGAAGAAGAAGAACAAATAACGTGTGCCCCTCCATCATTTCAAGTATACACTCACCTAATATAAAGAGGTCCATATAAGCCTTCCCCTTAGGGGTATAACTCCAATAGCTGGTGGTTCTGCTTCTGTTCCTGGGACACTTGCTTCAATGTGCTCATAGAATTAGAAAAAAGGACATAAAATCAATACTTTATTAAGATACTAAGAATAACACTCACATTTGTGGGTGCACTTCCTGCAGTGCACTTGGACAAATTATTAGACACATTAGGGGTACGTGGCCCCCTTAACAGTCACTTAGATATCCGCAGCAACTCAGCTCTAGGAGATACAGTGCTTCTTATTGGTCTGCAATGATGTCACGCAGCTTCCACTGACATGTTCTGTCACTTTTCATGTGACTTTCTCAAGGGGTGTGTCTCATTCTCTACAGTATGGCTGGCTATTGTGTCAGCTAGCTCTCTGTGTATCTCCCAAATACAATCTTTAGTCGCCCTTATCAGCTGGCTTGATGGTTCAACCCTGAGTGTTTAGAGAAACCCTTTAAAGTATTCAGCTCCTGCTTACTCATATTACATACCACATGTCTTTTCTTATTAACATTTTTCAAACACAAATCAATGGGGTTGATTTACTAAAGGCAAAGAGATTGTGCACTTTGGAAAGTGTAGTTGCACTCTGTCAGAGCAGTTGCTCCAGAGTTTAGTAAATGAGTAGAAGCTCTGCTAACTTCCATCATCCAATCATGTGCAAGCAAAAATGCTGTTTTTTTAATTTTCCTTGCATGTGATTGGGTATTCTTTGCAAAGAAACCCTTTACCTCATTTACTAAGCTCTGGAGCAGCTAAACTTGCAGAGAGCATCTGCACTTTGCAAAGTGCACAGTCTATTTGCCTTTAGTAAATCAACAGGCAAATATAAAAGTAAAAAGACACCCGCGCTCTAAAAATGTTTTCCTTATCAAATAAGCTGCAGTTCAAATGTGCGATATACACAGCAATAAAGAAAAATGTACAAATGGAAACTGTGCTATAAAAATATATATGTGAAATTACATGACAGGTATTCCCAAATCATAAAGCTAAGTAAAATTATGCAGGATCAAACAAATGTCTGACTAATAAGTGCATATACAAATGATTGCCAAAACACTTATAGTGAAAGTGAAGTTAAAACACCAAGTCCATAAAAGGATAGCCTGATGTCCAATAGATGGTGAGAAGAGACCCTCGATCGCTGTTTATAGGGATCGATATAGGGAGGTGGGAAATAAGAAAACACCCATCATAGTGATCCACCACCAAAAAAGATTTTTGCTCTACTTTACTTCCTGATTGTAAGTGTTTTATTATATTCCAATAAATTTTGTTATACGGAGTCACACTATGGATACCTCTTCTTTACTCCTATGTTTGTGATTCGGGGACCATATCTCCCTACACCTGCCGCAGCTACGCCGCCAGAGGGATGCTCTATTGCTGGTTTGATACCCAGATCCTCAATATATTCAGACTGCCTGCCATAAATATATGGAGGGACGGTCCTGATCCATATCCATCTGGTTTTCGATCTGTGACAAGCTTATTAAGCTTGCTATCTGGTAAGCTTGCATTTTATGTGGTGGTGGATCACTATGATGGGTGTTTTCTTATTTCCCACCTTCCTATATCGATCCTTATGAACAGCGATCGAGGGTCTCTTCTCACCATCTATTGGACATCTGGCTAGCCTGTTATGGACTTGGTGTTTTAACTTCACTTTCACTATAAGTGTTTTGGCCATAATTTGTATATGCACTTATTATTAGTCAGACACTTGTTTGATCCTGCATAATTTTACTTAGCTTTATGATTTGGGAATACCTGTCATGTAATTTCACATATATATTTTTAGTAAATCACCCCTATATCTTTGTTGACATTACATACAAACTTCTCCAAAGGTGGGATAACTTTACTTTTATTACACAAAACAACTTTTTTGAGTTTTAGACCCAAAGAAGTACAGGCTTCACCTGTGTGGGTTTCAAAGAAAAGAGTACTTTCAATTAGTATAAACCTTGTTACAAAATAAATCAATGCATTTTTGCAATAGGGCAAATGTGCTAATCTTTACTTAAGGCACATTCGTCCTCTGGTGTAAAGGTGTATGATGATATGTTGTGTATTACCATCTTCTCTGTCTCCCTAGACCCCTTTGCTGTAATATCAGTTTATTCCAAATTGAAACAGAGGGAAGTGAGGTGCTTTCACAACTGGACACTATTTTCCCTAAGGGATTGAACAAAAATGATGATTTACATATAGAAAAAAAGGTAAAGAAACTGCGCTAAGAGGATGAAAACACACAAAATTCTAAAATATGATGAAAGCTGTTTCTTCTGTATAATATAAACACAGTAGGCATAAATCAGAAGAAAAATATAATTGCTCTAAACCTAAAAGCAATCAGTAGTTAGTAATTGCATAAATTCAAAATCAGCGAAAAAGTCCACCAGTGCTCAAATAATAATAAAGTCCATCAATGTGTGCAATGGCGTCTCCAAACGCTGTCAAATTATGTGGTGAATCCACCACCAGATAGAAGAAATCACTTGTTACCAGCTTACCATGATCGCCCGTTACAGGGGATCAAGGAGAACATATGTAGTCTAAACACAGCCCGGTTTCAGCACACAGTAAGCACGTTCAGTTATCCTCAAGCCGCCTCTCATAAGCTCAGACCGGTGGATGAATGGACGTGGTACATAAAATATAAAGTCTCCAAATAGTGTAAAATCTTTTACATGTATTAAAACTTTAAAATACAAAGTATTGCACTTACAATGTTAGCGTCAATATAAGCCTTAAGTCTGATGTTCCGGACAAACAGACAAACCCGTCCTTCCGGAAAACGAGATGTAAACACGAGGTGACGTCAGTGCATCGCTCCGCCCGAAGCGCTGTTGATGAGGACAAGGAGCCTCTTCCCCACAACCCTGGCCGGTGGTTGTCGAGGTCTGCTGGTGGGGGCTTATCAGAATCTGGAAGCCCCCTTTGACAAGGGGCCCCAAGATCCCGGCCCCGCACCCTATGTGAATGAGTATGGGGTACATTGTAGCCCTACCCATTCACATAAAAAAGTGTCAAAAATACAGTACACAGGTTTTTAAAGTATTTTATTAAGGCAGCTCTGGCGTCTCTTTCGATTTCTTCTCCCCTCTCCGGTGATGTCTTCTCCCTCTGCCGGTCCCTCTCCCTCTTTGGTTCTTCTCCTCTCTGCGATGTCTTCTCACTCTTTTGCTGGGTCTTTGCCGCTGTCTTCTCCCTCTGTTCTTCTTACAATGTTAACTGGAAGTGATTTCCCGGTGTATTGCTGGTTCCGCCGTGTGCCCTTATTCTTAGGCCCTGCATACTGACATCCCAGCTCATTTTCACAGCCAGCTCAATAGCCAGTGCAAATAGGATGGGAGAAAAGGGGGACCCTTTTCTTGCCCCCTGAAATATTAAGAAAAGCAGGCAATCACCCATTTACAAAGCCTAGCCATGGAGTCGCTATATATTATTTTAACCCAGGAAACAAAACCAGGACCCAATTCAAGTGTATTCAATAACAGAAAACGATAACACGACTCTGCAGAGTTAAATGCCTTTTTGGTGTCTAAGGAGGCTACCACCCTTGTACCAGAGTTGACTCATGATGTCTACAAATTAACAATCTTCTAAAATTAATCTGAGCACACCTACCAGACATAAGGCCAGTTTAATCCCAGTCAAAAATTGTAGTATTGACAGACTGCAACCTTCTGGAAAGAACTTTGGCCAGAATTTTGGTGTCAGTATTCATCAGCGAGATAGGGCGATAGGAATCACACTTCCAGACATCTTTCCCAATCTTAGGGAGCAGAACAATAAGAGTTCCCCTCATGGAAGGCAGTAAACTACCTCCCTCTCTCACTGAAACACACACTTTACGTAAACAAGAACCAAGAGTTCCATCGTATGTCTGGTACCACACTGACAGAAACCCATCCAGTCCTGGAGATTTAAAAGGGAGAAAGGAGGCTACAGTAATCTCTCTGTCAAGCAGAGCCCTATTAGTGTGTGATAATGTAAGAATATCAATAGAGGAGAGATATGACAATAGTGCTTCCATAGTTAACACAACAAACATAACATAACACGTGGCCCATCCTTATATGGAAAATAGAACTATGGATATAATCCGGCCTTGCCAGATAAGCTAACAGGTGGCCATTTTTATCCCTATATTCAAAAATACATTTATGGTAAAGTATTTACATCTTACAGGTATGATCATGCAGAGCCAATCAATACTCTCAAACTTTACTCTGCCAGGCAATGTCATTCTTGCTCGTACATTCCTCGACATAGAGAAGCCAGCAGTTTTTTTTAAAGCTTTCACCTCATTATTGTAACCCCCCCCCCATATAGTAGACTTAAAGTGGTTGTGAACCCCATTCATGAAATTTTACCTAAGCACATATACAGTATCTGTAGTGTTTACTCATCCCTCTCTAAGCTCTAAATGCTGTGTCTTTCTGCTGCTTCATTCCTCTGTTATCAGCAGAACCACTTTTGACAAGCTCTCTGACACACAAGATAACAGCAGCTGAAAATTTGTGTGGGAGGGAGCTTAGAGGTAGATAAGCAGAGAGCTGGTCTATTCATAATACAGCTTTCCATGTTCCTTCATTCCTCTGCCTATGTGGGAGGGAGGGTGTGCATTTTCTCCAATCAGCTTACATACAGTGTAAGCCCAGACTCCCCTCTCATTGCTGGAAGTGGAATAAAGATTTCTAACACAGTCTGCACATTTCAAAGAGTATAGAATTGGAAAGACAGCAAAGATACAGTAACATTTATGTAGGGAGATTTGTTTCATCACTATGTATCATCTGAGGCTATTGACTTCACTGGGTATGGGAGAGGGTTTACAACCACTTTAAATGACTCCCTTTGAGTAAGCAGGGGTACCTTTGCACTGTTTTCCAATCAGTAATTATATATAGACTGCAAGTAAACTTAATGTACTCCTCCTTCAGCCAAAGTGCATCCATTATCCAATGAGGTATACCTCTCTTAGGGCCAAGATTGATACTCAGTTCCACAGGAGAATGGTCAGAAATAGCCCTGGGCAGATAGCGAACATCACTAATAAGGTGTACTTAATCCCCCATAAAAAGTACAGTATCAATACTTGACAGCATTTTGTGAGTTTCAAAATACCAGGAGAATTCTCTTACATCTGGATGATTAAAGGCTACATTCACCTTTGTTCACCTTTTTTTTTAATATCCCCAATGTATTTACATAGTTATTTACATAGTTATTTACATAGTAGGCGAGGTTGAAAAAAGACATAAGTCTATCAAGTCCAACCTATGTGTGATTATGTGTCAGTATTATATTGTATATCCCTGTACGTTGCGGTCATTCAGGTGCTTTTCTAATAGTTTCTTGAAGCTATCGATGCTCCCCGCTGAGACCTCCGCCTGGGGAAGGGAATTCCACATCCTTGCAGCTCTTATAGTAAAGAACCCTCTACGTAGATTAAGGTTAAACCTCTTTTATTCTAATTTTAATGATGGCCACGAGTCTTGTTAAACTCTCTTCTGCGAAAAAGTTTTATTTCTATTGTAGAGTCACCAGTACGGTATTTGTATATTGAAATCATACACCCTCTCAAGCGTCTCTTCTCCAGAGAGAATAAGTTCAGTGCTCACAACCTTTCCTCATAACTAAGATCCTCCAGACCCTTTATTAGCTTTGTTGCCCTTCTTTCTACTCGCTCCATTTCCAGTACATTCTTCCTGAGGACTGGTGCCCAGAACTGCACAGCATACTCTAGTTGCGGCCGAACCAGAGTGTTGTAGAGTGGGAGAATTATCATTTTATCTCTGGAGTTGATCCCCATTTTAATGCATGCCAATATTTTGTTTGCTTTGTTAGCAGCAGCTTGGCATTGCATGCCATTGCTGAGCCTATCATCTACTAGGACCCCCAGGTCCTTTTCCATCCTAGATTCCCCCAGAGGTTCTCCCCCCAGTGTATAGATTGCATTCATATTTTTGCCACCCAAATGCATTATTTTACATTTTTCCACATTGAACCTCATTTGCCATGTAGTTGCCCACCCCATTAATTTGTTCAGATCTTTTTGCAAGGTTTCCACATCCTGCGGAGAAGTTATTGCCCTGCTTAGCTTAGTATCGTCTGCAAATACAGAGATTGAACTGTTTATCCAATACTGCAGGTCGTTTATGAACAAATTAAATAGGATTGGTCCCAGCACGGAACCCTGGGGAACCCCACTACCCATGCATGACCATTGCGAGTACTCCCCGTTTATCACCACCATCTGAACTCGCCCTTGTAGCCAGTTTTCAATCCATGTACTCACCCTATGGTCCATGCCAACGGACCTTATTTTGTACAGTAAACGTTTATGGGGAACTGTGTCAAATGCTTTTGCAAAATCCAGATACACCAAGTCTACGGGCCTTCCTTTATCTAGATGGCAACTCACCTCCTCATAGAAGGTTAGTAGATTGGTTTGGCAAGAATGATTCTTCATGAATCCATGCTGATTACTACTAATGATACCGTTCTCATTACTAAAATCTTGTATATAGTCCCTTATCATCTCCTCCAAGAGTTTACATACTATTGATGTTAGGCTAACTGGTCTGTAATTCCCAGGGATGTATTTTGGGCCCTTTTTAAATATTGGTGCTACATTGGCTTTTTTCCAATCAGCTGGTACCATTCCAGTCAGTAGACTGTCTGTAAAAATTAGGAACAACGGTCTAGCAATCACTTTTTTTCTTTCAATACTTTTTATTGGATATTTTCATATTAAACAGAACATGAAAGGTACTTTGAAAGGTACATTGACATACGCATCATCAGATATACATAGTTAACTTATATTGTCTTATCATTGAAATAATAATAACTTCTCATTTATTGTCAGAGTTTTTAGGCCATATAGACCAATATTCGTCGAACATTTTACAAGTCATAGAGTTTATGGCTATAAGACGTTCAAAAGTATAGTTTCTGTGAACTGCTGTGATTACGTCAGATACATTTATAGCTTTACTGGATTTCCAATTGCGTAGGATCAGTAAACGTGTTTCTAGGAGTATGTGAGTTATGACAGGTCTAAAGGCCGTCTGGAATTTATCTATGTTCAAGTGTAGGATCGCCAGGGCTGGGTCAGGTTTTGTAAGCATTCCTGTTATGGAGGAGATTAGTTAGAATACTTGATTCCAAAGACTCTTAATGCTTGGGCAATGCCAGAGCATATGTATCAAATTTCCTATGTGGCCACATTCTCTCCAGCATTTTGGTGATGCACCTGGGAAGAAGGTAGCTATTCTGTACGGAGTATAGTGCCATCTATTGGCCATTTTAATTATAAGTTCCCAGTGTTTAACACAATGAGACTCTTTATGAATTTCTCTAAAGGAGTGCATCCATTGGTCATCTGAGAAGGTGGTACCGAGATCTACCTCCCATTTTGTCATTGCTATAGTTTTGGTGAACTGTAGATTACCTTGGATTAAGTTGTAAAAGAATGATATGCCTTTTGTGTCTTGTTTGGATGTGGAGTAGAATTGCCATATTGTTCTTGGTATGGATATGGTTGGGGTAGCTCGTGTTTTAAGGAAGTGTGCGATTCTCATGCATAGGAATCTTGTGTTATTCTTGAGTTGGTATTGTGTCATAATGCGGTCTACTGATTTGTGTTGTATTCCCTCGTACAGGTCAGAGATATGTGTGATGCCCTTATCCGTCAAATCTTTGACTCTTATCATTGGTATTTTGGATTCTAACAGAGTTAGTGGCAGTTTATAGTTTATCATTTGGTTATCCTGTCTTTGTTGTTCTAAAATGTATCTCCATGCTTTCAGAGAGGTCTGCAATGTAGGTGACAGTTTGTGTGTTTCCCAGTGGTCCCAGCTGTCGCTTATAAGCATTAGTGCTAGGTGTTTTGTTGGTGAAATTGTTTTTTCAATGTCCACCCATAATGGGGTGTCATTCTCTCGAAACCAGTATTTAATCTGGTCTAGACGTACCGCCCACAGGTAATCATATATGTCTACTAGTCCAGCCCCTCCTACTTTTCTGTGTGCTGTTAGATTATTTCGTGAGCATCTGGCTTTTTTCCCATCCCAGATGTATCTCCAACTGAGATTTGAAATGCTCTTGAGGTAATGACTTGGAATGTGAACTGCCAGGGTGCGAAACAAATAGAGTATTTGAGGCAATATTAACATTTTGTAGGCAGTTATTCTACCAAGCCATGATGTTTCTCTTTTAGACATGTCCTTGAACTGGGCTTCCAGTTTGGCTATTAGTGGAGGCATGTTAGCCTTAGCAAGTGCCGATGTTTTATTAGTAATTTTTATTCCTAAATAAGTGATTCCTCCAGAGCTCCATGTATAGGGTAGGTTTGTTTGTAGGGTGCTTCTGGTGTTGGGAGGTACTCCCAGATCCAGTATCACTGATTTGGTAAAATTGACTTTGTAATAGGAGATATCCCCAAATTCAGTGAGGATATTGTGTACTTTGGTTAGAGATGTGAGTGGATTAGTCAATAGGAGGATTACGTCATCCGAAAACAGGTTGATGGTGTGTGTGTTGAAGCCAAACTGAAAGCCCTTAATTTGCGGGTGAGTCCTAATGGTTTCAGCCAAGGGTTCAATCATTAGATTAAAAATGGTCGGAGACAGGGGGCAGCCCTGCCTCGTCCCATTTGATATTTTAAAAGTTGTGGACAGAAAACCATTGGAATATACTTGCGCGGAAGGACAAGAGTATAAGGCCATAATAGCTTTTAAGATGGGGCCCTTGAAACCATATTTGTGTAAAACCATTTCCATATATGTCCAATGGACTCTGTCGAACGCCTTCTCTGCGTCTATGGATAGCAGCAGAGAAGGCGTTCGAGATTGCTCCGCATGATGCAGCACATTAATGATTCTCCTGGTGGCATCAGAGGTCTGTCTCCCCCTCACAAAGCCCATCTGGTCGCTTTTGACTAATGCAGGTATGATATTAGTTAGTCTTTTCGCTAATAATTTTGCATATACTTTAGTATCTGAGTTGAGAAGGGATATGGGTCTAAAATTAGCTGGTGTATTAGGATCTTTCCCTGGTTTTGGAAGTGTCACTATGTGTGCTCTCAGCATCTCTTGTGGGAGGGTTGCGGCGGTTGTTGCTTTGTTGAATACCTTGGACATGTGTGGAGAGAGTATGGATTTGAATGCTTTAAAGTATTCATTGGAAAGGCCGTCTGGGCCTGGTGATTTCCCGTTAGGTAGAGAATATATCGTGTTTTCTATTTCCTGTGCTGTGATGGGGTTATTAAGAGTATTTAGTTGAGTTTCTGATAGAGATGGGAGGTTTATCTTTTCCAGGAACGTTTGTATTTTATCTGCTGTTGGTTGGTATGTAGATGTGTCAGTGTGTAGGTTATATAGTGAGCTATAATATGTGGCAAATTGGTTCGCTATGTCTTTGGGATTGATAATTTTGTGTTTATCAGAGGGGTGTAGCAAGTATGCTATTCTAGATTTGGTACGGGCCGCCTTAAGTCTGTTCGCCAGGTATTTACCTGCTCTATTGGCATTGTGATAATAATTTAGTTTCAGGCGTCTAAGGTGTTTATCATATTGTTGTGTTAGCAACTCTCTTAGTTTTTCCCTAAGGATTGATAGTTGTTTAATCAGATGTGCTGATGGTGCTTGTTTGTTTTGTGCGTCTATGGTGTGTATTTTTGTGAGAATCTCAGTAAATTCTTTGGCCTGTCTCTTTTTCTCTCTAGCTCCTATTTGTATTAAAATGCCTCGTATGAAGGCCTTATGGGCGTTCCAGACTATATATGGGTCTGAGACTGAATCTGAGTTGTCTGAGAAATAATTTTTGAGATGCTGAGAAATTGACTTTTGAAAGTGTGGGTCTTGAATAATGCGTGAATTACAGCGCCAGATGGGTGGTGATGAGGAGACTCCCTTCTCTGTAACAGACATAGATATGGCAGCATGGTCTGACCATGTAATATCGTGTATTTTTGTTGATTCAACATTTTGCAGGAGCCATTTGTCCGTTAAAAACATGTCTATACGTGAGTAAGAACCATGTCTGCTGGAGAAAAAGGTATAGTCTTTTTCATTCGCGTGGAGACATCTCCATGATTTAAATAGTTCTTCCTGTTTCAGGATATTGTGGAGGGATAGCTTGCTGGTGGGTTTACCTGAGGAAGAGTCTAAGAGAGGATCCGAAATTACGTTGAAGTCTCCACAGATTAGGAGGTTACCATATTTCATGGCATTGGCTTTGATGAGAACTTTTTTTAGGAAACGCAATTGATGTGAATTTGGGGCATACAGCGTGACAATCGTGTATGGGTTGGAATTGATGTCTCCTGTGACAATTAAATAACGACCTCCCTCGTCTGTAATAACTTCTTTGGGTTGGAACGAAAGAGAGTTTCTTATGGCTAGGAGAACTCCTCCTTTTTTACTTTTGGGATCGCAAGACATGTAGATAGTTGGGTATGTGGTATGCAGGCATTTGGGGGTGTTGTGTAATTGGAAATGTGTTTCCTGGACACAAAGAATGTCTGCATCCTGTTTACAGGCTTCTTTCCACAGAGAAAATCTCTTTGCCGGATGGTTTAAGCCTCTGGCTTTGATTGATAAGATTTTGATCGTCATAGTGTGAGGGAACAAGGTTTGGTGGCTGTGTGTTGTTGGTACTTACAGTTCCCGGTGGTTATTATTCGTGTCTCTGACGCTGGAAGTGAGAAGAATATCTGGTGGACGTCTTCTTCAGTGGTGGGTAACATGGTGTTGCAAAGGATGCTGCGTATATCCAAAAAATGAAACAAAAGGAAAAATAACAAGAAAACAAGAAAAGTTAACTGGGTGGACATAAGAAATGGATCTGAAAACTGATCCTCGTGCAGTCGTAGCTGCTACTACTGTGCGGAGGGTAATAGATGAGAATCTAATTAGATGTCTCCATCCCGGAGAGATTGAATTGTGTAAGTAGGTTTATGTTAGACCATCGGCTTTCTTTTTCTTTGGTGAACGTCTCTTGGAGACCACCTGCCATTCGTTTTGCATGTGTTGTAGATTTGTGGGCTCAGCTGGTTGGGGACTTTGATCAGTGATGATGCCCCATTGACGTAGAGCTGTAAGGCCTTCTTCTAACTTAGACACGGATATTGTGTTCCCGTTGTGTGTAATAGACAGGGTTGCAGGATATTTCCACTTGTGTAGAATGTTGTGGTTCCTCAACGCTTTGGTGATCGTCAGCAGGTTGCGATGACGCTGCAGTGTGTGTCTGGACAGGTCAGGGAGCATCCTGATGTTAGCATATTGTTGGGGTAAATTCTCCTGTTTGCGTGAGAGTTGAAGGATTTGATCCTTGATGTGATAGAAATGCATTCTGAGGAGTGTATCTCTTGGGGTGTCGTCAGATAGAAATGAAGGTTTGGGGATCCTGTGGATCCTATCCACAAGGAGATCTTGGGCCGTTGCTCCCGGCATCAGGGTGGAAAAAAGGGTTTGGGCAAACTGCAGGAGCTGGTTAGGAGGTATGGATTCGGGGACTCCTCTTAGTTTGAGGTTGTTCCTCCTGGACCTATCTTCTAAGTCCGCCATTTTGTCTTTTAACCACGTTATATCTTCTCCCTGTGCCTTGTGTGCGTCTATCAGCTGGTTATATGAAGAAGTGTATTCCTCCATTTTAGTTTCAACATGGTTTACCCTGTGGCCTATGGCTTGAACTTCCCTCTGGCAATCATTTAGGCCTTGGAGCATGTCTGCCTGTAGTGAGGACCTCAAAGACAGTAGCATGTCTTTAAGCATCGTGTCTGACACTGGCCTGTCTGCTGTGGGAAAGTCTGCTATGGGGTCCCCCCCCTGTGTATGCTGGCTTGTGCTGGCATTTTGCGGCCCGCTTACCTCCATGCTCAGGTCGGGTTGCGGCCTAGTAGGGGAATCCCTTCTCTGCCTGGACTTGGCTGGGCTCCTGGTAGTGGGGCTGGACGTCCCAGAGGAGGCTTCGCTGGGGCACTGTTGCGGATGGGTTGTTTTGGGTGATGTCCCCTGGCCTCTCATGGGCGCTCCGGACGGATGCCGCTGCTGTGAGTTCAGAGCTCCGTCGCGGCCATTTTGCTGTAGGCCGCGCGCCGCTGTGCCGAAAAAGGAGTCCAATTTCCGCGGCTGTTGCGGGGTCTTTCGGTGCCGGGGCATCCTTGTTGCGGAGAGCGGGGATTCGTTGTCTCGGTGGAGGTAGTTGTGTGCTCTGATACCGCCAATGGTGTTCGATGGATGCGGATATCTCGGTGGACGAGCGGAGCTCCTAGACTACACGTCCATCTTGGAGTCCGGTCGCCACGCCCCCCCTCGTCTAGCAATCACTTGACTGAGTTCCCTAAGTACCCTTGGATGCAAGCCATCTGGTCCCGGTGATTTATTAATGTTAAGTTTCTCAAGTCTAATTTTAATTCTGTCCTCTGTTAACCATGGAGGTGCTTCCTGTGATGTGTCATGAGGATAAACACTTGGTTACTGAAGCCCCCCGATTCACTCGTGAAGACTGAGGAGAAGAATAAATTCAATACCTTCGCCATCCTCCCATCCTTTGTAACCAGATGTCCTTCCTCATTCTTTATGGGGCCTATATGGTCTGTCCTCCCTTTTTTACTCTTTACATACTTAACCACTTCAGCCCCGGAAGGTTTTACCCCCTTCCTGACCAGAGCACTTTTTACAATTCGGCACTGCGTCGCTTTAACTGCTAATTGCGCGGTCATGCAATGCTGTACCCAAACGAAATTTGCGTCCTTTTCTTCCCACAAATAGAGCTTTCTTTTGATGGTATTTGATCACCTCTGCCGTTTTTATTTTTTGCGCTATACACGGAAAAAGACCGAAAATTTTGAAAAAAAATGATATTTTCTACTTTTTGTTCTAAAAAAAATCCAATAAACTCAATTTTAGTCATACATTTAGGCCAAAATGTATTCGGCCACATGTCTTTGGTAAAAAAAATGTCAATAAGTGTATATTTATTGGTTTGCGCAAAAGTTATAGCGTCTACAAACTAGGGTACATTTTCTGGAATTTACACAGCCTTTAATTTATGACTGCCTATGTCGTTTCTTGAGGTGCTAAAATGGCAGGGCAGTACAAAACCCCCACAAATGACCCCATTTTGGAAAGTAGACACCCCAAGGAATTTGCTGAGAGGCATGTTGAGCCCATTGAATATTCATTTTTTTTGTCCCAAGTGAATGAATAATGACAAAAAAATAAAAATAAAAAAAAAATTACAAAAAGTTGTCACTAAATGATATATTGCTCACACAGGCCATGGGCATATGTGGAATTGCACCCCAAAATACATTTAGCTGCTTCTCCTGAGTACGGGGATACCACATGTGTTGGACTTTTTGGGAGCCTAGCCGCGTACGGGGCCCTGAAAACCAATCACTGCCTTCAGGATTTCTAAGGGCGTACATTTTTGATTTTACTCCTCACTACCTATCACCGTTTTGAAGGCCATAAAATGCCCAGATGACATAAAACCCCCCCAAATGACCCCATTTTGGAAAGTAGACACCCCAAGCTATTTGCTTTGAGGCATGTTGAGTCCATGGAATGTTTTATATTTTGACACAAGTTGCGGGAAAGTGACAAATTTTTTTTTTTTTTTTTTTTTTTTGCACAAAGTTGTCACTAAATGATATATTGCTCACACAGGCCATGGGCATATGTGGAATTGCACCCCAAAATACATTTAGCTGCTTCTCCTGAGTATGGGGATACCACATGTGTGGGACTTTTTGGGAGCCTAGCCGCGTACGGGACCCCGAAAACCAATCACTGCCTTCAGGATTTCTAAGGGCGTACATTTTTGATTTTACTCCTCACTGCCTATCACAGTTTCGGAGGCCATGGAATGCCCAGGTGGCATAAACCCCCCCAAATGACCCCATTTTGGAAAGTAGACACCCCAAGCTATTTGCTGAGAGGCATGGTGAGTATTTTGCAGCTCTCATTTGATTTTGAAAATAAAGAAAGACGAGAAAAAAAATTTTTTTTTTTCTTTTTTCAATTTTCAAAACTTTGTGACAAAAAGTGAGGTCTGCAAAATACTCACTATACCTCTCATCAAATAGCTTGGGGTGTCTACTTTCCAAAATGGGGTCATTTGGGGTTTTTTTTTGCCACCTGGGCATTCCATGGCCTCCGAAACTGTGATAGGCAGTGAAGAGTGAAATCAAAAATTCACGCCCTTAGAAAGCCTGAAGGCGGTGCTTGGATTTCGGGGTCCCGTACGCGGCTAGGCTCCCAAAAAGTCTCACACATGTGGTATCCCCGTACTCAGGAGAAGCAACAGAATGTATTTTGGGGTGTAATTTCACATATTCCCATGGCATGTTTGAGCAATATATCATTTAGTGACAACTTTGCGCAAAAAAAAATAAAAAAAATAAAAAATTGTCTCTTTCCCGCAACTTGTGTCACAATATAAATTATTCCATGGACTCAACATGACTCTCAGCAAATAGCTTGGGGTGTCTACTTTCCAAAATGGGGTCATTTGGGGGGGTTTTGAACTGTCCTGGCATTTTATGCACAACATTTAGAAGCTTATGTCACACATCACCCACTCTTCTAACCACTTGAAGACAAAGCCCTTTCTGACACTTATTGTTTACATAAAAAAATAATTTTTTTTTGCAAGAAAATTACTTTGAACCCCCAAACATTATATATTTTTTTTAAAGCAAATGCCCTACAGATTAAAATGGTGGGTGTTTCATTTTTTTTTTTCACACAGTATTTGCGCAGCGATTTTTCAAACGCATTTTTTGGGGAAAAAACACACTTTTTTACATTTTAATGCACTAAAACACACTATATTGCCCAAATGTTTGATGAAATAAAAAAGATGATCTTAGGCCGAGTACATGGATACCAAACATGACATGCTTTAAAATTGCGCACAAACGTGCAGTGGCGACAAACTAAATACATTTTTAAAAGCCTTTAAAAGCCTTTACAGGTTACCACTTTAGATTTATAGAGGAGGTCTACTGCTAAACTTACTGCCCTCGATCTGACCTTCGCGGCGATACCTCACATGCATGGTGCAATTGCTGTTTACATTTGACGCCAGACCGACGCTTGCGTTCGCCTTAGCCCGAGAGCAGGGGGGACAGGGGTGCTTTTTTTTTTTTTTTTTTTTTTTTCTTTATTATTATTATTTTTTTATCTTATTTTTAAACTGTTCCTTTCATTTTTTTTTTTTTAAGTCATTTTTATTGTTATCTCAGGGAATGTAAATATCCCCTATCATAGCAATAGGTAGTGACAGGTACTCTTTTTTGCAAGAATTGGGGTCTATTAGACCCTAGATTTCTCCTCTGCCCTCAAAGCATCTGACCACACCAAGATCGGTGTGATAAAATGCTTTCCCAATTTCCCAATGGCGCTGTTTACATCCGGCGAAATCTAAGTCATAAAATGCTCGTAGCTTCCGGTTTCTTAGGCCATAGAGATGTTTGGAGCCACTCTGGTCTCTGATCAGCTCTATGGTCAGCTGGCTGAATCACCGGCTGCATTTTCAGGTTCCCTGTTGAGACAGGAGAGCCAGAGAAAAACACGGAAGACGTTGGGGGGGGGGCATTCCCTCCCACTGCTTGTAAAAGCAGTCTAGAGGCTAATTAGCCGCTAGGATTGCTTTTACATGAAAGCCGACCGCTGGCTGAAAAGAATGATACCAAGATGATACCTAAACCTGCAGGCATCATTCTGGTATAACCACTCAAAGTCGTGAATGGCGTACCTGAAGACAAAAAAATGGTTAACAATAAAGCACAGTAAACGGTAAAGTATAAAAAATTGCATACCTGAAAAGCAAACATGATAAAACATAATAACAATAAAACATTGCAGAATAGAATACAGTAAAAAAGAGCAGAACAATAGAGAGAGAATAGAGAGAGAGAGAACAATGAAACGACAACTATTTTTTTTTTATTTTATATTTTTGTATGTGTTTTTTTTTTTTTTTTACACTTTTTTTGTAACTAACTTTTATAACTGTAACCGGTTCCAGGTTCGGGTCTCTCAAAATGCGATGGCATCTTGGGAGACCCTGTGAAAGTGTGCCTAGTCTGTGGAATGCTGTACCCTACGCTAATACTAATGTATGGTAGCGTTCAAAACATTCACCAATGCAAAGACCAGGATTGTCAGGACAGGAGGGACAATAATATCGGGTGTCACGCCTATATCCGCGCTTGCTGCAGACACAACATCTTTTTTGGGGGGGGTTCGCTGGGTAGGGGTACTCGGGAGGACGTAAAGAAAATGCCTCTCATGCAGCCGACTGCATTTGTTTGGGGATGTGAATGGGGGAAGTACGGGCGCTGCAGAAGTGGTGGGTTCCCATTTAGGATTGGCGAATGCAGCAGGAAGGGCATTATGGGCACGACGGGCTTGTGTTTGTCTTTTTGGTGGCAGCGGGACACTACTTGTGCTTGCCACCTCACCAGCTTGAACTGCACTTATGGGACTCGCCACGTCACCAAGTGTTACTGCAGTGCTGGTTTGACTATGACCGGGGTGTACTACGCCGCTGGTGCTTGCCAGTTCACCAAGACGCTACCAAAAAAAACTGTTAGCGATCGCAGGGATCAGGCCTGACTCTGCGAACGCTGCAGTTATGCGTTTAGTGTTTTGTAAGTGACAGTGATCGATCGATACTGCACTTGGGTGGGCTGGGCTGGGCCGGGCAGACGGGAAAAACGCAGGTGCTAGCAGGTATCTGGGCTGATCCCGCTAACACTGCGTTTGTGGGAACCCTAAACTGCTGGGGACGCTAGTATAGATCTGATCGGATCAGATATTGATCCGATCAGATACTATACCACTAAGGGAGGCGTATGCTGCGTGCGTGGGTGTTAGCGGTACTGGCGCTAATCTGACGCTGCCTGGGGCTGGTGCTTGCCAGTTCACCAAAATGCTACCAAAAAAACTGTTAGCGATCGCAGGGATCAGGTCTGACTCTGCGAACGCTGCAGTTATGCGTTTAGTGTTTTGTAAGTGACAGTGATCGATCGATACTGCACTTGGGTGGGCTGGGCTGGGCCGGGCGGACGGGAAAAACGCAGGTGCTAGCAGGTATCTGGGCTGATCCCGCTAACACTGCGTTTGTGGGAACCCTAAACTGCTGGGGACGCTAGTATAGATCTGATCGGATCAGATATTGATCCGATCAGATACTATACCACTAAGGGAGGCGTATGCTGCGTGCGTGGGTGTTAGCGGTACTGGCGCTAATCTGACGCTGCCTGGGGCTGGTGCTTGCCAGTTCACCAAAATGCTACCAAAACAACTGTTAGCGATCGCAGGGATCAGGCCTGACTCTGCGAACGCTGCAGTTATGCGTTTAGTGTTTTGTAAGTGACAGTGATCGATCGATACTGCACTTGAGTGGGCTGGGCGGAGGCACAAAACGCAGGTGCTAGTGGGTATCTGGGCTGATCCCGCTAACACTGCGTTTTTGGGAACCCTAAACTGCTGGGGACGCTAGTATAGATCTGATCGGATCAGATATTGATGCGATCAGATACTATACCACTAAGGGAGGCGTATGCTGCGTGCGTGGGTGTTAGCGGTACTGGCGCTAATCTGACGCTGCCTGGGGCGACGCATATCACCGCCGGGCGATCGGGGGGCTAAACCTTTATTCGGTAATAAACGGCGGGTGCCCTGACACTATAAAAAATAAACAAACTAACCAGCGTCACCCGTAACAGTTATACGGTGATCAGTGGTGAAAGGGTTAACTAGGGGGCAATCAAGGGGTTAAAACATTTATTAGATAGTATATGGGGGTCCCTGACGCTATAAAACGCTGACGGCGAACCTAACTATTTACGTCCCTAACTAGCGTCACCAGCAACACTAATACAGCGATCAGAAAAATGATCGCTTAGCAACACTGGTGACAGGGGGTGATCAAGGGGTTAAAACTTTATTAGGGGGGGTTAGGGGGGTATCCTAGACCTAAAGGGGGCCTAACACTCACTGCCCCAACACACTAACTGTCACAAACTGACACTATGCAGTAATCAGAAAAAAAAAAAAAAAAACCTGCTTGGTGTCAGTTTGTGACAGGGGGGGGGGTGATCGGGGGGGGGGATCGGGGGGCGATCGGGGGGGGGATCGGGGTGTTTAGTGTGCCTGGCATGTTCTACTGTGTGTGTGTGTTTGGTGCACTCACAGTTCAGTCTTCTCTCCTCGGCCCGGAACGGAAAATACCGAGCCGAGGAGAGATGACATCATTTCCTCTGCCTCTGTGTACAATACAGAGGCAGGGAAATGATCCCATTGGCTGGGAGCGATCGCGAGGGGGGGGCCACGAATGGATGGCCTCCCCCTCACCACCGATCGCCGGGGGACATTTGCCGACCGCCGCAGGCACCGGGGGGGGGGTCCGATCGGACCCCCCACCCGCGGGCAGGCAGGGACGTACAGGTAAGCCCTTTTGCCTGCCCGTGCCGCTCTGTCGACGTACATCGTCGTGCGGCGGTCGGCAAGTGGTTAAAGAATTTCTTGGGATTTTTTTTGCTCTCTTCCGCTATGTGTCTTTCATGTTCTATCTCAGCCGTCCTAATTGCACCCTTACATTTCTTGTTGCATTCTTTATAAAGTCTGAATGCTGAGGATGATCCCTCAACCTTGTATTTTTTGAAGGCCTTCTCCTTTGCTTTTATATGTATTTTAACATTGTAATTAAGCCATCCGGGACTTTTGTTCGCTCTTTTAAATTTATTACCCAATGGGATGCATTGGCTAATGCCCTTATTTAATATGCTCTTAAAGCAAACCCATCTCTCCTCCGTGTTCTTTGTTCCTAATATTTTATCCCAATTTATGCTTTTTAGCAAGGTTTGTAGTTTAGGGAAGTTGGCTCTTTTGAAATTCAGTGTCTTTGTATTCCCTTTATGTTTCCTATTTGTGTAATTTATACTGAAACTAATTGACCTGTGATCGCTGTTACCTAAATTGCCCCGTATTTCCAAATCCGTGATCAGGTCTGTATTGTTGGTAATCAGTAGATCCAGTAATTTTTTGTTTCTAGTTTGTGTGTCTACCATCTGACCCATAAAATTGTCCTGCAAGACATTAAGGAACTGGCGAGCCTTAAATGAATGCCCGGTTCCCTCCGCCCAGTCTATGTCTGGATAATTAAAATCCCCCATTATGATAACACTTCCCATCCTTGTTGCTAATCCAAATTGTGATAGGACGAAAAGTCCGACCGTGTGTACGCGGCATAAGAATTGAGTCCCCTACCACCAGAATCTGTCTTTCCTTTCCCTTCGCTGCCCCCCACTCTCACTGGAGGAGTTCTTCCCCCAGCAGCTAGGAGAGTGCCTCAGCTCCAGCAGTGCTGGTCCCTGACTGGTTTCACCAATGTCACTCAATGGAGCGTACTTATTGGAATGCTCCAGTCCTGGATCGGCCTCCCTGGCACTTCCCCTCTACCCTTCCTGACTGTCACCCATCCACTCTTTGCTAGTGCCTGCACCTCTTTGTCTCCACCCGCCTCTGTGCTGGCCCCTGCCGGCACCTGCCGTGTACGTTCCTGGCTCTCCTTTAGTATGGATGGACTTCTCAGTGCTGACAGTTGCTTCCCCAGATTCAGAACCTGGGCTTACAGGGAAATGTGCTTACATTTTGCACAGCAGTATTCGCCCTCAATCGGATGATCAAGGAACGCAAACATGCTGCAAGATGTACAAAGAGTCGCCTCTCCACACCCGCCGGGCATCGTACCTATTAAATTTAGTGAGGATTGGGGATTATACCCTGTTCAAATTACCTAACAGCTAGCTTCCTGACACTAATACTCAAGACAATACATAGGTACACAACATGTACCAATATAGCATTAATGTACTGCAAAAATAAAACAGATTTCTATTTATTCTACATTCACTTACCTCACTCTCTTCATGGATGTTTAAAAACCTTGCTTCATTACTTTTGCCTTACTTCCTGAACAGACTTTATGTCATGACACAGGAAGTTGATGACCAGCTGAGGGTAGATGATGCAGGGTGTGTGCTAATGAGATCAGGTGGTCAACTACTTTCTGTGTCATGACCTAAAGTCTGTTCAGGAAGTAAGGCAGAAGTAAAGGAGCAGGGTTTTTAAACAGCCATAAAGACAGTGAGGTAAGCGTGTGTAGAATAAATGGAAAGCTGTTTTATTTTTGTAAAAGAAGTACATTAATGCTATACTGGTTCATAGGGGAGCTGGAATTGAGAAAAAAAAGTTGAACAAAGGTGAACTTAGCCTTTAAGTCTCCAAACATTCACCAAAGACAAAAGAATATTTGAGACTTTAATAACTAAGATAACAAACCTACATCAGGGATCAATTTAGCTGTAACGTTAGTTAATATCAAGGTGCTGTATCTATCTATCTATCTATCTATCTATCTATCTATCTATCTATCTATCTATCTATCTATCTATCTATCTATCTATCTATCTATCTATCTATCTATCTATCTATCTATCTATCTATCTATCTATCTATCTATCTATCTATCTATCTATCTATCTATCTATCTATCTATCTATCTATCTATTTAAAGCAGGTCTGGTGAAGTGCACAACAGTAAATTCCTAGTGCAATGTTTGGCCATCTCATCGGCCATATATTAAAAAAGGTAAAATGGATTGCTGCACTTACTTAATAAGTTAATACATTTTCTTTTTTTTTTAAATTCTTTATTTAATTTTACAAAAATTACAGTACAAAAACCCCTACAGCAACATTTTTCTGTTTCACAGCATAGACATAAACTATAAGTATGCTCCCCCAAATGTCCCTCCCCTACCCCCCTCCCCTCCCCCCTCCTTTCCCTCGCAGACTATTTACTTCCCTCATGGTCAAATCGGGTCAACAGTGCTCATGTTCCGAAAATTACTGTGTCATGACTTCCATATAACGATCTGTTTTTTTAAAGGCCACCCAGGTGCTGCATTTACCCCTCTCTTCCGCTTGTTCCCTTTCTGAGTGATCTTCTATCTCTACTTTCTCTAAAATATAGATTTCATTCACTTTAGCAATCCAATCCCTAATCTTCGGCACCTCTGATTCCAGACATTTCTTTGGAATTACATTCTTTGCAACATTTAATAATACTGGGGTTAATGAGGATATGTACCCTCTTTTTCCTCCCTCCGACCTATGGAACAAACAGTTCCAAGGGTCGTACTGGATAACCTTACCCGTTATCTCTTCTGTTATCCTGATCACTTCCCGCCAGAATGTTTTAATTTTAGGGCAATCCCACCATAGGTGCGCCATAGTTCCCGGTGTCCCACACCCTCTCCAACTTTAACTGGGGTCATGTACCACTGGGTTAGGCACTTGTAATTGCTCTCCCTCGTTTTCATATCAGCTGCCGTTCCATGTGTCTTACCCAGGATACTCTTCACCATTCCCCTATCACAGTGTGCTCCCAATTCCTCCTCCCAATTTTTATTAAATGGCGGTGGATCTTGCCCCACTCTACTCATCAAAATTTTATACATTTCAGGAATATTCCTCTTTACTGGATCCTTACAAAATAATTTCTCTATCAATCTATAATCCGCTTCCTCCCTTAAGTGGCCAGGAAGACTTCTAACAAAGTGCATGAGCTGGCTATAACGCCACCCATTCAATAACATTAAATCCCCTTGTGATACTAATTCCTGATGTGTTCGTATTTTGCCTCTATTTATAATATCCCTTATTTGTGCTTCCCTATCCAAAATCCAGTTTCCCCCTACCTTCACCATCCCTGGGGGGAATAACAAATTGTCTTTTAGAAATATTAAGGGAGAGTTATACTCCCATTTGTTAATGTGGTGGATCTGGTCCCAAATTTTGAATGTAAGGTGCATTATGTGGTGCGTGTCATTACCTAGGCTCCTATAGTGCAGGGGATTCCATAACATATGATTCAAACGTGCATTACTTAACCCTGTTTCTAAATCAACCCACCTTTTATTTTTACTACTTTTTCCCCAATCCAGTGCCCGTGATATAACAATTGTAATAATTTCTGAAGTCGGGGATAGCTAAACCCCCCCCTGTGCTTTTCTCTATTCAACACTGTATACGCTATCCTAGGCTTCTTATTGTTCCATACGTATCTACCTATAGATACGTACCTATTAAATCGGTCAAAACTCTGAAAAAATCTTGCGGTAGAGGAATGGGGAGCATCTGCATCTTGTATAACACCTTGGGTGTGAGCACCATCTTCACAATATTAACTCGCCCTATCCATGAGACGGGGCGATATAATATTCTTTTTATTTCTGATCTGATTTCATTCAAAAGGGGGATGTAGTTCAACTTATACAATTTCCCCCTAGAGCCTGCGAGCTTGACCTCCAGGTACTTTATATTGTCTCTCCACGGGAAGTGGAACACCTCGGCGAGTCTACTTGCTTCCTGTTTATTACTATTGATCTTTAATGCTTCTGACTTCTCTATATTTATTTTGAAGTTTGAGAGCTCACAAAATTTCCCCAATATAGCCAACAGATTAGGTATTGAAATTCTAGGTTTAGAGATATACAAGAGTAAATCATCGGCGAATGTGGCCAATTTATGTTCCTCCTCCCCACCACGCAGCCGCTAATGTCTGGGTTTTTTCGGATCATAGTGAGTAGGGGTTCCAGGGTTAAGACAAATAGGAGTGGGGACAACGGGCAACCTTGTCTGGTTCCATTCTCCATGACAAACTGTGTTAAGGGTAGATTATTCACCCTTACAAAGGCAGTAGGTTGATTATAAAGTATTTTTATCCATTTTAACATTGTTGGCCCCACTCCCATTGCCTCAAGCGTACCAAACATGAATCCCCAGTCTACTCTGTCGAATGCCTTCTCGGCATCTATCGACAGAAGTAGACCTGGGGATCTGCTTGCCTTAAATGCCTCCATTATGAGGAGAGACCGCACCCCGTTGTCTATGCCCTCTCTCCCTGGGACAAACCCCACCTGGTCCGCATGGACCAGATAGGCCATTTTCTCCCTGAGTCGGAGTGCCAACACCTTGGCATAAAGTTTAGTGTCTGCATTTAAAAGCGCAATTGGCCTATAACTCGAGCACAGGGTGCGGTCTTTCCCCTCCTTAGGGATGAGTGTTACTGATGCCAATAGAGCGTCCCCGCACAGTTCTCCCTGCCTCCCCAGCCCATTACACATCCGGAAAAGCCGAGGAACCAGGGACTCTTTAAATTTTTTATAAAAGCTGGCTGTAAAGCCATCCGGCCCAGGACTCTTACCCATGGAGGATGATTTCAGAGCCAAGTATACCTCCTCTTCCGTTATCGGTCTCTCTAGCTCCATTGTGTCTATTTCTGATAAAGTGGGGAGGCCTGCCCCCTTTAAGAACTCTCATCTTCTCCTCCTTCTTACCACCCCGATTCTCCCTCTGCCTGACCGAGTAAAGAGATGAAAAAAAAACTGTCTAAATTCCTCTCCTATTTCTCTAGAAGAATGTCTCATTTCACCTTTTTTGTTTTTAATCTTTATATAATTCTCCTCCTTTTTTTTCCTTATAATTGATGCCAGGTGTTTCCCTACCTTATTTCCCCTTTGGTAAAATTTTTTTATGTATTTATTCCTGATTTTAAAGGATTCTTCTTCTAGTAACTCTCTTAACTCGTCTCTTTTTATTGTCAGTTCTTTAAATACCGATCTTTCCTCCCCCCTGTTGGCTTTATGGAGCTGTTCTAATTGGTGTATTTTAACTATGAGACTTTCTTTCTTTTTTCTTCTTTCTCTCTTCTCCCCCGTGCCGATCAATATTAACACCCCCCTTACGTATGCCTTAAAGGTCTCCCAAATTACCGTCCCCGAGATCTCTTCAGATTCGTTATTAAGGAAAAACCCATCTATCTCCTGCTGGATTCTCTCGGCAATACTATCTTTCTCTAAGAGTTTTTCGTTTAACCGCCACGTAAAGGGTATCCTTTGAAGACCCTTAATCTCTATTGTCATCATAATGGGTGCGTGGTCTGATAGAGTCTGAATCTCTATCTTTGATCCCACTATCGAGTCTAATAAACTATGGTTTACCATCAAGTAATCCAGCCTTGAATAGGTCCTGTGGACCGGAGAAAAGAAGGTGTAATCCCTCTCCTTAGGGTGCTGCACCCTCCAGACATCAATCAAGTGGTTTTAATGAAGTTTTCTCCCTAGACTCAGCAACAGATTTTTACCTGCCCCCCCAGTTCCAGATGACCTATCCAAGGCCAGATCGAGACAGAAGTTGAAGTCTCCTGCCAGGATCACCTCCCCCTCTTTAAATTCCACCAAACTGTTTAGGGTCCGGGAGAGGTATTTAATCGGGTCTCTGTTTGGACAATAAACGTTAGCCAATGTAAAGATCCTATCCCCAAGTTTTATTTTTATAAACAAGAAACACCCCTCTATGTCCACCCTCTTGTCTAGCAATGTGAATTTGGTCCATTTCGAGAACCCGATAACCACTCCCTTCGCCCTTTTGGTGGGTGAATCACAATAAATCAAGGACGGAAAATTTCTTGAGTCCAGCTTAATGCATTCCTCCCACACCAGGTGTGTCTCCTGCAAGAAAACAATATCTGCACCATACATCTGTAATTCTTTTAGCACTTTACACCTTTTCCCTGGAGAGTTTAACCCTTTTACATTATACGACAGACATCTAACTTCCATTTCTGCCAATCTTTAGGTTTGCTCCTGTATCCCTCATGTGCACCTCCACCTTTTCCCCGGTTTGTCCCAGGATCCTTGCCCGAGAAAAAATACAAATCAAAAAATCTGCGGGGACCCCCCCTCCTCCCTTGCCCCCCCTCCTCCCTTGCCCCCCCTACCCCCCCTGCCGATTCCTGGCCTTGGGACCGTGGCTTCCAGTTCGCCACCTTCACCGCCTACGACCCCCGTGCAATAGGGTGTAGCTCCTACAGTGGGGCGAGGAGGTTCTACCTCCTCCCTCCAATGCTATGGGAGGAAGAGGGCAGAGGACTGGTTTCACTATTCCATCACCATTCCCTTTTTTACCGTTTACCATTCCCTCCTCCCCGCCCACTCCCGCCTCCCCCCCATCTATCTATCTATCTATCTATCTATCTATCTATCTATCTATCTATCTATCTATCTATCTATCTATCTATCTATCTATCTATTTAAAGCAGGTCCGGTGAAGTGCACAATTCCTAGTGCAATGTTTGGCCATCTCATGGGTCATATATTAAAAAAGGTAAAATGGATTGCTGCACTTAATTAATAAGTTAATACATTTTCTAACTATTAAAACTATACCTCTGAATTACATCTAATTGGTTCCAGATGATATGTTTTGGTATATAAATGTGAATTGTTGGAAAATGATTCAGATGTGTTCCTACCTGAAAAAAGGGCATTATCAATTTAGTCTAAAATGGAATACTTTTAACTACTTTTGTATGACAATTTTGTATGTAAATTTTGCTTTTTCAAATTTAACGTGCAGCAATCCATTTTGAAATACTATATGCAGGTGCATCTCATACAATTAGAATATAATCAAAAAGTTCATTTATTTCAGTAATTCAATTCAAAAAGTGAAACTCATATATAATATAAATTCATTACACACAAAGTGACATATTTCAAGTGTTTAATTCTTTTAAATTTGATGATTATGGCTTACAGCTAGTGAAAACCCAAAATTCAGAATCTCAGAAAATTAGAATATCACATAAGACCAATAAAAAAAGGATTTTTTAATACAGAAATGTTGGTTTACTGAAAAGTATGTGTAGGGGTGGAGCCAGAGGCCAGAGCGGATGGTGGTATGAGAGAGAAGCTCTGCCACAATGGGGGAAGTACAGCGGCTCACAGCTCACAGAAACACCCAATTTCAATCTCCACAGTAAGGGGAGACTGAGGAGCATA
Organism: Lithobates clamitans; assembly: GCA_037952925.1. Taxonomy (NCBI): domain Eukaryota; kingdom Metazoa; phylum Chordata; class Amphibia; order Anura; family Ranidae; genus Lithobates; species Lithobates clamitans. The sequence continues at coordinate 3,805,303 of JBBGZY010000279.1, read as the reverse complement.
CCCGGAGCAGAATGAATAAAACAAAGGAGAGAGAAGGACGGAGAAAACTGATGGACTTTTTCTCCCCTGTAGCAGGCCGGACAATCCAAGATGGCTCTGGCACTGGGAGCCATCCTCCTTTATTCCCATCCAGCATGCTCAGCCATCCGCTGCCATCCGAGGGCGAGTCACCTGATACAGGCCATCCACTGCCATCCTCTGCATTTAATAGCCCTGTGAAGCAAAAATAGAGGCTAGGGGAGGAGGGAGGTTTACAGGATGACAGAAACACAGAGGGGGAAGAAATGGAGGAGGCATCCCCATACGGACAGCATATAGATGCATTCCCTACCACAGGGCAGCAGATGCTTCAAACATTTTGGGGGGTCCTCCAGCAAGACATGACATCTTTCAAGCTATCCACAAAGAGGGAGATGACAGTAGTCGGTAGCAGAGTGGAATATGTGGAAAAAAATGAAGGAATTTACTGTAGCGCATAATGAACAAAATGGCGGCTATTGAGGACAGGTCACGCAGGAACAACATCAAATTTAAGGGGATCCATGAATCCGTCAAACCAGCTGATCTCCAAAAGCTCATGACAACAGCTTTCCCATCTCTGAGGCCTGCTGACATCACCATAGACACCATAGACAGAGCCCATAGACTGCCAAAGCAGTCATACCTGCCTGAAAAGATCCCCAGAGATGTAATAGCAAGGATCCATTTCTATCATGTAAAGGTAAACTGATGCAATACTCCAGACAACACCCTGCACTCCCAGATCCTTTTGCAGGAATCACTGTCGATTTGTCGAAAGCTACTATAACGGAGAGGCACAACTTGGTACCCATTACAAAAATATGGCAAAATCACAAAATCATCTACAAGTGGGTCTTCCCGGCCAAACTACTAGTGGAAATGCATAATGAATCACACTCCATCACATCGCTGGAGAAGGGTATGGAGCTCCTCCAGAAATGGCGTTTACTCCCTATGAATGGCAACCCTGCAGGTCCAGAGCCCTTCCTGGAAAAGCGTCAATACAACCGCCAAAACAAGAGGGGCAGATAATGCCTTACTGCTAGAGCATCTGTAGCTCAAATACATGCCTTTTCTTTCAAAGATTTATTGAGATTTTAACAATGCGCAAGCAAGTACACACTTTTCATAGAGACAACAAAAGAAGAAAAAGAAACATTGATGCTTCGGTATCTATCTTAACAGAGGATTTTCCTAATTTGCATAAAAAGATCATGAGAAGTAACTAAGGAATATGGCACCTCCAGAATTATTAAAAACCCCCATGATCCAATGGATTCCATGGGATGCCTCTTGGTAAACAGAGTCTGCCCAGCCGCTCAAGGTTGTCCCAATGGGCCCCCCAGCACCCCTTATTTGGATCAGACTGTGCCGGGGAAGCCCTTCCGAGGCCCCCCAAGCCCGACCAGGACTATTCACGATACAAGAACATCCCAGAGGGGAATAAAAAATAAAGAAAAAAGTAGTATTTTTGAGTGTCCCAGAGGATCCTATGGGAGATATTGACCTTAGAAAATGGGCGCCTTCAAATTGCAGAAACAAATCGGGCGAGAAGACTGTTTGAAAGCCATTTACACTAGAAAAATCCATCAAACCAACATAGAAGATAAAGATCAAAAAACATTTAGAAGGAGGGGAAAAGGGGGAAGGGGTAGGGTAGCCGCTCAGCAAGTATCACGAAGGAGCAATGTTGTTGACATTTTCTTGGTTAATTTGTATCCCAGGGATTAGGGAAAGACCTATGTGATTAGCCCAGGGTTCCCATGTTGCTTCAAACTGTGTCCTGGTGTTTAACAGAATACTGGTCAATTTCTCCTGAGACATCAGGAGATTTTCCGCTTAGCGGCTATAAAAGAAACCTTGGGCTGCTTCCAGGCCTTAGCAATCATTAGTTTGGCTCCCAGGAATATGAAATGGATTAATTTGCGTGATCCTTTAGAAATCCTTTAGAAATGCCTGGGATATTGGCATTCAAGAGGTCCATTGCAGGAGTCATGGGGATCTGTTGCCCCGTCACTTTATGAATCATAGCGAATATCTTCCTCCAGAAAGACCTGATTTTAGGGCATTCCCACCAAATGTGGGCCATAGGGCCATTCAGTTCACATCCCCTGAAACATCTTGGATCAACAGAAGGGAACATATGGGATAATTTAAAGGGTGTGAGATACCACCTGGTCATCACTTTAATAATTGCTTCTATTAGGGAAATATTTTTAATCCCCTTATAGGCTCTGGAGAAGGAAATTCGCCATTTGTCCTGATCCCACTGGAATTGGAGATCTCTCTCCCAAGCGGACATATATGGGGTTTTGTCTGCCGTTTGGGCCAAAGATTGGTATATAACAGAGATTCCACCCCTTTGATTCGTGGCTTGACCTATCCATGATTCGTAAGATGTGAACCTAGGCGGGATGGGTTTCTCTACCCAAATTTTGTGTAGGAAATGTTGGATTTGACGAAACCTAAAGTGTTCTTCCTTGGGGATATCTAAATGTTTTTGACAAAATTTTAGAGTTAATGGGCGTGTCTCTGTGAAGAAATGACCAATCCGATACAGCCCCTTGTCCAACCACCATTTGAAGGAAAGTATGTTTAAACCTGGAGTGAAGTCCGGATTATTAAAGATATGTGCCAGAGGACGGCATTTAGAGGTCAATGAAGGTTAAGTCGTTATTTTGTCCCAAAGGGTCATAGATTGTGAGAGGATCGGAGAGAGTATGGGGGGCCTATCCTTAGATGAGATCCACAGTAAATAGTTAAGAATATGATTAGGGACTGACTGTTTTTCAATTTGAATCTAATCTGGTTTTTCTGTCCTGGAAAAAACAGTTGAAAGTTGGGAGATTCTTGCTGCCTGGTAATACCAAAAAAGTCTAGGTAACCCTAGGCCCCCTTGTGTCCGCAACCTGTAAAGAGTGTTATTTGGAAGTCTATGACCCTTACCTCCCCAGATAAATGTGTTAATTTTCCTTTGCAAAGATTGTAAGTGATCTTTTTTAAGGATAATCGGTAAAGCTCTGAATAAATATAGTAATCTGGGGAGGAGTGTCATTTTAATTGAATGGATCTTCCCTAACCAGGAAAGCTCCTTACTGCCCCAGGACTTTAGCTCTGATTCCAGTTTCTTATAAGTGGGCGGAAAGTTAACTGAGTATAGTTAGTCAATTTTTGCAGTGAGGTGGATCCCTAGATATTCTAGTGATGAATCGTTCCATTTGAATTTGAAAGACTTTTTCAGCGATTCCACTATGGCTGGTTTCAAGGAGACATTGAGGGCATGGGACTTGTCGTAGTTAACCCTTAGACCTGACACCTTAGCAAAACCGTTTAGGAGGTTGCATAGATTGGGGAGGGAAGTGATAGGTGAAGTGATGAATAATAGCATATCATGAACGAATAGGCCACATTTATGAATTTGGGATCCACATGAAATTCCTTGGATATTGGGGTTGGAACGAATTGCCACCGCCAGTGTCTCAATAGCCATGGCAAAAATTAATGGGGATAGTGGACAACCCTGTCTGGTGCCCCGAGCGATGTTAAAGGGTCTGGAGTGATGCCCGCAGATTCGAATTTGTGCCGAAGGGTTGGAATAGAGGGAGTGAAGGATGCCCATAAAGCGATTGCCAAAGCCTAATTTCTCCAATAACCCAAACAGATATGGCCATTCGACTGCATAGAAGGCTTTGTGTAGGTCTAAGGATAACAACATCCCTTCCTGTGTGTGGCCAGGGTCCCAACCTGATTGTAGAAGGGAAACTAAATCGATAGCCCTTCTAATATGATCAGGCCCCTGCCTCCCTGGAATGAAACCAACCTGATCCTTGTGAATGTAGTGGCTAATGAAAGAAGAGAGATGGTTGGCCATTATTTTTGTTAATATTTTGAGATCGTTGTTTATGAGGGAGATTGGTCTATAATTTTGAACTGCTTCGGGATTTTTATTGGGTTTGGGAATTATCGATATGAAGGCCGCATTAAGATGAGGGTCTAAGGGGGATCCTAGCGCTTTCGTGTTAAAGAATTTGGCCATGTGGGGAGCTAGTGTGTCCATGAAGGCCTTGTAGTATGGTATCGATAAACCATCAGGACCAGGGGCAGAGCCTGTTTTTAGATTTTTGACTACATCCTTTTTTTCTTCAACAGAAATGCTTGCCTCCATAATTTCCCTATGTTCCTCCGAGAGTGAGGGTAATGGGAGATCCTGGAGAAATCTGGATATCAAAGGATCCTTATTCTTGATGGGTTTGGTATACAGGTTGGTGTAGAAGACCCTAAAGGCCTCCAATACCTTGTTGGAGTCAGCCGTAGGGGGTTGTCCTGGAATTCTAATTCTGGGAATACAGTGAGACCGTGGACGTGGAGACAATTTAGAAGCCAACATCGAGCCTATTTTGTCTTTTTGATGGTAGAATCTAGCTCCACTCCAGCGGATATGCTTTTCGGCTTTTGCCGTGAGAGCTAAATTCAATTCAAGCTTGGTAGCGTCCAGTTGTGCTAGAAGGGTTTCCGACAGGTTTTTCTTGTGTTTGAGTTTTAAAGTTGTAAAGCTCTTTTCTAGTTTCTGAATATCTATGCGTCTCGCTCTCTTTATTTGAGTGGCCAAACTAATAATTTTTCCCCTGATGAAGGTTTTGTGAGCTGCCCAGAGGGTCTCAGGGGAAATATCCTCTGTGTTGTTAAAAAGGAAATATTCCTTCAGCAACTTTTCTAATTCAGAGGTATTAATAGGGTCACTCAGAATGGATTAGTTCAGGCGCCTATGGGAGCCTGAAGGTTTGGAGAGGGCGTTCTGCATATAAAGAAGAACTATGGAGTGGTCTGACCATGCTGATTCAATTATGTTTGCCTTTTATGTAAATGGAATAAGAGAGGAGGGCACCAGAATATGGTCGATTCTTGCATATGACTGGTGAGGCGCTGAAAAGTGGGTGTAGTCTCTTTTTGAAGGGTTCAATTCCCTCCATATGTCAATTAGTCCGTGTGCATGGAGGGCTTTTGCTATGTTTAAGCTAGCTTTGGTGGGGCGCATCAGTTGGGCTTTAGGGGGCCTAGTTTTGTCAAGACCCTGATCAAAGGCTATGTTTGAGTCCCCTCCAAAGATTACCTTGCCTTCCACTAGGGGCATGAGGGTTTTGAGTAGGGATGAGCCGAACACCCCCCGGTTCGGTTCGCACCAGAACCTGCGAACGGACCGAAAGTTCGCACGAAGGTTAGAACCCCATTGACGTCTATGGGACTCGAACGTTCGAAATCAAAAGTGCTCATTTTAAAGGCTAATTTGCATGGTATTGTCCTAAAAAGGGTTTGGGGACCCGGGTCCTACCCCAGGGAACATGTATCAATGCAAAAAAAACTTTTAAAAACGGCCGTTTTTTCGGGAGCAGTGATTTTAATGATGCTTAAAGTAAAAAAAAAAAATGAAATATTCCTTTAAATATCGTACCTGAGGGGTGTCTATAGTATGCCTGTAAAGTGACGCGTGTTTCCCGTGTTTAGAACAGTCCCTGCACCAAATGTCATTTTTAAAGGAAAAATCTCATTTAAAACTGCTTGCGGGTTTAATGTAAAGAACACCAGTAATTTTCTTCAGGTAGCTTTATATACTGTAACAAGACAAGCCTGCCTGTCAGTAGGAAGATAACAGGAACGGATCTAGCTGAACACTGTGAGCAGGACGCACTGCACTAAATGTAAATAGTCTAGCTGCCTGACTGTGGTACTAATAGGATCAAAAGAACACCAGTAATTTTCTTCAGGTAGCTTTATATACTGTAACAAGACAAGCCTGCCTGTCAGTAGGAAGATAACAGGAACGGATCTAGATGAATACTGTGAGCAGGACACACTGCACTAAATGTAAATAGTCTAGCTGCCTGACTGTGGTACTAATAGGATCAAAAGAACACCAGTAATTTTCTTCAAAATACTGTAACAAGACAAGCCTGCCTGTCAGTAGGAAGATAACAGGAACGGATCTAGCTGAACACTGTGAGCAGGACGCACTGCACTAAATGTAAATAGTCTAGAAGATAACAGGAACGGATCTAGCTAAACTGAATACAGTGTATATATATATATATATATATATATATGCAACACCTGGGATGCATATATATACACAATACACTTTAAGTGCAGCTAACTGACTGACTGTCCTGCCTAATCTAGCTAACTCAAATGAAATGACACTGTCTCTCTCTCTCTCTATTTCTCAGCACACCGGAACACACTGCACAGGGCCGCCGTGCAGGCGGCCTTATATAGTGTGGGGCGTGTACTAAATCCCCTGAGCCATATTTGGCCAAAGCCTCCTTGGCTTTGGCCAATTACGGCTCTCTGTTAAGGCGGCGCTGTGATTGGCCAAGCATGCGGGTCATAGTGCATGCTTGACCAATCATCAGCAAGCAATGCACTGCGATGCCGCAGTGAATTATGGGCCGTGACGCGCCACGCGAATTTGGCGCGAACGGCCCATATCGTTCGCAATTCGGCGAACGACCGAACAGCCGATGTTCGAGTCGAACATGGGTTCGACTCGAACACGAAGCTCATCCCTACTTTTGAGGAGAGAATGGAAGAATGCAGTTTGTCCTTTATTGGGAACATAATAGTTAGGGAGTAAATACTTCCCTCAATCGTGCCTTTTACAAGGATATATCTACCTTCGGGGTCTTTGTGGTCTGAAATGTAAGAGAACTTACTGTTTATGGAAAATAGCACTGCTACTCCTTTGCTTTTATTAGCAGCATTCGCCATGTAGAACGTTGGGTATTGTGCATGTAAGAATTTGGGGCTGTATTGGATCGGGTTATAGGAAATATAGTAAACACGCAGGGAAGGTCTTCTTCTCTCAGGAGGGAGCCATTTGAGAAAAACACGGGGAGTGGAGACCAAAATTGGATACCTCAGATGATCGCGGTGGAGAGGAGTTTGTGGCCGTGATACCCTAAGCTTATTGGATGATATGTGATTAGGTTTCACTTTCCAATCATTACACAGTATTGAAGTCACATTATAGACTGGTGGGCACAGGCAAAATGTCCGCTTTAGTGATTCGTCTCTTAATACGGTGGTCGGCGGTCCTCGGCAAAATGGCCGCCGACAGCATATATATCTCACACTGTGCATCCGTCCAATGTTATCCCCCAGAGGAAGGCACGAAACCCCTGTGCCGAATACGCGTCGGGGAGGGGTAGGACGGAGCTGTCAGCAGAGGAGGAGGATTGCACATGCCATACCGCACGCCATACGATTAGCTGCTTATTATTTTACCTGTACAGTCTGGTGCACTCTAGCACCCATCCAGTGTGAGTACCCTCTTGGAGGGCTTATTCTTTAATAAATGTCCTGGCTATATTGCACTATGGAGTCCCTCTGTTTGTTTTTTCTATGATTTTGGATCTTGGTTTTACCTGAGAGGAGTGTTTTTGCACCATTGTAACCTGAGTGAGCCTAGCAGTTTCACCTGGGAGGAGTGTCTTTGCATCATTGTATCCTGAGTGAGCCTAGGAGTGGCCCCAATGCTTATTTTGACACCGTTTAATTACTGTGTCACAGGACTGAAGGTGAGCGCAAGCACATGTGGGTTGTCATGGGAGAGCACAGTTTTCACGTGTTGTGATTTATACACCCATCAGAAGAAGCATGATGTTTATTCATTTTATGGACACTATTTATTCACGTTTTTTGTGATTTGTATTTATTAATTGGGATATACACTCATTTGTCACTGGAAAGTGTTTTGATATTTATATTTTAGCACGTTGCACTTTTATTAGTTACTACCACGATTTCACCTTTATCTGCACTTGGTGGTTTATCATTTATAGTTATTTGCATTATATTTTACCTGTATGGTTTTATTTATCACATTACATGTGTTATATATGTGAAAATATTTTTTATATATTATATATTTTATATGTGACACTATACTAGCGCGGGCACATTTACTATTTTTTATCTATCTACACGCAACAAAACGTGGTTCAGTGCTTGCAGCTTAAATAGTTTACTCCTTAGAGGCATTAGTCCATCTGTGGCTCGCAAGACACCTATATTTTGTTTATACCCTAAGCTGTTTTGCCCCTGCAGGGGCTGCAGGATTCGGTGAGTGGGGACCCGAGAGGGGGAGCACAATAAGTCACCATTATCATCTAAAAAGCACCGTTGTCACAGTTCGTTTGGAAATCATTTGAATATCGGACTTGAAGATTTTGATCACCACATGGACTATAATTATTTATTATTTATTACTTATTACCAAATCGTTGTTGTACACATTATCTACCACTAAATTGTCATTGCACACACTTGCACCTATTTGAGTAAGAATGCACTTGGAACTCCATGTGATATAAGGGAAAATTACTGATTTAGCACACCTGAAATTGGGAATATATTTTTTTTTTTTGTCACATGTATGAATTATGTATTGCTTCATCTGAAGATTGCATTGTTGCACATTAGGTTCTTCACTTTATTGGGTTGATGGTACTCCGTACCACTAATAGGGGTATAGCTGGAGTAAATAATTGGTTCCAGTCACAAGGAACCCTGCAACAGAAAAACCTTTCCCCCAACACTCTAATATCCCATAATCCTAAAGGGAGCGCCATACCCCATTACACAATCTATACATGGATCGGGAAGTGAGTCTCTTGTACTAAAACTATATCTATCTTCAGGGTTTTGTAGTTTTCGAAAGCAATTCTGCATTTCCTAGGTGAGTTCAGACCTTGAGCATTATGAGAGGCCACTCTAAGGTAATTAAGAGTCATGTGTTGTGCGGCCATTGAATCAGAGGGGTGGAATGCCATTGCGGAATACATCACTTACCCCAGGAAGACTAATCATCTTGGGTTCTGGCCAAGTGGATAACTTCGGTAGGGACAGAGTTGTTTCAAGAGACTTCGTGGGACCTGCTGAACGGCTCAAAAGAAAGAGGAGGTTGGGGAGGAGGGGGAAGGAAACAAAAAAGATAAAAAATAAAAAACGACGTCTTCTAGGAAGACTGAGGACGAGCGATGGGTCAAAACCCCATCTGGTGTCCTCAAAATTGCTTCGGAAGCCTCTGGGAGGGTTCCAAAGACTCATGCCAGTGAGGAGTAGGGATGAACTTCAAACTCATGTCCGACTCGAACATCGGCTGTTCGCAAGTTCGTCGAACAGCGAACAATTTGAGGTGTTCGCTGCAAATTCGAATGCCGCGGAACACCCTTTAAAAGTCTATGGGAGAAATCAAAAGTGCTAATTTTAAAGGCTTATATGCAAGTTATTGTCATAAAAATTGCTTGGGGACCTGGGTCCTGCCCCAGGGGACATGGATCAATGCAAAAAAAAGTTTTAAAAACGGCCGTTTTTTCAGAAGCAGTGATTTTAATAATGCTTAAAGTGAAACTATAAAAGGGTAATATCCCTTTAAATTTCATAGCTGGGGGTGTCTATAGTATGCCTGTATAGGGGCGCATGTTTCCCGTGTTTGGAACAGTCTGACAGCAAAATGACATTTCAAAGGAAAAAAGTCATTTAAAACTACTCGCCGCTATTGCATTGCCGGTCCGACAATACACATAGAAGTTCATTGATAAAAACGGCATGGGAATTCCCCACAGGGGAACCCCGAACCAAAATTTTTAAAAAAATGACATGGGGGTCCCCCTAAATTCCATACCAGACCCGAAGGGTCTGGTATGGATTTTAAGGGGAACCCTGCGCAAAAATTTAAAAAAAAACGGCGTGGGGTCCCCCCAAAAATCCATACCAGACCCTTATCCGAGCATGCAACCTGGCAGGCCGCAGGAAAAGAGGGGGGACGAGAGAGCGCCGCCCCTGAACCGTACCAGGCCACATGCCCTCAACATTGGGAGGGTGCTTTGGGGTAGCCCCCAAAACACCATGTCCCCATGTTGATGAGGACAAGGGCCTCATCCCCACAACCCTGGCCGGTGGTTGTGGGGGTCTGTGGGCGTGGGGCTTATCGGAATCTGGAAGCCCCCTTTAACAAGGGAACCCCCAGATCCCGCCCCCCCCTGTGTGAAATGGTAAGGTTACTTACCCCTACCATTTCACTAAAAAACTGTCAAAAATGTTAAAAATGACAAGAGACAGTTTTTGACAATTCCTTTATTTAAATGCTTCTTCTTTCTTCCCATATCACACAGGGGGGGCCGGGATCTGGGGGTCCCCTTGTTAAAGGGGGCTTCCAGATTCCGATAAGCCCCCCGCCCGCAGTCCCCCACAACCACCAGCCAGGGTTGTGGGGATGAGGCCCTTGTCCTCATCAACATGGGGACAAGATGTTTTGGGGGGCTACCCCAAAGCACCCTCCCAATGTTGAGGGCATATGGCCTGGTACGGTTCAGGAGGGGGGGCGCTCTCTCATCCCCCCCTTTTTTCCTGCGGCCTGCCAGGTTGCGTGCTCGGATAAAGGTCTGGTATGGATTTTTGGGGGGACCCCACGTCGTTTTTTTTTTATTTTGGCGCGGGGTTCCCCTTAAAATCCATACCAGACCTGAAGGGTCTGGTATGGAATTTAGGGGGACCCCCACATCATTTTTTTTTTAAATTTTGGTTCGGGGTTCCCCTGTGGGGAATTCCCATGCCGTTTTTATCAATGAACTTCTATGTGTATTGTCGGACCGGCAATGCAATAGCCGCGAGTAGTTTTAAATGACTTTTTTCCTTTGAAATGTCATTTTGCTGTCAGACTGTTCTAAACATGGGAAACATGCTCCCCTTTACAGGCATACTATAGACACCCCCCAGCTACAAAATTTAAAGGGATATTACACTTTTATTGTTTGACTTTAAGCATTATTAAAATCACTGCTCCTGAAAAAACATCCGTTTTTAAAACTTTTTTTTGCATTAATCCATGTCCCCTGGGGCAGGACCCAGGTCCCCAAACACTTTTTATGACAATAACTTTCATACAAGCCTTTAAAATTAGCACTTTTGATTATTCATGTTTGTGTCCCATAGACTTTAACGGTGTTTGCGTGTTCGAACAAACTTTTTTCCTGTTCGCATGTTCTGGTGCGAACCGAACAGGGGGGTGTTCGGCTCATCCCTACTGAGGAGTATCAAACTCATCAGTGAGATGAGTGGCTGCGCTAGGGTAACACCCCTATCCCTTGTATCTGAGGTAAATTTGAAAACAGTAATCCAACTCAGCAAAATATTAACTTGTCCCACCAACGTCAGGAGAAGAAAAAAAGGGCTCCCTCGGGAATTGGATCCAGAATTGTTAGGAGATCTGCTACAGGAATCCAAGTCTGGAGCCCTATCCCTTTCAAAGCCGGGAGGAAGGGAACACAGGATGTCTCTCAAGAATTGTCTACTTTTTGCTGTAGAAGCTATCTCCGGCTATGAAGACTAGAGCTGCAGTCTGTCATCGATTCCTGAGGTCGAAAGGTGCCCTGTTGGACCCCTCTGTAGGATGAACTTCCGGGAAATGGTATGGTATCCATGGGGGCACCATTGAAGGGAGAGTCTGTTGAAGGCTGCAAAGTCACTTTCGGACTTTTCACTCTGATCCAACTTGGGGTCAGGTCTAGAAAATTAGCCTTTAGGCAGGAAAACAGACTGGCAATGATGTGGGAGGACTTGAGAAAAACAGTGAACTAAAAGTTGCAACTTCAGAAGGCCAGCAATAGGCAACATAAGAATGAAATGGAGCCCTGAGCTCCAGCGACAGGAGGGTATACTTCCCTGAGAGGGCGGCCCTATTGAGGGCTAGAAGGATGAAAAAGTCCCTGTGAGTGTCTTATGGTGGGCGGCCCTCTTTTGGTTTCTTGGATTTGCCTTTGTACCAGAGAGGGGAGACAGGACTCGCCGGTGTCTGTCGTTTGGTGGATCCTCCTGAAGCCGTGATGAGGTCCATGGGTGCTTCCTGGGAAATCAACTTGAGGTGAAGGAATAGTTTCTTTCCTTCTGGAAGGGATGAGAAAGTGTAGGCTTTATCCTGGATAGAAAACTTAACTCAGAAGGGGAAGTTCCAACGGTATTTTATGTTGCGTTGAGAAAAAACTGATAGGAGCGGTTTAAGGGACCGCCTCTTCTGGATGGTCGAGGGGGCCAACTCCGTGAAAATTTGAATCTGGTGGCCTCTGCAAAAACTTGCTGTTTGAGGAGAGATTGCCTCATCACCTCCTCCTTAATTGCAAAGAAATGGGGTTTGACGATGACGTCCCCCATCACTTCTGGGGGATCCCAATGCTCTATGGGCTCTATCTAGTTCCAGACGACGGGGAGGCGTATTTGGCATCAGCTCCTTGATGAGGTCTTGAATTGCGGGGGATATATCCGTGATAGTCTCCGCCAAGCCTCTGACTCGTAAATTATATCTTCTCGACCTGTTCTCAAGGTCATCAATCCTGGCCAGGGCTGTGTCCAATTGATCCTGGAGGACCTGTATGTGGGCTGCATTCTGGTTGGTGTGAGATACAGTGATATCTAGTTTGTTTTCTATCACTTCCATTCTAGAACCGAGGTTGGCAAAGTTCGATTTGATGTCTCTGGTGATCTGGGCAGCTGTATTAGCTAGACCCCTCTCTAGTAAGGCAGAAAATTTCTGAAAGAGGTCCCCCTGAGCTGATGAGAGATCACGATCTTGCTGGCAGGGAGAAAGGTCGGCCTGGTAAAGAGAGGGAGCCGGCCCTGCAGGGGATAGATTGTAATCCTCCAGTGTCCTGTTGATAAGGGACTCTGTGGAAGCTGGGGAAGGAGCAGGGCAGCATTGAGAGGCTCCCTGGACCACTTGGGAGAAGGTCAGCGTGGCAGGAGCAATCACTTGCCTGGGTTCCTTTTGCTTCTCCCCATAGGCCTTGTGTTGCTGTGCTGAGGGGATGCCGGCGGCCATCTTGGTACACCCTCCGCGGCCCGCTCGATCGAGTTCCAGCCCCAGATCACGCCTGGCGGCTGGATTAAACATCCAGGGGGGGTCCTGGAGGAGCCCCAAGCATGGATGGGCAAAAAGGGGATCGATTGTCCGGGTGCTGCAGCTGCTGAGAGGCTCGTAGGGCCGGGGTGCTGCGGAGCTCCTGGATCAGGCGTCCATCTTGGAGCTCTCACACATGCGCAGTCTCCAAATACATGCCTTAATATTCCCCTCAGGGTCACTAAATCCTTGGATCCTTGGTGCCTTTCTGGGTTACTACATGTTTCTGTGTCAACTAAGATATCACCGTTGTTTGGCTGATGTAAGTACTGTTAAAACCCCCACTTTCTTTTACGTGATGTTTCCCCTAATCTGTTCTTTTCAGCAGTTTATCATTATATATTGCAAGTTACTGATTATCTCAGTTTGGTTTATTGTTTCAGAATTTTGTTTTTTGATGGCTATGCAAAAAATACATTTTTTTTTCAATAGTTTTTATTGGTTTTTCACATGTGTTACAGGTAAAAGATAGAGATTATATTTCAAGTTGTTTATAACTTCAAAACAAATACAAGTAGTTCAGCTCAACATTACAATCAATACATTTCAGCAAACTGTTTTCAGGAGTGATTATGACCTATTTAACCAGGTTTATCCATCAAATACTTAGAATTCATATGAATACCACTGCTCTGGACCATTGAGACCAAGGGAACCAGTCAAATTTGGCTTTAGTAAACATGCCTTTGCTGGAAGCTAAAATTAAATTGTAGTTGTAGTGTAGGTTAACTAGGTCAAGAGTATTTTCTATAGTCGGCAACTGGGTAGATTTCCAAAGCCTGGTTAGGCTTAGTCTAGCTGCTAGGAGGATGTGAGCTGTCACTCTTCTGAGTGAGGTGGGGATTGTCCCTATTGTTAGATTTAGTAGACCTTGAGCTGGTGCAGGAGGTATTTTGTGTTGTATGATATCTGACAGTACATGGAAGATGGACGTCCAAAAGTTGCGTATGGAAGGGCATGTCCATAAGATGTGTATTAGGTCGCCTTTCGTAGTGTTACATCTCCAGCATGTGTCTGAAATAGCATTGCTAAAGGATGCTATTTTTTGTGGGTGTTAGGTACCAGCGTAGGGATATTTTTTGCATGAGTTCCCAAAGTGTAGAACATTGGGTGGATTTGTAGATAGAGCGAAACGCTGTCTGCCATTGAGCATCGGAGAAATTATGGGCCAGGTCTGATTCCCGAAAAAGTGGTGTGAGTTCAATTTAGTAAATGAGAAAAACTAGTTGCGCTGACCCCAAAAGTATACAAATGTGAACAAGTGAAAAGTAGCAGCTAGCACGCAAACAAACCAAGTTCCATAAATATAAAGAGCATAAGTGCAGCGCAACTAATTTAGTAAATACCTTTTTTTGGTTGAAAGTGTTATAGAAAAGGAAAATACCTTTCGTTTTCATTTCAGGATTGGTTAGATATTCCCATATCTTGGGGGGTAAGGTGTACGTTGGGGTCGATATGTGGGAGATGCAGTGTCTTACTCGCAAATAGTTGAAAATTTCTGTTGGGGAAAGGTTGAATTCTTTTTGTAGTTGAGGAAATGTCATTAGGTTGGGTCCCTGGAATAGGTTTTGTATACAGTATGTGTGATGCCTTTTGTTGCCCAGTGTACCAGTGATAGGTCTGGTGAGAGTTGATATAGTATGTCTATTGAAAGAGGAGGGGAGAATGTATTGTGTTGAGTTGTTCCTAGGGTAATTAGCTTTTTTCCAAGCCAAAGCCGAGGCTTTCATTGTGGGGGATATTGCCGTCAGAATAGGGTAACCAAGTGGGGTACCTAATAACCATTTTTGTAGGTTTGTATGTTTGTAGGTTGCTGTTTCTATTTGGCCCCATGAGGTTTTAGGTTGTGGTTGAAATTTGGGTCAGGATAGATGCCCAGTGATAGTCTTCAAAATTCATGGATCCCGCCCCCCCTGCAAGTTTGTATTTGATGAGTTTAGAGTGTGCACAATTAGGTTTTTTCCCTTTTCATAGAAATTTATTAAGCGTGGTTTGGAGAGATTTAAAGTATGATAGTGGTTTAGGTATAGGGATGGCTCTAAATAGGTATAGCAGCTGGGGTAAGTGTATCATTTTGAAAGCTGCCAATCTTCCTGACCATGATAATTTGTGTTTTGCAAGGTGTTGAATCTCCTTCTGGAATTTGGAAAGGAAGGGTTTTTCATTGATTTTGTTAATTGTACTCCTAAGTATGCTATATCATTTTCAGCCCAAGTGTATGGATAGTAGGCATGGAGCAAATTTCTGGTTGTAGCGTCTACATCCAGGTCTAGGACTTATGATTTTGTTGCATTAACTTTATAGTAGGATATTTTACTGAACCATTGTAGGAGAGAGGTATATGTAGTCTCTCTCCGATCCATGTTGGCAGCACCATACATCAAACAAATCATGAGTACAAATGAAATTTTTCAGTGGGGATTCTTTACGCTTTGCTGCAGAGTTAGAGTCCAATTGAACTTCTGGGACTAAATTAAAGTCTCCAGATAGAATTTAGTGTCCATGTTGTATAGGCTGGACCTTTTTCATAAGTTTTTAGAGAAACTGGATTTGGCGGATGTCGCGGACACTGGCTGCAAGGACCTTTTTCTGTCCACATTCACCCTGTTATTTGGTATTTCTATATTAATCTTTTTTTGTAATTTTTTTGGACTTTCCCAAAGACTATTCTTGGTTGTTTATTCTGAACAATACATGATTCTTGAAAGAGCTGATCACATTAACCTGCGGAGATGAACTGTTTGCTCACCAGATCTGCCTTACGTGTTGTATTAATTAACATGTTAATTATATTATTGTCTTTTAAGTTTTTCCTAGAGGGGAGGAAGGAGTATCCATGAGTCAGCCCTACCTCATTATCTAACCCCTTGTGTTAAATGTGTATAAAAAGGCTGTATTCTGTCCAATAAAGCATTCAAGATTCTACAAGCTATTTTCGGCTAGACTTGTATTCAATGCAGCTATAATAATATATCTCTCTGATGGTCAGACTGGAGGAAGCGGTGTTACTGACGGAAGCACTCACTGAAGTGTGGGATAGGATCCGTCACAATTGGTGGCAAGCTCTGGGATGCTTCCTCTTGCCTAGGCACACCCAAATCACCACCGGGACCCCCTGTTCCTAACAGCAGATGGAACATCACTACGCCAGACTCAAGCGCAGCACCTTGAAGGATCTCTTGGAAGCCCGTGGAAAAGTCTCCAGCAACAAATCCAAAGCGACTCTCATCACCAAACTAATGGAGATTGACCAGGCCAGCAACCCATCAGCAAATACCTCAGAGGCGACAGAGTTCCAGCGTGACGTCCAGTGGCAAAAAGGCCTTGTACGGTACTAACCCCCCCCCCGCAGGAGGTTATCAGTCAAGTATTACGAATGGTGTTCCAGCTGCGAATGGCTGAACTCCAGCGGGAGCAAGGAGCGTTAGTTATGTTCAACCGGGAAGCTCCAGCGGCCCGCAAAAAGCTACCCTATGCCGCCTTCCGAATGTTTCAAGATGGTGAAGATGAGATGGATGTTTACCTGCAAATGTTTGAGCGGCAATGCGGTCTCCAAGGTGTCAATAAAGCAGATTGGGTCGCGCTCCTGGTCAGCCGTCTCACTGATGAGATCAGCCAGGACTATGACCGGGTAAAAGAAAGACTATTGGCTCGCTTTGGCATTACTCCAGAGGCACACCGTTTGAGGTTTCACAACCTCCGCCAAAAGAAGAGAGAGCCTTACACAGAATGGGCTCATCAAATGACTCGAGCAGTGGAGAGTTGGATGACCGGGTGCCAAGCTGTTACCATGGCAGATGCGCTTCAGCTAATCCTCCTGGAACAATTCTACGATCATACCCCACATGAAGTTAGAGACTTGGTAAATGATCGACGGCCAGTGACAGTAGATGAAGCTGCCACCCTAGCTGACCAATACGTGGATTCAAGGCGGACTGTACAACCAGAGCCTAAGACCCCAGCTCGGCCTGTCCCCAACATTCCATGTAGCGTTGCCCCTCCACATCAGCCGCCGATCCCCTGCCCCACTCAGCTACCATCTTCAAGAGGAAAAGGGGACCTCTGCTACAGATGCAACCAAGCAGGGCATGTTAGGAGGTATTGTCCGCAGAATGTTTCCCAGGACGCGCGGAACAACAGGCCCCTTGGACCTGCCCGGGCTGCTGCACACTGTCTGAAGAGAGATGATGTGACTTACCCAAGCGAGGAGAATATTGGAATTCTACATGAGGCAGACCCTGTGCAAGCTGCCACTACAGATAATCATTTGCACCATCGACAAGCCGTGTGGATTAATGGTCGACCTGCCCAGGGACTGCGGGACACGGGAGCTACTATTACCCTGATACAGTCCCGAATGATAAATCTGGCAGAGCAGACGGGATGGTCTGTGGCTGTGCGGGTGGCCGGGGGAAATGTTATGCGGGTCCTCACTGCCAGGGTTCACCTTGATTGGGGTTCGGGGGCCAAAGAAGTGGGAATAATGCAGAACTTACCTGCAGAGGTTTTGTTGGGCAACGATTTGGGACGTTTAAATTCAGCCTCCTCCCTGGATGTATCCCCAGAAACCTATCCTGTTACCACCCGCCAGCAAGCCCGGATGGAGGTGTGCTCCCTCGAGGACGGGACCCAGGTAAGACCTGTCACCCCTGACCTAGACTGCACTACCCCAACTATCCCTACCCCGACTTGGGCTTCTCCCCAAGACTTTGCTCAGGCAACTCTTAGCGACCCTTCCTTAGCTAGCTATAGGGAAAGAGCCAGATTGGACCCTGGGGTGTTGGAGAGGGAGCGAATAGAGTGGGTCAAGGGATTACTCTATCAGGTTACTGACGGAAAGACAGCCTCCCATCCACCCAAGCGGCAGCTGGTTGTGCCGCAGAAATATCGGCATGACCTGCTGCGCATTGGGCATGGCATACCCTTAGCCGGACACCTGGGGATGTCCCGGACGCTCCACCGTCTGACTCAGTCGTTTTTTTGGCCAGGGATTACAGGGGATGTCCGACAGTATTGCCGGACCTGTGACACATGCCAGCGGGTGGGTAAGCATGGGGGCCGGCTGAAAGCTCCCCTACACCCTTTACCGATCATTGATGAACCGTTTAGCCGCATTGCCGTAGACCTGGTTGGACCATTGCCCAGACCTAGTCCTCCTGGGATGAGATATATCCTTACTGTGGTGGATTATGCCACCCAGTACCCGGAGGCCATTTCCCTGGCAAATATCCATGCAGAAACTGTGGCTGATGCTTTGCTCCGGATCTTTACCAGGGTGGGTTTCCCTCGGGAAATCATCTCTGACCAGGGGACCCAGTTCACTGCTGAGCTCACTCAGCAGTTATGGAGGCTCTGTGGGATAAAGCCACTACAGAGCTCTCCCTATCACCCCCAGACCAGACTGTGAGAGAGGTTCAATTGAACACTGAAACAGCTGCTTAGGACATTTGCAACCTCTCACAGGGATTGGGAGAGATATCTGCCACACCTTCTCTTTTCTTATCGGGAGGTGCCGCAGGAATCTACCAGGTTCTCCCCATTTGAGTTACTGTATGGGAGGCGGGTGAGGGGGCCCCTATATCTAGTCAGAGCCCACTGGGAAGGGGGAATTGATCCCCAAGGGTCATCTATCATAGCATACGTTCTTGAATTTAGGGACAGACTGAAGGAGCTCACGGACATTGTCCAGGAGAATCTTCGGGCTGCCCAAGGGCGGCAGAAACGATGGTACGATTGTACTGCTCGGAACCGCACTCTGGAGGTTGGGCAGAAGGTTCTTGCCCTCAGGCCAACCAAGCAGGACAAGTTACAGGCCACTTGGCAGGGACCTTACCGGGTTGTGGCAAAGCTCTGTGACACAACCTACCTAGTGGCTAAATGTTCGGATGAAAGAGTCCAACGGAATGTAGAGCTAGAGCTGCAAAACAACAGAGTTAACAACAAAAAGAAATAACTGAACAGAAAACAAATGGTACTAGTAGGGTAATCAGGCCCGGATTTACTCCCTATTGCCGCCCCAAGGCCGGGTCCTTCAATGCCGCCCCCCCCCACACTCACACTCACACACTCACACACCACCATTCTTGTCCTTTATCGATGACTGCTATAATAGATCAGTTAAAAACATATCTCCACACATGAGAACACTGAAAATAACTGACTTTAATTGTACAGACTAAAAATACTTCAGGGTAAGCGCGCGAGGGGTAAGGATTTTTTGCGGGCAATTTTTCAGGGCAATGGCTGGTGTTAGTGCTTCAATCATCCCCGGCACCATGGCTGTTATGGTGTCAGGATGAATGAAACACATTATTTCTATCATTACATTGTAATGTAAAATGAAATAGTTCAACTCACCATAATGCAGAATCATTGGGAGCCCAGAGCGTGTCACTTGCCACTATGCCTGCCACCAGATGGGGATGTCACTTGCCACGCTGCCACCAGATGGAGATGTCACTTGCCACACTATGGAGATGTCACTTGCCACACTATGGAGATGTCACTTGCCACACTATGGAGATGTCACTTGCCACACTATGAAGATGTCACTTGCCACACTATGGAGATGTCACTTGCCACACTATGAAGATGTCACTTGCCACACTATGGAGATGTCACTTGCCACACTATGAAGATGTCACTTGCCACACTATGGAGATGTCACTTGCCACACTATGAAGATGTCACTTGCCACACTTTGAAGATGTCACTTGCCACACTATGGAGATGTCACTTGCCACACTATGAAGATGTCACTTGCCACACTTTGAAGATGTCACTTGCCACACTATGGAGATGTCACTTGCCACACTATGAAGATGTCACTTGCCACACTATGGAGATGTCACTTGCCACACTATGAAGATATCACTTGCCACACTATGGAGATGTCACTTGCCACACTATGAAGATGTCACTTGCCACACTATGGAGATGTCACTTGCCACACTATGGAGATGTCACTTGCCACACTATGGAGATGTCACTTGCCACACTATGAAGATGTCACTTGCCACACTATGAAGATGTCACTTGCCACACTATGGAGATGTCACTTGCCACACTTTGAAGATGTCACTTGCCACACTATGGAGATGTCACTTGCCACACTATGAAGATGTCACTTGCCACACTATGGAGATGTCACTTGCCACACTATGGAGATGTCACTTGCCACACTTTGAAGATGTCACTTGCCACACTATGGAGATGTCACTTGCCACACTTTGAAGATGTCACTTGCCACACTATGGAGATGTCACTTGCCACACTATAAAGATGTAACTTGCCACACTATGAAGATGTCACTTGTCATGCTGCCTGGCTGCCACCAGATGGAGGAGGGTGGAACAGCGGTGCGGGCAATGAGAGATGTCATCTCTCTCCCCCGCCGCCGCACCGCTGACATTAGTCCTCGATCTTTTCAAAAATGGCGCCGGGCAGCGTAATCACGCTACTGCGCATGCGTCGCCCAGCCGAGCACGTACGAGCTTTCCCGAGCCCGGCCGGCTTCGGAACGGCGCATGCGCAGTAGTCGGCGGCTCGCGGCCATCATTTCTAAGGGCACCGGTGCCCTTAATCGACTCAACGGGCAGCCTGAGAGGGGGGGAGGGCGGCCGCGAAGTCACCGCAGGAGCGGCGCCGCCCCTGGACCACTGCCGCCCCGAGGCCTGGCCTCGGTGGCCTTGTGGCAAATCCGGCCCTGAGGGTAATAGCTGTGGGTGGTTGTACCACCGTGAGGGTGTTATATGGAGTAGAGAAACTTGTGGTTCAATTAAACCACTACAGGGGGTAATAGGAATCAAGAGCTGTTGGTGTCAGTTAATCATAAAGCTGATAGCTTTGGAGATGTTCAACTGTGTGTGGATATGGGCCCAATAGGATTCAGTGATGTGGTCCTGATCAGGTGGTATGCTTCCCTTGGGTACGGCTTGAGGAGTGAGGTCCAAGTTGCTCCAACAGTGGGTTGGAATCTTGTGGTGGGTCAGGAATGATTCCCCAAGTGTGCAGCAGTTGCATGCCACTTTTAAAGTTATTTATCATGTGTGGCGTACCATTGCGAGTAACAAGAAGCGTTGCTGGGTAGCTCCATTTAAATAGTATCTTGTGATTATGGAGACCTTTAGTGACTGACTTAAGTTGCCTCCTTAATTGCAAGATCTGGAAATAGCAGGATATTCTTGTATGGCACCGGGAGCCGTGGACTGTTTCTGGCTGTTGTGAGGAGTACAAGTCTGGATTATAGAGACCATCGCGGGCATTTTCCCCCGAGCAGAACGCATCAATCGTCTGTGTGAGAGGTAAACCTTCTGGATATACACCCTGAACAGTCTAAAGCCAGGAGGACTAAACAAAGAGATTGAAACCCATTCCATCTTCTAGCAAGCACCTGACCAAATATCTCAAACACAGCCCTACCACCCCCCATTCTCTATTAACAGTATCCGCCTCATATACATAATATACCTATGATACTATCCAACCCAATAATCACCTTCTTTCCCTCTCCTCCCCTCTTCCCCTTTCCCCCTCCCCCCTTTACCCCCAAACCCCCTACCTCCCCCTGTCCCTTACCTTTCCTCTCATATTTTTGAACTAATAATTTCCCCCTTTGTTTTCTGATATGAACATATAGCATGCACAGCTTTTTATAAAAAAAAATTTCCGGCATATATATATATTTCTCATACTGTTCTGATGGCATTATCTAATACCAACTTTGCTTTCCCATCGTTCCATGTGTACACGTACACACATTACTAAACCTTTATGTGTGCGGATGTCCGATATCCTCAAATCAGTGAGACTGTCCTACTCTTATCCTACTATTAATTAAAAATCCTTTCTATAATTCCTATATTAAGCATTATGTAAACAACCCCCCCTCATAAAAATTAAAAAATAATTAAATGATATAATCTCTTCCAAAACATTTTCTCTACAGTAACCTTATCAACCAATGTGATACTCTCAACGCTACTCTGGAGTCAAAATTACCCCCCGCTCATATCCATAGTGATATTATAGTCTATAATATTATTATAATTTATTTATAGTATGCCATCTGTGTATATATATATATATATATATATATATATATATATATATATATATATATATATATATATATATATATATATATATGTATATCCTTTAGTCCCATTCCCACTCTTAATTTTACTTCTATTTCCATTTCCATTCCTATTTATTTTTATTTCTATTTTCCATTTCATTTGTTTTTCATTTCATATTTATGCCTATGTTTATTTTTATGTTTATGTTTATTTTTATATTTATCATTTTTATATATATTTTTTTTTCATTATTATATTTATTTTTAATTTTATCATTATTTTTATTTACATATACTTTTATTTTTGTTTTTATTTTTGTTCCCATCCCTATTTTCATTTTCAGTCATTTTCTATCTCTCTTCCGTAATTTGGCCTCTATCCTATTTATCAATTTACCAGCCAAAGAGTCTTGTTTTCTATATATATATGTATACATGCTGGAGACATTGTGACATCCATAGATCTGCCTTTTTCTTCCTCCATCGTTCCCTGTAAACCCCTATGTCTTCCCTCCCCCCTTCTTTTTTTTTTCTTTTGTTTTCAACTATTTTTGCCTCCAATAACGATTGTTCAAATTGATGTGTGTATGACCCCCATCCATAAACCAACGCTGGTTGGCTGAACATTACAGTTAAAGACACCACCCCTTCTCCTCCCCTTCTCTCCTCCTTCCCTATATAATTATTGCCAGTAATGGCCGGAATCCACTCCTGATAAAGGAGCATGCATGCTCCGAACGCGAGTGCTATAGTCACGCCCCCCGTTCTCAAGCATCTGACGTCTCCCACCGACGTACCTGCTGACGTGCTCACTGTGGGAAATCCAAACCTCGGAGCTACGGACGCCACCGGAAGCGACCGGGGTCTGACCCCCCCCACCGCAGCCCAGCTGGAAACCGGAGGATAACCGATGACGACAAAGAGAACTACCCTATGCCTGATTTTAACTGCTCAAATGTGAGTTTAAACTTTAAAAACTTATTAAAGCCTTGTTTTAAACTGACTTACTACTCTTAGAGCGGCGCTGCTCTATCTCTCTCTCCTGTGATGGGATTAGACTCCGATCTATGATTAGTGGATAGGGCTGAGGTTTGGGGGTCCTGATCCCCCTGGATCTCGTCAGGGAGATCAGTGTATGCCTCCTATGTTGTGGTCTCGGCCACGCCAGCGCCATCTTGGCTTTGACTGACCTTAGGTGAGGGCTTGAGGAAGAAGGCCATCAGCTTTTGTGGACGATGTTCATTCATCCATTTGTGGGACATGGTTCCCTGGTGTCTCCAGATAGTATGGCGGCAGGATGGCCATGGATTGTTTGCGGGATTGGGCCTGTGTCGCTCTGTTTCTCTCCCCAGGCTGACGAGCTCAGAGTCTAGGCAGACATCTCCGGAGCTGGCAGACCACGCCCTGCTATGCAAAAAAATTGACCTTAGCATATACACATTTCAAGCAAGGAAGTTTCTATGACAAATTATACCACAATATGGCGGCAAAGCACCTCCTTCCATCCAAATGAACCTTAAGCTAATGTCATACAATGTGAGAGGCCTGAACAGTCCCTATAAGTGTAGAGCTTTATGGAAGACAACAATAGACTTAGAGTACAATGTGACATCCTATGTGCACAGGAGACGCACTTCTCCAGTATCAAACCTCCAAAATGCTCACATGTCAAATTTCCACACATGTTCACAGCCAATGATACATCTAAAATAAATGGAGTACTGATTGCTATCAAAGACACTTTAACCTTTTTTTCTCTATTGCAAAAACATATAGATCCCCAAGGCTTCTTCATCATATTGGTTGCATAAATTAATCACATCACCTACACTCTGGTGAACCTGTATGCACCCAACATCAAACCTCTGAAGTTTACCTGCAAGGTCATTAAGACTGCTAAGTAATTGCAATGGGGTAATTTACTATAGTGTGGGAATTTCAATATGATTATGAACGAGGAACTTGACTCCTCAGTAGTGCCTCAAAGGTGGAGACCAACTTTAGGATCATTATGCCTAGAAGAGAGACTCCTTGATCCATGGTCAACCCTGAAGAAATGGTTGCACTCCAAGATCCATCAAAATTCTTGTTTAATAAACGAACATCCCAAGTGTTACAAACAGTTCAAATGGTAGACGCGTTTCACACACTAACAGGTGCGCTTATTCATTGATCCATGGTGATGCCTTCAAACCACTAATAAGGACTATACGTATTACTCAATGGTCCACAACAGCTATTCAAGAATAGATTTCATTCTTACAGATATGTATACCTTGGGGAATATATGTAAAGCTGATATCCACAACATCACGTGGTCAGACCATGCACCTGTAACTATTTATGTGGTGGATACAAGCAAAAAATCCCACAAACCCCTATGGCACAACAATACTTTCCTTCTATCACACCCCAAGATTAGGGATGAAATCGAAGGAAAAATTCATGAATTTTTCCAAATTAATGACAATGGACAATGTTCCCCATTGACGGTTTGGTGTGCACACAAGGCGTTCACCAGGGGAACCCTTATCCAAATTGCTTCTAGAGAAAAGAAAAAAAACTGCAGCGCATATCACATTTGCACAAATCCATTGCTTGATTAGAAGCTCAACACAAAAATCCCAACTCCTCTTCTACCCTCATACTAAAAAGCCTTACCTCTTGCCGCAAGGAATTATGGCAGGAGCTTAGGATGGACTATGACACATATTTTAAAAGAATGAAGCTGTCCTTCTATTCACAAAACAATAGGGCAGGAAAACTCCTGGCAACTCAAAAAGCGGCAAGCACGTTTCAACCTCACACAGATAAAACACCTTCAATCTAACGCCATTCTACATAATCCAAGAGACATAGCCAACACATTTAAAGATTTCTATGAATCCCTCTACAATCTTAAAATAGACCCATTTACTCACCAACCTACAGACTCAGAGATCAATGATTTCCTCCACGGAATCCAGCTGCCCTCCGTTGATGACACCACACTCCAGAAACTGAATTCTCCCATTACCAATGCAGAAGTTGAGGCAGTTATAAAATCCCTCCCTATGCACAAATTGCCTAGAGCAGATAGATTTTCCGCTGAATACTATAAGGCTTTTACTAGCCTCCTTACTCCAAAACTAGTTGAGGTCTTGAATACAGCAGCCAAGTCTGGCTCCTTCCCGAGCGAAATGCTCCAGGCAATAATAGTCACTCTACCAAAACCAGGCAAAGACCCGTCACTCCCCCAAAATTTTAGGCCCATCTCACTAGTGAACACAGACCTTAAAATATACGCCAAAATTCTAGCCAACAGGCTAATGGAAATCACCCCATCCCTCATAGGCAAAGACCAAGTTGGCTTTGTAAAGGGCAGACAGGCACCTGATGGGAATAGAAGAATGCTAAACTTGCTGCGTTTTGCAGAAGTCACCCAAGAACCTACTGTTTTCCTGGCTCTGGACACACAGAAGGCCTTTGACAGGGTCCATTGGGGATACCTGTCTAATGCCGCGTACACACGGTCGGACTTTCTGATGGGAAATGTTCGATGTGAGCTTGTTGTCGGAAAGTCCAACTGTGTGTATGCTCCATCAAACATTTGCTGTCGGAATTTCCACCCACAAATGTTTGAGAGCAGGTTCTCAAATTTTCCGCCAACTTCACTTTGTTGTCGGAAAGTCCGAGCGTGTGTACACAAGTCCTCACACCAAAGTCCACACATGCTCTGAATCGAATATGAGACGGAAGCGATCGGTCTTGTAAAACTAGCGTTCGTAATGGAGATAGCACATTCGTCATGCTTTAAATCTTTCAATGCATGTTGGGGTTTTTTTTCTCATTCTTTTTTTTTTTTTCTCTAGATCTCCAGAATATTTTTTTTATATATAGTGATCTCCCTAATATTTTTTGTGGTTTTGTGTGTCAAGTTACCACAACACCATTATTATCTTGTATTTTTTTAACCTCAAAGAGATACAACAAATTTGGCCTTCAAATAGGTGGTGACTTCACCAATTCCAACAGTTTCTCCAGTGCTGCCTTCCTCTTTAGCTTGTTGGAGTAGTCACTGTTTTTGACTTGCCAGAGACATGGCAGCTTCCTGTACATGTCCAGGAATCTGGGCAGGAAGTCTAGGTCTGTAAATGTATCCATTTTCTCTGCAAGACACACACAAGACAAGCCCTAATGTCAGGCTAAACTCTCCTAATCTTGTCCCAATATAGGCCTCAATCTATAAGCAGCATAGGCCACTAACCACTGATGCCCCAAGTTAAAATTGCACCTTTGTTTGCATGATCGGCGCTTACGCTACTCCCTCCTCCACTCACAGATCGTTTGTACGTCGCACGCGTCTTATGCTTCATATACACTACACATGTGTTAAACTCTTCCCCGCCCCTTCTCTTTCGGCGCAGTGGTAGAGCACATGACGGAGACAGAGCAGGTGCATGCAGAGAGCAGCAACAAGGAGGAAAACCCTGAGCAAGGCAGTTCCCGATCCAGGAGGATATATAAGGCCTCAAATATGTTCTTTGTAGAGATGGTGGAGATGGTGGACATCTTGAAGAGGGCCGACTATGATGGTAAGTATGGACCGTACAGCAACCCAAATGTGAGAAAGGCCAAGATCATGACTAAAGTTGTGAGAAGTCTGCAAAGGAATTTTGGGGTATGACAATCCAAAGAGCAATTGAGGAAACGCTGGTCAGACCTGAAATTGAGGGAGCACGATCAGTACAGAAGGATCAGGAAACTGCTGCATATAAGTAAGTATTTGTTGTGTGTTCCTATTATTATTATTAGTTTTGTGCTGCTCCATGTGCTTTTCTTTAATGTTGTACAGTTTAAAATGCCAAGTTTGAGGTTTGTGGGCACAGTAATTGTTCATATTAAACATTGTTTGTTCGACCACTAATACAACGTTTTTGGCAGATGCAGGTTAACTACATTTGTTCATGCCTATTTGTATGAAAAGAAGTTTAGTAAATTGTTGTCTAGAAGTGTTTGTAACTATAATGAAATGCAAACTTGATTTAGTGTAAGGAGAGGACACTCAGCAGCTGTTTACACATCTGGACGCAGGAGCACTAGTGTGCGATGCCAGTACAATCTTTTTATGGTGTCCCACGCAGGTGCTCCAGTGAATATTAGGGGTCTCTCCATGTGTGAAACTTTAACAAAACAGGTAAGCATTCCAGCTTTATAAAGGGAAAAAATCATGTCTTCAACTTGGAACTCTGCCAAAACAGACTATTGGACGACACTTCCAAGCAATGTTTCATATTACTATTTCTTGCCTCAAATATCTGTGTGCTAAGTATACCTTTTTTGTATTCACATAGGGGAGAAAAGAATCGGAACATCTGCGGACACCAGGAACCTCACACCTCCTGAAGAAGGGGAACTCCCCACACACCATGAAGATGTGGATTCCGAGGTTCACGAAGTGGGCGAAATGGTAACCACAACAGGTCAGTGTCTGAGACCACAGCTTCAGGTAACAGATGTATGCCTGCATATTTATAATACATGGTGTGTTTTTTATTTTTTTTAGGTGATGTGGATGTTGTGGAAGAAGAAACTCACTTCAACAGTGCAAGGTCAAGGAAAACATCAATGATGTTGGAAAAAGACTCACCAACATCATTGATGTTTTAGCCAAAATCTAACAAAAACAAAAAAATTCTATGTTGGCGTTATTTTTTATTTTTTTATATAAATTTTAAAGTAATTTGAAAGCCAAATTTTGAAGATGCACATAGTGTGTCAACATGTGCTATCTGCCATCATGGAATATCAATGTATGCGTTTTGTGGGTGGAACCCCTTCCTTGCAACTAAAGTAGATGAGAAGAAGGGGTTGCACCCCTGAAACACATCCATTGATCCCCCATGATGGGATCTAGCACATGTTGATATACTGTGTGTTTTGTGTCTTTAGAAAAATAGATGTAGAGAAATGAAACACATTTTAGGCAAGGGATCATGATGGAAATCCACATTTTTGAGTCCCAATTTGTGTGCATCTTCAAAATTTGACTTTTACAGGGGTGACATCACCCCATCTAATGAATGCAAAATCAACACAGTTTTGAAATACTAATGTCTCATATGGCCTTCACTTTATCAAAGTTGAACTCTGTAAGTTCCTGTGTTGGGGATGTGGATGTTATGGTTTTAAACATGCCTGTTTAGCCACAAAAAAGCTATATACTGTCACACATACATGTTATACACCAAAGATGTTGGTTTGTTATAAAACCTTTTACAATGCACATGTGAATGTGCTTGGAGTAAAATGTTTTATACTCAGCAATGTGTGGATTCTTCTTTCAGTGCCCAATACCAGTTTTTGGAGTAAGTTGGTGTAGTTTACAGTGACAATGGGGGTTATTTACTAAAGGCAAATCCACGTTGCACTAAAGTGCACTTTCAAGTGCACTTGCAGTGCACTTGTAGTGCAAAGTGTATTTGCCTTTAGTAAATAACCCCACAGTCCTCTAAAATTTGCTCCAATGAAGCCATTTTAGTGACTCCAAGCAATTAATTCATGGAGTTGAATATGATGATTATTTTTATCATTAATACATTACATACATTAACAACAAAAACATTGTGTGTGTGTGTGTAGCAGACTCACAGCACAACATAATAACTGAAGAAGAGATTGTCACCTCATGTATCAAATAATTTAGGTTTGCACTATTGAAGAAATGCCCAAAAAAAAGGCCATTGGAGAACCTAGGAGACAGATAAAAGAAACACAAGCAGTAAATCAAATGAAATATGAGTTCAGTTTTTAATAACAAATTTATTTTCCATAGTTTTCCATAGTTTTTAAACAGTATCCCGCATATCAATTGCCCCCCTCCACATAGCTTTGCCATGCTTCGTGGGAACTTTGGGGGGCAAGCCAGGATGGCCAGCTTCAAGTGCTGTCATGTTTATGTCCAGTGAGCCGGTCTCAGTCGCAACTGAGGCCACATAGTTGGCTGCATTTTTTCATGAAAAGTTGTTCAAAATGCAGCAGGAAAGAATAATGTGGTTTATTTTATATTCCGCCATATTGATTGCAGTAAGGAATAGGCGGAACCGGCTGGCCATTATGCCAAAGGCATTTTCAACCACACTTCTGGCTCTGGCCAGCCGGTAATTAAAAACCCTCTGGTCCGGGGTGAGGGTCCTCATAGGGAATGGCCACATAAGATGGTCCCCCAGGGCAAATGCTTCATCTCCGACAAATACGAATGGGAGGTCCACCACATTGCCTTTCAGAGGTGGCAAGCCCAAGCTGCCATTCTGGAGCCATCTGTAGAACTCCGTCTGGGCGATGACTTCACCATCCGACATCCGGCCTTTCTTCCCCACGGCCACATAGAGGTATTCATAAGTCACCGACACCACCGCCAACAACACAATACTTCTATACTCCTTATAGTTATAATAGTACAACCCGAGTTGGGGGGTGGGACGATGTGGTTGTGTTTCCCATCTATTGCCCCACCACAGTTGGGAAAGTCCCACTGCTGAGCAGATTGGGAGGCCACAGTCTGCGATTCCTGTGGGTTTGAAGGAAACTGTGGAGTCAAACAAAACAAAATAGTACTTTTGCTCATAATATTGCACACAGATTAGACACAAACATTCTTGGCCAACATAAGTAGAACATCTATTGAAATGAGTATTTAAAGTCAAACGTATAAGGTACACTTATCAGATTCCTCACCCCCTCTGATGGCCCATTGGAAAAAAACTGAGGGTGGGGGGGAAAATGTTTTGGACAGGTAACCCTCTCCACTTCATTGAGAGCTGACTGCATAAATAATGTGTGTTACTTTGGCCAGCCCCTCCTTACTTACACTATTGGCAGCCCACTGGACAGGTAAGAAGTGTCATAATACAAAAATATGAATACACACTGTCCAAATAGAAGCACATTTTTACATTCTGCAATTACCTATCAAGATAATAGGAGAACAAAACTTGAAACAGTACCATTTGAAAGTATTCAGGCAGGTACTTGCACTGCATGCTTTGGTGAATTCATCCATAAATATGACCACAAAAGAGGTAGGTATAGTGTGTATGGGTTTGGCAAAGTTAGCAGATAGAGTATTGGTACCTCCTTCACTCTGCCTGAATTCAAGGACAACAATAACATTTGTACACATTTTAGGGGGTGTTTAGGGTAAGCACTACAATGGAGCTGACAAAATACATTATTAAGTGACTAGGCTAGGTATGTATGGGCCCAGGATAACATGCTGGGGATGTTAGTGAAGGCAAATATGCATGAAGGACAAAAAAGGAGCATTAAAAGTTTACAGCATGCATGAGGACAAAGAGGACATTCACAGCATATTACAATCATGGTAATTATGGAATGATGAAATAATTACAATACATTAGCAAAAATTAAGTACATAGAATATGATGTTAAAGGATAAAACTTACCTTAATATAGTCCTTCTGCAGGACCTGAATGATGACAGGACAGGTCTCTGGAATAATGATTCCCAGAGCCTTGGGGGAGATCCTAGTCGTGAACTTAATATCCTGGAGACTTCTCCCTGTCACCAAGTACCACAAAGTGGCGATGAGCCTCTGCTCAGGAGTGATGGCTTGCCAGATGCAGGTGTCCTGCTTCATAATATAAGGGGACAGCAAAGCCAACAGACGGTGAAAAACGGGGTCCATCATCCAGAGATAATTCCTAAAATCATCAGGATTATTCTCCTGGAACTCCTTCAGCTAAAGCATGTGAGAGAATTGGTCACGCTGGAGCAACCAATTCTTCGTCCATGAACTCCTTTAAGTATAATTTTGGTAATAAAAATCGCAATAAGCATATAATGATTGGTTTGCGCAAAAGTAAATAGTAATAGCATCTACAAACTATCATCACTGACTGTGGAAAATATTGCATCTAATTTCCTGAAGTGAAATTTCCACAGTCAGTTAACATTTGGGGAGCGATGTCATCTGCTGGTGTTGGTCTACTGTGTTTTATCAAGTCCAAAGTCAGTGCAGCTCTCTACCAGGAAATTCTAGAGCACTTCATGCATGGAAATACTTTTCAATAAGCCAACATTTCTGTATTAAAAATCCTTTTTTTAATTGGTCTAATGCAATATTCTAATTTTCTGAAAGACTGAATTTTGGGTTTTCACTAGCTGTAGGCCATAATTATCAAAATTAAAATAAATAAATGCTTGAAATATATCACTTTGTGTGTAACACACACATATACATTTCACTTTATGAATTGAATTACTGAAATAAATTAACTTTTTGATGATATTCTAATTCTATCAGATGCACCTGTATATATGTATATATACAGTGCTGTGAAAAAGTATTTGCCCCTCCCTGATTTTTTTTTTTTTTGCATATTTGTCACACTTAAATGACTCAAATAAATTTTATTATAACACAAAGATAACCCGAGTAAATACAAAATGCAGTTTTTAAATGATATTTTCATTTATTAAGGCAAAAAAGATGTCCAAATCTGCCTGGCTTTACGTGAAAACGTAATTGCCCCCTAAACCTAATAACTGGTTGTGCCACCCTTGGCAGCAACTAGGGATGAGCCGAACACCCCCCTGTTCAGGTTCGCACCAGAACATGCGAACAGGAAAAAAAGTTCGCTTTAACACGCGAACACCGTTAAAGTCTATGGGACACGAACATGAATAATCAAAAGTGCTAATTTTAAAGGCTTATATGCAAGTTATTGTCATAAAAAGTGTTTGGAACCCGGGTCCTGCCCCAGGGGACATGGATCAATGCAAAAAAAAGTTTTAAAAACAGCCGTTTTTTCAGGAGCAGTGATTTTAATAATGCTTAAAGTCAAACAATAAAAGTGTAATATCCCTTTAAATTTCGTACCTGGGGGTGTCTATAGTATGCCTGTAAAGGGGCGCATGTTTCCCGTGTTTAGAACAGTCTGACAGCAAAATGACATTTCGAAGGAAAAATTCCATACAAAACTACCCGCGGCTATTGCATTGCCGACAATACACATAGAAGTTCATTGATAAAAACGGCATGGGAATTCAACACAGGGAAACCCCGAACCAAAAAAAAAAAATGACGTGGGAGTCCCCCTAAATTCCATACCAGGCCCTTCAGGTCTGGTATGGATAATAAGGGGAACCCGGCCAAAATTTTTTTAAAAAATGACGTGGGGTTCCCCCTAAATTCCATACCAGACCGTTCAGGTCTGGTATGGATTTTAAGGGGAGCCCCGCGCCAAAAAACGGCGTGGGGTCCCCCCAAAAATCCATACCAGACCCTTATCCGAGCACGCAACCTGGCAGGCCGCAAGCAAAGAGGGGGGGATGAGAGTGCGGCCCCCCTCCTGAACCGTACCAGCCACATGCCCTCAACATTGGGAGGGTGCTTTGGGGTAGCCCCCCAAAACACCTTGTCCCCATGTTGATGAGGACAAGGGCCTCATCCCCACAACCCTGGCCAGTGGTTGTGGGGGTCTGCGGGCGGGGGGCTTATCGGAATCTGGAAGCCCCCTTTAACAAGGGGACCCCCAGATCCCGGCCCCCCCTGTGTGAAATGGTAAGGGGGTACTTACCCCTACCATTTCACTAAAAAACTGTCAAAAATGTTAAAAATGACAAGAGACAGTTTTTGACAATTCCTTTATTTAAATGCTTCTTCTTTCTTCTATCTTCCTTCATCTTCTTCTTCTGGTTCTTCTGGCTCTTCTGGTTCTTCCTCCGGTGTTCTCGTCCAGCATCTCCTCTGCGGCGTCTTCTATCTTCTTCTCCTTGGGCCGCTCCGCACCCATGGCATGGGGGGAGGCTCCCGCTCTTCTCTTCATCTTCTTCTTCATCCTCTTCTCTTCTTCCTTCTTCTCTTCTTCATTTTCTTCTCCGGGCCGCTCCGCACCCATGCCTGCATGGAGGGAGGCTCCCGCTGTGTGACGGAGTCTCCTCGTCTGACGGTCCTTAAATAACTGACGGGACTTCCCTGTGACATCATGGGGAATGCCACAGGGAAGTCCCATCATGTCCCGTGCATCAGAGGGGGCGGAGTCACCGGGTGGCCCCGCCCCCCGTTATTTAAGAACCATCAGACGAGGAGACGCCGTCACACAGAGGGAGCCTCCCTCCATGCCAGCATGGATGCGGAGCGGCCCGGAGAAGAAAATGAAGAAGAGAAGAAGAAAAGAAGGAAGAAGAGAAGAGGATGAAGAAGAAGATGAAGAGAAGAGCGGGAGCCTCCCCCCATGCCATGGGTGCGGAGCGGCCCGAGGAGAAGGAGATAGAAGACGCCGCGGAGGAGATGCTGGACGAGAACGCCAGAGGAAGAACCAGAAGAGCCAGAAGAACCAGAAGAAGATGAAGGAAGATAGAAGAAAGAAGAAGCATTTAAATAAAGGAATTGTCAAAAACTGTCATTTTTAACATTTTTGACAGTTTTTTAGTAAAATAGTATTGGTAAGTACCCCCTTACCATTTCACACAGGGGGGGCGGGATCTGGGGGTTCCCTTGTTAAAGAGGGCTTCCAGATTCCGATAAGCCCCCCGCCCGCAGACCCCCACAACCACCGGCCAGGGTTGTGGGGATGAGGCCCTTGTCCTCATCAACATGGGGACAAGGTGTTTTGGGGGGCTACCCCAAAGCACCCTCCCAATGTTGAGGGCATGTGGCCTGGTACGGTTCAGGAGGGGGGGCCACACTCTCGCCCCCCCCTCTTTTCCTGCGGCCTGCCAGGTTGCGTGCTCGGATAAGGGTCTGGTATGGATCTTTGGGGGGACCCCACGACGTTTTTTTTTTTTTTTTGACACGGGGTTCCCCTTAAAATCCATACCAGACCTGAAGGGTCTGGTATGGAATTTAGGGGGAACCCCACGTCATTTTAAAAAAAATTTTGGCCGGGGTTCCCCTTAATATCCATACCAGACCTGAAGGGCCTGGTATGGAATTTAGGGGGACTCCCACGTCATTTTTTTTTTTAAATCTTGGTTCAGGGTTTCCCTGTGTTGAATTCCCATGCCGTTTTTATCAATGAACTTCTATGTGTATTGTTGGCAATGCAATAGCAGCGGGTAGTTTTAACGGGATTTTTCCTTCGAAATGTCATTTTGCTGTCAGACTGTTCTAAACACGAGAAACATGCGCCCCTCTACAGGCATACTATAGACACCCCCCAGCTACGAAATTTAAAGGGATATTACACTTTTATTGTTTGACTTTAAGCATTATTAAAATCACTGCTCCGGAAAAACGGCCGTTTTTAAAACTTTTTTTTGCATTGATCCATGTCCCCTGGGGCAGGACCCGGGTCCCCAAATACTTTTTATGACAATAACTTGCATATAAGCCTTTAAAATTAGCACTTTCAATTTCTCCCATAGACTTTTAAAGGGTGTTCTGCGGCATTCGAATTTGCTGCGAACACCCCAAATTGTTCGCTGTTCGGCGAACTTGCGAACAGCCAATGTTCGAGTTGAACATGAGTTCGACTCGAACTCGAAGCTCATCCCTAGCAGCAACAACTGCAATCAAGCGTTAATTGGCAATGAGTCTTTCACATTGCTGTGGAGCAATTTTGGCCCACTTTTCTTTGCAGAATTGTTTTAATTCAGCCACATTGGAGGGTTTTCCAGCATGAATGGCTTGTATAAAGTCATGATATAGCATCTCAATTGGATTTAAGCTTTGACTAGGCCACTCCAAAACCTTAATTTTGGTTTGTTTGAACCATTTGGAGGTGGACTTGCTGTTGTGTTTCGGAGCATTGTCCTGCTGCATAACCCAAGTGCACTTGAGCTTGAGGTCACAAATTGATGGCTGGACATTCTCCTTTAGGATTTTCTGGTAGAGCTCTGGTAGGGATGATAAGGGACTATATACAAGATTTTAGTAATGAGAACAGTATCATTAGCAGTAATCAGCATGGATTCATGAAGAATCGTTCTTGCCAAACCAATCTACTAACCTTCTATGAGTAGGTGAGTTGCCATCTAGATAAAGGAAGGCCCGTAGACATGGTGTATCTGGATTTTGCAAAAGCATTTGACACAGTTCCCCATAAACGTTTACTGTACAAAATAAGGTCCGTTGGCATGGACCATAGGGTGAGTACATGGATTGAAAACTGGCTACAAGGGCAAGTTCAGAGAGTGGTGATAAATGGGGAGTACTCGGAATGGTCAGGGGTGGGTAGTGGGGTTCCCCAGGGTTCTGTGCTGGGACCAATCCTATTTAATTTGTTCATAAACGACCTGGAGAATTGGATAAACAGTTCAATCTCTGTATTTGCAGACAATACTAAGCTAAGCAGGGCAATAACTTCTCCGCAGGATGTGGAAACCTTGCAAAAAGATCTGAACAAATTAATGGGGTGGGCAACTACATGGCAGATGAGGTTCAATGTAGAAAAATGTAAAATAATGCATTTGGGTGGCAAAAATATGAATGCAATCTATACACTGGGGGGAGAACCTCTGGGGGAATCTAGGATGTTAAAGGGCCTGGGGGTCCTAGTAGATGATAGGCTCAGCAATGGCATGCAGTGCCAAGCTGCTGCTAACAAAGCAAACACAATATTGGCACGCATTAAAAAGGGGATCAACTCCAGAGATAAAACGATAATTCTCCCACTCTACAAGACTCTGGTCTGGCCGCACCTAGAGTATGCCTTCCAGTTCTGGGCACCAGTCCTCAGGAAGGATGTACTGGAGCGAGTACAAAGAAGGGCAACAAAGCTAATAAAGGGTCTGGAGGATCTTAGTTATGAGGAAAGGTTGCAAGCACTGAACTTATTCTCTCTGGAGAAGAGACGCTTGAGAGAGGATATGATTTCAATATACAAATACCGTACTGGTGACCCTACAATAGAAATAAAACTTTTTCGCAGAAGAGAGTTTAACAAGACTCGTGGCCACTCATTAAAATTAGAAGAAAAGAGGTTTAACCTTAAACTACATAGAGGGTTCTTTACTGTAAGGATGTGGAATTCCCTTCCACAGGCGGTGGTCTCAGCGAGGAGCATCGATAGTTTCAAGAAACTATTAGATAAGCATCTAAATGAAAGCAACATACAGGGATATACAATGTAATACTGACACATATTCACACATAGGTTAGACTTGATGGACTTGTGTCTTTTTTCAACCTCACCTACTATGTAATTATGTAACTATGTAGCTCAGAATTCATGGTTCCATGAATTATGGTAAGTCGTCCAGGTCCTGAAGCTGCAAAGCAGCCCCAGACCATCACGCTACCACCACCATGTCTGACTGTTGGTATGATACTGTTGGTATGATGCTGTTGTTATGAAATGCTGTATTCGTTTTATGCCAGATGTAACAGGATGCACACCTTCCAAAAAGTTAAATTTTTGTCTCATCAGTCCACAGAATATTTGGTAAATGTGGGATGAGCCTTTGTGATTTTTTTGGTCAGCAGTGGCTTTGGCCTTGGAACTCTCCCACGAATGCCATTTTTGCCCAGTCTCTTTCTTATTGTTGAATCATGAACACTGATCTTACCTGAGGCAAGTGAGGTCTACAGTTCTTTAGATGTTGTTCTGAATTCTTTTAGGACCTACTGGATCATGTTATCATGTTATCATTGTTATCATTGTGCTCTTGGAGTAATTTTTGTAGGCTGGCCACTACTGAGAAGATTCACCACTGTTCCAAGTTATCTCCATTTGTGGATAATGGCTCTCCCCGTTGTTTACTGGATTTCCAAAGCCTTAGAAATGGCTTTGAAACCCTTCCTGTACCCGTCACAATTCATCTGAGTACCTGTCACAGTTCATCTGAGTACCTGTCACAGTTCATCTGAGTACCCAAGTACCTGTCACAGTCCATCAGAGTACCGGAGTACCTGTCAAAGTCCATCAGAGTACCCGAGTATCTGTCACAGTCCATCAGAGTACCCGAGTACCCGTCACAGTCCATCAGAGTAGGCGAGTACCTGTCACAGTCCATCCGAGTACCCAACTACCTGTCACAGTTCATCTGAGTACTCGAGTACTTGAGTACCTGTCTTAGTCCATATGAGTACCTGATTACCTGTCACAGTCCATCTGAGTAGCCGAGTACCTGTCACAGTCCATATCAGTACCTGAGTACCTGTCACAGTCCATATGAGTACCCGAGTACCTGAGTACCTGTCACCGCCCTTCAGAGTACCCAAATACCATTCCAGAGCCCATCAAAGTACCTGAGTACCTATCTGTAGCCCATCAGAGTACCCGAGTACCTGCCACCAGGCCATCAGAGTACCCGAGTACCTGTCACCAGCCCATCAGAGTAACTGAGTACCTGTAACCAGCCCATCAGAGTACCCGAGTACCTGTCACCAGCCCATCAGAGTAACCGAGTATCTGTCACTAGCTCATCAGAGTAACCGAGTACCTGTCACTAGCCCATCAGAGTACCCGAGTAACTGTCTGCAGCTCATCAAGTTACCCGAGTACCTGTCTCCAGTGCATCAGAGTACCCGAGTACCTATTTGCAGCCCATGCCTCATAGAATGTATTCCTTTCCAAAATGGGGTAATTTTGTGGGTAATTCCACTGTCCTGGTGCTCAAGGACCTTCAAAAATGTGATAGGTAGGAATAAAATGAGATGTGTAATTTTTGCTCCTAGAACACCTGAAGGTATTACTTCATTGTTGGGCCTCTGTATGTGGCCAGGCTGTCTAATGCCCCGTACACATGGTCGTATTTTCCGATGGAAAATGTCCGATCGGAGCATGTTGTCGGAAATTCCGACCGCGTGTGGGCTCCATCTGAAATTTTCCATTTTCCGACACACAAAGTTTGAGAGCAGGCTATAAAATTTTCTGACAACAAAATCCGATCGCGTCAATTCCGACCGTGTGTGGCCTGTTCCGATGCACAAAGTGCCACGCATGCTCAGAAGAAATTCCGAGACGGAACAGCTCGGTCTGGTAAACTTAGTGTTCGCAATGGATACAGCACTTTCGTCACGCTGCAATGTTAAAAATGGTTTAATACAGTGCACTCTCTTCTTCTTTATAATGTGAGAAGAATGAAGTAGTTTTGCTGCTCATATTCACACAGACTTCTCACAAACTTCTTTCTTTACTATTTATCGGGATTCCCTCAATATATTTTGATTTGTCACATCTGACAACATTATTTTTGTGTTGTATTTTTTTGTTTTTGTTTTAAGGCAGATTGTTTTTTTTTGGTTTGTATTTTTTTCAAGGCTGATCTTTGTTTTATAGTATTTTTAGTTTTACTCCAGAATATTTCTGTGTGTGTTTTGTGTGTCAAGTTACCACAACACCATTGATATGTTGTTATATTTAATCTGTAGGAGATTGTTTGGTGTTGGTGTCTCTTGTTAATTTCACATTGTACTTTAGAAATGTACCTGAATCGTCACCAACAAACTGTCCTTTTTGAATGAAAACACACATAGGAGAGTATAATTTTCCCCAAAATTTCATTTATTAAGGGCTCACAACTAAACAAAGAGGGAGGCAACGCTGGAGAAACAGCAGAAATAGTTGAAGCCTTGGACCCCCAGGGCACACATCAACTATTTTCAAGCAAAATTGGTGGCCTGAGGAGTCCTTATCTAAGGGAGTGCAGTCTGGTCCAGAAGTCCCAGAGATCTGGAAAGCAGCAGATGACATATGTGTCCCCAGGCTGTGGTCATACAAGAGACTGCATCTTTTGCCAGACCAGACTGAACCCAGGGCCATCACTCTCTGGTCTTCCTTCCACGCTTCCTTCCACACTGTGGCTCTGGTGGTGGAGTTGTGGCAGCAGGAGGAGGAGGAGGGGCCAACTCACTCAGGTGGGTATTGTGTGTTAGTTCCCCACTCACCCCCTTACTTAGGACTTTATAAAGAAGGTCCTTACATATTTTGCATTGACCCTCCTGCATGCCCTGCAGTTTTGTGGCAGCCATGCAGGCAAAGGCCTCTTCAGGAGTGGGTAAGGCTCTGAGGGACGCAGAAGCCTCCTGAATTAGCCTGAGGGCAGAATCCTGCATTTGAGTCGCCTTCCTCGCTCTTTTGTATGGAAGGCGGAGGGGAGGAACCTGCGATTCGGTCAGGCTTCGACTTGTCCCAGGCTTCTCCTGGCTGACACTTAGCCCTGCCTCCTCCTGGCTGCAACTTAGCCCCGCCTCCTCCTGGCTGCCACATTCCACAGCCTCCTTCTGGCTGAGGTCTTCCTGTGTATGAAAAAGAGACATTGTTTTAGTATTTGTCTTATCAATCACACACAATTTTCACCTCCTGACTGTTGCAAATTGAATGTTAACAAATATAACAGACTATCATTCTGAGCCCACCATTTTTCATTCTTGTCCCAATTTTGGGTGCCCACTACTGTCTATTGATATGTAAAACACTTTTTTCAATCAGCACTTAGTGATCAATAATGACATCTAGTAAACATCATTTATTTATTGACCAGAAATCTGTAGAACAATGCTATACCTGACTCCAGCTGGGCTCCTCCACTTCTTCCTGGCTGGAAGGCCCAGGTTGGACATCGGAAGCCTCAGCTGGGGTGGATGGAAGAGTGGAAGGAAGAGTGGAGAGGGATTCCCTGACTTTAGTGTGGTCTGACAGAAATCGCAGTCTCTCATAGTACCAGAGCCTGGGGACATAAACGTCATCTGCTGCAGCTCCGGACCTCTGGGAATCCGTGACCTTCTTGCGCTCCCTGAGATAAGTGCTCCTCAGGCCACCAATTTTGTTTTTTAAATAAGGGATGGTTGCTGTGGGGACCACCGGCGTCACCAACTCCAGCAGTTTCTCCAGCGCTGCCTGCCTCTTTTGTTTATTATTGTAATGGGGGTGTCTCACCTGCCACAGACAGGGCAGCTCCCTGTACTTGTCTATGAACAGGGGGAGGAAATTGTGGTCATTGAAGCCATCCATTTTCTGAGAAGTCTGTTTACATTTGAAAGAGCAAGTGACCTCATCTAATCCCAAAGATAAAAGATATGTATACTCAAAAGTGTAGTGAATATGGGTGTGATATCCAATATCAGCACACCTATAAGCAAGTGAAATGCTCTATCTTGGCAGGGAGAGCACAAAACATCACAAGAGTGAAAAACATTCAAAATCAAAAAAAATCAAATAAATTGTTGAATAAAACATCCAAACTATTCAAATAGTGAAAAAATAGTGTCAACAATACAAGTGGGGAGATATAACTCCCAAGTGAACAAAATAAACATAATATTAGTCCATATGATGTATAATGTGGTTGACCCAGATTAAGTCCCAGGCGGGTGGCATCACAGAAACAAATCCAAATCTGAGTAAGGGATGGAATACTCTTACCGACTTTGGTGGACTCACAGGCCGTTGGCGGTGAGTCAATTAGGCTTGTACTGTCTTAAGATGGATGACAGAGTCAGGATGGTTTGTACATATTATGTTTATTTTGTTCACTTGGGAGTTATATCTCCCCACTTGTATTGTTGACACTATTTTTTCACTATTTGAATAGTTTGGATGTTTTATTCAACAATTTATTTGATTTTTTTTTATTTTGAATGTTTTTCACTCTTGTGATGTTTTGTGCTCTCCCTGCCAAGATAGAGCATTTCACTTGCTTATAGGTGTGCTGATATTGGATATCACACCCATATTCACTACACTTTTGAGTATACATATCTTTTATCTTTGGGATTAGATGAGGTCACTTGCTCTTTCAATTGTAAACAGACTTCTCTCTGTCCTATACCTTTACACTTGCCTTTTCATCATAGCGCTACACTTTTTAAATTAATTAATGTGCACAAATTTAGTCGGTTTGTAGTGTTGGCTGCTGTTCTGACTTGCTGGATTGGCGCAGTATTTTACTTATCCATTAGCTCCCTGTACTTGTTTATGAACAGAGGGAGGAAATTGTGGTCATTGAAGCCATCCATTTTCTCTGCAACACACAACACAAGACAAACCCTAAGGTCAGGCCAAACTCTCCTAATCTTGTTACAATATAGGCTTCAATTTCGAAGCAGTATAGGCCCAAGTTTAGATCTTACCTTCATTAACAAGATCAGCGCCTCCGATGCTCCTTCCTCTGCTCACAGATCGTACGTAATACGCACGCGTGTTACGCTTTATACACACTGCGCATGCGTGTAACTCCGCCCGCCCCTGACGGTCTTTCTAGTCTATTCCCCGCCCTTTTTCGTTCTGCACAGTGGGGGAAGAGCACATGGCGGAGACACAGCAGGTGCGTGCTAATTACAGCAACGAGGAGGAGGAAGGCCCGGAGCCGGAAACGTCTGGATCCAGAAGGAGAAGATTTAAGGCCTCAAATGTGTCCTTTGTGGAGATGTTGGAGATGGTCGACATCCTGAAGAGGGCTGACTATGATGGAAAGTATGGACCTTACCCCAACCCCAATGTCAGAAAGGCCAAGATCATGGTGAAAGTGGTCAAGAGTCTGCACCGGAATTTCCGGGTACGTCGATCGAAAGATCAGCTCAGGAAGCGATGGTCGGACCTCAAATTACGAGAACATGAGCAGTACAGAAAGATCCAGAGAGTGCTGCAAAAAGTAAGTAGTTGTGCTGTGTTCCTCTTCTTTTTGTCTTTATTATGTTCGTGCTGCTCCATGTGATTTTCTTAAAAATGTACATTTTAAAATGGCAACTTTCATGTTCATGGGCACATTATTCGTTCATATCAAACATTTTTCTTTTGGCCTATAAAACACCATTGTTTTGGCCATATGCATATGGCCACATTTTTTACGCCCTACTTGTATGAAAATAATTTGGTTGTGTAGATGGCTTTGTTACTAGAATGAAATGCAAACTTGATTCTGTGTAAGGAGAGGACAGTGAGCAGCTGTTTTCACATCTGGACACTGGAGCACTAGTGTGGGACACCAGAACATCATTTTTATTAGGGGGGCCACACAGGTGCTCCAGTGTATACTATAGGGTGGTCTCCATCTGTGAAGCTTGTACCAAACAGGTAAAGTATTGCAGCTTGACAAAGGACACTGAAAATGCTACATTTTGGAACTCTGCCAAAATAGACAATTGTACCCCACTTCCAAGCAATGTTTCCTATTTATAGTTCTTCCCTCAAATATCTGTGTGCTAAGTATACCATTTTTGTTTTACATAGGGGAGAAAAGACTCAGAGGACACCCCTCATCCGAGGAGACCAGAGCCCCCCCCCTGGAAGAAGGGGAAATCACTCCAACACAAGAAGAGCAGGAGGAAGAAGATGTGGTGGAACTAGTCACCACAACAGGTGAGTGTCTGCGACCACAGGCTTAGGTAAGAGATGGATGCCGGCATTTTTTTATACCTATTTTTGCTTGGTTTCTCTCTTTTTAGCTGATCGTGATGTTGTGGATCTAGATCGTTTCACATCAGAAAGTGCACAGATCCTGATCAGGGAGATCATGGGGAGTAATATAGCTTTGGAAAACCACCAGAAAAACATCAATGATGTTATTAAAAAAAATAAGAACATCATTGATGTTTTGGGGAGAGTTTAAAACCCCTCCAAATCACTTTCTTTTTTTGTGTGCTACAAAGTTCAAAATGTTTTAGCGATTTTTAGAAAAGCAAAATTTGGAGGATGCACACAGTGTGCCAACATGTGCTATCTGCCATCACGGGAGATCAATGTAGGCGTTTTGGGGGTGCAACCCCTTCCTCAATAATAAAGTAGCTGGGAGGAAAGGGTTTCTCCCCCAAAACACGTCCCTTGATCCCCCGTGATGGCAGCTAGCACATGTTGGCATTGGGAAATTTGTGTGCATCATCCAAATTTGGCTTTTTCTGGGGTGACTTCACCCCATCTGAACGCAATATCAAACACAGTTCCTAAATAATCATGTCTGATATTGCCTTCAAGTTCTACCAAATGTGAACTTTGTAAGTTCAAGATTTGTGTCTTTCTTGTTGGTTTTAACATGCCTGTTTTATCTTAAATGGACATTTCTATTTTTGATAATGCCACCCCAAAAATTGTTATACAACAAACATGTTTGTTTTAAAAACCTTTTCTAAATGCACATGTGCAACGCTACAACACTTTTGTGGTGATGTAATTGCTGTTTTCTGTGACAATGGGGGTTATTTCCTAAGGGCAAATCCTCTTTGCACTACAAGTGCAGTTTCAGTACAGTTTCAAGTGCCGTGTGTACGCAAAACAAGTTTGAGCCAACATCCGTCTGAAAAAATCTGAGGATCTTGTTGTCGGAATGTCCGATCAATGTCCGACCGTGTGTACGGGGCATTAAAGTCTCACACGTGGTATCGCCATATTCGAGAAGAGTAGCAGAATGTATTTTGGGGGGTAATTTTTGCTATATACATGCTATGTGTTAGAAATATGTTATAAATTGACAACTTTGTGTAAAAAAAATGCTTTTTCATTTTTTTCCACACTTTCCAAAAACTTCTAGAAAAAAAAAAACATTCAAAAGACTCATTATTCCTCATAGATTATACTTTGGGATGTTTGCTTTCCAAAATGGTGTCATTTTGTGGGCAATACCATTGTCCTGGTGCTCCAGGGCCTTCAAAAGTATAATAGGTGGTTGAGAAATCAGATGTGTCATTTATGCTTGTAGAACGCCTGAAGGTGCTACTTCAATGTTGGTCCTTTGTATGTGGCTAGACTCTGTAAAAGTCTCACACATGTCAAATCGCCATACTCGGGAAGAGTAGCAGAATGTATTTTGGGGTGTAATTTGTTGTATGCATATGCTGTGTGTGAGAAATAACCTGATAATTTGACAATTATGTAAAAAAAAAAAATCTTCATTTTGCAAAGAATTGTGGGAAAAAATTACAAATTAAAAAAACTCACCATGCTACTTACTTAATACCTTGGAAGGTCTACTTTCCAAAAGGGGTCATTTGGGGGTATTTGTACTTTCCTGACTTGTTAGTGTCTCAAGAAATGAGATTCACCTGATGTACTGAAGGCCTGATCAGATGTGATCAATTTTCAGTGATTGGCACCATAGTTGTAGACTCTATAACTTTCACAAAGACCTAATAATAATCACTAATTTTGGTTACTTTTACCAAAGATATGTAGCAGTATAAATTTTGGCCAAAATTTATGAAGAAAAATTTATAATTAGCAAAATTTTATGACAGAAACAAAGAAAAAGGCATTTTTTTCACAAAATGCACGGTCTTTTTTATTTATAGCACAAAAAATAAAAAACCCACTAGTGATTAAATACCACCAAAAGAAAGCTCTATTTGTGTGAAAAAATGGACGCAAGTTTCATATGGGTACAGTGTTGCATGACTGAGTAATTGTCATTCAAACTGTGAGAGTGCAGAAAGCTGAAAATTGGTATGAGCAGGAAAGGGGTGTAACTGCACTGTATTGAGGTGGTTAACAAATGACTATAGGATGAAAAGAAACTCTTTAGCTTAACCACTTCCCGCCCACCATATAGCAATATGATGTGTGCAAAGTGGTTCAGTTATCCTGACTGTACGTCATATGACGTGAAGCAGGATAACCCACGATCCCGCGCCCATGTGGGTGGCACAGTCTGACACAGCACTTCTCCGATCTGGGTAAAGAGCCTCTAACGGAGGCTCTTTACCACATGATCAGCTGTGTCCAATCACAGCTGATCATGGTGTAAACAGGAAAAGCCACGTATCAGCTTTTCCTCTATTGCGTCTGACAGACGCGAGTAGAGGGGAGCCGATTGGCTGCTCTCCTGGCAGGGGGGGTCTGTGCTGAATGATTATCAGCACAGCCCTCCTGAGGATGCCCACCCAGGACCACCAGGGATGCCACCTAGGACCACCAGGGATTCCCACAAGGAATGCATATCCAGGACCACTAGGGATGGCAAAGAAGAAGAAA
Source organism: Lithobates clamitans (assembly GCA_037952925.1). NCBI lineage: Eukaryota > Metazoa > Chordata > Amphibia > Anura > Ranidae > Lithobates > Lithobates clamitans. Next base: position 3,760,412 of record JBBGZY010000279.1, on the reverse strand, counting down.
TTAATAAAGGAATTGTCAAAAGCCATCTCTTGTCTTTTTTAACATTTATGACTTTTTTGTGAAATGGTAGGGGTACAGTTGTACCCCATTACCAATTCACACAGGGGGGGTGGGATCTGGGGGTCCCCTTGTTAAAGGGGGCTTCCAGATTCCGATAAGCCCCCCGCCCGCAGACCCCAAAACCACTGGACAAGGGTTGTGGGGATGAGGCCCTTCTCCCCATCAACATGGGGAAAAGGTGCTTTGAGGGGGCCACTACCCCAAAGCACCCTCCCAATTTTGAGGGCATGTGGCCTGGTACGGTTCAGGAGGGGGGTGCTCTCTCACCCCCCCTATTTTCCTGCAGCCTGCAAGTTTGCATGCTCAGATAAGTGTCTGGTATGAATTTTTGGGGGGGCCCCACGCCTTTTTTTTTTAAATTTTGGTGCGGGGTTCCCCTCAAAATCCATACCAGAACTGAAGGGCCTGGTATGGAATTTAGGGGGTCCCCCAGGCATTTTTTATTTTTTTATTTTGGTTCGGGGTTCCCCTGTGGGAAAATTCCATTCTGTTTTTATGAATGAACTTTTATGTGTATTGCTGGACCGACAACTCATTATAGTCGGCACTAGCGCTAGCACTTTTGAATGACTTTTTTTTCCTTTAGAAATGTAATTTTGCTCTCGGACTGTTCTAAACACGGAAAACATGTGTCACTTTAAAGGCATACTATAGACACCCCCCAGGTACGAAATTTAAAGGAATATTTGACTTTTACCGTTTGACTTTAAGCATTATTAAAGTCACTACTCCCGAAAAAACAGCCGTTTTTAAAACTTTTTTTTGCACTGATACATGTCCCCTGGGGCAGGACCCAGGTCCCCAAACACTTTTTATGACAATACCATGCATATAAGCCTTTAAAATTAGCACTTTTGATTTTTCATGTTCGTGTCCCATAGTTTAACGGTGTTCGCAACAAAGTTTTTGCCTGTTCGCATGTTCTGGATGCGAACCGAACAGGGGGTGTTCAGCTCATCCCTACTCCTTGGTATTCCTACTGGCAGGGCCGGTGCAAAGATTTTTGCCTACACAGACGAAGGTGCATTTTGCCTCCCCCCCCAACGCTCCCTGAGTGTACCAAATCCCCCTCACCCCACACAGAAAGCAAAAAAAAAAGCTGACCCTCCTTTATTGCCATTAGTTTTACTTTAAAGCCCCAAAAGTGTTCTGATTGATGTGTCTTCCTGATGACGTAGCAATACGAAACGTACTTCGAGGCGCCTTCCGGTCGCGTCACTTTCGGGTCCCAGCTTCCGGTTCTACTATCTCCAGCTGTGGTGGAACGCATGCCAATCCCAGCATGAGCAGGACTCAGCACGGCTCCATCCGACCACATATGCTATACCATTCAGTGCGGGGACATAGGCACTTAACAATGTAGGCAGGCATTTTGTTTTTAACATTGGTTGTTTTAATAAACCAAGCAATATTATGCAATTTGGGTCCACTTTGTCTTTTTCTCAACTCATGTCACCCGCTGTGGGGGAGAGGAGAACATAGTGTTGGACTGTCTGAGATACCACACCAAGCTGCAAGGTAGAAGCACAAGTGAATTCTCACCTTCTTTTTGGTTAAAGAGGTCATGGCTGTCTGGTGAGCAGATATTTTACAAGAGCACTTTGGGTGTAGTTGGATGTTTGCAAGCTCTGGAGGATATATACACATATTGACTTACCAACCACGTTTTCATTTTTTTGAACAATCACAGATGAATATGGACTTTCTTTATCTATAATATTCAGTGTTATGCAAATTTAAATTTCTGTATATCCAAGTTGACATGTTATTTAGGCATCTGTTCACAAATTTTTATATGCAGGAACACTTCTAATTAGTTGTCACAGCGTCCCCTATTACCACTTCATAGGAGGCACTATGGTGATCAGTTCTGCCTGGATCTGTGTCAAAGGATAGATTCCAATTATGAATGATCACTCAGTGTGGGCACAGCAAGTGACTGGGGATTGGATTTTTCCACCCCTCCTCTGCTGGCACCCTCAGACAGCTGCCTTATGCTTGCGACTGCCCTGCCTACTGATATACCTAATGCTCTGGAGTTTTTTTTTACATCAGTTTGTATGTGATTGGTTCATTCTGACCAAAGCCACATCCCTAATTATAAAAGAGAGTGTGTACACTTATGCAACCACATTATTTTATTTTTATTTTTTGTTTTTGTTTTAGTAAAACTATTAGTTTGTTTTTATTGAATTGAGCATATTTAGGTCACCTTAAAGGTGGGAAACAATCTAAAGTGATTTATCTTGATCAGTTTTTTTTTTTTTTTTTAAAGTCTTTTTTTTTTTTTTTACAGGGGTGTGTAGACCTTTTCCTTCCACTGTATATTACATAAGAAAAAAAAAACAAGAAAAAAAGAAAAAAAAACAATTTAGTGCAGTAAGTCTAACATTCACATGTCACAAACCACGTTCAATGTTAAAATTGTTATAAAGTTAGAAGTTTATTACCGTAATGCATTTTATACATTAAAGTAAAAAAGAAGCTTCTGTGTGCAACTCCCCCTCTAGCCCCCCTTTTATTATACTTGAGCCCATTCTCGATCCAGCTCTGTGCCCAAGCACAACAGCTCTCTCCACTCTGAGAGCAGATTGATAGCAGCAGGAGCCGATGGCTTTTGCTACTGTTAATGGACACAGGCAGAGTGGCTCGGGATCGGGCTTGCAGGTGCACCACAATAGGAAGTGGCTTCCTATGGTGGCACATCAAGAAGAGGAGGAGCCAGGAGTGCTGGAGGGGGACGTGAGAATAAGAGGATTGGGGTTTTCTGTACAAAACCATTACACAGCATAGCAAGTAAGTATACAATTTTTGTTTTTTTGTTTTTTAAAACAGGGTTTACAATCATTTTAGCACATTACAATATGTCAGTTTCAATGGGGAAGAATGAAATATCTTCCCAATCTCATTTTAAAGTCTCTTACCTACCATTTCCTTCAACTACCGACCACTGCCTTCAGGACAGGAACCAAAGGAAAATTAGCCAATAGGTTTACTCCTGACACACACTCTAATCTTTCTCCACTGTATACAAAACAAAAAAACAACTTTGGTTGGAGTTTCATCTATAAAAAATACATGAGTTCTCTATCTCTTTCTGATATTGCATTTCACAGTGAAGCTGTGGTATATTATTTGCTATCCCTTAAAAAGAATTTTTCATTTCTCCTCTAATGTGGCAATAGATTGAGAGTGAAGAGTGATGAGTCTCCATAACATAAAATTCAATCTTGGCTGCTAACCAAACCTGCCAAGTTTCAATTTTTGCAACTCAATAGTCATAAACATTTCAAAACAGATACTTAACAAGAAACAGACAGTCTAAAATATATTAGCTGTTCTGTACACTATACTTATTCCTAAGAGCTGTTATATACATTTTAAATCCCTACCTCAGGACAATCCAGGGCACACAGCAATGGAAGTACATTTAATGCTGAAATGTTATGTAGACTCCCTACATTCAAACTTATTCAATAAACATTGGGAAAAGCAGGGCATAAATGCAAAGGATCCTAGAGCACCCAATCATAGTTCACATTACTGACTTTGAAGACTATGCTACTTGGTTGCTGTAATTACTGCACTTAATCAATTTCAGAAGCAATTTTCATAAGATGCAATATGCACACAAAAATCTGTTTTAGATGTATAAAATTAAAGATTTGTATAAGATTGAAGATCACAATTTAGAATGTGAATTGAAATGTTTATGTGGATGATTTTGTAAGCATTTTATGGTGTAGTTCTTAAAGTGTGTATCAAACCAAAAACTTTTTGTCATTATCTTTCCTTAAAGTGGATGTAAACCCTCTCCTATACCCAGTGAAGTGAACAGCCCCAGATGATACACAGAGATGAAACAAATCCTCCTACGTACATTTTACATGTACAGCTGCAGTCTTTCCATTTCTATATCGTTTAGAAAGTGCACATCGGTCCTGGCGAAGTAAATCATTCCCCTGCATGTGTAAGTGTAAACACAGCAGGGGAAGTGATGTCATCTCTCCTCGTGGAACTCTTTTCCGTTCCAGAGAGGAGAGAAGACATCTCAGAGTAAGTGCACCAACACTACACTGACGCCAGTTCACGTAGGTACATTTGTCACCCCCCCGATCGCCCCCCCAGTTAACCCCTTCACCCCCTGTCACTGTGTCACCAAGTGCAGTGTTCATATTTTTTTACCCGCGGTATATTAACTAAATAGAGGTTTAACCCCCTGATCATCCAGCGGGTGATATCAGTTAGGTTTTACAGTAGTGTCAGATAGGGTCTGCGTCACCCATGGCAGTGTCAGATTAGTGCCAGTAGCGCTAACACCCATGCACGCACCATACACCTTCCTTAGTAGTATAGTGCCTGAACGTATCAATATCTGATCTGATCAGATCTATACTAGTATCCCCAGCAGTTTAGGGTTCCCAAAAATGCAGTGTTAGCGGGATCAGCTCAGATACCTGCTAGCACCTGTGTTTAGCCCCCCTGCCCAGCCCAGCCCACCCAAGTGCAGTATCAATCGGTCACTGTCACTTACAAAAACACTAAACACATAACTGCTGCATTCCCAGAGTCAGGCCTGATCCTTGCGAACGCTAACAGTTTTTTTTGTACCATTTGAAGCAGTCGCTGACAGTCAGCAGCTCTTTTTTCTGTGAGTCTCACTACTGTACCAGTAAATTTAGAGACCAAAATGTATAATCGAAGGTACATTGGTGAAGAGGCCTTCACGTTTCTAAACATGACAGATAGTGAAGAGGAAGTCACCCATCTGTCAGATTCAGGTTCAGAATACAAACAGACAGCAGCGGCACAATGACAGATAGCTCTGACAATGGAGTAGTGGTCCCTGCCAAGGTCAGGCGTACTCGACCCCATTCTTCTGCTGTTGTGGAGGTGCAAGAACTGCAGTGCTCTAGTATAGAGCAGAGTGCCAGTACTAGTGCTGCTCATCCTTCTGGTGAACTGGCAAGCACCAGCGGCCTAGTACATCCTGGTCATACATCCAGCACTGCAGTAACACTTGTTGACATGGTCCATAAGTGCAGTTCAAGCTGGTGAGGTGGCTAGCAAAAGTAGTGTCCCACAGCCACCAAGAAGAAGACAAACACAGGCCCGTCAAGCCCATAGTGTCGTTCTTGCTGCATTTGCCAATCCTAATTGGGAGCCCACCACTTCTACAGCACCCGTACTTCCTCCATTCACTGGCCAACCCAGAATTCAGGTGGAAACAGTTTATTTTACGTCACTTGATTTTTATTCGCTGTTTTTCACGGAAGATCTCTATAGGTCTATTGTGGACCAAAGCAAATTGTATGCTGATCAAATCATGGCCGCTAATCCCCAGTTGACCCTTACCAGAGATTGGAGACCTATTATGGTCTCCGAATTTAAGACCTTCCTGGGCCTATCCCTCCTCATGGGCATAACTAAAAATAGTGCATTGCGGTCATATTGGTCCACTGACCCAATTCACCATATGCCCGTGTTCTATGCCTCCATGACCAGGGCACAATACGAGCAGATCTTGCGGTTCATGCACTTCAATGACAATGAACTCTGTCATTCTCGGGGTGACCCTGGATTTGATCGGCTCTACAAAATTCGACCCCTCGTAAACCACTTCAACCAACAGTTTGCAGCCTTGTTTACTCCCAATCAAGTTGTCTGCGTTGATGAGTCCCTGATTAAGTTTTCTAGTCGCTTGTCTATCAAACAGTATCTTCCCAGCACGCGTGCCAGATATGGGGTCAAGATGTATAAGCTCTGTGACAGGGCAACAGGCTATACATATAGTTTTATGGTTTATGAGGGAAAAGATAGTCATGTAAAGCTGGAGAACTGCCCAGACTACATAGGGAGCACTGGCAAGATTGTGTGGGACTTGGTGTCACCCTTATTAGGAAAGGGGTACCACTTGTACATGGACAATTATTAAACAAGCGTGCCACTTTTTAGTCACTTGTTTGATCATGGAATTGGCGCACGTGGCACCGTGCAATCTAATCTCCGGGACTTCCCTCAGCGGCTTGTAGAATCATGACTTAGATGGGGGAGAGAGCCTGCTTGAAGTGTAATAATTTGTTAGCAGTGAAGTGGAGGGATTAACGGAATGTTTTCGTTCTGTCCTCCCTTCACGCAGATACGACAGTCCAAAGTCCTACGACGACTGGTGTTGTGGAGAAACCCCTCTGTGTCCATGAATACAACCTAAACATAGCAGGGGCGGACCTCAAGGACCAGTTGTTGGCGCCGTACCTAATTGCCCGTAAGGCCAGACGCTGGTACAAAAAAGTGTCTGTATACTTATTTTAATTGGCTCTGCTGAATGCTTATGTGCTATACAAAGCTTCAGGACAAACTGGATCCTTCCTAAAATTCCAGGAAGAGATCGTCACAGCCCTTCTGTTTCCAGACGGTGCTATGGCCCACCTTCCCAATGCAAAAGCAGTGAGCCGGCTGCATGAGAGGCATTTTCCATATGTCCTCCTTGGTACCCCTACCCAAAGAATACCCCAAAGAAGATGTCGTATCTGCAGAAAACATGGATTTAGGCATGACACCCGCTTTTATTGTCCCTCCTGTCCTGAATAACCTGGTCTCTGCACCGGTGACTGTTTCAATCACTACCACACACACTGGTCGAGCATGAGCGTAGGGTACAGCACTGCACAGTCCTAGGGCACACTAACACAGGGTTTCAAAAGATGAGATGGCCATCACATTTTGAGAGATCCTAATCTGGAACGTTCACAATTTACAGTTTTTATAAAAGTGAAAAATAAAATAAAAAATCCAAAAATAGTTGTGGTTTTATTTTTCTTCACTCTCTCTATTGTTCTCTCTTATGTTTGCTCTCTATTAGGGATGAGCTTCGAGTTCGAGTCGAACAATTTGGGGTGTTCGCAGCAAATTTGAATGCCGCGGAACACCCTTTAAAAGTCTATGGGAGAAATCAAAAGTCCTAATTTGAAAGGCTTATATTCATGGTATTGTCATAAAAAGTGTTTGGGGACATGGGTCCTGCCCCAGGGGACATGGATCAATGCAAAAAAAAGTTTTAAAAACGGACGTTTCTTCGGGAGCAGTGATTTTAATAATGCTTAAAGTGAGACAATAAAAGTATAATATCCCTTTAAATTTCGTACCTGGGGGGTGTCTATAGTATGCCTGTAAAGGGGCGCATGTTTCCCGTGTTTAGAACAGTCTGACAGTAAAATGACATTTCAAAGGAAAAAAAGTCATTTAAAACTGCTCACGGCTATTAATGAATTGCCGGTCCGACAATACACATAAAAGTTTATTGATAAAAACGGCATGGGAATTCCCCACAGGGGAACCCCGAACCCAAATTTTTAAAAAAATTACGTGGCGGTCCCCCTAAATTCCATACCAGGCCCTTCAGGTCTGGTATGAGTTTTAAGGGGAACCCCGCGGCAAAATGTAAAAAAAAACCGGCGTGGGGTCCCCCCAAAATCCATACCAGACCCTTATCCAAGCACGCAACCTGGCAGGCCACAAGAAAAGAGGGGGGGACGAGAGAGCGCCCCCCCTCCTGAACCATACCAGGCCACATGCCCTCAACATTGGGAGGGTGCTTTGGGGTAGCCCCCCAAAACACCTTGTCCTCATGTTGATGATGACAAGGGCCTCATCCCCACAACCCTGGCCGGTGGTTGTGGGGGTCTGCGGGTGGGGGCTTATCGGAATCTGGAAGCCCCCTTTAACAAGGGGATGCCCAGATCCCGGCCCTCCCCCCCTGTGTGAAATGGTAAGGGGGTACTTGTACCCCTACCATTTCACTAAAAAAGTGTCAAAAATGTTAAAAATGACAAGAGACAGTTTTTGACAATTCCTTTATTTAAATGCTTCTTCTTTCTTCTTTCTTCTTTCTTCTATCTTCTATCTTCCTTCGGTTTCTTCCTCCATCTTCTTCTGGTTCTTCTGGTTCTTCCTCCGGTGTTCTCGTCCGGCATCTTCCTCTGCGGCGTCTGTGTCTTCTTCCCTTCTTCTCCGGGCAACTCCACATCCATGATGGCATGGAGAGAGGCTCCCGCTGTGTGATGCTTCTCTCTTCATCTTCTTGTCTTCATCTTCTTCTCTTCAACTTCTTGTCTTCATCTTCTTTTCGGTCCGCTCCGCATCCATGATGGCATGTGTGACGCTTCTCCTCTTCTTACGACTCTTAAATAACTGGGGGCGGGGACATCCAGAGACCCCGCCCCCCTCTGACACATGGGGACTTGACGGGACTTCCCTGTGGCATTCCCTGTGATGCCACAGGGAAGTCCCGTCAAGTCACGTGCATCAGAGGGGGGCGGGGTCACCAGGTGGCCCCCCCGTTATTTAAGAACCGTCAGTAGAGGAGAAGCATCACACAGCGGGAGCCTCCCTCCATGCCTTAATGGATGCGGAGCGACCCGAAAAGAAGACGAACACAAGAAGATGAAGAGAAGAAGATGAAGTGAAGAAGATGAAGAGAGAAGCGTTACACAGCGGGAGCCTCCCTCCATGCCATCATGGATGCGGAGCTGCCCGAGGAGAAGAAGGGAAGAAGATGCCGACGCCACGGAGGAAGATGCCGGACGAGAACACCAGAGGATGAACCAGAAGAACCAGAAGAAGATGGAGGAAGAAACCGAAGGAAGATAGAAGAAAGAAGAAGCATTTAAAGAAAGGGATTGTCAAAAACTGTCTCTTGTCATTTTTAACATTTTTGACACTTTTTTAGTGAAATGGTAGGAGTACTTTTGTACCCCCTTACCATTTCACACAGGCGGGGAGGGCCGGGATCTAGGGGTCCCCTTGTTAAAGGGGGCTTCCAGATTCCGATAAGCCCCCCGCCTGCAGACCCCCACAACCACCGGCCAGGGTTGTGGGGATGAGGCCCTTGTCCCCATCAACATGGGGACAAGGTGCTTTGAGGGGGCCATTACCGCAAAGCACCCTCCCAATGTTGAATGCATGTGGCCTGGTACGGTTCAGGAGAGGGGGTCGCTCTCTCACCCCCCCTCTTTTTCTGCGGCCTGCCAGGTTGCGTGCTCGGATAAGGGTCTGGTATGGATTTTTAGGGGGACCCCACGCCGTTTTTTTTATTTTGCCATGGGGTTCCCCTTAAAATCCATACCAGACCTGAAGGGCCTGGTATGAAATTTAGGGGGACCCCCCACGTCATTTTTTTTTAAATTTTGGTTCGGGGTTACCCTGTGGGGAATTTCCATGCCGTTTTTATCAATGAACTTTTATGTGTATTGTCGGACCGGCAATTCTTTATTAGCCGCGAGTAGTTTTAAATGACTTTTTTTCCTTTGAAATGTCATTTTGCTGTCAGACTGTTCTAAACACGGGAAACATGTGCCCCTTTACAGGCATACTATAGACACCCTCAGGTACGAAATTTAAAGGGATATTACACTTTTATTGTTTCACGTTAAGCATTATTAAAATCACTATTCCCGAAAAAACGTCCGTTTTTAAAACTTTTTTTTGCATTGATCCATGTCTCCTGGGGCAGGACCCAGGTCCCCAAACACTTTTTATGACAATAACTTGCATATAAGCCTTTAAAATTAGCATTTTTTATTATTCATGTTCGTGTCCCATAGACTTTAACGGTGTTCGCGTGCTCGAACAATTTTTTGCCTGTTCGCAAGTTCTGGTGCGAACCGAACAGGGGGGGTTCGGCTCATCCCTACTCTCTATTGTCCGCTAACTATTGTTCTATACAGTGAAGCTAAAAAAGTATTTAGTCAGCCACCAACTGTGCAAGTTCTCTTACTTAAAAAGATGAGAGAGGCCTGTAATTGTCACCATAGGTATACCTCAACTATGAGAGACAAAATGTGGAAACAAATCCAGACAATCACATTGTCAGATTTTTGAAAGAATTTATTTGCAAATTATCGTGGAAAATAAGTATTTGGTCACCTACAAACAAGCAAGATTTCTGGCTCTCACAGACCTGTATCTTCTTCTTTAAGAGGCTCCTCTGTCCTCCACTCATTACCTGTATTAATGGCACCTGTTTGAATTTGTTATCAGTATAAAAGACATCTGTCCACAACCTCAAACAGTCACACTCCAAACTCCACTATGGTGAAGACCAAAGAGCTGTCGAAGGACACCAGAAACAAAATTGAAGACCTGCACCAGGCTGGGAAGACTGAATCTGCAATAGGCAAGCAGCTTGGTGTGAAGAAATCAACTGTGGGAGCAATAATTAGAAAATGGAAGACATAAAGACCACTGATAATCTCCCTCGATCTGGGGCTCCATGCAAGATCTCACCCTGTGGGATCAAAATGATCACAAGAACGGTGAGCAAAAATCCCAGAATCACACGGGGGGACCTAGTAAATGACCTGCAGAGAGCTGGGACCAACGTAACAAAGGCTACCATCAGTAACACACTACGCCGCCAGGGACTCAGATCCTGAAGTGCCAGATGTGTCCCCCTGCTTAAGCCAGTACATGTCCGGGTCTGTCTGAGGTTTGCTAGAGAGCATTTAGATGATCCAGAAGAAGATTGGGAGAATGTCATATGGTCAGATAAAACCAAAGTAGAACACTTTGGTAGAAACACAACTCCTCATGTTTGGAGGAGAGAGAATGCTGAGTTGCAACCAAAGAACACCATACCTACTGTGAAGCATGGGGTGGCAACATCATGCTTTGGGGCTGTTTCTCTGCAAAGGGAACAGCAAGACTGATCCGTGTACATGAAAGAATGAATGGGGCCATGTATCCTGAGATTTTGAGTGCAAACCTCCTCCCATCAGCAAGGGCATTGAAGATGAAACGTGGCTGGGTCTTTCAGCATGACAATGATCCCAAGCACACTGCCCGGGCAACAAAGGAGTGGCTTCGTAAGAAGCATTTCAAGGTCCTGGAGTGGCCTAGCCAGTCTCCAGATCTCAACCCCATAGAAAACCTTTGCGGGGAGTTGAAAGCCTGTGTTGCCCAGCGACAGCCCCAAAACATCACTGCTCTAGAGAAGATCTGCATGGAGGAATGGGCCAACATACCAGCAACAGTGTGTGACAACCTTGTGAAGACTTACAGAAAATGTTTGACCTCTGTCATTGCCAACAAAGGATATATAACAAAGTATTGAGATGAACTTTTGATATTGACCAAATACTTATTTTCCACCATAATTTGCAAATAAATTCTTTCAAAAATCAGACAATGTGATTGTCTGAATTTGTTTCCACATTTTGTCTCTCATAGTTGAGGTATACCTATGATGACAATTACAGGCCTCTCTCATCTTTTTAAGTGGGAGAACTTGCACAATTGGTGGCTGACTAAATACTTTTTTGCCCCACTGTATCTATTTGTTGTTACTGTATTTTAGAACTGTAATGTTTTATTTTTACCATGTTTTATTGTATTTGCCTTGCAGGTATGGTATGTCTTACTGTTATACTGTAATGTTACTTTGTTTTATTGTTAACCATCATTTGCTTAGCAGGTATGCCATTCAGCTGCAGCACGGGTTTATTTATTCTGACAGCAACAGCGTCTGCTCCCACGATACATAAAAGCGTGACTCCAGTGCTGTAGGAAGTGATTTCACCATCACAGTTAAAAAAAGAGCATATATGCTGAAGCATGGGGACAGGGGTAGAGGAGTGATTTGCTCCTAACATTGGGAGCGGATTGCCCCCATGCTTCGGCATATATTTTTTAGGCACAGATTGCATTAAAAATGTTTTATTCTGACTATGTTTTATTGTTTTTGCTTTGCAGGTATGGTATGTCTTACTGTTATACTGTTATACTGTTATATGTAATGTTACTTTGCTTTATCGTTAACCATCATTTGCTTAGCAGTTACGCCATTCAGCTGCAGCACTGATTTATTTATCTTGACAGCAACAATGTTTGCTCCCACGATAGGTAAATCAGCCACTCCAGCGTTGTAGGAGGTGATTTCACCACCACAGTTAAAAACAAAATGGTGCCTGTATGCCCATCATTGGAAGTGGGTGTATGGAGGGCGGTATTCTAATGGTGGGCATGCCTACCGGTCAATCTCTTTTTTTTTTCAGCCCACAGGCTGCATGAAAAAAAGAATATTACAATTTACGCCCAACAAGGACCAGCGACGTATTGATATGTTGCTGGACTTTGAGTGGTTATACCAGAATGATGCCTGTAGGTTTAGGTATCATCTTGGTATCATTCTTTTCAGCCAGGGGTCGGCTTTCATGTAAAAGCAATCCTAGCAGCTAATTAGCCTCTAGACTGCTTTTACAAGCAGTGGTAGGGAGCATTGGCCCCAAACATGGTTTTCTCGGGCTCTCCTGTCCCAACAGGAAACCCGAGAATGCAGCCGGTGGTTCTGCCATCTGACCATAGAGCTGATCAGAGACCAGAACAGCTCCAATCATCTCTATGGCCTAAGAAACCGGAAGCTACGAGCATTTCATGACTTAGGTCTTGCCAGTTTAAACCGCGCCATTGGGAAATTGGGAAAGCGTTTTATCACACCAATCTTGGTATGGTCAGATGCTTTGAGGGCAGAGGAGAGATCTAGGGTCTAATAGACCCCATTTTTTTCAAAAAAGAGTACCTGTTACTAACTATTGCTATCAAAGGGGATATTTACATTTGATAACCATAAAAATAATTAAAAAAATGAAAGGAACATTTTAAAAATAAAATAAAAAAGCAAAAAAAACAGCAATTGCACCATGCATATGAGGTATCACCGCGAAGGTCAGATTGAGGGCAGTCATTTTAGCAGTAGACCTCTTCTGTAAATCTAAAGTGGTAACCTGTAAAGGCCTTTGAAAATGTATGTAGTTTTTGACGCTGCACATTTGTGCACAATTTTAAAGCATGTCGTGTTTGGTATCCATGTACTCAGCATAAGATCATCTTTTTATTTCATCATTTGGGCAGTATAGTGTGTTTTAGTGCATTAAAATGAAAAAAAAATGTTTCCCCAAAAAATTGCTTTTGAAAAATCGCGGTGCAAATACTGTGTGAAAAAAATTGCAACACACACCATTTTAATGTGTAGGGCCTTTGCTTAAAAAAATATATAATATTTGGGCGTTCAAACTAATTTTCTTGCAAAGCAAAATATTTTTTCATGTAAACAAAAAGTGTCAGAAAGGGCTTTGTCTTCAAGTGGTTAGAAGAGTGGGTGATGTGTGACATAAGCTTCTAAATGTTGTGCATAAAATGCCAGGACAGTTCAAAAACCCCCTAAATGACCTCTTTTTTGGAAAGTAGACATCCCAAGCTATTTGCTGATAGGCACATTGAGTCCATGGAATATTTCATATTTTGCCACAAGTTGCAGGAAAATTACAATTTTTTTTTGCACAAATTCATCACCAAATGATATATTGCTCAAACATGCCATGGGCATATGTGAAATTACCCCCCAAAATACATCCTGCTGTTCTCCTGAGTATGGAGATACCACATGTGTGAGACTTTTTGGGAGCCTAGCCGTGTATAGGACCCCGAAAACCAATCACCACCTTCAGGCTTTCTAAGGGCGTAAAATGGTGATTTTACTCCTCACTATCACCTATCACAGTTACGGAGGCCCTGAAATGTCCAGATAGCACAACCCCCCCCCCCCCCTCCAAATGACCCCATTTTGAAAATTGTTTTTTTGGGGTCCTGTACACGGCTAGGCTCTCAAAAAGTCTCACACATGTGGTATCGCCGTACTCAGGAGAAGCAGCAGAATGTATTTTGGGGTATAATTCCACATATAACCATGGCATGTGTGTGACAAGAAAATCAAAATTCAATGGGCTCAACAAGCCTCTCAGCAATTTCCTTGGGGTGTTTACTTTCCAAAATGCGATCATTAGGGGGGAGGGTTGGGTTGTACTGCCCTGCCATTTTAGCAGCTCAAGAAATATGACAGTCATAAACAGTCATAAACTAAAATCTGCGTAAATTCCAGAAAATGTACCATAGTTTGTAGACGCTATAACTTTTGCGCAAACCAATAAATATACACTTAGTGACATTTTTTTTTTTACCAAAGACATGTGGCTAAATACATTTTGTCCTGAATGTATGACTAAACTTGAGTTTATTTGATTTTTCTTATAACCAAATGTAGAAAATATCATTTTTTTCAAAATTTTCGGTCTTTTTCCATCTATATCGCAAAAAAAAAAAATTGCAGAGGCAATCAATAACCATCCAAAGAAAGCTCTATTTGTGGGAAAAAAAGGACGCAAATTTAGTTTGGGTACAACATTGCTTGACTGCGCAACTACCAGTTAAAGCAGCGCAGTGCCAAATTGTAAAAAGTGCTCTGGTCATTGAGCAGCCTAATCTTCCGGGGTTGAAGTGGTTAAGGAACACAGAATTTTGTTATTCTGAGATGATTGGGTTGTACTGCCATCTACAGGAGAATTTGGACACTGGAAAACAAAAAAGTTGTAGAGCAGCCAGGTGAATCAGCATCTCATCTACATGCTGCTTATCTGGGCTATCTATGCAGCCATCTGGATTGACATTTCCTTGGTGATGTTTTAGAGGCCATACAAGGACCCCACTGGATTGAAGATTGTGGAACTTTCCCGGAATGTGACCTTTGGACACTGGGGTCTGCCTGTGGTGCTTGCTGTGCCTTTTCTTTGCATGTTAGTTAGCTGCAGTGTGCTTTTCAGAGCTGGAGCAGTGGCATAGCTTCTGGTAAGGCCCAGGTTCTGTAATAAGTACATCAAAATGCTACTGCATGTATTGGTAATGCTGACTGCCTTTACTGACCCCCCCTCCATTCCATTTGTCTCTGCAGAAATTGTTAACCTGTTCAGGATAGATATTGTTCAAAATCTACTTACAACTGATAATAAAGATCTGCCTCTACAGTACTGAAAGGGTTATGGCAAACACAGCTGTTCAGCCACCTCATAAACAAAGAAAACTACCTAGGATTGTTCCTTACTGGAGGGTCCAGAATAGAGAATCTTAAAAAGGTGGGCTGCAATAATTTATTTTATTTAAGTTAGGCTATATAAATGGGGACATGTAACAAATATAAAGTAGGCGTTATGACGATATGGCTGTAAAAATGGAAATACACTTTATGGTTCAAAGGAAGGTTGCAGAATTAGCAAAATATGTTTAGTGATATGTGTTTGTAGCAGTAATTATTTGATTTGTATTCCTTGGTATAAATTCATCTATTTCATTATTCAATACTTTCTTACTGAAAAAATTACATCATAATGATTAACAATGACTGAAACAATGTTGACCACTTTCTTCCTATGGTAGAAGTATTTTTGTCGGTCATGCACAATCCTGTTTAGATTAGGTATTGATTGTTTTTTTTACTGGTTCATTAAGGTGAAGAAGGGGGAAATCTAAGCTTTCTGCCTTTTCCTGGGCATATTGATTTAAAAACACAGATAAATATCATTATCCTTGAATAACAGAAACGATCATTAGATCCTGGATACAATGACCTGCTTGACTGTAAATTAACATTTGCTATTTTTGCCTCTCTGACCTTTTGCCATTTTTGCATTTCCTGGAGTGAGTGACCTTTATGTACCAAATAAGCACGAAGGATTAATTCTTGGTCAGAGTTAGTATTTTTAAACTGACAGATTGAACAAGCAGTTTTTCTTAAGATTAATCATCTAGCATGAATCAGAAGATTTGTTCCTCTCTATATAAATCAAATAAGCTAAGCGTAGTCTTCACTGTCAGTTGGTACAGAAAGATCTCCACACTGTCTGTACAGATGACTCTACCTTTGTGAAAAATACCTTAAAGTAAGTAATATTATCATTAATTTGAACATGTTTCAAGTATCAATTCTGATTTCCCTCAACATTTAATGCCTGCATGTATACATATACCGTATATCTGCTTCTGGTATCATTAATACTTTTTTTATCATAAACTTTGAAAGACATCTTCTAGTCTAGATGATCATACTTCAGGATTTTTTTTATTCATGGTCTTACCTTAATAAAATTATGCATTGCGAGTTTGTATAATCTACATTTCAGATGCATTTACTTGGCTCTTGCATTAAAATAAAGGTTTTAAATTGATGTATTCATGTTATTTTCAATTTAGGGAAAACTA
Organism: Lithobates clamitans; assembly: GCA_037952925.1. NCBI lineage: Eukaryota > Metazoa > Chordata > Amphibia > Anura > Ranidae > Lithobates > Lithobates clamitans. Next base: position 3,744,269 of record JBBGZY010000279.1, on the reverse strand, counting down.
AGTGAATGTGTTTTAAGTATTGAAGCTTTAGGTCCTATTTATTCCAGCAGACGCAATGTGACAGGGTCACTGGTGTGCAATGTGGAGTGCACAGTACAGATGTACTGATTACAGTGCATCACTCTGTTTACTTTTTTTTCAACTTTACTTCAATGATTCAAAATTCAATTCATATTTATTCACTGCAGTGTGTTGCAGTGCTGTGATTTTCCTTTTTGCTGCAGCTTGGCTTTACAAAGAGGAGGGTAGCTTTGTGAGCCACTTATGGGAGTACACTGGCCCAAAATGTCCCTGTCACTTTTTCTTGCCAGCATCCTCTGTTATAGTATTAGCCATTGTCCTTTGCTAAAGGCACTTGGGTAAATTATTTTTTTTTCATTTATCAGCAGTAAAAATTACAGAGACATACAGTATCTCACAAAAGTGAGTACACCCTCACATTTTTGTAAATATTTTATTATATCTTTTCATCTGACAACACTGAAGAAATGACACTTTGCTACAATCTAAAGTAGTGAATGTACAGCTTGTGTTACGTACCTAAAGGGTGAGCCCGAATTGCAGAGGATGGCCTCTCCTATGCCTCCGACTCGAGAGCCCCTGATAGTGGTGACAGGGGTGCAGGAGTGCGGAGTAGTATGAGTGCATGGCAGGATCAACAGCAGAAGGATCAGATGGCCGGCACAGCTGACAGGATGGATCAGTAGACAGGAACTCCAGACTGGACAACTCAGCAGACAGGACAGCAGACTGGATGGATCAGGCAGACAGGTGAGCAGCCTGGATGGCTCAGCAGACAGGCCCAGCAGACTGGATGATCAGCAGATAGGTGAACAGCCTGGATGGCTCAGCAGACAGGCCCAGCAGACTGGATGATCAGCAGACAGGTGAACAGCCTGGATGGCTCAGCAGACAGGCCCAGCAGACTGGATGATCAGCAGACAGGTGAACAGCCTGGATGGCTCAGCAGACAGGCTCAGCAGACTGGAAGGGAGTCCAGGATCGTCAGACAGGCTGGGTCGGTAAGCAGGCTGGCAGCAGAGGTACAAAAGGAGCAGGCAGAGGGATCGTCAAACAAGCCAGGGATCAGGTACAGGCAGATAACAGGAATAGTCTCAAAGCAAGCTGGGTCAAAACAGGAGCAGATATCAGGTTTTAAGGGAACACATACACAGAGCTGCAGAGCAAACAGCAATGATGCAAGTGCCAGACAGGTTTAAATAACCCACCAGACACTAACGAGTGCATGTGCGCGTGAGCATAGATGCCCACAATCATGCACCGATGGGTCTAATCTGCCTGTTACTGGCAGGATCTTCATGACAGCTTGTATAACAGTGCAAATTTGCTGTCCCCTCAAAATTACTCAACACACACAGCCATTAATGTCTAAACCACTGGCAACAAAAGTGAGTACACCCCTAAGTAAAAAAGTCCAAATTGGGCCCAATTAGTCATTTTCCCTCCCTGGTGACTTGTGACTCATGAGTGTTACAAGGTCTCAGGTGTGAATGGGGGGCAATTTGGTGTTATCGCTCTCACTCTCTCATACTGGTTACTGGAAGTTCAACATGGCACCTCATGGCAAAGAACTCTTTGAGGATCTGAAAAAAATATTTGTTGCTCTACATATGGATGGCATAGGCTATAGTAAGATTGACAAGACCCTGAAACAGAGCTGCAGGACGTTGGCCAAGACCATACAGTGGTTTAACAGAACAGGTTCCACTCAGAACAGGCCTCGCCATGGTCGACCAAAGAAGTTGAATGCATGTGCTCAGCATCATATCCAGAGGTTGTCTTTTGGAAATAGACGTATGAGGGCTGCCAGCATTGCTGCAGAGGTTGAAGGGGTGGGGGCTTGTCAGTGCTTAGTTACATAACGGGTGACCCCACCCCGCTCTCACGTCATGGGGAAACCCATAGGGAAATCCCTGTCAAGTCCCCCCACGGTTCAGGAGGGGGGGGTGCTTTCTCGCCCCCCCTCTTTTCCTGTGGCCTGCCAGGTTGCGTGCTCGGATAAGGGTCTGGTATGGATTTTTTTGGGGACCCCACGCCTTTTTTTTTTTAAATTTTAGTGCGGGATTCTCCTTAAAATCCATACCAGACCTGAAGGGTCTGTCGTATGCATTTTGAGGGGGACCCCCACGCCATTTTTTTTTTAAATTTTGGTGCGGGGTTCCCCTTAATATTATACCAGACCTGAAGGGCCTGGTTTGGAATTTAGGGGGACCCCCGCCATTTTTTTTTTAAATTTTGGTTCGGGCTTCCCCTGTGTGGAAATCCCATTCTGTTTTTATCAATGAACTTTTATGTGTATTGTCGGACTGAAAATTCATTAATAGCCGCGAGTAGTTTTAAATGACTTTTTTTCCTTTGAAATGTCATTTTGCTGTCAGACTGTTCTAAATGCGGGAAACATGTGCCCCTTTTACAGGCATACTATAGACACCCCCAGGTATGAAATTTATAGGAATATTACACTTTTATTGTTTCACTTTAAGCATTATTAAAATCACTGCTCCCCAAAAAAACGTCCGTTTTTAAAACTTTTTTTGCATTGATCCATGTCCCCTGGGGCAGGACCTAGATCCCAAAACACTTTTTATGACAATACCATGCACATAAGCCTTTAAAATTAGCACTTTTTATATCTCCTATAGACTTTTAAAGGTCGTTCCGCAGCTTTCGAATTTGCCACGAACACCCCAAATTGTTCGCTGTTCGATGAACTGGTGAACAACCGATGTTCGAGTCAAATATGAATTCATCCCTACTGGTCAAGCATTTCTTCAGACCTAAACCCTATTGAGCATCTGTGGGGCATACTCAAACGAAAGGTGGAGGAGTGCAAGGTCTCTAACATCCACCAGCTCTGTGATACCATCATGGAGGAGTGGAGGAGGACTCCAGTGGCAACCTGTGAAGCTCTGATGAACTCCATGCCCAAGAGGGTTAAGGCAGTGATGGAAAATAATGGTGGCCACACAAAATATTGACACTTTGGGCCCAATTTGGACATTTTCACTTAGGGGTGTACTCACTTTTGTTGCCAGCGGTTTAGACATTAATGGCTGTGTGTTGAGTTATTTAGAGGGGAAAGCAAATTTACACTGTTTTACAAGCTGTACACTCACTACTTTACATTGTAGCGAAGTGTCATTTCTTCAGTGTTGTCATATAAAAAGGTATAATAAAATATTTACAAAAATGTGAGGGCTGTTCTCCCTTTGGTGAGATACTGTAGGTAGCAGAGCCGGCTGACCAAAATGGTTATAAAGAAACCTTTTTTTTTGACAACTGGCATAAGCTAACAAAATTGATAGGATTTAGTAATGCTACAGGAAATCATGATGGTAGTTCAACCGTGGAAGACTGTGAACTTTGGACCAATCAGATTGAACAACATTTTTACAAGCAATGCTTTTTTCTTGAATTTGCAACGACAGCACAGGAAAGCCTCATCACGTTCTAACTTATGAATTGGACATAGACACCCAAAAATGTTAGAAAAAAAAAAAGATTTCCTCCTGATCTTTTGATCAATTTCATGAAAATTTTCATGGACTAAAGCTTTGGGGTCTGATCAGAGGAAGTCCACTAATTTTAAAAAGATTTTTGTCTGGAAACATATTCTTTTAAAAGCGTGTGACAACAGCCCAGTAAACTGATTGAAAACAATGCATATGCTTTATGTTTGTGTTGTATAGGTGGCAATTGTTGCCCAAACAAAGGCAATAGTTTAACACTTAATATAAAAATATAGAAACATTTAATAGACAAAACGTGTGTAGAAGGCTAAGAATGGCTGAGGTACTGTAACAATGATTCTAAAACAAAAAAATACTTTACGATAATAGGGTATCTAAAAAGTATATTTAGTGATAATTACTCTGCCTTACTTATTTCACTAAATGTATCTAATGATCTGTGGTAAAGTGTATTTATGTTGCTGCTGTGCCTTCTGTACTATGAAATGAGGTCATCAAGTGTGCCCTCCCATTGCAATGAATTATTAGGTAAGCCCTCTAATGGGGCATACACACGGTCGGACTTTTCGATTTGACTGGTCTGACGGATGCCGACGGACCAAATCCGGTCGTGTGTGGGTTCCAGCGGACTTTTCCAGTCGCAAATCTGACGGACTTTAGATTTGGAACAGGCTTCAAATCTTTACGTCGTAACTCCGCCGGACCCAGAAGTCTGCTCGTCTGTATGCTAGTCCGAAGGACAAAAACCGACGTTAGGGAAGCTATTGGCTACTGGCTATCAACTTCCTTATTTTAGTCCGGTGTACATCATCACATACGAATCCATCAGACTTTGGTGTGATCGTGTGTAGGCAAGTCCGGTCGTTAGAAAGTCCATTAAAAGTCTGCCAAAAGTCAGTCAAAAGTCTGTCGGATAGGCTGTCTGACTTTTGTAGCTGAAAAGTCCGACCGTGTGTACACGGCATAAAAGAGCACATGAACTGAAAGAAAGAGGAAAGTGGATCTCTATTCACAGGGCACAATTGATAATTTAATGCAACACATCCTCACTGAAACATGCTATGAGGATTGTACAATGTATGAATGTTCCAGTTTGGAGAACACATACTTTAAACTTTGATGGTTCAACGGATGTTACTTGTTCCTACTATTCAATATATAGAATGTTAAATACAATGTCATGTGGGATTTTGTCGCTTGTAACTTGCACATTTTCTTAATTGAGACTGCACTTGTTATCCACATGACCAAAATTCATGTGAGGCACTTTTGCTTATTAGTGATTATACCAAACAATCACTGCAATAAGTAACCACAAAAATGTGCACCTCTACTTAATATAAAACAATCAACAATCAGTGAGAAATACAATATTTTTTCCACAGCCTCCTTAAATATATAAATTAAATAAACATGTATCGCCCTCTAGTGTGTGCTAGTTGGTAGTGTAGATTGTTAGTGTAGGTAAATTCATTTTAGCTCAGGGCTAAGTCTGAGTTGTGAATCTGGGTCAGGATTCAGTGACTCAGGACTTGATGACATCCTAGCAGCCTCTTTGGTGACTCCCCCTGTTTTCTGGGACATTGGAAAATGTTCTGGACATAGTGGGTGGAGACTAGGAGCTGTTTGGAATATTTATAAGGACCTCACCAAACCCTAGTAAAGGACTGGCAGGGGGTAGGCCACCTCATAAATAGCCATGAGTCATGCCAGCAGGGGCAGTCAGATGGAAGATGGAGATGGAGTGCTGAAGAAGCTGTCAGTGGCCCTTGAGGGTACCCCCTAGTCCTAGGGGGGGTGACCTTGGGCCAGGTCACACCCCCCTAGTCCTAGGAAGGAAGGATCCTACCAAAAACACATGGAGAAAGCCCTTCATGGAGGCACAAGAGCAAAGAGAGAGGACAGCAGGAGCAGTTCCGCACTTTTGCGAGATCTCCTAAGAGTCAGCTGGGTGGGCTGGCGAGTGTCAGTCTGGAGGACTGTGGGGAGAAGTTAGCCTGGAGGGTTAGTGAAAGGGGCAGCTGCAGCCAGGTGGGTTGGCAGTGCTAGAAGAGATGGTCCTTGGATCAGTAGCTGCAGGAATGATCCAAGCTAGACACTGTTCTTTTTGCTACACAAACAAGGGGCCTCGGGTTCCTGCCTGTTATGAGCCAATGCTTAAAATCTGACTGAAAGCCTGTCAGATCTTCTCAGTTATCCAGCTGAGTTCTGCAAGCAAGTGAGTTCTGGAGGAAGAAGTGGAGCTGTATATAGAGTCTGTATATAGGAAGAATTGTCCCTGAAGTTTGTTGTTGAAGTCAATGGGCATCCCATAACCTCCTATCTCTATCCAAGTTATTACCCTCAATAAATAACAAAAAACAAATTCGCTGACTGTTCTCTGACTCTGTAGTGCTCCTGAAAATTTGGTGTGCCTGGCAGTGCAGGGTGGGGGATCCCATTTCATCTGGGCCCCTTTATAGGGTGCATTACAAACACATCTATAGAAAGTTCACAGAATAAGAAGTGCCGAATATCTTAAAACATATAGAGTCCCAACAGAGAAGGTATGTGCAAGCTGGTGCTGTGAATACTTAAAAGAGAAGTAAATGTTTTGTTTTTGTTTTTTTGTTTTTAGGAATCATACTTACCTCAGTGGATGCAGCATCAGCATCTTTCCCGAGCACTGAGAACCGAGCAATCGAACACCGCTAATAATTCAGTTTTCAGAGCTCCCGGGGCGGGGAGGTGTAGACTGTCAGTCACAGCTCTCTGCTCTGCTCCCTCCTCACTCATTGGAGTGCTGGGCTTTGAAGGGGGCGGGGGCTGAGCCGGGTGTCAGTCCAGGTACCTGGTGGATCCAGACTTTATTGTCACAATGATGCAGTGCCACAGGCGTTCAAAACAAACACTCTTGTGATCCATAGGAGAAGTCCAGCCAAATGAGCTTTGGCTGGACTTCTCCTTTAAACCAAAAATCTAGACGTGCAGAATAAAGCCTCCACAACACACCCTTTGTGCTTCACCACAAGCCCCCTTAGTGGGAATGACACACCAGACATTTTTGCCTTGCGTTAAAGCTTAGCAAACTCAGCTTTACCTCCAGGTATACAGTTTGGCTCACAGGTGATCCACTTGTTCAGGTCATTAAATCTCTTAAATGTCAAAAAGAAAAGCTCCCATAGTGCATTACGGTAAAATCATTTAACATTTATTTATAATAAAAGAGTGCTACTCACAAACATCTTAAAAACATGTGCTTCACTTATCCACACAGGTTACAACTATCCTGCTGCTAACCTGCATCCCTGTGCTTCTCCGTGCATCCCCGTGCTTCCCAGTGTGACACAGCACAGTGTGATCATTTCACCCACCTATGCAGCATTCCAGACTCCTAGTCTCTACTGAGACAGTGCGTGACGTCATCATATGTCGCCATGCGGCTTCGCCCTGACATGGCATTTTGTCAAACTGACTTTTCTCAAATGGAATCTTTCAGTGCTGGGGGTGTTAGTACGAGTGCTGAACCTGTTGTAGACACTCATCAAGAGTGTGAATTTTGCATGCTCTTTTCATACCCCTCTATTCATAAAAGCTCTACTATAGCTTTCATGAATTAAAAAACAATATATGAATAGGCAGATTTTTTCTTCCATCTGCTTGTCCTCCATTTACAGTGCATTTATCATTGAAGGAAGCTTTAACACGGCTTCTATGAATGGAGGAGGGGTGGAAAGAGTGGGCAAAATCGGCACTCTTGACAAGTGTCTGTGACATGTACAGCACTCGTATTAACCCAGCAGCACTGGTAGATTACTGCTATGGGGTTATGGGGTAGAGGGGTGGGGGGTGGACAGATAAATAAAGATTTAAACTAGCTGACACCATCACCAGTGACACTTCTCAATAAGTGCAAATATCATGCTGCATGATGATTTTTTTTTAAACAAATGTTTCCTAAACTTAGGTTTTAATACTACCAGTAGTACAATACCAGTAGCCTGTATGGGGTGTAAAACTTAGGACTACATTTGGAGGCACTGCTTGAATTATCTTGGACCATGACATTAAAGTACTATCATGTCATTGTTACCTACATGAGCTGGGGGGCAGTGGGCCCAAGAAGAGAGATTGTCGTTTTAAAGGATGTTAGCTATACAGTGTGTACCTATCTCTGTGAGTATCCACAGATTACAGTAGGAGGTAAAATCTAATGAAACTGTGCAGTATGCTTTTCCTGTGGATGGGAGATGATGAAGGGTATTGTTGTCTCAGTGAGTTGGATTTAAATCCAGTTAATGGAACATTTGCATATATTCTAAAGGGGCTCAATAAACTGGCTATGCTGCCAGCATACCTCTGGTAAGGTGGAAGCTACCAGCTCTGCTTAAAAAGTGTTTTTCAGGAGAGACTGTTATGTTGTCTGCTACGGCCATTAAAAACTAAACAAATATTGAGAATCTGCTGGCAAAAATTATGTCCCAGAATTTCCATGCTGATTCTTCTAATCACAAGATAAAGACTTTTTCAGGAGTGCTGCCTATTCCTGCTGGTGAAGAAAGCTGTGAGGTATGGAGAGATTGTGCACAATAGGTGATGATGAAGAAATGAACCTGCTGAGAGGAAAAAGTAAAGACAGTGCATTATGGAAAGCCTGAGACTGCCAGCATCTAATATGGTTAGAGTTCATGCAAGTACCACTGTCCAAGACTTTAAGGATGTTCTGACAGATGTATATGGGCTGCACTGTGATTCTGATCAGATGCTTGCTGATTTTAAACAAACAAATTATAAAGAGGGATAGGATGTTTATGTGTTTGTGAAAAGGCTAGAAATATTTCTAAAAAGATTGCTCTCAAAAAATGTATTCTCTCCTGCAGATATTGACAAATTAATAACTGCTCAAATTAGAAAGAGGCTTCTCTCACATCACTTTATGTTGCCTTAAAATTATTTTGAGAGAGAAAAATGTCCTTTTTACTGAAACTCTGACTGTAATAAGGAGGCTGATATCCTTTTTAGTACCCCATCTAAAAGTAAAGTTAAAAAAACACATTGGTACATGTCCACCAGGGCAGTACCTGGGCCCCCATACACTTTTTATGGCCAATAACTTGCATATAATCCTTCAAAATGGTGATTTTTGATTTTTCAAATTCGCATCCCATAAACTTCTATGGGGTTCGGGTCCAAACTTTTGCAATGTTCCAGAATTCTGGTGCGAACCGAACCGGAGGGGGGTTCATCCCATCTCTAGTAATAGATACCACTACTAGTGATCTCTACAAATTTCTGGGTACTGTACTGAATGGCTGCCCTGTTGCTTACTGAGCATAGAGGGTCACTCGCTCTGTATGGTCCCCATTCAAAGAGGACTTTTAATATTCGTAATGAATGCAGTGTTCTCCAATTAGAAGAGGTGAAAATTGTGACATCACCACCCCACCACTCCACCTCATCCAACCAGTGAACGCTTTGCAGTCATTCAGTGGGTTCAAATTGTTCCCTGAATGAGGCTTGCGCTGATCATACCTCCTATAATGACAATATAGTAGGGCAGCTGCTTGGAACGGGACCTGGAAGCCTGTAGAGATTACTGTATTAGCAGTGCCTACTACAGTAATTTCCATCTTCCGTGGAGACTTCACAGGTATGGACCAAGCTGGATCAATGTAACTATTTAAAAATTACCAAACCTATTGTAGAATTAATCTTTAACAAGAGCCATAACAGACCTTTACATGTAGAGGGGGAATGTTTTATTCATACCTTTTTTGGACATGCTATTTACCCTCCCTGATGGTGCAATGCACACATGGAGCTGACATGTTGGACCAATTGTACATGCCTACAATTGTACCAGGCATTAGTACAATGGCACCAGATTTCTCTCCTTAAATCTTCATTCTTGGTAGAGAATAGGAATGAGCTTGATGTTTGGGTCGAACATAGGTTCGACACGAACATTGGGTGTTCGCCCACTCGCCGAAGAGCGAACACTATATGGCGTTCATGGGAAATTTGAGCGCCGAATGCCCCATAATGCACTGTGAGATTGCAGTGCATTGCTGTATGATAACCGGCCAAAGCAAGCACCTGACCTGCATGCTTTGGCCAATCACAGCACCCTCTGCTTAGAGAGCCATAACTGAACAAAGGCAGGGTGCCTTTGGCCAATCATGGCTCAGGGGAACAAAGTCCACGTCCCACACTATATAAGACTGCTTACACAGTGGCTGTGTGTAGTGTTGTTGGTGTGGACAGAGAAATAGCTTGATTTAGATTAAGCATGCAGGTTATTCAGTTAGTGGCAGTGTATCTGATTATATATATATATATACATTATTATACAGGATTTATATAGCACCAACAGTTTGTGCAGCGCTTTACAACATGAGGGCAGGCAGTACACTTACAATACAAATCAATACAGGAGGGAACAGAGGGCCCTGCTCATTAGAGCTTACAATCTAGAAGGAAGGGTCAAGTGGAAACAAAAGGTAATAACTGTGGGGGATGAGCTGATGGAGAAAATGAAAATACAGTTGTTAGGTGTGGGTAGGGTAGGCTTCTCTGAAGAAGGGTTTTCAGAGATCATCTAAAAGCTAATAAAGTAGGAGATAAGCGGACAGATTGGGGTAGGGCATTCCATAGGATTGGAGAGGCTTTGGAAAAATCCTAGAGGCGATCATTAGAGGAGGTGACGAGGGAGCTAGAGAGCAGGAGGTCTTGAGAGGAATGAAGAGAACGAGTAGGTTGGTATTTAGAGACTAGGCTAGTGATGTAGCTGGGAGCGAAATTGTGGATGGCTTTGTACAAAGTTGTTAGTATTTTGAATTAATTCTTTGGCCGAGCGGAAGCCAGTGGAGGTTTTGGATAGATTGAGTTTGAGGAAGTGGTGTGACATCCAGACTGATAAATCTGATAGTAAATTAGTGATATGTGAGGGGACAGAGGGAGTGAGCTGAGGGGTAGAGAAATAGATTTGGGTGTCATCAGCGTAGAGGTGGTATTGGAAGCCATGGGAGGCTATCAGATGACCCAGGGAGGAGGTGTGGGTCCAGTGAGATGGGGCGTAGGTTGTTAAGATTGGATGGGTCCAGTGAGGGCTTTTTAAGTATAGGTCTGACAAGTGCATGTTTTAAAGAGTTGGGGAAGATGCCAGAAGAGAGGGAGAGATTAAAGATGTGGGTTAGAGAGTTTAGCCTAGAGCCAGAGGGTGAACGTAGCATTTGTGAGGGAACACGATCCAGAGGGCAGGTGGTAAGGTGGACATTACCAAGTAGTTTAGCAACCTTGTCTATAGTGGTGGGGTTGCAAGAGGGAAGTAATGATTGTGCCTGTGGGCATGAAGTGTAAAGCATGGAGGGTATCGGAACAGTAGAGATCTCCTCACGAATTGTATCAATCTTCTGTTTGAAGTGATTAGCGATCTCCAGGGCAGTGAGTGAGTTGGCGGGTGGAGGTGGTGGAGGACGAAGTAGAGAGTTGAAGGTAGAGAAGAGTTGACGGAGACGGGATGATAAGTTGCCCACCGACACGCAATGCTTCAACAGCAGACTGGGCATGTCTGCTGGAGGAGCAAGATGGAGGTCAGGACGCTAAGGAGATAGCGCCCCCAGCCTCACAAATAGCCGCCACGGATAGGAGGCTTTGCAAACCCGCACATCAAGAGGGGGAGGGGGGAAGGAAGGACAAAACTAGCAGAGGGCTGAGGTGGAAATGTAGAGCTGCAGGAAAGCAACAAGCAAGAGGACAAAAATATGTAACAAAAACAAACGTAATGATACAAAATAAAAAAAAGCAAAATACACAAAAAAGGAAATTACATAATTAATTAAATACAATTGTTAAACCGCTGTATGGTCTTGGCCACCGTGCTGCAGTTCAGTTTCAAAGTCTTGGCAATCTTTCTATAGCCTAGGCTATCTTTATGTAGAGCAACATTTTTTTTTCAGATCTTCAGAGAGTTCTTTGCCATGAGGTGCCATGTTGAACTTCCAGTGACCAGTATGAGAGAGTGAGAGCGATAACACCAAATTTAACTCACCTGCTCCCCATTTACACCTGAGACCTCGTAACGCTAACAAGTCACATGACACCTGGGAGGAAAAATGGCTAATTGGACCTAATTTGGACATTTTCACTTAGGGATGTACTCTTTTTTTGTTGCCAGGGTTTTAGACATTAATGGCTGTATGTTGAGTTATTTTGAGGAGACATCAAATGTACACTGTTATACAAACTGTAAACTCACTACTGTACAATGTAGCAAAGTGTAATTTCTTCAGTTTTGTTACATGAAAAGATAAAATATTTACAAAAATTTGAGAGGTGTACTCACTTTTGTGAGATACTGTATATACTCTGAATCCAGTGTAGCCTATATCTACAGTGCATTCCGTGGTGTTCTGTTTCTAATACAGTTCCGGCTGTGTACACAGTATCTAATGCAGTGTGTACAGTATCTACTACACTTCTGGTGGTGTACACAGTATAAAATACAGTACAGCCCGTGTACTGTCTTTAATACAGTGTAGGTGGTTTTCACAGTATTTAATACAGTGTGTACAGTTTTTACTACACTTCTGGTGGTGTACACAATACAATGCAGCCGCAGCACAGTTGCTAATACAGTGCAGGTGGTGTACACAGTATCTAATACAGTGTGTACAGTTTCTACTACACTCCTGGTGGTGTACACAGTACACAATACAGTGCAGCCATAGTACAGTTGCTAATACAGTGCAGGTGGTGTACACAGTATCTAATACAGTGTGTTCAGTTTCTACTACACTCCTGGTGGTGTACACAGTACACAATACAGTGCAGCCGTAGTACAGTTGCTAATGGAGTGCAGGTGGTGTACACAGTATCTAATACAGTGTGTACAGTTTCTACTACACTCCTGGTGGTGTACACAGTACACAATACAGTGCAGCCGTAGTACAGTTGCTAATACAGTGCAGGCGGTGTACACTAGACATGTGCATTTCGTTTCGTTCTGAATCGAAGTTCGGACAAATGTTCCATTATTCGGAAATTTGTATACATCCGAATTTCCGAATTACAAAAGTAATGAATTTAAAAAAAAATCCAATATAACAATTTAAATGGAAAAAAAGCGAACAAAATTTGAATCAAATCAAATTCTAAAACAAATTTAAAAAAATATAAATCGATTTTTTTAAAAAAAATACAATAACATAGAATATAAAACAATAAAGCAATAGAATAAAAATGAAAGAATAGTAAGGAATAGAATAGAATTTAATAGAATGTAATATGTAATGTAATGACCGTCTTCTGAAATTCGAATTCCGAATAGTATAAATTTGAATTCGAGAATAGATTGGAATATAATTCAAAACAATGGAAACTAAAATAGAAAAGAATAGAAAAACAATAGAACAGAATAGAATAAAATATAATATATATTATATTTAATTCTATTCTGTTCTATTGTTTTTCTTTTCTCTTCTTTTCTATTCTATTCTAACCCTTTCTATTCGAATTTGGATTCATTCTATATGAAATTCAAATTTCTTATAGAATGAAATCAAATTTGAATAGAAAAGATTAGAATAGATTAGTTTTGAATTCGAAAAAATTTTGACCAAATTCAAAAAAAGTTTGAAAAATTTGATCAAATAAAAAAAAAACTACCGGATTACAAAAAAACTATCAAATTTGAAAAAATTCTACCGCATTCAAAAAAATTTGACCGAATTTGAAAAAGTAAACTATATATAACCATTTTCCAAAATTCGAATTTTGTATAGAATGAATTAGAAAAGAAAAGATTAGAACAGAATAAAAAATAATAGAAAAGAATAAACTAGAAAAACAATAAAACAGAACAGAATAAAATATAATATATATTATGTTTTTCTAGTCTATTCTTTTCTATTCAAATCTTTTCTATTGGAATTCAAATTCATTCTGTACAAAATTCGAACTTCTGAAGCCATCTTCCGAAATTCAAATTTCGTATAGAATTAATTTGAATTCCAATAGTAAAGATTACAATAGAATAGAAAAGAAAAGAATAGAAAAGAGTAGCATAGAAAAACAATAGAACAGACTAAAAAAAATTATATATAAATATTTTTTTTATTCTGTTCTTTCTATGCTATTCTTTTCTATTATTTTCTATTTTATTCTAATCTTTTCTATTCAAATTCAAATTCATTCTATACAAAATTCACATTTCGGAAGATGGCTTTTGAATTTGAATAGAAAAGAATAGACTAGAAAAACAAAAGAACAGAATAGAAAAATATATGATAAATATATATATATATATATATATATATATACATCTTCTGAAATTAGAATTTCATATAGAATGAAATCAGATTCAAATAGAAAAGATTAGAATAAAAAAATATAACTCAACAGAAAAAAATATAATATATATATGTATATATATATAAAACCATCTTCCGAAATTCGAATTTCGTATAGCATAAATTTGAATTTAAATACAAAAGATTACAATAGAATAGAAAATAATAGAAAAAAATCAACTAGAAAAAATCATATAATATTTTTTATTCTATTCTGTTCTATTGTTTTTCTATTCTATTCTTTTCTATTATTTTCTATTCTATTTTAATCTTTTCTATTCAAATTCAAAAACATTCTATAAGAAATTCGAATTTCGGGAAAAGGGTTATATATATAAATATATATATATATATATATACAGTGGGGCAAAAAAGTATTTAGTTAGCCAACAATTGTGCAAGTTCTCCCACTTAAAAAGATGAGAGAGGCCTGTAATTGTCATCATAGGTATACCTCAACTATGAGATACAAAATGTGGAAACAAATCCAGACAATCACAATCACTGATTTCTGATAGAATTTATTTGCAAATTATGGTGGAAAATAAGTATTTGGTCACCTACAAACAAGCAAGATTTCTGGCTCTCACAGACCTGTATCTTCTTCTTTAAGAGGCTCCTCTGTCCTCCACACATTACCTGTATTAATGGCACCCATTTGAACTTTTTATCAGTATAAAAGACACCTGTCCACAACCTCAAACAGTCACACTCCAAACTCCACTATGGTGAAGACCAAAGAGCTGTCGAAGGACACCAGAAACAAAATTGTAGACTTGCACCAGGCTGGGAAGACCTAATCTGCAATAGGCAAGCAGCTTGGTGTGAAGAAATCAACTGTGGGAGCAATAATTAGAAAATTGAAGACATACAAGACCACTGATAATCTCCCTCGATCAGGGGCTCCACACAATATCTCACTCCGTGGGGTCAAAATGATCACAAGAACGGTGAGCAAAAATCCCAGAACCACACGGGGGGACCTAGTGAATGACCTGCAGAGAGCTGGGACCAACATAACAAAGGCTACCATCAGTAACACACTACGCCGCCAGGGAGATCCTGCAGTGCCAGACGTGTCCCCCTGCTTAAGCCAGTACATGTCTGGGCCCATCTGAGGTTTGCTAGAGAGCATTTGGATGATCCAGAAGAGGATTGGGAGAATGTCATAAGGTCAGATGAAACCAAAGTAGAACTGTTTGGTAGAAACACAACTCGTCGAGTTTGGAGGAGAGAGAATGCTTAGTTGCAACCAAAGAACACCATACCTACTGTGAAGCATGGGGGTGGCAACATCATGCTTTGGGGCTGTTTCTCTGCAAAGGGAACAGGACGACTGCTCCGTGTACATGAAAGAATGAATGGGGCCATGTATCGTGCGATTTTAAGTGCAAACCTCCTCCCATCAGCAAGGGCATTGAAGATGAAACGTGTCTGGGTCTTTCAGCATATCATTGATCCCAAACACACCGCCCGAGCAACGAAGGAGTGGCTTTGTAAGAAGCATTTCAAGGTCCTGGAGTGGCCTAGCTAGTCTCCAGATCTCAACCCCATAGAAAACCTTTGGAGGGAGTTGAAAGTCTGTGTTGCCCAGTGACAGCCCCAAAACATCACTGCTCTAGAGGAGATCTGCATGGAGGAATGGGCCAACATACCAGCAACAGTGTGTAACAACCTTGTGAAGACTTACAGAAAATGTTTGACCTCTGTAATTGCCAACAAAGGATATATAACACAGTATTGAGATGAACTTTTGATATTGACCAAATGCTTATTTTCCACCATAATTTGCAAATGAATTCTTTCAAAAATCAGACAATGTGATTGTCTGGATTTGTTTCCACATTTTGTCTCTCATAGTTGAGGTATACCTATGATGACAATTACAAGCCTCTTTCATCTTTTTAAGTGGAAGAACTTGCACAATTAGTGGCTGACTAAATACTTTTTTGCCCCACTGTATATATATATAACCATTTTCCGAAATTCTAATTTCATATAGAATCAAATTAGAATAGAATAGAAGGTGATAGAAAAGAATAGACTAGAAAAACAATAGAACAGAATAGAATAAAATATAATATATATTATATTTTTTTCTATTCTGTTTTATTGTTTTTCTATGCTATTCTTTTCTATTCTATTCTAAACTCTTCTATTCAAATTCATTCTAAACGAAATTCGAATTTCGGAAGATGGCTTCTGAAATTCGAATTTCCTATAGAACGAATTTGAATATAAAAGATTAGAATAGAAAATTATAGAAACGAATAGACAAGAAAAACAATAGAACAGAATAGAATAAAATATAATATGTATATTATATTTTATTCTATTCTGATCTATTGTTTTTTCTAGTCTATTCTTTTCTACTCTATTCTAATCTTTTCTATTCAACTTCAAATTCATTGTTTACGAATTCAAATATTTATATATATATAATATTTTTCTATGCTGTTCTATTTTTCTCTATTTTATTCTAATCTTTTCTATTCGAATGCAAATTCATTCTATACGAAATTTGAATTTCGGAAGATGGCTTCCGAAATTCAAATTTCGTATAGAATGAATTTGAATTTTAATACAAAAGATTAGAATAGAATAGAAACTAATAGAAAAGAATAAACTAGAAAAACATATATTATATTTTATTCTGTTCTGTTCTATTGTTTTCTGTTCTATTCTTTTCTATTATTTTTTATTCTATTCTAATCTTTTCTATTCAAATTTTAGAAATTTCTGAAATTCTGAAATTCTAATTTTGTATAGAATGAATTTGGATTAGAGTAGAAAAGAATAGAAAATAATAAAATAGAAAAACAATAGAACAGAATAGAATAAAATATAATATATATCATATTTTATTCTATTCTGTTCTATTGTTTTTCTAGTCTATTCTTTTCTATTCTTTTCTATTCTAATTCATTCTATACAAAATTCAAATTTCGGAAAATGGTTTTATATATATATTTATATTTATATATAGAATGAAATCGAATTCTAATAGAAAAAACAATAGAACAGAATAGAAAAAAAATATTTTCTATATATCTATATATATATATATATATATAGATATATATCTATATAGATACATATCTATATCTATCTATCTATCTATCTATCTATCTATCTATCTATCTATCTATCTATCTATCTATCTATCTATTAGGGATGAGCTTTGAGTTCGAGTCGAACTCATGTTCGACTTGAACATTGGCTGTTCGCAAGTTCGCCGAACACCGAACAATTTGGGGTGTTCGCGGCAAATTCGAATGCCGCGGAACACCCTTTAAAAGTCTATGGGAGAAATCAAAAGTGCTAATTTTAAAGGCTTATATGCAAGTTATTGTCATAAAAAGTGTTTGGGGACCCGGGTCCTGCCCCAGGGGACATGGATCAATGCAAAAAAAAGTTTTAAAAACGGACGTTTTTTCAGGAGCAGTGATTTTAATAATGCTTAAAGTCAAACAATAAAAGTGTAATATCCCTTTAAATTTCGTACCTGGGGGGTGTCTATAGTATGCCTGTAAAGGGGCGCATGTTTCCCGTGTTTAGAACAGTCTGACAGCAAAATGACATTTCGAAGGAAAAAACTCATTTAAAACTACCGCGGCTATTAATGAATTGCCAGTCCGACAATACACATAAAAGTTCATTGATAAAAACGGCATGGGAATTCCCCACAGGGAAACCCCGAACCAAAATTAAAAAAAAAAAAATGACGTGGGGGGGTCCCCCTAAATTCCATACCAGGCCCTTCAGGTCTGGTATGGATATTAAGGGGAACTCCGGCCAAAATTTTAAAAAAAAAATGACGTGGGGTTCCCCCTAAATTCCATACCAGACCCTTCAGGTCTGGTATGGATTTTAAGGGGAACCCCGCGCCAAAAAAAAAAAAAATGGCGTGGGGTTCCCCCAAAAATCCATACCAGACCCATATCCGAGCACGCAACCTGGCAGGCCGCAGGAAAAGAGGGGGGGACGAGAGTGCGCCCCCCCCCTCCTGAACCGTACCAGGCCACATGCCCTAAACATTGGGAGGGTGCTTTGGGTAGCCCCCCAAAACACCTTGTCCCCATGTTGATGAGGACAAGGGCCTCATCCCCACAACCGTGGCCGGTGGTTGTGGGGGTCTGCGGGCGGGGGGCTTATCAGAATCTGAAAGCCCCCTTTAACAAGGGGACCCCCAGATCCCACCCCCCCCCCTGTGTGAAATGGTAAGGGGGTACTTAACCCCTACCATTTCACTAAAAAAGTGTCAAAATAGTTAAAAATGACAAGAGACAGTTTTTGACAATTCCTTTATTTAAATGCTTCTTCTATCTTCCTTCATCTTCTTCATCTTCTGGTTCTTCTGGCTCTTCTGGTTCTTCCTCCGGTGTTCTCGTCCAGCATCTCCTCCGCGGCGTCTTCTATCTTCTTCTCCTCGGGCCGCTCCACACCCATGGCATGAGGGGAGGCTCCCGCTCTTCTCTTCATCTTCTTCTTCTTCATCCTCTTCTCTTCTTCATCTTCTTCATCTTCTTCTTCTTCATCTCTTCTTCCTTCTTCATTTCTTCTCCGGGCCGCTCCGCAGCCATGCTGGCATGGAGGGAGGCTCGGGGAATGCATGGAGGGACGTCACGGGGAATGCCACAGGGAAGTCCCGTCATGTCCCGTGCGTCAGAGGGGGGCGGGGTCACCGGGTGTCCCCGCCCCCCGTTATTTAAGAACCGTCAGACGAGGAGACGCCGTCACACAGCGGGAGCCTCCCTCCATGCATGGATGCTGAGCGGCCCGCAGAAGAAAATTAAGAAGAGAAGATGAAGATGAAGAAGATGAAGAAGAGAAGAGGATGAAGAAGAAGATGAAGAGAAGAGCGGGAGCCTCCCCTCATGCCATGGGTGCGGAGCGGCCCGAGGAGAAGAAGATAGAAGAAGATAGAAGAGGAGATGCTGGACGAGAACGCCGGAGGAAGAACCAGAAGAGCCAGAAGAACCAGAAGATGAAGAAGATGAAGGAAGATAGAAGAAGCATTTAAATAAAGGAATTGTCAAAAACTGTCTCTTGTCATTTTTAACTATTTTGACACTTTTTTAGTGAAATGGTAGGGGTAAGTACCCCCTTACCATTTCACACAGGGGGGGGCCGGGATCTGGGGGTCCCCTTGTTAAAGGGGGCTTCCAGATTCCGATAAGCCCCCCGCCCGCAGACCCCCACAACCACCGGCCACGGTTGTGGGGATGAGGCCCTTGTCCTCATCAACATGGGGACAAGGTGTTTTGGGGGGCTACCCCAAAGCACCCTCCCAATGTTGAGGGCATGTGGCCTGGTACGGTTCAGGAGGGGGGGGCCGCACTCTCGTCCCCCCCTCTTTTCCTGCGGCCTGCCAGGTTGCGTGCTCGGATAAGGGTCTGGTATGGATTTTTGGGGGAACCCCACGACGTTTTTTTTTTTTTTTTTTTGGCACGGGGTTCCCCTTAAAATCCATACCAGACCTGAAGGGTCTGGTATGGAATTTAGGGGGAACCCCACGTCATTTTTTTTTTTTAAATTTTGGCCGGGGTTCCCCTTAATATCCATACCAGACCTGAAGGGCCTGGTATGGAATTTAGGGGGACCCCCCACGTCATTTTTTTTTTTTTTAATTTTGGTTCGGGGTTTCCCCGTGGGGAATTCCCATGCCGTTTTTATCAATGAACTTTTATGTGTATTGTCGGACCGGCAATTCATTAATAGCCGCGGTAGTTTTAAATGAGTTTTTTCCTTCGAAATGTCATTTTGCTGTCAGACTGTTCTAAACACGGGAAACATGCGCCCCTTTACAGGAATACTATAGACACCCCCCAGGTACGAAATTTAAAGGGATATTACACTTTTATTGTTTGACTTTAAGCATTATTAAAATCACTGCTCCTGAAAAAACGGCCGTTTTTAAAACTTTTTTTTGCATTGATCCATGTCCCCTGGGGCAGGACCCAGGTCCCCAAACACTTTTTATGACAATAACTTGCATATAAGCCTTTTTAAATTAGCACTTTTGATTATTCATGTTCGTGTCCCATAGACTTTAACGGTGTTCGCGTGTTCGAGCGAACTTTTTTCCTGTTCGCATGTTCTGGTGCGAACCGAACAGGGGGGTGTTCGGCTCATCCCTACTATCTATCTATCTATCTATCTATCTATCTATCTATCTATCTATCTATCTATCTATCTATCTATCTATCTATCTATCTATCTATCTATCTATAAATAGATAGATAGATAGATAGATAGATAGATAGATAGATAGATAGATAGATAGATAGATAGATAGATAGATAGATAGATAGATACCCTGTTTCCCTGAAAATAAGACCTAGCGTGATTGTCGGTGATGGCTGCAATATAAGCCCCACCCCCCAAATAAGCCCTAGTTAAAGTCCTTGTAGGTCTTGTTTTCAGGGTAGGGCTTATTTTGGGGGAAACAGGGTAGGGCTTATTTGGGGGGTAGCGCTTATATTGCAGCCATCACTGACAATCACGCTAGGTCTTATTTTCGGGGAAACAGGGTAGATAGATAGAAATATATAATATTTTTTTATGTTTTGTGCTATTGTTTTTCTATGCTATTCTTTTCTAGTATTTTCAATTCTATTCTAATCTTTTCTATTCAAATTCAATTTCATTCTATACAAATTTTGAATTTCGGAAAATGGTTATATATAGTTTACTTTTTCAAATTCGGTCAAATTTTTTCAAATGCAGTACAATTATTTTGAATTTGATATTTTTAATTCTGTAGATTTTTTTTCGAATGCAGTAGATTTTTTTGAATGTGGTCAAATTTTTTCGAATTTGAATACGAAACAAAACGAATCTCGAAAACGAATGTAACGAATGCAACAAATTTAACTAAACAAATTTAGTTAAATAACGAATCGAAACAAAAGGAAATGAAACAAATTGTTGTGTACACAGTATTTAATACAGTGTAGTGTGGTGTTGCAAAACAAAATATACATCATACTCACAAGCCACTAAAAGAGGGCAAGCAGCCTCTGTGTCTACAGTCAACAGTGCTGGTCATAGAAATGGTGCATCCTCTGCAGGTGGCCGTGGGGCATGCTTGTCCTTTTTTTCTGCTGCTGGCCATGTTATTGAGCCAGAACATGCAGAAGAGTTGGTGCAGTGGATAACAAAGCCGTCCTCATCCTCCTCATCCTCTGTCACCCAGGCTCAGAGTAGTTTGCCTTCCAAAGCCAAAGCAGCCTATTCCACCGGCTCCCTGTCCACAGCCACTCCTTCCATAGCCCCACCATTATAACATGGAGGAGTCCCCAGAATTATTCGACCACAGTGTCGGGTACATGCTGCTGGAGGATGCACAGCGATTTGAAGGCTCCGATGTTGGTTCCCAAGTTGAGGAAGGGAGTATAATGAGCCTAGAAAGAGGGGGTGCCCAAGAAGGACAAGAAACTGGCAGTCATGTTCCCCCAGCTGCAGCATACTGCCAAGTTTGCTCCAGTGATGTGGAGGGAGGGGATGATGAGGTCACTGACTGTACTTGGGTGCCTAAGAAAAGAGAGGAGGAGGAGGAGCAGGAGGCATAACTCCAATGAGGCAGGATGTCTTCTAGGGGGCAGCTTAAGGGCAGCCACCCTATTGCATCACACCGCAGAGCTCCGCAGGTGCAGGGCACTGCTGACTCCCCACTGACATTTAGAAGTTCCTTGGTGTGGGCCTTTTTTGACACATGTGCAGCAGATCGCACCATTGCTGTTTGCAACCTATGTCTGAAACGGATCAAGCGTGGCCAGAACAGCATCTGCTTGGGCACCACATGCTTGACCAGACATGTGACGACCTCCCATGCAGTCCATTGGCAACAGCACTTGAAAGACTCACATCAAAGAAAAAGGCAGACTTCTCCTTGCTCCTCATCTGGGATCTCCAACCCTACTATACCTCCAGTCCTCTCAAAAACCTACACTGAGAGGAATGAAGGTATAGCAACCAAATATTTGCACCCAATCTGCTAGCAGTACACCACCATCTGATTTTAGCAGGTAAATTTCCCTATCCCAGTTGCTGAACTGTAAAAAGAAATTCGGTCCCAGCCATCCACATGCTCAGTGTCTAAATGCTAGCTTGGCCAAATTGCTAGCACTGCAACTGCTGCCTTTTCAGCTGGTAGACTCTGCCCTCTTTTGTGAATTTGTGGAATGTGCTGTACCTCAGTGGCAGGTTCCAAAACGCCATTTGTTTTCAGGGAAGGCAATTCCGGCTCTCTACCGGCATGTGGAAGCCAATGTTTCAGCCTCGTTGAACAGGGTGGTCAGCAGTGAGGTGCATATTATCACTGACTCATGGTCCAGCAGTCATGGGCAGGGATGTTACCTTTCCTTCACAGCACACTGGGTAACTCTGCTGCCAGCTGGGAAGGATGCAGTACAGGGTTCAGTGTTGTTGGAGCTTGTTCTGCCACCACGCCTTCAAAATGCTAGTGATTCTACCACAGCTCTATCCTCCACCCCTTCCTCTTCTTCTTCCTCTATGACCTCTTCTGCAGATTTGTCCTCTGAGCCAGCGTAAGCGTTCAAGGGGCTACGCAAGCAGTCAGGCTAAAAGATGCCATGCTGTGCTTGAGTTGATCTGCCTAGGGGACAGCAGCCACACTGGGGCAGAGATTATGTCAGCTCTGCAGGGGCAGGCTTAGAGGTGCTTGACACCACACCAGCTTCAGCCAGGAATGGTTGTATGCGACAATGGCACCAACCTTCTATCTGCCCACCGACAGGGACACTTGACCCATGTTTCATATTTGGCGCACATCCTGAATTTGGTGGTGCAGCAGTTCTTGAGCAGGTACCCAGACTTACAGGATCTCCTGAGGCAGGCCAGAAAAGTCTGTAGTCATTTCCACCGGTCATACAATGCCAGTGCTTGGCTGGATGACATTCAAAGGGAATGCAACCTGCCCACCAACCACCTCATTTGTGACATGCCCACCAGGTGGAACTCAACGTTGGCAATGCTGCAGTGGCTGCACACACAGCAGAGGGCCATCAATGAGTACCTGTGTGAGTATGGCACCAGGACAGGGTCAGGGGAGCTTGTCTTCTTTTCGCTACGCCCGTGGCTACTGATCAAGGATGCCATTTCACCATTTGAGGAGGCCACAAGGATGGTGAGCAGCAACAATGCATGCATCAGTGACACTGTCCCGCTAGTCTTCCTGTTGGAGCACACGCTTCATGGAATGATAGACAGGGCACTTGAGGCAGAACAACGGGAGGAAGAGGAGGTCTTCCTTACCTTTCAAGGCCCTCTTTATCCAGATAGCATTCCTGCAGGCCCATCAAACACACAGGAAGAAGAAGAGGAGAAGGAGGATTGTGTCAGCATGGATGTAGACTATAACACTCAGCAGCAGTCCTCAAGGGATGGTTTTCAGTCCCCAGAAACCCAAGGAGTTGTACGTGACTGGGAGGAGGTAGTTATGGATCATGTGATCCTTAGTGACCCAGAGGACTAAGAATCGAATGAAAAAGTACGCTGCATGGCCTCCCTGATTCTGCAAAGCCTGCGAAAGGACCCTCAGACTCATGGTATCAAGGAGAGGGATCATTACTGGCTGACAACCCTTCTTGATCCACGTTACAAGGGTAAAGTTGCAGAACTCCTCCTGCCTTTGCAGAGGGAACAGAGGATGAAACATTTTCAGGAGGCCTTGAAGAAAGGTTTGTGCAACGCTTTTCCAGAACCTGGGAGGTTACAATTTCCTGGTGCTGGACAATGTGTTCATGAGGCTTTGTTCAGTCAGAGGAAGAGACGTGAAGAAGGTGGCCGGCTGACTGATGCCTTTAAACAATTTTTCAGTCCTAAGCGCCAAGGTCTGATCAGTTCAAGCAACCATCACCAGCATCTGCATTACATGGTGCAGGAATATTTAGGGGCAAGAGCAGACTTGGAGATCTTTCCAACAGAGCATCCACTGGGTTACTGGGTCTTGAGGATGGACCACTGGCCAGAGCTTGCTCAATATGTAATTGAACTACTGGCCTGTCTTGCGTCCAGCGTGCTTTCTGAATGCACATTCAGTGCTGCTGGAGGGTTTGTAATGGATCAAAGAGTACGCCTGTCCGCAGACTCCGTTGATAGGCTCACATTCATTAAAATAAATCAGACTTGGAACAGCAGCTATCAAGCATCTGACACTGTTGTAACTGATTGAATTTGCTATGGATGTGGGACCCCTTAAAGACTGCCTATGCTGACTAGGGATGGGCCGAACACCCCCTGGTTCGGTTCACATCCAGAACATGAGAACGGTCCGAAAGTTTGTGCGAACATTAGAACACCGTTAAAGTCTATGGGACTCGAACGCGAGAAAGCAACAGTGCGAATTTTAAAGGCTAATATGCAAGTTATTGTCCTAAAAAAGGGTTTGAGGACCCGGGTCCTGCCCCAGGGGACATGTATCAATGGAAAAGAAAGTTTTAAAAACGGACGTTTTTTCAGGAGCAGTGATTTTAATGATGCTTAAAGTGGGGGGTGTCAATAGTATGCCTGTAAAGTGGCGCATGTTTCCCGTGTTTAGAACAGTCCCTGCACAAAATAACATTTCTAAAGGAATAAAAGTAATTTAAAACTGCTTGAGGCTTTAATGTAATGTCGGGTCCCAGCAATATGGATGAAAATCAGTGAGAGAAACGGCATGAGTACCCCCCCAGCCCATTACCAGGCCCTTTGGGTCTTGTATGGATATTACGGGGAACCCCGCACCCAAATTAAAAAAAGAAAAGGCGTTGGGCCCCCAGGCCCTATATACTCCGAACAGCAGTATACAGGCAGTGAAAACAGGACAGGGATTGTAGGTTTGTTCCTATGTAGAATCTGTAATTTGGAACAGGTACATTTTGTAATTGTAGCTCCAGCCAAAAAATCTATTTTAAAGCTTTTTGGAAAACATAGGGAAGGGTTATCACCCCTGTAACATTTGTTTTGCTGTCTGTGCCCCTGTTCAGAAGATTTCACCTCACTTTTCACCTCACTTTCTGTCCCAATGACAATTTTGATAATTTGGGGTTTTTTAAGGGAAACAAGGATTGGTGATTAATCAGCAGAGGAGACACCTTTTTCCCATATTAACTCTTACAGGAGACAATTTCCCTTGCTAGGGTTGATTTCCACTCACTTCCTGTTTTCTCCCTCCGTTTGTAAGTAGGAGTCGTTTGTAAGTCGGATTTTTGAAAATACGGGACCGCCTGTATTTACTAAACGCCTGCCCTATACACTCTGTGGAAAATTGGGCCTTAGGTGTTGGTGGTACGAGAACACTGGAAGCCCTCACAGTTACTCTTGCTGGGCACTGGAACGGGCCCTGCTGTGAAATATTATATCAAGAATTATAATTACACACCCCTGTTAAACAGGGGCAGAAAAATTGGGTCTTAGGCAGTGGTGGTGGTGCCACAACACTGCAACCCCTCACAGATACTCTTTTTGAGCGCAGGAACGAGCCTTGCTGCAAAATATTACAGCAAAAATTGTAATTACACACCCCTGTTAAACAGGGGCAGAATAATTGCCACTGGTGGTGGTGCCCAGAACCAAAAATGTTCTTAGAAGCTATCAACATGAACATTGAGGAGGAATAGGATAGTCACTCAGCATAACAGAATAGTCACTCAGCATCAGCATAGGCAGTCTTCAAGGGATCTCACATTCATAAAAATTTGTCGGTTACATCAGCATCAGGTGCTTGGTAGCTGGTGATTAGGGATGGGCCGAACACCCCCCAATTCGGTTCGCACCAGAACATGCGAACAGGAAAAAAATTTGTTTGAACACGAGAACACCGTTAAACTCTATGGGACACGAACATGAAAAATCAAAAGTGCTAATTTTAAAGGCTTATATGTATGGTGTTTGGGTACCTGGGTCCTGCCCCAGGGGACATGTATCAATGCAAAAAAAAGTTTTAAAAATGGCCGTTTTTTCGGGAGCAGTGGTTTTAATAATGCTTAAAGTGAAATAGTGTAATATTCCTTTAAGTTTCATACCTGGGGGATGTCTATAGTATGCCTGTAAAGTGGCGCATGTTTCCTGTGTTTAGAAAAGTTTGACAGCAAAATGTCATTTCTAAAGGAAAAAAAGTAATTTAAAACTACTCACGGCTATAATGAATTGGAGGTCTGGCAAAACGGCATGGGATTCCCCCACAGGGGAACCCCGAACCAAAATTTAAAAAAAATGCATGGGGGCCCTCCTAAATTCCATACCAGGCCCTTCAGGTCTGGTATGGATATTAAGGGTAACCCCGCGCCAAAATTTTTTTAAAAATGGCGTGGGGGTCCCCCTCAAAATCCATACCAGACCCTTTAGGTCTGGTATGGATTTTAAGGGGAACCCTGCACCAAATTTAAAAGAAAAAATGGTGTGGGGTCCCCCCAAAAATCCATACCAGACCTTTATCCGAGCACGCAACCTGGCAGGCCGCACTAAAAGAGGGGGGGCAAGAGCGCCCCCCCTCCTGAACTGTAACAGACCACATGCCCTCAACATTGGAAGGGTGCTTTGGGGTAGCCCCACCAAAGCACCTTGTCCCCATGTTGATGGGGAGAAGGGCCTCATCCCCACAACCCTTGCCCGGTGGTTGTGGGGGTCTGCAGGCGGGGGGCTTATTGGAATCTGTAAGTCCCCTTTAACAAAGGGACCCCCAGATCCCGGCCCCCCCTGTTTGAAATGGTAAAGGATACATTGTACCCCTACCATTTCACAAAAAAATTGTGAAAGTGGTAAAAAAAAAACAACACACCGTGGGAGAAGTCCTTTATTAAAAAATAAAAAAAATAAAACTGTCCCACGTAGTCCATTCACCTCCGCTGAAGGACCAAAAAACATAAAGAAGATCTGCCTCCATGGGAGGCACAGGCCATATGACGCGTCCTCGCAGGTGACAGCTCTTTTAAAACTGTGGGCGGGGCCACACTGTGTCATTTCTGGGTGACCCTGCCCCCCTCTGATGCATGGGGACATCCCTATGACTTCCCCCGTAGCATCAGAGGGGGCGGGACCACCCGGTCCACCCCCCTCTGATGCACGGGGGACATTCCTATGGCTTCCCTCATAGCATCAGAGGGGGGTGGAGCCACCCAGTCCGCCCCCTCTGACGCATGGGGATATCCTTATGGCTTTCTTGTAGCATCAGAGGGGGCGGACAGGGTGGCCCCGCCCCCTCTGACGCTACGGGGAAGCCATAGAGATGTCCCTGTGCGTCAGAGGGGGCGGGGTCACCCAGCGACGACACCATGTGGCCCCATCCACAGTTTTAAAAGAGCTGTCACCTGCGAGGACGTGTCATGTGGCATGTGCCTCCCATGGATGCAGATCTTCTTTATTCATTTTTTTCGGTCCATCAGCGGAGGTGAATGGACTATGTGGGACAGTTTTATTTTTTTATTTTTTAATAAAGGACTTCTTCCACGGTGTGTGGTTTTTTTTTTTTACCATTTTCACACTTTTTTTGAGAAACGGTACAGGTACAATGTACCCATTACCATTTCAAACAGGAGGGGCCAGGATCTGGGGGTCTCCTTGTTAAAGGGGGCTTCCAGATTCCGATAAGCTCCCCGCCCGCAGACCCACACAACCACCGGGCAAAGGTTGTGGGGATGAGGCCCTTCTCCCCATCAACATGGGGACAAGGTGCTTTGGGGGGCTACCCCAAAGCACCCTCCCAATGTTGAGGGCATGTGGCCTGTTACGATTCAGGAGGGGGGCGCTCTCGCATCCCCCCTCTTTTCCTGCAGCCTGCCAGGTTGCGTGCTCGGGTAAGGATCTGGTATGGATTTTTTAATCTTTACGCGGGGTTCCCCTTAAAATCCATACCAGACCTGAAGGGTCTGGTATGGATTTTGAGGGGGACTCCCACGCCATTTTTTTATTTTATCGCGGGGTTCCTCTTAATATCCATACCAGACCTGAAGGGCCTGGTATGGAATTTAGGGGGAACCCCACACATTTTTTTTTTAATTTTGGTTTGGGGTTCCCCTGTGGGGGAATCCCATGCCGTTTTTATCAATGAACTTTTATTTGTATTGCCGGACAGACAATTCATTATAGCCGCGAGTAGTTTTAAATGACTTTTTTTCCTTTATGGGGCGTACACACAGTCGGACTTTTCGACCGGACTGGTCTGACAGACTTTCCAGCGGACTTTCAATGGACTTTTGACAGACTTCCGACTGACTTTTTAATGAACGGACTTGCCTACACACGATCACACCAAAGTATTTGTACGTGATGACGTACACCGGACTAAAATAAGGAAGTTCATAGCCAGTAGCCAATAGCTGCCCTAGCGTCGTTTTTTGTCCGTCGGACTAGCATACAGACAAGCGGATTTCTGGGTCCAGCGGAGTTATGACATAAAGATTTGAAGCCTGTTCCAAATCTAAAGTCCGTCAGATTTGCGACTGGAAAAGTCCACTGAAGGTCCGGTGAAGCCCACACATGATCGGATTGTCCGCCAGATTTGGTCCATCGGCGTCCGTCAGACCAGTCCGGTCGAAAAGTCCGACCATGTGTACGCCCCATAAGAAATGTCATTTTGCTGTCAGACTCTTATAAACATGGGAAACATGCACCACTTTACAGGTATACTATAGACACACCCCAGTTACGAAATTTAAAGGAATATTACACTTTTATTGTTTTACTTTAAACATTATTAAAACCACTGCTCCCAAAAAAATGGCTGTTTATAAAACTTTATTTTGCATTAAAGCATGTCCCCTGGGGCAGCACCCCAAACACTTTTTATGACATTAACTTGCATATAAGCCTTTAGAATTAGCACTTTTGATTTCTCCTATAGACTTTTTAAGGGTGTTCCATGGCTTTCGAATTTGCTGCGAACACCCCAAATTGTTCGGCGATTAGGCGAACAGCCAATGTTCGAGTTGAACCCATGTTCGACCCGAACATAAAGCCCATCCCTACTGGTGATCCAAGACTGAGGCGATCAACTGAGTTGGTGGACAGGCGCACTCTGTGATCGATTACAAAGCCTCCAGCGGCACTGAATGTGCGTTCTGAAAGAATGCTGGATGCAGGACAGGCCAGCAGCTCAATTGCATACTGTGCAAGCTCTGGCCAGTTATCCATCCTAAAAACCCAGTAACCCAGTGGATTTTCAGTTGTAAAGGTCTCCAAGTCTGATCTTGGCCCTAGGTATTCCTTCACCATGTACAACAGATGCTGGCGATGGTTGCTGGAACCAATCAGACCTTGGGGCTGCGGTATAAAAAATTGTCTGAACGCATCGGTCAGGCGGCCACCTTCTCCACCGCTCCTTCTGTGACTGACCGAAGCCTCATCAACACGTTGTCCAGGAGGACCAGGAAATTGTAACCTCCCAGGCTCTGGAAATGCATTGCACAAACCTTTCTGCAAGGCCTCCCAAAGATGTTTCATCTTCTACTCTATCTGCAATGGCTGGATAAGTTCCACCACCTTACCCTTGTAACATGGATCAAGAAGGTTTGCCAGCCAGTACTGATCCCTCTCCTTAATTCCACAAATCCGAAGGTCCTTTCGCAGGCTTTGCAGGATCAGGGAGGCCATGCAGCATAGGTTTGCTGAGGCATTTGGTCCAGAGTAGGGATGAGCCGAACACCCCCCTGTTCGGTTCGCACCAGAACATGCGAACAGGAAAAAAGTTCGCTCGAACACGCGAACACCGTTAAAGTCTATGGGACACGAACATGAATAATCAAAAGTGCTAATTTTAAAGGCTTATATGCAAGTTATTGTCATAAAAAGTGTTTGGGGACCCGGGTCCTGCCCCAGGGGACATGGATCAATGCAAAAAAAAGTTTTAAAAACGGCCGTTTTTTCAGGAGAAGTGATTTTAATAATGCTTAAAGTCAAACAATAAAAGTGTAATATCCCTTTAAATTTCGTACCTGGGGGGTGTCTATAGTATGCCTGTAAAGGGGCGCATGTTTCCCGTGTTTAGAACAGTCTGACAGCAAAATGACATTTCGAAGGAAAAAACTCATTTAAAACTACCGCGGCTATTAATGAATTGCCGGTCCGACAATACACATAAAAGTTCATTGATAAAAACGGCATGGGAATTCCCCACAGGGAAACCCCGAACCAAAATTAAAAAAAAAAAAATGACGTGGAGGGTCCCCCTAAATTCCATACCAGGCCCTTCAGGTCTGGTATGGATATTAAGGGGAACCCCGGCCAAAATTTAAAAAAAAAAATGACGTGGGGTTCCCCTTAAATCCCATACCAGACCCTTCAGGTCTGGTATGGATTTTAAGGGGAACCCCGCGCCAAAAAAAAAAAAAAAAACGTCGTGGGGTTCCCCCAAAAATCCATACCAGACCCTTATCCGAGCACGCAACCTGGCAGGCCGCAGGAAAAGAGGGGGGGACGAGAGTGCGGCCCCCCCTCCTGAACCGTACCAGGCCACATGCCCTCAACATTGGGAGGGTGCTTTGGGGTAGCCCCCCAAAACACCTTGTCCCCATGTTGATGAGGACAAGGGCCTCATCCCCACAGCCATGGCCGGTGGTTGTGGGGGTCTGTGGGCGGGGGGCTTATCGGAATCTGGAAGCCCCCTTTAACAAGGGGACCCCCAGATCCCGCCCCCCCCCCCCGTGTGAAATGGTAAGGAGGTACTTACCCCTACCATTTCACTAAAAAAGTGTCAAAATAGTTAAAAATGACAAGAGACAGTTTTTGACAATTCCTTTATTTAAATGCTTCTTCTGTCTTCCTTCATCTTCTTCTTCTTCTGGTTCTTCTGGCTCTTCTGGTTCTTCCTCCGGCGTTCTCGTCCAGCATCTCCTCCGCGGCGTCTTCTATCTTCTTCTCCTCGGGCCGCTCCGCACCCATGGCATGAGGGGAGGCTCCCGCTCTTCTCTTCATCTTCTTCTTCATCCTCTTCTCTTCTTCATCTTCTTCATCTTCATCTTCTCTTCTTAATTTTCTTCTGCGGGCCGCTCCGCATCCATGCATGGAGGGAGGCTCCCGCTGTGTGACGGCGTCTCCTCGTCTGACGGTTCTTAAATAATCGGGTGCGGGGCCACCCGGTGACCCCGCCCCCCTCTGACGCACGGGACATGACGGGACTTCCCTGTGGCATTCCCCGTGACGTCACAGGGAAGTCCCGTCAAGTCACCGTGCGTCAGAGGGGGGCGGGGTCACCGGGTGGCCCCGCCCCCGTTATTTAAGAACCGTCAGACGAGGAGACGCCGTCACACAGCGGGAGCCTCCCTCCATGCATGGATGCGGAGCGGCCCGCAGAAGAAAATTAAGAAGAGAAGATGAAGATGAAGAAGATGAAGAAGAGAAGAGGATGAAGAAGAAGATGAAGAGAAGAGCGGGAGCCTCCCCTCATGCCATGGGTGCGGAGCGGCCCGAGGAGAAGAAGATAGAAGACGCCGCGGAGGAGATGCTGGACGAGAACGCCGGAGGAAGAACCAGAAGAGCCAGAAGAACCAGAAGAAGAAGAAGATGAAGGAAGATAGAAGAAGCATTTAAATAAAGGAATTGTCAAAAACTGTCTCTTGTCATTTTTAACTATTTTGACACTTTTTTAGTGAAATGGTAGGGGTAAGTACCCCCTTACCATTTCACACAGGGGGGGGCGGGATCTGGGGGTCCCCTTGTTAAAGGGGGCTTCCAGATTCCGATAAGCCCCCCGCCCGCAGACCCCCACAACCACCGGCCACGGTTGTGGGGATGAGGCCCTTGTCCTCATCAACATGGGGACAAGGTGTTTTGGGGGGCTACCCCAAAGCACCCTCCCAATGTTGAGGGCATGTGGCCTGGTACGGTTCAGGAGGGGGGGGCGCACTCTCGTCCCCCCCTCTTTTCCTGCGGCCTGCCAGGTTGCGTGCTCGGATAAGGGTCTGGTATGGATTTTTGGGGGAACCCCACGCCGTTTTTTTTTTTTTTTGGCGCGGGGTTCCCCTTAAAATCCATACCAGACCTGAAGGGTCTGGTATGGAATTTAGGGGGAACCCCACGTCATTTTTTTTTTTAAATTTTGGCCGGGGTTCCCCTTAATATCCATACCAGACCTGAAGGGCCTGGTATGGAATTTAGGGGGACCCCCCCACGTCATTTTTTTTTTTTTTATTTTGGTTCGGGGTTTCCCTGTGGGGAATTCCCATGCCGTTTTTATCAATGAACATTTATGTGTATTGTCGGGCCGGCAATTCATTAATAGCCGCGGTAGTTTTAAATGAGTTTTTTCCTTCGAAATGTCATTTTGCTGTCAGACTGTTCTAAACACGGGAAACATGCGCCCCTTTACAGGCATACTATAGACACCCCCCAGGTACGAAATTTAAAGGGATATTACACTTTTATTGTTTGACTTTAAGCATTATTAAAATCACTGCTCCTGAAAAAACGTCCGTTTTTAAAACTTTTTTTTGCATTGATCCATGTCCCCTGGGGCAGGACCCGGGTCCCCAAACACTTTTTATGACAATAACTTGCATATAAGCCTTTAAAATTAGCACTTTTGATTTCTCCCATAGACTTTTAAAGGGTGTTCCGCAGCATTCGAATTTGCCGCGAACACCCCAAATTGTTCGGTGTTCGGCGAACTTGCGAACAGCCAATGTTCGAGTCGAACATGAGTTCGACTCAAACTCGAAGCTCATCCCTAGTCCAGAGTACTCTGGGTCACTAAGGATGACCTGCTCCACAGTCACCACCTGCCAGTCACGTACAAGTCCATGGGTTTCTGTGGCCTGAAAACGATCCCTTGAAGACTGCTGCTGATGCTGAGTGCCAGGCTCCACCTCCATGCTGACACAATCCTCCTCCTCTTCCTGTGTGATAGGCGGGCCTGCAGGAATACTGTCTGGATAAAGGCATTTGGTCCAGAGTACTCTGGGTCAGAGGTACTTGAGAGGTAAAGAAGTCCTCCTCTTCCTCCCTCTGTTCTGCCTCAAGTGCCCTGTCCATTATTCCATGCATCGTGTGCTCCAACAGGTAGACAAGAGGGACAGTATCACTGATGCATGCACTGTCACTGCTCACCATTCTCGTGGCCGCCTCAAATGGTGACAGGACAGTGCATGCATCCTTGATCATGAGCCACTGGCATGGCGAAAAACAGCCAAGCTCCCCTGACCCTGTCCTGGTGCCATACTCGCACAGATAGTCATTGATGGCCCTCTGCTGCATTTGCAGCTGCTGCAGCATTGCCAACGTCGAGTTCCACCTGGTGGGCATGTCACAGATGAGGCGGTTCTTGGGCAGGTTGCACTCCTTTTGGAGGTCAGCCAGCCAAGCACTGGCATTATATGATCCTGGCCTGCCTCAGGAGATCCTTTAAGCCCGGGTACCTGCACAAGAACCGCTGCACCACCAAATTAAGGACGTGAGCCAAACAGGGAACATGGGTGAAGTGTCCCTGTCACAGGGCGGAGAGGAGGTTGGTGCCATTGTAACAAACCACCATTCCTGGCTGAAGCTGGCGTGGTGTCAACCACCTCTGAGCCTGCCCCTGCAGAGCTGCCAGAATCTCTGCCCCAGTGTGGATCCTGTCCCCTAAGCAGACCAACTCAAACACCGCATGGCATCTTTTTGCCTGAGTGCTTGCATAACCCCTAGAATGCCTTATGGAGCACCACTGGTTCCGAGGACAAATCTTCACAGGAAGAGGCCATAGAGATAGAAGAAGAGGAGGGGGTGGAGGAGAGAGGTGTGGCAGAATCACCACTACCAGCATTTTGGAGGCGTGGTGGCTGAACAAGCTCCAACAATACTGCGCCCTGTCCTGCATTCTTCCCAGCTGCCAGCAGGGTTACCAAGTGCACTGTGAAAGAAAAGTAAAGTCCCTGTCCATGCCTGCTGGACCATGAGTCAGCAGTAATATGCACCTTACCGCTGACTGCCCTGTCCAATGAGGCCAAGACATTGCCTTCCACATGTCGGTAGAGAGCCGGAATGGCCTTCTGAGAAAAAAATTGGCGTTTGGGAACCTGCCACTGAGGTTCGCACATTCCACAAATCCTCGAAAGGGGGCAGAGTCTACCAGCTGAAAAGGCAGCAGTTAGAGTGCTAGCAATTTAGCCAAACCAGCATTCAGCCACTGAGCATGTGGATGGCTATGACCGAATTTCTTTCGCCGGTTTAGCCACTGGGGTAGGGAAATTTGCCTGCTACAATCGGATGTTGGTTTACCGCTAGGAGATTGCCCAGGAGTGCTTGGGAACCTAATTCTACACCTTCATTCCTCTCATTGCAGGTCTCTGAGAGGACTAGAGTTATAGTGGGGATGGAGATCATATCTGATGAGGAGCAAGGAGAGCTCCGCCTTGTTCTTTGGTGTGGGTCTTTTAAGTACTGTTGCCAACGGACTGCATGGGAGCTCGACATATGTCTGGTCAAGCATGTGGTGCCCAAACAGTTGCTGTTTTGGCCACGCTTGATACGCTTCAGACATATGTTGCAAACAGCAACAGTGTGATCTGCTGCACACGTCTCAAAAAAGGCCCACACCAAAGAATTTTTGGAAAAACGCGTGGAGTCAGCAGCTCCCTGCGCATGCAGAGCTCTGTGGTGTGATGCAGTCGGTTGTCTGTCCTTAAGCTGACCCCTGGAGGGCATCCTGCCTCGTTGGTGATGTGCCTCCTCCTCCTTCTAACTTCTATCTGGCACCCACGTAGAGTC
The DNA here is from genome assembly GCA_037952925.1 of Lithobates clamitans. Taxonomy (NCBI): domain Eukaryota; kingdom Metazoa; phylum Chordata; class Amphibia; order Anura; family Ranidae; genus Lithobates; species Lithobates clamitans. The sequence goes on along the minus strand of JBBGZY010000279.1, from coordinate 3,709,768 downwards.
AGTGACCTCATCATCCCCTCCCTCCTCGCCACTGGAGCAAACCTGGCAGTATGCTGCAGCTGGGGGAACATGACTGCCAGTTTCTTGTCCTTCTTGGGCATCCCCTCTCTCTGGGCTCACGTTACTGCCTTCATCCTCAACTGTGGTTGAACAGTTCGGGGGACTCCCCAGAGCATGGTGGTGGGGCTAGGGAAGGAGTGACTGATGACATTGAGCCAATGGAAGAGGCCGCTTTGGCAGCTGCATTGGCAGACAAAGTACCCTGAGCCTAGGTGACAGAGGATGAGGGGGATGAGGACGGTTTGGTCATCCACACTACCAACTCTTCTGTATGTTATGGCTCAACATGGCCAGCTGCGGGAAAAAAGGACAAGCCTACCCACAGCCACATGCTGAGGATGCACCGTGTCCATGACCAGCACTGTTGGCTGTAGAAACAGAGCCTGCTTGCCCTCTTTTAGTGGCCTGTGAGCGTCTACCTCTCCTTGGTGGCCTTCCAGACCTATTGTACAACTAGGTTAGCAAAACAACACCTGAAGTTTACTAAGAACAGTACACCAAGAATGGCCTACAGTCAGGTATAGGCTTGGCTAGACTATATATATATATACAAGCCTGTATATATATATATATATATATATATATATATATATATATATTTATTAAATGAACTGCACCTCACTGAGTCACCTGCCTGCTTGTGTCTTTGAACATGCACTCCAGGAATGGCCTACTGTCGGGTATAGGCTTGGCTAGATTATATATACAAGCCTGTATATATATATTAAATGAACTGTAGCTCAATGAGTCACCTGCCTGAAAGTGTCTTTGAACACGTACTCCAGGAATGGTCTACTGTCAGGGATAGGCTTGGCTGGACTACAATGCAGTGGATATATATTTTATGAACTGCACGTTACTGAGTCACCTGCCTGAAAGTGTCTTTGAACACGCACTCCAGGAATGGCCTACTGTCAGGTATAGGCTTGGCTAGACTATATATACAAGCCTATATATATATATATATATATATATATATATATATATATATATATATATATAAAATGAACTGCAGCTCAACGAGTCACCTGCCTGAAAGTGTCTTTGAACATGTACTCCAGGGATGGCCTACTGTCAGGTATTATATATATATATATATATATATATATATATAGGAAAAAACACGTGGAATGATGCTTTGATGCAAAAAGTGTCCTTTTACTGAAAATTATTCCATTACATGATTCAAAATACAAGCAAGCAACTGTACAGTTCCCAGTGCAAGTCGCTCTTCGTCAGGCTTTTCTGGCTGTGTGTGAACAGCCAAACCACACTATGTTCTCTTATCAACACCCAGTCCAGTACACACCTGTGTTCACTTAACTAATTGTCCTACACAAACCACCTATAAACATTCAAGCATTTAACCCTACATAAATCTAATTCCAGTAAACCATCCTAAATTTCCTAATAAAGAAATATTTACAACAGATTCATACTGTTATGTATCATGTATCATCAGCATATCATTATGAACTGACTAAATTCTCTCACTTAATTAATTAGGTCTTTCCAAATGTTTATCACAAATATACATGTGTTAATATTCTTGTTCATGTCTCAAATTTCTTCATAGACTCCAGTTGATATTCTGCTATCTAGTATTCCCAACGGGAGCTCCTTGTGATTGATCTAAAGAAAATACAATATATTCAAAATATAATCGCAACTTCTCTTCAATCTCGTACCAAAAACTTCTACACAAATAAATATAAATCATAATCCCTGTTCATACCATCAGGATGCAAGGATTGTAATTTATTAATCCACCAAACTTCACGTCTTTTCAATTTCAAAATCCTATCACCCCCTCTTTTATCATGAGGAATCTCTTCTAGCACCATAAATCGTAGATCGGTGTCTTTGTGTCCCATTTCTGAAAAGTGACGCGATACAGGAAGACCTGATTGGGGATATCTAATTGTACTACGATGTTGTGCGATACGGTCTTTAATTTTTTGGGTCGTTTCCCCCACATAGAGGAGATTACAAGGGCATGTGAGAATGTAAATCACATATGATGACTGACAGGTGTAAAAGCCTTTAATTATTATTTTGTTATTAGTTCTAGGATGACAGAAATTATTGCCCTTAATCATTAGGTTACATTGGATGCAATTAAGACAGGGGTAACAGCCCTTCCTTTTACTACCGAGAAAAGTCATTCTTTTCTCCTCCTGCCTCTCAGGTTTGAATTCAGATCGTACCAAAAGATCGCGCAAGGTTTTATTGCGCCGATACGCTTTCATGGGAGTTAATTGAAACTCCTCTATCTGAGGATATGATCGTTTCAGTATCGTCCAATGTTTTCTCAATACATTAAAGATCCTATCACTATAACTGTTGAATTGAAAAACAAATGGAATCCTAGGTTTGTCAGATGAGTATCTCTTCTTATTGGAGATCTTAATAGGGTTCCAAATTTTATTTAATTCCTGTCTGATTAGACCTTCTGGATAGCCCCGCTCCTTAAATTTACAGCACATTTCATCTAGTCTCTTATCTCTTATTGTGGTATCACTCACAATCCGCGTCACTCTGAGAAGTTGGCTTCTAATGATAGAACTAAAGATGTGGGGGGGATGGTAGCTGTCATATCTTAGTAACTGGTTCCTATCTGTGGGTTTAGTATATATATCAGTTTCAATCCGTCCTTGTTTTGTGTATGCCCGTATATCTAGAAAGGGGACTGAATCCCTGCCGATATGGATTTTGAACTGAATATTTGGTGAAATACTATTAATCATCTCATCAAAGGTTTTGAGTGATTCAATGTTGCCCCGCCATATGGCAAAAATGTCATCTATATAGCGCCACCAAGTGGCGCAATGTTTCCAAAAAACATCATTGACAAAAATATGTTTCTGCTCAAAATCATGCATAAATGAACAAGCATATGGCGGGGCAACATTGGAACCCATGGCAACCCCCGTCAGTTGCACATAGTACCGATCCCTGAAAAGAAAATAGTTATTATATAAGATCAACTTAAACATCTTTTCAAAAAAGGCAATCTGAGCTTCTAAGTACTCATGACAGTTCCTGATTAGGCTCAACGCTGCTTCAATGCCGGCCACATGAGGAATTGATGTGTATAGACTTGTTACATCCCAAGTGACAAGGATACAGAGAAGAGACGAGAGAGAAGTTGCGATTATATTTTGAATATATTGTATTTTCTTTAGATCAATCACAAGGAGCTCCCGTTGGGAATACTAGATAGCAGAATATCAACTGGAGTCTATGAAGAAATTTGAGACATGAACAAGAATATTAACACATGTATATTTGTGATAAACATTTGGAAAGACCTAATTAATTAAGTGAGAGAATTTAGTCAGTTCATAATGATATGCTGATGATACATGATACATAACAGTATGAATCTGTTGTAAATATTTCTTTATTAGGAAATTTAAGATGGTTTACTGGAATTAGATTTATGTAGGGTTAAATGCTTGAATGTTTATAGGTGGTTTGTGTAGGACAATTAGTTAAGTGAACACAGGTGTGTTCTGGACTGGGTGTTGATAAGAGAACATAGTGGGGTTTGGCTTTTCACACACAGCCAGAAAAGCCTGACGAAGAGCGACTTGCGCTCGGAACTGTACAGTGGCTTGCTTGTATTTTGAATCATGTAATGGAATAATTTTCAGTAAAAGGACACTTTTTGCATCAAAGCATCATTCCACGTGTTTTTTCCTATCCTTTATGGTGGAAGTTTGGGAGTCCACCCTTGTAAGGAGATTCCATAATACATTGCATTATGATTGATTATTGATTTTACCCTGAGGATATAAGTTCAGGATTGCTTATCTGCTTAGTGATTTAAAAGATTTTCTTGGTACATTCCAGAGAATGTGTCTTATGACAGTATTACTTAATAACTGAATTATCTCATTGCAATATCACCCTGTCTGTCTATTCCTGTCTGATGTCTTCATCTGAGGAAACATCTGTCTGTGGTTTTTATCTCTGTACACTGTTGCTGGGTATGAAAGGCCAGCAACGGCCAGAATTAGCTTTTTTAGGAACTTGTGGTTGGGCACCTCATGGTCAGCAGACGATAACAGAAAGTAAGGATCATTGAACTGTATTAGCCTGAACTATAGGGGTTAACATTAAGGTCACAAGATGAACATTAAGGTCACAAGATGAAGACATTACTCATATATGCTAATGAACATTTATGTGTATTATTTTGATTGGCCCCCAAATGGGGCAGAGTCTTGTAGAGGCACAGCATAAAACAGCAAACCATTCAATAAACCATTGTAATCATTCATCACGTACTCCCGTGTGTATGTGTAATTGATTATCCGCCGGCGTGGTCCTCCACTGAGCCATCTCAAGAGCCTAGGCCGCAAGCAGAAGTCGGGCGCCTAACAGTTTTGGTACCAGGAAGTGGTGGGGTGTGTTTGAACAGGTAAGTCATTTTACTCCTTTTTACCTATTTTTTGGTAATTGGTGTTGATACTTGCCATGTTCAAATAACCTTGTATGTCCACCCACTTACATAACTGTGCCTTCGCAATGGACTAGGCTGGTCCCTTGGAGGGTTAAGAAGGGCTCGCAGGTTTTTTAAATAGTCTGACTAGGTTGGTCTGACTGTGTTGAGTAGATATATGTGTGTTTAAAACTCGGGAAGTATAGAATACGCCCGTAGTATAAGGAGTGGCTGAGTGGACGCCCAATTTTTGGGGAAAATATTGAAAAGTGCACTTATTATAACATGTTCATATAATGTAACTTTATTTTGCCACTGTATATATAAGATTTTGCTTGTTTTCTTTTAGGTACCACCGTAAGTATATACAGTATTAGAGAATTAGAGATAAGTGTATGATATATATGTGTATGACAACTGAATGTAAAGTACTGTATTGATTTAGAGGATTTTTTTGTTAAGGCATTACACATATATGCACTAGATGAACCACATAAGGCGAGAACCTGATTGTAGTGAGATAGCACCCGCTTGCCCACATTGCACTTTTGGTTTACTGTTCCTTAGTGTTGACAGGACGTGGATCCTGCTCACTACTAGACCAACCGGATTTTCATACCGACTTGGTGCAAGGGGGGTTTATCCTGCTGCAAGAAGGGGTACCCTATACCGAGTACTAAGGGTTAACCTTCATAGCTATTTCAGCCCCACTGCCATAAGAGACCAAGGGACTTACTCCCAAGTCAGGGAACAGATTATAGCACAAACAGGTTGCTTTCATCTCTGTCCCTGTACTAGACACACATTACCAAGGTTATTAGATGGGGAATTCTGCGGCAACCCAGACCATGGCCAATCCATCCCCCTATGAGTATGTTAAAAACACACTACCGGGGCCACAGGTAGAACCGTTTTGGACACAGGTCAGAGAGAGGTGCCAACAATTGGGGATACATGACCCGGGACCAGTAGGACCCTGTTCTGAAGACGATTGGAAGGAAGTGAGCAAGGTGTGTACACAAGCACTCCTACCCACCTGGGAAATGGGAAGACACCCAGTATATGAAAGATTGTTACAAAATATGGAATAAATGCCTAGCCAAATATAAAACAGAGTATGTAACTAAAGCCCCCACACCAAAACCTGTAAATTCACCCGCCCTATCACAGCAACCCGAAGCACCCCCCCCTTATGTGATGGTTAAACAGGAGGATGGAACATTGGGTCCATGTCTTCAGCTGTATCCATCTTTGGATCCAGCAGTATTGGCTACCATGGTATATGGGGCAGCTGATCAGGCACAAGTTACACGATGGGAAAACGAAAGTAGGGACAGGGAAGAGGAAGTCCGGGCAGAAGGTATCCGAAGGAGGGAAGAAGAGAGGATTAGGAGGTTGGATCCGAAGGAAAGGGAATTAGAAGAGAAGTTAAAAGAGCTTAAAAAGAGAAAGGAGGAATTAGAGGAGAAAATGTCTAGGAGGGAGGAAGAGCTAGAACATTACAAAAGAGAGCTAGATAAGAGGGAGGGTGAAATAAGAGAGTATTCTGCGATAACTAAGGAAGAAAGGGATGGAATGTCCCTGGAAAAGGGAGAAGAGGAAGGAGTCAGGAAGTTAAGCCCCAGGGAAAAGGAATGGGAGGAGAAACAGAAAGAATTTAATAAGAGACAGCAGGAAGAGGAAGAAAGGATACAAAGGAAAAGGGAAGATTTAGAGGCGTACGAGAAGAAACTAGAGAAAGAGGCAAGAAGGATAAAGGAGGCTGAGGAAAAGATAATTTCACAGCCATCCACCACACTCAGAAGCCAAACTAAACCGGCCATAAGCCAGAAACCCCCACAGGAGGAAAGGGAGCAGGGAAAGCAGGGTGAATCCTCTACTGAGGAAAGAGAAATAGAAATGGAACAGGAAACTCTAGGTGCCACCTTTAAAGCACCACTTATGCATATAGGGGAGACGGTAGTGCATATTCCCCTACCCCTAGGCACACTGTCAAAAATAAAGGAGTTATGCCCCAGCCCAAAGAAAAGCCCTAGGGAGGCTGGCGCTTTCCTTGCAAAATACAGTGCAGGGACGAGCCTGGATAAGGAAGATATAACAGGGATCCTTAGTGTAGTTGACCCTGACTGTCCAGAAGGGCATCCCGTAGATGCCTTATGGACAGCCCACATAGAAGAAAATAAAGATTGGGTGTCTTTTTGGAAAGGTATGGGGAATCATTGGTCTACTATATACAAGGGTTCATCTGCACTTCAGGAACTTATCCTAGCAAAACAGGGACCGAAGGAAAAATTCTATGAATTTTGTACCCGGGTATATGGTCTGTGGAAAGCAGTAGATAACGCCAACCCCCAATTGTTCACCACCACCATTATGGCTGGTGGCGATACGAAGGTGACACAGTTGCTCAAATTCACTAATCCAAAGTGGGCAGAACAACCCCCAGATGAATTTATGAAAGATGCTAGGTCACGAGAAACATCAGGGGTATTTGAGCAGAAGGGTGGCATTTTTCCCTCCCTGACACCAACCCAGACTCTGCCAACTGGTGGGACTCCGCCCACCCACATAATGACAATGCAACCTTATCCACCAATGCAATCTTATCCCCCAGACCAGGGTTACCCACCAGACCAGGGGTGCTTTAACTGTGGGGAACTGGGGCACTGGAAGTCCCAATGTCCCTACAGAACTAGAACAAATGCCCAGAGAGGAAGAGGTAGGAATCTTAACACCACCCCCCGTCGCCTTCAGGATATCAGGTATCCTCACCCACCACAACCCCAACCACCCCCACCACAACCCCAATACCAGCCTCAGCCTAATAGACCACCCCCACGCATCCCGATGCAGTGGCCATCCGCTCGGCGGACACCACAATAGGGATGCCAAGAGTATGTCCCGTCCCTCAGCCTTGTGTGTTACAATCCATCGTGGAAAAGTCTTCCGCAGGTACTATTGCGGGTAGACAATCACCTGATATGTCTACTTTTGGATTCAGGGGCTACATTCAGTAGTCTGAATGATGCCATATATGACACACCGCACTGCACTGAGGGAAACTCTATTGGTATAAATGGGACATCAGTTACCCACCCCATCACTCCACCATTGCCCGTGGCCACTCCAGAAGGGCAGGAACTGTGCACCCAGAGTTTTGCTGTCCTTGTGGATTGCCCAGTATCTTTAATGGGGAGGGACCTACTCTCAAAACTGAATATCACCATTAAATTTGACAGAGGGGGCTCCCTCACTGCCAGCTCACCGTTCTGCGATTTACATGCTCCAAAAAGACACACTTTCAGGGGACTCTTTGCATCATTGCCACCCACTCTAGAAACACATGCTATATGGGCAGACAACAAAGGGAGTGTGGGTTTTATTAACTGTACACCTTACACACCACAAATGCGTCCAGACGCTGAAGTACAATATCACAAGCAATACCCCCTGCCACTTGAAAAAATTGAAGGCATCACACCATTAATCAATGATTACATAGCAAAAGGGATTCTGAAACACATTATAAGCCCCTGGAATACACCAATCTACCCTGTGAAAAAGGCGAATGGGGAATGGAGGCTTGTACAGGACCTAAGGGCCGTGAACAAGCAGGTTATACCTCTGCCACCTTTGGTAACAGATATTTCTTTCATCTTTTTGAAAATACCTGCTGATTCCCTTTGCTACACAGTAGTGGACCTGGCGAACGCATTCTTTAGCATCCCGATCGATGATGGGGTATTGCCCATGTTTTCATTCTCATGGGGGAGGGGTAAACAGTTGACCTGGTCAAGACTACCGCAGGGGTATGTGGACAGTCCCGCAGCCTTCTCCATGGTCCTTAATGAGACAATTAAGTCATGGACTGCTGAGCGCGGGTCGGTGCTAATACAGTATGTGGACGACTTGCTCCTGTGCAGTCGATCTGCTGAAGATTGTGTGGTCGATTCCACATCTCTGTTACATCACCTGGCCAGGTCTGGCCACCTAGCATCACGGAAGAAAATACAATGGTGTCAAAGTCAGGTAGAATACCTGGGATGCATTCTGAAGGAGGGAACCAGGCTGGTATCCCCCAAACGTGCCGCAGCCCTGCAGGCTCTCAGTCCTCCAAGAGACAAAGCAACTTTGCTCTCATTCTTGGGCGCAATCGTATATTGCTGCCAATGGATCCCAGATTGTTCATATTATGATGGCATTCTGAGGGAGGCTACTGTGTCCACTGCCCCAAAGACAGTAGATTGGACAACAGAAAGGCTCTGTGCTTTTCAGGCCTTGTTACAAAGTCTGACTCAGGCCCCCGCCCTGGGATTGGTAGAATATGGCAAACCCTTTCAATTATACTGTGTGGTATCGGGAAATTCTTTTGCTGCGGTTTTGACACAGCAACATGGAACCGGGTACCGACCAGTCTCCTATCTCTCAAAAAAGTTGCCTACCCAAGTACAAGGGATGCCATCTTGTCCACAAAACCTTGCTGCTTGTGCTATGGCAGTTCAGGAGGCTAGCAAATCAGTATTAGGCCATGAACTGACTCTCTACACTACTCATTCAGTAACTCACCTTCTGCAGAACATGAACACACAGCATATGACAGCACAAAGGCTTAGTGGGTATGAGATCACACTTCTGAATACTGATAACCTCACCCTCAAACATGCACCACCAAGTAATCCCACTGTCCGTCTTTTACATTCTTTGCTCAAGCTGCCACGAGACCCTGATCAGAAGCACAATTGTGTTGAACAGGTTGCAGCAATAACCAGCCCTCGCCCAGATCTCACTGACATTCCCCTACCAGGAGTACAGGACGTCTTCATAGACGGCAGTTGTTCTCGCCCCTCTGATGCAACATTCCTGACAGGGTATGCCATTGTCCAACTACCTGATGTGGTGTTGGAAGCAAAAGCCTTACCACCCTCCTCGGCACAGGTAGCAGAATTGGAGGCACTCACAAGAGCTTGCATACTTTTCTCTGATGAGGAGGTAAACATCTACACAGATAGTAGGTACGCTTTTGGCGTAACGCACGACTATGGCGTAATCTGGGCGAATAGAGGATTTAAAACCGCTGACAACAAGCCAATTGTTAACTCTACGCAAATTAAAGCACTCCTGCAAGCGATTCTTTTCCCAAAGAGGATAGCGGTCATCAAGGTAAAGGCACATTCATCGGATAACAGCAGAGTTTCCAAAGGAAACGCTCTGGCAGACAGAGAAGCAAAAAAAGCCGCTGCCCTATACATTGGTCAGCCAGCCCCCACAACAATGTTCTTCAAAGAACATTTTACATCACCCAACTTTAAAACCGTTGTGGCACAAATACAGGGATTAGCTACAGAGGAGGATGTTTCTTTTTGGGTCAAGGATGGCTTGACCAAGGACCAAGAAGGTCTTTGGTCAAAAGAGGGGAAGATATTGGGCATACCAGAATCAAGCAGTGTTCTCATACTTTCCTATCTCCATGGTCCAGGACATATAGGTACCACCGCCCTAACAAACATATACACAAAGTCTTTCTGCACAAACAACTTAAGTAAACAGGCAAAACTCCTCACCAGCAGTTGTCTGACCTGTGCACAAAACAATGTCCAAGGGAAAAATCATGGATTACATGGCCACCTGCCCCCACCCCTGGGTCCCCTATCAGATTTGCAAATAGACTTTACACACATGCCCAAACAAAAAGGCAATTTGAAATGCCTTTGCGTGATCGTATGCAAATGGTCAGGTTGGGTTGAAGGTATTCCGTGTACAGGTGAGACCGCTAAAATTGCTGCCAAATGCCTACTGAACCATTGGGTTTGTAGGTTCGGAATACCAACGGCCATATGGTCAGACAGAGGGCCTGCCTTCAGCTCCTCTGTTACACAGACTTTAGCTAAGCTACTAGGCTTACAGTGGAAATTGCACATCCCTTACCACCCACAAAGTGCAGGAGTAGTGGAAAGAATGAATAGGAACATTAAAGACAAGTTAAAAAAGGCTACGGGGGGCACCATGAAAGGATGGTTGGATTACCTTCCTTCTGTCCTATTGCAGATCAGAACAACACCACATGCTAGAACAAAACTCTCGCCCTTTGAGATTTTGATGGGAGTTCCTGCAAACATAGAGCTGCACCTCTTAGATCAAAACACTGACATTAACATCTATTCTCAACAGGAAATGTACGTGAAAAATCTGGTAAGTATGTTACAGGATATGAACGAACAAGTCTCTGTCACCTTTTCTCCTCTTTCAACAGAACCTACTCATCCCTTCATCCCAGGAGACAAAGTACTGGTGAAACAACTGGCACACAAAAAGAAGGTTGGACCCATTTTCTCTGGACCTTGGAAGATAGAGAAGGTTTCCAGAACTGCTGTACTGACCGATCTAGGAAACACCTGGATCCACGCCAGCCGGTTAAAGAAGTGTCCACAGCAACCCCAGACCCCTGACCCTCCTCCAGCATCCCAAGACTCCTCTCTTCAGGAACAGCGACCAGATTTGGAGGACATTCAAGAAGGCATAAAACAAATCTCTCTGGACGACGAGACGAATCCCCCACCAACAAGAAGAAACGAGTAACAGAACTTTGCACACAGTACCTGACAAAATGATTTCTACCTTTGTGTCAGGAAAAACATTATGCCTCTGGACATGTCTGATTCTGATAGTATTCCTACCTACTTGGTTAATAGCGAATTGTGTGTACCATCCGCAAGGTTTAGGGCTACTAAAAGGGATATGTGGAAATGCCCAGACAGCCAAAGCACCTAGTATAAAATATAAAAGAAGTATGTCCCCCACTGAACCCCCTTCAGGTTTCACTGACAAGATGTTGTTGTTGAAGTTTAAGTACAGTTATGCACAAAAGTCTGGTTTTGAGAAATGTTGGATATGCAGCAAACTCCACCCTAGTACAGCCAGGATCCCGTTGATGGCCATTCCCTTAAACATCACTCCTTTTTTGAAGGGAACTCCCCCCATAGTTCTTGCCAATGTCATAAGAAAAAGTCCCAATAAGCCCCTCAGTTTTCAAATTGTGGGCAGGAGCCACGCTCCAGATTGGTGCTTCATACTGGGAAACATTTCCAGGGGAGCTGAGGTGTGCAAATGGTCAAAACTTAATGTCTCCATGGCTTCCCTTACTGATAACTCACTTTTTCGCACCTCAGACCCTGTGATAAATGCTACCATCTATGACCTTTTTAATTCTAGTTCCCACTCCACGGTCGCACAGTTACTAGCTCTGCTGATGGCATCTGGTCATTCAAAGGGTGCAAGGACCATTGTTAGTCAACGACCCTTGGCATTAGGTAACACAACCTACATCTGTTGTGGCAAGCTCTGTTACCCATGGATTCCTGAAGAACCCCAGGGGTGGTGTTACCTTGCTAAAATAGTTCCTGTAATGGGAGTAGTTGGGGATAATGGGCAAGGACACCTACTTAAAGCTAGCACCCACCCAAGATACCCTCTAAAACATCTTGGAAAGAGAGAAATGTTCCTAGAAAAAGATATGACCTGGGCTTGGTTTCCTTCCTGGACAGGTTGGGGAATAGATTTGATGAAGAAACTAAATAACTACACCTCAATCATTGATGAGATCTTGGAAAAGGACTCTGATGACATCTCAAAATTAAACCTAGAAACCAGAGCAATTAGAAAACAACTAGAGTTACATGACTTGGCTATAGAAAGCATGAGTGCAGCCCTCACTGGCCTCTGTAAAATTACCGAGGACTATGAATGCTGCACTTGGATACACAACACGAGTATCGAGATCCCTGATTACTATGACATTATTACACAACACAGAAAAGAGGTAAACAAGCTACAACAGGATGCAAGGGATATTGGGAAAACATGGGACCCTTTCTCTACCAGTTTCAGTTTGGGAGGTCTCACTTCATGGTTGAAGAACACTGCAATGACAATTTTTACCATACTGCTTTTCATATTGTTCTTGTATGCATGCTTCATGTTACTTAAATGCCTCTGCAAAAAGGGTAGCGAAGCACATTCTGAAACCATGAAGTTAACTTCCATTTCCAGAGATCCCACGGTATGGTACGAGGACCAGGAAAATGAGGCCGGGGGATATGAATCCTTGAGGCATGATGAGAAGGTAAAATGACCATTTCGATGATATCGAATGGTCAAAGGGAGGATTGTAAGGAGATTCCATAATACATTGCATTATGATTGATTATTGATTTTACCCTGATGATATAAGTTCAGGATTGCTTATCTGCTTAGTGATTTAAAAGATTTTCTTGGTACATTCCAGAGAATGTGTCTTATGACAGTATTACTTAATAACTGAATTATCTCATTGCAATATCACCCTGTCTGTCTATTCCTGTCTGATGTCTTCATCTGAGGAAACATCTGTCTGTGGTTTTTATCTCTGTACACTGTTGCTGGGTATGAAAGGCCAGCAACGGCCAGAATTAGCTTTTTTAGGAACTTGTGGTTGGGCACCTCATGGTCAGCAGACGATAACAGAAAGTAAGGAACATTGAACTGTATTAGCCTGAACTATAGGGGTTAACATTAAGGTCACAAGATGAACATTAAGGTCACAAGATGAAGACATTACTCATATATGCTAATGAACATTTATGTGTATTATTTTGATTGGCCCCCAAATGGGGCAGAGTCTTGTAGAGGCACAGCATAAAACAGCAAACCATTCAATAAACCATTGTAATCATTCATCACGTACTCCCGTGTGTATGTGTAATTGATTATCCGCCGGCGTGGTCCTCCACTGAGCCATCTCAAGAGCCTAGGCCGCAAGCAGAAGTCGGGCGCCTAACAACCCTGACGGTGCCTTGATTGAACAAGGATATCAAGAGAAGACGGTAACCCACCTGATGTTTATATATTACACTCCCAGTGAGTAAGTTACCTTCAGTCGAGATGGATACCAATGGAGCTACATTTTCATATACCCAGGAAGAGACCACACAGATCATGTCTCAGATCTCAGGGTCCAGAAATTTCCTGATGGGTAATACCCCGGTTTACAATTCTCGTACATGGGAAAAATTAAGAAGGAAACACACATCTCTGGAATTGCACGGGCTAACTTTGGCTGAATACCATCGAGTGCAATGGATTCCTAGAGGTTTGAGGGTGCGATTGGCCCCTACCCTATTCAGTGATAAGGATGTGTTCAAGAGCACATTCATGCAGATTCTTAACAAATGCTCATTTGATCTAATGACTCTGACCATTTCATTTATACACAAGGAATTGGCTTCATTGTCGGAACAACTTACCAAGATTGAATCAGAATTGCGTATAGCAATGACTGTGGAGGAGTTTAACAAGTGCAAAGAGTTGGCTGATGAAAGTATCAATAAATATCGTTGCGAACTGGAGACCAGAAAACGTAACAAATTCGATCGGGACATTGAGGATTATGAGAGGAACCAGGTATACCGATGGCCACGTCCATACAACCGACGAGGTCGTAGCGACTATGGAAGCCACAGGAGAGAAATGTCCGACAATTCTTCAGCTAATACAGATACCGATTCCTAATCTAATTTTTTACAAACAGATCGGAGAGAATTGTCCACCACTCGGATGCAAACCAGGTCCCGTTACAACAGAGAAGGAAGTCATGACAGATATCGCAATACACGAGGCAACCGTGGCCGATCAAGGGAGACTTAGTACATAATATCTCCATGCGGGTCCTGTCACCGGATGAGGTAGGACTTTTTAACCGTGGTTTATCTTATTGCCCTAAGAGTCATCTAGATCCATTTCAGTTAGATCAAGATCTGTATCGCCTATTCCGTAATATTAGATGGAAGGTCCATTTTCTTCACAAACCATTTGTCCATAATGACATACCTGAAGGGAAGTTAAGTAATAAAAGTCTGGGACTGGTGATGAAATCTAAATCGGTTCCCCCCACCACTTACGTACCTGTTGAGATGTTTGTACAGGAGGTCACCCGAGATGTGAAACGTTTATTACAACAAGTGGACTTTAAAGACCATGTACCCAACAACTTGTCCCCTCATGAAAGAATAACGTTGCGGGAACTAACTAAACGGAATGATATTATTTGTAAACCTGCTGATAAAGGGGGTTTGGTGGTCATTATGGACCCCCAGGCGTATGAGAATGAGATCAAGCGACAATTGGATGATGATACAGTGTATAAACCTCTACAATCAGATCCCACATGGAGTATTAGAAAGATCTTGGAGAGTATTGTAAAACCAGCATTTAAAGAAGGGTTAATTTCACACGATCTGTATGAGTTTTTGTTACCAACACATACCCGTATCCCGGTCTTGTACATACTCCCCAAGATCCATAAGGACAAACATTCCCCACCGGGACGCCCGATTGTATCGGGGAGGGACTCGATTTTTGTACCCACGGCCAAATTATTGGATAGAGTGCTATCACCTTTGGTGAAAACTATACCATCCTACATCAAGGACTCTGGGGACTTTCTGACCAAAATTAGGGACCTACCACAAATTCAAGATGAATGTATCCTTGTCACTTGGGATGTAACAAGTCTATACACATCAATTCCTCATGTGGCCGGCATTGAAGCAGCGTTGAGCCTAATCAGGAACTGTCATGAGTACTCAGAAGCTCAGATTGCTTTTTTTGAAAAGTTGTTTAAGTTGATCTTATATAATAACTATTTTCTTTTCAGGGATCGGTACTATGTGCAACTGACGGGGGTTGCCATGGGTTCCAATGTTGCCCCGCCATATGCTTGTTCATTTATGCATGATTTTGAGCAGAAACATATTTTTGTCAATGATGTTTTTCGGGAACATTGCGCCACTTGGTGGCGCTATATAGATGACATTTTTGCCATATGGCGGGGCAACATTGAATCACTCAAAACCTTTGATGAGATGATTAATAGTATTTCACCAAATATTCAGTTCAAAATCCATATCGGCGGGGATTCAGTCCCCTTTCTAGATATGCGGGCATACACAAAACAAGGACGGATTGAAGCTGATATATATACTAAACCCACAGATAGGAACCAGTTACTAAGATATGACAGCTACCATCCCCCCCACATCTTTAGTTCTATCATTAGAAGCCAACTTCTCAGAGTGACGCGGATTGTGAGTGATACCACAATAAGAGATAAGAAACTAGATGAAATGTGCTGTAAATTTAAGGAGCGGGGCTATCCAGAAGGTCTAATCAGACAGGAATTAAATAAAATTTTGAACCCTATTAAGATCTCCAATAAGAAGAGATACTCATCTGACAAACCTAGGATTCCATTTGTTTTTCAATTCAACAGTTATAGTGATAGGATCTTTAATGTATTGAGAAAACATTGGACGATACTGAAACGATCATATCCTCAGATAGAGGAGTTTCAATTAATTCCCATGAAAGCGTATCAGCGCAATAAAACCTTGCGCAATCTTTTGGTACGATCTGAATTCAAACCTGAGAGGCAGGAGGAGAAAAGAATGACTTTTCTCGGTAGTAAAAGGAAGGGCTGTTACCCCTGTCTTAATTGCATCCAATGTAACCTAATGATTAAGGGCAATAATTTCTGTCATTATAGAACTAATAACAAAATAATAATTAAAGGCTTTTACACCTGTCAGTCATCATTATGTGATTTACATTCTCACATGCCCTTGTAATCTCCTCTATGTGGGGGAAACGACCCAAAAAATTAAAGACCGTATCGCACAACATCGTAGTACAATTAGACATCCCCAATCAGGTCTTCCTGTATCGCGTCACTTTTCAGAAATGGGACACAAAGACACCGATCTACGATTTATGGTGCTAGAAGAGATTCCTCATGATAAAAGAGGGGGTGATAGGATTTTGAAATTGAAAAGACGTGAAGTTTGGTGGATTAATAAATTACAATCCTTGCATCCTGATGGTATGAACAGGGATTATGATTTATATTTATTTGTGTAGAAGTTTTTGGTACGAGATTGAAGAGAAGTTGCGATTATATTTTGAATATATTGTATTTTCTTTAGATCAATCACAAGGAGCTCCCGTTGGGAATACTAGATAGCAGAATATCAACTGGAGTCTATGAAGAAATTTGAGACATGAACAAGAATATTAACACATGTATATTTGTGATAAACATTTGGAAAGACCTAATTAATTAAGTGAGAGAATTTAGTCAGTTCATAATGATATGCTGATGATACATGATACATAACAGTATGAATCTGTTGTAAATATTTCTTTATTAGGAAATTTAGGATGGTTTACTGGAATTAGATTTATGTAGGGTTAAATGCTTGAATGTTTATAGGTGGTTTGTGTAGGACAATTAGTTAAGTGAACACAGGTGTGTACTGAACTGGGTGTTGATAAGAGAACATAGTGTGGTTTGGCTTTTCACACACAGCCAGAAAAGCCTGACGAAGAGCGACTTGCACTCGGAACTGTACAGTGGCTTACTTGTATTTTGAATCATGTAAAGGAATAATTTTCAGTAAAAGGACACTTTTTGCATCAAAGCATCGTTCCACGTGTTTTTTCCTATCCTTTATGGTGGAAGTTTGGGAGTCCACCCTGACGGTGCCTTGATTGAACAAGGATATCAAGAGAAGACGGTAACCCACCTGATGTTTATATATATATATATATATATATATATATATATATATATATATATATGAAATACACTGCAGCTAACTGAATCAACTGGCTGACTATATATATACAGTGGGGACCTAAAATATTCAGACCCCCTTAATACTTAATACCCTTGAATACTTAGGACCATGTGATATTTCAGTTTTTCTTTTTTAATAAATCTGCAAAAATGTCAATAATTCTGTGTTTTTCTGTCAATATGGGGTGCTGTGCGTACATTAATGAGAAAAAAAAATGAACTTAAATGATTTTAGCAAATGGCTGCAATATAACAAAGAGTTACAAATTTAAGGGGGTCTGAATATTTTCCGTCCCCACTGTATGTTCTAATATGACCTGGGAAGATGATAATATATGGATTACATGTGATGTGTCCAGCTTGTACTCATCTATACCACACAAATTAGGACTTACAGCGGTGGAATTTTTTCTGGACCATTACAGTAATTTTACTTCTATCCATATAGAGTACATTCTTTAATGTTTAGATTATTTACTAACTCATAATAATTTATTTTTTTTGATGATTTTTTTTACCTCCAGAAATGCGGGGCAGCAATGGGGGTTAATTTTTTTCCCCATCACTCCCCAATGTACCGTATATACTCGAGTATAAGTCGTTCCGAGTATAAGTCGAGGCCCTAATTTACCACAAAAAAAATGGGAAAAACTTATTGACCCGAGTATAAGACGAGGGTGAGAAATGCACAGCTACTGTAAGTGGAAAAGAGGGTCAACAATGCCCATTTGCAGCATCACTGTGCCCATTTGCATACCTCACTGTGCCCATTTGCAGCCATAGGTCCCCTGAACTTCAAACTCGGTAGTTAAGGGTTCCTAGATGCCCCCTAGCTGCAGCCAAAGGGTCCCGAAATGACATTGCTGCAGATAGACACAGTTGACCGAATTTGGGGCCCCGTATCTCGGGACCACTTAGTGCGAAGAACCCCAAATTTGGTGTGCAAACCCAGTGGAACTAGCATCATAACATTTCCAAAGCTGGGGTTTCTAGCACCAAGTGGCCCTGAGATACAGGGCCCCAAAAATCAGTTCAGAAAATGTCAAGCACTTTTCTGCAGCAGAGAATGACATTTTCTGAACCAGTTTTGGGGCCCCGTATCTCAGGGCCACTTGGTGCTAGGAACCCCAGCTTTGGATATGTTATGGTACCAGTGCCACTGGGTTTTCACACCAAATTTGGGGTTCCTAGCACCAAGTGGCCTTGAGATATGGAGCCCCAAAATCGGTTCAGAAAATGTCAAGCACTTTTCTGCAGCAGAGAATGACATTTTCCGAACCGATTTTGGGGCCCCGTATCTCGGGGCCACTTAGGCTTTGGATATGTTGTGGCACTGGATCCACTGGGTTTGCATACCAAATTTGGGGTTTCTAGCACCAAGTGGCCCTGAGATACAGGGCCCCAAAGTCGGTTCGGAAAATGACATTTTTTGCTGCAGAAAAGTGCTTGACTCGAGTATAAGACGAGGGGGGCACTTTCAGCACAAAAAAATGTGCTGAAAAATTCGACTTATACTCGAGTATATACGTATATATGGGTTGATGGGAGAGGGTCCGCATTTTTGGGAGTATGAATCCATTTAGGTCCGGAATAAAATTCTACCATCGTTATATAGATGACCTGTTGTTTATCTACACTGGTCCAATTGACAATTCTAACAAATTCCTGGATTATTTAAATGACAATCAGCTTAATTTAAAGTTCACTGGACAATTCAGCCATGATATTATCCCATTCTTGGATGTCACTCTGCAGGGAAAGGATGGTCACATTATTTCTGGTCTCTACAGGAAACCCCTGTCTGGTAATACTCTCCTCTAAGCAGATTCTGTCCATCTGTCCATCCAGGTCATGTGACCACAGGTACACCCATTGGACAATTGCTCAGGTTACGGAGGATTTGTAGTGAAGAGGGGGATTTCTGTAGAGAAACCAATGAAATGTGCAACAGATTTAGGTCTCGGGGTTACAAAGAAGGAGTTCTTAAAAGAGCTGTTAATATGGCTAGATTAACCAGTAGAGATCAGTTACTGCAAAATAAAAGGAATAGAAAGGCGTCTAAAGCATTGCAAGTACTGTCCACCCCTTATAGTCTGGAATACAGAAAGATAAAAAGTATAATTGAGAGAAGTATTCCAATACTTTATGAGGATGAAACCTATGCTAAGATATTATCCAGGGGTATTAGAATAGTTTCTCGCTGGGCTCCCTCTCTATCTAGGTAGATTTCTCCCAGTGATTTTCAATCTAAGACACAGAGAAGATTTTACAGGTAATTATAAGTGTGGGGGTTAACAACTGCCCATGTTGCCCCTGCATCTTAAAGGGAGATAAATTTCGATCTACAACCAATAATAGAGAATTTAGAGCTAACAAAGCCCTGTGAAACACGTCAGCTCATTTGTCCCATTTTTTGCTGTGGCTTGTATCTGTTGGACTTTTTACTAATAAAGGCTATATTCCGGAGTGCGGCTATCCAGAACTTCCGTTTTGCCTCATGTTGCTATATGCTTAGCCGCCACCTGATGTCCCAGTTCTGAGGAGAGTTCTATATCCACATTTCCACCTGGAGCGGAGATCACTTTCCCTTCCCACACTTCAATAATGCTCATAGGGGTGATATCTCTGCCTTACAAATACAGGGCATCAAAAAAGTTGTAGTCCCTAAAAGAGGTGGAGATTTGTTCAGAAACCTCTGAAAACGTGAGGCGTTCTGGATATTTCACGTTCAAACCAGAATTCCATCGGGGTTAAATTTTGAATGGGATCTCACCCATTACTATGATTGACGTACTACAAGAACTGTGATCCATTTGATTTATATTTTTGTTATAACATGTATGTCTATACATGGATCACAGTGATGATATTATATGCACCGACATTGCAATTTGATTTTGGAATGTTCTCATAATTTCAGCTAATCCTTTATTGCCATAGATTTCTATTCTTAGTGCTCCTTTTTGTGACTGTTTTTTTCTTTCTCCACCTTGTTTTGTTCAGCTTGCAGAGCATTTTTTAATCCAGCATGCAGATTATTTCTTGGTGTCATTTTTTTATTTTATTGTTTTATTTATTTTCCAGCATGCAGAGAATTTTTTTTCTTCCCTCCTTCTCCTTTCATTAGTGGCTCATTTATGTTGTTACCTGGGTGTCTATCTCTTTAGTAATCTCGTTTTTTTAATTTACCCTACATCCATATTGATGGATATATATATAGATATATATATATATATATATATATATATATATATATATATATATATATATATATATATATAATAGATTATATCGTCATTTAGGTCTGGCTGTACTATTTCATATGGTTTTATCTTGCATATTTTGTATATATATTTTTGTATTATTACTTTTACACTTCGTTATTTGTTTTTAAAACACAAGTTTTTGATTGTTAAACAATGATAAGAACATGGTATTGAATTGGTTAATTAACCTGCTGACATCCCCATGGGGGTGGGTCTGGCTAGGTATAAAATTACCAGTTCATAGATGAAACAAATGGGTTTGATAAAGCACAATTCGTGTGCGAAACATGTAAGCCGTGTCTCCCTTGCTTATACATGTAGTGCTCCTCATGTTCTTCATGGTTTTATGTGAGTAAAGGTGTTTGGATCCCAGTTTGGTGTGCAGCCATTCAGACTTTCCTTTCATTACTCTTTGGACAAAGCCTAAATAGCCAAGGAGAGGAGATTGTGTTCATTGACACTTTGGGAAGACTCTGCTATGCTGTACAAAGCATGTATGGATTGTAAGGGGAACCCCACGCCAAAATGTAAAAACAAAATGGTGTGGGGTCTCTCCCAAAATCCATAAGGGATCCTTATCCAAGCATGCAGCCCGGCAGGCCAGGAAAGGGGGGGCGAGAGAATGCCCCCTCGAACCATACCAAGCCACATACCCTCAACATGAGGGGGTGCTTTGGGGCAAGGGAGCTCTACCCCCCTGCCCCAAAGCACCATGTCCCCATGTTGATGGGAAGAAGGGCCTCTTCCTGACAATCCTGGGCTGTGGTTGTGGGGGTCTGCGGGTGAGGGTCTTATTAGAATTTGGGTTCCCAGATCTCACCTCCCATGTGAATGAGTATGGGGTACATAGCACCTCTACCCATTCACCAAAAAAGTGTCAAAAAGTAATAAAAACACAGAGACAGTTTTTTGACAATTTCATTATTAAAAATAAAGGAAAACAATGTCCCTCGATGTAAATCCATCATCAATCACACCGCCGCTGCCACTGATGGGCCTGAAAAAAATAGAAAAAAAATGCTCTACTGTCAATGAAGATTAACCGTCTACTGCAGGCTCTGCCGTTTGACAGTTTCTATATAGGTAGGGGGCGGAGCCACCTGTTGACATCACCTGGTGGAACAGCCCCCTTGTGACGTCACCAACCTGGTATGAACCAGTCAGTGATGTCACAAGGGGGCGGTGCCACGAAGTGATGTCGCCAGGTGGCTCTGCCCCATGCCTAGATATGAACTGTCAAACAACGGAGCCTGCAGTAGGCAGCCACTTTCATTGATGGTGGAGCATTTTTTTTCTTTTTGGGGGTCGGCGGTGATGAAGGGTTTCATGATTGACAATGGATCTACATCGGGGGACATTTTTAAAATTTTTTAATAAAGGAATTGTCAAAAACTCATGTACTGTCTTTATTCAATTTTACACTTTTTTGGTGAATGGATAAGGGTACTGTGTAACCCATACTCATTCACATAGGGGGGAGGGAGCCAGGATCCGGAGTCCCCCTTCTTAAAGGGGGCTTCCAGATTCCAATAAGCCCCCCACCCTCAGAACTCCACAACCACCTCACAGGATTTTCAGGAAGAGGCCCATGTCCCCATCAACATGGGAACAAGGAGGTTTTGGGTGGGGAAGCAGAGCCCCCCCACCCCAAAGCACCCCACCATGTTGAGGGCATGTGGCCTGGTATGGTTCAGGAGGAGGGTGCTCACTCACCCCCCCTCCCCGGCCTCCCAGGCTGCATGCTCAGATAAGGGCCTGATATGGACTGGGGGGAACCCATGCCTTTCTTTTTTCTTTATTTTTGTTTAAATTGCTGGGCCAGCAATTTCAACTGTGAGTTAATTTAAATGTGATTTGACTCATTTTTCTTTCTTTAGAACTATCATTTTTGCTGCAGCAGGTTCTATACATGCTACAGATGTGGCACTTTACAGGCAGATTAAGGGAATTTAAAGGAATTTTTTATTTTTATTGTTTCAGGAAGAGTAATTATCACATCACTACAAGTATAGGGCGAATGGTACGGGCCGAGCAAAATTTCGGGGGACCTCACACCATTTTTTTTTTTACTGGCATTTGTTTTTCTTTCAGCTGTCAGCGGGGAATGCACAGAAAATTTGGGTTTTAGGAGAACCCACAAATGGGCAAAGTGCGGGCCAATTTTTTGCTTGGCCGAAACCATTCGCCCAACAGTAGTAGTATTGTGATAATCTGTTAATTTACAACTCAGCCCTTTCAAATTATGGCTACTTTGCCCTCTGCACTTTCTGATGAGGTCTTGGAGTGTGATTATTGGGTAAGCCCTTAGGGAGAGCACATGGACAGATTAATAGAGGAAAAAGGACCTCTATTCACAAGGGCACAGACTGTAAGTCAATGAATCATCCCCTCACTGAGACATGCTCTGTGGATTGTACAGAACATTAACATTCATGTTTCGAGAATACATTTATGAGTCACCAGTCTCCAGTAGGGATGAGCTAAAGGTTTCCGTTTGGATCAAATTTTGCTCGTTCAAACATTCATCCAAACACTGGACTTTTAGCCTGTGTTGTGGTAGCTGAGTATTATATACAGTATAGTAGCAGTTTTTCTACAGCTAGCATGAATTCTGGCATTTGCCATGTCCTTAGCAACCAGTGATAGCCACAGCCTTATTCATTTGTTAGACAGGAATCCCCAGCCATGTAAACAAAGAGGTAGAAATAGTGGCTGACATAATTTCCTAAATGTGGCCCGCCCCTTTGTTTGCATTTTGCAGTGAGGACTGGAGTTGTCATTCATGGTGAGTGTAAAGTTGGGATCAGATGTGTTGATTAGTCAGCAGCTTTTTTCTTTTAGTGAGTTGACTGGCATTGTTCAACATGAATTGTGTAAGTTTGCATTACTGAGTGATGATTGACAATAGATTTTTTTTAAAGGATTTATCAAAAATGTGTTGTAACTTTATTTGCTATTTACATTTGTCTGAGGTACCCCTTACACATTCATATGGGGGGCAGTGTCTGACTTCTTAGTTTTAAAGGAGGCTTTCAGATTTCTATTAGCCTCCCACCCACAGACCTCCGTAACCACTGGTCCATGCTTGTTAGGAAAAGGCCCTTGTCCTCATCCATATTTCTGTGCAAGGCACACCCAGTGTTGAGAGCATGTAGTCTGAAATGGTTCAAGAGGGGGAGTGCATACTCATACCCTCTTTTCCTGGTCTGCCAGGCTGCATGCTTGGATAAGGCTCTGCTATAGATTTTGGGGGAACCCCACACTTTTTTCTTGCCTTTTCCTTTGGGGCTCCACCTTAAAAAGCAGCCTGTAGTAGTAGCCAGCTGTAGTAAATTGTATGCATCATACAGAAGTGCCACTTCACAGGCAGGTTAAGGGCATCCCCCAGGGATTTCATGTAAAAGATTGTTCCATTTTTAGTTATTCACTTTAACCACTTGCTTACTGGGCACTTAAACCCCCCTCCTGCCCAGGCCAATTTTCAGCTTTCAGCGCTGATGCACTTTGATTGACAATTGCGCGGTCATATAACACTGTACCCAAATAAAATTTTTATCATTTTTTTCACACAAATAGAGCTTTCTTTTGGTGGTATTTAATCACAGCTGGGGTTTTTATTTTTCGCTAAATAAACAAAAAAGGATGGAACATTTTGAAAAAAAAAAATCATGTTTGTATAAAATTTTGCAAACAGGTAATTTTTCTCCTTCATTGATATGCCCTGATGAGGCGGCACTAGTGGGCACTGATAGGCTGCACTGGTGGGCACTGATAGGCTGCGCTGATGGGCACTGATAGACACAGATAAGGCGGCACTGATGGAGACAGATAAGGCGGTACTGATGGGCACAGATAAGGCGGCACTGATGGCCACTGATAAGATAGCACTGATTGGCCCTGATGGGTGGCACTGATGGGTGAAACTGATGGGCACTGAAGGGCACTGATAGGGGTTACTAATAGGTACCACTGATAGATGGCACTGATGGGCACTGGTAGGTGACGCTGATAGGCACTGGTAGGTGACACTGATGGGCCGCACTGTTGATGAGGCACTGATAGGTGGCACTGCGGGCACTGATGAGTGGCACTGTGGGCACTGGTAGGTGGCGCTGATGGGCAGTGGTAGGTGGCACTGTTGTGCAATGGTAGGTGGCAATGGCAGATGGCACAGGTTGGCACAGATGAGCTGGTGGCAGCTCTCCTTGATCGGGACCCATGTCCTTTTTACAGCCACCGGTGATCGGCTATCAGCGCAAGGAGAAAAAAAAAGATTACAGGCTCTGTTTACATCACATGATCAGCTGTCATTGGCTGATTACTCCGATCTGTGATCTCCTGAGTCTCATAGACACGCTGATCACAGATTGCGCTGCGTGCGCCCTGCAGGGGGCATGCAGGCCGCTTGAGCACGAAAGGACGTCTATTGACGCTCTCCCGGCAAAGTAGGTCTGCGCTGTAGCCATCATGCGCCTATAACGTGAATCTGAAGAAGTTAAGCATTATTTAAAGCCCAGTCAAAGTGAAACATTTTCTTTTTTTTCACATTAGTATATGTTTTCCAGGGCAGTATGCAGTCTCCCATGCCATTTGTTTTACTTGCTATTAGCCTAGAAAATCGCTATTTTAACATTTTAACATTCAAATCCAATTGACTTCAATGGGGTTCAGATTTGACACCTGAACTTCAGTAAAGTTCACCAAACCCACCTCGAACTGAACCCAGATACCTCTGGCTCATCCCAAGTTACTAGATTATTTGTTAATATTATTCAATATATGGACTTTCAAATACAGTATCATGTGGAGTATTGTCTATAACAACTGACACAATCTCTCGTCTGGGACCACACTTGCTATCCAAAAGACCTGATTGAGTAGAGACACTCCATCTTGTTCTCACAAATAAATTGAAGGCTTTGTTCCTGAATATTATACAGGTGGCGCCACAATGCACCAATAGCCAGAGGGTGTAAAAATTCTGACTACATCCTGTATATATTTGCTGCACAAAAACCCTGGGTAAAAGCTCAATTTAAGGCATCACTTTATACATTTAAATTCACTCATGTCATATATATATATATATATATATATATATATATATATATATATATATATATAAATATATAATGCTTACAATAATTGATATCTATACTTATGTTCCAAGCTAAGTTGGGACAGAAAGCATTATGTGCTGAATAAGTGATCTTAGCAGAGGAATTTTGATTTAGGAACCAACGGCTGTGTGTCTACAGACGCCAGTGAAAGAAATCCATAGAATCTGAGAGGTAATTACTTGTGGATTTAGTACTGATTTTCTTACAAAGTAACTCCGGATATATTAAAATTTGCTGACATGCAGCAGATAAACAAGATTTTCTGGTTGGGATTCTTCTATGACTTTTTTATATATACAGTATCTCACGAAAGTGAGTACACCCCTCACATTTGTGTAAATATTTTATTATATCTTTTCATGTGACAACACTGAAGAAATGACACTTTGCTACAATGTAAAGTAGTGAGTGTACAGCTTGTATAACAAGCTGTCCCCTGAAAATAACTCAACACAAAGCCATTAATGTCTAAACGGCTGGCAACAAAAGTGAGTACACCCCTAAGAAAAATGTCCAAATTGGGCCCAAAGTGTCAATATTTTGTGTGGCCACCATTATTTTCTAGCACTGCCTTAACCCTATTGGGCATGTAGTTCACCAGAGCTTCACAGGTTGCCACTGGAGTCCTCTTCCACTTCTCCATGACACCTTCATGGAGCTGGTGGATGTTAGAGACATGCTTGGCCAGTCCATCAACTTTACCCTCAGCTTCTTTAGCAAGGCAGTGGTCGTCTTGGAGGTGTGTTTGGGATCTTATCATGTTGGAATACTGCCCTGCGGCCCAGTCTCTGAACGGAGGGGATCATGCTCTGCTTCAGTATGTCACAGTACATGTTAGCATTCATGGTTCCCTCAATGAACTGTAGCTCCCCAGTGCCAGCAGCACTCATGCAGCCCCAGACCATGATACTCCCACCACCATGCTTGACTGTAGGCAAGACACACCTGTCTTTGTACTCCTCACCTGGTTTCCACCACACATGCTTGACACCATCTGAACCAAATAAGTTTATCTTGGTCTCATCAGACCACAGGACTTGGTTCCAGTAATCAATGTCCTTATTCTGATTGTCTTCAGCAAACTGTTTGTGGGCTTTCTTGTGCATCATCTTTATAAGAGGCTTCCTTCTGGGATGACAGCCATGAAGACCAATTTGATGCAGTGTGCAGCGTATTGTCTGGGCACTAATAGGCTGACCCCCCACCCCTTCAACCTCTGCAGCAATGCTGGCAGCACTCATACATCTATTTCTCAAAGACAACCTCTGCATATGACGCTGATCACATGCACTCAACTTCTTTGGTCGACCATGGTGAGGCCTGTTCTGAGTGGAACCTGTCCTGTTAAAGCACTGTATGGTCTTGGCCACCATGCTGCAGCTCAGTTTCAAGGTCTTGACAATCTTCTTATAGTCTAGGCCTATTTTATGTAGAGCAACAATTTTTTTTTTTTAGATCTTCAGAGAGTTCTTTGCCATGAGGTGCCATGTTGAACTTCCAGTGACCAGTATGAGAGAGTGAGGGAGATAACACCAAATTTAACACACATGCTCCCCAGTCATACCTGAGACATTGTAACACTAACAAGTCACATGACACTGGGGAGGGAAAATGGATAATTGGGCCCAATTTATACATTTTCACTTAGGGGTGTACTCACTTTTGTTGCCAGTGGTTTAGACATTAATGGCTGTGTGTTAAGTTATTTTAAGGGGACAGCAAATTAACACTGTTATACAAGCTGTACACTCACTACTTTACATTGTAGCAAAGTGTAATTTCTTCAGTGTTGTCACATGAAAAGATCTAATGAAATATCTACAAAAATGTGAGGGGTGTACTCACTTTTGTGAGATATTGTATGCTAGGAAGTGTTTGAACAGAAAAGCATCACAGTTTAAAAAGGCTAACATCAACTATAACATAGAAGAAAGGGGCGAGAAGAGCGATCGCCCAATCCCCTCCTGAACCATACAAGGCCACATGCACTTAACATATCTGGCTGCCTTTGGGGCATGTTGGGCTCAGCCCAATACCAACCACAAAGCACCTTGTACCCACTAGTTTGAAGGGGTTTTCCACATTCCGTAAAGCCCCCTGTCTGCAGCGCCCCACAACCCCAGCCTAGGGTTTTGTGGAAGAGGCCCTTGTCCCCCTGAATATGGGAACAAGGTGGTTGACTTTTGGGGTGCCCGAGCCCCTCCTGCCCCCAAGCCTCCACCCCCTTTCATGGGCTGGCTTGCTGTGTGTTGAGCTAGGGGTTTGTTAGTGTGAGGGAGGGGCACAATATTTTTTTAGTTTTGGGTGGTATTTTTTCACGTGGGAGTTCTCATTTTAAGCCTTAACAGACCCTAATTGCCTATGATGTATTGGGGGGCAGGCTATTTTTTGGGGGGTTAAAATCTTGCAGCTGCAATGTAGATTTGTAAGTTTTTCTCTAAGGCCGTACATCTTTGAAGCAGCATTTTGGATACATGCTACAGATGCACCACTTTACAGGCAGAGTAAGCCCCCCCAAGTTACTAGCTTTTAAGCATTTTTGCATTTTAAAAGGAACCTCTCCTTGTTTAGTTTGGGGTTTGTAAAGAAAGGACTTTGGACTTTTTAGGCACAATAATACAAAGTAATTTACAAAAGGTTTTTTATTAATTGAAAAAAACATATAAAATGCAATTATTACAAACCACATAACAATCTAGATGCATAAATATTCAATAAGATTTCCACTGTACAGAGCCATACAAATATATACAAAACCCGGAAAACTGGACATCAATCCAAGGTAAGTAGAGATCTGAGGGTAAGGCTGGACAGTGGACATGTGATAATTATTTCAACTAGAGACTGTGCTCAACATGTTGCCTTCACGCTTCTTCAGCAGAAGAGATTATTGTGGCATATAATGTAGCTTGGGATATCAATATTGTGTAAAACACAGTTATTAGGACAGGGACGGCGTGGGATTGTAGTAAAAAGGTGCACAGTGTCCAGATTTAGCATAGGTATATTGCTTGCCAATTGAAAGGTAAAGTTAAGAAAGTTAGGCTGAAGGGCTAGGGTTATTAAGGGCAGAGAAGTTTTGAATGGAGTACTATTAGGTAGCAGAGATCCATCATGTAGGAATCCAGCTAAATATTTAGCATATATATATATATATATATATATATATATATATATATATATATATATATATATATATATATATATATACATATATATACAAGGGACCTTCCAGAGGGTAAGCCAAAGACAATGGGGATAAGGAATAAGGGGGATTGGAGAGGGAATGAATACATGTCCTAGAGGCAGTAAATGGAGCAAGCTGGATGTAACCAACAGTAATACAGTTGAGTTAGCTTAACCCTCCACACGCCGATTGATCGGCTGCATCATGAAGACACAGCGGGACACAGGCTGCTTGCGAGGAGGGGACAGCATCAAACTGTATCAGCTACACACAGGCTGGATGGTTGGCACAGGGGTCACAGGCAACACAGTCTGTATGTCATGGGGGGCCACAGTCCGGATGTCACAGGGGGGTCACAGCCTGCATGTCATGGGGGGGTTACAGTCTGCATGTCACAGGGGGGACACAGTCTGCATGTCACAGGGGGGCCACAGTTTGGATGTCACAGGGGGGCCACAGTTTGGATGTCACAGGGGGGCCACAGGCTGGAGGTCATGGGGGCCACATGCTGGATGTCAACTTGGGCACACGATGGTTGTCACAGGCTGGCTGGATGTCACAGGGGGCCATAGGCAACACAGGCTGGATGTCACAGGCTGTCACCCCCCTGTGACATGCAGACTGTGACCCCCCCTGTGACATGCAGACTGTGACCCCCCTGTGACATGCAGACTGTGACCACCCTGTGACATGCAGACTGTGACCCCCTTGTGACATCCAGACTGTGGCCCCCCTGTGACATGCGGACTGTGGCCCCCCTGTGACATGCAGACTGTGGCCCCCTCTGTGACATGCAGACTGTGGCCCCCCTGTGATATCCAGACTGTGGCCCCCCTGTGATATCCAGACTGTGGCCCCGCTGTAATGCCCCGTACACACGGTTGGATTTTCCGATGGAAAATGTGTGATAGGACCTTGTTGTTGGAAATTCCGACCGTGTGTAGGCTCCATCACACATTTTCCATTGGATTTTCCGACACACAACAAGTTTGAGAGCAGGCTATAAAATTTTCTGACAACAAAATCCGTTGTCGGAAATTCCGATCGTGTGTACACAAATCCGACTGACAAAGTGCCACGCATGCTCAGAATAAATAAAGAGATAAAAGCTATGGGCCACTGCCCTGTTTATAGTCCCGACGTACGTGTTTTACGTCACCGCGTTCAGAATGATCAGATTTTCCGACAACTTTGTGTGACCGTGTGTATGCAAGACAAGTTTGAGCCAACATCCGTCGGAAAAAATCCTAGGATTTTGCTGTCGGAATGTCCGAACAAAGTCCGACCGTGTGTACGGGGCATGACATGCAGACTGTGACACCCCTGTGGCATGCAGACTATGTTACCTGTGACCCCTGTACCAACCATCCATAAATGGGGACGAGGGTCCAAAAATCGGGATTGTCGGGAAAATCGGGACTGTTGGCAAGTATGCACATCCAATGAGATGAAATGAACCAATTGTATTGGGCGTGCACTATTATCAATGAGAAAACCGCAGTGCCAGTTGCAGTTTATATATGCGGGTATTTATTATCGTTATTTGCACTTCAATGTGCGCTGGTTCGCACATTCAATTAATGACTTTTCCGGCGCACAAATTAATGTATGAACTGGTGCAGTGCCTTCTTCTTAGTAAATCACCCCCATAGTCTTAATTTGACCCTCAGACAGTTTATATCTAAACATTTTAATTCATACTTAAGATTCCCTGAAAATGCAGAAAATTAGGTTTCAAAAGGGCTTGTTTATGTATGTGTGCTGGCAAGCAAGTGCTTAATGTGGTTGTAAAAGCTGAGGGCTTTTTTTGCATTGTCTGCATTAACGTAAAAAATGTCATATTGTCAGCTTTCCCCTAGCTCCCCAATTACTTACCTGAGCCTGTTCTCGATCCAGCGCTGTGCTGAGAGCAACGTTGTTTTCTCTCTCCCTCCTCACTAATATCAGTGAGAGCTATTGGCTCCTGCTGCTGCTAATCAAATCCAGTGACAAGGGAACGGGGTGGGACTGGAAGGCACTGTGATTTCATCTGATTTAAATGTGGATTACTCTTCAGTTGAGTGTAGATAAGGGCTTAGCATTATTCTGGGGGAGGGGTGTTTATTAATTTTTTCTCAGGGAAGTATTGGTTTTAGTCAAGTGAAATTCCACTTGACAAAATCCTCTTCAAGATAAATCTGAATACCAGGCCTAAACACGTTAATGTAGATATATTTCTCAATAGTTTATCAATAGCCACAAATAATATACATACAGTGGGGAAAATAATTATTTGATCCACTGCAGATTTTGTAAGTTTGCCCATTTACAAAGATATGAGGGTGTTATAATTTTTTATCATAGATGTATTTTTAATATTAGAGACAAAATATCAACAAAAAATCCAGAAAAAACACATGATACAAATGTTATAAATTGAGTTGCAGTTCAGTGAGTAAAATAAGTATTTGATACCCCAGCAAAACATTACTGACTTAGAAGTATGTTTTGGGTCATTGTCATGCTGGAAGACCCATCTACGATCCATGTTTAGTGTTCTGGCTGAGGGAAGAAGGTCCTCATCCAAGATTTTACAATACATGGCCCTGTCTATTGGCCCCTCAATGCAGCAAAGTCGGTCTGTACTTTTAGCAGAGAAACTGCCCCAAAGCATCATGTCTCCACCTCTGTGCTTGACTGTAGGGATGGTGTTCTTAGGGTCATAGTCAGCATTTTTCTTTCTCCAAACACATCAAGTTGAGTTAATGCCAAAGAGCTCAATTTTGGTTTCATCTGACCACAGAACTTTTTCCCAATCCTTCTCTGAATCATTTAGATGTTCATTGGCATGACTGTACATGTGCCTTCGTGAGGAGGGGAACTTGCCATTTTTGAAGGAAGAAAAATGCTGACTATGACCCTAAGAACACTACACCTAATACAGAGGCAGTGAGATTGATTTACTGAAGGCAAATATGCTGGTTATTTTCTATAGGAATTTTCCCTTAGCTTGGTGAATGTGGTGAAGATTCATTTCACAAAGAATACCCAATCACGAGCAAGGAAAATGGAAAAAAACTGTATTTTTGCTTGCACATGATTGGATGATGAACGTTAGCAGGGCTTTACCTTATTCACTAAGTGAAGGGTAATCTCCCTTGCAAAGCGAACAGCCTATTTGCCTTTCGTAAATCAACTCCAAAGTTGTCTGGATTATTGCACAGATCTGGAAGAAATACACAAAATGCACCAAGATTTAAGTAAGAATACCCACCTCTTGTGTTTAGACATTATTTGATTATGCTGACGTTCATATTCCCCATATACCGTAGATTTTAGCAAACCTTTCCCTGTTCTGAAGAAATGAGTGCTGGCACCTTACTATTTCTTTTTCACACTAGTTTCTAAATGGGTCAGTCTGCTTTTATTATAGCTACTTGACCAGTGGAAAATAGCCTAACACTATAGGATAAGAACATTTGACTATAAGGGGAAATAATATGAGGGAGACCTCTGCACTTCGTGCCAAGTGTATGGAGATTCTTGTGCTAATGGATGAATGAATGGGTGTTTGCCTGAGCGAACCTCCAGCTATAATGGAAAGTTAAACATTTAGCAGCAGTAGCAAAACAAAGGTGCTGGAATAATGTAAACAATGTTGCATGGGGGCCCCAAAAATTCATACCAGGATCTTCAGATCTTTAGATCTGGTTTGAATGTGAAGAATCAACCCCATGCAAAAAAAGCTCCAAAATCCATACCCTTATTTGAGCATGCAGCTTGGCTGGCCAGGGGAGAGTATCTTGGGGGAGCACTTTATCAAGGGGGGATGTCAGGGAATGCATGGACAATGAATTTAGTCAGCTAAATAGATTGGATCACAGTGCCTCTAATACCAAAATAATTTATAAAAGTAAATTAATGACTTAATTAATTATTTTGAGTTAATTTTCCTCAAGCAGAATTCTTTAAAGAATGCAACTAAGATCAAGTATAGACTGTAGATTATAAAAAATAAATTAACATTTATTACATTTATTTTATTAAGTTAATTATATAATCCAAAATTATTTTGATTAATAGGCGGACACAGACACTACAATTTTGAAATGAGGTTTCATAATTAACTGTTTACCGCAATATATATACCAATGAGACAATAATGATTTCCCGGTTGATAGTTATTCCCGCGCTATCATGTGTTGGTGTCTACGAGTATGGAAAAGCTGCTTGCACCGCAAAGGGTCCCACTTGGCTCTACAGTGAAAATAAGTGAAGGGTATGGTGCTGCGCTAATCCAGTAGAAGGTAGAAAATGTTGTTAAAAAGTAGTGGTGTATAACATATATCCTAGTGGGTAGATATGCGTGCTAGTAAGGTATTGCAACTTCAGGCTGTGGAGCCAGGGATATCAGAAATAGAGAATAAAAATATATATAAAGTGCCAAGTGCATAAATAATATACTATAGCATAAACTTGTTAAAATTGTGAATAGTGTTCAAACAGGTGACATGGTGTCAAATACTTCAGTGCAACCAATATAGTGCCCTAATGAGGGTAAGCACTAGAAAGCTCAAAACATAACGGGTTAATTAAAATATCACGTACTGGTATATTCATCGAATAAATATTAGTGCAAATGGTGACAAATTAAATCCGATACAGTGCAGAGGATGCTGCAATCCTGTGTTTCATGCACAAACAGGGATATACTGTGATCTCAATGTGTCAAATGAAAAATACACACTGTGACAAATATTCTACAGATGTGTCAGGTGCACTGTATACACATGGAAAAATACACAATATGGTGCCTCTTGAAATAAATAAAAATAAATCAAGTGACGGGGGGATTAGTCCATAGTGGATAAATAAAGCATCTAGTGATTTCACACAGAGCAAGAAGATTTTGCGTAGGGCATATGGTGAGTGTATGCCATAAGGTGTATCAACCAGGGAAATTAACACCATGAATCCTCTTCGTGACAAGCAATCCTCCACTTGTAAGTAATGGCCCCTTACCACATCTCACTAGGATAACAGCATTAACAGCAGAGCTGATGTGGGCTCCTTTTCATAAACCTGCCCCGGCTATGTTCTCCAGACTCTAGGTCCCTCCAGAGATGTAATGGCCATAAATGGAAGAAAGGGAATGCCTCATAGTGTAGTATTAGATTTTCAAACAGCCGAAGTTTATTAGGATAAAAGTACCGGTACTCACATTAACAAATACAGCAATACAGCGTATCACCGACGAGCGGCAAGCTTGTATACGTCTGTCAATGGGATGTGCCTCTCCTGTCCCTACGCGTGATGTCACATGCCTCGTGACTTCATCAGGTCATACTAGAGGGCACTGAGTTTAGTCCTTAAATAGTAATGGTCTAATCGAATATACGGCAGCCATTTTCTTGTAGCTACATGAGAAAATGCCATAGCGGCCATTTTCCGGGAGACTAATGGGGGCGGCCATGTTTTTGGTTATCCAAACAGCAGCACGGCTGCAAGTATTTTCGCTAGTGGTGTTTATAGCCATAGACCATACAATGTATAACCCCAATCAAATGGACAGATGAACTCTGAGCTGGAGAAAAACGAGTATATTGCTGGCTGAACAATAAAAGTAAAAAACTATAAATAAAAGCATGTGCATAAAAACGGCCCATTGTAATGATACGGGGTACCACATAAAAATGAGAAATTCTTAAAATTCATTTGTTGAAAAATCTAAAGTGATTGAATTTTTCAGCACTTTTTTTGTGCTGAAAGTGCCCCCCTCGACTTATACTCGAGTCAAGCACTTTTCTGCAGCAAAAAATTTCATTTTCCGAACCGACTTTGGGGCCCCGTATCTCAGGGCCACTTGGTGCTAGAAACCCAAAATTGGTGTGCAAACCCAGTGGACCTGGCACCATAACATATCCAAAGCTAGAGTTTCTAGCACCAAGTGGCCCCGAGATATGGGGCCCCAAAATAGGTTCGGAAAATGTCATTCTCTGCTGCAGAAAAGTGCTTGACATTTTCTGAACCGATTTTGGAGTCCTGTATCTCAGGGTCACTTAGTGCTAAGAACCTCAAATTTGGTGTGCAAACCCAGTGAACTTGTCACCATAACATATCCAAAGCTGGAGTTTCTAGCATCAAGTGGCCCCGAGATATGGGGCCCGAAAATAGGTTCGGAAAATGTCATTCTCTGCTGCAGAAAAGTGCTTGACATTTTCTGAACCGATTTTCGGGGTCCTGTATCTCAGGACCACTTGGTTCTAGAAATCCCATCCTATTGGATATTTTATTGTGCTAGTTCCACTGGGTTTGCACACCAAATTTGGGGTTCCTAGCACTAAGTGGCCCCGAGATATGGGGCCCCAAAGTCGGTCAACTGTGTCCATCTGTAGCAATGTCATTTCGGGACACTTTGGGTTCAGAGACCCCAAATTTTGGCTGCAGCTAGGGGGCATCTAGGAACCCTTAACTACCGAGTTTAAAGTTCGGGGGACCTATGGCTGCAAATGGGCGCAGTGAGGCATGCAAATGGGCACAGTGAGGCTGCAAATGGGCATTGTTGACCCTCTTTTCCACTTACAGTAGCTGTGCATTTCTCACCCTCGTCTTATACTCGGGTCAATAAGTTTTTCCCATTTTTTGGTGGTAAATTAGGGCCTCGACTTATACTCGGAACGACTTATACTCAAGTATATACGGTATATGAAATATATAAAAAATATATAAACAAATTGTTTACAAATTAGAAAAAAGTTAGAAAAAATGAATTAAAATCTATTTCTAGGAGGACGATAATTGCACAGGATTAAAGCATTCTAATGCCCCGTACACACGGTCGGATTTTCCGATGGAAAATGTCCGATCGGAGCTTGTTGTCGGAAATTCCGACCATGTGTGGGCTCCATCGGACAGTTTCCATCGGATTTTCCAACACACAAAGTTGGAGAGCAGGAGATAAAATTTTCTGATAACAAAATCCGTTGTCGGAAATTCTGATCGTGTGTACACAAATCCGACGGACAAAGTGCCACGCATGCTCAGAATAAATAAAGAGATGAAAGCTATTGGCCACTGCCCCGTTTATAGTCCCGACGTACGTGTTTTACGTCACTGCGTTTAGAAAGATCTGATTTTCCGACAACTTTGTGCGACCGTGTGTAGACAAAACAAGTTTGAGCCAACATCCGTCGGAAAAAATCCTAGGATTTTGTTGTCGGAATGTCCGAACAAAGTCCGACCGTGTGTACGCCCTATAAGAGTTGAAACCGACGGGATAGGATAGGCCATAGCACTGATGAAGGTATACATATCAGGTTAGGAAACATAAAGAAAACATCATGATTGTAAATATGCATCCAGGTTAAAATAAACTGTCCAGGTCATGTAACAGTAACATTGGGTAATAATGTGGATGAACATAATACGTTAATGCTATTATCATGATTTAAAGTGCATGTAGCAAAAATTAGGGATAGATAAATACATAGAATTAAAATATTGCAAGACGATATGGGACAAAAAAACAAGTGGTAAAGTCCAGAGTGGGGCCTAATGTACGCACCCACGGGCAGTTAGGAATATTATAAAGGCCCTCATACTCAAGCTGTTACCTAGCAATTACTGAATAGAGGAGAGTCTACCCACATTCAGTATCCAGCTGGGGACGGCTAGCATATTATATTATATTAAAGATGGGAATAAATTTAAATGGTCAGAAGTCGCTTAGGAAGCAGTTCAAATTGAATTCGATATTTAGGCCTCTTGGCGCGAATGTGTCTAATGTGAATATCCATTTGGACTCTGCCTGACTTAAGGTCCTAACTTTGTGACTCCCCCTCCAGTGTTTAATGTAAGGTTCAATTCCCCAAAATTGAAGGTGGGTGGGGTCTTTGTTATGACATAGCAAGAAATGTTTCGAAACACTATGTTTATCATATCCTCTGATGATATTCTGGACATGCTCTTTAATCCACACCCTGAGGGGCCTTTTCGTGCGGCCAACGTATTGGAGCCCGCAGCTACACTCGAGGACGTACACCGCTCCATCTGTGTTGCAACATATGAAGTTTTTTATTTCATATGTATCTCCTGTACTGGAAGATGTGAACTGAAATTTCTTTTAATTCGGCCTTCTTGTTCTTAGGCAGGCAAAGCATCTCTTACATGGGTAAAAGCCTTTTCCATTAAAAAAGGAGTAGGTCCTTTTCGGTGGATCTAATACATTCCTCACCACTTTGTCTCGGATCGTTGGTGCTCTTTTGTATAAGAACCTAGGGTTTTGAGGTAGGGATTCCTGTAGTTGTTTGTCCGCTAAAAGTAAATGCCAATGGCGTTTAATAATTTTTTCTATTTTCTTATGCTGAACACTAAAGTCTAAAATTAGAGGTGCTCCCGTCATTGGTTGTTTCTGTTTGAGCGTATCTCTAATTAATAAATTCCGGTCCATTGCCGTCACCTCTTCTATTTTCTTTTTAATGAACTGGCGATCATAGCCTTTTTTCGTAAATTTGAGTGCTACCTTCTCTGCCTGATCTAAGAAGGTATTTAAATCCGTGCAGTTGCGTCTCAGCCATGTGAATTGGCCCTTTGGTACATTAAAGAGCCAATTCCTATGGTGACAGCTTTCTATAGGTAGGTAGCTATTTCTATCGACTTTTTTGAAGTGTGTCTGTGACCTAAGTACGGAATTTTCTTGTAGGATTTCCAAATCTAAGAATGTAACTTTATTTTCACTGAGGTCCCAGGACAATTTTATGTTTCTATTATTCATGTTAAGTCTTTCCAAAAATAGTATTAGTCTACGTCACCTTTCCATAGGATAAAAATGTCATTGATATATCTTTTGTAAATTACCAATTCTTCAGGTGTATTTGAAAGGACATTTTCTTCCTCCCACTGGGCCATGAAAAGTCCGGCTATACTTGGGGCAAATTTCGCTCCCATAGCTACTCCAGTGTGTTGGTGATAGTAGTTTTTGTCGTACCAAAAGTAGTTATTCTTTAGGCTAAATTCAATGCACTTAATTAAAAACTTCCTCTGCATGCATGGTAATTGGGTATGCTTCCTCAGGCCCCACTTCGCAGCTTCACATGCTAGATGGTGGGGTATAATTGTATATAGGGAGGCGTCATCTGCAGTGGCCATAAGCCATGGTCCTTTCGTCTTTCGGAATATTCTCTACGATCGGTAATAGATGTTTCGTGTCCCTCAGGTACGCTTGTGTACTTTGGACAGCCGGTTGTAGGAATACATCGATAAATTGTCCCATTCTTGACGTCAGTGAATCGATACTGTTTACTATTGACCTTGGAGGTGGGTTGGTGTTGTTCTTGTGCATCTTTGGTAGTGAGTAGATAATGGGTGTGCGGCAGGAATCCAGAATTTAAAATCTGGCCTCTTTTTTATTTATTATTTATTTATTATTTTTTAATAAATTTTTCTTTTTTAATAAATCTGCAAAAATGTCACCAATTCTGTGTTTTTCTGTCAATATGGGGTGCTGTGCGTGCATTAACGAGGAGAAAAAATTAATTTAAATGATTTTAGCAAATGGCTGCAATATAACAAAGAGTGAAAAATTTAAGGGGGTCTGAATACTTTCCGTCCCCACTGTAATTGCAACAAATCTCGGAGGACATTGTTAATAAATTCCAGTAAAACTGCCTGGGCATTACAAAGGCCAAAAGGCATTACGAGATACTCATAATGGCCTGTTCTGGTATTAAACGCCCTCCTTAATCCTCACGAGATTGTAAGCTCCTCTCAAGCTTAGTGAAAACCGTTGCTCCCTTGAGGTGGTCAAATAACTCTGTAATCAATGGGATCAGGTAGGCATTCTTAATTGTGAAACTATTGAGACCCCTATATTCAATACAGGGTCTCAGTTTACCGCTCCTCTTCTTCACAAAGAAGAAACCAGCACCAGCAGGAGACGAGGATTTGCGGATGAAACCCCGAGAAAGTGTGTCTGCAACATACTCCTCCATGGCTTTATCCTCCAAGACCGACAAAGGGTAAACCTGGCCATGAGGGAGAGTGGCACCAGGTTAAAGGTCAATTGCGCAATCATACGGCCGGTGTAGAGGCAAACTACTGGTTTGACCTTTGTCAAAGACATCGCTAAAATCACAGTACTCCTCTGGCAGGGAGGAGAGTGAAGAGGTACACAGCACCTTGGCTACCTTCCGGAAGCATGTTTCACTGCATCGTGGTGACCAGGAGAGAACCTCAGCACAGAGCCAATCAAAAGAGGGGTTGTGCTTCTGTAACCAAGGATAATCAATAGCCAGCAGAAACTTAGGAGAGGAAATCACTTGGAATTGGATTATCTCATGGTGAAGAGCCCCTACGGCCATGGACAATGGAACCATCTCATGAGTCACATGGGCAGGCTGTAGAGGTCTCCCATCAAGAGCCTCAATGGCAAGTGGAGTATCATGCAGCTGCAGTGGAATCGAGTGCTTTGATACAAAGGCAGCATCAATGAACAGGCCTGCAGCCCCAGAGTCGATTAGAGCCTGTATCTCGATAGATGACTTAGCCCAAGAAAGGGTGACCGAAACCAGGGGCTTATCCTTCTGGATAACTGGGGACAACACAACACCACCTAAGGTCTGTCCAAGACAGGACCTCAAGGTTCGGGTGTTCCCAGGACAGGTAGGACAAGACTTCAAAAAGTGACCTGCCTGGCCACAATAAAGGCACAATCTCTCCCTCCTCCTAAAGGCTCTCTCATCCGCAGAGAGACACGTGAAGCCCAAGTGCATGGGTTCATCTTCACTGAATGACTCGGTACCAGGAGGCATGGGAGGTGAGGGAGGCACAGGCGGGACTGCAAAGCTCGGAGGCAAACGTACAGGAGGCTTCCGCAAGCGCTCCTTAAAAGAAAGTCTTTCTCTGAGTCTGTAATCAATGAGGATTGCAAACCAGATCAAGCTCTCCAGCTCAGTGGGTGTATGTCGGGCTGCTATCTCATCCTTGATGGAATCCGAGAGACCATGAGAAAAAGCAGCCACGAGGGCCTCATTGTTCCAAGCAACCTCTGCTGCCAGAATACGGAATTCAATGGCGTAGTCAGCAACAGTTCTCATACTCTGTTTGATGGATATGAGGCACTTGGCAGCAGAAGCGCAGCGTGTGGGAACATCAAATATCCTTTTAAAGGAGGCCACAAAATCTGAGTAACTCAAGACAACAGGTTTTTGCATCTCCCATAGAGGGTTAGCCCAGACCAAAGCTCTCTCAGAAAGCAAAGATATTACGAACCCTACTTTGCTTCTGTCCGTGGGGAACGCCTGGGGCAGCATCTCAAAGTATATCTCAACTTGGTTGAGAAACCCTCTGCATTGAACTAAATCACCCCCAAATCGCTGGGGAAGCGGGGCGGAACCAGACATACCTCTTATAGAGGTAATAATCAAGGCCGGTGCCTGCACAGAGACTGGTGCAGCAGCAGGGATGGCCTGCAACTGGCCTGCGTTTGTAACGCCATGGCAAACAGATCCATGCGGTGATCTTGCTCATCCAATCTGGAAAAAATATTACCAAGTGGATTGACTGTATCTTCTGAATTCATGGCCTTCGCTTACTGTCAGAAATCATGAACAAGACCGAGACAGAAGTACAGTAAAATCACACTTGTTTATTAAAAAAAATAAAAAAGGTAAATAGAGTAAGCGTAGTCAAAGCATAGCCAGAGTCCAGTAACCGGATCGGGTAGTCAGCCAAGCCAGAGTTCAGTAACCAGATCGGGTAATCAGCCAAGCCAGAGTTCAGTAACCAGATCAGGTAATCAGCCAGGCCAGAAGTCAGGGATCCAAGTAGAGGAACAGCAAGCAGGATAAGGAGCCAGAAGGGATGTCAGCCAAGTCAGTCTTTAAACAGGAACGCAGGAGATGGTTTCTTGTGATGTGACCATGGCGAAGGCAGGAATGAAGTGAGCTGGAGATCTTTAAGTAGGTGGGACTGACGAGCAGGTCCACAACAGCTGGTTAACTGTGGAGAGAGATGAGCGCTGGCAATTAGCCGACAGCTGAGCGGCCAGCTCGGAGAAGCAAGGGCAGAGCCAGCCCTGACAGATTCTGTGCAGCTGATCTGTATAATTTAGAAATTTTAAAGTTAAAAATAACAGTAGAATAAAATATTCTGGGATGAAATACAACTTATCTTGGCTTATGAAATGTAATTTGAATCTGTCTCCAAAAATAAATTATTGTGTCATTTAATTGTTATGACTGTATTAGGAAAACTCACTCCTGTTACAAAAGGGGGAGAGAGAAAGCAGACTGCATCTTTATTTTTAAAAAATGTACATCGCAGTACCTTAAAAAACATAATGCCTATATTTCTGGTTGAAATATGATTTATGCCTGTTTCTGAAATGTCCTGTGGTACTGTGCATTCAATCTATTAATTTTTTATATAATGGTATTTATTTCATATTCTTGCCTCATAGATGCCTGCTTGTTGCCTCCCATGTTACCTCCTATTAAAAAGGATGAAATTCTGTTCCTTAAATGTGTACAAATGTTCCACATTTTAAAGAATGGAATTCAGTTTAACAAATGTTTGTTGTATGAAATACATTTAAAAACAATATAATTTACTGTGATTAAAAGTTTTTAGCTAAATATGCTAGCTCTCTGCCTCCCAAATTTTCCCCCATGAAAAAGGATAAGAATATGTATACATTCCATGTGGTGTCTTGAAAAAAAAACCCAATAAAGACTTTAGAGTGAAAATCTGAGTGCAGTACCTTGCTTGTGCTGTAACCAAATTGTGTTTTTGTGAATGAAAAAGATCTTCTGAAAGCGGAGTTCCACCCAAAAGAACATCCCCTTATCTGCTTCTTACCCCCTCTGGTGCCACATTTGCCACCTTTCAGGGGGGTACCTGTTTCTGACAGGTACCCTTCCCCCTTCTGGGGGACTGTGCCGCGATGCCGTTCCTCTGAAGTTTGTCCCCCCTCCTCGGCCACCGGCCCAGTTAGAAAGCTTTGTGCATGCATAGTAGGGAACCAGCTGTGAAGCCGAAAGGCTTCACTGCTGGTTTCCCTTACCGCAAATAGCGGTGGCAGCACCCAAGAGTTAATCTGAAAATCGGCTGGGGTGCCAACATTACGAGAACCCTGGACAGGTAAGTGTCCTAATATTAAAAGTCAGCAGCTACAGTATTTGTACTTTTAATTTTTTCATGGGGGGGGGATTAAGCTGCAATGATTCACAACGTAAGATGACAGTTTCACTCTCTCCCTGCACTGAGCAGTACACTTCAGGTCTTGACACTGTAAACTTGAGAGGAGAGATGAGGAGACAGCACAGTAATGTTCTGTCTGATGGCTTAGAAGGAGGGGATGTGCAAGCTCTGTGTGTACTGCCTGTCTTGCCCACCTTCTTCTTGGGCTGTCACTCCAAAATTCATCTGGATTAATCTATATTATTGTATAGCAGGGCTAGCTATCTTCCACCACAGCTAAGCAATCTTTGCATAGATTTGGATGAATACAAGTGCTAGGTGCAGAGGATTCCCTATGGGTTTTAAGGTTTCAACAAGCTGTATTTTTCTCTGGTGACAGATCTTCTTTGATGTATCCCTTAAGAATGTAATGTGAAATTTTTTTGTAATTTCAATCATGCCCTTTAACCCTCCTAAAAAAAACTCTCTCCGCTGAAGGATAATTGGTATATTTTTTGCATTAGTACATGTTCTCCAGGCCACTGCTTGGCTTCCCATGTCCTTTGTTTAATAAAACCTTACCTATTAACTTAGAAAAAGGCCATTACTGATTTCTAAAATGTAACATGTTGATTTTAATTGAGTTCAAATTTAGGATTTGAATTTTGATTACATTTACCAAACTTGCTTCAAACCAAACCCAGGTACTTTCAGGGCATCTTTAATCATGACTTTTTATGCTCAGAATATCTTTATCTGTTAAAGCGGGGGTCCACCTATCTATCGTTTTTTTTTTTTTTTAGTTCATTCACAAACTTTTCTTCTCAGCAGTACATACTCACATATTGTGTGTAATACGTCCGCCTGTGTCAGATTTCGTCGGAAAGAATAACTTATATTATTCACTGCATGCCGCTTCCATCTTCATTGTGGGCATTTGAAGCCCACAAGCATTTATTTCCTGGATGTGGTGAATGCTGTGCTCCCAGCATTCACTGCTCGTTTCCGCACATGCTCAGTGGCATCCTGGGAAGCCTGAAACTAGCTCCCAGTAGTCTGGGAGAGGCTAGAAACACGCCTACTCCCACGGGAGGAGAACCAGGAAGTGCAAAGAAGAATAGAAAAATAAAAGGTAATTACGGCAATTTAAATTTTTTTAAATGGCATGTCAGCATCTAGGCAAAGAAGAGAATACATACAGATATTGTTCAAAATTTGGGTGGAACCCCGCTTTAACATATTCAGAACTGATACTTTCATTTAAAGCCTAACTCTATTTTTAATTTTTTTAGTGAATTATTTAATGGGGGACTGAAAGGCTCCTAATTGCACTGGTGGTCACTATTTGTAGATAGAAGGTCTGTAGGGGGTTAGGGGACTCTGCAGCAGACTGGGTGGCTCTGTGGGGGGAATGATGGTTCTGGCAGTGGACTGAAGAAATTGTGCGGGCAGGGTCTCTGGAAAGGGATGGAGTCTTTGCAGAGGGCTGGAGTATTTACAAG
The DNA here is from genome assembly GCA_037952925.1 of Lithobates clamitans. Classification (NCBI taxonomy): domain Eukaryota; kingdom Metazoa; phylum Chordata; class Amphibia; order Anura; family Ranidae; genus Lithobates; species Lithobates clamitans. Next base: position 3,666,367 of record JBBGZY010000279.1, on the reverse strand, counting down.
GGCACTGTGGGATTATGGGGGACACTGTGGAACACTTTTAGAGACCGAAGGTACTATGGTGGCTTACATGACCTGAGAGAGAATGTACAGGACTTTATTCCCTGGTGGGCATCTGTACTGCTGGCAGGTCTGCTACTGCTCTTCATCAAGGGAGGCATTGATTTCCAGTGCCTCCTCATGACACCTAATGAAGCAGTTCCTGGTGCTGCAATGTTCGCTGTTCCAGCACAAAGCATCCAATGCCACTCTGCAGTCCTGACAATAGGAAAGGGACACTACAGCTGTCGCTGTGGCATCTTCTTTCCCCCAGCATGAAAAACTGTGCCCAGGGCAGCTGTTTCTTCTGGTCCACTTTTAAGTTAAAACAAAGATAAAGGTTTAGTAACAATTTTATTTGACACTGGCACAGCAGGCATGCATTTCAGGATCATTAATCCTATAGTTGGGCTTTAGTATGTAATAACTTCTGACTTGAAATTGATAGCAACAGGATAGCATATTGCAAGAGTCCAGAATCATTCAAGAAAAAGTGAATTCAGTTGATGAGGTTGGCAATTTGGGGGTGATACTACTTTGTTCTCAATAATAAGAGATACGAGCAGTAAAGGTAGGCTTGCAAGGTCAGGAGTGTGTACATTTATGGCAGTGAAGAAGGAAACCATAGATTCTAAGTCCTTTTTAGATCTCATTAAGGAATGGCATGCAGTCATGTCTTTTCAAAAACCTTTAATTAAAAGCATGCCTTCAACGTTATTGTAAAGTCGAGCATAGAATGGATTACCTTTTTCATTCTGGTCCACTGAGTGCTTTACTGTAAAGGAATGTGAAAAGCAAAACAATCTCTTTGACACTCGAGAGGAAAACTTGTCATGGAGAGTAAGATACCTGTACATCTTCCTTGTAATCAGCACCTCAGTGTGGAACTGATAAAGAATATACTTTACCTCTGTAGGAAGGGACTGTTAAGACAGCTAGGGTGCATGCTTCTCTGGAGATATATAGCAAATAACTGTAAATTACTAAGATAAAATACCATAGAGCTTAGATTGTTTTCTTTTTATATTGTTCCAGTAGATTTCTAGGACTGTGTTTAATTTCCGTTACAAACATTTGTGTTCCAATATGTATTAATATAGCTGTATTTTTTAACTTTCTTTGAACATTAAGAACATTATATAGGTTTGTTTTATATGCCAGTTAAATGTTGTACCATCAGTGATTTATGCTTACTGAGTTCAGTAATCAGGTTATGATGAGCCATAAAGTCTTTATACCAGCTGAAAGAAAGGTACTGCTGGAGGCAAATTGTTAGGTTTCAAATGTGTCATTTGTTTGGAAGATTAAGGACTAAAGGACTAAGGAATAAAGACAAGCTTCTGATTACTTACATACCTACAGTTTGGACAATAATTGATTATATACCAAATGGCACAAAAATAACACATAAATAAACAAGTAAACCGCGCTAAAATTGAGTCCAATAGACAATCAGTGGATTTAAATCAATTCAGTCCAGAATAAAGCAGTAAAATCTTCTATGCGATGAGGTGAAGAAATTGGAAGGTAACTGTGTGGTGAACTGCTTACCAGAACGCAAGTCAAGTCAAGCGGATGGCTTAAACTCAGCCCGGGCCTTTAGGAGCACTTCAAAGTGGGCAGAATCCTTCGCGCTCATACAGCAGAACGGGTCCACATAGGGTTAATTAAATAAAAAGACCATAGCGTGATACTGACATAAACATATTATATCGAAAAAAGGGGGGGTGTTCACACACATAATCATAAAATCATAAATGCACCCTGAATGTGTAGCAAATACAGGGACGCAAAAAGAAAGTGACATGCAGCATGCAATAAGAATCTGATATGAAACACCAAATATATCTGTTACCAGAGAATAAGGTTGAACCAGCAGACCAGAAATTAAAACTGCCAAGAGAACACCCGGTGCACAGACACAAGGGGCCGCTTACCAGATGGTAAACTGGTGAGGTTATAAACAGCAGTAGGCTTATTTCCCCTGTGTACCCAGAGTGTAGACTCGAATAGACCTATAGGGGTTCCTGCTCACCAGAAAAACGACCAGAAATCGCCCAAACTGGAGCTCTGGCGGAGTTGCCGCAATCCCGTTCTGGCAGGCTCTTCACAGGCTCGGATAGGTGTATATGTTCAAAGAAGGAGAAGCAGCCAATAGTATAATAGCATTATGACTCCAATTTATTAAAAAACAAGCACTTACATTTAAAAACGATAAACAGCGATGCCGGCCGGCACTCAGACAGCTCCCGTCCACTACAGGGCAAACGTGGTGACGTCAGCACGTCCCTCCCAAATGCGTTTCGTCACAGGTTGACGTTCTCAATGGGGACCAAAGGTTCCCCATTGAGAACATCAACCTGTGACGAAACGCGTCTGGGAGGGACGTGCTGACGTCACCACGTTTGCCCTGTAGTGGACGGGAGCTGTCTGAGTGCCGGCCGGCATCGCTGTTTATCGTTTTTAAATGTAAGTGCTTGTTTTTTAATAAATTGGAGTCATAACGCTATTATACTATTGGCTGCTTCTCCTTCTTTGAACATATACACCTATCCGAGCCTGGGAAGAGCCTGCCAGAACGGGATTGCGGCAACTCCGCCAGAGCTCCGGTTTGGGCGATTTCTGGTCGTTTTTCTGGTGAGCAGGAACCCCTATAGGTCTATTCGAGTCTACACTCTGGGTACACAGAGGAAATAAGCCTACTGCTGTTTATAACCTCACCAGTTTACCATCTGGTAAGCGGCCCCTTGTGTCTGTGCACCGGGTGTTCTCTTGGCTGTTTTAATTTCTGGTCTGCTGGTTCAACCTTATTCTCTGGTAACAGATATATTTGGTGTTTCATATCAGATTCTTATTGCGTGCTGCATGTCACTTTCTTTTTGCGTCCCTGTATTTGCTACACATTCAGGGTGCATTTATGATTTTATGATTATGTGTGTGAACACCCCCCCTTTTTCGATATAATATGTTTATGTCAGTATCACGCTATGGTCTTTTTATTTAATTAACCCTATGTGGACCCGTTCTGCTGTATGAGCGCGAAGGATTCTGCCCACTTTGAAGTGCTCCTAAAGGCCCGGGCTGGGTTTAAGCCATCCGCTTGACTTGGCTTGCGTTCTGGTAAGCAGTTCACCACACAGTTACCTTCCAATTTCTTCACCTCATCGCATAGAAGATTTTACTGTTTTTTTCTGGACTGAATTGATTTAAATCCACTGATTGTCTATTGGACTCAATTTTAGCGCGGTTTACTTGTTTATTTATTATTTTGTTGGTGGGCCCCACTTATAACCGCAGCTTATCGAACTTCATTTATGTTACTTGCATAAGGTGTTACCCCACTCCTATTCACAATTTTTTCACCGGTATTTAATGTTTATACATTCCATTTATTTATTTATTTTTCCAAGCGCAATTTTGTTTGTTTCTATTGTTTGTTTTCACAAAAATAACACATTCTTTCTATTTACTGGCACATATGTTAGCCTTACTTCCACTCAGAAGTGAGCACTTTGAATAAAAAAAAAAATCAAGACTACATATCCCATTTTTACCAACCCCATTACACATTTACGCTGGCACCATGGTGCCCTCATCTTGTTTCTCTGGCCTGTCTGTGTGCATCCAGTGCAGGCAGCAGTGACAAATATTCTAAAAGTTCACACATAAGGTGGCTCTGGCAGATCTCTATAGGAACCTGCAAGCCAAAGATACCAAGTGTAATGATGGGACTGGAATACAGAAGAATTAGGAAAATCAGTACATAATGTAAGTACTGCCATGAGCAACTTAAATGACCAGGCCCGGACTGGGACAAAAAATAGGCCCGGGCATTTTAGACTGAGCAGCCAATTTTTCCATGGACCGGGGGGGGGGGTGTGTATCGGTCCTCCAGGCTGTAATGTGCAGTAACACTGATATAAATATAACGTATAAAGGGGACTGCACTGTAATGGTTACCCCCCTTACATCAGAGTCCGCACTGAGCCCCCTTACATCAGATTCCGCACTGAGCCCCCTTACATCAGATTCCGCACTGAGCCCCCTTACATCAGATTCCGCACTGAGCCCCCTTACATCAGATTCCGCACTGAGCCCCCTTACAACAGATTCTGCACTGAGCCCCCTTACAACAGATTCCGCACTGAGCCCCCTTACATCAGAGTCCGCACTGAGCCCCCTTACATCAGATTCCGCACTGAGCCCCCTTACATCAGATTCCGCACTGAGCCCCCTTACATCAGATTCCGCACTGAGCCCCCTTACATCAGATTCCGCACTGAGCCCCCTTACAACAGATTCCGCACTGAGCCCCCTTACAACAGATTCCGCACTGAGCCCCCTTACAACAGATTCCGCACTGAGCCCCCTTACATCAGATTCCGCACTGAGCCCCCTTACATCAGATTCCGCACTGAGCCCCCTTACATCAGATTCCGCACTGAGCCCCCTTACATCAGAGTCCGCACTAAGCCCCCTTACATCAGATTCCGCACTGAGCCCCTTTACATCAGATTCCGCACTGAGCCCCTTTACATCAGAGTCCGCACTGAGCCCCCTTACATCAGATTCCGCACTGAGCCCCCTTACATCAGATTCCGCACTGAGCCCCCTTACATCAGAGTCCGCACAGTGGTGTCTTACATCAGAGTCCGCACTGAGCCCCCTTACATCAGAGTCCGCACTGAGCCCCCTTACATCAGAGTCCACACTGAGCCCCTTTACATCAGAGTCCGCACTGGGCCCCTTTACATCAGAGTCCACACTGAGCCCCCTTACATCAGATTCCGCACTGAGCCCCCTTACATCAGATTCCACACTGAGCCCCCTTACATCAGATTCCGCACTGAGCCCCCTTACATCAGATTCCGCACTGAGCCCCCTTACATCAGAGTCCGCACAGTGGTGTCTTACATCAGAGTCCGCACTGAGCCCCCTTACATCAGATCCGCACTGAGCCCCCTTACATCAGATTCCGCACTGAGCCCCCTTACATCAGATTCCACACTGAGCCCCCTTACATCAGATTCCGCACTGAGCCCCCTTACATCAGATTCCGCACTGAGCCCCCTTACATCAGATTTCGCACTGAGCCCCCTTACATCAGAGTCCGCACTGAGCCCCCTTACATCAGATTCCGCACTGAGCCCCTTTACATCAGATTCCGCACTGAGCCCCTTTACATCAGAGTCCGCACTGAGCCCCCTTACATCAGATTCCGCACTGAGCCCCCTTACATCAGAGTCCGCACAGTGGTGTCTTACATCAGAGTCCGCACTGAGCCCCCTTACATCAGAGTCCGCACTGAGCCCCCTTACATCAGAGTCCGCACAGTGGTGTCTTACATCAGAGTCCACACTGAGCCCCCTTACATCAGATTCCGCACTGAGCCCCCTTACATCAGATTCCGCACTGAGCCCCCTTACATCAAATTCCGCACTGAGCCCCCTTACATCAGATTCCGCACTGAGCCCCCTTACATCAGATTCCGCACTGAGCCCCCTTACATCAGATTCTGCACTGAGCCCCCTTACATCAGATTCTGCACTGAGCCCCTTTACATCAGAGTCCGCACTGAACCCCCTTACATCAGATTCCGCACTGAGCCCCTTTACATCAGAGTCCGCACTGAGCCCCTTTACATCAGATTCCGCACTGAGCCCCTTTACATCAGAGTCTGCACTGAGCCCCCTTGCATCAGATTCCACACTGAGCCCCCTTACATCAGAGTCCGCACAGTGGTGTCTTACATCAGAGTCCGCACTGAGCCCCCTTACATCAGAGTCCGCACTGAGCCCCCTTACATCAGATTCCGCACTGAGCCCCCTTACATCAGAGTCTGCACAGTGGTGTCTTACATCAGAGTCCGCACTGAGCCCCCTTACATCAGAGTCCGCACTGAGCCCCCTTACATCAGAGTCCGCACAGTGGTGTCTTACATCAGAGTCCGCACTGAGCCCCCTTACATCAGAGTCCACACTGAGCCCCCTTACATCAGAGTCCGCACTGAGCCCCCTTACATCAGAGTCCACACTGAACCCCCTTAAATCAGATTCCGCACTGAGCCCCCTTACATCAGATTCCGCACTGAGCCCCCTTACATCAGAGTCCGCACTGAGCCCCCTTACATCAGATTCCGCACTGAGCCCCCTTACATCAGAGTCTGCACAGTGGTGTCTTACATCAGAGTCCGCACTGAGCTCCCTTACATCAGAGTCCGCACTGAGCCCCCTTACATCAGAGTCTGCACAGTGGTGTCTTACATCAGAGTCCGCACTGAGCCCCCTTACATCAGAGTCCACACTGAGCCCCCTTACATCAGAGTCCGCACTGAGCCCCCTTACATCAGAGTCCACACTGAGCCCCCTTAAATCAGATTCCGCACTGAGCCCCCTTACATCAGATTCCGCACTGAGCCCCCTTACATCAGAGTCCGCACTGAGCCCCCTTACGTCAGATTCCGCACTGAGCCCCCTTACATCAGAGTCCGCACAGTGGTGTCTTACATCAGAGTCCGCACTGAGCCCCCTTACATCAGAGTCCGCACTGAGCCCCTTTACATCAGAGTCCACACTGAGCCCCCTTACATCAGATTCTGCACTGAGCCCCCTTACATCAGATTCCGCACTGAGCCCCCTTACATCAGATTCCGCACTGAGCCCCCTTACATCAGAGTCCGCACAGTGGTGTCTTACATCAGAGTCCGCACTGAGCCCCCACTTACTGTAAGGGGGAGCTCTGTGGACTCTAATGTAAAGGGGAACACTGATTTAAGGGGGTCTCTGCTCACCAAAGTCCCCCTCTTGTATCAGAGTCCACAGAACACCCCTTAAATTAGTTTTCTATACACATTGGAAGGCTGGAGAGAGTGTGAGCTTACTCACCCCAGGATGAGGCTCAGGAGCGGGCTGCCTTCAGCTTTTAAATCTTTTCTTCCTTCACCCCATAGATGTGTGGGCGGGGCAGACGCAGGGGGTGTGGGCGGGGCAGACACAGGGGGTATGGGCGGGGCAGACACAGGGGTATGGGCGGAGCAGATAGAGTAGAGGGGCGGGAAGAGGAGGAGCAGTGGAACTGTCAGCGATGGCTGAGCTGTGTGTGAGAGAGACACACAGCTCAGCCGCTCAGCCAATCAGCAGCTATCGTAGTTGCGCCGGAGCCCAGAGATGACACAGGCACGGCCGCATAGCGGTGGGTGAGCAGCGGCCGTGGCCTGTGTTAACCCTGTCCAGGCCGCGGGCGCCGCTTACCTCCCGCTGTGCGGCCTGATCATCAACAGGCTATGGAGCTGGAGGTCCCAGCCCACCGGGCAAATGCCCGGTCTGCCCTATGGCCAGTCCGGGCCTGTAAATGACAAAACAAATATGTGGGCTTAATATCACTTTAAGGGGCCTATTTAGTAAAAAAAATGGAAGAATGTGATAAGCATTCACCCATCCTTGATAAATTCTGGCCATATTTTTCCTAATACAGTGGTTTGAAACAGTGGATGCTCATCTCTTCCATCTAGTGGCCATAATGTGGTATTTTTTCTCAAATACTTCAGTCAGAAAAATATACTGCATTATGGCCATTAGATGGAGCTGATGATTATAGGAAAATACTATATTAATGTATATGTGTATGTAAAAAAACTTTTTTTAGTGATGGATAGAGTAGGAACAGATTAACATTTCTGTCAAGTTTTTATTGCTCTCTGTGTTTTCACTGTGGAAATTCCCCCTCTTTAGTTTTCCTGGTGATCATGCTAATGAGCATTGAAATTTTGTGAAAAATCCAAGTTTGAATTGACACTACAACCGGAATAGAGGGAATATTTTTGTAATGGGAACATTTGTTCTGGTGACAGCAGCATAACATGATATTTGAATCAATTTGTACAGACTTTATTCCACTTTCTGTTGTTTCCACAGTCCACAGGGCAGTGACAATGCCTACAAGTGACAGCAAATAAAAAAGGAGGGTTTAACCTTTGCCTAAATTCCCTTAAAAGTTATGGCTTTGCATGTATATTAATTTTGCATGTGCTCAAATTGCCCCCACAGTGTTTCACTATTGAAAACTTTGTTTCGTTATCGTACATTACGGGACACAGAGCACCATAGTAATAACTATATGGGTTATAGGCCACCTTTAGGTGAATGGACACAGGTATAACCTAAAAGGAAACAGGAAGTGCCCTCCCTATATAACCCCTTATGTACCGGGAGTATCTCAGTTTTTTCGCCAGTGTCTAAAGTGTTGGTCACGGTTGATTAAGTGTTAAGAGAGCTCCCCTAAGTAATCCCTGACGGGATCAAGGGGCTGTGCAAACGGATACATCTAAAGTCCTTGAAAGCCAAATGGATGGTACCCGGGCCTTGTACAAGAGGAAACAAGGTTTTTGCCTGTAATGCTTCTCTTTTGAGAGCTGGACCCTGGGATACAGCACCTTGGTTATGTTAATACTGCCAAAGAGTTTTCTGGCTGTGGTGCTGTACAGGTCCAAGGGAGTGGACCCGTGAAAGGGGAGCCGGTCCTTGAAGACCTGGCATGACACGGCCCGTCATGATGGGTGAAGGCTGGATGTGTCTGTGATAATTTCCAGCAGTCCTGCAGCAGGGATCAGGTAAGTCAGAAAGACAGGGAGTGTATATATATATATATATATATATATATATATATATATATATATATATATATATATATGATTCACTTGATCTTTCTGGTGTGAGTATGCGATGTCTTGCCTGTGTTTTGCCACTAGAGGTTGTAAACACTACATACCTGGCTTTCAGCATTCCATGCTTCCCCTGTGATGGATTCCAGTGTCATAAAAGGCTTCCTGTGGCAGCATTGCTATTTCTCCTGCTCTGTCAGCCATCAGTAGGGGTTTGGGGGGACCATCCAACATCAGAGAGGTCAGGTTCCCCCCTGCTGAAGACCCCCGCCCCCCTCGATCCGCCCTCAATGCAGGGCTGGCTATCTCTGCACAGAGCGCGGGAAAAGAATCCTTTAAAAAAGGGGGGACCTAAGTCTGCGTGGGGGCGTAGCTTAAACGCCGCCTGCGTGCACGTGGAGCACAAAGCTCACTCTGGGAGTGTCTGGTTGGCTGATGGAGGGACACAGATCGCACAAGGGCATGTAAGCTGTATGGGTGTGTGTATACAGGCATTTCCAAGGGGCACATTTACTCAGCATTGAGGCTGGGTCTTTATAGCAGCATATTATGTAAATTGCTAGACTAAAGCTCGGCAGTAGATGCATTTTGTTTAGTACCTCTGCTTTTTTTATGCTTAGGACTACGTCTGCCTGTGGGAGGAGTAATTAATCAGGGGGAGTGCAAAGTTGCTGCGGCCAGAGCCTGAGGCTCCTAGTCACACGCCCACCATTCCATGCTCCCCTGAAGGACCTGGAGCATCTGGCGAATCTGAGCCATCTTGTCTCTTAGGCAAGGTGGCTACCCCCAACGTGTCATCTTCTGCATTCGTCACCAAGGACGATTTAGCTTTGGCTCTGGCTGGTTTGGAGGGAAAAATAGCCAGTTTGTTCACGTCATCCTCCCAGGAGGTGAGAAAATGCAACAGGTCCCCTTCTCCTGCTCTTGACCTTCCTGCTTTGGAACAACAACGGGCAAATGATAATGGGTACCTTTGAGGGAAGGAGGTTCAGGTGACTCCTCTTCTAGGGATTCTATCAGGAACCATGAATCAGACCGAGACAGAAGTATAGTTAAATCGCACTTGTTTAATAATAATAATAATAATAAGGTAAACAGAGTAAGCGTAGTCAAAACAAGCCAGAGTTCAGTAACCAGATCGGGTAGGCAGCCAAGAAAATGTCAGAGAGCCAGAGATAAACGTAGTAGTACAGCAAGCAGGATCAGGAGCCAGAAGGAACATCAGCCGAGCAAGTCTTCAACAGGAATGCAGGAGAAAGTCTCTGTGATGTTGACAAAGGCGAAGGCAGAGATCAAGTGAGCTGGACGACTTTAAGTAGGCAGGACTGATGAGCAGAATCAACAACAGCTTGGTAACTGTGGAGAGAGATGGGAGCTGACAATTAGCCGACAGCTGAGCGGCCAGCTCAGAGAAGGAAGGCCTGAGCCCAGCCCTTACAGTACCCCCTGCTCAATGACTCCTCCCCCTTGGAGGACCACCGGCTTGAGGGGAAAACATCTATGGAAATCACGGAGGAGGACAGGGGCATGTACGTCCGAGGATGAGACCCAAGAGCATTCCTCCGGACCGTACACCTTCCAATGCACCAGGTACTGTATGCGCCCACAGAACCTATGGGAGTCAACATTGGATTGCACTTCATACTCCTCATGGTTCTCACCCTGTATAGGGTGAGGACGTGGCACCGAGGTGGTAAAGCAATTGCAGACCATAGGTTTTGATAAGGAGACAAAAAACACATTTGAGATGCGCATACTAGGAGGAAGGTCCAAGGCGTAAGCCAGTGGGTTAATCCTGTCTAGGATACGGAAAGGCCCAATAAAACGAGGTGCAAACTTCAAAGAAGGAACACGAAGTTGGAGGTTGCGAGATGACAGCCAGACTCTGTCCCCAACCTGGTAGGAAGGTGCAGGCAGGCGTCTGCGGTCAGCATGGAGTCTGTACCTATCGTTAGCATGTTGCAAAGCCTCCTGAACTTGTGCCCAAGTGGAACAAAGACCACAGAGATGCTCTAACGCAGGAATACTCTGCAGAACAAACAAGTCAGGCAACATGGAAGGTTGGAAACCATAATTCGCCAAAAACGGGGACATTTGGGAAGCAAAATTCAAGGCACTGTTGTGAGCAAACTCTGCCCATGGTAATAGGTCTGACCAGTTGTTATGATGGTCAGAAATATAGCAATGTAAGAATTGCTTCAAGGACTGATTGGCTCGTTCTGCGGCCCCATTAGACTGCGGGTGATACGCAGAGGAGAAAGCAAGCTGAATTCCCAACTGTGCACAAAAGGCTCGCCAGAAACGGGACACAAACTGACTACCCCTGGCCGAGGTAATCACCTTGGGTAGCCCATGTAAGTGAAAGATCTCCAGAGCAAAAATGGAAGCCAGTTCCTTAGAAGTGGGCAGCTTCTTAAGTGGAATACAATGACACATCTTACCGGTCAACCACCATAAGGATAACAGTGTTGCCTTGGGAGTTGGGTAACTCCACAATAAAATCCATAGACAGGTGGGTCCAGGGCCTCTCTCCATTGGGTATGGCTTGTAGGAGGCTCACTGGAAGGTGTCGTGGAGTCTTGCTCTGAGCACACACGGAACAGGCAGCTACGAAGGCAGTTACATCAGCCCATAGACTAGGCCACCAGAATTGTTGGGAAATGGCCCAAACGAGTTGATTCTTCCCAGGGTGGCCAGCTGCCTTGGGAGAATGGTAAGTCTGGAGCATGGCAGTTCAGAGACTCTCTGGGACAAAGCAGCGGTCGCAAGGTTTCTCAGGAGGAGCATGGACCTGAGCAGCAAGAATTTTGTCACCCAAAGGAGAAGTAAGACTGGTGCGAACTGTAGCCAGAATACAAACGGGAGGAATCACAGGAACCGGAACTGACTCCAACTTTGAAGTGGAGGAATATTGTCGTGACAAGGCGTCAGCCCTTACATTCTTAGTACCGGGTAAGAATGAGACAATGTAATTAAAACTTGACAAGAAAAGGGCCCATCGCGCCCTTCTGGGAGAGAGGCACTTAGCCTCAGACAAGAATGTGAGATTCTTACCTTCAAGGAGATATCTCCATTCTTTCAGGGATAATATAATTGCCAACATCTCTCTGTCACCAATCTCGTAATTGCACTCTGCAGGTGACAATTTCTTGGAAAATTAGCCACACGGATGCATAGCACTCTCAGAGTTAGGACGTTGAGACAGAAGGGTGCCAACTCCAGTCTCAGAAGCACCAACTTCTAGGATAAAAGGTAAAGGCAACACTGGAGCAGAAACAAAGGTAGCCTTGAGACTCTCAAAGTCCTTAATGGATTCCGGAGACCAACTCTGTGGGTCACCGTCCTTTCTGGTCATATCAGTCAGGGGCTTGACCAGAGACGATAAATTATGAATAAACTTCTGAAAATAGTTGGCAAAGCCCAGGAAACGCTGCAGAGGACATAAACTAACGGGTCGGGGCCACTGTAGGATTGCCGAAAGTTTCTCTGGGTCCATCGAAAAACCAGCAGTGGAAATGACAAAGCCCAGGAATTTAACCTGTTCACGATGGAACTCACACTTTTCCAGTTTACAATAGTTTCTGAAGCGCACGACAGACATCTGTGTGGTGTCTCTCCAGGGACTTGGAAAATATGAGGATATCATCGAGATAAACCACCACACATAACTGTAACAAATCTCGGAGGGCATTGTTAATAAATTCTGCCGGGGCGTAACAAAGGCCAAAAGGCATTACAATAACTATAACTCATAATGGCCTGTCCTGGTATTAAACACAGTTTTCCACTCATCGCCCTCCTTAATCCACACAAGATTGTATGCCCCACTCAAATCAAGCTTTGTGAAAACCGTTGCTCCCTTGAGGCAGTCAAATAACTCTGTAATCAACGGAATTGAGTAGGCATTCTTAATCGTGAAACAATTGAGACCCCTATAATCAATACAAGGTCTCAGTTCACCGCTCTTCTTCTTCACAAAGAAGAAACCAGCACCAGCAGGAGACAAGGATTTGCGGATGAAACCTCGAGAAAGTGCATCTGCAACATACTCATCCATGGCTTTATCCTCCAAGACCGACAAAGGGTAAACCCGGCCACGAGGGGGTATTGCACCAGGTTGAAGGTCAATTGCACAATTATAAGGCCGGTGTGGAGGCAAACTACTGGCTTGACCTTTGTCAAAGACATCACTAAAATCGCGGTACTCCTCTGGTAGGGAAGAGAGTGAAGAGGGGTTGTGCCTCTGTAACCAAGTATAACCAATAACCAATGGAAACCTAGGTGAGGAAATAACTTGGAATTGGATTATCTCATGGTGAAGAGCCCCTACGGCCATGGACAACAGGACCGTCTCATGAGTCACATGGGCAGGCTGTAGAGGTCTCCCGTCAAGAGCCTCAATGGCACTTTGAGTATCACGCAGCTGCAGCGGAATCTAGTGCTGCCATACAAAGGCAGCATCAATGAACATGCCTGCAGCCCCAGACTCGATTAGGGCCTGTATCTTGATGGACAACTCAGCCCATGAAAGGGTGAGCCAAACCAGAGGCTTATCCTTCTGGATAACTGGGGACGAAACAACGCCACCTAAGGTCTGTCCATGACAGGACCTCAAGGTTCAGGCGTTCCCTGGATGGGTAGGACAAGACTTCAAAAAGTGACCTGCCTGGCCACAATAAAGGCACAATCTCTCCCTCTTCCTAAAGGCTCTTTCATCCACAGAGAGATGCCTGAAGCCCAAGTGCATGGGTTCATCTTCACTGACCGACTTGGTACCAGGAGGCATGGGAGGTGAGGGAGGCAGGCGTGCAACTGCAAAGCTTGGATGCAAACATACAGAATGCTTCCCCAAGAGCCCCTTAAAAGAGAGTCTTTCTCTGAGTCTGGAGTCAATGAGGATGGCAAACGTGATCAACCTCTCCAGCTCAGTGGGTATATCTCGGGCTGCTATCTCATCCTTGATGGAATCCGAGAGACCTTGAGAAAAAGCAGCCACGAGGGCCTCATTGTTCCAAGCAATCTCTGCTGACAGAGTACGGAATTCAATGGCATAGTCAACAACAGTTCTCGTACACTGTTTGATGGACATGAGGCACTTGGCAGCAGAATCGGAGCGTGCGGGAATGTCAAATACCCTTTTAAAAGGAGGCCACAAAGTCAGGGTAACTCAAGACAACAGGTTTTTGCGTCTCCCATAGAGGGTTTGCCCAGGCTAAGGCTCTCTCAGAAAGCAAAGATATCACAAAACCTACTTTGCTTCTGTCCATGGGAAACGCCTGGGGCAGCATCTCAAAGTAAATCTCAACCTGGTTAAGAAACCCTCTGCATTGAACTGGATCACCCCCAAATCGCTGGGGGAAGCGGAGCGGAACCAGACATACCTCTTATAAAGGTAATATTCGAGGCGGGTGCCTGCACAGAGACTGGCGCAGCAGCAGGGATGGCCTGCAAATCAGGTTGTACCGGAGCAGCCACAGTGGGAGTTTCCAGGTAAGCCGTGCGACTCAGGAGCGTTTGTAACGCTATGGCAAACTGATCCATGCAGTGATCTTGCTCATCCAATCTAGAAAAAATTTTACCAACAAGTGGATTGACTGTATCTTCTGAATTTATGGCCTTTGCCAACTATCAGGAACCATGAATCAGACCAAAACAGAAGTATAGTTATATCACACTTGTTTATTAATAATTATAATAATAATAATAATAATAAGGTAAACAGAGTAAGCGTAGTCAAAATAAGCCAGAGTTCCGTAACTGGATCGGGTAGTCAGCCAAGCAAATGTCAGAGAGCCAGAGATAAACGTAGTAGTACAGGATCAGGAGCCAGAAGGAACGTCAGCCGAGCAAGTCTTCAATAGGAATGCAGGAGAAAGTCTCTGTGATGTTGACAAAGGTGAAGGCAGAGATCAAGTGAGCTGGACGACTTTAAGTAGGCAGGACTGACGAGGGGAATCAACAGCTGGGTAACTGTAGAGAGAGATGGGAGCTGGCAATTAGCCGACAGCTGAGCAGCCAGCTAAGAGAAGGAAGGGCTTAGCCCAGCCCTGACAGATTTAGCATCTGAAGAACTTTTCTCAACTGCGCAATCTCAGAAATTGCTAATTCAATCCCTTACAGACTTGGTCTGCTCTGGGTATAAGTTGCCTCCTGCAGAGGTGGATGAGGTTTGCTTCTCCTCTTTGGGTTCGCTAAAACCCCCACAGGGTTCTCATGCTTTCCCTATGCACCCGTAACTGGAGCAACTGATTTATGCTGATTGGGATCACCCAGATAAGCTGTTTTCTCTCCCTAAGAAATTTTCATTTCTTTACCCTATGGAGAAAAAGTTCTCAAAGATGGGATTTGCCAGCAGTGGATGCTGCTATGTCCTCTGTGAACAGGAGTTTAACTTGTCCAGTGGTCAATGTACAAGTATTTAGAGATCCAGCTGATAAAAAGTTGGAATCTCTACTAAAAGCCTCATTTGCTTTAGCCGGTGCGGTGGTACAGCCTGCAGTAGCAGCAATAGGCATCTGTCAATCCCTTTGGGATGAACTCAAGCAGGTTATTAAAAAAGTTCCTGCTCAAGCTGATGAGGCCCAAAGTTTAGCTGAGCTACCCAGGGCCCTATACTTTGCAGTGGACGCTATCAAGGATTCCATCCATCAGGTGTCTCGCCTTGCTCTTATGTTGATACATATGCCCAGGACTCTGTGGCTTAAAAATTGGTCAGCCAAGTTACCATGCAAGAAGCTCTTGGCTGGGTTTCCCTTTCATGGAGAAAGGTTGTTTAGGGATGATTTGGATTAGTATATCCAAAAGATTTATGGGGTAATAGTACCCTTCTGCGGGTTAAGAAAAAGAATAGATGGCCTTCTTTCAAGACTTCCCCTCCTATGCCTGGGGCAACAGCCTCCAGGCAGTATCGACGACCTCCACTGTCAGGGGCAACGGGTAAGCCTCATAACCAGACATTCCAAGGCTTCCTTGAGTGGGGGGAAGTCTGCGGTGGTTTTCAGAAACTTTGAAAGAGGAAATCTAAGACAAGGCCTCTCTGTAGTAGCCCTAGGCTACAAACTAGAGTTCCAAGAGTTTCCACCATTGCGTTTTCAAAAATCAAACGTTCCCAAGCACCCAGTAAAGAAAAAGTCCTTATTTTTGACACTGGAGTGATTACTGTGGTTACTGTGATTACTGGTTACTGTGTCAGGGAGTGATAATAGAGGTTCCCTCAGAAGAGAGGGACATGGGGTTTTATTCAAATCTATTTATGGTACCAAAACCAAATGGAAATGTCAGACCCATTCTAGATTTCAGGAATCTGAATCACTTCCTAAATATCCATTCCTTTCGAATAGAGTCGATTCGGTCAGTTGTTTCCACCCTACGGGGAGGAGAGGTTCTAGCATCCATAGATATTAAGGATGCGTATCTACATGTGCCAATATTCCCACTCACCAGAAGTTTCTGCGGTTTGCAGTAGAGCAGCGCCACTTTCAGTTTGTGGCCTTGCCTTTCGGGTTAGCCACCGCTCCCCGACTGTTTACAAAATTGTTAGCCCCAGTACTAGGAAGACTAAGGGGCCAGGATATAGCAGTAATAGCATACCTAGACAACCTGGTACTGGTAGATCAGTCAATAGCAGGGTTAAATCTAGGGATGTCCAGAACAGTCAGTTATCTGAGACACCTGGGTTGGATTCTCAATTTTAGAGAAATCATCCTTATAGAAGGCTGCAGTATTTGGGCCTGGTCATAGACACAACCCAGGAAAGGGTGTTCTTGCCTCAGGCAAAGGTCAACGCTCTAAGAGAACTGGTCCAGGGGGTCAAGGCAAAGAAGGGTCCTTCCATTTGCCTTTGCATGAGACTACTAGGGAAGATGGTAGCTTCCTTTGAAGTGATTCCTATGCCCAGTTTCATTCAAGACTGTTGCAACACAGCATGTCTGCTTGGAACAAATTAATCCAAGCCTTGGATTATCCAATGAATCTGGTTCCAAAGGTACGCCAGAGTCTCAACTGGTGGTTGATAACCAGGAATTTACAAAAGGGAAAATCCTTCATTCCAGTTTCCTGGAAAGTAGTAACAATGGATGCCAGCCTATGGGGCTGGGGAGCAGTTCTAGAGACCACTGTTCAAGGAAAGTGGTCAGAGTTCGAGAAGATCTTGGCCATCAATATGCTAGAGATTCGGGCAGTACATCTGGCTCTAATAGTCTGGACATCCAGGTTGTGGAATGCTTCTGTCAGGATACAATCCGACAATGCCACAGCAGTGGCCTATATCAATCACCAAGGGGACACCAGAAGCCACGCTGCCCAAAGGGAGGTGGACCATATTCTGCTTGGGCAGAGAAACATGTTCCTTGCCTGTCTGCAGTTTACATTCCAGGAGTGGAAAATTGGCAGGCAGATTTTCTGAGCCATCAACAGTTGTTGCCGGGAGAATGGTCTCTACATCACAATATCTCTTTGGCCATATGCCAAAGATGGGGTATGCCGGACTTATCTATTGGCGTCCAGGTTCAACAAGAAGTTGGACAACTTTGTGGCGAGAACAAGGAGTAGATGCATTAGTGATCCCGTGGAATCAGTTTTCACTGAATGATGCATTCCCTCCAGTTCAGCTGCTACCACAGCTGCTTCACAGGATAGGGGAGAAATGAAGCCGGTAATCCTAGTGGCCCCCGGCATGGCCCAGAAGACCCTGGTATGCAGGGATCATGAGAATGGCAGTTGGGTCTTTGACTCTTCCAACTCATCTGGACCTGCTGTCGCAGGGACCGGTATTCCACCCTGCCTTACAAGCGCTAAATTTAATGGTGTGGCTACTGAAGCCCACATTCTAAAAAATTGGGGGCTTTCAGGTTCGGTAGTAACCACCCTGATTAATGCCAGAAAGCCAGCCTCCAGGACCATTTATTACAGGGTCTGGAAGGCCTACGTCACTTGGTGAGAAACAAAGAGTTGGCATCCTCGTAAGTATGTCATAGGAAGAATTCTGGCCTTTCTACAATTAGGAGTATAAATGAAGCTGGCCTTTAGTACAATCAGGGGGCAGATTTCGGCCTTGGCAGTGTTTTTCCTCAAAGGCTGATTGCTTCGCACTCTTTAGTCCGGGCATTCATACAAGGGTAACTCGGATAACTCCGCCAGTTAGAAAACCCTTGTGCCCATGGGATTTAAATCTGGTTTTGCCTGTGCTGCAAAGACAACCCTTTGAACCTATACAGAATATTCCGTTGATCCTTTTGACAAGGAAATTGGTATTCCTAGTTGCTATAACCTCTGCAAGATGAGTATCAGAATTGGCTGCTTTCTCCTGTAAAGAGCCATACCTAATCATTCACAAGGATAAGGTTGTGCTGCGCCTGCACCCAACATTTTTGTCAAAGGGTAGTGTCTGGTTTTCATCTGAATCGAGATGTTTCCTTACCTTCCTTTTTCCCAGAACCTTGTTCTGCAGAAGAAAAATTATTACATTCTCTCGATGTAGTGAGAGCAATTAAAGTGACTGCTCAGAAAGTGACTGCTCAGATACGGAAAACAAATGTTTTTTTTGTGTTGCCGGAAGGCCCTAGAAAGGGTCAGGCAGCATCGAAATCTACTGTTGCTAAGTGGATTTGTCAGGTGATTAGTCAGACTTATGGCCTGAAAAGAAGGGTTACTCCCTTTAAGATTAAAGTGCACTCTACCAGGGCAGTCAGTGCTTCATGGGCAGTGCATCACCAAGCCTCTGTGGCTCAGGTTTACAAGACCGCTACTTGGTCATCAGTACATACATTCACAAGATTCTATCAAATGGATGTAAGGTGGCCTTTCTACAATTAGGAGTAGAAATGAAGCTGGCCTTGAGTACAATCAAGGGTCAGATTTCGGCCTTGGCAGTGTTTTTCCACAAAGGTCGATTGCTTCGTACTCTTTAGTCCGGGCATTCATACAAGGGGTAACTCGGATAACTCCTCCAGTTAGAATACCCTTGTGCCCATGGGATTTGAATCTGGTTTTGTCTGTGTTGCAAAGACAACCCTTTGAACCTATACAGAATATTCCTTTGATCCTTTTGACAAGGAAATTGGTATTCCTAGTTGCTATAACCTCTGCAAGAAGAGTATCAGAATTGACTGCTTTCTCCTGTAAAGAGCCATACCTAATCATTCACAAGGATAAGGTTGTGCTGCGTCCGCACCCAACATTTTTGCCAAAGGGTAGTGTCTGGTTTTCATCTGAATCAAGATGTTTCCTTACCTTCCTTTTTCCCAGAACCTTGTTCTGCAGAAGAAAAATTATTACATTCTCTCGATGTAGTGAGAGCAATTAAAGCCTATCTGAAAGTGACTGCTCAGATACAGAAAACAAATGTTTTGTTTGTGTTGCCGGAAGGCCCTAGAAAGGGTCAGACAGCATCGAAATCTACTGTTGCTAAGTGGATTTGTCAGGTAATTAGTCAGGCTTATGGCCTGAAAAGAAGGGTTACATAGTTACATAGTTACATAGTTAGTAAGGTTGAATAAAGACACCAGTCCATCCAGTTCAACCTGAGTGAGTGTGTGTCTACAACCCTGACCCTTATCCCTAACCCTGTACATCGCACACTCACATCAGTCCCTACCCTCAATCCAAGGTCCCCATTCATATACTAGGGCCAATTTTGGACAGAAGCCAATTAACCTACCAGCATGTCTTTGGAGTGTGGGAGGAAACCGGAGTACCCGGAGGAAACCCATGCAGGCACAGGGAGAACATGCAAACTCCAGGCAGGTAGTGTCGTGGTTGGGATTCGAACCAGCGACCCTTTTTTACTGCTAGGCGAGAGTGCTAACCACTGCACCACTGTGCCGCCCAGATTAAAGTGCACTCTACCAGGGCAGTCAGTGCTTCATGGGCAGTGCATCACCAAGCCTCTGTGGCTCAGGTTTGCAAGGCCGCTACTTGGTCATCAGTACATACATTCACAAGATACTATCAAATGGATGTAAGTTGGCAGGAGGACACCGCCTTCGGGCACGGTGTGCTGCAGATAGCTGTATAGGTCCTCACGCCTGGCGGCGGCTATTTGCTTTGTGGCTCCCTCCCCTCAAGTGGCATTGCTTTGGGACATCTCATATAGTTATTAGTATGGTTCTCTGTGTCCCGTGATGTACAATAAAGAAATTAGGATTTTTTTAACAGCTTACCTGTAAAATCATTTTCTTGGAGTACATCACGGGACACAGAGGTCCCTCCCCTCTTATTGGGATATGTGCATATATTGCTTTGCTACAAAAACTGAGATACTCCTGGTATGGGAGGGGTTATATAGGGAGAGGCACTTCCTGTCTCCTTTTTGGTTAAACCAGTATTCATTCACCTAAAGGTGGCCTATAACCCATTTATTTATTACTATGGTGCTCTGTGTCCCGTGATGTACTCCAAGAAAAGGATTTTACAGGTAAGCTGTTTTAAAAATCCTATTATTGGTAAGCATTATTTCCAAGTAGGCTTTTCAAGGAGAGTGTGTACTGTTTAAGGCATTAATAATATTTAAGATTAGTTTTATGCTTAATGACCTTATTTAAAAAAAAAACACTATTTAATGATTTTATTTGTAACTAACAAGTCAATTAGTGACTAAAGCTACTGAGAACAAAATAACATATACATGATCCTATGTGTAATCTTCATGGCTGTTTATGAACCCTATTGGATCTTTAGCATATAGCTGCTCAGTCTGGACAAACTGCCAGTGACCCTCCTTGTACGAGCAATGTTAATCCACCTAGCACCCTACTTGGCAATGATCCTATGTGTAATCTTCATGGCTGCTTATGAACCCTATTGGATCTTCAGCATATAGCTACTTAGTCTGGACAAACTGACAGTGACCCTCATTGTAAGAGCAATATTAACCCAATATTAACCCACCTAGCACCCTACTTGGCAATAAGCTCCCAGGCAATGATTCTTTTTTTCAGGATGCCATTCACTTTAAAATGCCAGGATGCCATTCACTTAAATTAAAATCAAATTTGAAGGAGTTAATTGCATATTTATCTTTCTAGAATACAGCCTTTAACCCTCTGCACATCTTTTAAACTCTCTGGGTCTCTCTCTTACAGGGCTATCCTGGCTGGAAACTTAGGCTGGCCATAAAAGGTTTGGGTACAACCAACCTTCTGGATTCACTTGTGATTATCGCTAGCGGCTGCTATAGCTGCCAGCAATAATCACTGTCTTCCCCACAGGGAGCAGACAATGGCTTGACAGGAGGGATTCACTTGTCAGCACTGTCTGTGTTGATGGGGAAATCATGAGCATTTCTTCCAGGCAACCTATGGTTGCAGGAAATAAATTCATACTATCTTTGGCCTGCCTTAGGACCTGACTTTTTAGCAATTGAGGTTGTGGTAATGTGATCTTTATGTTCCAGGCCAGGACAGCATGGAAAGTTTCCTGTGTTCCACTCAACCAGTCACTCAACACATTTCTTGTGGGGTACAGTTGCAGCTTGCTTCCCCTAGGCCAGAGCAGAAAATTACTAGAAACCAGCGACTCCAGGGTTTCCACTCAGGAGGGGATATTCCTGCAGCACTCTAATCCCTGAGCCCAAAGGTCAGGGGAATCCTCATCAGTAGGGAAAACAAAGTGACAGGAAGTGTTTAAAATATATTAATACCCTTTCAGCTAGCTCACCAGGCCATCCATAATGTAGAATGCCACTTCTGTAGCACACTCTTATGGAGCAAGCTCTGCAGCAATTGATTGTGACTGTTAGTGCTTAGAGAGCACTAACAGGTACATTGTCACGTACCATTGTAACTTGTTCAGAAGGTTGCTGGTTGCTAATCAGTCCCTGACTATTTTAATGACGGTCTTCTTTAAGCCATGGGGACTGAGCGTTCATGCATCATCTAGAGGACCCCCTGAGAGGTGACCCTTTTGAGATTTGCTCTCAGCAGAGACCCTGTGGCTGGGGGACACAGCCACATCGCTCACACGATCTCCCTAACAAGAGATCACTCGATCTGGTAAGGGGCAGTTTGTTTTGAGGTTGAGGAACTTTCCTGTCATCACGCTCCTCAGGGTGACAATATTGCATGCCTCACATCGCTTGGATGACTGATGTATTCCTCTTTTGAAAGACTTTTCCATCAATTAACTTTTTTACTCTATGGACTTTGCTTGCTCCACCCAGCTTTGAATCTGACCTCTCATGTTCAGTTTTTTTATGTTCATTTTATGTGATTTATGTTGGAATTTTTTTCAACATCTTAATTTCAATTTTAATTTCAATTTTATCTTCACTGTTTATTCATTACACATGGGTGCACTAGCTGCAGTTATCTAAGTGATTTACTTTTGCACTCACTTACCAGTGGCAGCGCAGCCTTTTTTTATACATTGTCAAGTACCAGGCTGAGGTGATGAGAGGGCTCCCATTGCGGCTGAGTGCCCAGAGATGCACGGGTTGCCTGCTGGTGAAGCTGTCTGATGGTTCCAGGAGCAGATACCCAGGAGCAGAGAAGGTGGTCACAGCCAATGAGTCCCTGGAGGTACTGGCGGATCTTAACAGGTGGAAAAGCAGAGACGTTGTCAGAAGCCAGGCCAGGGGTAAAACACAGGAAGTCAGTCAGAAGCAGAGGCAGGAGGTGTAGTTGTGATCAAGCCAGGGTCAAACACAGGAACTCAATCCTGAACAGACAAGAGAGGTCCGTGAAACAAGCTGGGTTCAGAGCCAGGAGAGAAGCCACAGCAGGTCAGGGTAAGCCGGGTCGGTAACAGGTAATCAAGCAAGAAACATAGGAACACAGGATACAGAGCTGACGATAATCCAGCGATTTATTAGAGAAATTAGAATCCTTATATAAGCCAGCAAAACACTGGTAATTAGCACATTTTTGCATACGCACCTTAGCCGTTGCTAATGTGCGTTCGCCGTTACGCGCCGATTGCTAATGCGCATGCGCGGATTCGCACAGCCATAATGGATATTGCCATACCTGCCAGTTCTTCTCCGGTTTCTTCCCTGACATACATGCATACAGGCTGACTGCATCCCTACATCCCTATATACACAAGAATGCTGTGGAGAGTGTGTGCAATTAAGGCTTTGTTGCAAGCATGACAATGTAATTTTGTGTTCACAATAATATTATTACAGTAATAGGATCTCTGTAAGCATATGAATGATCCTGCATACAGCACTAAAATGGTGAAGTCCCTTAAATAACTCTTAAGTACTGATGGGGCTTTGAATCTCACAGATGAGAAATTGAGATGATCAATTTATAATCATTTTAGACATAAAATGTGAGTCTGCATTTGCTCACTTATCTTTCTTGTTTCATTTTTAATCTTGAAATTGTTTGCAGTCTGTGAAATACAATCAGTAATAAAACATATTTAAATTGATATTAAAATATTGTAGACCAATGGAGGAACTTAAAACACATGCAGTTTATGTAAATGTGCTAGAAATTTAGTATAAATTATGAGCTAGGGTCTAAACAAATGCTATTTTTTAGTCCACAGAGACTGAAAAAATTAGTAAATAAAGTTTATAACCCTAAATGCACGTTTATATACTGGCTATCCTTGTGCCTGTTATTCATACACTTGCAGATGAAAGTATTGAGGTGACCTTCTTTCTTATCAATCCCTGCATGTGTCTATGCTTTGAAGATATTATGTTTGGAAGCTTTGGGCTCTCTGGTGACTTCTTCAGATTTAATTAGTCTGACCTTCTGTGATAATCATTCCACTTCTGAATCATATTCAGCTTCTGTATTCATCGGCAAAAGACCAACTGCTATGCAAAGCCCTTAGCATAATTCACAGCTTGGCTCTTGAAAACTGAACTTTTACAAATAGGGAACCACTTTAAGCATTAAAATTGGGTATGTCAGAGCAATGGAAAGTTTATCTTGGATTTTAAACAAGTTTCACTGCTCCAAGTCAAATATTTCCCTTTTTATGTGTGGAACCTAGTTTTATTAAAACTGAAAATGGTATTAACAGTATCTCAAAGTGTTGCTTACAATTTATGGCCTGCTATCCTTTTTTTTCAAAGAAGATTGCACAAAAAATGAAAGAAATGAGCAGTTAAGTATATAAATATGTTTATGTTCGGTATAATATAAAAGCTCTTATCATTCTTTTTACCAGAGCAGGGTGAATGAGTTCAAATCTACAATAAAAAAAGTGAATAAAGGTCTGTTGAAGGGTGAGAAAATAATATCTTGACAATAGCCTGAACAGTATGTTTGTAAAATTGTATGATTGCAACAATACAGCTATTGAAAACCAGTGAGTGCTTCAGCATCCCATTTTCCCAGTTATTCAATCTTTACATGATTGTGTTTTTTGTTAACCTCTAAAAGAACACTGAGCACTGTTTACATTTCCTTCAACTACCCATACCAAGGCTGATTATACTATAGGCCCAAATGAGGTTGTTGAGTAGTGAGTTCTTACCAGATCCTTTTTTTTTAGGTGTCAGAGGCCTAGGCTGGAACAAGTATGATATATGTGCTTATGTAGTCATGGATATTGTTCTCTGCAAAGGTTAGGTGTAACTGACAAATGTCCTCATGTATATAACCATTTTTTTGAAACATGCAGCTGTTTGCTTCAGAGGATAATTTAGGTAGGCCGGTCACTTTGCTCAATATACATGATCGTCCTGCATCTGTGTATATAGTACAGCCTTTCAAGGCAGGATTTTGATTATGTGCATCCTAGGCCATTTTAGCAGTGTTGCCTCTTGTTGCCCTACATATTTTGGTTGCTCAGATCTCCAAACCTGCAGAAATTATAATGTACTAAATATTCTGATTTTTTATTTTATGCTTCCAACCTTACAAAGCATTTGTTATTAGTTAATATAATGAAAAAAGAAGCTGCCTACCCTACCCTTCCCCTCTCCATACATTCAAAGCATGACTCTATTGTAGGGTGTTCAGTAATATAAAATATAGTTGGAGCAGGAGGATAAGTACAACTGGAGGTAAGAGTCTAATCTCTGCTACTGGGGGGCATAGTTTTCACTTATGTTCACTAGAAGATATATTGTGATTTCAATACATACAAGAAGTTACAGGTTGATGTTTGCTTACTTTGTCATTCACATACATGGATGCATGAATGATAGCTGTAGACAAGACACTCACCTCTCTTGTCTTTGCTTGCCCTGACTTTAATAATTATAAATGGGTAAAATGGATGAAAGATGTTTTGGTATACAGTATAAATATGCCATTTTACAAAAAACAAATCTTTTTCATGTGGAGCATAAACAGTGCTTGTATTGTAGCAAAGATTATAACAGTACTGTAAAAATGAATGCAGCTCTTACCATGTTCTTTGTCAAACTAACTGGTAGGGAGGGCATGTTTTCTTTAGCTAAATAGTGCTGTAATAGGATAATAAATAGTTCCAGTGTGCTCCATTCACAAAAGCATCTCACATGTGGAATTTACAGTAGGTGTCTGGACACATTTTCCCTAAATATCACATGCGATCTTGCAACTGTCAATTCACTATACCGATTTACGGTATTTACTCATAATGTTCGGAAAATACCGCATGAAAAGGCATTAAATTCAATCCAAACATGGACATATGTTCTAAGCCTACTCTGCTGTATCCAAAACAAAAAAAATGTCACCTTCAGTTACACTTTCTTGCAGTGCAATACAAAAGTCACATATAAAAAAGACACATTAGGCAAAAAACAGGTGGCTAGAGATTAATTTTATAAAAAGGCAACACCAGAGGGTGAGGCAAAATCTGGCGATGGATAATCCATCAGCAGAAGACTTGTTAAGCCACTGTCTGATTAAGCCAAGCTTCTTTTGGCAAATACTCTATTGTACGTGTAAATAATTTCTGCATGCATGCCTTTATGCCCTTTCGTCTTCAATGGCCTTTAAATGACCCTCTAAGATTTCATGGTGTTCTAACTGTGCTTGGTGGAACCTCTCTCTCTGCTCTTGCTCATAAACAAGTTGCTTTTGGTCAAAATGACATGTGTGACATACTGTACAATATAATATGCACATGTCGTATGTCAATTGATGAATTGGGCAAACCCAAATTGGCATTTACATCTGCTGAACTTTGACTTAAATCGGTTTCTTTTCTTAAGGTACTTGAAGACAGTTGCAGGGGGTTGACTACCTCAATACTGACATTTGGCTGCTGTTCTTGAGACTGGCTTATGTCATCATTCTTGTCAGATGCAGAAAAGCCTAGATCTTGAACATGTGCTGCCACAGAAAATAGTAGGATGTTTCCTTCCCCTGTGCAGCCATCTGCAAGAGAACAGATACTAATTAAGTCAAAGTTGGCCTATGTCCTCCTCTTGAATACTCACCCAAGTCCATGATAAATCCAGCGCTAGCCAAACATGCTCCATGGTCACCTCTAGGAAAAGTTTGTTAAAAGAGCATTGCATTCTGAAGAAGGGGGAACCCAGTATCAACATTAGGCATGCATCTAGAATATTCGCAAACACAATGTACTTACCTCTCTTGTCGCACAAGGTATAAAAACCAGTGGCACCAGCGGTTTTTCATAGTCCAACATTTCAACAGAAGCTTGTGATCCGCCACCAGTTTTTTGCCTTGAAGAAAAGAGATAAGCAATCAAGCAAACAACTTAGACATCTAAGATATACAGTAGGAAAAATGAAGTGTCATTTACGTGATACAAATTTCAGACATTTGTAGGCTTTCTAATGTCAGTACATACACTCAGACTGAGCTTTTCTTCCTGTGCAACGCCATTTTCCTCTTGATGTTGCCCTTGATGTCTTGGTATCTCTTTTTCACATTATCTTCATTACAGGGTGCTGCTCCTACTGCATTTACACCTCTGGTAATGCTTTTCAATTGCTTTTTTTTCCTAGCTCGACCACTCTAAAAGGGGTTGTAAACCCTTGAGTTTTTTCACTTTAATGCATCCTAGCCCCCCATTTTACTTACCTGAGCCCCATATTTCTGTTGGCGGAGACGCGCTCTCCCTCTCTCCACGGGGTCCCAGCTCTTGATTGGATAGATTGATAGCAGCGCAGCCATTTGCTCCCACTGCTATCAAATCCAATGACACGGGCACCGGGAGGCAGGGCCGAGTCCGGCATTCGTGTCTATGGATGCAAATTCTGGACTCAAGAGTGTGCCCGCAAGGTATCCCCTGGGAATACGCTTCTCCTAGGGGGGTTATCTAATGTGGGGAGGAGCCGTGAGAGCCACTGGGGAACCCCAGAAGTTCAGGATTGGGGCAACACTGTGCAATATTAAAATTTAAGTACAGCGCTACGTTTATAAAGAAAGTGAAAAGCAGCCAACACACCTATAGACTCAAGGCAGAAAAAAACCACTTTTGTTTCTTTTAACACTGTGCAATATAGATAAAAATAATTGAAAAAAATGGCATGGGTTCCCCCCAGTCCATTACCAGGCCCTTTGGGTCTGGTATGGTTATTAAGGGGAACCCCACACCAAAATAAAGAAAAACAATTGCATGGGGTCCCCCCAAAATCCATACCAGTCCCTTCAGGTCTGCTATGGATATTAAAGGGAACCCTGTGCCAAAATTAAAAAATGGCGTAGGGGACCCCCCAAAATCCATACCAGGCCCTTCAGGTCTGGTATGGATTTTAAGGCAAACCCCAAACCAAAATAAAAAAAATGGCGTAGGGGTCCTCCCAAAATCCATACCAGATCCTTGTCTGAGCACACAACCTGGCAGGCTGCAGGAAAAGGGGGGGAAGAGAGAGCGCCCCCTCCTGAACCCTACCAGGCTACATGCCCTCAACATGGGGAGGGTGCTTTGGGGTCCCCCAAAGCACCTTGTCCCCATGTTGATGGGGACAAGGGCCTAATTCCCACAACCCTTTGCCGTTGGTTGTGTGGGTCTGCGGGCAGGGGGCTTATCGAAATCTGGAAGCCCCTTTAAAAAGGGGACACCCAGATCGCGCCCTGCCCCCCATGTGAATGGGTATCGGGTATATTGGACCCCTACACATTCACCAAAAAAAGTGTCAAAATGGTAAAAATGACAGTAGACAATTTTGGACAAGTCCTTTATTTTAAAAAAAAGTGTCCCGCGATGCAACTCCATCTTCAAACACAATGACCAGAGAAAAAAAAAAAATGGAAAAAAACTCTGCCTCCATGGGAGGCTCCGCTGACTGCAGGCTTTTTGCAATGACAGCTGTTATATAGGTGAGGGCGGGGCTACCCGGTGATGTAAACAGTGATCCCGCCCCTTCTCACATCATGCCCCCTTCAGAGCGTGCTGTGATTGGCCAAATCATGCAGGTGATTATGGTGCATTCCATGGGTGGTCGAATTTCCAGCAAACACCCCATAATTTTCGATATTCGGCGAAGCAGCAGGTGATCTGATAAAGCTGGAGTTAGATGCCATATATAACTGATCTATTTGGTTCCCATCTACATCATCCCAGTATACATATGCAAACAAGTTGGAAAAAGAGGGACTTTACATATGCTTTTGATAACCACATCAAACTATTTAGTATAAAAATATCAAATGTTATTGTATAACATGATAAAAATCCCAGTTAAAAAAAAAAAAAATCTTGTTGTGAAGGTATAATAAAAAATCTCTAAGATTACAGAGGTTATGAGTATTAGGGATGTGCTTCGAGTTCGAGTCAGTCCGAACAGCAAACATTTTGGGGTGTTTTCGCTGCAAATTCGAATGCCGCGGAACACCCTTTAAGAGTCTATGGGAGAAATCAAAAGTGCTAATTTTAAAGGCTTATATGCATGGTATTGTCATAAAAAGTTTGTTTGGGGACCTGGGTCCTGCCCAAGGGGACATGGATCAATGCAAAAAAAAGTTTTAAAAATGTCCGCTTTTTCGGGAGCAGTGATTTTAATAATCCTTAAAGTGAAACAATAAAAGTGTAATATCCCTTTAAATTTCATAGCTGGGGGGTGTCTATAGTATGCCTGTAAAGGGGCGCATGTTTCCCGTGTTTAGTACAGTCTGACAGCAAAATGACATTTCAAAGGAAAAAAGTCATTTAAAACTACTCGCGGCTATTAATGCATTGCCGGTCCGACAATACACATAGAAGTTCATTGATTAAAACAGCATGGGAATTCCCCACAGGGGAACCCTGAACCAAAATTAAAAAAAAAATGACGTGGGGGTCCCCCTAAGTTCTATACCAGGCCCTTCAGGTCTGGTATGGATATTAAGGAGAAACCCCGGCCAAAATTTTTAAAAAAATGACGTGGGGTCCCCCCAAAAATCCATACCAAACCCTTATCCGAGCACGCAACCTGGCAGGCCGCAGGAAAAGAGGGGGGACGAGAGAGCGCCCCCCCTCCTGAACCATACCAGGCCACATGCCCTCAACATTGGGAGTGGGCTTTGGGGTAGCCCCCAAAACACCTTGTCCCCATGTTGATTAGGACAAGGGCCTCATCCCCACAACCCTGGCGGGTCTGCGGGCGGGGGGCTTATTGGAATCTGGAAGCCCCCTTTAACAAGGGGACCCCCAGATCCCGACCCTCCCCCCCTGTGTGAAATGGTAAAAAAGTGTCAAAAATGTTAAAGATGACAAGAGACAGTTTTTGACAATTCCTTTATTTAAATGCTTCTTCTTTCTTCTTTCTTCTGGCTCTTATGGCTCTTATGGCTCTTCTGGTTCTTCCTCTGGTGTTCTTGTCCAGCATCCCCTCTGTGGCGTCTTCTTCCCTTCTTCTCCTCGGGCCGATTTGCATCCATGGCATGGAGGGAGGCTCCCGCTCTTCTCTTCATCTTCTTCTCTTCTTCATTTTCTTCTCTTCTTCATCTTCTTCTCTTCTTCATCTTCTTCTCTTCTTCATCTTCATCTTCTTCTCCGGGCCGCTCCGCATCCATGGCATGGAGGGAGGCTCCAGCTGTGTGATGCTCCTCCTCTTCTGACGGTTCTTAAATAATGGGGGGGGCACCCGGTGACCCCGCCCCCTCTGATGCACGGTGACTTGACGGGACTTCCCTGTAGCATTCCCCGTGACATCACAGGGAAGTCCCATCAAGTCACCATGCGTCAGAGGGGGCGGGGTCACCGGGTGGCCCCGCCCCCCATTATTTAAGAACCGTCAGAAGAGGAGAAGCGTCACACAGCAGGAGCCTCCCTCCATGCCATGGATGCGGAGCGGCCCGGAGAAGAAGATGAAGAAGAGAAGAAAATGAAGAAGAGAAGAAGATGAAGAAGAGATAAAGGAATTGTCAAAAACTGTCTCTTGTCATTTTTAACATTTTTGACAATATTTTAGTGAAATGGTAGGGGTACAAAATACCCCTTACCATTTCACACAGGGGGGAGGGCCGGGATCTGGGGGTCCCCTTGTTAAAGGGGGCTTCCAGATTCCGATAAGCCCCCCGCCCGCAGACCCCCACAACCACCGGCCAGGGTTGTGGGGATGGGGCCCTTGTCCTCATCAACATGGGGACAAGGTGTTTTGGGGGCTACCCCAAAAGCACCCTCCCAATGTTGAGGGCATGTGGCCTGGTACGGTACAGGAGGGGGGGGCGCTCTCTCATCCCCCCTCTTTTCCTGCGGCCTGCCAGGTTCCGTGCTCGGATAAGGGTCTGGTATGGATTTTTGGGGGAACACATTTTTTTAAATTTTGGTGCGGGGTTCCCCTTAAAATCCATACCAGACCTGAAGGGCCTGGTATGGAATTTAGGGGGACACCCCACATCGCTTTTTTTAAAATTTTGGTTCGGGGTTCCCCTGTGGGGAATTCCCATGCCGTTTTTATCAATGAACTTCTATGTGTATTGTCGGACCAGCAATGCATTAATAGCAGCGAGTAGTTTTAAATGACTTTTTTTCCTTTGAAATGTCATTTTGCTTTTAGACTGTTCTAAACACGGGAAACATGCGCCCCTTTACAGGCATACTACAGACACCCCCCAGATATGAAATTTAAAGGGATATTACACTTTTATTGTTTCACTTTAAGCATTATTAAAAGCACTGCTCCCACAAAAACGCTCGTTTTTAAAACTTTTTTTGCATTGATCCATGTCCCCTGGGGCAGGGCCCAGGTCCCCAAACACTTTTTATGACAATAACTTGCATATAAGCCTTTAAAATTAGCACTTTTGATTATTCATGTTCGTGTCCCATAGACTTTAACGGTGTTCACGTGTTCGAACAAACTTTTTTCCTGTTCGCATGTTCTGGTGCGAACCAAACAGGGGGAGTGTTCAGCTCATCCCTAATGAGTATTATACACTTATATTACAGTATATAATTGTTTTATAGATCAGTACACACTTGGTCTAAATCTTCCATGGGATCACCTGCTTCCTCAGGACCGTATAAATTGTTCTGTAAATACAGCTCTGACTCTAATAAGGGAAACAGACAAAATCAATATACATAAACGATATATGTGTACCACAAAAATTAATAAATAAATACATAAATTTACTATCTCCGGTAGGGACAAAGAGGGAATGATCGAGGAGTAAGAGAAGACAAAAAAAGGGGGATCATATATACATATGCATACACGTGCATGTGCAAGTTCTGCATGTATAATTGGGATCATACCTCAGCTTGGAGGATATGTGTAAATACAATATCAACATAAAAGCAAGAAAAACAGTCTCCAAAATTGCGCCTGCCAGCCCATGGGAAAAGAACCACATTTGCAAGCCAAAATAAGGGATCTTTTTTTAATTTCTGATAATTAAAGTGGGGAAAAAACAGACAGAAAAGGTCCCACCACAAGGTCAAGAGTGATGGAAATGGTGCTAATAAAAGGAGACAGAAAAAGAAAAAAAAAAAAGAGGAAAAAAAATATAAATAAAAATAATTATTGTAAATAAATATTGTAAAGCAACTTGACAATCAATGTATGACTTATACATAATACACTCAATAACCTTCAATAAATCTGGTTGTCCCATAGGAACTTAAAATCTAAAATGAAATAGAAGAATCACAATTAAGTTATTGGCGCATTTCTACCACACAAAAAAAAGTAAATTATTCTATACAAAATACTATATATACAAATATGATCACAGATAAATTTGAGTAATGGTCCTATCTGAAAGTTGAACCTAGTCTGGGCTCATAAAAGGGGCAAAGATAATAAAGTCATTTAAGCTCAGGGGTTCTGTTGCTTTTACTTGATGGATCCATCTGGTCTCCATCTGTAAGATGATCCGATCAAAGTCTCCCCTCTAGTTGGGGGGATATATTCTTACCAGGGCTAATAATTTAAGGGTGTCTGTTTAGTATTTATGTTTTACCACAAAATATCTTGCCAGCTGTGTCCTCCATATCCATTCTGTGGCTTTAGCTACCATTGCCCAGCTGCTACATTAGGTTTTGGTAAGCATACTCTGCCCCTGCTGGGAGTGGATTCCTAAGTCTTGATGCTCTATTGTAGTTTTTTCAAATATGATTATGTTTTTTACACCTAATAGTCATATGCTCCTCAACTGAAAAATTCAAGAAAGTGAATAAAAAAAGATAGTCTCTTCACTTAGTTGTGAATTTAGATATGCAGTACTTACCAAAGCCAATAAAACATACCTGTCCTACTCAGAACCCTCCTGATCACATCAAAGGAAAGGGCCATACTGTCCAGCAGTTGTTGTCATGGAAACAGTGAATGAAGGGGGCCAGAGTTCTTGAAAGTAAAAGATATAAAAGTATCTTGTCAATATTAACGTAAAAAGGAAAACGTATTGCTTTTATCCTTTATCAAAAGGCTGTGACACAGATATCTGCCGCTCAGAAAACTTTGTGCAGCTTGTAAGATGAAAATGGAAAAAAATATTTGAAAGAGGTTACAGTTAAAATAAAAAGGATGAACATGTTACCGGAAGATGGCATTTATTTATGATCAGTGAGAGAAATGTCCAATTCAATCAAGTATTGTTCTACAAACCCTTGTAACAAATAGTTTGTTTTAGAAATGACTGATACTTTCATTTCCGTTTGTCCCTATTACTTCACACTCCGTTATCATTTTGATAGAAAGAGAAGGGGGGGAGATGGAGACAGTACACAAAGCTAAAGAAACAAGTGCACCAGTGAGCATGTTTAAAAATAGAATTGTATTTCAATTTTGTGCTGCCTAAGGGGTATGGAGTGAAGAAAATGCACACCTTTACTTATTGATGGAGTTTGAATTACAGTGTGGTAGCAATGACCTTTATTGTTGCAAAGTAATGCAATGTGTAGGATTTGTTTCAGGCAGCTGGGCTGTCACAAAAATGTATTATAGAGGAAAAACACATGAGATCATGGATATAATGTGAAATGGCTTTCTATGATAATATTCCTAGGGCCCTAAGTGAATAACTGTATGTACAAAATGTGGTTGCAATTTTTTGGCCTTGAGGTTTAATTGAAATAAATGTTCTATGTGTTTAGGAGGCTATGAAATTCCTAAACTTTATTAAAAATGAGGTGTGATAGTGATAGACATAACTCACTGGCAATCTTATTCTCCTGTGTAGCACTGTTTAAAAAAATGACTTCCTCGGTTGAAATCACTCTGCTAAATTTTTCTTTGCCTCAGATATCCTCTTAGATTTAGGTCAGGAAGATGGTATTATATTTGAGTTGTTATGACTGAGCACCATGAGCACAATAAAGTTGATATATACTTAAAAATTTAAGATTAGCTGTTTTATAGGGAATATATAGAGGGGTTAACTATGACTAAGTAGAAAAATGAAACTGAAAAATTTTCACCTTTTGCTTTAAAGGCTAACTCCGCTTTCATGGGGAAAAAGCAAAAAAAAATATATAGCATATATGATTGCTACATAAACCATATAATTGAATGGTAATAAAAAATTACCTTTCATTTTCAATCTGCACTGCTGTAATTTTCTGTAAAATTAAATTTAATATGACAACATGGAAGAATTCCATACACCACTAGTGTACAGAACACCCCCCCCCCCCCCCCGAAATTACATTTTCTGCTTGTGTAGTTGGCTCACTCATTTTCCAAGAAGTCTGAATAAATACATATATGCATCATATTTTAGGCATATTCTGCAACAAAAATGTCATTTTTGGTAGGATGCTCCCAAAGAATTAATCACGTTTGGGGATTAGCTCAATGGGGATCACCTTCCCTGGGAAAAAGGGTAGTCCAAAGAGCAGGTTTTCTTAAAATCTGACTTATAGCAAGTTTTATTTTTAAAAGGTTGCTTGAAAATCAAATAAACAAAACAGAAAATAAATCCTCGTCATGCAGGCACTAACTAAATAGTTCAGGATCCTAACTCACAGGTGAAGGGCTTCTCCCAGTCACCCACAAAACAAAGATAATGCAAACCTTTTTCTGTCTCTCACAAAGCAGACATCTCATCAGTAGCGCTCTCTCTCTCAGGTATGTCTTACTGAGTCCCAGGCCAAGAGCAATTCTTTGCCCCAGTCCTGCTTTATTTATACCACCTGTTGGTAGACACAAGTGGACCGCAAAATCTGATCCGGAACCAGCCCTGCCAAGGTGGCTGGTAAAACCTGGACGGGATTCCGCCTTAGTTCTCTACAAATGAATGCATGCAAGGTGAAACATAACATAT
The DNA here is from genome assembly GCA_037952925.1 of Lithobates clamitans. Lineage (NCBI taxonomy): Eukaryota > Metazoa > Chordata > Amphibia > Anura > Ranidae > Lithobates > Lithobates clamitans. The sequence goes on along the minus strand of JBBGZY010000279.1, from coordinate 3,632,116 downwards.
GTCAATTAGCTCGCCTTTCTTAATGTCACATACTTTAAAAGGGATGTAGACTCTGCATTTTCATCATTAGAACACTTCAAGTGCATCAGCTGATTAATCAGTTCCTGCCTATAGACAAATGATGGCCAGGCAGGACATTCATGGTTCCATAGTTACATAGTTACATAGAGTATCTCCAAAAAATTAGTACATCCCTCACATTTTTGTAAATATTTTATTATATTGTTTCATGTGACAACACTGAAGAAATTACACTTTGCTACAATGTAAAGCAGTGAGTGTACAGCTTGTATAACAGTGTACATTTGCTGTCCCCTCAAAATAACTCAACACACAGCCATTATTGTCTAAACAGCTGGCAACAAAAGTGAGTACACCCCTAAGTAAAAATGTCCAAATTGGGCCCAATTTGCCATTTTCCCTCCCAGTGTCATGTGATTCGTTAGTGTTACAAGGTCTCAGGTGTGAATGGGGAACAGGTGCTCTACATAAAGATGGCCTAGGCTTTAAGAAGATTGACAAGACCCTGAAACTGAGCTACAGCACAGTGGACAAGACCATACAGTTGTTTAACAGGACAGGTTCCACTCAGAACAGGCCTCGCCATGGTCGACTAAAGAAGTTGAGTGCACGAGCTTACCATCATATCCAGAGGTTGTCTTTTGGAAATAAATGTGTGAGTGCTGCCAGCATTGCTGCAGAGGTTGAAGGGGTGGGGGGTCAGCCTGTCAGTGCTCAGACCATACGCCGCACGCTGCATCAAATTGGTCTGCATGGCTGTCGTCCCAGAAGGAAGCGTCTTCTGAAGATGATGCACAAGAGCCTGCTGTCAGAGAACTCATGCAGCAAGTGCTCGTTCCTGTGCAGCAGCTGCCCCATTCAGCTAATGCTAATGTGCATGTGCAGAGCCACAGACCAAGACGATCAAGGATTGGAATGGGCATGTGCAATGGCGCATCCATGCGAGTGCGTGCGCGCACACGCTAGCGTGTGCAATGGCGCATCCATGGATTCTGGCACATGGCGGCCTATTTAAATGGAGAGTCTGCCTGGCTTCAGTGCTGGATTGTCTTCAGCTTGGTTCCTGTGTTCCTGACTATTATTAATATCTTCCTGAACCTGGCTTCCTTTGACTACTCTCTTGGATCATCCCTGCCTGCTTATTTGCCTCTTGCTTATATTACTGATCCCAGCTTGGACTTATGACTACGGCTCCATGTCCTGATTTGGTACCACACCGCCAGCATGTGATCGACTCCTGCCTGTTTCCAACCTTGCAACTGATCCTGATGCTTCAGCTCACTCCCACAGCTGCCAGGCGCCTGCATCCTTCCATTGCCCTAGCAGTCCCTGTCCCCACTACCAGGGGTGCTTGGACAGGAATTGTGCAAGAGGCCACCCTCATCGTCTTGGGCTCCATTGTAAGGTACGTGACAGAACAATCCAACCATATGGAGCCTGAAAGGGGGGTCTCATCCTTGGAAGCACTAGGTCAGTAGATTGCTGCCCTTACTCAAGCAGTCCAAGGCCTGCAAGACGGCTACCATCAACTGGAGCAAAGAGTGGAGTCTCTATCTCCCTCAACCTCAACGCACCAGACATCGGGGAACACAAGTCCAAAACGAGGCTTGAAGCACAAAAGGTGGAGAGCAAGCCGAGGAGAAAGGAGAGAAAGGATAACTATCGTCTTGACAACGCATATAGGGCGTGTTCCCTAATCGTAAGACGTCACGCTCGGGAGTTTCCATCCACCAGCTCCGGTCGGTGGTTGTTCCTGCTGCCTCTCGGTCCCTTCCTTCTTCTGTGGCTGTTCCACCATCCTGCCACATATCATTGGGGATTTGATCAAGGCCTCATATTGTATATCTGCCTCTGCACATGCTGGCTTCCCTCCTCCTAGTGACATCCAGGAATACATGAAGGTTTTGCCATCGCAGCATTGCTTCACAAAGCCAGTTCACCACCGACTGTTGCTCAAGATACTGTCACAGTGATGAGCACGCTTTGCAGTCGCTCCATCTATGCAAGGAGATTTTTAGATAACTGTTCATCTAAGTATATGTCATTACTAAATTGGCACATGATTTTATCTTATTGAGCTTTTTGATTGTTTGTCCTTTCAAGACTGTCCCGATCAGCGCTTCCAATTGTGGTTGCCCATGAATGTTTTTATGTGAACAAGGCCTGTGTGCTGAAACGCGTTTGCATGTTCTTTTTATCATGGTCATACGACAACAATAAAATTGAAGACTAAATTTCCTTGAGGTCCCGGATCTTCTAGGTACATCTGTTTCGTATATAAATGGCAAAGGTATTTAAAACCTCTAATAATCCAGTATTGTGGATGAGGCATCATGAGCAATTCATTCAGTGCAGGATTATTCCAAAGCAGATTGTTATAAGAGGTCCAGGTATTTTTAGAAAAATGGGTCACTACTGTAGTGAGTAGAGACAGCGTAGTTTGTAACATTGCTGTTCCCCGACTGGCTGGCAGATCCAAACAGCTAATGGCTCAATTGCTAATGCAAAGAGGAGTGGGAACAGGGGGCAACCCTGTGTTGTTCCCCTTGAGATGGAAAAAGTTGGAGAGACAGAGGCATTGACTCAAACCATAGCCACCGGATCACTGTATAGGAGTCGTATCCAGGCAAGCATCCGAGGACCAAACCCATAAAGTTGTAACACCCTAAATAAGAAAGGCCACTCTACTCTATCGAACGCTTTACAAGTGTCCAAGGACACAATAACCTGGTTAGAAGAGTGATCATAGGGGTATTGTATATTCTGAAAATTTACTCATTTTCATTCTCGTAGAGCGACCAGGGATGAAACCCAACTGGTCATTCTGCACCAGAGAAGGAACTATTTTATTTAATTTGCTATCCCCTCAAAAAAACTCAACACATAGCCAATAATGTTTAAACCACTGGCAACAAAAGTGAGTACACCCCTAAGTGAAAATGTCCAAATTGGGCTCAAAGTGTCAATATTTTGTGTGGCCACCATTATTTTGCAGCACTGCCTTAACCCTCTTGGACATGGAGTTCACCAGAGCTTCACAGGTTGCCACTGGAGTCCTCTTCCACTCATCCATGAGGACACATAGCGCTGGTGGATGTTAGAGACCTTGCGCTTCTCCACTGTGATGCCTCACAGATGCTCATTAAGGTTTAGGTCTGGAGACATGCTTGGCCAGTCCATCACCTTTACCTTCAGCTTCTTTAGCAAGTCAGTGGTCTTCTTGGAGGTGTGTTTGAGGTGGTTATCACGTGGGAATACTTCCCTGTGGCCCAGTCTCCGAAGTGAGGGGATCATGCTCTGTTTCAGTATGTCACAGTACATGTTGGCATTCATGGTTCCCTCAATGAATTGTAGCTCCCCAGTGCCGGCAGCACTCATGTGGCCCCAGACCATGACACTCCCACCATACTTAACTGTAGGCAAGACACACTTGTCTTTGTTCTCCTCACCTGGTTGACACCATCTGAACCAAATAAGTTTATCTTGGTCTCATCAGACCACAGGACATGTTCCAGTAATCAATGTCCTTAGTCTGCTTGTCTTCAGCAAACTGTTTGTGGGCTTTCTTGTGCATCATCTTTAGAAGAGGCTTCCTTCTGGGATGACAGCCATGCAGACCAATTTGATGAAGTGTGCGGTGTATGGTCTGAGCATTGACCCCCCACCCCTTCAACCTCTGAAGCAATGCTGGCAGTACTCATATGTCTATTTACCAAAGACAACCTCTCAATATGACGCTGAGCACATGCACTCAACTTCTTTGGTCGACCATGGCGAGGCCTGTTTTGAGTGGAACCTGTCCTGTTAAACAGCTGTATGGTCTTGGACATAGTGGTGCAGCTCAGTTTCAGGGTCTTGGCAATCTTCTTATAGCCTAGGCCATCTTTATGTAGAGCAACAATTCTTTTTTTCAGATCCTCAAAGAGTTCTTTGCCAGTGACCAGTATGAGAGAGTGAGAGCGATAAGACTAAATTTAACAGACCTTTTCCCCATTTACACCTGATAGCCAGGACACAGCTATCTCCCCACTGGTGGATGCAAGCTATTTAAAGTGTTAGTAAACCCAGGACCTAGCATTTACCATATCTGGTCTCCCACAGTACACAGAAGATTGAAATGCAAATGCTCAACATCACAAAGGAAGAGAAAATATAGTGTTTTCCAAAGTAAAGTTTTTATTGCTACAAAGTAAGTACACTCACTTGTGCAGGAGCTATTTGATGATATGCAGCAATGCCCTCAAGAGGTCACCCCATGACTGGAGGCTTGTTTGATATGTATGCAATTGAGTGTACTTACTTTGTAGCAATAACATTTTTACTATTAAGAGCACTATGTTTTTCATCCTTTGTATTTTTTGAGCGTTGGTTATGGTCCTGAAGCTTAAACAGCTTGCACCTACTAGTGAGGAGACAGCCGTGTCCTGGCTATCAACAAATATGTGTTTTTGGCATTAAAAGGTCATTATAGCAAATCAGAAAATTCCATTACTGGTTGAAGATTAAAATGTTTTTGGACATTTTTAAGTTGTTTTATATGTTTATGTAGCACTAACCCCCGAAGGAGCTGCTGATTTAAATCGGGTTGTTACCATCACCCCTTTACCTGTAGTTTCACCAATATCAGAACTTAGAGTCCATGTTGAGCTTTGTATCCGACAATGTAGGCACCAGTCACTTTAGTACTTTTCCAATGCTTTCATAAGAAATAACTTGAAGAAGTAGCAGTAAAGAGGTAGAAGAGGAGTTGCAGGAAAGTTCAAATACCTTTTCTTTAGATCACTGAGGAATTGAAATCTCAGGGACGAATATACCTTCAGTCCAAGACTAAATATTTGCCCACCCGGATAGGTCTCTCTCACTGACCTAGCAGCCGGAGCGCAGCACGAACAAAAAGATTCTGTCACAGACTTGAGAAGAACAATATAACTGTACGGTCCTCTGCCACAGGTCGTAGTAGTTTTAGATGAACAGCAACACAGTGCCAGAACCTATAAGCCGACTCGGCAGTATTTGTGCAGTAGATTAGATTAGGATGCATCCTCCAATTGAGTCACCAGGCCCCTCTTGAGACACCAGCCTTCCGCACAGTTCTCTCCAAAATGGGTCCTCCCCTGTTTCTTCTCAATTGCTTGGCTTCTTCCCACAGGACAGACAGCAAAGGACCATCTCCATAATAGTAGGCCCCTGTGAGGCTTCTGGGCCTACTTGCATGGCTGCAGCATCACAGCCCTCCAGCCTGGAGGGCCACAAGGTAGAACTGATCCCTAGCACATGGCATCTGTCCCATAAATACTCTCTCCCAGAATGCATAGCAGTGAACCACCTCTGTCGAGTTACCCCTGGGAAAGACGAGCACTCAATACACTTCAGCTTGTTACTTTCCAACACTGGCCTATGATGACAACGACACCTACAGGCGACAGTGTGGAACTGCACGCAACAAAGCCGATGCTGGAACAGAGGCTAATTTAGCCATAAATTAATTCTGAACTATGTACAGAACAGATAACCCACTAAATTTACATATAAACGCTTGATCAAAAAATCTGTCAGCGCTACATTTATATGCTCACAGTTTAGGATATCACCGAGGTATGGAGTATGGATTTTGTCCTGTGGAATGTTTAAATTGCTCCCTGTTCATTAACAATTACTGTGCAAAAAATGAATCACACCAGTATTTATTTTACTGTACATTTGCTATGGGCTCCAGTGCAAAAAAAATGTGTAGAAGCAGACAAGGATTAAAGCTGAAATAAAATGCACCACTTAAAATAAGATTATATTGTATATTTTTGAATGAGATGTAAAATATGATGTATGCCACTTTCATAAAAATTGTCATCAAATAGTAATAAAAAAAGATACAAGCTTATATAAAAAATAAATGGGTGAAAAATGCAATTACTAAAAGAAAATGAAATAAACATCAGGGTAAGATGGTTACTGACAATATGATACACCACTAGAGCCTCAATAAATCTCCACAAGTGCACTTAAAATCATTTACTGAGCAATGAGACTTTGATAATTTTATATAAAAAGTGCTCTTCCGGTATCTGAAGTAATAGCTTAATAATAAAACATTAACATTAGGAGATGATTATGAAACATCAAAACCATACAGTAAATATTTCCTTAAGCATGATAATAAAACAGATTGGTAAAAAGGATTGTTAAGAAGTGGTTTCCATGGAGATAAATATAGTAACTGATATAGGAATGAAATGTACACACTTTTAAAAAATAATAGTAATATTCTTGGTTTCATGGTTTCATGGAAGAAATGATAATTTAATCCAAAGTTACAACAATTAGATAAATATAAGATGAAGCTGTGTTTTTTTTCCATAAATAGCATTTTACAGCTGTTTGCTCAATGCCCACTTCTATTGCAGAATTTTATAAATATAATAGAGGAATTGGCCCTTATAGTACACTGGAGTCTGTTTTGTAAATCCAGTACAAGATAAATGAAAGAAAAAATCTTATTGATTTCTTTGGACAATCATGTTCATACTAAACTAAGCAGAGGTTAACAAACTTTTCCAAATCAAGGGCTATTTTTACAACTAACAACAGTCAAATACCATAGTGCACAGTAGACTTATTTAGTGTTACATTTATGCACTAATAGTTGCACTGCAAATGGAAAGTTAAACATATTAATTAGTATACACTGCCCCACAACCTCCTATAAAGATCTCAGATCAGCCCTAATGTTTGTACCTTCGGACCTCGGATAAACCCCACTGCATGCACCCTCAGATCAGATCCAATTTCTGCACCTTCAGTCCTTAGATCAGCCCAATTACTACTTCTTTAGGCCCTGTTCACAAGGGGAAATTAGTTGCATCCCTCGTGTGTTACAGGCCCAGGTATGCAAAGCTTTTGCATGCATTCCTGTGCTGGCAAGCCCATAGATGGGTATTCGGACACATGGCTGCACAGGCATAGCCATTGTGTCCTAAAGTGACATTGGTGCAGTTGCGGGTGAATAGCCCCAAACGCACCCAGGGTGAGATTGGGGACACGCACCTGCACCCGTACAAATATAAATGATGGCTCTGCAAGGGTCACAGCACCCTGTATGAATGGGTTTTAGTACTAAGTTCAGTCTTCGTTTTGGTAACCTCAGACCTCATATTACCCCCAGTTTCTGCACCTTCAGACTTCATATCTGCCCCAATTCCTGCATCTCCAGCCCTTAGATCAACCCTAATGCACTCATATACTTCAGACATCAGATCAGTCCAGATCAGACCACAGATTATCTCACAGATTATCTCCACTTTCTGCACTTCAGATCTCAGATCAGCCCTAATTTCTTCATCTTCACTGCTCAGTTGAGCCACCATTTTGGTACCCTCAGACCAGCCCCAATTTCTCCACCTTCAAACCTCAGATCAACCCCCAATTTCTGCACCTTCAGACTTCGTATCAGCCCCAATTCCTGCACCTCCAGTCCTTAGATCAACTATAATGCATTCATACACTTCAGACATCAGATCAGTCACTGGCTGTTTTCACTGACATTAGGGAGGTGAGGCCAGGCATTGTAATTGACATCTTAGGAAGCTGTCAGTAAAAAACAATGCTTTTGAATGCCTGCAGAAAAAGCAACATGTGCCAGGGTTTGCCAAGTCCTGCCATAAAGTGTATGCCTGGGCAAAGTAAAAATAAAGTTCTTCTCTCTAGTACGTATACCATTAAATATGCTGCAAAAATCAGAAAAATACTAGGCAATCCTGCTAGAAATATACTCTGCTTGTAATTTCCTGTGTACTCTGTGCTTCACTAAAATCTCAAACAGAGTTCTTAGCCCTTTTCCTGTTCACAGTCTGTAAACTATGGAACACCTCCCCCTATGTTATAGACATGAGGAGAGGTGATAGAGTAGAGATAGAGATAGAGCCTAGCATAACAACATTGCCTCCACAGTGAGTGAGTGTTGTCACTCTAGAATGGAAGTGTGTTATTGGCAGGGTCACCAGGTGAAAATAAAGGGAAAAAAAGCAGAGAAAAGAAAACTAATTCAAGGAGGAATGGTAAGTGGCAACAAATTACATTTTTGTTTTTGAGTTTAGATACATTTTATGGGTAAAATGATGTGGGTAATATTTCCATACAGTTATATGCATATTTTAATTATGTCTGCTAAATATAAAATGTATAATAATTATTATTTTTTTACATTAATCTCACTTGCTTAATTGATCATTACTTTGAAAATAAACCATTAGGATTAATTTAATCTAATTATAATATAGGTAAACAACTTTGTCTCCTCCATATAACAGCATAAAGCAAGAAGCATATATGATAAAAACCTTGAAACCTTATGGGTAGCATTTTAACAGCAGGGTATATTGCACATTTCATATGCCTAATTGTTTTTTCTCTTGGTTTGTTGGTGAAAGGCAGAAGATTATGCTCATTTAGAAAACTACATTTTAAAAATTGACCATATTCTTATGACATCCAGCGCTCCTTCAGGCACTCTAAAACATAGTTAAATGAAAACTAATTAACTATTGGAAATGGAACCTAAGGTCCTTACTAAAATTATATTTATATTACTTGCCACCACTTTGTTTTAATGCCAAGATTATTTTCTTATCTTAAATTCAACACTCACCCCTTGGAGCTGGAAGGGAAACATTCTACTCAACAATTGACATCCTGAATTTCTGAAAGATTTCCAAATAGGGAAGAAAATAAAAGCTATAATTCAGTTCCTAAGATCTTTCTCTTGCAGTGAATGCAATCAGTCACATTGTTAGCTATTATTTTTCAGCTGTAAAGCTAACAAAACCGGTGCATGCCTTACTGATCACAAAGAAAATACACACTGTGTAAGTAAATGTGGTACAGAAATGAAAATAAAAATACAGGGCTTTTCCCCCAAAGGATATAGAGGAAATTGAGATAACTGTTAATGGCGGCTATATATGGACAAACATAGCTCTTGTTGATGTAATAATTTTCCTGAGCCGGAAGATATACCTATTTGAAACATTGGGATTGATTTACTAAAGGTGAATAGACTGTTTATTATGCATGGAAAATTGCACTTGGACAGGGAATTTGATCTAGAACTTAGTGAATGAGGTGACACTTCGCAGGCTCCCATCACCCAATTATGTGCAAGCAAAAATGCTTTTTATTTTTTATTAGTGACAGTTTTAATGGGATCATGGATTTAGAATAATTTAATATCTGTTGGTTTTGATGATTCAAGTAGCTCTTAACAGAATGTACTGGGAAATTTAGCTGGTGATAAAATGGTGATGTGTGTACCTGAGAAACAGGAGCAGTCAAGGGCAATTATGCCATGGCTATGGTTGCGCTTGATAAAGGAGGCATCCGCCTCCCTATTAAAGTCTTTTCTTTGGGAAAGCCAGAAAACATTGGTTGAGTGGTGGCATCTTTGACAATAACTACTCAAAGCTGCAGGCAAAAGATTCTGATGAACTTATTACTAAAGTGGAGTCATAAATACTTCAAAGCGCATAACTATAATATGCATAAACCACTATTTCTATTTTACCATGTGAATGAATAGAGCTTACACAGGCCCAGGAACAGCTGTTATCTTTCTTTTTTTTTTTTTTCATTAAGAGTTTTATTGAAATGAATAACAAAGAAACACATTATACAATTCAAAATTTGCAGTTGTAACTGCAATCTCGTCACCTTTACAGATCAATCAGGTATAGTATATCTAACATGTACATATCAGTCAGCTTTATCCTGTGTTAAATTCTGAGTTATCAGATCCGACTAAAGTAGTCAAATTTGAACTTTGTTTTAACTGTAAAATAGAATGATAATAGTTGTGAACAAACGCTAAAAACAGTGTATACCAAGCAATCCAAGGTATGCGTTTTCAAAATATAGTGAGAAGTATGTGTAGGAAGAAGATAGTCCAGTGAGAAGAGATAGAAGTAAGAGGACAAAATAAAGAGGGCAGGGGTGGTACCCACTTAGAGATGTTTCGTTGGATCATATGAAAATTATGTGGTAAGGTCATGTGAGTATTTGAACACCAGCCACGACTGCCACGTTTTGTGGAGCCGTTCGACAATACCTTTATCTTGGGCTAGTGTATCCTCCATTTCGTAAATTTCGTTAATTTTTGTCATCCAAGTGGTCACAGAAGGAGTCTGAGTCGATCTCCAGTGTAGGGGAATTAGAGATTTAGCTGCATTGAGAAGATGCTTCGTCAAAGAATGTTTATAACGTTTAAAAGAGAAATTGGACATGTGTAATAGGCAACATGCTGGAGTTAACTCAATTTTAGTCTCAGTGATTTTTTTAATCAAATTGCATACTTCGTTCCAGAAGGGTTCAATCTTAGAGCAGTACCACCAGACATGGGCTAGTGAACCCTTTTCTGAGAGGCATCTCCAGCACATGTCTGATTTTTGTGCGTCCCATTTGTGCAATTTATCAGGGGAGTTATACCAGCGGGTCAGTAGTTTGTAGCTTGTTTCCTGAAGTTTTGTGCTGATAGAGCATTTGTGTGCTAGTATACAGGCATATCTCCACTGTTTGTCTGTTATTTCTACCTTGAGTTCCTCCGACCACCTCCTCCTGTATCCACTTGTTCCCTCCGCTCTCATATGACTCAACCAAGAATATGTGACTGAGGTAGCTTTATCAAGTGGATTCCCTTCTCGACATACCGACTCCAAAGTTGTCAAAGGTCTATGCAGTTGTTGAGGGTTCTTAAATTTGCCTAGGTAACTTCTTATCTGGAAATAGGTCCATTGTCTCATTTGGGGTAAGTTTTTTTCCATCTTAAGTGAGGACCAATCTCTGAATTTATCCTCTACGTAACAGTCTCCTGCCAGCAGGGGAGTACCCTGGGATAATGGTTTGAGTGTCGAGTTCTGTAAACCTGGTATGAAATCTGGGTTATCTGTCAGTGGTGTCAAAGGGCTGGGGAATGTAGTAAGCTCTCTTTGTTTAGCTAATGTATTAAGGATTTTCAATGTCCTGCCAGTAATCGGATGTGTGCAAATGCTGTGGGGATAACTTCTCAGAGCTACACATGGTGAGTATTTAAGCGGAAGTGTGGCTAGATCTGTCTCTAGGGTAACCCAGTCTTTCACGGAGTCGTGGCAGTCCCAATCAATAACTCTGGCTAAATGTGAGGCAAGATAGTAGATGTTGGAAGTTCGGGAAATTAATTCTTTCTAGGTCTTTGGGTTTAGCTAGAGTAGTTAGTTTGATTCTGGGTTTTTTGTGTTGCCAGAGGAATCTCTTGACCATCAAGTTGAGATCTTTGAAGAATTTCCGAGGAACCTCAATTGGTAGTGAACGAATTAAATACAGAAATTTGGGTAAAATAACCATTTTTACTATAGCTGCTCGTCCGAACTATGAAAAGAACCTCTCGTTCCATTTTATAAGATCTTCCTTACATCCTTTAAGGAAGGTCACAAAATTTCTCTCTAGAGCAGCTTGTATTTGTGGAGTAAGCCATATTCCTATGTATTTCAGCTTATACTTGTCCCATCTAAATGAGGAGTTGGCCTGGGTCAGTGTGAGAAGTTTATCTGGCAGGGAGATGTTTAGCGCTTCTGATTTAGTGTAATTTATTTTTAAGTTGGATACATATCCATAGTTCGCAAATTCTTGTAGAAGATTGGAAAGAGTTGTGGTTGGGTTTGTCAGGAAGAATAATAGGTCGTCCGCATAGGCTGCAACCTTATATTCTCTGTCCGTAATCTGAAAGCCCTGAATTGCGGTGTTATTTTGAACTGATCTGATGAAGGGTTCTAGTGAGAGAATAAATAATAGGGGTGACAGGGGGCAACCCTGTCTGGTCCCATTTTTGATGTGTACTTTTTCAGAAAGCATGCCATTTATTTTCAGCTCTGCTGTTGGATCTTGGTAAAGTGCAGTGATCCAAGCCATCATATGTGGACCCAAACCTACTCTCCTGCAAACTGCTGTCATAAAATCCCACGCCACTCAATCGAAGGCCTTCTCCGCATCTGTTGAGAGGAGAAAACCTTCGATCTTTTGCATCCTCACTGCATGAGTCAGTAGGAGTGCCTTAGTCACGTTGTCTTTAGCCTCTCTGTTCGGCATAAAGCCCACCTGTTCTAAACCAATCAATTTTGGAAGCAACGGTCCCATCCTCAGTGCTAATATCTTTGCAAACAATTTGAGATCTAACATCCAACTAATATGTGCAGAAATTAAACCCGGGGTTACTACTCTCGGTGTGGACAATAAGTTTAAGGCCTCTCTCCAGGGATCTGTTAAGATGTCCATAAAGGACTTATAGTAGATGGCTGAGTACCCATCTGGCCCCGGGCTTTTGCCTGTTTAGAGTAGTTTTATGGCCTGTTTAATTTCAGCTGATGAAATTGGGGTTTCTAATAATTCTGTATCTGAATTTGGTAGAGCTGGAAGTCCACTTTTTGTTATGTATTCCTGTATGATTTGTGCGCTGTCTCCTGACATTTGTGGTTGTTTGTGTTGTGGTGGCAAGTTGTATAGCTTCATGTAGAAGTTATGGAAGTGTTTAGCTATTGCCTCTGAAGCCTTTTCTAACTTCCCTTCCTTGTTTCTAATACCTGCTATATTGTTAATTGAGTTCTCTTAGGGTTCTTGCCAGAAACTTGCCCGCCTTATCGCCTGATTCGTAATAGAGTCGTTTCTTAAAGAATAGCATCCGTTTAGCTCTGGAGTGAAGTAGGAGTTGTAGGTCCCTTCTGGCTTCTAACAGGTTCTTGGCTGAAGCTACCGAGAGCGATTGTTTATGTAGTAATTCCAGTGTACCAATTTGAGTGAGTAATTTCTTTATGTGGGTGTCTCTTTGTTTTTTATGTCTAGAGCCTAGTTCTATCAGTGTTCCGTGCAGGGTGCATTTGTGTGCTTCCCAAACCCAAAGAACATTCGTTCAGAAGAAAAAAAACCTAAAGAGCATCTGCTTTTTACGCAGAACGAATGTGCATGCAGATTCTGGATGAATGGTTATGCATTTTTATTTATTAGATCCCATAGTATAGTTGGAGTCGTTACCAGGGCTAAAAAAGTCCAGATTCACAAGTTTACTCTTTTTTAATCATAACCCCTACTGGTCAAAATTGCATGAGAATGATGGTGAAGTTCATGGTGGTGATGATGATAAGATCCCAGCAAACCATTTATAAAAAGCTCTGAATCACATTTTATGCTCTCCCATGTCACTGAATTGCTTTAGGATCACTGAACAACCATATGTCATTCTTCACACTCTTTTACCAGCTATAAAGGTTTGACACAGTTTCTTGCAAAAACAAACAATCTGTGGAAATAAAAATCGGCAAAATGCAGCTTCAGGGTAAACTATAGGTAATACCAACAGGAAGTTTGCTCTTGCAGAATACATAGCAGTATATTTTTACAGCAGTCTGTAGCAATAAAACGATTTTCTCAGCATTGTAAAGCTTTACAATTTTGCCATTTGTGTTTTACTCTTTTGCTACACTGACTTGATATGCTGATCACTCAAACTTGTCACAACATCAATCATAAAACAGCAATCAGGCTGATTGATTTTATATTTATAGACTTTAATACAACTATATACATAAAAAAAGAGAAATAAAAACAGATTATGACATATTACAGGCAATATTGGAGATACTAAAACAAAACATACATTATGATGTTCAATAAAAATCTTCAAAGTGTAAAAGATTCTATAACATATCAGTAATAGTTTGCCTATTCTGACAACCAGGCAGAAAAAAACTGTAGCTGCTGGCTTTGAAAAATCATTTTTTTTACCAGTGCCTAGGGTTCAGCGCTTTCTTTCCACAGTCAGTTCTTCTTATCATTGTGGTCACCAGTGCTGCCATCTTGGATAAAGGAGCCGGCTGTGGCTTTCTGAGGTACCACAGCTTTGTGAATGGTTCTACAGCCTCCTGGGGCCTGTAGCGTGTCCCGGGAGGCTGCGGGAAAGGAGGGGGCAGGCAAAGAACGTCACCCTCCCCTATAGGCAGGATTGTGGAAGTAGGAGAGGGTACCAATAAAAATCAGTATTCACTCCCCCTCCAAAAAAAAATGGTAGATCTGTTACAAGCTGGGGGGAGGGAGTGAACCAGTTGGACTTCACTTTTTGAGTAAAGTTGCACCTTAGGTAGGGAGTATAACAGGCAATCAGTTAGAGGGGGGTGGAGGGAGGACATAAGGGAGACTGGAGACCAGTTTTGAAAGTAAAACATAAAAGTATTCCTGTTTCCTAGGCTTTAAGTGCATACAGTTTCAGTTGGTATTTTGCGTTAATTGTTTTTTTTTATATATACAAAGTCAATTCACTAAGCCTTAACACAATAACAAAGATTGTTATTTCAGCCAACAAGGTACCTGAATGAGCACCATTAGCAAAAACGTCAGTTTTGTTCCTATTTCTTTTTTTAAATAGGGACAGATTGTTATTTACTAAATGTACTAAATTATTATTGAGTGACTGTGCGCTAGGAGTTCTGGGATAAGTACATAGATCTCGACAGAAGTGTTTTCCTTATAATAACACTGCAGACACTTGTAAATAGTTTTCCATGGTCATCAACTAGGAAATTTAAACTGGAACACTGTGAAAAATTTCAACACAGATTTCACTGGACAGTAGACGCAAAAAAGGATTGGGCTCTGTTAAGGTCTAAAGACCATAACTCCTACAGTGGGCATCACCTGAGGATACTTTATACACCAACATTGTGCTTCTACCCCAGGACTTAAGTGATGGATTATCAGACCTTAACCAGAGGCTGTTCCCCAGTGAAGGTGAGCTAAAAAAAATGGAGATGTCAAGATTAGTAGCCAATGGTTATTTCCAGGGAAAACAAGAGCAATATGTCTGTGCCAAAGGTCTATGAAGGAACATAGGGGGTTATTTATGAAAGGCAAATCCACTTTGCACTACAAGTGCACTGCAAAAGCACTTGAAAGTGCACTTGGAAGTGCAGTTGCTGTAGATCCGAGGGGGACATGCAAGGACAATAAAAAACAGCATTTTAGCTTGCACATGATTGGATGATAAAATCAGCAGAGCTTACCCTCATTTCAGATCTTCCCCTCAGATCTACAGCGACTGCACTCCCAACTGCACTTTTAGTGCGAAGTGGATTTGCCTTTTGTAAATAACCCCCATAGTCATTAACAAAATGTATTGGCAGCATTGTAGCAAGGTCAGGTCAAGTAAGTGATCAGATCCAAGGTGTCCAATGTGTTAGAGGTAGGTAGAAAAAAGGATTAAATGCAGTAGCAGGTAACAGGGTTTAGATAAACTGAGAAAAGACATGACTCACTTCCTATTAAACTAAGATGCAGAGCCAAGATACAGTACAACACGAGTGATAAGCAAGTACAGGATTCAGGAACTCATGACCTAAACCTGAGCTGTTTGAAATTTACCAAACAGGCAAACTAAATTGCCAGATTTAGCCAGTTGCACAAATGAACAGCTGCTTTATTAAGAAGTCATGAATTTAATGGAATTATTTTTTACTACCAAAAATAATGAACTTCCATCTCATATAGGGTCAATGACATCAAGCAGGTTTCTCAGAATATCATTTGGCCATGACCCCAAAAACACGACTGATTTGTTGACATTCAGCAGCTGGCCGGAGAGGTGAGCTGGTGGGAGAGGATCATCATTGTGTGGGTCATCAGAGTGTCACACATCGTGGTTGATGTTGGATCTACATCACTGGACAACATGATTAATGTTTGTATTTTTTTGTTTGTTAATGTCTAGTAAGTGGTACTATGTGACCTTTACTCATTTGCGTAGGGGGGAGGATATCTTGGGGCCTCTTTATCTTAAATTCTTTCTATATTTCAGATTCCAAAAAGTCCCCTGATTCAGGCCCCATCATCCACCAGATTAGGGATATGGGGCCCCATTAAAATTAGGACAAAATACCTTGCAAGGCGAGATCCCCAGGTAAGGTACCATTACACTGTATAACAGATGCTACATAATTATCATCCTCTGCCAAACCCATACCCAGCTCTACTTTTACCTTACCCATGAATGGAGACCTCACCAAGCTGGAGTAAATACTGGCCATAGCAGCCATTTTTATTAATAACTCAAGTAAATTTACATAACTTTATAAAACACATCCGTTAAAACCACCACTCATCAGTCACAATTTTTCGTTGGTCTTTACAGGAAAAACCCCAAGCTTGCCACGTGATCCAAATCGACACTGTGGTACCTTTAACTTAAAATAGGCCTCCAGCTGACCTGCTAGCTCGGAGACAACCAAACACTGACCGCAGTGCACCTGTTAACCAAACCCCAGCTAAACCACTGTTAGCTGGAATACCACCAACAAGACCCATACCACCAATGGGTCCCTGAACTCTTCCATATCTTAGGTTTCTTCCTTCACCCACAAAAACCAACAACCTGCCACAGCACACCAGGGGAAAACCTTACCCTTGTGTGCGCCGCCACACCCTCAATGCTCTCTGGATCCCATCCTGCAAACCTAGAGCCCACATATCCATCCCCACAGCATTGAGGTGTACACCGTCACCCCGAAGGTAACGCCTGGTATCAACTTCCAGCTCCAAGTGTCTGATCGCCAACCCCTCATTCTGGACAACAAATCTACTGACATCCCTGTTCACCTTCTTCCTAGCCTTATTGATCCATTCCACTGACCTAGCTAAGCGCCAAGTGGTACGTGCCACAATGTCGGACCACACTATGAACATCTCCAGAAAGGCCATACGGAGCCGCAAGAAGTCAAACTTGACATCTCGCACGATGTCTAACATAGACCTGAGCCCCAAGTCATTACCACCCACATGTAATACTAAAATGTCAGGGGGCCTATCCAGGTGCACAAATCTGTGCACTTCTGAAATGGTCCTGTTCCATAGCATCCCGGGTGCTCCCAGCCACCTAATACAAGCCTCACTCCTTGAAATGCCCAATTGTCTACCCTAGGGCCACACATATACCCTCCTTGCCCCCCAAAAGACATATGAATGGCCCAGTATCCAGGCCAGTCCTTGGGTTCCTCCTGAAAGAAAAGAAAAACAACCCACATAACAATAATTGCTCACCTGAGCATGCATATCAAAGACCACACATCCTATGACCCCACTCCCCCGCTACACTGTCAACAGGTGGGGTCTAACATATGACTTGAAACGCCGTGACTCCCATCTCCCAATGTGTTTTGCCGCTGCCTCGTCCAAACCCCCACCTAACCGCCTCCATAGCAGCTCCAATGCAGAATGAATGGGTTAAAAATTTCTGATCCCCCAACCCCAGGGCCGCCAAACATTTTTTAAAAACTGCAATGAACTGAAATCTTGATAACGAGTTGCCAGCCCTGTGTACCAAAAAGGGGCCTGCCACGTCTGGACGCACCACGAGGAATCCCTTAACCAACCCCACTGGGCACAAGGGCGAACCCAGGATAGCAAAAACCTGCACTGTTTTGCCCTTGCCCCTCTGATCTGTTTTTGATCTGCACACCAGTATGAACAACCAATAATCACCACAGAAGACCTCGGCCACCCCTAAACCCCCCTTTAACTTCTTGGAAGGGCTGACCAGCTCACTGATCTGGAAAGCCCCAAAAAACACCAGGGAGAACACTGCTTTGAACAACGCCACCTCATATGGGGAAGAACACGTGTGGACCAACTGCCCCAATAACCTACCCAATAGCTCAAAAGCAACGGAATGCCGAGTGTCTCTGTATGACATGGATCGCCGATATCCCTTCATTGCCTACCTTACCCAAAAATCTTTGGTAATGTCTGGGCAACCTTGAAATTTAAACCAAAAAGCCAGCCCCGCCAACTTCTTGTCCAACCCCGATACTGACACACCTGCTTCCAAGTTACGCAAAACAAAGTACAATACCATCAATCTCAAGTCCTGTCCTTCCCAACCACTTGTGACTTGCTGCAACAGTGACAACCATTCACGCCATACCCTAGTATAAGCCGACCACATCGCTGAGCTCACCGATGGTCTTCTCCATGCGCATACTCTTTCAAGGCAACTTTCCACAGCCATTCAGGACAAGGAACCGCGCGTTGCTCCGCCTCTGGTGCCAACTCCTGGAACTTGTCCCACTGAAAGTGAGACAAAGAAAAAAGGAAGGGGATTTGGGACTTTAAATGAGGCCTACGGACATCAGGAGGTGAATAAAAAATGTTGTTTATTGATCATGAAACCTGTATCAAACCATATCACAAATATAGACCACATGTAAAAGAAGAACATTGTAGTAAATGTCATTCAATATACCTACGCACATAAGTGAAGGCGCATGCAAAAAGCATCAAGAATACATCAATATGTCAATCTAGAGGCCACATGATGGGCACAAGTGATCAATGGATACATACACTGGTAAATAGATATATATACACAATAAAAAGCAGCATAAGACAGAAATCGTAAAAATGTGTAAACCCATAATTGATTGAAGAAAGATGTTCTGAGTTGATAGTGAGATGTGAGCATCTGTCTGCGTAACAAAATGCCCGACGCGTTTCGTGTAAACCACTCATCAGGGGCACAGTGCTCAAACATATCTATAGAATGTAGTAAGGTAAGCAATTAATATATATGCAACCGATAGTAGCCGGGGGAGGCAAATTGCGACCCCTGAGTGCTTACATAAAATCATTGCAGAGGAGGTGTAATGATGATAGAGCCAAGGCCATATTGATAGTCCGCACCGGGAGCTGAGGTGACCGAAAACATGCACTGGCGGGGCGTATGCACAAAACCCCCCACATGCACAGGGCCCGGAGCACTAGATCTTGGGATGAGATAGTAATCTGTTGGTAATAACTACCAAGCGGGGTCTAAAAAAAAGGAAGATGCATAATCAGTATGCCATATTGTACTGATGGGGTAATAAAGGAATATATATATATATAAGCATCAGATGCATGAAAGCTGAAATTGGAAACGTCAAAGCAACAAAAAAGAGAAAACCCAGCTGGGGATGAAAGAAAAAGGGAAAATAAAAAATAAGTAAAAAATAAATAATAAATAAAAAATGAATAGTGAAAATATTGAAAAAATAAAAATTGAGGAGTAAAATAAATAAATAAATAAGTAAAATAAATAAATAAATGAAGAAATGAATGAAATGAAAAAAGGAATCATATCCAATCCCCCTGGAATATGATATGAATGAAAGAAGTAACAAGACATAAACCTAATTGATGAGTGAAAACAAAAAGACAGGGGGGAAAAAAGAAAAAAAAAAGGAAGGATAATGACTGGTGATGAATGATATGTGAATGGGGTAGCTGAGTAGGAGCTTACATGTTTCCCAGAAGAGTATATACACGTGCTGTGGTGAGGTATGTCATCATCTGGTTTGTGGCGCCCAGACTGTGTCGGGAGGGGCCATATAAGTACACCCGCCCCGACCACGTGCACGCTAGCAGACACCAGCGTCACGCAGACACGGCATATGCGGGGAGGGGCTCCAACGTGGGCGAAAGGCACCGCCCACATAGGATGCCCACATGACCCCGCTAACCGGCCGAGATGGAAAACCCAACGCCTGCATGCCATGACGTCAGAGTTGACGTCACCCGTGCGGCAGGATGCGTGGCGCCGATGCACTGTGGGCGCCCGCCCGCCCCCTGCACATGTTCACTCCCCCCGATCCTAATAGGTCAGGAGGGAGCGAGGGGGGGGGAAAGGGGGACACACAGAGCGCATCGCAGCTCCCGGATAGCGGACAACAAAAGCAGCCCTGGTGATTCAAATAACACACATCATTCCCCAGAGAGGGAAAGTGTGTGTAACAGACTGTGCTGCCTAATTTCATGGGCACACATGGTTGTGTCCATTGAGAGTGTGTATGAGCCCGGACAAGGTAAAAACCTTCCAAGACTGAAAAAACCTAACCTGTGAGTAGCAGGGGAACACTGCTAACTCTGTCCGTGGACCTCCATCCCTAATTGCGGAAGGATATTGGAAATTTTGGGACTTTGAATGAGGCGCATGGGAAATGCGCCTCCATCCCTGGTTCAGAGAAAAGGAAGGGGATTTGGGACTTTAAATGAGGCCCACGGACATCAGGAGGTGAATAAAAAATGTTGTTTATTGATCATGAAACCTGTATCAAACCATATCACAAATATAGACCACATGTAAAAGAAGAACATTGTAGTAAATGTCATTCAATATACCTACGCACATAAGTGAGGGCGCATGCAAAAAGCATCAAGAATACATCAATATGTCAAACTAGAGGCCACATGATGGGCACAAGTGATCAATGGATACATACACTGGTAAATAGATATATATACACAATAAAAAGCAGCATAAGACAGAAATCGTAAAAATGTGTAAACCCATAATTGATTGAAGAAAGATGTTCTGAGTTGATAGTGAGATGTGAGCATCTGTCTGCGTAACAAAATGACCGACGCGTTTCGTGTAAACCACTCATTAGGGGCTCAGTGCTCAAACATATCTTTGGAATGTAGTAAGGTAAGCAATTAATATATATGCAACCGATAGTAGCCGGGGGAGGCAAATTGCGACCCCTGAGTACTTACATAAAATCATTGCAGAAGAGGTGTAATGATGATAGAGCCAAGGCCATATTGATATTCCGCACCGGGAGCTGAGGTGACCGAAAACATGCACTGGCGGGGCGTATGCACAAAACCCCCCACATGCACAGGGCCCGGAGCACTAGATCTTGGGATGAGATAGTAATCTGTTGGTAATAACTACCAAGCGGGGTCTAAAAAAAAGGAAGATGCATAATCAGTATGCCATATTGTACTGATGGGGTAATAAAGGAATATATATATATATAAGCATCAGATGCATGAAAGCTGAAATTGGAAACGTCAAAGCAACAAAAAAGAGAAAACCCAGCTGGGTATGAAAGAAAAAGGGAAAATAAAAAATAAGTAAAAAATAAATAATAAATAAAAAATGAATAGTGAAAATATTGAAAAAATAAAAATTGAGGAGTAAAATAAATAAATAAATAAATAAATAAATAAATAAGTAAAATAAATAAATAAATGAAGAAATGAATGAAATGAAAAAAGGAATCATATCCAATCCCCCTGGAATATGATATGAATGAAAGAAGTAACAAGACATAAACCTAATTGATGAGTGAAACCAAAAAGACAGGGGGGGGAAAAAAGAAAAAAAAAAGGAAGGATAATGACTGGTGATGAATGATATGTGAATGGGGTAGCTGAGTAGGAGCTTACATGTTTCCCAGAAGAGTATATACACGTGCTGTGGTGAGGTATGTCATCATCTGGTTTGTGGCGCCCAGACTGTGTCGGGAGGGGCCATATAAGTACACCCGCCCCGACCATGTGCACGCTAGCAGACACCAGCGTCACGCAGACACGGCATATGCGGGGAGGGGCTCCAACGTGGGCGAAAGGCACCGCCCACATAGGATGCCCACATGACCCCGCTAACCGGCCGAGATGGAAAACCCAACGCCTGCACGCCATGATGTCAGAGTTGACGTCACCCGTGCGGCAGGATGCGTGGCGCCGATGCGCTGTGGGCGCCCGCCCGCCCCCTGCACATGTTCACTCCCCCCGATCCTAATAGGTCAGGAGGGAGCGAGGGGGGGGGGAAAGGGGGACACACAGAGCGCATCGCAGCTCCCGGATAGCGGACAACAAAAGCAGCCCTGGTGATTCAAAGAACACACATCATTCCCCAGAGAGGGAAAGTGTGTGTAACAGACTGTGCTGCCTAATCTCATGGGCACACATGGTTGTGTCCATTGAGAGTGTGTATGAGCCCGGACAAGGTAAAAACCTTCCAAGACTGAAAAAACCTAACCTGTGAGTAGCAGGGGAACACTGCTAACTCTGTCCGTGGACCTCCATCCCTAATTGCGGAAGGATATTGGAAATTTTGGGACTTTGAATGAGGCGCATGGGAAATGCGCCTCCATCCCTGGTTCAGAGAAAAGGAAGGGGATTTGGGACTTTAAATGAGGCCCACGGACATCAGGAGGTGAATAAAAAATGTTGTTTATTGATCATGAAACCTGTATCAAACCATATCACAAATATAGACCACATGTAAAAGAAGAACATTGTAGAAATTGTCATTCAATATACCTACGCACATAAGTGAGGGCGCATGCAAAAAGCATCAAGAATACATCAATATGTCAAACTAGGGGGGCGTGACCGGAACCCGCTCTGAATGGCAGCCTGATCCCTCTGCTCTCTCTCAGCCCGGGAAAAAGCGGCGTATAGGGGACGCTACACAGCGCTCATATGGGCAAATCTAGGACCACCAGATCCGCGGCAGCCAGGGGATCATCCCTACCCCCTCCGGGACCCTCCTCAGACCTCCGGTCCTTCTTTCCGCCGACGGATATGCCACAGACCGGAACAGTCAAGATGGTGCCGGATCCCCCTGCGGCCTACCTCCAGAGTTCCGCACGGATCTCCCCAACGCCTCACCCACCACAGCGGACATCTACAGACCCCGGATCAGCACCACTGGGCAGTACAACCGGACCCCGTAATCCGGGAGCGGTGAGTCCCCCATCCAGATCTCCACCTCATGAGGCAACGCAGCATGGCCCCCAGGACACCATGACGGCCCCCCCCCCAGCAGTACACACAGTGCTCAGAAGCGTTCCCTCGCTTGCTGAGAACAGCATCAGATCCCTGTCTGCACGGCACCGAACCGGACTCCCCAACCTCCTCAGTCTTCTCTATGGACTTTCCGGCTTTGCCGGTCCCCATGCACCCAGCTAGCTGCGTCCCTCCGGAACCTGCTGTGAGCTCAGCACCCCACAGCCACGCAGAGCCTGCTTCACCACCACCAAAGGCCCAAAAACTAACGCTCCCACAGGCACTTGGCTTACCCAGAGACTGGACAATACCACAGGCCACTTATGCCCAAAAAGTGAGTCTACCCGACCCTTGCTTTCAGAGGATGGATGCAACAGGGGCCACCCCACCTGCCCAGACTCCAACCTGGAGCGAACCCTGGGACTCCCCACCGGGAACTGCACACCAGGCCTTGGGCCTCACCACATCAGGCCCCCCACCTTTACCACCCCGCACACCCCCAGCGCAGTGGTCCACACTACCAAAGCACCCCCAACCAGCACCCCCGCAATGGCAAACCTATTTGCAAGCAATCCCCACTAAAGAGGACTTCCGACAGTTAATAGAGGATGTAAAGTCCACGTGTCGCTCGGAAATACAAGTGCTCCAGTCAGGCCTCAAACACCTAGCTGACAGAGTGGAAATGGCTGAAGAAGAGATCCAAGAGACCAAGCTTGCAGTCCACAGAACCCAACTCCAGGGGGCAGACCACCACACCATGTTAAGAGATATGCAGCGTCACGTGGAAGACTTGGACAACAGAGGACGCAGGAACAACATACGGGTGAGAGGAATTCCAGAAGTTGAAGGCCCAGAAGACATTCAACATACTCTACAAGACGTGTTTAATAATCTCTTGGGTGAACCAGTCACCAAGTTCATAGAAATGGACAGAGCCCACCGAGCCTTGCGACCCAAGAACGCCACTACGCAACCAAGAGACATTATCTGCAGGATTAACTCCTACCCCTTGAAAGAGGACATTATGCGACAAGCTCGCTTAGCACGCAGAGTGACTTACAAAAATGCTCAGGTGCAGCTATACCCTGATCTCTCATGGATCACATTACAGAAGCGAAGACTTCTTCAACCACTACTACGCATTTTACAAGAAGAAAATATCCCCTATCGCTGGGGTTTCCCCTTCAGCCTTACAGCCAAAAATCAAGGCAAATCTGCTGTCCTACATTATCCGGAGGACCTACAAGCCTTCTGCAGCACAGTGGGAATATCCGTCCCCCGTCTTCCAGAATGGGACCTGATCACCAACCCACCCGCACCACCCGCAACCTGGCAGAAAGTTTCCTCATCCAACAGATCCCGAAACAAAGATGCTTCACGCAAGAGTACCAAGCACAGAAATGGCTGACTTCAGATGCCCCAACAGCATCTTAAGGATGCTTTCCAATGGCCTTTTTGACCACCAGATACTACTGGTGAATTTGCCCTGGACATTATAGTTTATTTAGTCCCCCCTTATTGCGCCTTAAGTTTACATTTCAGTTTACATTACGAGCACATCTCCGCGGAGATTTGAGAGAGTAGGAGGTATCACTTTTGACCACCCCCCTCCTGGTTAGCTGTTAGTAGTTGTAGCTATTTTACAGTTCGTGTTTTCTATGACCAAATTAGGGCTCCCTTGCATCCACCCGACGGGTCCTTCTGGGCCACAGTTGGGAGGATCCTTGGAATCCCGTACCGACCTAGGCCTTTCTGCCTCTCGAGGTCGTTTGATAATGGATCGAATTTATACCTGTATGATTTGTACTAATCACATGTTTCTCTTTCTTCTTCTCTCTTCCTTTTCCCCCTCCTTTCTACCCGTCTCCCCCCCCACCTATCCGCCATCATGTGACTCAACGGATAACCCGTGGAATCCACCTGGCTCTTCTCTCGAAGTATGTGCACAGCCAACCCACCGCCTTCTGAACATCCTCTCCACTTCAGGTAAGACATCTATCCCCCCCAAACTGACACTATGGCTAAGATCTTATCTTTAAACGTTCACGGCCTAAATTCCGATAAAAAGAGACATCTGGCGATGAGGGAATTTAAACAATCTGGAGCAGATATTGTTTTTGTCCAAGAAACACACTTTGATAAGGGGGGCTCATTTTCATTTGCTTCCAAACATTTCCCCCAAATATACCACTCTTCAGGTCCACATAAACAGGCAGGGGTCGCCATTCTCATTAAAAAAGGATCTCCCTTTAAATGTACGGCGCAATATAGCGACCCACATGGCCACTTTGTCATCCTTCAAGGACAGTGGCAAAAACAGGCACTTACTCTCTGCACCCTCTATGCCCCCAATATTAAACAATATAACTTCCTGACTAAAGTATTTACCCGACTCTTTAAATCTGAACATGAGATATTAGTAGTGGGGGGCGATTTTAATCTAACTCACTCAACAACTGCGGATCGTCAGGTGGTGGGCCCCAGGGCAATACCGGCTCGTGCCCTGCGGGACTCGAAGCTATTCCGCAGACTATCTAGACGTTATGCTCTCTTCGATGCCTGGAGGGCTCTCCACCCTGGCGACCGGCAATACACGTTCTACTCAGCCCCCCACCAAATACATTCACGCATCGATTATTTCTTTATAAATAATATCGCGCTTAGACATACAAAAGAAGCAAAGATATTACCGATCTCATGGTCTGATCATGCACCCATATCACTTAAGTTGGAACTAGGTTCCACCACCTGTAGGCCATACAATTGGAAACTAAATACATTCCTCCTTCAGCACATCCCATCGAAAACAGAATTAATATCCACTTTAACTCACTATTTTGCAGAAAACAATACCCCTGACATATCTACATCCATACTATGGGAAGCCCACAAAGCCGTGATTCGAGGCAGATGCATGGCACTGTCCTCTGCTATGAAAAAAGATGCCCTGGCCACAAAACTTCAAACCGAAAAAGAACTTAGGGCTTTAGAAAACCAACTACAACGGTCCCCAACTCTAACCCTTCTTAAAAAAGTCGTAAAACTGCGAACAACTTTGAGCGATTTGGCAATGGGGCGGGTGGAAAAAGCCATCCTCAGACTAAGACAACTGTACTATGATAAAGGCAACAAAGCACACTCCTTACTAGCAAAAAAACTACGCGATAACTCTCACACATCCACACCACACCAAATTAAGACTAAATCAGGCTCCCTACTATCCCACCCCAAAGACATCGCTGATACCTTTGCAGACTACTATCAGGACCTCTACAATAATCCCAATATCCCTAGTAATCCCGCCCCCCCAGACCTCCTCCACCGAATGCAGCGCTATTTGGCGGAGAGTGGAATCCCACTGCTCCAAAATTCTGACCTGGCAACTCTAAACATGCCGATCACTGAAGAGGAAATAGAACAGACTATAAAAACTCTCCCGTCACGCAAGGCCCCCGGACCAGACGGACTACCCTACGAATATTACAAAGCCGTCCTCCCCATCCTCTTACCACATATGTGCAAACTCTTTAATGCCTTTTACCGAGACTCCCCCATCCCGTCAGACATGCAGCGCTCATTTATCACTCTGATCCCTAAACCAGAAAAAGACCCTACCCTATGTGCCAACTATAGATCCATTGCCCTGCTGAACTCAGACCTAAAAATTTTCACTAAACTACTATCAATACGGTTGAACATGATCCTCCCATCCCTAATTCACAAGGACCAGGTGGGCTTTGTCCCCCTTAGGCAGGCAGGGGACAACACCAGGAAGGTGATTGACCTGGTGGATGTGGCAAATAGGGAGAAAACGGCGGCTCTGCTACTCAGCCTGGATGCCGAAAAGGCCTTTGACCGACTTGGGTGGCCCTTCCTGTTCGCCACATTACAACACGTGGGATTTCGGGGACCATTCCTGAGAGCCATTAAACACCTCTATACAAATCCTTCTTCACAGGTCAGAACTCCCTTTGCCATCTCTCCAGCTTTCTCGATAACAAACGGCACTCGACAGGGATGCCCATTGTCACCCCTACTATTCGCACTATGTGTCGAACCCCTGGCGGCCTCTATCCGAGGTAATCAGGATATTCGGGGGATCTCTGTTAGGGGTAGGGAGTTCAAGATCTCGTTGTTCGCGGACGACGTGATCCTTACCCTGACCCAACCCAGAGTCTCCCTGCCAAATTTACACGCAGAATTGGACAAATACGGAGCCCTGTCGGGCTATAAAATTAATACCTCTAAGTCAGAGGCCCTCCCAATCAACATCTCGGATACGGAAACGACACACCTGAAAGCAAACTTCACATATCACTGGAAAACCACTTCCTTGAAATACCTAGGGGTACATATCACTACAAAATTTAACACTTTATATCAGGAAAACTTTCCCCCCATATACCGCTCCATCAGAGCCCTGCTAACATCTTGGAAAAAACACCACATTTCCCTGCTAGGTCGGATCGCGTCGATTAAGATGACAATCCTCCCGAAACTGCTCTACCTTTTCCAAACTCTACCCGTCCCTGTCCCCCGCAGCCACCTGAGTAAACTGCAATCTGACCTTTTTAAATTCACCTGGAACTACAAAAGACATAGGGTTCCTGGGTCGGTAATGATGGCGGCACGCTCAGATGGAGGTCTCGCGTTCCCCAACCTCATTAAATATTACCAAGCCACCCAACTACGAGCTATAGCCTCCTGGTTCACTCAACGGTCCTATAATAGGTGGACAGAGATTGAAAAAATATGGTTATCCCCAACCCACCCTAATAACCTACTATGGAACGCGAGGGCGGAGGTCCCCCCTGAGCGCTTACTGGGAGCCGTGTCCCATCTTCGCCGACTGTGGAACAAACTATCACATGTACATGAGTTGTCCTCAGAAAAATCAGTCCTAACGTCCTTCATCTGCAACCCCAAAATCCCAGACAGCCTTACTCGCCAGATGTCTCACCCGTGGTCGTCACGGAACCTTTTCCACTATGGACACATAGTAGACCCTAGAACCCGCAGGCTATTGCCCTACTCTGATCTCCAAACCAAATATGACCTTCCACGTCAAGCCTTCTACAGTTACCTGCAAATACGCCATTATGCCCTGTCCATAGGGTCTGACCTACAGTTCTTCCCTCCAACGCCTTTCAAAAACCTGATTATGGGAGGCACGGCCCAGAAGGGCCTAATCTCTGATATTTACAAAATAATAAATGCCCACCCATTAGAAACCAAGGGTAAACATGCTTACATGATCAAGTGGGAAAAAGCCCTCGAGGAGGAACTTCCCATGGAGCAGTGGCAGACGATATGGACCCAGGCGACAAAAAGCTCCCTTTGTACCCTATACAAAGAGAACGCTTATAAAATCCTCCTATACTGGTATATGACTCCGGACACCCTCCACGCCATATACCCCTCCAGTTCCGACCGCTGCTGGCGCTGTCAGAAAGAAAAGGGAACACTCCTTCACATATACTGGAGCTGTCCATTGATTACCCCCTATTGGGCTGAGGTCCACCACTTGCTGACCGGTCTATTGGAGGTACAGGTTCCCATGACTCCCAAGTCCTTTCTTCTAGGAGTCCTACAACTAAAAATCCCTAAGCCATACAAAAAATTAATGCGTCATATTCTCACAGCGGCACGCTGTCTTATCGCCCTAAATTGGAAAAAACTTCCCCCCCCACTCCTGAAGCCCTATACGCCAGGATTAAAGATGTGGAGTTGATGAAGAAGATGACGGCCAGAATACAGGACAGGCTGGAAGCACATAATAAAGTATGGGAGCTGTGGCATCTTCGAGAGGACCCACCTTGAACAAGTAAACGAGTCACTGTAACAACCACCTCCCCCCCCTCCTTCTTTACCTTTCTTCTCTTCTCCCCCTCTTTCTTTCTTTTTGTATTGAATGTTTTAATGACTTGTACGGTTCTGAACAGTGGTATATACTATGTAATCTTGTAATACAAATATAACAATAAAATGTTATTTGGAAAAAAATATGTCAAACTAGAGGCCACATGATGGGCACAAGTGATCAATGGATACATACACTGGTAAATAGATATATATACACAATAAAAAGCAGCATAAGACAGAAATCGTAAAAATGTGTAAACCCATAATTGATTGAAGAAAGATGTTCTGAGTTGATAGTGAGATGTGAGCATCTGTCTGCGTAACAAAATGACCGACGCGTTTCGTGTAAACCACTCATCAGGGGCTCAGTGCTCAAACATATCTTTAGAATGTAGTAAGGTAAGCAATTAATATATATGCAACCGATAGTAGCCGGGGGAGGCAAATTGTGACCCCTGAGTACTTACATAAAATCATTGCAGAGGAGGTGTAATGATGATAGAGCCAAGGCCATATTGATAGTCCGCACCGGGAGCTGAGGTGACCGAAAACATGCACTGGCGGGGCGTATGCACAAAACCCCCCACATGCACAGGGCCCGGAGCACTAGATCTTGGGATGAGATAGTAATCTGTTGGTAATAACTACCAAGCGGGGTCTAAAAAAAAGGAAGATGCATAATCAGTATGCCATATTGTACTGATGGGGTAATAAAGGAATATATATATATATAAGCATCAGATGCATGAAAGCTGAAATTGGAAACGTCAAAGCAACAAAAAAAAGAAAACCCAGCTGGGGATGAAAGAAAAAGGGAAAATAAAAAATAAGTAAAAAATAAATAATAAATAAAAAATGAATAGTGAAAATATTGAAAAAATAAAAATTGAGGAGTCAAATAAATAAATAAATAAATAAATAAGTAAAATAAATAAATACATGAAGAAATGAATGAAATGAAAAAAGGAATCATATCCAATCCCCCTGGAATATGATATGAATGAAAGAAGTAACAAGACATAAACCTAATTGATGAGTGAAACTTTTTTTATTTTTTCAATATTTTCACTATTCATTTCTTATTTATTATTTATTTTTTACTTATTTTTTATTTTCCCTTTTTCTTTCATCCCCAGCTGGGTTTTCTCTTTTTTGTTGCTTTGACGTTTCCAATTTCAGCTTTCATGCATCTGATGCTTATATATATATATATTCCTTTATTACCCCATCAGTACAATATGGCATGCTGATTATGCATCTTCCTTTTTTTTAGACCCCGCTTGGTAGTTATTACCAACAGATTACTATCTCATCCCAAGATCTAGTGCTCCGGGCCCTGTGCATGTGGGGGGTTTTGTGCATACGCCCCGTCAGTGCATGTTTTCGGTCACCTCAGCTCCCGGTGCGGACTATCAATATGGCCTTGGCTCTATCATCATTACACCTCCTCTGCAATGATTTTATGTAAGTACTCAGGGGTCGCAATTTGCCTCCCCGGGCTACTATCGGTTGCATATATATTAATTGCTTACCTTACTACATTCTATAGATATGTTTGAGCACTGTGCCCCTGATGAGTGGTTTTCACGAAACGCGTCGGACATTTTGTTACGCAGACAGATGCTCACATCTCACTATCAACTCAGAACATCTTTCTTCAATCAATTATGGGTTTACACATTTTTACGATTTCTGTCTTATGCTGCTTTTTATTGTGTATATATATCTATTTACCAGTGTATGTATCCATTGATCACTTGTGCCCATCATGTGGCCTCTAGTTTGACATATTGATGTATTCTTGATGCTTTTTGCATGCGCCCTCACTTATGTGCGTAGGTATATTGAATGACATTTACTACAATGTTCTTCTTTTACATGTGGTCTATATTTGTGATATGGTTTGATACAGGTTTCATGATCAATAAACAACATTTTTTATTCACCTCCTGATGTCCGTGGGCCTCATTTAAAGTCCCAAATCCCCTTCCTTTTCTCTGAACCAGGGATGGAGGCGCATTTCCCATGCGCCTCATTCAAAGTCCCAAAATTTCCAATATCATCCCACTGAAAGTGAGACAAACATTATCAGCAATGACGTTTTCCAGTCCTGGGAGTTGAACAGCATAAATACAAATTTTCAGCTGTAGACAACGCAACACTAGGTGTCTGAGTAGTCGGATCACCGTTGGGGATGCATCCGATACTTTGTTGATGACCTGCACCACCACCAAGTTATCCCCGTGAAAACGCACTTTCAAGTTCTTGAATGACTCCCCCATAACTCAATCACCAATACTACTGGAAACAGCTCCAGTAACAACATGTTTTCCAACAAACCTGCCTCTTTCCACGAATCTGGCCAGGGCCCCCGCACTCCACTTATCTTGAAAGAAGGCTCCAAAACCCACCAATTCAGCTGCATCTGTGTACAGTTCCAGATCAAAATTGCTAACCAGCCCTGACTTCCATAGTGCCTGTCTATTGAAATCGTCCAGGAAGACATGCCAAATCCTCAAATCTTCCCTATGCTCCTGTCTCAGTCGCACATAATGAGTAGGGACTCTAATGCCTGCTGTACTTGCCGACAGCCATCTGCAAAACACTCTCACCATCAGGAGGATGCAACACGCAAAGTTCAACTTACCCAACAGTGACTGCAGAGTACGAAGTTGCACCTTGCTTAATTCCATTATCCCCTGAATTTCCGCCTGCAGTGCCACCAGCTTATCCTCTGGTAGTCTGCACTCCATGGTGTCTGAGTCCAAGACAATGCCCAAGAAACTCAGCACCAACATCAGGCCCCTCCGTCTTCTCTGGGGCCAAGGAGATGCCAAACCGAGTGGCAATGTGTTCCAGCGTAGCCAACAGGACTGCACAAACCCCCGACGAGGCCGGGCCCACACATAGAGAGTCATCCAGGTAGTGTATTATAGAATTCACTCCTGCGACGTCTCGTCCTACCCACTCCACAAATTAACTAAACTGTTCAAACAAAGCACAAGAAATAGAGCAACCCATGTGCAAGCATTGGTCTACATAGAACTTCTCCTTCCAATGACAGCCTAGCAACCGAAAACGGGTGCACAGGAAGCAGTCTTCTATGCCGATTCTATGTCATCTTTGGCCATGCGGGCCCCCTGCCCATACTTACAAACCCAAAACACAGCCGCATCAAAAGACGTGTACGATACAGCACACATTTCTGGGTCATTTGCGTCGTTAACCACTTGAGCCCCGGACCATTATGCTGCCTAAGGACCAGAGGTCTTTTTCCAATTCGGCACTGCGTTGCTTTAACTGCTAATTGCGCGGTCATGCAATGCTGTACCCAAACGAAATTTGCGTCCTTTTCTTCCCACAAATAGAGCTTTCTTTTGATGGTATTTGATCACCTCTGCGGTTTTTATTTTTTGCGCTATAAACGGAAAAAGACCGAAAATTTTGAAAAAAAATGATATTTTCTACTTTTTGTTATAAAAAAAATCCAATAAATTCAATTTTAGTCATACATTTAGGCCAAAATGTATTTGGCCACATGTCTTTGGTAAAAAAAAAATGTCAATAAGCGTATATTTATTGGTTTGCGCAAAAGTTATAGCGTCTACAAACTAGGGTACATTTTCTGGAATTTACACAGCTTTTAGTTTATGACTGCCTATGTCATTTCTTGAGGTGCTAAAATGGCAGGGCAGTACAAAACCCCCACAAATGACCCCATTTTGGAAAGTAGACACCCCTAGGAAATTGCTGAGAGGCATGTTGAACCCATTGAATATTTATTTTTTTTGTCCCAAGTGATTGAATAATGACAAAAAAAAAAAAAATATTTACAAAAAGTTGTCACTAAATGATATATTGCTCACACAGGCCATGGGCCTATGCGGAATTGCACCCCAAAATACATTCAGCTGCTTCTCCTGAGTATGGGGATACCACATGTGTGGGACTTTTTGGGAGCCTAGCCGCGTACCGGGCCCCGAAAACCAATCACCGCCTTCAGGATTTCTAAGGGCATACATTTTTGATTTCACTCCTCACTACCTATTACAGTTTTGAAGGCCATAAAATGCCCAGATGGCACAAACCGCCCCCCCCAAATGACCCCATTTTGGAAAGTAGACACCCCAAGCTATTTGCTGAGAGGCATGTTGAGTTCATGGAATATTTTATTTTTTGACACAAGTTGCGGGAAAGTGACAATTTTTTTTTTTTGCACAAAGTTGTCACTAAATGATATATTGCTCACACAGGCCATGGGCATATGTAGAATTGCACCCCAAAATACATTCTGCTGCTTCTCCTGAGTATGGGGATACCACATGTTTAGGACTTTTTGGGAGCCTAGCCGCATACGGGGCCCCGAAAACCAAGCACCGCCTTCAGGATTTCTAAGGGCATAAATTTTTCACTACCTATCACAGTTTTGAAAGCCATAAAATGCCAAGATGGCACAAAACCCCCCCAAATGACCCCATTTTGGAAAGTAGACACCCCAAGCTATTTGCTGAGAGGCATGTTGAGTCCATGGAATATTTTATTTTTTGACACACGTTGCAGGAGAGTGACAATTTTTTTTTTTGCACAAAGTTGTCACTCAATGATATATTTCTCACACAGGCCATGGGCATATGTGGAATTGCACCCCAAAATACATTTAGCTGCTTCTCCTGAGTTTGGGGATACCACATGTGTGGGACTTTTTGGGAGCCTAGCCACATACGGGGCCCCGAAAACCAAGGACCGCCTTCAGGATTTCTAAGGGCGTAAAGTTGTGATTTCACTCCTCACTACCTATCACAGTTTTGAAGGCCATAAAAAGCCCAGATGGCACAAACCCCCCCCCCCAAATGACCCCATTTTGGAAAGTAGACACCCCAATCTATTTGCTGAGAGGCATATTGAGTCCATGGAATATTTTATATTTTGACACAAGTTGCGGGAAAGTGACAATTTTTTTTTTTTGCACAAAGTTGTCACTAAATGATATATTGCTCACACAGGCCATGGGCATATGTGGAATTACACCCCAAAATATATTCTGCTTCTTCTCCTGAGTACTGGGATACCACATGTGTAGGACTTTTTGGGGGGAGCCTAGCTTCATACGGGGCCCCGAAATCCAATCACCGCCTTCAGGATTTCTAAGGGCGTAAATTTTTGATTTCACTCCTCACTACCTATCACAGTTTCGAAGGCCATAAAATGCCAAGACAGCACAAAACCCCCCAAAATGACCCCATTTTGGAAAGTAGACACCCCAAGCTATTTGCTGAGAGGCATGAAACGAAAAAAAGATATTGATCGGTGGGTATGCCCACCATTAGAATACCTCCCTTCATCCACCCACTTCTAATGATGGGCATACATGCACCGTTTATATATGCCGAAGCATGGGGGCATCCTCCCGCAAAAGGCAGGAGCAAATCGCTCCTCCACCCACTGCTGCCCCCACGCTTCGGCATATATGCTGAAGTATGTAACTGTGGTGGTGAAATCACCTTCGACAGCGCTGGAGTCACGGCTTTATATATCGTGGGAGCAAACGCTGTTGCTGTCAAGATAAATAAATCCGCGCTGCAACTGAATGGCGTACCTGCTAAGCAAATGATGGTTAACAATAAAACAAAGTAACATTACAGTATAACATTAAGACTTACCATACCTGCAAAGCAAATACAAAAAAAAAATAGTAAAAAATAAAACATTTAACGCAACCTGTGCCTAAAATATATATATGCCGAAGCATGGGGGCATCCTCCCGGAAAAAGGCAGGAGCAAATCGCTCCTCCCCCCACTGCTGCCCCCACGCTTCGGCATATATGCTGAAGTATGTAACTGTGGTGGTGAAATCACCTCCGACAGCGCTGGAGTCACGGCTTTATATATCGTGGGAGCAAACGCTGTTGCTGTCAAGATGAATAAATCCGCGCTGCAACTGAATGGCGTACCTGCTAAGCAGATGATGGTTAACAATAAAACAAAGTAACATTACAGTATAACAGTAAGACTTACCATACCTGCAAAGCAAATACAAAAAAAAAACAGTAAAAAATAAAACATTTAACGCAACCTGTGCCTAAAATATATATAAGCCGAAGCATGGGGGCATCCTCCCGCAAAAGGCAGGAGCAAATCGCTCCTCCACCCACTGCTGCCCCCACGCTTCGGCATATATGTTGAAGTATGTAACTGTGGTGGTGAAATCACCTCTGACAGCGCTGGAGTCACGGCTTTATATATCATGGGAGCAAACACTGTTGCTGTCAAGATAAATAAATCCGCGCTGCAACTGAATGGCGTACCTGAAAACAATAAAATGGTTACCAACAAAACACAGTAAACAGTAAAGTATAAAAAAATTGCATATCTGAAAAGCAAACATGGTAAAACATAATAACAATAAAACATTGCAGAATAGAATAGAGTAAAAAAGAGCAGAACAATAGAGAGAGAATAGAGAGAGAGAACAATAAAATAACAACTATTTTTGTTTTTTTTATTTTATATTTTTTTGTGTTTTTATTTATTTTTTTATTTTTATTTATTTTTTTATTTTTTTACACTTTTTTAACTTTTAACTTTTGTAACTGGTTCCAGGTTTGGGTCTCTCAAAATGCAATGGCATCTTGGGAGACCCTGTGAAAGTGTGTCCTAGTCTGTGAAGTGCTGAACCCTACCCTAATACTCAACTAGTGTATGGTAGCGTTCAAAACATGCAAAGACCAGGATTGCCAGGACAGAAGGGACAATAACACCGGGTGTCACGCCTAAATCCGCGCTTGCTGCAGACACGACATCTTTTTTGGGGGGTTCGTTGGATAGGGGTACTCGGGATGGCATAAGGAAAATGCCTCTCATGCAGCCGGCCTACTGCATTTGGTTGGGGAAGGTGAGGTAGAGCACCGTCTGGAAACAGAAGGGCTCTGACGATCTCTTCCTGGAATTTAAGGAAGGATCCAGTCCATCCTGAAGCTCTGTATAGCACATGAGCGTTCAGCAAAGCCAATTGAAATAAATAAACAGACACTTTTTTGTACCAGCGTTTGGCCTTACGGGCAACTAGGTACGGCGCCAACAACTGGTCGTTGAGGTCCACCCCTCCCATATTAAGGTTATATTCGTGGACACAGAGGGGTTTCTCCACAACACCAGTCGCCGTAGTAATTTGGGTCGTTGTGTCTGCATGAAGGGAGGTGAGAACGAAAACATTCTTCTTATCCCTCCACTTCATAGCAAGCAAATTATTATACTTCAAGCAGGCTCTCTCCCCCAGCCTAAGACGGGAATCTACAAGCCGCTGGGGAAAGCCCCGGCCATTAGGTCGCACGGTGCCACATGCTCCAATTTGATGGTCAAACAAGTGACTAAAAAGTGGCACGCTCGTATAATAATTGTCCACGTTCAAGTGGTACCCCTTTCCGAATAAGGGTGACACCAAGTCCCACACTATCTTGCCAGTGCTTCCTATGTAGTCAGGGCAGTTTGTCGGCTCTACGTGACTATCTTTGCCCTCGTGAACCATAAAACTACATGTATAGCCTGTGGCCCTGTCACAGAGCTTATACATCTTGACCCCGTATCTGGCACGCTTGCTGGGAAGGTACTGTTTGAATGACAAGCGGCCAGGAAATTTAATCAGGGACTCATCAATGCAGACAACTTGATGGGGGGTAAACAAGTCTGCAAAACGTTGGTTGAAGTGGTTTACGAGGGGCTGAATTTTGTAGAGCCGATCGTATGCAGGGTCTCCACAAGGACGACAGAGTTCATTGTCGTTGAAGTGCATGAACCGCAAAATCTGCTCGTATCGTGCCCTGGCCATGGAAGCAGAGAACAAGGGTGAATGGTAAATTGGGTCAGTGGACCAATATGACCGCAACTTACTCTTTTTATTCAAGCCCATGAGGAGGGAAAGGCCCAGAAAGGTCTTAAATTCGGAGACCGTAATTGGTCTCCAATCTCTGGCAAGGGAGGACTGGGGATTAGCGGCGATGTGTTGACCAGCGTATAAATTGCTTTGGTCCACAATAGATCTATAGAGATCTTCGGTGAAAAACAGTGAATAAAAATCCAGTGGTGTAAAGTCAACTGTTTCCACCTGAATTCCGGGTTGGCTAGTGAAAGGGGGAAGTACGGGTGCTACAGAAGTGGTGGGTTCCCAATTTGGATTGGCGAATGCAGCAGGAAGGGCACTATGGGCACGACGGGCCTGTCTTTGTCTTCTTGGTGGCAGCGGGACACTACTAGTGCTTGCCACCTCACCAGCTTGAACTGCACTTATGGGACTCGCCACGTCACCAAGTGTTACTGCAGTGCTGGATGTACGACCAGGGTGTACTAGGCCGCTGGTGCTTGCCAGTTCACCAGAAGGAATAGCGGCGCTAGTACTTCTCTGCTCCATACGAGAGTCCTGCGGTTCTTGCACTTCAAGGACAGAAGAAGTTCGGGGTCTGGTACGCCTGACCCTAGCAGGGACCACAACTCTGTCGTCAGAGCTATCTGTCATGGAGCCGCTGTCCTCTACAGGATCGTATTCTGAGCCTGAACTTGACAGATGAGTGACTTCCTCTTCACTATCTGTCAGGCTCAGAAACGTGTAGGCCTCTTCACTAGTGTACCTTCGATTTGCCATTTTGGGCTCTAAATTTAGGGCTCCCGCTAACACTGTGTTTATGGGAACTCTAAACTGCTGGGGAGTATAGATCTGATCGGATCAGATATCGATCCGCTCAGATACTATAGCACTAAGGGAGGTGTATGCTGCGTGCGTGGGTTTTAGCGGTACTGGCGCTAATCTGACGCTGCCTCAGGCGACGCAGACCTTATCTGACCCTAAAAACGTAATTTATATCACCGCCGGGCAATTAGGGGGATAAACCTTTATAAGGTAATAAACGGCGGGTGCCCTAAAACTATAATAAACTGTAATAAACTATAATAAACTACAAAAAACAAACTAGCTAACCAGTGTCACCCGTAACACTTATACGGTGATCGCTGGTGAAAGGGTTAAATAGGGGGCAATCAGGGGCTTAAAACCTTTAGCAGGTAGTATATGGGGGTCCCTGTCGCTATAAAACACTCACAGCGAACCTATATACTTACCTCCCTAACTAGCGTCACCTGTGTCACTAATACAGCGATCAGAAAAACGATCGCTTAGCGACACTGGTGACGGGGGTGATCACGGGGTTAACCTTTATTAGTGGGGGGTTAGGGGGGTACCCTGGACCTAAGGGGGGTACCCTAGACCTAAAGGGGGCTAACCTAACTGCCCTAACACTTATAACTGTCACAAACTGACACCAATGCAAAAAAAAAAAACTGCTATTGGTGTCAGTGTAACAGGGGGTACAGGGGGGTGATCGGGGGGTGAAGGGGGGTGACAAGTGTGCCTGGCGTGTTCTACTGTTAGTGTAGTGTTATGCAGACTTACTTGATGTCTTCTCTCCTTGGCGCCGGATCGAAAAGCGCGGCTCGAGGAGGGATGACATCACTTCCTTTCCCTCTGTTTACATTACAGAGGGAAAGGAAGTGTTTTCATTCGCCGGGAGCGATCGGGAGGGGGTGGCCAAAAATGGATGGCCTCCCCCTGACCTCTCATCACCCGGGAAGAAATGGCGACTGCCTCGGGCACCGGGGGGGGTCCGATCGGACCCCCCACCCGCGGAAGGCAAATCACGTATATGTACGTGATTTTGCCTGTCCGTGCCACCTTGCCGACGTTCATCGGCGTGAGGCAGTCGTCAAGTGGTTAACAGATCCCCCTTTGGGAAGGAAAGATGGTGGATCAGCCTAAATTTATTTGGCTCCTTTTTTGGCACTACCCCCAGTGGTGAGACCACCAAATTGGGTAATGGCAAACTAGTGAATGGGCCACCCACACAACCCAGTGACAACTTCTTCCGTAGTTTCTCTGAAACCATATCTGCATGGTGCAAGGCTGAGCACGGGTTGCAAGCCATAAGAGGTGCCTTGACCAAGGTAGACGGAATCCTAAACCCTTCTAAAAACCCCAGGCTCAACAACTGCACCTCCCCCCTATCCGGGTACCTATCAAGAAATGGCTGCACCCTTTCCACTTTCACCGGTGTCATCCCTTTTCCTAACAGACTCCATGGCACGACCCTTTCCTTGCTTAAAGCAACGGGACAATGGATGCGCACCTCCGCATCCTGAGCACTTGCAGGACCCCCCAAATTTGCAGGAGCCCTCGTTATATTGCCAGCACACCCCTTTCTTTCTTGTGGCCAATTGTCCAGGGTTGGATGAGCCAACGCCCCCCCTGGAAAAAATGGACTCGTCTTCTCGCCGACATCATAAGTCGCATCCACAGGCTAATATCCTTGTGATCCCACCGTAATGACGGGCATATTGCCCTTCTCTGCTGGAACTGTTCATTATAACGCAACCATGCTGTTCTCCCGTAGACTCTATGTGCTTCACCCATGGCGTCCAAATAGCAGAACAGCGCAGAACAATGTTCCGGGTTCTTTTCTCCAATTACGCTAGCCATTATGGCGAAAGCCTGGAGCCAATTCTGGAAAGTCCGCGGAATAAGCCTGTATATCCTCTTCTCCTCTTCCTCCTTCTTATGATCCTCAGGCTTCACCCTGTCTAGATAGAATTTCTCCAGCGGCAGCAGTGCGAATATCTCCACGTACTCACCTTTCCATATCTTCTCCCGCACCTCCGGTTTTAGGTGCGCCCCCAGAGGCCCCTGAAAACACACATAAACCTCACCCTTAGCAGCGTCTGCCAGCCTGACTAGATCCTGTTTTTTAGCTGCCTCCCCTACTGTGTCCCCCGCCACTGTCTTGGGAGCCTCCTCCTGACCTACCACCACCATTACACCCGCCGCAGGCACTGCCGCTGCTGTGGGAGGTGTGGGCGCAACCCCTGTCATGGGATTCCCCGATCTCGAATTCCCCCCACCCCCGGGAGCCACCCATGCCACTGCCGGCGACGCTACCCCACTCGGCCCAGGCTCAAACCTTTTCACCAACTCCTTTAAACCCGCCAGAAACCCCTGCAAACCCAGGTCCGCCGTGACATGGTCGTGGACCGACGCGGCCAGAAGGAGGGGAATGGGTGGAACTGCCCCTGTGGGGTAATCTGACTACCAGAGCTATTACCAATACCCACCCCTAACCTGTCTACCCCCCCACTGTACAATGAAGAAAAAACTGACTTACCAGGCTGCCTAGGAAGGCACCAGCCGACAGTCCCGTCTCCATTGCTGCTGGATGACCTTGTGGCACCTCCCCATCCGACAGCAACAGCTCTCCCTCGGATCGATCGACCACCATGTCTTCGGATCCCGCTAACAATGCTCCAGGGGATTCATCCCCAGATCCAGAGGAACTGTGCCGTTCTCTGCTCTGCCTCCATGTGCCAGATGTGCCCCTCGACTTCTTGGTCGCTTTTCCTGGGCCTCTGCTGCCTCCACCACTCTGTCGGCCTGGGTCTTGGCTCTCCTCTGGCTTCTTCCTCTGTCCATCTGGCGGCTGCAGCAGGTCGTGTACCCCGCCATAGCCCCGTCCCTGCTGCATGGCCGCCAGGGCAGGGCCCGCATCTTCCTCCTCCCTCCATGTGTCTGGCCTAATGGGGGCTCCCAGACTGCCAGAGACCCCACTAGCCGAGCTCCGACCATGATGGGGATTCCTCCCAGGACCCCCCGCTGCGCGCACCATGGAGCACTTTGCAGGGGGCCCTGAAGGGGCCCTCAGGGGACTCCCTCTGGGGGGGAGGGGGGAGTCCAGGGACAAGCGCTGTGGCAGCCATGACCACTGAGCATGCCTGGACTCCCTCCCCGGTGTGCTGATCCCCGGGGATCCTTCTCCTGACGTTGCCGTCAGCCTCTCCTGGAGCTATCCTTCCCCCTTGTCTCTGCTTTGGCCCGCAGCTGGTCTAACAGGGCCTCTACCTGAGCCATGATGTGGACCTGCTCCTACAAGCTCGCTCCTCCAGCTACCACTGAGCTGGGGAGGGACACACACGCTGCTTCATGCAGCTAGCTTCTCCACCACTGCCTAACACCCAATCTACTCATCTCTAACAAACAGCTCTCTTCATAATGTGCCCTGGTTAACCCTGTCATGCTCGCACTTTGTTTTATGTAATTTTATTTATTTTACTCCAGGCTTCTCTTTCCAATGCTAAGGGTATGTGGTTTAGTATAATTCAGAAGGGGGGGCTCATGCTCCCTGCCACCATCCTTCCTGGCCAGTCAGACTGCATGCCTGGCATGTGCAGGATTACAGTACTTTTATTGAAGACTACAGATGAAAAAAAATGCACAGAGCCAATGACAGTGGATGTATACCATGTGATCACTGGGACAAATCACATCACACAGTGTAAACAATGGCTACAGTTTGCAGCCAGCTTTCACTTTCCTCTCACACAGCGATTGGTGTGTTGGAGGAAAGAAACTTTCCTGAGTGCAGTCAGTACAGCGATCTCCCCCACTGAGCTATTGTGTTCTGACAGGGAGAAGGCCCCCCTGCCAGAACACTCAGGTTAGCTCTCAACCATTGGCTGAGAGCGCTGATTGGAAGCCAGTCGGCTGCTCGTTTTCCAACATGCTCATCTGACAGAAGCCTGCCAGACCGGCTGCCATACACACAGGCTGATTGTCGGACAGTTTTTATTGAACTGGCTGATGTCGCCCGGCATTCGGCCCATGTGTACTAGGCTTTATTCTGCACACCTGCACATTAACCACCTTACCTTTATCCTCCCATTGTATGTGACCTGTACATTAACCCTCTCACCTCCTGATCCCTCTGTGTATGACTTATACATTTAAATGTAAACAGAAATGAGGAGAAACTACAGATTTCCTTTAATATAATGCCTATGTTTGTTTACCATAGTAGCAGATGCTTGTAGACTTTATAATTTTGTAGAAACCAGTATTAAATAATGTTATTTTATTGATTGTAGAACATTTTATTGATTTAGCTCTATTTTACTGTAATTGTAGCTATAATTATATTGTTTTGTATTTTTTTTTCAATGCTTCTCTCTTGTATTAGTGAAAAATAACCAGTTAAGAATATTTTTTAATTTTTTTAAAAACTGATCCAGTTGGGGGCGCATGCGCGGCTTCAAGGAAGATGGACGCTTGAATCTGTAGCTCCGCTCCGCTCGGGACTATAAAGGCTTCCTGAGGGCCTTACACAGCGATAACTACCCCCAATTTTGCACCCCTCGAGCCAACAACACTCGGTGCATGCCTTCAAAGAAAGAGAAATCCAGAGGAGCTTCGCAAAACACCCTAACCCACTACCTCCTCCGCACGAGGGAACGGCTCAGCATGTCTCAAGATGGCGCCGCCGGGAAGGGAAAACCTCCTACCCCATCCTCTCCGACTCGATCGAGTCCCTCTCCCTCTGCAAATTCGATGGGTGAGTCCCCTACTGCTCTCTCTAAGGCAGATTTGGATGTCAGCCTAGAAGCCATGTATACTAGACTGGCCATGAAATTCCAAACGGAGCTACATAAGACTTCCCACACACTATCCCAGGAAATCGCGGCCTTAGGCTCACGGACTGAGCTCCTGGAAACAAAACATGACGAGCTAGCTTTAGCATACAACGACCTAAGTCGAGAGCATGAATCCCTGACCCTGACCCTGTCAGCTATCCAAACGCAAGTCGAGGATCTTGACAACAGAAATAGGCGCAATAATCTGTGTCTGAGAGGCATCCCTGAATCCGAGACCGACCTGATACCAACTGTTATCAGACTCTTTAAGTCACTCCTGCCAGACCGGGACTCTGCCGCTTTTAAATGCGACCGTATTCACAGGGCCCTACGCCCGAAACCCCCAGATGATAAACCCCCCAGGGATATTGTCCTCTGCATGAAGGACTTTCTCATCAAGGAGGAAATCTTAAGAGCTGCTCGGAACAAGCCACGGATAACGCTGGATGACCATCTTATCCAGATCTACCCGGACATTTCCCCGACAACTCTGGACAGAAGAAGAGGCCTGAAGGAAATCACCACTGTACTACAATCTGCACACATTCGATATAGGTGGGGCTTTCCTTTTAAATTGCAAGTTCCTCATAATGGCACCACTCTTTCTGCTACCACCCTACATGAGGGCCATGAGATCCTGGTAAAACTGGGTCTCATGGACGCTGCTGCAATCAGACGCCCCCCTTCTACACCTCGCCAAGCACCAATCTGGCAAACGCCACCACCCAGAAGAGATAGAAGAAGGATTCGATACGACATCGGAGAAAATCCCATCGCTCCACCACGCTGATGAACTGCTACCTCACATAAGCTCTGATCACCCTGCACCTAATCTACTCCGCATTTTTAATGCGACTGTCCCTTGGAGCTGTTCGACGTGTTCCCCTCCCAGCAAGAGAAATCTTTTTTTCCTCACAGTTTCGCTGGGATCGAGACCCAGTTGTCTCGCTAGTTGCGGATTTATGTGTCAGGAAGAGTACTTTTTTTTTGTTTTTTCACTCTACCTGACCCGGGTTGGATGTGGTATTCCATATCCTTCTTTCTTTATCATTTCAGTTATTTTTTTTTCTCTTTTTTTGTTTTTTGTTTTTTAAGTGATAATAGTTCTTATTTTTTAGCTAGTCAGACATGTCACAGCCTGAAACTTTTTTCCAACCTATGGCGCTTCTATGAAAATACCAATAATGCTTTTGTTGTTCTTCAACCTGTAATGCATGTCTTTGGGGCGGGTGGTTGGCTGGGTGGATATGTGGAGGTACCCCTGCTGGATGAGCTGCTTTCTAGTTTAAATTCACACTACTGCTTCCTAAGAGGGTTTTTTTTTCGTAGCCCTCATATACCAAATAAGACCCAAATTATAAAAAATGACTATTACATGCATTTCACATAATGTGAAGGGATTTAATTCCCCTGTGAAGAGGCGCAAAGCCTTCGATATGTATGGGAAGATCGGTGCTAAGATTCTCCTCTTACAGGAGACACATTTTGCCCATTTCTCACACCCTAAATTCTTCCATAGAAACTACCCACAGTCGTTCTATACCCTCTATTCATCCAAAAGCAGGGGTGCCGCCATCTTCTTACATACTTCCCTTCCCATGGAAGTCACACACTGTTTCAAAGACAAAGATAGCAGATTTGTGATCATAAAGGGCTTACTACATAATAAGGAAATCACTATTGCCAGTGTTTACGCTCCTAACGATGCTCCCGCCTCCTTTTTTAAAACCTTCTTTGATAAACTGACCTG
This sequence comes from Lithobates clamitans, assembly GCA_037952925.1. Classification (NCBI taxonomy): domain Eukaryota; kingdom Metazoa; phylum Chordata; class Amphibia; order Anura; family Ranidae; genus Lithobates; species Lithobates clamitans. Next base: position 3,588,381 of record JBBGZY010000279.1, on the reverse strand, counting down.
CTTGAACTCTCCTCATATTATAATAGGAGGAGACTTCAACTTAGTGGCCAACCCCACTCTAGATAGATCCTCTTCCACCAAGATCTTAAAAGCATTCCCCAGGTCTCTCACCCAAGGCCTCTTGGACCACCAGCTGGTTGATTCTTGGAGAGCCCACAATATCGGTCACAAGGAGTTCACCTTTTACTCTCATCCTCACAATAGTTACGCTAGGTTAGATTACATATACACCACCCCGATAATATTAGCGAACTCCAACAAAGCAAAGATTTACCCTTGTGTTTGGTCAGACCACCATGTGACCTCTTTTACCACTGAATTTATTGGTTTGGCCCCGACACCATACATTTGGAGATTGAATGAAGCATTGCTGTCAGACATCCTAGCCGAATCTGAAACCGCTAAATCGATAGAGGAATACTTCTCCTTTAATGCTCTCCCAGACACCCCCCCCTCTATCCTATGGACAGCCCACAAAGCTGTTATAAGGGGTAAATTAATCAGCATCGCCTCATCCCACAACAAGAATCATAGACAAAGGATTTTGACCCTTACCACCGAACTGGATCGCATATACAAAGACACTAAATTGCTAGACTTAGAATCTACCAGAAAAACAATAGACCAAAAACGCCTTGAACTAGATTCCCTTCTATCCTCTAAAATTGAAAAAGACCTCCGTTGGTCCAAAGCTAAAATCTTATTACATAATAACACCTCCTCCACCATATTCGCCAGAAAGCTAAATCAGTCAACTCGACCCACTCATGTATATAAACTCTCTTCTAGTACAGGCCTTCCCACCTCTCACCCCAAGGAAGTACTCCGAATATTCGAACAATTTTACTCCTCCCTACTCTCTCCGAACCCAAATCACCCTTCCCTAGCTGATGACGCATGGTTTCAGGATCTGCACATCCCCTCTCTCTCAGCCTCACAAGTTGAGAAGCTCAATGCCCCTGTCACCACCTCCGAGGTTCTCAATGTTATTAAATCCCTAAGATCAGGCTCTGCTCCAGGCCCTGATGGCTTTTCAGCCATCTATTACAAAAAATTCGTCTCTTTACTTTCCCCCAGCCTAGTCCAATTATTTAACTGGATCCTACAAGGAGGTGATTTCCCAGAGGAGATGTTACTGGCAAATATGTCCCTGATCCCCAAACCCAACAAAAATCATTTACTCCCACAAAATTATAGGCCGATCTTAGTCATGAACATTGATGTAAAAATCTTTAGCAGAATCCTCGCAGACAGATTAGCTTCTATAATTTCCACCCTAATCTCACCCTTCCAGTCAGGATTCATCCCACACAGATTCATAACAGATAACATTAGACTAGCCACTAACATTATCCAAGATTCCAATTTAAATTCCCGTAAATTATTTTTCTCAGCCTAGACATACACAAGGCGTTCGATAGCGTTTCCTGGAACTATCTTAACTCACTCCTTCAACGTATGGGATTCCGAGAAGAGTTTTTACAGGGGTTCCGTGCCCTTTATGTAAACCCAAAAACCCGCATTAAAATCCCAGGTTGTAACTCAGAGTTCTTCCCCATAGGTAGAGGCACGCGCCAGGGTTGCCCACTTTCCCCCCTAATCTTTGCCCTTGCCCTAGAACCCCTGGCCATAGCGATTCTGAATAATCAAAACATTTCAGGTTACACCAAGGGCCCCTCGTCCTATAAGTTCTGTATGTACGCGGACGACGTCCTTTTGTTTTTAACAAACCCTCACATTTCCCTACCAAACTTACTCCAAACGCTATCTTATTTTGCTGGGATCTCTGGCCTCAAGATCAATGTCTCGAAATTGATCGCCCTCCCACTGGGCTTTTCTCCAACAGAAGTACAACAATTTAAACAGACTTTCCATTTTGTATGGAAGGGATCTAGTCTATCATATCTGGGCATTGACCTGACAGGAGACTTCAGCAAACTCTTTGACTACAATTACCCCCCCATGATATCTAAACTGAAGAAAACACTCCATTCCTGGTCTCAGCTTCGTATTTCCTTCTTGGGTAGAATCACAGCTCTTAGAATGGTGATACTTCCCAGATTGTTGTATCTCTTTCGGTCCCTCCCAATCAGAGTATCCAAATCTTACCTCCTCACCATTCAAGCATTTATGAATAAATTCATTTGGCAAAATAAATCACCTAGATTTGCTAAAGAGGTTCTCTACCGTTCCTCTAAAAGGGGGGGCTTGGGGGTCCCCCGCATCTGGCTTTACTATATTGCTTGTAGACTTGCACAACAAGCCCAGTGGAACATCAGAGACTCCAGGGTCCCTTGGGTAAAGTTCGAACAAGACTCTATCTTCCCATTATATCTACCAGGCCTGATGTGGTCTTCCGGCCCCCTACTTACAGAAGTCTCTAACAAAAATCTAATAGTCACGGCTGGCTTAGCACTCTGGAACACGTATAAAGACAAATATAACCTCATCTCTCAACCATCCCTAGGGGCTTCCTATATAGGTGACCCAAGATTCCCAACTGCCTTCTCCCACCCGGAAGTATTTGAGATGTGGACCCAACAAAACCTGATCACCTTAAACGACTTCTTGACAAACTCAAAATTTACCTCATTTGCGTCCCTCAAATCTCGTCATCTTATCCCTGATAGGGAATTCTATCACTTCCTCCAGATAAGACATTTCTTTCAAAACCACTATCCCACCCCCCCCTCCGATCACTCGACACTATATGAGGATTTGTGTCATACTGCTCCTCGCCAAAGGGGCCTTATCTCACAGATCCATAGTTCCCTGGTCGCAACGGAAGATTCTCCTCCCCTGAGGTACAGATCACAATGGGAACAGGACCTGGCACTTGATCAGGACACCATAGACTGGGACAGAGGATGGGTGAACATTTGTAAAAGCTCGAAATCCCTTTCCATAAAAGAAACAGCCATTAAACTCACGACGAGATGGTATTATACCCCTACCCGCATTCAAAAGATCTACCCGCAATCATCTCCCCAATGCTTCAGAGGCTGCACCCAATTAGGCACCTACCTACACACCTTCTGGGAGTGTGAAAAATTACAACCCACCTGGAAAGAGGTTCTTATACTGATAGACAAATTAGTGGGAAACCCTGTCAATCTCACCATCCACCATTGCCTCCTTTTTCAAGATGTACCTGAGATCACCAAACCCCAGCTGAGGTTAATCCACTCAATATGTATTGCTACACTCTGGTGTATTGCTCTTCACTGGAAATCTCCCTCAATACCTTTTGCACAAATTATTGCTCGTATTGATTCTATGAAGAAAACTGAAAAATTTTTTCACACCCTTCATGACTCCATGCCTATCTTTGATGCTAAATGGAACCCCTGGTTCCTGTTCAGGTTACCTGATTGACCATGTAATATTGTATATGACTATGCTACACCTTATACCTGATATCTCTGTTGCGTTTTTTTCTGTATATTATTTGTCTTCACTTTCCCCCCCCCCCCCTTTTTTTTTTTTTTTTTTTTTCTCTTTCTTTATAATTTGCTATTGGTCCCCTCCCCTCTGGTTTTACTATGTTTATTTAGCTGAATATGATTACCTACCAATACAGAATGTAATTCAACTTATTTTAGTTATGATTTATTCTCTACATTGTTAAAATTCACTGTACAATGTACATTCTAGATTGGATTTCTTATGCTTATCTTATGTCACTGTAGGATATTGTTCCTAATGATACCTGATATGTACAGGTTTTCGTTTCAATACTCTCAATAAAACCTTTTGAAAACAAAAAAAAACTGATCCAGTTAATGTAGATTTTAATTTTTATGCTAGTGGCTAATGCATATGCTACTCTAAAGAATAAATGTTTTGAAACCTTTAAATGCTGAGATTCAGGAAGCTTCACAGTTCTGTAGGTCCCACTGTGGTATTTTATGCAGTGCATAATCTTAGAAACTGTTTTGCTTCTGATGTGACAACTCATTTGGGATTATGGCAAGAAATTTAATAATTCAGAATTGAGAAAGTCAGAGCAATTTAGATAATGTTTAAGAGGTAAAATATGAAATACAAAAAACTGTGAAAAGCACTACAATGATGCAATGTAAAATGGGAAGATTTTTTGAAAAAATAAAATAATGAAAAAAAAAACAGCTAACCCATTAAAAAGTAATATCTACCCATGTGAAAAAAAAATATGATAGAAACTGAAAAAGGTTTCATAAGATTAACTAATATCAGCAGGCTATAAATAATGTGTTGCAATTTCAATTACTTATCATCGTAAATAAAGTGGATGGTCAAACTGTAATTGATAGCATTTCTCATGCTTTCAGTACATATTGTCCTAATTCTCACAACCACTAGTATGTATAGCTAATAATAGAGAGATAATCAGTGGGCAAATATACCCTTTAGTTAGATGATAGCAAGCTAGTAATATAATGCTCTCATTAAAGATGGTGGCAGAAAACTGAATAAACATGAAGCCCCACAATTAACAATTATCATAATTAGTCTTGCCCAGATCCTATTTGTTACCTACAGATAGACCTGCATTACTGTTGGGGTACTGACTTGATTGTGCAGGCCTTTTTCATATTTTATATGTTTGTTACTTTTAAATTTGGGTGCTTATTTTTTTGCCCTATCCTATATACTGTAAAAATCCTAAATAATGTATCGGTATATATATACTTGTTTTTTTTTTTGTTTCAATGTTTTTATTAAAGAAATTGCATGGTACAAATAATAAGACATGGAATCAAGTGCTATTACACTCTTGAAATACAGTATTAACATCAGTATACAGTGGGGACAGAAAGTATTCAGACCCCCTTAAATTTTTCACTCTTTGTTATATTGCAGCCATTTGCTAAAATCATTTAAGTTCATTTTTTTCCTCATTAATGTACACACAGCACCCCATATTGACAGAAAAACACAGAATTGTTGACATTATTGCAGATTTATTTAAAAAGAAGAACTGAAATATCACATGGTCCTAAGTATTCAGACCCTTTGCTGTGACACTCATATATTTAACTCAGGTGCTGTGCATTTCTTCTGATCATCCTTGAGATGGTTCTACACCTTCATTTGAGTCCAGCTGTGTTTGATTATACTGATTGGACTTGATTGGACACACCTGTCTATATAAGACCTTATAGCTCACAGTGCATGTCAGAGCAAATGAGAATCATGAGGTCAAAGGAACTGCCTGAAGAGCTCAGAGACAGAATTGTGGCAAGGCACAGATCTGGCCAAGGTTACAAAAAAATTCTGCTGCACTTAAGGTTCCTAAGAGCACAGTGGCCTCCATGATCCTTAAATGGAAGACATTTGGGATGACCAGAACCCTTCCTAGAGCTGGCTGTCCAGCCAAACTGAGCTATCGGGGGAGAAGAGCCTTGGTGAGAGAGGTAAAGAAGAACCCACAGATCACTGTGGCTGAGCTCCAGAGGTGCAGTCGGGAGATGGGAGAAAGTTGTAGAAAGTCAACCATCACTGCAACCCTCCACCAGTCGGGGCTTTATGGCAGAGTGGCCCAACAGAAGCCTCTCCTCAGTGCAAGACACATAAAAGCCCGCATGGAGTTTGCTAAAAAAAACACCTGAAGGACTCCAAGATAGTGAGAAATAAGATTCTCTGGTCTGATGAGACCAAGATAAAACTTTTTGGCCTTAATTCTAAGCGGTATGTGTGGAGAAAACCAGGCACTGCTCATCACCTGTCCAATACAGTCCCAACAGTGAAGCATGGTGGTGGCAGCATCATGCTGTGGGGGTGTTTTTCAGCTGCAGGGACAGGACAACTGGTTGCAATTGAGGGAAAGATGAATGCAGCCAAGTACAGGGATATCCTGGACGAAAACCTTCTCCAGAGTGCTCAGGACCTCAGACTGGGTCAAAGATTTACCTTCGAACAAGACAATGACCCTAGGCACACAGCTAAAATAATGAAGGAGTGGCTTCATATCAACTCCGTGACTGTTCTTGAGTGGCCCAGCCAGAGCCCTCACTTAAACTCAATTGAGCATCTCTGAAGTGACCTAAAAATGGCTGTCCACCAACGAATACCATCCAACCTGACAGAAATGGAGAGCATCTGCAAGGAGGAATGGCAGAGGATCCCCAAATCCAGGTGTGAAAAACTTGTTGCATCTTTCCCAAAAAAACTCATGGCTGTATTAGATCAAAAGGGTGCTTCTACTAAATATTGCGCAAAGGGTCTGAATACTTAGGACCATGTGATATTTCAGTTTTTCTTTTTTAATAAATCTGCAAAAATGTCAACAATTCTGTTTTTTTCTGTCAATATGGGGTGCTGTATTTACATTAATGAGGAAAAAAAATGAACTTAAATGATTTTAGCAAATGGCTGCAATATAACAAAGAGTGTAAAATTTAAGGGGGTCTGAATACTTTCCATCCCCACTGAATAATGAGTTCTAAGGGGAATATAAGAAAGAAGAGAAAACTTAAATCAAGGTGTTACATACAAAAACCGACTAGAACACTTGGGGCTGTGGAACGCTTGACTCCTAGAGGACCCATATTGTAGTCGTGCTGTAAGTCTCTCTGTGAGACCGGGTGTCAGGGGCATGTCAGCAGTCGTCGGGTGAATCTGCGTGCACGTAGGTCCTCAAGGATTATTTCCAAGCGTATTCAGCCAAAATCCCCACCAGGGGGCGCCGGCGCGTTCCCGCGAATGCGCGTACGCACGTTCGCGGGTGCGCGCGCGCGCCCGTGCGCGCGCCCGTTCGCGCTAGCGCCGTTTGGCGCCGAGGGGCCTTTAAAAGGGTGACAGGTGCTCATGTTAGCTGCTGTTCGTCTGCAGCTCTGCACCTGAAAGTTCCTGTATCTGCCTGCTTGTTGTTTGATATTGACCCGGCTACGTCTGACCATTCTCCAGTCTCCTATCCGACCCGGCTTGTCTGACCTTGTTTCTCTGCTACCCGTTGCCGAACTCCTGCCTGTCTGACTACCCTTGGATCATCCCTCCTGTTTATATCCTGCCTGATCTCCTGCCAAATACGGACTGTCTGACCTTGCTTGCCTGTGTCCTGTAACGCTGCTTCCAGCCTGCCTGTTTGCATCCAGCTGCTGTCTCCGCATCCGGCTACCAGCCTACCTACCGGCCTGCACCAGTTACCTGCATCCACAGCTCAGCCATCCCTGAGGGACATCATCCCAGTTCCGGTGTCTGCTTCTGCTGGAACCTGCATCAGGCCCTCCTACCCACTGTGCTCAGGAGACCACTGTTCCCACTTCCAGCGGCTCCTGAACCAGCGCTTAAGAGAGGTCTCCTTCTACCAGTCAGGCTCAACTACCAGGTACATTACACCGGGTTTATCGCCTCATCCTCACGCACCCCTATCGGGAACAAACTGTAAGTGGGGATGATGAGTCGTCCGTCTACTTTCAAGTCGTGAACATGCCGGTCTCTTGGTTTTAGACTGCACAATACAGGGCATGTCAGGTTTGGTAAATAGGTCCCATTGTTATTCTGGGTGTTCAGTGTGATGGTCCTCATCTAAGATCTGTCTGTACGACTAGTATATGTGTATGGGTATAAAGGGAGTGGTGGATAAAGAGGGTGAGGAAAGAAGGGGGAGGGAGAGGTTCAAGGGTGTGTCTAGGTTTTATTTGTTAGGTAGCAATTACTGTCCCCCAGATCAAGCTATGAGGTAACTGTTATGATGTTGCGGTATTCTGTTGATTCTTTAAAGTGGAGCCAACACGCCCATGTTTTATGAAATTTAGCTGGAGTATCCTGAGCTTGATGGATTAGATCTTCCATCTCGGCTATTTTCCCTATTTTACAGAGCCACTGGGATGTACTGGGGGGGAGTAGTCCTCCAGTGAGTGGGAATGCATAGTTTCGCTGCGTTTATGAGGTGTAAGGTGAGAGATTTTTTGTAGGCCGATTGGGGGATGGAAGTATGGTGTAGGAGACATTGAGCTGGCATGAAATCAGGGGGATATGTTGTGATTTCTGAGGTAAGGCAGTGAACCTCATTCCAATAGGGTTGGAGTTAGGGATGAGCTTCGAGTTCGAGTCGAACTCATGTTCTACTCGAACATTGGCTGTTCGCAAGTTCGCCGAACAGCGAACAATTTGGGGTGTTCGCGGCAAATTCGAATGCCGCGGAACACCCTTTAAAAGTCTATGGGAGAAATCAAAAGTGCTAATTTTAAAGGCTTATATGCAAGTTATTGTCATAAAAAGTGTTTGGGGACCCGGGTCCTGCCCCAGGGGACATGGATCAATGCAAAAAAAAGTTTTAAAAACGGACGTTTTTTCAGGAGCAGTGATTTTATTAATGCTTAAAGTCAAACAATAAAAGTGTAATATCCCTTTAAATTTCGTACCTGGGGGGTGTCTATAGTATGCCTGTAAAGGGGCGCATGTTTCCTGTGTTTAGAACAGTCTGACAGCAAAATGACATTTGGAAGGAAAAAACTCATTTAAAACTAGCCGCGGCTATTGCATTGCCGACAATACACATAGAAGTTCATTGATAAAAACGGCATGGGAATTCCCCACAGGGGAACCCCGAACCAAAATAAAAAAAAAAAAATGATGTGGGGGTCCCCCTAAATTCCATACAAGGCCCTTCAGGTCTGGTATGGATATTAAGGGGAACCCCAGCCAAAATTGAAAAAAAAAATTGACGTGGGGTTCCCCCTAAATTCCATACCAGACCCTTCAGGTCTGGTATGGATTTTAAGGGGAACCCCGCGCCAAAAAAAAAAAAAAAACGGCGTGGGGTCCCCCTAAAAATCCATACCAGACCCTTATCCGAGCACGCAACCTGGCAGGCCGCAGGAAAAGAGGGGGGGACGAGAGTGCGGCCCCCCCCCCCTCCTGAACCGTACCAGGCCACATGCCCTCAACATTGGGAGGGTGCTTTGGGGTAGCCCCCCAAAACACCTTGTCCCCATGTTGATGAGGACAAGGGCCTCATCCTCACAACCCTGGCCGGTGGTTGTGAGGGTCTGCGGGCGGGGGGCTTATCGGAATCTGGAAGCCCCCTTTAACAAGGGGACCCCCAGATCCCGCCCCCCCCCCCTGTGTGAAATGGTAAGGGGGTACTTACCCCTACCATTTCACTAAAAAACTGTCAAAAATGTTAAAAATGACAAGAGACAGTTTTTGACAATTCCTTTATTTAAATGCTTCTTCTTTCTTCTTTCTTCCTTCATCTTCTTCTGGTTCTTCTGGCTCTTCTGGTTCTTCCTCCGGCGTTCTCGTCCAGCATCTTCTCCGCGGCGTCTTCTATCTTCTTCTCCTCGGGCCGCTCCGCACCCATGAGGGGGGAGGCTCCCGCTCTTCTCTTCATCTTCTTCATCTTCTTCTTCATCTTCTTCTTCTTCTTCTTCTTCCTTCTTCTCTTCTTCCTGTCTTCTGCGGGCCGCTCCTCAGCCATGCTGGCATGGTGGGAGGCTCCCGCTGTGTGACGGCGTCTCTTCGTCTGACGGTTCTTAAATAACGGGGGGCGGGGCCATCCGGTGACCCCGCCCCCCTCTGACGCACGGTGACTTGAGGGACTTCCCTGTGACGTCACGGGGAATGCCACAGGGAAGTCCCGTCATGTCACCGTGCGTCAGAGGGGGGCGGGGTCACCGGATGGCCCCGCCCCCCGTTATTTAAGAACCGTCAGACGAAGAGACGCCGTCACACAGCGGGAGCCTCCCACCATGCCAGCATGGCTGAGGAGCGGCCCGCAGAAGACAGGAAGAAGAGAAGAAGGAAGAAGAAGAAGAAGAAGAAGATGAAGAAGAAGATGAAGAAGATGAAGAGAAGAGCGGGAGCCTCCCCCCTCATGGGTGCGGAGCGGCCCGAGGAGAAGAAGATAGAAGACGCCGCGGAGAAGATGCTGGACGAGAACGCCGGAGGAAGAACCAGAAGAGCCAGAAGAACCAGAAGAAGATGAAGGAAGAAAGAAGAAGCATTTAAATAAAGGAATTGTCAAAAACTGTCTCTTGTCATTTTTAACATTTTTGACAGTTTTTTAGTGAAATGGTAGGGGTAAGTACCCCCTTACCATTTCACACAGGGGGGGGGCCGGGATCTGGGGGTCCCCTTGTTAAAGGGGGCTTCCAGATTCCGATAAGCCCCCCGCCCGCAGACCCTCACAACCACCGGCCAGGGTTGTGAGGATGAGGCCCTTGTCCTCATCAACATGGGGACAAGGTGTTTTGGGGGGCTACCCCAAAGCACCCTCCCAATGTTGAGGGCATGTGGCCTGGTACGGTTCAGGAGGGGGGGGGGGCCGCACTCTCGTCCCCCCCTCTTTTCCTGCGGCCTGCCAGGTTGCGTGCTCGGATAAGGGTCTGGTATGGATTTTTAGGGGGACCCCACGCCGTTTTTTTTTTTTTTTTTGGCGCGGGGTTCCCCTTAATATCCATACCAGACCTGAAGGGCCTTGTATGGAATTTAGGGGGACTCCCACATCATTTTTTTTTTTTAATTTTGGTTCGGGGTTGCCCTGTGGGGAATTCCCATGCCGTTTTTATCAATGAACTTCTATGTGTATTGTCGGCAATGCAATAGCCGCGGTAGTTTTAAATGTGTTTTTTCCTTCAAAATGTCACTTTGCTGTCAGACTGTTCTAAACACGGGAAACATGCGCCCCTTTACAGGCATACTATAGACACCCCCCAGGTATGAAATTTAAAGGGATATTACACTTTTATTGTTTGACTTTAAGCATTATTAAAATCACTGCTCCTGAAAAAACGGCCGTTTTTAAAACTTTTTTTTGCATTGATTCATGTCCCCTGGGGGAGGACCCGGGTCCCCAAACACTTTTTATGACAATAACTTGCATATTAGCCTTTAAAATTAGCACTTTTGATTATTCATGTTCGTGTCCCATAGACTTTAACGGCGTTCGCGTGTTCGAACGAATTTTTTTCCTGTTCGCATGTTCTGGTGCGAACCGAACAGGGGGGTGTTCGGCTCATCCCTAGTTGGAGTAAAGGACATTCCCACCAAATGCGTAATAAAGAACCGTGAGCCGTGTTGCATCTCCAGCACAGTGGAGGGATGCTGGGGTGGATTTGTGTATCCTGTCTGGGATCCTATACCACCTGGAGTATATTTTGTACCCATTTTCTTGTGCAGAAACATTCAAAGAACCTTTATGTATATGGGTATATATATTATTACAGTCTTCTTGGGTGAGGTCTGTGGACAAATCTCTCCCATTTTTGGCATGACACATCGTCTGTGGTAGGGAACTTGGCATACATATCTGAGATTACATGTCTTTGGGGGTCATTTCTGGTGCATATGGCTTAAAAAGGTGTTTGGTCTCTGAACCACTGAGATTGTGGAGTCAAGCCGTGTAAGAAGTGTCTTATCTGGAGAAACTTAAAAAAGGGAATGTTCGCTTCAGGGATTCTGGTTGGGATGGCTTGGAAGGACACTACCTTCCCCTTGTCAAAGAAGGATTCTGCTCTGATGGAACGTTTTACTGACATGTCAGTGTCGTTGAGGAGCGTGATACCAGGGGGAAAGTCTGGATTCCGGTCAAGCGGGGTCAATGGCCCGGGTGAAGAAGCAATGTTCAATTTTTTACAAACCGTGCAAAAAATCTGTATTGTGGAGCCCGTCAGGGGATGTGACCTACTTTCCCTCGGGGTCTTGTTGGGGCTTATCCATGGAAGATGATGAATAGACAGAGAAGAGAACGCCTCCTCGATGCTTATCCAGGCTTTAGTCTTGTTGTGTAAGTGCCAGTCTACAATTCTGGCTGGATTGCATGACCAATAGTATTTTTGTATGTCAGGGAGGCCGATTCCTCCTTTCAGGTTTGGTGTCAGTAATTTCTTCTATCTGACACGTGGTTGTTTGTCGGCCCATAGAAATTTTAAGCACAGCCTTTTATAGGTGGCAAAGAATGATGATGGTAGTTTGACAGGGATCATCTGTAATAGATAAAAAAGTCTGGGGAGGATGTTGATTTTTATAATCGCCGCCCTCCCGAACCATGAAAAAGTACCTCTGTTCCAATATTGGAGGTCCTTTTGCATCATTTTCAGAATGGGGGTGAAATTTCTGGAGTAAAGGTCAGTTAGTTTAGCTGGTAGCTGAATCCCTAGATAGGTTATAGCATGTGTGTCCTAACCGAAAGGGAAGTTAGCTTTGCATAAGGACACCGTGGGATCGGGTAAAGAGACATTGAGGGCCCTGGATTTGGTGAAATTGATTTGGAAGTCGGAAAGCAATTTGAAGAGGGAGAAATCTTTTAATAGTTTGGGAAGTGTGGTGATGAGGTCTGTAAGGCATAAAAGGACGTTGTCAGCATATACAGCTGGTTTGTATTGTTTGTTGTTGATTTCAACCCCTTTGATGTTCGGGTTAGTCCTGAGCCTGCAGAGTATAAGTTCCATTGTGAGTATAAATATGATGGGGGATTAAGGGCATCCCTGTCTAGTTCTGTTCTACACAGAGAAGGCATCCAACAGATGACTGTTGACCCTGATTCTCGCAGTTGGGGATGAGTAAAGGGCTAGGATGTATTGGAGCATGCAATCTTGAAATCCTATTTTGCGTAAAACTTCTGTCAAATAGTCCCAAGCCACTCTGTCGAACACCTTCTCTGCGTCGAGGGAGAGAAAAAAACCCGGAGTGTTGGAAGAAAATAGTCAATGATGAATGTTATTTGTCTTCAAAGTATTATCCCTGGCTTCGCGACCGGGGATGAATCCTACTTGATCTAGAGAGACCAGTGAGGGGAGTAGAGGGAGTATACAATTCGCTATTATTTTGCGTAAAGCTTCAGTCTACATCTATGAGCGAAATAGTTCTATAATTGGAGACCACATTGGCATCATTTCCCGGCCTCGGTATCACAACAATGTGAGCCTCGAGGAGGTCATTACAGTTATTAGGGTTGGTGGGTAGTGAGTTAAAAGTTTTCAGAAACTGCAGTATGAGTGTCTCTGTGAAGGTTTTATAGTAGCTAATGGATAGGCCATCCAGACCGGGGCTTTTGCCTGGTTTCATTTGTTTAAAGGCTTTGGTGGTCTCTTCTCACGTGAGTGGTTTATCTAATCCAGCAGCCTCATCGGCGGTGATGGGACAAGGGCCAAATTGTGTCAAAAAGTCGTCTATCATCTTCTTTCTGTCCTGGGTTGGATCAGTCAAAGATTTGGTATGTAAGTTATGAAGTTTGGAGTAAAATTGTTTAAAGTGGTTTGATATAATGTTCAATGTCTCTATCTTCCCTAGGGGGTCTGAGATAGAATGGATGGTTGAGTTCGCCTTTTTATTTTGAAAGGCTCTGGCAAGCATTTTGCCTGACTTATTGCCAAATTTGTAAAAAAATTGTGGTGATGGGGCGAATTTGCATCTGGTTGATTCCCCTAATTCCTCAAGGAGATCTTCCCTGGCTTTCAGCAACTCTTGGAGGGTTTGGTCTGCCAGTGAATGCTTGTGCTTTCTCTCCAGAGAGTGAATTCTTTCCAAAAGTTTGGAAATATTTGCTTGTCTGGCTTTCTGCTGTTGCACGGCAATTGAAATTAATTCACCCCTAATGACACACTTGTGTGCTGCCCAGAGGGTCAGTGGATTGGTGTCAGAGGATGAATTCTCTCAGAAATAATGCAACAAGCAATCTTTTTTTTCTTTATGTGTACAGGGTCTGTAAGGAGAGAGTTGTCTAATCACCAGCTCGTATGTCTTGTGGGAGTTGTCGGGAATTCAATGGTGATGGAAATGGGGTGATGGTCTGACAAGATCATTGGGTCTATAGTTGCAGTGAGGAGGGAGTCTAAGTCTGATTGGGACAGGAAAAAAATAGTCTATCCTTGTATATTTGTGATGCGGGGAGTAGAAGTTGAAATCCTTAGTATTTGGGTGTAATTTGCGCCATGCGTCATGTAGGGCTAGATTGGAGAGTTGTGTTTTAATTGCACAAAGTGCCTTATGTGTGATATTGGAAGAACCTGACGGGGAAGGGAAGAGAGGGGGTGAGGGCCAAGTTGAAATCACCCCCAACAACCAGCAAACCCTTGGAAAACGTGGTGAGGCGTTGTAGAGTGTTACAGAAGAAGGGAACTTGCTGCTTGTTGGGGGCATGGAGGTTGGCCAGAGTGATGGGTTTGTTGTGCAACTTGCCCTGCAAAAAAATGTATTGGGCGTTAGTATCAATTGCGGTATCATGAACCTGAATGGGGCCTTTTTTGGAAATTAGGATTGAAACTCCCTTAGATTTGGAATCATCATTGGTGGCGTTGTATACCGTTGGATAGGAGGAGTTATGGAGTTTGGGGATACTGTCAGATCTGAAATGCGTTTCTTGAAGAAAGATCACATCAGCCTTGGCCTTTCGTAGGAGTAGAAGCAACTGTGATCTTTTTTGGGGGTGTTAAGTCCCCTTATATTTAAGGAGTATAGCTTGACCTGGGGGGGTGGCCTGCTCTGGGAAGCAGCATGATGTTGTCGGAAGTTCACACACTGTGCGCGAGAGGTGCAAATGTTGTATAGAAGGGCGAGGGGAGGTAAGTGTGATGCGGGTGTTGAGAGGGAGAAAGGAATAGGAGGATCATACATAATCCGTAAACCGAGCAGGCAAGGGGCCTATCCCTTCTCCCGTATGACTGGATTTGGTGAGGTACAGAGTGAGGATAGAGAGAGCCTGTCCAGGAGAGGCAAACTCTAGTCCAGACTGCTCTGTGGGGGTTGAGAAAGACTACGCAGGAACAAAGTATATAAATAATGTGACACTCCGCCGCTGTCACTGCCAGCGACAGGTCAATGTACATGTGTGGGAGGCATTCTTTTTGTGTGTTTGTGGTGCCGTCTATATGCATGGTGTAAATGATGCGCGTTGTTACTGTTTGGTCGGGTGGCCCGTTCTTGTCTGGGTAGATACAACTACACGCAGGGGGTGTGTATCTTTTGCATCACCTTTTTGTATAAGTGAAACTATTCAGCCAGAGGGGGCAGATTAAAATGGGGTACATGCATTTTCAGCAATGTCAAAATGGTAACCAAACTTGTAACTGGTAAAACATTATAAACATTAAAAACTCTGTTAAATAAGAAATGTTTGCGCTGCGCTTGATAATCTAAAAAATGGTGTCAAAGATCACTGATATATAAATATCGAATAAACAAATGAATACAACTTGAGAACTTCCCATATATAGTGTGTACATTGACTTCTATATTGTGCTTACATATCAAACAATTAAAGTGCAATGTGCATATACAATCACGCCAAAGCAAAACTTAATCAAGTGATGTATCAAACAACATGCAATATCTCGCATCTAGTGCAGCATGCAAAAAATCAAATAACATAAAAATGAAATAGCATAAAAGTGCTCAGTGCTTCCTAAATGCAGTCAATATAATCTGCGTTTAGTGATCTCCATACTATAGTGTCCATAAAATGTCCAAATCAAAAGTGCATCTGTGTCCAGCGAAATCCAAAACATCCAGTGCAATGAATTCGAGTGCTGCAAACAACCGTGGTGTATTCTGGGGACCCCCCAAAGTGATTGCGCTCACCTCAGAGCGTGTGACACAGTGGCTAGCTATGTCAAATCACGCTTGGTAGCCACTCATTGGGCTCTGCAAGGTATAATGGATGCGATCTCCACTCACTCTGGGTTGAAAGGCTCCAAAGACATCCACTCATAAAATGAAGAGAGACTACATAGTGTAATACCATCAAACACTATTTTATTAAAATATAAAACCACTTCCCACAGAGGGGTACTCACATTCTCCTGGTGCTGCTGTGCACCAAACAATAAAACGCTGTATAAAACCGCTAGTTGGTATGCCGCAGGGTATGTGTTTTCTCCCATCATATCCCCCTGATGAAGACACGTGACCCCCTGTGTCGAACACGCATAGGGGAGGGGCCAGGACGGACGAAAAAGCACACAGCTGAGCTGGGAGAAAACACATACCCTGCGGCATACCAACTAGCGGTTTTATACAGCGTTTTATTGTTTGGTGCACAGCAGCACCAGGAGAATGTGAGTACCCCTCTGTGTGAAGTGGTTTTATATTTTAATAAAATAGTGTTTGATGGTATTACACTATGTAGTCTCTCTTCATTTTATGAGTGGATGTCTTTGGAGCCTTTCAACCCAGAGTGAGTGGAGATCGCATCCATTATACCTTGCAGAGCCCAATGAGTGGCTACCAAGCGTGATTTGACATAGCTAGCCACTGTGTCACACGCTCTGAGGTGAGCGCAATCACTTTGGGGGGTCCCCAGAATACACCACGGTTGTTTGCAGCACTCGAATTCATTGCACTGGATGTTTTGGATTTCGCTGGACACAGATGCACTTTTGATTTGGACATTTTATGGACACTGTAGTATGGAGATCACTAAACGCAGATTATATTGACTGCATTTAGGAAGCACTGAGCACTTTTATGCTATTTCATTTTTATGTTATTTGATTTTTTGCATGCTGCACTAGATGCGAGATATTGCATGTTGTTTGATACATCACTTGATTAAGTTTTGCTTTGGCGTGATTGTATATGCACATTGCACTTTAATTGTTTGATATGTAAGCACAATATAGAAGTCAATGTACACACTATATATGGGAAGTTCTCAAGTTGTATTCATTTGTTTATTCGATATTTATATATCAGTGATCTTTGACACCATTTTTTAGATTATCAAGCGCAGCGCAAACATTTCTTATTTAAATCTTTGCACGATTATGAATGCGTGAACTGCGTTTGCAGCTAGATAATCACATATATCTATATATTTTTTGATTTTTTATGTTTTATTTTCTGAGTTTCACATTTCACATGTATGCACACTGAGCATTGGATTATTGTGGCTCGCAAGATTTTCCTCATTTTATTAAAAACTCTGTTGTCAGCCAATACTATGTCACTATGGACTAGGATCAGCATCTGACTAAACATTTGTATTAGGAGTTCTAACTCTCGTCCCTCAGGTGGTGACAAGCAGGAAATGTATGATCCAGCATGTCTCTACCAGGCAATAAGGGTAATGGGGTGCCTATGATGTCACAGGATAAACCTGAAATCTCTATATGCACAGTGCAGGGGGTCATACTTGTCCAGGGGAGGTTTAGGAGATGCCCTCCTCCCACTTGGACAATAAGTCCTCTCTAATCCAAGTAAGATATAAACCGTGCCCATTATTCAACCTTATGTGTGTATACAGCCAGCCATTTATGAGTACTGATGTAAACCCGCTGGAATCTCCTATAATGACAGCATTAACTCCATACAAATATTGGTGAGTGGGGGGACGTTGAGTGGGCATCGTACTGAATTTAGCCTACAAGCAAAGGCATAGAGATCGATTGCTGGTGGAGACTCCTAGATGGAGAAAGATACAGGAAGCACTATGGCGGGATGAATGTTAGAAGAGAGGTTCCAGCAAGCCCACAGCGGCACTCCCAGCATTCCCGCACCTCCCCCATGTAAGGCTTGCATTTGAGTCCCCTGCAGCATAGTGTTTAGATTTGCCATATTGTCAGAATATGATCACATAAAGCCTGTTAACCTGTATACAACAAAGGTTAAATCTTTATCAAAACCATCAGTATGCTGGCAGTATAATGACTAAGTCTCTAAACAAGTGAGGTCATATGGTAGCACAATGTAGGACTCACTGTCTTAGTTAAATGTTAGGAGGTGAGAAAAATCTCCTAGTTGGTGAGAAATCTAAGCCCACAAATGACAGTGTGGGAGTCCTACCTATCCTGGAACACTGACCCGTCTTAGAAGATGCGGTAGTAATGAAAGGAAACTGTCCACCTTGTGGAAACATGAGTTTGAAAGTAACCTGAAAATTAAACCTGGTTCAACTGGGAGAAAAGAACAAAGAACCTTTGAAAAGAGCTGCTCTATAGCCAGGGTGATCCTCTGTTCAGTTGGCTGGGGATTGACCACGGGTTGGTCCAAAATTGCGTCTGGCCCTTCATGGGCGCTGAGAATTGGACTGGCTGGTGCCGTTATGAAATCCTCTGGTGGGTGCGTGTGACCTGGTGCCCAAAGCTGATTTGTGCCTATGGTATCTGGTGTCCTGGGCTTCCATTGGTTCTTCACGATGTTGATCTCTTCTGGGTATAGGGCGGCGGGATTCAGCATACCAATTTAGGACTCCCATTACAGGGATGCCCATGGTGTCCCAAAAGAATTGTAAATCTTCGGGAACTCTCAGCAATGCCGTGCGGCCTTGACTGGTAGCGGGAAGGCCGAAGGGGAATTTCCACCTGTAGTGTATGCCTTTGGCGTGAAGAGTGTCCAGGCTTTAGGTCTCTTCTGTGCTGCAAAGTAATACCGGAGAGATCTTGGTAGATGTGTACATCTGAGCCCCCATGTGTGAGTTGGATCCTGTTTCTCGCCTTGCGGAGTACGTAATCCTTCAACTTGTAGTCCACCAGGCAACACACTACATCTCTGGGGGGTCTGACGCTCTCCCTTTGGGTCTGAGTGCACGATGAATGCGCTCTAGTTCTATATTGGTGTGCGCTGGTCTGTCCAGTAAATCATTAAACAGTCCCGTTATGGTAGCGGATAGCTTTTCAGGTTTTACATACACACGCAGGTTATGGCGTCTGCCCCTGTTATCTAAATCCTCTACATGGCGCTGGAGGTCTCTTAACTGTAAGGTGTGATGCTGGGGTGAAGTTTTCTCCACTTCCTGCACTCTGTCAGCGATGGCACAGATGTCCAGGCGCAGGTCAGCAATGGCTGCTGACAGAGTGTCTTTGATGTCCACAACAGCCACCGTTCTGAGGTCAAACAGGCTAGGATGTTGCCGGTAGTGTTAGCACCGGACTCTGTGGTGGAGAGGCTGGACGGGGCTCTGGGCAATGGCGGTGTGGAGGCCTGTGAGGGACCCTGGTGAGACGCCACCATATTGGATCTCTGGGTCCGGAATAGTTTGGGAATGCTTTGGCTCATATCGCTCTGTTGTCTGCGCGGAGAGTGGGAGCGTGAGGCGGAGGAGTTCTGTGAAGCAGTCCCCATCGTTATGTGGCTGGCAGGGCAGTATGAGGCTTCCCTGGACCGAGAGGCTGGTAAGTAGCGGCAGCTTGTCTCTCAGGCATCCATCTTCCCGCGAGGTCAAGACATACACCAATATAGAACTAGAGCGCATTCATCATGCACTCAGACCCAAAGGGAGAGCGTCAGACCCCCCAGAGATGTAGTGTGTTGCCTGGTGGACTATAAGTTGAAGGAATACGTACTCTGCAAGGCGAGAAACAGTATCCAACTCACACATGGGGGCTCAGATGTTGTTACAAGGTGTTGTTACAAGGTTCTCGCAAGACATACATGCACAATGTATGCACTGTACATGATGTGATGGTGTCATCTCCTTGGTGCATACAAATAGGATGAAATACACAGAGGGTGCACAAACAAGAAGCGGACACTTTTTATGCAGTGGCAGAACTACCGCCATAGTGACACACGCAGGCGCTATGGGGCCCACAGTTGAGTAGGGCCTGGTCAGAACGGATGGCTCCGTGGGTCTGCGGGTGAGAGTGGGCGGCTCTACAGGTCTGTGGGTGAGAGTGGGCAGCTCCGCAGGTGAGAGCGCAGGCGGCCCTGAGGGCTGTCAGGCGACTCAGTTGATAAGACAGTTGGGCGGCTTGTGGGTGAGCTGGCTGGCCAATCAGGGAGCTGGCAGGCAGGGGAGCATAGAGATGACATCATCTTTCACCACCCGGCACCCGCTCTGCATCCCTGCAATGTTGGTTTTGAGTCTTTTAAGGTGCCGAAAGATTTTTAGTCTCTTATTGGGGGATCTGAGTCCTTTCATGTTCCAGGAGATGATTTTCATAGTGGGAGGGTCGTTTGGGAGGTTTGGGCCAGTATTGTAGGATTGTTTTGTTTTAGTTTGTAGTGAGGAGCTGTCGCTACAGTTCGGGGTAGGGTGCTATTCTCACAATAGATAAATGATGTCTGAGTGCCTGGTGCTGTACGTGTGCCATGGGATAAAGGTAAGCGAGAGGGGGGTATTTGGAGGGCTGAAAACATGAAATAAAAACAACACAGCATATCAGAAGAACTTTTTCCGCTTGGAGTCACTGTGTAATCCAGCTCCTAGTACTCACCCAAGTATTACTGCGTATATGAGCCCATTTTCTAGAAAAATGTCAAGTGCAGCTAGCTGGGGTCGTGTATGGGGAAAGATGGAGGCTGTATGCAGTGAGGCCATATGGGGTAATGTATGACAATGAGACGGTTCAAGAGTAGTAATATCATAACATTATAACAAAACAACAAAAACCTGGCCTACCATAAAGTTGGAGGTTATATCATCTAAAAGAGAGAAAAAAATAGGTAACACTTGAATCGTTGTGGGTTAACCTGTGAGGCAGCGTATATATGCGCCCATAGAGGAAATAAGTCTGGTGTTGCGTCTACCGTCTCAGCGAGGAATAGAACGATGGTGATCCAGGCCAGAGGACCTGAAGAGCTTTGGAGAGTCTTTTCATGGGCTCCTTTGGTCCAGATGGCGATTGATTGGAGCAGCCCTGGATGAGGGGCTGAGGTGCAGGCCTGCATGGAGAGTACGCAGGAAGGCTTCCACTTCAGAGGGGTCTTGGAAGGAGAGCTGGTCACTGTTGGGGGCCTTGAGTCTGAGGGTGGCAGGAAAAGCCAACGTGAATTTAATTTGTTGTTTGATAAAGTTCTGTGCATATATGTTGCAATGCTTTCCTTTTTTGGATACTTCAATGGAATAATCAGCAAAGATCAGAACCATCATTCCATCAATTTGGAGGGACTTGGATTGTCTGAATTTCTTTAATATAACGGCTTTGTCTGAGTAGTTCAGTTATTTGGCAATGATCAGTCGGGGAGATTTACGGTCAGTGTTAAAGGCTCCCATGTGGTGGGCCCATTCCACTGTGCAGGGGCCTGGGAGGCCTAAAGCTTCTGGAATGCGCCTAGCGCAGAATTCTGTGAGAGCTGATGCTTGTAGGGATTCTGGGATGCCTACGAATTGCAGATTGTTCCTTCTGGATCTATTCTCTAAATCGTCCAATTTTTGTAGAAAGTATTGGTTCGTTTTGTCTTGGGTCTGCTCAGTGGTTTGTGCCTAATATAACTCCTCTTCCACATTTGATAGGCGGTGTTCCATATCATTTAGTCTGGTGGCATGTTCCCCCAGTTGGGCCTTGATCTGTTTCATCCCTGCGTTGACTGCCTTTTCCACTGAGACAGCTATTATAGGGGTTAGGAGATCTGCTACAGCCTGCGCTGTGCACTCTGTATTGTGGTCCCCACTGTGGGGTGGTGGGGAGGCATGCTTAGAGGAAGGGGGGCCGAGCAGCTGCTTACTTCTATGTCTGGCGTGTCTGCTGAGGGATCCAGCAAGTCCAAGACTAGGGCCTCAATTTGCGGCTGGGCCAGCTGCGCCGATGGGGCTGTTTGGGATCGGGCACCTTTTTTCCACAAACCGGTCCATGGGCACTCGGGGGTCACCCGGGGAGGCTGCTGGAGTTTGGGGTATGTCGGGAAGGTTTCCCAGCCCGGTTTTTAGGTCACGCTGCGCTAGAGAGAGAGAGAGAGAGAGGAAGCTGCCCGATGCGGCGCCAGAACCGGAAGTATTCACTGTGATTATTTAAAGCAGTGGAAAGATATTTTCACACATTTCTCCTTTGTTCATTTGAATACTTTAAATTCTTTTAACGACTGCAGTAATATTGGGTTTATGCGAACTGTTATACATTAAAGTACTTCCTCTACAGGTATTACTTAATGTTTATTTCGTTTATAATTTGTGTGAATGTGATGATCATATACTAGTCAAATGGCCCCAGGTGTTTCTCTCTTATTTTTTTACTAGTTTTATTAATTGTAAATCAGACATGTGACACAATTACATGTTCATTCACATCAAATACTCATGTTCTGACAAAAAATATATTATTTTTTGATGTCTGCCAGCAACCCGCGATCGCTGTGTACAGAGGCAGAACGGGGAACTGCCTATGTAAACAAGGCAATTCCCCATTCTGCCTAACGACATGTCAGTTAGAACACACCCAGGAAAACCCCATGTTGATGAGGACAAGGGCCTCATCCCCACAACCCTGGCCGGTGGTTGTGGGGGTCTGCGGGCGGGGGGCTTATCGGAATCTGGAAGCCCCCTTTAACAAGGGGACCCCCAGATCCCGGCCCCCCCTGTGAGAAATGGTAAGGAGGTACTTACCCCTACCATTTCACTAAAAAACTGTCAAAAATGTTAAAAATGACAAGAGACAGTTTTTGAAAATTCCTTTATTTAAATGCTTCTTCTTTCTTCTTTCTTCTATCTTCCTTCATCTTCTGGTTCTTCTGGTTCTTCTGGCTCTTCTGGCTCTTCTGGTTCTTCCTCCGGCGTTCTCGTCCAGCATCTCCTCCGCGGCGTCTTCTATCTTCTTCTCCTCGGGCCGCTCCGCACCCATGGCATGGGGGGAGGCTCCCGCTCTTCTCTTCTTCTTTTCTTCCCTTCTTCTCTTCTTCATTTTCTTCTCCGGGCCGCTCCGCACCCATGCTGTCATGGAGGGAGGCTCCCACTGTGTGACGGCGCTCCTCGTCTGACAGTTCTTAAATAACGGGGGGCGGGGCCACCCGGTGACCCCGCCCCCCTCTGACGCACGGTGACTTGACGGGACTTCCCTGTGATGTCACGAGGAATGCCACAGGGAAGTCCCGTCATGTCCCGTGCGTCAGAGGGGGGCGGGGTCACGGGGTGGGGGGACCCCACGCCATTTTTTTTTGGCGCGGAGTACCCCTTAAAATCCATACCAGACCTGGTATTGAATTTAGGGGGATCCCCACGTCATTTATTTTTTTTAATTTTGGCTGAGGTTCCCCTTAATATCCATACCAGACCTGAAGGGCCTGGTATGGAATTTAGGGGGACTCCCATGTCATTTTTTTTTTTTTAATTTTGGTTCGGGGTTCCCCTTTGGGGAATTCCCATGCCGTTTTTATCAATGAACTTCTATGTGTATTGTCGGCAATGCAATAGCCGCGGGTAGTTTTAAATGGGTTTTTCCTTCAAAATGTCATTTTGCTGTCAGACTGTTCTAAACACAGGAAACATGCGCCCCTTTACAGGCATACTATAGACACCCCCCAGGTACGAAATTTAAAGGGATATTACACTTTTATTGTTTGACTTTAAGCATTATTAAAATCACTGCTCCTGAAAAACATCCGTTTTTAAAACTTTTTTTTGCATTGATCCATGTCCCCTGGGGCAGAACCCAGGTCCCCAAACACTTTTTATGACAGTAACTTGCATATTAGCCTTTAAAATTAGCACTTTTGATTTCTCCCATAGACTTTTAAAGGGTGTTCCGCGGCATTCGAATTTGCCGCGAACACCCCAAATTGTTCGCTGTTCGGCGAACTTGCAAACAGCCAATGTTCGAGTCGAACATGAGTTCGACTCGAACTCGAAGCTCATCCCTAATGCTCTGGAATGGTGGGTCAGCAAGTCCAGACCGAGATCTACCAGCCACCTGTCCGCGATCTAACAGTACACAGATCTACAGGTTGCTGACCCCCGACCTAGACCATACCAGGCCACATGCCTTAAACATAGGGGATACCCAATTATGAAACAGAACATAGGTGCACACACCACTTCAGGCAAAAATGGACACACCTGGTCCAAGGTGCTGATCCCGGCTCATCACCGTAGGCAGTATCAAGAAAAGAAGAAAAGATTGATCGCACACTTGAATCCAAAAGATGATGTAGAGATTTCTTTATTGTCATGAGCCAGACAAAATTGCAATGATGATCAGTTGATGCATTTCACACGAAAAGAACCGTGCTTGTTCACATGTTGTGGACAAGCACGGTTATTTTCGTGTGAAACGCGTCAACTGATCATCATTGGAATTTTGTCTGGCTCTTGACAATAAAGAAATCTCTACAGCATCGTTTGGATTCAAGTGTGTGATCAATCTTTTCTTCTTTTCTTGATACCCAAATATGATGAGGACAAGAGTTTGTTTAGCTGAAACTTGAGCAAATGTTATGGAATGGGTAAAAACACAGGCACAGAAACATGAGCAATCATTTAAGAGGTCAAGTATACAGAACATGTTAAATGACAGTATGCGTGGGGCAAAAAAGACAGCTGGTAGTAATATGCAGAGTAAAAATGTAGTTGCAGTGTATAAGTAAGTGCCTATAAGCACCAGGTAAGTTATTGTTGTAAGTGTCTGCCTAACCAGGGAATGAGAACTGCCAGCTCTCTAAGGTGCTTTGGGTCCCAGTCTCATGCTCACTTCCTCCTGCATTACATGTGTAGAAGCTGAGGAACTGCCCTCATGCCACCCACATCCTGGAGCTTCAGGCAGAAGAGAATAGTGCTGGGGTGAGGGATAGGGTTAATAATAAACACTTTACCCCTACACCCCTAAACTAAATAAGCATTTCATACTTGCAGTATGGGGGTAGGAGGACACTGCAAAGATAGAGTTTATCTAGTTCCCAGAGTTCATCTTTAATGGAACAAGGTTTCCCTCTTAGATTGTAAGCTCTAAGGAGCAGGGCCCTCTGATTACTATTAAAGTGTATTGTATTTGTACTGTCTACCCTTAAGTTGTAAAGCGCTATGTAAACTGTTGGAGCTATATAAATCCTGTATAATAATAATAATTGTTTTCAAGGGCAACTCTCCTTGCTCTCCACCTAGATGGGCTTGATAAAAAATGGATTAGTGTTTGGTTTGGGACCTGCAAATGATTAATAAATACGCTCCCCAAGAAACTTTTTTAGTTGCCAGTAGACTCAGGGCTTAGGAATGGATTTAAACAAAATTTGAATCATGCAGTCTGAAAGTTGGAAAGCCCATGGAGGAAATGGTAAGGGCTAATCAGAAAGTCCCATCTGTAACTACTAGAATTTTTTTTCAGTATTTTTTTATTAGGAATTCATGAAGAATTTTGCTAAAAGAGTGAAACCCGTTTATTAATTGCTGGGACACATAGAGGTAATATTTCTCATTAATGTTGACAAACAGCAATTTAATTTGTACATTTACAGCAAAGGCCAAGAATGCGTCCAGATTTATATAAATATTTTGTCTCTAGATCAGAATCAGAAAAAATTATTACCAATTTACAATAAAAATCATAAAATGAAATGCAGATGCAGGGTCCTTACATAAAAGACATCATATACCTCACATGGACATAATCTTCATAAAAACAACACATACAGTATGTAGCATATAAAATACAACCTGCGCATTTATTTAACCCTAAAAAGCCTCTAGCAATCAAAAAATGTATGGACTGCAGAATGAAGCTGTTTCACAGCCTGGTAGTACAAGAGGAGATATTCCTAAATCGCCTGCCAGGGGGCAATACTGTAAACAAGGCATTTGCAGGATGGGAGCGATCCTTCAGGATATTAATAGCTCTCTAAAGGCAACTCCATTCCCCTTCTTCTTCAATGCTGGGTAAATATGCCCCCTTAATAATCCTCTGCGCTGTTTTTATCACTATCTGCAAAGCATTTGTCATGGACTGTGCACATCCCCTGCCACAGCGAGAGGTGATGTCAGCACACTCTCAATGGTAGCCTGATAGAAGCTGAAGAGGATCATCTCAGAAAAGCCTGCCCTCCACAGCTTTCACAAATGGTACAATCTCTGATGAGCTTTGCCCACCAGATGGGATATGTGCCCTGTCCATGACAGATTCTCCTTAATTATTGTTCCCAAAAAAATTAACTCCTGTACCCTCTCCACCTCCGCCCCATCAATCACAACTGGCTCATAGCTGGTCTCTCTATGTCTCCTAAAATTATTTCCTTTGTCTTATCTGCATTTAGCTTTAAATTATTATCTCTGCACCAACCCAATAGGTTTCCTATTTCCTGCCGATATGCAGCCTCGTCACTATCCCTTATTCTCCCAACTATCGTGGTGTGGCCTACATGTGATGTCATCATGCTGTCTTCAGGGATATTGGCGTTTGGAGGCCAACTGCTTGGAAACAGATCTTGGTATGTTTTAGAGATATTGTAATTCAGATCTTGTAAGTGCATTTCTATTTATAAAGAAGCATTGTTTTAATATATTACGCTATGAAGTTTGTCTCTGTTGCTTTACATTCTGCAACTGGATGACATTGGAGCAATGGGAAGACAAGCGGCATGAGGACACTTTGATTATAACAAGTGCTCTTGACCATTTTATTGTAATGGTCCATATTGTTTGGTAAGAGGCTGATTTAGCTACTTGGCATGGAGTGATATCACAGTGGTGACAAGCACTTGGAGCATTTTATTGATTGAGCACTTATATTTTATTGAGCTTT
Organism: Lithobates clamitans; assembly: GCA_037952925.1. Taxonomy (NCBI): domain Eukaryota; kingdom Metazoa; phylum Chordata; class Amphibia; order Anura; family Ranidae; genus Lithobates; species Lithobates clamitans. The sequence goes on along the minus strand of JBBGZY010000279.1, from coordinate 3,562,081 downwards.
ATATGGTCCTTACTTTAGGGTAAGAGGCCATTATTTACACCTTCACTCGGCACAGGATTATATACTTCTCATCATAGTGGGGATTTTTCAGATTTTATGAACTTTTCTTCATTATTTTTGCACTTTATGAAGAATTGAGACTTTTTATATATAATAAGTTTGCAGATTTATTATTGTTACATATTGATTTAGTGCCATACCATTTTATTGATTTTTCTACAAAATTGGTATCACAGATTTTTTTATAATCATATTTTTATTGAGTATTGCAAAGAAAATACAAAAACATTGGATATAAATTAGTTACATATAGTAGTGTACACTGCTCAGTTATTGGTTGTGACACAAATGAACAGTAGTACAAGTAGTATTTTCATGAGGTAAGCAATAACAGTACTAGAACCATTATTAAACATTAACACTTTAACCTGAAGGAGGGGGGGTTAGGATGGGCTGCGCTGAGCTGTCATAGGTTATTGGGGATGTAGCATAGTATAACTGTGTAGCATAGTAGATGTAACAGTAACAGTAAACATTGCGTTAACTGGGAGGAGTAAAACAGGTAGACAGGGTACTTTCATGTGGATGTTGACAGGTTAAGGGTGTCAGTTATGGGGAGTTCGTTCATGGGGGGTTTGCATTTAGGGTGTTTAAGCCAAAGGTCCCAATTTGTTTGGAAGCTAGGAAGTTGGAGGTAGGCTTTGGCGTGCATGAATTCCATCAGGCAGTGGTTATTCAGGAGTGTGGTAATTTCCAGGCGGGAAGGGGGCTGAGGGGATTTCCAGTTTTTGGTGATAGCTAAATGTGTAGCAATGAGAGTATGGTAGATAATAGTTTGTGAGGATCGAGGCCACAGTTCTAAGTCAAGGCCTAATAATACCATTTGTGGAGTCAGGGGTACAGGAACTGATATGATGGAAAGAAGGAGTTTGGAGAGCATAGACCATAGCGTGGTTAGGATTGGGCATGCCCACCATATGTGGAGAGGGGTACCTGGAGATCCATAATTCTTCCAGCAAAGGTTGCTTGCAGTTGGGTATATATGGGCAAGTTTGGTCGGGGTGAGATACCAGTTATGGTATATTTTTTGGACTGTTTCTCAGTGGAGCAGGCATTTAGAGATTTTCAGAGGTGCTTTGAGGGAGCGATGCCATTGCTGGGGAGTGTAGGAGCGGTGCAATTGGTGCTCCCTTTTTAGCATCATGGGGATTTGGATGTTAGGTCGATGCCGGTGAGGAGTTTGTAGCAAAATGCGATTCCACGTTTGTGGGGTGAGGTGAGATTGAAAAATGTCACTATGTGCCATGGCAGTAAGTTTTCCGCCCATTGTACCTTAGAGAGAATCAATCGTATTCTAAGATATTTGTAGAAGTCTTTATGATCTATGTGGAAGGTGGTTCTAAGAGTGTTGAATGGTTTGAGATTGGAGCCCCGGTAAAGGCTTCCAAGGCTGAGGATGCCCTTAACCGTCCATTCGGAGATATTGATGTCAGGGGTGAGGATGTGGAGGGCTGCCAGTGGTATATGTTGGAGTAGGCACTGTGGGATACCCTTGGAGGTTTGTATGGTGGCTTTCCATATGCGGATGGTAGCATTAATGGTGTCAAGGAATGAGCGAGTTTGATGATGTTGCAGGAAAAGGGTACAAAGAACCAATTTGGGGTGTGAGGTGAGTAGTGCTTGTTCTATTTGTGACAATGTGGTTCGTTGAGAGGTGTTCCACCATATTTTGGCCTGGTCAAGTATTGTTGCTCTATAGTAGGCCGCCAAGTCCGGTGCTCCCATACCACCAGCGGTTACCGGTTGGCAGAGGGTGGTGTTTTTGAGTCGGGAATGTTTGCCGCCCCATATGAATGTATTAATTATGGATTGTAATTGCATAATCTGTTGTTTGAGAAAGGGTACGGGCAGGGTTCGGAATATATATAGAGCATGGGTTAGGAGAAACATTTTAGCAAGGGCGATTTTGCCTGCCCAAGAGGCTGTTGTGTGTTTGAGGTCATGTATGATTTTTTGTAGTTTGACCATGAGACTACTAAGATTGAGAGACCATATATGAGAGGAGGGTGTGGTCAGTTGTATGCCCAAGTACGTGAGGGTGGAGATAGGTGCCCACGAGAAGGACGTACCGTTAGTAATATCATGCTTAGTCTGTTGGTCTAGTCCTATGCCTAACATACTGGATTTAGAAAAGTTGATTTTATAGAGAGAGACTTTGCTGAATAGATCTAGGGCGTTGTGTAGTGCGGGGAGTGAGGTGACGGGGTTAGTTAGGGAAATGATAACATCATCCGTGTAGAGCCCAATTTTGTGTTATTGGTATACCTGTCTTTAATTGATTGGGTTAGGGGTTCCATGACAAGGGCGAATATCAGGGGTAAAAGGGGGCACCCCTGACGGGTATCACAGATTTTTTTGCAGCCTGCTTTGTCCTGGTATTTGTTTCTCCCCAGTGCAGAATTATTTTTGTCACTAACTATGCTCTCATTGCTACTCCTCATTGGTTGTTTTGGGAAAATTCTCCACTTCTTAAAAAGCCTTTATACCTTGCTTCAATGTATTTAGATAAAAAGTAAAAGACATTCTGCTCATTTGAAAAGAAAAAGATGGGGTGTTAAAATGCATTTTACATAAATGAACTTAAAGCAGTATTAAAACCAAAACCAAAAATGTAATATATTGTAGATTGCCAATAATTCGATTTGGTGGCTGCATCTGTTTTGTTTGGGCTTTTTCCCCTTTGTTTTCACCTGGTGATCTGGCCAGTAACACATCTCTTGTATTACAGTGCCCCCACTCTGGATGAAGGAGCACAGGGGGCATTTTGCACAGCAGCATTGTCAGTCTGAGGGGAGGTGAGTGTAAGATGTACTAGCAGGTTTAAATACAATAACACAGCATATGTGAACCCTCCCCTTGTAAAACAACGTACTTAATTTAAAATAGAAATGAAAAGCAAAACATTTGTGTATACAGTACATATAAGAACACTATAAATACCTTTTTTTTATAAGTGAACATATACCCTCTGTTCCCAGCCGTATAAGGAGCTCAGAGAGCTAGGGTAGGAGGAAGAGCAGCACACTAGTCTTTCCAGTGAATGGCCTTGCGTGTGTGTGTGTAAGTGTGTGTGTGTAGGGGAGGGGTGGTCGGTATAAGTTTTATCATTGGATAGTGAGCTGAGTTCCCAGCACAGCCAGAAAACTGACCACACTGTTATTCCATGACTAGTGTGGTCAGTTTTTAATAGGAAGGCAGAGGGACTGGAAGGATCACCAGGGATTTAACATGAAAGAAGTAATATAAAGAGAACAGGACACTTTTTTATACAAGTACATGGTACATCAGGCACATATCAGGAATATGAAATGCTGGGGTAATATACTGTATTCTTTAGAGCCAATTTCCAGCTAACACATTTTAAGCAGTTAAAGACAAAATTTTTTTCTTTTGGAATAAATGTTTTACATAAATAAATACAGTGGTAAGAAAAAGTATGTAAAGAAAAACACGAGATATTAGAATTGTTTGTATGTTAGCAGCACATCGTGTCTGTCTATTGCTCTGTCTTCACAAGGATCAGATCACATTTTATGGCAAATTACTGTAGAAAACCAGCTAATACAAAGGGGTTCACATATTTTTTCTTGCCACTATAAAAGCTGATAATTGAAAGCACCCCCGTTAGTGTTAAATAATTTGTCTCAACCCTGTAACTTATACATTTTGTTGGAGAGATTGTTCTTTGGAACAAAAAAAAAGACTTACTGGCTGGATCGCAAGATGAAAATAGAAGGAAGTAAGCCTGAAAAAAGAAAATGAATGCAGCCATCACTTCTAAAAAATAGTAAGCTGCAATATAGTAAACGTTTGCTTTCTGGTTTAATACCTCCTTTAATAGACTTTTCATGTTCTTATTTTATGATTTTTTTCATGTATCAACTTATATTCTATTACATTTACTACACAGTCATTATTAAATGTAGGAGATTTTACTGTAAATGTCTTGAGTATGAAAATATTTCTGTATTTCTGAATTAGGGCACTTTCACACTCACAGCGCCCCGGCATCGGCGGTAAAGCACTGCTATGTTTAACCCCCGCTAGTGGCCGAAAAATTGTAATGGGCTGGGGCATTTTTGGAGCGGTATATACAAAGCACCTCAAAGAAGCTGCTAGCAGGACTTTTTCTGACGTCCTGCCAGCGGTGTATACTAAAGCGCCTCAAAGAAGCTGCTGACGTCCTGCCCGCGCACCGCTCCAGTGTGAAAGCCCTCGGGCTTTCACATTGGAGTGACATGAGAGGTGCTTTACAGGTGCATTGCAGGCGTTATTTTTAGCACTATATCCCCTGTAAAGCACCTCAGTGTGAAATGGGTCTTAAAGTGGTTGTAAAGATAGAAAGTTTTTTTTATCTTAATGCATTTTAGGCAGGTGTGAAAACATGCAGTAAAATATGACCACTTTCAGAAATAGAAGTGTTTATAGTTCATTTTTATCAACTACCAAAATGGAAAGCAAATGAACAAACCTATTAGAAATTTACTGACACAACACCAAAATTTACTGGCACAGCCATGTTTTTACTGGCATTTCCAAAAGTTACAAAATCACAGTTTTAAGTGCAAATTTCAGTATTTAGACTACAAACATGCAATTAGCAATGTGATTTACAGTAGGTATTAAGGCAAAAAACATATTTCTTATTTTATTTTCAATATAGTAAGTAGCTCAGGGACAGAACGCAGGATGGAATGGAAAGGCACACACACATGAAAGTGACACTGCAAGCAGTGTGCAGTAGCACAGATGATGATGACACCTCGCCAACATGACACGTCCCCTCCTGAGTCACAGTGAAAGTCTCTCTCCACTCCAGGTGGTTCCTTCAATCCACTCCAGTCCAAACTGCACTGACAGTCCCGATCCTGGCTTTCCTTGCTCCCATTCCGCAGACCTGCTTATGAGGCTCCAGCTGCCCTGCTCTGCTCCCTTGCACCATGACATCACACAGTGCACTCAGGCATCACCTCTGCCAGGCCCGCTCCATCAACGCTGCCCGCACACACTATAGCAGGCACTCGGATGATCTCCAGACCGGAGACGCATGTGCAGTTCTGAGCCAAGCGTCACAGCCATATTTTTTACTGGCAACCTTTTCCTGTCACTGACATTTACTGGCAGGAGAAAAATGCCCCTTCTCAGATTCAACCAATAATAAAAGGCTGCGGGCAGCCAATCAGAGGATCAGGTTGTAAAAAAAGAGAAGCCCTTAAATACAGCAGAGCAGGCAGCCAATAATAAGGTAGGGGGAATTAAAGAATAGACACCCAGGGATGGGAGGAAGGGAGGGGTGTCCCTTCTTTCCTCATATTTTTTTACCCCCGCATCTGCAGCCATGGGGGGTACAAGGGCTCAGGCTGTTAATGAAGAGGACTGGAGCCCTTAACAATCTGTCACAGCAGAGCAGCCAGCCATTAACCCACATGTAATTTATGTAGGTGTTATTGGCTGGCTGCTCTGCTTGCTGCAATGGATTATTAAGGGCTCCCCATGAGATGAGAGAGAGAGGGGGAATGAGGGGGTGAGAGAGGGGGAGAAGAGAGAGAGAGGGAGGATGAGAGAGAGGGGGGATAAGAGAAAGAGAGGGGGATGAGAAAGACGGAGAAGGATGAAAGAGAGAGGAGGGGAAGAGAAAGTGGGGATGAGAATGAGAGGGGGATGAGAGAGAGGGGGGATAAGAGAGAGAGAGAGAGAGGGTGAGAGAGTGGGGGTAAGTGAGAGATATGGGGGATGAGAGAGGGGAAATGAGGGGGGAAATGAAAGGGAGCATAAGAGGGGGGATGAGAGAGGGGGTTAAAGAGAGACCACTAGCCTTGTCCATGTCTGCAGTTCCTCCTGTCCTAGTCCTTGTCTGTCGGTAGGCCTTCGTAGCCCCATTCCTGCCACCACCGGACCAGAACTCTACATCAGGCCAGTCCAGGCAAGCTTGGGATGGAGAGGGACTAATTTCTGCACCCCTCTAACCCCTCTAAATGTTGCACCCAGGGTGACCGCATCGGCTGCCCCACACTATGCCTCTGCACTTGCACACAGTTTTTGAAGGAGTTCAGCATGTAAGCTGTTCCAAACTTCTTGGAGTACTCACCACAGACCTTCTGTGGATTTAGGCTGTCACTTTGTGTAATCCAGTGTCACCTCCAGTCTCAGAAGCATCAACCTCAAGAATAAAGGGTAACGTAGGATCAGGATGTGAAAAATAACCAGCAGAACTGATGAGCAGGATATCATCACCAGGTGAGTCACTGTGTGTGAAAGATTAGAGTTGGCAATTAACCGAAATCTGAGCGACTTTCTCTGTGAAGGAAGGGCTGATAATAGCCCTGACAGTACCCCCTCCTCAACAACCCCTCCCTCTCAGAGGACCACCAGGTTTGACGGGGAAACATCTATGGAAAGCACGGAGGAGGACAGGGGAATGTACATCCAAGGGTGAAACCCATGAGCGTTCCTCCGGACCATACCCTCTCCAATGAACCAGGTACTGTATGCGCCCATGAAAACTACGGGAGTCAACAATGGACTGTACCTCATACTCCTCAGGACTCTCAACCTGTACTGGGTGAGAATGTGGCACAGAGCTGGTGAAGCAGTATCAGACCAAAGGTTTTAATAAGGAAATATGAAATACATTAGAGATTTGCATATTCGAAGGAAAGTATAAAGCGTAGGCCACTGGGTTAATCCTGATGAGAATACGGAAAGACCCAATAAACCGAGGTGTCAACTTCAGAGAGGGAACACGAGTCGGAGGTTGCGAAATGACAGCCAGACCCGGTCCCCAACCTGGTAGCAAGGTACAAGCAGGGGTCTGCAGTCAGCATGGAGTCTGTACCTATCATTGGCATGTCACAAAGCCTCCTGGACTTGTGCCCAAGTGGAACGAAGACCACGGAGATGCTCCTCTAATGCAGGAATGGTCTGTGGAACAAATGAGTCAGGCAACATGGAAGGTTGGAATCCATAGTTCGCCATAAATGGGGACAATTGGGAAGCAGAATTCAAGACACTATTGTGAGCAAACTCCGCCCAAGGTGAGAGGTCTGACCAGTTGTTATGATGGTCAGAAATATAGCAACATAGAAACTGCTCGTTCTGCAGCCCCATTAACCTGGGGGGTGATACGCAGAGGAAAAAAGCAAGCTGAATTCCCAACTGTGCACAAAAGGCTCACCAGAACCGGGACACAAACTGACTACCCCTGTCCGAGACGATCACCTTGGGTTGCCCATGTAAGCGAAAGATCTCCCGAGCAAAAATGGAAGCCAGTTCCTTAGATGTGGGCAACTTCTTAAGTGGAATGCAATGAGACATTTTGGAGAACCAATCAACCACCATGAGGATAACTGTCTTGCCCTGATAGTTGGGTAACTCTACAATGAAATCCATGGACAGGGGGGTCCAAGGCCTCTCTCCACTGGGTATGGGTTGTAGGAGGCCCACTGGAAGATGTTGTGGTGTCTTACTCTGAGCACACACGGAACAAGCAGCTATGAAGGCGGCTACATCAGCATGTACACTAGGCCCCCAGAATTGTTGAGAAATGGCCCAAAAGATTTGATTCTTCCCTGGGTGACCAGTAGCCTTGAGAGAATGGTAAGTCTGGAGCACGGCAGTATAGAGACTCTTGGGGACAAAGCAGCGGTCACAAGGTTTCTCAGGAGGAACATGGATCTGAGGGGCAAGAATCGTGTCAGGCAAAGGAGAAGTGAGACTGGTGTGAACCGTAGCCAAAATACGATCAGGAGGAATCACTGGAACAGGAACCGACTCCATCTTGGAAGTGAAGGAAAATTATCGCGACAAAGCATCAGCCCTTACATTATTAGTACCGGGTAAGAATGAGACTGTAATTGAAGCTTGACAAGAAAAGAGCCCATCATGCCCTTCTGGGAGAGAGGCATTTACAAAAATGTGAGATTCTTATGGTTAGTAAGAATGAGAACTGGCACAGTGGTACCTTTGAGGAGATGCCTCCATTCCTTAAGGGCTAAAATGATCGCCAACAACTCTCTGTCTCCAATCTTGTAATTGTATTCTGCAGGCGACAATCTCTTGAAAAAGTAGTCACACTGATGGGTGCCAACTCCAGTCTCAGAAGCATCAACCTCAAGACTAAAGGGTAACGTAGGATCAGGATGTGCCAACACAGGAGCAGAAACAAAGGCAGCCTTGAGACTCTCAAAGGTCTTATTGGATTCCGGAGACCAACTCTGTGGATTACCATCCTTTCTGGTAATATCAGTTGGAGTTTGACCAGGGAGGAGAAGTTACAAATAAACTTACAATAATAATTGGCAAAGCCAAGAAAACATTGCAGAGGATGTATACCCATGGGTCGGGGCCACTGTAGGACTGCAGAAAATTTCTCTGGGTCCATCGAAAAACCAGCAGTGGAAATGACATAACCCAGGAATTTAAAATGCTCACGATGGAACTCGCCCTTCTCCAATTTACAATAGAGATTGTTCTCTCTCAGATTCTGAAGCACACGACAGACATCTGTGTGATGAATCTCTAGGGACTTGGAAAATATGAGGATATTGTCGAGATAAACCACCACACATAGCTGCAACAAATCTCAGAGGACATCGTTGATCAATTCCATTCATCGCCCTCCTTGATCCTCACAAGATTGTATGCCCCTCTCAAATCAAGCTTTGTGAAAACTGCTGCTAACTTGAGGCAGTTAAATAACTCCGTAATCAACAGAATTGGATAAGCATTCTTGATCGTGAAATGATTGAGACCCCTATAATCAATACAAGGTCTCGGTTCACCACTCCTCTTCTTCACAAAGAAGAAACCAGCACCAGTAGGAGACCAGGATTTGTGGATGAATCCTCGAGAAAGTGCGTCTGCAACATACTCCTCCATGGCCTTATCCTCTGAGACCAACAAAGGGTAAACCTGGCCCCAAGGGAGAATGTCACCAGGTTGAAGGTCAATTGCACAATCATACGACCAGTGTGGAGGCAAACTACCGACTTGACCTTTGTCAAAGACATCGCTAAAATCGTGGTACTCCTTCGGCATGGAGGAGAGTGAAGAGGTGCACAGGACCTTAGCACCTGAAAACATGTCTTGCTGCATTGTGGCGACCAGGGAAGAACCTCAGCACAAAGCCAATCAAAAGAGGGGTTGTGGCTCTGTAACCAAGGATAACCAATAACTACCGGGAACTTAGGTGAGGAAATTACTTGGAATTGGATTATCTCATGGTGAAGAGCCCTATGGCCATGGACAATGGAACAGTCTCATGAGTCACATGGGCAGGCTGTAGAGGTCTCCCATCAAGAGCTTCAATGGCAAGTGGAGTGGCAAGAAGCTGCAGCGGAATTGAGTGCTTAGATACAAGGCCTGCAGCCCCAGAGTTGATTAGAGCCTGTATCTCAACGGATGACTCAGACCAAGAAAGGATAACTGGGACCAGGGGCTTATTCTTCTGGACAACTGGGGATGTAACAACGCCACCTAAGGTCTATCCGCTACAGGACCTCAAGGTTCGGGCATTCCCAGGACGGGTAGGACAAGACTTCAAAAAGTGACCAGCTGGCCACAATAAAAGCACAATCTCTCCCTCCTCCTAAAGGTTCTCTCATCCGCAGAGAGACATGTGAAACCCAAGTGCACGGGTTCACTGTCACTGACGACTCAGAACCAGGAGAAATGGGAGGTGAGAGAGGCAAGGGTGGGACTGCAAAGCTCGGAGACAAATGTACAGGAGGCTTCCGCAAGCGCTGTTTAAAAGAGAATCTTTCTCTGAGTCTGGAGTCTATGATGATGGCAAACGTGATCAACTTCTCCAGCTCAGTGGGTATATCTCGGGCTGCTATCTCATCTTTGATGGTATCCGAGAAACCATGAGAAAAAGCAGCCACGAGAGCCTCATTGTTCCAAGCAACCTCTGCTGCAAGAGTATGGAATTCAATGGCGTAATCGGCAACAGTCCTCGTACTCTGTTTGATGGACATGAGGCACTTGGGGGCAGAAGCGGAGCATGCAGGAACATCAAATACCCTTTTAAAGGAAGCAACAAACTCTGGGTAACTCAGGAAAATAGGTTTTTGCATCTCCCATAGAGGGTTTGCCCAGGCCAAGGCTCTCTCCGAAAGCAATGCCGAATGCTTCTGTCCGTGGGAAATGCCTGGGGCAGCCTCTCAAAGTATATTTCGTCCTGGTTGAGAAACCCTCTGCATTGGACTGGATCACCCCCACATCTCTGGGGAAGCTGAGCAGAACCAGACATACCTCTTTTAGAGGTAACTCTCTAAGCGGGGGCCTGCACAGAGACTGGAGCAACAGCAGGGACAGCCTGCAACAGGTTGTACCGGAGCAGCCACACTGGGAGATTCCAGGTGAGTGTGCAATTCAGGAGCGTCTGTAATGCCATGGCAAACTGATCCATGCGGTGATCCTGCTCATCCAATCTGGAAAAAATATTACCAACAAGTGGATTGACTGCAACATCTGAATTCATAGTCTTCGCCTACTGTCAGAAACCATAAATCAGACCGAGACAGAAGTGCAGTAAAAATCACACTAGTTTAATAATAATAATAATAATAATAAAAGGTAAACAGAGCAAAAATAGTCAAAACATAGCCAGAGTTCGGTAACCAAAATGGATAGTCAGACAAGCCAGAACGTCAGAGAGCCAGGGATCAGCATATTTCAGGATAAGCCAGGAAATCAGGAAACTGGAGAATCAGCATAGTGGAACATCAAGCAGGTTTAGGAACCAGAAGGAATGTCAGCCAAGCAAGTCTTTCACAGGTACACAGGAGAGAGTCTCTGATATGTTCACCAAGGCGAAGGCAGAGAGGATCTGGACTGAACAGTCTAATCGCTTCTCATCCACGCTATAGCCGAATGATGGCTACAGTGCGGACCTACGTTGCCAGGAGGCCGCCAATAGACATCCTCCCCTTTGCACGCTCCACGTGCGCTTTGATCACCGAGTCAATGAGACTCGAGTGATCACAGATAGCAGTAAGGGGCCGATCCCATCCCCTTAGCACGTGATCAGCTGTCAGCCAATGATAGCTGATCATGTGATGTAAACAGAAGATCGGTAAAAGCCAATTGCCTGCTTCTGTGTAAGGGACATCGCTCCCGAAGAGGAAGAGGCACAGCCACTTCATCTGTGCCCACCAATGTCACCTGCCAGTGCCCACAGTGCATATCAATGCCACCAATCTGTGCCCACCAGTGTATATCAGTGCCACCTATCAATGCCACCTATTAATGCCCACGAGTGCCACCTATTAATGCCCACCAGTGGTGCCAATCAATGCCTCATCAGTGGCACCTAGCAGCTGCCTATCAGTGTCACCTACCAGTGCCCATCACTGTCCATCATTGCCATCCATCAGCGCTCATCACTGCCACCTATCAGTGCCCATCTGTGGCAGCTATCAGTGCCAGCTATCAGTTATTAGTGCCCTTCAGTGCCACCTATCAACGCCCTTCAATGCCGCCCATTAGTGCCCATCAGTGCCACCTCTCAGGTTCACCCCTCAGTGTCCACCAGTTAGTGTCACCTATCAGTGCCCACCAGTGCCACCTCATCAGTGCCCACCAGTGCTGCCTTATCAGTTCCCATCAATGCAGCCTATCAGTGCCCATCAGTGCAGCCTTATCAGCATACATCAATGAAGGAGAAAAATTACCTGTTTGCAAAATTTTATAACAAAATATAAAACAGTTTTGTATTTTTTTTTTGTATTTTTTTTACAAAAAATAAAAAACCCAGAGGTGAGCAAATACCACCAAAAAAAGCTCTATTTGTGGGAAAAAAGTGATAAAAATGTAATTTGGGTACAGTGTTGTATGACAGCGCAATTGTCGTTCAAAGGGTGATAGCGGTGAAAGCTGAAAATTGGTCTGGCCAGGAGGGGGGTTTAAGTGCCCAGTAAGCAAGTGGTTAAATAACCAGCAGTACTGACGAGCAGGATATCATCACCAGGTGAGTCACTGTGGAAAGATCAGAGCTGGCAATTAACCGACAGCTGAGTGACTTGCTCTGAGAAGGAAGAGCTGAGCCCAGCCTTGACATCCAGACAGACTCGATGATGTTGAGATCAGGGCTCTGTGGGGGCCAAACCATCATTTCCAGGGCTTCTTGTTCTTCTTCATGCTGAAAATAGTTCCTAATGAGATGGCTGTATGTTTGAGGTCATTGCCTTGCTACAGAATAAATTTACGGCCAATCACATGCCTCCCTGATGACATAGTATGATGGAAATTTATCTTCATATATTTCTCAGCATTGAGAACACCATTGATTCTGACTAGGGATGGGCTGTCTGTTCGAGTCGAACATGAGTTCGACTCAAACATTGGCTGTTCACCTGTTCGCCGAACAGCAAACAATTTGGGGTGTTCGTGGCAAATTTGAAAAGGCGCGGAACACCCTTTAAAAGTCTATGGGAGAAATCTAAAGTGCTAAGTGACTCAACTACAGTCAGGTCCATAAATATTGGGGCATCGACACAATTCTAATCTTTTTGGCTCTATACACCAACACAATGGATTTGAAATGAAACGAACAAGATGTGCTTTAACTGCAGACTTTCAGCTTTAATTTGAGGGTATTTACATCCAAATCAGGTGAACAGGGTAGGAACTACAACAGTTTGTATATGTGCCTCCCACTTTTAAGGGACCAAAAGTAATAGGACAATTGGCTGCTCAGCTGTTCTATGGCCAGGTGTGTGTTATTCCCTCATTATCCCATTTACAAGGAGCAGATAAAAGGTCCAGAGTTAATTTCAAGTGTGCTATTTGCATTTGGAATCTGTTGCTGTAAACTCTCAATATGAGATCCAAAGAGCTGTCACTATCAGTGAAGCAAGCCATCATTAGGATGCAAAAACAAAACAAACCCATCAGAGAGATAGCAAAAACATTAGGTGTGGCCAAATCAACTGTTTGGAACATCCTTAAAAAGAAAGAACGCACCGCTCAGCAACACCAAAAGACCCGGAAGGCCACGGAAAACAACTGTGGTGGATAACCAAAGAATTCTTTCCCTGGTGAAGAAAACACCCTTCACAATAGTTGACCAGATCAAGAACTCTCTCCAGGAGGTAGGTGTATGTGTGTCAAAGTCAACAATCAAAAGGAGACTTCACCAGAGTGAATACAGAGGGTTCACCACAAGATGTAAACCATTGGTGAGCCTCAAAAACAGGAAGGCCAGATTAGAGTTTGCCAAACAACATCTAAAAAACCCTTCACAGTTCTGGAACAACATCCTATGGACAGATGAGACCAAGATCAACTTGTACCAGAGTGATGGGAAGAGAAGAGTATGGAGAAGGAAAGGAACTGCTCATGATCCAAAGCATACCACCTCATCAGTGAAGCATGGTGGTGGTAGTGTCATGGCGTGGGCATGTATGGCTGCCAATGGAACTGGTTCTCTAGTATTTATTGATGATGTGACTGCTGACAAAAGCAGCAGGATGAATTCTGAAGTGTTTCGGGCAATATTATCTGTTCATATTTAGCAAAATGCTTCAGAACTCATTGGACGGCACTTCACAGTGCAGATGGACAATGACCTGAAGCATACTGCGAAAGCAACTAAAGAGTTTTTTAAGGGAAAGAAGTGGAATGTTATGCAATGGCAAGTCAAGTACCTGGCCTGAATCTGATTGAGCATACATTTCACTTGCTAAAGACAAAACTGAAGGGAAAATGCCCCAAGAACAAGCAGGAACTGAAGACAGTAAGTGATGTAGAGGAAGTAGAGGCCTGGCAGAGCATCTCCAGGGATGAAACCCAGCATCTGGTGATGTCTATGCGTTCCCGACTTTAGGCTGTAATTGACTGCAAGGGATTTGCTACCAAGTATTAAAAAGTGAAAGTTTGATGGATGATTGTTAATCTGTCCCATTACTTTTGGTCCCTTAAAAAGTGGGAGGCACATATACAAACTGTTGTAATTCCTACACCGTTAACCTGATTTGGATGTAAATACCCTCAAATTAAAGCTGAAAGTCTGCAGTTAAAGAACATCTTGTTCGTTTCATTTCAAATCCATTGTGATAGTGTATAGAGCCAAAAAGATTAGAATTGTAGATAGATAGATAGATAGATAGATAGATAGATAGATAGATAGATAGATAGATAGATAGATAGATAGATAGATAGATAGATAGATAGATAGATAGATAGATAGATAGATAGATAGTGTCTTGCAGTTCACTATATTAACACTACTTAATGTATACAAAAAGTTTGACAATTTAAAATATGAAGATGAGGAAAGTAACATATTTAAACAAAGATACTGACCTTCTGTTGAGCTACATGTGGATAACAGTGTGTAATTAAACAAATGTGCAAACAATATATTAATGTCACTTCCGATAGAGAGGTCGACATTTGTTTGTAATTGCAGCAGACAGCTGCGATATGAGATTCTCAGAGGGGGAAAACCTCATCATTCATTCTCTCTTGCTATAAACATCACTAAGCTGAATCTATTTCAGTGAAGAAGCTACAGGAAAAAGCTTATTAAAAGACCAAATGAAATGTGACTTCACATTAGTCATTTGAAATGTTATTTCTGCTTCAGATTGAAATGGAAAGTCTGGTGCTATCTATCTATCTATCTATCTATCTATCTATCTATCTATCTATCTATCTATCTATCTATCTATCTATCTATCTATCTATCTATCTATCTATCTATTTTACTTAGTGTATACTAGTGTATAGTTTCTTCATATGTGTTATGTATTCCTCAAGTCATATGCAAAAGATTAAACAATACCATTTCTCCTGTCTAACTTATAACCCTTTCTAAATAGGAATTGTTCTTCTGAGCCATGGTGCTCTATCTCCCCTGATAGACTGTCCCAGGGGAAAAAAAATCAAAAGGGAAAGGTCTTTAGGTAAAGCATTGCCGTCTTTGAACTTCTATGGGACATTACAACTTACAGGGAATGTGCAGTGGCAGCCCTAATACAGTGGGCAAACACTAATTACAGTTATAACTGAAAGGGAGAATGGCAAAATCTGATAGCAAACCATTTTTTTAACAATGGGCATATGCACAGAAAACTTTACTTATAAAAAGGACACGTGGTTTCATAATTCTTTGAAACTGAGAAACATTTTGTAAACTTATTTTAGCAGAACACAGCGCTGTTACCTGCAAAAGGATATCCATTGGGTTCAGCTATCAAGAACTATATACATACATTAACTATTTTAACTAAAAAGAAATATGATATTTTAGTTTTAGATACTGTATATCAATGGACCCCAACCTTTTTGGCACCGGGGACTGACGTTGTGGAAGAAAATTGTACCAAGGCCGGGGGGGGGGGGGTGCATGCGGCTTTTCACTGCAATTTGTTGGTGTGGCCGGTGTTAGCGCTTCAATCATCACGGCACCATGGTTGATAAAAATGTATTTCTATTATTACATTGTAATAAAAATGAAATAGTTCAACTCACCATAATGCAGAATGTGCTACCAGATGCAAAGTTTCACTTGCCATGTCGCCTGCCACCAGATGCAGATTATCACTTGCCACATTGGCTGCCAACAGATGCGGACTGTCACTTGCCACGTCGCCTGCCACCAGATGTGGATTGTCACTTGCCACGTCGCCTGCCACCAGATGCGGATTGTCAGTTGCCACGTCACCAGCCACTAGATGCAGTTTGTCCCTTGCCAAATCGAATGCCACCATTCATAAATAATAAATGTATCAGATCACCATGATCCCTACTGCAGGGAGTGTGGGTGGGATCCTCTCTCACTCCCATGCAAACTAGTCTAGCTGGTGTAAAATGAACCCACAAGAGTAAATACAACTGTGAAAGATGTTAAGCAACATTTAGGGAACCTTGTGAAACTGCCAAGAGAGCCTCCTCCACCTCAAAAGCCCAAACAATGAACCTACTTTTAGTTGTAGGAGTAAACTGACATGGGATAACTTAAGGTTAAAACAGAGTGAAGATACTGTAGTATTCCCAGTAGGAATGTATTTATTATACATTGTAGGTTTTTATATTGCACCAATGATTTAGAGTGCAATACATACTGTACATTCCCATTAGTCCCTGCCCTCAATGTAAGATCCCTAGCTCACATACATGCACATAATTGCTAGGGCCATTTTGAAGACAGGAGCCAATTAATCTACCATGAAACCTGAGAACCACCCGGTCTGCTCCTGGATTGCTTTTAACTCTTAAGCTTGCTTATAGCTATATTATAAGCCAATTGTTGAGTGGGGGTTTATTTCCAGCCTCTCCCCCCTCTGGTATCTAGGTGGTATCAGTGCTTTTTTCATTTTCAGTCTCGCTGTGTTCCCCCAGCCATATTTGTTTTATTTGTGATGGAATGAGGGGAACAGGGATAAAGAGACAGAGTGAGGATGACACGGAGGACTAAGATGGATTTGGGGAATGTAGATCACTCTTGGGACCAGTCTGCAACCCAAAGCATTCCTCAGACCTTTACAGAAAAGAAAACACAGAACACTGTAAAGGATAAACCTCAAGACATTGCCACTCGTCTTCAGAAATTTGCACATGCACCAGAAACGGATAAAGAGGAAACTTTGTCTGCAGCATCCACCTCATCACAGGGAGCAGTGATAGAGGGAGCTTCTGTCTGTTCAGATAAGTCCCAGGGTATGGACGGAGAAGGAGTAATAACTCAACTGAAACATCCAGATGAAACAGTGAGTAACGGAGACTTATGCAGCGTACACATGAGCAGACTTTCTGGCATACTTGATCCGACGTTCTTCCCGCCGGACTGTCCGGCGGACTACCGCCGGACTTTCTGAACGAACGGACTTGCCTACACACGACCGGACTTTCCGGCACGCTAGGTCTTTCCGACGGACTTTTGCTGGAGTTGCGGACTTTCAGAATGAACAGACTTGCCCTCACACGGACAAGTCCGTTCATTTTGAACGTGACTCGAGTACGACGGGACTAGAAAAGGAAGTGAATCTCGCCGCTTTTATCCTCGAGATTGACACCTTGCAAGCCCCGTCGTGGGACATTTCAGGCCCTTAGGTCTGGCATGGATTTTAAGGGGAACCCCCTACACCGAAAAATCGGCATGGGGTCCCCCCATAATCCATACCAGACCCCGATCCGAGCACGCAGACCGGCCGGTCAGGAAAGGGGGTGGGGACGAGCGAGCGCCCCCTCCTGAACCGTACCAGGCCGCATGCCCTCAACATGGGGGGTGGGTGCTTTGGGGGAGGGGGGCGCCCTGCGGGGCCCCCCCACCCCAAAGCACCTTGTCCCCATGTTGATGAGGACAAGGGCCTCTTCCCGACAACCCTGGCCATTGGTTGTCTTGGTCTGCGGGCGGGGGGCTTATCAGAATCCGGGAACCCCCTTTAATAAGGGGGCCCCCAGATCCCGGCCCCCCACCCTATGTGTATGAGTATGGGGTACATAGTACCCCTACCCATTCACCTAGGAAAAAAGTGTCAATAATAAAACACACTACACAGGTTTTTGAAGTAATTTATTAGACAGCTCTGGGGGGGTCTTCTTCCGGCTTCGGGGTCCCTCCGGTTCCTCTTCTCCCGGTGTTCCAGTTCTTGGGCCGGCTCCTCCGCTATCTTCATGCCGCTCTCTTGCCAGCGAGGTCCGGACTTCTGGCTTCTTGTCTTCTTGGCTTCTTCCCTCTTCTCTTCTCCAGATGTTGACACGACGGTCTCTCCGGCTGGACTGATCTCTGAGCGCTCCGATGTGACTTATATAGGCGGAGACCCCGCCCCCTTATGCTGTCACAGTCCCTGGGCATGCTGGGACTGTGACGTTTTAGGGGGCGTGGTCACCGGGTGATGTTGACCGACCGCGTGTATGTGGCATTAGAGAATGCCTTGTGTAATAACTCTGTTAAATCCTCAAATATATTGAATACCTCAGAAACAGAACATGTAATTACGCTGACAGATATATTGAAAGCCATTACTACATGTAACAGCTCTGTGAATATTCTGGTTCAATATTTTTATTGTGTTTTTCAAAGGAGAAATAGTAATGACTGAACATACAATATAAAACTCCTCAAAGACTAAGGCAGCCATAAGAGGAAAGTACATTGAGAGAAAAACATAGCACTTAAAAGGTTGATGCAATTGCAGTATAATAAAATACTTGGTACGATTACAGATATGACAGAAAGGTGTTAATTCCCTCATGGAAGGCAGATAATCTGATACACAATACAGCTAGGAGGTTCCCCCCGAGAAGGACCCCAAGGTGATCACTCCACCCCAATGGGGACACACTGTGGAGTGCGAGAGCTCCGGGATCCCATCCAGAAGAGATATCCCCCTATCGTCCATCAGCTCCCCCCGGGGAAGAGCCCCCACCGATGCTATCCCCCGGGCGGAGCCCCCGGTAACATTGACTATGAAGTATACCTGAGACTAACTGGCTGCCTCCCATGCTGGGGCACAAAGGAGTATATGAGGTCAATCTATGGGGGCTAATAGACAGGTATTGGCCTTGTAAAACCGTTATCTACTGTTAGAGAATTGAAGGTAGATGATAACAGAGAAGAAATAGAGAAAGGGTAGAAGAAAGATGAGGAAGAGGGAGGAAGCAAGATGAAGCACAGAGGGAGGGAGGTGGGGTAGGGTATATGAGGGAGGATGGTAGTCTCGCTGGACTCTCCCCTAAGGGATCGATTGACCCGGGTAAAGAGAGATACCGACATACCTAGCCCAAGGTTCCCAGATCGCTTCAAAGCGTGGGACCATGTCAAGCAGTTTAGCCACCATTTGTTCCTGTGACATTATCCAAGAAATCTTCCGTTTGGTGGCCAAAATAGATACCGATGGGGTTTTCCAGGCTTTCGCTAGAGTAACTTTGGCTCCCAAACACATAAAAAAGATAAGTCGTTGTGTAGGCTTAGGCGTGTTGTGTAGATTGCACTTTAGTAGGATGTATGTGGGGTCTTGTGGAACATCTATCCCAGAGACTCTCCGTAGAATATAGAGGAATTTATTCCAGAAACTCCGTATACGAGGGCAAGTCCACCAAATCTGATGCATCGTGCCCATATCATGTCTGGGAATATCCTCGAGAGCCTTGCTGGGACATAGTACCATTTAGTAAAAACTTTAATGTTGGCCTCTATCAAGGCAATATTTAAGATACCTTTAGATGATCTGCTGAAGGCTTGGAACCATTTAGCAGGGTCCCACTGGATGTCCAGGTCTGATTCCCAAGATCGAGCGTATGCTGGGGTGTCCCTCCTATCTGCCAGGGAAGCGTAAATAAAGGATATCCCTCCTTTTTGGGGACCTGTCGAGGAGCACCATAGCTCGTACATCGTAGCCTTGGGAGTATTCGACTTGTCAATGTAGAGAGAGTGGAGGAAGTGTCGAATTTGCGATAATCGGAATGTTTCAGAGGTAGGCATTTCCAGTGTACTCAAACAGTGGCCCAACGAGATGGGGCCATTAGGAGTGAAGAAATGGCCGATCCGGAAAAGGCCTTTGTTTAGCCACCAGTGAAACGCATGTATGTTCATCCCAGGTGGAAAGTCAGGGTTGTGAAACAAGTGCGTGAGGGGCCTTAAGGGCGATATCAAGTTGGCGTTTTTGTGTAATTGGTCGCAGAGAGCTAAGGAGTGAGACAGGGTGGGGGCTAAGACTGCCGGTCTATGTTTGGGGGGTCTCCATGTTAAGAAGTCGAGTGTGAAGTGTGGTACGCAAAAGCAAAAGATTGCCGCTCCAATCTCTCAAATCCGTATCAAGACACCCGCCCTAATGGAACTCACAGGTGCTGGCTCTGCACAAGCTTGTGGAAAGAGAAAAATATCCTGGACGGCCGCACACCATAGAAGACATCTTTATTGATATGAAGAAATAAAATCCAAATGCAGTCACCTCATGTACAGGGAGGAACAGGAAAGATAGCTAACATGTTTCACGCCCCATCATGGCGCTTATTCATAGCTCAAGTGAAGTGTGGTACGGCTTGTCTCTCAAGGGAAATCCAATCGGGCCTGCAAATCTTGTTATAGATGGCGGAGAACTGTGATAGCTGTGCTGCCTGGTAGTAAAGCCAAAAATTTGGTAGACCCAGGCCTCCCTGAGACCTAAGCCTGAACAAAATGTCTTTGGCAAAACGGTGATCTCTGTCCCCCCAGACAAATCTGATTACCCTGGATTGAAATTTAGACAGGAAAGATTTTTTAATCGGAATAGGTAGTGAGCGGAATAGGTATAAAAGTCGTGGCAGGAGATTCATTTTGACTGTGTTGAGTCTACCCAACCATGACAAGCCCTCCCTCAACCCTTTCTGGAGATCTAGCTCTAGAGAGCGGAACATGGGGGGGTAGTTGGCGGCACATAAGTCTCCGATATTTCTCGTCAGTTTGATACCTAAATAGGGGATTGAGTTATCCGCCCACGTGAAGGGAAAGTGTTGTTGGAGTTGGTCTATGAGAGGCGCCGGGACCGAAACATTGAGGGCCACAGATTTAGACACGTTCACCTGAAGACCGGAGATAGCGCCGAAGTCTCTAAAAAGTCTGAAGACGTTTGGTGTGGTAATGAGAGGAGCTGTGAGGAATAATAGCATGTCGTCAGCAAATAAGGCACATTTGTGAACGTCAGGACCGCATTGCACTCCCTTGATGTTCTCGTTCGATCTAATGGCAATAGCCAGAGTCTCGATCGCTATAGCGAAGATCAAGGGTGAAAGAGGGCAACCCTGTCTAGTTCCCCTGCGAATATCGAAGGGATCCGAGTAGTGACCCATTAGTCGCACCTGAGCTGAGGGTGAGGAATACAGAGTATGGATTATTGAGCGGAATCCTTCGCCAAACCCCCAGCGTTCAAGAATGTCAAACAGGTAGGACCACGACACAGAGTCAAAGGCCTTCTGCAGATCCAGTGACAACAGAAAGCCCCCTTGAGCAGGACCGCCGTCCCACTGGGTCTGCAGAAGGGAAATCAAATCGATAGCTCTGCGAACCTGATCCGGGCCCTGTCTCCCCGGGATGAAGCCCACTTGGTCCCTATGTATATAATTCGCTATAAAGTCAGACATCCTGTTTGCTAGTATTTTAGTCATTATTTTGAGATCATTATTGATTAAAGAAATAGGGCGGTAGCTTCCCACCTCGCTAGGGTCTTTACCCTGTTTAGGAATGACCGAGATAAAAGCAGAGTTTAAGTCACTAGGGAAAGGGGCTCCATCCCGGAGGGAGTTGAAGAACCGAGCCATGTAAGGGGCCAGACGAGGACCAAACTTCTTATAATAACATACCGAGAAACCGTCTGGACCCGGGGCAGAGTTTGTTTTCAAGGATTTAATGACATCTAATATTTCCTCTGAGGAGAGGGGGGCGTCAAGCAGATCACGGTGCGTTTGCTGCAGGTGAGGCAGGTTAATGTCTCGGAGAAGCAGTTCCCTGGTCTTGTGATGCGCGCATGGCATTTTCTCGTAAAGGTTTGAGTAAAAATTATGAAATGAATTCATAATAAGTGCTGGATTTTGCGTCAAATTGCCCGACGAGGCTCGAATTTTGGGGAACACCGAGGTACGGATCTTAGGGCTAAGTTTAGTTGCCAACTTAGAGCCTATCCTATCAGATTGGTGATAGAAACGAGCACCTGACCACCGCAAGTGTTTCTCCGCGGAAGTAGTGAGAGAGAGGTTGAGTTTCACTAGAGCCGAGTCCAGTTTAGCCAGGCTATCCGGTGTGGGGTGTTGTTTATGGCTTTTACTTAATAGGCGGAAGTCTGCTGTGAGTCGCAAAACTTCTGCCCCGCTCTCCTTCTTAAGTTGTGAGGAGAGTTGTAATAGCCTGCCCCTTAGTACCGCCTTGTGTGCCGCCCACAGACAGCCTGGCGAAACCGACCCCGTGTCGTTCTCACTAAAGTAGTCGGATAAAGCCTTGTCTATAATAGTGCAAAGGGTTGGATTGGTCAAGAGAGTTTCATTGAGGCGCCATTTAAAGGGCCCCTTAAGTCCTAACCCTCCCCTTAATGATAGTGACATTATCGAGTGGTCGGATAGTGGAGTGTCATATATTTTGGAGGCGATTACTCTCGGGATTACATGTGGTGGGACAAATATGTGGTCAATCCTAGAGAAGGTTTGGTGGGGGACCGAGTAGTGTGTGTAGTCTCTAGTGTGGGGATTAATTTCCCTCCAGATATCAATCAGGCCAAAAGATTAAACTGTCTGCGCCACCCGAAGACTACACCTAGGGGGCCGTTTAGGTTTGGGCCTCAAGGGGTTGGATTTGTCTGAGGAGAAGTCAAACGGGATATTGGAGTCACCCCCCATTATTACTGTGCCAATGAAGTGCAGCTTTAGTACCTTCAGTGTGAAGTCGAAAAAAAGGTCCTGATGTTTGTTCGGAGTGTAGTATGAGACAAACGTGTAAGCCTCACCATTAATCGTTCCTGTCACTAGAATGTATCTGCCCTCTGGATCTTTGATGGTATGTGCATGTGTGAAGTGAGTTTTGTTTGAGAAGCAGGCCGCCACTCCTCTCGTTTTGTTGTCCGCATTGGCTAGGTGAAAATTCATGAAGTTCTTGTGCAGGAATTTGGGTTGATAGGAAGCGGGGAAATGAGTCTCCTGAAGCATTACTACATCAGCCTTCAGAGTGTGAAACTGTTGCAGTATCTTACGTCTCTACACAGGGGAGTTAAGGCCCTGTACATTATGTGAGAAAATCTTAAGTGTGCCTGTTGTCGGCGTGGAGTTAGTCATGGGGGAGAGATAAGTGCGGGGCTAAGTGTTTGTAGGTCTTACCTGACGTCGCAGTTGTCCCTGTCAGATAGGGGACGACCCCAGTGGCATTGAGAATTCGATCTGTGCAACAGCGGATGGGAGATCCAGCGAGTACCTGTAGCAGAAGAGGAGGGGGAAGGGTGGGGGAGAGGAAAGGAAAAAGGGGAGTAAGGAGAAGTGAGAAAGAAGAGAGGAAGAGGGGAATAGAGAAACAAAGCATTAGATAGTGCATCTGAAAGACGTAACCCAAAACCCCACAGACCAGCGAGGGACCCATCCCTACCCGGGCCGGTACCCAAAAAGAAAAATATCTGCGACCCGAGGGTCGAGAGAGTCTGGATCCGATAGAGGAAAGAACAAAGGTTCAACTATTGGAGGCAGAGGGAGGCGCACTACGACCACTCCGGTCAACGCCGCCTTTGAACAAAACTATGGCAGTAAATAAACAATGCAGTGTAAGCCCTGCTATCACATATTAGTAGTGATCAAAAGTCTTTGAACAGCGGGGGAAGGAAAAAAAAATTAACAAAAACGGAACAGAGAAACACCTTCCCAGGGGAGTCTAAACCCATAAGGATCTGAAAGGAAGTCCTGGAGGGAACATAGAAGAAGAGAGTCACCAAAATACTGGCGTCAGGTCAAGTGCCGGCGCAGTCCAAAGTGAGAACCTAAGGTAAGTTCTTTTCAGGCTGCAGGCCCAATCATGGGGGAAATGATTCCTTCGAACGTTTGGGAAGCTGTTTCTGCCACACTGGCGACACTGGGCTGGTGGGGGATGTTCTCTTGACAGACGATGCTCCTCGAGAGGCAGAAGGTTGTGGTACTTCCTGAGTAAGCAGGCCTAGATGTAGGAGAAGTCATTCCCCATCTTGGAATGTTGAAAAACTGTATGGTTTGTTGCGATAAGAGAAGTTCAATATCAGCGGGAAGGCCCACCTGTACGTGATCTCTTTGCCCGCCAGGACTTGTAGTAGCAGTTTCAGAGCCCTTCGTTTTTGTACGGTATATGGGGATAAATCCGCAAATATTTGTACCTGATGGCCTTGGATCATCAGCTTCTCCACTGCCCTGGAGAGTTTCATCACTTCCTCCTTAACTGCATAGAAATGCGGTTTCACGATAATGTCACGTGGTAGTCCATCAGAACGCGGTGGTTGTAGCGCCCTGTGGGCTCTGTCAAGCTCCAGACGGTGGACTGGGATGGTGGGGTTTAAACTTTTGATGAAGTCCTGAACAGCTGTGTGGGTGTCTTTGACGGTTTCGGGGAGCCCCCTAATGCGGAAGTTGTAATGTCTCGATCTGTTCTCGAGGTCATCTATTTTGGAGGTAGCGGATTCCAGTTGGTCCTGGAGATCCTGGATCCTGGAAGTATTTTGGTTAATTCTCAGGATCGCCTGGTCAGATTTTTGCTCGGTCACTTCAATTCTGGCTCCAATCTGCTGCATATCTGCGTGTATAGAGGCAGTGATCTGTGCAGCTGTGGGAGATAGGCCGTTTGTGAGCATCTGAGAGAAAGCAGCCATCATGGAGGGAAAATCAGTAGGAGAGGGGGGGAGATCCCTGGCCTGTGCCTCCCATGGATCCGGGCTGTAAAGTAGATCTTGCTGAGGGGTGAGAGCTGCCCCTCCAAACGACCTCTTTAACAGAGAGTCAGTGGATGCTGGTGAGGGGAGCCCAGGGAGTTAACTCACTGTGGCATCTGAGGATTGTGGTGACGGGAGGGCCCCTTGATCCTGGCCAGCAATTGAGTTTGTCAGGCAGGGCAGGCCTCGTGAGGTGACAGCCGCCATCTTGGAAGGACCGGGCCACTCTGAGGAGTCGTTCAGCGTGGCTATGAGGTTCCTATGGGTGGGATTGAGGGTCATCCGATCGTGGCTGGAGGTGTCCCCTATTCGGTGGTACGGGTGTCGGGCCAAAATGAGGGCTTACACCGCTGCTATGGCTGGCGTTAGGTCGGAGAGGCGTGAAGCTCCCGGACTAAGTGGCCATCTTGGATGCTGCCGCGCATGCGCCCTTCATCTCTGTGAATATTCTTTCCCATAACTTGGAAGGAATGAGGGAGGATCTAACTTCAATCAGACAAGATATGCACTGCTGCTATGGCTGGCGTTAGGTCAGACAAGATATGCACCGCTGCTATGGCTGGCATTAGGTCGGAGAGGCGTGAAGCTCCCGGACTAAGTGGCCATCTTGGACGCTGCCGCGCATGCGCCCTTCAGCTCTGTGAATATTCTTTCCCATAACTTGGAAGGAATAAGGGAGGATCTAACTTCAATCAGACAAGATATGCACATTTTCAAAGAGAAAATGACAGCCACTGAGGAGAGAATAAGCACAGTTGAAGACACCTTATACACAGCTGTGAAATAAAAAGCTTATGCAACAATTATCCATACATGACTCTCGATTGGAAGACATGGAGAATCGTCTCTGCCGGAATAATATTAGAATAGTAGGCCTCCCTGAGGTAGAGGGAAATACTCCAGATGAATTTAAAGAGAAATGGCTCATATCTATGATGGGTTCAGGACATTTTTCCTCTTTTTTTCAGTGGAAAGAGCTCATAGAGTCCCTACCTGAGTATCACCTGCAGGGGGTGCACCTAGGATCCTGATCTTGAAAATTATGGATTATACAGATAGGGATATTATCTTGCAGAGAGCTAGACAACTCTCAGATATATGGATGAACGGTTCAAAGATAAGCTTTTTTCCTGATTTTTCAGCAGCAGTACAGCTCCAAAGGGCAGGATTTATGGAAATGAAGCGCCGATTGAGGCAGATGGACTTATCCTATTCTATACTCTATCCAGCTAAACTCAAAGTAACAACACAGGGCACTACACATTTTTTGCATCTTCGGAACTAGCGACCCAGTGGCTGGACAATTATAAACGGTCAAATTAACTCCCCAAAAATAATTTTTCTCCCTTTTTTTCTCCTATTTTTGGGAGTATGAATAGATATTTGGGGAAGGGGAAAAGGGCAGAGAGAGCACTATTTTTTTTTGGCCCTCTCAATCAGATAGCCCCCATGTTTGTGTTATTGTTTTGTTATGCTGATTATGTCTCTGTTTGTATATATTTGTTGTGTATGTCTTTGTTTTATTATGTTAATTTTGTCCATGTATGTGTATGTTTGTCTTGTATGTTGATTTATGTGCACCTCTCAGAATATACTTTTGTCTCACCTTTTCTTCCCAGCACTTTCCATGCCTTTTCCCCCGCATGCCTATTGGTTGGTGACTTTAACAATGATATGGATTTTGCAATAGATAAATACAATATAACGGATAAGCAAACTTCATTGGGGCCTACGGTCTTTGCCAGATATGTAGCAGAATTGGGATTGATAGATCTCTGGAGACAGTGTAATCCAACAAATAGGTAATGTTCATGCTTTTCTAGTAGTTATAAAACTCTCTCTAGAATAGATTTAGCATTGGGAACATACTCTATGCTTCCATATCTTCATGATATTAAGTATGAGACCATGAGTATCTCAGATCATTCCAATATAGTATTGCATTTTTCTTTCTTTGAGGACTGGTACAGGATGTACTCTATGGAAGGTGAACCCATACTGGTTGTCACTTTTTTTTCCATCTGAAGGAACTATGATTGAATTAATTACTTATCAGAACATAAACAGAACTTCAGTCTCACTTCTAATATATTGGGACGCAATGAAAGCGCATCTCCGAGGTCTCCTTATTGCGCAGATATCAAAAATTAAGAAACAAACTAGGCAATGGGAAAAAACCCTAGCTGATAATATAAGGAAGGCCAAATTCCTATATATAACTAATCCAAATAAAGATACAAAAAAAGAATGGCTTTTTAGCCAACTACATTATGCAGCAGTGGCTAAGAAGAAGGCAGAAAATAAAAGATTTTTCCTACAACAACCATATTTTGAGGGGGGAGGGAGGGAGCAGCCGGAATCATATATAACTGAATTACAATCATCTTCAAATAAGAGGGCTGATACTACCCCAGAGATATTGGAGATATTCACAGAATTTTACCAGGCACTATATAAGAGCAGGGTATCCTACTCGGAGGAGTCCCTGAATAGATTCTTCAATACTATTGATTTACCAAGCATCTCAAATGATGAAAGGGTGGCTTTGGGGGGTCCATTAACATTGGACAAGCTAAGAAATGCAGCATTAAACTTACCTAATAATAAAGCACCAGGACCAGGTGGTCTTCCAGGGGAAATATATAAAATATATAAAAAATATGGGAATGTGTTGTTACCTGAATTGCTTGATGTCTTTAACTATGCCATGGAGGTGGGTTCATTACCCCCCTCTATGAACGAAGCAGTAATTATTGTCTTATTAAAACCTGGTAAGCACCCAAATAACCATGACTCATACCGCCCAATATCTTTGTTAACGTCAGATATCAAGTTGCTGCAAAGGCATTGGTGACTACATTATCATGATGCATTTCAATCCAATCCATTGTAATCAATCAGGCTTTATTCCTATCAGATCTACAGCAAAAAATATCCGATGGCTATTTCTAAATATACTCCCAACAGACAACATGGGAAATAGAGCTATAATGTCACTCGATGCGGCTAAAACATTTGACAGTATAGAGTGGGTCTTCTTGTGGAATTTCTTAAAATGATATGGGTTTTGCCACAGATTTATTAAATGGATATAACTTTTGTAAGACTCCCCAAGTGCAAGGGTACAGGTGAATGGATGTGTATCGGCCCCTTTTTCATTGACCAGAGGGACAAGGCAGGGAAGTCCCCTATCCCTGTTTCTTTTTGAACCACTGGCTGAGGCTATTTGCTCTTCTACAAATATTGTGGGATTTTGCAGATCTACAGGTGAAGATAAGATAGCACTCCATGTGGATGATACTCTAGTGTTTTTGTGGAATACGGGTCCATCCCTGTATGCAGTTATATTCTTAATAGACTTGTATGGATCCTTTTCAGGATTCAATATCAACTGGAACAAATCTGTAATGCTGTTTGTGGACCCTGCACGTATGGGACATCCACGCCAGACTCACCAGCTGGCCCCGGTTACATCATTTAAATATTTGGGAGTGGTAATTACACTGAATGTTACAGAATACACAGATAAGAATATACTCCCTCTTATTGTCAAATTTAGACAACTGAGTAAAACATGGAGTAATTTCCCGTTGTCTATGGTAGGGAGGGCGAATTTGGTGAAGATGGTGTGGATGCCACAGATGTTATATAGTGGGGACGGAAAGTATTCAGACCTCCTTCTATTTTCACTCTTTGTTATATTGCAGCCATTTGCTCAAATCATTTAAGTTCATTTTTTAGCCTCATTAATGTACACACAGCACCCCATATTGACAGAAAAACACAGAATTGTTGACATTTTTGCAGACTTATTAAAAAAGAAAAACTGAAATATCACATGGTCCTAAGTATTCAGATCCTTTGCTGTAACACTCATATATTTAACTCAGGTGCTGTCCATTTCTTCTGATCATCCTTGAGATGGTTCTACACCTTCATTTGAGTCCAGCTGTGTTTGATTATACTGATTGGACTTGATTAGGAAAGCCACACACCTGTCTATATAAGACCTTACAGCTCACAGTGCATGTCAGAGCAAATGAGAATCATGAGGTCAAAGGAACTGCCTGAAGAGCTCAGAGACAGAATTGTGGCAAGGCACAGATCTGAAATGGGTAAATTGTAGCGCTAATAGAGAACACAACTTAAACACCATGTGAGGTGATGTGTAAATGTCTATCAAAATGTGTGTCGGTACACCACGGGAAAAGGCGTACTCCAAAAAGTCTGAGGAAAAGTCTGTGAGGATAGTGATGAGGTGAAGTGGGTCAGGGATAAAACTCCATCAACAATCTGAATATCCAATATGGGGTCATCAAAACACTGGATAGGTGTGGGTACACTTACCAGAACCGGTGGACTCTAGTGCCAGCAGCATAGAGTCTATCGAGCTGGATGGACTGGATGGACTTGTGTCTTTTTTCAACCTAACTATGTAACTAAGTGTGCCACCACGGGCCATTTTGGGCGGCTATTACTCTCTACATTGCCACTCTGTTTTTTTCTTTGTGATCACTTTTTATGTACAGTGGTTTTTTAGCAATAAACAATCTTGATCTGCACTGTGGAGGCATTTTACTTTTTTCCACATACTTCCCGGATATGAGAAGACGTCTGCATCCTGATTCCATCCCTGCGTTCGCCTTTCGAGATCCAGCTGTGTGGTTTGTGGTTTGGGTGATCCGGAAGCCATCCATCTTTCCTGTGGCCATCTTTACATCTGCCCGTGGTGGCACACTGCTCGATAGACTCTATGCTGCTGGCACTAGAGTCCACCGGTTCTGGTAAGCGTACCCACACCTATCCAGTGTTTTGATGACCCCATATTGGATATTCAGATTGTTGATGGAGTTTTATCCCTGACCCACTTCACCTCATCACTATCCTCACAGACTTTTCCTCAGACATTTTCGAGTACGCCTTTTCCTGTGGTGTACCGACACACATTTTGATAGACATTTACACATCACCTCACATGGTGTTTAAGTTATGTTCTCTATTAGCGCTATAATTTACCCATTTTTGTATTTTTATGTTTGTCAAATTGTTTGTAGCAGCTCCCTTTTGAGTTTTAAGGTTTAGCGCATTAACCACCTTCCATTACTCTAAGGCACAGATCTGGCCAAGGTTACAAAAAAATTTCTGCTGCACTTAAGGTTTCTAAGAGCACAGTGGCCTCCTTAATCCTTAAATAGAAGACGTTTGAGATGACCAGAACCCTTCCTAGAGCTGGTCATCCGGCCAAACTGAGCTATTGGGGGAGAAGAGCCTTGGTGAGAGAGGTAAAGAAGAACCCAAAGTTCACTGTGGCTGAGCTCCAGAGATGCAGTCGGGAGATGGGAGAAAGTTGTAGAAAGTCAACCATCATGGCAGCCCTCCACCAGTCGGGGCTTTATGGCAGAGTGGCCCAACAGAAGCCTCTCCTCAGTGCAAGACATATGAAAGCCCGCATGGAGTTTGCTAAAAAACACCTGAAGGACTCCAAGATGGTGAGAAGTAAGATTCTCTGGTCTGATGAGACCAAGATAGAACTTTTTGGCCTTAATTCTAAGCAGTATGTGTGGAGAAAACCAGGCATTGCTCATCACCTGTCCAATACAGTCCCAACAGTGAAGCATGGTGGTGGCAGCATCATGCTGTGGGGGTGTTTTTCAGCTGCAAAGACAGGACGACTGGTTGCAATCGAGGGAAAGATGAATGCGGCCAAGTACAGGGATATCCTGGATGAAAACCTTCTCCAGAGTGCTCAGGACCTCAGACTGTGCTGAAGGTTTACCTTCCAGCAAGACAATGACCCTAAGCACACAGCTAAAATAGGGAAGGAGTGGCTTCACAACAACTCCGTGACTGTTCTTGAATGGCCCAGCCAGAGCCCTGACTTAAACCCAATTGAGCATCTCTGGAGAGACCTAAAAATGGCTGTCCACCAACGTTTACCATCCAACCTGACAGAACTAGAGAGTAGGGATGAGCCGAACACCCCCCGGTTCGGTTCGCACCAGAACCTGCGAACGGACCGAAAGTTCGCACGAACGTTAGAACCCCATTGACGTCTATGGGACTCGAACGTTCAAAATCAAAAGTGCTCATTTTAAAGGCTAATTTGCATGGTATTGTCCTAAAAAGGGTTTGGGGACCCGGGTCCTACCCCAGCGGACATGTATCAATGCAAAAAAACTTTTAAAAACGGCCGTTTTTTCGGGAGCAGTGATTTTAATGATGCTTAAAGTAAAACAAAAAAAAAGTGAAATATTCCTTTAAATATTGTACCTGGGGGGTGTCTATAGTATGCCTGTAAAGTGTTTCCCATGTTTAGAACAGTCCCTGCACCAAATGTCATTTTTAAAGGAAAAAATCTCATTTAAAACTGCTTGCGGGTTTAATGTAATGTCGGGTCTTGGCAATATGGATGAAAATCAGTGAGACAAACGGCATGGGTACCCCCCAGTCCATTACCAGGCCCTTTGGGTCTTGTATGGATATTAAGGGGAACCCCGCACCCAAATTAAAATAAGGAAAGGTGTGGGGCCACCAGGCCCTATATACTCTGAACAGCAGTATACAGGAGGTGCAAACAAGACAGGGACTGTAGGTTTGTTGTTAAGTAGAATCTCTTTGTAATTTTGAACGGGTACATTTTTAATGTGTTTAGCTCCAGCCAAAAAATCTTTTTTAAGCTTTTTGGAAAACATAGGGAAGGGTTATCACCCCTGTGACATTTGTTTTGCTGTCTTTCCTCCTCTTCAGAAGATTTCACCTCACTTTTTGTCCCAATGAAAAATGTTTTTTGAAAATTTGGGTTTTTTTGTGGAACAAGGATTGGAAAGCATCAGTGGAAAGGAGAAATGTTTTTCCCATATTAACTCTTACAGGAGAGAATTTCCCTTCCTAGGGGTAGATTTCATCTCACTTCCTGTTGTTTCCTTCCGTTTGCAAGTAGGAGTCGTTTGTAAGTTAGATGTTTGAAAGTAGGGTCCTGCCCTATATACTCAGCAGAAATTTGGGCCTTAGGTGTTGCTGTGGCCACAACACTGTAAGCGCTCACAGGGCCCTGCTGTGAAATATTAGATCAAGAATTGTAATTACATGCCCCTGTTGAACAGGAGCTGAAAAATTAGGCCTTAGGAACTGGTGCTAGTTGGAACGCAGGAACGAGCCCTGCTGCAAAGTATTGCATCAAAAATTGTAATTACACGCCCCTGTTAAACAAGGGCTGAAAAATTGGGCCTTAGGCACTGGTGCTGGTGCCACAACACTGCAACCCCTCACAGACACTCTAGTTGGAACGCAGGAACGAGCCCTGCTGCAAAGTATTGCATCAAAAATTGTAATTACACGCCCCTGTTAGACAGGGGCAGAAAAATTGGGCCTTAGGCACTGGTGCTGGTGCCACAACACTGCAACCCCTCACAGACACTCTAGTTGGAACGCAGGAACGAGCCCTGCTGCAAAGTGTTGCATCGAAAATTGTAATTACACGCCCCTGTTAAACAGGGGCAGAAAAAATGGGCCTTAGGCACTGGTGCTGGTGCCACAACACTGCAAGCCCTCACAGACACTCTAGTTGGAATGCAGGAACGAGCCCTGCTGCAAAGTATTACATCAAAAATTGTAATTACACGCCCCTGTTAAACAGGGGCTGAAAAATTGTGCCTTAGGCACTGGTGGTGGCGCCCAGAACCAAAAATGTTCTTACAAGCTATCAGCGTGATGATTGAGGAGGAAGAGGATAATTACTTAGGGATAGTCACTCAGCATCAGCATAGGCAGTCTTTGAAGGGATCTGAGATTTCAAAAAAAATTATTCGGTTACATCAGCATCAGGTGCTTGGTAGCTGGTGGTGATCCAAGACTGATTCATTTTTATGAAGGTAAGTCGATCGACCGAGTCAGTGGACAGACGCACCCTGTGATTGGTTACCACCCCTCCAGCAGCACTGAATGTGCGTTCCGAAAGAACGCTAGATGCAGGACAGGCCAGTAGCTCAATTGCATACTGTGCAAGCTCTGGCCAGTGATCCATCCTCAAGACCCAGTAACCCAGAGGATTTTCGGTGGGAAAGGTGTCCAAGTCTGATCTTGCCCCTAGGTATTCCTGCACCATGTAAAACAGACGCTGGCGATGGTTGCTGGAACCGATCATACCTTGGGGCTGCGGACCAAAAAATTGTCTGAACGCATCGGTCAGACGGCCACCTTCTCCACCGCTCCTTCTTTGACTGACCGAAGCCTCAGCAACACGTTGTCCAGAAACAGGAGTTTGTAACCTCCCAGTCTCTGGGAACGCGTTGCACAAAGCTTTCTGCAAGGCCTCCCGAAGATGTTTCATCCTCTGCTCCCTCTGCGATGGCAAGATAAGGTCCGCAACCTTACCCTTGTAACGTGGATCAAGGAGGGTTGCCAGCCAGTATTGGTCCTTCTCCTTGATACCACGAATACAAGGATCCTTACGCAGGCTTTGCAGGATCAGGGAGGCCATGCAGCGTAGGTTTGCTGAGGCATTCGGTCCGCAGTCCTCTGGGTCACTAAGGACGACATGGTCCGCAGCCACCTCCTCCCAGCCACGTACAAGTCCATGTGTTTCTTGGGACTGATCCCTTAAAGACTGCTGCTGATGCTAAGTGCCAGGCTCCACCTCCATACTGACACAATATTCCTCCTTCTCCTCCTCCTCCTCTTCCTGTGTGATCGGCGGGCACGTAGGAACACTGTCTGGATAAAGGGGTTCTTGAGAGCTAAGGAAGTCCTCCTCTTCCTGCTTCTGTTCTGCCTCAAGTGCCCTGTCCATTATTCCACGCAGCGTGTGCTCCAACAGGTGGACAAGGGGGACAGTGTCACTGATGCATGCACTGTCACTGCTCACCATCCTCGTGGCCTCCTCAAATGGTGACAGGACAGTGCATGCATTCCTGACCATGGCCCACTGGCGTGGGGAAAAAAAAACAAGCTCCCCTGACCCTGTCTTGGTGCCATAGTCGCACAGGTACTCATTGATGGCCCTCTGCTGCGTGTGCAGCCGCTGCAGCATGGCCAATGTTGAGTTCCACCTGGTGGGCATGTCACAGATTAGGCGGTTCTTGGGCAGGTTAAACTCCTTTTGGAGGTCCGTCAGCCGAGCACTGGCATTATATGACCAGCGGAAATGCACACAGACTTTCCTGGCCTGCCTCAGGACATCCTGTAAGCCCGGGTACCTGCCCAAGAACCACTGCACCACCAAGTAAGGGACGTGAGCCAAACAGGGCACATGGGTCATTTGTCCCTGTCGGAGGGCAGAGAGGAGGTTGGTGCCATTGTCGCAAACCACCATTCCTGCCTTAAGTTGGCGTGGCGTCAACCACCTCTGAACTTGCCCCTGCAGAGCTGACAGAACCTCTGCCCCAGTGTGGCTCCTGTCCCCCAAGCACACCAGCTCAAGCACCGCATGGCATCTTTTGGCCTGCGTACTTGCGTAGCCCCTTGAACGACTACGGAGCACCGCTGGTTCCGAGGAAGAGGCCATGGAGGAAGAAGAAGAGGAGGGGGTGGAGTAGAGAGGTGTGTCACAATCATTAGCATTTTGGAGGCGTGGTGGCGGAACAACCTCCAACACTACTGCACCTTGTCCTGCATCCTTCCCAGCTGCCAGCAGAGTCACCCAATGCGCCGTGAAACTTAGGTAACGTCCCTGTCCATGCCTGCTGGACCATGAGTCAGCGGTAATATGCACCTTACCGCTGACCGCCCTGTCCAGCGAGGCATGGACATTGCCTTTCACATGCCGGTAGAGAGCCGGAATCGCCTTCCGTGAGAAAAAGTGGCGTTTGGGTACCTGCCACTGAGGAACCGCACATTCCACAAACTCACGGAAGGGGGCAGAGTCTACCAACTGAAAAGGCAGCAGTTGAAGTGCTAGCAATTTTGCCAAGCTAGCATTCAACCGCTGGGCATGTGGATGGCTGGGAGCAAACTTCTTTCGGCGGTGCAGCAGCTGGGGCAGGGAAATTTGCCTGGTACAATCTGACGTCGGTGTACCAAAAGCAGATTGCCCACAAGTACTTGGCTGTGACACACCTAGTTCTACACCTTTATTCCTCTCAGTGCAGGTCTCAGAGAGGACTGAAGGTCTAGTGGGGTTGGAAATCTCAGCTGATGAGGCGCAAGGAGAGGTCCTCTTTGTTCTTTGGTGTGGGTCTTTTAGATACGCTTGCCAACGAACTGCATGGCAGGTCAACATATGTCTGGTCAAGCATGTGGTACCCAAGCGGGAGATGTTTTGGCCACGTGAGATACGCTTGAGACATATGTTGCGATCTGATGCACTCGTCTCAAAAAAGGCCCACACCAAAGAACTTTTTGAATAACGCGCAGAGACTGCAGCGCCCTGCACATGTGGAGCTTTGGGGTGTGATGCAGTCAGTGTGCTGCCCTTAGGCTGGCCCCTGGAGGGCATCATGCCTCGTTGGTGATGTGCCGCCTCCTCCTCCTCCTCTCTCCCATCAGGCACCCACGTTGAGTCAGTGACCTCATCATCCCCTCCCTCCTCATCACTGGAGCAAATCTGGCAGTATGCTGCAGCAGGGGGAGCATGACTGCCAGATTGCTGTCCTTCTTGGGCACCCCCTCTGTCCGTGCTCATGTTACTGCCTTCATCGAGCTCAGTATCATCATCAGAGCCTTCCAAACGCTGGGCATCCTCCTGGAGCATGTACCCAACACTGTGGTCAAACAGTTCGAGGGACTCCTCAGGAGGACATGGTGGGGCTAGGGAAGGAGTCACTGATGACATTGAGCCGAGGGAAGAGGCCGCTGCTTTGCCAGACAAAGTACCCTGGGCATGGGTGAGAGAGGATGAGGAGGTAACAAGACAAGCCTGCCTGTCAGTAAGAAAATAACAGAAACGGATCTAGCTGAACACTGTGAGCAGGACGCACCCCACTAGCTTGTAGGTTTAGCTGAGCACTGTGAGGTGGACGCACCCCACTAACTTGTAGGTTTAGCTGAACACTCTAAGCAGGACGCACCCCACTAACTTGTAGGTTTAGCAGAACACTGTGAGCAGGACGCACTGCACTAAATGTAAATAGTCTAGCTGCCTGACTGTGGTACTAATAGGATCAAAAGAACACCAGTAATTTTCTTCAGGTAGCTTTATATACTGTAACAAGACAAGCCTGCCTGTCAGTAGGAAGATAACAGGAACGGATCTAGCTGAACACTGTGAGCAGGACGCACTGCACTAAATGTAAATAGTCTAGCTGCCTGACTGTGGTACTAATAGGATCAAAAGAACACCAGCAATTTTCTTCAGGTAGCTTTATATACTGTAACAAGTCAAGCCTGCCTGTCAGTAGGAAAATAACAGGAACGGATCTAGCTGAACACTGTGAGCAGGACGCACTGCACTAAATGTAAATATTCTAGCTGCCTGACTGTGGTACTAATAGGATCAAAAGAACACCAGTAATTTTCTTCAAAATACTGTAACAAGGCAAGCCTGCCTGTCAGTAAGAAGATAACAGGAACGGATCTAGCTGAACACTGTGAGCAGGACGCACTGCACTAAATGTAAATAGTCTAGCTGCCTGACTGTGGTACTAATAGGATCAAAAGAACACCAGTAATTTTCTTCAAAATACTGTAACAAGACAAGCCTGCCTGTCAGTAAGAAGATAACAGGAACGGATCTAGCTGAACACTGTGAGCAGGACGCACTGCACTAAATGTAAATAGTCTAGCTGCCTGACTGTGGTACTAATAGGATCAAAAGAACACCAGTAATTTTCTTCAAAATACTGTAACAAGACAAGCCTGCCTGTCAGTAGGAAGATAACAGGAACGGATCTAGCTGAACACTGTGAGCAGGACGCACTGCACTAAATGTAAATAGTCTAGAAGATAACAGGAATGAATCTAGCTAAACTGAATACAGTGTATATATATATATATATATATATATATATATGCAACACCTGGGATGCATATATATACACAATACACTTTAAGTGCAGCTAACTGACTGACTGTCCTGCCTAATCTAGCTAACTCAAATGAAATGACACTGTCTCTCTCTCTCTCTATTTCTCAGCACACCGGAACACACTGCACAGGGCTGCCATGCAGGCGGCCTTATATAGTGTGGGGCGTGTACTAAATCCCTTGAGCCATAATTGGCCAAAGCCTCCTTGGCTTTGGCCAATTACGGCTCTCTGTTAAGGCGGCGCTGTGATTGGCCAAGCATGCGGGTCATAGCGCATGCTTGGCCAATCATCAGCAAGCAATGCACTGCGATGCCGCAGTGAATTATGGGCCGTGACGCGCCACACGAATTTGGCGCGAACGGCCCATATCGTTCGCAATTCGGCGAACGACCGAACAGCCGATGTTCGAGTCGAACCCATGTTCGACGAAGCTCATCCCTACTGGAGAGGATCTGCAAGGAGGAATGACAGAAGATCCCTAAATCCAGGTGTGAAAAACTTGTTGCATCTGTTTCAAAAAGACTCATGGCTGTGTTAGATCAAAGGGGTGCTTCTATTAAATTTTTTAATAAATCTGCAAAATCTGTGTTTATTGTCAATATGGGGTGCTGCATGTACATTAATGAGGAAAAAAATGAACTTAAATGATTTTAGCAAATGGCTGCAATATAACAAAGAGTGAAAAATTTAAGAGGGTCTGAATACTTTCCGTCCCCACTGTATGTATTACATAATTGCCCCATATGGTTGACAATACAATTATTTAGGACTATTTATTCGGTTTTTAGGGATTTTGTTTGGAGGGGAGGAAAACCTAGAATTAAATTTAAAATAATAAAACAACAGCCAATAGATAAGGGGGGAAATGCGATACCTAATGCAAGATTATACTTTATTGCATCACAATTACAACATTGGCACAGTTGGGAGGTAGTGGACATGCAGGACCCTACACAGAAGATAATGACATCTCAATTTAAAAAATACCCTTTAGTTCAACTAATAGTAGCTCACCACTTTTATAATAAAAAAAAGGTTCCCTGCTTTCTACTTGATTCATAGGGTATGGGAAGCAGTGCAAAATATTACTCGGCATAAGGGGTATATGAAACATATGCCCATATGGGATAACTACTACCTTTATGAATTGAATAGACTTTTGGAATTTTCAGATTGGAAAAAGGCGGTCATAATATTTTTGTAATACTTATATGAAGTGGATGTTTTACTTCCTTTTAATATATTAAAAGACTGCTATCAGTTAACAAACCATAACTTCTACTGTGACAATCCAGGGTGATTAGGTTTAAGTGGTGCATGCAGTTTTCCAGAAACGTGCCACTCCAGTCTACATTTTTAGGGCATGGCAGCCCACTTTTATTTAAAGGTAACGAAAAAGTTCAAACAAACAGTAATCTTCCCTTGCAGGGGGGTTCCACCATCACTGTATAAACAAACTATAGCCTCCTGGCTTACTCATTGTCAGCTTCGTGCTGTTTTGGTTGTGGGCCACATCTGCCTGCTACAGACATGCACACACAAGCTGCCACCTGCAGCCTTAGACTTATGTGCACGAAACAAGGATTATTAGAAGATCTTCATTCCAATTTACAAATAATAGAAAATACTAAAAAAACATAAAAATAGTTTTGCTAAGTGGCAAGGAGACATAGAGGTCTAGATGAGGAGGACTGGACACGTGCCCTGGAAACACTTCCCAGGAAATCTCTCTCTCCATCCCAAAGGCTATCTCAGCTTCTTATCATACACGGGGCTCATTATACCCCACAAAAACTCTATGCTTGGCAAAAATATATAACAGCGTCATGTTCTCTATTTAATGGCTCCCTTATCCACATGCTCTGGTGATGTCCAAAGTTTCATCGTTACTGGGAAAAAATATTTATAACCCTAAATTTATTATGCTCCACTGAGATAACAGGTACGCTCAAACTTGCACTACTGGGACTACTACCAGTAGAGATGCATACTATGTGGATAAGATCCCTATATTTACTACGTAAAGTTATTTTACAAAAATAGTCATCCACTGATCCTCCAACCCATAAACAATGGGTTGAGAAACTTAACTAAATTAACATATATGCATAGAGGTACACCCCAAAGGTTTGGTAAAATATGGTCATGCTGGATAGAACCTAGTAATCAACTATAAGATGGCTTACCTAGTGGAGAGGAGTGAAGGTAGAGAAGATAGATGGGAGTAAAGAGCAGAGGTAGAGGGGCGAGTAGTAGAACAGAATAAAATCAGCATGTAAAAGAAAGATAACTTGATGCTGCATAGAGGAAGCGGCCATAGTCTGATGATAGATATTAGGGGAGTTGAATTCGATGTGTAAAATGTATCCATGTTCCTACTATGTTTTTTTTTATTATATGTTAAGCTATTTTAGTCCGAGAGGTGCAAGGTTTGTTTGGTTTGTGTGCTTTCTTATTTCTTGATACTTTATGGATTAATTTGACATATTATTTGTTTGTATGTCTAATAATAAAAATTATAAAATTATTTGATTTAAAAAAAAGAGAAAGAAAATTAAAGTAACCACAGTTAGAACATGTAGGTAGTGTCCTGACTCAAACTAGAGGCTTCAGGGCTTCAAAGGCAGAGGTGCCACTAAGCCTATGTTGGCAATGCTGGAGCTTAAAACATCAGTACTGGAATTTAAGAATTATAATCACTTAGCTGTTGTTCTGTCCAACTTACTGAAGGCAGGCTAGACTTGCTCTTAAGCCAAAACTGTACAGTATAATTCAAATATAAGTAAATGTACACTTTCCCCAATTAAGGGCTTGTTCACGCCAGCAGCACTGGGCTGGTCAATTTTATATCTTGAAACTTTGTTTTTTTCCATTATTTTTTTTCCCATTAGATTTTTATTGAAGTTTTCAATAATACAACAGTAGAGACTTTGAATCGTTCAAGCATAAAGTGGTGCAAGAATTGGTACAATTGGATATACTTGTTTTAACAGTGTACACACAAAACAAGACATGTGTACTTACATTGAACTGCGGTAATCTGGTTGCTAGAAGTATGTGTGTGATCTCTAGTCTGAAAGTTGGTGGGAGTGAAACTGCATTTATATTCAGGATAGCCAATTGTGGAGTAAGGTTAATAGGGAAGTGACATATATCTTGTATTTGTATGCTATTTTCTACCTCTTTCCATAGACTTGTCGAAGCTGGGCATGACCACAAGATATGTAATAAGGTGCCTGTTTGGTTACAATTTGTCCAGCAGATGGGTAAAGTGTTTGATTGAAATTTGGCCATTCTCTGTGTTATCAAGAACCCTCTCTGTGTTATTTTGTCTGTTCATTTCCATAAGAAAGTGCAACAAGTAGCCTTATAGATTGACTTTAAGGCAGTTTGCCATTGCTGTTCAGAAAAGTGTGATTGCATGTCCTCTTGCCAATCTTTAAAGGATTTCGA
Source organism: Lithobates clamitans (assembly GCA_037952925.1). Lineage (NCBI taxonomy): Eukaryota > Metazoa > Chordata > Amphibia > Anura > Ranidae > Lithobates > Lithobates clamitans. The sequence goes on along the minus strand of JBBGZY010000279.1, from coordinate 3,522,261 downwards.
TTTTGGAACACCATTTTTGTGGTCTCTTGTAGTATAGAGTTAACTAGTGAGATACATTTGGTATCTATACTGTTTGAGAAATATCGATTCCATATTCTGGTAGGCATTGTCCCTTTTAGGTGTGGGTGTACTGAGAGACATTGTTGAATTCTATAGTAATTGAAATAATCTTTGATGGGTGCGTTGTATGTTGTTTGAATTTGAGCAAAGGATTTGTGTAGTATCATAGCCCTGAGTTCAGGAGTGTAGGTTGCCTGTTCTAATATCCAATTGGGTAAAATTATAGTAGGGTGATACTCATTGGAGGGTGCAGAGAGGTATTTGGAGATGTTTGGTGGGAAGTTGAGACCATTTGGTAAAATTTAGTATTTTCCATGTTTTGACAATAGCTTGAATAGTCGTGAGTAGAGGTGGAGGTGCTGAACAACCAATGTTTAAGGTTGTTACCTGTTGTCATGATGTTTTCCATGTTTCCCCATAATGTGGTTGGGCATGTATTCACCCAGTCTTTCATTTGGGACAGTATGGTGGCTAGGTAATAATCTCTTAAGTCAACACACCCCATGCCCCTTGATAATCTATGTTTGATAATCTTTGTATGACTGCATCTTGGTTTTTTTGCCCTGCCATACATACTTGTGTATAATGGATTGAAGAAATTTGATGGAAGAGTTTGTGAATGGTATAGATATTGTGCGAAATATATATAGCAATCTAGGAAGTATTAGCATTTTAAAGGCTGCTAGCCTTCCAGATCAGGAGAATTTGTACTTGGAAAGTTTTGCTGTTCCCTAATAAGCATTTATTTTGCTTCAATGTAGTTGTTACTGAACAGCCCTTTTGTAGATTTGGTAAGTGTGATAGCCAAATAGGATATTCCTGTGTCTGCCCATGGGTATGTATAGAGGTTGCATCGTAAGTTGCTAGTTGTAGCATCTAATCCCAAACCTAGAATGGAGGACATATTTTCGTTAACCTTATAATAGGAAATGCTACTAAATCTCTGTAACACAGATTGTACCAAAGCCAGGGAAGATATAGGATTGGTGATCATCATTATCACATCATTAGCAAACAGATTTATTTTATATTCTACAGTGTCAATTATGAAACCTGTAATGTTAACGTTTGTGCTGATGTGCTCAGCCATGGGTTCCATTAATAGGTTGAAGATAAGTGGCGATAGGAGGCATCCTTGTCGGGTGCCATTAGTAATGGGGAATGGCTTAGAGAGCATCTCAGACGTGTATACTTGGGCCAATGGTGTTGAGTTCAAAGCCAATATGGCAGAGAGGATGTGGCCTTGGAATCCAAATTTATGGAGTGTCACTTGGAGATATGACCAGTGGACCCTATCAAACGCCTTCTCCGCATCCAATTATAGAAGCAGAGAAGGCGTTCGCATAGACTTAGAATTATGATTTATATTGATGAGTTTCAAGGGTTGCATCAAATGTTTGTCTCCCTTTCATGAAGCCAGATTGATCTGGATGGATCAGTGAGGGCATAATGTTTATTAACCTGGTTGCTATTAGTTGGCATAGATTGTTCTGTCCATATCGAGAAGTGAAATAGGTCAAAAATTTTGTGGTGAGGTAGGTTCCTTACCTGGCTTTGGCAATGTTATTATCAACGCATATAGCATTTCCTGCGGGAGAGAAGAGGAGGAGGCAGCGTCATTGCACATTTTGATAAAAAGGGTGCTAGAATTGTGCAGAATTGTATTTAATACTCCCCAGTGAGACTATCTGGTCCAGGGGATTTGTTAGATGGTAAGGTTGAGATTACACCTAAAATTTCTAGTGGTGTAAATGGAGCATTTTGTTTGGAGAGTTGATCTTGGGATACTTTGGGTACATTAGATGTCTACATATAGATGTCTTCTATGTATGGTAGTAGTAGACTTATCTTTCAAATTATATAGCGTGTTATAGTAATGACTAAATGCATCAGCTATGGCTTGCTCGTCGACCATTTTTTTTTTTTGTGGAAGGGTGGTATGGGTGTGATATTTTGGTTTTAATGTGGTGACCTTTGATTCTAAGGGCCACGGCTTTCCCTGCTTTATTCCCTGTGGAATAGTGTTTAGCTTTGAATTGTTTTTGGGCCTTGTCATACGATTCTAGTAATACATTTCTTAGTTCTTGTCTGTGGAATAATAATTTTTCTTTCAGTTTAGGTTCAGGATTTTTTTGGTTTTACTTTCTCTGCAATTTTAATATTGGATGTGAGGGTGTTTAGATTCTGTGATCTCCTTCTCTTCTCTCTAGCACTTCATTGAATATTAAGCCTTCTAATGAACGCTTTATGGGCGTTTCAAAGTATGGTATTGTTAGATGTTGTTCCCTTGTTCAAATCAAAGAATTCTTGATGAATAAAGGCAGAGTGTTTGGTCGAGTGAAGGACCAAGGCGTTGGCTCTCCAGATCTTCGTGCGTGAAGAAGGTGATAAGTTGTCGGTGGTTATCGATACAGGTGCATGGTCTGACCATGTAATCGTGGCTATAAATGATTCTGATACTTTGGGCAGTGTCCATTTGTCCACTAGAAAGTAGTCAATGCCGGTATACAAATTGTGCCGAAAAGAATAGTCCCGTTCAGTGGTATGGTGTCATCTTCATACATCGTACAAATCATTGTTTCTTATGAAAGTTCCCATAGGTGAAGTGATTCTGGTATTGCGGGAAGATGTGTATAGAAAGTTATCCGATACAATATTGAAATCTCTGCACATAATAAGGGTACCTTGATGGAATTTGCTGAGTTTTTTTCACTAGTTTAGAAAGGAATCTAATTTGTCTGGAGTTGGGCGCATACATGTTGAGAATAGTGTATTTGGTATTGTCTAGGGTGTAGCCTAGGGCCAGATATCATGCTGTTGTGAAGCGTGAAGGCAATTGTGTTTTTGATTGCAATCATAACGCCATTTTTCTTGGTGGGTTCTGATGCAGGATAGATATGGGTGAAGTTTTTGTTGGTGCAGTGGGGTTCTGCAGTATTTTTGAAGTGAGTCTCCTGTACGCATATGATGTCACTGTTTAATTCCTGGGCTGTGCACCATACGGATGCTCTCTTTGCAAGATGATTCAGCCCTTTGGCGTTGAGCAACAGGAATTTAGGCATCTTGTTGTGTGGTGTAAGATACTGTGCTAAGTAAGGTTTTTACTCACAGTTGTGCAGAGGTGAGCTTCTACTCAGTATGATCAGAGAGGCCATGTCTTCGGGTCCAGATTCTTTGAGTGCTCTTAGGGAGGAAAAAATGTGGGTAAAAAGGAAAACAATAAGTTGAAGATGAGATAAGCTTAGGTAGTGGGAATATGGTAAACAGGAACAAGGCAACAGATGACAGCAGCATATTGTGACTGAGACTGCTGTGTAGCTATAGGGTGCAAGTTCGTGGAGCAATTTTCAATGAGCAAGGCATCCGACTGGAGGTATAGCTTAGCGGATTATGTTTGAGTCCACTATTCTGATATGGATTAATGGATTAGTGTTTACCAGTAGGGATGAGCCCGATGTTCGAGTCGAACATAAGTTCAACTCGAACATCGGGTGTTCGCCTGTTTGCCAAACAGCGAACATTATGCAGTGTTCGCGGCAAATTCGTCAGCCGCGAAACACCATTAAAGTCCATGGGACACTAACATGAAAAACCAAAAGTGCTAATTTTAAAGGCTTATATGCAAGTTATTGTCATAAAAAATGTATAGGGACCCGGGTCCTGCCCCAGGGGACATGTATCAATGCAAAAAAAAGTTTTAAAAATGGCAGTTTTTTCAGGAGCAGTGATTTTAAGTGATTTCAATAATGCTTAAAGTGAAACAATAACAGTGAAATATTCCTTTAAATATGGTGCCTGGGGGTGTCCTTAATATGCCTGTAAAGTAGTGCATCTTTCCAGTGTTCAGAACAATACAGCAGCAAAGTGATATTTCTAAAGCAAAAAAATCTCATTTAAAACTGCTCACGGCTGTAATGAATTGTCGGATCCTGGCAATACACAATAAAATCATTGAAAACGGCATGGGTCCCCCCCAGTCCATTACCAGGCACTTTGGGTCTGGCATGAATATTAAGAGGAACCCCTCACCAGAAATTTTTTTAAAAATGTGTGGGGGTCCCCCCAAAATCCATACCAGGGCTCTTCAGGCCTAGTATGGATTTTAAGGGGAACCCTGTGGCAAAATAAAAAAATGGCGTACGGGTCCCCCCAAAATCCATACCAGACCCTTATCTAAACATGTATTCTGGCAGGCTGCAGGAAAAGGGGGAACGAGAGAGCGCACCCCCTCCTGAACTGTACCAGGCCACATGCCCTCAACATGGGGAGGATGCTTTGTGGGATCCCCATAACCAGCTTATCAGAATCTGGAAGCCCCCTTTAATAAGGGGACCCCCAGATCCCTGTCTCACCCAATGTGAATGGGTATTGGGTACAATGTACCCCTACTCATTCACCAAAAAAAGCGTCAAAATGTTAAAAATGGCAAGAGACAGCTTGGGACAAGTCCTTTATTAAAAAATTAAAAATAAAAACTGTCCCGCGATGTCCATTCATCTTCGATCACAGTGACAACTGACGGAGAAAAAAACAATACAACAACTCTGCCTCCATGGGGGGCTCCCGCCGACTGAATCCTTTTCGCGATGACAGCTGTTATATAGCTGAGGGTGGGGCCACCCGGTGAGGTAAATGGGTGACCCCGCCTCCTTCTGATGTCACGTGATGTCGTGTGATGCCAGAATGGGCAGGGTCGCCCATTTACCTCACCGGGTGGCCCCGCCCTCAGCAATATAACAGTTGTCATCGTAAAGAGGCTTCAGTCAGTGGGAGCCTCCAATGGAGGCAGAGTTGTTGCATTTTTCTCTTGGTCTGTTGGCGCTGTGATCGAAGATGAATGGACCAAGCTGTTTCTTTTTTAACATTTTGACTCTTTTTTTGGTGAATGAGTATGGGTACAATGTACCCGATACCCATTCACATGGGGGGGGCCGGGATCTGGGGGTCCCCTTGTTAAAATGATTCCTGTAAGACCCCCACCCACAGACCCCCACAACTACAAGGCAAGGGTTGTGGAGATGAGGCCCCCAAAGCATCCTCCCCATGTTGAGGGCATGTGGTCTGGTATGGCTTAGGAGGGGGGGCACTCTCTCGTCCCCCCTTTTCCTGTGGCCTGCCAGGTTGCATGCTCGGATAAGGGTCTGGCATGGATTTTGGGGGAACCCCTATTCCATTTTTTTAATTTTGGCGCAGGGTTCCCCTTAAAATCCATACCAGACCTGAAGAGCCTGGTATGGGTTTTGGGGGGACCCTACACTATTTTTTAGAAAAAAAATTGGCACAGGGTTCCCCTTATATCCATACCAGACCTGAAGGGCCTGGTATGGATTTTGGGAGAACCCCCACACATTTAAAAAAAAAATTTGGTGAGGGGTTCCCCTTAATATTCATACCAGACCCAAAGGGCCTGGTAATGGACTGGGGGGAACCCATGCCATTTTTTTCAATGATTTTTATCAGCCAGGATCCGACAATTCATTACAGCTGTGAGCAGTTTTTTCCTTTGGTGTGGTATTGTTCTAAACACGGGAAAAATTAGCTATTTTACAGGCATACTAAGGACACCCCCAGGCACGATATTTAAAGGAATATTTCATTTTTATTGTTTCACTTTAAACATTATTAAAATCACCGCTCCTGAAAAAAACAACCATTTTTAAAACTTTTTTTGCATTGATACATGTCCCCTAGGGCAGGAAACGGGTCCCCATACACTTTTAATGACAATAACTTGCGTATAAGCTTTTAAAATGAGCACTTTTGATTTTTCATGTTCGTGTCCCATAGACTTTACCGGTGTTCGCTTGTTCGTACATATGTTTTGCCTGTTCGCATATTCTGGTGTGAACCAAACCGGGGGGTGTTTGGCTCATCCCTACTTACCAGCATGGGGGATCACGTTGGAGGGCTGGATGTTCTCCCTGCGATTGGGTTGAGCTGCCCTAGGTGGGTCAGGAATGATACCCCAAGTGTTTAGAAGTTTGCGGCCCTCTTCCATTTTGAAGATATTGTGTTTAACTTCATTTTTGGTGACTATTATTTTGGTAGGGAAACCCCATTGATATGGGATTTTGTGGTTGTTGAGCTGTTTGGTAATGGTATTTAGTTGTCTCCTTAGTTGGTGAGTAATCTGGGAGAGATCTGCATATAGTTTGAGGTTGGCGTATGGTGCTGGAAGTTGGCCAAGATGTCTCGGCTTAAGTAGAAGTTGGTCTTTGGCATGAAAAAAGTGTATTCTCATCAGAACATCATGGGGAACTTAGGCTGGGAGGTGTGGGGGTTTGGGAAGGTGGTGAATACTATCGATTAATGATTCCATGGGTGAAAGGTCAGGCAATAGCATGGAAATTAGCTTCCTGGCATATGTATTGAGATCATGCGGCATGATGGTCTCAGGTACTCCTCTGATATTTACATTATTATGAGAGCCATTTTGGCTCTCATCCACTGTTGTTCTGGACTGGACATTCTGGGGATGTAGTCCGGTTTGCTGGTGTCCTGTATATTTGCTGTAGGCTAGCTGAATAGCGGCGATTCTGTGTGAGAATCTGGTCAGTGCTGGAGCTGAGGGTTCAGACATTCATCTTGCTCTGAGGTTAGCCACGCCCCCTATATCTTGAAGTTTTGAGGCTTCCGTTCACAAGGCTTCAAGATAGCAGCTTGCACAATGTGCTGTGTTGGTGTGCTCCAAAACAATTTAGGACATTTTGCATTTTTGTGTTGAAAGTTCTAATGTGCTGTAACATGTATAACAATCCCATACAGTTTAAAAAGAAAAAAACAGGCTCAGCAAATTAAAGTCATATCATCCTTTAAATACTTGGGAACACTGATACATCCAAGGTTGATGACTACTTACAATATAATCTGGCTCCCATTCTTATGTTATTTATATAAATTTAAATATAAGAGCCTAGCCTGGACTAAGTTATCTTTATCGGTGGTGGGCCAAGCAAATCTTGATCTGGGCCCCTCAATTATTATATGTCTTACATAACTCGCCTATATGGATTCCTCTTAAATGGTTTAAAAAAATTGATTAATTATTTTGCAGGTTATTATGGAAAGGAAAAAGCCCCAGTATTAAACTTTCTATCCTTCAGCGAGCCAAAGAAGGGCGGGGATATGTGGTGCCGCAGCCGAGACTTTATTTTATAGCTTCACAACTTCAGCATTTTTCTGGGTGGGGGGGCGATAAATTGGAGAGATCCCATACAGGCCGTGCTTTTGAGTCATTGTTCTTGCTATAATCTTTTGGCCCAGCTAGAATCAGGAACTTTTGCATATGCCCATTATAGCCCAACACTGATACTTATGAATAAAGTCTGACAGGAAATGAGACGTATAATGAAATATGAAGGGGAGTCAGAATTTTCACCACTTTGGGGGAATAGGCATTATGAAGAACTCTGTAAACTGGAGGGGTTTGAGCGCTGGCACTCTCAAGGGCTTCAATACATTGCCCAGCTTTATTCCCAAAATGTCCTGTGGTCTTTTCAGGATCTACAGTCTTATCAACTGCCTCATAAAAATTATTATAAATATTTACAACTATGACATGCGGTACAGTCACAGTCCAAATGTGCCGGGATTGTTAAAGGATCTATGCTACTTATAACCTCATTGGCATTGGCTACAGAGAAAAAAAGGTCTTATCTCATTATTATATAGCAAACCTATGACGAACTATCAAGATATCTCAGATAGTCCAGATAGAAGGGGTTGAAAGACAGATCTGGGTGTGATATCAGAGGAGGACTGGCAAAATATTTTGAAGAGGGTCCCATCTGTATCCTCATCATCTGCACAATGCCTGTCTCAACTGTTTATTATATATAGGTTATATAGGACTCCGGTAAAGCTATTTAACTGGAGATGGAGGGAAACCCCAGATTGCCCATGGTGTAAGAAATCTCTGGCTGACCTGCTCCACATTCTATGTAAGTGTCCCAAACTGGTCAGATATTGGCGAGAGGAGGTGACCACAATTAATGGAGTTTACCAAACTAGATCTGGATCCTAAGACTTTCTTACTATGTTATTGAAGAGTTATTCCCAAAGTAGACTCTTATACCAATTGGTAGATTATTGTTTATGGCTTGCAAGCTAATTGCTAGAAAATGTTGTCCCCCAGCCTACCTTTATTTGAGGAATGGCGTTCTCAAGTAAATTACACTATTTTGATGGAACAACATATTTATCGCAATAGGGGTACACCAGATGAACTAGTTAAACTGTGGTGATTGTGTTTATTGGCCCCAGGACTGGCCCCATTTCTTATAGTCCCCCTTAGAATATCATAAAGTAATTAACTTGGCAGTGGACCTGTAAATACCTGTTGGATATGACAGTCTAAATTATACTGGTGGGGTGATATGGGATGGCCTAGGTTGTGGTGTGGTGTTTTTTTTTCCTCCTATATTGATATCCTGGAGGTTGTTTGACATATGATACTGGGATTTTCTAATGTGTATTGTGTAGGGTATTTTTTTGTTTTGTTGTCTTGTTGTATTGTTTGTTTGTTGTATAATTGCAAAAACTTGAGATTATATTAAAAAAAAAAAAAAAAAACAAGCACTGCAATGTTTTTTACTAATGCCTGGTAGTGCATGTTAACAACTGGCGCTGTGTGGCATGAGCGAACACTCAATTAGCTAGGGCCTGTTCACACCACTTGCACTGCAGTTCAGTGCTTTTTTTCTGCATTAAAAAAGTATGGAAAGTAGGTTATATGGGTTCCAAAGTATGACATGCTGCTTTTTTCCAGCACAGAACTGTACTAGAATGCGGTAAAATGCATCAAAAAAGTGTTAAAAATGTGCAGAAACACATGATTTTTGATGCAGAAAAAAAGCACAGCACTGCATGTGATGTGAACAGGCCCTTACTCTCTTGGCTTTATGTGTACATTAATATCATAGTTAGCAATATAAAAGGATCATTTACTTCAAACAGCTGAAGGTAGGTGTAAAGCATATGTAGTATCCTAGTGTGGACTTAATTTCACCTGAGTATCATTAATCAGTTAACATCTGTTCCACTTACCAGTGCAACTAATCCCCATAGCATATATATTTAGCCTGCTGAGAATTCGGATGCAACAGTTTTTTTTATCGTTAGCATATCTTGAAGTCTGACTATTTAAACCATCCTGCCCAAGACAAAAAATATGAAGTATGTGTTAGTGACTTTGTCAGAAACCGTATGGAAGCTTTCATGTGAGTATCGTGTTAATTTCAGGTCATGTGTAGTTCATATTTGGAAAAAAGTTGAACAGACAGAATGTGTGCCATATTGTGTCCTATGGTAACCAGACTGGTGCTGTTAACAGAACTGCTTAAACGTTTGTTTTTTCCATTAATGTGTGTATGACTTTGCTAAGAATTATTCAAACATTTTCTCACCCAGTACATATTTTCAACGGATGTGCTATACTGTTTCATTGCATGAATACATAAAAGCAGCATCAATTGTGATTTTGGTTAGTGATTCATAATCACAATGACTGAGAGGATCCTGTTGAAGGGTATCATAATGAAAAATAACACAGACATTTCAAAAAATTACACACGTTTTAAACAAAAAGAAAAAAAAAAACCTTCTTTAAGAAATGCTTTTTGTTAATGTCTTCTGCTCACAAATGTACATTCCTGGGGAGAACCAGCAGGGTTTAATGGTTCCAGCTTTTTTATGAATTTCAGCAGCTTTTCCCTCCGCGGTGCACAGATCAAGCATAGTAATGTTTCATTATTCATCCAGTACTATCAGACAAATAGATCCTGAACTCTTGGCAGTTTATAAAGGCAAATCCTTTAGTTCTCATTCCAATAGTGCAGTAAAAACAGATCCTAGCCATTGGTTATTTGAAGCACCTTTAGAGTCTCTCTCTAAATGCTGTAGTGGACCTCACAGCTGAAAATCACAGGAATATAACAAACTCAAAGATTTTAAGGGCTCTGGTTGGCACATTTAAGTTTGCCCTATCATTTATATAGCACAAAATATAATGTGTTCATTTTCAATTTACTTGAGGATTCTGCCACACTACAGTCAGTATTCTGCTTGGTGTGAATGCAAGTTGGATAAAGTGACTTCACCTCTTAGCACAACCCACTTTCCTACTCAGCACTACCATTTCAGTATATATTAACTTAGTCCACATGAACAAATATCAGTCTGTAAAATTAAACAAATACAAAATCTAGATGCTGTATAGACATCCCTATGTATGAATAGATAGATATAATACAGTACTAAAAAAACTAACATAAAACCTTGCACATGCAAATTATATAAGTGATAAATAAATCTGTGCCAAACTCCCAAAACATAAAGTGCAAAGACAATCAGTGAAATGAAAATCCATATGAAACTCCCAAAAGGTGTACAACTTTCTCAGTGCAGCAATTCCACTAAAAGTGAAAATCCTGTTCAACAATAGCAATAGACAGTTCATGAAGTGTCGAACATACAAAGTACCTAAACATTAGCTGAGAATAAAAGGCATATGCATTTCCTATGCCCCACAGCTCCATCTAGTGTCCATAATGCAGTAGTTTACTACTATCCATAAAATAGTTACATAGTTAGTCAGGTTAAAAAAAGACACAGGCCCATCTAGTTCAACCAAAAAAAAAAAAAAATCCCATACACACAATCCTTCACCTGCAATTGATCCAGAGGTAGGCCAAAAACCCCAGCAAAGCATGCTCCAATTTGCTACAGCAGGGAAAAAAAATACTTCCTGATCCCCCCAAAAGGCAATCGGATTTTCCATGGATCAACTTTACCTATAAAGGTTAGTACCCAGTTATATTATGTACATCTAGGAAATAATCCAGGCCTTTTTTAAAGCAATCTACCGAGCTGGCCAGAACCACCTCCGGAGGGAAATTATTCCACATTTTCATTGCTCTTACTGTGAAGAAACCTTTCTGTATTTGGAGATTATTTTTTTTTTCCTCAAGACATAAAGAGTGCCCCCTTGTCCTCTGTGATGACCTTAAAGTGAATAACTATGAATGAATGAATGAATGATTTATAAAGCGCAGCAAATGCGAACTGAATCGCCTCAAGGTGCTAGATACATTCTCTGTTGTCAGCTTTTTAGAAGAGGAAGGTCTTTAGTTTTTTCCTGAAGGCCTGGTAGTTTTCTTCCATGCGGATGTTGGTTGGAAGAGCATTCCATAGTCGAGGTCCTTGGACTGCGAATCTTCGTTCTCCCTTTGCTTTGTAGCGGTATTTGGGAATGATAAGGAGGTTTTGGTTGGCTGATCGAAGACTGCGATTCGGTGTGTAGTGTTTTATTTTCTCCCGGAGATATAGCGGAGCATTTCCTTGTATGCATTTGTGGGTGAGGCGGAGGGTCTTGAATGTGATCCGATTCTTCACGGTTAGCCAGTGTAGGCTCTTTAGGGCTGGGGAGATGGATTCCCAGGGTTTTTTTCCTGTTAACAGTCTTGCCGCCGTGTTTTGGATGAGTTGCAAGCGCGCAAGCTGATATTGGGGTATTTCTACGTAGAGCGAATTTGCGCAGTCGAGTCGGGAATTGATGACTATATGGCCCACTTATGTATTTGTACATGTTGATCATTTCCCCTTTAATCTCCTTCTCAAGAGGGAATAGATTCAGTCCCTCTAATCTTTCCTCATAGCTGAGCTCCTCCATGCATCTTATCAGTTTCGTTGCCCTTCTCTGCACTTTCTCCAGTTCCCCGATATACTTTTTGAGAACTGGTGCCCAAAACTGAGCTGCATATTCCAGATGCGCTCTTACTAATGACTTGTAATATAAGAACATTTGTTCAGTTATGTGAAAATAGCCCAAATAACATTCATTTGTGCCATCATTTTCCCAAAAATAATCTAAATCTAATTGATTTTTAACTTGAAAAGAAGCTTTTTTTTTTTAGATAGTTTAATTCTTAATCAGGTGGTAATAGGACTCTATTGATTAAGGAAGTAGCACTCACGGCAAATCTGAAAGATATAGGAAAGTTTATTCTAAAAATAATAAATCTAAAGCTCTCAAGTTCCGTATCCTCAATTAGTACCCATATATTTAAAATATAGGCCTAAGTTATGTGCTTGGTGATAATTGGTCACTGTCAGAATAGTACGTGAGCATTTGAATAGGCAGGAAACACAGTCATACAAGGCAGGTTTTATATTGCAATAAAAAAGAGAGATAATAGAAATTTAGAAGTACCCTATTATCTGAGAGACATAGCCACTAATATTGTACAGTGGCTGGACAGTATGTAAGCAGCTTGCTTGGGTCATAATTTTAGAGGATGATATGAGACTTTAGAATGTATTCTTTTTAAGAAAGTTGCCACAGGTATTTTAGAGTGGTAATAGAATGTAAGCAGCTGGAAAAGCCCTCAGACTTTAAAATACAAAGCAAGATTTACCCAGCAACAAATTTATGAAATGGTATAGTTGAGGTTGTGCTGTGGAAACATTGTGTGGCACCTTTACATTGCTTGAGTACCAGAATAGTTCACAAACTTTGAAGAGTAAGGAAAATGTAACCTGCAACCAACAATAATTTGGCAGCTGGGGTTCAGCTATAGAAACATTGTATGGCACCTTATAATGTCTCAAAAATTGTATCAATAATTAAATAGGGGAAGCATGAAATGATATAAAAATCATATCAAATATTACTTTAGCTCAAACACTGCAATAATAACTTGAAATATTTGCTCACTACTGTATTTTCACTTTAAAGTATGCTGGAATCTATGTATAAATGGCTATGATTCTGCCATTCAGTATAATATATTGCCATCATCAGTGCTTTATTTGTTAGCTACCTGCTACAAAAAGTAATATTCCCAATAAAAACTCTTAGAATGAGACATGTGCTGGTTTTCCTATTGTCACCAAAGAAATCATAGCATTACAAGAATAGTCCCAGTGGATGCTCTAATAAAATGCTGCAAAAATTAAATTTTCGAATCTTTCCAAAGTTTAAATGCTAAAGGGGTTGTAAATCGCTGTGTTTTTTCACCTTAATGCATCCTATAAACGGCCAAAAATGGTGTGTGTCCATTTTTTGGGATGTTTTGGTGAGTTGCCAGCCCCTTTTTTTAACAGGCTACCTTAAAAAGGTTGTAAAGCTCCATTTTCAAGTTGTACCGATAGATAAGCCTATAATAAGGCTTACCTATTGGTACAGTAAATATCTCCTAAACATGTGGCTTTTAGGAGATATTTACTTTGAACTGTGCCGATGATGTCATTGGCACATGCGCTGTGAAGAAACATCCCTCTGTGCCGTTTCTTCACTAGCGAGTGCCGTGACTGGCGGCTCCCGCACGCATGCATGGGAGTGACGTGATGCGACTCTGGCAAGTCACAGAGCCGGAGTCCACGGCCCCAGAAGGAGGAGGGGTGATTATGGATGCGGTCTCCAGCAGGAACAGCACAGGCTTCATTTGCAGGTAAGTGTCACATAATGTGCTAGTATGCGATGCATACTAGCTCATTATGCTTTTACTTTGCAGGGGACAAAAAAGGAAGTAAAACCTGGTGTTTACTTCCTTTTTAACATAACACACTATGACTTATGATAGTCATATCATTTTTAGAAATGGAAGTCGAGGTTATGATGGGATATTAGTTAGCAATTTATACAGAAAGCCCTCTGCAGAGAATGTTATATTTCAGGCTATTAGCTTGCATCCTGCACCCTTGATTAGTTTGATTACATACTCACAGTATTTGAGATTGTGTAAAAACTGTTGTGGTGAGGAAAGGTTTAAAAAAGTGAACAATGATCCTAAGCTCTGGCTCCTTGAGAAAGTGTATTTTGAATCTTGTTTATGCAAGGCTTTTAATAAAGCAGTGAGACAGTCTTGTACTAGTCTTCTGTTCAGTGCTAAACTAAAGAAGTCTGGGGATCAGCCATTACGAATTATTACTCCCAATAAAATTAACAGCGTGCTGCCGCTAGGAGATATTTCCAGAGATATTGGCATCTCCTGTTGTTTAATCCCAAAATTGCTAAAATCATTCCACCACAACCCCAGATCACATTTAGATGGGCTCCCTCTCTTTGAGACAAGTTAGTCTTTAGTATTTTTCTTTGGAAATTAGATCTGACACTGGTGTGTCCCTTATAGTTCCCGCATTTATTGTTCTTATTGTCTTAAGCAGACCCCCCTTCCTCTGAATGAGCATGTCTTTTACCCTAAGCACTTTGTAAATTGTAAAACTGATGGGGTGATATACAGTATATTATGTCTTGTCCTTGTGGAACCTATTACATCTGCAAAACTAAACATGAGTTTTGTCATAAATTTATGAGAACAGTCATGCTGCTTTAACTGGTAACATCTACTCACCCATTGGTGGACACATCATGTCATATGCCTAGCCTGCTTTTCTGAGATCTTGAACACATTTATCCTGATTATAGGGGGTTGGGAGGGACTGAAATAAGATCCTCTTATAAAAGGAATCACACTGGATTTACAATCTTAGAACAACCCATATACCTGGACTCAATGATATTTTAAGTTACAGTCCCTTTTTGGAGGGGTTTGTAGCAGGAAAGACATTTGTGCAATTGCCATAAACAATATTGGGCCAATATATTGGTTTTGTTCTGCTATAATGCATTGTTGGTGTTTAGAGATCATTTTTTGTTATTTAAGGGCTATCTACTTTATTGTGCTTTTTGTATATTGATTTTTGTATGTATATTTTGTGAACCTTTTGTGGATGCCTTTCCCTTTTAGGTTGGCTGTTTGGGGGGAATTCAGTTGGTTCAGTTAGACACCCGGCACATATAGCCCCTGCACCTGTGGCGGACACCTTCCATGGGGTGCAGGGGATGCTTTTCTCTGGATCGAAGGATCCTTTATTGCATGGTCTGGTGTGGGTTTATCATCCTCCCTTTCTACCTCCTTTTCTGCACTTTTGTGTGGCTTCATGAGGATTTCTCTGCATGTGCCTGTATTCCCCTCTGAAGGGTGGGTGTTTGGATCACTGTCAGTCCCACGCCACATGTGATGCAGCTGGCTGACAAATCTGATGTAATTCGCATTGACGCAGGTGGAGGAGCAGTCTCTTCTGATTGGCCAAACAGACCTATTGGGAAGGTCCTTTGGTTTTGGCACCAGGACTTTAACTTACAATTGATTTTCCTTTAATACATTTCCTGATTGATTTAGGAATGTTGCATTTGATTGATTGGTGGATAGCTTCCTTTTTATATGTGGTGGTAATTACTTATGCTGGTCTGGATTGCTTGAACTTTGGGTGTAGTATACAATATTGATTTAGCGGTTGGATTGATAACTTACAGGTAAGCCCTCCAGCAGATGCTATTTTTGATTCCATTCCTACTTTGGCCCTGTTTGAATTGTGGGCATTACATTTGTACAGGCATATAACCAGGTTTGGCTATATATGGCCCTTTTTTGAATCTAGAATTTTTGGTTTAAATATGCCTGGTTTATGTTGTAAATTTTTTTGTAGATCTTCTTGGAAGAATCTGTCCATTGAAATGTATTCAGGTCCATTATTTTATGATCTGTATGCCCAGTGCCACATTATGTGTGTGTAAATATGGTCTTGGATATTTTTCATAGTATTCTAGTTTTATACATTACATCTTTTTTAGGAATGCAGTTTTATGCAACTTCTGTTGGTGTCCTTTGTGTCTATCCATGTCCACTGTGGGGCTTGAAGTTGAACAGGTGCATCCATGGAAAGCATTATTTTAACCTCTTAATATCAGTAAGTTAAAATGGCTATTTTGTCCTAATATTTTTGGTTTTTTTCCTTTTGGCTTCTGTTATGTTGTTTTTGTTTCTTTGCAGAACTCATCAACCCCCTGAAGAAGATGAATAAAGTTTAAATTTGTTGGGGTAGGAGGGGCTGTAAATGATCCCCTATGTAGATTGATGAGCTTGATGATTGTTATGTGATCCTATACAAAATATTATGAGTTTTATTATGACCTCTGGTCTGATTATGTTTATATTTTTTGTAAAATAAAATTATTTATGTGGTTTTAATTTGTGATTTTTGTGGTGCCTAAAAAATTTCATTTTAGCTTTTTTTTATACCTTAACACAATATACTTTAGCATGCAAAAAATATGCATGTTTGTAAGCAGGTGTTTCGGGGTACCACTGAGGCTCCGTTCACATCTCCGCATTCCGAATCGCAGGCGGAATCATAGCAATTCTGCCCACGATTTGCAATAGTGGCAAATTGCTGTTAGCCCGTGCATTTCCGGTGTGTTGTGCGTCAATTTCAATAGAACCCCAAACGCGCGGGTATTTTCCCGCGACAGAATAGCCTGTTGCCTAAAAGAAGTACATGAGCTTTTTTGGACAACGGGTGTCCCACAATTCTATTTGCTCAATTTTACTGCGATAGTTGCTCCCATACACCAAGATGTTAATGGAGCCTAAATGTATTTGTGTTATTGACTTAATTGCACTTTGTAGCCACGTAGCTAGTCTGGACTGCTCAGGATGGGAAGGAGTTATTGGTATCTGGACTCTTTCCTGGGTTTTTCTTGGGTCCTACCCCTTGTAGTAGGTTTATATATTTAGGAAAGGAGGACTTGAGAGGGAGAGTTTTCCACATGGAAGTGTTGAGAAAGGTCTGCTGAGATAAGTTGTAAAGCAAACTATTCCTCTGGCTGATGCTATATATTTTGATTTGACTTGAAATATGCATTCTTAATACAATTAAACTCACAGATTATACTCACTGTTAGGGATGAGCTTCGAGTCGAACTCATGTTCGACTCAAACATTGTCTGTTTGCCCGTTCCCCAAACAGCGAACAATTTGGGGTGTTCACGGCAAATTCAAAAGCCACGGAACACCCTTTAAAAGTCTATGGGAGAAATCAAAAGTGCTCATTTTAAAAG
The DNA here is from genome assembly GCA_037952925.1 of Lithobates clamitans. Classification (NCBI taxonomy): domain Eukaryota; kingdom Metazoa; phylum Chordata; class Amphibia; order Anura; family Ranidae; genus Lithobates; species Lithobates clamitans. The sequence continues at coordinate 3,505,301 of JBBGZY010000279.1, read as the reverse complement.
CTTATATGCAAGTTATTGTCATAAAAAGTGTTTGGGGACCTGGGTCCTGCCCCAGGGGACAAGTTAAAAATGGCCGTTTTTTTGGGAGCAGTGATTTTAATAATGCTTAAAGTGATACAATAAAAGTGTATTATTCCTTTAAATTTCATACCTGGGGGGTGTCTATAGTATGCCTGTAAAGGGGCGCATGTTTCCCATGTTTAGAACAGTCTGACAACAAAATGACATTTCAAAGGAAAAAAAGTCATTTTAAAACTACTTGCGGCTATTAATGAATTGCCGGTCCGACAATACACGTAAAGGTTCATTGATAAAAATGGCATGGGAATTCCCCACAGGGGAACCCCAAACCAAAATTTGAAAAAAAAAACTACGTGGGGGGTCCCCCTAAATTCCATACCAGGCCCTTTAGGTCTGGTATGGATATTAAGGGGAACCCCGGCCCAAATTTTTTTTAAAAAATGACGTGGGGTCCCCCTCAAAATCTTTACCAGACCATTCAGGTCTGGTATGGATTTTAAGGGGAACCCCGCATCAATTTTTTTAAAAAAATGGAGTGGGGTCCCCCCAAAAATCCATACCAGACCCTTATCCAAGCATGCAACCTGGCAGGCTGCAGGAAAAGAGGGGTGATAAGAGAGCACCCTCCCTCCTGAACTGTACCAGGCCACATGCCCTAAACATTGGGAGGGTGCTTTGGGGTAGCCCCCAAAACACCTTGTCCCCATGTTGATGGGGACAAGGGCCTCATCCCCACAATCCATGTCCCCTGGGGCAGGACCCAGGTCCCCAAACACTTTTTATGACAATAACTCGCACATAAGCCTTTAAAATTAGCACTTTTGATTATTCATGATCGTGTCCCATAGACTTTAACGGTGTTCGCGTGTTCGAACAAATTTTTTGCCTGTTCGCAGGTTCTGGTGCGAACTGAACAGGGGGGTGTTCGGCTCATCCCTACTTACTGTACATTGCATTACATTGTATTAGAAGTGTTGGGGGGCCATCCAAGTTGAATGGTAACACAACAGTTTGCACTATGTCTGATGCACATTACTGCAAAGTAAGGATGAGCCGAACACCCCCGCTTCGGTTCACAGCAGAACATGCGAACAGCCAAAAAATTTGTTTGAACACGCGAATACCGTTAAAGTCTATGGGACACGAACATGAAAAATCAAAAGTGCTAATTTTAAAGGCTTATATGCAAGTTATTGTCATAAAAAGTGTTTGGGGACCTTGGTCCTACCCCAGGGGACATGTATCAATGCAAAAAAAAGTTTTAAAAATGGCCGTTTTTTTGGGAGCAGTGATTTTAATAATGCTTAAAGTAAAACAATAAAAGTGAAATATTCCTTTAAATTTCGTACCTAGGGGTATCAATAGTATGCCTTAAAAGTGGTGCATGTTCCCATGTTTACAACAGTCCCTGCACAAAATGACATTTCTAAAGGAAAGAAAGTCATTTCAAAGTACTTGCAGCTATAATGAATTGTCACTACCGGCAATACACAAAAAAGTCATTGAAAAAAAATGGCATGGGATTCCCCCACAGTCCATTACCAGGCCTTTTGGGTCTGGTATGAATATTAAGGTGAACCCCAAACCAATATTAAAAAAAAAATTGCGTGGGGGTCCCCCCAATTTCCATACCAGGCCCTTAAGGCCTGGTATGGATATTAAGGGGAACCCCCACGACAAAATTTATAAAAAAGGTGTGGGGTCCCCCCAAAAATTCATACCAGACCCTTATCCAAGCCTGCAACCTGGCAGGCTGCAGGAAAAGAGGGGGGATGAGAGCGCGCCCCCCCTCCTGAACTGTACCAGGCCACATGCCCTCAACATGGGGAGCGTGCTTTGGGGTAGCTCCCCAAAGCACCTTGTCTCCATGTTGATGGGGACAAGGGTCTCATCCCCACAACCCTTGCCCAGTGGTTGTGGGGGTCTGTGGGCGGGGGCTTATCGGAATCTGGAAGCCCCTTTAACAAGGGGACCCCCAGATCCCGGCCTCCCCCGTGTGAAATGGTAACGGGGTACAAATGTACCCCTACCATTTCACAAAAAAAGTGTGAAAATGTTAAAAATGACATGACACGGCTTGGGGACGAGTCCTTTATTAAAGAATAAAATAATAAAACTGTCCCACTTATCCTTCTTCTTCTTCTCTTGCTCCGCCGACTGACCGAAAAGGAAAAAAAAATGTGACTGACTCGCCTACATGGGAGGCACCTACCATAATGACAGTCCTCTTTTGTGACAGCTCTTTTATAACTGAGGGTGTGGCCACACGGTGACGTCGCCAGGTGACCCCACCCCCTCTGATGCATAGGAACATCCCTATGGCTTCCCCATAGCATCAGAGGGGGCAGGGCCACCCGGTTACTGTTATATAAGAGCTGTCACAAGAACAGAAGCGTCACACAGTGGGAGACTCCCATTGAGGCGGATCATCCGGAGGACGAAGCAGGGAAGAAGAAGCTGGAGGAAGATGCCAGACGAGAAGACCGGAGCAAGAAGCAGAGGAAGGAGGAGGAATAAGCAGGGGAAGAACAAGATGAAGGAAGAATAACACCAAACGAAGACCAGAAGTAGATGGAAGAAGAAGCGGGGAAAGAAGAAGACGTTAATAAAGGAATTGTCAAAAACTGGCTATTGTCTTTTTTAACATTTTTGACACTTTTTTGTGAAATGGTAGGGGTAAAGTTGCACCCCATTACCAATTCACACAGGGGGGGCGCGATCCGGGGGTCCCCTTGTTAAAGGGGGCTTCCAGATTCCAATAAGCCCCCTGCTCGCAGACCCCCACAACCACCGGGCAAGGGTTGTGGGGACAGGTTAATTTGGTTGTCTGCGAGCTGGTGGTAAGTAGGCTTGGAATTTTTTCCTGGACATTCCCCAGGCCTTGTTTATATCTGTTTGTAGACCTCCAATGCCGCTTACTGCGATAGCCAGCTATAAATGAGGGTGGTGGCAAGTTTTTTTAGATCACCTTGGTGTGTGTATTGGTCCAGCAACACACCAGCACCTTTTCAGCCATTGTGCTATTTGCTGCGTGTCTGGTGTGCTCCTGTACCTTTAAGAAGGGATGGGCTGCCCTTCAGTCGACCTGCTCTCATTTATACATCAGAATGCATGTGCCTTCACTGTGGGGACACTCATATTTTAGTGTTAGGACCACAGATATCAGGGTGCCGTGACGAGGCTCTGTGGCTTATGCATGCGGTTGCAAATGCGTGCGGACTAAACCCCTGTTTTTAACGCATACTGTTAGACAGGTTAATTTGGTTGTCTGCAAGCTGGTGGTATGTAGGCTTGGAATTTTTTCCTGGGAATTCCCCAGGCCTTGTTTATATTTGTGGGGATTAGGCCCTTCTCCCCATCAACATGGGGACAAGGTGCTTTAGGGGGCTACCCCAAAGCACCCTCCCAATGTTGAGGGCATGTGGCCTGGTACGGTTCAGAAAGGGGGGCGCTCTCTCGTCCTCCCCTCTTTTCCTGCGGCCTGCCAGGTTGCGTGCTCGGATAAGGATCTGGTATGGATTTTAAGGGGAACCCCGCGCCAAAATTTAAAAATGGGTCTGGTATGGATTTTGAGGGGGACCCCCACGCCATTTTTTTTTTACATTTTGGCACGGGGTTCCCCTTAATATGCATACCAAACCTGAAGAGCCTGGTATGGAAATTGGGGGGACCCCCACACACTTTTTTTTTTTAAATTTTGGTTTGGGTTTCCCCTGTGGGAGAATCCCATGCCGTTTTTTAAATGACTTTTACAGTGGGGCAAAAAAGTATTTTGTCAGCCACCAATTGTGCAAGTTCTCCCACTTAAAAAGATGAGAAAGGCCTGTAATTGTCATCATAGGTATACCTCAACTATGAGACACAAAATATGGAAACAAATCCAGACAATCACATTGTCTGATTTTTGAAAGAATTTATTTGCAAATTATGGTGGAAAATAAGTATTTTGTCAATATCAAAAGTTCATCTCAATACTTTGATATATATCCTTTGTTGGCAATGACAGAGGTCAAACGTTTTCTGTAATGCCGCGTACACACGAGCAGACTTTTCGACCGGACTGGTCCGACGGACCGAGGCTGGCAGACAATTCGACCGTGTGTGGGCTTCATCGAACCTGCAGCTGACTTTTTCGGTCAAAAATCTGGTGGACTTTAGATTTGGAACACGTTTCAAATCTTTCTGACGGACTCGAGTCCGGTCGAAAAGTCCGCTCGTCTGTATGCTAGTATGACGGACGAAAACCGACGCTGGGGCAGCTATTGGCTACTGGCTATCAACTTCCTTATTTTAGTCCGGTCGTACGTCTCATCACGTTTGAATCCGTCAGACTTTGGTGTGATCGTGTGTAGGCAAGTCCGTTTGTTCGGAAAGTCCGTCGGAAGTCCGCCGAAAGTCCGTCGGATAGACAGTCGGACCAGTCCAGTCGAAAAGTCTGCTTGTGTGTATGTGGCATAGGTCTTCGCAAGGTTGTCACATACCGTTGCTGGTATGTTGGCCCATTCCTCCATGCAGATCTCCTCTAGAGCAGTGATGTTTTGGGCCTGTCGCTGGGCAACACGGACTTTCAACTCCCTCCAAAGGTTTTCTATGGGGTTGAGATCTGGAGACTGGCTAGGCCACTCCAGGACCTTGAAATTCTTCTTACAAAGCAACTCCTTCATTGCCCGGGCAGTGTGTTTGGGATCATTGTCATGCTGAAAGACCCAGCCACATATCATCTTCAATGCCCTTGCTGATGGGAGGAGGTTTGCACTCAAAATCTCACGATACATGGCCCTATTCATTCTTTCATGATTAGACGTCCTGTTCCCTTTGCAGAGAAACAGCCCCAAAGCATGATGTTGCCACCCCCATGCTTCACAGTAGGTATGGTGTTCTTTGGTTGCAACTCAGCATTCTCTCTCCTCCAAACACGACAAGTTGTGTTTCTACCAAACAGTTCTACTTTGGCTTCATCTGATCATATGACATTCTCCCAATCCTCTTCTGGATCATCCAAATGCTCTCTAGCAAACCTCAGATGGGCCCGGACATGTACTGGCTTAAGTAGGGGGACACGTCTGGCACTGCAGGATCTGAGTCCCTGGCGGCGTAGTGTGTTACTGATAGTAGTCTTTGTTACGTAGGTCCCAGCTCTCTGCATGTCATTCACTAGGTCCCCCCCATGTGGTTCTGGGAATTTTTTCTCATCGTTCTTGTGATCATTTTGACCCCATGGGGTGAGATCTTGCGTGGAGCCCCAGATCGAGGGAGATTATCAGTGGTCTTGTATGTCTTCCGTTTTCTAATTATTGCTCCCACAGTTGATTTCTTCACATCAAGCTGCTTGCCTATTGCATATTCAGTCTACCCAGCCTGGTGCAAGTCTACAATTTTGTGTCTGGTGTCCTTCGACAGCTCTTTGGTCTTCACCATAGTGGAGTTTGGAGTGTGACTGTTTGAGGTTGTGGACAGGTGTCTTTTATACTGATAAAAAGTTCAAATGGGTGCCATTAATACAGGTAATGAGTGGAGGACAGAGGAGTCTCTTAAAAAAGAAGATACAGGTCTGCGAGAGCCAGAAATCTTGCTTGTTTGTAGGTGACCAAATACTTATTTTCCACCAATATTTGCAAATAAATTCTTTCAAAAATCAGACAATGCGATTGTCTGGATTTGTTTCCACATTTTGTCTCTCATAATTGAAGTATACCTACGATGACTATTACAGGCCTCTCTTATCTTTTTAAGTGGGAGAACTTGCACAATTGGTGGCTGACTAAATACTTTTCTGCCCTACTGTATGTGTATTGCCGGGACCGACAATTCATTATAGCTGCGACTAGTTTTAAATGACTTTTTTTCCTTTATAAATGTCATTTTGCTCTCAGACTGTTCTAAACACGGAAAACATTTGCCACTTTACAGGCATACTGTAGACACCCCCAGGTACGAAATTTAAAGGAATAGTACACTTTTATTATTTCACTTTTTAAAACTTTTTTTTGCATTGATACATGTCCCCTGGGGCAGGACCCGGGTCCCCAAACACTTTTTATGACAATAATTTGCATATAAGCCTTTAAAATTAGCACTTTCGATTATTCATGTTTGTGTCCCATAGACTTTAACGGTGTTCGCGTGTTCTAACAAATTTTTTGCCTGTTCGCATGTTCTGGATGCGAAAAGAACCGGGCGGTGTTCGGCTCATCTCTATCCAGAATGATGTATATTGGGGACAGGATTTATAAATTGTTCATAAATATGTGGCAACACTGTTATTATAGAAAAGATGATACTAAGCGTGAGAAAGATAATTGTAGACGGTTTGGCAATACGCCAAGAAAATCTTTACAGAATATAATCATAAATACTGATAAATATGTCTGGGATATAATTGGAACTAACTTTAAGATTATACAATAATACACATATATATACTTTATGAAGATGTGTATTACCGTAATTAGTAACAGTGCCGTATCGCAAAAAATGGCCTGGTTGTGAAGGGGGTAAATCTTCTGGAGGTTAAGTGGTTAACAAAAGTTTTTCTTGTGTGCATCATCACAGTAATGCCCCGTACACATGGTCAGACTTTGTTCGGACATTCCGATAACAAAATCCTAGGATTTTTTCAGACGGATGTTGGCTCAAACTTGTCCTGCATACACACGGTCACACAAAGTTGTCGGAAAATCTGATCGTTCCAAACGCGGTGACGTAAAACACGTACGTCTGGACTATAAATGGAGCAGTGGCCAATAGCTTTCATCTCTTTATTTATTCTGAGCATGCGTGGCACTTTGTCTGTCGGATTTGTGTACACACGATCGGAATTTCCGACAACGGTTTTTGCTGTACACAAACGTCCCTTGGTAAAACCAAAATATGTGCCAGCAACGGTTCAGCATGTGGCCGTTGCAATTAAAGTGCTTAATGTGGATCACTTCGTATGTGTCTTCGTGTGCAAACACACAAGTGGGTAGTGGCCCCTTACCTCAAGGTAATAGGGCAAGCGCATGTAGTCAGCAAGCCTTTGGGGTGTCCACCTAGGGGCTCCAATGCGTCCCTCCAGATCCTAAATCCGGGACATGGTTCCCTCAGATGTGGTGCAGGGGGATATGTAAAGAGCAAGAAGGATCCCAATAGTGTAATACCATTTAATCAGATCGTTTTTATTAAAAATGAAGGTACTCACATAAAAGAAGTAAAAACAGTGGATTGCATCCGATGAGTGGTGAGCTCGTAAGCCTCTAACAGCGTCTGCAGCCTGTCTCGTCTGAAAATAGGTTTGATTAGGATATATTTAGCTGCAATATGGGTGAATCAGGAACAAACGTGTTTATTTTAGACTGTTATCGGTAATGTAATATAACCTCTTGGCATCCGGAGGCCGTCATATGACGGCCACGACTTTCGGGGGTTATATCTGAATGATGCCTGAGGCTACAGACATCATTCAGATACCGGCATTTTCAGCCGGCGATTCCGTACACCATAAGAATGATCATAGCGGCTGTTCCGCCACTTGATCGTTCTTACGGACGGCGAGAATGGACGTCCCCCCCTCCCGCCGCCCTCCGGTGTTTCTACCGACTCACCTCAGCGATCGGTGAGTCGGATAGCGGATCCGCCGGCGCCGGATGTTCACCATAGAGATTTCCGGTGGACCAGATGGTCGCCGGAGTCTCTATGATCGTCCGGAGGCCGGGCGCGATGTTATGACGTCATGCCCGGCCTCTGCATTAAAAAAAACGGCGCCGCTTCGGCTGGGAAGTGGCGATCATTTTATTTTTATTTTTTATTTTAGGCTTCCCAGCCTAGAGGTGAGATGTGGGGTCTTATTGACCCCATATCTCACTGTAAAGAGGACTGATCGTGTCATATTCCTATTACAAGGGATGTTTACATTCCTTGTAATAGGAATAAAAGTGATCAAAAAAAAATTTTTAAGTAAAATTAACAATAAAAAAAAAAAATTTTTTAAAGCGCCCCTGTCCCTGTGAGCTCGCACGCAGAAGCGAACGCATACGTAAGTCCCGCCCACATATGAAAACGGGGTTCAAACCACACATGTGAGGTATCGCCGCGAACGTTAGAGCGAGAGCAATCATTTTGGCCCTAGACCTCCTCTGTAACTCAAAACATGTAACCAGTAAATTTTAAAGCGTCGCCTATGGGGATTTTTAAGTACCAAAGTTTGGCGCCATTCCACGAGCGTGTGCAATTTTGAAGCGTGACATGTTAGGTATCTATTTACTCAACGTAACTTCATCTTTCACACAATGCAAAAAAATTTGGCTAACTTTGCTGTTTTGTTTTTTTTTAAAGCATGAAACTTTTTTTTTTTTAAAAACGCGTTTGAAAAATTGCTGCGCAAATACCGTGCAAGATAAAAAGTTGCAATGACCGCCATTGTATTCTCTAGGGTCTCTGCTAAAAAAAACATATATAATGTTTGGGGGTTCTATGTAATTTTATAGCAAAGAAATTATGATTTTTGACATGTAGGAGCGAAGTGTCAGAAATGGCCTGGATGCGAAGTGGTTAAACATAAAGACAGTGCAGCCTTGCTATGCTAAAACTCATGTCATCCATTTTCAGGTTCTGCCTAACTTTAATGCTACTGGCATTCACTTTCAGCAAAATCAGTTCATCCAGGATATTTTACAAGCAATTAACACAAGGCACATCTACAATATAATCTGACAAGTGCGAAATGTATGCAGCTCTTTCTTGCCGTCATCCCCAAGGTATAAAAGAACTTGCAAGGAAATTAACTAACAGCTATCTTCCATGTTAAAAATAAATGTTCTTTCTCAGTGCTCATTAAAATCTTTATAATCAGTTCGTCATTTGGGATGTGCTCTTTATTCCTCTATAAGTCTTGTCTGATGCAAACATTACTAAATTGCGTAAACACAAACTCACCAGAATGTTTTTTTTCGATTTTTTTAGATGCCATTTTTATGAATTGGTTTAATCTGTATATTATATCCAATTTAAGTTCTTGTTTACTGTAGGTTTTCATCTTAAAGTGGAACTTTGCCCATAACAACTTGATAAAAATAATGTTCTTTAGCAAGGAACACACATTCCACATTAATAATGATTTCACCAAAATTAGTGTGTACTCTAAATTGCCTCCAGCACTGTTCCTATTTCTTCTTGCTGGAGGCTGCCATTTTGCTGAAGCCCAGAGCCCCTAAACAGCAGGAAATCATTAGGCTTTCAGCAGATTGCCCTCTACAAATTTGACACAGTGAGTAAAAATAGAGAGCAACTGAGCATATACAGTATAGGCACTTATTTTTAATATTTGACATAGCTAAACCTGCAAAGGGGCCAGCCTGAAGTGATCTAGCGGGACTTTTTTTACTGACCAAAGTTCCAATTTAAAATCCTCTAATTGAGCGACTGATTTTTAGACTTGTTTGGTGTTATATTTTTAGAACTGTGCAAACTAAAATAAGACAGATGATGTGAGTCTCCCCCAGTATTGTGATTCATTATAAATATTAAAGAGAGTTCAATTTAATAGTTATATTGTATGTAGTCCCTCTAACAATGCCTGTTTCTTGTTATGCTGAACCCTTGAACCCCTGACTTACATGCTTTCTGAATGACTAACCTGGAACCAGAGCTAGAACAAGGGGAAGGGGTGGCAGGAGAGTTTTCATGGGGGGGGGGGGGGTGCTGTGTGGCTACCCTGACTTTCTCTGTACTACTAATTTAATTATGTACACTACAGAAACGCCAGTTGCTGCTGCTACTGTTGTGCTGTTGTTATGTTATTGAGTTAACATTGGACTCAATTAACCCGCCATTTGCTACTTGTGCATTCCTGTGTGTGCTACCTGTCCTCCCTACTGTACTCACCTACAGCTCAACTCTGTGGATGGAAGAGGGCTGCATGTGTATAAATGGGGATAGAAAGTGGCTGCATATATATGTGTGGGGATGGGAGAGGGCTGCATTTGTTTAAATGGGATTGGGGGGGACTGTATAGATAAATAAAGGATGGGGTGAATGGCGCTCACTTTTAGGGGGGGGGGGTGTGAACTAAATGTGCAACAACAATACTATTGTAATGATAAACACATAATATAAACATACAATATAAATAGCCCCCTATAAAAATAACTGGTTCAAACTGATCATACAGTGAAAAAATACAATAAAGCAGTTAGAAATAATTAAACCTTCAATAAATGATACATGACACCAGCATGTATACTGATGTGATTTGCAGTGCTAAGCTAAGCAGTCCGTGCAAAAAAATATATATAAAAAAATGTTTGTGCAAAAAAAGAAGTGAAAAAGTCTGCAATACTCCAAATAATTGGTTTAGCAAAAAAGAATATGTTGCAAAAAGTTCCAAACAGTCTGGTACTCAGCAACCTAAAAACCTGAGGGAGCTGCTTATGTGAAGTTTGCTTTGTAAGAGAAAAGGACTCATCCCTGGAGATACCTTTCCTGGATATGGTGACAGAAGCTGTGATGCACAGATGATCGATCCGGATGTCCTGGGATAGTGGAAGCAGGAGCCATTGCTAAAGGGACCATAGGGAACCATCTGGAGACTTCCTATGATATTCCATATTGCCTGTCACCCTTGTAGGGGTATAAGGAGCTGATGAGTGGGGAGCCATAGGGGGAGCACAGAAGTCGCCGGTTTATTTCTTGGCACAAGAGTCACCAGGCTGTTTGGAACTTTTTGCAACATATTCTTTTTTTTTTTTTGCTAAACCAATTATTTGGAGTATTGCAGACTTTTTCACTTCTTTTTTTGCACAAATGTTTTCTTATATATATTTTTTTGCACAGACTGCACAATAGCTTAGTACTGCAGATCAGTATACATGCTGGTGTCATGTATTTATAGGTTTGATTATTTCTAACTGCTTTATTGTATTCTTATTATTGATTTTTTTTTCACTGTATGATCAGTTTGAAATAGTTATTATTATAGGGGGCTATTTATATATGTTTATATTATGTGTTTATCATCACAATGGTATTGGTGTTGCACATTTAGTTCACACACCCCCCTAAAAGGGAGCGCCATTCACCCCATCCTTTATTTATCTATACAGATTTGCCCCCTTGTGGGTCTACTAGGGGAGGCTGCATACCTTCTTCTCTCTTTTCTAGCCCTAAGTGCAGAGTTTCTGTGTTTTTGTTGGGGGGGAACTGTCTGTACAGGAGAGTGGAGCTATGTGTGTACAGGTAAGTTGTGGAGCTTTGTGTACAGATAGTGTGAGGGAGTGTGTACAGATGGTGGGTGGAACCGTATGTGTAAAGATAAGTGGGGGAGCTGTTTGTGTACAGATAGTAGGGGGGCTGATTGTGTATAGATGGGGTTCTGGAGCTGTGTGTACAGGTGACGATCAGAGGAGCTTTGTTTGTATAAGAGGGGGCTGTATGTGTACAGGTGTGGGGGGAACTGTGTGTGTACAGGGGGGGCAGGAGGGTCAGCTGCCCTGGGCGAGGAATGAGGGGGGCGCCAAAACACATGAGCATCACTCTTTGTCTCAGCCTCCGTGTCGCTGAAGTCTGTTCAAAAGCAGAGCCAAGAATGTGCCCATACCTACTGCAGGCTTCTGCTCTCCTTTCCTGGAAAGGACAGAAACACTGTCTCCTGGGAACAGGTTCCCATCAGGCTGGTCAGCTGGATTGGGACTGTAACAGTGAGAGCTCCAGTACAGGAGAGCGGAGCAAGCAGACAACACTACAGTGCAGCCCCTGCTTTCTGCCCAGCAGTCATCAGAGCTCTCCTGGGGGCAGACTGAAGATAACAGATGATGGATAGCAGACTGTTTTTTCTCCTCCTGTGAGTCCTGACCTGTTGTTCCTTCCAGACTGTTCAATGCTGCACTGTAAACCTGTACTGACTCTTGCAGTGCAGGTTTACTAAAGAGAAAGTAAAATGTTTTTGAATAAATTAGAAATAAACTGGGACTGTCCAGGCTCAACATAGATGTATTCCACACAAACACGTTATCTCAGTTAAAATTCCTTTTAATAAGATATAGTGTGTGTGTAAAAATTAATCTATGTAGAGCCTGACAGAGTCCCAGTATATTTACCAGTATATTTCTAACTTATTCAAAGATTTGATCATAAACAGTAAGTGATGTGATGCAACCCAACTTCGGCAAAGTGAAAAAGACCACCCTTGCAGTGCTGGGGGAAATTCTATGCATTAAGATAACCGGTATACAGCAGATGGAGGACCCATGATAGGATATTATCCACAGTGCCTTATGCTCCACGTAGCCCTGAGTCATGTCTCAATGCATTGCACAGTTATTCCAGGGCCCAGCGGCTGGCCTGATGATGCCTGATAATGCCAGAGAGCCACACAGGTTCTGTGACATGATGGTGCCCCATGACCCTGATCCATAACAACATCATCACATGTATCTGCATCACCACCAATGGATGAGACATGCTGCCGATCACAGCACCATGGATACATAAACTCCCCCTAGGGAAGGCCAAAAACAACAACATAAAGAGACAAGACTAGAAAGCATTAAAAGCAGAACAAAAAAACAGACCATAATAAAAAAAGAGAAAAAACAAAACAAAGAAAAAGCAATAAACAAAACATCAAACACAGAAAACAAGGACAAAATGCAAGAAACAGAAAACAAAATATACTGAAGCAAAAGAAATGATAAAACAAAATGATACCAAAATATTATGGTGTCCTTTATGCAGGATAGAATCTCCAAGATAAATGGCCGCAACACTGAGTCCACAAAACTGCTTGCATTTTCTATTAAATTACCCTTCCCTGAAATGATAGGTTTGCTTGGGGGATTTTTCTGTGTTTTGGGGAGAGTGCAGAATGTGACAATATTTGGATGGTGTGATCTAATAAATTCCCATATCTGCTTAGTTATAGCATTGTAACATATGCCCCGTCCACCAAAGTGTAACGATTTTAATAATTTTTTTGTACCATATCAGCTAATTTTTTTTTTTTATAGTGGGGATGAAAATCTTGTAGTTTGGCATCTTCACTCTGGGCACTAAATGACCTTATCCCAGCACTGCCTGGAACAAAATGCATGCAGTGAAGGCAGGTCTTTTTATGTGCATAATAGTTCTCAGTCCCTAACACAGTCACAGGGTGCAACTAACATTTTTTGAAAAGCAAACTATTAGCATTAATCAGCAATACTTTTCATTGTTGTTTTAGTAAAAGTACCTAATACAGTGTACATACAGAACACCATAAATACACTAAGAAATGAGGAAAAGAGCAAGAGAGAAAAGACCCAGTTTAAAAAAAATATATTTATGGTGTTTACAATTGAATAGATAGCCATCAATCAGTTGTTGTGATTATATATTGATCCTTAAAAAACTTTTGGGGTCTACAGATCTGCGCAAAATAGCATGTAACCCCACACTGCATTTTGAAGAAGTTTGTTGAAGTAGATGTAAACCTAAGCACTAAAATATCATATAGTGGTGATACTTACTGTATATACTTGTGAAGTAAATCGGATTTCAGATAGCAAAACTCCTCGTTCTAAATAAATGGCTACTAGATAATCACAAAAGATTGGTCTACAAATTGTCTACAAATTGTCCATATTGCAAAAATTGACAAATAGCCTTGTGGTAGAGAGTCCTCTTATGTCAACACATTTCATGAACAGCTTCAAAATTGAGGGCCAAACAAGGATATAAGAGAAGTTACTAAATACAAAAAATAACTTTGTTAAAAAAAAATTGTATACATATTAATTAATGTATGCATACATACTAAAGCTACAAACATCAAATATAACATACTTTAGCATATAGGATGTCCAAAAGCATACCACGTGGTTGGGACGACTGAACAGAGCTACTCCCAGAAAACAAGAATGAGAAGATGGACTCTAGGGGAAGGCAACACTAGAGGACACTCCTATAAGGTGGGTATATAAGGCCTAAATATATAATCCAGAAATTTCCAACAGAGTTTGCATGCATCAAATCCGTATATAATTCACTTCAATATAATTAAATTATAACTTACAATAAATATATTGACTAATGGACAGCCTTCAGTTAAATAGTTCCAAAATCCTCTGTACAGCAGCAGCGCAGTCCAAAGAGGTAAGTTTGGGCTGCTGCTGTACAGGGGATTTTGGAATTATTTAACTGAAAGCTCTCCATTAGTGGTATGGTTACGGATATTTATATCTCGTTATATATGTATACATAAAGACATATAAAATCTTTTAACAACTTTTTTTTGTTTTTGTAATTAGCAGCTATCCTTATGTCCTCATTCGTTCCTCGCTTTTGTCCTGAAGAAGCTGTTTGTGAAACGCAGGGATATAATGGATTCTCCATCACAAGGTCATTCATCAGTTTTCGAATACCAAACTGGACAATTTATAGGTCAATTATTGGTGATTAGCTAGTAGCCATTTATTTAGAATGAGAAATGTATATTTTAGAATTTATATTTTAGAATTTATCATTTATAATTTATTTAGAATGAGAAATGTTTTTATCTGAGATCGGATTTACTTCTCATGAAGATGGTTTTAGGATTGTGTATGATACATTAAAGTTTTGAATACATACAGGTATGTGCAAATAACAAGCTTTGTTAATATTTTAACAGTCATGTGGTCTCAATTGCACCAATATTTCTTTGGTTGTTTGTAGGTAGATTATATTCATAAACTGAGTTTGAAGTAAACCTGTCAACAAGCACCACAAAAAACCCTCCAGATATCCATTTGGAATGTCAAAGATCTTCTTGTGTGCATATGAGAACTCTGAACCCGGGGGGGAGATGGGCGGAGTCTAGCGGAGCAGACATGCATTGTTAGAGCTCCGCACCGCTGAGGAGAGAAGAGAAGGACAAAGCGGAGCCTGCAGGCTCAAAAGGTATCCATTTGAACCTTTTTGCCCCAGGGAACAAACTGTGAAAGTTTGGGCAGGAAATATGGTACTGGGAGGAAGCCGTGGCAGAAATAAAAATCACCTCACAAAGAGCTCACAGGCACTCACTGCAACTAAAGCAGCTCCAGTCACCTCACAATATACAGCATCAGGGTGCTCTCACAGACAGAAAATGTCACAGCAAGACTCTCCATTTGAGTCAGATACAGAACAAATCCTCTCACAAACTTCTCCACAAGCCTCCTCAGCATCCCCAGTAATATTATTACAATTTGAAAAGATGCTTCATAAGGCTTTAAAACAAACCTCAGACCAAATAACAAAAAGCCTAACCAAAGAAATAAGAGAGCTGGGAAACCGCACCGCAGCCTTAGAAATAAAAATGGATGAAATTGAAATTACAACCCGAGAAAATATAACAGAATTGGAACAATTAAAAGAAGAGAATTTAATACTTCAAACTAAGCTCGAAGATTACGAAAATAGAGCCAGACGTTCAAACTTGCGCATAAGGGGAATACCTGAAACTGTGACAGACCTGCAATCTACTATTACTGCTCTATTACAAGAACTAAAGCCAGATATCCCTATTGAACGTTTAGAACTGGACAGAGTACACAGAGCCCTCACAGCCAAAAAGAAAGATGGACCCCCACGTAATATAATCACAAAATTTCATTATTACAGAACGAAAGAACAAATACTAATTGCTGCAAGAGAAAAAAAAGAACTTAATTTTCAAGGACACAATTATCAAATTTTTGCTGACCTATCCCAACTTACTATTACTAAAAGACGATCCATGAAACCCCAACTAATGGAACTGCAATGCCACAACATTATGTATCAATGGGGCTTCCCCTTTTCAGTCAGATTTAACTACCAAGGTACAATTTACAGAAGCAGATCAGCAGATGAACTACAACAAACCCTTTTAAAATTAAATCTGACAGAACCCACAAGCAGCAACTCTCCCACACGCAGAAGAATGGCATCATCTTCACCTTCAGGCAGCACCTAGAAAATTTCAGAACAAAATGGGAATCATCATTCTCACAAAAGAGGCCGTTATGCCACATTATCCATGGACCAAGAAGATTCAATGGACTGACATCCTAATTCCTGATATCTCTTCATTTATTATACTAAGAGATGGTTCTCTATAAAAAAAACCTGTATTTATAACTGAATGTAACTGCATTCTGATAGTCACACACTGTGTGGGATCATGTTACATTCCAGTTATATTTCTTATTACTTCTGATTCATATAGCCTTAGAATATATAAGTGAAATAAGGAAATTCTTGTTCAGTTATATATTTTCAGGTAATAACCATAGATTTATTACTTTTTAGGACAAATATGTTCAATAATCCAGAAGTAATGGAAGCTTTTTCTTTCTTTTCTTAAAACAAATATATTATTACCTAACTAGTTCCTAGAACTATGTTTTTGTTTATTCTAATCTGAAGCAATACAACCTCAATTTTATGAGTTAACATATCTAAACAGTTACATATGAATAAAATATGTAATTGTTTACTATAAAAGGGTTAAAATCCCAAAATAATTCAAACTATCTTCATCAATACCAAAGTTATTAACAGTACCTTTCTAACTGAATTATTTAGCCTAGGGCAAGACTGACCATATACAACCACCCTGGAATAAATAATTTCAACAAAAACCATATTCTGCACTCCAATTAATGAATCATCATTTTGATGTCTTTTTACATAGCACTTCTCTCCTGTAAGCGGAAGATCCGTGTACCCCATTAGCCCTCCTCATTCTCCCAACCATATTATGTGGGAGTGTGACGAAGGCACTTATTCCCCTGAGAGAGATATTTATTCTCTTTCACGGGTAAATTGTGATTACTTGCAAAAAATAATTTATACAATGTATCATCTAATCTCATATGTTTTTTATGTACTCTTTACTCCAGAATTCACTGGTTTCTTTAATATCTTTTCATCTCTTCAGTCCACACAGGTTGATCTGCGCAGTCAGCTCTGCATAACAAAAAGTAAGTCAAAACTATTTGATCTGTTGCCATGGCACCACTGAATATACTTTCCCTGAATGTTCAGGGAATAAATGTCCCTCAAAAAAGGACCAAAGCCTTCTGTACTTTCCATAACAAGAAGGCTCACATAGTATGCCTCCAAGAAACACACTTCACCAAAGATTCTACTCCAAAATATATTTCTCCTTTTTATCAACAAATTTACACGGCTTCTGCCTGTACCAAACAAAGGGGAACTCTAATTGCATTTCACCCATCCACACCATTCACCTTATCACCAGAAATTAAAGACCCAGAAGGTAGATACCTGATACTCATGGGTTATATAATGGATACAGCAATCACGGTGATTTCCTACTACGCTCCTAACAAACAACCTACACCATTCCTCTCACATATATTACAAGTGATTAATACACACAAAATAGGAACAGTGATAATGTGCGGGGATTCGAACCAGGTCCTCCTCCCATTTCTAGATAAATCACCTTTTACACCATCCAAAATAACCTCTAGATTACCTTTTTCTCAACTTCTTTCCAAATACAATCTGGTAGATTCGTGGAGAGAAAGTAACCCAATGAAAAAGAAATTCATTTATTTCTCGCACCCTCATCAAACCTTCACCAGAATAGATCATATTTTTCTAACAATAGGAATGATACCAGAAATTATTGCATCAGATATAATTCCGATTCCGTGGTCTGACCATAATGCAGTATACACTACTATAGCCTCAGCCATACCAAAAGCGCATGACCCAACGTGGTACTTACCGGACATAATGCTCAAACACCCACTACATCAGATGTCCATTGAACAAGCTTTAAAGGAATACATATCAATTAATAATACAACAGACATCTCCCCAATAACACTGTGGGAAGCTCATAAGCCTGTCTTGCGTGGTACCATACAAAGACAAATGGCACTATTTAAATGGGAACGCAAAAATATAGCAAAAAAACTAGAACTCAATTTTAATGCAGCCTACATATCATTCCAAGATAATCCATCTCAGAGTACAAAATCTCATCTGGAAAAATCTAGATTGGAATATGATCTATTTCTCACTGAGTCAGTTGATAAATCCCTCAAACGCTCCAAACACAATTTCTACATGAATACAAACAAACCAGGTACATATTTGGCTCGGGCATTAAATTCAACGAACAAATCTTTCAAACCAATACGTTTGAAATTATCAAAAAATGTTTATACTTGTAATCCAGTTAAAATAGTCCATAAATTTCACTCACATCTCGCAACTTTATACAAGACAAACAATGAATTTAATCCTACAGAGGCTGAATCCTTCTTCTCAAAAATAACCTTACCTGAGTTGTCTCAGAATCAAAAAAGCAGTTTGGATGAGCCTATAACTATAGATGAAGTTGCTAACGCCATAAAAGACCTAAAACTTAACAAAAGACTAGGCCCAGACGGCTACTCGGCTTTATACTATAAAACATTCTCAGAAATACTCTCTCCCATTCTCACTGAAACTTTTAACAAACTTCTAGAAGGACATTCTTTTCGGCAAGAAACACTAATGGCAATTGTTTGTATGATCCCAAAACCCCTTTCTGATGATACTTCCTGTGTGAATTATCGGCCTATCTCTCTGTTAAACCTTGATATTAAATTATTAGCAAAAATAATAGCAAAACGCCTCAATAGCATTATAGGAAAATTAATACATAGGGATCAAGTAGGCTTCATGCCAAATAGACAGGCAGGCGATAATATACGCAGGGCAGTGTTATTGGCACATATTGCTAAAAAACGGAAAATCCCTTTATGTTTTCTATCTCTCGATATTAAGAGGGAATTTGACACAGTATCCTGGCAATATATGCAATATACATTACAAAAATGGGGTTTTGGACCCCACTTTTTAACATGGATCAAAGCATTATATAATAAACCCAAAGCCTATATAAAATATGCTGGATACAAATCTGATGCCTTTAATATCGAAAGAGGTACCTGACAGGGTTGCCCATTATCTCCCTTATTATTTGCCCTTATACTCGAACCCATGGCCCAATACATCAGAACAAACCAAACTATAACTGGCATTGAAGTAGGAGGTATTACACACAAATTATGTATATTTGCAGACGATATATTACTTTTTCTATCATCACCACAGGTCTCTGGTCCTAACTTAATACCAGCTCTT
The DNA here is from genome assembly GCA_037952925.1 of Lithobates clamitans. Classification (NCBI taxonomy): domain Eukaryota; kingdom Metazoa; phylum Chordata; class Amphibia; order Anura; family Ranidae; genus Lithobates; species Lithobates clamitans. Next base: position 3,486,161 of record JBBGZY010000279.1, on the reverse strand, counting down.
GATGGATTTGCAGCCCTATCCGGCCTTATGATTAATCCTAAGAAATGCCTAGTGCCTAATATTTCGCTCACAAACATGGAATTGATCCCGGCTAGGGCTGCACTCCCATTCACATGGGCAGAAAAATCAATCCCATATCTTGGAATTCATTTAACAGCATCTCATTCTGACTTATTCTCAACCAATTATCCTCCTGTATTAAGACAGATCACAAATCTAATAAAACAATGGTCGCAACTTCCTTTATCCTGGATAGGGAAGATTAATGCAATCAAAATTACTATTCTACCCAAATTGCTTTATCTATTCAGAGTCCTCCCTATTCCAATTCCTTCCTATTTTTTGAGAATAGTACAAAAAAGAGCAACTTTGTTTATATGGGGCTCTTCTAAACCACGTATACCTATACACACTACATCTTCCCAAAAATAAAGGAGGCCTGGGATACCCTAATTTTACTAACTACTACAGAGCAGCACATTTGGCCAGTCGGTCCAAATACCATGCAAAACAGGAAATCCCATTATGGGTATTTATAGAGGCTTCAGAAAATGACCCTCTATTAATATCAAACTTGTTATGGCTTGATCCTAAAGACCGCTTTAAAATTCATAATCCCATAACTAAACACTTCTTATCTCTCTGGGATAAACTAAAAACCAAATATCAGTTACAATCTCCACACAATCCTCTCCTTTCTTTTATCAGAAATCCAGCCTTTTATCCGGCATGGATCTACCCAAATTCTTTTAAAGCTTGGACAACATCAGGCATTCAGACACTAAATGACTTCATAGCATCTAAATCATTCCTTTCATTCCCATCGCTTAGAGAAAAATATGATCTACCAAACTCTGAGATATTTAGATATCTCCAAATCAAAAATTTCTATACACCATTCCTAAAGGGGGATACACCATTATCCCAATTTTCCATTTTTGAATCAATCTGTACAAAAGATCCATTTGCTAAAGGTACAATTTCATCACTTTATAATCAATTATATGGAGTAGTAAATCTTAATAGACCCTCTTACGTTCAGAGGTGGGAGGAGGACCTGGGACGAACTTTAGAAGACACGGACTGGTCTAACATATGGCTCACATCTAAGTCATCTTCACCCAACATCTTAGCACTGGAGACAAATTATAAAGTCCTAACTTGCTGGTACCTTGTACCCGCTAGAGTGGCAAAATATTCACCTAATACCTCAGCTCTTTGTTTTCGAGGATGCCCAGAAATAGGCACACATTTACACATATGGTGGACGTGCCCAGTAATCCAAACCTTCTGGAAGGAAGTCTTCGTGATGGCATCTAAAATATTTAAAAAAATAATACAACCAGATCCATATATAACTTTACTTAATCTAAAACCGGAATGGTTAACACTCTCTCAATTCAAACTTATGATCCAACTAATAACGGCTACAAAACAAACAGTGGCCAAGGCATGGAAATCTCCTACATTGGTACTAGCAGAAACAATTCACAGAATGAATAATACAATGTCCCATGCTAAGATGGTAGCCATCGATCAAAATCAAATTCCAAAATTTGAAAAACTTTGGCATCCTTGGATAAAACAACAGTTCCTGTCAAATTTCAATGACTCTGTCCTGTTGCCATGGTAACAGATTAAATGACTTACAGAGACACCCATTTTAAGGCTTCAAAGAGAACTAAAAAGAATAATAAACTGACGAGCGGGACAACCTTGTGGACCATACCTCTGCCTTTCTACCCTTTTTCTTCTTTCTCTTTCCTTTTCTCCACCTTACGATTAAAGCTCATTATCAGAATTTATTTGACCTATATACACTCTACCTGTAAACAATATGTATAGTAGGTATAAATCATTTAAATACCTACAAAAGTAACTAAGGAAATGATATATATCTTTAATTTAGGTTTACGTGAACCCAATGTTTAATATTTGAAATTCCATGATATTTACCTTTATAAACCCTACTGTAAAACAATGAGCTTACTTTATAGATCCTTGTAAACTTACTTACTTACTTACTTACTTACTTACTTATGTATCTTTATAATATTGTATACTCAATAAACTTCTTTTGACAAGGAGAACTCTGAACCCACACACATTTAGTCTTAGCAAAGATACCATCGTTTACATGCTTAGCTTTTCAGGAATTGTAGGTCAGAAGCATGTCGGAAGAACTTTAGACACTACAGAGGTAGGTGTATTTAACTGTGGTGTCTGTGGTAATATTAGGAAGATAATGTAATTTTTGAATGGTTTGCTTAAGCACATTTTCTAGTTTTACAGACTAGAAGTTTTTATTTATTTAGCAGTGCAACGTATTTACATTTTGAGGGTTTTTAAAAGTCTCTCTCAAATGGCATATTTTCATCTTGCTTTAAAAGCAGCATATGTCAAGTACCTTAAGAATGTCTTTGTAAAGAGCTTTCAAAATGTATTTTCCAACCAGCACATTGTTGCAGTACCCTTTATATGCCAGAAAATGTAGCCGTGTACTGTTTGCTATAAGAAAAAGAACAGCTTTTTTCAAAAAGAGCATCCACTTGGCTGACTTGATTATGCTTGTTTGCTTTTCAAAAGTACATTGCGTACTAATGCAATGGATTATAATACTTGTTGTGTTGTGTGACAAGTGTGTGTGTGTTGGATCAAATGACAATACAGACCACATTTTCATATTTATAAACTAGCTAAATAAAAGTGACAGTGACAAAATGGGATGGTATTTTATAAATTAAGTAACTAGAGTGGTATTCATGGTGCAACATTCTCCATGACATAGTTTTATAACTTTTATTACCAATGCTAAGAATTGTTTATGCTCATGGCCTCAAAGAAAAGGTATTTCATAAAATGTGGCAGAATCCTTGCCGAGTACCAGTTTGACATAGCACAAACTCCTCTTGTTAGTAATAAAGGCACACTGGTTAATGAGTTTTGCTGTTGCCTAATGAGACTTGACGTGGCTACTGATTGTTGCTAGTTTTATATCTGCACACAGGGGAGAACCCTGTCATGCTACTGTGTTAGTGTTCTGTTAAGATTTAGTGAATAGTCCTAATATTTTGTGAATACATTGAAATACACTGTATTGCCTAAAGTATTGGGACGCCTGACTTTACACACACATTAACCCTAATGGCATGCCAGTCTTCGTCCATAGGGTTCAATATTGCATTGGCCCACCTTTTGCAGCTATAACAGCTTCAACTCTCCTAGGAAGGCCGCACACAAGGTTTAGGAGTGTGTTTTTGGGAATGTTTGACCATTCTTCCAGAAGCACATTTGTGAGGACAGACACTGATGTTGGACAAGAAGGCCTGGCTCACAGTCTCTGCTCTAATTCATCCCAAAGGTGACCTAAATGGTTAAGGTGGGGACTCTGTGCAGGCCAGTCAAGTTCCCGCACCCCAAACTTGCTCATACCTGTCTTTATGGACCTTGCTTTGTGCACTGGTGTGCAGTAGGGATGAGCTTCGAATTCGAGTCGAACTCATGTTCGACTCGAACATTGGCTGTTCGCAAGTTCGCGGAACAGCGAACAATTTGGGGTGTTCGCGGCAAATTCGAATGCCGCGGAACACCCTTTAAAAGTCTATGGGAGAAATCAAAAATGCTAATTTTAAAGGCTTATATGCAAGTTATTGTCATAAAAAGTGTTTGGGGACTCAGGTCCTGCCCCAGGGGACATGGATCAATGCAAAAAAAAGTTTTAAAAACGGACGTTTTTTTCAGGAGCAGTGATTTTAATAATGCTTAAAGTCAAACAATAAAAGTGTAATATCCCTTTAAATTTCATAGCTGGGGGGTGTCTATAGTATTCCTGTAAAGGGGCGCATGTTTCCCGTGTTTAGAACAGTCTGACAGCAAAATGACATTTCGAAGGAAAAAACTCATTTAAAACAACTCGCGGCTATTGCATTGCCAACAATACACATAGAAGTTCATTGATAAAAACGGCATGGGAATTCCCCACTGGGGAACCCCGAACCAAAATTTAAAAAAAAAAATGACATGGGAGTCCCCCTAAATTCCATACCAGGCCCTTCAGGTCTGGTATGGATATTAAGGGGAACCCCTTCCAAAATTTAAAAAAAAAATGACGTGGGGTTCCCCCTAAATTCCATACCAGACCCTTCAGGTCTGGTATGGATTTTAAGGGGAACCCCATGCCAAAAAAAAACAAAACGGCGTGGGGTCCCCCCAAAGATCCATACCACACCCTTATCCGAGCACGCAACCTGGCAGGCCGCAGGAAAAGAGGGGGGGCGAGAGTGCGCCCCCCCTGAACCGTACCAGGCCACATGCCCTCAACATTGGGAGGGTGCTTTGGGGTAGCCCCCAAAACACCTTGTCCCCATGTTGATGGGGACAAGGGCCTCATCCCCACAACCCTGGCCGGTGGTTGTGGGGGTCTGCGGGTGGGGGGCTTATCGGAATCTGGAAGCCCCCTTTGACAAGGGGACCCCCAGATCCCGGCCCACCCCTGTGTGAAATGGTAAGGGGGTACTTACCCCTACCATTTCACTAAAAAACTGTCAAAAATGTTAAAAATGACAAGAGACAGTTTTTGACAATTCCTTTATTTAAATGCTTCTTCCTTCATCTTCTTCTGGTTCTTCTGGCTCTTCTGGTTCTTCCTCCGGCGTTCTCGTCCAGCATCTCCTCCGCGGCGTCTTCTATCTTCTCCTCCTTGGGCTGCTCCGCACCCATGGCATGGGGGAAGGCTCCCGCTCTTCTCTTCATCTTCTTCTCTTCTTCTCTTCTTTTCTTCTCTTCTTCTCTTCTTCTCTTCTTCATTTTCTTTTCCGGGCCGCGGGGTTCCCCTTAAAATCCATACCAGACCTGAAGGGTCTGGTATGGAATTTAGGGGGACTCCCACGTCATTTTTTTTTAAATTTTGGTTCGGGGTTTCCCTGTGGGGAATTCCCATGCCGTTTTTAATCAATGAACTTCTATGTGTATTGTCGGCAATGCAATAGCCGCGAGTAGTTTTAAATGGGTTTTTTCCTTTGAAATGTCATTTTGCTGTCAGACTGTTCTAAACACGGGAAACATGCACCCCTTTACAGGCATACTATGGACACCCCCCAGGTACGAAATTTAAAGGGATATTACACTTTTATTGTTTGACTTTAAGCATTAATAAAATCACTGCTCCTGAAAAAACGGCCGTTTTTAAAACTTTTTTTTGCATTGATCCATGTCCCCTGGGGCAGGACCCAGGTCCCCAAACACTTTTTATGACAATAACTTGCATATAAGCCTTTAAAATTAGCACTTTTGATTATTCATGTTTGTGTCCCATAGACTTTAACGGTGTTCGCGTGTTCGAACGAACTTTTTTCCTGTTTGCATGTTCTGGTGCGAACCGAACAGGGGGGTGTTCGGCTCATCCCTAGTGTGCAGTCATGTTGAAGCAGGCAGGGACCATCTCCAAACTGTTCCCACTGAAGTGAAAATCTCCTCCTACCTGAACTCTCAGCACTGGAGAAACTTTGCAGTTTATCACTGACCGTGTTATACAGATAAGCTAAAATAAATTGTCATATTAATTGATTTAGTAACACTTTAAGGTCCACGGGGTGCTACACTTAGAAGACTAGCTTATGTTTTTGTTCTAATTTATCTTTTGCCTTTGTGGTCTGTCTTATAAAAGTATGCATCTTTTTGGGACAAATTGGGCTTTCATTTTGTAGAAAATGAATGCTATTTCTGTTTTTCAATAGAGGAAAAATTAGGGTTTTTTTCAAATGCTATCATTGCAAGGAAGTTAACCTCATCCCATAGCCCTTTCATGTGTGATATGACCTTGCTTATTCAAGGAATTAATGGGAATTTGATTAAGTCCCTGAAGAAAAGCAGACATGGCATCTCATTCTTAATAGGAATTATCTGTTATTTGTAAATTAATTCAAACCAAGGAGTATATCCATCGTTTTAGCTGTAATTACATTATAATGATTGCTTGTAATGAACAAGTCTGAGGTGAACTATGCTGTCATTGATTTCATGCAGACTTGCATCCATTTTAACAAATCTGGTCTAATGAGAATTTTTTTATACTTATATACTTTTGTTGATGACTCACTTGGGGGCTTTGATTCTTCTTATGATGTTTTGATAATGTGGATTCTTGTCCTGTTCTACAGAAAAATACCATGTGTACTCTTATAATATTGGAAATCTAATGCCCTGTACACACGGTCGGACAATGATCGGACATTCCGACAACAAAATCCATGGATTTTTTCCGACGGATGTTGGCTCAAACTTGTCTTGCACACACATGGTCACACAAAGTTGTCGGAAAATCCGATTGTTCTAAACGCGGTGATGTAAAACACATACGTCGGGACTCTAAACGGGGCAGTAGTCAATAGCTTTCATCTCTTAATTTATTCTGAGCATGCGTGGCACTTTGTGCGTCGGATTTGTGTAGACACGATCGGAATTTCCGACAACGGATTTTGTTGTCGGAAAATTTTATAGCAAGCTCTCAAACTTTGTGTGTCGGAAATTCTGATGGAAAATGTGTGATGGAGCCCACACACGGTCGGAATTTCTGACAACAAGGTCCTATCACACATTTTCTGTCGGAAAATCCGACCATGTGTACAGGGCATAACAGTTATGGGTAGTAAAAAAGTACAGAAAAAATCATTTATTTAGGCATGTCTAAAAAAATAATTGAGCCTATCAACCAATTCATGGCAATATCCCATTACATATCCCATTTTTTTCCACCTGTGTGGATGCTGATGATAAAACTTGGTGCTGAACAGAGTGTGCAGATCTAAACATTTTGTTTGATACTTAGGTGAGCTATGTTCTGTGACTACAACAGCCAGTCAAAAAAACAAGCAAAGGTGACATACCCTAGATTTTTGATCTGCAAGAGTGAGGTGCTCAAATAGGTTCCTGATGTCTTGAGTAGAAAATTTCAACCTGTATGGGGCAAGCTGTGTTTGGTTTCCCTAAGCCTGCATACACACTAAAAAAGCCCTCACTGGATCCCACTAATCTCAACAACTTACGTCCCATATCCTTACTCTCCTTCTCCTCCAAACTTCTTGAAAGACTGGTCTACAACCGACTAAGTGACCATCTGACCATGAATAAACTTCTTGATCCCCTTCAGTCCGGTTTTCGCCCTCAACATTCCACGGAAACTGCTCTCCTTAAACTCTCAAATGATCTACTAATGGCTAAAGCCAATGGACACTATTCTGTACTACTTCTCCTGGATCTCTCTGCTGCCTTTGACACAGCGGACCACCCCCTCCTCCTCAAAAAACTCCACTCCTTCGGTCTCCGTGACTGTACTCTTCGCTGGTTCTCATCCTACCTATCCCACCGCTCCTTCAGTGTCACTTACAACTCTACTTCCTCCTCTCCTCTTCCTTTTTCCGTTGGGGTCCCCCAAGGTTCTGTTCTTGGACCTCTCCTTTTCTCAATTTACACCACCTCCTTGGGTCAGTTGATTGCCTCCCACGGCTTTAAATATCATCTCTATGCTGATGACACCCAAATCTATCTCTCCACCCCCCAGCTCTCTCCATCTGTCTCCTCACGCATTACCAACTTACTAGCAGACATATCAGCCTGGATGTCACGTCACTTTCTCAAACTCAACCTATCCAAAACTGAGTTATGATATTTCCTCCCTCAGGTGCCACTTTCCCTGATTTCCCTGTCAAGATCAACGGCTCAACTATCACGCCAAGGTCCTAGGTGTAATCCTGGACTCTGAACTAATCTTTAGACCCCACATTCTATCACTATCCAAAGCTTGCCGCCTCAGTCTTCGCAACATCTCCAAGATACGCCCCTTCCTAACCAATGACACCACAAAGCTTCTAATCCACTCCCTGGTCATCTCCCGCCTCGATTACTGCAACTCCCTCCTCATTGGTTTACCTCTAAATAGGCTATCCCCACTTCAGTCCATCATGAACGCTGCTGCCAGACTCATCCACCACACAAACCGCTCAGCGTCTGCCACACCCCTTTGCCAATCTCTCCACTGGCTGCCACTCAGTCACCGAATTAAATTCAAGATACTAACTATAACTTACAAAGCCATCCACAACCTGGCCCCCAGCTACATCTCTAACCTAGTCACAAAATACCAACCTAATCGTTCTCTTCGCTCCTCCCAAGACCTCCTGCTCTCAAACTCCCTTGTCACCTCATCCCATGCTCGCCTTCAGGACTTCTCCAGAGCCTCCCCCATCCTCTGGAATGCTCTACCCCAATCCGTCCGATTTTCTCCTACTTTATCTACTTTCAGACGATCCCTGAAAACTCATCTCTTCAGAGAAGCCTATCTGGCCCCCACCTAACAACTGTACATTTATCTTCTCAATCAGCACATCACCCATAGTTATTACCTTTTGTATCTCTTGACCTTCCCTCTTAGATTGTAAGCTCTAAGGAGCAGGGCCCTCTGATTCCTACTGTATCAAATTGTATTGTATTTGTACTGTTTACCCTCAAGTTGTAAAGCGCTACGTAAACTGTTGACGCTATATAAATACTGTATAATAATAATATAATAATAATACACACAAGTGGACTTTTCGGCAACAAAAGTCCGACGGCCATTCCGGCGGACTTTCGTCAGACTTTTGACAGACTTCCGACGGACTTTTGAATGAACAGACTTGCCTACACACGATCACACCAAAGTCCAACGGATTCATACGTGATGACATACGACCAGACTAAAATAAGGAAGTTGGTAGCCAATAGCTGCCCTAGCGTGGGTTTTTGTCCGTCGGACTAGCATACAGACAAGCAGATTTTTCATCCGGACTCGAGTCCGTTGGAAAGATTTGAAGCATGTTTCAAATTTAAAGTTCATCATATTTTCGACTGGAAAAGTCCGCTGAAGGTCCAATGAAGCCCACACACGATCGGATTGTCCGTCGGACTCGGTCCGTCGGACCAGTCCAGTCGAAAAGTCTGCTCGTGTGTACGCTGCATAATTGTCAGAGGGGCAAGTGTGAGTTACATTCCTTGGAACATGGAAAAAAAATTCCTGAAAAGGTAAGGAGCTCTGTAAGTTTTGCTTTGACAAGGAATGTTCACAGCTTGTGGTAATGCATACTGTGTATTGTGTGGTTTCCTACAACATTTAAAGTAAAGAAATAAAGTTTCTTGTTCTAATTTAGCATTTATACCTGATACCTATAGAAAAACTCAGCAATCTCATGCCTTCCTTGAAAAGACTCTTAACTTGGGCTGCTAGAAGTTTGAGAGCTTTGTTACCGTTTGACTAAAAAGTGGCTTGTAAGGCTTTTGAAATGTGGGGCATTTTATGGAAACAATAGACCTTGTGAGTCATGCCTAGCATGGGCTAATTTAGTACTCGTTTCAAGAGAAGGGGTTCCCTCATTTGACTCCTCTAATCTCTTTATTTCAGCTAGAAGTCCATCTACCTGCTGTGTCCTCTGGCATTTAGCATGTGTACTCATCCTTCACATTACGCACCTTATATATTCTTTATGTGAGTTCCATAGCATAAATGGATCTGAAACAGAAGGTGCGTTGATCTCAAAGGACTCTTGTAATTGACGTTTTAAATGGGCTACGTTAATTGGTTGAGCCATGAAATAAGTGTCATTACACCATAAGGTCATGTGTTTCCTTGTGCATAATCCACCCACAATTAAAGAAATTGGTGCATGATTTTATTGCAATTTTCTGATTGGGATACATTCTGAAGCATAAACGTGTCTACCAAATACAAGTAAGGCCTGGTTCACAGTGTCGCAACCTCCGCATGGCTTTGAAGCCGACATCCCAGCGTGACTTTGACATGACTTGCATATGACTTTTTTAACAAAAGTCAATGCAAGTCATGCCGAAGTCACACCAAGAGTAGTGCAGGAACCTTTTTCTAAGTCACAGTGACTCAAGTCGCTCCTATTAGAACTGTTTCATTGCACTTAATGGGGTGCGACTTGTCAAGTGCTCTCAAAGTCAAGTGCTCTCAAAGCGCATGCCAAACCAGTGTGAACTGGGCCTTAATGAATAATTAAGAAAGATAAGGCCTGAAAAAAAGGCCCTTTCTCTGGAGTATTGGCAATTCCACACGTCATAGATATCCGAGAAGGAAAGGAATTGTTCCAGCGTAGTGCTTTCTGAAATTGCATTAAAATCGTCATCGATAGTCTCTGTAATTTCTTCCAGACTTTGTAAAAAAAAAATGTTTTCATATTTCATAGATATAGACTAACTATTGTATATAGCGTATTATCAGGATTATGAATCTTTCATCCAGCCATCCAGAATGGACTCAATGTGCTTGAATGCTACAGAGACTTTAATTGCTACTGATACACTTCTTTTTTTTTTCTTGGGCATGCTGGACATGAAGATATGTGAAAAATGCTTATCGTAGAATTGTGGATGGTCAAAGTTGCTAAAATGTGTCTCTTGGGTACATATAATGTCGCATTGGAGGCAACGCACTTCTTTCCAAGAAGAATTGTTTAATCAAACTGTTTCACATTTAATGATAATATTTTAAAGTGCACAAGAGATTAAGAAGGGTACTTGTAAGTAAACAGTCAGATATATAAATTGATAAACAGTGTGACCAGGTGTATAAGACAATGTTACCTCAGAGAAGATTGCAGATATTACCCGTTTCTGAAAATCTAGCGATGACAGGCGATGGAGGATGAGATGGTGGTGGTGCTTTTGGCAGAGAAACATTTTGTGAACAAAAGGTTACAACAGTAAACCATAAAAAATATACACCAAAACCTTTTGGGAAAAGCTCAGAGAGTTCAGAATTAAAGAAGAACTATAGGTAACATTTTTTTTTCATTTTGGATAGAGCAAGGGAGGGTTATAACCCTGTCAGATTTTTTTTTTTTGTTTCCCATTTCTGAGATTTCCATTCACTTCCTGTCCCTTAGCCAAACAGGAAGTGAGACGAAAACCCTGCAAATTAAGGGAATTCCTTGGGGACCCCCAAGTCATCAGAACTTGTGTCCATATTGGAAGATTTCCCCACTATTACTCTTCTGGGGACAACCAAACATTTGTGATTTTCTTTACTTTACTTTCACTTTCAATGGTAATGGTCAACAGGACAAATAGAGTGAAACTCCTTAACGGGTGTACTAATCCCTCTCCAGTTATAAATAAGTTTTGCCTTTAGTTATACTTCAACTAATCATTTATGTAGGTCGCCCTACTACTTGCTACTCTGGGTCCAGATGTTTTGGGGAAGATGGTTGTTTGCAAGAGTGATTAAGGGGTTCCAGAATCTGCCATTCCCCTTAGTAGTGGGAGGCCTTCATTTACAGATTTAAATACATGGGATTACCCATCTTTATTGATGTAGCTTCACAGGGTATCCCCATGTATAGAATAATTAATTGATGGTTATGCAGTTACTATGTAATTGTAAGCAGGTTTTTGCATAGTTACAGTGTATGCTGAGAAAGATTGACATAGAAAGCGAGGCTGGAATATTGTTTAGGTATGCTGTCGGAGTGGCAAGTGGCCCATATTAGTTTATCTTTCTTGGTAGTATCTCTCGAGAATTTTATCAGGCAAGTGTGATGGCTTCAACTAGCATCAACTCCGAATTGGCACATCAGGTAGGATATCTGATAGCAAACTAGTAAATAATTATCTTTGATTCACTGGTTTTATGGTTTCAGGAATGCCACGTATTTTGACATTAAACATTAGACAGGGGTCGAACACCCCCTGGTGCGGTTTGCACCAGAACTCTCAAACATCATAAAATTTAGACCAGAACCACAAACCTTATTAAAATCTATGTAACCCAAACTTGAAAAATCAAAAGTCCACATTTTGAAGGCATATATACAAGTTATTGGCAAAAAAAAAAGGTATGGGGACCCGGGTACTGCCCTTGAGGACATGTACCAATGCAAATAAAAGTGTATAAAAAAGATGTTTTTTACAGGGGCAGTGATTTTAATTATGCTTAAAGTGAAACAAAAAAAATGAAAAATTCCTTTAAATATTGTGCCTAGGGGGTTCCATTAGACTGTCTGTAAATTGGAACATCTGCACCATGTATAGAACCTGCTGCATCAAAACTGACATTTATAAAGAAAAAAAATACCATCATCTCTGTCAGTGGATGCTGCTGAGAGGTCACGAGATATAGTGGAGGTAGACATAAAAGATGAGGAGTGTGGAGGAGAAGAATTGTGTCCCTTGTGTGTGGCCTTCAGGTGCTCTTGTCAACAGGCAGAGTGGTGGCAGGTTAAATGCCTTTTCAAGCATGTACCACCCAAATAGCTGGTGTTTTTGCCACACTTGATCTGCTTGCGGCAGAGGATGCAAATTGCAACAGTGCAATCGGCTGCACATGTGCTAAAAAAGGCACATACAGCTGAGCTGTAGGAAGTGGGCTGGGAGATAACAGCTCAACAATCTGATGGAATAGAGTGGCTGTTCTCCTTTCTTCCATGATGGCTGCCTCTGGAGGACATCCTGCCTCATTGGGTTTGTGCCTCCCCCTCACTTTCCTTCTTTGTTCATTCCTCCAACCAAGTTGCATCAGTGACCTCATCATCATCATCATCCCCTCCATCCTCATCATCACTGAAGCCAACTTGGCAATATGCTGTGGCTGGGATTGTCAATTTGTTGTTTATCAGTGTTTTCCCCTCTCTGTAGACTCATGTTACTCCCTTCTTCTACCTCAGAACCAACATCAGAATCAGGTAATGCCTGTGCATCCTCAAGAAGCAAGTGGCTGACGCTGTGTTCAAATAATTCAGCTGACTCCTCCATGCATGATGCTGGGGCTATGGCAGGAGTAGCTGTGGACAAGGAGGCAGAATAAGCCGCTCTGGCAGCTGAGGTGCACTGTGCACTAGTCTCAGCTTGGATCATACAGGATGAGTAGGATGAAGATGATTTAGTAAGCCAGCCCACCACCTTCTCTGCCTGCTGTGCCTGTATAGCATGGGCTACATCACCAAACAGAGACAAATGTGCCCTGATGAGTAAGCACTTGGCATAAGTGTGAAACACGTTAGCTGATTGCCTGTACATTTTGTCTACGGTGTTCTGTACATGGTATGATCCTGATTTTACAATAAAGCAACCTTTTTGGAGAATATTTTCCTGGTGTGCGGCTGTCCGGATTTTCTTGTTTATTCACATCATGAATCAGCATTAGCCAGCACCTGGGGCTCTTTATCTCTGGAGAGAATCATCCATTTTATACCTGGTTGGATACACACTGGTGCGGGGAAGACTCTTGTGAAGGAGAATAAGCCTCTCTGGCAGCTGAGGTGCATTGTGCACTAGTCTCAGCTTGGGTCATAGAGGATGAGTAGGATGAAGATGCCGAGGATGCTGTGCTGTATAGCATGGGCTACATCACCAAACAGAGACAAATGTGCCCTGCCTGAGGACGGACCATGTCCACCTTTGCCTATGGACACAGATGCTACTGTTTGTTCCTTGTTGGCCACTCAACCCTATTAAAACCCACATTTTATAGAAACTGGAAAATGTGTGATTGGATGCACTTTATTGAATGTAAAGTGGTGTTTGGTGCACTTTAAATTGAGGTCTGACGCTGACAGAAATGTAAAAACTATTAAAAAATTTAAAAAACAAAAAAGGGGGAACACCAGCGTTGCATTCAGAAAAACTGCAGCTGACAATTTATAAAAAAGGGGCAGGTAGGGGACAAAAAAAGAAGACAAAACAAAAAAAAACATGCAGCAACCAAAAAAAAGGAGGGGAATACAGCACTGCATATAGCAATAAATGTTATGTAAGGCTGTGTTAAACACTGCACTACACTAACACACTACACCATACACTATACTCACACTATACTATAGTCACACGATATTGACACACTATACTGACACACTCATACTATACTGACACACTATACTCACACTATACTGACACACTATACTCACACTATACTCACACTACACTAACACTACACTAACACTCTACACTCAGAGTCACAATAAGTGAACACACTAACTCGCTAGTAGCAATCCAACAAAACACTGCAAAAGCTTCCCGTTGAAAAGGAACTTTTTATAGTGTGGGGTGGGACTATGAGCACTGAGCCGTAATTGAACAAAGTCACCATCACTTTTTCCAATCAGGGCAATGACAGTGCTCTGTGCCTTAATTGGGAAGGCCTTGCACCTGACCAACAGTCAAGTGCAAGGGTTAATCCAATTAGGGTCCTATAATGCACTGTGCAGCATGCAGTGTATTGTGGGGTGCTCGGTGGGTGAACATCCCGCCGAGCTCCCCGCAAATTTGGGTGCACCCTGAACAGGCAAACAGGCGATGTTCGGGTTGAACTTTTGCTCAGCCTGAACCATTCGCCCAACTCTATTTGACGTTATTGAGTCTGGAGCAGACTTCTATATCCACTATTTTAGCTTTAAGCCAGTCAATGCCATCCTCTGTGCCATTGTGGGTATCTACTAGCTCGTTAAACAGGGTAGAAAATTTGTCCATTTTAGAGTCAAGATGGTAGACTCTATCTGAGTGTCTCACACCTCTGTTTTAAACTGCTGGGAAAGTGTTAAGAGATCTGACTGAATACGTAGACTTCTTCAGCAATACCAAAATGTATTTATTTATTTTTTTATAATTGTATATTTATTTGTTTGTTTTTTTCGTTAGAAAACAATACAAAGATGTTGTAACAAATCTTATACAAAGAAAAGAAGCATGTCTTAGCAGATCAAAACATATACACATGACAGTTTCTAGATAATGTACAGTGCGTCCTATAAGAAATTTGTATAACATTCAAAAGAACTGTCATCAAGGTTAAAGTTAAGGCCCATGTAGCTGAGTAATGTGGCCACAGGAGCCTTTTTCAGTTCTATTAACGCTCCATTGAGGGCCCATGGGGTGTAGCTTAAAGACGAGCTAAGACATTGTGGGTTAACAAAACAAAAGTAAAACAGTAGAAAAAGAAACAAAAGGGGGGTGGGGAAGTACACCATGGGTTTCAACATTGCATGTACAAATTAATAGAAATAGGATTAGACCGTTTAAATGGGTAAGGACTGGCTATGTGAATGGCATTTAATCAGAAATATGAGATGTTGCCTCTAGATTGAATTGAGTCATCCCAGGGATCCCATATCTTTGAGAACTGAGGTAGGGAGTCATTGTTGACTGCTGTCATACGTTCCATTCTACGTATCTGTGCTATGCTCAGTATCAATTGTGGCTGTGTAGGAGAATTTAAGGATGGCCAGTAGGTGGGAATTATTCTCTTGGCAGCCAATAGGATATAGGACATCAATTTCTTAGCGTGTTTAGGTATTCCAGGAACTGGAAGGCCTAGTAAATTATGAACTGGGTCTAATGGGAAATCCATCGCTAACACCGTCTGGAGTAGAGATTGGACCGAGGTCCAAAAAGATAGGATTAACGGCATTCCCAGAAGATATGATAATGCGTTCCTACCTCTTGTAGGCATCTCCAACAATTCTGGGATACAGAGGGGTCATATTTATGAATAGCTTCTGGGGTCCTATACCAGAACCAGAGGATCTTAAAAGCTGTCTCTCTCTACTCCACGCATCTGAAGGCTTTCAATATGGAGTCCCAAATCCTTTGCCATTGAGGGAGGGAAATCGGAGTCTGAATTATTTTGGCCCATTTCTGCATGTAGGCATGAGAGTTTATCGTAGGTGTGTTTGATTCATAGAGGATTTTGTATATAGAAGATATGGGGCCAGGTTGGTAGGGGCCTTGGGCACATATTATTTCAAAGGCATTAGGCTAAAGGATAAGGTGATATAGAGTGAAAATAATGTTTAAATTGGAGGTAAGAAAAAAAGAGCTTTTTGGGGATTTCAAATTTGTTTTGGAGCTCCTGGAATGAGAGCAGTTTACGAGTCACAGGATGTACTAGGTGACGAAGCTGGAAAATGTCCGCCTGTGACCATGGATACATGTTGCTGTATGATGGGCTATCCAGGATATCCGGGTTGAAAAGTATGTGTAGGAGAGGTGGGCATGGAGAAGAGAGAGAGAACTTTTTGTAGCATTTTTTCCAGATGGAGAGGGTAAATACATTGGTCCCAAAGATATAATTCTCAATTGGGACATAGAGGTAGTTGAATCGGACCAGAGCAAGGAGCAAAGATGCACAGGGCTGGTTACGCTCAACTCCAATTCTGACAATCTGTTTGTTGCAAATCGTGTTGACAAGGAGATAGTCGCTGTAAGATGGGTAGTATAGTAGTATTTACTAATGTCAGGAGCTCCCACCCCTCCATGAGAGCGAGGGGCAAATACCACTGTGCTAGCAATTCGATGTGCTTTATTACCCCAGATAAATTTAGTAAAGACCCTTTGAATATTTCGAAGTTGCGTCATAGGGACTGCAATTGGCAAGGTTTCAAAAAGGTACAAACATTTTGGAAGTATAAACATCTTGAGGACATTTATCCTACCTAGAAGAGACAAAGGACACTCCACCCACTGGCGTAACAGCCAGTGTGTTTCCAAAATGAAAGGGGGGGAAGTTAGCTTGGTATAGAGTGGAGTAAGATGCCGTTTAATGTATTCCCAGATATTTAAGGGAAGAGGGGCACCAATGGTAAGGAAAGTTACACAGCCAACAGTGATCTGCGATTTTTATCAGGACTGCAACATTGCGGCCAACAGATCGGACACTTTTGACACTATTTTGGAACCATTGACATTTATACAGCTATCAGAGCTAAAAATAGCCATTGATTACTATATAAATGTCACTGGCAGGGAAGGGGTTAACACTAGGGGGCTATAAAGGGGTTCCCTCAGTGAGTTATAACTGTAGGGGGATGGGACTGACCCTGGGAGGAGAGAGATCAGTGTTCATACTTGGTATGAACACACTATCTGTCTCCTCTCCCCTGAGAGAACCAGGATTTGTGTGTTTACACACACAGATCCTGGTTCTCGCTCTGTCATGAGCGATCGTGGGTGCTCCACAGTCATCGCGCCCGCTGGGCACACTCATCGGCTCTGGGGGGCACATGGCGGGCGCATGCATGCGTGCCAGCTGTGACATCTAAAATAAGCGATGTACAGCTACTTGCGCAGCCCTGCCAACCTGCTACAGTATGACTGTAGTGGCTGGTCGGCTAGCGGTTAAATCCATGCTTACCAGAGCTATGTGGCTACTTGTCCACTGTAACTTTTATCCTTCACGGTGTCCAGTAGTTCCCCAGGTCTTTTACAGTCCTGGTGATTGAATGCCTGTTTCTGTCTGTCTGTGTCAGTATTTTGAATTTGTCCATTATTACGAATCAGTTTTTCTGTGTGTACCAGTCCCATTATCTGCTCTCATCAATGCCAATAACTTATAATGTGCAACAGCTTCTTGTGTTTGCTTTAAGTGTATGTCTGGGAAGAAAAAAAGGGTATGTGTGTGTGTGTGTGTGTGTGTGTATATATATATATGTGTGTAGAGCCACCCCCGAAGGTGCCGCATGGTGATTTTTGGGTCCTCTGTTCAGCGCCTCAACTCCAAAAAAGACCTCAGCCCGTCTTGCACACCTTGTTAGATAAAATCACTGTAAACACTTTTTAAGGACACAAGTAGAATTATCCTGGCTGTGGATTGTTACCAAAGATAGACACACACCTGGTAGTGATAAACAAGTTTGAAGATATTATCAAGGTTTAAAACATGTGGCAATTTACAGCACTGGTAAACCTTACTGCAGAGAATCAATACAGTAGAAACAACAACCTTCAATATTTAGCAACTGTAAGTATAGAAAGACAGTAATCTATATGCCCATAATACAGGCACTGAGAGGGAAGAGAGAAGGTTTGTCAACTTCTTAGCTCCTTCTGGGCCACAAACACCATTGAGAGGTAAACAACACAAAAAAAAGGAAATGGGTTAAACAGGTACAGTAAGAACAGTTCTGTAACATTACAGGTCCTAGGGTGAAGAAACAAATGTCTTCTGCTAGCAAACGGTAATGGCCCTTTGATTTAAGAGTAGATTTAATCAAGCTCAAGTGAAGCAGTAATCATCTAGGGTGTTTTATTAGGAAGAGATCAGTAAGTACAAATTGGCTCTAAACAATCATCCTATGACACTAGAAAGGAAAAGTGGTGTCTGCATGCAGTGTCAGTACTGTGCTAAGAAGGATGTTGGATTTGCATCGGCTCACCAATCCTCTTTGCAATGACACAGTAATTCTGGATGCTGGCTCAGGCCCCTCATGCTCCTAGAGATGTGTTAAGGCACAGGATTGCCTTCTGATGGTGATCATGATGACTGGTAGCTAAACTGGCAAGGTGACCAGACATCGACTAACCGAACACCCAGATGGGTATCTTTATCCCTGAAGCAGCGTGGGTCATCTCCGCTAAGCTTAGTGGCACTGGGTTGCTGAGCAGGGTCCCTGGGCTGAACAGTGGCAAACAGTGTGGATGTCAATGTTCCTAGCTCCCCTCAGCCATCCTCTCTCCTTAGTTTTCTTGCAGCACTCTCAAGGTAGTCTCAAGAAAAGTGTGGCTCTCTTGCTCTGTTTGAGTTTCACCCACACAATCCTGTCATCTCACCATTCCTCTCTCAGATGCTGCTAGACAGTATAGCTCTCTCTCCCTCTGCCTTGGGTCCCAACTGTGGCACAGCAAAGGGGATTTTTGTGGCTTGGTCTCCGTCTCCCTGTGAGCCACCTTAGTCTCTCTTCCTCACTCTTCACACATTCCCCACCTTTCTTTTTTTCCTGGGCTCCAGCTATCCCTCCTCTTATTTCCCCCAGGTATGCTGGGGGCTGTAGTTTGCCTTTAATTATTTAAAATTGATCTGTCTATCTTCGCAACTACATGTCCTATGATGCTCCGTTGGCTTACTGTGATTGGTTCCCCTATTTCAGTAATGGGGGGAGAAGGGAGGAATGGCAGGTGGCGATCCCTGCAATTTCCACTCTGTCTTCATCCCGCGCTGCTTTATGAAGAAGGGGGCAAGTGTGGGAGAAGACAATGACAGCCCACAGCTTTCCTTCTTTCTCACAGTGCCGTGACTCAAATCAGCCCAACGGACTTGAGTGGGGGGGACCAGCGGCCACCCACAGCACAGCCGCTCCAGTGTCCCCTGCAACTGATATCTGTCAGCGGGAATACTTGCAACCCCGCTACACATACAGTGGGGACAGAAATTATTCAGACCCCCTTAAATTTCTCACTCTTTGTTATATTGCAGCCATTTGCTAAAATCATTTAAGTTCATTTTTTTCCTCATTAATGTACACACAGCACCCCATATTGACAGAAAAACACAGAGTTATTGACATTTTTGCAGATTTATTAAAAAAAAAAAACTGAAATATCACATGGTCCTAAACATTCAGACCCTTTGCTGTGACACTCATATTTTTAATTCAGGTGCTGTTAATTTCTTCTGATCATCCTTGAGATGGTTCTACATCTTTATTTGAGTCCAGCTGTGTTTGACTATACTGATTGGACTTGATTAGGAAAGCCACACACCTGTCTATATAAGACCTTACAGCTCACAGTGCATGTCAGAGCAAATGAGAATCATGAGGTCAAAGAAACTGCCTGAAGAGCTCAGAAACAGATCTGTGGCAAGGCACAGATCTGGCCAAGGTTACAAAAAAAATTTCTGCTGCACTTAAGGTTCCTAAGAGCACAGTGACCTCCATAATCCTTAAATGGAAGACGTTTGGGACCCTTCCTAGAGCTGGTCGTCAGGCCAAACTGATCTATTGGGGGAGAAGAGCCTTGTTGAGAGAGGTAAAGAAGAGCCCAAAGATCACTGTGGCTGAGCTCCAGAGATGCAGTCGGGAGATGGGAGAAAGTTGTAGAAAATCAACCATCACTGCAGCCCTCCACTAGTCGGGGCTTTATGGCAGAGTGGCCCGACGGAAGCCTCTCCTCAGTGCAAGACACATGAAAGCCCACATGGAGTTTGCTAAAAAACACCTGAAGGACTTCAAGATGGTGAGAAATAAGATTCTCTGGTCTGATGAGACCAAGATAGAACTCTTTGGCCTTAATTCTAAGCGGTATGTGTGGATAAAACCAGGCACTGCTCATCACCTGTCCAATACAGTCCCAACAGTGAAGCATGGTGGTGGCAGCATCATGCTGCGGGTGTGTTTTTCAGCTGCAGGGACAGGACGACTGGTTGCAATGGAGGGAAAGCTGAATGCGGCCAAGTACAGGGATATCCTGGATGAAAACCTTCTCCAGAGTGCTCAGGACCTCAGACTGGGCCAAAGGTTTACCTTCCAACAAGACAATGACCCTAAGCACACAGCTAAAATAATGAAGGAGTGGCTTCACAACAACTCCGTGACTGTTCTTGAATGGCCCAGCCAGAGCCCTGACTTAAACCCAATTGAGCATCTCTGGAGAGACCTAAAACTGGCTGTCCACCAACGTTTACCATCCAACCTGACAGAACTGGGGAGGACCTGCAGGGAGGAATGGCAGAGGATCCCCAAATCCAGGTGTGAAAAACTTGTTGCATCTTTCTCAAAAAGACTCATGACTGTATTAGATCAAAAGGGTGCTTCTACTAAATACTGAGCAAAGGGTCTGAATACTTAGGACCATGTGATATTTCAGTTTTTCTTTTTTAATAAATCTGCAAAAATGTCAACAATTCTGTGTTTTTCTGTCAATATGGGGTGCTGTGTGTACGTTAACCACTTGCCTCACGCCTCACGCCTATATACGTGAGCAGAGCGGCACGGGCAGGCAAAATCACGTACCTAGTACGTGATTGCCTTCCCGCGGGTGGGGGGTCCGATCGGACCTCCCCCCGGTGCCAGCTGCGGTCGGCATTTGGTTGGGAGCGATGACAGACGAGGGGGAGGCCATCCGATCGTGGCCCCCCCCTCGCGATCGCTCCCAGCCAATGAGAAACATCCCCTGCCTCTGTATAGTACACAGAGGCAGAGGAAGTGATGTCATCTCTCCTCGGTCTGGCAGTTTCCGTTCCAGCGCCGAGGACAGATGACATGTAAGTGCACCAACACACACACACACACACACAGTAGAACATGCCAGGCATACATTACACCCCCGATCCCCCCGATCGCCCCCCGATCCCCCCCCAATCACCCCCCCCGTCACAAACTGACACCAAGCAGGTTTTTTTTTTTCTTCCTGATTACTGCATAGTGTCAGTTTGTGACAGTTAGCAGTGGTGGGACAGTTAGTATTAGCCCCCTGTAGGTCTAGGGTACCCCCCTTACCCCCCCAATAAAGTTTTAACCCCTTGATCACCCCCCCCCACCAGTGTCGCTAAGCGATCATTTTTCTGATCGCTGTATTAGTGTCGCTGGTGACGCTAGTTAGGGACGTAAATATTTAGGTTCGCCGTCAGTGTTTTATAGCGACAGGGACCCCCATATACTATCTAATAAATGTTTTAACCCCTTGATGGCCCCTAGTTAACCCTTTCACCACTGATCACCGTATAACCGTTACGGGTGACGCTGGTTAGTTTGTTTACTTTTTATAGTGTCAGGGCACCCGCCGTTTATTACCGAATAAAGGTTTAGCCCCCTGATCGCCCGGCGGTGATATGCGTCGCCCTAGGCAGCGTCAGATTAGCGCCAGTACCGCGAACACCCACGCACGCACCGTACACCTCCCTTAGTGGTATAGTATCTGAACGCATCAATATCTGATCCGATCAGATCTATACTAGCGTCACCAGCAGTTTAGGGTTCCCAAAAACGCAGTGTTAGCGGGATCAGCCCAGATACCTGCTAGCACCTGCGTTTTGCCCCTCCGCCCGGCCCAGCCCAGTCCAGCCCACCCAAGTGCAGTATCGATCGATCACTGACACTTTTTTTTGTAGCGTTTTGGTGAACTGGCAAGCACCAGCGGCGTAGTACACCCCGGTCGTAGTCAAACCAGCACTGCAGTAACACTTGGTGACGTGGCGAGTCCCATAAGTGCAGTTCAAGCTGGTGAGGTGGCAAGCACAAGTAGTGTCCCGCTGCCACCAAAAAGACAAACACAGGCCCGTCGTGCCCATAGTGCCCTTCCTGCTGCTTTCGCCAATCCTAATTGGGAACCCACCGCTTCTGCAGCGCCCGTACTTCCCCCATTCACATCCCCAACCAAATGCAGTCGGCTGCATGAGAGGCATTTATATATCCTCCCGAGTACCCCTACCCAACGAACCCCCCCAAAAAAGATGTTGTGTCTGCAGCAAGCGCGGATATAGACGTGACGCCCGCTATTATTGTCCCTCCTGTCCTGACAATCCTGGTCTTTGCATTGGTGAATGTTTTGAACGCTACCATACACTAGTTGAGTATTAGCGTAGGGTACAGCATTGCACAGACTAGGCACACTTTCACAGGGTCTCCCAAGATGCCATCGCATTTTGAGAGACTCGAACCTGGAACCGGTTACAGTTATAAAAGTTACAGTTACAAAAAAAAAGTGTAAAAAAAAAAAAAAACACAAACAAAAATAAAAAAAAATAGTTGTCGTTTTATTGTTCTCTCTCTCTCTATTCTCTCTCTCTATTGTTCTGCTCTTTTTTACTGTATTCTATTCTGCAATGTTTTATTGTTATTATGTTTTATCATGTTTGCTTTTCAGGTGTGCAATTTTTTATACTTTAAAGTTTACTGTGCTTTATTGTTAACCATTTTTTTGTCTTCAGGTACGCCATTCACGACTTTGAGTGGTTATACCAGAATGATGCCTGCAGGTTTAGGTATCATCTTGGTATCATTCTTTTTAGCCAGCGGTCGGCTTTCATGTAAAAGCAATCCTAGTGGCTAATTAGCCTCTAGACTGCTTTTACAAGCCGTGGGAGGTAATGCCCCCCCCCACACCGTCTTCCGTGTTTTTCTCTGGCTCTCCTGTCTCAACAGGGAACCTGAGAATGCAGCCGGTGATTCAGCCAGCTGACCATAGAGCTGATCAGAGACCAGAGTGGCTCCAAACATCTCTATGGCCTAAGAAACCGGAAGCTACGAGCATTTTATGACTTAGATTTCGCCGGATGTAAATAGCGCCATTGGGAAATTGGGGAAGCATTTTATCACACTGATCTTGGTGTGGTCAGATGCTTTGAGGGCAGAGGAGAGATCTAGGGTCTAATAGACCCCAATTTTTTCAAAAAAGAGTACCTGTCACTACCTATTGCTATCATAGGGGATATTTACATTCCCTGAGATAACAATAAAAATGATTGAAAAAAAAAAAAATGAAAGGAACAGTTTAAAAATAAGATAAAAAAGTAAAAAAAAATAAAGAAAAAAAATAAATAAATAAAAAGCACCCCTGTCCCCCCTGCTCTCGCGCTAAGGCGAACGCAAGCGGTGGTCTGGCGTCAAACGTAAACAACAATTGCACCATGCATGTGAGGTATCACCGCGAAGGTCAGATCGAGGGCAGTCATTTTAGCAGTAGACCTCCTCTGTAAATCTAAAGTGGTAACCTGTAAAGGCTTTTAAAGGCTATTAAAAATGTATTAATTTTGTTGCCACTGCACGTTTGTGCGCAATTTTAAAGCATGTCATGTTTGGTATCCATGTACTCGGCCTAAGATCATCTTTTTTATGTCATCAAACATTTGGGCAATATAGTGTGTTTTAGTGCATTAAAATTTAAAAAAGTGTGTTTTTTCCCCAAAAAATGCGTTTGAAAATCGCTGCGCAAATACTGTGTGAAAAAAAAAAAAATGAAACACCCACCATTTTAATCTGTAGGGCATTTGCTTTAAAATAATATATAATGTTTGGGGGTTCAAAGTAATTTTCTTGCAAAAAAAAATATTTTTTTCATGTAATCAAAAAATGTCAGAAAGGGCTTTGTCTTCAAGTGGTTAGAAGAGTGGGTGATGTGTGACATAAGCTTCTAAATGTTGTGCATAAAATGCCAGGACATTTCAAACCCCCCCCAAATGACCCCATTTTGGAAAGTAGACACCCCAAGCTATTTGCTGAGAGACATGTCGAGTCCATGGAATATTTTATATTGTGACACAAGTTGCGGGAAAGAGACAAATTTTTTTTTTTTTTTTTGCACAAAGTTGTCACTAAATGTTATATTGCTCAAACATGCCATGGGAATATGTGAAATTACACCCCAAAATAAATTCTGTTGCTTCTCCTGAGTACGGGGATACCACATGTGTGGGACTTTTTGGGAGCCTAGCCGCACACGGGACCCCGAAAACCAAGCACCGCCTTCAGCCTTTCTAAGGCCGTAAATTTTTGATTTCACTCCTCACTACCTATCACAGTTTCGGAGGCCATGGAATGCCCAGGTGGCACAAACCCCCCCCCCAAATTACCCCATTTTGGAAAGTAGACACCCCAAGCTATTTGCTGAGAGGTATAGTGAGTATTTTGCAGACCTCACTTTTTGTCACAAAGTTTTGAAAATTGAAAAAAGAAAAAAAAAATTTTTTTTTGGTCTTTCTTCATTTTCAAAAACAAATGAGAGCTGCAAAATACTCACCATGCCTCTCAGCAAATAGCTTGGGGTGTCTACTTTCCAAAATGGGGTCATTTGGGGGGGGGTTGTGCTATCTTGGCATTTTATGGCCTTCAAAACTGTGATAGGTAGTGAGGAGTAAAATCAAAAATGTATGCCCTTAGAAATCCTGAAGGTGGTGCTGGGTTTTCGGGGCCCCGTACGCGGCTAGGCTCCCAAAAAGTGCCACACATGTGGTATCCCCGTACTCAGGAGAAGCAGCTGAAGGTATTTTGGGGTGCAATTCCACATATGCCCATGGCCTGTGTGAGCAATATATCATTTAGTGACAACTTTTTGTAATTTTTTTTATTTTTTATTTTTTTTGTCATTATTCAATCACTTGGGACAAAAAAAATAAATATTCAATGGGCTCAACATGCCTCTCAGCAATTTCCTTGGGGTGTCTACTTTCCAAAATGGGGTCATTTGGGGGGGTTTTGTACTGCCCTGCCATTTTAGCACCTCAAGAAATGACATAGGCAGTCAGAAACTAAAAGCTGTGTAAATTCCAGAAAATGTACCCTAGTTTGTAGACGCTATAACTTTTGCACAAACCAATAAATATACGCTTATTGACATTTTTTTTACCAAAGACATGTGGCCGAATACATTTTGGCCTAAATGTATGACTAAAATTTAGTTTATTGGATTTTTTTTATAACAAAAAGTAGAAAATATCATTTTTTTTCAAAATTTTCAGTCTTTTTCTGTTTATAGCGCAAAAAATAAAAACAGCAGAGGTGATCAAATACCATAAAAAGAAAGCTCTATTTGTGGGAAGAAAAGGACGCAAATTTCGTTTGGGTAGAGCATTGCATGACCGCGCAATTAGCAGTTAAAGCGACGCAGTGCCGAATTGTAAAAAGTGCTCTGGTCAGGAAGGGGGTAAATCCTTCCGGGGCTGAAGTGGTTAATGAGGAAAAAATGAACTTAAATGATTTTAGCAAATGGCTGCAATACAGTATAACAAAGAGTGAAAAATTTAAGGGGGTCTGAATACTTTCCGTCCCCACATTTTTTCTGTGAAAAGAAAGCTTAGCCCACTAACATTTGCATGCCCAATATTCAACCGGTCTGTGACGTCACAATGGGGCAATGTTGCCAGATGGCTCCTCCTCCGATGTAGATCCATCCATTGATGATGAATCTACATCGGGCGACATTGTTTTTTTATTTAATAAAGGAATTATCAAAAACTGTGTCTATCTTTTTATTTCTTTTTGACACTTTTTGGTGAATGGGTATACCCCATACTCATTCACATGGGGGGTGGGATCTGGGGCCCCCTTGTTAAAGGTGGCTTCCAAATCCTGATAAGCCCCCTGCCCGCAGACCCCCACAGTCAGGGTTGTGGAAAAGAGGCCCTTTGTCCCCATCAACATGGGATCAAGGTGCTTTGGTGTGGGAGGGCAGAGATAAGGGTCTAGTATGGATTTTGGGGGACCACGTTGTAATCCTTAAAATCCATACCAGAGTCAAAAGGCCCTGGTATGGTTTGGGGGAGACCCCGTGCTGTTTTTTTGATGATTTTTTTTTATATCAGGCAAATGTTTTTTCATTCAGCTGTCATTGGGAAAGCTCATCCGTTGTTAAGGATGCGGCAGCCAGCTTCCCGGCCCACACCTTAACATCCTATAGTTTGGTAAACACCCGTGCTGTTCAGGGCCAAACTAATGCCCAAACAGTTCGCCCATCCCTATAATAGTCCTAATGTGCATGGACACATGGGATTACCATAGAAGACCATTACTAGTAGTGTCTGCACCGATCAGCATCGTAATCACAATCAGAACTGTACTAGTTTCCCCAATAGTATAGTGTCCCCAAAAATGCAGTGTTAGCAGGATCAGCTCCTAATTACTGCTAGCACTTGTGACATGTAGCAGAATACATTTTGGCCTGAATTAATGGAAACATTTATTTTTTTTGTAATATGTTTTATAACAGAAAATAGAATGTATTTTTTTTAATTTTCAGTATTTTTTTGTTTATATATAAAAAAGTGGTAATCAAATATGAGCAAAAGAATGCTCTATTTATGTGAACAAAATAATAAAAACTTAATTTGCATACAGTGTTGCATGACAAAGCAATTGCTAGTTAAAAAACACAGTGCTGAACATCAAAAAAACGATCTGTTCATGAAGGGGTAAAACCTACCAGTGGTTAATCAAGCTTCACAACACTGATAGGTTACCTTTTAAATTTGGTGGTGAAGAAATCAATAATAGTAGACTAAACAATTAAAGGGAAAATATGAGAGGAAAAGACCATCCAAACTGATGTACCATTTTTAGCAGTTGCTTCTCATATGTCAAAGAAATTTCAACACACAGATGTTTACATTAGCATTTTTTAACCATAGAGCTAATATTTCTAAAGAAGAAAGCATGGCCAGGAAAACACAAAAATAGTCATATGAATAAGAGAGGTGGCATAGCAGACATAGATTGCAACATTTACAACAAAAGACAGAGAGACAACTTTTAAACAATACTACATATTTGCAATTGAGTTTTGATTCTATTAAAAAATATTAACAGAGTTTATTTTAATTGATTGAATGTGTGACTAGGTATTAATATCCAGAGTGCTTCTGAATTTTTGATTATTGAGTCACCCTAAGCTTTTAGTATTTCATCATTTACCAACATTTTATAAAAATAAATTGCCTATAGCCATTCTGCATTCTGGACATGTCTATAAATGCATAAACTTTAGTACCACTAGGTATAGGGTCCAGCCACACTCAGCTGCTGAAAATTTCAGCCTGTCATAGATTTTGACAGACTGCTAGCATGGGGCCGGATACTGCACCTGTGTCTCCAGGGCACCCAAAAACATTGGGATTTGATGCACATGTGATAAATACCCAGTGTGCATGAAGTCTTAGAAACACCTAATGCTTAAATACATTAGAGGTCTGTCTGACAGTTTTCCAAGATTCTGCTCACCATTATAAATAAAGGGAAACGTATGTAAAATTTCAGAATATCTGTTGTGAACTTTGAAGATTAATTACTCCGCAATGCCTGCAGTTAAAGATGTGACCTATGGCTTGGCTTGTTTTTACTATTTGTTCAGAATTTTTTAAAAGTATATGTAATTCCTCACAATAAACTTCTCTTATTTTCTCGCTGTGGTCTGCTAAATATATAATTGAAAGTGTTTTGTTATATTTGTTTGATAGGCACTAAAAAATACCTGTTGATTTTGCTAGAAATCTCATGAGCTGATGATGTCCTGTAGGGATGAGCTTCGAGTTCGAGTCGAACTCATGTTCTACTCGAACATTGGCTGTTCGCAAGTTCGCCGAACAGCGAACAATTTGGGGTGTTCGCGGCAAATTCGAATGCCGCGGAACACCCTTTAAAAGTCTATGGGAGAAATCAAAAGTGCTAATTTTAAAGGCTTATATGCAAGTTATTGTCATAAAAAGTGTTTGGGGACCTGGGTCCTGCCCCAGGGGACATGGATCAATGCAAAAAAAAGTTTTAAAAACGGACGTTTTTTCAGGAGCAGTGATTTTATTAATGCTTAAAGTCAAACAATAAAAGTGTAATATCCCTTTAAATTTCGTACCTGGGGGGTGTCTATAGTATGCCTGTAAAGGGGCGCATGTTTCCCGTGTTTAGAACAGTCTGACAGCAAAATGACATTTGGAAGGAAAAAACTCATTTAAAACTACCCGCGGCTATTGCATTGCCGACAATACACATAGAAGTTCATTGATAAAAACGGCATGGGAATTCCCCACAGGGGAACCCCGAACCAAAAAAAAAAAAAAAAAAATGATGTGGGGGTCCCCCTAAATTCCATACAAGGCCCTTCAGGTCTGGTATGGATATTAAGGGGAACCCCAGCCAAAATTTAAAAAAAAAATTGACGTGGGGTTCCCCCTAAATTCCATACCAGACCCTTCAGGTCTGGTATGGATTTTAAGGGGAACCCCGCGCCAAAAAAAAAAAAAAAAAACGGCGTGGGGTCCCCCTAAAAATCCATACCAGACCCTTATCCGAGCACGCAACCTGGCAGGCCGCAGGAAAAGAGGGGGGGACGAGAGTGCGGCCCCCCCCCCCTCCTGAACCGTACCAGGCCACATGCCCTCAACATTGGGAGGGTGCTTTGGGGTAGCCCCCCAAAACACCTTGTCCCCATGTTGATGAGGACAAGGGCCTCATCCTCACAACCGTGGCCGGTGGTTGTGAGGGTCTGCGGGCGGGGGGCTTATCGGAATCTGGAAGCCCCCTTTAACAAGGGGACCCCCAGATCCCGGCCCCCCCCCTGTGTGAAATGGTAAGGGGGTACTTACCCCTACCATTTCACTAAAAAACTGTCAAAAATGTTAAAAATGACAAGAGACAGTTTTTGACAATTCCTTTATTTAAATGCTTCTTCTTTCTTCTTTCTTCCTTCATCATCTTCTTCTTCTGGTTCTTCTGGCTCTTCTGGTTCTTCCTCCGGCGTTCTCGTCCAGCATCTTCTCCGCGGCGTCTTCTATCTTCTTCTCCTCGGGCCGCTCCGCACCCATGGCATGAGGGGAGGCTCCCGCTCTTCTCTTCATCTTCTTCTCTTCTTCATCTTCTTCTTCTTCTTCTTCTTCTTCTTCCTTCTTCTCTTCTTCTCTTCTTCCTGTCTTCTCCGGGCCGCTCCGCAATCCATGCTGTGGCATGGAGGGAGGCTCCCGCTGTGTGACGGCGTCTCTTCGTCTGACGGTTCTTAAATAACGGGGGGCGGGGCCATCCGGTGACCCCGCCCCCCTCTGACGCACGGTGACTTGAGGGACTTCCCTGTGACGTCACGGGGAATGCCACAGGGAAGTCCCGTCATGTCACCGTGCGTCAGAGGGGGGCGGGGTCATCGGGTGGCCCCGCCCCCCGTTATTTAAGAACCGTCAGACGAAGAGACGCCGTCACACAGCGGGAGCCTCCCTCCATGCCACAGCATGGATTGCGGAGCGGCCCGGAGAAGACAGGAAGAAGAGAAGAAGAGAAGAAGGAAGAAGAAGAAGAAGAAGAAGAAGAAGATGAAGAAGAGAAGAAGATGAAGAGAAGAGCGGGAGCCTCCCACCCCATGCCATGGGTGCGGAGCGGCCCGAGGAGAAGAAGATAGAAGACGCCGCGGAGAAGATGCTGGACGAGAACGCCGGAGGAAGAACCAGAAGAGCCAGAAGAACCAGAAGAAGAAGAAGATGAAGGAAGAAAGAAGAAAGAAGAAGCATTTAAATAAAGGAATTGTCAAAAACTGTCTCTTGTCATTTTTAACATTTTTGACAGTTTTTTAGTGAAATGGTAGGGGTAAGTACCCCCTTACCATTTCACACGGGGGGGGGCCGGGATCTGGGGGTCCCCTTGTTAAAGGGGGCTTCCAGATTCCGATAAGCCCCCCGCCCGCAGACCCTCACAACCACCGGCCACGGTTGTGAGGATGAGGCCCTTGTCCTCATCAACATGGGGACAAGGTGTTTTGGGGGGCTACCCCAAAGCACCCTCCCAATGTTGAGGGCATGTGGCCTGGTACGGTTCAGGAGGGGGGGGGGGCCGCACTCTCGTCCCCCCCTCTTTTCCTGCGGCCTGCCAGGTTGCGTGCTCGGATAAGGGTCTGGTATGGATTTTTAGGGGGACCCCACGCCGTTTTTTTTTTTTTTTTTGGCGCGGGGTTCCCCTTAAAATCCATACCAGACCTGAAGGGTCTGGTATGGAATTTAGGGGGAACCCCACGTCAATTTTTTTTTTAAATTTTGGCTGGGGTTCCCCTTAATATCCATACCAGACCTGAAGGGCCTTGTATGGAATTTAGGGGGACCCCCACATCATTTTTTTTTTTTTATTTTGGTTCGGGGTTCCCCTGTGGGGAATTCCCATGCCGTTTTTATCAATGAACTTCTATGTGTATTGTCGGCAATGCAATAGCCGCGGTAGTTTTAAATGTGTTTTTTCCTTCAAAATGTCACTTTGCTGTCAGACTGTTCTAAACACGGGAAACATGCGCCCTTTTACAGGCATACTATAGACACCCCCCAGGTATGAAATTTAAAGGGATATTACACTTTTATTGTTTGACTTTAAGCATTATTAAAATCACTGCTCCTGAAAAAACGGCCGTTTTTAAAACTTTTTTTTGCATTGATTCATGTCCCCTGGGGGAGGACCCGGGTCCCCAAACACTTTTTATGACAATAACTTGCATATTAGCCTTTAAAATTAACACTTTTGATTATTCATGTTCGTGTCCCATAGACTTTAACGGCGTTCGCGTGTTCGAACGAATTTTTTTCCTGTTCGCATGTTCTGGTGCGAACCGAACAGGGGGGTGTTCGGCTCATCCCTAATGTCCTGTGTTTCTGCCTGTGGAGAAGGAGGGGTTATGGAGGTGAAGTAAGTAGGTAAGACATGCTAAGAAATTAAGAGCTGCAAATAAACAGCGTTGTTGTGTAAGAGCAGAAGGTAGGAGCATACTATCTTCCTAGCACATTACCTGTTATTTTTCTGTACTTGTAGCATGTTTAAAAGGATAAAACAGGGGGAAAATGTGCATGTATTGCAAAGATGTATGAAAAAAAAAAAGTTTTTTTCATTTTGCCTTGACATCCACTTTTATATATTAACATTCATAGTCTGGGCACAGATGTGCTTTTATATAATGTTTCCCTTAATTATCTAGAATCTTTCTGTTACAAATAATCATTCAATTCAGGGTTCATCCATGGCATTGAGTTTGCAGAGCATATTGGTCTTCCTATTACCTCTGTGTACCAATCAGAGAGGCATGTGTATCTGTCCTTTGTGAGTGTCATTCTTCAGCATGTCCACTTTGAGATCCCTGCTATTTAGTCCTGCTTTGAAAAAAATTTTTTGGAGCTTCAAGTCAGCTGATATCCTTGTTTCAAACCCACTACTGCAGGTAGAAAATATTTAAACATGAATATTCAATTTCTCAAATATACTTGATTGACCTAAAAATTAAAAGCAAATTTTGTATTGAATTAATCTAAAAAATAACAAAATGATATACAGTATCTCAACACAAGTGAGTATACCCCTCACATTTTTGTAAATATTTTATTATATCTTTTCATGTGATAACTCTGAAAAAAATTACACTTTGCTACAATGTAAAGTAGTGAGTGTACAACTTGTATAGCTGTACATTCACTACTTTACATTGTAGCAAAGTGTTGTCACATGAAAAGATATAAAAAAATATTTACAAAAATGTGAGGGGTGTACTCACTTGTGTGAGATACTGTACAGTCCCTTTAAGGAAATCTTTTACAGTATACTGTAGCTCCAGGTCTTCACTAAATTTACAAATGTGTTATAACAAATAGCACATAATATAATCAATACACTCTATTGGAGTAAAATATAAGAACAAAATATCATTTTTTAGTTTCTCACTATGCTGTTTATATCCAGCACTCCCTATTATTAATTCTGTGTTAGGTGTAAATGTGCCTTCTCATATCTATCTGAAAAGTGGTAATTTGAATTCTTAAAGTATTTTCAGTCCTTGCTGAATGAAATAGCCAAGGGACTTGTCAAGAGCAAGAAAAGTGGCTGCCTACCCACAGATTTAATGATCCATATTTAAAGTTTTGTTACATATAACACACATCACTGTGTACTGGCATAAAGAACATTTTTATTTTTTATTTATTTA
This sequence comes from Lithobates clamitans, assembly GCA_037952925.1. NCBI lineage: Eukaryota > Metazoa > Chordata > Amphibia > Anura > Ranidae > Lithobates > Lithobates clamitans. The sequence continues at coordinate 3,453,989 of JBBGZY010000279.1, read as the reverse complement.
GTTATAAGGCTTATGTGTTTGAGTACACTATCACACAGTAGGACTTGAAATTATTTTGCTATTTTAAAAATCTTGGCTGCTAGATCTGTTGTAGACATAACACAATGAAATTAAAGCTCTAGGCAATATATAAAGACAGTAGATTAGCTTTGCTCTGTTTTAACTCTACCTGTAAGGGTATTATCACACCGTTACTGTTGTAAGCATTTTTTAGCAATTCCATTTTCCCTAACTGGAGAAACTAGTAGAGCTTTAAGTGTGTGTGTTTGCCAAGAGGGTGCAGAAAAACACATGTTAATAATGTCCTATCAAAAGTAATTGTTCTAGGGCAGGAGTCTGCAAACTTTCTAAACAGAGGGCCAGTTTACTATCCTTCAGATTTAAGGGGGACCGGACTGTGGTACTGATGTCAGTGGGAATAAACAATGCCCCACCTTTGGTGTCAATTGGAGGAATTGTGCTCCATCATTGGTGTCATTGTGAGTAATTGTGCCCTATCATTGGTGTCATTAGGCCCCATTTTTGGTGTTATTGGGAGGAATTGTGCCCAGTCTTTGGTGTTACTGGGAGGAATTCTTTTCCATTGTTGGTGTCAATGGGATAATTTCCTCCCTTTTATTGGTGTCAATGGGGGGAATCATGTCCCATTGTTGGTATCAGTGGCCGCAGTTTGAAGTCCACTGGTCTAGTGGTTTTATAATAAAATTGAGTGTGTAGTCACATATGGCTCCAGCAACAATGGGTTCATGAATGCAATTAAATTATACATGTACTTTGTCAGAAATGGGCTTTACAGGGTTTACTCCCTGGCTTAATCTCCATTAATTAAATCTATGCAGATGTGTATAGCAGGCTTGTGTAGTAATGAAAAAAATAATACTTTGCAGTACAGTGTAGTCAAATTACATAAAAGAAACACTGAACATTCATTGTTTACCTGCAATTCCTCCTAGCTGCCTTTTTTTTGTTCCAGTCACAGAGGAAGTCACGAGAAGTCTGTGACGAAACCGGTAGGAGGAGCCTGATTGTCTGACGTGTGGGAAGCAGGAAGTGGTCTGGAGAGGAGGCATAGGATAGACTGAATGCTGCGAAACCAGGGCTGCAGATCCGGGATTCAGGTGACCCTATCCCCCCTCACTACCACAGCACTACAGCACTTTGCAAGCAATGTTGAATGTATATTGAGCGTTTTTAACGATAAACATTTCTCAGACGGTATCACACTATTGTATGCCTCTATTATTTTTCTTATGTGGCATATGCGAGGAGGCTTGTTGGAAGTGACCAGGAGATACTGGTATCCTTTTAAAGCTGGGCTATTATCCGGAGCAGGAGGTGATCAGTGTGGAGTATCAGCATACAGCAGCCAGTATACTAATAGGAGACATAAGGCTGGTCCCGGTTATCTGCTGAAAACAACTTTAGGCTTATTTTCTAAGCCCTTAAGGTGAGGGTACAACTAAAGGGGGAGGAGTGCACATTGCATGAAGACACCTTATCACCTTATTTATATGGACTGTGTTGATCATTTTTATATCATTATGAACTGTGTGTGATTCACGGAGTACAAGCACTTTATATAATTTATTGTAATCCACTGTTTTATGGTACACATTATATCTAGATTGCTTTACAGCATAGGTCGTATTGATTGTTGGTTAGGAGTAGCGCGGCACATTATATATACATATACTTTTTTTGTTCACAGTAAGGCAGCCCAGAGATGATTTTATTTTTATTTCCTTCCACCACAGTTGGTAGGAAAATGATTGCACAAATGCCTCTCACAGCACTATTGTGTTCTGCTGATGTGGGAAAGCACGGGGGCCTTCCAAGTTAGCAGAAAACAATGATTACTGCTATTGGCTAAATCTTCCGGCAGTATTCACATGTAGAAATCAAACAGGCTGGTTGTACCATCTTGCCAATAGATCGCCTTGGGCACAATCTGCTTTGCCATAGTTGGCCAAATTTTGATCAATGTATGGCTGGTTTAATACTTGTTACCTCCTTGACAGTGGCATTTAAAGTTAGATTGATGCCCTTTCCATTCCCAAGCTTGTGAAATGTACTCATTACTAGACATGTGCATTCATTTTCGTCCGAATGCATTTTCTTCCGAATTTCAGGTATTTTCGTTATCGTTTTAACAAACGATAACGAAAGTGCAGAATCCGAAAAATGAAAGATCCGACATAAACAAATGCTTTATTTTCGTTTTCATTGTGACAACAGTTCGATATAGATAGGAGATTCAACATGATGCTAACAATAACAATCTGTGTCCATCGAACCTGTGGTTGAATGTGCCTAACCTTACCTCTATTAGTCCAAGATTATTCTACATAGAGAGAAAAGATTTGAAATAGAGAGAAAAGATTTGACATAGAGAGAAAAGATCGCTCCTGGAATTGGGTGGGGAAAGTAAAATAAAAATAATGATAATGATGAATGTTATTGGCTGATTGTAACCAAAGAGGAGGAGCAGTAAAATAGCTAGAACTAAGTACACACGTACAGCCAACTTACTTTCACTTACAATTTGCTAGCAGAGAGAGACACACACACTGAATCATTTCAGAAGACAGTCAATCATAGCTGGTCCGTTTGTCAGAGAACCTGAATTAGTTAGCAATTATGCATAAGCACAGCAGTAAAACAATAGTGAAGCAAGCTACAGTTCAACTTAACTTTTTCATAATAATCTGCTGCTAACACTATTGTGTTAGTGTTATGAACTTGATAGTGATAGATTGAGATTCTATATAGATTCTATATACCCTATCTTGTTACTTGTCTGATTAGTGATCACTAGGGATGAGCTTCGTGTTCGAATCGAACGCATGTTCGACTCGAACATCGGCTGTTCGACCGTCCGTCGAATTGCGAACGTTATGGGCCGTTCGCGCCAAATTCGTGTGGCGCGTCACGGCCCATAATTCACTGCGGCATCGCAGTGCATTGCTGGCTGATGATTGGCCAAGCATGCACTATGACCCGCATGCTTGGCCAATCAAAGCGCCGTCAGTAGAGAGAGCTGTAATTGGCCAAAGCCAGGGTGGCTTTGGCCAATTATGGCTCAGGGGATTTAGTACACGCCCCACACTATATAAGGCCGCCTGCACGGCGGCCCTGTGTAGTGTGTTCCGGTGTGCTGATAGAGAGAGAGACAGACAGTGTCATTTGATTTGAGTTAGCTAGATTAGGTTAGATCTGTTCCTGCTATTTACATTTAATGCAGTGCGTCCTGCTCACAGTGTTCAGCTAGATCCGTTCCTGCTATTTACATTTAGTGCAGTGCGTCCTGCTCACAGTGTTCAGCTAGATCCGTTCCTGCTATTTACATTTAGTGCAGTCAGTGCGTCCTGCTCACAGTGTTCAGCTAGATCCGTTCCTGCTATTTACATTTAGTGCAGTGCGTCCTGCTCACAGTGTTCAGCTAGATCTGTTCCTGCTATTTACATTTAGTGCAGTTCGTCCTGCTCACAGTGTTCAGCTAGATCCGTTCCTGCTATTTACATTGAGTGCAGTGCGTCCTGCTCACAGTGTTCAGCTAGATCTGTTCCTGCTATTTACATTTAGTGCAGTCAGTGCGTCCTGCTCACAGTGTTCAGCTAGATCTGTTCCTGCTATTTACATTTAGTGCAGTGCGTCCTGCTCACAGTGTTCAGTTAGATCTGTTCCTGCTATTTACATTTAGTGCAGTGCGTCCTGCTCACAGTGTTCAGCTAGATCTGTTCCTGCTATTTACATTTAGTGCAGTGCGTCCTGCTCACAGTGTTCAGCTAGATCTGTTCCTGCTATTTACATTTAGTGCAGTGCGTCCTGCTCACAGTGTTCAGCTAGATCCGTTCCTGCTATTTACATTTAGAGCAGTCAGTGCGTCCTGCTCACAGTGTTCAGCTAGATCCGTTCCTGCTATTTACATTTAGTGCAGTCAGTGCGTCCTGCTCACAGTGTTCAGCTAGATCCGTTCCTGCTATTTACATTTAGTGCAGTCAGTGCGTCCTGCTCACAGTGTTCAGCTAGATCTGTTCCTGCTATTTACATTTAGTGCAGTCAGTGCGTCCTGCTCACAGTGTTCAGCTAGATCTGTTCCTGCTATTTACATTTAGTGCAGTGCGTCCTGCTCACAGTGTTCAGCTAGATCTGTTCCTGCTATTTACATTTAGTGCAGTGCGTCCTGCTCACAGTGTTCAGCTAGATCTGTTCCTGCTATTTACATTTAGTGCAGTGCGTCCTGCTCACAGTGTTCAGCTAGATCCGTTCCTGCTATTTACATTTAGTGCAGTGCGTCCTGCTCACAGTGTTCAGCTAGATCTGTTCCTGCTATTTACATTTAGTGCAGTTCGTCCTGCTCACAGTGTTCAGCTAGATCCGTTCCTGCTATTTACATTGAGTGCAGTGCGTCCTGCTCACAGTGTTCAGCTAGATCCGTTCCTGCTATTTACATTTAGTGCAGTGCGTCCTGCTCACAGTGTTCAGCTAGATCCGTTCCTGCTATTTACATTTAGTGCAGTCAGTGCGTCCTGCTCACAGTGTTCAGCTAGATCTGTTCCTGCTATTTACATTTAGTGCAGTCAGTGCGTCCTGCTCACAGTTTTCAGCTAGATCTGTTCCTGCTATTTACATTTAGTGCAGTGCGTCCTGCTCACAGTGTTCAGCTAGATCCGTTCCTGCTATTTACATTTAGTGCAGTGCGTCCTGCTCACAGTGTTCAGCTAGATCTGTTCCTGCTATTTACATTTAGTGCAGTTCGTCCTGCTCACAGTGTTCAGCTAGATCCGTTCCTGCTATTTACATTGAGTGCAGTGCGTCCTGCTCACAGTGTTCAGCTAGATCCGTTCCTGCTATTTACATTTAGTGCAGTGCGTCCTGCTCACAGTGTTCAGCTAGATCTGTTCCTGCTATTTACATTTAGTGCAGTGCGTCCTGCTCACAGTGTTCAGCTAGATCCGTTCCTGCTATTTACATTTAGTGCAGTCAGTGCGTCCTGCTCACAGTGTTCAGCTAGATCCGTTCCTGCTATTTACATTTAGTGCAGTCAGTGCGTCCTGCTCACAGTGTTCAGCTAGATCCGTTCCTGCTATTTACATTTAGTGCAGTCAGTGCGTCCTGCTCACAGTGTTCAGCTAGATCCGTTCCTGCTATTTACATTTAGTGCAGTCAGTGCGTCCTGCTCACAGTGTTCAGCTAGATCCGTTCCTGCTATTTACATTTAGTGCAGTCAGTGCGTCCTGCTCACAGTGTTCAGCTAGATCCGTTCCTGCTATTTACATTTAGTGCAGTCAGTGCGTCCTGCTCACAGTGTTCAGCTAGATCCGTTCCTGCTATTTACATTTAGTGCAGTCAGTGCGTCCTGCTCACAGTGTTCAGCTAGATCCGTTCCTGCTATTTACATTTAGTGCAGTCAGTGCGTCCTGCTCACAGTGTTCAGCTAGATCCGTTCCTGTTATCTTCCTACTGACAGGCAGGCTTGTCTGGTTACAGTATATAAAGCTACCTGAAGAAAATTACAGGTGTTCTATCCCAGCTTAGTGCAGCTACAGGCCATTAGTATGTCTGGAAGGCCAAGAAGGAGAGGCAGACAGTCACAAGCCAATAAGAGAGGGCAAGCAGGCTCTGTGTCTAGTGCTGGTCGTGGAGACGGTGCATCCTCATCAGCCAATGGCCATGGGACACGCTTGGCCTTTTTTTCGGCAGCTGGCCGTGTTGAGCCGCAACATGCAGAAAACTTGGTCGAGTGGATGACCAAGCCGTCCTCATCCTCCTCATCCTCCTCATCCTCTCTTACCCATGCCCAGGGTGCTTTGTCTGGCAAAGCAGCGGCCTCTTCCCTCAGCTCAATGTCATCAGTGACTCCTTCCCTAGCTCCACCATGTCCTCCTGAGGATTCCCTCGAACTGTTTGACCACAGTGTTGGGTACATGCTCCAGGAGGATGCCCAGCGTTTGGAAGGCTCTGATGATGATACTGAGCTCGATGAAGGCAGTAACATGAGCACGGACAGAGGGGGTGCCCAAGAAGGACAGCAATCTGGCAGTCATGCTCCCCCTGCTGCAGCATACTGCCAGGTTTGCTCCAGTGATGAGGAGGGAGGGGATGATGAGGTCACTGACTCAACGTGGGTGCCTGATAGGAGAGAGGAGGAGGAGGAGGAGGAGGAGGCGGCACATCACCAACGAGGCAGGATGCCCTCCAGGGGCCAGCCTAAGGGCAGCACATTGACTGCATCACACCCCAAAGCTCCACATGTGCAGGGCGCTGCAGTCTCTGCGCGTTATTCAAAAAGTTCTTTGGTGTGGGCCTTTTTTGAGACGAGTGCATCAGATCGCACCGTTGCTATTTGCAACATATGTCTCAAGCGTATCTTGCGTGGCCAAAACATCTCCCGCTTGGGTACCACATGCTTGACCAGACATATGTTGACCTGCCATGCAGTTCGTTGGCAAGCATATCTAAAAGACCCACACCAAAGAACAAAGAGGATCTCTCCTTGCTCCTCATCAGCTGAGATTTCCAACCCCACTAGACCTTCAGTCCTCTCTGAGACCTGCAGTGAGAGGAATGAAGGTGTAGAATTAGGTGTGTCACAGCCAAGTACTTGTGGGCAATCTGCTTTTGGTACACCGACGTCAGATTGTACCAGGCAAATTTCCCTGCCCCAGCTGCTGCACCGCCGAAAGAAGTTTGCTCCCAGCCATCCACATGCCCAGCGGTTGAATGCTAGCTTGGCAAAATTGCTAGCACTTCAACTGCTGCCTTTTCAGTTGGTAGACTCTGCCCCCTTCCGTGAGTTTGTGGAATGTGCGGTTCCTCAGTGGCAGGTTCCCAAACGCCACTTTTTCTCACGGAAGGCGATTCCGGCTCTCTACCGGCATGTGGAAGGCAATGTCCATGCCTCGCTGGACAGGGCGGTCAGCGGTAAGGTGCATATTACCGCTGACTCATGGTCCAGCAGGCATGGACAGGGACGTTACTTAAGTTTCACGGCGCATTGGGTGACTCTGCTGGCAGCTGGGAAGGATGCAGGACAAGGTGCAGTAGTGTTGGAGGTTGTTCCGCCACCACGCCTCCAAAATGCTGATTGTGACACACCTCTCTCCTCCACCCCCTCCTCTTCTTCTTCCTCCATGGCCTCTTCCTCGGAACCAGCGGTGCTCCGTAGGCGTTCAAGGGGCTACGCAAGTACGCAGGCCAAAAGATGCCATGCGGTGCTTGAGCTGGTGTGCTTGGGGGACAGGAGCCACACTGGGGCAGAGGTTCTGTCAGCTCTGCAGGGGCAGGTTCAGAGGTGGTTGACGCCACGCCAACTTAAGGCAGGAATGGTGGTTTGCGACAATGGCACCAACCTCCTCTCTGCCCTCCGACAGGGACAACTGACCCATGTGCCCTGTTTGGCTCACGTCCTTAACTTGGTGGTGCAGCGGTTCTTGGGCAGGTACCCGGGCTTACAGGATGTCCTGAGGCAGGCCAGGAAAGTCTGTGTGCATTTCCGCCGGTCATATAATGCCAGTGCTCGGCTGACGGACCTCCAAAAGGAGTTTAACCTGCCCAAGAACCGCCTAATCTGTGACATGCCCACCAGGTGGAACTCGACATTGGCCATGCTGCAGCGGCTGCACACGCAGCAGAGGGCCATCAATGAGTACCTGTGCGACTATGGCACCAGGACAGGGTCAGGGGACCTTGGTTTTTTTTCCCCACGCCAGTGGGCCATGATCAGGGATGCATGCACTGTCCTGTCACCATTCGAGGAGGCCACGAGGATGGTGAGCACTGACAGTGCATGCATCAGTGACACTGTCCCCCTTGTCCACCTGTTGGAGCACACGCTGCGTGGAATAATGGACAGGGCACTTGAGGCAGAACAGAGGCAGGAAGAGGAGGACTTCCTTAGCTCTCAAGGCCCCCTTTATCCAGACAGTGTTCCTGCGTGCCCGCCGATCACACAGGAAGAGGACGAGGAGGAGGAGGAGGAGGAGGAAGATTGTGTCAGTATGGAGGTGGAGCCTGGCACTCAGCATCAGCAGTCTTTAAGGGATCAGTCCCAAGGAACACATGGACTTGTACGTGGCTGGGAGGAGGTGGCTGCGGACGTTGTTGTCCTTAGTGACCCAGAGGACTCCGGACCGAATGCCTCAGCAAACCTACGCTGCATGGCCTCCCTGATCCTGCAAAGCCTGCGTAAGGATCCTCGTATTCGTGGTATCAAGGAGAAGGACCAATACTGGCTGGCAACCCTCCTTGATCCACGTTACAAGGGTAAGGTTGCGGACCTTATCTTGCCATCGCAGAGGGAGCAGAGGATGAAACATCTTCGGGAGGCCTTGCAGAAAGGTCTGTGCAACACGTTCCCAGAGACTGGGAGGTTACAAACTCTGTTTCTGGACAACGTGTTGCTGAGGCTTCGGTCAGTCAAAGAAGGAGCGGTGGAGAAGGTGGCCGTCTGACCGATGCGTTCAGACAATTTTTTGGTCCGCAGCCCCAAGGTATGATCGGTTCCAGCAACCATCGCCAGCGTCTGTTTTACATGGTGCAGGAATACCTAGGGGCAAGATCAGACTTGGACACCTTTCCCACCGAAAATCCTCTGGGTTACTGGGTCTTGAGGATGGATCACTGGCCAGAGCTTGCACAGTATGCAATTGAGCTACTGGCCTGTCCTGCATCCAGCGTTCTTTCGGAACGCACATTCAGTGCTGCTGGAGGCGTGGTAACCGATCACAGGGTGCGTCTGTCCACTGACTCGGTCGATCGGCTGACCTTCATAAAAATGAATCAGTCTTGGATCACCACCAGCTACCAAGCACCTGATGCTGATGTAACTGAATAATTTTTTTCAGATCCCTTCAAAGACTGCCTATGCTGATGCTGAGTGACTATCCCTGAGTAATTATCCTCTTCCTCCTCAATCATCACGCTGATAGCTTGTAAGAACATTTTTGGTTCTGGGCGCCACCACCAGTGCCTAAGGCACAATTTTTCAGCCCCTGTCTAACAGGGGCGTGTAATTACAATTTTTGATGCAATACTTTGCAGCAGGGCTTGTTCCTGCATTCCAACTAGAGTGTCTGTGAGGGGTTGCAGTGTTGTGGCACCAGCACCAGTGCCTAAGACCCAATTTTTCTGCCCCTGTCTAACAGGGGCGTGTAATTACAATTTTTGATGCAATACTTTGCAGCAGGGCTCGTTCCTGCGTTCCAACTAGAGTGTCTGTGAGGGGTTGCAGTGTTGTGGCACCAGCACCAGTGCCTAAGACCCAATTTTTCTGCCCCTGTCTAACAGGGGCGTGTAATTACAATTTTTGATGCAATACTTTGCAGCAGGGCTCGTTCCTGCGTTCCAACTAGAGTGTCTGTGAGGGGTTGCAGTGTTGTGGCACCAGCACCAGTGCCTAAGGCCTAATTTTTCAGCTCCTGTTCAACAGGGGCATGTAATTACAATTCTTGATCTAATATTTCACAGCAGGGCCCTGTGAGGGCTTACAGTGTTTTGGCCACAGCAACACCTAAGGCCCAAATTTCTGCTGAGTATATAGGGCAGGACCCTACTTTCAAACATCTAACTTACAAACGACTCCTACTTGCAAACGGAAGGAGACAACAGGAAGTGAGATGAAATCTACCCCTAAGGAAGGGAAATTCTCTCCTGTAAGAGTTAATATGGGAAAACAATTTCTCCTTTCCACTGATGCTTTCCAATCCTTGTTCCACAAAAAAACCCAAATTTTCAAAAAACATTTTTCATTGGGACAAAAAAGTGAGGTGAAATCTTCTGAAGAGGAGGAAAGACGCAAAACAAATGTCACAGGGGTGATAACCCTTCCCTATGTTTTCCAAAAAGCTTAGAAAAGATTTTTTGGCTGGAGCTAAACACATTAAAAATGTTCAAAATTACAAACAGATTCTACTTAACAACAAACCTACAGTCCCTGTCTTGTTTGCACCGCCTGTATACTGCTGTTCAGAGTATATAGGGACCTTTCCTTATTTTAATTTGGGTGCGGGGTTCCCCTTAATATCCATACAAGACCCAAAGGGCCTGGTAATGGACTGGCGGGTACCCATGCCGTTTGTCTCACTGATTTTCATCCATATTGCCATGACCCGACATGACATTAAACCCGCAAGCAGTTTTAAATGAGATTTTTTCCTTTAAAAATGACATTTGGTGCAGGGACTGTTCTAAACATGGGAAACACGCGTCACTTTACAGGCATACTATAGACACCCCCCAGGTACGATATTTAAAGGAATATTTCACTTTTTTTTTTTTACTTTAAGCATCATTAAAATCACTGCTCCCGAAAAAACGGCCGTTTTTAAAAGTTTTTTTTGCATTGATACATGTCCCCTGGGGTAGGACCCGGGTCCCCACACCCTTTTTAGGACAATACCATGCAAATTAGCCTTTAAAATGAGCACTTTTGATTTCGAACGTTCGAGTCCCATAGACGTCAATGGGGTTCTAACGTTCGTGCGAACTTGCGGTCCGTTCGCGGGTTCTGGTGCGAACCGAACCGGGGGGTGTTCGGCTCATCCCTAGTGATCACTATCACCAGTCCATTTTCTGTTTGAACCATATACATTCAACATGAACGATGAAGATTCGACAAAGAAGCGAACATTCGACAGACACCATAAGCCTTTAATGACAGATTCGACCTTAATTAATTTGAGTTTTCAGACGAATGCAATTTTTAATGAAAAATGATATAAATAAAAGCGAATTTCGGGAGTAACTAAATAAATTTATTTTTCGGACGAAAACAAAATTCCAAAACAAAATATTTCAGTGTGCAGGCTGATTATAACAAAGTCGATCCATCAGGCAAATTGGATACGACCAGCCTGTCGGATTTTTGGCATGTGATTACACCAGTCACGAAGGCTGATTGAATGCCAATCGGATGCTGTTTTTCCAGCATGCCTGTTCGACTGGCTTCTGTCGGACAAGCTACTGTATACATGGGCCAAATGCCGGCCAATTTCTGTTGAACCGATGTACCAGGCTTTACCCTTGCTACCCTCAAAATTACCTTTTAAATTAGCTTTATTAGATAATTCAAATGCATTCACTTTTCCCTTAAAATATGTAGCCTAAGTGGATTACAAAGAGCAATTTCTAATTCTCATTAGAGATGGGCCAAACAAAGTTCAGACCCAAACCACTAACCCTATCAGTCTATGGGATCCGAACTTGAAAAATCAAAAGTCCCCATTTTGAATGCTTATATGCAAGTTATTGGCCATAAAAAGGGTATGGGGGCCCAGGTCCCGCCCTGGGGGACATGTACCAATGCAAAAAAAACCTTTAAAAAGATCATTTTTAAAAGAGCAGTGATTTTAATGCTACTTAAAGTGAAAAAAATGAAATATTCCTTTAAGCATAGGGCTCATCTGCACCATGTATAGAACCTGCTGCAGCAAAACTGACATTTTATAAAGAAAAAAAATACATTTAAATTGCTTTTCCTTGCAAGCTTTGTTTATTTGGAAAAAGCTGGAATTTAGACGCTGGGTATGTGGGTGTCAGGAGCTGGGGCAGAGAAATTTGCCTGCTATACTTTACAGCTAATGGTGTGCTGCTGGCAGACATGTTGGTAGGACCTTGCTATACCATCATCCTTGTCAGTGGAGGCTGCTGAGAGGTCATGAGATATAGTAGGGGTAGACATTAAAGGTGAGCAGTGAGGAGAAGAAGAATTGTGTCCCATGTGTGTGGCTTTCAGGTGCTCTTGTCAATGGGCTGAGTGGTGCAGGTTAAATGCCTTGTCAAGCATGTGGTACCCAAATGGCTGGCGTTTTGGTCATGTTTGATCTGCTTGCAGCAGAGATTGCAAATTGCAACAGTGCGAACAGCAGCGCATGTGCTTAAAAAGGCCCACACAGAAGAGCCGTGGAAAGTGGGCCGATAGATAACAGCTTGACAATCTGATGGAATAGAGTGGCTGTTCTCCTTACTTCCATGATGGTTGCCTCTGGAGGACATCCTGAATCATTGGGGTTGTGCCTACCCCTCACTTTCCTCCTCTGCTCTATCTGGCACCCAAGTCACATCAGTGACCTTATCATCATCATCCCCTCCATCCTCATCATCACTGGAGCCATCTTAGCAATACGCTGCAGCTGGGGGAACATGACTGCCAATTTGTTGTTTATCAGTGTTCTCCCCTCTCTGTAGGCTCACTTCCCACCTCTACCTTAGAACCAACATAAGTATCAAGTAATGTCTGTGAATCCTCAAGAAGAAAGTGGATGATGCTGTGTTAAAATAATTTAGCTGACTCCTCCATGCATGATACTGGGGCTATAGCAGGAGTAGCTGTGGACAAGGAGGCAGAATAAGCCGCTCTGGCAGCTGCGGTGGGTTGCACATTAGTGTCAGCTTGGATCATAGAGGATGAGGATGATTTAGTAAGCCAGTACACCACCTCCTCTGCATGCTGTGGCTGGATAGCACGGGCAGCATCACTAAACAGAGACAAATGTGCCCTGTTTGAGGATTGACCAAGTCCACCTTTGTCTGTGGACACAGATGCTTCAAGCCCCCTCATAGTGGCATGGGAATATCTGCCTCTCCTTGTTGGCCTCCCAGACATGAAGGGGTGGGGGGGCTTATTACTCAAATGTAAAAGAAACTGGGAAATGTGTGATTGGATGCACTTTATTGAATGAAAAGTGGTGTTTGGCACACTTGAGGACTGATGCTGACAGAAATGTAAAAACTATATAAAAAAACTAACACAGTGAATAAATACAATAAGTAGTGTCCATGTATAAAAGATACAAGTGAAGTGATTAAAAATGATATCACATATGAATGAAAATATTGCAAACTAACACGGTGAATGAATCTAAAGGGTAGTGTCCATATATAAATGATACATGTGAAATCACGTAAAAAAAACTCCAGTTGAATGAAATCCAAGTAACAAAAAAACCCCAGTTGAATGAAATCCAAGTCAGTGGATGTGAGATAGTGGAATCTAACACCAGAAATTTCCAAACGGAAACTGTGTATATCCGTGAAAATTAGTGACTGTAGTCAAACCACCACCATGAGTAGAGGAGGCTTACCAGAATGTTTGAACATGCCAGGGCATACGCTCTGCGTGTCAAACAGGCTTGTATTGCGATGGATGGATTGAGATGGTACTGGTTTCTGTAGACTGGAAATACCCTGTTCACACTCTAATGAGAACGCGTGGAGAGTGATCTTTCAGAAATCCATAGGGGCAAAGGAGAAAGTAGAAAAGGACCACATAGCGTAATTCCGTGATATACAGTAAAATTTATTTAAAATAGAAAAACACTCACATGATACTGGATAAAAAAGCGCTTGTACAAAGTCACTAGGCAGCAGTGGGGACCACACCCCCTTACGACGGCACAATCCCAGCATGCCCAGGGATTGTGACCCCATAAGGGGGCGGGGTCACCGCCTATATAAGTCCACTGCGGAGCACTCAGAGAGCATTCCAGCTGGAGAGAGCGTCATGTCAACATCGGAAGAAGAGAAGAGGGAAGAAGGCAGATGGCAGAAGTCCGGGCCACCGCTAGCAAAAGAGCGGCAGAAGACAGCGGAGGAGCCGGCAGAAGATCAGGACACCGGGAGAAGACGACGGAGAGACCCCTGAAGTCGAAAGAAGACCCCCGGAGTCGGAAGAAGTCCCCGAAGTCAGAAGAAGACCCCATAGCTGCCTAATAAATTACTTTAAAAACCTGTGTTTTTTCATTGACACTTTTTTTCCCTAGGTGAATAAGTAGGGGTACAATGTACCCCATACTCATTCACAAAGGGTGGGGGGCTGGGATCTGGGGGCCCCCTTATTAAAAGGGGGCTCCCGGATTCCGATAAGCCCCCCCGCCCGCAGACCCTGACAACCAACGGCCAGGGTTGTCGGGAAGAGGCCCTTGTCCTCATCAACATGGGGACAAGGTGCTTTAGGGTGGGGGGCCCGCAGGGGAATCTTGAGTTCCCCCTCAAGATTCCTACCAAACACAGTGCCTGGTATTGGCGGGGATCCAAGTCAGATCCCCGTTCATTGAAAGTCGGACGCATGCCGGCTTCAAGTTGCAGGGCAAAGTCGGGTCCAAAGTAGGACGGCTGTCGTGTCGCACCAGTGTGAACCCAGCCTAAATGTTATGTAATGCTGTGTTAAACATTGCACTACACTAACACACTACAATGACACTACACTATACTCCCACTATACTGACACATTACACTATACTCCCACTATACTCACACACTACACCATACTCGCACTATACTGACCAGGGGCGGATCCAGAGTCTAGTCTCGGGAGGGGCACTGCCAGAAAATACATTTTTTGGGGGGAATTTATCAGGGAAATGGCTCGTGTTGGCGCTTCAATCATCACAGCACCATGGTTGTTATGGTGTCAGGATGATTGAAGCGCATTTTTTCTATTATTACATTGTTGTATAAAATGAAATAGTTCAACTCACCATAATGCAGAATCAGTGGGAGCCCCGAGCGTGTCACTTGCCACGTTGCCTGCCACCAGATGCGGATTGTCACTTGCCATGTCACCTGCCCCCAGATATGAATTGTCACTTTCCTGCTACAATTGTCACTTGCCACATCGCCTGCCACCAGATGCAGATTATCACTTGCCACGTCACCTGCCACACATTGCGGATTGTCACTTTCCACGTCACCTGCTCCCAGCAGTCAGGTGCAAGGCTTCATCCAATTAGGGCCCTAGAATGCACTGTGCAGCATTCAGTGCATTGTGGGGTGCTTGGTGGGCAAACATCCTGCCTAGCGCCCCGCAAATTCAGGTGTTCACCAAATGAGCGACGTTTGGTCCAAATTTTTGCTGGGCCCCAATGGTTCGCCCAACTCTAATACTCATATGCTGAAGTTTTATCAAAAGAAAGCAGTTATGCCTCATCTCCATCTCTTACCACTCTAAGGTCCTACAGAAATCAGTACAATGACTGCAGGAGACTTTTTACCCAATGATTAAGCATCATGTGATCAAACTGCAGCATGGGGGCCACATGAAGCACCTTTGGCACTTATTGTGCAACCCCTGGGGTCCCTGCAGCACCATAGTCTTTGTTTTTTTCTCACTGTGAGGGAATAATATTATAAAAACTGAAAATCCCTAGAGCTAACTAACAAATCAAACAACTCCCAGCCGATTGCTGTTAGATTAAAAGCACTACGTCAGGACCTTGGAGAAACTTTATGCCACAACTTTGACTTCTACCTAAAATGGCTTACAATGACCTGGTATGCCCAAGCCAACAAACCCGGCTCCCTCTTAGCCAGACAATACAAACTTCAACAGACAAAATCTAACATCCCATATATCTTAAATGACACAGGCAAGAAACTAACTAACCCTAAACATATTGCAAACCAATTTGCAACCTTCTACTCCACGCTCTATAACCTTAACACCTCTGACACCCTGACATCCCCGGACCCTATAGAAATCCAACAATTCTTGCACAAGCTCCAACTACCCACAATATCGCAAGACTCCCTGGACCAACTATCGACCCCTTCACATTACAGGAAGTACAAACAGCCATTGCTTCCCTTCCTCTCCACAAGGCCCCTGGCCCTGATGGATTTGCAAATGGATATTACAAGATATACTCTTCTCACATTTCTCCCCATCTATGCAATTCTCTTAACCACACGGCAGATACTGGAACTATCCCCAAAGAATCTTTGGAAGCACTAATAACAACCATCCCCAAACCAGGTAAACCCCCCGACTCCCCTGCCAATTTTCGACCCATATCCCTCCTTAACACGGACACCAAAATATTCGCAAAATTGATAGCGACTTGACTCTCATCCATCATTCCATTGCTAGTGCATAACGACCAGGTGGGATTTGTGACTGGCAGACAGGCCTCAGATGGCACCAGACAATATACTGATTTGATACAATGGGCGGAACATCATAGAACGCTTTATCTCCTTCTTTCTTTGGATGCAGAGAAGGCGTTTGACCGAGTTCATTGGCAGTACCTGACAGCTGTATCACACAAATTTGGTTTCCAGGGGAACATACTCAACTCCATCCTCAGTCTCTATACCAATCCTTGTGCCAGGTTTGGACCAATGGAATGACCTCTGACCCCTTCAGTATCACAAATGGCACCAGACAGGGGTGCCCTTTATCACCCCTAATATTTGCCTTGGTAATGGAGCCTCTTGCCCAAGCCGTCCGAGCATCCCCCTCAATATCGGGCATTCAAATTGGCGATGTTACACACAAAATTGGCCTCTACGCCGACGACGTAATAATATCGGTGACTAAACCCCTTGAATCATTACCGGCATTACAAAACCTCCTTGATAGCTTCAGCCGCATTTCCCTGTATAAGATTAATTATAGTAGATCTTCCATGCTTGGCATCTCCTTATCACAATCCACTAAAGAACTGATCTCGGCTAACAACCTTTTCTCGTGGGCCCCTAATTCAATTATGAATTACCTTGGTATTTAACTAACCTCTCCCTCCACAAGACTTCTCCATGTAAACCTACAAACCTTACTATCCAAACTTTCTCATATATCGCAGGGCCTTCAGAAGACTGCTGCTTCTTGGGCAAGCCGAATGGCTCTGACAAAAATGTTTATGCTACCACATGTACTATATCTATTTAGATCAATACCTGTGCATATCCTTTCCTCGCACATCGCCAAACTTCAAGCCATACTCAACACTTGCATCTGGAAAAACAATCGCTCTCGAATTCACTGCAAACTACTATGCACACCAACTAAATTTGCCGGACTGGGCGTCCCCAACATTGGAGCCCACTAT
Organism: Lithobates clamitans; assembly: GCA_037952925.1. NCBI lineage: Eukaryota > Metazoa > Chordata > Amphibia > Anura > Ranidae > Lithobates > Lithobates clamitans. Next base: position 3,437,163 of record JBBGZY010000279.1, on the reverse strand, counting down.
AAAGCAGCCATACTGGATCAAGCTAAAGTGTGGTGGACCCCTTTCCACCATCCGACCTGGCTCCAAATCGAGAGTGCAGTGTTGACAACGTCCCCAAAAAATCTACTCAGCGCCATTCTCCTGCACATAGATCCTTTCTAGACACCGTTACAGCTATGACTCGAGTATGGAAAGCAACTCATCAAAAATCCAATGGCGTTTCACCTGCACTGCTCTCCTACCTCCCCCTTACTACACTGGAACTCCTTATCCCAAATACGTCTTTTGCCTCCTGGATTAAAGCTGGCCTTGAAACTCTAGGGTCACTTTACACAAACTCAGTACTCAAATCATTTGAACAACTTTGTCGGTCATATCCACTCTGACCCCAGCAATTCTACATGTACCTCCAACTACGGTCTGCGCTTCATAGGCTGCAGTTTTCCAATGATACTGTCACCTTGAATCTCATTCACTTCTATGCCATTGCAAGACCGTCCACCAAAGGTATCTCAAATATCTACACACCCCTACTGAGTCCCCTTTCCCACGGTAAATCTTCTTCCATGTGTCGATGGGAGCAATGGATAAACCAAACCTATACCATGGAACAATGGCACCTGGCCCTACACTCCTAAAGCCTCACGTTGTATCTCCCATTGGGAAACTGCACATAAAATTTTCCACAACTGGTACCTGACCCCATCTAAACTGGCCCACATATACCCAGCTGCCTCCCCCAACTGCTGGAGACAGTGTGGTCACCATGGATCAATGCTACATATCTGGTGGAGCTGCCCTGCCCTGAAGACATTCTGGTCGGACATAACAATGTTCATCACCTCCTCTACAGGCCTCTCTCTCTTTTTAACTCCTCAGATGGTAGGGATGAGCCGAACACCCCCCGGTTCGGTTCGCACCAGAACCTGCGAACGGACCGAAAGTTCGCACGAACGTTAGAACCCCATTGACGTCTATGGGACTAGAACGTTCGAAATCAAAAGTTCTCATTTTAAAGGCTAATTTGCATGGTATTGTCCTAAAAAGGGTTTGGGGACCCGTGTCCTACCCCAGGGGACATGTATCAATGCAAAAAAAACTGTTAAAAACGGCCGTTTTTTCGGGAGCAGTGATTTTAATGATGCTTAAAGTAAAAAAAAAAGTGAAATATTCCTTTAAATATCGTACCTGGGGGGTGTCTATAGTATGCCTGTAAAGTGACGCGTGTTTCCCGTGTTTAGAACAGTCCCTGCACCAAATGTCATTTTCAAAGGAAAAAATCTCATTTAAAACTGCTTGCGGGTTTAATGTCATGTCGGGTCATGGCAATATGGATGAAAATCAGTGAGACAAACGGCATGGGTACCCCCCAGTCCATTACCAGGCCCTTTGGGTCTTGTATGGATATTAAGGGGAACCCCGCACCCAAATTAAAATAAGGAAAGGCCCTATATACTCTGAACAGCAGTATACAGGCGGTGCAAACAAGACAGGGACTGTAGGTTTGTTGTTAAGTAGAATCTCTTTGTAATTTTGAACGGGTACATTTTTAACGTGTTTAGCTCCAGCCAAAAAATCTTTTTTAAGCTTTTTGGAAAACATAGGGAAGGGTTATCACCCCTGTGACATTTGTTTTGCTGTCTTTCCTTCTCTTCAGAAGATTTCACCTCACTTTTTGTCCCAATGAAAAATGTTTTTTGAAAATTTGGGTTTTTTTGTGGAACAAGGATTGGAAAGCATCAGTGGAAAGGAGAAATTGTTTTCCCATATTAACTCTTACAAGAGAGAATTTCCCTTCCTAGGGGTAGATTTCATCTCACTTCCTGTTGTCTCCTTCCGTTTGCAAGTAGGAGTCGTTTGTAAGTTAGATGTTTGAAAGTAGGGTCCTGCCCTATATACTCAGCAGAAATTTGGGCCTTAGGTGTTGCTATGGCCACAACACTGTAAGCCCTCACAGGGCCCTGCTGTGAAATATTAGATCAAGAATTGTAATTACATGCCCCTGTTGAACAGGAGCTGAAAAATTAGGCCTTACGCACTGGTGCTGGTGCCACAACACTGCAACCCCTCACAGACACTCTAGTTGGAACGCAGGAACGAGCCCTGCTGCAAAGTATTGCATCAAAAATTGTAATTACACGCCCCTGTTAGACAGGGGCAGAAAAATTGGGCCTTAGGCACTGGTGCTGGTGCCACAACACTGCAACCCCTCACAGACACTCTAGTTGGAATGCAGGAATGAGCCCTGCTGCAAAGTATTACATCAAAAATTGTAATTACACGCCCCTGTTAAACAGGGGCTGAAAAATTGTGCCTTAGGCACTGGTGGTGGCGCCCAGAACCAAAAATGTTCTTACAAGCTATCAGCGTGATGATTGAGGAGGAAGAGGATAATTACTCAGGGATAGTCACTCAGCATCAGCATAGGCAGTCTTTGAAGGGATCTGAGATTTCAAAAAAAATTATTTGGTTACATCAGCATCAGGTGCTTGGTAGCTGGTGGTGATCCAAGACTGATTCATTTTTATGAAGGTCAGCCGATCGACCGAGTCGGTGGACAGACGCACCCTGTGATCGGTTACCACGCCTCCAGCAGCACTGAATGTGCGTTCCGAAAGAACGCTGGATGCAGGACAGGCCAGTAGCTCAATTGCATACTGTGCAAGCTCTGGCCAGTGATCCATCCTCAAGACCCAGTAACCCAGAGGATTTTCGGTGGGAAAGGTGTCCAAGTCTGATCTTGCCCCTAGGTATTCCTGCACCATGTAAAACAGACGCTGGCGATGGTTGCTGGAACCGATCATACCTTGGGGCTGCAGACCAAAAAATTGTCTGAACGCATCGGTCAGACGGCCACCTTCTCCACCGCTCCTTCTTTGACTGACCGAAGCCTCAGCAACACGTTGTCCAGAAACAGGAGTTTGTAACCTCCCAGTCTCTGGGAAAGCGTTGCACAGACCTTTCTGCAAGGCCTCCCGAAGATGTTTCATCCTCTGCTCCCTCTGCAATGGCAAGATAAGGTCCGCAACCTTACCCTTGTAACGTGGATCAAGGAGGGTTGCCAGCCAGTATTGGTCCTTCTCCTTGATACCACGAATACGAGGATCCTTACGCAGGCTTTGCAGGATCAGGGAGGCCATGCAGCGTAGGTTTGCTGAGGCATTCGGTCCGGAGTCCTCTGGGTCACTAAGGACGACAACGTCCGCAGCCACCTCCTCCCAGCCACGTACAAGTCCATGTGTTTCTTGGGACTGATCCCTTAAAGACTGCTGCTGATGCTGAGTGCCAGGCTCCACCTCCATACTGACACAATCTTCCTCCTCCTCCTCCTCCTCCTCCTCCTCGTCCTCTTCCTGTGTGATTGGCGGGCACGCAGGAACACTGTCTGGATAAAGGGGGCCTTGAGAGCTAAGGAAGTCCTCCTCTTCCTGCCTCTGTTCTGCCTCAAGTGCCCTGTTCATTATTCCACGCAGCGTGTGCTCCAACAGGTGGACAAGGGGGACAGTGTCACTGATGCATGCACTGTCACTGCTCACCATCCTCGTGGCCTCCTCGAATGGTGACAGGACAGTGCATGCATCCCTGATCATGGCCCACTGGCGTGGGGAAAAAAAAACAAGCTCCCCTGACCCTGTCCTGGTGCCATAGTCGCACAGGTACTCATTGATGGCCCTCTGCTGCGTGTGCAGCTGCTGCAGCATGGCCAAAGTGGAGTTCCACCTGGTGGGCATGTCACAGATTAGGCGGTTCTTGGGCAGGTTAAACTCCTTTTGGAGGTCCGTCAGCCGAGCACTGGCATTATATGACCGGCGGAAATGCACACAGACTTTCCTGGCCTGCCTCAGGACATCCTGTAAGCCCGGGTACCTGCCCAAGAACCGCTGCACCACCAAGTTAAGGACGTGAGAAAAACAGGGCACATGGGTCATTTGTCCCTGTCAGAGGGCAGAGAGGGGGTTGGTGCCATTTTCACAAACCACCATTCCTGCCTTAAGTTGGCGTGGCGTCAACCACCTCTGAACCTGCCCCTGCGGAGCTGACAGAACCTCTGCACCAGTGTGGCTCCTGTCCCCCAAGCACACCAGCTCAAGCACCGCATGGCATCTTTTGGCCTGCGTACTTGCGTAGCCCCTTGAACGACTACGGAGCACCGCTGGTTCCGAGGAAGAGGCCATGGAGGAAGAAGAAGAGGAGAGGGTGGAGGAGAGAGGTGTGTCACAATCATTAGCATTTTGGAGGCGTGGTGGCGGAACAACCTCCAACACTACTGCACCTTGTCCTGCATCCTTCCCAGCTGCCAGCAGAGTCACCCAATGCGCCGTGAAACTTAGGTAACGTCCCTGTCCATGCCTGCTGGACCATGAGTCAGCGGTAATATGCACCTTACCGCTGACCGCCCTGTCCAGCGAGGCATGGACATTGCCTTCCACATGCCGGTAGAGAGCCGGAATCGCCTTCCGTGAGAAAAAGTGGCGTTTGGGTACCTGCCACTGAGGAACCGCACATTCCACAAACTCACGGAAGGGGGCAGAGTCTACCAACTGAAAAGGCAGCAGTTGAAGTGCTAGCAATTTTGCCAAGCTAGCATTCAACCGCTGGGCATGTGGATGGCTGGGAGCAAACTTTTTTCGGCGGTGCAGCAGCTGGGGCAGGGAAATTTGCCTGGTACAATCTGACGTCGGTGTACCAAAAGCAGATTGCCCACAAGTACTTGGCTGTGACACACCTAGTTCTACACCTTCATTGTTCTCACTGCAGGTCTCAGAGAGGACTGGAGGTCTAGTAGGGTTGGAAATCTCAGCTGATGAGGAGCAAGGAGAGATCCTCTTTGTTCTTTGGTGTGGGTCTTTTAGATACGCTTGCCAACGAACTGCATGGCAGGTCAACATATGTCTGGTCAAGCATGTGGTACCCAAGCGGGAGATGTTTTGGCCACGTGAGATACGCTTGAGACATATGTTGCAAATAGCAGCGGTGCGATCTGATGCACTCGTCTCAAAAAAGGCCCACACCAAAGAACTTTTTGAATAACGCGCAGAGACTGCAGCGCCCTGCACATGTGGAGCTTTGGGGTGTGATGCAGTCAATGTGCTGCCCTTAGGCTGGCCCCTGGAGGGCATCCTGCCTCGTTGGTGATGTGCCGCCTCCTCCTCCTCCTCCTCCTCTCTCCTATCAGGCACCCACGTTGAGTCAGTGACCTCATCATCCCCTCCCTCCTCATCACTGGAGCAAACCTGGCAGTATGCTGCAGCAGGGGGAGCATGACTGCCAGATTGCTGTCCTTCTTGGGCTCCCCCTCTGTCCGTGCTCATGTTACTGCCTTCATCGAGCTCAGTATCATCATCAGAGCCTTCCAAACGCTGGGCATCCTCCTGGAGCATGTACCCAACACTGTGGTCAAACAGTTCGAGGGACTCCTCAGGAGGACATGGTGGAGCTAGGGAAGGAGTCACTGATGACATTGAGCCGAGGGAAGAGGCCGCTGCTTTGCCAGACAAAGCACCCTGGGCATGGGTGAGAGAGGATGAGGAGGATGAGGACGGTTTGGTCATCCACTCGACCAAGTCTTCCGCATGTTGCGGCTCAACACGGCCAGCTGCCGAAAAAAAGGCCAAGCGTGTCCCATGGCCACGTGCTGATGAGGATGCACCGTCTCCACGACCAGCACTAGACACAGAGCCTGCTTGCCCTCTCTTATTGGCTTGTGACTGTCTGCCTCTCCTTCTTGGCCTTCCAGACATACTAATGGCCTGTAGCTGCACTAAGCTGGGATATATATATCTATATATAGATATATATATATATATGTACTGATACTGCAGCTAGCAAAATCAATTGCTTGCCTGTAGTATGAGAACACCACCAACCTTCTACAGGTAGCTTTAGCTGAACACTGTGAGGTGGACGCACCCCACTAACTTGTAGGTTTAGCTGAACACTGTGAGCAGGACGCACTGCACTAACTGTAAATAGTCTAGCTGCCTGACCGTGGTACTAATAGGATCAAAAGAACACCAGTAATTTTCTTCAGGTAGCTTTATATACTGTAACCAGACAAGCCTGCCTGTCAGTAGGAAGATAACAGGAACGGATCTAGCTGAACACTGTGAGCAGGACGCACTGTACTAAATCTAAATAGTCTAGCTGCCTGACCGTGGTACTAATAGGATCAAAAGAACACCAGTAATTTTCTTCACGTAGCTTTATATACTGTAACCAGACAAGCCTGCCTGTCAGTAGGAAGATAACAGGAACGGATCTAGCTGAACACTATGAGCAGGACGCACTGTACTAAATGTAAATAGTCTAGCTGCCTGACCGTGGTACTAATAGGATCAAATAGAACACCAGTAATTTTCTTCAGGTAGCTTTATATACTGTAACCAGACAAGCCTGCCTGTCAGTAGGAAGATAACAGGAACGGATCTAGCTGAACACTGTGAGCAGGACGCACTGTACTAAATGTAAATAGTCTAGCTGCCTGACCGTGGTACTAATAGGATAAAATAGAATACCAGTAATTTTCTTCAGGTAGCTTTATATACTGTAACCAGACAAGCCTGCCTGTCAGTAGGAAGATAACAGGAACGGATCTAGCTGAACACTGTGAGCAGGACGCACTGTACTAAATGTAAATAGTCTAGCTGCCTGACCGTGGTACTAATAGGATCAAAAGAACACCAGTAATTTTCTTCACGTAGCTTTATATACTGTAACCAGACAAGCCTGCCTGTCAGTAGGAAGATAACAGGAACGGATCTAGCTGAACACTATGAGCAGGACGCACTGTACTAAATGTAAATAGTCTAGCTGCCTGACTGTGGTACTAATAGGATCAAATAGAACACCAGTAATTTTCTTCAGGTAGCTTTATATACTGTAACCAGACAAGCCTGCCTGTCAGTAGGAAGATAACAGGAACGGATCTAGCTGAACACTGTGAGCAGGACGCACTGTACTAAATGTAAATAGTCTAGCTGCCTGACCGTGGTACTAATAGGATAAAATAGAACACCAGTAATTTTCTTCAGGTAGCTTTATATACTGTAACCAGACAAGCCTGCCTGTCAGTAGGAAGATAACAGGAACGGATCTAGCTGAACACTGTGAGCAGGACGCACTGTACTAAATGTAAATAGTCTAGCTGCCTGACCGTGGTACTAATAGGATCAAAAGAACACCAGTAATTTTCTTCACGTAGCTTTATATACTGTAACCAGACAAGCCTGCCTGTCAGTAGGAAGATAACAGGAACGGATCTAGCTGAACACTATGAGCAGGACGCACTGTACTAAATGTAAATAGTCTAGCTGCCTGACTGTGGTACTAATAGGATCAAATAGAACACCAGTAATTTTCTTCAGGTAGCTTTATATACTGTAACCAGACAAGCCTGCCTGTCAGTAGGAAGATAACAGGAACGGATCTAGCTGAACACTGTGAGCAGGACGCACTGTACTAAATGTAAATAGTCTAGCTGCCTGACCGTGGTACTAATAGGATAAAATAGAACACCAGTAATTTTCTTCAGGTAGCTTTATATACTGTAACCAGACAAGCCTGCCTGTCAGTAGGAAGATAACAGGAACGGATCTAGCTGAACACTGTGAGCAGGACGCACTGTACTAAATGTAAATAGTCTAGCTGCCTGACTGTGGTACTAATAGGATCAAATAGAACACCAGTAATTTTCTTCAGGTAGCTTTATATACTGTAACCAGACAAGCCTGCCTGTCAGTAGGAAGATAACAGGAACGGATCTAGCTGAACACTGTGAGCAGGACGCACTGTACTAAATGTAAATAGTCTAGCTGCCTGACCGTGGTACTAATAGGATCAAATAGAACACCAGTAATTTTCTTCAGGTAGCTTTATATACTGTAACCAGACAAGCCTGCCTGTCAGTAGGAAGATAACAGGAACGGATCTAGCTGAACACTGTGAGCAGGATGCACTGCACTAAATGTAAATAGTCTAGAAGATAACAGGAACGGATCTAGCTGAACACTGTGAGCAGGATGCACTGCACTAAATGTAAATAGTCTAGAAGATAACAGGAACGGATCTAGCTGAACACTGTGAGCAGGACGCACTGCACTAAATGTAAATAGTCTAGAATTTAACAGGAACGGATCTAGCTGAACACTGTGAGCAGGACGCACTGCACTAAATATAAATAGTCTAGAAGATAACAGGAACGGATCTAGCTGAACACTGTGAGCAGGACGCACTGCACTAAATGTAAATAGTCTAGAAGATAACAGGAACGGATCTAGCTAAACTGAATACAGTGTATATATATATATGCAACACCTGGGATGCATATATATACACAATACACTGTAAGTGCAGCTAACTGACTGACTGTTCTGCCTAATCTATCTAACTCAAATCAAATGACACTGTCTGTCTCTCTCTCTCTCTCTCTCTCTCTCTATCTATGAACGCCGGAAAACATACTACACAGGGCCGCCGTGCAGGCGGCCTTATATAGTGTGGGGCGTGTACTAAATCCCCTGAGCCATAATTGGTCAAAGCCTCCTTGGCTTTGGCCAATTACGGCTCTCTGTTCAGGCGGCGCTGTGATTGGCCAAGCATGCGGGTCATAGTGCATGCTTGGCCAATCATTAGCAAGCAATGCAGTGCGATGCCGCAGTGAATTATGGGCCGTGACGCGGGACACGAATTTGGCGCGAACGGCCCATATCGTTCGCAATTCGGCGAACGGGCGAACAGCCGATGTTCGAGTCGAACATGGGTTCGACTCGAACACGAAGCTCATCCCTATCAGATGGTGTTACTCAGCATGGATTCTCACCTCTGGCCTTCTAATCTTAACATCCTAATTACACATATCTTCATTTCCGTCCGCTTAGCCATTGCGAGACACTGGAAATGCACCCAACCTCCAACACTGACTGAAGTAATCCGCATATTAAATGAAAATTGCCTGCCTGAATATGGCTACGCCAAGGCAAACAAACACCCAATCATTCATAAAGAATTGGAAAACCTGGCTTCTACACCCTAAAGATCCTGGCGAGCTTAAGTGACCAGCCTTTCCTAAAGCCCCTCCAACACACTTTGTCATACACCTGAGGTCTCGTTCATGCTGGGTCCCCACCTATACTCTGATTCCTTTACACTTCCCGCTCTAACTTTATTTTCCATCTTTGTTACGGTTCAAAACTATATACAGTTTTACATTTTTTTATCGTATGTCAGAAAAATTTATTTTTACACTCAACACTACCTGTGACTGTCCTTTTTTCTATATGATTTCGCTAGAACTAGTTATATTTTGATGAGTCTTAAAATCTATAACTTACATGTCAAATCTTTGATTCCTTATATGCAATAATATTTGCTGTTTATCTCCTTGCATTCTGTAATGCTGTTAAAACTCAATAAAACTGAATGATAAAAAAAAAAATATTATGAAAACTGAAAAGTCTGTCTTCTGAAAGATGTCCGCAGTCTCCAACAACTTCTGTTAACCACTTAAGGACTGAGCCTCTGTTTTACACATGTTGTTTAAATCTGTTTTTATGTGCTAGAAAATTACTTAGAACCTCCAAACATTATATAGATTTTTTATAACACCCTAGAGAATAAAATGGCGGTCATCGTAATACTTTCTGTCACACCGTATCTGTGCAGTGGTCTTACAAGCGCACTTTTTTTTTGAAAAAATACACTTTTTGAATTAAAAAATAAGACAACAGTAAAAGTAGCCCACTTTTTTTTATTTAGTGAAATCTAAGTTTACGCTGAGTAAATTGATACCCAACATGTCACGCTTCAAAATTGCGCCCGCTCATGGAATGGCGACAAACTTTTACCCTTAAAAATCTTGTTAGGTGATGTTTAAAAATTTCTACAGGTTACCAGTTTTGAGTTACAGAGCAAGTCTAGGGCTAGAATTATTGCTCTCGCTCTAATGATCTCTGCGATACCTCACATGTGTGGTTTTAACACGGTTTTCATATGCGGATGCTACTCATGTATGCGTCGGGACGGGGCACTTTAAAAAAAAAAAAAGTATTATTATTTTATTATTTAATTTTGACACAGTTTAAAAAAAAAATTTGGGTCACTTTTATTCCTATTACAAGGAATGTAAACATTCCTTGTAATAGAAAAAAAGCATGACAGGACCTCTTAAATATGAGATCTGGGGTCAAAAAAGACCTCAGATCTCACATTTACTCTAAAATTCAATAAAAAAAAAATAATTGAAAAAAAAAATTCTCCTTTAACCACTTACCCCGGACCATTTGGCTGGCCAAAGACCAGAGCACTTTTTGCAATTTGGCACTGTGTCCCTTTAACTGACAATTGCGTGGTCTTGCGACGTGGCACCCAAACAAAATTGACGTTCTTTTTCCCCCACAAATAGAGCTTTCTTTTGGTGGTATTTGATCACCTCTTTGGTTTTTTTTTTTTACGCTATAAACAAAAAAATAGCGTCAATTTTGAAAAAAACGCATTCATTTTTACATTTTGCTATCATAAATATCACCAAAAAATATATACAAAAACATTTTTTTCCTCAGTTTAGGCCGATACATATTCATCTACAAATTTTTGGTAAAAAAAAATCACAATAAGCGTTTATTGATTGGTTTGCGCAAAAGTTATATCATCTACAAAGTAGGAGATAGTTTTATGGCATTTTTATTAATAAATTTTTTTACTAGTAATGGTGGCGATCAGATTTTTATCGTGACTGCGACATTATGGCGGACAGATCGGACACTTTTGGCGTGATTTTAGAACCATTCACATTTATACAGCAATCAGTGCAATTAAAAATGCATTGATTACTGTATAAATGTGACTGGCAGAGAAGGGGTTAACCACTAGGTGGCGCTGTAGGGGTTAAGTGTGTCCTAGGGAGTGATTCTAGCTGTGGGGGGAGGGGCTATGTGTGACATGACACTAATCACCACTCCTGATTACAGGGAGCTATGATCAGAAGAACTAAGCAGAACGGGGAAATGCTTGTTTACATCAGAATTTCCCCATTCTTCCGCTCTGTGAGACAATCGCGGGTAATCCCCGTGGACATTGAGTCTGCGGGACCCGCGATCACACTCACGGAGGTCACGGAGAGCCCGCAAAACACTTCGTAAGGGGCAATGTACAGGTACGTTAATCTGCCTGTATGTGCCCTTCTGCCGACGTATATTGGCTGAGCCGGTCGGCAAGCGGTTAACCACTTGCCGACCAGCCGCCGCAGTTTTACTGTGGCAGAATGGCACGGCTGGGCGAAACGATGTTATGTAACGTCGCTTCGCCCTGTGGCCACTAGGGGGCACGCATCCCCAGCTCACCCACGGAGCTAATCTGAGTGCCCGGCGGTCGTGATCACCGTTTCCGGTTCTCTGAGGGGACAAGAGACTCATTGTCTGTTCTTACAGAGTATGAACACTGATCTGTCATATCCCCTACACAGTCCCCTCCCCCCTTCAGTTTGGACACACACTAGGGAACACCCTTGATCGCCCCCTAGTGTTAACCCCCTCCCTGACAGTGAAATTTTTACAGTAATCAGTGCATTTTTATAGCACTGATCGCTGTATAAATGCCAATGGTCCCAAAAATGTATTAAATGTGTCCGCCATAATGTCGCAGTCCAGATAAAAATTGCAGATCGCCGCCATAGTAAAAAAAAAATAAAAATAAAAAAGCCATAAAACTACCCCCTATTTTGTAGACGCTATAACTTTTGCACAAACCAATCAATATATGCTTATTGCTATTTTTTTTTACCAAAAATATGTAGAAGAATACATATCAGCCTAAACTGAGGAAAAAAAGTTTATTATATATTTTTGGGGGATATTTATTTTAGCAAATATTGCGTTTTTTTCAAAATTGACACTCTTTTTTGTTTATAGCGCAAAAAATAAAAAACTCAGAGGTGATCAAATACCACCAAAAAGCTCTATTTGTGGGAAAAAAAGGATGTCAATTTTGTTTGGGTGCAACATCGCATGACCGCGCAAATGTCAGTTAAAGCGACACAGTGCCGAATCGCAAAAAGTGCTCTGGTCAGGAAGGGGGTAAAATCTTCCGGGGCTGAAGCGGTTAGGAGCTATGGGCAGAAGTTATGTTTAATGTAGTTTCTGCCCTTCCATGCCATGGAGGCGAGCAGGGACCCCTCAGTCAGCAGCCAGGCATCCACGGGAGAGGACGTTATCATCTCTGCCACTACCGGCGAGTCTGGTAAGTGGCGGAGATGACCAAAGTGTGTCAGGAGGGGGGTGGGTACCTTTCCCACCGCCAATAAAAGTAATCCGCCGCATAAACCACTTTTATCTCAAAGAGAAACGCATGCCATTCCCGAAAATACTGGAGCTATGGCAGTTAGCTGCTGCCATAGCCCCGGTATTTAGCATCAAAATGCCGACATAGGGGTATGGCGATTTGCATGAAGTGGTTAAACCATGTTCACAATCTCTAACCATCTGCTGTTGCAGATGCATAATTTGCATAATTTGCTGAATGATAAGATAAGGAGTAAGTGCAACTTGCAATTTACTAAACAGGTGCAAAATTAGAAGCAAAAATGAAAAACAGATTTAGGAATTTAGGGATGAGCTTTGATTTCGAGTCAAACTCATGTTCAACTCGAACATCGGCTGTTCGCCAGTTCGCCGAACAGCGAACAATTTGGGATGTTTGCGGCAAATTCGAAAGCCGCAGAACACCCTTAAAAAACCTATGGGAGAAATCAAAAGTGCTAATTTTAAAGGTTTATATGCATGATATTGTCATAAAAAGTGTTTAGGGACCTGGGTCCTGCCCCAGGGGACATGGATCAATGCAAAAAAGTTTTCTAAAAACTGGCGTTTTTTCTGGAGCAGTGATTTTAATAATGCTTAAAGTGAAACAATAAAAGTGTAATATTCCTTTAAATTTCGTACCTGGAGGGTGTCTATAGTATGCATGTAAAGGGGCGCCTGTCTCCAGTGTTTAGAACAGTCTGACAGCAAAATGACATTTCAAAGGAAAAAAAGTCATTTAAAACTACTTGCAGCTATTAATGAATTGTCGGTCCGACAATACACACAAAAGTTCATTGATAAAAACGGCATGGGATTTCCCCACAGGGGAACCCCGAACCAAAATTTTTTTTAAAAATGGCGTGGGGGATCCCCCTAAATTCCATACCAGGCCCTTCATGTCTGTTATGGATATTAAGGGGAACCCCTGCCAAATTTTTTTTTAAAAATGGCGTAGGGGTCCCCCTCAAAATCTATACCAGATCCTTCAGGTCTTGTATGGATTTTAAGGGGAACCCCAAGCCAATTTTTTTTTTTTTAAATGGCGTGGGGTCCCCTCAAAAATCCATACCAGACCCTTATCCGAGCACGCAACCTGGCAGGCCGCAGGAAAAGAGGAGGGACGAGAGAGCAACCCCCCTCCTGAACCGTACCAGGCCACATGCCCTCAACATTGGGAAGGTGCTTTGGGGTAGCCCCCCAAAGCACCTTGTCCCCATGTTGATGGGGACAAGGGCCTCATCCCCACAGCGAGAACCCTGGAGGAAGAACCAGAAGAAGAAGAAGATGGAGGAAGAAACCAAAGGAAGATAGAAGATAGAAGAAAGAAGATGGGAAAAAGAAGACTTTAAATAAAGGAATTGTCAAAAACTGTCTCTTGTAATTTTTAACATTTTTGACAGTTTTTTTGTGAAATGGTAGGGGTACCCCCTTACCATTTCACACAGGGGGGCGGGATCTGGGGGTCCCCTTGTTAAAGGGGGCTTCCAGATTCCTGTAAGCCCCCTGCCCGCAGACCCTCACAACCACCGGGCAAGGGTTGTGGGGATGAGGCCCTTGTCCCCATCAACACGGGGACAAGGTGCTTTGGGGGCTACCCTAAAACACCCTCCCAATGTTGAGGTCATGTGGCCTGGTACAGTTCAGGAGTGGGGGCACTCTCTCGTCCCCCCCTCTTTTCCTGCGGCCTGCCAGGTTGCATGCTCAGATAAGGGTCTGGTATGAATTTTTGGGGGGACCCCACACCTTTTTTTAAAAAAATTTTGGTGCCAGGTTCCCCTTAAAATCCATAACATACCTGAAGGGCCTGGTAGGGAATTTAGGGGGACCCCCACGCCATTTTTTTAAAATTTTGGTTTGGGGTTCCCCTGTGGGGAATTCCCATGCCATTTTTATCAATGAACTTTTATGTGTATTGTCGGACCGGCAATTCATTAATAGCCACGAGTAGTTTTAAATGACTTTTTTTCCTTTTGAAATGGCATTTTGCTGTCAGACTGTTCCAAACACGGGAAACATGCGCCCCTTTACAGGCATACTATAGACACCCCCCAGGTACGAAATTTAAAGGGATATGACACTTTTATTGTTTCACTTTAAGCATTATTAAAATCATTGCTCCCGAAAAAAACATCTGTTTTTAAAACTTTTTTTTGCATTGATCCATGTCCCCTTGGGCAGGACCCAGGTCCCCAAACACTTTTTATGACAATACTATGCATATAAGCCTTTAAAATTAGCACTTTTGATTTCTCTCATAGACTTTTAAAGGGTGTTCCACGGCTTTCGAATTTGCCGCAAACACCCCAAATTGTTCGCTGTACGGCGAACTGGAGAAAAGCTGATTTTTGAGTCGAACATGAGCTCATCCCTACCCAGGTCCCCAAACACTTTTTATGACAATAACTTGCATATAAGCCTTTAAAATTAGCACTTTTGATTATTCATGTTCGAATCCCATAGACTTTAATGGTGTTCGCGTGTTCGAACAAATTTTTTGTCTGTTCGCATGTTCTGGTGCGAACGGAACAGGGGGTGTTCGGCTCATCCCTATTTAGGATGGTAAAAACATGTATATGCTGCAGGATAGTACAAATCAGATTCTGAAAGCCGCACAAACATGGACTCTTCTCTGTGGCTCAATCAGGGTAACACATAGATGCATAGCACAGACTCTATAAACCTCTATAACAACAGAAAGTCCAGCTGAGAAACACTACTTCAGTAGAACACAAATAGTTACTTTAGTTTATATTTATAAACAGCATCCTCTCAGAGAAGTCCAGGCTAGCTCTGTTAAAACAAGTGAACAGTGGGAGGGATCTAAGGTCCAAGGACACATCGAGGAAGGAGGGGCACCCCACTGAAATTAGAGTATTTTGGAAGAAACTGGAAAGTCAGGAAAAATCATACCGTTGACAGCTGTCAATGAAACGGGTCCACATACTGAAAGATTTTCCTCGGATTCTGTTTGGAGGCAAATAAATTTGTTGATTTCCTGTTACTTGCTGCCCTAGTGACACTGGTCACTAAAACAATCAATAGGTGTGGATCTCCCTTATGGGTAGTCAGCAAGTAAAACTTAACCAAGGATTAAAACTTTCCTCTCTCTAGCCAACACTGAAAAAAATATTGGCTATAATTTTATATTAATAGCTTAATATTGACTAATACAATATTTAATGTGCTTGTTCTCAGTCTGTAACATATACCATATTCGACAGGGACCAGTCATATTTCAAACCATGTATGAGTTGGCTGGTTGTACAAAATTTGATCTACGAATTGCCTTCTGTACAACCAGCCTGTCAGGTTTTTCCCAAATGATCAGTGCTGCTGGTTATAGCTTGATTATTGTATTTTGCTGGCATGGAAGGCAATAGCTCAGCGGGAGAAATTTCCCCATTCCCATCTAATGTGTGGCTGGGGGAGTCAGTTCTTTTTATATATGTGTTGCCTTGGAGTAAACCTTTTCTTTTGTAAAATAATTAGACTTAGAAATTGGAATTCCTGTATGTCCCTTCATACAGATTATTCAACTCCATCGAGGCCTCCAAACCTAGAGTGTTTTATATGCAGACATTGCCAACAAAGTTTAAGACTCACCTGCTTTCATTGTATTCCAGACACTTTTGCAGGTTGTTTTATCAATAGCAAAGGTTTGCTTTAAATTGACATTAGGCAGTAACAAAAAAAAAAAAACACTGAGTGCTTTTGACTGCTTTCAACCCTGTTGCAATGTCACTGAAAAATTGAAAAAAATGAGTGGCATGTGAAGAAGATTATGAGGACTATACTTTGCATGAGTCAGTAAATATGTAAGGAAGCAGAAAGCTGAAAAAGCAAACCTTGAGGGGTTGCCTAAATAATTCACTATTTGAGGAGACTTTGAGGAGAGTTTGATAGAATGATAAAGAATGATTCATAGACAGAAAAGTACTTGAGGACTGAGCAATGTAACCGTGCTATGGATTACTAATACATGTAAAGGAAAGCGTGTGTAAGGTCATTGAAACCACATATAGAAGTGCTTAGAAATACATATGTGACAAAAGTTACAATGGGCCATGTAAGCAGGAGGTTTATAGACTATACTTACAGTATTTGTGTTTTGACAGCAAAAAAAATAAATTAAAAATTACGGTACATTCTACAACACAGTGAATTTCTCCTGGGATCAAGTAAAAAATGTTATTTAGAGTTGGAACATTCTTACAGCAGGAAATTACTTTTACAGACCATAGCAGGATTTTGATCAAGTGTTACGGAAATAACTTTTATGCATAACTCTCTTGAAATGACCAGAGCAAAACAAATTATGTAAATTCTCAAATGGAAGTATTTATTTTATGTATGATTTCAGTGTGTGATTTTTACAAATGATGAACGTCAAGGGCAAAGGTATAATGAGTAGCAAGTCATTTCATATATTACAGCAAAATACATGCTTCTCTGTAAGTCAGTATAGTAATGAAAAACTGCCAGTTTTCATACTGCACATTTAAAATGTGTACTTGTTTTAAATACCATATGTCATCAAAGTCAACATTATTCTTTATAAAACCACATGTAGGGGTCTATTTATAAATGTTTTACACAATATTCATGCAGCTTTTTGAACACTGACAATGAAAATAAAACACAGGTTTGTACCTCAGCTAGCCATTATTTTTGAGAGACTGAACGAAACAATTGGGCTAAGAAAAAAAAGAAAGTTCTTGTCATTTTTAGACACTGATGATGGAAATAACATGCAGGTTTGCATCACAGCCAGAAAGCCTGTTTAGAAAGGCCACACATTCTGTGCAATTGAGCAGGCATGTATTATCTGTTAAATGAAACAGAAAATGTGGCGCTAAAAAAGTGTCTGTTACTGTGCAAACCTAACCAGAATGTAGATCTGGAGGTCAGCTGCACAGTAAAAATTTATTGGAACACTCAGATAAACAAGTGTAGAAAAATATGTGTGAACAATAAACTTGGAAGTACATGCATATATGTGTGCACTTGTAGAGTATAAGCTTACAGTTTAATTAAAAGCACACACATATAAATATACAAGTGAATGGGTGTATTCAACACGTGTATGGTAATGGGTATCACTGGATACCAAGAGAAGATTCGGAAGTGAATGCAGTCTTGTGCATAAAAAATGTGTATCAAAAAAATTAAAAAAATAATGAGTAGAATGTCTGATGGAAACAATCTCACAAGAGATGATTATGTAACCTAACTAAGAGTATAGTATTATACATAAACACATAACAGATTATATCATAGGTGTGTTTTATGTAAGTATTGGGACTGTATATGATGGCTCACAAAAAAAGACTGATAAAACTATAAGGTATGTGTTTATGTATAATACTATACTCTTATGCCGCGTACACACGGTCGGACTTTTCGTCTACAAAAGTCCAACGAACGCTGACGGACTAAAGCTGGCTGGTAATCCGATCGTGTGTGGGCTTCTCCGGACTTTCAACTGACTTTTTTAGCCTCAAATCCGACGGACTTTAGATTTGAAACATGCTTCAAATCTTTACGTCGTAACTACGACGGACACCGAAGTCCGCTCGTCTGTATGCTAGTCCGACGGACAAAAAAACGACGCATGCTCATAAGCAAAAACTAAACGGAAGCACTCGGGCTAGTAAAACTAGTGTTCGTATTGTAGGTAGCACATTCCTCACGCTGCAAAATCTGTGATCGTTGAATGCAGCGCATTTAATGTCTTCTTTACAAATGCTATAAAGAACGAAGATGTTTTGCTGTTCATATTCAAACAGAGTTCTCCCAAACAGATTTCTGGATTCTTTTTCTCTTTGATCTCATGAATGACATGGTATGCTTTTTCAAAACAATGTTTCCATACTAATAATACTTTTTAAACTTTTTTTTTTTTTTTTGGTGGAGTCATCTTTTCTTGTAATTTTTATCCAGATATTTATTTTATGATTGTTGTGGAACTTTTTTTCTGTTTATCTATAAATTTTTTGGTAAAGTTACCACAGGGAACCCATTTTTATATATATTTGTTAAATTTTTTTTAATGTTTGTAAAGTTACCACAAAGAACCCTTTATAATTTTTGTTTTTATAGTGATTTGTTATTTTTTTTAGATAAAGTTAACCCAAAGAACCGTTTTTGGTTATGTATCTTTTTTTTTTTAAATACTTACCACTCGAACATTATTAACATTATTTTAATCTATTTTTGTTGTGTTTTTGCAAAATCAATGAGATTGTTGTCCCTTGTTAATTTAAAACATTGTGTCTAAAATCTATGATTTAAAATAAAAAACCTAAACTCAAAAAAGATCCATTTATTAAAGGTCTAAATAAAATAAAGAGGAAGTCAACGCTGGAAAAAGTATGTGTACAAGAAAATGGGGATCTTGAGGAGTCCATATAAGAGGGAGCACAATCTGGTCCAAGAATCCCAGAGATCAACAGCACCAGCAGATGATATAGATGTCCCCAGACTGTGGTACTACAACAGCCTGCGTCTTCTGTCAGACCAGACTGAACCCAAGTCATCACTTTCTTCTCTTCCCTGCAGCCTTTCCTCCACGCTGCCCTGCAGCCTTCCCTGCAGCCTTCCCTGTAGCCTTCTTTTGAGGCTGTGGCTCTGGTGTTTCAGTTGTGGCAGGAGGAGGAGGAGGAGGAGGGGGGCTGCCTCATGTAGTTGGGTGTTTCGTGTTAGCGTGCCCTGCAGCCCCTTCTGGATTGTTTCCCCAAATAGTCGCTCACAAATGAGGCACTGCTCCCAATCCATCTGAAGAAGCCTGCTGGCTAATTAGCAGCCATAGGATTCTTCCGCTTCGGGGGGGCTCCTTAAAAAACGGGTGGCCTCTTGCATGAGGTGCAGGGATGCCTCCTGTGTGACCGTCCCCTTCCTGGCCCTTTTTTTGGGAAGGTGGAGGGGAGGCACTTGGGATTCGGTCAGGCTCCTACTGGGCCCAGCCACCTCACTTGGCCCAGCCACCTCACTTGGCCCAGCCACCTCACTGGGAGCAGCCACCTCCTGCCTGACACTGGGCCCAGCCTCCTCCAGGATGATGGTGAATCCGGCCTCCTCCAGGCTGTCCATGGGCCCGGTCTCCTCCTGCCTGCCACTTTCCCCACATTCCTCCTGGATGGACTCATCCTGTGTATAAAAAAAGGACATAGTTTTAGTATATTTTTTTGGGTTCATCAATGACACACAGTTTGCTTCTCATGACTAGCAAATTCAATGTGAATACATCTCTTTAATAAAAGAGTCTAATCAGACACCCTAATTATTTCAAGCAGGTGCCAAACATATTTAGCCACTACTGTCAATTTATATGTATACACAATTTTGAGGGCAAAATTATTGTAGACAATTATAACATCCAGTTAACATCATTAATATTAGTACAGTAAATATTTGTTAAAATAATTTACCTGACTCCAGATGGTCATATCCGGTTCATCCAGGATGGAAGACCCAGCTTGCTCCTCATGAGCCTCTGCTGGGGTGGAGGGAAGGGTGGAGGGAAGGGTGGAGGGAAGGGTTGAAAGTGATGCCCTGGCTTCAGTCTGGTCATCAAGAAAACGGAGTTGATTGTAGTACCACAGCCTGGGTACATAAACATCATCTGCTGATGCTCCTGATCTCATTGATTCCTGGATCTTCTTATGTTCCCTCTTATACATGTTCCTCAAGACCCCAATTTTCTTGAGCAATGTCTCCATTGTTGCTTCCGGGATGGTCGCCTGGACAAAGGACAGAAGTCTCTCCAGCGTTGACTTCCTCACATGCTTTGCATAATACTGTGGGTGTTTCACCTCCCACAAATTCCTCATCTCTCTATATTTAGAAATAAAAGCAGTAAGGAACTCTGGATCCTTAAATAGGGGATTCATAATGTCTGTATAAAAGATAAAGTCACAAGACAAAAAACACTTTTATTGGGTTTCTGCTAAACCCTCATCATCTTATCCCTATGTAGGCCTCATCAATCTGTCAAGCCATATAGGCCGCTTGCTACAAAGTCTTGACCAAAAATATAAATTTTAAATTACCTTAGTTTAGTAGCGTCCCGGTCCACTATCACCTACGCACAGAACGTACGTACGACACAATACGTAACAGCGCTTTATACACTGCACATGCGTAATACTACGCCTATTTGGCCCGCCCCTGACATTCTTTTTGTTTACGCATATAACCCGCCCTTGACTCTACGCACAGAACGTACGTACGACACGTGCACAAGGCCCCTCTTTATACACTACGCATGTGTGAAACTCCGCCTGCGTCGCTCGCCCCTGACGTTCAATTTTAACTCATGTTCTCCGCCCCTTAATTCTACGCACAGAACGTACGTACGACACGTGCGCAAGGCCCCTCTTTATACACTACGCATGTGTGAAACTCCGCCTGCGTCGCCCGCCCCTGACGTTCGATTTTAACTCATGTTCTCCGCCCATTTTTAGTTACGGCGCGTAGTGGGGTGAATAATGGCGGAGACACATGACATGTTAACTACCTCAGGTAGCGAAAAAAGCCCGGAGGCCGGAACGTCAACAAGATCTGTGAGGCCTAGATTTAAGGCCTCCAATATGTCTTTTGAAGAGATGGTGGAGATGGTGGCCATTCTTCAAAAAAAGGACTATGATGGGAAGTATGGGCCGTACGCCCGGCCAAATTTGCGCAAGGCCAAAATAATGGCGAAGGTGGTGGACACTTTACAGGCTTCTTTTGGGGTACAGCGCTCCAAGGATCAACTTAGAAAAAGACGGTCTGACCTGAAACTCAGGGAGCCGGATCAGTTCAGACGGATCCGTAAAGTGTTGCAAAAAAGTAAGTACCTGTGTTTTCATCTTGTGTTGATTACCTCGTATACCGCTCCATGTGCTTTTCATTCCTATACGATTGCTTGCATCGTTTGAAACGATCTTTTAATAAACATCGTTACATATCTATATATAATATATACATATATATCTCTCTCTATATATATATACACATAGACACATATATATATATATATGTGTGTGTGTATATATATATATATATGTGTATGTGTGTATATATATATATATGTGTATATATATATATATATATATATGTATATATATATATATATGTATATATATATATATATATATATATATATATATATATATATATATATACATATGTATGTATGTATGTATATAGATATATAGGTAGATATGTAGATAGATATAGAATTTGTTTTTGTTTTTTTAATTAAATTAATATCTATTTTTAGATTTAGATTTTGTTTGAGATTGAAGATTTATATTTAGTTATAGATATATAGAGAGAGAGAGATCCAAAGATTTTTTGATATATTTTGATATTGATATCTAGATATCGAGATATCTATCCATCTTGATATGTCTTTATAAATTAAAATCTTGAAGTCTACTAGGAACTCTACACAAACAGACAATTTGTACACCACTTCACAACAAATGTTTGAAGATTAGTATGTACTAAAATATGTGTGTGCTAAGTATATTCATTTTTTGCTTCACATAGGGGAAAAATCACTCAGCCAACAAGAGGAACCCAGTCCCCCCCCAGCAAAAGAACATACTTGGGAAATCAGCCCAAGCCCCACTGAGGATGTGGAGGAAGGAGAGGTGGGCGACATGGGCACCCCACCAGGTGAGTGTCTGACACACCAGCTTACGGTAATCTATGCATGGCTGCCTTTTATTTTATGTAATTTTTCTACTCTATTTTAGGTGATCTGGTTGTGCTTGAGTCAAGCAACAGCGCCACCCCCGAGGATGTTGAGGAAGTATGCGACATGGGCACCCCACCAGGTCAGTGTCTGAGACACCAGCTTTATGGTAAGGTAAACTATGTGTGCATATTTCTAAACATATTTTTTTTTTCATTCCACTTTAGGTCCAAGTGACTATTTCACCACAGACAGTGCCCAACGGCTAATTGCTCAAATAATGGCCTGGAATGGGGAGATCGATCAAATGCGGAATCGGCTGGATCGTATGCAGCAGGAAATGAAGGACATGATTGATGTTTTGGGTCGAATCTAAATGCCCTTTTTTGAACCCCAAAACATCAATCATGTCCTTCATTTCCTGGTTTGATGACCCCATTCTGGGCCTTCTCTTTATTATTTTGTGTTAAATTATATGCCTGTTTAACAACATTTAAAAAAGGAGGCCTATTTTTCAAAAAAAACAAAAAAAAGGATTTGAAAAAAGACAAAAAAAAAAAAAGGATTTGAAAAAAGACAAAAAAAAAAAAGGATTTGAAAAAAGACAAAAAAAAAAAGGATTTGAAAAAAGACAAAAAAAAAAAAGGATTTGAAAAAAGACAAAAAAAAAAAAAGGATTTTAAAAAAGACCAAAAAAGAAAAAAAAAGGATTTTACAAAACACCAAAAAAAAAAAAAGGCCTGTTTGCTAAAATCAAAATGCCCAACAAATTTTATTTTTGATTATCTAAAAATATTTAACTCTAATTATATTATTCTAAATTTATTTTATATATCTTTATATTTTTGGCTAGGAACATTTTATACTAAATGCATAACTGAATGGATACCAAAGATTAAAAACATCTGCTTAGAATTAAATAAATGTGTGGTTTGTTATTTCAATGCTCAGTATCAGTTTGTTTATAAATTTCAAAAAAGGGGTTTACAGTGGCAATGGAGCTTATTTAGAAATTTACAAGGAAAATACAGTTGGCACTACAACTGCTCGACCATAACCTAGGAGAAAGCCCAAAAGAAAGGCAAGCAATAAATATAATTCAAGATTTCATCAAGATTGTTTTTATTTTAAATCTTTAGATATCCTGGCCCATTGCAATGGCCCCCCTACCCATAAAATAATTAACATATTGCTGTCTAACTTGACGGGCACTTTGGGGGACCAAGCCAGTATGGACAGTATCCAGGCCCGTAAGATTATCAACGATAAGTCCGGCCTCAGGCCCAACTGGCACCATATAATTTTGAGAATGTTTGTTTAAAAAGTTGTGCAGGATGCAGCACGATAAAATGATAAAATTAAGTTTGTATTCCGCCAAATTAATGGAGGTTTGAAACAGGCGGAACCGGCTGGCCAGAATCCCAAACGCATTCTCAACCACTCTTCTAGCTCTGGCCAGCCGGAAATTAAAAACCCTCCTCTCCGGGGTGAGGGTTCTTTGGGGGAATGGCCTCATGAGGTGCTTGCTCAGAGCGAAGGCTTCATCGGCAATGAAGACAAAGGGGAGTCCTTCCACGTTATCCGCATCAGGTGGCAATCCCAGGCCACCACTCTGGAGACGCTGGCAGAACTCCGTCTGGGCAAATACTCCTCCATCCGACATCCGGCCATTCTTCCCCACGTCCACATATAGAAATTCATAGTGTGCCGACACCACCACCATTAAAACTATACTGTGGAACCCCTTATAATTAAAATAGTATGACCCCGAATGGGGTGGTGGCACAATGTGGACATGTTTCCCATCTATAGCCCCTCCACAATTGGGAAAGTCCCAACGAGTGGCAAAATGGGATGCCACAGTCTGCCATTCCTGTGGCGTTGAAGGAAACTGGGGAATCAAACAAGAAAACAAAAATCAGTAATTTTGAATCGAACATGGCAAGAAAATTATACAATTAAAAACATTATTCCACAGCATCAGTATAACATTAAATAATGTATATCTTCTGGAAGAAATAATATTGAAAGGCACACTTATCAGATTGCTCACCCCCTCTGATGGAACATTGATTACATTTTAGGGGGTGGTGAAATTACCAAAAAATATTAATTTTAGGACACACAGGGATTTATGGACTAAAAAGGCTACAAGACTGCAGTTGTTCCACTCTGCAAGTGCAGTTGCTCCCCAGCTTTAAGTAAATGAGGTAAGGTAAAAAGGCTTTCATGTTGCAAGGAGTACACAACCACATGCAAGGGCAAATAATGAAAACACTTTGTGGCTTGTATATGATTTGATGATGGAAATCAGCAGAGCTTCTGCTCATTTACTAAAGCACTGGAGCAAATGCACTTGTAGAGTGCACATGCATTTTGCAAAGTGCAACATATATTTGCTTTTTAAAAATCAACACCACAGAAGATTCTAGCAAATTATTAGGGGGGGGGGTTGAAATCAAGCTAATTATAAGCACACTATTTGGATAGAGTTTAGGGGAAACAAAATACAATGCAGCTGACTAAATACATTCAAACTGAGAAGACAAGGTGAATATGTGACCAGCATTGTATGCTGGAGAGGTTATTGAAGGCAAATATACATGCATGACAAAAAAGAACATGAAACAAATCAAGCATGCGTGAGAAGAAAAAGGGGACATTCACACTATATTACAATGATGGTAAGTAGTGTTTGAGCTAAGAAATACATTACATTATCAAAGAATAAATAAAAGAACATGTGTTGCTAATAAAAGAAAAAATTCTTACCTTAATATAGTCCTTCTGCAGGACCTGGATGATGGCAGAACAGGTCTCTGGGATAATGGGGGAGATGCCTGTCGAGAACTTGAGGTCCTGCAGGCTTCTCCCCATTGCCAAGTACCGCAACGTGGCAACTAGCCTCTGCTCCAGGGTGATGGCTTGCCTCATGCAGGTATCCTGCCTGCTGATATAGGGGGTCGGCAAAGCCACCAAACGATCAAAAACGGGGTCCGTCATCCGGAGAAAGTTCCTGAAATCCTCAGGATTATTCTCACAGATCTCACGGAGCAATGGCATGTGACAGAACTGGTCACGCTGGAGCAACCAATTCTTGGTCCATGAACTCCTCCTCGCCCTGTTCATGGACTGGTCTTGGTCTGAAGAATAAACTACAGCACCAAGCACATACAATGCACGAGCTCGACGACGAGTACGTACAGGTAACATGGCTTCAAACCGGTCGGCTGGTCAGAACACACTTAACAGAACGCACTGAAGAACAGCAAGGCCTGTGAAGAACGACCTGAAAATCAGGAACGAGCGGACAATAAAACAAAGATTTCTCAATGCGAACTGACCAAACGCACTGAAAAGCAGATACAAACCTCACAAGCACAGACTGAACAACAGTTAAAACGAACTGAAAAATACGAGTCTCACAAGCGCAAATCGTCTCTCACCAAACTTCTACTAACATGAGATAAACACGAGATTAGCAGAAGGAGCCCAAAGGGTGTCGTACGGGCTATTGAACTTCCGTTTTATAGTCTCGCCGGACTTGATGTACGTCACCGCGTACTAGGCTGTCAAACTTTTGTGGTCGTGTGTAGGCAAGTCCGTTCGTTAGAAAGTCTGCCGCAAGTCCGCCGAAAGTCCGCAGGAAGTCTGTCGGACCAGCTGTCGGACTTTTGTAGATGAAAAGTCCGACCGTGTGTACGCGGCATTAGTTAGGTCACATAATCATCTCTTGTGAGATTGTTTCCATCAGACATTCTACTCATTATTTTTTTCATTTTTTTTGATACACATTTTTTATGCACAAGACTGCATTCACTTCCGAATCTTCTCTGGGTATCCAGTGATACCCATTACCATACACGTGTTTAGGGATGAGCCGAACACCCCCCTGTTCGGTTTGCACCAGAACATGCGAACAGGAAAAAAGTTTGTTCGAACACGCGAACACCATTAAAGTCTATGGGAAACGAACATGAATAATCAAAAGTGCTAATTTTAAAGGCTTATATGCAAGTTATTGTCATAAAAAGTGTTTGGGGACCTGGGTCCTGGCCCAGGGGACATGGATCAATGCAAAAAAAGTTTTAAAAACGGCCGTTTTTTCAGGAGCAGTGATTTTAATAATTCTTAAAATCAAACAATAAAAGTGTAATATCCCTTTAAATTTTGTACCTGGGGGGTGTCTATAGTATGCCTGTAAAGGGGCGCATTTTCCCGTGTTTAGAACAGTCTGACAGCAAAATGAAATTTCGAAGGAAAAAACCCATTTAAAACTACTCGCGGCTATTGCATTGCCGACAATACACATAGAAGTTCATTGATAAAAACGGCATGGGAATTCCCCACAGGGGAACCCCGAACCAAAATTTAAAAAAAAATGACGTGGGAGTCCCCCTAAATTCCATAGCAGGCCCTTCAGGTCTGGTATGGATATTAAGGGGAACCCCGGCCAAAATTTTTAAAAAAATGTCGTGGGGGTCCCCCTAAATTCCATACCAGACCCTTCAGGTCTGGTATGGATTTTAAGGGGAACCCCATGCCAAAAAAAAAAAACGGCGTGGGGTCCCCCCAAAAATCCATACCAGACCCTTATCCGAACACGCAACCTGGCAGGCCGCAGGAAAAGAGGGGGGGATGAGAGTGCACCCCCCCTCCTGGACCGTACCAGGCCACATGCCCTCAACATTGGGAGGGTGCTTTGGGGTAGCCCCCAAAACACCTTGTCCCCATGTTGATGAGGACAAGGGCCTCATCCCCACAACCCTGGCCAGTGGTTGTGGGGGTCTGCGGGCGGGGGGCTTATCGGAATCTGGAAGCCCCCTTTAACAAGGGGACCCCCAGATCCCAGCCCCCCTGTGTGAAATGGTAAGGGGGTACTTACCCCTACCATTTCACAAAAAAACTGTCAAAAATGTTAAAAATTACAAGAGGCAGTTTTTGACAATTCCTTTTTTTAAATGCTTCTTCTTTCTTCTATCTTCCTTCATCTTCTTCTTCTTCTGGTTCTTCTGCTTTTTCCTCCGGCGTTCTCGTCCAGCATCTCTTCCGCTGCATCTTCTATCTTCTTCTCCTCGGGCCGCTCTGCACCCATGGCATGGGGGGAAGCTCCCGCTCTTCTCTTCATCTTCTTCTCTTCTTCCTTCTTCTCTTCTTCATTTTCTTCTCTGGGCCGCTCCGCACCCATACTGGCATGGAGGGAGGCTCCCGCTGTGTGACGGCGTCTCCTCATCTGATGGTTCTTAAATAACGGTGGGCGGGGGCCACCCAGTGACCCCGCCCCCCTCTGACGCACGGGACATGACGGGACTTCCCTGTGGCATTTCCCGTGACGTCACAGGGAAGTCCCGTCAAGTCACCGTGCATCAGAGGGGGGTGGGGTCACCGGGTGGCCCCGCCCCCCGTTATTTAAGAACCGTCAGATGAGGAGACGCCATCACACAGCGGGAGCCTCCCTCCATGCCAGCATGGGTGTGGAGCGGCCTGGAGAAGAAAATGAAGAAGAAGAGAAGAAGAGAAGAAGGAAGAAGAGAAGAAGATGAAGAGAAGAGCGGGAGCCTCCCCCCATGCCATGGGTGCGGAGTGGCCCGAGGAGAAGAAGATAGAAGACGCCGCGGAATAGATGCTGGTTGAGAATGCCGGAGGAAGAACCAGAAGAACCAGAAGAAGAAAAAGATGAAGGAAGATAGAAGAAAGAAGAAGCATTTAAATAAAGGAATTGTCAAAAACTACCTCTTGTCATTTTAACCATTTTTGACAGTTTTTTAGTGAAATGGTAGGGGTAAGTACCCCCTTACCATTTCACACAGGTGGAGGGCGGGATCTGGGGGTCCCCTTGTTAAAGGGGGGCTTCCAGATTCCGATAAGCCCTCCGCCCGCAGACCCCCACAAGCACCGGCCAGGGTTGTGGGGATGAGGCCCTTGTCCTCATCAACATGGGGACAAGGTGTTTTGGGGGGCTACCCCAAAACACCCTCCCAATGTTGAGGGCATGTGGCCTGGTACGGTTCAGGAGGGGGGGCGCACTCTCATCCCCCCTCTTTTCCTGCGGCCTGCCAGGTTGCGTGCTTGGATAAGGCTCTGGTATGGATTTTTGGGGGGACCCCACGCCGTTTTTTTTTTTGGTGTGGGGTTCCCCAAAAATCCATACCAGACCTGAAGGGTCTGGTATGGAATTAAGGGGGAATCCCACGTCATTTTTTTTAAAATTTTGGCCGGGGTTCCCCTTAATATCCATACCAGACCTGAAGGGCCTGGTATGGAATTTAGGGGGACTCCCACGTCATTTTTTTTTTGGTTCGGGGTTCCCCTGTGGGGAATTCCCATGCCGTTTTTATCAATGAACTTCTATGTGTATTGTTGGCAATGCAATAGCCGCGAGTAGTTTTAAATGGGTTTTTTCCTTCGAAATGTCATTTTGCTGTCCGACTGTTCTAAACAAGGGAAACATGCGCCCCTTTACAGGCATACTATAGAAACCCCCCAGCTACGAAATTTTAAGGAATATTACACTTTTATTGTTTGACTTTAAGCATTATTAAAATCACTGCTCCTGAAAAAACGACCGTTTTTAAAACTTTTTTTTGCATTGATCCATGTCCCCTGGGGCAGGACCCGGGTCCCCAAAAACTTTTTATGACAATAACTTGCATATAAGCCTTTAAAATTAGCACTTTTGATTTCTCCCATACACTTTTAAAGGGTGTTCCGCGGCATTCGAATTTGCCGCGAACACCCCAAATTGTTCACTGTTCAGCAACTTGCGAACAGCCAATGTTCGAGTCGAACATGAGTTCGACTCGAACTCGAAGCTCATCCCTACACGTGTTGAATACACCCATTCACTTGTATATTTATATGTGTGTGCTTTTAATTAAACTGTAGGCTTATACCCTACAAGTGCACACATATATGCATGTACTTCCAAGTTTATTGTTCACACAAATCTTTCTACACTTGTTTATCTGAGT
The DNA here is from genome assembly GCA_037952925.1 of Lithobates clamitans. Taxonomy (NCBI): domain Eukaryota; kingdom Metazoa; phylum Chordata; class Amphibia; order Anura; family Ranidae; genus Lithobates; species Lithobates clamitans. The sequence continues at coordinate 3,408,238 of JBBGZY010000279.1, read as the reverse complement.
GTTCCATTAAATTTTTACTGTGCAGCTGACCTCCAGATCTACATTCTGGTTAGGTTTGCACAGTAACAGACACTTTTTTAGCGCCACATTTTCTGTTTCATTTATCACTTCACATTTTGTCTATTTGTTATGTTGGCTGCTTTTTTCACAGTAAATTTTTACTGTGCAGCTGACCTCCAGATCTACATTCTGGTTAGGTTTGCACAGTAACAGACACTTTTTTAGCGCCACATTTTCTGTTTCATTTATCACTTCACATTTTGTCTATTTGTTATGTTGGCTGCTTTTTTCACAGTTGGCGCAGTATTTTCATTTATCTTTTTAATGGATTATCTGTTGAAAAAGATATGTTTTCTTTTGAACACTGACAATAGAAACAGCATAGGGGTTTGCACCACAGCTAGAAAGCCTATTTGAACAGCCTTCAGTTTCTGAGTAACCTAACAGACATTTAGCATCAGGAAAAAAAAGTAGTTTGCTTTTTTGCAAACTGAGGATGGAAAAAGAATACAGGTTAGCACCACAGCTAACACATCAGTGTGTAAAGACCACAACTATGGAGGCATTTCACACCACCTGTATATCAGTGTCTTTGTTTTGGATACCGAAGTTGATAGCAGCATACATCTTTGCAACCAACTTTGAAGCCCTCTTTTTCAAGGTCCTAATTTATGAGGTTGAGAGTAACCAGATTTCAATTTTTTAAACCTTTTTTTTAAACCTTTTCAGACTATCCAGTATTTGTAACATAGAGATAGAGAGTAAGCACATTGTACCATACAAATATTACTATTGTTTTTTTCCATGAAGAAGATGGAAAAATTCAAGTACTTGCCAGTTGCCAAAGCAGGAAGATTTAACTTTAATTATTCAAATTAGACTGTGTATTTGTGGAAATATGATACAGCGTATAAATATTGTACAGACAGAGATTTTTAAACTGGAGGCCAATTTGAAGACTGAAGATCAGCTTATTTCAGCCTGAATGTAATGGAGATTATATTTTAGTACAGATCATGGAAATTGTACATATTTTTAGAACATAATCTAATCCTTTTTGAGAATAGGTGAATATGGTGGCAGCAAGTTGGCTTATTTAAGTCAAAAAATAAAACATGCATTTTTTTAAGGGCACACTATATAGCTATTTCACAGAGTTTATGCATATAACCACTTCTTTATTAGGATAAGGACATTTAGGGTAAAGGAAAGTGTTACATTTCAGCTGGCAATAATCAAATTATTTTTCTGACTCATAATCCAGAAATCATACTTCGATTTTCTACAGAGGCAATTCAAAAGGGAGAGAACAGACAGGCTCTATTTGTAAAATCCCAAAAATATATTTTAATCTCCCTGGGACAAAGGAGAAAAAATGTTTAGGGGGATTATCTGTACATATTTCAAAGAAAGGCTTTTAGCCAAAATTTCAGAGATAAAGATCTAGACTGGGCAGTTTTAATCTAAAGAATCACCGTTAGGCCACCCTACTTTAACCACTTCAGCCCCGGAAGAATTTCCCCTCTTCCTGATCAGAGCACTTTCTGCGATTCGGCACTGCATCGCTTTAACTGACAATTGCACGGTCGTGCGACATGGCTCCCAAACAAAATTGACGTTCTTTTTTTTCCCACAAATAGAGCTTTCTTTTGGTGGTATTTGATCACCTCTGTGGTTTTTATTTTTTGCGCTATAAACAAAAAAAATAGCAACAATTTTGAAAAAAACGCATTATTTTTTACTTGTTGCTAAAATAAATATCCCCAAAAAATATTTAAAAAAACATTTTTTTTCTCAGTTTAGGAATTACGTATTCTTCTACATATTTTTGGTCAAAAAAAAAAATCGCAATAAGCATTTATTGATTGGTTTGCGCAAAAGTTATAGCGTTTACAAAATAGGGGATAGTTTTATGCCATTTTTATTAATATTTTTTTTTACTAGTAATGGCGGCGATCAGCGATTTTTATCCTGACTGCGACATTATGGCGGACACATCGGACATTTTTGACACATTTTTGGGACCATTGTCATTTGTACAGCAATCAGTGCTATACAAATGCACTGATTCCTGTGTAAATGACACTGGCAGTGAAGGGGTTAACCACTAGGGGGCAGTGTAGGGGGTTAAGTATGTCCTGGGGAGTGTTTCTAACTGTGGGTGGGGTTGGCTACGTGTGACACATCACTGACACTGTCACTAGGCAGAACGGGGAGATGCTTGTTTACATTAGCATCCCCTCATTCTTCCTCTCCATGAGGCACCACCTCTTGTCCAGCTACTGCAAAAAAACTGGCCTGTGAGTGGCCCTGGTATAGTGTGATCGCTGTGACCAATCACAGTGATCACAGTCACAGTTGTAAATAATAATGGCATTGTTTACTACTGTGTGATCCCTGTGATTGGTGGTGTTTGCATTCCAAAATGTGGTCATTTTGTGGGTGTTTCTTTTGTCCTGGCACTTCATGGACTCAAGTAATATGATAGGTAGACATGAAATTAAAAACCTAATTTATGCTTGTTGAAAGCCCAAAGGTGCTCCTTGGATTTTGGGCACCTCTATGTATCTAAGCTGTGAAAAAGTCTCACACATGTGGTATCTCCATACCTGGGAGGTGTAGCAGAATGAAGGGTCATAGCATTATGCTGGGGCCCACATGGGATGGCTCAGAGGGGGCTGCAGTTTCTCTCTTCCTTTTTTATCTATTTCAGGTTGCCATTGGTTACCACTGTTGCTCCGGGTAGCAACAGCCAAAGGATTGGTAGCAAGGGCCAGCGTTGGATTGGAGGATTTTGGCGGGCGCTGAGCAGCGCTGAAGAAGCCTATATAAGGGGCTGAGTGCAGCGGCTCACTGACCGTTTGAAGCAGAACGAGAGACGATACAGAGCTCCGCAACATGAAGCGCCATTCGTCAAGCAGTCGGAAAGAACTCCTGTGTCGCCTTATCGAGACAGCCGAGGGAGAGGGCGGTGAAGAATGGCTCCTTCAGTGCTTAGGGGAGGAGCGCGACTCGGCTCCGCCTGCGGAGACATCCCTCGCAAACCCAAAGGTGGAGGAAAGTTCGACCTCAGTCGGAGGCGGGACTCGACAACAGCCAGGGAGAAAGAAGAAACGCCCGAGAAGAGAACAGCGGCTTCGCCTCAGCTGACAAGGGAGGAGAGAGCTGGCAGTTCTAGACCACGGAGAGAGCCTGCTATGAGGGAGAGCAGCATTACTCAGCTTCCCCAGGTGGCTGCACTCAGTGAGCATCCGTCAGTATTAAATGATGGTGAGCAGTGTCAGTTTTCTAATGTTTCTGATGTGTCATTGCTAATTAATTCATTGTCAAATATTTTACAACAATTTAAAGGGGCACAGTCTATTGGTGCTGATAATAGTGTTAAGGAGCACAGGTCACTGGTGCATTGAATGTTAATCAACCTAATATTCATGCTGGTCAGTTTCTAGGGGCACAAAAAGAGAAAATTGGTGCTAGGCATAGTATGCATACAGTAAAATTGGTCAGAGGGCACAGATATCTGGTGTTTCCGAACCTGTTTGTAGTGATACTGGAGAAATATTTACAACACATGATTTTGCTGTTGGGAATTTACCAATTAATGATTATATGAATGAAGTTCATATGGCATGTTAAACCATGATAATGTTGTTAACCCTCCATTATCTGTTGATCCCATCCTGCCTCTCAGGCCTTCGGCAGTGGCAGTTGGGGAGGCTTCTTTTAAGGAACCCCTACCATGTGTATTATCACCTTTAGGGTTCCATTTAGCTAAGTCTGTTAAAGAGAAGATTTGGAGAGGGGAATTCATTGACATATTGTCACTTTTGCCGGCTTCTAAAGAATTTTTGTTTAAATCTGACAGGCTGGCAGTAGATAGGTCTGAGGAAGACAGGAGGAGGGCTATACCAAGGACCTTCTAAAACTGGTTGCAGGCTTTCTGCATTTATGCAGCAGTTATGGGTGAACGTTTCCCTGCAAAGTGTTCAGGTTTATTCCAACATTTGGATATTGTTGCAGAGGCTTTTCGTCATTTAGGTGGCTCTGCATGGTTCACATATGATGAAAATTTTCAACAAAAATTGGCAGTCCACCCCTCTTTACATTGGGGATCCAAAGATGTTGGACTGTGGTTAAATCTCATGTTACCCCCTAAGCATCAGTTCACTCCAAAAGTGGTATCTAACACACAGTCTGCGTTTCGTAAAGGATTTTGCTTTTCTTTCAACGAAGGGCAATGCAAGTTTCTCTCAAATTGCAGATATAAACACGAATGCTCCTATTGTAGCGGGAGCCATCCGGCTAGTAGGTGTTTTCGCAAATCTTCAGCGACAGCCTTTCAGCCACTTCCCGGGCACGCTCATGGGAAGAGAATTGACTCCAGTGAACCTCCCAAGAATGCTCCCGTGGTTAGAGCGTTATCCAGATCGCAGGATGGCGGCTCTGCTAACTGAAGGTTTCAGTGAAGGTTTTTTGGTCCCTGCCTTCAAGGGCACGGGTTGTTCTATGATTCAGTATTTGAAATCTGTTTATACTAACACGTCAGTGGTTAGAGACAAAATTTACAAAGAATTGGCAGAAGGGAGGGTTGCAGGTCCTTTTGCTTCTCCGCCATTTCCAAATTTTAGGCTCTTCCCGATAGGGTTAGTTCCTAAAAAAGAGCAAGGTTCTTACCGTATGATACATCACCTTTCATATCCAGTGGACTCTTCCTTAAATGATGACGTGGCTGGTATTGAAGCTCCAGTTTGTTATGCATCCTTCGATGAGGCTTTGGTTATATTAAGGAATCATGGACAAGGGGCTTTGCTAGCCAAGGCAGATATTAAGTCGGCATTTCAGCTGCTCCCGGTCCATCCGCAAGGCTTCAATTCGCTAGGTTTTCAATTCTCAGGAAAATTTTACTTTGACAAATGTATGCCCATGGGGTTTTCTTTGTCTTGTTTCTATTTTGAAGCCTTTTCGACAGTTTTACTCTGGATTCTGTCAGATCTCCATCCCTGTGGGGATTTTCTGCATTATTTAGATGATTTTTTATTTGTTGGTCCAGCTGGTTCCCCCTCATGCCTAGAATCTCTTCAGCTATTTTTCAATATTTGTAAACATTTTGGGATCCCTCTAGCATCGGAAAAGACAGTTTTGCCATCTACTTCTATTGAATTTTTAGGGATTACCATCAATTCCGCAGCAATGGAATTTAGATTGCCCCTGCAAAAAATACAAAAAAATTAGATCCCTAATTTCAGTTTTTCTTTTAAGAAAGAAGGTACTGCTGAAAGAGGCTCAATCTCTTTTGGGTCTGTTCGCTTTTGTAGCCCGAGTCATTCCAATGGCTAGGGTGTTTTCTCGCAAGTTTTCTTTGGCTATCAAAGGTTTTAAAAATCCATATTCTCATATTCGTATCTCCAAGAGCGTTCGGGAAGACCTTAGAATTTGGGATGCTTTTCTGTGTAATTTTAATGGTTCTACCATATGGCAACAAGACTTTGTCACTAACGACCAGCTAAATTTTTTCACGGATGCAGCTGGGTCTTCAGGCTTTGGAGCGTTTATGGATGGGCATTGGTGCGCAGGTGAGTGGCATCAGGATTGGTTACAGAAGGACATCCTTCAGAATTTGGTCCTTCTGGAGCTTTTCCCTGTGATAGTGTCCTTAGTAATTTGGAAAGACGTTTTTGCGGATCGCAGAGTTCTGGTTCATACTGATAATAAAGGTGTTTTGTATGCAGTGAATACGTTATCCTCTAAGTCCGAGCCGGTGATTAAACTGCTATGTTTTCTTGTTTTACAATGCATGCGTTTCAATATTTGGTTGAAATCAGAGCACATTGCAGGCGTAAAAAATAACATTGCTGATGCTTTATCTCGTTCGCAGTTCATGAGGTTTCAGGAATTGGCTCCAACATCGGATCAGTACGGAACCCCTTGCCCGGACTTCCTCTGGGGCTTAATCTGGAGTTAATACTTGGTAACCTCAAGAATTCAGTGTCAAAGAAAACGTGTTTAGATTATCGCCTATCTTGGACCAGATGGTGCTCCTTTTGTCGAGACTTGGGTCTGGATTCTCTTGTTGTAACATCTTATCTTGCTCTGTCTTTCGTGTCTTCTTTGCTTCATGCGAATCTTAGCCCAGCTTCGATAAGCAAAATATTAGCGGGTGTTTCCTTCTTTCTAAAATTTGCAGGTTTGCCATCTTTAACCTCTTTCTTTCAAGTTAGTCAAGTTTTAAAAGGTTTTAGGAGGTCGAGACCTTTGTTGGATAATAGGCGCCCTATTTCGGCTGCACTGTTGGTTGATCTTCTCAGGATACTAGAGGTGGTGTGTTTCTCAGAATTTGAATTAATTTTGTTCAGAGCTGTTTTTTCAGTTGTCTTTTTTGGTGCCCTCAGAATTGGGAAATTTATAGCTGAAAAAAAAAGGTCCTCATCTTTTCTCCGCGGAATACATGTTGTTGTGTATGATGGGTCCCTTAGCCTTTTCCTTTGTAGGTCAAAATCCCTGCCAACAGGTCAAGGTCATTGGATTTCGCTGGCTAGCTCTATCAACCCTATAATATGCCCGGTTCTACTGGTTTCTAAATACATGTCAATTAGACCATGTTCTGACGACTCCTTTTTTATTCATCAGGATCTGTCCTCCTTGACTAGGTATCAGTTTTCAGCTGTCTTGGCTGCCTGTTTGAAACGCCTGAACCTGTCTGGTTTTTGCTTTTCTTCACATTCATTTCACATTGGGGCAGCCACCACAGCTGACTCTTTAGGTTTTTCCGCAGAAACTTTAAAAAGAATTGGCCGTTGGGGGAGCGATAGATATAAGATTTATGTCCGCACTGATCTTCTAATTTTGTAATTTCTTTTCAGGATCTCCCAAAACTACGGTCTGGATTGTAGGACATTCCTATGTTTTTTGGGCGGCCAAGAATGCTGACACTAGAACCTACTCTGCTAATTTAGGTCTGGACTCTAATAGGGCGTACACACGGTCGGACTTTGTTCGGACATTCCGACAACAAAATCCTAGGATTTTTTCCGACGGATGTTGGCTCAAACTTTTTTTGTCTACACACGGTCGCACAAAGTTGTCGGAATTTCCGATCGCCAACCACGCGGTCACGTACACCACGTACGACGAGACTAGAAAAGGCCGGTTCAGAACCAAGCGCGGCACCCTTTGGGCTCCTTTTGCTAATATCGTGTTAGTAAAAGTTTGGTGAGAGAGGATTCGCGCTTTTTCAGACTCGTGGCTTTCAGATCATTTTCTGCCGTTCAGTTTGTGCTTGTGGGTTTGTATCTGCTCTTCAGTGCATGCAAGCAAGTTCCGCGTGACTTTAGGTAGTCATTGTATTCTTGTTCGTTCGTTGCTGTTTTTCAGGTCGCTCTTCACAGGCCTTGCTGTTCTTCAGTGCATTCTGTTACTTCGTTCTGAGCAGCCGACCGTTTTCTAGCCATGTTTTGTATGCGTACTCCTCGTAGAGTTCGTGCTGTGTGGGGGCTTGGTGTTGGGGTCCTGACCTTGACACAAGTCCAGTCCATGAACAGGGTGGGGAGGAGTTCATGGACCAAGAATTGGTTGCTTCAGCGTGACCAGTTCTCTCATATGCCTTTGCTCCGTGAGATCCGTGAGAATAATCCTGATGATTTCAGGAACTTTCTCAGGATGACGGACCCCGTGTTTCACCGTTTGTTGGCTTCGCTGACCCCCTATATTAGCAGGCAGGATACCTGCATGAGGCAAGCCATCACTCCGGAGCAGAGGTTAGTCGCTACCCTGCGGTATTTGGCCACAGGGAGAAGCCTGCAGGACCTCAAGTTCTTGACAGGCATCTCCCCCCAGGCTCTGGGGATCATTATCCCAGAGACCTGTTCTGCCATCATCCAGGTCCTGCAGAAGGAGTATATGAAGGTAAGATTTTTATCCTTTTATGTCACATTTTATTGTATTGAATGTTTGCTAATATATTGTATTTCTTTCCTCATTCCCTAATTACCATGATTGGAATATGCTGTGAATGTCCCCTTTGTTCTCATGCATGCTGGATTTTTCTGTAATTATTATTTTAGGTCCTTCATACATATTTGCCCTTCACTAACCTCCCCAGCATGGTGTCTCCTGCCCTATATTCACCTCATGTAGTCACTTAACAATGTATTTTTTCTGCTCCATAGTAGTGCTTTACCCCAAACACCCCCTAAAATGTTTGGCAATGTTATTTTTGATTTAAATTCAGGCAGAGTGCCAGAGGCTTTTTTTTGTGGTGTGCCCAAAAATTTTTTAGTAACCCTCCCTCCCCCAACTGCTAAGTCAGCTGATCCCAATTCTCTATCTATCCTCAATCATCTATCTGCTGACTTTGCCAAACCCATACACACTATACCCATCTCTTTACTGGTCAGATTTATGGATGAATTCCACAAAGCATGTAGTGCAAGGGCCTGCCTGTTCCAATGGTACTGTTTAAAGTTTTTGTATCCTATTATTATCTTGACAGGTAATAGCAGAATGTCCAAATGTCCTCAAATGTGTACAATGTGTATTTTTTTTTTTTTTAAACAAGTTTTTATTGAATTTTTTCAGAAAAAAAAAAGGTTTACAGGTACAGCAAGAAGTAAATGATCGTACATGACAATGCGAGAGTGCGGGCGCAGCCACAATAGTGGTATGATAAGATATTACATTCATATATGCATTCGTAAGGCAAGACATAGATGTTAAGTAAAGCATTTGTCACATATTGTGTGGGATATTTAAATTGTCATGCGTAACTGGAGTGTTATAACTACATTGTAGGGTGGAGAGAGGTGGAAGTCTTTATGAGGTTTCGTAGATGTATGGCTCAGTGTTATCTCCATACTTTCAAGACTTAAAGTATCTTGTTTGTTAGTGTGTTTGCGGATGTAGAGAGTATAGTGTAGTAAAAAGAAGGAAACAACGTAGGGGGGGGAGGGGGTAGTAAACGTATTCGGGGAAGAAAGGATGGAGAGCCAATGGGGTGACACTGGGTTAGTAGGTATCCAAGAATGAGCCGTTATCTTGTGCTGTTTATCTGGATGGTGCAGACGCTGGTGGCATATGAGGAGAAAAAAAAAAAGGGGGGGTGAAGTGAGCAATAGGTAGTGGTATCGGGGCAGTGATGAAGGGATATGACTTTTGCGGGTGCATTGTTAGTTTGTATTCGTTGGTAGTGGTGAAATGTATCCAGCATGTCCATGTTTTCGTGAATTTAGTCTGTGAGTCGTTAGATTGATGGATAAGGTCTTCCATGATCATTGTCTGTTGGATGCGGTGGAACCATTCTTTTATAGTAGGCGGTTCTGTGGATCGCCACTTAAGGGGAATACACATTTTTGCGGCGTTCACTAAATGCATGGCTAGAGAATGCATTTAGTCGTGTCTTAGAATGGTGTAGAAGGAACATTTGAGGTTCAAAGTCCAAGGTATAAGTGGTTATATGTGTGATCATTTCGTGTACTTTCACCCAGAAAGGTTGGATTTTGGTGCAAGACCACCAGATATGCAACAAGGAACCAGTGTCTGTGTTACATCTCCAGCATGTAGAAGGAAGTGTTCGGTTGAATTGGTGTAGAAGTTGTGGTGTTCTATACCACCTGGAGAATAATTTGTATGCATTTTCTTGGATTTGCACGTTCATCGAACCTTTGTGAATCAAAGTGTAAATGTTTGCCCAATCTTGGTCGTTCAGCTGAATGGAGAGGTCTCGTTCCCATTGGCGGTTGTTCCAGTGATTTGTAGGGGTAAGGTCGTTAAACAGGAAGTAATAGTTTTGTGAGATCAGGTGAGTGAGCGCGTTTTCGTTTAAACAAAGGTTTTCGAATGGTGTGGTAGGTCGGGACCAGTTCGGTGCAGGAGAAGGTCTATTGAGGAAGTTTCGTAATTGTACATATGTCCAGAAGGGAAATTCATCTATGTGTAATTTTGAGGCTAAGTTAGTTTGGGATAGGAGGCTATCGTTCTCGAAAAATTGATTTGCTCTGATAGTTTGATGGGGCCAAATATCCGTCAAAAAGGAGACATGCATGCCCGGAGGGAACTCTGGGTTTAGGCGTACCGGAGTCATTGGGCCTTTGATTGAGGAGATGTTGTGTTTAGTACATGCATTTCGGAAAGATATTAATGTAGGGTTAATTAGCGGGTGTTGAGAGTAAGCAGGGGGTAAGAATTGAGGATCGATCCACGGTGTGTGGTGGATGGGTATATGTGAGAGTGATTGTTCTATTTGAATCCAAGCTTTATGTTTAGTGTTAACATTCCAATCAACGATCTTAGCCAGGTGACATGCTTGTTGGTATTTACGTACGTCAGGGAGCCCTATTCCTCCTAGAAGTTTAGGGTTTGTCAGTCTCTTGAAGCTAAGTCGTGGGCGTGTCTTCTCCCAGATGAACTTCGTACAAGTTTTTTGGTATATGGAGAAGAATGAAGGTGGTAGTTTAATTGGGATTGTTTGCAGGAGATATAAAATTCTAGGAAGGATATTCATTTTAATGATTGCGGCTCTGCCGAACCAGGAGAATTGTCCCGATGACCATTTAGTTAAGTCTAATCGTATTTTTTGAAGGAGAGAAGAGTGGTTTAGGGCGTATAGGTCCGATAGGGAGGTTGGTATTTGAATACCTAGATATGGGAACGAGTTCCTATTCCAAGTGAATGGAAAGTTATGTTTGCATTGTTGGCATAGTTCTGGGGATAGGGATATGTTGAGAGCAGTATATTTTGAAAAATTGATTTGGAGATTGGAAAGGGTGTGGAAGGTTTGGAAGTCTTTAAGTAGATTTGGGATTGTTGTATGCGGATCTGTAAGAAATAGGAGGATGTCGTCAGCAAACGCAGCAAATTTATATGTGTGGTGTTTGATTTGAATCCCTTTAATGTCAGGTTTAGCATTAATACGTCTGAGGAAGGGTTCTAGGGTAAGAATAAAGATTAAAGGGGATAACGGGCATCCCTGTCTAGTGCCATTCGACACGGAGAAGGCATCCGACAGGTGGCCGTTGACTTGGACTTTTGCTGTAGGGTTGGAGTAAAGTGCTGATATGTAGTTTAGCATTATTTGGGGAAGGCCTAAGGTTTTGAGGGTCTCTCTCATGTAGTCCCATGCCACTCTGTCGAATGCCTTCTCCACATCGAACGAGAGCATGAAACCTTTGTTGTTGGTAGACGTGAGCCAATGGTGTATATTGATTGCTTTGAGAGTGTTATCTCTCGCTTCCCTACCTGGGACAAAGCCCACTTGGTCAAGGTTGATAAGCTGGGGGATTAGTGGTAGGAGTCTGTTGGCTAAAGTTTTTGCATACCATTTAAGGTCAACGTTAAGCAGTGATATGGGTCTGTAGTTGGTGACTAGGGATAGGTCTTTGTCTGGTTTGAGGATTATTGCTATGTGAGCTGTGAGGAGGTCTCGTGGAGGGTGGACGGGTTGAGCAAAAGAGTTGAATGCTTTTAAGAAATGGGGTGTAAGTAGTTCCGCGTAAGTCTTGTAATAGCTAGCTGTAAGGCCGTCGGGTCCCGGGCTTTTACCCGCTTTCATTTGTTTTAGTGCGTCAGTGACTTTGGTGTGTGTGAGTGGGGCGTTTAAGTCTTGGGCTATGGAGTCTGGTATGGGACGCGGGCTGTATTGTTTTAGAAATTCAGATATCATTTGGAGACGTGTAGTGCTAGTATTGGTGAGAGATGAGGGCGCTAGGTTGTACAGTTTGCTATAGTATTGTACGAATTGGTGAGCGATTTCAGGCGTCTTGGTAATTTTGCATCCCGAGGGGTCAGTGATATGGTGTATCGTTTTGTTGGACCGGGATATTTGTAATGCTCTTGCTAACATTTTACTGGCTTTATTGCCAAATTCATAGAATTTTTTTTTGAGAGTATGTATTTACGTTTTATTTGAGTGTCCAGTAGATCAAGTAGGTCTTTTCTAGCTTGTATTAGGTCGTTAAGGGTTGAAAGTGCTTGGGAATGTTTGTGCAATCCTTCCAGTTTGCGGATTCTGTCCAATAGGTCTGAATGTTGTTTCCTTTTTTCTTTATTACGTTTAGCTGCTGCTGCAAGGAAGGTGCCCCTAATTACGCTTTTGTGTGCTTCCCAATTAGTAAGGTAAGACGTGTCTTCTGGGTTATTTTCCTGGAAGAAGCGTTGTAGTGTGGATTGTATGTCCGATGTGATGTTGGGATCGGAAAGTAGTGAAGAGTTTAGTTTCCAGATTCGAGAGCGGGGGGTAGAATCAGGGAGTCTTAAGGTCATGGAGATCGGATTATGATCAGATATAGTCATGGGTTCGATGGAAGTTCGATTGAGTAGGGGTAGGTCGTTTTGTGTCAAGAAAAGATAGTCTATCCTAGAGTAGCGGTCGTGTGGCATAGAATAGAAGGTATAATCCTTGGTGTCTGGGTTTAGCGTGCGCCAGGTGTCGTGAAGTAATAGTCGTTGGAGTAGAGATTTGATTTCTTTGAGAGCTTTGAATGGCAGTGTCGACGAGTGAGTTGAGGTGTCTTGGATAGGATTAAGGGGAATATTAAAATCACCTCCCAGTATGAGAGTACCTTCTTGGAAATTCGTGAGAGCTGTAGTGGTAGATCTAAAAAATGGGACTTGGTGTTTGTTTGGGGCATATACATTCGCCAATGTTATAGTTTTGTTGAGTATTGAACCTTTGACGAATAGGTATATACCTTCTGGGTCTTTGAGAGTTTCAGTGACATTCAGGGGACAATTTTTTGCAAGAAGGATTGATACTCCTTTGGTTTTGTGGTGGGGATTGGTAGCATGTATTGCGGTCGGGTAGTGGGCATTGGACAGTTTAGGGGTACAATCAGAGCGGAAATGTGTTTCCTGTAATAGCATTATGCTCGCCTGGAGTTTGTGCATGGTGAGGAGCATTTTGGAGCGTTTTTCTGGGGTATTAAGGCCCCTTACATTGAGGGAGACTATTTTAAGACTTGGGGTGTTTGCGTCGTGTGTTTGCGGCATCATATTGAGGTGATTGGGGAGTGTCTTGTTGAGGAGCGTGGGTGTGGATGGGGAGTGTGTTGGGGGGGGAGGACACTGGAGGAGGGGGTGGCAGAAAGGGTGGTGGGGTAGAGGGGGCGTAACAGGAGGGAGGGGTATACGAAACTGGCAATGTGTGGCGATTAGATCACCGAATCAGGTGTTCTATGCCACTAAAATTATATTCGCCAGTAAAATTCGGTGGGTCTAATTGGTTGTTGGGTGCGAAAGTTAGCTAGAGTATTAATACCACCGTGTGGGGGTTGGCTTGTCTGTCGAGGAATTTGGGTGTAGAGAAAAGTAAGAATGTGGTAGAGATTTGAAAGGTCTGTCCCACCTGCAGCCTCAAAGTACGAAGAGTGTGGCGGGGAGGTAACAGTGTAAGTTGGGAATTAAAATATGTAGGGCACTGTTAGCAAATAAGGGTGGAAAGCATGTGGGAGGTCAAAGATACGTTTGTGATGGGGTGTGTATTTGCGTGGTTGATGTTTACCCCATCGCAGGGGGGCATTGAGATTCAGAGCATTGAGGTCGGGGTTAGGCGAAGTGTAGAGGCGGTCATTGGGGGGGACGTATTGTCCCCTAATAATGGGTAATTTCCGTTGTTATATATAGACAATGTACCAGCGATAGAATATAGCTTGCTTAACAAATAGGTATTTAAAACATGGTATCTGATATGGTAATTTGTTGACAGCATATTTTAAAACAGAAACCTGAAAATATGTAAAAATAAAACCAAACAACAATCGTATAACTTTATAATGCATAACCTATGCATCAGCAGTGAGTCAGCAGGCTGCAATCCCGGATTGGGGACGGGGTAGTGTGTAGTGTGTGATGACCTCATAGAGATAACTGGTCTGGTTTATGGTGTTAGTGTCTGTCTCTGTGGTGTGTGTGGAGCATGTGTGGTTTCGCAGTTAGTAACCCTGGCAGGGTGATTTGTTATGATGTTAGTGCGCGTATGATAGGACTAGTACAAGTCTAACATGGTGTACGCTATCTGAAAGCGGTACAGTGTGTATAGACAGGATAAGGGAAGGTGTGCAAGCTGCAGGGCCTACCCAAACAGGGGCGTTGTAGAAGTGTGAGTGTTGGGGAGTTTTGTTGGGACTGTAGTGTAAATGGGATTATTGTTAGTGGATGGTGTATTATAGTAAGTATCATGGTGGTGAAATAGAATACGTGTGTCATCATCCCCGTTTGTGTGGTCAGGGTGATACGAAGTGGGTGAAGCATAAGCATCATTTCCGCATTGTGTGTTAAGCTCGCTCCCTGTTAAGGTGTTAAGGTCGATCCCTGGGGGATAGGTTGAGTGAGAGGTGTATCTGTGTAAGTGTGGCATCTATAGCCCTGATTTCTGGCAGCTGGCATAATCGCTGAGTTAAAAACTTGCGGTAAGCCATAGAAGTTAACCAATATAAAACTCATAGTTAAAACATAACAGTGATAGTAAACTATATGTGGTAAAGGGGGCCAAGGGCCTACGTGTCTTCCCTTATCGGGAGGTAGAATATCTTATAGAATGGTATACAGGTTGCAGGCATATTAAACAATACCTATAAAACTTGGATCGATTGCTAGATGAAAGAAGGTTGGTCTGATGGCACTCCGGAGAGGTGTCTGGTAGGTTCTTGAGGTGGGGTTGATCGTGGTGCTGTCTCTCGGTGGTCCGGTGAGGGGGAGTGTGTGGGTACGATGAAGCCGATCTGTATTTTATGGGTATCTGTCCTGTCGAAGTTTAGCGTCGTCAGAGAACAGTCTAAAGGGTAGCATGTGATCGGGAACGTAGTCCGAGGTTGTGCGTTCATAACACTGGGGGTAAAGGAGGTGGAGGGAGAGTCAGTCTCGACCGTGTGTGGAGATGAGTTGAGTTGCTGGTGTGGCAGGGATCAGCTGTCCAGGTTTCCGGTGGTCGAGTTGATTTTCCTGTGTCTCAATTCGTCATGTCTTTTCAGAATCTTCTGGTTTGCTTCATCTGTCATGTAGTATGTCAGTCATTGGCAGGGGATTAGTAAGGGAGAAGGAACGGTAGTGTCATCAGGGTACCTTCCAGTCGGATCATCAGCGATCTCTGCGAGCTCTGCAAGGAAGGGGTGCCGTCATGGGGCTGGCTGGCGGGTGGTGTGAACCAGGAGAGGCGCCGGTTCTGGTATTGGAGGGAGAGCGCCGCCTGCGAAAGCTGGTATTGTGGGCATCCGTGGGTACTTCTCCGTGCGGGGATCGGTCGGGTTGTATGTTGAATTCAGAGTACCAGTTCGGGACTGGGGTGTAAGGGATATCCAGCGTACGGCAGAAATCCTCCAAGTCTTCCGGTATTCTGAGGAGGGCAGAGCGATTCTGGTGCGTAGCTGATAAACCGAAAGGAAACTTCCAGCGATACCTTATCCCTCTTGTTTTCAGGACGTCCAGTAGAGGGCGCAAATCTTTACGATGGCGCAGCGTTATAGCAGAAAGGTCTTGGTAAATGTGGACGGGTTGTCTGTTGTATTCCAAGACAGACTTTTCGCGGGCTTTTCGCAGGAGTTCCTCTTTGATGGAGAAATCATCAATGTGACATATTATGTCTCTCGGGGGGTCCGATTCTCTCCCTTTAGGGCGGAGAGCTCTATGGATATGTTCCATATCGATCTGAGTGTGTTCAGGGCGGTCTAACAGGTGATTGAAAAGGCCTGCCACAACCGCAGATATTCTGTCATGTTCCACAGATTCTGGTATTCCTCTTATCCTGAGTTTACGTCTGCGGCCCCGGTTGTCGAGATCTTTGACATGTCTTTGAAGGTCCCTAAGTTGTAGTGAGTGGCAATCAACGTTACGTTGCATTTTCTGCACTTTTGAGGTTTGCCTCACCGTTTCATCTTCTACCTTTTGTATGCGGCCTGTGATGGCTTGTAATTCACGGCGCAGGTCCGTGATGGCCGAGAATAAGGTATCCTTTATATCAGCCGCTACCGTTTGCAAATCCTGCAAGCTGGGCTGATGGTGTGCCGGTGGTGGTTGGAGTTGCGGGGCATAACTGATATCCGTGGGGGTCAGGGTTATCTCTGAGTGAGAAGGAGAGGTGTTTGAGGCGGGAGGGGAGGACGCCATTGTTGTCCGTTGCGTCCGGAAGATCTCCGGGATCGTGTGGCCTGTGCTGTTGGCAATCCCTCTTGGGGATCGGGATCTGCTCTGTGAGGGTCCACGAGAAGATGTTCCCATCGTCGAGAAGAATTTTTGGGAGTAGTAGACCCCGTTTGAGGCTCAAGGTAGGCTGAGGTGGGAGAGAGCCAGTAAATCAAGCAGCCATCTTCTCTTCAGGCAAGCCACGCCCCCAATGTGTATTTATATCTTTGTATTATGACACTTCTTACCTGTCCAGTGGTCTGCCAAAAGTGTAACTAAGGAGGGGCTGTTCCAAGTAATACCCATTATTTAGGCATTCATCTCTCAATGAAGTGTAGATGGTTACCTGTCCAAGATTTCCACACACCCCCTATAATGTTACAAATGGCCCATGAGAGGGGGGGGGGGAATATGATAGGTGTACCTTATACTTTGGCGGTGTTAAATTCCCCTTAATAAATGCTATCTGGAGGTTGCCCCATAATGTTTGTGTCTAATCTGCTTGCCATGTTTCAGAGTAAAAATAGTAATGTTTATTATTTTTTCCTCAACAGTTTCCTTCCACGCCACAGGAATGGCAGACTGTGGCCTCCCACTTTGCCCAGCGGTGGGACTTTCCTAACTGCGGAGGGGCAATTGATGGGAAACACGTCCACATCGTCCCACCACCCAACTCGGGGTCGTACTATTATAATTACAAGGGGTTCAATAGTATAGTGATGTTGGCGGTGGTGTCGGCTAATTACAACTTCTTGTATGTGGACGTGGGGAAGAATGGCCGGTTGTCCGATGGTGGAGTCATCGCCCAGACGGAGTTCTACAGGCGTCTCCAGAATGGCAGCTTGGACTTGCCAGCTCCAGAGGACAATGTTGAAGGACTCCCATTTGTGTTCATTGCTGATGAAGCATTTGTGCTGGGGGACCACCTGATGCGGCCATTCCCAATGAGGACCCTCACCCCGGAACAGAAGGTTTTTAATTACCGGCTGGCCAGAGCCCGAAGAGTGGTGTAGAACACATTTGGAATCCTGGTCAGCCGGTTCTGCCTATTTATGACACCCATCCATATGGCGGAGTATAAACTGAACCATATTATACTTGCGTGCTGTGTTCTCCATAACTTTTTAAGGAAACATTCGGCCAACTATGCTGGCTCAGTTGGGCCTGAGGCCGGAATCATACATCAAACTACACTCACGGCGCTTGAAAGTGGCCGTCCTGGCTTGCCCTCCCTGAGTGCCCATGATGTCCGGTTACGCTACCTGGAGTTCTTTGCGGGTAGGGGGGCTATCAATATGCCAGACAATCTGTGAAGCCTTTTTATAATAAAAAAAAACAAAAAAATTCTTTGTGGACATTTACTGCTTGTGTTTGTTTTAGCTGACCCTGACAGAAATGTTTTGAGTGCAGAAAATGGCGTGATTGTGTAACCTTATACAAAGCACTGTTGGCTGTTATTTACTAAATGCGAAAACACATTTCACTACAAGTGCACTTGCAACTGCACTGAAACTGCACTTGTAGTGCAAAGTGGATTTGCCCTTAGGAAATAACCCCCATTTTCTCAGAAAACAACAATTACATCACCCCAAAAGTGTTGTAGCGTTGAGACAATAATCCACACATTCTTGATTAACAATCTTTTTAATACCTGCACAATCACATGTGCATTTACCAAAGTTTTTTCCAACAAACCAACATGTTTGTTGTATAACAATTTTTGTGGTGGCATTATCCAAAATCAAAATGTCCATTTTATAGAAAACAGGCCTGTGTAAAACCAACAAGAAAAGACACAAATCTTGAACTTACAAATGTCACATTTGGTCGAATTTGAAGGCAATATCAGACATGAGTATTTAGGAACTGTGTTTGATATTGCGTTCAGATGGGGTGAAATCACCCCTGGAAAAGCCAAATTTGGAAAATGCACACAAATTTCACAATGTCAACATGTGCTAGCTGCCATCACGGGGGATCAAGGGATGTGTTTTGGGGGAGCAAGCCCTTCCTCTCAGCTACTTTATAATTGAGGAAGGGGTTGCACCCCCAAAACGCGTCCATTGATCTCCCATGATGGCAGATAGCACATGTTGACACACTGTGTGCATCCTCCAAATTTGGCTTTGGGAAAAATCACAAAAACAATTAGCACATTGTAGCACACAAAAGAAGAAAGTGATTTGGAGGGGCTTTAAACTCGCCCCAAAACATCAATGATGTTTTTATATTTTGGAATAACATCATTGATGTTTTTCTTGATGGTTTCCAATTGTAAATTACACCCCATGATCTCCCCGATCAGGATCTGGGCACTTTTGGATGTGAAAGGATCTGGATCCACAACCTCACGATCACCTAAAAAGAGAGGAACCCCAAAATAAATTAGGTCTAAAAAACATGCCGCCATCCATCTCTTATCTGAGCCTGTGGTTGCAGACACTCACCTGTTGTGGTGACTAGTTCCACCACATCTTCTTCCTCCTGCTCAGCTTGTGTTGGGGGGATTTCACCTTCTTCCAGAAGGGGGGGGCTCTGGTCTCCTCAGATGAGGGGTGTCCTCCGAGTCTTTTCTCCAGTATGTAAAACAAAAATGGTATACTTAGCACACAGATAATTAATGTCAGAACTATAAATAGGAAACATTGCTTGGAAGTGGAGTACAATTGTCAATTTTAGCAGAGTTCCAAGATGTAGCTTTTTTAGTGTCCTTTGTAAACCTGCAATACTTACCTGTTTTGTACAAGCTTCCCAGATGGAGTCACCCCTATAGTATACACTGGAGCACCTGTGTGGCCCCCCTAATAAAAAGGGTGTTCTTGTGTCCCACACTAGTGCTCCAGTGTCCAGATGTGTAAACAGCTGCTGAGTGTCCTCTCCTTACACAGAATCTAGTTTGCATTTCATTCTAGTAACAAAGCCATCTACACAACCCAATTCTTTGAAGACAAGTATAGGGCGTCAAAATGGTGGCCAAATGCATATGGGCTAAACAATGGTATTTTATATTTGGAACGAAAAATGTTGGATCCGAACGAATAATGTGCCCATGAACATGAAAGTTGCCATTTTAAACTGTACAACAGTTCCTAAAAGCACATGGAGCAGCACAAACGTAATAAACACAAAAAGAATAGGAACACAGCACAACTACTTACTTTTTTGCAGCACTCTCCGGATCTTTCTGTACTGCTCATGTTCTCATAATTTCAGGTCCGACCACCGGTTCCTGAGCTGATCTTTCGATCTTCGTACCCCGAAATTCCGGTGCAGATTCCTGACCACTTTCACCATGATCTTGGCCTTTCGTATATTGGGTTTGGGGTAAGGCCCATACTTTCCATCATAGTCGGCCTTCTTCAGGATGTCCACCATTTCCAACATCTCCCCAAAGGACATATTTGAGTCCTTTAATCTCCTTCTGGATCGGGACGTTTCAGGCTCCGGCCTCTCCTCCTCCTCCTCCTCCTCGTTGCTACAATTAGCACGCACCTGCTGTCTATCCGCCTTGTGCTCTTCCCCCACTGCGCCGAACAAAAAGGGGCGGGGAATAGACTAGAAAGAACGTCAGGAGCGGGCAGAGTTATACGCATGCGCAGTGTGTATAAAGCGTAACACACGTGCGTATTACGTACGATCTGTGAGCGGAGGAAGGAGCATCGGAGACGCCGATCGTGATAACGAAGGTAAGATCTAAACTTGCGCCTATACTGCTTCAAAATGTAAGCCTATATTGTAACAAGATTAGGGGAGTTTTGCCTGACATTAGGGTTTGTCTTGTGTTGTGTCTTGCAGAGAAAATGGATGGGTTCAACGACCACAATTTCATAGACAAATACAGGGAGCTGCCCTGTCTGTGGCAAGTGAGACACCCCCACTATAATCACAAAGAGAAGAGGCAGGCAGCGCTGGAGAAACTGCTGGAGTTGGTGATGCCGGTGGTCCCCACAGCAACCATCCCTTATTTAAAAGCTAAAATTGGTGGCCTGAGGAGCACGTATCTTAGGGAGTGCAAGAAGGTCACAGATTCCCAGAGATCCGGAGCTGCAGCAGATGACGTTTATGTCCCCAGGCTGTGGTACTATGAGAGACTGCGATTTCTGTCAGACCACACTGAAGTCAGGGAATCCCTCTCCACTCTTCCTTCCACGCTTCCTTCCACCCCAGCTGAGGCTTCCGATGTCCAACCTGGGCCTTCCAGCCAGGAAGAAGTGGAGGAACCCAGCTGGAGTCAGGTATAGCATTCTTCTACAGATTTCTGGTCAATAAATAAATGATGTTTACTAGATGTTATTATTGATCACTAATTGCTGATTAAAAAAAATGTTTTACATATCAATAGACAGTAGTGGGCACCCAAAATTGGGACAAGAATGAAAACTGCTGGGCTCAGAAGGATAGTCTGTTATATTTGTTAACATTCAATTTGCAGCAGTCAGGAGGTGAAAATTGTGTGTGATTGATGAAAACAATACTAAAACTATGTCCCTTTTTCATACACAGGAAGACCTCAGCCATGAGGAGGTTGTGGAATGTGGCAGTCAGGAGGAGGCGGGGATTAGTGGCAGCCAGGAGGAGGCGGGGCTAAGTGTCAGCCAGGAGAAGCCTGGGACAAGTCGCAGCCTGACTGAGTCTCAGGTCCCTCCCCTTCGCCTGCCACATAAACGAGCCAGGAAGGCCACTCCGAGTCCCGTGCAGGATTCAGCGTTCAGGCTGATCCAGGAGGCTTCTGCGTCCCTCAGAGCCTTACCAACTCCTGAAGAGGCCTTTGCCTGCATGGCTGCCACCAAACTGCAGGGCATGCAGGAGGGTCAATGCAGGCTCTGTGAGGACCTTCTGTATAAAGTCCTACGTAAGGGGGGTGAGTGGGGAACTAACACCCAAGACGGATGTCATTGAGATGGACGATCCTCCTCCTCCTGCTGCCACAACTCCACCACCAGAGCCACAGCATGGAAGGAAGCATGGAAGGAAGACCAAAGAGTGATGGCCTGGGTTCAGTCTGGTCTGACAGAAGATGCAGTCTCTCGTATGACCACAGCCTGGGGACACAGATGTCAGCTGCTGCTTTCCGGATCTCTGGGACTTCTGGACCAGACTGCCCTCCCTTAGATGTGAACTCCTCAGGCCACCAATTTTGCTTAAAAAAAGTTGATGTGTGCCCTGGGGGTACAAGGCTTCACCCACTTCTTCAGTTTCTCCAGCGTTGCCTCCCTCTTTGTTTAGTTGTGAGCCCTTAGTAAAATTTTTTAGATAAATTCTACTCTCCTGTGTGTGTTTTCATCCA
This sequence comes from Lithobates clamitans, assembly GCA_037952925.1. Classification (NCBI taxonomy): domain Eukaryota; kingdom Metazoa; phylum Chordata; class Amphibia; order Anura; family Ranidae; genus Lithobates; species Lithobates clamitans. The sequence goes on along the minus strand of JBBGZY010000279.1, from coordinate 3,386,847 downwards.
AAAAGGACAGTTTGTTGGTGAGGATTCAGGTACATTTCTAACATAAAATGTAAAATTAACAAGGGACAACAACACCAAACAATCTCCTACAGATTAAATAGAACAACATATCAATGGTGTTGTGGGAACTTGTCACAAAAAACACACACAAAAATTTTCGGGAGTACAAATCAAAATTGCAAAAAAAAATAAAAATAAAATACAAACACAAAAAAGAATCTACATAAAAGCCAAAAAATATATAAAAAATATACAAAAATATGTTGTCAGATGTGAGAAATCAAAATATATTGAGGGAATCACGATAAATAGTAACAAAATAAGTTTGTGAGAAGTGTGTGTGAATATGAGCAGCAAAACTAATATATTCTTGTCACATTATAAAGAAGAAAAGAGTGCGCTGTATTAAACCATTTTGAACATTGCAGTGTGACGAAAGTGCTGTATCCATTGCGAACGCTAAGTTTACAAGAACGAGCTGTTCCGTCTCGGAATTTCTTCTGAGCATGCGTGGCACTTTGTGCGTCGGAACAGGCCACACACGGTCGGAATTGACGCAATCGGATTTTGTTGTCGGAAAATTTTTATCTCCTGCTCTCCAACTTTGTGTGTCGGAAAATCCGATGGAAAATGTCCGATGGAGCCCACACACGGTAGGAATTTCCGACAACACACTCCGATCGGACATTTTCCATCGGAAAATCCGACCGTGTGTACGGGGCATAAGTCTTTCACAGTTTTGTGGTCGGGTATTAGGGGCTTGAGGTGGAGAAATCTTAGAGATCATTTACTTCACCTAGTTAGCATTTGGCCTTTACCCCAAGTTTTAGTTCTTCATGCTGGGGCCAACGATTTAGGTAAAGTTAAGACGTGGGATCTTCTATGTGAAATTAAGAAGGATCTTTGTTATATTAAACTTTTATTCCCAAATGCTATACTGGCATTTTCAGAGATGATTCCTCGTCTTCTGTGGTCTCCTTCTGGCAATTTATTTTATGTAGACAAGATTAGGAGACGTCTCAATAGAACAATCCATAGTTTTCTAAGTTCTTCCGGTGGTATATCCTTTCGCCACTCAGAATTAGAAGGTTTTGTTCATGGTTTATTTCGGAAAGTTCTGGTCCACTTATCTGTGATAGGCTTAGATATATTTAATATGGGTTTGCAAAATTTAATTGAATCAGCCACGGTGTTGGTTTGTAGACTCTAACTTTCACACAGACTAAATATTATATACCTATTTTTTTCACCAAAGAAATGTAGCAGAATACATTTTGGCCTAAATTTATGAAGAAAGATCTCCGAATAACAACAGTAACAAATTTTGTTGAAACTTTGATAATTTTCGTATATTCGTTTTCTAATGAACTCCAAATTTTCAGAATTAGAATTCTAATCGATCAAAAACTGATCGACCGATCCAAATTCTGTGTATAGACTAGCTGGTTGTTTAGGCGCGGGCTGCCACGTCTGTAACAACTGAAGACTCATCAGCTGTCATTGGGTTTGTAACGTAAAGAAAAGAATTGCCCGCAATTGAAAATTCAGGAACCCCCCATCCATACCAAGCCCTATGGGTCTGTTGAAGGTTTTAAGGGGAACCTTGTGCCAAAATTAATGTTTAAAAAATGTGGGTCCGCCAAAATGCTTACCAGACCCTTATCCAAGCCCAGCAGGCCAGGAAAGTGGGGGAATGAGCGACCTTCTGAACCTTCTGAACCATACCAGGCCACATGTCCTCAATGTGGGGGGGTGCTGTTGATAACAGAAAAACAGCACCATTCAAATCTGGTATGGACTTTAAGGGGAATCCCATGCCAAAATTGAAACATTTTATTAGGTCTGATGTAGATTTTAAGGGGAACTCCATGCCAAAATGTTTTTTAAAAATGTTGTGGTGTCCCCCCCAAACTCCATACCAGACCCTTATGCCAAAATTTTTAGAAAAATGGGATAAAATCCATACCAGACCCTTATCCGAGCATGCATTCTGGCAGGCCAGAAGAGGGGGGACGTGCGTGTGTTCCTCCTCCTAAACCATACCAGGCCACATAATTTATGGAAGAAAAACCGCGCTTAATTTAATCAGTAAATAAATTAAATGAAACAATATGGGACAGATGCGACTCTAATGTGTGATATACCACATGAACAGCAGTTGTATACAACAGTCACGCTTAATAAAAAATTTCACAACATAAACATCAAGCAAAACAAATAATAGTCCTCTTAAATGAAAAGGATGGCCATTAAGCAGGATGGTGATTAAACAGCAGTAATATGATCTTGCAAAAAATATTACACTGGTGGGTCTCAAACACAGTGACATACAGTCCACTCCAATCCCCTGTGTGACAGACACTATATGACACCACCACTGATAGTATGGAAAGATTGCCTGCTTACCAGCAGTACTAGACCTTTTGAAAAGGCCAGTAACACTTGTGGCTGATTACCCCCCCAGGGCCTTTGGATGACAATTTGACCAAAGCTCAATGGTCCTGTAGGCGAATCCTCTCTCCAGATACTTGGAATATCCCACTCAGCGATAAAGGAGGCTTCACATAGTGTAAGATCCAATGATTTATTTGTAAAAATACCTCACATACATGGAGGAAAACTTGTAAATTAACACCAGCCGGCATAAACATAAAAACAAGCCCCAGCACTTCTGGGACTTGTGAGTAGCAATGAGGTCAGCACGTCAACCGTTCTACACATTTCATCAGAGGTTGACATTGTCCTGGGGCACGTCAGGCCACATGCCCTCAAAATAGGTGGGTTCTTTAGGGCTGGGGGTCCCCCAAAGCACCTTGCCCCCATGTTGATGGGATAAGGGCCTCTTGCCTACAAGGTGTATGCAGGTAAGGGCCCTATCAGAATCTAAAATCCCCCTTTAACAAGGGGGCCCCAAGATCATGCCCCTTATGTGAATGAGTATGGGTTCATAGTACCAAAAAGTGCTAAAAGAGTTAATAAAAATACAACAGTTTTTGACAAGCTCTTCATTAAAAAAACACAAAAAGTCCAACCCGAATGAAAAAAAACCCCACCGAACACAACTGTTCCAGTCCAGGGACACAGCTGGCTGATTAGTATACATAGGGGCGAAGGTTACCTTGTGATGTCAATGGGTGACAGGGTTACGCCCTTATGTTTACCTGTCAGACAGCTATGTACCTGGATGGAAACAATAATGTTTGGCAGGTGGGTTTTTTTCTCGTTCAGGTCGGCATTTTTATGGGGTTTTTTTAACAAATAACTTGTCAAAATTGTTGTGTTTTTACAAACTTTTACTTTTTTGGGGTGAATGAGTAGGGGTATTATGTACCTATATTATGTACCTCTATCATATACTCGTTTACATGGGGGGATCTTGCTAAAGGGGGCTTCCAGATTCCAATAAGACCCCCACAACCACTAAGCCATGGTTGTGGGGAAGAGGCCCTTGACCCCATCAACATGAGGACAAAATGCTTTGGGGGAGTCCACCTGCCCCACAGCACCCCCCATGTTGAGGACATGTGGCCTAGCATGGTTCAGGAGGGGGGACTCCCTTTTCCGCCCCTCTCATGGCCTGCCAGCATGCATGCTTGGATAAAGGTCTGGTATGGGTTTTAAGGGAGACCCCACACAATTGTTTTTTAAATTTTGGTGTGGGGTTCACCTTAAAATCTATACCATATCAAGCTGTTTTTTTTTTAATGTAATTATCTGCAATTCTTTACTTTACATTGAGCTGTCAGCAGAGAAACCCACTGACAGCTGATGGCTGGTTAAGGACGCGGCCGGCTTGCCGGCTCACTCCTCAACAACCAGCTATTCTTCTAACAGAATTCGGATCAGTTGATCAGTTTTCCTTCAATTCAAATTGTAATTATTCCAAAAATTTGAAATTAATTCGAAAATGTATAAATAAAACTAAACTAAACAAAACTAAACTAAAAAAAATCACAAAACATATTAACAAAACAAAATTAGTAACATAACGAATCTATCCAAAACGAAACTAAATACATTTTTCCATTCTGCCCGTGTCTAACATGTGTAAGAAAGATGTATATACTTGCCTATTTTCAGGCCACGCACATGTCCAATCATGTGATCTCCCCTGCGTCAGTGAGCAGCAGCTGCAGGGGAGAGAACAGAGCACTCTGACAATGGCTAGTAAAGCCTGGCATGTTTATGGCACTCATAGGCTTTAAAAGTCCCCAGATGAAGACACGTGACGTGTGGTAATGCGTAGGGAGTGGCCGGAGCTAGACGTACACCAGGAGGAAAAGTGAAAGGGCGCTGAGAAAGCCACACAGTCACTATTTTTCCATTCTGCTTTTATACATTTGTTACATTGTAAGAGTCCACTTTAGTCATTTAATAAACATCCCCCAGCTTTTTAAACTTACTGCACTAGTGGAGGCTTGTCTTTCTCTTTTTCCCCCTGCTGCTGTTGTGGCGATACCGGAGACACTGGTGGAGGAATATAAAGGAGAGATTCACAATGGGCTTCACTGACAGTACCCATCAGCGATAACATCCATACACCTTTACTTACTGATGTGATCATTTATCAGCTTTAAGGTGAGAGTTTTGTGAGACCGCATCCAGGAGAGATTATATGGAGTTTTTCATGGGCAACATCACTGAATCACATCATTAATATCTAGTCACTCATTGGATCACCTTTTATATATTTGTGACTTATAAGATCCACTTCACCCTTTATGGACTTTCTACATTTAATCATTACATTTAATCATTAATCATTTGGACTAGTGACACAATTTTATCCATTCATCGATATATTTATCTATTCATTTATTTATCTTTTCACTGGTGCTGTTACTGCTGAACTACTGTGACCCATTAGTAGACACTATTCACACTTATCTATTTGCACTAGGAATTTTTATATTGATTTTATGAGATTATTTGAATTGTATTTATTTTCACTTGTCACAACTTTTTACATGGTATCATTCAATTCAGATTATTATACCTTATAGTGATACACCATTCACATGCCACTATTTCACTTTATTATTTATTCATAGTCTCTATTGCTTAGATTGTTTTTTATAGAGGATATTTCCTCATGCACTAGGTCATTGCGCAAAATTACCCTTTTCACTAAAAGTCATCCGTTGTCAGTAATCTCTTCTTTCCCCTGCAGCTGCGTTGGTTGATGTAGGGGAGCTGTATTACGTGACCAGGCTGGAGCAGCAATAAATGTATCACTTTGATTTGAGTTTCCATAAAAGATTTTCCTCCGGTAAGGCATGATGTTCTGATCCACGGTAACAAATAAACAAGCTTGTGCTTAAAACCCAAGCGCTTGTCACTAGACTTCTTATCCCTTGAAAAGGTAATCAGTGACGCAATGCATCGGGAGGAGTTGGTGACGTGTTCATCCGGTGTCTCAGTTACACAATTGTAACGGTGAGGAGGAGAGCAGTGTCTCCCTGATTAGCCTTACACATATAAGCTATATACAAGATGATGTAACAGCTGGGTGAGATATCGCTATATGCCTTTACCTAAGGCCCTGATTTAATTACATTGTTGCATGAGGAAAAACCTGTTTCTTTTCCCGAGTCATTTTAGAAAACCGCTGGACCATCTTAAAACATATTATTTAGAGCTGCGTATGACCCAAGGGGGTCTCCTAAAGAAATGGCTGGACCATCTTAAAATCCATTTTTAAGAGCTATGTATGAACCAAGGGAGTCGCCTCCGAAGGTGAGCAGGCATTGCACCTGGTGGTGGAAGTGGTGACAAGGATAACATAACCGACTAATACACCTTGTGGAGGAGTACTTTATCAATATCTATTATATATGGACTGTATTTTTGGATTTTTTTATATATTTTATGTTTGAAATTATCAATATTTATTGATTTATTTTTAATTTATCGATTGAGTAAGGCGTCCTTTTATGAAACTGCGGTAAAATACCCCCAAATCAGTTCGCATATTGCAGTGCGATCTGCAAACTGGGACAGGAATCGGATCGCATGGGTGTGAACACCCATGCGATCCGAATCTGCTGCGGACCAAAAAAGGGTCCTGTATGAGTTTGGTCCGAATGCAATGCAAATTCAGCCATACAGATAGTATGGCTGAAATCACATCGCACAGAGATCGGATGTGATTTGCACTGCAGTGCGGTGCGAATCACATCCGATCTCGGACACCGCAGCAGTGAGAACCGGCCCTAAATCATATTGAGATAAATAATAAGTAGCAGCGCTAAATAAACTAAATAGCATACACCAATGATATTAAGTGATGTAAAGAACTAGCAGCGCTAGTGACATAAAAAATGTTACATATATATGTGATTAGACTAGCATATAAACTGTTTTAGCGTGAAGTTTGACAAAGTAAAGTCCATCTAAATGTAGGTGAAAGAGCCCAAAGCCCAGATCACAATCTTCATATTGATATTTGGATATAATAAGTAGATAAATGGTTCCTCCACCGCACCGCTGTGATGACACCAATAAAAATGTGCGCTTACCACAAGGCAAGCCCAAAATAGCTTGCGACCTTAACCCGGTCGGGGCCTTTATCCAGAGGGAATAATAGGAAGGCAATGATCCACCAAGCCACACAGAGGGATCAGTCACAGCATAGAACACTTCATATGCACCTCCAAGGCACCGGGATAGTTACCACTCAGGGGTTCCCCAAGAAAAGAGAGGGAATCAACATAGCGTAATCCTGATAGTTAATCGTTTATTTAAAATTGTAGAAAACACACTTACATTGTAGTAGAAGTAAGACAGCATAAAAAAACAGCCGGCCGGCGTAGGGGGATCACCCGTCCTGCAGACGGAACACACGAAACGTCAGTACGTCAGCTCCTCCCGACGCGCGTTTCGTCACACAGTGATGTCATCTGGTGCATTTGCACCAAAATGGTACAGGACCCCTTATTTGGTCTGCACTGGAATCGGATCGCATGGGTGTGAACACCCATGCAATCCGATTCCTGCACCATTACATGGTTCGCACTGCAATCTGTGAAATGATCTTGGGGTGTCATTAACTTTACATTGACACCCGCAGTGGTGCGCAGATGTCAATGTGGTGCAATGTGGAAACCCGCACAGGAGTCACGCTGGTTCACGCATCACAGAAGTGTGAACACAGCCAGAGACGTGAACATCTAAAAAAAAAATATCTATCTATCTATCTATCTATCTATCTATCTATCTATCTATCTATCTATCTATCTATCTATCTATCTATCTATCTATCTATCTATCTATCTATCTATCTATCTATCTATCTATATTGATATATATCTATATGTATATATATGCATTGAAATAAACACACACACATATATATATATATATATATATATATATATACACACACACTATAAATTCCTATCCTGCTAGTTTTGGGGTGTGTAATGGTGGGGAAGATGTGCTCTGACTGTTTGGTGAAAGAAAGAAGTCGAAAGACTTCCTGCTTTCTCCAGATTACTCATCCAGCTTTGCGCTTCTCACTCTGATTCTCCATCTCTGAAATGGTGAATCAGAAAGTGAGAATTCTGTCACAGATCGCCAGTGAGGTGCTGAGATCGCACCTTCATAAACTGGCCGTTTCTGTGACAGTCAGTTACAGATTCTCACTGTGCTGAGATAATCAGCAGAGAACATGATTATCTCAGTTTCATAAACTGGTAATGAGCTGAGATCAGAGGCGAGACTCAGGATCGCAGCTGATCTCAGTTTCATAAAAGAACACCTAAGTGCACCATTGTTTAAGAGTTTTATATCAATTATGGTAAATCGGCCAGGTCCTGAAGCTGCAAAGCAGCCCCAGACCATCATGCTACTACCACCATGTTGACTGTTGGTATGATGTTCCCTTTTATGAAATGCTGTATTAGTTTTATGCCAGATGTAAAGGTTAAAGTTAAATTTTTGTGTCATCAGTCCACAGAATATTTGCCTCAAAGTCTTGGGGATAATCAAGATGTTTTTTGGTAAACGTGAAATGAGCCTTTGTGTTATTTTTGGTCAGCAATGGCTTTGGACTTGGAACTCTCCCATGGATTCCATTTTTGCCCAGTAGTCTCTTTCTTATTGTTAAATCATGAACTCTGATCTTACCTGAGGCAAGTGAGGCTTGCTGTTAATTAGATGTTGTTCTGGGTTCTTTTATGACCTCCTTGATGAGTCGTCGTCATTCTCTTGGAGTAATTTTTAAAAACGGCTGTTTTTTCGGGAGCAGTGATTTTAATAATGCTTAATGTGAAACAATAAAAGTGTAATATTCCTTTAAATTTCATACCTGGGGGGTGTCTATAGTATGCCTGTAAAGGGGCGCATGTTTCCCGTGTTTAGAACAGTCTGACAGCAAAATGACATTTCAAAGGAAAAAAGTCATTCAAAAGTACTCGCGGCTATATGAATTGTCGGTCCAACAATACACATAAAAGTTAATTGATAAAAACGGCATGGGATTTCCCCACAGGGGAACCCCGAATCAATATTAAAAAAAAAATGGCATGGGGTCCCCCCAGAAATCCATACCAGACCCTTATCCGAGCACGCAACCTGGCAGGCCGCAGGAAAAGAGGGGGGATGAGAGAGCGGCCCCCCTCCTGAACCGTACCAGGCCACATGCCCTCAACATTGGGAGGGTGCTTTGGGGGGTCCCCCCCAAAGTACCTTGTCCCCATGTTGATGAGGACAAGGGCCTCATCCCCACAATCCTTGCCCGGTGGTTGTGGGGGTCTGTGGGCGGGGGGCTTATCGGAATCTGGAAGCCCCCTTTAACAAGGGGACCCCCAGATCCCGACACCCCCTGTGTGAAATGGTAAGGGGGTACCATTTCACAAAAAAAGTGTCAAAAATGTTAAAAATGACAAGAGACATATTTTGACAATTCCTTTATTTAAATGCTTCTTCTTTCTTCTATCTTCTTTCTTCTTTCTTCTATCTTCTATCTTCTATCTTCCTTCGGTTTCTTCCTCCATCTTCTTCTTCTTCTTCCTCCAATCCTCTGCTTCTTATTCTGGTGTTCTCGTCTGGCATCTTCCTCCGCAGCGTCTTCTTCCCTTCTTCATGCTCTGGCCGCTCCGCATCCATGATGGGAGGCTCCCGCTGTGTGACGCTTCTCGTCTTCTGATGGTTCTTAAATAATGGAGGGCAGGGCCACCTGGTGACCCTGCCTCTCCTCTGACTCATGGGGACTTCCCAAAGGCTTTTCCCATGACGTCAGAGGGGATGGACAGGGAAGTCCCCATGCGTCAGAGGGGGTGCTGGGTCACCGGGTGGCCCCGCCCTCTGTTATTCGGCGAACTTTCGCTGTTCGGCGAATTTGCGAACAGCCGACTCGAACTCAAAGCTCATCCCTATTCATGATTCAGCATTGGGGGGGGGGTAATTACTTTTCCACATAGGGCCAGCCAGGTTTGAACAGCTTTCTTCCCTTAATAAATGAAATAATCATTTATTGAAATTGATTGAAAATGTATTGAAAACTGCATCTTACTCAGGTTATCTTTGTGTAATTTTAAAATTTGTTTGATGATCTGAATCATTTAAGAGTGAGAAATATGCAAAAAAAAATAAAATCAGGAAGAGGGGAGAGAGAGAGGAGAGAGAGAGAGGAGAGAGAGAGGAAAGAGAGGAGAGAAAGAGAGAGGGAGCCAGAGGGAGTGAGAGGGAGCGAGAGGGAGAGAGAGAGAGTCTCTGTATGTCTCCTGTCCTGTAGGCATGCCAGCTGAAGCACTTCATACCATCCTTTAGCCTTGTATAGCTTCTTGAACTCTTAAGAGGACTAGTGGATGAGGGGATGACTCAGCAAAAGAGGGCATTGAGGAGGTAGAGGGGATAGTATTGGCACTGTCACCACCAGCTGTTAGGAACAAGCTGCCACAGTGTGCCAGGTCACCCAGTGGGGTATGAATTATATAAAACTTCCCTGCCCATGCTTGCTGGACTAAGTGCCTGTGATCATGAGGACCTTGCTGCTGTGCGTGTTGTCCATCGAAGCAGAAACATTGCCTTTAACATGATGGTGAAGGGCAGGATGACCTTTTGGGTCAAGAAATGGAAACTGGAAACCTACAACTGCATTACAGCACAGACTGCAAGTTCCTGAAAGGGAACAAAATGCATTAGTTGTAAAGCAAACAACTTGGCCAAGGTGGCATTTACAGTGGGCGCAGAAAGTATTCAGATCCCCTTAATTTTTTTACTCTTTGTTCTATTGCAGCTAAAATCATTTAGGTTCATTTTTTTCTTCACTAATGTACACAAAGCACCACATATTGACAGAAAAACACAGAATTGTTGACATTTTTGCAGATTTATTAAAAAAGAAAAACTGAAAAATCACATTATCCTAAGTATTCAGAACCTTTGCTGTGACACGCATATATTTAACTCAGGTGCTGTCCATTTCTTCTGATCATCATTGAGATGGTTCTACACCTTCATTTGAGTCCAGCTGTGTTTAATTATACTGATTGGACTTGATTAGGAAAACCACACACCTGTCTATATAAGACCTTACAGCTCACAGTGCATGTCAGAGCAAATGGGAATCATGAGGTCAAAGGAACTGCCTGAAGAGCTCAGAGACAGAATTGTGACAAGGCACAGATATGGCCAAGGTTACAAGGTTCTACTGCACTTAAGGTTCCTAAGAGGACAGTGGCCTCCATAATCATTAAGTGGAAGATGTTTGGGATGACCAGAACCCTTCCTAGAGCTGTCCATCCAGCCAAACTGAGCTATCGGGGGGAAGAGCCTTGGTGAGAGAGGTAAAGAAGAACCCAAAGATCACTGTGGCTGAGCTCCAGAGATACAGTCGGGAGATGGGAGAAAGTTGTAGAAAGTCAACCATCACTGCAGCCCTCCACCAGTCGGGGCTTTATGGCAGCCTCTTTTTAACCTTGGAGCCTATCAATTGCTGTGTATCTTTTTTGCAGTAAGTGGCTCAAATAATTCAGCCAACTCCCCCATGACAGTTGGCAGGGCAGGAGTAACAGTGAATGAGGAGGCAGAATAGTGTGCCTGAGCAGCTGTGGTGGGCTGTGAGCTAGTCTATGCTTGGGTGACAGAGGGCGAAGACCATGGAGGCTTGGTTAGCCAATACACCATCTCCTCAGCATACCCAACTCCTCAGCATCCTGCCTGCAGATGATGCAGCATGTCCACAGCTACCACTTTGGCTTATATTCAGACTGCACACTCAGCTAATTCCTAATAGTTTTCTGCTGGCTAGTTTGAAAGTGTGATGGGGACCCTTTTGGTAATGTTTTGTATATTGCCCTGCTCATGTGCACCTTTCCATTTTTTGCAAGTTTTGACAAATTAGAGGGGCTGCCATATTTGCTTTTAAACGTTAAAAATAATCAGCTTAAAATATCTACATTGGCACTTCAATAGCAGGCACGTTTACCCCCTTGCTGCACAGGCCAATTTTCAGCTTTCAGTGTCGTCACATTTTGAATGAAAATTGCACGATCATGCAACACTGTACCCAAACTAAATTTTTATCATTTTGTTCACACAACTAGAGCTTTCTTTTGGTGGTATTTAATAACTACTGGGTTTTTTATTTTTTGCTAAATAAACAAAAAAAAGACAGAAAATTTGGGGGAAAAATGTGTTTTTCTTTGTTTCTGTTATAAGATTTTGCAAATAAAAAATTGTTCTTCACAAAATGTTTTCTGCTAAATTTCTTTGGTGAAAATAACCCAAATCAGTGTATATTATTTAGTCTGTAGGAAAGATATAGAGTCCAGAAACTATGGTATATATCGAAAAATTGATCAATCCTGATGTACTGACGGCCAATCTCATTTCTTGGGGCCCAAAAATGTCAGGACAGTACATATATCCCCCAAATGACCCCTTTTTGGAATGTGGAAAGTCAAAGGTATTTAGTAAGAGGCGAGTTTCAAGTTGTAATTTTTTGTCATAATTTTGGGGAAAATAAAGAAATTTTAAAAGTGTGTATATATATATATATATATATATATATATATATAATCAAAGAAAAAAGGCGGGACACATACTCCAAAACAATCCTTTTACTTGTTCAGATTGGAAAATGTACAAATATGCAAGCCACTGTACAGTTGCGAGCATCACTGCTCTTTATCAGGCTTATCTGGCTGTGCGTTTCATACTACTACAAAAATTGTACCTATATCCCAAACACAAGGTGTGCCCCACAGGTGCAAAACCCAATTATCTAATCAGTTCAATCCTAAATTAAATTAACCCTCTAATGCTACATAGCAAACAACTCAATCAGAAGCTAAGTATAAATATGATTACAAAAGGAGAAAAAATGTTTATATAACCCATACAAAAACACCAAGGAACAAACCCCATGTAAACCTATGTAAGCAATTAAATGTTAATAATTAATGAATATTGCTACATCTAAACATTATTTCAGACGATCTTCTTTAATAAAATTCCCCTGTTTCAAATCCTGTACCATTTCCATTGAATCTAAGGAGGAAAAACACAATAAATGATCCCAATCCAATTTTACAGAAATAAATACAATTCATAGTCTCTATTCATTCCATTGGAATGAAGAGAATGTAACTTGTTAATCCACCATACCTCCTTTTTCTTAAGTTTTAGTATCCTATCACCTCCTCTTTTATCCCTGGACACCTCCTCCAGTTTCATAAAACGCAAATCTGATTCTTTATGTCCCTTTTCCAAGAAGTGTCTTGATACTGGCAAACTGGGCTGTTTATGCCTGATCATGCTGCTATGCTGGGCTATACTATCCTTGATCTTCTGAGTGGTCTCTCCGACATATATCAAATTGCAGCGGCATGTGAGGAGATATACCACATATGAGGGTTGGCATGTATGAAAACCATTATTACTATCCTTTCTCCACTAAGGGGATGTATATAATGGTCATCTTTAAGTAATATATTGCATTGGATGCAATTTAAACAGGGAAAACATCACTTCCTCTTTCTCCCAAGAAATGTCATTTTTGCTTCATGTGTGCTGGCCTTAAATTCAGATCTAACTAAAGAGTCCCTTAAAGTCTTATTACGCAGATAGGCTTGCATTGGGAACTTGTTGTAATGATACTAAAGATATTTTCACTATAGCTATGATACTGAAATATGAATGGTAATCTTGGTCTCTCCTGTTTCTTTTTCTTAAAGAGTGTCTTTGCATTCTCTCGCTGAATATTAATAAACTCCTGTGTAATCATCCTCTCTGGATAGCTTTGTTCTCTGAATTTTTGGCACATTTCTTCCAAGCTGGTTTTCCTTACTATCTCATTGCTAACAATACGTTTAACCCTTAGCAATTGACTCCTCGCCTTTAAACATGTGTGGTGGATGATAGCTATTAAATAGCAAAAGTTGATTTCTGTCAGTGGGTTTTATATAAAGGTCAATCTGACCAGGTACTGCCAGCGTCACCAGGTGGCACTACACCCCGAATCAGCACCAGTGCTGATTCGGGGTGTAGTGCCGCCTGGTGACGCTGGCAGTACCTAGCGGGCAGGAGGATACATGGAAGGTGACCCCCTGCTATGTGGTTATCTGGAGGAGTCTCTTGTCACTGGACTGAACCTTCACTTTTAAGATCCCTATGGGAATGCTTTCTTGACTCTTTACTTAAGGGTCCTGGTCATCAGGTGAGAGGCCATTCGGTATATGGTGAAGGGTACTTCTACCAGTCACACTACATTGCTGTGAAAATCACGTTTGCTTGGTGGATTCATACATGATATCTGGACATTATTTGTGCTCTGTATATTTTGAAGGACTTTACCTTATCCATTGGGTTGCATGTAAAATTGTTCTTTAAACAAAAAATAGTTATTAAACAGCACAACATGAAACAGTTTCTCAAATAACACTATTTGAGCATCGGAGTAGTCATTGCTATTTCTAATGAGTCCAATTGCTGCATCAATCCCTGCCTGGTGCGGGATAGATGTGTATAGGCTTGTAACATCTCAGGTAACCAGGATCTCATCTCCATAGCATGTAGGTTTATCCCTGATTTTTGACAAAAAGTCATTAGTGTCTCTAATGTCCGATTTAGTATTCTAGGGGGGATAAGATTTTGTCAAGAAATCGTGCCGTTGGAACAAAGATAGAGTCTCTCCCCGAGACTATGGGATGTCCCTGCGGGGATTGACTGTCCTTGTGTATTTTCGGCAACATGTAAAGGACTGGAATCCATGTGTAGGATATATATATATATATATATATATATATATATATATATGATTTTTTTTTTTAATAAACTTTGACCAGAACAATATAATGTTACCATAGGAAATATTTTTTTTATTTTCTGTACATGTTATGTTTGCATATAGCAATGAATTTCATTGCTATATTCAAGCATTGTACTGAATGAAATTGATTCATTCAGTTTGTTTTGTTGTGATTAGCTGTTATTGGTTACAGCTGATCCCATGGCACAGATGGGCTGTGATTGGTCCATTCTACACAATGTGATCACTGTGAACAATCATAGCTAGCAACACAATTGTACACAATGGATGGCTTGAAAGGAAGCCATCCATTGTTTACAATTGTCATGTGACTTGCTGTGATTGGTTACAGCGGTCACATAATACTGTCCGGTGGACATAGCCATTGACAAATCGTGCTGCAGGGTGGCCCAGCGAGCACGCACGATCTCGGAGGACGGCATATGACTTCCACCCGGATTGTCCAAAGGCCCGTCCAGCCTTTAATTTACTATAGCTGGGCGGGAAGTAGTTAAGCATACAATACAACTGGGGTCAGACATTATCAACATAGAGAACATGGAAAAATATTAATGTGGTTCAGAAATGTCCAATATTTAAAAATTTCCATTTTAATAGATTTGCATATTTTATTGTAAACCTTTCTATGTTGTTTCCTGACATTTGGATAGTTATGGTTGGTTTATTATACTGTATCTTACAGGTTTTATTTTATTAAGTAAAACCATGTAGTCTAATTGAGAAGTTTGCAACAACAATTTTTGTTTTAAAATATTGTGTCCTTGTGAATAAAAGGTGGCCATTGTAAGCACCCCTGGCAATGTTACATTTTGTCCCAAATCCTTCCATTGTCACTTTTGCTTGATATCTTGGTTTGTATGTAAATGTAGAGAAAAATATAAATTAATGGCAAGTGAAGTATAAGAGGAAAAAAATTACCGTATTAATTTGCTGAATACAGTGGTACACATAACATTGTGTACTTTTCAATAACTTTTAAAATAGTTAAAAATAAGGTAACAATAATGAGTAACTCATCATGACGTACTATAGTATCATGATATACTATAGTAAACTCAGCTTGCTCATTGAAAACCTTTGGCTACTATCCATGACTGTGTGCTACATAAACCACTTCATCCCCAGAAGATTTTACCCCCTTCCTGACCAGAGCACTTTTTACAATTTGGCACTGCCTCATTTTAACTGGTAATTGCGCCGTCATGCGTTGTTGTACCCAAACAAAATTTGCGTCCTTTTTTTCCCACAACAAGAGCTTTCTTTTGGTGGTATTTGATCACCTCTGCGGTTTTTATTTTTTGCGCTATAAACAAAAAAACAGCGACAATTTTGAAAAAAAAAACAATATTTTTTACTTTTTGCTAAAATAAATATCCCCAAAAATGTTTTTAAAAAACACATTTCTTCATCAGTTTAGGCCAATATATAATCTTCTACATATTCTTGGGAAAAAAAATCACAAAAAGCGTATATTGATTGGTTTGCGCAAAAGTTATAGCATCTGCAAACTATGGGAAAGATTTATGGCATTTTTATGGCACTTGCAACATTGTGGTGGACAGATCGGACACTTTTGACACATTTTTAGGACCCTTGACATTCATACAGTGATCAGTGCTATAAAAATGCACTGATTACTGTGTAAATGTCACTGGTAGGGAAGGGGTTAACACTAGGAGGCGATCAAGGGGTTAAATGTGTGTTCCCTCAGTGTGTTCTAACTGTATGGGGATATGATTGAGTAAGAGAGGAGATTTACTATTTACTAGGAACAAATGACATGTCTCCTCTCCCCTGACAGCACAGGGATTTGTGTGTTTACACACACAAATCCCCGTGCTGGCGCTCGTGCACGCGATCGCACGTGGCCAGCGGCAATTGCGCCCCCCCCGGCCACGGGCATCTGGTCCCCTGCCGTGCAGCTGGCACTTAAAGGGCCGACCTACACATGGGGGATTTTGCGCACCCGTGCCATTTTGCCGATGTATATTGGCATGAGCAGGTCAGCAAGTGGTTAACATATACATAGAAAATGTGCTTTGAAGAATTAATCCTTATTCAGACAGTTTTAATATGTACTGTAGGTATTGTAATGAGTGAATTGTGCTATTTCTTTCATCTATTAACTTAGAGGATATATTCCACAATTCGAACATTGATACCAACACTTGTCCAGATGTACAAGATATGCCAAGAAATGTGCATAGTAAATATGTATTCTCTTGTTTTAAACTTTACATAAACAATAAAAAGATACGTGTTAAAAAATGTGTATCTCATTGTCAACATTTATCTAGCACTAGTCCCCCAACATTACAGTAGCTAGGGAAATCTGGTAACTGTCCTTCTACATGTCTCTCATCTGTGTCTTGTCAGAAGCACTGAGCTGCAGGAATCAGTGATGTGTGAGTCATTCTGGGTAATATATTCCTAGGAGATGTGCCATCTGGGACTAAATTATCAAAACTCATGGAACTGATGCTCTCAGTCTCAGTAAGCAACCCATCTTCATCTTTTCACTGGAAAAAAAAATCAATGTTTTTAAAGCTGGACTTGCTGCTGTGGTCTATACTACCATTTTAACAAATTTCTTGTAATATTAATAAATCTTTCTGTTTTCTCTGTGTATATGGATGAGAATGCAGAGTTACAACTCCCAGATAGGGCAGATTTATGCACGGCTATAAAAGACATTTACCCAAGGAGCAAAAACTCCTTGTCCTGGTATCGAAACTCAGCATGCCATTGTTAGGCTATACCATGTGCTAGGTGTAGAACTCTAATGCCCCGTACACACGGTCGGATTTTCCGATGGAAAATGTCCGATTGGAGCGCGTTGTCGGAAATTCCGACCGTGTGTGGGCTCCATCGGACATTTTCCATCGGATTTTCCGACACACAAAGTTGGAGAGCAGGAGATAAAATTTTCCGACAACAAAATCCGATCGCGTCAATTCCGACCGTGTGTGGCCTGTTCTGACGCACAAAGTGCCACGCATGCTCATAAGAAATTCCAAGACGGAACAGCTTGTTCTGGTAAACTTAGCGTTCGCAATGGATACAGCACTTTCGTCACGCTGCAATATTAAAAATGGTTTAATACAGCGCACTCTCTTCTTTTTTATAATGTGACAAGAATTAAGTAGTTTTGCTGCTCATATTCACACACACTTCTCACAAAGTTTTATTTTTGTTTTTTTATTGGGATTCCCTGAATATATTGTTATTAGTTGTCACATCTGACAGAATTTTTTTTTTTATTTAATTTTTTGGGGGATTTTAAGCCTTTTTTTTTTTTTTAATGTTTGAATTTTTTCAAAGGCTGATCTTTGTTCAATGTTATTTTTATTTTTACTCCAGAATATTTTTGTGTGTGTTTTGTGTGTCAAGTTACCCCAACACCATTGATATGTTTTATTATTTAATCTCAAGGAGATTGTTTGTTGTTGGTGTCCCTTGTTCATTTCACATTGTATATTTGAAATGTACCTGAATCCTCACAAACAAACTGTCATTTTTGAAGTAAAACACATAGGAGAGTATAATTCAAAACAAAAATCCTTTATTAAGGGATCAGAACCAAACAAAGAGGAAGGCAACACTGGGTCAATAGAATAAGTTAGCGAAGCCTGGGACCCCCACGGCAGACATCAATTCTTGAACATCAAAATTGGTGGCCTGAGGAGTCCATATGTAAGGGAGGGCAGTCTAGTCCAGAATTAGCAGAGATCCGGATAGCAGCAGATGACATCTGTGTCCCCAGGCTGTGGTACCACAAGAGGTCACTTTCTGGTCTTCCTTTCACGCTTCCTTCCCGGCTGTGGCTGTGCTGTTGGAGATGTGGCAGGAGGAGGAGTAGGACCTGGAGGAGGAGGAGGACTGGGAGGACCTGGAGGAGAGGGAGGATGAGGAGGAGGACCTGCAGGAGGAGGAGGAGGACCATCGCAAAGGTGTGTCTGAGCTGTCATTTGGCCCCTCATACCTTTGTTAAGAGCCTCCAATATGAGCGCCTCACACATGACTTGTTGGCCCTCCTCCATCGACTGCATTTTATATGCAATGACGGCAGCAATGTCCTCCTCCACGGTCTGTCGTGCTCCCAGGACCTCTGTAGCCCTCCAAAAGAGTCCTCTGGTAGCCTCCTCTAGGGCACTCCTCCTACTGCCACTTTCTCTTTTCAGGGGGGGTGGAGGGACCTGCAGATCAGCCAGCCGGCTCGGCCCGGCCACCTCCTGGTTGAGACTTCCCTGTGTACGAAAAAGGGACATGGTTGTAATGTTTTCCATCATCAATCACAATCCTAAATTAGTACTCCCAACTAACATCTAGTTAACATCATTGATTGGACAAGCAGAAATATTTAGAGGAATGCTATACCTGGCTCAATCTGGGCTCCTCCACATGTGGCCTGGAAGGCCCAGGTTGGGCGTCAGAAGCCTCAGCCGGGGGGGGGGGGGAGGAAGCGTGGAAGGAAGACTGGAGAGGGATGGCCTGGGTTCAGTCTGGCCTGCCAGAAAATGTAGCCTGTCATAGTACAACATCCTGGGGACATAGATGTCATCTGCTGCTCCGGATCTCTGTGAATCCATGACCTTCTTGCACTCCCTTAGATATGTACTCCTCAGGCCACCAATTAATATCTTTAAATAGGTGATGTCTGCTGTGGGGATCACCTGCTTCGCAATTTCACACAATTGCTCCAGTGCTGCCTTCCTCTTTGCTTGGTTCTTGAAATGGGGGTGTTTAATCTCCCACAGACAGGGCAGCTCCCTTAACATATCTAGGAATACTGACATGAAGTCATTATCTTTCATTAGCATATCCATGTTCACTGCAAGACACAACACAAGACAAAGCCTAATGTCAGAAAAAACTCTCCTAATCTTGTTACAATATAGGCTTCAATGTAGAAGCAGTATAGGCACAAGTTTATCTCTTACCTTCGTTCTTACGATCGGCGCGTCCAATGCTCCTTCCTCCGCTCACAGATCGTACGTAATACGCATGCGTGTTACGCTTTATACACACTGCGCATGCGTGTAACTCCGCCCGCCCCTGACGTTCTTTCTAGTCTATTCCCCGCCCCTTTTCGTTCTGCGCAGTGGGGGAAGAGCACATGGCGTAGTCACAGCAGGTGCGTGCTAATTGCAGGAACGAGGAGGAGGAGGAGGAAAGCCCGGATCCGGACACGTCCCGATCCAGAAGGAGACGTTTTAAGGCCACAAATATGTCCTTTGGGGAGATGTTGGAGATGGTCGACATCATGACATCATGAAGAAGGCCGACTATGACGGAAAGTATGGGCCTTACCCCAACCCCAATATCAGAAAGGCCAAGATCATGGCGAAAGTGAAAGTCTGCACAGGAATTTCGGGGTATGACGATCGAAAGATCAGCTCAGGAAGCGGTGGTCGGACATGAAATTGACTCCCCACCTCTGGAAGAAGGGGAACTAACACCAACACAAGAAGAGCAGGAGGAAGAAGAAGATGTGGTGGAGATTGGCACCACAACAGGTGAGTGTCTGCGACCACAGACTCAGGTAAGAGATGGATGGTGGCAGATTTTTGATACCTGTTTTTGTTTTCTTTCTCTCTTTTTAGGTGATCGTGAGGTTGTGGATCCCGAACGTTTCACATCAGAAAGTGCCCAGATCCTGATCGGGGAGATCATGAGGTGTAATGTAGAACTGCAAAACATACAGCAAAAAATCAATGATGTTATTAAAAAAAATAATGACATCATTGATGTTTTGGGGCGAATTTAAAACCCCACAAAATCACTTTTTGGATTGTGGTCCAATCTTTTAAATATTTTTGCAATGTTTTTTGCAATCTGAACGCTATATCAAACCCAGTTCCTAAATACTGATTTCTGATATAGCCTTCAGGTTTTACCTAATGTGAACTTTGTAAGTTCAAGTTTTTTGGCTTTCTTGTTGGTTTTACACAGGCTTGTTTTATCTGAAATGGACATTTCGATTTTTGATAATGCTACTGCAAAAGTTGTTATACAACAAACATGCTAGTTTGTTTTAAAAACCTTTGGTAAATGCACATGTGATTGTGCAGGTATAAAAAAGTTGCTTACTCAAGAATGTGTGGATTATTGTCTCAACACTACAATACAACACTTTTGGGGTGATGTAATTGCTGTTTTCTGCAAAAATGGGTGTTATTTCCTAAGGGCAAATCCACTTTGCACTACAAGTGCAGTTTCAGTGCAGTTGCAAGTGCACTTGTAGTGAAATGTGTTTTTGCATTTAGGAAATAACAGCCAACAGTGCTTTGTATAAGGTTACACAATCACAACATTTTCTGGACTCAACACATTTCTGTCAGGGCAGCTAAAACAAACACAAGCAGTAAATGTCCACCAAGAATTTTTTTTTTTATTATTATAAAAAGGCTTCACAGATTGTCTGGCATATTGATAGCCCCCCTACCCGCAAAGAACTCCAGTAGCGTAACCGGACATTACGGGCACTCAGGGAGGGCAAGCCAGGACGGCCACTTTCAAGCGCCGTCAGTGTGGTTTGATGTAGGATTCCGGCCTCAGGCCCAACTGAGCCAGCATAGTTGGCCGAATGTTTCCTTAAAAAGTTGGCCGCATCAGGTGGTCCCCCAGCGCAAACGCTTCATCAGCAATTAACACAAATGGGAGTCCTTCCACATTGTCCTCTGGAGCTGGCAAGTCCAAGCTGCCATTCTGGAGACGCCTGTAGAATTCCATCTGGGCGATGACTCCACCATCGGACATCCGGCCATTCTTCCCCATGTCCACATACAAGAAGTCGTAACACTGCCAACATCACTATACTATTAAACCCCTTGTAATTATAATAGTACGACCCCGAGTTGGGTGGTGGGACGATGTGGACGTGTTTCCCATCAATTGCCCCTCCGCAGTTAGGAAAGTCCCACCTCTCGGCAAAGTGGGAGGCCACAGTCTGCCATTCCTGTGGCGTGGAAGGAAACTGTTGAGGAAAAAACAATAAACATTACTATTTTTACTCAGAAACATGGCAAGCAGATTATACACAAACATTATGGGGCAACCTCCAGATAGCATTTATTAAGGGGAATTTAACAAGGCCAAAGTATAAGGTACACCTATCATATTCCCCCTCCCCCCCTCTCATGGGCCATTTCTAACATTATAGGGGGTGTGTGGAAATCTTGGACAGGTAACCCTCTTCACTTCATTGAGAGATGAATGCCTAAATAATGGGTATTACTTTGAACAGCCCCTCCTTAGTTACACTATTGGCAGACCACTGGACAGGTAAGAAGTGTCATAATACAAAGATATAAATACACATTGTACACATTTGAGGACATTTGGACATTCTGCTATTACCTATCAAGATAATAATAGGATACAAAAACTTTAAACAGTACCATTGGAAAGTATACAGGCAGGCCCTTGCACTATATGCTTTGGGGAATTCATCCATAAATCTGAGCACTAAAGAGGTGGGTATAGTGTGTACGGGTTTGGCAAAGTCAGCAGATAGATGATTGAGGATAGATAGAGAATTGGGATCAGCTGACTTAGCAGTTAAGGGAGGGAGGGTTACTAAACATTTTTGGGGGACACCACCAATAAAAAAACTCTGGCACTCTGCCTGAATTTAAATAAAAAATAACATTTCCAAACATTTTAGGGCTTGTTTGGGGTAAAGCACTACTATGGAGCAGATAAAATACATTGTTAAGTGACTACATGAGGTGAATATAGGGCAGGAGACACCATGCTGGGGAGGTTAGTGAAGGGCAAATATGTATGAAGAACCTAAAATAATAATTACATAAAAATCCAGCATGCATGAGGACAAAGGGGACATTCACAGCATATTACAAGCATGGTAATTAGGGAATGAGGAAAGAAATACAATATATTAGCAAACATTCAATACAATAAAATGTGATATTAAAGGATAAATCTTACCTTCATATACTCCTTCTGCAGGACCTGTATGATGGCAGAACAGGTCTCTGGGATAATGATCCCCAGATCCTGGGGGGAGATGCCTGCCGAGAACTTCAAGTCCTGCAGACTTCTCCCTGTGGCCAAATACCGCAGGGTAGCGACCAACCTCTGCTCTGGAGTGATAGCTTGCCTCATGCAGGTATCCTGCCTGCTGATATAGGGGGTCAGCGAAGCCAACAAACGGTGAAACACGGGGTCCGTCATTCTGAGAAAGTTCCTGAAATCATCAGGATTATTCTCACGGATCTCACGGAGCAAAGGCATATGAGAGAACTGGTCACGCTGAAGCAACCAATTCTTGGTCCATGAACTCCTCCCCACCCTGTTCATGGACTGGACTTGTGTCAAGGTCAGGACCCCAACACCAAGCCCCCACACAGCACGAACTCTACGAGGAGTACGCATACGAAACATGGCTAGAAAACGGTCGGCTGCTCAGAACGAAGTAACAGAACGCACTGAAGAACAGCAAGGCCTGTGAAGAGCGACCTGAAAAACAGTAACGAACGAACAAGAATACAATGACTACTTAAAGTCACGCGGAACTTGCTTGCACGCACTGAAGAGCAGATACAAACCCACAAGCACAAACTGAATGACAGAAAACGATCTGAAAGCCACGAGTCTGAAAACGCGCGAATCGTCTCTCACCAAACTTTTACTAACACGAGATTAGCAAAAGGAGGCCAAAGGGTGCCGCGCTTGGTTCTGAACCGGATTTTTCTAGTCTCGTCGTACGTGGTGTACGTGACCGCGTGGTTGGCGATCGGAAATTCCGACAACTTTGTGCGACCGTGTGTAGACAAAATAAGTTTGAGCCAACATCCGTCGGAAAAAATCCTAGGATTTTGTTGTCGGAATGTCCGAACAAATTCCGACCGTGTGTACGCCCTATAATGCTGCATACACGCGGTCAGAATTTCCGACAACAAATGTTCGATGTAAGCTTTTTGTCGGAAATTATGACCGTGTGTAGGCTCCATTGGACATTTGTTGTATTTCCGAGAACAAAAATTTGAGAGCTGGTTCTCAAATTTTTCAACAACAAAATCCGTTGTATGAAATTCCCATCGTGTGTACACAATTTCGACGCACAAAATTCCATGCATGCTCGGAATTAAGCATAAGAGCCGCACTGGCTATTGAACTTCATTTTTCTCGGCTCGTCGTACGTGTTGTACGTCACCGCGTTCTTGACATTCAGAATTTCCGACAACATTCGTGCGACCGTGTGTATGCAAGACAAGTTTGAGCCAACATCCATCGGAAATAAATCCAGGATTTTGTTGTCAGAATGTCCGATCGTGTGTACACAGCATTAGAATTGTGGCATATAGGACTAGCTGTTGGGGAAACTCCAAGTCATTGCTAGATTAAGGAATGTAAGCCAGGAAGTCTCAGATACCTCCAGGGACAAAACTAGAACCTCTCTTAATAGTCATCTCTTCCCGTGAATACTATCTGCTAAAAGTTATACCAGCTGCACCATGGAATATAGAATGCTACCTCATAGATACAATACAGCAGTGCTAATAACTTGCTGTATTATACCTTATACGATTGGTTATTTGGTTTTAAATATGACCCTGAGGAGGGGATATTGTATTGTATTGCTATTAGATTGATATGGAGATGACCTTATGTTCTTTCAATCCCAGATGAAAGGGGGCACTCTTGGACCACAAAATGTGTTGGCTACTTTTTGGATTGACTGTTATTGGTATATAGTTTTATCTGGATCTTTTAGCAGTGGTGTGACACTTCAGTTTCAATTTTTATTGCAGAAATCATGCACAGATCAATGCATAGGTATTTTTACAAGAAGGTTCATGCGGAATAGATGAAAGCTTAAAAGGACATATAGGATAGACACATAAATCTTACATAACGCACACTCAATTAAATAGTGTTTTATGTCAATTATTGAACTATCAGCAAGGTACAGTCCCTACAAATTATCCTCTTCTGATGAGATTGTGTCCTGCTATGAAAATTTCCAGCTTCACCAACACTCTGCCAGTCATGTGAGCAATCTGGATTCAAACCTTTTTAGAATGGCACACCTTAACAGCAGTTGGATGAAAAACAATAAGCCTGTGATGATGGCCTAGTTACAGTTTAACCACTTGCCGCCCGCCATATAGCAAAATGATGGCGGCAAAGTGGTTTCAATATCCTGACCAGACGTCATATGCACATCGCGGTGATCAGTCTGACACACTGCATCACCAATATAGGTGAAGAGGCTCTGACGGAGACTCTTTACCACGTGATCAGCCATGTTCAATCACGGCTGATCACCGTGTAAACAGGAAGAGCCATTGATCGGCTTTTCCTCACTCGCGTTTGTCAGACGTGAGTAGAGGAGAGCCGATTGGCTGATCCTCTGACAGGGGGGGTTTATGCTGATTGGTTATCAGCGCAGCCCCCCCCCCGAGGATGCCCACACTGGACTATCAGGGACACCACCAGGACCACCAAGGATGTCACACCACCAGCTATGCCACCCTAGACCACCAGGGATGCCAATCAATACCCACAATGGATGGCAATCAGTGCCACAATGGGCATCACCAATTGGCAGGCATTATTGTTTGGAACTGATTGGCATCCATCAGTACCATCTATTAGTGTACACCAGTGCCACCTATCAATGCCCATCCATGCCCATCTGTGCCATCTATCAGTGCCCATCTGTGCCATCTATCAGTGCCCATCCATGCTGCCTTTCAGTGCCCATCAGTGCCACCTATGTGTACCCATCAGTGCTGCATATCAGTGCCACCTATCAGTGCCCATCAGTACTGCCTATCAGTGCCCCATCAGTTGCACATATTAGTGCCCATCATCATTGCCCATCAGTGCCACCTCATCAGTGCCACCTCATTGGTGCCACCTCATCAGTGCCCATCAGTGCTGCCTTATCAGTGTGCATCAGTGCAGCCCCATCAGTGCCCATCAGTGAAGGAGAAAACATAATTATTTTACAAAGTTTTGTAACAGAAACCAAAAAAAAATGTTGGTCTTTTTTTTATTTGTTTAGCAGAAAATAAAAATCCCAGAGGTGATCAAATACCACCAAAAGAAAGCTCTATTTGTGGGAGAAAATGATAAAAATTTAGTTTGGGTACAGTGTTGTATGACCATGCAATTGTCATTCAAAATGCGACAGCGCTGAAAGCTGAAAATTGGTCTGGGCAGGAAGGTGTATAAGTGCGCTGTATTGAAGTGGTTAAATAGTACACAGTCATTCAGAAAAAGAAACATTGATAATTATTGCAAAAACCAACATTGGCAAGGAGGTCCTGATTTTTTTTTGAGATATTGAACAGATATAATATGCTAATAAATAGTATATTGCTGTTTTGCGTGGTAGATATTTAGAATTCAGCAGGTATTCTGCAAACTCATATCTTTGTATCACTGCTAGTCCTTGCATAATGCTTGGTAAATTGTATTGAATCTCTACAATACATGTAAAATGCAGGAATTCGCACAATTGAAGTAAAACAGAAAACAAGCATCATGAATCCTTGACACAAGTAATATTGTACAAAATTGTTACAATATAATAATTGACTTGTCACTTTTAGGCGACTCTGCTTCCTGTAGACTCCAGGTGTCTTCTGGACTGGATAGAGAAATGTCTTCTTTCACTTTTGGAAACAATGACGGTGTCAATATTGCAGCTTGCACATTAAAATATTGTAATTTGATTCTACAGAGGTACTGTACAAAGCAGAAGTGAGATGGGGTTAAAGTGCAACATTAATGGTTCAAAGAAAGAGATGTCTTTATGCAACCTTTTAATTGTTGAATTTGGCAACCATATTTTGTTTCTTCTACCAAGAGGAACTTTAAGGCCTCATGCACACGGACGTTTTAAAAAACGTGCTGTAAAGTTAGGTCCGATGCCTGGAAAAAGTGGCATTAAAAACGCGATTTTTACCCCGTTTTGCATTATGCCCCGTACACACGGTCGGACTTTGTTCGGACAATCCGACAACAAAATCCTAGGATTTTTTCCGACGGATGTTGGCTCAAACTTGTCTTGCATAAACACGGTCACACAAAGTTGTCAGAAAATCCGATCGTTCTGAACGTGGTGACGTAAAACACGTACGTCGGGACTATAAACGGGGCAGTGGCCAATAGCTTTCATCTCTTTATTTATTCTGAGCATGCGTGGCACTTTGTCCGTCGGATTTGTGTACACACGATCGGAATTTCCGACAACAGATTTTGTTGTCGGAAAATTTTATATCCTGCTCTCAAACTTTGTGTGTTGGAAAATCCGATGGAAAATGTCCGATGGAGCCCACACACGGTCGGAATTTCCGACAACATGCTCCGATCGGACATTTTCCATCGGAAAATTCGACCGTGTATACTGGGCATTAGCGTTTTTGCGCGTTTTGGCGCATTTTTTAGCGTTAAGTAGCATTTTTTAAAGGAAAACACATCTCTCAGCTATATGCACTCCCAAATTTCCCACAATGCCACAGAAACCAAAGAAAATATGTTACTGAGCATGTGTCGGTGCCATTTTGGTAGGAGTGAGAGAGAGGAGAGAGCATTTCAGAGTCTGTTTGAGTCTTTGTTCAATTTGTGGTTTTGCATTATGCCCCGTACACACGGTCGGACTTTGTTCGGACATTCCGACAACAAAATCCTAGGATTTTTTCCGACGGATGTTGTCTCAAACTTGTCTTGCATACACACGGTCACACAAAGTTGTCGGAAAATCCGATCGTTCTGAACGTGGTGACGTAAAACACGTACGTCGGGACTATAAACGGGGCAGTAGCCAATAGCTTTCATCTCTTTATTTATTCTGAGCATGCATGGCACTTTGTCCGTCGGATTTGTGTACACACGATCGAAATTTCCGACAACGGATTTTGTTGTCGGAAAATTTTATATCCTGCTCTCAAACTTTGTGTGTTGGAAAATCCGATGGAAAATGTCCGATGGAGCCCACAAACGGTCGGAATAGCAGAACAAAGTTCCAACTGCATTGGTGACTGCGGTGCCCGCAAAGAAGGAAATCCGTGACTTCTGTGCTCCCCCTTTTGGCTCCCCACTCACCGACTCCCAGTACCCCTACTGGGGTGGCAGGCACTATAAGATTCCAATGTCGTCCTCATGGATGGTGTCCCGTGGTTGCTGAAGTATGGTTCTCCTCTATCCCAGGATTCCCAGGTCAATCATCCATAGCAGCTTCCACCACCACATTCAAGAAGGGGAATCGCCAGAGAAAGAAATCCTTTGCTGAATGAGAAGATCACGCTGAGCAGCCCGATTGATATATGAGCCAAATAGTTTGGACCTGGGAAGGAGACCACAGACGCACCTGGAACCTTTCACTCTCACAGACCAGTGCTGTTTGTGTTTCAGTCAAAAAAGATATTTATTAGAAAAAAATAAAAGGTTTGGGATCACAACTGGTGATAGGTGGTGGTGGATGCTTGATCACTTTGGGGATGTGGGGATTGGGGACGGGGTAATGATTGGGCCTGGCGATCATGCAAAAAATCCTGCTGGTAGCTGGGTACAGGATATTAGGGATGAAAATGGGAGGTGGAAGGTGAAAATTGACCGTAGGAGTGTGGGGTGTAGAATGAGGTCTGGGATGGGATATTGAGAGGGGGGTGCTAGCACTGCTGAGGTCCCAGGGGCCATTGGGGGATCATGAGAAGCATTATATGGATCGCATGGAGGTGGCCCATCACTTCGTTTTGCTTGTCGGTATTGCATAGCAATACCATAAATGCGATCCATACAATGCTCTCCCCCAATGTCCTCCAGGATGTGGTATAGGCTGCAGCAGAAGCAGGCGCGTGGGTTGCTGGTATCCAAAAACGCATCCATACTGCGCCTCTCCTGCTGCACTTCCCGCAGCAGTGCTAGCACTCTGTCATCTGCCTCCATATTGAAGCTGCCCCTCATCTGACGTCCACGCCCACGGCCACGAACACCGCAACGACCGCGCTGCTCTCCAAATTGTTGACTGCCAGTCGACACCGATTCCAAGGCCCTGGATTCCTGCAAAAGAGCAAAAATGTTTACATTGACATGTACAAGGACAGACAGAAAATAAGATAGACAGGCAGACATAAGCAGTTACCTCATCTGTGCACTGAACACCTCCCTCACTCATTGCATGTGGAGATCCAGTGCTCATCATGGGACTGGTGAGTCTTTCAACCTCTGCCTCTTCTGCAGCCTCTCTTTGTCTAATGTTAGAAGTTGTCCTGCAGACAATACAAAATGTATAAACGTAACCACTTCAGCCCGGACCATTTAGCTGGCCAAAGACCAGAGCACTTTTTGCGATTCGTCCCAGCGTCGCTTTAACTGACAATTGCGCGGTTGTGCTACATGGCTCCAAAAAAAACATTGACATCCTTTTTTTCCCCTTCAAACAGAGCTTTCTTTAGATGGTATTTGATCACCTCTGCATTTTTTTTTTTTGCGCTAACAAAAAAAGAGCGTCAATGTTTTAAAAAAAGCTATAATTTTTACTTTTTGATATAATAAATATCCCCCCAAAAAATATAAAAAAACATTTTTTTTGTTCAGTTTAGGCCGATATGTATTCTTCTACATATTTTAGTTAAAAAAAATTGGTTTGTGCAAAAGTTATAGCATCTACAAAATAGGGGATAGTTTTCTGGCATTTTTATTAATAATTTTTTTTTTTACTAGTAATGGTGGCGATCAGTTATTTTAATTCTGACTGCGACATTATGGCGGACACATCGGACAATTTTGACACATTTTTGGGACCATTGTCATTTTTACAGCGATCAGTGCAATTAAATTGCACTGATTACTGTAAAAATGACACTGGCAGTGAAGGGGTTAACCTCTTCCTCTCCGTGAGACGATCGCCGGTGTCCCCGCGGACATCGAGTCTGCGGGACCTGCTGTCGGACTCACAGACCTTGCGACGGGAACGTGCAGCGCCATGGCGGCAAATTCAAAGGGACGTACAGGTACGCCCATTTGTGCAGCCGTGTCATTTTGCTGACGTAAATGTACATACGGTGGTCGGCAAGCGGTTACAATAGCCGTGGAACATACCGCCTGAAAAGCAATGTACATAGGCAAATATATGAAAAAAAACAAAAACTTACGGTCTGGTGTTGTTCATTATATTTTGCCGTAAGAACAGCAAATTATTATGGTACACATGTGGTCTTTTCGTAGTGACTTCCAGCGGCGCTGTAACGTTTTGCCTAAAATAACGTGGAAAACAAGGGTTTAATATGCAATCTAATTTACACACAAACAGATTATGCATTCAAGGAAAATAGACTTACTTATTTCCTTTCTTTCTCCATGTCTTATGTCTGCCCAGCCAGGGGTAATAGCAGCACTTATATCCTCCCATGCTTTAACTTTTCTGATGTGGTCTCCATGTAGTGGATGTGCCACATCCCACAGTTCAGGATGGGCCAGCACATGTAAACAAGGTAAACAAGGACCTTGTAAACAAGGTCAACTTGAGACACAGCACTTGCCATCTTCAAACTCTTCTCTGTCCTACTCACAGTCACATGGCTGTGCAAAGAACTCTTGGTTAATCTAATGTCCAGACAGGAATTTCCTGTTTTTACAGAGATTACAGTGTCCAATCAACTTTTTGGAGCAAAAAAAACGCAAAAACGCTGGTGCGGCGTTTTTTTTGTGCGTTTTTCCATGTTTTGCATTTTTACAGCTCTAGTGCTGTGCCACGGAACGCACTGGTCCTGGGTTTTTTTTACAGCTTAAAAACGCCTATGCCATTTGCAGCTCAAAAATGCCTAGGTGGACATGAAGCCATAGACTAATATAGACAGGCATTTTTAAGCTGCAAAAAAAGCTCAAAAAGCAGCTGTAAAAACGCCCGTGTGCATGAGGCCAAATTCTTGCTATTTACAGTAAAAAGGGTGGGATTAAAAAAAATGTAACAGTGATGCAATCAGTGGCCAATTTTCAATTGGGGCCTAGTTGCTGCTGAACTGTATTTTGTATGTTAAAAATAGCTGATAGTGTATATTAAATATTTCTATTATCTGTTTTATGACTTGTAAGTGTAATAGAGGCAATTGCTATAACAATCTGGATAAGGAAAAGAAATAAGAAAGAAAAAGACAGGCTTCAGTTTCTATTCAAAGCTTTCATTTAAATGTCCCCTCTCGGAACATTAATTGAGACATAAAAGGCCCCATGGAATATATGTGCAAATTAAAAATGAGTTTTAAAAGATTTTAATTTAATTTAATTCTTGGTGTGATTCTTAGAAAATTACAGATGTAAATTGAAGGTAGCATAGCATTTCATAAAAGTTGTGATACAGAATATAAGTGTGGAAAGGAAACACGCAATTAACAATCTTTTTTCTCTGCAAGAGTTACATGTTGTAGGGAAATGCAGTGTGTGTGTAGGTGTGTAAATATATATATATATATATATATATATATATATATATATATATATATATATATATAGGCAAGTGTAGTGGAAGTAATAGGGGTTGTTCACTGGCCACAACCTTTTCCCACCCGGTGTATAATTTAAGTCTTCTCTGGGATGAGCAGTGGTGTGGTGTTTTAGGAGATACAGACAGCAAGTAGGATCTACTAGAAAAGCTCATAACTAGCAAAAAGACTGAATGTTTTGTTCTATACTGGATTGTGCTGCCATAGACCCCAATGCAGTGGAAACATTTTTTAATGTGTTTGACCCAAAGATAACAAATAAACACATCCTTAAGCACATTTTGCATCGTGACCCTTTCTCTGGAAGCTCTAATGTTTGACACTAACCCTTTCAATTGGTGGAGGTAGGTAAAGGACACAAAAGTGGAACTCACTCTGCTAATCCCTGCTGAAAGTGAGCTATCTTGTGTTGAAGCATGCTAAAGTGCAATTGAAATATGAACTGTGAAAAGTATGTGTTTATATCCTGAGTAAAAGCTCAGTAGGTGTCGTGATCCTGCTGACAGCAGACTGTGTTGTTTGAAAATATAAACAATGGGGGTTATTTATGAAAGGCAAACTCACTTTGCACTACAAGTGCACTACATGTGCACTGCAAGTGCACTTGTAAGTGCACTCACTCTAGATCTGAGGGGAAGACCTGAAATAAGGGGAAGCTCTGCTGATTTTATCATCCAATCATGTGCAAGCTAAAATGCTGTTTTTTATTTTCCTTGCATGCCCCCCTCAGATCTACAATGACTGCACTTGAAAGTGCACTGTCAAGTGCACTTGCAGTGCACTTGTAGTGCAAAGTGGATTTGCCTTTCGTAAATAACCCCCACAGGCACAGTTCATTGTAGCAAGCTGATACTGCCAAATAACAGACTCATCAGCAGAACCTGGCTCAGCAGCTACAGCATTATCAGCAAATCTTGGCACAGCAGCAAGAGGTTAATTCAAATCAGCAAGAAACCAATAGACTGTTGGCTGCTCAACTATTGAGCCTGAAGGAGACCACTGAGACTCAGGTGACTGCTATGGCCCAGGCTGCAGAAAGAGACCAACAGGCCTTAAAATATAATTATAAAAAAATATATATAATTAAAGGCAAAGCTGTTCTTTAGTTTTGAATAGTGTGGAGAATGATTAGAACACCTGTCAGTTTTTATTGCAGTCAGTAGTCCCATTAGGTAGATTCACCCTCTCTATTTGTCATGTTTACCATTATCACTGAAAGTAAAAGTAAAAGTAAAAGAAAACCACAAATGTTGGGGTGTTCCCAGAACAGTGATAGAGTGAAAATATTCCAATGGAAACACTAATTCTGGTGAAATCTAGGAATTCCCTCACTTCAGGGGGATTTCCTCTCACTTCCTTTTTTGGGTATGGGGCAGGAAGGAAACTCCTTGAAAGGCATCCTTTGACCTGAACCCAGAAGATGCCCTAAATTATGAAAAGTTGAAAGAAGAGATACCGAGGTTGATTTACTGAAGGCAAATAGACTGTGACACTTTTCAATAGCTATTGCACTTTGAAAGGGCATTTGTTCCAGAGCTTAGTAAGTGAGAAACTTCACTTTGTAAAGAATAGGGATGAGCCGAACACCCCCCTGTTTGGTTCGCACCAGAACATGCGAACAGGCAAAAAATGTGTTCGAACACGTGAACACCATTAAAGTCTATGGGACACGAACATGAATAATCAAAAGTGCTAATTTTAAAGGCTTATATGCAAGTTATTGTCATAAAAAGTGTTTGGGGACCTGGGTCCTGCCCCAGGGGACATGGATCAACACAAAAAAAAGTTTTAAAAACGTCAGTTTTTTCGGAAGCAGTTATTTTAATAATGCTTAAAGTGAAACAATATAAGTGTAATATTCCTTTAAATTTCATACCTGGGGGGTGTCTATAGTATGCCTGTAAAGGGGCGCATTTTTCCCGTGTTTAGTCTGACAGTCTGACAGCAAAATGACATTTCAAAGGAAAAAAAGTCATTTAAAACTACTCGCAGCTATTAATGAATTGCCGGTCCTACAATACACATAAAAGTTCATTGATAAAAATTGCATGGGAATTCCCCATAGGGGAACCCCGAACCAAAAATTTAAAAAAAATGGCATAGGGGGTCCCCCTAAATTCCATACCAGGCCCTTCAGGTCTGGTATGGATATTAAGGGGAACCCCGCCCCAAATTTAAAAAACAAATGGCGTGGAGTCCCCCTCAAAATCTATACCATACCCTTCAGGTCTGGTATGGATTTTAAGGGGAACCCCGTGCCAAAATTTTTAAAAAAATGGCGTTGGGTCCCCCCAAAAATCCATACCAGACCCTTATCTGAGCACGCAACCTGGCAGGCAATAGGAAAAGAGGGGGGGACGAGAGAGCACCCCCCTCCTCAACTGTACCAGGCCACATGCCCTCAACATTGGGAGGGTGCTTTGGGATAGCCCCCCAAAGCACCTTGTCCCCATGTTGATGGGGACAACGGCCTCATCCCCACAACCCTTGCCCGGTGTTTGTGGGGGTCTGCGGCTTATCGGAATCTGGAAGCCCCCTTTAACAAGGGAAGAAGAAAATATTACAGCGCACACATGCAAAAAAGACATTTACCTCAAGCAAGGCTAGTTTAAAACACCTAAACATTTAAAAAAAAAAACATTATCAAAAAATATGGGGATTTGGTCACACCATATTGCTATATGGTGCTAAGCCCACTTACTGCGACAAAGTACCCCATAATCAGTGGGTCCTACACTATCCATGGAGTGGGAGATCCTGCATCTCTGAACCATGAGAGCATTACACTCTTCTAAATGGGAGAAGCATAAGGTCTCCACCCATGACACAAGTGGACACTAATGAGAGGTACTTTTGTGAAGGAGTGAGGTGCTCTGCACCCAAAGGGATTTGGTCAGAATCCATACAATATACAAACAAGATATTTGGGGGGCACACTCTAAAAGATGCATTAAAGATGGTGCAGCCATAAAACCATACAGTAGAAGAAAATATTACAGCGCACACATGCAAAAAAGACATTTACCTCAAGCAAGGCTAGTTTAAAACACCTAAACATTTTCAAAAAAACATTATCAAAAAATATGGGGATTTGGTCACACCATATTGCTATATGGTGCTAAGCCCACTTACTGCGACAAAGTACCCAATAATCAGTGGGTCCTACACTATCCATGGAGTGGGAGATCCTGCATCTCTGAACCATGAGAGCATTTAACAAGGGGACCCCCAGATCCCGGCCCCCCCTGTGTGAAATGGTAAGCAGGTACAAAAGTACCCCTACCATTTCACAAAAAAAGTGTCAAAAATGACAACAGACAGTTTTTGACAATTTCTTTATTTAAATGCTTCTTCTATCTTCTATCTTCTTTCTTCTATCTTCTATCTTCTATCTTCCTTCAGTTTTCTCCTCCATCTTCTTCTTCTTCTTCTGGTGGTTCTTCTGGTTTTTCCTCCGGTGTTCTCATCCGGCATCTTCCTCCGCGGCTTCTTCTTCCCTTCTTCTTCTCAGGCCACTCCGCATCCATGATGGGAGGCTCCCACTGTGTGACGCTTCTCGTCTTCTGACGTTCTTTAATAACGAAGGGTGGGGCCACCCGGTGACCCCGCCTCCCTCTGATGTACGGGGACTTGATGGGGACTTCACTGTGGCATTCCCCGTGAGGTCAGAGGGGGGCGGGGTCACCCGTTACGTAAAGGGTGTTCCGCGGCTTTCGAATTTGCCGGAAACACCCCAAATTGTTTGCTGTTCGGTGAACTGGCGAAGAATAATGGGAGCAAGTTCAAAGAGTAATAATAAAGGAAGTTAAATGTTTATCGTATAATGTAAAATGTATAAATTCCCCGGGGAAGAGAAGAATGGTTTTAAAAGAGATACAAAGATATGGTGCAGATATAATTTTTTTACAGGAGACACATCTAGTTCAAGAGGAAGGTATTAAGCTTAATATAAGGAACTACCCTACCTGGATATATTGTGATTCACCCTCCAAAAGGGCAAAGGGAGTAGCTATGGGGTTCACGCAACAGACGAAAATTATAATATTGGATAGGAGGATGGACATAGAGGGGCGATTTCTTTTTATTAAAATAAAACTTGGGGGTAAGACTTACACAATGGCTAACATCTATTGTCCAAATAAAGACCCGATTGGATATCTCTCCCGGACCCTGAATAGGTTGGTGGTATTCAGTGAGGGGGAAGTGATACTTGCAGGAGATTTCAACTTGTGTATGGACCCAGCCTTGGATAGGTCATCTGGAATAGGCGGGGAAGCATATAAACAGTTAATGGGTCTTAGGTGGAAATTTTATGATAACCACCTAGTAGACGTCTGGAGAGTGCAGCATTCTAAGGAGAGGGATTACACTTTTTTTTCCCTGGTCCATGGGACCTATTCAAGGCTGGATTACTGGTTTGTGGATCATAGTTTGTTGAAATCAATAGTGGGATTGAGGATAGAGATTATGACCCTATCAGATCATGCACCCATAACAATAACAGTAAGACTAGAAGGCCTACAGAAGATCCCCTTCACATGGAGGTTAAATGAAAAACTACTTGAGAAGGATAGTATTGTGGAGAGAGTCCAGTTAGAGATAGACGAATTCTTTCACAATAACGAATCTGAGAAGATTCCAGGGGCAATAATATAGGAAACTTTTAAAGCTTATATAAGGGGGGTCTTCATTTCGATCGGCGCAAGGGAGAAGAGAGAAAGAAGAAAAAAGATAGAAGATCTTATAGTAAAAATACACCAATTACAACAAACACACAAAGCTAGTGGGAAAGAGGAAAAGGAAGTACTTACAGAACTAATGATAAAGAGGGATGAACTGAGGGAAGTAGTAGTAGAAGATTCCTGGAAAAATGGAAATAGATACCTTAAAAACTGACATCAGAGGGGGAACAAGGTAGGGAAACACCTAGCAACAACAGTTAGGTAAAGGAAGGAGGAGAATTATATAGAAAAATTTAGAAACAGAAAAGGTGAAAGTAGATACACCACTAGAGAAATAGGGGAGGAGTTCAGACAATACTTTAGGGCACTCTACTCTGTGGGGCAGAGGGAAAAAAGCAGAAATAAGGAGGTGAAGATGAGAGAGTTCATCAAAGAAGCGGGTCTCCCCTCACTTTCAGAAATGGAAACAATGGAGTTAGAGAGACCGATAACACAGGAGGAGATAACTCAGGCACTAAAAGCAACCCCCACAGGGAAGAGCCCCAGGCCAGACGGCTTTACAGTGAGTTTTTTAAAAAAATATAAGGAGTCCCTGGTTCCCTGACTCTGCCAGTTGTGAAATGGGTTGGGGAAGCAGGGGGAATTGTGCAGAGACGCACTGTTGGCGTCAGTGACATTGATCCCCAAGGAGGGCAAAGACCGCACCTTGTGTTCAAGCTACAGGCCATATGCCAAGGTGCTGGCCCTTCGGTTAAAAGAGAAAATGTCCTACTTGGTTCACCCGGATCAGGCAGGATTTGTCCCAGGGAGAGAGGGCAGAGACAATGGGGTAAGATCCCTACTCATAATGGAAGCTTTCAGGGCAGGAAGATCCCCAGCCGTTCTCTTATCAATAGATGCCGAGAAGGCATTTGACAGAGTCGACTGGGGATTCATGTTTACTGTGCTAGAGATGATGGGAGATGATGGGAGTAGGGCCAACGATGTTAAAGTGGATAAGAGTACTCTATAATCAGCCGACAGCATATGTGAAAGTGAATAACCTGTCCTTAGCCCAGTTTACCATGAAAAATGGGACTAGACAAGGCTGCCCTCTCCCCCCGCTCCTATTTGTCCTGGCGTTAGAACCCCTTCTCGCCCGGATTCGGAGGAGTCCGGATGTGAGTGGCTGTAAGGTGAATGGGGAAGAGCATAAGCTAGCTGCATTTGCCGACGACGTACTATTCTATATTTTGAATCCAAGAATTTCTATCCCCAATCTACTAGTAATCCTGAGACAATTCAGTGAGCTTTCTAATTTTAAAATCAACTTAGAAAAGTCAGAAGCCCTAAAAATAAACATTAATAAACAAGAAGCTGGTAATCTAGCCGAAGTGTTCCATTTTCCATGGAAGGATAACATAAAGTACCTGGGGGGAAAATCTGGTAAATTCTAGGGAGAAACTATATAATTTAAACTTTATACCCCTCCTGAATGAAATCAGAGCAGAAACAAAAAGAAAAAGCTGTTGCCCTGTCTCTTGGATAGGACGAGTTAACATTGTGAAGATGGTCCTGGCACCAAAGATATTATATAAGATGCAGAGGCTCCGAATACCTTTAGCACAAAATTTCTTTAGAAGATTGGCAGAAATAATAAGTAAATATGTTTGGGAAAAGAAAAAAACCTAGAATAGCATATAAAGTGCTGAGCAGAGGAAAAGCACGGGGGGGGAGCGATCCCTGACTTTAGACTCTACTATAAAGCGATTGTTATAGCACGGGCACTAGAGTGGGAGAAAAGTAGTAAAAATAAAAAGATGGGTTAATCTAGAGATAGGGTTAAGTAACACACAGTTAAATCACATGATATGGAACCCTCCTTGTCAGAGGAGGTTAGGAACAGAAATGCACTATATCACGCACCTTACACTGAAAATATGGGATCAGATTCACCAAAGTAATAAATGGGAGTATAACTCCCCTTTGATTTTTAAAAAAAATAATATGTTCTCCCCTCCAGGGATGGAAGAGGTGGGGGGAAATTGGATACTAAAGAAGGAAGCACAAGTAAGAGATATTATCAAAGGGGGAAAAATTTGTACACAACAGGAACTAGAATCACGAAGGGATTTATGGAT
Organism: Lithobates clamitans; assembly: GCA_037952925.1. Classification (NCBI taxonomy): domain Eukaryota; kingdom Metazoa; phylum Chordata; class Amphibia; order Anura; family Ranidae; genus Lithobates; species Lithobates clamitans. Next base: position 3,349,292 of record JBBGZY010000279.1, on the reverse strand, counting down.
ATTAAATAGGTGGAGGTATGGGGAACTCATGCATTTGTACAATGTCTGCCGGGGCCCTTAAGGGGGGGAGAGGACCTCAGAGAGATAGAGAAGTTATTCTGTAGGGAAGAGGTGAAAAGGAAGATTTCCGCAATCTATAAAATTTTGATGAGTAGAGAGGAGTTAGAACCACCACCATATTTGAAGAAATGGGAGGAGGAACTAGGATTAGGTTGTAGCATTGGAACAGCGGAGAACATTCTGGGGGCCACGCACGGAACCGCATTCAATATGAAAACAATAGAGAGTAACTATAAGTGTCTGGCCAGGTGGTACTTGACCCCGGTAAAACTTAGTAAGTTTTCATCAGAAAGGTCACGGGAAAAAGTATAGCGTACAACCCCTGGGTTTGCTTGTTTCACGGGTCGGAGGGAGGGAAAAAGGGGTATAAATCCTCTTTAACCCCAATATAGTTAAATTCAGCAAAAAATGTGATCCCAAAGAAATGGCAGGAAACAGAGGCCCCGAAGCTCAGGGATTGGATCACCAGAGTGAATTAAATTTTCCAAATGGAGAAAGCAGAAGTAGAAGTCCAGGCAGAAAGAAAACAAGAGGAGGAAAAAGGCAAATGGGGCCCCTGGGTGGCATTCAGGAAATCTAAACGATATGTAGAAGTAATGATACTGTAACTTTCAGCTTGTTGTAGGAAAAGGAGAGTCTGAGAAGCGATTGGCTCAGCGGGGAAGAGAAATGTCTGCAGAGGTTGGGAGGGGGGGATATGTGGTAAGGGAGGGAGCAGGGAACAAAATGGGAGGCACTACAATGTAACTTAAACTGAATGTGAGTAATAGTTATATTCTGTGTTAGACTTGTAGAGCCCCACCCAATTGTAGGGGTCATGGTGTTTGTACTTTTTTATAAAAGAAAATAAAGATTAAAAAAAAAAAGAAACAAGTCATAAATTGGTAACAAGTGGGAGCAGAGATACAGGTGGCAGCAGGAGTGACAAGACCAAGATATTGGCAGGAGAGAGAACAATAATCTGGCAAGCAGGAAATACAAAGGCATGGCTTAAATATGAACTTCATAGGAGGAGCAAGGAGTTAAAGGTTCAGTAGAAACAAGGCAGGATTGTCCAGTGAATTAGACAGGATGCTGTCCAGCATCTCAGGTGCCTCAACAGGAAGAGACATTGCCAGACAAAGCAGAGGTCTCAGGTTAAGACCCAGGCACTAACAGTGAGGTCATAGTGCTGCCAAGATCTCCTCTGGCCCAAGAGGCTACAGATTGTGGCCTAGTGATTCATATGTTCCTAAGCTTTGAGAGTCTGGTTACCTTGATCCATACATGGTTCATGAACCCTAAAAAATTGTGTATGCAATGACTGCAAGAAATGCCCCACAGCTTTGAAAACTGTTGCAGAATGTCATGAAGTACCTGTATGCCTATCATTTTTGAATAGCATGATCCTGAAAGGTATTTTTTCAATGTTAGGGGAACTGTGCAGTGGTGAGTAAAAGACTCCTTAACCTTAACAAACTATAATGTCCACAGAGCGGACACCTGACCAATATGAACATAGTTCTGAAGCTAATGTTGTAGGTGTGACCACAGACTAAGTCGTATCTTTTAACCTAGTAGTTTTTGCTTGTAATTTATTGCTTTAGGTATACCTCTGAAGTGGATGTACTTGCAACAGGCTCAGGGAGCCCATAGTATACAACAGGTCTGTGAAATTTGGAATTTTCCATCCAGGGAATCACACACTGGTTCTAGTAACCATGGTGAAAAGTAAGTTCCTAGCTAAATGATAAGAACCCTATGACATACTAGAATGGATTAGGAAGCTAAAAAGAAGGTGTACCTGCCACAGAAACAAACAGACAGTAAAAGAAGAATGATCAAATCTATCATGTCAATTTAATTAAAGCCTGGAAAGATAGAGAAGTTCTGTTGGCCATTTGGAGCTAGGCTCTCAAAGAAAGAGGAGGGTATATGGGACGTTCAGACAGCCAAGCCCCTGCCCATAGCCCAGCAAAAAGAAGAGGTGAGAGAGTTTCTGCAGCAAAAAAGGATATATTCTTAGAGATGGCAGGCTGTTCATACAAAATTAAACATGTCATTAACAAAAGCCCCAAGGTTCAGGTTTGGCTTTTGTATTCCAGATGCCCACAGGCAGGCAGTAGCCGAGAAGTTACAGAAGATGTTAGACCTTGGGGTACTTAAAGAGACCAAAACGGAATAGTGTAGTCCAATAGTCCTGGTTCTCAAGCCCTGTATTTCATTAGGGTTTTGCAACATGCCTACAACATGCCAAGCTCCCTGAAAGTTTGGGTCCAGCAAGACTCAAAACCTCACTTTGGAACATTGGCAGACGCAGCTGAAGTAGGAGGCAAAAAAGAGACATTCACCACAGGGTTCTTAACAATATGTTTGATTGCCCTTTGACTTACACGGGGCTCCTGCTGCATTTCAGTAGGGATGAGCCGAACACCCCCCGGTTTGGTTCACGGCAGAACATGCGAACAGGCAAAAAATTTGTGCAAACACGCAAACACCGTTAAAGTCTATGGGACTCAAACGTGAAAAATCAAAAGTGCTAATTTTAAAGGCTAATATGCAAATTATTGTTATAAAAAGTGTTTGGGGACCCGGGTTCTGCCCCAGGGGACATGTATCAATGCAAAAAAAAGTTTTAAAAACGTCAGTTTTTTCGGGAGCAGTGATTTTAATAATTCCTAAAGTGAAAAAATAAAAGTGAAATATTCCTTTAAATATCGTGGGGGGTGACTATAGTATGCCTGTAAAGTGGTGCATTTTTCCTATGTTTAGAACAGTCCCTGCACAAAATTACATTTCTAAAGGAATAAAAGTTATTTTTAAAACTGCTTGTGGCTGTAATGTAATGTTGCCCCCCCAGCCCATTACCAGGCCCTTTGGGTCTGGTATGGATATTAAGGAGAACCCCACACCCAAATTTAAAAAAAAAAGGCGTGGGGCCCCCAGGCCCTATATACTTTGAACAGCAGCAGTATACAGGCGGGCCCCGGGTTACAAATAAGATAGGAACTGTAGGTTTGTTCTTAAGTTGAATCTCTTTGTAATTTTGAACAGGTACATTTTGTAAGTGTAGCTCCAGCCAAAAAAATCTATTTTTAAGCTTTTTGGATAACATAGAGAAGGGTTATCATAACCACTGTAACATTTGTTTTGCTGTCAGTGCCCCTGTTGAGAAGATTTCACCTCACTTTCTGTCCCAACGACAACTGGATTTAGAAAATTTTGGGTTATTAGGGAACCAAGGATTGGTGATAAAGCATCAATGGAGACACCTTTTTCCCATATTAACTCTTACAGGAGAGAATTTCCCTTCCTAGGGGTAGATTTCCTCTCACTTCCTGATGTCTCCCTCTGTTTCTAAGTAGGAGTCGTTTGTAAGTCGGATGTTTGAAAATAGGGGACTGCCTGTATATGCTATACGGCCTGCCTTATATACTCTGTGGAAAATTGGGCCTTAGGTGTTGGTGGTACCAGAACACTGTAAGCCTTCATAGTTACTCTTGTTGGGTGCTGGAGCGGGCCCTGCTGTGAAATATTATATCAAGAATTGTAATAACGCACCCCTGTTAAACAGGGGCATAAAAATCGGGCCTTAGGCGGTGGTGGTGGTGCCCTGAACCAAAAATATTCAGAGAAGCTATCATCATGAAGATTGAGGAGGAAGAGGATAGTCACTCAGCATATGCAGTCTTCAAGGCATCTCACATCCATAGAAAAATCAATTGGTTACATCAGCATCAGGTGCTTGGTAGCTGGTGATCCAAGACTGATTCATTTATGAATGTGAGCCAATCAACAGAGTCTGTTGACAGGTGCACTCTGTGATCGGTTACAAAGCCTCCAGCAGCACTGAATGTGCGTTCAGATAGAACACTGGATGCAGGACAGGCCAGTAGCTCAATTGCATACTGTGCAAGCTCTGGCCAGTGGTCCATCCTCAAGACCCAGTAACCCAGTGGATGTTCTGGTGGAAAGGTCTCCAAGTCTTATCTTGCCCCTAGATATTCCTGCACCATGTAATTCAGAAGCTGGCGATGGTTGCTGGTACCGATCAGACCTGGGCGCTGAGGACTGAAGAATTGTCTGAAGGCATCGGTCAGACGGCCACCTTCTGCACCGCTCTTTCTGTGACTGAACGAAGCCTCAGCAACACGTTGTCCAGCACCAGGAAATTGTAACCTCCCAGGCTCTGGAAACGCATTGCACAAACCTTTCTGCAAGGCCTCCCGAAGATATTTCATCCTCTGGGGTTGCCAGCCAGTAATGATCCCTCTCCTTGATACCACGAATCCTAGGGTCCTTTTGCAGGCTTTGCAGGATCAGGGAGGCCATGCAGCGTAAGTTTGCAGAGGCATTCAATCCTGAGTCCTCTGGGTCACTAAGGATCACATGATCCTCAACCACCTCCTCCCAGCCACTTACAACTCCATGGGTTTCTGGGGACTGCAAACGATCCCTTGAAGACTGCTGCTGATGCTGAGTGTTATCCTCCACCTCCATGTTTACACAATTCTCCTCCTCCTCCTCCTCCTCCTCCTCCTCCTCCTCCTCCTCCTCCTCCTCCTCTTCTTCTTCCTGTGTGATTGGTGGGCCTGCAGGAATACTAGTATCTGGATAAAGGGGGCTTGGGAGGTAAGGAAGTCCTCCTCTTCCTCCCGCTGTTCTGCCTCAAGTGCCCTGTCCATTATTCCATGAAGCGTGTGCTCCAACAGGAAGACAAGAGGGACAATATCACTGATGCATGCACTGACACTGCTCACCATCCTCGTGGTCTCCTCAAATGGTGACAGGACAGTGCATGCATCCTTGATCAGTAGCCACTGGCATGGCAAAAAAAAAGCCAACCTCCCCTGACCCTGTCCTGGAGCCATACTCACACAGGTACTCATTGATGCTTCTCTGCTGCATGTGAAGCCACTGCAACATTGCCAACGTTGAGTTCCACCTGGTGGGCATGTCACAAATGAGGCGGTTCTTGGGCAGGTTGCATTCTCTTTGAATGTCAGCCAGCCAAGCACTGGCATTATATGACCGGCGGAAAGGACCACAGATTTTCCTGGCTTGCCTCAGGAGACCCTGTAAGCCAGGGTACCTGCTCAAGAACTGCTACACCACCTAATTCAGGATGTGAGCCAAACAGGGAACATGGGTCAAGTGTCCCTGTGGGGGGGCGGAAAGGAGGTTGGTGCCATTGTCGCATGCAACCATTCCTGGCTGAAGCTGGCATGGCGTCAATCACCTCTGAGCCTGTCCCTGCAGAGCTGACAGAATCTCTGCCCCAGTGTGGCTCCTGTCCCCTAAGCAGACCAACTCAAGCGCCGCATGGCATCTTTTTGCCTGAGTGCTTGCGTAGCCCCTTGAATGCCTACCACTGGTTCAGAGGAGAAATCTGCAGAGGAAGAGGCCATAGAGAAAGAAGAAGAGGAGGGCGTGGAGGAGAGAGCTGTGGCAGAATCACCACTAGCATTTTGGAGGCGTGGTGGTGAAACACGTTCCAACAATACTGAACCCTGTCCTGCATCCTTCCCAGCTGCCAGCAGAGTTACCTAGTGCGCTGTGAAAGAAAGGTGACGTCCCTGTCCATGCCTGCTGCACCACGAGTCAGCAGTAATATGCACATTATTGCTGACCACCCTGTCCAACGAGGCCAAGACATTGCCTTCCACATGCTGGTATAGAGCCAGAATGGCCTACCATGAAAAGAAATGGCATTTGGGAACCTGCCACTGAGGTACCACACATTCCACAAATTCACGAAAGGGGTCAGACTCTACCAGCTGAAAAGGCAGCAGTTGCAGTGCTAGCAATTTGGCCAAGCAAGCTAGCATTCAGATGCTGAGCATGTGGATGGCTGGGACCAAATTTCTTTTGACGGTTTACCAGGACTGGAGGTATAGTGGGGTTGGAGATCCCAGCTGATGAGGAGCAAGGAGAGGTCCACCTTGTTTTTTAAAGTGGGTCTTTTAAGTGCTGTTGCCAATGGACTGCATGGGAGGTCGTCATATGTCTGGTCAAGCAAGTGGTGCCCAAGTGGCTGCTGTTTTGGCCACGCTTGATACTCTTCAGACATATGTTGCAAACAGCAACGGTGCGATCTGCTGCACACATGTCAAAAAAGGCCCACACCAAAGAACATTTTTTAAAATATGTGGGGAGTCAGCAGCGCCCTGCACCTGCTTAGCTCTGTGGTGTGATGCAATAGGGTGGCTGCCCTTAAGCTGCCCCCTGGAGGGCATCCTGCCTCGTTGGAGATGTACCTCCTCCTCCTCTCTTCTATCAGGCACCCAAGTAGAGTCAGTGACCTCATCATCCCCTCCCTCCTCATCACTGGAGCAAACTTGGCAGTATACTGCAGCTGGGGGAATATGACTACCAGTTTCTTGACCTTCTTGGGCACCCCCTTTCTCTAGGCTCACGTTACTCCCTTCCTCAACCTGGGTACCATCATCGGAGCCTTCAAATTGCTGCGCATCCTCCTGCAGCATGTACCCGACACTGTGGTTGAATAGTTCGGGGGACTCCTCCGTGCATGATGGTGGGGCTAGGGAAGGAGTGACTGTTGACATGGAGCCGATGGAATAGGCCACTTTGGCAGCTGCATTGGCAGGCAAACTACTCTGATCCTGGGTGACAGAGGATGAGGAGGCCTTTGTTATCCATTCCACCAACTCTTCTGCGTGTTGTGGCTCAATAACACGGCCAGCTGTAGAAAAAAAGGACAAGCGTGCCCCACGGCCATGTGCTGAGGATGCACTGTGTCCATGACCAGCACTGTCAACTTTAGACACAGAGCCTGCTTGCCCTCTTTTAGTGGCCTGTGAGCATCTGCCTTTCCTTGGTGGCCTTCCGGACATGTTGTAAAATTTGTTTAGCAGAACCACACTACACTGTATTGTGTACTGTGTACACCACCAGAAAAGTAGTAGCAACTGCACTAGGGGTGCACGGTACTGTGTACACCAACAGAAGTGTTATAACAATTATGTGTGCACTGTATGTATTATGTACACCACCAGAAAATTAGTAGCAACTGCATTAGGAGTGCACGGTACTGTGTACACCAACAGAAGTGTAAAAACAACTATGGGTGTACTGTATTGTGTACACCACCAGAAAAGTAGTAGCAACTGCACTATGGGTGCACGGTACTGCATACACCAACAGAAGTGTAATAACAATTATGGGTGTACTGTGTACACCACCAGAAAAGTAGTAGCAACTGCACTATGGGTGCACAGTACTGTGTACACCGCCTGAAGTATATTAGAAAAAGTACACCAGGAACGGCCTGCAGTCAGATATAGCTAAAGTGAATACAGTGGATATATATATATATATATATATATATATATATATATATATATATATATATATATATATATATATGAGACTGTCTGTATACAGGTCCATAAATATTGGGACATCGACACAATTCTAATCTTTTTGGCTCTATACACCAACACAATGGATTTGAAATGAAACAAACAAGATGTGCTTTAACTGCAGACTTTCAGCTTTAATTTGAGGGTATTTACATCCAAATCAGGTGAACGGTGTAGGAATTACAACAGTTTGTATATGTGCCTCCCACTTTTTACGGGACCAAAAGTAATGGGACAATTGGCTGCTCAGCTGTTCCATGACCAGGTGTGTGTTATTCCCTCATTATCCCATTTACAAGGAGCAGATAAAAGGTGCAGAGTTCATTTCAAGTGTGCTATTTTCATTTGGAATCTGTTGCTGTCAACTATCAATATGAGATCCAAAGAGCTGTCACTATCAGTGAAGCAAGCCATCATTAGGCTGGAAAAACAAAACAAACCCATCAGAGCGATAGCAAAAACATTAGGTGTGGCCAAATCAACTGTTTGGAACATCCTTAAAAAGAAAGAACGCAACAGTGAGCTCAGCAACACCAAAAGACCCGGAAGACCATGGAGAACAACTGTGGTGGAGGACCGAAGAATTCTTTCCCTGGTGAAGAAAACACCCTTCACAACAGTTAGCCAGATCAAGAACACTCTCCAGGAGGTAGGTGTATGTGTGTCAAAGTCAACAATCAAGAGAAGACTTCACCAGAGTGAATACAGAGGGTTCACTACAAGATGTAAACCATTGGTGAGCCTCAAAAACAGGAAGGCCAGATTAGAGTTTGCCAAACAACATCTAAAAAAGCCTTCACAGTTCTGGAACAACATCCTATGGACAGATGAGACCAAGATCAACTTGTACCAGAGTGATGGGAAGAGAAGAGTATGGAGAAGGAAAGGAACTGCTCATGATCCAAAACATACCACCTCATCAGTGAAGCATGGTGGTGGTAGTGTCATGGTGTGGGCATATATGGCTGCCAATGAAACTGGTTCTCTTGTATTTATTGATGATGTGACTGCTGACAAAAGCAGCAGGATGAATTCTGAAGTGTTTTGGGCAATAGTATCTGCTCATATTCAGCAAAATGCTTCAGAACTCATTGGACAGCACTTCACAGTGCAGATGGACAATGACGCAAAGTATACTGCGAAAGCAACCAAAGAGTTTTTTAAGGGAAAGAAGTGGAATGTTATGCAATTGCCAAGTCAATCACCTGACCTGTATCCGACTGAGCATGCATTTCACTTGCTGAAGACAAAACTGAAGGGAAAATGCTCCAAGAACAAGCAGGAACTGAAGACAGTTGCAGTAGAGGCCTGACAGAGCATCCCCAGGGATGAAACCCAGTGTTTGGTGATGTCTATGCATTCCAGACTTCAGGCTGTAATTGACTGCAAAGGATTTGCAACCAAGTATTAAAAAGTGAAAGTTTGATGGATGATTGTTAATCTGTCCCATTACTTTTGGTCCCTTAAAAAGTGGGAGGCACATATACAAACTGTTGTAATTTCTACATCGTTCACCTGATTTGGATGTAAATACCCTCAAATTAAAGCTGAAAGTCTGCAGTTAAAGCATATCTTGTTTGTTTCATTTCAAATCCATTGTGGTGGTGTATAGAGCCAAAAAGATTAGAATTGTGTTGATGTCCTAATATTCATGGACCTGACTGTATATATTAAATACACTGCAGCTAACTGAATAACCTGCCTGCCTGCTCAATCTAATGACACTCTCTCTCCGTCCATGCCAACAACACATTACATGGGGCCGACGTGCAGGCAGCCTTATATAGTGTGGAGCATGGACTTAGTCCCCTTGAGCCATGATTGGCAAAAGGCACCCTGCCTTTGGCCAATTATGGCTTTCTTAGCTGAGGACGCTGGGATTGGCCAAAGCATGCAGGTCATGGTGCATGCTTTGGCCAATCATCATACAGCATCATCATACAGCAATGCACTGCGCTCCCGCAATGCATTATGGGCCGTTACGCGCCGCTCAAATTTGGCTCGAACGGCCCATAATGTTCAGTTTTGGATGAACGGGCGAACAGTCAATGTTCGAGTCGAACTCATGTTCGACCCGAACAGAAAGCTCATCCCTACATTTCAGTAAATGATGAATCCTTAGGCCTCATCAGCATTTTAAGGCAGTCTACCTAAACAATACAATGGTTCTTAGCATTGATTGGAAGAGTCATCTTCCAAGGGTAAAGGCCATTTTTAACTCCATAGCAGGCTTATCAACAGACCCAAAATAATGCTGCATAGGTCTGGAGGATGCAAAATACATTGCTAGTGAGCCTAGATAAAAGCCTAAATTCAGAATGTGAAAACAATTTAAATTTGACCCATTCCCATTGACAAGAAACTGGTTAGAACCCTCTTGGACATTTTAAAATACTTTAGAGCATTTATGCCAAATTTTTTCACCTTAGCAGCACCTTAGGCTGCTCCGACCAATGGGAAAAATGCTAAATTGAGTAACTAGGGAAAAACCCTTTCATAATCTGAAATAGGCCTTTTGTTGAGAGCTAGTGCTGGTAGCACCCGACTTTCAGAAAGAGTTCCTGGTCCAGAGTGATGCTTCCAGTGTATGTCTGGAGAGCTGTCTTGTCACAGGTGGTGAGTGGAGAAGAGCATTTTTTGATTGAGTGGTGTCAACCAAAAGGAATTAGAGCACTATAGAGTGAGAGTACCTGGCTATTTAGTGGTTACTGGATACATTGTGATGCTAACTACTGGGATGTCCCTTTAGATAAATCACCTGTAATGCTCTTATACAATAGATAGCCAAGGCAAAAGAATGAAACACAAGATTCAACCACTAGTTCCTAGCTCCCCAAGATTTTTCTTTCAAGGTTAAGCATTGGATGGATTCTCATCAGAAAAATATAAATGCCCTGTCTATTGCTCATTGTTTTGTGACTGGTTTTTGGACAAATGTGGTAGATATGTGACAAACAGCCCCTTTGGGTTGTTAGAACTATGCTGAAGAAATAAATACATTCTCATAATTTCATATCGTTGTTCCAAACTGAATAAGCCCCAGAACAAATGTCAGATTTAGGACACCTTACCTACATTTTTCAAACAGAGATATTATGCGTTTTTATCACCCTGTTGGAGGTCTGTAAACGGGTTGTTTGCTGAACTCAGTATATAAAAGCCAAGGATAAATGCATTCTATGGTCGCTAAGTAGAATGTATTTGAAGAGCCTTGGATTAGTAATAAAACTCTGAAGCACAGCAAACTCAACTGCTTTTCCCAAGGTGAGAATGTGCCACCTTTAAACAAAGTCGAACGAGGAAGCATGGGAGGGAATGTTTACCAAGTTGAACAATTCTAAGATACTTTGGTAAACGGACCAGGCTAATAAACACCTGGGTTACCTCCTCAAATATCTCATCATTTAGGAAATACAGCTCAGACATTTTTTTAAGATATCTGATTATAGTGACATCATTTTAGATGTACAACCTCCATGGTCCAAATATGCCAAAGGGTAATTATGGAATTGTTGTTTAAATAATATAATTTAAACAACAATAATATAATTAAATATTATATAAGGATAATATTCTCACGAGAATCACACCATATCCACATATGTCTAGAAGTGTATGAATGCAAGACTATAACCTCATGTATTATATCCCATGAAATAGATTTAAGTCCTGATGTTATTGTCTGCTGAAATAGTAATAATATTGTTAGGTATATGTATTAATCTGATTTAGAAATATACTATATGTAGAAATGGGTTAAATATCCAAAATATTGTCATGGAAGTTGTGTCCGACAAATGGTGAAACACCCAATAGGAATAGCACCACATCCCATAAGAAAATATATCAAAAGAGGGAAGGAACAAGGGATTTTATCGGTGCAGTATAACCAAATAATGATGAGAGAAGATTTATAGAAAAAATATAAAAATTAAATTTTTAATAGATTCAAGATTAAAAAAAGAGAAAAACACTTTTGGACATTTATCATACAAAAGGTAGGCAGGATTTCATAAAAATGGTGGTCATAACAAGCAGGTCAAGTTGAAAAGCACATTGCATATAATCCCGACATGTTTCGCTGTAAGCTTCTTCTGGGAATATGCAGAGTATGTCGGTAATTTCAGACTAAAAAGACTAGACAAATATGGGAAACAAAAACAGTGCAATAAAAAAAAACAATACTTATAATAAACCCTAACAATACAAACAAAAAGAGTTCAAAACACATGTGGGGCACTACAAAGGACCCAGCTTACCCCACAATAGACTCTACCCAGGATCACCACAGCCAACTGCCAGAGCTGAACATAAAACTCCCAAGATAGGGGTCCCTACGTGGTCATAGAGGACACACAAAGACCAGGCTACACAGGTATAAAAGAAAATGTATGGTACAGACATACCCCACTTTTAAGTACACAATGGGGTTTATTTACTAAAGCTGGAAAGTGCAAAATCAGGCTCACTTCTGCATAGAAACCAATGAGCTTCTAACCCCAGCTTGTTCAATTAAGCTTTGGTAATAAAACCTGGAAGCTCATTGGTTTCTATGCAGAAGTGAGCCTGATTTTGCACTTTCCAGCTTTAATAAATAAACCCCATTGTGTAGTACTTAAAAGTGGGGTATGCCTGTAATAAATAAATAAAAAAATCAAAAGTCAATTATACTAATGGTAAACTCAGATGGAGCTGCATAATAAAGGACTTTACTTAATTTAAACCCAAGGAAGTTACAAAAGAAATGGAGGGCCATATCAACAAAGAGACACAACCTCTAGAAAGATCTTTTTTTAGAGGGATGTCTTTCTAAGAAAAACGGAAAAAATAAACAATCTTAAGTGTGTATATTAGAAAAATATATATAAGTAAATGAGATAATTAAACCTGAAAGAGTACCCGAAAAGTAGGGAAATAATTTGAAGTGGAGTACTATAATGCTAAGATAACCTGGGTAAGTAGCCAAGTACAACGGACTAAAGTCTCACTGTATAAATATATATATTATTATATATATATAGGCTAAAGGGGATATCAAGTACTTTTAGCATAAAGATCTATGGAGATACATTAGCAGGTGCGGAAAAAGATAATAATAAACAGAGTAAGTAGAGACTTACCAAGGAGCTGAACAAATAGATGTAATCTAACCCTCCGGTTCTGGAATGTCAGAGTGGCAGGCTTTGTAGTGTCCTCCATCGAGTCGGCGTCTGACGTCACCGGCTCAATGCGGACGTGTGGGCTCCAGTGCGCATGCTCTGGTGATCCAAGTAGGCCCCCTCAACTACAATGCCCAGAAGGCCGTGCGGTAGTGAAGGGGAGGATCGGCACCCAGTACGTCAGCGCCGAAGGAGCTGCGACAGGTGTGAGATCCCATTGTATGGATTTTGTGCGTCGGAATTGCCACAGACGTGCCACAGATGATCGCATTTTCAGATAGGAACTTTTTCAGATTGAAAAATTAAGAACATGCTCTCAATTTTTTGCTGGCTGAAATTCGGCCAGCAAAAGTCCGATGGAGCATACACACTGTCACATTTTCCGAAAAAAAATCTCATCGGTCTTTTGCGGGTCAAAATTCTTATCGTGTGTACGCGGCATTACTCTTGCTGCAGAGTGAGTAACTTTTGGCTGCGTAAATCACAGATTGTCAGGGCTGGGCTCAGCCCTTCCTTCTCTGAGCTGGCCGCTCAGCTGTCAGCTAATTACCAGCAATTTCTCTCCACAGTGACTCAGCTGTTGATGATATGCTCGTCAGTCCTGGCTACTTAAAGCCGTCCAGCTCACTTCATCTCTGCCTTCGCCTTTGGTCACATCTCAGAGACTTTCTCCTGTGTTCCTATTGAAGACTTGCTCAGATGACGTCCCTTCTGGCTCCTGATCCTGCTTTCTGTACTACTACGTTGATCTCTGGCTCTCTGACATTGGCATTGGCTGACTACCCGATTACTGAACTCTGGCTATGTATTTACTACAGTTACTCCGTTTATCTTTTTATTATTATTTTTTTTTAAAGATATTTTTTATTAGTTTTAGGTTTAAAACAAACCAACAAACATAAAAAACAAGCACAAACAGAAGAAAAGAAAACAACAAGAGCACCTGACAATCTGGTCACACAGAAGTAGGAACCGAAATGCAACATGTTCAAGCATATAAAAATAGAGAGAAATCATTGCAAAGGGCTTAAGATAGGTATAATAATAAGAGATATAGGCATACCAGCAGGGCATAACAGTAGTAAAGGACCAGATATTAGAGATCCCTGGGGCACGGCCTATCAATGGTCAATCAAGTGTACCAAAATCAGTGTTGAGAAAGGGTTAACAGACTAGCCATCCATTTACCCCAAATTTTATGAAAGGTTTTATTCCGTTTCCGGATTTCAAAAGTCAGTTTATACAGTGGAATAGAGTCATTATTAAATTTTAACCAGAGGGATTTCAGAGAGGTCTGTGCACCCTTCCAGGACAGCAAGATAGTCTTTTTAACATAAAAATAAAGTATGCGGAGCAGTCTCTTAGCATGGGGCGGTATGAGTAATTCACCAAAAATGCCTAACAGGCAATTCTTGGGGTGAATTATGTTAGGGAGCCCCAACACTGTCGAGATAAAAGCACCCACTTCCTCCCAGAAGCAATGTAGGAAGTCAGCCTCCTGGCCACAGCCACGGAAACAGACAGCCGAGGGCAAGAGACCCATCCTATGTAGCCTAGCTGGAGTAAGGTGGATCTGATGAAAAATTTTAACCTGTATGATGCGGTCTTGGGAAGCAATAACAGAAGTTTTTTACATGTCACTAAATTCTGACCAGTCCTCATTTACCATGGAAATATTCATCAATGTCCAATTTACTTGTGTTTTATGAAACCTAGGGTTAAAGTCAGACATTAGGGCTGCATAGTAAGTGGATAATAGTTTAGTGAAATCTTGCTGCCTAAGCATTTTTTTCCAACGGGGCAGGTCAGTGGGATCATCTAGGGAACCAAATTGGGAATATATAGCATGTCTGAGCTGGTAGTAATAAAATAAGTAAGATCTTGGTAGGTCAAAGTCCAAACGTAGCTGTGAGAAAGTTTTAAAGCCCTGGGCATTGTACAGGTGGCATAAATATTTAACCCCTTTGGAGTACCATCGATTGGCATCTGGAAGGGAGTACAATTCCTGCAGGTTAGGGTTAAACCACAGGGGGTTGTTAGGGGACTTCAGCCAAGAATGTTTAGATATCTTCATAATAATGTATCTGAATAATGAAAGGGAAGTGGAGAGTATGGAGGTTCCGGGGCGGTCGGGGACCCGGCCTCTGTATATTATATTATGTAGGGTTTCCAGGGAAGATGCGATGGCCCCCTCCATGGATGTTCAGGCATTAGCCGGAACTGGGCTTAGCCAATCATGTATGTGCACCATCTGGGATGCCAAATAGCCTAGGAAAAAGTTAGGAAGCGCTAGGCCTGCCAAGTGAGCTGGTAACCTCAGTGTTTCCAGTGCCACCTTGGGGGATCCGCCCTTCCACAGGAAAGTAGTACATATCGTGTCTTTGCGTTTGAAGATAGCTTTAGGTATTTTACATGGGGAGGTAGTAAGGATATAGAGCAATCTTGGTAAATAAATCATCTTAAGAATATTGGCCCTCCCCATGAGGTCCAGAGGTAAATCCATCCACTGTTTAGTCTGTTCCTGAAGGCGGACCAACAGAGGATCTAGATTATTGGTAACATATAAAGATAAGTGGGTCTGAACCAAAACTCCGAGATATCTAAAGGAGGACACCACCTGGAGCTTGGAGTCCGGGTGAATCTGGAGAGGGGTAATCACGTCTAAGGGAAAAAAGGCTGGACTTACCCCAGTTAAAATCCAGAGTAGTCCCCAAAGGTAGTGATCTCCTCCAACAAGGCCCGCAGTGACTCATTCGTATCAGCTAGATACACCAATGTGTCATCCGCATAAAGTGAAATGCACTCCTCTATATTAGCAATCAGGAGTCTTTTAATTAAGGGGGAGGAGCGAATGCGAACTGCAAGCGGCTCCATGGCCAGGGCGAACAAAAGGAGAGACAACAGGCACCCCTGTCGAGTGCCCCAAGTGATCGGGAAGGGATCAGTAATAAAGGAATTGACCTGAACCCGAGCTACCGGGGAGGTATAAAGAAGTTTTATCCATGCTACAACACGGGGGCCAAAGTCATACATCTTACATAGTTACATAGTTACATAGTAGGTGAGGTTGAAAAAAGACACACGTCCATCATGTCCAACCTATGTGTGTGATTATGTGTCAATATTACATTATATATCCCTGTATGTTGCGGTCATTCAGGTGATTATCTAATAGCTTCTGTAACACTCGGAAAAGGTATGGCCACTCCACACTATTAAATGCCTTACAGGTGTCCAAGGACACAATGGCGTGGGTAGGGGGACAGTCGTATGGATATTGCAGGTTGTGAAACAATCTGCGAATGTTCATTCTAGTAGACCTGCCGGGTATAAAGCCTCCCTGGTCACTATTGACCAGGGATGTGACTACATTGTTCAAACTATTTGCTAATATTTTGGCCAGAATCTTAACTTCCACATTGATGAGAGAAATTGAACAGTAAGATTCACAATTAAGTGGGTCCTTTCGGGGTTGTAATAGGAGTATTATCAGGGCCTCATGCATCGTTGGGGGGAGGGTCCCAACATCTAGGGCTTTGTTATATGTCCGCAAAAGGAAAGGGGACAAAAGGTCTTTTGAATTTTGTATACCATTCGGTTGGGAAGCCGTCCGGTCCAGGAGTCTTATGTGCGGGCATTTGGGAGATTGCTGTAGCAATCTCCTCAGCTGAGATAGGTGCCTCTAGCATATCACGCCCCTCATCTGATAAGGAGGGAAGAGATATGTCAGCTAAGTAGTCAGTCAGCTGAGATTCATCATAGTCAACCCTAGATGTATGCAGCTCTTTGTAAAAACATAAAAAAGAATCCAAGATATCCCCTGGGTTATCACTAACGGTACCTTGGGCAGTAATTATACGTGGTATGGAAATGGGAGAATGGTCAGGTCTGGTCAGATATGCCAAGAGACGTCCGGCTTTATTGCCATGTTCAAACGATTTCTGAGAAACATGCAGCATGCGCTTTTATGTGAGATCCAGCAGACAGAGTTCATACTCCATCTGTAACCATGCCTCTCTCGTGTCAGAGGCAGGGTTAGAGGCATAAGCAGACTCTGCGCAGACCATAACAGTCTCAAGTTCCTCAGTAAGCATTTGGTTATTTTTTCGTAAGATCCCTGTTATAGACATAAAGGTGCCCCTCAGAGTTGTCTTGAATGCGTCCTATTCTATGGAGGGGTCCACTTTTCCCTGATTTTCTTTCCAGTAATTAGTAATGCCTGTCCTGCATTCCCCCCCGTACTACCTCGTCCTCCAACCAGTATGAGTTCAGGCACCACAAAGCAGGCCCCGAACTTGGGAGGAGGTCCACATGAGAGGGGCATGATCGGAAACTCCCCATGGCAGATATGAAACGGCGGAAACAACAGGGAGGGTCTCCGCTGGAGCAAACACCAAGTCCAGTCTGGACATGGTGTGGAAAGAATCTGAATGGCAGGAAAAGTGGCGCACATCCGGATGTTTCTAACGCCACACCTCTGTTAGGCCGTGCACTTGAACCCAGTCTACAAATGAGGGAAAGGACCTACCTCCACCTCCCAGACGGTCCATTTCTGGATCTAAGACCGCATTAAAATCCCCCACATAAAGCAGGGGGCCGGGGGGTCTATTCAGTACTTGGAGTGACAATTTGGAGAGTGCCTCCACTGAAAACGGGGGGGATATAAATGTTCACCAGAGTAAAGGTTACAGTGGAAATCTGTAAAGTAGGAACAATAAAGAGCCCTTCAGGGTCTGTTTTAACTTTTATCATCTCAGCTGGGAGAGATTTAGCCAGTAGGATAGATTCCCCCTGGAATAGTTTGTGTGAGTAGCATGGTATGCACGGGCGTTTCAGGGCCCTTGTCTTTGAGCCCGTAAGGTGAGTCTCCTGGAGGCATATAATATGAGTATGACATTTTTTTAACACAGAAAAAAACTGAGATCTTTTTTGAGGTGCATTCAGACCTCTAGTATACCATGAGACTATCCTTAGGGGCTTCGTCATAGTAGAACATACAATAATGAATAAGCACAGGTAAACACTTGAGCCAATACATAAATGACCAGACAGGCCGCGCTACCTGAAGCACATACAAGCACATGAACAAAAAGTGTGTGCATCTGCCAGCAGGATGATATAAGCCAAAAATAGAAAAAAAATAAAAACAGAAGCATTAACAGTCCGCCGTAGGCAGTAACCTGAGAAAAAAAAATTCTATCGGGTGAAAAATTGTAGAGGTGAGCTGGAAAAGGGATAAAAAGGAAAAAAGAAAAAAACATTAAAAAAAAAAGAAAAAAAAAGGTTACCAACAAAGTCCCTTAAAACCCCCTTGCCCCCCACCCCGCTCGGCCATCCCAAACATAACGAGCTTCGGATCCCAAACTGGAAGACCTTCCTAACAATAGAACCTATGGAGGTCAAAAACTGTTCCGTGGCCTCGCCACAAATCGGTAAGAGGGTAGCGTGAGATCAGGTGAGGCTCCCAATTGGTGGCAAAAAAACTTGATCATGTCCTGGTGTAGAATGCATGGCCTAGTCGTCCGTGCAGAAGTGCAAAATCCGATGGCCTACACTCCAGACAGGTCAGGATGGCAAACAGTACAAGTGAAGGAGAAAATATAGAGATGAAGGCCTGGAGGAAAGGAGAAGAATGGAGAAGTAGACACCGTAGCTGGCACAGTAGGGTGCGGGTATCGCCATGTAAGAAGGACAAGATGGCGAAAACTACAGGCATTGTGAATTACCGTAAAGGCACCAAGTTATACAGAGGTGCACGGGGGCCTATATTAAGGCCACTGGTAAGCATCGTCTTAGGTTAGGGGTATCTTCTATCACCTCTGCGTCTATGGGCCGCTCCATATTGATCATTCAGCCACGCCATGGCTTCCTTGGGGCTGGTGTAGAAATGGGCCTTGCCATCATGAATGATGCGCAGTTTGGCAGGGAAGAGCATGGCATATTACAGGCCTTCCGTGCGCAGGCGAGTTTTAACTGCCGAGAAGGAGATCTTGTTACCATTAAATTTAAGCAAGCCTTTTTCTCATGCAAGGTGTAAGATGGCCACTTTATCCTGGAAATTGAGGATGCGTGCAATAATGGAGCGTGGTGGGGAACCCGCTGGAGGGGGGCGAGGAGGAGTGCGGTGCACGCGCCCATAACATGTGAGAATGAGGGCGCATCTGTACCAAAAATGTCCCACAACCAAGAATAAAGAAACTTTTCAGGGTAGGGGCCTTCCGAGCGTTCCGGGAACCCCACAAATCTAAGATTGTTCCTGCAAGAGCGATTTTCAAAATCGTCGATCTTGGCGCGAAATGCTAGTAGTATCACGCATAGTTACAGACATGGTATTCACAGTGTCCTCTAAGGTACTAATACGTTCCTCAGCGTCTCCGGTTCTGTCACGGAGGTTCTGGACATCTTGTTTTAATAATGAAAAGTCCATGAGGATAGAGGCTATCTGAGTAGAGAGGGAGGCCTTGCAATCCTGAATAGCCAGCATAATAGTGGACAGTGTAGGCTCAGCAGGGGGAGAGTCCACAGCCAGACTATGCTCATCAGACTGCTGGGAGTCCTGTGACTGCAGGGGGTCTGTTTGCATGTTAAAGATAGCAGGGTTTAAAGCACTCACCCCCGTAGCAGAGCCCTGGACAGCAAAGGAGGAAGCCTGCAGTGTGCCTGTTTGTTCTGCACGTGTCTCAGCTCCCTCTTGCCTCCGGAACCGTGCCAGTTGTTCCGCCATGGGTGAGGGCTGGGGCGGCCCGTATTTCACCATGTCTGCCAGCCTGATAGATGCCCACAGCTGTGGGGAACAAAACAGTACCTTCCACGAGGAGATAGGACCCAGTATAAGGGAAGGATGGTTGTTGAGAGCCAGAGCTGTGAGTCTATGCGACTGCTCTCTTCACCATCAAGCCACGCCCCTTTTTATTATTAAACATGTGTGATTAACTGTACTTCTAGGTCTGATTCATGGTATCTGACAGTAGGCGAAGGCCATGAATTCTGAAGATGCAGTCAGTAAACTTGTTGGTAATATTTTTTCCAGATTGGATGACCAGGATCACCGCATGGATCAGTTTGCCTTGGTGTTACAAATGCTCCTGAGTCACATGACTCACCTGGAATCTTCCACTATGGCTGCACTGGTACAACCTGTGTTGCAGGCCATCCCTGCTGCTGCTCCAGTCTCTGTGCAGGCACCAGCCTCGAGTATTACCTCTATGTCCATGAGAATGAGGCTGAGGCAGAGTATGAGAACTGTTGCCTATTACGCCATTGAATTCCGTACTCTGGCTGCAGAGGTTGCTTGGAACAATGAGGCCCTCATGGCTGCCTTCTCTCATGGTCTCTCGGATAACATCAAGGATGAGATAGCAGCCTGAGATATACCCACTGAGCTGGAGAGGTTGATCACGTTTGCCATCCTCATTGATTCCAGACTCAGAGAAAGACTCTCTTTTAAGGAGCGCTGGCACAATCCTCCTGTACATTTGTCTCCAAGCTTTGCAGTCCCACCTTTGCCTCCCTCACCTCTCATGCCTCCTGGTACCGAGTCAGTCTGTGAAGATGAACCCATGCACTTGGGCTTCACGCATCTTTCTGTGGATGAGAGAGCCCTTAGGAGGAGGGAGAGATTGTGCCCTTTTTGTGGCCAGGCTGGTCACTTTTTGAAATCTTGTCCTACCCATCCAGGAAACGCCCGATATCTTGAGGTCCTGTCACTGACAGACCTTAGGTGGCATTGTTTCGTCTCCAGTTTCCCAGAAAGATAAGCCCCTGGTTTTGGTTACTCTGTCTTGGGCTGAGTCATCCATCGAGATACAGGCTCTAATCGACTCTGGGGCTGCAAGCCTGTTCATTGATGCTGCCTTTGTATCGAAGCACTCGATTCTGCTGCAGCTGCGTGACACTCCACTTGCCATTGAGGCTCTTGATGGGAAACCTGCCCATGTGACTTATGAGACTGTTCCATTGTCCATGGCCATAGGGGCCCTTCACCATGAGATAATCCAATTCCAAGTTATTTCCTCACCTAAGTTTCCGCTGGTTATTGTTTATCCTTGGTTATAGAGGCACAACCCTTCTTTTGATTGGCTCCGTGCTGATGTTCTGTTCTGGTTGCCACAGTGCAGTGAGAGATGCTTCCAGAAGGTATCCAAGGTCCCGTGCACCTCTTCACTCTCCTCCCTGCCGGAGGAGTACCGTGATTTTAGTGATGTCTATGACAAAGGTCAAGCCGGTACTTTGCCTCCACACCAGTCGTATGATTGCACAATTGACCTTCAACCTGGTGCCATACCCCCTCGTGGCCAGGTTTGGAGGATAAGGCCATGGAGGAATATGTTGCAGATGCACTTTCTCGAGGTTTCATCCGCAAATCCTTGTCTCCTGCTGGTGCTGGTTTCTTTTTTGTGAAGAAGAAGAGTGGTGAGCTGAGACCTTGTATCGATTATATGGGTCTCAATCGTTTCACGATTAAGAATGCCTATCCCATTCCGTTGATTAAGGAGTTATTTGACCACCTCAAGGGAGCAACGGTTTTCACGAAGCTTGATTTAAGAGGGACATACAATCTCGTCAGGATTAAGGAGGGTGACGAGTGGAAAACTGCGTTTAATACCAGATCAGGTCATTATGAGTATCTCATAATGCCTTTTGGCCTTTGTAACACTTTGGCAGTTTCCAGGAGTTCATTAACAATGTCCTCCGAGATTTGTTGCAGTTATGTGTGGTGATTTTCCAAGTCCCTGGAAAGCCACCACATAGATGTCTGTCATGTGCTTCAGAGATTAAGAGAGAGCAATCTCTATTATAAATTGGAAAAGTGCGAATTCCATTGTTAACAGGTTAAATTCCTGGGCTATGTCATTTCCACTGCTGGTTTTTCGATGGACCCAGAGAAACTTTCAGCGGTCCTACAGTGGCCCCGACCCATGGGTTTACGTGCTCTCCAGCATTATCTTGGCTTTGCCAACTATTATCGGAAGTTTCATTGTAACTTCTCTGGTCAAGCCCCTGACTGATATGACCAGGAAAGACGGCAACCCACAGTTGGTCTCCGGAGTCCATTAAGGCCTTTGAGAGTCTCAAGGCTGCCTTTGTTTCTGTTCCTGTGTTGGACACACCCTGATCCTACGTTGCCTTTTATTCTAGATGTTGATGCTTCTGAGACTGGAGTTGGCGCCCTTCTGTCTCAACGTTCTAACTCTGAGTGCGCTATGCATCCGTGTGGCTACTTTTCCAAGAAATTGTCACAGGCAGAGTGCAATTACAAGATTGGTGACAGAGAGCTGTTGGCGATATTTTAGACCCGAAAGAATAGAGACATCTCCTTGAAGGTACCACTGTGCCGGTTCTTATTCTTACTGACCATAAGAACCTCACATTCTTGTCTGAGGCTAAGCGCCTCTCTCCCAGAAGGGCGCGATGGGCTCTTTTCTTGTCGAGATTTAATTACATTGTCTCATTCTTACCCGGTACTAAGAATGCAAGGGCTGACGCCTCGTCACAACAGTTTTCCTTCACTTCCAAGTTGGAGTCGATTCCGGTTCCTGTGATTCCTCCTGGTCATATTCTGGCTACAGTTCGCACCAGTCTTACTTCTCCTTTGACAAAATTCTTTCTGCTCAGGTCGATGCTCCTCCTGAGAAACCTTGTAACCGCTGCTTTGTTCCTGAGAGTCTCCGTACTGCTGTGCTCCAGACTTACCATTCTCCCAAGGCTGCTGGCCACCCTGGGAAGAATCAACTCTTTTGGGCCATTTCCCAACAATTCTGGTGGCCTAGTCTACCTGCTGATGTAACCGCCTTCGTAGCTGCCTGTTCCGCGTGTGCACCTTCCAGTGGAGGTGGACCCATACCCAATGGAGAGAGGCCCTGGACCCACCTGTCTATGGATTTCATTGTGGAGTTACCCAACCCCCAGGGCAACACAGGTATCCTTATGGTGGTTGACCGGTTCTCGAAAATGTTGCATTGTATTCCACTCAAGAAGTTGCCTACTTCTAAGGAACTGGCTTCTATTTTTGCTCGGGAGATCTTCCGCTTACATGGGCTACCCAAGGTGATTGTCTCAGACAGGGGTAGTCAGTTTGTGTCCTGGTTCTGGCGAACCTTTTGTGCACAGTTGGGTATTCAGCTTGCTTTCTCCTCTGCATACCACCAGCAGTCTAATGGGGCCTCAGAATGAGCCAAGCAGTCCTTAGAGCAATTCCTACGTTGCTGTATTTCTGACCATCATAACAACTGGTCAGACCTCTTACCGTGGGCGGAGTTTGCTCACATAAGTGCCTTGAATTCAGCTTCCCATTTGTCCCCATTTATGGCGAACTATGGTTTCCAACCTTCCGTGTTGGCTGCCTTGTTTGTTCCGCAGAGTATTCCTGCATTAGAGGAGCATCTCCGTGGCCTTCGTTCCACTTGGGCACAAGTCCAGGAGGCTTTGCGACATGTTAACGATAGGTACAGACTCCATGCTGACCGCAGACGCCTGCCTGCACCTTCCTACCAGGTTGGGGACAGGGTCTGGCTGTCATCTCGCAACCTCCGACTTCATGTTCCCTCACTGAAGTTCACACCTCAGTTTATTGGGTCTTTCCATATCCTTCGCAGGATTAACCCAGTGGCTTACGCGTTGGACCTTCCTCCTAGTATGCGCATCTCTAATGTGTTTCATGTCTCCTTATTGAAACCTTTGGTCTGCAACCACTTTACCACCTCGGTTCCACGTCCTCACCCTATACAGGTTGAGAACCATGAGGAGTATGAAGTACAATCCATGGGTTGACTCCCATAGGTTCCATGGGCGCATACAGTACCTGGTGCATTGGAAGGGTACTGTCCGGAGAAACGCTCTTGAGTCTCATCCTCGGATGTACATGCCCCTGTCGCCCGGTGGTCCTCCGATGGGGAGGGGTCGGTGAGGAGGGGGTACTGTCAGGGCTGGGCTCAGCCCTTCCTTCTCTGAGCTGGCCGCTCAGCTGACGCTAATTGCCAGCTATTTTCTCTCCACAGTGACTCAGCTGTTGATGATCTGCTCGTCAGTCCTGGCTACTTAAAGCCGTCCAGCTCAATTCATCTCTTCCTTCACCTCTACCTTCACCTGCCTTCACCTTCATCTCAGAGACTTTCTCCTGTGTTCCTGTTGAAGACTTGTTCGGCTGATGTCCCTTCTGGCTCCTGATCCTGCTTGCTGTACTACTACGTTGATCTCTGGCTCTCTGACATTGGCATTGGCTGGTTACTGAACTCTGGCTATGCATTGACTACGTTTACTCTGTTTACCTTTTTATTATTATTAAACAAGTGTGATTAACTGTACTTCTGTCTTGGTCTGAATCATGGTTTCTGATGTTATTTATATATATATATATATATATATATATATATATATTTTTTTTTTTTTTTTTTTCACAGGGAGAAATTAATCCTTTTGTTTCATTCACATAGCTTAACAAAACCCATTAGTGAGTGTTGCAAATAATTTTGTATTTTATGTAGGATTTTATTTGTGTCACCCATAATCTAACTATTTATTGTGAATACATATCTAGTAAATAAATATCCCATATTTAGTCTGTATTCATATCATTTGATGTGTGTTTTTAAAAAGAGATTTGAATGGTAAAATACTTGTTATAATGATCATTCAAGCAATTCCTGACACAACCGCATGACAGGGTCCAGGGCAATGTCATGGATGGGGTTTACCTATCTCCTACACTATGACGTTTTATAAGATAAGCTAGTAGTGGCAAACCCATGTAGCAATAAGTGGGGGAGGGGGTAAATGTTGGTCACTAAGGATGAGCTCCGGCGTGTTCGCACAGCCCACGTGCAGAACCCTCCAGGATCTCGGCACTGTGCTGCACTAATCACAGGCAGTGAGACATTTCCTGATCTCTGCAGCCGTGCATTGGGACAATGTCTCACTGCCTGTGATTAGCGCTGTGCAGTGCCGACTTCCTGGCGGGCTCTGCACATGGGCTGTGCGAACACGACGGAGCTCATCCTTATTGGTCACACCCTTTTCCTTGCCTGTAAAATTTGGGTCTTCTCTGGGATAAGCGGTAGTGTGGTATGTGCTAGAGTGAGAGAATACAGGTCTAAGCTGACCCAAAATCTCTCATATCTCGCCAGAAGGCTTAATATTTTTTATAGCAGTATGCAAGGGTTAAACACTGTTCAGACCCTTTTCCCTACCTGTATACTTTATGGCTTGGTGTGTGTTAGAGAGAGAGACTGCATATAGTCTGTTCTGGGATAACCTGCAGGTCTAAGCTGTCCCAAAATCCCTTAAATGCCTAACTAGGCTGGAGGCTGAATATTTTGTATTTCTGTTAGGGAGATTCGCTCACCATTGTTCTTCTGATCACCAATGTCACTGGGAATGAAAGTGGGAGCTAATCCAAAATTTTGAAATGCCACCAGAACAGGAATAGAGAGGAAATCCTCTAATAGAGACAACTGTTCCTATGACAACTGTCTAAAAGGGAATTTCCCTCACGTTGGAAATATATCCCCTCACATTCTGTTAATGAAAAACTCCACTTTTGTTGAGAAAAACATATTCCCCTCTAGGTGATCAATGTACATTGCAGGGATTTTAACAAACTTTGGATTCCTACTTTTTGTTATTCTGAAGTAATAACTATTTGTTTATCTGTGTCCATGCAAATCTGTAAGGCAGTGGTTTTATAATTATCAGTCAGCTGCTGCACCTGCAGGGCTCTAATGGGGAAATTGGCAGGATCTGCATTCCTTTAGACATGATTTTTACCTTTGGGAGTATTTCACCAAAAATGACATTTTGGGTGCAGGTTATGTTCAAAATCTGATTTGTAATTTAGTGCATTTAGTAAGCCAATCACACCAGCAAGAAATACCATATCTGGGGGGCATTCTGTACACAATCTGTGTACAAAACTCCTCCAGGTAGCCATATTGCATTGCATTTTACAGAACATTACAGTGCTTTAGATTGAAAGGTCATTTTTAATAGCATTCAATTACAATATGACTTGTGTAGCAATTGTATACACTATGATATATATTTTTTTATTTACTACTTTTTTTACCCACAAAACTGGAGTTACCCTTTAGGTCTACAAAACCTGGAGTGAAGGGAGACATAGATGGAAAAAATGACAGTGGCTTTAATCCTCCTCTACTCTATAAAAAAAAAAAAAAAGTTTACGATTTAGATTTACTTTAAAAAGGTATGGCAGCGAGGTCCAGGGTAGGACTGAAAAGGTCTGATATAACCAACTGCTTTGTGCACTTAGATATAAAAGCAAATCCTTTAAAAGATGGCTCTGAAGCATGACTATCTATCTGACCATAAACCACTACTAGCTATTCTGTTAAAATCTATTAGTTAAGCTCCAGCGAGGCTATAAAGCTTTTTCTGCAGTTACAGAAATATAAATTAACTGTGACAAATACCTTTGTAAAATTGATTGCTATTGCAGACAAAGTCATTACTACTGATACAAAAATCGTGGATAATGGATAATAACACCTTGATGAGAGAAAGCGGTCTAGTCTGTTGCACTAGAGAACACTACTTAAACAGAATGGGCACTTAACAGAATGATCAGATAGATTGTTAGAAGCAATAATGCAAAACAGGGCCAAGATGTCAAAAAACATGCATACACTGCAGAATAATGAAAGTTGCACAAACATGGACTCTGCACAGCAATGTCTACATGACTCAATCAGGGTAACATCTGGCTGCATAGTATAGTTTCTGTAATGCCGTGTACACATGGGTGGACTTTTCAGCAGCAAAGGCCCGACGGTCTTTCCGACGACTTTCGACGGACTTCCGACGGACTTCCGACGGACTTCCGACGGACTTCCGACTGACTTTCTAACGAACGGACTTGCCTACACACGATCACACCAAAGTCTGACGGATTCGTACGTGATGACGTACGACCGGACTAAAATAAGGACATTGATAGCCAGTAGCCAATAGCTGCCCTAGCGTCGGTTTTCGTCCGTCAGACTAGCATACAGACGAGCGGATTTTTTGACCAGACTCGAGTCCGTCAGAAAGATTTGAAACATGTTTCAAATCTAAAGTCCATCAAATTTTCAACAGAAAAAGTCAGTTGAAGGTCCGATGAAGCCCACACATGGTCGGATTGTCCGTCAGACTCAGTCCGTCAGACCAGTCAGGGCGAAAAGTCCGCTCATGTGTACGCGGCATAAGACTTCATAACTAGTGATGACCTAGGTTCAGATTTGTGGCGAGTACAAAAACGTAAAAAAAGTTTGGGTGCTGAATCTGAACCCCTTCAAGCCAATGGTAGATAAATGTTAAAAAAACTATTATGGCCATTTCTAGGCTAATAGGCAAGATATTTTTAAACCAATGGCATGTCAGACTGGGCCCTGCGCTGGGGAACATGTAACAAAGCAAAAACAGTTTTTTAAGTAATATTATTATTAATATTATTATTTTAGGCAGGGAGCAATGATTTCAATAATGCCTAAAGGGCAAAATACAACATTTCTTTAAATACCATGCCTGGGGGATGTCCCCAGGCATGGTATTTAAAGAAATGTTGTATTTGTGCCCTGAACCTGCCTGTGAAGTGTCACATCAGTGCAATGTATACAACCTACTACAGCAACACAGACATTTACAAAGTAAAAAAATGACATTTGAATGGCTGGTAAGTGACAGTTACTGGATTCTTCCTTTGTTGGTGAAAAAACAGCTGATGGTTCCCTTCATCTATAGATGAGGTTCTGGTATAGATATTAGAGGGGGACTTCATACACAAAAAACATTGAGTGGGCTCCCTTTAAAATTACATACAATACCCTTATCCTTGAAGAAGGTCTGGTATAGATTTTATTGACAAAATTCTCAAGAAAAAAAAAAACAGCCCCTGATATGAGCATGCAGCCTGCTGGCCAGTAAAAAGGGGGAAAGAGCGTGCCCCCCCTAACTATACCAGGACACATGTCCTCAATATGTGGGGTAATTTGCCCCCCCCTAGTAAAGCACTTTGTCTCCATGTTAGTAAAGACAAGGGTCTCTTCCAACCCTGGCCCAGTGGTTGTGAGGGTCTGTGGGTAGGGGAGAGTTATTGGAATATGAAGCTACTTTAAAAATAAGAGGGCTTCAAGATACCGCCTCTATACATGAATAGGTAAGGGGTACACAGTGGCCATATTTGGGCAATTATGTCAGCCACTAATATTGCCCCTTTGGTTTCATGGTGTGAATTCCTGGCCAGAAAATGAATGGGGCTGGGTGCCGTCATTTGTAAAGAATGTGGCGGGTGCCTCATGAACAACTATTGACAAGGGAAGAAGGAAGCTGTCATGCATAGCAGCAGTACAAAAACAGCTGTGTGACCACAAAGATCTAGGGACTAGGGATGAGCTTCGAGTTCGAGTCGAACTCATGTTCGACTCGAACATTGGCTGTTCGCAAGTTCGCCGAACAGCGAACAATTTGGGGTGTTCGCGGCAAATTCGAATGCTGCAGAACACCCTTTAAAAGTCTATGGGAGAAATCAAAAGTGCTAATTTTAAAGGCTTATATGCAAGTTATTGTCATAAAAAGTGTTTGGGGACCCGGGTCCTGCCCCAGGGGACATGGATCAATGCAAAAAAAAGTTTTAAAAACGGCCGTTTTTTCAGGAGCAGTGATTTTAATAATGCTTAAAGTCAATCAATAAAAGTGTAATATCCCTTTAAATTTCGTACCTGGTGGGTGTCTATAGTATGCCTGTAAAGGGGCGCATGTTTCCCGTGTTTAGAACAGTCTGACAGCAAAATGACATTTCGAAGGAAAAATTCCATTCAAAACTACCCGCGGCTATTGCATTGCCGACAATACACATAGAAGTTCATTGATAAAAACGGCATGGGAATTCAACACAGGGAAACCTCGAACCAAAATTTAAAAAAAATGATGTGGGAGTCCCCCTAAATTCCATACCAGGCCCTTCAGGTCTGGTATGGATATTAAGGGGAACCCTGGCCAACATTTAAAAAAAAAATGACGTGGGGTTCCCCCTAAATTCCATACCAGACCCTTCAGGTCTGGTATGGATTTTAAGGGGAACCCCGCGCAAAAAAAAAAAACGGCGTGGGGTCCCCTCAAAAATCCATACCAGACCCTTATCCGAGCACGCAACCTGGCAGGCCGCAGGAAAAGAGGGTGGACGAGAGTGCGGCCCCCCCCTGAACCGTACCAGGCCACATGCCCTCAACATTGGGAGGGTGCTTTGGGGTAGCCCCCCAAAACACCTTGTCCCCATGTTGATGAGGACAAGGGCCTCATCCCCACAACCCTGGCCAGTGGTTGTGGGGGTCTGCGGGCGGGGGGCTTATCGGAATCTGGAAGCCCCCTTTAACAAGGGAACCCCCAGATCCTGCCCCCCTGTGTGAAATGGTAAGGGGGAACTTACCCCTACCATTTCACTAAAAAACTGTCAAAAATGTTAAAAATGACAAGAGACAGTTTTTGACAATTCCTTTATTTAAATGCTTCTTCTTTCTTCTATCTTCCTTCATCTTCTTCTGGTTTTTCTGGCTCTTCTGGTTCTTCCTCCGGCGTTCTCGTCCAGCATCTCCTCCGCGGCATCTTCTATCTTCTTCTCCTCGGGCCGCTCCGCACCCATGGCATGGGGGGAGGCTCCCGCTCTTCTCTTCATCTTCTTCTTCATCCTCTTCTCTTCTTCCTTCTTCTCTTCTTCTCTTCTTCATTTTCTTCTCCGGGCGCTCCGCATCCATGCTGTGTGACGGCATCTCCTCGTCTGACGGTTCTTAAATAACGGTGACCCCGCCCCCTCTGACATGACAGGACTTCCCTGTGGCATTCCCCGTGATGTCACAGGGAAGTCCCGTCAAGTCACCGTGTGGCAGAGGGGGGCAGGGTCACCGGGTGGCCCCGCCCCCCATTATTAAAGAACCGTCAGACGAGGAGACTCCGTCACACAGTGGGAGCCTCCCTCCATGCCACCATGGGTGCGGAGCGGCCCGGAGAAGAAAACGAAGAAGAGAAGAAGGAAGAAGAGAAGAGGATGAAGAAGAAGATGAAGAGAAGAGTGGGAGCCTCCCCCCATGCCATGGGTGCGGAGCGGCCCGAGGAGAAGAAGATAGAATACTCCGCGGAGGAGATGCTGGACGAGAACGCCGGAGGAAGAACCAGAAGAGCCAGAAGAACCAGAAGAAGAAGATGAAGGAAGATAGAAGAAAGAAGAAGCATTTAAATAAATGAATTGTCAAAAACTGTCTCTTGTCATTTTTAACATTTTTGACAGTTTTTTAGTGAAATGGTATTGGTAAGTACCCCCTTACCATTTCACACGGGGGGGGGCGGGATCTGGGGGTCCCCTTGTTAAAGGGGGCTTCCAGATTCCGATAAGCCCCCCGCCCGCAGACCCCCACAACCGGGGTTCCCCTTAATATCCATACCAGACCTGAAGGGCCTGGTATGGAATTTAGGGGGACTCCCACGTCATTTTTCTTTTTAAATTTTGGTTCGGGGTTTCCCTGTGTTGAATTCCCATGCCGTTTTTATCAATGAACTTCTATGTGTATTGTCGGCAATGCAATAGCCGCGGGTAGTTTTGAATGGAATTTTTCTTTCGAAATGTCATTTTGCTGTCAGACTGTTCTAAACACGGGAAACATGTGCCCCTTTACAGGCATACTATAGACACCCCCCAGGTACGAAATTTAAAGGGATATTACACTTTTATTGTTTGACTTTAAGCATTATTAAAATCACTGCTCCTGAAAAAATGGCCGTTTTTAAAACTTTTTTTGCATTGATCCATGTCCCCTGGGGCAGGACCCGGGTCCCCAAACACTTTTTATGACAATAACTTGCATATAAGCCTTTAAAATTAGCACTTTTGATTATTCATGTTCGTGTCCCATAGACTTTAACGGTGTTCGCGTGTTCGAGCGAACTTTTTTCCTGTTCGCATGTTCTGGTGCGAACTGAACAGGGGGGTGTTCGGCTCATCCCTACTAGGGACATACATTAAAAGACCTGTTTGAGAAACTATCATTCACTTGCCCACGGACCATATAATACACATATAGTTTTAAGACAATACCTCGGTGAATAGGTTAAACTTCAATGCTCTGGAACTGGTATGCAGAACTTTAGTTTGGAATAGCTCCTCTTACCAATTTTCTGAAAAACCTGTAATTCCCTTTAACATGGAAAAGTCTTTTTTTAATTTTCACTAGTAACTTACTTTTCATGCAACAAGAAAACTGTTTTAATTAAAAAGAGACCGAGGTTTCAGTCATAATTTATGGTTTTGCTTGACTTAAACAAATTGATATTGCTATTTCATCTTCCTGTCAAGATGCCAAATTGTTATCACTAATCCTACAAATTGCAATTAATTAGCTTTATGAAGATGTTTTGCCCCAGTTAATTAAGTAGAAAGTATTGATGACTTTTGAAAAGTCAGTGTTAAATGAAAACAAAATTTTATTCATCATGTATAATTTAATTCATAGCCATATTTTATGCATTTTCATTGTTGTTATAAGAAAATAAAGTAATTACAATTAATATTTGATTAGTTTTGGAGATCTTCTTGTATTTAAATACATGTTCTCAGATGATTTAACATCATTTTGTTGAATCTACTGCTGAAATAAATGTATTACAAATGCTGTGAATTTAAACTGAGCATACAGGGGGCTCATGCGCGGCTTTCCAAGATGGCGGACGTGTGACTCGTAAGCTCCGGTCCCATCCCGAGATCCGCTGCCCCTGCATCAGCCACCGATCGAAACAGGGCTAAGCTTCTACACCCCCTCAAGCCTCCCCGGCACTACTTGGGCAAAATTGGGGATCAGCGGTCATACTATCGTGCCTCACAACCCCTGCAGCCCTCCTCCACTATGGACTGCTTCCTAACTAGGCCTCAATCCCCGGCCTCAATTTCACAAGGGGATCTGGAGGACTACGCCAGCACGCTGAGGGCGGAGGTTCCTTCACAGCAGACCCCCCCCTTCTCACAGATCCTCCACTCCTCAGCTGACACTGACTCCTGAGCTGATGGATCTCAAGCTCCAGGCCTTGGCACAGCAAGTAACCAGGGACATCGCCCAGGAGATAGGGAAGATTTTCAGAGAGCTTAGGAGGGAAATAGATGCCCTTGGTGAACACACAGCAACACTGGAAACAAAATTTGACAAGACTTTGCAGTATGTACAGGCTCTTGAAGAGGAGAATGCTCTTCTTAAAAACTCGGTATCTCAATTACAATTACAGCAAGAGGACCTTGAGAACAGAGAAAAGTGCCAAAACCTTAGAATCCACGGTGTCCCTGAAAGGTTGCTGACAACAACATACGACCCCCTGATGAAGATATGAAATACCCCTTGTATCGAACACGCGTAGGGGAAGGGGACAGGATGGAACATTATACATACAACCTGTTGGGAAAGATTAGCACGCCACCCCATACCGGCCGCTAGGGATGAGCCGAACACCCCCCTGTTCGGTTCGCACCAGAACATGCGAACAGAAAAAAAATTCGTTCGAACACACGAACACCGTTAAAGTCTATGGGACACGAACATGAATAATCAAAAGTGCTAATTTTAAAGGCTAATATGCAAGTTATTGTCAATAAAAGTGTTTGGGGACCTGGGTCCTGCCCCAGGGGACATGAATCAATGCAAAAAAAAGTTTTAAAAACGGCCGTTTTTTCAGGAGCAGTGATTTTAATAATGCTTAAAGTCAAACAATAAAAGTGTAATATCCCTTTAAATTTCATACCTGGGGGGTGTCTATAGTATGCCTGTAAAGGGGCGCATGTTTCCCGTGTTTAGAACAGTCTGACAGCAAAATGACATTTTGAAGGAAAAAACACATTTAAAACTACCGCGGCTATTGCATTGCCGACAATACACATAGAAGTTCATTGATAAAAACGGCATGGGAATTCCCCACAGGGCAACCCCAAACCAAAATTAAAAAAAAAAAATGATGTGGGAGTCCCCCTAAATTCCATACAAGGCCCTTCAGGTCTGGTATGGATATTAAGGGGAACCCCAGCCAAAATTTTAAAAAAAAAATGACGTGGGGTTCCCCCTAAATTCCATACCAGACCCTTCAGGTCTGGTATGGATTTTAAGGGGAACCCCGTGCCAAAAAAAAAAAAAAAACGGCGTGGGGTCCCCCCAAAAATCCATACCAGACCCTTATCCGAGCACGCAACCTGGCAGGCCGCAGGAAAAGAGGGGGGGACGAGAGTGCGGCCCCCCCCCCCTCCTGAACCGTACCAGGCCACATGCCCTCAACATTGGGAGGGTGCTTTGGGGTAGCCCCCCAAAACACCTTGTCCCCATGTTGATGAAGACAAGGGCCTCATCCCCACAACCCTGGCCGGTGGTTGTGGGGGTCTGCGGGCGGGGGGCTTATCGGAATCTGGAAGCCCCCTTTAACAAGGGGACCCCCAGATCCCGGCCCCCCCCCTGTGTGAAATGGTAAGGGGGTACTTACCCCTACCATTTCACTAAAAAACTGTCAAAAATGTTAAAAATGACAAGAGACAGTTTTTGACAATTCCTTTATTTAAATGCTTCTTCTTTCTTCCTTCATCTTCTTCTTCTTCTGGTTCTTCTGGCTCTTCTGGTTCTTCCTCTGGCGTTCTCGTCCAGCATCTCCTCCGCGGCGTCTTCTATCTTCTTCTCCTCGGGCCGCTCCGCACCCATGGCATGGGGGGGAGGCTCCCGCTCTTCTCTTCATCTTCTTCTCTTCTTCATCTTCTTCTTCATCTTCTTCTTCTTCTTCTCTTCTTCCTTCTTCTCTTCTTCATTTCTTCTCCGGGCCGCTCCGCAGCCATGCTGGCATGATGGGAGGCTCCCGCTGTGTGACGGCGTCTCTTCGTCTGACGGTTCTTAAATAACGCCCCCCCCCGCCCCCTCTGACGCACGGGACATGACGGGACTTCCCTGTGGCATTCCCCGTGACGTCACAGGGAAGTCCCGTCAAGTCACCGTGCGTCAGAGGGGGGCGGGGTCACCGGATGGCCCCGCCCCCCGTTATTTAAGAACCGTCAGACGAAGAGACGCCGTCACACAGCGGGAGCCTCCCACCATGCCAGCATGGCTGCGGAGCGGCCCGGAGAAGAAATGAAGAAGAGAAGAAGGAAGAAGAGAAGAAGAAGAAGAAGAAGATGAAGAAGAAGATGAAGAAGAGAAGAAGATGAAGAGAAGAGCGGGAGCCTCCCCCCCCATGCCATGGGTGCGGAGCGGCCCGAGGAGAAGAAGATAGAAGACGCCGCGGAGGAGATGCTGGACGAGAACGCCGGAGGAAGAACCAGAAGAGCCAGAAGAACCAGAAGAAGAAGAAGATGAAGGAAGAAAGAAGAAGCATTTAAATAAAGGAATTGTCAAAAACTGTCTCTTGTCATTTTTAACATTTTTGACAGTTTTTTAGTGAAATGGTAGGGGTAAGTACCCCCTTACCATTTCACACAGGGGGGGGCCGGGATCTGGGGGTCCCCTTGTTAAAGGGGGCTTCCAGATTCCGATAAGCCCCCCGCCCGCAGACCCCCACAACCACCGGCCAGGGTTGTGGGGATGAGGCCCTTGTCTTCATCAACATGGGGACAAGGTGTTTTGGGGGGCTACCCCAAAGCACCCTCCCAATGTTGAGGGCATGTGGCCTGGTACGGTTCAGGAGGGGGGGGCCGCACTCTCGTCCCCCCCTCTTTTCCTGCGGCCTGCCAGGTTGCGTGCTCGGATAAGGGTCTGGTATGGATTTTTGGGGGGACCCCACGCCATTTTTTTTTTTTTTTTGGCGCGGGGTTCCCCTTAAAATCCATACCAGACCTGAAGGGTCTGGTATGGAATTTAGGGGGAACCCCACGTCAATTTTTTTTTAAAATTTTGGCTGGGGTTCCCCTTAATATCCATACCAGACCTGAAGGGCCTTGTATGGAATTTAGGGGGACCCCCACATCATTTTTTTTTTTTTTTTTTTGGTTCGGGGTTGCCCTGTGGGGAATTCCCATGCCGTTTTTATCAATGAACTTCTATGTGTATTGTCGGCAATGCAATAGCCGCGGGTAGTTTTAAATGAGTTTTTTCCTTCCAAATGTCATTTTGCTGTCAGACTGTTCTAAACACAGGAAACATGCGCCCCTTTACAGGCATACTATAGACACCCCCCAGGTACGAAATTTAAAGGGATATTACACTTTTATTGTTTGACTTTAAGCATTAATAAAATCACTGCTCCTGAAAAAACGTCCGTTTTTAAAACTTTTTTTTGCATTGATCCATGTCCCCTGGGGCAGGACCCGGGTCCCCAAACACTTTTTATGACAATAACTTGCATATAAGCCTTTAACATTAGCACTTTTGATTTCTCCCATAGACTTTTAAAGGGTGTTCCGCGGCATTCGAATTTGCCGCGAACACCCCAAATTGTTCGCTGTTCGGCGAACTTGCGAACAGCCAATGTTCGAGTAGAATATGAGTTCGACTCGAACTCGAAGCTCATCCCTACCGGCCGCTGTTGTTGTTCGTTTCTGCTGTTTTAGTGTGGCGTCCTTAAGCGCCTTGTTACTGTGAGTACCTATTGCGGGATTTGTTTATGATTTTAATAAATTTAGTACATACTGCACCATGAAGTCCTTTTTGTGTTGATATATTGAGGAACAAACGGGACTGCTGTGAGGAACAGAGGCACCAGTGCAAATCTATCTAGGACCCTGCATATAACATCGAATCCATAGAGGTTCTAAGGCGCATTCTGACCAAGCTTAATTGCAAGGTCACACTCCCACGCACAGGCTATCACCTGGGGGGGAGCACTTGTATGAGCACACAGCACTTTAGTTTGTGTTCACAACAACACATGAATGAATTGTGGAAGATCAGTGGACTGTTAATTTGATCATTGCACAGCAACACAGCACTGAATTGCATAGAATCACATGGATGCATCACCAAATCGCATGGATGCATTTTTTTGTATTTTTTAACTTTTTATTGTTTGAACATTGCACTAACACCATATTGCATAGATGCAGCACTGAAATGCATGGATGCAACACTAAATTGGACTGTTAATTTGATCATTGCACAGCAACACAGCACTGAATTGCATAGAATCACATGGATGCAGCACCAATTTGCATGGATGCATTTTTTTTTATTTTTTAACTTTTTATTGTTTGAACATTGCACTAACACCATATTCCATAGATGCAGCTTTTAAATGCATGGATGCAACACTAAATCGCATGGATGTTTGTTTTGAATTATCTATTAATGTTTGAAAATTGCACAAGCTTTGTGGAATATTTGCAATACACAGGCTGATTGGAGCACTTTTACCTATTTATTCATTCATTGAAGTTTATTGCACATTAATGTAAAGTATTAGTAGATTTTGTATATTTTGTATGTTAAGCACAATATCACTTTATTAATATTTTAGTGGAAATTTCTTACATTTTTATTTTAATAAGTGCAGCGTGTGTACAATTTGGTTTAACAACATACGACCTTACCTCCTCTGCCTTTTCAATGCCCTGGCACCTGAAAAAGTGAACATAGATTGGAGTCTGGATCGAGCTCATAGGTCCTTGGCCCCTAAACCCCCTGCGGGAGCCAGACCCCGTGACATAGTGGTGCGTTTCCACTTTTATGAAAGCAAAGAGGCCCTGACAAGGGCCACTCGTAACAGGTCCAGCATTAAATACAAAGGTGATGAACTCCAACTGTTCAGTGACCTTTCTCCCATCACATTCGCCAAACGACGCTCTCTACGGCCCATCACCACTCATCTCCAACAGCATAAGGTCCCTTACTATTGGGGCTTTCCTTTTCTCCTAAATGTCACTATGGAAGGGGTCCAACACACCCTACATGACCTCCAGAAAGGTAATGCCTTCCTTAAACGCCTGGGCCTACCCCCGCTCCCTGCAGAGTCTGACCAGATCTCTCCTGCCACCCCACGGCACCTCGCAGCTCCAGTCAGGATTTGGACTCCGGTGAGAGGAAGGGGTTCGAGGGCCTATTCCACTCCTCAACACTCTCAGCGCTCCAGACCACCCACCTGATTTACTGAAGAATCCCCACTGGGTCTTCTTTTTTCCTCCCCCATGGGAACATGACCCCTCAGTCGATCCCCTAAGGGAGACAGTTTTGCCTCATCACCGTGCATTCTACATTGTTCCTATGAATCGCCCTTTTCGTTGCACTGTTAACATTATTTGTTCCCTGAACTGTTGCCTTACGGGAGTCCTTCCCCTCCACAACTGCTCACAGCACGGAAGCTTTGAGGAGGACCCAAAGTGTTAGCAGCATTACCGGATCGTCGTGGTGGGATGTCACGCTCCACCCCCCATGTTGGAGACTGCTTTGCTCCCCTACAGGTCCTCAGGCTGCGGCCGAGGCCCCCTGACAGGCTTTCTCAGGTCTATTCCTAATGTTTTTTCTTTTTGGGGCTGACGGGCCTTTTTGTTGTTATGCTACATATTCTACATTGGTCCCTTTTGTGGTTCCTTTTTTGGACCACTCCACAAAATTTTTCTCCAGAGGATTTTTTTCTTACTAATTTTTTACTATTATTTTTATTTTACTTTTAATTATTGTTATTATTTATGTCTCTATGCTTATTTTTATTTATTTTTTTTGTCAGTATTAATAATATCAGCCTTATTGTTAATTACCTTCTTTACAGTAAGTTCCATGGCAGATTATGGTTTGTTAAAAGCCTACATAGGTGTCTTTACGCTGCTGGGCTAGCGCCCAATGTTTTGAATGTTTTCTGGCCTAAATGTTTTGAACTAACATGGCTCTAAAACTAATGTCATATAATGTAAAGGGCCTGAATTCTATTAAGAAAAGATGGCTGGCATTGCGGGAGTTCTGGACCTCCGGCGCGGATGTAATCCTGGTTCAGGAGACACACTTCCGAGCTGGAGGATCCCTGAAATTCATCTCTAAATGCTTTCCGCTGTCCTTCCTGGCGTCTGACCCATCTGGAAAGGCGGGAGTAGCAGTACTGGTAAGACGCTCTTGCCCTCTCCAGATCAAGTCAACCAACTTAGACCCCCCAGAGTCGTTATATAGTTTTACAGGGCACTTACTTGTCTAACCCTATAACGATCATGAATATATATGCCCCCAACTCAGGTCAGGTTAAATTTCTTAATGATGCTTTTGAACGCCTACAAAAATTCTCCCAACCCTTTATAATAATAGGTGGGGACTTTAATGCTGTCCTCTCTCCCACCCGAGATAGGAAATCCCTGTTTCTTGCCCCGTCATCCTCTGCTACACATTCCTTGGCCACTTCCTTTAGACAACTGATCTGAACACATCGCATGTTTGATGCATGGGGGATCAAACATCCCACAGGTAGACAATATTCGCTCTATTCCCCCCCTCATTAGATGTTCTCTAGACTATACTACTTCCTCATTTCAGGCCCCCTACTATCACACACGATGTCGTCCAACCTGGGACCCATTACCTGGTCGGACCACGCTCCCTTATCTCTAGATCTTAGCCTTTCCGCTAGGGATGAGCCGAACACCCCCCTGTTTGGTTAGCATCAGAACATGCGAACAGGAAAAAAGTTAGTTCAAACACGCGACCACCGTTAAAGTCTATGGGACACGAACATGAATAATCAAAAGTGCTAATTTTGAAGGCTTATATGCAAGTTATTGTCATAAAAAGTGTTTGGGGACCTGGGTCCTGCCCCAGGGGACATGGATCAATGCAAAAAAAAGTTTTAAAAACAGCCATTTTTTCAGGAGCAGTGATTTTAATAATGCTTAAAGTCAAACAATAAAAGTGTAATATCCCTTTAAATTACGTACCTGGGGGGTGTATAGTATGCCTGTCTATAGTATGCCTGTAAAGGGGCGCATGTTTCCTGTGTTTAGAACAGTCTGACAGCAAAATGACATTTTGAAGGAAAAAACCCATTTAAAACTACCCACGGCTATTGCATTGCCGACAATACACATAGAAGTTCATTGATAAAAACGGCAGGGGAATTCCCCAAAGGGGAACCCTGAACCAAAATTTTAAAAAAAAAACGGCGTGGGGTCCCCCCAAAAATCCATACCAGACCCTTATCCGAGCACGCAACCTGGCAGGCCGCAGGAAAAGAGGGGGGACGAGAGTGCGCCCCCCTCCTGAACCGTACCAGGCCACATGCCCTCAACATTGGGAGGGTGCTTTGGGGTAGCCCCCCAAAACACCTTGTCCCCATGTTGATGAGGGCAAGGGCCTCATCCCCACAACCCTGGCCGGTGGTTGTGGGGGTCTGCGGGTGGGGGGGCTTATCGGAATATGGAAGCCCCCTTTAACAAGGGGACCCCCAGATCCCACCCCCCCTGTGTGAAATGGTAAGGGGGTACTTACCCCTACCATTTCACTAAAAAACTGTCAAAAATGTTAAAAATGACAATTTTTGACAATTCCTTTATTTAAATGCTTCTTCTTTCTTCTATCTTCCTTCATCTTCTGGTTCTTCTGGTTCTTCTGGCTCCTCTGATTCTTCCTCCAGCGTTCTCGTCCAGCATCTCCTCCGCGGCGTCTTCTATCTTCTTCTCCTCGGGCCGCTCCGCACCCATGGCATGGGGGGAGGCTCCCGCTCTTCTCTTCTTCTTTTCTGCTCTTCTTCTCTTCTACATTTTCTTCTCCGGGCTGCTCCGCACCCATGCTGGCATGGAGGGAGGCTCCCGCTGTGTGACGGCGCTCCTCATCTGACAGTTCTTAAATAACGGGGGGCGGGGCCATCCGGTGACCACGCCCCCCTCTGACGCACGGTGACTTGACGGTACTTCCCTGTGACGTCACGGGGAATGCCACAGGGAAGTCCCGTCATGTCCCGTGCGTCAGAGGGGGCGGGGTCACCGGGTGGCCCCGTCCCCCGTCATTTAACCCCTTCCCGCCGACCGTACGCATATATGCGTACTCGGCTTTCCGGGGTTATACCGGGATGATGCCCGCAGCTGCAGGCATCATCCTGGTACCGTTGTTTACAGCGGACGATCGGCTACCCGTGTATAACAACCGATGCGGCTAAAAGCCACTCAGTTGTTATACCGGTGGAGCGGGAGGGGACATCCCCCCCTCCCGCCACTGTTACCGGGCCTCCCGTGCCATCGGGAGGCCCGGTGTCCAATCGGGTACCTTCGGCGGCTGGGGGCGGGCTGGAACGAAGCTGTGAGTGGCTTCGTTCCAGCCTTCTCATTGTAAACGCGGAAGCGACGTCATGACGTCACTTCCCGTTTACTCGGCTGCCAATGGCGCCGATTTAAAAAAAGTACACAGTATTCAGAATCGCCGTTTTCGGCGATCTGAATACTTTGAAGTGTAAAGGAGGGATGGGGGGTCTTTTAGACCCCCCATCCCTCCATAAAGAGTACCTGTCACCACCTATTACTGTCACAAGGGATGTATACATTCCTTGTGACAGCAATAAAAGTAAAAAAAAAAAAAATTTTAAAACACAATTTATAAAGTAAAAAAATAAATAAAATAAATAAAAAAAAAAAAAAAATTTAAAGTGCCCCTGACCCCACAAGCTCGTGCAGCGAAGAAAACACATACGGAAGTCGCGCCCGCATATGTAAACGGTGTTCAAACCACACATGTGAGGTATTGCCGCGATCGTCAGAGCGAGAGCAATAATTCTAGCCCTAGACCTCCTCTGTAACTCAAACCTGGTAACCGTAAAAAAAATTTTAAAGTGTGGAAATTCATAGGTACCGTAGTTTGTCGCCATTCCACGAGTGCGTGCAATTTTAAAGGATGACATGTTTGATATCTATTTACTCGGCGTAACATCATCTTTCACATTATACAAAAAAATTGGGGTAACTTTACTGTTTGGATTTTTTAAAATTCATGAAAGTGTCCCTTTTCCAAAAATTTGCATTTAAAACACCGCTGCACAAATACCATGTGATAAAAAATATTGCAACAATCTCCATTTTATTCTCTAGATTCTCTGCTAAAAAATATATATATAATGTTTGGGAACTCTAAGTAATTTTCTAGCAAAAAATACGGATTTTACTTTGTAAACACCAAATTTCAAAAATAGGCTTAGTCATGAAAGGGTTAAGAACTGTCAGACGAGGAGTGCCGTCACACAGCTGGAGCCTCCTTTCATGCCAGCATGGGTGCAGAGCGGCCCGGAGAAGAAAATTAAGAAGAGAAGAAGAGAAGAAAAGAAGAAGACAAGAGCGGGAGCCTTCCCTCATGCCATGGGTGCGGAGCGGCCCGAGGAGAAGAAGATAGAAGACGCTGCGGAGGAGATGCTGGACGAGAAAGCCGGAGGAAGAACCAGAAGAACCAGAAGATGAAGGGAGATAGAAGAAAGAAGAAGCATTTAAATAAAGGAATTGTCAAAAACTGTCATTTTTAACATTTTTGACAGTTTTTTAGTGAAATGGTAGGGGTAAGTACCCCCTTACCATTTCACACAGGGGGGGCCGGGATCTAGGGGTCCCCTTGTTAAAGGGGGCTTCCAGATTCCGATAAGCCCCCTGCCCGCAGACCCCCACAACCACCGGGCAGGGTTGTGGGGATGAGGCCCTTGTCCTCATCAACATGGGGACAAGGTGTTTTGGGGGCTACCCCAAAGCACCCTCCCAATGTTGAGGGCATGTGGCCTGGTACGGTTCAGGAGGGGGGCCGCACTCTCGTCCCCCCCTCTTTTCCTGCGGCCTGCCAGGTTGCGTGCTCGGATAAGGGTCTGGTATGGATTTTTGGGGGGACCCCACGCCGTTTTTTGGGGGTTTTTTTGGCGCGGGGTTCCCCTTAAAATCCATACCAGACCTGAAGGGTCTGGTATGGAATTTAGGGGGAACCCCACGTCATTTTTTTTTTTTTAATTTTGGCTGGGGTTCCCCTTAATATCCATACC
Organism: Lithobates clamitans; assembly: GCA_037952925.1. Classification (NCBI taxonomy): domain Eukaryota; kingdom Metazoa; phylum Chordata; class Amphibia; order Anura; family Ranidae; genus Lithobates; species Lithobates clamitans. Next base: position 3,307,810 of record JBBGZY010000279.1, on the reverse strand, counting down.
AGACCTGAAGGGTCTGGTATGGAATTTAGGGGGACTCCCACGTCATTTTTTTTTTTAATTTTGGTTCGGGGTTCCCCTTTGGGGAATTCCCATGCCCTTTTTATCAATAAACTTCTATGTGTATTGTCGGCAATGCAATAGCCGCGGGTAGCTTTAAATGGGTTTTTTCCTTCACAATGTAATTTTGCTGTCAGACTGTTCTAAACACAGGAAACATGTGCCCCTTTACAGGCATACTATAGACACCCCCCAGGTACGAAATTTAAAGGGATATTACACTTTTATTGTTTGACTTTAAGCATTATTAAAATCACTGCTCCTAAAAAAACGGCCGTTTTTAAAACTTTTTTTTGCATTGATCCATGTCCCCTGGGGCAGGACCCAGGTCCCCAAACACTTTTTATGACAATAACTTGCATATTAGCCTTTAAAATTAGCACTTTTGATTTCTCCCATAGACTTTTAAAGGGTGTTCCGCGGCATTCGAATTTGCCGCAAACACCCCAAATTGTTTGCTGTTCGGCGAACTTGCGAACAGCCAATGTTCGAGTCGAACATGAGTTCGACTCGAACTCGAAGCTCATCCCTACTTTCCGCTGCGTTTCCCAGGAAAAACGAAACAAAGGATACACTCTCTACAGTCTTAACTGAATATTTTCAATTAAACACAGGTTTCGTGGTCAGCCCGTCCACCCTCTGGGAGGCCCATAAGGCATTCTTTCAAGGACAGTGTATTGCTGTTAGCTCGCTAAAGAAGAAAAACATAGCGCACTTGAAATCATCTTTGCTGTCCCAACTTTCAGTTGCTGAAAAATCTCTGCTCCGCGCTCCCACGGTGGGCCGGCTGCGCGCGGTAGCCTTCTTACGCCACCGAATAAAATCCTTAGACATGTCAACAGTAGACAAATTGCTCAGACGTACAAATATTAACCACTTCAGCCCGGAAGAATTTACCCCCTTCCTGACCAGAGCAATTTTGCGACTCGGCACTGCGTAGCTTTAACTGACAATTGCGCTGTCGTGCGACGTGGCTCCCAAATAAAATTAACGTCCTTTTTTTCCCACAAATAGAGCTTTCTTTTGGTGCTATTTGATCACCTCTGCGGTTTTTGTTTTTTTGCACTATAAACAAAAAATAGCGACAATTTTGAAAAAAACGCATTATTATTTTTATTTTTTGTTATAATAAATGTCCCCAAAAAATAATTAAAAAAAAAATTTTTTCCTCAGTTTAGGCCGATACGTATTCTTCTACATATTTTTGGTAAAAAAAATCGCAATAAGCATTTATTGATTGGTTTGCGCAATAGTTATAGTGTTTACAAAATAGGGGATAGTTTTATGGCATTTTTATATATAATTTTTTTTTACTAGTAATGACGGCGATCAGCGATTTTTATTGTGACTGCGACATTATGGCGGACACATTGCACATTTTTGACACATATTTTGGACCATTGTCATTTATACAGCAATCAGTGCGATAAAAATGCACTGATCCCTTTGTAAATGACACTGGCAGTGAAAGTGTTAACCACTAGGGGGCGGAGAGGGGGTAAGTCAGTACTAGGGAGTGTTTTCTAACTGTAGGGAGGATGGGCTAGCTGTGACACGTCACTGATCTCTGCTCCTGATGACAGGAAGCAGAGATCAGTGACACTGTCACTAGGCAGAACGGGGAGATGCTGATGTAAACAAGTCATGATGTTCATCCTCTCTGTGAGGCGATCGCGGGTATCCCCATGGTGATCGAGTCTGCGGGACCCGCGACCCGACTCACGGAGCTCCCGGCCAGCGCGCACGCAATGGCACGGCGGGAAATTCAATGGGACTTACAGGTACGCCCATTTGCCCAGCCGTGCCATTCTGCCGACGTACATTGGCGTGCGACGGTCGGGAAGTGGTTAAACGCCCCTATCTCAGAAGAGGAACTGACTGATACTGTCAAATCCTTGCCGAACAGGGGCGTGGCCTGGACTCCACCGAGATGGCGGTGTGACTCCTGAGCTCCAGCACACAGCGGGAAGAAATAGCGGCTCACAGCGACTAGAGGCACAATAAAAACCTCTAATACCGGCGGATCACTTCCCCAACCTTCCGGGAACATGCCCAGAAAACGGCAGACGGAACACCGCCCGAAAAAGCTGATGGACTATTATACACAGCCACAGCGGCCTCATGGACAAGATGGCGCCGGCTCCTCTTCATCACAGCGCGCGGCTCACAAACACTCACAGTGCCGCGACTCCCAGGACTACAGGCGTGCTTTTGACATGAAAGACTCCTCACAACCCTCATCACCACTAAACAGAAGTCCGGCCAAAGCACGCTTCAGAATGGATGAATCTGGGACACAGAATTGTGAGGTAAGATCTAATGCAGACTCACAAGAGGACACAAGAGAGCTCCCAGACTCCATAGTCTCCTTCCCCACGCTGAACCAGCCAGTTTCAGACACCACACTAAAAGACATGCTCATATCTTTAAGAAGCACATTGCACACCGACATGATGGCATGTTGGAAGGGAAGTTTAACACAGAACTAACTGCAGTGGGAGAAAGAGTAGATCATATTGAGACCAGAATGGGGGACTATGCCACCACCATTAACGACCTAGTAGACGCACACGATACAGCAGAAGAAGAACAAACATGGATCAAAGCTAAATTAGCAGATTTAGAAGACAGATCCAGACGCAATAATGTTAAGATCCGTGGAATACCGGAAAATGTGCAACCTTCAGATCTGCGCACCTATGCGACTGCAATGCTAACCACCCTTATGCCCGAAATACCGGCCATAGAACGATCCATAGATAGGATACATAGACTGCCTAAACCCTCATTTATCCCAGAAAATGTACCTAGAGATGTATTATCCAGAATGCACTTCTACCAATCAAAAGAGCGCATGATGACAATTACACGCAAAGGGGAGCACCGTGACACAGAATACTCCGCATTACAATTCTATGCAGATCTGTCACAATTTACCTTGCAGCTGCGCAAGAATTTGAATAACATTACCAAAGCATTAAGGAACCATAGCATTACCTACAAATGGGGCTATCCAACTAAACTGCTAATCACTAAAGATGGAGTGAACCATGTAATCACATCCCCATCTAAGGGATACCAACTGCTGCAAAAGTGGAAAATCATCTCAGATGAACGTACCTCCTCCTCTGACGATAGGAACCTCAACAGTCCCTTCAGATTGGCAGCAAGCCGCAGCTTACAAATGATAGCAGGCACCCTAAGCCTAGAATGGTAGGCCTCATATCATTAGCCCAACACAGGGCCCCGCTTATTGGAGCTTATACCACACCACAAGCTCCCAAAGCCTGAGCAGACATGGTCTGCACAAGGGTTAACATAACCCTCCTTTTAAGTTTTAGTTTATTTGGTTTTCGTCTTTTGTTTCGCTTTCCACTTTTCCCTATTTTACAGGAACTATTCCCACCATTCTATCCAGAAGAATTCAGCGACTACCCTTACCACGTTCAAGATACTCACGAAATCAACATGAATGTCCACAAGAAGAACAAAAGAACAACGTCAAGAATCATACAACCTTCCACTACTCCTAACTGTGAGTACGTTTATCATCAGACACAAACACACCACTTAAAATACCAAGATGCCAATTAACATTTTCTCAGTAAGTGCCCACGGCTTAAACCACCCAGCTAAGAGAGCATCTCTATGGAGAGAAGCAGATACATCTAAATACGATATATTATGCGTCCAAGAGACCCACTTCCACCAAAAGGCACCACCTAAATGTTTGCATAAATCCTTCCAACATTTTTTCTTCTCTAACATGCCAGCAAAAAAAAGAGGAGTGATGATTGCAGTAAAGGATACAATCGCTTTTAACCTAATCTCCACTACGACGGACACAGCAGGTCGCTATCTCATAATAATATGCGATATCAACAACATCCGATACACCCTACTCAATGTTTACGTACCCAATAAACGGCAAATCAAATTCTTACATGGGCTCATGAGGAAAGTAAAGAACTTACACCAAGGCTCTCTCATAATGTGCGGGGACTTTAACATTGTTCCGGATCCACAAATGGACTCTACTACAGCCCATACTAAAAGAACATATTCTCTACATAATTTTTTACGATCACATGACTTATTCGATACTTGGCATTGTCTACACGCCAGTGAAAGGGATTATTCTTTCTTTTCACATAGACACTGTACATATACGAGAATTGACCTGATCCTAACAGACAAGTGGCTATTGCAAAAAGTGACTCAGGTAAAAATAGGAACAATAGCGTGGTCAGACCATGCTCCTGTTCTACTTACACTTAAGGACTCTTACCCTACCACCGCCACCACCACCGATGATGTGGCGTGCTAACTCCCACATCATCCAAAACCCTAAAACTAAAAAATTGTTGGAAGACCACTTGTCCAGTTATTTTCGGGTCAATTCACCATCTACGAATGATGCCTATCTAGTATGGAATGCCCATAAGGCATATATAAGGGGAATATTTATACAACTAGGAGCAAGGCTCAGGAAGCAGCGGCAGCAAAAAATCGCGAATTTACTAAAGGAAATTGACACTTTAGAAGCTCTTAATAAAAACAACCCCACCCCCTCTATAAGCACTAAACTTACTGAATTAAGACACTGATATGACTGATTTCTGATTGGGACTCTAAAACAAAGTTAATACTGCAGCTGCAGGAACAGATTCACAGGACTCAATCACTGTGTTTAAAATGTCCGTTCGGTGAAAAAGTTTATTACATGTTATTTTATACATAGATAAGAAAGGGGTGGTGTGAGATGTTATTAAAAACTAACAAATAGCAATATGTTATTATAAGCTAACAAATAGAAATATATTATTAAAAACTAGCGAATAGAACAATTGCAAAAGTAAAACCTTGGAAAGGGAGGGGGGAGTAGAGAGCGTTTAGTAGGAGAAGTGTCTGTGTGTTAGGTGAAGGTTACAGAACACATTTCAACAGTGAGAACAAAATGGATTCTCTTGTGCTTAAATGAACAGTACAGTGAATGTCCATGTCATTTCCCCCCTTTTGTTTATTTGACACCATTCTTCTCCGCGTTACATTCAGCCGATTGCTGGTAACTCCTGTTACATTGGCGCAGAGAGACGGCGTCCTGTTCAGCTCTCTCCTAGCTTTCTCACAATAATGGGTTCATCAGGGCTGGTGGTACATTTGTTGGTACAGCGGGTAGTCACACAGAGGCATAGCCTGATGAGGAAGTAAATAACAAACATGAGAAATAGGAACATCGCAATGTAAGCGCCTAGTTTCTGTAACCATGTTGCTATGCCATATAAAAAATCACCAAAACCTCCTAAACCCTGAAAGGGGTTCCATCCATCTTTAGCAATATCTCTGGCCTTATTCTGTAGTTCTCTTATCTTAGCAAGATGCCCTTTAATAATGTCCTCATTATCAGAAATGTATATACAACAGTCAGTGCGAAATATCTTACACATCCCACCTTGAGCTGCAGTGAGATAATTTAGCGTTAATCTGTGCTCTAATACTACTTTTTTAAGCTGAGCCATTTCTTCATTTAATAATCCTATATCAGTGGTAGTAAGGTTAATAATCTCATCTACAATTCTAGTGTAATTATTTAGTCTTTTCATTGCTTCAATTCCCCATCCTGTCCAGGAAGGGAACCATGACCATGCCATGTCACCTTCAGTGAACAGCTCTCTTTTGAACACTAAGGGTATTCTGGACTTTGATCTGGTCGCACTGTATCTTTGCGAACAGCCAAAGCAGGTACTAACTTCCCAATGTAACATGTACCTGTAACATTAGTAGGAATCCAGGCGTAAGCTTTATTTCCACATATATAATATAACCCTCTACGTATGGACGGTATGCCTGCTCCTAAAAAACTGGAAGCAATAACATGGAATCTCAGGAAACCGATATTTTCACATATTGGGAACTGTGAGCAATTTGTACTATAAAGGGTTCTATTTAGTTCTGGATCTGGGATATAATAATATTGACCATAGTTTCCTCCATAAACTGTAATTTTTGCTCCGCTGCAATCTGAATTGCCCAACCGTCTACATTTAGTGTTAAACGGGCATGTAATGTTTAAACAAATCTGTGGAGTGTTTATCTGTTTCGAAACCATCAAAGTTACTGATCTGTGCTCATTAGCTGTGGAGACTATGTATGAGCCATTTATTCTGGTCCTGTTTAAATCAGTGAAATTGAGAGGCATTGCTATCATGGGTATTGTTCCTGTATGGGGATGTAAGTGAGAACACACCCAGCAGTTACTAGCGTTGCTATGGGTTGCATACAATTTTAACATTTGGATGAAAGGGTTATTTTTCCATGTCTCAGTTCTCACAAACAACAAAAAGAAAAGAAACATTATCATCTTTTTTTCAAAGGATATCATCACTTCAGGATTTTCTTGCAGTGACTGGCGTGAATCCAGGTGGGCTTTCCTTCCAACTTGACAGCAGAACTGGTTGTCAAAAGCACCGAATATGGTCCGTCAAATTTTGGTTCTAGTGGCTTTCTGACGTGTCGCTTGACCACCACCCAGTCACCTGGTTGGATTCTGTGAATACCTGAAACAGAATCTGGGTCGGGGATAGATTTATAAACACCTTCATGTATTTTATTCAATGTTCTTTGCAAAATCTGAACATATTCTAACGGATTAGAGTGAGAAGCCTGCAACTGTTGGGGAAAATATAGCCCTGTTTTGGGTGGCCCTCCAAATAAAATCTCATAGGGGGACAGCCCATGTGGTTGTTTAGGGGTAGTTCGTACAGAATATAGGGCTAATGGCAAAGCTTCCACCCATCCTTTTCCTGTATCTGCTTTAATTTTTGCACATCTGTTTTTCAAAATTCCATTAAGTCTCTCAACTTTACCACTACTTTTTGGATGATAAGGTGTATGGAAAGCTTGCTGTATGTGAAGTGCTTCCATTACCTCTTTCATTACTTCCCCAGTAAAATGGGTTCCTCTGTCACTCTCAATAGTTTCAGGAACTCCATATCTACAAACTATTTCATTCAAAATTTTCTTTGCTGTTGTTTTTGCATTTGCTTTGGCTACTGGCCAGCTCTCGGGCCAACCTGAAAACATGTCAACACACACTAAAGCAAACTCATAGGTGCCTATTCTGGGCATCTGAATGTAGTCTATTTGAATTCTTTGGAAAGGGAAATCTGGCTTTGGAGAATGCCTTTGGGGAACATGAACAGGCCTCCCTGCATTGTACAGAGCACAAGTGAGACATGAAGCACAAAACCTGGCTGCAAATGCACTAAATCCAGGTGCTATCCAATAGCAGTCAGTAAGTGCCACCATCGCGCCCTTAGCAAGATGACTGACGCCATGTGCCAGCTGTGCTAAAACTGGGTACAAACTCCTGGGTAGACACCACCTGTTGTCAGCGCTCCACAGGCCCTGCTGATTTTGGGTAGCATTACATTTTATCCACTTATCCTTCTCTTCATCAGGGGCCTGGTTCTGCAACTGAATTAGAGTTTCTACATCCCACTGCTCTTGATGAGGGGAATCTGTCCCCGCTACCTGGGCGACCCCTACAGTGGGTGTGACTCCAAATGCCATAAGGGCAGCATCCTTTGCCGCTTGGTCCGCTAAAGCATTTCCTCTGGCTGTCATGTCACTTCCCCTTGCATGCCCTTTTACCTTCAAGATGGCAACTTCTGCTGGTTTCTGAAAGGCCTCAAATAGCCGCTCTATGAGTTTTGCATGTCTCACTGGCTTTCCTGCACTAGTCAGAAAGTGCTGTGCTTTCCAGATAGGCCCATAATTGTGGGCTATTCCAAATGCATATCTGCTGTCAGTGTAGATGTTTCCCCTTTGATTCTCTAGGAGATGACATGCTTTGACTACAGCGTACAACTCCGCTTCCTGTGCTGACATCTGGGGTTTCAATGCTTCCTGATGTAAAATGGTGTCTGTAGTGGTTACAGCAAACCCTGTGTGTGGCTGACCATCATCAGTGTAAAATCTGGAACCATCTACGAATAAGTGTGTGTCACAATCTGATAAGGGCTCATCTTTTGCTGGTGTGACAGAGGCCCTTTCTACCTCCATAAGAGCCATACAATCATGAGAAAAACTCTCAGGTTCTACATCAGTACCATTTGTTGCATCTTCCTCATCAATTATAGGAAGAAGAGTAGCCGGATTTAAAGTAACAAATCGTTTGATTGTTAAATTCGATGGAGCAAAAAGAGCAGACTGGTACTTGTCAAATCTATTGGTAGACACATGTCTAGTATTTACTTGATTCATGATTTCCTGTACTGCATGTGGCACATACAGGATCAGAGCAGAATCTAGTACAAGCTCAGTTACTTTGTCTAGCAGCAAAATGCAGGCTGCTATGGCTCGCATACAACTGGGGGAGCCTTTGATGACAGGGTCTAATGAGGCTGATACATACATCACAGGCCTCTGTTTGTCTCCATGTAGCTGGGTGAGTACACCTGCAGCAAATCCATTGACTTCATGACAGAACAACGAGAAAGTCTTAGTATAGTCAGGAAGTCCAATGGCGGGAGCTTCAGACAAATTTTTAATAAGCTCCTTCATCTGCAATTCATTGTCCCATGTGAGTTTGAAAGGGTTTCTAGTGGTAGCCTCATATAGAGGAGCCATAAGTTCTGATGCATTTGGAATCCAGTCCCTACAATATCCCACTAACCCCAGGAAGGCACGTAGTTGCCGGACATTTCTTGGTTTTTCAAAATTTTGTAGAGTTTTAACTCGATCTGGGGTTAGGTGACGGATTCCACGTGAAATACAGTGACCCAGGAAGATCACTTTCTCTTGGCAGTATTGTAGCTTATCTTTGCTAACTTTGTTGTTACTGTTATAGAGAAACAGGAGAAGGCTTACTGTTTCTCTGCTACAAATATCCTTTGTATCAGAACAAATAAGCAAATCGTCTATGTACTGAAGCAAAACTGTGTTTGGGTGTAAGGGGGACCATTGGTCCAATACTTGCTTTAACGCAGTATTATATTCAGAGGGGCTACTCACACAGCCTTGGGGCAATCTTGTCCATGCTAACTTTTGGGCATCATGGGTAAATGAAAAAAGGTGCCAGCAATCTGGGTGCAGGGGCACCGAAAAGAAAGCATTTGCAAGATCAATCACTGTAAAGCAGGTGCTGGAGGCAGGTATTCCACTTAGTAAAGTGCGGGGGTTGGGCACGATTGGGGTATCTGCCTCTATTATATTGTTAATGGCTCTCAAATCATGCACCATGCGATATGTCACCTGCCCACCCTTCTTGTCTGGCTTCTTTGCAATTGGGAACAGGGGTGTATTGACCTGGGACTTAATTGGTACAACAACCCCTGCTGCTTTCAGTTGAGTGATTTGATCCTTTATCCCCTCAGTCTGAGCAATACTCAGTGGGTACTGTTTAATCTGTGGGAGATAGGCTCCTGGTTTAATTTTTATCATGACTGGGGTGCAATCCAGCAGACCTACATTATATTTGCTGGTGGCCCATAATTCAGTGGGAATCACTTTCAATTCTGGTGGAAATGGCAGAGTGGAGTCTTGGATTAAAAATACTCCACAGGCAGAATTTAAAACTTCTCCTGATAGACTACTGACCACTTGGACTCCTGTAGGAGTGTAGTCTATGTTTGCTAAAATTTGGTTCAAAATGTCAGCTCCCAAAAGATTGGTAGGAACTGTGTCTGAAACTAACACTTTAGTGACAATTTCTGTTTGCTGTCCTAGCCTGAGTTTAAGTGGCTTGGACTCAACCAAATCAGTAGAGATCCCGGTTAGGCCAACACCAGAGATAACATTTGTAGATAATAATCCTGGAGGTAAGTCCTCTATATTAAAAACACTTCGGCTTGCACCAGTATCAATTAAACAGGTTAATTCTGTTTCTCCTCCAGGATAAGGGAGTTCTTGTAAAAATACTTTTACTCTGGCCTCGGGACCATTGTCTCCCCTATTTAACATGATTGATACTGGCATGCCATTTTCCTATGCCTGATCCACTGCTTTTGGCAGAGAACTGGGATCAGCATGAGGGGCCCCTAAGCTCTTTTCTAGTCTACGGTCAGGAAGATGGCAGAATTTGGCTATGTGTCCTTCCCCATCACAATTGTAGCATATAATTGGTCCCCGATTGCCATGATTTCTGAAATTGCCTTTGCCTCTTCCTCTTCCTTTTCCTCTCTGCTTCCCCATGTACATTACCTTGGGTTTGCTGTCTTTTTGGTTAATCCTGTTTTCTATGGATAACAGGATAGGCAGGACGTCTCGAATAGACATATTGCCTGCCTCAGGCCTTGCTGTGAACAACTTTTCTTTCAACTGGGGTATTAAACCATCAAGAAACCTTTGTTTCACCAGTTGTGTAGATGGACTTGCAGTTTCTCCCGCCTTCTCTTCCTCTATTTTAATGCCTGCTTCCTCAGCCATATCACTTAACCGCCTCCAATAAGCCCCTGCTGCTTCCTCTTTCCCTTGCTTAGCATTCATAAATTCAGCATGTCTGGTTTGTCCATATATTTGGGGCAATTTTTCCTTCAATTTCTCACAAACCTCCCGTCCACTAACCATCTTACCTAGATTTTTGACGTCTACACCACATTCTTTAAGTATATAGCCAGACATGTTGCTTCCCACTGCTTTAATAAGAAGCTGATGAATGTCAGTAGCAGAAGCCTCATATGCTTCCTGTGCAGCACTAAGTTTGTTTGCAAACCCAATTGGATTCTTTCTAGGATCTCCCAATCCCTCTAATATGGCTCTCATATCTTGGGGACTAAAAGGTATATGCCATTTAATTTGAGACTTACTGTCAACAGCATCACCTTCAAAAACTAATTGGGTTCTGACAGGATAAACTGCAACAGATTTCTCTTTGCCAGGGGCAGAAGGGCTGGCATCTCCCTTCCTTCTCTCTTCATCTTGCTGCCACAATTTGGAAATTATGGTTTGCTCTGGAAGTTCAGACACTATCTCTCTTTCTCTGGCCAAAGCCTTAAGTTCAGAGAGATCTAGGTTTGCATATTTGCCTTTTGATTTATGCCAATCATCTGTTTCTAGGATATGAGCCAAAATCCTCTTTGTAGGTTGATATGGGGCTGTTAAACCTCTGCTCTCTACTATATTGCATAGCTCATCTTTTGTGTGTTCCATGTAATCTAATTCTTTTGCTTTTGTGCGTGGACCCCTTAAAGCCAAACTGGCAGCCACATAAGGTGGGGGGTCCTCCTCTACAGAGTCTTCTGGCCAAACGTAGTAAATTTGGGCAGTACTTTTATTAAATATCTCCGTCAAGCCAGTTTGATTTGCTACTTTAGCTTCTGTCTCCCATGTGCAAGCTATTCTCCACGTTCCTTCACTGCACAGTAGTGGGCCATAATCGTGCAGAAAAGTTTGCCATACTTTTAAATCAAAAGTCCCTTCAGATTTTAAAGGTTTAGCTGTTCCCTTTGTCCATTCTACCCATTTATCTAGGGGCTCAGTATAGGCAGAACCGTACCTTCGGTTCATATATTCTCTAGCGCTCATCTTGCGCTGGGCATTTTCTGAAGGCCTCTCTCCCTTCATTCCCTTAATTAATTTAATGCCCATAATGACTGGCCAGTCTTCTCTCTTCTCTACTTGTGCCTATACCCTCTTGCCTCTAAAACAAATAGTACAGCAAATCTGCAGATTTACAAGAATAGTCTCCACTTATCTACGTGGATAGAAGGGGTTTATGACAATAGACAAAACACTCATTAAGAGACCCTCCTCGTCTCTTCTCTTCTCTGTGAGTTTTATCTGACCCTACCATGCGCCTCTGACCCAGGTTGCCCACAAGGAGTCAACGCAGGGAACTGCAGAGGATTTTCCCTATCCACACACAGTCCAACCCGTGAAGGGGGACACAAACACATTCACACACACACGTTACCCAACCAGAAAGGTCCGAGAGTGGTCTGGTTTCCTTGAGAACCGACAGATAGGATACATAGGAAAAGGCAGAAATATAGCAAGCTTAAGGGCAGCTTACCTAGCCGGCATTTGAGGTCTGCGTTTCCCGATGATCCCGACCGAAGCGCGGTTCCTTCTGGAGACTCTGCCAAACTCCTGTTATGACTCGCCAAGACTGATATGACTGATTTCTGATTGGGACTCTAAAAACAAAGTTAATACTGCAGCTGCAGGAACAGATTCACAGGACTCAATCACTGTGTTTAAAATGTCCGTTCGGTGAAAAAGTTTATTACATGTTATTTTATACATAGATAAGAAAGGGGTGGTGTGAGATGTTATTAAAAACTAACAAATAGCAATATGTTATTATAAGCTAACAAATAGAAATATATTATTAAAAACTAGCGAATAGAACAATTGCAAAAGTAAAACCTTGGAAAGGGAGGGGGGAGTAGAGAGCGTTTAGTAGGAGAAGTGTCTGTGTGTTAGGTGAAGGTTACAGAACACATTTCAACAGTGAGAACAAAATGGATGCTTGTGCTTAAATGAACAGTACAGTGAATGTCCATGTCAACATAATCTCAGAATAGTATTAATTCAAACATACGAACAAACAGAAAAACAATCAAAAACGTCCTTTTATTCCACTAGCAATAAAGCTGGTAAAGCATTGGCAAGGAGAATACAAGGACAACGCTTTAAGACCAAAGTAGCCCACATTATATATCCGAACACAAAGCAAAAAATATATGATCCACAAGGTATCGCAGACGCATTTAGCAACTATTACGGATTTCTATATAACCTACACAAAGATGATAAAACACCGCAACCCACACCAGAAACAATAAATGACTTTCTTTCTAACATAGATCTTCCCACACTCACACCATCTCAACTACAAACGCTCAACTTACCATTTTCCATGACAGAATTACTAAACACTATAAAAACACTCCCAAACAACAAATCACCAGAACCAGATGGTCTAACAGGCGAGTACTATAGGAACTTCCAGTCCACTTTAAGTCCGCACCTTCTTAAAGTGTACGATAAAGCTGCTGCCTCTGCTTCCTTCCCTCCTGAAATGCTCAAAGCAATTATTGTGACATTACCTAAACCTGGGAAGACGCCGGATCAACCCCAAAATTTCCGACCAATTTCATTACTAAACAATGATTTGAAAATCTACGCCAAAATGATAGCACTTAGAATGATAAATATACTCCCTACCTTAATTGACTCAGACCAATCCAATCAGGTTTTACAAAAGGAAGATAAGCATCAGATGCGACCAGACGCCTAGTAAATATAATCCACATAGCTAGGAGAACTCGAACGCCCTCTCTGCTTCTAGCATTGGATGCAGAGAAGGCGTTTGATAGGGTGCATTGGCTATACTTGTCACAAACCCTAGAGAAATTCGGACTAACAGGACACATCCTATCCGCCATCCTGGCCTTGTACACTGTTCCGTCAGCAAGAGTATACACATCAGGCATGTTATCTAGATCCTTCGGGATATCAAATGGCAGGAGGCAGGGGTGCCCCTTGTCCCCCCTCATTTTCAATTTACTCATGGAACCACTAGCAGCCAAAATTAGACAATCACCTCAAATACAAGGCTTTATGATCAATAAAAGAAAACACGTCATAAGTCTTTTCGCTGATGATGTGATCTTGATGCTTACTGATCCGGTGTCTTCCTTGGAGAAAGTATGTTCCCTACTCAGGGACTACGGCAAAGTGTCATATTATAAAGTGAATGATACCAAATCGTACATACTAGATCTAGGAGTATCCCAACAAAACAAAATAGAATTACAAGCTAAATACCCATATATATGGAACAATCATATGATCAATTATTTGGGGATTAACCTTACCTCACATCCTGAACAACTGTTTAAAGCAAACTATCTACCACTTGAAGGGAAGGTAAGAGAAGGAACACAAAAACTTAGCAAACTTATACTATCATGGTCAGGTAGACTCGCAGCATTTAAGATGCAAATATTACCTCAAATATTGTATATTTTTCGAACAATTCCCATACCAGTACCAAAAACCTTTTTTAAAAATCTACAACGTATACTAACTACCTTTTTATGGGAGGGTAAAAAAGCACGCAGCTCCTTCTCTAAACTCAGCAAAGCAAAAAAAGCAGGAGGAGTGGGAGCTCCAATTTTTGGGGACTACCACACGGCGGCAGTATTAGCGCAGATCAGAGGGTGGTTTCCTAATCATGCAACACCACTCTGGGGAACCCTAGAACAATCTCAAATACCAGGGGGGAACCTATACTACTTCATTCTGGCCTCACCTTTCCAAGTCCAAAAATATAACTATTTATCCCCCACAATACTAGCAACACAAGCTTGCTGGAAAAAATTAACAGCAATCAATCCTATACCAACACCCACTATTCATCTAGATATACCTATTGAAGCAATAGCAATAACTGTCCCTAACTTATGCTTAACCAAGTGGTCTTCTACAGGAATAAAATGGATATCCAACCTATTCAAAGATGATAAATTAAAATCTTTCATACAACTACAATCAGAATTTGGCCTTCCAGCCTCTGAACAATTTAACTACATACGTATATCCTCATTCCTCAGGAACAACAAACTCCTACAATGTAAGTTATTTTGGAAAATACATATCTATCTTACCTCCACAGCGAATCGCAAGGGAGGAATTTCACTATTCTATGATTTTTTTGGCAACAAATCTATCCTAGAAAAATCTAACCCTATGATAGCATGGGAAAGAGACCTAGAAACATCATATACTGAAAACCAGTGGCACAAAGCATTACAATACATATACTCAGCCACCAAAAGTACAAACTTGTGGGAACTATCCCATAAAATTACACAAAGGTGGTATTTAACGCCATACAGACTAGCAAAATTTGATCCCTCAACACCTCCGTTATGCTGGAGAAATTGCTCACAAACAGGAACCCTGTTCCACATACTGTGGACATGTGGGAAGTTAGCAGCATTTTGGCCCAAAGTATTCATAATTCTTCAACAAGTCATAGGAACAACCATCCAACTTTCACCAGAATTGGCCATTTTAAATTTAGGCATTGAAAACATCCCCTACCTATTCAGATCATTTACTACACACTTATTCCTAGCAGCCAAGTTGGTGATACTTAGACTCTGGAGATCCCCTAATCTCCCGGACATCGCAGATGTAGTTCGCACACTCACAACTCACTTTACCTATGAAAGTATGCTAGCCTATAGAGAAGGGAAATACGCAGAATTCCTTAAACATTGGGAACCATGGATAGAATGGTATAAAAACTATAATAAAACTACAAAACAACATTTTTAAGTGGACATAAAATGGGAAAATAAAACCATAAATTATAAATGAAAAAATTTTTACGTAAGTAAAAATCAACATAGAAATCCATCCTCAGGAAATTAGTTCCTACTCCCCTCTTCCCCCACCTTTTTGATTCCTTTTTAATTTTTATTTTAATTTTACAATTCCCCAGTTTCAAGTTAAATCCTCTAACAGTTTATTTCTAATTACATAAGAAGATGACAGTACGTAGTTCTGGAAATATACACTTACTTTACAAAAAAGGGAATGGTAGAGGATATACAACAGGCGGTTCCTCACTGCCGGTCGCAGTTAGTTCCCAGAGGGGCGATCGGGATGGAGGGACAAACCAAAGGTTAAGAGGAATGATAAGTGTTGATATAGATAACGTTTTATAGAACAAATATATGTATCTTTCTTTTTTCTTTGAAATATGTACTTGTAATGTACTAACTTTTCAAGGCTTTTCATCTTCTGTAATACTGAAAAATGAATAAAAACTATTGTTGAAAAAAAAAAAATCCTTGCCGAACCACAAAGCCCCTGCTCCAGACGGTCTTCCATATTCCTACTATAAATCCTTCCTCCCAATCCTGTCAACGCACTTGATCTCCCTATATAACTTTCTCCTCCAGGGTAAACTCCCCCATCAACAATTTCTCCACTCCTATATCACAGTCATACCGAAACCAGATAAGGACCCTGCGCTCCCAGACAACTATAGGCCAATAGCACTCTTAAATTCAGATTACAAGCTATTTACGAAAATTTTGACCAAACTCCTCTCGCAATGTTTGACGAAACTAATTGACAGAGACCCACCAGACATGCAGGAGATAACACCCGGCGAACCATAGATCTTATTAATATGTTGAACAGAGTCTGCCATCCCACCCTGATATTAAGCCTTGATGCCCAAAAGGCATTTGATAGACTAAGCTGGCCCTATATGTTTGCAACTCTCACTAGATTTGGCATTCAGGGTCCCTTTCTCCAAGCCCTAAAATCCCTTTATTCCAACCCCACATCGCAGGTCCAACTAGCTTCTTTCTCTTCCCGTTCATTCCCCATGTCAAATGGAACAAGAAAAGGTTGCACCCTATCCCCCTTCTCTTCATCTTATGTCTAGAGCCTTTGGCAGAGGCTATCAGATCCCATCATGACATAAGAAAGGTTCTCATGCATCAAAGGGAGTACAAACTATTCCTATTTGCTGATGATGTACTCCTCCCCCTAACTAACCCTCATACCTCCCTTCCATCCCCTCAGGCCTTATTATCCCAATTTAGCTCCCTATCTGGTTACAAGGTTAATACAGTGGGGACGGAAAGTATTCAGACACCCTTAAATTTTTCACTCTTTGTTATATTGCATCCATTTGCTAAAATCATTTAAGTTAATTTTTTTTCCGCATTAATGTACACACAGCACCCCATATTGACAGAGAAAACACAGAATTGTTGACATTTTTGCAGATTTATTAAAGAAAAACTGAAATATCACATGGTTCTAAGTATTCAGACCCTTTGCTGTGACACTCATATATTTAACTCAGGTGCTGTCCATTTCTTCTGATCATCCTTGAGATGGTTCTACACCTTCATTTGAGTCCAGCTGTGTTTGATTATACTGATTGGACTTGATTAGGAAAGCCACACACCTGTCTATATAAGACCTTACAGCTCACAGTGCATGTCAGAGCAAATGAGAATCATGAGGTCAAAGGAACTGCCTGAAAAGCTCAGAGACAGAATTGTGGCAAGGCACAGATCTGGCCAAGGTTACAAAAAATTTCTGCTGCACTTAAGGTTCCTAAGAGCACAGTGGCCTCCATAATCCTTAAATGGAAGACATTTGGGACGACCATAACCCTTCCTAGAGCTGGCCGTCTGGCCAAACTGAGCTATCGGGGGAGAAAAGCCTTGGTGAGAGAGGTAAAGAACAACCCAGAACAACTCCAGAGATGCAGTCGGGAGATGGAAGAAAGTTGTAGAAAGTCATCCATCACTGCAGCCCTCTACCAGTCGGGGCTTTATGGCAGAGTGGCCCAACAGAAGCCTCTCCTCAGTGCAAGACACATGAAAGCCTGCATGGAGTTTGCTAAAAAAACACCTGAAGGACTCCAAGATGGTGAGAAATAAGATTCTCTGGTCTGATGAGACCAAGATAGAACTTTTTGGCCTTTATTCTAAGCGGTGTGTGTGGAGAAAACCAGGTACTGCTTGTCACCTGTCCAATACAGTCCCAACAATGAAGCATGGTGGTGGCAGCATCATGCTGTGGGGGTGTTTTTCAGCTGCAGGGACAGGAGGACTGGTTGCAATGGAGGGAAAGATGAATGCGGCCAAGTACAAGGATATCCTGGATGAAAACCTTCTCCAGAGTTCTCAGGACCTCAGACTGGGCCGAAGGTTTACCTCCCAACAAGACAATGACCCTATGCACACAGCTAAAATAACGAAGGAGTGGCTCCACAACAACTCTGTGACTGTTCTTGAATGGCCCAGCCAGAGCCCTGACTTAAACCCAATTGAGCATCTCTGGAGAGACCTAAAAATGGCTGTCCACCAATGTTTACCATCCAACCTGACAGAACTAGAGAGGATTTGGAAGGAGGAATGGCAGAGGATCCCCAAATCCAGGTGTGAAAAACTTGTTGCATCTTTCCCAAAAAGACTCATGGCTGTTTTAGATCAAAAGGGTGCTTTTACTAAATTCTGAGCAATGGGTCTGAATACTTAGGACCATGTGATATTTCAGTTTTTCTTTTTTAATAAATCTGTAAAACTGTCAACAATTCTGTGTTTTTCTGTCAATATGGGGTGCTGTGTGTACATTAATGAGGAAAAAAATTAACTTAAATGATTTTAGCAAATGGCTGCAATATAACAAAGAGTGAAAAATTTAAGGGGGTCTGAAAACTTTCCGTCCCCACTGTATATCAAAAACAGAAGTCCTGCCTCTTCACCTGCCTCCTGATGACCTCCTAATGCTTAAAAATTTATACCTATATCGTTGGTGCACATCATCTCTCAAATATCTAGGGGTTAAACTCATGCCAGCA
Organism: Lithobates clamitans; assembly: GCA_037952925.1. Taxonomy (NCBI): domain Eukaryota; kingdom Metazoa; phylum Chordata; class Amphibia; order Anura; family Ranidae; genus Lithobates; species Lithobates clamitans. The sequence continues at coordinate 3,289,404 of JBBGZY010000279.1, read as the reverse complement.
TACTCCTCCCTTTACTCGACCAATTATCTCCCCCTGTTCAGGAATATAAATGCCATGCTGACTCATTGGAACCCCCTCCCGATCTCCAGGATAGGTATGATTAATGTGGTAAAGATGTCCATTATGCCAAAATTACTGTATTTCTTCGAAACACTCCCAGTTCCCATCCCAATGGCACAGTTAAAAGTACTTAAAAGGTGGTTTCTTAACTTTATATGGAGAGGAGGAACTCATAGAGTGGCCAGCTCGGTGGTCTTCTCTCCTAGAAATCAGGGAGGTATGGGAGCCCCAGACATTTATAAATACTATTTAGCCTCCCACCTCCGTACAGTAGTGGTCTGAGACCCCCAAGCCATTGGGCGGAGATAGAGATGGGATCCTTGTTTCTGACCCATCCATGCTCCCTAGTCTGGTCCCCTGAGTTATTCTCGGGCCTCAGGCTACAGAGTCTCTGTCTGGGCCCCATGTTGATCTCACTCAGGATCTGGTGGTCCTGTCTCCCCAAATTCTCTCTCTCTTCCCCATGCCCCCCCTCTCTAATGTACTCTTTAACCCTTTAATCCCTGACAGTCTCTCACATTTCCGAATGTTCCCCTGGGCTAGAGAGGGTCTGTTTCAACTCCGACACTTTGTCAATCCAGTCACCCGCAAATTTCTATCTTTTAAAGACCTCCAATCTAATAGCCAAATCCCAAATCATTTGCTATACTCATACCTCCAAATAACTCACTTCCTTTCGAAACTCTCCCCCACATTCACCCTCACCATCCAACGCCCTTTGAGCTTTTATGCTCTCAGGGTCCATACCAAACACGACTCATTTATAGTATATACCAAATTCTCCAGGAAAATGCCCCACTCTCAATGGTACCCCCACTCTTACATGAACAAATGGGCACAACACACTCAACAACAAATTTCTGACATACACTGGGCTAAAATCTGGTCCTCAACCTCTAAGATTTCTCGATGTGTGGCCCAGAGGGAGACAGCATATAAAGTCTTATATTTTTGGTATAGGACCCCGGAGGTTATACACCATTATGATACCTCTCTTTCTCCTCTGTGTTGGAGATATGGGAAAACCAGGGGGAATCAATACCACATCTTCTGGCAATGCGAATTGATTGTTCCTTTTTGGTCCATGGTGCTAACAATGCTCCAGAAGATATTTGATGTCCATCTCCCTATGGACCCAGTACACTTCCTTTTAGGCCTCCCATTCCCAGGCCTGGGGAAGTCTTCAAACAAACTCACCTCCTTCATCCTATTAGCAGCAAAAAGAGCTATACCTGCCTGCTGGTTGTCTACACATCCCCCAACCCAAGAACAGCTATTGCAAGGTATTAAGGACATACGCAGAATAGAGCACCTGACGGCTATGGTGGAGGATACGACTGATAGGTTTGACAGGACTTGGGCTCTATGGGATAGATCAACCTTTAGCTCACCCCTTTAGTTTTTTGAGGCCCTTAGTTAGCCTGGAGACGACCAGCCCCAAGTTCCCCTTACAGACCTAACCTCCTATGGTATCTTGCTCCCAATCCGTTTTCCTTATTCCCCTTCTCTGGATAATTAGCTACACAACCTATGCCTTTTTTTTTTTTTTTTTTTTTTACTGATCATGGTTCTTTATTCATAATTGCTCACCTTTGTCGGCTAATCAGCATATAGTTTATATCTTTTATGTCCTTGCTCTAAATATCTGCTACATATGCCCACAAGATTTATTTGATACTGCCTTGTTTTATGTTTTTGATTTTCTTTTGATTATTACTTTGTCATTATTTTTGATTCTTTTGTTTTTACTTTACTTTTGTTCTTCCACTGCTTGTATAATTTCCATGTCACAGCGTATTCACACTGTTGGATATGTGTCCGTTTTCTCTGAAATTTTTTTCAATAAAAATACAATTTGAAAAAAAAAAAAAACTGAGCATACAGAGAACCAGTAATGGCCCTGCACTCTGACAGTAGGTAGGTAACACTGACTGATTATGGTGTTGGCACAAGTGGTGAAAGGATGAGACATGATCTAGTGACAGGCTAAATCTTTTACGAAAGGAGCACTAATCACCAACTGCTAGTTGAAAGCTGCTACAAGGTGAGTGTAGAGTGTAGTTTCCTAACCTTTCCTTTCAGGAATCTTTAAAAATTCTCACTTATTGCAATTATACAAAGGCATCAAAAGCATATTTTTATCATCAGCTTAACAAAACCTGATATTCTGTATTTGTCAGTGTGAAAACATTCAAGTACAAAGCTACCCAGCCATCCTTAAATTAAATATCTCTGGAGTACACTGGAAATGTTGTGCAGCTTCAGTCTCCTGAAAGTTAAGGAAGACCCATTTATCTGTGTTAGACCTTAGACTTTCATACTCCTAGCAAATGGACAAAAATTGCAAAAATATTTTTTAATATAAAAATAAAAGTTTTATTTTTTTAAACCTATAGCCTACTGGGCACTTTAACTCCTCTCCTCCTCAGACCAATTTTCAGCTTTCAGTGCTGTTGCACTTTGAATGACAATGTGCGCGGTCATGCAGCACTGTACATATATGACATTTTTGTCATTTTTTTAAGATAAATGGAGCTTTCTTTTGGTAGTATTTAATCACCACTGGGTTTTTATTTTTTGCAAACAAAATGAAAAAAGACCAAAAATTTTGAGAAAAAAAAAACTTTTTTCTTTGTTTCTGTTATAACATTTTGGAAATAAGTAATTTTTCTTCTTCACTGATGTGCGGTGATGAGGCTTCACTGATGGGCCCTAATAGGTTACACTGATGAACACTGATAGGCTGCAGTGATGAGGCTGCATGGATGGGCACTGATGAGGCTGCACTGATGGGCACTGATGAGGCTGCACTGATGGGGCAGCACTGATGGCTACTGATGAGGTGGCACTGATAAGCTGCACTGATGGGCACCGATAAGCTGCACTGATGAGGTGGTACTGATAAAGTTGCACTGGTGGGCACTAATAGGTTCCACTGATGGGCACCGGTATGTAGCACTGGTGGGCACTGATATGTGACACTGTGGAAAGGAAACGCAGATAACCGGTATTTGTTTAAATGTGATGAGTTGTGATTAGACACAGCTGACCACTTAGTAAATGGCCACTGTGATTGGCCCCAATCTGTGATCAGCTGTGTCCGAAGGAGTCGTGCTGCAGGGCAAGGTTCTGGGAGGAGGTCAATAGGAACCCTCCTGGAAAAGTCTGACCATGCTGTAGACCGGGGGTCTCAAACTGGCAACCCTCCAGCTGTTGCAAAACGACAAGTCGCATAAGGCATTGCAAGGCTGACAGTTGCAAGCATGACTCCCACAGGCAGAGGCATGATGGGACTTGTAGTTTTGCAGCAGCTGGAGGGCCACTAGTTTGAGACCCAGTGTAGACAATGTGCCTTCCACAGCAGAATCTGATTCTTATCCAGGTTAACTCCATGTATCAGTTTCTACCACTACCTTGTCTTGTGAGTGCCTGGCACACCCTGTGCGCACGCCTATGTCTATTAGTCCTGTATTTCCTGGACAGTCTGCAGAAAGATTCAATGTTACCCAGCTACGGAATATCCCTCAGTAACATAGTGTAACTCTGGGCCTGTTCCCTTTTTGTTGACTCCCTTGCTGATGGTCATTCCCTTCTCTTGTTTAGAGACACGTAATACAACCATTTTTTATCTGGTCTTGTTATACTAAAAGTTTGGCTGTCCTCCACATTGTGAGTTGGGACCCATCATGCTATCATGGCATCATTCAATCAGTTAGCTTATTCCCTATTTACTGATTCTTTCTGGAACACTATGTTGATCATCTGTGCCCTTTTTACTTTGTTTGTGGCAATTAACATAATCAGGCATTGAAATCTTCAGATCTCCTTGTACTAGATTCAACATCTCTGTAATTATGACTGGGGTGAAATGGTTCCTGTACCAAAACACCACGTTCCACTTCAGCTAATCAGTCACAGTCAGGTATAAATATTATTATTATTATACAGGATTTATATAGCGCCGACAGTTTACGCAGCGCTTTACAACAACATTAGGGCAGACAGTACAAGTACAATACAATTCAATACAGGAGGAATCAGAGGGCCCTGCTTGTTAGAGCTTACAATCTAGGAATATGTATATAAAAGACTTTTAGGGTGTCAAAAATGAATATACCATAACTTCAAGATCATAAAAACTCATCTATTGATATATACTTAAAAAGGGTGGATAGAAAAGTTTTTTTTGTTTTCCCTAGTAAACAATGCAGGCTCCTTGGGAAATATAGAAACACATTTTCTCTTTCGAAACCCAGATAGCCTAATTCAGTGAACTATCCTTTCCCAGCCACTTTGTGCCCATGCAGTAAGCATTCCCAGAACACAGGTGCCCAGGCAAGACAAGACTGAGATGCCCCTTCCCTGTCTTAAATTTCCTTCCCATTGCACTGTCTAATACGATAGCAGATGACATACTCAGGCGCTGTGCACTGTGTTGGTGTTGGAGATCACATGTTTATGCTGTATAACTACCAGGTAGATCTGGTTAGGCCCCTCTGAGTCATGGTATACAGCGACTGGACATGTTAATACTACCTCTGAGACCGTTGTGCTGCATTCAAAGGTTTACTCTTTGAAAGCAGTTTTAATGGATAATTAGAGCTACCGGTATATTGTTCTAGACAGCCCAGTGAACAGCATAGTGTGACCCTCCTCCTCAATGAGCAATATATGCTCATTGATACCAAATCACTGGAAGTCTCCATCAATCAATGTCAGTAACGGATCATCATCGCCTGTGTCCATGCACTCAATTCTTTTGGGCTTTGTTGATACTTTTTTTTAACTAGAGGGATTTTTAGTGATAAGTGCTAATTCCCTGAAACCCTCCAGAGAAAGTGGATATGGCCCGGAAAATGCATCAAGGCCTGCGAGGACACCATATATTTATGTTACTGTGAAATGCAGGAAATATTTATATATACTCAGTCAGGGATTTTACAGAACAATTAGATACATTTATTTTAATGTTTATGTATGTGTTTAATTAAATGTTGTTAATACATTTTGTAAACATAATTCTAGTTTGTCAGCACCTTAAAAGTCCACAGTTTTTCTGAATTTTTGAGTTATTGTTTTATAAATATTATTATCCATGATAGATTCAACATCAGTGGCTCTTACCCACACCTTGGTTAGACTACTTTTGAAAGTCCCAGATGTCTAGGAGTACCTATCTTCCTGTGTCTTTCAAAGTGTAATACAAGAAAGAAAATAAGATTTTTGTACTGTAAAATCTTTTTCTTAAAGTCCATTTAGGGACACAAGTCTCGCTCTTTTGTGTCATGGTCTTATGTACTGCTTGCTCACAAAAATAAGTTATGGCCATTGGAAAAATGTTTTTTGTTTGAAAGTATCCATACCTCCTGAAAATGACAGTTTAAACTAGGTGTCTAAGAATTCTGATATGCCTGTGTCTCTCAATGAACTTCAAGAAAAAGATTTTATAGTGAGCGCAAAAATCCTATTTTCTTTCCTGATCAAAATACAGTGGCAGCTGTTGGTGACATGGCCTTGTTTATTAGTAAAACCACAGTACTGATATAGTTTGTTGATAAATAAAGACATGTAATCACCATGCTGACATGTTGAAAACATGACTTTGTTTAAAAAAAACTCTTGGGATGTTTTTTCAAGCAAAGCTTAACTAAGCAATTCACATATTGAACTTTGATGCTAATTTCAACAACATTTAGATGGCAAATTTGGTAGTTTTATACAACAGAGCAAGCAGCATGCAATGGGGCACCCAAGCAGGCTCACTTCCAACTGAGGCTCTGTGTATCCATTTACACACAGAGCTGTGGCTCGGCCCCAACCCCTCTCTCTCCTGATCTGTTCAGTGGCTATAATTGACAATAGCTGGAGCCAATAAGAAGGGAGAGTCCCTGGAGAGCCGAGGCACTCATGCACATCCCTGGATTGTGATGGGGCTCAGGTAAGTATTAGGGGGGCTGGGAGGGATGCTGCACAGAGAAGATTTTTTACCTTCATGCATAGAATGCATGAAGGTCAAAAACTTTAAGCCTTTAGAACCACTTTAAGTTAAAACTTGACAAACTGTCAACATTGTCAGACGCTTGTTTGGGGTTACCTAATTACCTAATTGTATTTTGCAGCTACTTTGAGTATGGAACCTCTCTACCGCTACTGCTCCTTTTTTTCTTCTAAAGCTGATTGGACTTTAGATTGGCGTTGTCAGTGCCCCCTGTCTTTCCTGATGTTTACAGATTGACATTATAAAATCCTTCCTTCAAACGGAAAAATCCTTGGGCTTTATATATATATATAACTATCAGATAGGAGAATTAGATTTGTTGCAGGCTGGCAAGTTGATCTGAGAATTTTCTTTGTTTTTGTTTGACATGTGTTACCCTTCCATGTGCTCCTTGCTATTAAGGACAGTTATAGGTTGGGGCAGTTGCCGTTTGTCTGTACTGCTGCTTATATTCTTCTAAAGCTGATTGGACTTTGGATTGGTGTTGTCAGTGCCTCCTATCTTTCCTGATGATCACAGATTGACAGACTATATTGTCATAAGTATTGGGATGCCTGCCTTTACACACACATGAACTCTAATGGCATCCCAGTCTTAGTCTGTGTGGTTCAATATTGAGTTGGCCCACCCTTTGCAGTTATAACAGCTTCAACTCTTCTGGGAAAACTGTCCACAAGGTTTAGGAGTGTGTCTATGGGAATGTTTGACCACCTTAATCGGGGTGGCGGCGGAGGAAGACATTGTTATTGACCTTGGATATACATCAGGGGACATTATTAATTTTTAATAAAGAACTTGTCAAAAACCGCCTTGTGTTTTTATTACAATACACTGTTTTTATTGGGGTGAATGGGTAGGGGTACAATGTACCCCATACTCATACACATTGGGGGGGGTGGGATCTGTGGGCCCCCTTCTTAAAAGGGCTTCAAGATTCCACCAAAGCCTCCTGCCTGCAGACTCCCAGAACCACAGCCCAGGGTTGTAGGGTAGAGACCCTTGTCCCCATCAACACAGGGTCAAGATGCTTTGGGGCAGGGGGGGATAGCCCCCCCTGCCCCAAAGCACCCCCCATATTGAGGGCATGTGGCCTGGTATGGTTCAGGAGGGGGGAGTGCTCACTTGCCCCCCTTTCCTGACCTGCCAGGTTGCATGCCTGGAAAAGGGTCTTGAATGGAATTAAGGGGGCCCCACGCCATTTAAAAAAAAAAATTGGCGTGGGGTTCAACTTAGCTGCCGATGCTGTCAATCAAAGTGATCCAGTGAAAAAAAGAAGGGGGGCTTAACCACAACTCCATGTCTGAATGGACTCACGGAGCTGCGGCTCAGCTCGGGTGCCCCCTAAGCAAGCTGCTTACTGTGGGGGCACTTGACAGTGAGGGGCCAGGAGTGTCAAAGAGGGACCTGAGAAGAGGAAGATCTGGGCTGCTCTGTGCAAAACCACTGAACAGAGCAGATAAGTATAACATGTTTGTTATTTTTAAACACAAAAAAAAAAATTATTATCACTTTAAAGTGAATTTGCAGTGCACTTGCAGTGCACATTATATTTTCCTTTTGCAAATCAACCCTGCTGCATTGTTCACTAGACACTGCCCTTATTACATGATAATCGCTAGCAGGGCCAGCAACATATATATTGTTACAGCACCTAAAGGCTACAAACATTTGTATGGGTGCAGAATATGCCGTGTAAAACAACATTCTGACACAAAATAACTTCTGTTCCTTTGTGTCCTAAAATAATGGAAAAATAAGATATACATATGTAGTTTTTTCTTTCTGTAGGTGTGTGAAAACAATATAGAGACTATGTATAAAAAATAGCAACATTTCTTTCTGCCAGCAGTAAAATTAAACTTTTAAATATATCTAGAGAGAATATTTGAAAATGATTGTTGGCTGCTATGGGCAACAAGAAATGTTCAGCTTACTTTTAATAAATTTACTGATTCCTATTGTCAAAAATTGGCATAGGTTGACACAAAGCCTGCAGGCATTGTAAAAATGAACAGATTAATGCAGAATAGGATGCACTTTGGGGTATACATAATTCTGGCAGGTAATTATAACTTGAAACAGGCTTAAAGAGTGAATACTTGCAGTTGAAATATAGCATACAAGTATCACCGCACACTGTATTCAACTCCAGGTTGAAGTAAACGAAAGAGGGGCTTTAGCTTAAATACCCTTCCATCAGTTATGCCTCTCTGACATGATTCATCCACATTGGGCTTAATCGTAGAGGTACTATGATTAAAGCCAATGAGTGTGAAATATATCAAAAAGAGAGTGATGGACAAAGATTTGAGCTGAAGCCTTTCATTTACGTCATACCTGAGTTTAATACAACATGTGGAAATATTGTATCTTAGAGCGAGATGTGATCTGTCTCTGCAGGCCCCTGAATACAGGGAGTAAACCCAGGAGACTGATACTGTGGGCTTGGAGCAGCACCAATCTGTTATGAAACTTGCAGTTAAAGTGTTTGTAACCCTAAAAAAAATGAGAGCGGGGGGCGTGTCTGGACGCTGACGAGACAAGACGTGTTACAGAGGAGCTCCGCTGAGCCCTCTGTAATCCATCACCATCCAGCACAAACAATAACCCGAGGAGTCTCCAAAATCTGCCCAACAATCGCTGGACATTGGCCACATCGATCCAGGGGGAAATCGTGGAGTCCGGCCGGCCGATCGAGCTGTTCTTGAGCCGCGGCCGGCTCCACACTACAGATAAATGCCGATATATTGCGGCCTACGGGAACCTCAACATTAGGGATGAGCTTCATGTTCGAGTCGAACCCATGTTCAACTCAAACATCGTCTGTTCGATCGTTCGTCGAATTGCGAACAATATGGGCCATTTGCGCCAAATTCGTGTGGCGTGTCATGGCCCATAATTCACTGCGGCATCGCAGTGCATTGCTGGCTGATGATTGGCCAAGCATGCACTATGACCCGCATGCTTGGCCAATCACAGTGCCATCTGTAGAGAGAGCTGTATTTGGCCAAAGTCAGGATGGCTTTGGCCAATTATGGCTCAGGGTATTTAGTACACGCCCCACACTATATAAGGCCGCCTGCACGGCGGCCCTGTGTAGTGTGTTCCGGCATTGAGAGACAGAGACAGAGAGACAGTGTCATTTGATTTAAGTTAGATAGATTAGGCAGGACAGTCAGTCAGTTAGCTGCACTTACAGTGTATTGTGTATATATATGCATCCCAGGTGTTGTATATACATATATATATTTATATATATATACACTGTATTCAGTTTAGCTAGATCCGTTCCTGTTATTATCTTCGTACTGACAGGCAGGCTTGTGTTGTTACAGTATTTACCTGAAGAAAATTTCTGGTGTTCTTTTGATCCTATTAGTACCACAGTCAGGCAGCTAGACTATTTACAGTTAGTGTAGTGCGTCCTCCTCACAGTGTTCAGCTAAAGATACAAGTTAGTTTAGTGTGACCTCTGCACAGTGTTCAGCTAAAGCTACAAGTTAGCAGTGGCATAGCGTGGGGGGTGCAGGGGGTGCCGTGGCCCTGGGTGCGACATTTAGGGGGGCGCCAGTATGTGTCACTGGCTGCCTCCTCGTAATTTCTAATTCCTGTCTCCCCGGGCTCTGGCCGCCATGTTAAGTGTCCGGCGCCCTGTGATTGGACGTATGGGGGTCATGTGAGGCATAGGGCTGGCCTGTCCTCGATCACTCCTGAAGTCCCGCCTCCGCACATGACCCCCCATATGCCCAATCACAGGGCGCTGGATACTGAACATGGCAGCAGGCAGAGCGCAGGGGAGAGAGGAATGTGACCTGCCGCTGTCTTCTCCTCCTCATCCGGATCGATGCATGCCAGGATAAGAAGGTGAGTGAGACTCCCTCGTGAGAGTCTTATTACTGGGAGGGGGAAGGGGGCGAGAGAGAGAGAGACTGTAGGCAGGACAGTGTAGTGTAGTATAGTGGTCAGTATAGTGTAGTTTAGTATGGAGGTCAGTGTAGTGTAGTGGTCAGTATGGGGGGCAGTGTAGTGGACAGTGTAGTGTAGTATAGTGGACAGTGTAGTATAGTGGTCAGTATAGTGGTTAGTGCAGTATAGTATAGTGGTTAGCATAGTGGTTAGTATAGTGTAGTTTAGTATGGAGGTCAGTGTAGTGTAGTATAGTGGTTAGTATGGTGGTTAGTGTAGTGGACAGTATAGTGGTCAGTATAGTGTAGTGGACAGTGTAGTATAGTGTGGTGGTCAGTGTAGTATGGTGGTCAGTGTAGTGTAGTGGTCAGTGTAGTGTAGTATGGTGGTCAGTATAGTGGACAGTGTAGTGTAGTGGACAGTGTAGTGTAGTGGACAGTGTAGTGTAGTATAGTGGACAGTGTAGTATAGTGGTCAGTATAGTGTAGTTTAGTATGGAGATCAGTGTATTGTAGTGGACAGTATAGCATAGTGGACAGTGTAGTATGGTGGTCAGTGTAATGTAGTATAGTGGACAGTGTAGTATAGTGGTCAGTGTAGTGTAGTATAGTGGACAGTGTAGTATGGTGGTGAGTATAGTGTAGTATAGTGGACAGTGTAGTATGGTAGTAAGTATAATGTAGTATGGTGGACAGTGTAGTGTAGTGGACAGTGTAGTGTAGTGGACAGTGTAGTATAACAGACAGTGTAGTATAGTGGTCAGTGTAGTGTAGTATAGTGGTCAGTATAGTGGTTAGTGTAGTATAGTATAGTGGTCAGTATAGTGTAGTTTAGTATGGAGGTCAGTGTAGTGTAGTGGACAGTGTAATATAGTGGTCAGTGTAGTGTAGTATAGTGGACAGTGTAGTATAGTGGACAGTGTAGTGTAGTGGTTAGTGTAGTGGACAGTATAGTGGACAGTATAGTATAGTGGACAGTGTAGTATAGTGGACAGTGTAGTATAGTGGTCAGTGTAGTGTAGTATAGTGGTCAGTGTAGTATGGTGGTCAGTATAGTGTAGTATAGTGGACAGTGTAGTATGGTGGTCAGTATAGTGTAGTATAATGGTCAGTGTAATGTAGTATAGTCAACAGTGTAGTATGGTGGTCAGTATAGTGTAGTATAGTGGTCAGTGTAGTGTAGTATAGTGGACAGTGTAGTATAGTGGTCAGTGTAGTATGGTGGTCAGTATAGTGGACAGTGTAGTGTAGTATAGTGGACATTGTAGTATGGTGGTCAGTATAGTGGTCAGTGTAGTGTAGTATAGTGGACAGTGTAGTATGGTGGTCAGTGTAGTGTAGTATAGTGGACAGTGTAGTATGGTAGTCAGTATAATGTAGTATGGTGGACAGTGTAGTGTAGTGGACAGTGTATTCTAACAGACAGTGTAGTATAGTGGTCAGTGTAGTGTAGTATAGTGGTCAGTATAGTAGTTAGTGTAGTATAGTATAGTGGTCAGTATAGTGTAGTTTAGTATGGAGGTCAGTGTAGTGTAGTGGACAGTGTAATATAGTGGTCAGTGTAGTGTAGTATAGTGGACAGTGTAGTATAGTGGACAGTGTAGCGTAGTGGTTAGTGTAGTGGACAGTATAGTGGACAGTATAGTATAGTGGACAGTGTAGTATAGTGGACAGTGTAGTATAGTGGTCAGTGTAGTGTAGTATAGTGGTCAGTGTAGTATGGTGGTCAGTATAGTGTAGTATAGTGGACAGTGTAGTATGGTGGTCAGTATAGTGTAGTATAATGGTCAGTGTAGCGTAGTATAGTGGACAGTGTAGTATAGTGGTCAGTATAGTGTAGTATAGTGGTCAGTGTAGTGTAGTATAGTGGACAATGTAGTATAGTGGTCAGTGTAGTATGGTGGTCAGTATAGTGGACACTGTAGTGTAGTATAGTGGACACTGTAGTATGGTGGTCAGTATAGTGGTCAGTGTAGTGTAGTATTGTGGTCAGTGTAGTATGGTGGTCAGTGTAGTGTAGTGTAGTGGACAGTGTGGTATGGTGGTCAGTATAGTGTAGTGTAGTGGACAGTGTAGTATGGTGGTCAGTATAGTGTAGTATAGTGGACAGTGTAGTATAGTATAGTGGACAGTGTAGTATGGTGGTCAGTGTAGTGTAGTATGGTGGTCAGTATAGTGTAGTATAGTGGTCAGTGTAGTGTAGTATAGTGGACAGTGTAGTATAGTGGTCAGTGTAGTATGGTGGTCAGTATAGTGTAGTATAGTGGACAGTGTAGTGTAGTATAGTGGACAGTGTAGTATGGTGGTCAGTATAGTGGTCAGTGTAGTGTAGTATAGTGGTCAGTGTAGTATGGTGGTCAGTATAGTGGTCAGTCAGTGTAGTGTAGTATAGTGGTCAGTGTAATGTAGTATAGTTGACAGTGTAGTATAGTGGACAGTGTAGTATAGTGGTCAGTGTAGTGTAGTATAGTGGACAGTGTAGTGTAGTATAGTGGTCAGTATAGTGTAGTATAGTGGACAGTGTAGTATGGTGGTCAGTATAGTGGTCAGTGTAGTATAGTGGACAGTAGAGTATAGTAGTCAGTGTAGTGGACAATGTAGTGTAGTGGTCAGGATAGGAATCAGGTAGGTCAGTACTATTGTATTTGAAGGGACCCAGGGATAGCTAAAAGTCCGCAGGTTAGGGGGGCGCAAATTACTTGCTTTGCCCCGGGTGCTGACAACCCACACTACGCCACTGCAAGTTAGTGTAGTGCGACCTCTGCACAGAGTTCAGCTAAAGCTACAAGTTAGTGTAGTGCGTCCTCTGAACAGTGTTCAGCTAAAGCTACAAGTTAGTGTAGTGCACAGTGTTCAGCTAAAGCTGCAAGCTAGTGTAGTGCGTCCTCCTCACAGTGTTCAGCTAAAGCTACAAGTTAGTGTAGCGCGTCCTCCTCACAGTGTTCAGCTAAAGCTAAAAGTTTGTGTAGTGCAACCTCTGCACAGTGTTCAGCTAAAGCTACAAGTTAGTGTAGTGCGTCCTCCTCACAGTGTTCAGCTAAAGCTACAAGTTAGTGTAGTGCGACCTCTGCACAGTGTTCAGCTAAAGCTACAAGTTAGTGTAGTGCGTCCTCCTCACAGTGTTCAGCTAAAGCTACAAGTTAGTGTAGTGCATCCTCCTCACAGTGTTCAGTTAAAGCTACAAGTTAGTGTAGTGCGACCTCTGCACAGTGTTCAGCTAAAGCTACAAGTGAGTGCAGTGCGTCCTCTGAACAGTGTTCAGCTAAAGCTACAAGTTAGTGTAGTGCGTCCTCTGAACAGTGTTCAGATAAACCTACAAGTTAGTGTAGTGCGTCCTCTGAACAGTGTTCAGATAAAGCTACAAGTTAGTGTAGTGCACAGTGTTCAGCTAAAGCTACAAGTTAGTGTAGTGTGTCCTCCTCACAATGTTCAGCTAAAGCTACAAGTTAGTGTAGTGCGACCTCCGCACAGTGTTCAGCTAAAGTTACAAGTTAGTGTAGTGCGTCCTCTGAACAGTGTACAGCTAAAGCTACAAGTTAGTGTAGTGCACAGTGTTCAGCTAAAGCTACAAGTTAGTGTAGTGCGACCTCTGCACAGTGTTCAGCTAAAGCTACAAGTTAGTGCAGTGCGTCCTCCTAATAGTGTTCAGCTAAAGCTACAAGTTGGTGTAGTGCGTCCTCCTCACAGTGTTCAGCTAAAGCTACAAGTTAGTGTAGTGCTACCTCTGCACAGTGTTCAGCTAAAGCTAAAAGTTAGTGTAGTGCATCCTCTGAACAGTGTTCAGCTAAAGCTACAAGTTAGTGTAGTGCACAGTGTTCAGCTAAAGCTACAAGTTAGTGTAGTGCGACCTCTGCACAGTGTTCAGCTAAAGCTACAAGTTAGTGTAGTGCGTCCTCTGAACAGTGTTCAGCTAAAGCTACAAGTTATGCCCCGTACACACGGTCGGATTTTCCGATGGACAATGTCCGATCGGAGCGTGTTGTCGGAAATTCCGACCGTGTGTGGGCGCCATCGGACATTTTCCATCGGATTTTCCGACACACAAAGTTGGACAGCAGGAGATAAAATTTTCCGACAACAAAATCTGATCGCGTCAATTCCGACCGTGTGTGGCCTGTTCCGACGCACAAAGTGCCACGCATGCTCAGAAGAAATTCCGACACGGGACAGCTCGTTCTGGTAAACTTAGCGTTCGTAATGGATAAAGCACTTTCGTCACGCTGCAATGTAAAAAATGGTTTAATACAGCGCACTCTCTTCTTCTTTATAATGTGACAAGAATTAAGTCGTTTTGATGCTCATATTCACACACACTTCTCACAAACTTCTTTAGTTACTATTTATCGGGATTCCCTCAATATATTTTGATTTCTCACATCTGACAACATATTTTTTTTTTTTTTTTTTTTTTACTTTAATGTAGAATCTTTTTTTGTGTTTCTCTTTTTTTTTTTTTTTTTGATTTTGATTTGTAGTCGCGAAAATGTTTGTGTGTTTTTTGTGACAAGTTCCCACAACACCATTGATATGTTGTTCTATTTAATCTGTAGGAGGAGATTGTTTGGTGTTGTTGTCCCTTGTTAATTTCACATTGTACTTTAGAAATGTACCTGAATACTCACCAACAAACTGTCCTTTTTGGATGAAAACACACACAGGAGAGTAGAATTTACCTTAAAATATTTTATTAAGGGGTCACAACTATAAACAAAGAGGGAGGCAATGCTGGAGAAACTGCAGAAGTGGGCGAAGCCTTGGACCCCCAGGGCAGACATCAATTATTTAAAAGCAAAATTGGTGGCCTGAGGAGTCCATATCTAAGGGAGGGCAGTCTGGTCCAGAAGTCCCAGAGATCCGGAAAGCAGCAGATGACATCTGTGTCCCCAGGCTGTGGTCATACGAGAGACTGAACCCAGGTCATCACTCTCAGGTCTTCTTTCCACGCTTCCTTCCAGCCTTTGGCTGTGGTGGTGGAGTTGTGGCAGCAGAAGGAGGAGGATCGTCCCTCTCCATGACATCCGTCTTGTGTGTCAGTTCCCCACTCTCCCCCTTCCGAAGGACTTTATAAATCAGGTCCTCAGAGATCTTGCGTTGGCCCTCCTGCATGCCCAGCAATTTGGTGCCAGCCATGCAGGCAAAGGCCTCTTCAGGACTGGGGAAGGCTCTGAGGGACGCCGAAGCCTCCTGGATCAGCCTGTATGCTGAATCCTGCACAGGACTGGGAGTGGCCTTCCTGGCCCTTTTATATGGCAGGCGGAGGGGAGGGGAGGGACCTGAGACTCAGTCAGGCTGCGACTTGTCCCAGGCTTCTCTTGGCTGCCACTTAGCCCCGCCTCCTCCTGGCTGCCACTAATCCCCGCCTCCTCCTGGCTGCCACTAATCCCCGCCTCCTCCTGACTGCCACATTCCACAGCCTCCTCCTGGCTGAGGTCTTCCTGTGTATGAAAAAGGGACATAGTTTTAGTATCGTTTTCATCAATCACACACAATTTTCACCTCCTGACTGCTGCAAATTCAATGTTAACAAATATAACAGACTATCATTCTGAGCCCAGCATTTTGCATTCTTGTCCCAATTATTTTTGCCCACTACTGTCTATTGATATGTAAAACACTTTTTTTAATCAGCAATTAGTGATCAATAATAACATCTAGTAAACATCATTTCTTTATTGCCCAGAAATCTGTAGAAGAATGCTATACCTGACTCCAGCTGGGCTCGTCCACTTCTTCCTGGCTGGAAGGCCCAGGTTGGACATCGGAAGCCTCAGCTGGGGTGGAAGGAAGCGTGGAAGGAAGAGTGGAGAGGGATTCCCTGACTTCAGTGTAGTCTGACAGAAATCGCAGTCTCTCGTAGTACCACAGCCTGGGGACATAAATGTCATCTGCTGCAGCTCCGGACCTCTGGGAATCTGTGACCTTTTTGCGCTCCCTCAGATAAGTGCTCCTCAGGCCCCCAATTTTAGCTTTTAAATAAGGGATGGTTGCTGTGGGGACCACCGGCTTCACCAACTCCAGCAGTTTCTCCAGCGCTGCCTGCCTCTTCTGTTTGTGGTTATAGTGGGGGTGTCTGACCTGCCACAGACAGGGCAGCTCTCTGTACTTGTCTATGAACAGGGGCAGGAAATTGTGGTCGTTGAACCCATCCATTTTCTCTGCAAGACACAACACAAGACAAACCCTAAGGTCAGGCCAAACTCCCCTAATCTTGTTACAATATAGGCTTCAATTTCGAAGCAGTATAGGCCCAAGTTTAGATCCTACCTTCGTTAGCACGATCGGCGTCTCCGATGCTCCTTCCTCCGCTCACAGATCGTACGTAAGACGCGCGCGTTACGATTTATACACACTGCGCATGCGTATAACTCCGCCCGCCCCTGACGTTCTTTCTATTCTATTCCCCACCCCTTTTCGTTCGGCGCAGTGGAGGAAGAGCACATGGCGGAGAGACAGCAGGATAGTGCTAAGTACAGCAACGAGGAGGAGGAGGAAAGGCTGGAGCCTGAAACGTCCCGATCCAGAAGGAGATTGAAGGACTCAAATATGTCCTTTGGGGAGATGTTGGAAATGGTGGACATCCTGAAGAAGGCCGACTATGATGGAAAGTATGGGCTTACCCCAACCACAATGTCCGAAAGGCCAAGATCATGGCGAATGTGGTCAGGAGTCTGCAACGGAAATTCGGGGTACGACGATCGAAAGATCAGCTCAGGAAGCGGTGGTCGGACCTGAAATTACGAGAACATGAGCAGTACAGAAAGATCCGGAGAGTGCTGCAAAAAAGTAAGTAGTTGTGCTGTGTTCCTATTGTTCTTGTGTTTATTACGTTCGTGCTGCTTCATGTGCTTTTAGGAACTGTTGTACAGTTTAAAATGGCAACTTTCATGTTCATGGGCACATTATTCGTTCGGATCACACATTTTTCGTTGCAAATATAAAATACCATTGTTTAGCCCATATGCATTTGGCCACCATTTTGACGCCCTATACTTGTCTTCAAAGAATTGGGTTGTGTAGATGGCTTTGTTACTAGAATGAAATGAAAACTAGATTGTGTGTAAGGAGAGGACACTGAGCAGCTGTTTTCACATCTGGACACTGGAGCACTAGTGTGGGACCCCAGAACACCCTTTTTATTAGGGGGGCCACACAGGTGCTCCAGTGTATACTATAGGGGGGGCTACATCTGTGAAGCTTGTACCAAACAGGTAAAGTATTGCAGGTTGACAAAGGGCACTAAAAAAGCTACATCTTGGAACTCGGCTAAAATAGATAATTGTACCCCACTTCCAAGCAATGTTTCATCTTTAGAGTTCTGCCATCAAATATCTGTGTGCTAATTATACCATTTTTGTTTTACATAGGGGAAAAAAGACTCGGAGGACACCCCTCATCCGAGGAGACCAGAGCCCCCCCCTCTGGAAGAAGGGAAAATCCCCCCAACACAAGATGAGCAGGAGGATGAAGACGTGGTGGAAGTAGTCACCACAACAGGTGAGTGTCTGCGACCACAGGCTCAGATAAGAGATGGATGGCGGCATTTTTTTTAGACCTAATTTATTTTGGGTTTCCTTTCTTTTTAGGTGATCGTGAGGTTGTGGATCCAGATCCTTTCACATCCGAAAGTGCCCAGATCCTGATCGGGGAGATCATGGGGTGTAATTTACAATTGGAAAACATCCAGCAAAACATCAATGATGTTATTCCAAAATATAAAAACATCATTGATGTTTTGGGGAGAGTTTAAAGCCCCTCAAAATCACTTTCTTCTTTTGTGTGCTACAATGTGCGAAATGTTTTTGTGATTTTTCCCAAAGCCAAAATTGGAGGATGCACACAGTGTGCCAACATGTGCTATCTGCCATCACGGGAGATCAATGGACGCGTTTTGGGGGTGCAACCCCTTCCTCAATAATAAAGTAGCGGTGAGGAAGGGCTTTCTCCCCCAAAACACGTCCCTTGATCCCCCCTGATGGCAGATAGCACATGTTGACATTGGGAAATTTGTGTGCATCTTCCAAATTTGGCTTTTCCAGGGGTGATTTCCCCCCATCTGAACGCAATATCAAACACAGTTCCTAAATACTCATGTCTGATATTGCCTTCCAGTTCTACCAAATGTGAACTTTGTAAGATCAAGATTTGTGTCTTTCTTGTTGGTTTTACACAGGCCTGTTTTCTATAAAATGCACATTTTGATTTTGGATAATGACACCACAAAATATGTTATACAACAAACATGTCGGTTTGCCAGAAAAACCTTTGGTAAATGCACATGTGATTGTGCTGGTATTAAAAAGATTGTTCATCAAGAATGTGTGGATTATTGTCTCAACGCTACAACACTTTTGGGGTGATGTAATTGTTGTTTTATGAGAAAATGGGGGTCATTTCCTAAGGGCAAATCCACTTTGCACTACAAGTGCAGTTTCAGTGCAGTTGCAAGTGCACTTGTAGTGAAAAGTGTCTTTGCATTTACTAAATAACAGCCAACAGTGCTTTGTAAGGTTACACAATCACGACATTTTCTGGACTCTACACATTTCTGTCAGGGTCAGCTAAAACAAACACAAGCAGTAAATGTCCACAAAGAAGAGCCTGGGGGGAGATTCCTGTCGAGAACTTGAGGTCCTGCAGGCTTCTCCCTGTGGCCAAATACCGCAAGGTAGCGACCAACCTCTGCTCCGGAGTGATGGCTTGCCTCATGCAGGTATCCTGCCTGCTGATATAGGGGGTCAGCGAAGCCAACAAACTGTGAAATACGGGGTCCGTCATCCTGAGAAAGTTCCTGAAATCATCAGGATTATTCTCACGGATCTCACGGAGCAAAGGCATATGAGAGAACTGGTCACGCTGAAGCAAACAATTCTTGGTCCATGAACTCCTCCCCACCCTGTTCATGGACTGGACTTGTGTCAAGGTCAGGACCCCAACACCAAGCCCCCGCACAGCACGAACTGTACGAGGAGTACGCATACGAAACATGGATAGAAAACGGTCGGCTGCTCAGAACGAAGTAACAGAACGCACTGAAGAACAGCAAGGCCTGTGAAGAGCAACCTGAAAAACAGCAACGAGCGGACAAGATCGCACAGAAGACTCCGATACGAACTGACTGCACGCACTGAAGAGCAGATACAAACCCACAAGCACAAACTGAACGGCAGAAAATGATCTGAAAGCCACGAGTCTGAATAAGCGCGAATCGTCTCTCACCAAACTTTTACTAACACGAGATTAGCAAAAGGAGCCCAAAGGGTGCCGCGCTTGGTTCTGAACCGACCTTTTCTAGTCTCGTCGTACGTGATTGACGTCACCGCGTTCTTGGCGATCGGAAATTCCGACAACTTTGTGCGACCGTGTGTAGGTAAAACAAGTTTGAGCCAACATCCGTAGGAAAAAATCCGAGGATTTTGTTGTCGGAATGTCCGATCAATGTCCGACCGTGTGTACGGGGCATTAGTGTAGTGCACAGTGTTCAGCTAAAGCTACAAGTTAGTATAGTGCGTCCTCCTCACAGTGTTCAGCTAAAGTTACAAGTTAGTGTAGTGCGTCCTCTGAACAGTGTTCAGCTAAAGCTACAATTTAGTGTAGTGCGACCTCTGCACAGTGTTCAGCTAAAGCTACAAGTTAGTGTAGTGTGTCCTCTGAACAGTGTTCAGCTAAAGCTACAAGTTAGTGTAGTGCACAGTGTTCAGCTAAAGCTACAAGTTAGTGTAGTACGTCCTCCTCACAATGTTCAGCTAAAGCTACAAGTTAGTGTAGTGCGTCCTCCTCACAATGTTCAGCTAAAGCTACAAGTTAGTGTAGTGCGACCTCTGCACAGTGTTCAGCTAAAGCTACAAGTTAGTGTAGTGCGACCTCTGCACAGTGTTCAGCTAAAGCTACAAGTTAGTGTAGTGCGTCCTCTGCACAGTGTTCAGCTAAAGCTACAAGTTAGTGTAGTGCACAGTGTTCAGCTAAAGCTACAAGTTAGTTTAGTGTGACCTCTGCACAGTGTTCAGCTAAAGCTACAAGTTAGTGTAGTGCGACCTCTGCACAGTGTTCAGCTAAAGCTACAAGTTAGTGTAGTGCGTCCTCTGCACAGTGTTCAGCTAAAGCTACAAGTTAGTGTAGTGCACAGTGTTCAGCTAAAGCTACAAGTTAGTGTAGTGTGTCCTCCTCACAGTGTTCAGCTAAAGCTACAAGTTAGTTTAGTGTGACCTCTGCACAGTGTTCAGCTAAAGCTAGAAGTTAGTGTAGTGCGACCTCTGCACAGTGTTCAGCTAAAGCTACAAGTTAGTGTAGTGCGTCCTCTGAACAGTGTTCAGGTAAGCTACAAGTTAGTGTAGTGCACAGTGTTCAGCTAAAGCTACAAGTTAGTGTAGTGCGACCTCTGCACAGTGTTCAGCTAAAGCTACAAGTTAGTGTAGTGCGACCTCTGCACAGTGTTCAGCTAAAGCTACAAGTTAGTGTAGTGCGACCTCTGCACAGTGTTCAGCTAAAGCTACAAGTTAGTGTAGTGCATCCTCCTCACAGTGTTCAGCTAAAGCTACAAGTTAGTGTAGTGCAACCTCTGCACAGTGTTCAGCTAAAGCTACAAGTTAGTGTAGTGCGTCCTCCTCACAGTGTTCAGCTAAAGCTACAAGTTAGAGTAATGTGACCTCTGCACAGTGTTCAGCTAAAGCTACAAGTTAGTGTAGTGCACAGTGTTCAGCTAAAGCTACAAGTTATTGTAGTGTGTCCTCCTCACAGTGTTCAGCTAAAGCTACAAGTTAGTGTAGTGCGTCCTCTGAACAGTGTTCAGCTACAGCTACAAGCTAGTGTAGTGAACAGTGTTCAGCTAAAGCTACAAGTTAGTGTAGTGCATCCTCCTCACAGTGTTCAGCTAAAGCTACAAGTTAGTGTAGTGCGACTTCTGCACGGTGTTCAGCTAAAGCTACAAGTTAGTGTAGTGCACTGTGTTCAGCTAAAGCTACAAGTTAGTGTAGTGCGACCTCTTCACAGTGTTCAGCTAAAGCTACAAGTTAGTGTAGTGCGTCCTCTGAACAGTATTCAGCTAAAGCTACAAGTTAGTGTAGTGCACAGTGTTCAACTAAAGCTACAAGTTAGTGTAGTGCGTCCTCCTCACAGTGTTTAGCTAAAGCTACAAGTTAGTGTAGTGCGACCTCTGCACAGTGTTCAGCTAAAGCTACAAGTTAGTGTAGTGCACAGTGTTCAGCTAAAGCTACAAGTTATTGTAGTGCGTCCTCCTCACAGTGTTCAGCTAAAGCTACAAGTTAGCGTAGTGCGTCCTCTGAACAGTGTTCAGCTAAAGCTACAAGTTAGTGTAGTGAACAGTGTTCAGCTAAAGCTACAAGTTAGTGTAGTGCGTCCTCCTCACAGTGTTCAGCTAAAGCTACAAGTTAGTGTAGTGCGTCCCCCTCACAGCGTTCAGCTAAAGCTACAAGTTAGTGTAGTGTACAGTGTTCAGCTAAAGCTACAAGTTATTGTAGTGTGTCCTCCTCACAGTGTTCAGCTAAAGCTACAAGTTAGTGTAGTGCGTCCTCTGAACAGTGTTCAGCTAAAGCTACAAATTAGTGTAGTGCACAGTGTTCAGCTAAAGTTACAAGTTAGTGTAGTGCGTCCTCTGAACAGTGTTCAGCTAAAGCTTCCTGTAGAAGGTTGGTGGTATTTTCCTGATCCTATCACTACCGCAGGCAGCTACATTATTTTAACATTGGTGTAGTGCGACCTCTGCACAGTGTTCAGCTAAAGCTACCTGTAGAAAGTTGGTGGTGTTTTTCTGATCCTATCACTACCGCAGGCAGCTACATTATTTTAACGTTAGTGTAGTGCGTCCTCTTCATAGTGTTCAGCTAAAGCTACCTGTAGAAGGTTGGTGGTGTTTTCCTGATCCTATCACTACCGCAGGCAGCTACATTATTTTAACGTTGGTGTAGTGTGTCCTCTGCACAGTGTTCAGCTAAAGCTACAAGTTAGTATAGTGCGACCTTTGCACAGTGTTCATCTAAAGCTACCTGTAGAAGATTGGTGGTGTTCTCATACTACAGGCAGGCAGTTGATTTTGCTAGCTGCAGTATCAGTATATATTTATATATATATATATATATATATATATATATATATATATATATATATATATATATATATATATATATATCCCAGCTTAGTGCTGCTACATCTCACTGCAGGCCATTGGTATGTCTGGAAGGCCAACAAAGAGAGGCAGACAATCACAAGCCAATAAAAGAGGGCAAGCAGGCTCTGTGTCTAGAGGCAACAGTGCTGGCCGTGGTGACGGTGCATCCTCATTAGTACGTGGCCGTGGGACACGCTTGGCCTTTTTTTCGGCAGCTGGCTGTGTTGAGCCGCAACATGCAAAAGACTTGGTTGAGTGGATGACCAAGCCGTCCTCATCCTCTCTCACCCATGCTCAGGGTACTTTGTCTGGCAAAGCAGCTGCCAACGCGGCCTCTTCCCTCTGCTCAATGGCATCAGTGACTCCTTCCCTAGCCCCACCATGTCCTCCTGAGGAGTCCCTCGAACTGTTTGACCACAGTATTGGGTACATGATCCAGGAGGATGCCCAGCGTTTAGAAGGCTCTGATGATGATACTGAGCTAGATGAAGGCAGTAACGTGAGCATGGACAGAGGGGGTGCCCAGGAAGGACAGCAATCTGGCAGTCATGCTCCCCCTGCTGCAGCATACTGCCAGGTTTGCTCCAGTGATGAGGAGGGAGGGGATGATGAGGTCACTGACTCAACGTGGGTGCCTGATAGGAGAGAGGAGGAGGAGGCACATCACCAACGAGGCAGGATGCCCTCCAGGGGCCAGCCTAAGGGCAGCACACTGACTGCATCACACCGCAAAGCTCCGCATGTGCAGGGCGCTGCTGTCTCTGCGCATTATTCCAAAAGTTCTTTGGTGTGGGCCTTTTTTGAGACAAGTGCATCAGATGGCACCACTGCTATTTGCAACATATGTCTCAAGCGTATCTCGCGTGGCCAAAACATCTCCCACTTGGGCACCACATGCTTTACCAGACATATGTTGACCTGCCATGCAGTTTGTTGGCAAGCATATCTAAAAGACCCACACCAAAGAACAAAGAGGACCTCTCCTTGTGCCTCATCAGCTGAGATCTCCAACCCCACTATACCTTCAGTCCTCTCTGAGACCTGCACTGAGAGGAATGAAGGTGTAGAATTAGGTGTGTCACAGCCAAGTACTTGTGGGCAATCTGCTTTTGGTACACTGACATCAGATTGTACCAGGCAAATTTCCCTGCTCCAGCTTCTGCACCTCAGAAAGAAGTTCGCTCCCAGCCATCCATATGCCCAGCGGTTGAATGCTAGCTTGGCAAAATTGCTAGCACTTCAACTGCTACCTTTTCAGTTGGTAGACTCTGCCCCCTTCCGTGAGTTTGTGGAATGTGCGGTTCCTCAGTGGCAGGTACCCAAATGCCACTTTTTCTAACGGAAGGCGATTCTGGCTCTCTACCGGCATGTGAAAGGCAATGTCTTGGCCTCGCTGGACAGGACGGTCAGCGGTAAGGTGCATATTACCGCTGACTCATGGTCCAGCAGGCATGAACAGGGACGTTACCTAAGTTTCACAGCACATTGGGTGACTCTGCTGGCAGCTGGGAAGGATGCAGGACAAGGTGCAGTAGTGTTGGAGGTTGTTCCGCCACCACGCCTCCAAAATGCCACTACTAATGATTGTGACACACCTCTCTCCTCCACCCCCTCCTCTTCTTTTTCCTCCATGGCCTCTTCCTGTGCTTTGTCCTCAGAACCAGCGGTGCTCCGTAGGCGTTCAAGGGGCTACTCAAGTATGCAGGCCAAAAGATGCCATGCGGTGCTTGAGCTGGTGTGCTTGGGGGACAGGAGCCACACTGGGACAGAGGTTCTGTCAGCTCTGCAGGGGCAGGTTCAGAGGTGGTTGATGCCATGCCAACTTAAGGCAGGAATGGTGGTTTTTGACAATGGCACCAACCTCCTCTCCGCCCTCCGACAGGGACAACTGACCCATGTGCCCTGTTTGGCTCACGTCCTTAACTTGGTGGTGCAGCGGTTCTTGGGCAGGTACCCAGGCTTACAGGATGTCCTGAGGCAGGCCAGGAAAGTCTGTGTGCATTTCCACCGGTCATATAATGCCAGTGCTTGGCTGGCAGACCTCCAAAAGGAATTTAACTTGCCCAAGAACTGCGTAATCTGTGCATGCCCACCAGGTGGAACTCAATGTTGGCCATGCTGCAGCAGCTGCACAGAGGGCCATCAATGAGTACCTGTGCGACTATGGCACCAGGACAGGGCCAGGGGAGCTTGTTTTTTTCCCCACGCCAGTGGGCCATGATCAGGGATGCATGCCCTGTCCTGTCACCATTTGAGGAGGCCACAAGGATGGTGAGCAGTGACAGTGCATGCATCAGTGACTCTGTCCCCCTTGTCCACCTGTTGGAGCACACGCTGCGTGGAATAATGGACAGGGCACTTGAGGCAGAACAGAGGCAGGAAGAGGGGGACTTCCTTAGCTCTCAAGGTCCCCTTTATCCAGACAGTGTTCCTGCGTGCCTGCCGATCACACAGGAAGAGGACAAGGAGGAGGAGGTTTGTGTCAGTATGGAGGTGGAGCCTTGCACTCAACATCAGCAGCAGTCTTTAAGGGATCATTTACAGTCCCAAGAAACACATGGACTTGTACGTGGCTGGGAGGAGGTGGCTGCGGATCATGTCGTCCTTAGTGACCCAGAGGACTCCGGACCGAATGCCTCAGCAAACCTACGCTGCATGGCCTCCCTGATCCTGCAAAGCCTGCAGAAGGATCCTCGTATTAGTGGTATCAAGGAGAAGGAACAATACTGGCTGGCAACCCTCCTTGATCCACGTTACAAGGGTAAGGTTGCGGACCTTATCTTGCCGTCGCAGAGGGAGCAGAGGATGAAACATCTTCGGTAGGCCTTTGCAGAAAGGTCTGTGCAACGTGTTCCCAGAGACTGGGAAGTTACAAACTCCTGTTTCTGGACGTGTTGCTGAGGCTTCGGTCAGTCAAAGAAGGAGCGGTGGAGAAGGTGGCCGTCTGACCGATGCGTTTAGACAATTTTTTAGTCCGCAGCCCCAAGGTATGATCAGTTTGGGCAACCATCGCCATCGTCTTTTTTACATGGTGCAGGAATATGTAGGGGCAAGATCTGACTTTTCAGTAACCCAGAGGACACTTTTCCCACCGAAAATCCTCTGGGTTACTGGGTCTTGAGGATGGATCACTGGCCAGAGCTTGCACAGTATGCAATTAAGCTACTGGCCTCTCCTGTATCCAGCGTTCTTTCGGAACGCACATTCAGTGCTGCTGGAGGCTTTGTTACCAATCACAGGGTGCGTCTGTCCACCGATGCGTTCAATCGACTGACCTTCATAAAATTGAATCAGTCTTGGATCACCACCAGCTACCAAGCACCTGATGCTGATGTAACTGAATACATTTTTTTGAAATGTCAGATCCCTTCAAAGACTGCCTATGCTGATGCTGAGTGACTATCCTGTTATACTGAGTAATTATCCTCTTTCTCCTTAATGATCATGATGATAGCTTGTAAGAACATTTTTGGTTCTGGGCGCCGCCAGTCCCGCCACCAGTGCCTAAGGCCCAATTTTTCAGCCCTTGTTTAACAGGGGTGTTTAATACAATTTTTGATGCAATTCTTTGCAGCAGGGCTAGTTCCTGCACTCCAACTAGAGTATCTGTGAGGGGTTGCAGTGTTGTGGCACCAGCACCAGTGCCTAAGGCCCAATTTTTCAGCCCCTGTTTAACAGGTGCATGTAATTACAATTTTTGATGCAATTCTTTGCAGCAGGGCTAGTTGCTGAGCTCCAACTAGAGTATCTGTGAGGGGTTCCAGTGTTGTGGCACCAGCACCAGTGCCTAAGGCCCAATTTTTCTGCCCCTGTTCAACAGGGACATGTAATTAGAATTCTTGATCTAATATTTCACAGCAGGGCCCGTTTCTGCGCCCACCAAGAGTATCCGTGAGGACTTACAGTGTTGTGGCACCACCACCACCACCACCACCAAAGGCCCAATTTTTCTGCCCCTGTTCAGCAGGGGCATGTAATTACAATTCTTGATCTAATATTTCACAGCAGGGTCCTGTGAGGGCTTACAGTGTTGTGGCCACAACAACACCTAAGGCCCAAATTTCTGCTAAGTATATAGGGCAGGCCCCTACTTTCAAACATCCAACTTACAAACGACTCCTACTTGCAAACGGAAGGAGACAACAGGAAGTGAGATGAAATCTACCCCTAGGAAGGGAAATACTCTCCTGTAAGCATTAATATGGGAAAAACTTTTCTCCTTTCCACTGATGCTTTATCACCAATCCTTGTTTCACTAAAAACCCCAAATTCTCAAAAAACATTTGTCATTGGGACTAAAAAGTGACGTGAAATCTTCTGAAGAGGAGCACAGACAGCAAAACAACCCCCACACCTTTCCTTTTTTATTTGGGTGCGGGGTTCCCCTTAATATCCATACAAGACCCAAAGGGTCTGGTAATGGACTGGGGGAGTACCAATGCCGTTTGTCTGACTGATTTTCATCCATATTGCCAGGATTTGACATTACGTTCAAGCCGCAAGCAGTTTTAAATGACTTTTTTTCTTTAAAAATGACATTTTGTGCAGGGACTGTTCTAAGCACGGGAAACACGCGCCACTTTACAGGCATACTATAGACACCCCCCAGGTACGATATTTAAAGGAATATTTCACTTTTTTTTTTTTTTTACTTTAAGCATCATTAAAATCACTGCTCCCGAAAAAAACAGCCATTTTTAAAAGTTTTTTTTTGCATTGATACATGTCCCCTGGGGCAGGATCTGGGTCCCCAAACCCTTTTTAGGACAATACCATGCAAATTATCCTTTAAAATGAGCACTTTTGATTTCGAATGTTCAAGTTCCATAGACGTCAATGGGGTTCTAATGTTCGTGCGAATTTTCGGTCAGGTTCTGGTGCGAACCGAACCGGGGGGTGTTCGGCTCATCCCTATTCAACATCCCCGGGCTCGAGTGCCGTGATCGATGGAACAGCAAGGGACTAACCTACCTACAGCTGGGAGTACTGTTTCCGGAGCGGACCGGACTGTGTGGGAACCCAGAATCTTACTAAAAACCCAGCGGAAACGGGCCCCGAACACCCGCAGCCTACCGCCGTCTTGAGGCCTGTGAAGCCTCCAGCATCCCCGGGCTCGAGTGCCGCGATCAGGGGGAAATCAATCTACCCACATCCAAAGCGGGCACCTCCGGGAGATTACTGGCCAATACACAACCCCCTAACAACCACCAGAGGACCAAAGAAAGGCTGTTTTTGGTCATTCAGAGCCGGCCGCCATCTTGCGGCCTAATGTTCAGGACAGACTCGACACACCCAGGTACTGTACCCTAGCTACACTGTGCCATTCTCCCTAAACCCCCACTCGTACAGAAATCATGCCCTGAAGCAAATCCCGACCCCGCACTGTTAGATTGGCATTTCTACACCCTCCAGCCTGTTTCTCCGAGACCCGGTACCTGCCTGCTGCCCCTCTTCAGGCGTGCAGCCCTGCTCCAACACAGGACACATTATGGATAAACCCATCAGATCCGCTTCATCTCTAAAAAACGGCCTATCGGAGACATACACAGCCTCTAAACGTGACAGGCATGTAAGCCTGATACTTTGCTCCCCTCCTTCTCTCCAGGACTCCAGTTAACCGTTCTGAAGCATCACCAGCCATAAGAGTCATCTCTTCAGCATCCCATAGTGACCTTGCACCCCATGGGAAAAATTGGAGACCAAAGGAAGAATTATGCCTCAGTGTTCACCTCCCAGTCGTCTACCACCATGGATCGCTTCCTCCACAGACCCGCATCCATGGCTTTAAGTGGCGGATACACCACGCAGGATCCACGAGAATAAATTGAGCCTGAGACAGATACTTTATTTGACATTACACCCAATTTCATCACAGGGAACATTTGCCCCATTAACGGCAGACGTCCTAGACATTAAAATGCAATCCCTGCTCCAGGCCATCACCCACAATATTGCCCAGGAAGTAGGGAAACTTGCTAAAGAACTGAGAGGTGAGATAGACCAATTAGGTGACCGAATGGACACTCTTGAGACAAAGTTTGATGAGCTAATACAATATGTCCAAGTCTTAGAAGAAGATAATGCTGCCATCAAACACTCAGTCACCCAGCTTCAGGCTCAACAAGAAGACCTTGAAAATAGAGATCGCTGACAGAACCTACGGATCAGAGGCATCCCTGAAACAGTAGAAGATAGAGACCTTCGCTCTTATCTCTTGAGTTTGTTTAATGTAGTGGCCACCAAAATCCCTGATATTGATTGCCACTTGGACAGAGTTCATAGATTCTTAGCCTCTAAACCTCTGGCTGGAGCCAACCCAAGGGATGTGATTGTCAGGTTTCACTACTATGACAGCAAAGAAGCCTTAACCATCACCACCCGTAAACAATCCAGGCCTGATTTTAGGGGATATAGGATCCAGATCTTCAGCGACCTTTCACCTATCACCCTGACAAGATGAAGAAATCTACGTCCATTGACTTTAGACCTCCAGACCCATAAAGTCTTGTATCGCTGGGGCTTCCCCTTTCGCCTCTCTGCCTCCCGTGATGGCGTACAATACTCCCTCTGTAACCTCCAGGAAAGTGATGCCTTCTTACGCAACTTAGACCTACCGCCTCTCCCTGATGAAGATCCTGTGCCACTCCCCACCACTCCTAAACCATCAGCAATCCCGGGCCGTATCTGGACCCCAGCGAGGCAGAAACCACACAAGACCAATCTTACTCCTCAGAGGCCCCCATCTGCCAGACTCTCAACCCGAGGAACTTCTCACATGGCTACGGCTTTATATGTTATTTCTGTTTGGCCTCCTGATATTCCTGAGGCCACCTACCCTTCCGGTAGGCCTACACACCCATCATTCTGCCCATGGGTTGTCTGTTGCTGTTAGCTATGACACCTTGGTTAATCAGTTTTATATTTTTCAAAGTTTAATTATCTACAAAACCCAGGTCCTTTGCTCCGAAAGACGGAGGGGGATCCTTTGGCCCCCCTTTTTCAATGGTCCTCATGCTCCCCTTCCCAGCCCAAGGCTCAGACCTGGGCTCCCTGGAGGGCTTCGCCCTTCCAGGCTTCTCTTCGGATGACTTATGGACTTTCATCTATTTTTTCTTTTTCCTTTTTCTCCTTTTTGCTGCTTTTCATTTTTATAGCTATTTTATTTTTTATTTACATTTTCATTTTTATAATATCTTCTTCACTGTTTTTCCTCTGGCCTTTTTTCCTGACCAGAGGTGGTTACATCTCATAGGATGGAATTGTCAAGGTTACAGTTTTGATGATGTTTTATGTATTGACAGGTTACTTTACACCCTCCCTATAACCCTTGCACCATGGAACCCCTTACCCGTCAAATGCTATGTTACCTATCAAGCGCATATCCACCAGGTTAAGTCGTTATGGCGCTAAAGTTTTTTACTTGTAAAGTCAAAAATTTAAACTCTGTTCAGAGGAGATAGCTGGCTCTGAAAGAGTTTAAATCTTCTAAAGCTGATATAATCCTAGTCCAGGAGACCCACTTCCGCCCTGGGGGTTCTCTCAAATTTGCCAGTAAACATTTTCCGACATCTTTTATGGCATCTGACCCATCTGGTAAAGCAGGAGTGGCTATCCTCATTAACCGCCTATGTCCATTGCAAATTAAATCCTCCTACTTGGACCCCTATGGCAGATTTATTATCCTAGACTGCATGTTTCTCTCCAAATCCCTTACGATAGTCAATGTATACGCTCCCAACTCATTTCCTCACCACTATGTTTGACGTCCTCAATACATTTTCTTAACCCTTTACAGTAATCGGCGGGGATTTTAATATGACCATGTCCCCCAGTAAAAACAGACATGTACTGTTCCCATCTAAAACCCCATCTAACTCTGATCGCCTTTCCAAAATATTTCGGTAACTCATCAGAGCTAAGAACCTCTTAAACATCTGGAGGATCAAACACCCAACACACAAACAATACACATTTTACTCACACCCCCACAAACTTTACTCCAGACTAGATCATTTCTTTATTTCCTCACCCCTTCTGATATCCACAGTCTCGTCCGAAATAAATCCTGTTTCCTGGTCAGACCACTACTCAGTCCACATAGATATTGCCCTATCCTCCACATCCCCTAGAACTTGTCATTGGCGACTCAACGAAACCCTTCTCCGAATCCCTGAAACCAGAGACGACCTATCCAATAGCTGTATTGCCACAGGCTCTCGTCTGAAGAAAGACGCAGCTCTCCAACGCTCCTCTGCTATCTCCAAACTCCGCAAAGCTGAGAAACCTTTATTGTCCTCTCCCACGGTGGCTAGGCTCCGAACCGTTATTTCCTTACGCAATCAACTCAGATCATTAGACATGAAAAAAATTGACAAATCTCTCCTATGGTCTAAACAGAAATTCTATGAACACTCAAACAAACCTCATAGGATGTTGGTAAACAAAATGAAACCTCGTCCTTTCCACTCATCCCCAGGCTTTCTTAGACAACCTGACGGTACCCCTACATACTGCCCTTTCACAATGTCTAAAGTTTTCTGAGATTTTTATCGCAATTTGTACAATTGCCTGCAATCAGACCCCCATTACAACTTTACACAAGAAAAATTTGACTCTTTCCTTGATTCCCTACATCTACCCAAACTCTCTCCTGATCACGTCTTATCTCTAAACTCGATAGTCACCCCCGAGGAACTAGCTGATGTGGTAAAAAACCTCCCTACCCAAAAATCCCCTGGCCCTGACGGCTTACCTTATTCCTATTATAAAACCTTTCTACCAATCCTTAGCCCACATCTAATTTCCCTATTCTCCTCCCTATTCAAAGGCACCGTACCCCACCCTCAATTCCTACATGCCCATATCTCCGTAATCCCAAAACGTGGTAAAGACCCCTCCCTCCCAGATAACTACAGACCCATTGCATTACTCAACTCAGACTACAAAATATTTACAAAAATTCTAGCTAATTGACTATCCCATTTGATCCCCAGGCTCATACATAAAGATCAAGCAGGTTTTCTAACAGCCAGGCACGCGGGAGACAATACAAGACACATGATAGACCTTATTGATCTATTGAAGTGTATAAAAGGGTGAAAATACTGCCCCAAACCTAATAGATATGCAGCTGTTATTGATCTATTGAACAAAACAACATGTCCAGCTCTAATACTAAGCCTAGATGCTCAGAAGGCCTTTGATAGGCTCAGCTGGCCCTTTATGTTTGCTACGCTCTCTAATTATTGTTTCGAAGGTCCCTTCATTGCCGCATTGCATGCTCTATATTCCTTCCCCTCATCCCAAGTCCAATTATCGTCCTACTTGTCACCATCCTTCTCCCTAAGCAATGGTACCAGGCAGGGATGTCCTCTATCCCCCTTGCTTTTCATTCTTTGTCTGGAACCCCTGGCTGCAGCCATCCACATTCACCCTGACATCTGTGGAGTCTCATTATGTCAAAACAAATACAAACTATCCCTATTTGCGGATGACATCCTGTTGACCTTGACTAGACCCCACATTTCCCTCCCAAATCTACATGCTCTGCTTAAAGAACTCAGTTCCCTCTCAGGCTATAAGATCAACACAAGCAAAATGGAAGCTCTGCCCATACTCATCTCACCCTCAGATCTTACCGCCCTACAACAAAATTATTCAAATAATTGGTGTACAAAATCTCTTAAATACTTAGGAATAAATCTAACCTCCTCATATTCAAGCCTTTACCAGGCCAACTTCCCCCCTCTCTTCATTGACATTGACCGACTCTTGCGACAATGGGACACATATCCCATCTCTCTCCTGGGTCGCATCAATGTCCTGAAGATGTCTATACTGCCGAGACTCCTCTATCTATTTGAGACCCTACCGATCCCCATCCCAATGTCACAACTCAAAGCCACTCAGAGATCATTCCTTAACTTTATATGGCACTATAAAGCTGACCGAATAGCTAGCTCAGTTGTACTCACCCCCAGATCCAGAGGTGGGTTGGGAGCCCCAGACCTTCTCAAATATTACTTTGCTACCCATCTAAAACCGATCATAGTCTGGTCACATAGAATGGCATCCAGTAGCTGGTCAGACATTGAATGAACATTACTTGCCCTGTCCACCCCTGTTCCATGATTTGGACAAATCTAAAGTCCTCTATAACCCAACTTAGAAATTTATGCTTACACCCGATGACTTTTACTCTCTCTAATCTCTATATGGAAAAAATGCTCCCGTCAGTTCTCCCTTTCATCCCCATGTCTACCCCTGTTAAATGTGCTGTTTAATCCTGACATTCCGGATAGTTTATCATATACCCGAATGCTTCCATGGACTCAGGCTGAAATTTTTCAACTCCGAAGTCTCGTACACCCACTCACCCACACACTTTTATCCTTTGATGAAATTCAATGGAAACACCAAATTTCTAAACATTTATTCTACTCTTTTATTTTACCCCTCTGTGTGCCTGTTTGCTATTGCCAACTCCAGCTTGAACCTGATTACTCTGCTGCCTACTGCTCTCTTCCTGACGTGCCTGCTAGTGACAGACCCGGCTTGCCTGACCCTGCTCTGTGTCCATCCATCCTTATATGTGCTGCCTGTGACCTGCCAAGTACCCTTGTCTTTGTAAGTCTGGCACCTCTACGTAGGTGCCAAAGAGCTGACTGGCCTTCAGGTGCTAGAAGAGCCCTGGAGCACATCTGTGTACAACCAGGGCGTTATTTCGTAGATGCACAGACCTAGTGAGATTTGGGTCTTCCACACCGGTGCTTCTTCATGCATGCACTGGAAGCCCAGAAGTGTGTAGATGTGCTGCAGGGCTACCAGAAGCCCTGTGGCACATCTGCACAAGTTCACGGGGTGTATGTCATTTTTGCCTAGGCCCGAAAAACCTTACGAAATAAAAAATAATAATATAATAATAATCAAATGTGAGTGAAGGAAGGCAAGAAGGCAGGAGAAATAATATATAGATCTATATATATATAGATCTATATATAATATATATATATATATATATATATATGATTATAGATTGAAGGTCTGCTTTAAATAAGGACAATTTGGAAATGCAATAAATAGCATTTAATAGAGCCTAGTGAAGTAAGAGAACTAGAACTCCATATACTGTACATGTCTTATGGTATTTAACCAAACCCCTTTTGCATACATAAAATTAGAGCAAATGTATTGTTTTCTCTTAGGCTCTTCTATCACCTCCTGCCAGTTACCCTTCTGTGCCTTCTGTTTTGTGTTCTGTTCACTGATGATTACCTCTGGCAGTACTGTGCAGACATCACTTCATTCAATCACGCCTGGCACCACAAAGCAAGCATTGACACAACTGCTATTTAAAGGACGCAGTGAATTATGCTTCCTTGCCAATGCTAGTGGAAGAGATGTTAATGCGGATTAAATGTGATTTGATAGTTCCTGGGAACATCTTTTACACAGTGAAAACATCTGAACTGCTTTAACATTTTTGCAGGGAATTGGAATAATTGATATTTTAGAGAGTGTTCAATCACAAAGATATAGATTACCTTTGTTTTCTCTTTTGAAGGTCAAAGCATTTATTCTATAGTCTAATAATAGGTGGTGTAATGCACAAAAACCCTCATCTTTTTATCACACTGGAAATAAAACTTTATAGAACATTTGCATTTACTACATGTAATGTATACATAAAAAGCAGCATTACTAGCTAAGACATGCCAAAACATTAATTTGGGCCTTATTATTCAAAGTCTATCTGAACTGTCTGGTGTTAGCAATACACATTCTTTGAGCACCCTCACAGTGTTTTTAGTATAACCTCTTTTTGTCCTATCAAAAATCCAGTAGAATATTTTATGAAACAATCATGGGTAGGTCAAGAAATAGTTTGACCAATCCCAATATTCTTCATTCCAGAAGCAACTTTGTTATGTCAAGGGATGAGGTTGAAGATTATGACAGCTATCCAAAAATTGGTCTTTAAATGTGATCTTAAAGTGGTTGTAAAGACAGAATATTTTTACCTTAATGCATTCTATGCATTTGGATAAAAATCCTTCTGTGTGAAGCAGCCCCCCTCAACCCCCCCTAATACTTACCCGAGCCCTATCTAGATCCAGCGATCTTGCATAAGAGACTCGGCTGTCTGGGACTCGCCATCCTGATTGGCTGAGACAGCAGAAAAGCATCATTGGCTCTCTCTGTTGTCATTCAAAGTCAGTAAGCCAGTGAGGAAAGAGAGGGGGTAGGGTCAGGCCACGGCTCCTTTTCTGAATGAACACATGGAGCAGCGGCTCGGCTCAGGTGCCCCCATAGTAAGCTGCTTGCTGAGGGGGCACTCAACAGGTGGTAGGGGCCAGGAGCAC
This sequence comes from Lithobates clamitans, assembly GCA_037952925.1. NCBI lineage: Eukaryota > Metazoa > Chordata > Amphibia > Anura > Ranidae > Lithobates > Lithobates clamitans. The sequence continues at coordinate 3,254,958 of JBBGZY010000279.1, read as the reverse complement.
TGAAGAGGGACCTGAGAAGAGGAGAATCTGGGCTTCTCTGTGCAAAACTACTGCACGGAGCAGGTAAGTATGGCATGTTTGTTGATTTTAACAAAAAAAAAGAGAAAATTGAATTGATAGTAAAAGACTATATTAAGCATTATATTATATCAGTTGTATTTCAACCATTTAAGTGAGTAGTACAATGCCACAAAGTCAAGTTAAACTAATGAAAACCTTGCTTATTTTGTTTCTGATATATTGCATATTGTTGTGTATGAAAATATTGCGCTAATTATAAGTGTAGACTGCTGCATTTTTATCACTCCTTGGATACAAGGAGATAATGGAAACAAATTGAAAATGTAAAAGGTTGCACTGTCTCATAAACAAAGAAAAAACTCTTATCAAAAAATATAGCAAACACAGTGTATCAACTAGTGATAAATAAAGAGTTCAATAGGGGGCGTGGCCGGAGACTGTGATGGACGCTTAATCATGCAGCTCATCAGCCAGGGGAAAAGAACAACGACACAGGCCGCACCAGAGATCCCATCCACAGCCATCCTTGCTTCTGCCACACTGGAGAACAAAATGCAGGCCTCCAGGAAGCGTTTCATGGTCCACAAGCACCAAAAACTGACTGAATTCGCCTACAAACCGGCGATCAGTGAACAACAAGATGGCGCCGGCCTGAACGGATCGCGGGACTCCTACACGGACTTACCGGACGATATCCCAGAGCATCAACAAGATCCAGGTACTCATGCTGAGACTCCATGTTCCCCAGAAGGTGACCCCCTGCCAGGCAGCCCAGCAAAGGCCAAAATGAGGTTAGATGCGCCGCCGCTGCGGCCGCAGCGTCAGCTAATTGAGGCCCAGGCTCCAAATCCCTTCTCCATGCACCAGACCTTGCACTCCTCCATGGCCTCCTTCCCAACCTCAGGCCAACCGATCATCGATACCACCCTAAAGGACATGCTAATCTCCTTGCAGTCCTCTCTTATGACTGACTTATCCTCTATGTTTCACAAAATCACCTCTGACTTACACTCACTAGATGACAGAGTGTATAATACTGAGAGAGGCCTCACTGAATGTACCACCACAATTAATGAAGTCATTGACTCATATGAAGCTGTGAAGGAGGAACAGTCGTGAGTGTGCGCCAAGCTGGCCAACTTAGAGGACAGGTCACGGAACAATATTAAACTGAGAGGCATCCCTGAGTCCATACCACCTGCCGACCTACCAAGGTACGCAAAAGAATTGATGCACACCATTCTACCTGAAGCATCTCCGAGGGATGTTATAATGGATAGAATACACAGGATCGCTAATCCATCCCACTTGGCAGCCTCGGTCCCTAGAGATGTCCTCATGAGGGTACATTTCTATCACATTAAAGAAAAACTCCACATGGGAATCAAAGCTAAATCACCTCTTCCTGCTCCATACACAGGGATTCAATTTTTTCCAGATCTCTTCAAGTTTACCCTCCAACTGCGATGCCAGATGAACCCGGTCACCTTCAGAATCACAAGGTTCCCTACAAATGACGCTATCCAGCCACTATCCTGGTTGTGAGGAATGGTCAATCTCACTCGATTGTGGACCTCGACAAAGGTCTCCGACTCCTCCAATCATGGGGCATAATACCAGAACCTCCCTCAGCAACTCCAAATGGCAGAGGATCTAGTTCACCTCAAGGTAACACAGAGGCTTTCAAGGTGCTACGCACCTCCTCTATATTCTCTGCAATATCTTACTCTCATCAGTTCAGCAACTCTTCCTTGTCACAGCGGTTAACGAACTTCCTACCTTACACCTTGTGCAGTGCTCTTTGTTTTTTCTTTTTTCTTTTTTTGTTATTTCTAACATATTGCTCTATTTGCAGTCTTTTAGCCAACTTACTTCCAGATATTAGTGGATATATAGAGACTAGGGATGGGACTTTAAAGGCACAACAATATTAAACTACAAAAAGGTAAATTGGTTTAGGGATTTTTATTAATAAAGTAAAAAGACAATGGACAAACATACATGTTTAAAATCACATCAGATTAGGCATAGGACCTAATATTCATATACCCTGTGGACCCTATCCTGCAAGCTTGTATAGTGTCGGAAGCATTATAAGTACATAAGCAAATCACTTGGTCAAGGTAGAGGAGAGATACTTCCCCAAGTGTTACACAGTAGATAGTCAAAAAACTAGAACAAGCTGAATGCTGCAGGTTGGATGATCCACGATGGATAATCTCTGGTTGCTCTACATGTTTCGCGTTTCGCAGAACGCTTCCTCAGGAGCTAGAGATTCTAAATTAAAATACATGAAGAAACAGCAAAAAAGAGACAAATTCAAGAAATGCAAACAATGCAAGGGATATACATGAGGATTTCAGAACTGTAAATATGACCACTGCCAGGTATAATGACCCATAGGACAGGCCCTATACAAGATTTTGGTCTCCAGATGACGCACGGCAAAGCTCGGGAGTTAGGGTCAACCAGGTTAGGGGAAACAGAAAGTACAAATTGGGGTCAAGAGGTTTTCAATGCTATACATATGTGTGTAATGTAAATAGTATATAATCAACTTTTTTAAAAAGGAACAGTGCGGGGGGAGAGAGATAAAAGGACCACAGAGGAAAAAAGGGGGGGAGGGGGGTTGGGGGAAAGGGGAAATAGGGGAAGAAGGAAATAGGGGGGGAGGGGGGGAAGGGGGAAAAAGGGGTAGGGAGGAGAGGAAAAAGGGGAGGGGGGAGGGAGGGGAAGGGGGGAAAAAAAGGGAAGGTAGGGCAGGAGGGAAGATGGGTAGGGAGGGTGGGACTCAAAGGGGGAGGGGGGGCAAGAAAAAGGGGAGAAAGGGGGGGAAGGGGAGATAGAGAAAGGGGGAAAAAAGGAAAAGGAGAAACAAGAGGGAAAAAGGGACAATAAGGGAAGTAAGTGGAAAGATGAAGTTCACTTACCAGTGAAAATGGTAAGACCAGAATCTGTAGGTAGTAAGGTGCATATGATCGCGATTCGATCAGAGGTCACTGTTATCTGGAGTAAAGATGAGGACAGCAGCCGGCAATATATACTGGGGTCTCTCAAATGAAGGGTAGTATCAGGTATCCATGGATGAAAGGGTGAGGACTTTGTATGGTGGTGCTAATAAATATGTAGGGGGAAGAAGGTAAGCAGATAAGGTACTATTATGAGGTATTACAGTTAAGCAAAGTACAGAAATGGTCAGAGTTTGCTTGTAGTTAAAGAAATATAGAAATAAATGTCCTGGACTTACCCTCAAGTCATTGAGAGGAACCATGTATGTGCGCCGTCCGGTCAGTGAAAGGCCGGTGCTGTGAATACACGGGGGCAGACAGTGCTGTGCCCCTATATATGGTGACCCAGACCGGAAACGAGTGGCTCGAGGGCGCACGCCATATTCCGGTCCCGTGGCAGGCTACCGCGCATGCGCCACACCACGTCACCCCCACGCAGTAATGACGCAATGACGGGATGATCCCGCGCATGCGCCGAGAGATACCGCGGGGGGAGCGGGGCCAGGCTGACACGCAGGCAGCAGAGGCGGAGATCTGGGGAAAGGAAGCCCCCGCATCTCTGCCAATCACCGCACATCCGGCCAAGGATTCGGACCGGATGTGCGGCGCGGGGCAACGGAACTAACCGAGCAGGGGCCATGCGTGACAGATGGAGACCAACACTAAGGGAACCCGTCCCTGGGGCATCACGATGGCAGGGAAAAGAAATAGCAAAAGATAAACATAATGCTTGTAACATCATTCTAATAACATGATATCCCGTGAGGGATCACTAGATAACAAATAAAGAGTACCAATGGTGTTTAAACAATACATGAAAGGGGAGAACAAATGGTTGCATTGATCTGGAGATTAGGAGTGGTTCAGATGGAATTTATCATAGTGTGTCAGTTATTCTCATTATAAGAAGTCCTTATATAAAAACTGGTACATATTGGAGGGGCTGCATGCCAGTCATAGGGTGTAAACTCAGAGAAATGGTCTATATGAATGAGATTCATTGAGACCCAGTGCTATAGTGGCATTTAACCGCTCAATCCATAGGGCTTCTTTTTGTAGTATGAGCTTGTCCCATTCGCCACCTCTAGGACTTTGGGGGACGACGGCCAGAACAGCAAAGGAAATGGAAGATGTGTTAAAGCGATGGTATAAATCGATATGTCTGCTCACAGGGGTGAGCATCTTCCCATTCCCTGAGTAGTAGATGTGATCGTTAATTCTTTGCCTTAGTTGTCTGGCCGTCTTCCCCACATAGAACACCCCACAGGTACACCTCATAAGGTAAACCACCCCTTGGGTGGAACATGTAGCTGAAAATTTGGGGTGGTGGGTTTCGCCATTGGGTAGTAGAATGGGACATTCAGAGGATATCCATGGGCAGAATGAACAAACGCCGCAGGGCGTTGTGCCTCTTGGTAATTGTAGGGCGGTAGGGTTATGGGTCTTATACTGACTGGACACTAATCTATCCTTGAGAGAAGTTGCACGTCTATAAACTATCTCAGGGTACGTATTGATATATTTCTTTAAAATAGGATCTTCTGTCAAGAAATGCCAGTGTTCTTTGAGAATATTGTTGATGTCGTGATAGTGGGAAGAGAATTTCGTAATCATTCTAACCGTGGATTTCTGTGGTTGAGTTTTTTTCGCGTACAGCAGGTCAGTCCGTGATTTGTTTTTGGCCTTGTTAAAGGCCTTACGTAAGAGGGATCGACTATAGCCTCTCACCAGGAGCCGTGACCTAAGTAAGTTGGACTGGTGTTGAAAATCCGTCATTCTCGTGCAGTTTCGACGAAGGCGGAGATACTGTGCGTACGGTATGCTTCTAATGAGGGGGGGAGGGTGTGCACTTGTGGCATGTAGCAGTGTATTTCCTGCTGTAGTTTTCCTAAATAGGTTTGTAGATAGGGTATTGTTATCGCCCCTGTAGATCTCGAGATCCAAAAAATTGACAGTGTCAATATTGCAGTGGTATGTAAATTTTAAATTAAATTGGTTGACATTCAACATTTGTATGAATTTTTTTAGAGTCTCTGTAGTGCCTGTCCAAATGATGAAAATGTCATCTATGTAACGTTTCCAAATCAAAATTTGGTCTATATAGTCTGCATATTGGTCCCGAGAGAACAGGTGGCGTTCCCACCCCCCCAGGTACAGATCTGCATCTGGAGCACATTGCCGATGGTAGTTTTTTAAGTTTAAATAATAAGGATGGCGTAAAGTATGCTCTGTATAATAGTTTAGTCTGTATGACCCTGTCCCTGGAAGAGATGACAGAGGGGACCTGGAGGGGGAGTATGTCCTGCCAAATATCCTCCGTCAGCTCAGGGATATCAGCTTTCCACTTAGTGAGCGTGTTACTGAGTCTGTGCATTGTGGTGTGGAGTAGAGTTTTATAATATGTGGAAATTAATTTGTCATGGGAAGGATCTATTAATAATTGCTCTAGTGGAGATAATCGAACAGTCATATTACGCAACCCAAACTGGGTGGTTGCTGTGTGGCGTATTTGCAAATAAAGAAAATAAGCTGTGCGTGGCAGTTGGTAGTCCTGGCGAAATTCCTCAAATGTCCTGAACTTATTGTTTGAGAATAAATGCATTATGGTTTTTACCCCTTTTTTCGACCAGTATTCCCCATCTGTCCTATGGGCGAATTCCTGTAGATTTGGGTTCCCCCATGATGGAGTATTTGGGGAGTAGATACGATGCTCAGTGTCTGGCAGCATTTTAGTTAGTTTAAGAATTCGTACAGTCATTTCAAGGATTTTAGTGCTTTCCCTCCCTCTAAGAGATAGACGGTGGACCAGGTACTGTAGGGATTCGTAAGAGGTGAGTATGGCTGCTTCTAGAGACGTAGCCGCATTGTTGGCTTCAGGGAAGAACCACCAATGGGCATGAACCAGTTGTGCGGCTATGTAGTATGTCTGAAGACATGGTAGTGCCAATCCTCCCTCCGACACCGGTAGTTGAAGAGTATTTTTTGCAATTCTCACCGCTCCCCCCTTCCAAATGAAGGTGATAAGAATAGAGTCAATCTCTTTAAATTTAGTTTTGGTGATATACACTGGTGAATTACATAGGATGTATAGGAAACGTGGGAGGAATATCATTTTAAAGATATTTATCCTACCTAATATCGTTAGGGGAAGATTGGTCCATGTCTTCAGTGTGGTCTTCATTCTGCTAATAAGTGGGTCCAGATTATATTTACTATAAGAGGACAGAGGATGTTGAATCATGACCCCCAGGTATCTGAAAGAGTCAACTATTTGTAGCGGGCAAGAGGAAGGGGGTGTAAACAACGCTTCCGGATCTATTTTAAACATAAGGGATTTGTCCCAATTAACTTGAAACCCTGAAAAAAGGCCGAACTGTCGAATAATTTCCAGCAGGGTTGGGAGTGACGATTGAGGGTCCGCCAGGTATATTAACATGTCGTCAGCGTATAGAGATACTTTCTCTTCTAGGCCCCCAATCGTCAGTCCCTTTATTTCCCCACTGGATCTTATCAGTGCTGCCAGAGGTTCTATTGCAATTGCAAATAGCAACGGTGACAGGGGGCAACCCTGCCTAGTACCCCTTTTAATCAGGAATGGATCGGTTACTGATGTATTTATCCGCAGCCTAGCAGTAGGCTGTGAATATAATAGTTGAACCCACTTGATAAAGGTATTTCCAAACCCAAATTTCGCCAGGACTTCCAGCAAATAAGGCCATTCGACCGAGTCAAATGCCTTGTGTGCATCTAAGGCCAGCACCGCTCTAGTCCCTACAACATCATGGGTGGCCTGCAGGTTTGTGAACAATCTCCATAAATTTATGGATGTTGATCGTCCTGGAATGAATCCAGTCTGATCCGCCCCAATAATGGTGGTGATAACTGAGTTCAGTCTCCGGGCGAGCACTTTGGCTAAAATCTTGACATCTGAGTTAATTAATGATATTGGTCTATATGACTCACACAATAGGTGGTCTTTATGAGGCTTGGGGATGAGGACAATCAATGCTTCTGACATAGAGGGTGGTAACTGTCCTGTTTTTATAGCAAAATTATAAACTCTCAGTAAATGGGGTATCAAAAGTTTCTTGAATTGCATATACCATTCTATGGGGAAGCCATCCAGTCCCGGTGTTTTGTTTCTGGCAAAGGACTGTATGGCTTCTCCAATCTCCTCCTCTGTCCGAGGATCGTCAAGGAGTGAGGCCTGTTCTTCCTGGAGCCTTGGTAATGAGATGCCGGCCAAGTAATCGTCTAGTTCTACAATAGTATAGTGAGCTTTGGTAGCATATAATGAAGAGTAAAATTTCACAAAAGCATCGACTATTTCCCCACTCTGTTCCACCACTGTACCTATTGTATTCTTAATTCTTGGAATACTGCACGGTTGATAATCAGGCCTAGATAAATACGCTAATAATCGGCTATTTTTGTCTCCAAACTCAAAGATTCGCTGATTTTGATACAGTAATTTCTTCTGAGTACGCTCTAAAAGGACTAGATCCAGGTCTCTGGATCTATGTTTCCAGGTATTATGTGTTGCTGGGGAAGGGGTGGCAGAGTAAGCAGCCTCGGCTGCCCTAAGATCCCTCTCCGCGTCCCTTAATTTGGACTGGGATGCCTTACGGGCCTTACGGGGATGCCTTATGGGCCGTGGTGGCCTTAAAGGCATCCCAGGTCAATGGGACAGAGACACTTTGACGGTTGCGTAACCAATATGCTTTCATTTCCACTGTGCCCTGATCTACCACCATCTGATCCGCTAGCCACAGAGGGCTCAGTCGCCACATGCGGTATGAGGTGGGAGGGCCCAGGGCAAGGTCCACCATTAAAGGGGAGTGATCAGACACCGCCCTTGGGAGATATCTGGCCTCAGTCACCCTATTCAATAGCTCAGATGAAACCAAACATAGGTCTATTCGGGACAGAGTACCATGCGTTTCGGACTGACATGAGTACTCCCTCCCGTCTGCGTGCTTCCACCTCCAGGTCTCCACCAGATCAAATTGGGCCAGAAAAGAGCACAGGGGTGTGGGGGGCAAACATAAATACCTTTAGTTCCTTTTATCCCCTGGACCCAAGTAGAACAGAACATTTTACTCAAACACATATTCTGACTCAGAAGCCAGCCTCCCAACTTTGCAAATATATATGATCATCAGCACAAACAAAACATTGATGAATAAACAACATTACTTCATTAACACTTTGTGGTTGAAATTCTGGGAATTTTCCAGAATAGTCACCCTTTTTTTACCAAAATCCCATTATCAATTTAATTTTAACCCCAAACTTTTAGGGAAATCTTTTGTAAATACCTATATATATATATATAGATATATATATCTATATATATAGATATATATATCTATATATATATATATATATATATATATATATATATATATATATATATATATATATATATATATATATATATATATATATATATATAGAGAGAGAGAGAGAGAGAGATATAGATATATATAGATATATAGAGATATATATATAGATATATATATTTTATAAGGAACATGGGCCAAATAACCTCTACTCCCAAAATAAAAAAAAAACACAATATCCCATGAAAGCACATTATTTCTTTGTATACATTTTAAACAAACACTTAGATATTTTACAAATCAAATAATACCACGTGTGCATTCATTAACCACTTAACAACCGGGCCATAGCTGAATCACGGCTACAGGGTGGTTGCTTAACTCAGGGAGGGCGTACAGTGACGACCTCCCAGAATTCCGCTCTTGCGCACCCCCTGGGGTGCGCACTGGAGAACATTCATGACCGCCGGGTACAGAGGACCCGGCGCATCACAGATCGCTGATCGCGGCCATTTACCATGTGATCGCTCCGTCAAATGACGGAGCAATCACATGTAAACAAACCGGCATCATGTCATGACGCCGGTTCCTCTCTCCTCTCTCTGTACCGGTCGGTACAGAGGGGGAGGGATCAGATGGCAGCAGCGCTGTGGACTGGATCTGTAGCGCCCACAGCACTGCTCTGTGAGATGTGCAGTCACATCCATCTATCAATGCTCAGCCATCCCTCCATGCTCAGAAATACCCTGTGCAAAACTCTGCAATTCCCTGTGCAATACTCTGCAATACCCTGCAATAGCCTGCAATACTCTGTGCAATACTCGGCAATACCCTGTGCAATACCCTGTGCAAATCCATGTGCAAAACTCTGCAATACCCTGTGCAATACTGTGCAATACTCTGCAATACCCTGCAATACCCCGCAATACCCTGCAATACCCTGCAATACCCAGCAATACCCTGCAATACCCTGAAATACTCTGCAATACCCTGTGCAATACTGTGTAATACCCTGCAATACTCTGCAATACCCAGCAATACCCTGCAATACCTTACAATACTCTGCAATACCCTGTGCAATACCCTGTGCAATACCATGTGCAATACTCTGCAATACCCTGTGCAATACTGTGCAATACTCTGCAATATCCTGCAATACTCTGCAATACCCAGCAATACCCTGCAATACTCTGCAATACCCTGTACAAAACTGTGTAATACTCTCCAATACCCTGCAATACCCAGCAATACCCTGCAATACTTTGCAATACCCCGCAATACCCTGCAATATCCTGCAATATTCTGCAATAATCTGCAATACCCAGCAATACCCTACAATACCCTGCAATACTCTGCAATACACACAATACCCTGCAATACTCTGCAATACCCTGCAATACCCCACAATAACCTGCAATACCCTGCAATACTCTGCAATACCCAGCAACACCCTGAAATACCCAGCAATACCCTGCAATACTCTGCAATACCCAGCAATACCCTGCAATACCCTGCAATACTCCGCAATACCCTGCAATACAATGCAATACTCTGCAATACCCCACAATAACCAGCAATACCCTACAATACCCTGCAATACTCTGCAATACACACAATACCCTGCAATACCCTGCAATACTCCACAATACCCAGCAATACCCTGCAATACTCTGCAATACCCTGTGCAATACCATGTGCAATACTCTGCAATACCCTGTGCAATACCCTGCAATACTCTGCAATACCCTGCAATACTCTGCAATACCCAGCAATACCCTGCAATACCCTACAATACTCTGCAATACCCTGTGCAATACCCTGTGCAATACCATGTGCAATACTCTGCAATACCCTGTGCAATACTGTGCAATACTGTGTAATATCCTGCAATACTCTGCAATACCCAGCAATACCCTGCAATACTCTGCAATACCCTGTGCAAAACTGTGTAATACTCTCCAATACCCTGCAATACCCAGCAATACCCTGCAATACTCTGCAATACCCCACAATACCCTGCAATACCTTGCAATATTCTGCAATAATCTGCAATACCCAGCAATACCCTACAATACCCTGCAATACTCTGCAATACACACAATACCCTGCAATACTCTGCAATACCCTGCAATACCCCGCAATAACCTGCAATACCCTGCAATACTCTGCAATACCCAGCAACACCCTGAAATACCCAGCAATACCCTGCAATACTCTGCAATACCCAGCAATACCCTGCAATACCCTGCAATACTCCGCAATACCCTGCAATACCCTGCAATACTCTGCAATACCCCACAATACCCAGCAATACCCTACAATACCCTGCAATACTCTGCAATACACACAATACCCTGCAATACCCTGCAATACTCCACAATACCCAGCAACACCCTGCAATACTCTGCAATACCCAGCAATACCCTGCAATACTCTGCAATACCCTGCAATACCCTGCAATAACCTGCAATACCCTGCAATACTCTGCAATACCCAGCAATACCCTGCAATACTCTGCAAATACCCTGCAATACCCAGCAATACCCTGCAATACTCTGCAATACCCTGCAATACTCCGCAATACCCTGCAATACCCTGCAATACCCTGTGCAATACTGTGTAATACTCTGCAACACCCTGCAATATCCAGAAATACCCTGCAATACTCTGCAATACCCCGCAATACCCTGCAATACCCTGCAATACTTTGCAATACCCCGCAATACCCAGCAATACCCTGCAATACTGTGTAATACTTTGCAATACCCTGCAATACCCATCAATACTCTGCAATACTCTGCAATACCCCGCAATACCCTGCAATACTCTGAAATACCCCGCAATACCCAGCAATACCCTTCAATACTCTGCAATACTCTGCAATACACTGCAATACCCCACAATATCCTGCAATACCCTGCAATACTCTGCAATACCCTGCAATACCCAGCAATACCCTGCAATACTCTGCAATACCCTACAATACCCCACAATACACTGCAATACCCTTCAATACTCTGCAATACCCCGCAATACCCTGAAATACTCTGCAATACCCTGCAATACTCTGCAATACCCAGCAATACCCTGCAATACCCTGCAATACCCTGCAATACTCTACAATACCCTGCAATACCCAGCAATACCCTGCAATACTCTGCAATACCCTGCAATACCCTGCAATACTCTGCAATACCTTGCAATACCCAGCAATACCCTGCAATACCCTGCCATACCCAGCCATACTCTGCGATACCCAGCCATACTCTGCCATACCCAGCCATGCTTGGCCATACTCAGCCATGCTCAGCCATACTCAGCCATACTCGGCAATACCCTGCAATACTCAGCCATACTCTGCCATGCTCAGCCATACTCTGCCATACTCTGCCCATCTCTGCCATACTCGGCTGTACTTAGCCTCTGTATATGGCCAGGCTGTGGAAGTCTCATACATGTGGTATCGCCATACTCAGGAAGAGTAGGAGAATCTATTTTGGGGTGTCATTTTTGGTATGTACATGCTATGTGTTAGAAATATTGTATAAACAGACAACTTTGTGTAAAAAAAATGCTTTTTAACCACTTCTCGCCCACCGTCATATGACTTCCTTGACTTTATGCGGGGATATCTACAGGCATCATTCTGAAATCAGCTTTTTCAGCCGACGATTCCATACACCATAAGAGTGATCATAGTGGCTGTTCCACTGCTTGATCGTTCTTACGGGAGGCGAGAGGAGACGCCCCCCCTCCCGCCACCCTCCGGTGCTTCTACTGACTCACTGCTACAATTGAAGCCAGGATAATTTTTTTTCAATTATTTCAGGCTTCCCAGCCTAGAGGTGAGATGTGGGGTCTTATTGACCCCATATCTCACTGTAAAGAGGACCTGTCATGCCATATTCCTATTACAAGGGATATTTACATTCCTTGTAATAGGAATAAATGTGATCAAAAAATTTGGGGGGGAAAAAAGTGTCAAACTAACATAAATAAAGTAAAATGAACAATAATAAAACAATTTAAAGCGCCCCTGTCTCCGTGTGCTTGCATGCAGAAGCAAACGCATACGAAGTCCCGCCCACATATGAAAACGGTGTTCAAACCACACATGTGAGATATTGCTGCGATCGGTAGAGCGAGAGCAATCATTTTGTCCCTAGACCTCCTCTGTAACTCAAAACATGTAACCAGTAAAAAATGTTAAATCGTCGTGGGAATTTTTAAGTAGCGAAGTTTGGCACCATTCCACAAGCATATGCAATTTTGAAGGGTGACATGTTAGGTATCTATTTACTTGGCATAACTTCATCTTTCACATTATGCAAAAACATTGGGCTAACTTTACTGTTTTTTTTTTTTTAAGCACAAAACTGTTTTTTTTTTTTTAAAAAACGCGTTCGAAAAATTGCTGCGCAAATACCGTGTGAGATAAAAAAGTTGCAACGACCGCCATTGTATTCTCTAGGGTCTTTGATAAAAACATATATAATGTTTTGGGGTTCTATGTAATTTTCTAGCAAATAAATGATGATGTGTATATGTAGGAGAGAAATGTCAGAATTGGCCTGGGTGGGCCAGAACGCCTGAAGGTGCTGCCTGCATGTTTGCTCTCTTTATGTGGCCACGCTGTGTAAAAGTCTCACACATATGGTATCACCATACTCGGGAGATAGCAGAATGTGTTTTGGGGTGTAATTTGTGGTATGCATATGCGGTGTGTGAGAAAGAACCTGCTAATATGACAATTTTGTGAAAGAAAAAAAAAATCTTGATTTTGCAAAGAATTGTGGGAAATAATGACAACTTCAAAAAACTCATAATGCATCTTTATAAATATCTTGGAATGTCTTCTTTCCAAAAAGGGGTCATTTGGGGGGTATTTGTACATTTCTGGCATGTTAGGGTCTCAAGAAATTAGATAGGGCGTCATTAATTCAGGTGTGATCAGTTTTCAGATATTGGCACCATAGCTTTTGGACTCTATAACTTTCACAAAGACCAAATCATATACATCAATTTGTACTTTTTTACCAAAGATATGTAGCAGTATAAATTTTGGCCAAAATTTATGAAGAAAAATTACTACTTTGTTAAATTTTATAACCGAGGAGGGCAGGGACCCCACTACTTATGTTGAAACCTGGCTAATGGAACTTTTTGGGAAAAATGCATTTTCCCCAATGTTTGCGGTGGAACGTGCTCACAGAGTGCCCTCACGCCCTCCACCACCAGGGGGCCCTCCAAGATCCATTCTTGCAAGAATCCTACATTACAAGGATAGAGAAGCGGTGCTGAGACATGCTCGAGAAAAGGCAAATGTTCTCCATAATGGTGTCCGGGTATCCTTCTATCCGGACTTCTCGGCAGAAGTCCAGAGGCGCAGAGCTAAATTCACTGACGTGAAACGCAGACTGCGACTTCTACAACTCCCATATGCTATGCTATATCCGGCGAAACTTCGGATTGTGGTGAGAGGCCAAGCACAATTCTTTGAATCCGCTAAGGACGCTTCAGTCTGGTTAGACAGAAATGAGCAGGCATTGAAACGGCAGGCTCCACAAGAAGAAGACTGAAAGGGCTGAACCGGCTACTTGCAGAGGACTGGGATACTAGAAAATGTTATTTTGTTCCCTGTTTCTAGATGGGCAACCAGAACATACCCTATCCCTTATTTCCAGTGTTGACAGATGTTCCTTGGCTGGGGGACTGAATATTCCTAAGCAATGCAATGAGAGCGAATTGGACTAAAAGTTGAATTTACAAATGATCATTTGCAGAAAAAGAGAGCGATGGAATGTCGCATACGTTGCTAAAGTTGCCATGTTGGCAGAATGTGCAGTTTATAGCACAGAAAAGTTTTTCTTTACACCACCCCCCATTGAAGCGGGGAAGATCCCAGCAATAAGAGTTACAAGCAGCACAGAGAATACCTCAACAGGACACGAATTCATCAAACATACGGCAAACCTAGCAGAACCTCACTACAGAAAGGGATCCATTATCTGGCACAGGTGCACACAAAGTACCGGTCAATACTACTCACCTACAAGCAGACATGGCGGACATCCCAGTAGTATCCTGGAACGTTAGGGGACTACACTCCCCATTGAAGCGTACCATGATTCGCATGTGTTTGAAGAGGTACATCCCCGGAATTCTCTGCTACCAGGAGACCCACTTGACTGCGGACACTGTGAGCTTCCTGGGATACTCCTGGGTAGGAAAGGCCTATCACTCCACGCACACCTCATATTCTAGGGGGGTGAGCGTGTTGATCCATGGCAACCTGGACTTTGAAGAAATCGCAAATGAAATTGATAGTGAAGGTCGATATGTTTTTCTCCATTGCAGGTTGGGTACATTGACGTGTGTGCTGGCGGTGGTATATATTCCTCCCCCCTTCACGGCGGCGGTGCTTAGGTCTCTGCTGACATTTATGGATGGCAGGCCTGACGCACCGCTGTTGGTAATGGGGGACTTTAACTGCTGCTTAAATCCAGTTGAAGATAGACACCCAGGACCCGGAGCCTCTGCCCTCTCCAGGGATACCCCCCTGGCGCGGTTGTTGCAAGAGGTGGGCTGGGTGGATGTCTGGAGACATAGGAACCCTGGAGTTAGACAATTCACATGCTTTTCCAAAACCCATGGTTGTTTATCTAGAATTGACCTGGGGGTGTGCAGCTTAAACATGCTCCCGTTTGTTTCAGATATGGTACATAGGCCCCGCAGTGTATCAGACCACTCACCAGTGGTTATACGGCTTATAATTGCCCCATTAGTCACACTACCTAAAGCCCCTTGGAAATTTAATGCTTTTTGGTTGAAACTGTTCCGCTCACACGAGGGGATAGTTGGGAGCATGTGTGAGTTTTTCCGCACCCAGGATCCAAATGAATCGATGATTGGGCAATGGGATGCCTTTAAGGCATATTTGAGGGGTGTGTTAATTGCTGAAATTAATAAGGTTAAACAAGACTCTTCGGCACTTAAAAACGAACTTGAAACTAGAGTACAAGAGATGGAACAATTGTATGTCACAGATCCTTCCGAGTCGACCAAGGAGGCATGGCAGGCAGCTCTTTCTGCATACCGCCAACTGCTGTCCTCATCGGCCGACAAGAAGAGATTCTTTGCTAAGCAGGCGTTTTTTGAGGAGGGCGAGAAAACAGGCCGCATACTGGCGAGAATAGCAAATGCATACCAGAAGTCCCCAACTATAGGTGCTATTAGGACTAAAAAGGGTAACATTGTTAACACGCCTGAAAAGGTGCTACAGGTACTAAATGAGTTTTATGAAGATCTGTATAAGCCGGGTACATCTTACACATCTGACGAGTTAGAACAATATTTAGAACAGATAGATTTCCCTAGACTGAACACAGATCAGAGAGGGCTCTTGGAGACTCCCCTTACAGTGGAAGAACTACAGGAGGCGGTTGGATCCTTTCCTAACTGTAAAGCGCCCGGGGAGGACGGAATTCCCATAGAAATATATAAACAGTATCCCACTGAGTTACTACCCCAGTTACTTAAAGTCTTTAATAGAGCCCGGGTGGAAGGCCACCTACCAGTCTCAATGTCAAGGGCCAATATTATTTTGTTACTCAAACCTGGTAAGGATCCAGTAGATCCAGGGGCGTATCGCCCGATTTCCCTGCTACAGAGTGACGTGAAAATACTAGCGAAAGCTCTGGCCATTAGATTAAATGGAGTTATCACCTCAATTGTACATGGAGACCAAGCTGGCTTCATGCCCAATAAATCGACGGCAGTTAATTTAAGAAGGCTATTCCTTAATATGCCATCCAAGGCAGATAATATGGGTTCCAGGGCCCTGCTGTCACTGGATGCCACTAAGGCATTTGACAGCATAGACTGGAACTATCTGTGGTCGGTCCTGCAGAGTTTCGGATTTGGCCCCCGGTTTGTATCTTGGGTCAGGCTCCTTTATAGCCAACCGGAGGCCGCGGTGAGGGTTTCTGGCCATCTTTCCCCAAGCTTTGCGTTGAGGAGGGGTACGAGGCAGGGATGTCCCCTGTCTCCTCTCCTCTTCGCACTGGCTATTGAGCCATTGGCGATCGGGATCAGGGCAAATCGGGGCATCACAGGTTTCTGCTATGGTGACATGCAGGAAAAAATCATGTTGTACGCTGATGACACCATGCTTCTACTCGGTGACACCGGCCCCTCCCTTCAGGAGGCCATGTCGACCATATCTGAATTTGGGAAGTTCTCTGGCCTGCATATAAATTGGTCAAAGTCTGCCCTTCTTTTATTAGATGGAGACGAATCACAGGAGGTGTGCGCCGCTTGCCCCATTCCGATTGCCACTACTTTCAAATACCTGGGGATCCAAGTCACGTCCCAGCCCCGGGACTTTATACATTTAAATATATTTCCACTCTTACAGCGCTTCAGAGACAAAATTAAGACCTGGAACTCTCTCTTAATGTCAGTAGCAGGTAGAGTAAACTTAGTGAAGATGATTCTCATGCCACAGTTACTTTATTTTCTGCATAATACCCCTATGGTTATCCCATTAAAAATATTTCATATAGTAAATGCCATTTTCCGAACCCTTATTTGGAAAAATGGTCCCGCCCGGATCAGGTTAGAACATCTGCAGAGACCCAAGGACTGTGGTGGATTGGCATTGCCCAACCCATGGCTGTACTACCTGGCCTCTCAACTGCAGCATTTGATTGGTACATTTGTCCCGTCACAAAACTCGTCTCACAGGCTAATGATTCACACAGTGGGGAAGGGTCCGATTCACATGGCTTTAGAAGCATTAGCCTTCACTAAACCACATAAAAAATTCCCAACGTTCAGTCTTATTCAAAAGGTGTGGAACAAGACCAAATATCTCCAGAATGTAGATGGATATACGGAATATAGTCCCATCTGGCACAATGACACATATAGGGAACTAGCTAAATTACAATGCGGGGCTCGTTGGAAGCAGTTTGGAATCACTCATATAAAGCATATATTTAAGGAGGGTGTGTTGCGCACATTTTCTGATTTAAAAGAAGCGTATAATTTGCCAGCATCAATGCTATTCTACTATATGCAACTTAGACACGCAATACAGATACAGGGCCGCTCCTCAGAGTGGCACTTATCGCCAACCCCGGTTTTCAACCTTTTGGGGGATGCTGGCTCATCTAAGGGATTTATCTCTCAATGCTATGCCATCCTGTTGCAATCCGTGATGAGACATCATCCCTTGAGGGTGAGAGAGAGGTGGGAGACAGAGGTGGGACAGCTAGACGGGGATCAGTGGGAGGAGATCTTTCAGGCAGTGAACCAATGTTCACTTAATGTGTCACAAAAACTCACCCAACTATATATACTATTGAGAACATATTATACTCCGCACAGATTACATTTAATGAACAGATTGACAGAACCAACATGTACTAGATGTAAACGCGAACATGGTGACCTGATACATATGCTGTGGAGATGTCCCAAGTTACACATGTACTGGGCAGGAGTGGTACAAAATATCAACTCAATCTTTAATGTGAGTCTTCCACAGGACCCTAGAGCGTGTCTTTTGGGTGCTTTGGAGGAATACGAATGGGAAGGACACAACAGAGAAGCTGTGCATAGAGTACTTTTTCAGGCCAGAAGGCTGATTATGATTCACTGGAAGTCCGATAGGTCCCCGACTGTGAAGGAGTGGACCGAAAGTATTAACACAACCATAAAAATGGAAAAGTTGATTTACCAACATAGAGGTAGCATGCCAAAATTCGAAAAAATATGGGGTCCGTGGTTAGATGTACCGGGATTAGCACCTATGGAACTGGTATATGACAGGTTGTTAGGAATCAATGCTGGGTGAGACATGGATAGAGGTTAACTGTGACTGGAACTAGCTTTTGGCTGTTATATTGAGATTGCTACTTGGCTATTGTACTATGTGTTGTATATGAGGTACTGTGTAATCCTGTTTACAATGTATGTAATGTTTTCCCTGCAAATTCAATAAAATCTTGTTGGATTAAAAAAAAAAAATTTTATAACCGAAACAAAGAAAAATTATTTTTTTTACCAAATTTTCAGTCTCTTTTCTTTTATAGCGCAAAAAAAAAAAAACCCAGCTGTGATTAAATACCACCAAAAGAAAGCTCTATTTGTGTAAAAAAAAGGACAAAAATTTCATATAAGTACAGTGTAGCATGACTGAGTAATTGTCATTCAAAATGTGAGAGCACCGAAAGCTGAAAATTGGTCTGGTTATTAAGGAGTAAGGATGAGCTCCGGCATGTTCGCATGGCGCACGTGCCGAGCCCGCCAGGAAGTCGGCACGGCGCAGCGCTAATCACAAGCAGAGAGACATTTCCCGATGTGCGGCTGCAGAGATCGGGAAATGTCTCTCTGCTTGTGATTAGCGCTGCGCCGTGCCGACTTCCTGGCGGGCTCGGCACGTGCGCCATGCGAACACGCCGGAGCTCATCCTTATTAAGGAGGTTTAAGTGCCCAGTGGTCAAGTGGTTAAACACAATACAACCACTTTCTCAATCCACATTCATTGGCCATTCCATTCATTCTATATTTAGAATGCATTCTTCCATATTTTAATCTAAAACACCTTTTCCCATACTCAAGGTATATTTTTTTTCTTTTCTAGTGGTACTTTAGTGCATAGGATTACACAACCTTAAGTTACTTCCCTGTTTCTTTCCTAACCACAATTCCTCTGGCATAGTGCCTGGAATACATAGCCTGGAATACTTCCTCTTTTTTTTTTAAACCAAAAGTAAAAATCAAACATTTATAAATCCCCAAGTTTTGTTATAATTATTCCAATATTGTATCAATTGTATTAACTTAAACACAATTAAAACATTTGCACAAATAACCATCCCCTTGTTTTGTAACAGGCAATATATCCTAGTACGATGCCAAGTTCCCATTTCTTTAACTTCAATATCAACAAATGGGCCCAACTAACCCCCAAACATACAAACTATTTTTTCCATAATTAATCTTGAAACACCTTTCTAGGCCCTTCTACAACACTACAATGCCATTTATTGAACACCTTGAAGCCCAGGGCAATTATATCAATCCGAAATATAGTACATTTGTTAATATTGAAAAATACTTTCCAAAGCTTCAAAAAAGTGAGGATAGGCAATTACACAATTAAAACATTCCTTAGTGAGACTCTAACTAAAATAATCAAAATACCCCAGCTGTAAGTTGAAATGTTACTCTTAAAAAATTGTGTCTTGCAATTATCTTAAACCTTTTAATCTACTTAATTATCTGATCAGATTCCTCAAAAAAACATTTGGTTCCAGCACATACATGTAATTTAATAGGGATGTCACATTCCCCATATATGATTCCAATTAACAGTGCTTTGGGCATGGGCTTAATAATATGTGCCCAACACATGAATAGACTAACAGTAATTGCAACCTTTTAACAATAAACATATAATAACAGACTTTAAATCTATACAGTTAACTACTCATAATTAAACCCCTCTCAAAATTCACTCTCCATTCCAGCAAGTCTCTCGGACTCGCTGAATATGAAATGCAAATATAGCAATATGCATTCTCGAAAAATAGAGGGTGAAGTGCACCCATAAAACAAAATTTATAAGAATCAATTCTATCATATCATCTACTTCTGATCCGGGATCAGCCATAGACATGACGCTCCTAAGTTTCAGGATATGAGCTCTATCTGATTTGGGAGTGACAAGCATTTTTAATTTATACATTTACTTCCAAGAGCCTTATATTCTGACTGAGCTCTTTGTACTCTTGTATTTTCTGTAAAAAGAGAACTCTCAGTGTGGTCAGAAAGGACCGACACCGTAGCCACCCTCTGCTAAACCTGTACCTAAGGGGGAGTAAGTTCCACCTCATCATGATCAAGTATATATAGCAGAAGGTCAGAGTCCAGTTTGGAAGAGTCTGGTGACTGACGCTGTTCTGTACTACCTAGTTGTATTACAGGAGCTGATGAAACATTGGCTACAGGAGATGGTAAAGCCTCGGCTTGACTAGCCTGTGCCTCACCCAGAGGGGACTGTGCATGAACAGCTACCTCAACCTGTGCAGCCAGTGGTGCAGCAGCTGTATATTCTGACTGAGCTCTTTGTACTCTTGTATTTTATGTAAAAAGAGAACTCTCAGTGTGGTCAGAAGGGACCGACACCGTAGCCACCCTCTGCTAAACCTGTACCTAAGGGGGAGTAAGTTCCACCTCATCATGATCAGGTATATATAGCAGAAGGTCAGAGTCCAGTTTGGAAGAGTCTGGTGACTGACGCTGTTCTGTACTACCTAGTTGTATTACAGGAGCTGATGAAACATTGGCTACAGGAGATGGTAAAGCCTCGGCTTGACTAGCCTGTGCCTCACCCAGAGGGGACTCTGCATGAACAGCTACCTCAACCTGTGCAGCCAGTGGCGCAACAGCTGTCACTCAAACCTAAACAGCAACCCATGGTTGCTGCTGTGGGTGATACTCTTGTTTATTAATTTTTTCAATGCTTTCCGCAAAAGCAGTGGCAAAGGTATTGGTTTGATCCCCTTACCTTGGGATTTTTTTCCTTTTTTACTTGAAGCAAAATAGCAAATTTATGCGAGCCAATATATACCTCTGTGTATTGTGCTAAATAGGAGGAACTACTCAAATAGTAACTTGTCCTTGTCCAAATCCATGATTCAATCCTCTTAAAGCACCACACACAGATGAGTACCCTATTCTGTCCCTGTCACCTGCCCACTTTGGCAACGATCTCCGGCTTGGCAGGATCAAAGGACATATATCAACTACTTATCAATCCATTTGCATTTAGAAGACTCACACTTGTGTGTACTCTGCACACATACACACTCCAAAGCTCTGCTAAACAATACTTCCTACATTTAATCTATGTTTAAGTTAACCTCTCAACTCTTACCTTTCTGTTCCAACTTTTCATTATCAGCAGAATGGTCTGTATTTCTTTAAATATTCAAAATAACCAACAATATTATGAATGTCAAGCTCCTCTTTTCTTAGTTTCAATATTAATATATGGCTTACACATAACTCAAAATTTTCCAATATCTACTGCGTAGATTGAGAGAGACTGAAAAAAAATGTACTTCCTGTCAGAAACCATGATTCAGACTGGGACAGAAGTTCAGTAAAATCTCACTTTTTTAATAATAATAAAAAAAGGTAAACAGATTAAATGTAGTCAAAACATAGCCAGAGTTCAGGAACCGGAACGGATAGTCGAACAAGCCAAAACATCAGGGAGACAGAGATCTGTAGCCAGAAGGAATGTCAGCCAAGCAAGTCTTTAACAGGAACACAGGAGAGCGTCTCTAGAAATGTGACCAAGGCGAAGGCAGAGATCATCTGGGCTGGATGGCTTAAGTAGGCAGGACTGACGAGCAGGATATCAACAGGTGAGTCACTGTGAAGAGATAGGAGCTGGCAATTAGCTGACAGCTGAGCGGCTAGCTCAGAGAAGGAAGGACTGAGCCCAGCCCTGACACTTCCTTATATTAAACAGAAACTTTTTAAATCAGTTCAGCCTTAACTGCTTAAAACCTTGGATCTTGACTGTCCTTGATGATTATTCCTGATCATCCCTTAGTTCAAGTACTACATAATCATCAAAGAATGGATATCAATGAACATCTGCGTAGCTACAGCAAACATGCACATTTTTTCCAGGAGGGGTACCCTTTGCCATTAATGTTATTCCTCTTTAAACTTAAACCTCATGCCCAGTAATGTCACTTCCCGTTTTTAAAATGACTTTATTTCTGCGTCTCCTGTCTCTTGAACTTTATGGAACCGACTTGTACAATGAAAACCATCATCAGATACTGTATATCGGTAGCTACATTTGATAATGGATTTAACTGCAGACACAGTGTTCCTAATCTTCTAGATGTGAGCTCTACTTGGCCCCAGGAGTGGTAAGTTCCATTAACTTTTCCACTGCAATCCCAAGATCTTAATACTCCCTGAGTTTTCTTGGCTGCTGTTTTTGAATTTAATTTAACTTTCAGTAATTTAACTTTTCCTTCAAATCTTAACTTACATTACCCTCTACAATGTAGGATGTTTTCATTAAAAACACCTTTAACCTCACTTACTATATCCTTATCACAAAGTAGGGTGTTTTTAAAACACTTCTTCTCCTTACACAACCCCCCCAGCACACCTAACACATTCTTTTACAACCTTCAAAATTCTATTCTTTTTACCTTCAAAGAGTCATCAAAACATGCATTTAACATGTACTTCAAGCAAATTACACATCTAACAAGCAAAATTAAGCACTATACTCTATAATATACTGTATAATAGGAATTAGCTTTGAGTGGAGTCGAACATGAGTTCGACTCGAACACCGGCTGTTTGCCCGTTTGCCGAACAGCGAACAATTTGGGGTGTTCGCGGCAAATTCGAAAGCCACGGAACATCCTTTAAAAGTCTATGGGAGAAATGAAAAGTGCTAATTTTAAAGGCTTATATACATGGTATTGTCATAAATAGTGTTTGGGGACCTAGGTCCTGCCCCAGGGGACATGTATCAATGCAAAAAGAAGTTTTAAAAATGGCAGTTTTTTCGGGAGCAGTGATTTTAATAATGCTTAAAGTGAAACAATAAAAGTGTAATATTCCTTTAAATTTCGTACCTGGGGGGTGTCTATAGTATGCCTAAAAAGGGGCGCATGTTTCCCGTGTTCAGAACAGTCTGACAGCAAAATGACATTTCAAAGGAAAAAAGTCATTTAAAACTACTTGCGGCTATTAATGAATTGTCGGTCCGGGTACAAAATGTAAAAAAATGGCGTGGGGGTCCTCCTCAAAATCCATACCAGACCCTTCAGGTCTAGTATGAATTTTAAGGGGAGCCCTGAGCCAATTTTTTTTTTTTAAATGGCGTGGGGCCCCCCCAAAAATCCATACCAGACCCTTATCTGAGCACACAACCTAGCAGGCCGCAGGAAAAGAGGGGGGGCGAGAGAGTGCCTCCCCTCCTGAACTGTACCAGGCCACATGCCTTCAACATTGGGAGGGTGCTTTGAGGTAGCCCCCCAAAGCACCTTGTCCCCATGTTGATGGGGAGAAGGGCCTCATCCCCACAACCCTTGGCTGGTGGTTGTAGGGGTCTGCGGGCAGGGGGCTTATCGGAATCTGAAAGCCCCTTTTAACAAGGGGACCCCCGGATCCTGCCCCCCGTGTGAATTGGTAATGGAGTACAAATGTACCCCTACCATTTCACAAAAAATGTGTCAAAAAGGTTAAAAACACAAGAGACGGTTTTTGACAAGTCCTTTATTAATTTCTTCTTCTTTCGGCTTCTTCTTCTTTCTTCTGGTGTTCTTTCGGTGTTCTTCTTCTTCCTCCATCTTCTTCTTCATCTTCTTCTTCTCCATCTCCTTCTTCTTCGTCCGCTCTTCTCATCCCGCATCTTCCTCCAGTCTTCTTCTCCGCTCCGTCCGCACGATCCGCCTCAGTGGGAGTCTTCAGCCGTGTGACGATTCGCTTCTTCTGACATTTCTTATATAACGGAGGGTGGGGCACCCGGTGACCCCCTCCTCTGACACATGGGAAATTCACGGGACTTCCCTGAGGCCCTAGTTACAGACATCCGACTTACAAACAATTCCTACTTACAAACAGAGGGAGGCAATAGGAATTTAGAGGAAATCTACCCCTAGGAAGGGAAATTCACTCCTGTAAGTGTTATTATGGGAAAAAGGTACCTCCACGGATGCTTTAACACCAAGGCTTGTTTCCACAAAAACCCCAAATGTTCAAAACCCAATAGTCATTGGGACAGAAAGTGAGGTGAAATCTTCTGTACAGGTGCACACACAGCAAAACAAACATTACAGGGGTGTTAACCCTTCCCTATGTTATCCTAAAAGCTTCAAAATAGTTTTTTTGGCTGGAGTTACACTTAAAAAATGTACCTGTTCCGACTTACAAACAGATTCAACTTAAAGGGGTGTTCCAGCCGCGATTTCTTTTTTAAACAAATACTGTAGCTGCTGACTTTTAATAAGGACACTTATCTGTCCAGGGAGCCCGCGATGTCTGCCCCCTGAGGCTGATTCGTCCATTTTTTGCGATTTGCTCTAACTGACAATTGCGCGAATGTACGACGTTGTACCCAAACTAAATTGACGTCCTTTTTTTCCCACGAATAGAGCTTTCTTTTGATTACCTCCTAAAGGTTTTATTTTTTGCGCTATAAACAAAAAAAGACTAACAATTTTAAAAAATAAAGCAATATTTTTTTACTTTTTGCTATAATAAATATCCCCCAAAAAATTATAAAAAAACAAATTTCTTCCTCAGTTTAGGCCGATATGTATTCTTCTACTTATTTTTGGTAAAAAAAAAATTGCAATAAGTGTATATTCATTGGTTTGTGCAACAAAATAGGGAATAGATTTATGACATTTTTTTTTTTTTTTATAAGTAATGGCCACGATCTGTGATTTTTATCGGGACTGTGACATTGCGGTGGACAGATCGGACACGTTTGACATTATTTTGGAACCTTTGACATTTATACAGTGATCGGTGCTAAAAAAGCCACTGATTACTGTATAAATGTCAGTGACAGGGAAGGGGTTAAACACTAGAGGGCAATCAAGGGGTTAAATGTGTTCCCTCAGCATGTTATAACTGTAGGGGGGTGGGCTACAACTGACATGACAGAGATCGTTGTTCCCGATGGCAGGGAACAGAAGATCCCTGTCATGTAGCTAGGCATTTCCCCATTATGCCTCTCCTCACCATGATCGCATGCCACCGGTGGACATCGAGCCAGTGGGCATGTTTCCACGGTGCGCGCAGGGCTGTCTTATTGAGCGGGCACCCCTGGGCACTGCCTGGGGGCCCCAAGTGCTCATGGGGCCCCATCAGGACCGGCTCCGATCTAGGGGAATACAGTACAGAGATCAGGTGGTATGGTAACTGCCCTGCACGCATGTTACTTTAGTCTGGTAGCGTCACTATGGGTGACACCAGAAAGCAGTGGTAGTGGGTGCCATAGAGCCTCCCTCCATCTGTAAAGCGGGTTGATTTTTCCCTGTGCTGTTTGGCAGAGAACTTGGTAGCGGCGATGCGCCAGGGGACAGGCAGGCTGCAAGTGTATCCCCCTTTCTCCTGTCAGCCAAATGGGAGAAGAGAGAGCGGCTCTAATCTGGTTCACCACGAAACCACCCACTTTCCTGCCCACTCTCCCCATTGGCCACAGCAGAGGACCAATCAGAAGACACTGGGGATGCATCATGGGAAATGTAGTCCTGGAAAATTGGTGGCCCAGGTGTGTCCACAGACACTATGCCACAGTCCCCAGCATGCATGAACTCTGCTGGGGGGAGAGAGAGAGCCTGTAACCCGGAAGAAGCAGAGGAACTGAGTGCTACAAAAGAAGAGAAAAAGAGAGGACTGTGCTGGGGGAAGCCAGAGAGGGAGCCACGCTGTACCCACACCACCAGAGAGAGAGCTACACTGTACCCACACCACCAGAGTGGGAGCCACGCTGTACCCACACCACCAGAGAGGGAGCCACGCTGTACTCGCACCACCAGAGAAGGAGCCACGCTGTACCTGCACCACCAGAGAGAGCCATGCTGTACCCACACCACCAGAGAGAGAGCCATGCTGTACCAACACCACCAGAGAGGGAGCCATGCTGTACCCACATCACCAGAGAGAGAGAGACGCTGTACCCACGCCACCAGAAAGAGAGCCATCCTGTACCTTCACCACCAGAGTGGGAACCACACTGTACCCGCACCACCAGAGAGGGAGCCAAACCAAAGGAGGAGAAAGACAGAGCCACGGCCAGGGTACAGATGTGCTACACTACTGACCAGTTTTGGCTTGGGCAACCCAGAGTGAGCAAACAAACAGCCGGTTTCGCTGGGTCTGGTAAAAGGGCCTGATGGCCATTATCCATTACTCTTCCTAGAGACTGAGCTATTAGGAAGTGCCTAACCTGCTATCCTCTAGGCCTTATTGACCTCCGGCCCAAAAATAGGGGGGTGGGGGGATGACACCATTTTTTACTGGTGACACCAACCCTAATGACGCCACTGCTTTAGTCTTAGTAGCAGGGCTGACTGAGCGGGTACCGGCAGCACTTTCTGTTTGCCATCTCCAAACTGTTACCTCTGATTATTGCCAAATGCCTGTCTCGGCGGCTCCACCTCCACTTGCCCTGAAGCCGGGAGTCCGTGCACATTGCTGCTGACTGTGGGAATATCTCACTCAGGCAAATATTTCTCGAGATATTGAGAGAAAGGATTTGGAGTAAATATTTTTAGGGAGCTGAAGAAGCCCATGATATATGCGCCATCTCCATGTGAACTAGCCAATACCAGCTGTGCCTATGCTGGCAGCCCCACCCATATTCCTGTGGACACACACACACTGTGCTGTGCTGGAAGTATGGAGGTTGTGCAGCAGGTGGCAAATTAGAGGACACACACTAGAGGCTGTAAAATTTGTGAGTCCACTGTACAACCCCCCACCACCATGACAATGACATATGCCCTTCCTTCTGATTCTCTAAATTCATACATGGATTGCTTTTCAGAGGCATTTGACAGGTGGTGAAGAGGCGATATGTTGCCTCCTCACTACTTATTTTAACCCTCTAAATCGAGGGTCAGCAACCCATTGACTGCAATCTACCCATAAATTACGGCCAGGTGAATAAATCAGCAGTTCCGTTTTGCCGACCCCCAGATCGCTCCTCCCACATTGCAGAGCAGCGCATGGAAGGAACTACCTTGTATGCTGCTCTGATCCAGGCCAGCCCTTCTATCACATCCATCCTAGGTGCTTGTGTGTGACATTACATGGGATGGATGAGAGAGGAAGGCTGACCAGGATCTGCACGTGAGGAAAAGTTCTGCTTTCCTGTGAACCCCTGTACCCACATATCATTGCTCTACTAATTAACCTCATCCTCTGACACCATACTTACTGACACCATCCACAGCCCTACTTACTGATACCATCCACAGCCCTACTAACTGTCACAATCCACAGCCCTACTAATTGTCCCCATCCACAGCCTTACTAACTGACACCATCCACAGCCTAACTGTCACCATCCACAACCTTACTGACACCATCCACAGCCCTACAAACTGACACCATCCACAGCCCTACTAACTGACACAATCCACAGTTCCACTAACTGCCACCATACTCTGTCCTACTAACTGACACCATCCACTGCTCTACTGTATGAAACTATCTACTGACACTGTCCACTGCTCTCTTGACCCGTATAATCTGTCCTTCAAACTGCTGACTCTGCCCTACCTACTACTGGCCTCTTTACACTGCCCAACCTTTGACTGACCTCTGCACACCACCCTACCTATGACTGACCTCTACACACTGTCCTACCTATGACTGACCTCTACACACTGCCTTACTTATCACTGACCACTACACACCACCCTACCTATTACTGACCTCTACACCCCACCCTACCTATTACTGACCTCTACACACTGCCCTACCTATGACTGACCTCTACACACCACCCTAACTTTTACTGACCTCTAAACACATCCCTACCTATGACTGACCTCTACACACCACCCTACATATGACTGACATCTACACAGTGCCCTACCTATCACAGACCTCTACACACCGCCCTACCTATGACTGACCTCTACACACCACCCTACCTATGACTGACCTCTGTACACTGCCCTGCAATTAGGTCTGAAATTAGTTGCTCACTAAAGTCAACTTATAAGAAAGCTAAGTTTATATTTTTACAATGGCATTAGTTTTGTTATAATTTTCAAGTAGATATCCACCTCTCAAAGGTTGCCTACCCCTGCTCTATATGCTGCCTCACCCACAGTTGTGGGGAACTTGCAGCGCAGAGCCTTTTAAATGGGTTGTGTTTGGTGGGCGGTAGTACTGGGGGCCCCAGTGCATTACTTTGCCCAAGGGACCATGATGCAATTACCATGGCCCTGGGAGCATGGCAGGCGTGCATGTGGCCGCTTATGAAGGGACGTACGGGTATGTCCTTTTGCGCCCCCGTGCCATTCTGCCGACGCATATTGGCGTGCGGTGGTCAGGAAGCGGTTAAATCTAAAGGGTACATAGTGTGCAAGTGTAATGCCCCGTACACACGGTCGGATTTTCCGATGGATAATGTCCAATCAGAGCGTGTTGTCGGGAATTCCGACTGTGTGTGGGCGCCATCGGACATTTTCCATCGGATTTTCCGACACACAAAGTTGGAGAGCAGGAGATAAAATTTTCCCGACAACAAAATCCGATCGTGTCAATTCTGACCGTGTGTGGCCTGTTCCGACGCACAAAGTGCCACGCATGCTCAGAAGAAATTCCGAGACTAGACAGCTCGTTGTGGTAAACTTAGCGTTCGCAATGGATACAGCACTTTCGTCTCGCTGCAATGTTCAAAATGGTTTAATACAGCGCACTCTCTTCTTCTTTATAATGTGACAAGAATTAAGTAGTTTTGCTGCTCATATTCACACACACTTCTCACAAACTTTTATTTGTGTTTTTTTAGTGGGATTCCCTGAATATATTGTTATTAGTTGTCACATCTGACTTTTTTTTTTTTTTTTTTGTATTTTCAGCCTTTTTTTTTCTTTAATGTTTGGGTTTTTTCCAAGGCTGATCTTTGTTCAATGTTATTTTTATTTTTACTCCAGAATATTTTTGGGTGTGTTTTGTGTGTCAAGTTACCCCAACGCCATTGATATCTTTTATTATTTAATCTCCAGGAGATTGTTTGGTGTTGGAGTCCCTTGTTCATTTCACATTGTATATTTGAAATGTACCGGAATCCTCACAAACCAACTGTCATTTTTGAAGTAAAACACATAGGAGAGTATAATTCCAAACAAAAATCCTTTATTAAGGGATCAGAACCAAACAAAGAGGAAGGCAACACTGGATCAACAGGAGAAATTAGCGAAGCCTGGGACCCCCACGGCAGACATCAATTCTTCAACATCAAAATTGGTGGCCTGAGGAGTCCATATGTAAGGGAGGGCAGTCTGGTCCAGAATTCGCAGAGATCTGGAAAGCAGCAGATGACATCTATGTTCCCAGGCTGTGGTACCACAAGAGGCAGCATTTTTTGGCCGACCAGACTGGATCCAGGGCAATCACTGTCTGGTCTTCCTTCCACGCTTCCTTCCGGGCTGTGGCTGTGCAGTTGGAGATGTGGCAGGAGGAGGAGTAGGACCTGGAGGAGGAGGAGGACTGGGGGGACCTGGAGGAGGACTGGGGGACATGGAGGAGGACTGGGAAGACCTGGAGGAGAGGGAGGAGGAGGACCTGCAGGAGGAGGAGGAGGACCAACGCGAAGGTGTGTCTGAGGTGTAATTTGGCCCCTCATACCTTTCTCCAGAGCCTCCGATATGAGGGCCTCACACATGACTTTTTGGCCCTCCTCCATCCTCTGCATTTTATATGCTATGAAGGCAGCAATGTTCTCCTCCATGGTGTGGGGTGCTCCCAGGACCTCTGTAGCCCTCCAAAAGAATCCTATAGCAGCCTCCTCTAGAGTACTCCTCCTACTGCCGGCTCGGCCTGGCCACCTCCTGGCTGAGACTTCCCTGTGTATGAAAAAGGGACATGGTTTTAGTTTTTGCTTCATCAATCACAATCCTAAATTACTACTCCCAACTAACATCTAGTTTACATCATTGATTGGACAAGCAGAAATATTTAGAGGAATGCTATACCTGGCTCAATCTGGGCTCCTCCACATGCTGCCTGGAAGGCCCAGGTTGGGCGTCAGAAGCCTCAGCCGGGGGGGAAGGAAGCGTGGAAGGAAGACTTGAGAGGGATGGCCTGGGTTCAGTCTGGCCTGCCAGTAAGTGCAGCCTGTCGTAGTACAACATCCTGGGGACATAGATGTCATCTGCTGCTCCGGATCTCTGTGAATCCAGGACTTTCTTGCGCTCCCTCAGATATGTACTCCTCAGGCCACCAATAAAGATCTTTAAATAAGTGATGTCTGCCGTGGGGATCACCTGCTTCACAATTTCACACAATTGCTCCAGTGCTGCCTTCCTCTTTTCTTGGTTCTTGAAATGGGGGTGGTTAATCTCCCACAGACAGGGCAGCTCCCTTAGCATCTCTAGGAATACTGACATGAAGTCATTATCTTTGAGTAGCATATCCATGTTCACTGCAAGACACAACACAAGACAAAGCCTAATGTCAGACAAAACTCTCCTAATCTT
This sequence comes from Lithobates clamitans, assembly GCA_037952925.1. Classification (NCBI taxonomy): domain Eukaryota; kingdom Metazoa; phylum Chordata; class Amphibia; order Anura; family Ranidae; genus Lithobates; species Lithobates clamitans. Next base: position 3,224,304 of record JBBGZY010000279.1, on the reverse strand, counting down.
GTTACAATATAGGCCTCAATCTAGAAGCAGTATAGGCACAAGTTTGTCTCTTACCTTCGTTCCTACGATCAGCGCGTCCAATGCTCCTTCCTCCGCTCACAGATCGTACGTAATACGCACGCGTGTTACGCTTTATACACACTGCGCATGCGTGTAACTCCGCCCGCCCCTGACATTCTTTCTAGTCTATTTCCCGCCCCTTTTCATTCAGCGCAGTGGGTGAAGAGCATGATGGCGGATTTAGAGCAGGTGTGTGCTAATTATAGCAACGAGGAGGAGGAGGAGGAAAGCCCAGATCCAGGCACATCCCAATCCAGAAGGAGACGTTTTAAGGCCACAAATATGTCCTTTGGGGAGATGTTGGAGATGGTCGACATCATGAGGAAGTCCGACTATGATGGAAAATATGGGCCTTACCCACACCCCAACATCCAAAAGGCAAAAATCATTGCTAAAGTGATCAAAAGCCTTCACAGGAATTTCGGGGTACGAAGATCTAAAGATCAGCTCAGGAAGCGGTGGTCGGACCTGAAGTTGAGAGAGCCAGAGCAGTACCGAAAGATCCGGAGAGTGCTGCAAAAAAGTAAGTAGTTGTGCTGTGTTCCTATTCTTTCTGTCTTTATTCCGTTCGTTCTGCTCCATATGCTTTTATTAATTGTAACGTTTAAAAGGGCAACTTTAATGTTCATGGGCCCATTATTCGTTCGTATCAAACATTTTTCTTTTGGCCTCTAGAACACCATTGTTTAGGCCATATGCATTTTCACACATTTTTTGGGGCCTACTTGGATGCCAAATATTTGTTTGTGTAGATAGGTTTGTTACTAGAATGAAATGCCAACTAGATTGTTTGTAAGGAGAGGACACTGAGCAGCTGTTTTCACATCTGGACACTGGAGCACTAGTGTGGGACCCCAGAACACCATTTTTATTAGGGGGGGCACACAGGTGCTCCAGTGTATACTATAGGGGGGCTACATCTGTGAAGCTTGTACTAAACAGGTAAAGTATTGCAGCTTGACAAAGGGCAATAAAAAAAATACATCTTGGAACTCGGCTAAAATAGACAATTGTACCTCACTTCCAAGCAATGTTTCCTATTTCTAGTTCTGCCATCAAATATCTGTGTGCTAATTATACCATTTTTGTTTTACATAGGGGAGAAAAGACTCGGAGGACACCCCTCATCCCAGGAGAACACAGATCCCCCACCTATGGAAGAAGGTGAAATACCCCAAACCCAAGAAGAAGAGCAGGAGGAAGAAGAAGATGTGGTGGAGATTGGCACCACAACAGGTGAGTGTCTGCGACCACAGGCTCAGGTAAAAGAGATGGATGGTGCCAGATTTTTGAGACCTTTTTTTTTGTTCTTTATCTCTTTTTAGGTGATCGTGATGTGAGGGATAGAGAACGCTTTACTTCTGAAAGTGCCCAGATCCTGATCGAGGAGATCATGGGGTGTAATGCCGAACTGCAAAACATCCAGCAAAAAATCAATGATGTGATTAAAAAAAATAATAACATCATTGAAGTTTTATGGGCGAATTTAAACCCCACAAAATCACTTGTTTTATTGTGGTCCAATCTTTTAAAATTTTTTTCAATGTTTTGAAAAGCCAAATTTGGAGGATGCACACAGTGTGCCAACATGTGCTATCTGCCATCACGGGAGATCAATGGACGCGTTTTGGGGGTGCAACCCCTTCCTCAATTATAAAGTCACGATGAGGAAGGGCTTTCTCCCCCAAAACACGTCCCTTGATCCCCCCTGATGGCAGATAGCACATGTTGACATTCGTAAATTGGTGTGAATCTTCCAAATTTGGCTTTTCCAGGGGTGATTTCCCCCCATCTGAACGCTATATCAAACCCAGTTCCTAAATACTGATGTCTGATATAGCCTTCAGGTTTTACCTAATGTGAACTTTGTAAGTTCAAGTTTTTTGGCTTTCTTGTTGGTTTTACACAGGCCTGTTTTATCTGAAATGGATATTTCGATTTTTGATAATGCTACTTCAAAAATTGTTATACAACAAACATGTTGGTTTGTTTTAAAAACCTTTGGTAAATGCACATGTGATTGTGCAGGTATAAAAAAGTGGCTTACTCAAGAATGTGTGGATTATTGTCTCAACACTACAACACTTTTGGGGTGATGTAATTGCTGTTTTATGCAAAAATGGGGGTTATTTCCTAAGGGCAAATCCACTTTGCACTACAAGTGCAGTTTGAGTGCAGTTGCAAGTGCACTTGGAGTGAAATGTGTTTTTGCATTTAGGAAATAACACCCAACAGTGCTTTGTATAATAAGGTTACACAATCACGACATTTTCTGGACTCCACACATTTCTGTCAGGGTCAGCTAAAACAAACACAAGCAGTAAATGTCCCCAAAGAATTTCTTTTTTTTTTTTTTATTTGAAAAAGGCTTCACATATTGTCTGGCATATTGATAGCCCCCCTACCCACAAAGAACTCAAGGTATCGTAACCGGACATCACGGGCACTCAGGGAGGGCAAGCCAGGACAGCCACTTTCAAGCGCCGTCAGTGTTGTTGGATGTAGGATTCCGGCCTCAGGCCCAACTGAGCCAGCATAGTTGGCAGAATGTTTTCTTAAAAAATTATGGAGAACACAGCACGCCAGTATTATATGGTTCAGTTTATACTCCGCCATATGGATGGGTGTCAGAAATAGTCGGAACCGGCTGGCCAGGATTCCAAATGTGTTCTCCACCACTCTTCGGGCTCTGGCCAGCCGGTAATTAAAAACCCTCTGTTCCGGGGTGAGGGTCCTCATCGGGAATGGCCGCATCAGGTGGTCCCCCAGCGCAAACGCTTCATCAGCAATGAACACAAATGGGAGATCTTCCACATTGTCCTCTGGGGTTGGCAAGTCCAAGCTGCCATTCTGGAGATGCCTGTAGAACTCCGTCTGGGTGATGACTCCACCATCGGACATCTGGCCATTCTTCCCCACGTCCACATACAAGAAGTCGTAATTAGCCGACACCACCGCCAACATCACTATACTATTAAACCCCTTGTAATTATAATAGTACGAGCCCGAGTTGGGTGGTGGGACGATGTGGACGTGTTTCCCATCAATTGCCCCCCCGCAGTTAGGAAAGTCCCACCGCTGGGCAAAGTGGGAGGCCACAGTCTGCCATTCCTGTGGCGTGGAAGGAAACTGTTGAGGAAAAAACAATAAACATTACTATTTTTTCATAGTAAACATGGCAAGCAGATTATACACAAACATTATGGGGCAACCTCCAGATAGCATTTATTAAGGGGAATTTAACAAGGCCAAAGTATAAGGTACACCTATCATATTCCCCCCCCCCTCATGGGCCATTTCTAACATTATAGGGGGGGGAACTCTTGGACAGGTAACCCTCTTCACTTCATTGAGAGATGAATGCCTAAATACAGGGTATTACTTGGAACATCCTCTCCTTAGTTACACTATTGGCAGACCACTGGACAGGTAAGAAGTGTCATAATACAAAGATATAAATACACATTGTTCACATTTGAGGACATTTGGACATTCTGCTATTACAAAAACTTTAAACAGTACCATTGAAAAGTATACAGGCAGGCCCTTGCACTACATGCTTTGGGGAATTCATCCATACATCTGAGCACTAAAGAGATGGGTATAGTGTGTATGGGTTTGGCAAAGTCAGCAGATAGATGATTGCGGATAGAGAATTGGGATCAGCTGACTTAGCAGTTGGGGGGAGGGAGGGTTACTAAAAATTATTTGGGGACACCACAAAAAAAAGCCTCTGCCACTCTGCCTGAATTTAAATCAAAAATAACATTACCAAACATTTTAGGGGGTGTTTGGGGTAAAGCACTACTATAGAGCTGATAAAATACATTGTTAAGTGACTACATGAGGTGAATATAGGGCAGGAGACACCATGCTGGGGAGGTTATTGAAGGGCAAATATGTATGAAGGACCGAAAATAATAATTACATAAAAATCCAGCATGCATGAGGACAAATGGGACATTCACAGCATATTACAATCATGGTAATTAGGGAATGAGGAGAGAAATACAATATATTATCAAACATTCAATACAATAAAATGTGATATAAAAGGATTAAAATCTTACCTTCATATACTCCTTCTGTAGGACCTGGATGATGGCAGAACAGGTCTCTGGGATAATGATCCCCAGAGCCTGGGGGGAGATGCCTGTCGAGAACTTGAGGTCCTGCAGGCTTCTCCCTGTGGCCAAATACCGCAAGGTAGCGACCAACCTCTGCTCCGGAGTGATGGCTTGCCTCATGCAGGTATCCTGCCTGCTAATATAGGGGGTCAATGAAGCCAACAAACGGTGAAACACGGGGTCCGTCATCCTGAGAAAGTTCCTGAAATCATCAGGATTATTCTCACGGATCTCACGGAGCAAAGGCATATGAGAGAACTGGTCACGCTGAAGCAACCAATTCTTGGTCCATGAACTCCTCCCCACCCTGTTCATGGACTGGACTTGTGTCAAGGTCAGGACCCCAACACCAAGCCCCCGCACAGCACGAACTCTACGAGGAGTACACATACGAAACATGGCTAGAAAACGGTCGGCTGCTCAGAACGCAGTAACAGAATGCACTGAAGAACAGCAAGGCCTGTGAAGAGCGACCTGAAAAACAGCAACGAGCAGGCAAGATCACACAGAAAACTCTGATACGAACTGACTGCACGCACTGAAGAGCAGATACAAACCCACAAGCACAAACTGAATGGCAGAAAACGATCTGAAAGCCACGAGTCTGAAAAAGCGCGAATCGTCTCTCACCAAACTTTTACTAACACGAGATTAGCAAAAGGAGCCCAAAGGGTGCCGCGCTTGGTTCTGAACCGGCCTTTTCTAGTCTCGTCGTACGTGGTGTACGTGACCGCGTGGTCGTCGTTCGGAAATTCCGACAACTTTGTGCGACCGTGTGTAGGAAAAACAAGTTTGAGCCAACATCCGTCAGAAAAAATCCTAGGATTTTGTTGTCGGAATGTCCGAACAAAGTCCGACCGTGTGTACGCCCTATAAGAATTGATGTTGATTTGAAGACAAAGGGTAGTCACACCAAATATTGATTTGATTTAGATTTTTCCTCTGTTTTCTCACTTTGCATTTTATAAATTGATAAAAATAAACAATAAATATATATTTTTGAAAGCATTCTTACTTTACAACATGCACCTGCTTACATACCTGCCTAAAACTTTTGCACAGTACTGTACTGTACTAGGAGAATTTGGAAGTGTAGATTGTGGTTAAATTAGCAACCCATATTATGTGTATTATATGTATGTGGAAGGAATATGCACACACATGGTTCTTTGATTAGGGGGAAAGGATTTCTGGAATGTAGCAACCAATTTGTGGTATTAGTTTTTGTTGGATGTTTAAAATTCTGGACATTTTTTGCCTAAAATTTCTTCATTTTTGGCGAATCGTGCAAAATTATCACATTGGACAATACCATTTCATCAGCTGCTCTTTGTTTGCAGTATACAGCAACTTGCTGAATCAAACCAAATATTATAATTTTAAAATAAACTTTAATCACAGCTCTTTAACATCAAAGCAAGAAAGTCCTACAGTCTTAGTACCAGTTTTAGCTTCAGATATTTTAATAGGTATTTCCATTCTTTATATCACAAGTACTTGAATTTTGTACAAAATGATTATAATTTAATTGAGGCCAGATTAGTGTGGGACATTCTTATAGCTCAGGAGGCCTTGATTCCGCAGAACCATAATGAACTAATAATGAATGTGCTAAAGTCATTAAATCAAATTTCATAAAAAGATGAACATTGCTTTATTTTATATTAAAGCAATTAAAATCACATGCATAGTAACAAATGTTACAACACCATGATGTACTAAATGTTCTCTATATGCCTCAATATCTAATGCATTTTAGTAGCAGAGAAAAGCTGTGTTACATAACCAGAATTAATATTGATAGCAGAATTAAAATGTGGCTTTGTACAGTCATTAACATAATACATTTTGTTTATGTGTAGTCCTGTATTCAAATTATTATATATTTACAGTCCCTATGTTGTTTTATATAATACTACTAGAAGTACCCTTATAGTGGCTGGCAGATGCTGTGCAGTAATGAAGCCAATGATGAGCATTCCCCAGTTATAAACTTATCAGTGGTACACAGCAACAGCACATGCAGTGAACAATCTTGCAAGTACTGCTTGCTTCTAAATCACAAATGTTCTAGGCTCTTTTTCCTGGGTAATGATGTCAACATACACCAAAATGCTACACCTCTGCTGTGTAACAAGTCACAAAGGAAATAAAAAAAATTATAAAATGTTCCTGGCAATAGAAGGATAACCTGCCTTTAAGCACTGCTGTCAGGAATTCGTAAAATTGGACCATGCTGTTCTCTCAAGACAGGCTTTAAGGCTTCAGTCACACTGAATCCAGCTTTGAAATCGTGCGACTTCTCTTGAAGTCGCCAATTTCAATGTCGTATGTAAGTGCCACCTCTTGTTGTGCGACTTGAAAGACATCTGTGTGACTTCATGCACGGATGTCTATGCAAGTTGTACCTGAACTTGCAAAAAATAATGCAGGAACCACTTTCAAAATTGGTGCAACTCTGATAGAGTCGGTGACGCCCCGATTTGACTGCTTCCATTGCTGGCAATAGGGTGCTATCAAATCACATGGCAAGTCGCATCAGTGTGACCAGGATCTTAGAGAAATTTCACCTAATTTGTTTCTGTGACAAAGGTTCATTGAACTGGAAATGAAAGAAAATATCTGACAGCAACACAGATGAAACCTTAAAATAGACAGTGAATACTGTGTATACAAGAAAAAAATAATTTCTTGCTCTCAGGCCTTTTTATTGACAATACTGAAACATCAAGGAGTAAATATAGTCTTGCTACCATATTTCCTAGTTCAGCACCATCAACCCCTTGTCACAGTTTGTTTTCAATCTTTGTAAATCTGCAGATTGCATTAAAAGATTGCATTAAAAGAAGATCTGGTAATCATGCGATAAAGGTTCTTCTTCAGGCATTTTCTGTTATGAGGTGACAACTATTTCATAAATGTGCTCCTGTATTGTTATCCTGTAACAAGTGTCCCTGGTGGAGATTAATATTATTTATTATAGGTACTTATGTAGCAATGTCAATTTACGCATCGCTTTACATTTATATTGTACATTCACATCAGTCCCTAACCCTGAAGGAGCTTACAATCTTAGGTCCCTAACTCACATTTTTATATACACATACTAGGGCCAATTTAGACAGGAGTCAATAACCCTGCCAGCATGTCATGCCAACACACATTGTGCATGGTCCTCCATTGTCATCAGGAAAAAAGCCTAGAGAAAAGATATTTACCTAATGCTCGAGTGAAAGGAGCTGACAGATAGCAGTACCAAGATGTTTTTGACCACCTGACCCCCAAGGCCTTTTCTGGCACTTTTTGTTTACATGTAAAAATCTGTATTTTTTGCTAGAAAGTTACTAAGGGCCAGTTCACACTGTTACGATGCGGAAACCCTGCGAATCCACTGCGGGTTCCCGCATTGCATGTTTCCTGGCGGCAGTTCATACTGCCCTATTTGAACTGCTGGGAGTGTCAGATAAAAGTTAATGACACCCCCAAATCATATCAGATAATGATAATAATCAGATCACAGTGCGATCTGCAAACTCAGACAGGAATCAGATTGCATGGGTGCGAACACCCATGCGATCCGATTCTGCTGCGGACAAAAAAAATGGTTCTGTGCGAGTTTTATGCGAATTCAGCCATATGATCTTTATGGCTGAAATAGCATCGCACAGAGATTGCATGTGATTTTCACTGCAGTGCGGTGCAAATCACATCCAAACTCTGACACCGCACCAGTGTGAACAGGCCCTAAGAATCCCCAAACATTATATAGTAAATATATAGAAATATATAGAAAAATAGTCACTCAGACATGCACTTCTTCAGCTTGTTACACAGTCTTGAGGATTATTCTATAACAAAGTATGTATACAATAGACATGTAAACCAAGGTTAAAAATGTGATATATAAAGTATATCTTGTTAGATCAAGAGTGGGGAACACCACTCCCCTGCCCAGGCCCCCCAACTGGGAACACACCACATTAAGGAGGAGAGCGGTGACCCCCAGCCCTCTTTTGGGGGTTGTTGTATTGTTTTCATTGTTAGATAACGTCTAGTGTTAGACTACAGTAAGTGGTATATGAAAAAGACATTGGTGTTCGAAAAAGAAAAAAGTAAGAACTATAAAATATCAAAGTATAAAATAATATAAAATAAAATTAGGAAAAAAAGAAGAAAAAGACAGTCAGATAGTTACTTCCCTTTGGTAGTACAGTATGGTTTATAAGTGATACATTTAGGTCTTATGTTTCATTGTGTATCAATCTACCCTTTTTTCCCATATTTTTTGGGCTTTACTATAATTGTTTTGGGTTGATGCATATAACATCTCGTACGCTGCGTGAGTGTTAGTCATATTTATTACTTCATGTAGAGACGGGGTTTGTTGATCTCTCCAAAGGCGCAATATCATTAATCGTGCACTCAGAAGAATGTGCACGGCTATGGTCCTGTATTCTGGTGGAATTAACTCTATGTCTAAAGATAAAATTAAATGGGTACTTTAATATTCAATACTTGTGAAATTACTCCATATACTCCTTTCCAAAAGGGGATTATAGTAGGGCAAGACCAGAGTATATGGTACAATGTTCCCACAGCAGCACAGTTCCTCCAGCAGCTATTGGAACTTTGTGGTGAGAATTTAGCTATTCTATGGGGTGTCAGATACCATCTGAAGAGTATTTTCTGCAATAATTCCCATAAGTTTATACTCTTTGTGGCAGCGTACGTGATGTGAAGTGCCTTTCGCCATTGTTCCAGGGAGTAAGAGGTATCTAAGTCCTTCTCCCAGGCAATCATATGAGTTGTTTTCAAGGGTATATCCTTATTTTTCGGTATATTATAGAACAACGATATACCTTTTAATCTTGGTGGTAGAGTTTGTGTAGTATTGGAGTATTCTCCATGACATTTCAATATTTGTTTTCAAGTTGGAGCATAGTAGATGTGTAATTCTATGGTATGTGTAATATTCTGAGTTAGCTAGGTTGTATTCTATTTGTAAGGACCTGAAGGTTTTTGCAGTTGGACCTATCAGCATATCTTCAATTTTTTCTATCCCTTTTTCCACCCAGCTTAAGACGTTTAAGTCAGGTATGATGTGTGTCAAGCTATAGGTAGGCATTGATAGCGTGTAGGTAATGGAGTCCTGAGATGGAGTGTTTAACAAAGCTCTCCAGGCATAAAGTGATGCTGTGATGGTGGGAGAAAGCGATGCGTATCTAGGGGTGTAATGTTGGCTAGTAAGAAGAAAGTGATAAAGATCGCCACTTTTAAGTTGTATATTTTCCAATTCTTTCCATCTGGTATTGGGGCTTTGGGGGAACCATGTTTTAATTTGAGCCAATATTGAGGCAATGTAGTAGTCTTAAATATATCTGTTGATCATAGATTGGGCTTTAATAAAGAAGATGTTAGGCACTGGGATAGGGATGGTCCTAAATAGGTATAGAAATTGTGGTAGCAGTACCATTTTAAAGGCTGCCAGTCTCCCGGACCAGGATAATTCTGTTTTTGCTAGATCTTGGAGTTTGGGGTATAGTTTATCTAAGAATATTGAGTCATTTGCTTTGAACAATTCCTCTGTCTTAGGTGTTAAGGTAATGCCTAAGTAATTTATACCGGTGGTGTTCCACGTGTCTCTATGTCTGTGATCATGAGTATAACATCGTCAACAAATAGACTGATGGTGTGTGCTGAGTTGTTAAACCTACAGTGGGGCAAAAAAAGTATTTAGTCAGCCACCAATTGTGCAAGTTCTCCCACTTAAAAAGATGAGAGAGGCCTGTAATTGTCATCATAGGTATACCTCAACTATGAGAGACAAAATGTGGAAACAAATCCAGACAATCACATTGTCTGATTTTTGAAAGACTTTATTTGCAAATGATGGTGGAAAATAAGTATTTGGTCAATATCAAAAGTTCATCTCAATACTTTGGTATATATCCTTTGTTGGCAATGACAGAGGTCAAACGTTTTCTGTAAGTCTTCACAAGGTTGTCACACACTGTTGCTGGTATGTTGGCCCATTCCTCCATGCAGATCTCTTCTAGAGCAGTGATGTTTTGGGGCTGTCGCTGGGCAACACGGACTTTCAACTCCCTTCAAAGGTTTTCTATGGGGTTGAGATCTGGAGACTGGCTAGGCCACTCCAGGACCTTGAAATGCTTCTTACAAAGCCACTCCTTCATTGCTCGGGCGGTGTGTTTGGGATCATTGTCATGGTGAAAGACCCAGCCACATTTCATCTTCAATGCCCTTGCTGATGGAAGGAGGTTTTTACTCAAAATCTCACGATACATGGCCCCATTCATTCTTTCATGTACACGGATCAGTCATCCTGTTCCCTTTGCAGAGAAACAGCCCCATGATTTTGCCAGCCCCATGCTTCACAGTAGGTATGGTGTTCTTTGGTTGCAACTCAGCATTCTCTCTCCTCCAAACACAACGAGTTGTGTTTCTACCAAACAGTTCTACTTTGGTTTCATCTGACCATATGACATTCTCCCAATCCTCTTCTGAATCATCCAAATGCTCTCTAGCAAACCTCAGATGGGCCCGGACATGTACTGGCTTAAGCAGGGGGAAACGATTGGCACTGCAGGATCTGAGTCCCTGGTGGCGTAGTGTGTTACTGAAGGTAGCCTTTGTTACGTTGGTCACAGCTCTCTGCAGGTCATTCACTGGGTCCCCCTGTGTGGTTCTGGGATTTTTGCTCACCCTACTTGTGATCATTTTGACCCCACGGGGTGAGATCTTGCGTGGATCCCCAGATTGAGGGAGATTATCAGTGGTCTTGTATGTCTTCCATTTTCTAATTATTGCTCCCACAGTTAATTTCTTCACACCTAGCTGCTTGCCTATTGCAGATTCAGTCTTCCCAGCCTGGTGCAGGTCTACAATTTTGTTTCTGGTGTCCTTCGACAGCTCTTTGGTCTTCGCCATAGTGGAGTTTGGAGTGTGACTGTTTGAGGTTGTGGACAGGTGTCTTTTATACTGATAACAAGTTCAAACAGGTGCCATTAATACAGGTAATGAGTGAAGGACAGAGGAGCCTCTTAAAGAAGAAGATACAGGTCTGTGAGAGCCAGAAATCTTGCTTGTTTGTAGGTGACCAAATACTTATTTTCCACCATAATTTGCAAATAAATTCTTTCAAAAATCAGACAATGTGATTGTCTGGATGTGTTTCCACATTTTGTCTCTCATAGTTGAGGTTTTAAGTGGGAGAACTTGCACAATTGGTGGCTGACTAAATACTTTTTTGCCCCACTGTATGTCCTGTAATTTGAGAGTGGTTGCGTATGTAACTCGCCAGAGGTTCCATGAGAAGGTTGAAAATTAACGGTGAAAGTGGGCACCCCTGGCGAGTTTCAATTGTAATATTAAATGGAGTGGATAGTGCCCCCGAGGTGTAAACCTGGGCAGAGGGCTTGGAATATAATGCCATAATTGCAGAAAATATGGTGCCTTGGAATCCAAACTTATTCAATATTCAATACCCTGGCAAGATATCCCCAATGAATCCGATCGAACACCTTCTCTGCATCCAAAGCTAGGAACAGAGAAGGCGTTCCCTTCAGATTTGCGTGGTGGATTATATTAAATAGACGCCTAGTGGCGTCAGTGGTTTGACGTCCTTTTTGTAAATCTGGATTGATCCATATTTATTAGCTGTGGAAGTATGTTTATCAGCCTTAGTGTGATCAGTTTGGCATAGAGTTTCAGGTCGTTATTAAGTAATGATATTGGCCTGAAATTCTGTAGAAGAGATGGTTCCTTCTCTGGTTTGGACAGGGTGATTACAAGTGCTTTCAACATTTCTGATGGGAGGAAGAGGCAGCTGCAGCATTGAAAATATTGATTAGGTGGGGTGTGAGGATGTATTTAAATGTTTTGTAGTATTCTCCTATGTATCCATCATGACCTGGGGACTTGTTTAGTGGTAGTGTGCTATAGCATGAGACACTTCCTGCTTTGTGAAGGGAGAATTAAGGTGCTGTAGTTGCATTGGGGTTAATTGGGGAAGAGACACTTTCTTCAGAAAGCCCTGTATAGCCTCGTTGGTTGAATGGTATTTGGATCATCTGCCAAGTTGTACAGAGATTCGTAATAATGGCTAAATGCGTCTGCAATTTTTTGTGGGTGTTGATGTTTATCTTTAGTGATTGGGTGTTGGATGTATGGTATCCTGGTTTTGTACCCCGTAAGCGTTGTGCTGGGAGTTTCCCCGCCCTGTTACCATTTACATAATAGTTCATATTTAGTCATGTAGTAGACTTTTCAAAATTTCCTAATAGCAGCAATCGTAGATCATAACGGTGTTGGGATAATTGTTTAGAAATTGAGGGTGTGGGTTTTTGTTTATTACCGGTTTCTAATTTGTGAATTTTGTTTGTGAGATCCTGTATTTTGCTGTTGGTGCTGCCTCTACCTCCTTGTCCCCATTTTAATAAAGATACCCCTCAAGAACGCCTTATAGGCATTCCACAATGTAAACTTATCATCCACAGAATTCACATTATGGCTAAAATAATGCATTAAATGTTGTTCCAATATAGTTTTAGTAGGTTTTTCCTGTAAAAGAAGCGGGTTAGCTCTCCAGATGGGAACAGGGTTTGAGGAAAATGAGTCACTTATTGTCAGCCGTACAGACGCGTGATCTGACCACGTAATATAATTTATGGATACTGCTACAATTCTGGACAAGGTCCATTGATCTACTAGGAATAGATCAATTCATGAGTATGACCTGTGTGGTGAAGAAAAAAAGTGAAGTCTTTTTCCCCTGCATGAAGACATCTCCAGGCGTTGAATACGTTTTGCTGATGTATGCTGTTTTGAAGCGTTTGGGTTTTTCTGATGGGGTAGAAGTGGAATCAAGGTATGAGTCTGGGATAAGAATGAAGTCCCCACAAATCACCAGGGCTCCTTTTTGGTGGACCCATATCTTCCGAAAAGTTTTGTTAATAAAACATATTTGGTTGGAATTCGGGCAAAAAGGTTCACAATAGTGTACGTTGAGGAGTTGATATCGAAAATTAATATCATGAACCATCCTTGTGGGTCTGCAATCACTTCATGGAGTTGAAATGAGACAGTGTCCCTTATTGCAATAAGAACTCCTCTTTTTTTTGAATCTGCATTTGCAGTAAAGATATGGGGGAACTGTTTATTTGTGCATTTTGGGGGGGGGCGAACTATTAAAATGCGCTTCCTGAGCACATAGGACATCGCTTTTGAATTGTTGAGCTTCCTTCCATAATGACTTACGCTTGACAGGGTGATTAAGTCCTTTGGTATGTATAGAAAGAAATGTCACCCCCGTGTGGACAAAGTAGGTTTAATATGTTTGACATTCTGTGTTCATGTAAGTTCTTTTGTGAGTGGAGAGTTCCCTCAAGTGGTCAGAGCTGGTATAGATTGTATTGTTAAGTGCTATTGCAGACCAGAGATTTGTTGTCCTCACATTTGGAAGTGCAGGCATATTTCCAGCCTGGCTGTGCTGGTGAAGTCTTTTTGGAGGTGTTAACCTGGGAGAAACAGTAGTGGCTTCATTTGAGAACTGTAAAGTAATCTGTAAGTTCTGACTGTGTTGGAAATATATAACAAGAAGAAAAAGAAAACTGACTATGAACATAAAAACTTGAACTTTGAATAACATGTTTAAACTTGTCAAGTGAACATTGTTCACTCCTAGGGGAGTCAGGCCTGCTGACAGGCTCTGGAAGTATCTGCCATTATTTGAGCAGGGACAGACCTTTTTCCAGGCAGTCTATGGTGAAGGTATGACCCTCTTTGGTAACCGTGATTTTTGTGGGGAAGCCCCATCTGTAGTTGATCCTATGATTCCTGAGGGATTTGGTAATTGTGGTGAGGCTTCTTCTTTTTTGGAGAGTGTATTGCGATATATCTGCAAAAAATTGCAGATTTTGATGCTGTGGAGGGATATTATCCTTAGTGCGCATTGCAGACAATAATTTTTCTTTTGCATGGTAAAAATGTATTACATCCCTAGGGATCTGATCGGGGAGGTATAAAGGTTTAGGCAGGCGATGGATCCTGTCTATGATCACATCTAGATTTGTTAGGTCAGGAAGGATTTCTTTAAATAGAGTAGTGGCATACTCAAGCAGGTCTCCTTGCTGTACAGACTCTGGGATCCCTCTGATTTTTAGATTGTTCCTTCTACTTCTGTCCTCCATGTCAGCCATTTTAGATTTGAGCCCTTCTATTACCTCCTCTTTTTCATCATGGGCATCTACCAAATCGTTCACAGAATCTGCAAACTCCCCCATCTTGTTTTTAATGTGCCCCACTCTGCATTCTACAGCCTGTATCTCCTTATTGAACTTTTGCATGCAGGACATCATGTCAGTTTGGATTGAGCTCCTTAGGGACAGTAACATGTCCTTTAGCACTGTGTCCATAACTGGCTGATTATTCGTTGGGAACACCTCTATGCTGTCAGGCAGCTCTCTAGAGTCCTCCCCAGAGTCAGTGCTGGGGCTGGCTGTGGGGCTGCATCCAGAGCCATCCATCCGCAATTTGGCTTTAGCTGGGCTTGCAGACTGAGGGGTATTAGGGTAGGATTGATGGCTGTCTGGGGTCCCACTATTTTTGCTGACAGATGCAGAGTTAGCAGGGGTGGAGTGTGTGTTGTGGGCTGGGGTGGATGAAGGGCCGGTGCTATCTTGCCTACCTATATGTATCTGCCATGAAACAAAATCCGCCAGTTTCTGGGGCTTCCTGAGGTCTTTTCTTTTCCTGGCCATGGCTGTTGATGCTGTGGTGTGCAGATCGCTCCTTTTTGGGGTGAAAACCCCCTCTGGAAAGTTGCTATTAGCCGCTGTTTGTCTGTGAGGAGAAGAGCTCAGCTCTCACACATCCATCTCGCTCTGCAGCCAGCCATGCCCCCCACATTATATATTTTTTAAAGCAGTGGCTGTTGCAATTTTTATGTGACACAGTATTTGCAGAACGATTTTTCAAAGGCAATTTTTTGGGAAAAAATGCACTTTTTTAATTTTAATGCACAAAAACCTAATACTGCATAATACCCAACCATTTGGTACAATTTAAAAGATGAGGTTACGCTAAGTAAAAAGATATCAAACATGTCTCACATTTAAAATTGCGTATGCCCATGCAACGATGACAAACATTGTATATTTTACTATCCGTAGGCGACATTTTAAAAGCCTTTACAGGTTACCACTTTAGATTTACACAGGAGATCTGATGCTAGAATTACTGCCCATGAGCTGACATTTGCGGTGATACCTCCCATGTGTGGGACGATCGCTGTTTGCTTGTGTGCGGGACCAACACATGTGTTCACCTTTGCGCGCGAGCATAGAGGGATGAGGGCGAGTTCTTTTTTTTTTTTACTTATTTATTTTTACACTGTTGCTTTCATAATTTTTTTTTAATCACTTTTTTGTTACCACAGAAAATATACATATCCTCTGTGATATCAATAGGCAGTGACAGGTACCCCTTATGGAGATATCTGGGGTCTAGTGCAGTCAGGAGAGGCAGGTAAGGCAGAGCCTCAAAAAAAATCTAACTTCGAAGGTCGTAGCTCGATGACCTGAGGTCACAGAAACCCCACATTTTAGGGCTCCTATGACCTAGGTTCTGGAGATACCACACACTCTGTTTGCAGCAGACAGAGAGGTCGAGCTCACAGTGCCTCTCCTCACTTCTTGTCAGAAGCACTGAACTCAATAGACAGCTTGGGGTCTTGGTAAAGTACCATTAGCCCCAGATTTCCAATAAAAATGCTGCAGTGGAGGCACGTCTAAAAGACACATTCTCCCTTCCAGCCCAGCCCTCTTAACTACAAGGAAATACATGGGTTTATGGGTATAAGATTTACCCACAATCTCGTGTTTTTCTCACACTGTTAAGAGGGAGAATGAGAATCTGCTACTGTTGAAAAAGTACTATTATAATCACGCTAAATCATATATTTATATGCTATATGTTATAACTAGGGATGAGCTGAACATCCCTGGGTTCGGTTCGCACCAGAACATGCAAACAGACAAAAAATTTGTGCGAACATGCGAACACCGTTAAAGTCTATGGGACACAAACATGGAAAATCAAAAGTGCTCATTTCAAGTGAATGTGTAATTGTCGGATTCCTTTAATATAGATAAAGAACCATTGAAAAAAATGACATGTGGTTCCCCCCCCCCAGTTAAAACCAGGCCCTTCAGGTCTGGTATGGATATTAAGGGGAACTCCACACCAAAATGTAAAAAAAAAAGGCCGGGGGTTCCCCCCTAAATCCATACCAGACCCTTATACAAGAAGCAGAATGAATGGGTATGGGGTACATTGTATCCGGGTGATGCCGTCCCCTTCTGACATCACATGATGTCACGTGACCGTGACCCATGTACGTCACCGGGTGGCCCCGCCCTTGCCTATAAAACAGCTATAACAGCAAAGAAACAACAGTTGGCGGGAGGCCTCCCATCGAGGCAGAGCAGGGGTGGAGTGAGGCTGCTTTATAAAACAGCTATAACAGCAAAGCTATAACAGTGAGGCAGAGCAGGGGTGGAATGAGGCTTCTTTATAAAACAGCTATAACAGCAAAGAAACAGCAGTTGGTGGGAGGCCTCCCATCGAGGCAGAGCGCTTCTTTTTTCTATTTTTTGGGTCATCGGGCGCCATGATTGAAGATGGATGGACATCACGGGATACTTTTTTTTTAAATAAAGGAATTATCAAAAACTGTCTCCTGTCATTTTTACTTTTTTTTTACACTTTTTTTAGTGAATGGGTAGGGATAAAATGTACCCCTACCCATTCAAATAGGAGGGGGGCCGGGATCTGGGGGCCCCCTTGTTAAATTATTTTTTTTAATTTTGGTGCGGGGTTTCCCTTAAAATCCATAACAGATCTGAAGGGCCAGGTATGGATTTTGGGGGATCCCCACACCATTTACAAAAAAATAAATTGGTGCGGGATTTTCCTTAACCACTTCAATAGACTGAATAAATGGTGATGTTGTGCTGTGTACCTTCTAAAAAAATAAAGTGCTAGTGCAATAATCCCCTGATGAAGTCATGTGATGTGACGATACGCATCAGGATTGGAGCAATAGGCAGAACCAGTAGTGACGGAAGTATACAAGCTTGGTGCTCATGGATTATTACCAGTGTTATTTAAACCAAAAAGTGAGTGTATCTATGTCTATGTTTTAATAAATTGACCCATTTTAAACGGGCTTATGCTATTGGGGTTTTTTTCCATTTGCCTTTGGTCAATTATGGCTCTCGCAGCAGAGCGCGCTGTGATTGGCCATAGCATGCTGGTCAGGTGTATACTTTGGCCAATCATCAGACATCAATACACTGCGATCTCGCAGTGCATTATGGGGCATTCCGTGGTGCTCGAATTTGCAGTGAACGCCCCATAATATTCGCTGTTCGACTCGAAAATCAATCTCATCCCTAGTTATAACACCACTAATTTTCTTCAGGTAGCTTTAGGTGCACACTACAGAGGACACAGTACACTAACTGTAAATACTGTAGCTGCCTGCCTGTGGTATTAGTAGAAGCAGAACAATAGCAATTTTCTACAGGTAGCTTTAGGTGCACACTGTGCAGAGGACGCAGTACACTAACTGTAAATATTGTAGGTGCCTGCCTGTGGTATTCATATAGGATCAGAAGAACACCACCAATTTTATTCAGGTAGATTTAGGTGCACACTGTGCAGAGGACACAGTACACTAACTGTAAATACTGTAGCTGCCTGCCTGTGGTATTAATAGGAGGAGAACAGCAGCAATTGTCTTCAGGTAGCTTTAGGTGCACATTGTTCAGAGGACGCACTACACTAACTTGTAAATACTGTAGCTGCCTGCCTGTGGTATTAATATAGGATCAGAAGAACACCACCAATCTTATTCAGGTAGCTTTAGGTGCGCACTGTGCAGAGGACGCAGTACACTAACTGTAAATACTGTAGCTGCCTGCCTGTGGTATTAATATAGAATCAGAAGAACACCACCAGTTTTATTCATGTAGCTTTAGGTGCACAATGTGCAGAGGACAAAGTACACTAATGCCACGTACACACGATCGGACTTTCCGGCATACTTGGTCGGGCAATCTTTTCGACTGACTTTGTACGCTAGGTGCGCCGGACTTAAAAACGGATGGACTTGGACACACACAATCACTCCAAAAGTTTGATGGTTTTGAATGCGGTGACGTACAGCACGTACGACGGGACTAGAAAAAGGGGGTTCAAGCCCCACTACGCCACCCTTTGGGCTCCTTCTGCTAATCTCGTGTTTATCTCGTGTTAGTAGAAGTTTGGTTAGAGAAAATTCACACTTTTCACACTTCAGCTTATTTTGATAGTTTTCTGCCGTTCAGTTTGTGCTTGTGAGGTTTGTATCTGCTTTTCAGTGTGTGTTGGTCAGATCGTAACC
Organism: Lithobates clamitans; assembly: GCA_037952925.1. Taxonomy (NCBI): domain Eukaryota; kingdom Metazoa; phylum Chordata; class Amphibia; order Anura; family Ranidae; genus Lithobates; species Lithobates clamitans. The sequence goes on along the minus strand of JBBGZY010000279.1, from coordinate 3,205,653 downwards.
TGCCTAGCAGGCCGTTCTGGTCCACTCGTTCCTGATTTTCAGGTCGCTCTTCATAGGCCTTGCTATTCTTCAGTGCATTTGTTCTAAGTTTGTTTGTTTGACCAGCCGACCGTTTTGAAGCCATGTTGCGTGGACGTACTTGTTCTCGAGTTCGTGCTGCGTGGGGACTTGGTTTTGGGGTTAATACTTTGACCCAAGTCCAGTCCATGAACAGGGCGAGGAGGAGTTCATGGATGAAGAATTGGTTGTGCCAGCGTGAAGAATTCTCGCACATGCCTTTGCTCCATGAGATCCGTGAGAATAATCCTGATGATTTCAGGAATTATCTCAGGATGACGGACTCCGTTTTTGAACGTCTGCTGGCTATCCTGACCCCCTATATCAGCAGGCAGGATACCTGCATGAGGCAAGCCATCACTGCGGAGCAGAGGCTAGTTGCCACTTTACGTTACTTGGCGACTGGGAGAAGTCTTCAGGACTTGAAGTTCTCGACAGGCATCTCCCCCCAGGCTCTGGGGATCATAATCCCAGAGACCTGTTCTGCCATCTTTCAGGTCCTGCAGAAGGACTATATGAAGGTAAGTTTTATCCTTTAACATTACATGATATGTATTTAATTTTTGCTAATGAATTGTCTAAATGTCCTCGTTACCTAATTACCATGCTTTGAATATGCTGGGAATGTTACCTTTATCTTCAGGCATGGCTGTTTATTTACCTTAATCATTTTTTGGCCTACATGCATATTTCCCTTCAATAACCTCCCCACCATGCAATCCTGGGTCCATTTATACCTCTAGCCTATAGTCCTTTGAACAATGTATATTGTCAGCTCCATTGTACTGTTTTACCCTCCCCCAGCCCCTCAAATGTTTGCAACTGTCAGGTGTGTTCTTGGCCCCAATTAGTACCCCTCCCCCACCCCCTCAAATGTTTGCAACTGTCAGGTGTGCTCTTGGCCTCAATTAGTACCCCTCCCCCACCCCCTCAAATGTTTGCAACTGTCAGGTGTGTTCTTGGCCCCAATTAGTACCCCTCACCCACCCCCTCAAATGTTTGCAACTGTCAGGTGTGTTCTTGGCCCCAATTAGTACCCCTCCCCCCACATACAAATTGATCAATGGTCCATCAGAAGGGGTGAGTAATCTTATAAGTGGCCCTTTTTTTTTTTTTTGAAAAATAACACATATTAATAATGTTCAACTGCTGTTGTTCAAGAATGTTTTTGTGTAATCTGATATCCAAGTTATGTTTAAAAGTACCTATATTTTTTTTCTCTTGTTTGACTCCACAGTTTCCTTCCAACACACAGGAATGGCAGACTGTGGCCTCCCAGTTCGCTGATCATTGGGACTTTCCCAACTGGGAAAGTTGATCGGGGCGATCAATTCGGGGTCTTATTTCTACAACTATAAGGGGTTCCATAGTGTAGTTTTGATGGTGGTGGTCTCGGCACAATTGGAATTTATGTTCGTGGATATGAGGAAGAACGGGCAGATGTCTGACGGAGGAGTCTTTGCACAGACCGAGCTGTGCCAGCGTCTCCAGACTGGTGGCCTGGGATTGCCACCTGATGACCAGAATGTGGATGGTCTCCCCTCAGTTTTTATCGCTGATGAAGCGTTTGCTCTCGGCGAGCACTTGATGAGGCCGTTCCCCCAAAGGACACTCACCCCTGAGAGGAGGGTATTTAATTACTGGCTGGCCAGAGCAAAAAGAGTTGTGGAGAATGCCTTTGGGATTCTGGCCAGCTGGTTCCGTTTGTTCCTCTCCGTAATAAACCTAGCTGAATACGAAATCAATTATGTGATCTTTGCTTGCTGCATTCTGCATAATTTTTTGAGATAACATTCTTTAAATATCTATCTTCTGTTGGGCCTGAGGCCGGACTTGGTGTTGATGTACCACTCACAGGCCTGGAAAGTGGCCGTATTGGCTTGGCCCCCCAAACCGCTCGTGAAGTGTGTGACAGATATGTCAATTATTTTAATGGTCGGGGGGGCCATTGCAATGCAATAAGATCTTTAATTTTTTTACTCTAAAAAACAAAAATTTTTTGGCAACAATCTCTGGTTTTGATTCCTGTTTGCATTTTGTTTTGTCTGTCTCCTAGTGCACTTGTAGTGGCAAGTGCATTTCCTTTTAGTTAATAAAGCCCTTTGTCAGTGTAACCACACAAAAAAAATAACAAACTGTTATTGATAAATAATAAGCCACACACATTGTAGTAGTAAAAACATTTTTTTTGTAAAAATATATATATATTTTTTTAGTTTAGGCATATTTGTCAAAAATATACATTGTTTACAAAATTGGGCTTCACAACAGGGTTTTAAAAACCATAAAAACAAAAAATAACAGGAACTTACAAAGTTCAACATGTTAATAACGGTGCTGGTGACCCATGTAAAATGAAAAAAATTGCAGATGCTCACAATTCCAGGTGAAAAAAGGTTCAAGTCAACATGTGCTATCTCCCATCATGGGGGAGCAATGGACGTGTTTTGTGTGTGCAATCCCTTTGTTCCTCTCAGAAACTAACATTATTCTGATGAAGGGTTTGCAAACACAAAACAAGTACATTGATATCCCCGATGGAAGATAGCACATGATGACACACCGTGTGCATCTGCAAAATTTTGACATTAGTATTGAGCAAGTTAAAACATTTGAGAAAAATAAAACTTGACAATGAAATGAAGAACATGATTCATGTTTTTATGCAAAAAGTTATTAGATTCTGCCCAAAACATCAATCATGTTCTTCATTTCCTGTTGCATGCTGTCCAGCCGATTTCTCATGCTGTCAATTTGGTCACGCATTCGATCAATTTGGCCATTCCACACCATTATCTGGCCAATGAGTCTTTGTGCACTGTCTGTGCTAAATGGCTCCGCCACTTGGCCTTCCACAACCAGAACATCACCTAAAATTTGTGGATAAAAAATTATTGTAAAATATGCACGCCTAAATAGATGAACTTAAGCTGGGGTGTCAGTCACTCACTTGGTGGGGTGGAAATATCGCACACTTCGTCCACCTCTCCTTCCTCCAGCTCGTCGGGTGGTCGTGGTCTTGGGCTGGGGCTTGGGGAAATTTCAGCTTCAGGCTGGTGACTTGGGGGGGTTCTGGGATCCTTGAACTGTTGTCTGAGTCTTTTCTCCCCTATGAGAATTAAACAAAAGGTATAGTTAAAACACAGTGATATTTCAGTCTTGAAAAAGGAATATGAAACGTTCGTTAGAAATTGTGGACAATTGTAATTTTTTGGCCCCAAAACTTTTGAAGACAGGATTTACATTCACTCTGCCCAAAAATGCCAAACAATACACATTTTCATGCAAGTTTCACAGATGCAGAGACCTCAAGTATCCCCTGGAGCCCCTATGTGTATTACCCACAAAAATTTTCTCTGGTGTCACATAGTACACTAGTGCTCGTGAGTCCAGATGTGGAAACAGCTGCTGTGTCCTGTCCTTACATTACACTGAATCATTTTTGAAGAAGCATTATATTTTACAACACATCTATACAAATGATCAAGACCTGAATGTATGTCCAAACCCTGTACCATCGTATTTGGCAAAAAAAACCCATCATTTTCTTAGTATCATGTTTTATCAAAGAACGGTCTTTACGAACGATGCTGTATAAACGAAAAGCATATGGATCAGCATGCAAGTTAAGTATCTCATTCGGAACACACAACAGGTACTTACTTTTTTTAAGCAGCTTCTTTATTCTCCAATATTGTTCAGGCTCCCTAGTTTTGAGGTCAGACCACCTCTTCCTCAATTGTTCTTTAGCCCGTTTAGTGCCAAATTTATGTTCAAGAGCGGTGACAACTGAGGGCATTATTTTGTCCTTCTGCATATTGGGTCGGGTGTACGGTCCTTTTTTGCCATCGTAGTCCTCCCTTCTCAATATGGACACCATCTCCACCATCTCTTCAAAGGCCATGTTGGTGGCCTTATATCTCCTCCTGGATCTGGATGGTTGTGGCTCTGGGCTTTCCTCCGCGCTACTTGCAGATAATCTCTCCCCATCTTTCTGTATATCCTGCCACTGTGCAATGAAGAGTGAAGGGGCAGGGACAAATTGTACTAAAGAACATCAGGGGCAGGCGATGCAGGCGTAGCATGACGCATGCGCAGTGTATATAAAGCTATTACGCTCGCCTATGTGTGTCCGAGCGGAAGTAGCGAGCATCAGAAACTAAGGTAAGATTAAACATGGGTGTGTGTTTGGGGAATGTGTTTGGTGTGTGTGTGTGTGTGCGTGTGTGTACCCTAGATTGAGCCAAATATAATACTGGGAGTTTGGACTGACATTACAGTTTTTATCTTGTGTCTTGTCTTTCAGCAAAAATGAATCCTTTTAAGCAGCAAGAATTTTTGATGCGTTTTATTGATTTGTATGAAGAAAACAGAAACCTGTGGGAGGTCAAGCACCCATTATATTCGAATAGAGAGGCAAGGAAGACAACACTGGGCACACTTTTGAAATTTGTGAAGACTCGAGTCTCCCAGGCAGACCTTAAGTCTCTGGACACTAAAATTGGTATTTTGCGCAACATGTACAGGCAGGAACACAGGAAGATCAAGGAGTTGCGCAGATCCGGAGCAGCAGCAGACCAGGTTTATGTCCCCAAGCTGTGGTACTACCAAAAAACGCGATTTCTGGATGACCAGACAGAAGCAAGGCAATCACTTTCGAGCCTTCCCTCCAGCCTTCCCTCCACCCTTCCCTCCAGCCTTCTCTCCACCCTTCCCTCCACCTCCACCCTTCCCTCCACCCCAGCTGAGGAGTCCCAAGAAGAAATGGGCCCTTTCATCCTTGATGAGGTGGATGCGCCCAGCTTCAGTCAGGTATACTTTTTTTGGTGAATTTGGGATTGTGTAAATATTAATGATGTAAACCTCAAAATTCTGGAAGTGCTTCACCAAAAATGACTTCATCACAATTATTAATATGTAGACATATCACTAGACAGTAGTGGCCAAAAATATACTTCAAATATTGGTGAGCAGCTAGAATAATGGTGGGGTCAAAAAGATAGGCAAAAGAGAGAGGCGCCTCTGGGTGCAGACTAAAAACAAGGTTTATTTCATAAAAAGGTAATGATCATCAAACTCACATGTTGAAGGTCGTCAGTAGGCATAAAATAGTAATCAATACTGAGGAGGACATCATCCATCAAAGGTTCAAGACAGTCAAAAACAACTCCTAGCAGGGGGCTCTGCCTGTGTGTGAGGAGAGGTACCGCTGAGATGTGAGGCCGGCCGCAGCGGTGACAAGTCACAGTACTAGGTGGAGAGCATGGAAGGCTGTAAACATCCGGCGAGGAGTGATGACGTCATGAGTCGAGCGACGCGTTGCCGGGCGTACGGGCTGTGATGACGTGACAGCCGCGCCCCTTCATCAGGCTCTGATGAAGCGGCCGGCCTCACATCTCAGCGGTACCTCTCCTCACACACAGGCAGAGCCCCCTGCTAGGAGTTGTTTTTGACTGTCTTGAACCTTTGATGGATGATGTCCTCCTCAGTATTGATTACTATTTTATGCCTACTGACGACCTTCAACATGTGAGTTTGATGATCATTACCTTTTTATGAAATAAACCTTGTTTTTAGTCTGCACCCAGAGGCGCCTCTCTCTTTTGCTTTTCCTTAGGATTGGAATGTGGTTTCACTTCTTGATGAAGGCAGCCCTGCTCGTGGACCTATCATTATTAACTGGACCCTTGAACTCCTCATGTCCACATGACAGTGAGACCGTACCCTATATATGTTAATGAGATATTCAATTTCTCCACTTTGGACATATACATGTGGACATTATCTATCCATTTAATGTAATGTGAGACTGGAAACATTTCAGTTTGTCTCCTATCCCTTCGTTCTTATTATTGTTGTTATTGTTGTTATCGCCAGTTCTTTGCGCCTTCACTTGCATATAGGGTCAAAAAGATAGCCTTTACTATTTGTTTAAAATTATATTTGCAAGTCATGAGCTGAAAATTGTTTGTGATTGCGTAAGCAAAAATTACAACTACCGGTATGTCCCTTTTTTTTACCCAGGATTAGCTCATCTAGGAGGAGTCTGTGCCCAGAGGTATAGAGGAGGAGGCCGTGGCTGGGCCCAGTAGAAGCCTCACGGAGTGTCAAGTGCCTCCCCTCCGCATTACCACCAAAAGGCCCAGAAAGATGACTCGAACAGAGGAGGAATCACTAGCCCTCATTCGCGAAGCCAGCCAAATCCTCAGCACACCACCCAATGCGGAAGAGGCGTATGGAACCTATATGGCCACCAGATTGCTGGCACTAGAAAAGGGGCAACGCCTCCTCTGTGAGGGTCTGATTTTTCAAGCCTATCAGAAGGGCTTGAGAGGGGAGCTTACTGCAAAAACATATATAGCAGATGAAGCCCCTCCTCCTGCTACTCCTCCTCTTCCTCCTCCTCTTCCTGCCCCAAGTACACCACCAGAGGCACAGGCTCCAAGGAAGGCTGCAGCGAAGCGTGGAGGGAAGGCTGCAGGGCAGCGTGCAGAGAAGGCTCCACGGAAGACTCGAAAGTGATTGGCTGGCTTCTGTCTGGTCTGACTTCTGTCTGTGCACCCTGTGCTCCCTAGGCGCAAGATAACAATTTTATTGTCCTCTAACTTGATGTGTGTCCTGGGGGACAAAAGGCTTCACACATTCCAAAAGTGTCTCCAGTGTTGCCTTCCTCATTTCTGTTTTGACCCAAATAAATGGATATTTTCGCTACCCTACATTATTGACTATGTGTTTTGATTCAAAAAGGACATTTGGTTTGTGAGTAGGCAGGTACAGGTCAAAAAAAATCCCAACCACAACACTACCTGCCTGGAGTTTGCATGTTCTCCCTGTGCCTGCGTGGGTTTCCTCCGGGTACTTCAGTTTCCTCCCACACTCCAAAGACATGCTGGTAGGTTAATTAGATCCTGTCTAAATTGTCCCTAGTGTGTATGAATGTGAGTTAGGGACCTTAGATTGTAAGCTCCTTGAGGGGAGGGACTGATGTGAATGTACAATGTATATGTAAAGCGCTGCGTGAATTGACTGCGCTATATAAGTACCTAAAATAAATAAATAAAATAAAAAATAAAATAAAATAAAAAGACTATATGTGGGTTATTTACAAAAGGCTAAATCATTTTGCAATTCAAGTGCAAAGTACTATTGCAAAAGGCACTTAATAAATTGCACTGCAAGTGCACTTGTTGGAAGTGCAGTTGCTGTGAATCTGAGGGGAAGATCTGAAATGAGGGGAAGCTCTGCTGATTTTATCATACAATCATGTGCAAGAGTAATTTTTTTTTGGGGGGTTCCTTGCATGTGCCCCTCGGATCCACAGTGAATGCATTTCTAAATGCTCTTTCACAGCAATTCCAAGTACAATTTGCACGTGTGGTGAAAAATTATTTGGCCTTTTTAAAATAACCCCCCTATGTCTAATTAACAAGGGACACCAACCTCATTAAGGTTCATTAAAACACTAAAAAATATTAAGGTTATTGTGGTAACTTGAAACTCAAAATCCGAAAAAAAAAAAACATTTTGGATAATTTAGCACACATTGTAAAACCTATATTGTTGAAATCTGTAAAAAATAAAGATGAGTCCAAAAAAAAAAGTGCTACTTTATTTCTGGAGATCTGGCTTTTCACAAATATAATATTAGTCATGGCATGAGGATAAATCATGAAGAAAGTAGTTTGTGAGAACTCTGTGTGAATATAAGCAGCAAAACAACTTCCTTCTTCTAGCATTATAAAGAAAAAAAGAAGGCGCTGTATTAAAAGATCACAGAAGAGGTATGTGCTAGCTTCAATACGAAGGCTAGTTTTACCAGACCGAGCGCTTCCGTTTTGTACTTGCTTCAGAGCATGCGTTAGTTTGAGTCCATCGGACTAGCACACAGACGAACGGTTTGTCCGCTGGAAAGCAGAGTCCGTCGGACAGATTTGAAACATGTTTCAAATCTAAGTCCGTCAAACTTTTGAGAACACAAAGTCCGCTGGAGCCCACACACGATCAAATTGTCCGACGGACTCCGGTACGCCGGACCAAGTATGCCAGAATGTCCGATCGTGTGTACGCGGCATCACTGTAAATAATGTAGCTGCCTGTCTGTGGTATTAATAGGAGAAGAACAAAAGCAACTGGCTCCAGGTAGCTTTAGGTGCACACTGTGCAGAGGACACACTACACTAACTGTAAATACTGTAGCTGCCTGCCTGTGGTATTAATAGGATCAGAAAAACAGCACTAATTTTCTTCAGGTAGCTTTAGGTGCACACTGTGCAGAGGACACAGTACACTAACTGTAAATACTGTAGCTGCCTGCCTGTGGTATTAATAGGAACAGAACAACAGCAATTTTCTACAGGTAGCTTTAGGTGAACACTGTGCAGAGGACGCAGTACACTAACTGTAAATATTGTAGCTGCCTGCCTGTGGTATTAATATAGAATCACAAGAACACCACCAATTTAATTGATGTAGCTTTAGGTGCACACTGTGCAGAGGACACAGTACACTAACTGTAAATAATGTAGCTACCTGCCTGTGGTATTAATAGGAAAAGAACAACAGCAATTGTCTCCAGGTAGTTTTAGGTGCACACTGTGCAGAGGACGCACTACACTAACTGTAAATACTGTAGCTGCCTGCCTGTGGTATTAATAGGATCAGAAAAACAGCACTAATTTTCTTCAGGTAGCTTTAGGTGCACACTGTGCAGAGGACACAGTACACTAACTGTAAATACTGTACCTGCCTGCCTGTGGTATTAATAGGAAAAGAACAACAGCAATTTTCTTCAGGTAGCTTTAGGTGCACACTGTGCAGAGGACACAGGAAACTAACTGTAAATACTGTAGCTGCCTGCCTGTGGTATTAATATAGGATCAGAAGAACACCACCAATTTTATTCAGGTAGCTTTAGGTGCACACTGTGCAGAGGACACAGTACACTAACTGTAAATACTGTAGCTGCCTGCCTGTGGTATTAATAGGAGCAGAACAACAGCAATTTAATTCAGGTAGCTTTAGGGGCACACTGTGCAGAGAAAGCAGTACACTAACTGTAAATTCTGTAGCTGCCTGCCTGTGCTATTAATAGGATCAAAATAATACCACTAATTTTCTTCAGGTAGCTTTAGGTGCCCACTGTGCAGAGGATGCACTACATTAATTTGTAAATACTGCAGCTGCCTGCAGTACTGTACTAATAGAATCAGAAGAACACCACCAATTTTCTTCAGGTAGCTTTAGGTGCACACTGTGCAGTGGACACACTACACTAACTTGTAAATACTGCAGCTGCCCGCGGTACTGTACTAATAGGATCAGAAGAACACCACCAATTTTATTCAGGTAGCTTTAGGTGCACACTGTGCAGAGGACACAGTACACTAACTGTAAATACTGTAGCTGCCTGCCTGTGGTATTAATAGGAGCAGAACAACAGCAATTTAATTCAGGTAGCTTTAGGGGCACACTGTGCAGAGAAAGCAGTACACTAACTGTAAATTCTGTAGCTGCCTGCCTGTGCTATTAATAGGATCAAAAGAAAACCACTAATTTTCTTCAGGTAGCTTTAGGTGCCCACTGTGCAGAGGATGCACTACACTAATTTGTAAATACTGCAGCTGCCTGCAGTACTGTACTAATAGAATCAGAAGAACACCACCAATTTTCTTCAGGTAGCTTTAGGTGCACACTGTGCAGTGGACACACTACACTAACTTGTAAATACTGCAGCTGCCCGCGGTACTGTACTAATAGGATCAGAAGAACACCACTAATTTTCTTCAGGTAGCTTTAGGTGCACACTGTGCAGAGGATGCACTACACTAACTTGTAAATACTACAGCTGCCTGCGATACTAATAGGATGAGAAGAACACAACCAATTTTCTTCAGGTAGATTTAGGTGCACACTGTGCAGAGGACACATTACACTTATTTGTAAATACTGCAGCTGCCTGCAGTACTGTACTAATAGGATCAGAAGAACACCACTAATTTTCTTCAGGTAGCTTTAGGTGTACACTGTGCAGAGGATGCACTACACTAACTTGTAAATACTACATCTGTCTGCGATACTAATAGGATCAGAAGAACACCACCAATTTTCTTCAGGTAGCTTTAGGTGCACACTGTGCAGAGGACGCACTACACTAATCTGTAAATACTGCAGCTGCATGCGGTACTGTACTAATAGGATCAGAAGAACACCACTCATTTTCTTCAGGTAGCTTTAGGTGCACACTGTGCAGAGAACGCACTACACTAAATTGTAAATACTGCAGCTGCCAGCGGTACTGTACTAATAGGATCAGAAGAACACCACTAATTTTCTTCAGGTAGCTTTAGGTGCACACTGTGCAGAGGATGCACTACACTAACTTGTAAATACTACAGCTGCCTGCGATACTAATAGGATGAGAAGAACACAACCAATTTTCTTCAGGTAGCTTTAGGTGCACACTGTGCAGAGGACGCATTACACTTATTTGTAAATACTGCAGCTGCCTGCAGTACTGTACTAATAGGATCAGAAGAACACCACTAATTTTCTTCAGGTAGTTTTCTGTGCACACTGTGCAGATGACACAGTACACTTACTGTAAATACTGTAGCTGCCTGCCTGTGGTATTAATAGGAGCAGAACAACAGCAATTTTCTTCAGGTAGCTTTAGGTGCACACTGTGCAGAGGATGCAGTACACTAACTGTAAATACTGTAGCTGCCTGCCTGTGGTATTAATATAGGATCAGAAGAACACCACCATTTTAATTCAGGTAGCTTTACGTGCACACTGTGCTGAGGACGCACTACACTAACTGTAAATACTGTAGCTGCCTGCCTGTGGTATTAATAGGATCAGAAGAAGACCACTAATTTTCTTCAGGTAGCTTTAGGTGCACACTGTGCAGAGGACGCACTACACTAATTTGTAAATACTGCAGCTGTCTGCGGTACTGAACTAATAGGATCAGAAGAACACCACCAATTTTCTTCAGGTAGCTTTAGGTGCACACTGTGCAGAGGACGCACTACCCTAGCTTGTAAATACTGCAGCTGCCTGCGATACTGATAGGATCAGAAGAACACCACCAATTTCATTAAGGTAGCTTTATGTGCACACTGTGCAGAGGACGCAGTACACTAACTTGTAAATACTGCAGCTGTCTGCGGTACTGTACTAATAGGATCAGAAGAACACCACCAATTTTCTTCAGTTAGCTTTAGGTGCACACTGTGCAGAGAATGCACTACACTAAATTGAAAATACTGCAGCTGCCTGCGGTACTGTACTAATAAGATCCGAAGAACACCACTAATTTTCTTCAGGTAGCTTTAGGTGCACACTGTGCAGAGGATGCACTACACTAACTTGTAAATACTACAGATGCCTGCGATACTGTACTAATAGGAACAGAAGAACACCACCAATTTTCTTCAGGTAGCTTTAGGTGAACACTGTGCAGAGAACGCACTACACTAAATTGTAAATACTGCAGCTGCCAGCGGTACTGTACTAATAGGATCAGAAGAACACCACTAATTTTCTTCAGGTAGCTTTAGGTGCACACTGTGCAGAGGACGCACTACCCTAGCTTGTAAATACTGCAGCTGCCTGCGATACTGATAGGATCAGAAGAACACCACCAATTTCATTAAGGTAGCTTTATGTGCACACTGTGCAGAGGACGCAGTACACTAACTTGTAAATACTGCAGCTGTCTGCGGTACTGTACTAATAGGATCAGAAGAACACCACCAATTTTCTTCAGTTAGCTTTAGGTGCACACTGTGCAGAGAATGCACTACACTAAATTGAAAATACTGCAGCTGCCTGCGGTACTGTACTAATAAGATCCGAAGAACACCACTAATTTTCTTCAGGTAGCTTTAGGTGCACACTGTGCAGAGGATGCACTACACTAACTTGTAAATACTACAGCTGCTTTCGATACTAATAGGATCAGAAGAACACCACCAATTTTCTTCAGGTAGCTTTAGGTGCACACTGTGCAGAGGACGCACTACACTAATCTGTAAATACTGCAGCTGCCTGTGGTACTGTACTAATAGGATCAGAAGAACACCACTAATTTTCTTCAGGTAGTTTTAGGTGCACACTGTGCAGAGAACGCACTACACTAAATTGTAAATACTACAGCTGCCTGCGATACTATACTAATAGGATCAGAAGAACACCACTAATTTTCTTCAGGTAGCTTTAGGTGCACACTGTGCAGAGGATGCACTATACTAACTTGTAAATACTACAGTTGCGTGCGAAACTAATAGAATGAGAAGAACACAACCAATTTTCTTCAGGTAGCTTTAGGTGCACACTGTGCAGAGGACGCATTACACTTATTTGTAAATACTGCAGCTGCCTGTGGTACTGTACTAATAGGATCAGAAGAACACCACTAATTTTCTTCAGGTAGCTTTCTGTGCACACTGTGCAGAATACACAGTACACTAACTGTAAATACTGTAGCTGCCTGCCTGTGGTATTAATAGGAGCAGAACAACAGCAATTTTCTTCAGGTAGCTTTAGGTGCACACTGTGCAGAGGACGCAGTAAACTAACTGTAAATACTGTAGCTGCCTGCCTGTGGTATTAATATAGGATCAGAAGAACACCACCAATTTTATTCAGGTAGCTTTATGTGCACACTGTGTGGCGGACGCAGTACACTAACTTGTAAATACTGCAGCTGCCTGTGGCACTGTACTAATAGGATCAGAAGAACACCACCAATTTTCTTTAGGTAGCTTTAGGTGCATACTGTGCAGAGAATGCACTACACTAAATTGTAAATACTGAAGCTGCCTGCGGTACTGTACTAATAGGATCAGAAGAACACCACTAATTTTCTTCAGGTAGCTTTAGGTGCACACTGTGCAGAGGACGCACTACCCTAGCTTGTAAATACTGCAGCTGCCTGCGATACTGATAGGATCAGAAGAACACCACCAATTTCATTAAGGTAGCTTTATGTGCACACTGTGCAGAGGACGCAGTACACTAACTTGTAAATACTGCAGCTGTCTGCGGTACTGTACTAATAGGATCAGAAGAACACCACCAATTTTCTTCAGTTAGCTTTAGGTGCACACTGTGCAGAGAATGCACTACACTAAATTGAAAATACTGCAGCTGCCTGCGGTACTGTACTAATAAGATCCGAAGAACACCACTAATTTTCTTCAGGTAGCTTTAGGTGCACACTGTGCAGAGGATGCACTACACTAACTTGTAAATACTACAGATGCCTGCGATACTGTACTAATAGGAACAGAAGAACACCACCAATTTTCTTCAGGTAGCTTTAGGTGAACACTGTGCAGAGAACGCACTACACTAAATTGTAAATACTGCAGCTGCCAGCGGTACTGTACTAATAGGATCAGAAGAACACCACTAATTTTCTTCAGGTAGCTTTAGGTGCACACTGTGCAGAGGACGCACTACCCTAGCTTGTAAATACTGCAGCTGCCTGCGATACTGATAGGATCAGAAGAACACCACCAATTTCATTAAGGTAGCTTTATGTGCACACTGTGCAGAGGACGCAGTACACTAACTTGTAAATACTGCAGCTGTCTGCGGTACTGTACTAATAGGATCAGAAGAACACCACCAATTTTCTTCAGTTAGCTTTAGGTGCACACTGTGCAGAGAATGCACTACACTAAATTGAAAATACTGCAGCTGCCTGCGGTACTGTACTAATAAGATCCGAAGAACACCACTAATTTTCTTCAGGTAGCTTTAGGTGCACACTGTGCAGAGGATGCACTACACTAACTTGTAAATACTACAGCTGCTTTCGATACTAATAGGATCAGAAGAACACCACCAATTTTCTTCAGGTAGCTTTAGGTGCACACTGTGCAGAGGACGCACTACACTAATCTGTAAATACTGCAGCTGCCTGTGGTACTGTACTAATAGGATCAGAAGAACACCACTAATTTTCTTCAGGTAGTTTTAGGTGCACACTGTGCAGAGAACGCACTACACTAAATTGTAAATACTACAGCTGCCTGCGATACTATACTAATAGGATCAGAAGAACACCACTAATTTTCTTCAGGTAGCTTTAGGTGCACACTGTGCAGAGGATGCACTATACTAACTTGTAAATACTACAGTTGCGTGCGAAACTAATAGAATGAGAAGAACACAACCAATTTTCTTCAGGTAGCTTTAGGTGCACACTGTGCAGAGGACGCATTACACTTATTTGTAAATACTGCAGCTGCCTGTGGTACTGTACTAATAGGATCAGAAGAACACCACTAATTTTCTTCAGGTAGCTTTCTGTGCACACTGTGCAGAATACACAGTACACTAACTGTAAATACTGTAGCTGCCTGCCTGTGGTATTAATAGGAGCAGAACAACAGCAATTTTCTTCAGGTAGCTTTAGGTGCACACTGTGCAGAGGACGCAGTAAACTAACTGTAAATACTGTAGCTGCCTGCCTGTGGTATTAATATAGGATCAGAAGAACACCACCAATTTTATTCAGGTAGCTTTATGTGCACACTGTGTGGCGGACGCAGTACACTAACTTGTAAATACTGCAGCTGCCTGTGGCACTGTACTAATAGGATCAGAAGAACACCACCAATTTTCTTTAGGTAGCTTTAGGTGCATACTGTGCAGAGAATGCACTACACTAAATTGTAAATACTGAAGCTGCCTGCGGTACTGTACTAATAGGATCAGAAGAACACCACTAATTTTCTTCAGGTAGCTTTAGGTGCACACTGTGCAGAGGATGCACTACACTAACTTGTAAATACTACAGATGCCTGCGATACTGTACTAATAGGAACAGAAGAACACCACCAATTTTCTTCAGGTAGCTTTAGGTGAACACTGTGCAGAGAACGCACTACACTAAATTGTAAATACTGCAGCTGCCAGCGGTACTGTACTAATAGGATCAGAAGAACACCACTAATTTTCTTCAGGTAGCTTTAGGTGAACACTGTGCAGAGGATGCACTACACTAACTTGTAAATACTACAGCTGCCTGCGATACTAATAGGATGAGAAGAACACAACCAATTTTCTTCAGGTTGCTTTAGGTGCACACTGTGCAGAGGACGCATTACACTTATTTGTAAATTCTGCAGCTGCCTGCGGTACTGTACTAATAGGATCAGAAGAACACCACTAATTTTCTTCAGGTAGCTTTCTGTGCACACTGTGCAGAGGACACAGTACACTAACTGTAAATACTGTAGCTGCCTGCCTGTGGTATTAATAGGAGCAGAACAACAGCAATTTTCTTCAGGTAGCTTTAGGTGCACACTGTGCAGAGGATGCAGTACACTAACTGTAAATACTGTAGCTGCCTGCCTGTGGTATTAATATAGGATCAGAAGAACACCACCATTTTAATTCAGGTAGCTTTACGTGCACACTGTGCTGAGGACGCACTACAATAACTGTAAATACTGTAGCTGCCTGCCTGTGGTATTAATAGGATCAGAAGAAAGCCACTAATTTTCTTCAGGTAGCTTTGGGTGCACACTGTGAAGAGGACGCACTACACTAATTTGTAAATACTGCAGCTGCCTGTGGTACTGTACTAATTGAATCAGAAGAACACCACCAATTTTCTTCAGGTAGCTTTAGGTGCACATTGTGCAGAGAATGCACTACACTAAATTGTAAATACTGCAGCTGCCTGCGGTACTGTACTAATAGGAACAGAAGAACACCACTAATTTTCTTCAGGTAGCTTTAGGTGCACACTGTGCAGAGGATGCACTACACTAACTTGTAAATACTGCAGCTGCCTGCAATACTGATAGGATCAGAAGAACACCACCAATTTTATTCAGGTAGCTTTATGTGCACACTGTGCAGAGGACGCAGTACACTAACTTGTAAATACTGCAGCTGCCTGTGGTACTGTACTAATAGGATCAGAAGAACACCACTAATTTTCTTCAGGTAGTTTTAGGTGCACACTGTGCAGAGAACGCACTACACTAAATTGTAAATACTGCAGCTGCCTGTGGTACTGTACTAATAGGATCAGAAGAACACCACTAATTTTCTTCAGGTAGCTTTAGGTGCACACTGTGCAGAGGACACACTACACTAACTTGTAAATACTACAGCTGCCTGTGATACTAATAGGATCAGAAGAACACCACCAATTTTCTTCAGGTAGCTTTAGGTGCACACTGTGCAGAGAATGCACTACACTAAACTGTATATACTGCAGCTGCCTGCGGTACTGTACTAATAGGATCAGAAGAACACCACTAATTTTCTTCAGGTAGTTTTAGGTGCACACTGTGCAGAGAACGCACTACACTAAATTGTAAATACTGCAGCTGCCTGTGGTACTGTACTAATAGGATCAGAAGAACACCACTAATTTTCTTCAGGTAGCTTTAGGTGCACACTGTGCAGAGGACACACTACACTAACTTGTAAATACTACAGCTGCCTGTGATACTAATAGGATCAGAAGAACACCACCAATTTTCTTCAGGTAGCTTTAGGTGCACACTGTGCAGAGAATGCACTACACTAAACTGTATATACTGCAGCTGCCTGCGGTACTGTACTAATATGATCAGAAGAACACCACTAATTTTCTTCAGGTAGCTTTAGGTGCACACTGTGCAGAGGATGCACTACACTAACTTGTAAATACTACAGCTGCCTGCGATACTAATAGGATGAGAAGAACACAACCAATTTTCTTCAGGTAGCTTTAGGTGCACACTATGCAGAGGACGCATTACACTTATTTGTAAATACTGCAGCTGCCTGCAGTACTGTACTAATAGGATCAGAAGAACACCACTAATTTTCTTCAGGCAGCTTTCTGTGCACACTGTGCAGAATACACAGTACACTAACTGTAAATACTGTAGCTGCCTGCCTGTGGTATTAATAGGAGCAGAACAACAGCAATTTTCTTCAGGTAGCTTTAGGTGCACACTGTGCAGAGGATGCAGTAAACTAACTGTAAATACTGTAGCTGCCTGCCTGTGGTATTAATATAGGATCAGAAGAACACCACCAATTTTATTCAGGTAGCTTTATGTGCACACTGTGTAGAGGACGCAGTACACTAACTTGTAAATACTGCAGCTGCCTTCGGTACTGTACTAATAGGATCAGAAGAACACCACCAATTTTCTTTAGGTAGCTTTAGGTGCATACTGTGCAGAGAATGCACTACACTAATTTGCAAATACTGCAGCTGCCTGCCTGTGGTATTAATAGGATCAGAAGAAGACCACTAATTTTCTTCAGGTAGCTTTAGGTGCACACTGTGCAGAGGACGCACTACACTAATTTGTAAATACTACAGCTGTCTACGGTACTGTACTAATAAGATCAGAAGAACACCACCAATTTTCTTCAGGTAGCTTTAGGTGCACACTGTGCAGAGGACGCACTACCCTAACTTGTAAATACTGCAGCTGTCTGCGGTACTGTACTAATAGGATCAGAAGAACACCACCAATTTTCTTTAGGTAGCTTTAGGTGCATACTGTGCAGAGAATGCACTACACTAAATTGAAAATACTGTAGCTGCCAGCAGTACTGTACTAATAGGATCAGAAGAACACCACTAATTTTCTTCAGGTAGCTTTAGGTGAACACTGTGCAGAGGATGCACTACACTAATTTGTAAATACTACAGCTGCCTGCGATACTAATAGGATGAGAAGAACACAACCAATTTTCTTCAGGTTGCTTTAGGTGCACACTGTGCAGAGGACGCATTACACTTATTTGTAAATACTGCAGCTGCCTGCGGTACTGTACTAATAGGATCAGAAGAACGCCACTAATTTTCTTCAGGTAGCTTTCTGTGCACACTGTGCAGAGGACACAGTACACTAACTGTAAATACTGTAGCTGCCTGCCTGTGTTATTATTAGGAGCAGAACAAGAGCAATTTTCTTCAGGTAGATTTAGGTGCACACTGTGCAGAGGATGCAGTACACTAACTGTAAATACTGTAGCTGCCTGCCTGTGGTATTAATATAGGATCAGAAGAACACCACCATTTTAATTCAGGTAGCTTTACGTGCACACTGTGCTGAGGATGCACTACACTAACTGTAAATATTGTAGCTGCCTGCCTGTGGTATTAATAGGATCAGAAGAAGACCACTAATTTTCTTCAGGTAGCTTTAGGTGCACACTGTGCAGAGGACGCACTACACTAATTTGTAAATACTGCAGCTGCCTACGGTACTGTACTAATAGGATCAGAAGAACACCACCAATTTTCTTCAGGTAGCTTTAGGTGCACACTGTGCAGAGGACGCACTACCCTAACTTGTAAATACTGCAGCTACCTGCAATACTGATAGGATCAGAACACCACCAATTTTATTCAGGTAGCTTTATGTGCACACTGTGCAGAGGACGCAGTACACTAACTTGTAAATACTGCAGCTGCCTGTGGTACTGTACTAATAGAATCAGAAGAACACCACCAATTTTCTTCAGGTAGCTTTAGGTGCAAACTGTGCAGAGAATGCACTACACTAAATTGTAAATACTACAGCTGCCTGCGGTACTGTACTAATAGGATCAGAAGAACACCACTAATTTTCTTCAGGTAGCTTTAGGTGCATACTGTGCAGAGGATGCACTACACTAACTTGTAAATTCTACAGTTGCCTGCGATACTAATAGGATGAGAAAAACACAACCAATTTTCTTCAGGTAGCTTTAGGTGCACACTGTGCAGAGGACGCATTACACTTATTTGTAAATACTGCAGCTGCCTGCGGTACTGTACTAATAGGATCAGAAGAAAACCACTCATTTTCTTCAGGTAGCTTTCTGTGCACACTGTGCAGAGGACACAGTACACTAACTGTAAATACTGTAGCTGCCTGCCTGTGGTATTAATAGCAGCAGAAAAACAGCAATTTTCTTCAGGTAGCTTTAGGTGCACACTGTACAGAGGACGCAGTAAACTAACTGTAAATACTGTAGCTGCCTGCCTGTGGTATTAATATAGGATCAGAAGAACACCACCAATTTTATTCAGGTAGATTTAAGTGCACACTGTGCAGAGGACGCAGTACACTAACTTGTAAATACTGCAGCTGCCTGCGGTACTGTACTAATAGGATCAGAACAACACCACCAATTTTCTTTATGTAGCTTTAGGTGCACACTGTGCAGAGAATGCACTACACTAAATTGTAAATACTGCAGCTGCCTGCGGTACTGTACTAATAGGATCAGAAGAACACCACCAATTTTCTTCAGGTAGCTTTAGGTGCACACTGTGCAGAGGATGCACTAAACTAATCTGTAAATACTGCAGGTGCCTGCGGTACTGTACTAATAGGATCAGAAGAACACCACCAATTTTCTTCAGGTAGCTTTAGGTGCACACTGTGCAGAGAATGCACTACACTAAATTGTAAATACTGCAGCTGCCTGCGGTACTGTACTAGTAGGATCAGAAGAACACCACTAATTTTCTTCAGGTAGCTTTAGGTACACACTGTGCAGAGGATGCACTACACTAACTTGTAAATACTACAGTTGCCTGCGATACTAATAGGATGAGAAGAACACAACCAATTTTCTTCAGGTAGCTTTAGGTGCACACTGTGCAGAGGACGCATTACACTTATTTGTAAATTCTGCAGCTGCCTGTGGTACTGTACTAATAGGATCAGAAGAACACCACAAATTTTCTTCAGGTAGCTTTCTGTGCACACTGTGCAGAGGACACAGTACACTAACTGTAAATACTGTAGCTGTCTGCCTGTGGTATTAATAGGAGCAGAACAACAGCAATTTTCTTCAGGTAGCTTTAGGTGCACACTGTGCAGAGGATGCAGTACACTAACTGTAAATACTGTAGCTGCCTGCCTGTGGTATTAAAAGGATCAGAAGAAGACCACTAATTTTCTTCAGGTAGCTTTAGGTGCACACTGTGCAGAGGACGCACTGCACTAATTTGTAAATACTGCAGCTGTCTGTGGTACTGTACTAATAGGATCAGAAGAACACCACCAATTTTCTTCAGGTAGCTTTAGGTGCACACTGTGCAGAGGATGCACTACACTAACTTATAAATACTACAGCTGCCTGCGATACTAATAGGATCAGAAGAACACCACCAATTTTCTTCAGGTAGCTTTAGGTGCACACTGTGCAGAGGACGCACTACACTAATCTGTAAATACTGCAGCTGCCTGTGGTACTGTACTAATAGGATCAGAAGAACACCACTAATTTTCTTCAGGTAGCTTTCTGTGCACACTGTGCAGAGGACACAGTACACTAACTGTAAATACTGTAGCTGCCTGCCTATGGTATTAATATAGGATCAGAAGAACACCACCATTTTAATTCAGGTAGCTTTAGGTGCACACTGTGCTGAGGACGCACTACACTAACTGTAAATACTGTAGCTGCCTGCCTGTGGTATTAATAGGATCAGAAGAAGACCACTAATTTTCTTCAGGTAGCTTTAGGTGCACACTGTGCAAAGGACGCACTACACTAATTTGTAAATACTGCAGCTGCCTACGGTACTGTACTAATAGGATCAGAAGAACACCACCAATTTTCTTCAGGTAGCTTTAGGTGCACACTGTGCAGAGGACGCACTACACTAACTTGTAAATACTACAGCTGCCTGCGGTACAAATAGGATCAGAAGAACACAACCAATTTTCTTCAGGTAGCTTCAGGTGCACACTGTGCCGAGGACGCACTACACTAACTTGCAAATACTGCATCTGCCTGTGGTACTGTATTAATAGGATCAGAAGAACACCACTAATTTTCTTCAGGTAGCTTTCGGTGCACACTGTGCAGAAGACACAGTACACTAACTGTAAATACTGTAGCTGCCTGCCTGTGGTATTAATATAGGATCAGAAGAACACCACCAATTTAATTCAGGTAGCTTTAGGTGCACACTGTGCAGAGGATGTGGTACACTAACTGTAAATACTGTAGCTGCCTGCCTGTGGTATTAATATTGGATCAAAAGAACACCACCAATTTAATTCAGGTAGCTTTAGGTGCACACTGTGCAGAGGACGCACTACACTAATTTGTAATTACTGCAGCTGCCTGCGGTACTGTACTAATAGGATCAGAAGAACACCACCAATTTTCTTCAGGTAGTTTTAGGTACACACTGTGCAGAGGACGCACTACACCAACTTGTGAATACTGCAGCTGCCTACGATACTAATAGGTTTCAGAAGAACACCACCAATTTTCTTCAGGTAGCTTTAGGTGCACACTGTGCAGAGGACGCACTAAACTAACTTGTAAATACTACAGCTGCCATCGGTACTAATAGGATCAGAAGAACACAATCAATTTTCTTCAGGTAGCTTTAGGTGCACACTGTGCCGAGGACGCACTACACTAACTTGTAAATACTGCATCTGCCTGCGGTACTGTACTAATAGGATCAGAAGGACACCACTAATTTTCTTCAGGTAGCTTTCAGTGCACACTGTGCAGAGGAAGCAGTACACTAACTGTAAATACTGTAGCTGCCTGCCTGTGGTTTTAATATAGGATCAGAAGAACACCACCAATTTTCTTCAGGTAGCTTTAGGTGCACACTGTGCAGAGGACGCACTACACTAACTTGTAAATACTGCAGCTGCCTGCGGTACTGTACTAATAGGATCAGAAGGACACCACCAATTTTCTTCAGGTATCTTTAGGTGCACACTGTGCAGAGGACGCACTACTCGAACTTGTAAATACTGCAACTGCCAGCGATACTAATAGGATCAGAAGAACACCACCAATTTTCTTCAGGTAGCTTTAGGTGCACACTGTGCTGAGGACGCACTACACTAACTTGTAAATACTGCAACTGCCTGCGGTACTGTACTAATAGGATCAGAAGAACACCACTAATTTCCTTCAGGTAGCTTTAGGTGCACACTGTGAAGAGGACGCACTACACTAACTTGTAAATATTGCAGCTGCCTGCGGTACTGTACTAATAGGATCAGAAGAACACCAGTAATTTTCTTCAGGTAGCTTTAGGTGCACACTGTGCAGAGGACGCACTACACTAACTTGTAAATACTACAGCTGCCTGCGATACTAATAGGATCAGAAGAACACCACCAATTTTCTTCAGGTAGCTTTAGGTGCACACTGTGCAGATGATGCACTACACTAATTTCTAACACTGCAGCTGCCTGTGGTACTGTACTAATAGGATCAGAAGAATAGCACTAATTTTCTTCAGGTAGCTTTCTGTGCACACTGTGCAGAGGACACAGTACACTAACTGTAAATACTGTAGCTGCCTGCCTGTGGTATTAATATAGGATCAGAAGAACACCACCATTTTAATTCAGGTAGCTTTAAGTGCACACTGTGCTGAGGACGCACTACACTAACTGTAAATACTGTAGCAGCCTGCCTGTGGTATTATTAGGATCAGAAGAAGACCACTAATTTTTTTCAGGTAGCTTTAGGTGCACACTGTGCAGAGGACGCACTACACTAATTTGTAAATACTGCAGCTGCCTGCGGTACTGTACTAATAGGATCAGAAGAACACCACCAATTTTCTTCAGGTAGCTTTAGGTGCACACTGTGCAGAGGACGCACTACACTAACTTGTAAATACTGCAGCTGCCTGCGATACTAATAGGATCAGAAGAACACCACCAATTTTCTTCAGGTAGTTTTAGGTGCACACTGTGCAGAGGACGCACTACACTAACTTGTAAATACTACAGCTGCCTGCGGTACTAATAGGATCAGAAGAACACAACCAATTTTCTTCAGGTAGCTTCAGGTGCACACTGTGCCGAGGACGCACTACACTAACTTGCAAATACTGCATCTGCCTGTGGTACTGTATTAATAGGATCAGAAGAACACCACTAATTTTCTTCAGGTAGCTTTCAGTGCACACTGTGCAGAAGACACAGTACACTAACTGTAAATACTGTAGCTGCCTGCCTGTGGTATTAATATAGGATCAGAAGAACACCACCAATTTAATTCAGGTAGCTTTAGGTGCACACTGTGCAGAGGATGTGGTACACTAACTGTAAATACTGTAGCTGCCTGCCTGTGGTATTAATATTGGATCAGAAGAACACCACCAATTTAATTCAGGTAGCTTTAGGTGCACACTGTGCAGAGGACGCATTACACTAATTTGTAAATACTGCAGCTGCCTGCGGTACTGTACTAATAGGATCAGAAGAACACCACCAATTTTCTTCAGGTAGCTTTAGGTGCACACTGTGCAGAGGACGCACTACACCAACTTGTAAATACTGCAGCTGCCTGCGATACTAATAGGATCAGAAGAACACCACCAATTTTCTTCAGGTAGCTTTAGGTGCACACTGTGCAGAGGACGCACTAAACTAACTTGTAAATACTTCAGCTGCCATCGGTACTAATAGGATCAGAAGAACACAACCAATTTTCTTCAGGTAGCTTTAGGTGCACACTGTGCCGAGGACGCACTACACTAACTTGTAAATACTGCATCTGCCTGCGGTACTGTACTAATAGGATCAGAAGAACACCACTAATTTTCTTCAGGTAGCTTTCAGTGCACACTGTGCAGAGGAAGCAGTACACTAACTTGTAAATACTGCAACTGCCAGCGATACTAATAGGATCAGAAGAACACCACCAATTTTCTTCAGGTAGCTTTAGGTGCACACTGTGCAGAGGACGCACTACACTAACTTGTAAATACTGCAACTGCCTGCGGTACTAATAGGATCAGAAGAACACCACCAATTTTCTTCAGGTAGCTTTAGGTGCACACTGTGCAGAGGACGCACTACACTAACTTGTAAATACTGCGGCTGCCTGCGGTACTGTACTAATAGGATCAGGAGGACACCACCAATTTTCTTCAGGTATCTTTAGGTGCACACTGTGCAGAGGACGCACTACTCTAACTTGTAAATACTGCAACTGCCAGCGATACTAATAGGATCAGAAGAACACCACCAATTTTCTTCAGGTAGCTTTAGGTGCACACTGTGCAGAGGACGCACTACACTAACTTGTAAATACTGCAACTGCCTGCGGTACTAATAGGATCAGAAGAACACCACCAATTTTCTTCAGGTAGCTTTAGGTGCACACTGTGCAGAGGATGCACTACACTAACTTCTAATACTGCAGCTGCCTGTGGTACTGTACTAATAGGATCAGAAGAATAGTACTAATTTTCTTCAGGTAGCTTTAGGTGCACACTGTGCAGAGAATGCACTACACTAACTTATAAATACTGCAGCTGCCTGTGGTACTGTACTAATAGAATCAGAAGAACACCACTAATTTTCTTCAGGTAGCTTTAGGTGCACACTGTGCAGAGGACGCACTACACTAACTTGTAACTACTACAGCTGCCTGCGATACTGATAGGATCATAAGAACACCACCAATTTTCTTCAGGTAGCTTTAGGTGCACACTGTGCAGAGGATGCACTACACTAATTTGTAAATACTGCAGCTGCCTGCGGTACTGTACTAATAGGATCAGAAGAACACTACTAATTTTCCTCAGGTAGCTTTAGGTGCACACTGTGCAGAGGACGCTTTACACTAACTTGTAAATACTGCAGCTGCCTCCGGTACTGTACTAATAGGATCAGAAGAACACCACTAATTGTCTTCAGGTAGCTTTAATTGCACACTGTGCAGAGGACACACTACACTAACTTGTAAATACTACGGCTGCCTGTGGTACTGTACTAATAGGATCAGAAGAACACCACTAATTTTCTTCAGGTAGTTTTAGGTGCACACTGTGAAGAGGATGCACTACACTAACTGTAAATACTTTAGCTAATAGGACTAATAGGATCAGAAGAACACCAGCAATTTTCTTCAGGTATCTGTAAATACTGTAAAATCACCTGCCTGCCTGTCAGTAGGAATAGGAAGAGAATAACAGGAATGGATCTAGCTAAACTGAATTCAGTGTATATATATATATATATATATATACAACACCTAGGATGTATATATGCACAATACACTGTAAGTGCAGCTAACTGACTCGCCTGCCTACTCTATATGCAGACATACATCTATTACCTGAAGCTGTGGTCTCAGACACTCACCTGTTGTGGTCACTATTTCACCAACTTCATAAACGTCTCCCTCCACATCCTCTGGTCTTGTTGGTGGTATTTCCCCTTCTTTAGAAGGTTTTGGGTCCCTGGTGTCCTCAGATGTCCCAAGTCTTTTCCCCCCATGTAAATGAAAAAAGGTATACTTAGCACACAGATATTTGAGGGCAGAAATATGAATCTGAAACCTTGCTTGGAAGTGTCGTACAATTGTATTTTTTGGCTTTTTTTGAGTTCCAAGCTGAAGAAATTTTTTTTTCCCTGTCTAAAGCTAGAATACTTACCTTTTTTGTACAATTTTCACACTTGGAGATACCCCTAGTATCCACTGGAGCACCTGTGTGGGACTAAAAAATGTGTTCTGGTGTCCCACACTAGTGCTCCTGCGTCCAGATGTGTAAACAGCTGCTGAGTGTCCTCTCCTTACACTGAATCAAGTTTGTATTTCATTCTAGTTACAAACCAATCTAGACAACAACGTACTAAACTTCTTTTAATACAAATAGGCCTGAACAAATGTAGTTAAACTGTATCTGCCCCCAACATCGTATTAGTGGGCAAACGAACAATGTTTACAATTACTGTGCCCACAAACCTGAAAGTTGCCATTTTAAAATGTACAGCAGTAAAGAAAAGCACATGGAACAGCATGCAAGTAATAATAATAAGAAGAACACACAACAACAACTTACTTTTTTGAAGAACTCTCTTGATCCTTCTGTACTGATCCTACTCTCTCAATTTCAGGTCTGACCAGGATTTCCTCAATTGCTCCTTGGATCGTTGTACCCCAAAATTCCGGCACAGACTTTTCACAACTTTAGCCATGATCTTGGCCTTTCTCACATTAGGATTTAGGTAAGGTCCATACTTCCCATCATAGTTGGCCCTCTTCAAGATGTCCACCATCTCCATCATCTCTACAAAGGACATATTTGAGGCCTTAAATCTCCTCCGGGATCGGGACGTTCGTGGCTCTGGGCTTTAGTCGTTGCTGCTGCTGTCTGCATGCACTTGCTCTGTCTCCGCCATGTGCTCTCCTCACTGTGCCGAAAGACAAGGGTGGGGAATAGACTAGAAAGAACATCAGGGGCGGGTGGAGTTTCACGCATGTGCAGTGTATATAAAGTGTAACACACGTGCGTTGTATGTACGATCTGTGAGAGGAGGAAGGAGTATCTCCTTCGATTAGAACGAAGGTATCATTTGAACTTGGGGCAACAGTTGTCTATACTGCTTATAGATTGAGGCCTATATTGGGACAAGATTAGAAGAGTTTAGCCTGACATTAGGGTTTGTCTTGTGTTGTGTCTTGTAGAGAAAATGGATCCTTTCAATGATAGGGAATTTCTAGCAATATTCATTGACATGTTCAGGGAGCTGCCCTATCTGTGGCAGGTGAACCACCCATTTTTTATTAAGCTAAGAAAAAGGAAGGCAGCATTGGAGAAACTGCTTGAATTTGTGAAGCCGATGATCCCCACAGCAGACATCACCTATTTGAAGACCAAAATTGGTGGCATGAGGAGTACTTATCTTAGGGAGCGAAATAAGGTCCAGAATTCCCAGAGATCAGGAGCTTCAGATGACGTTTATGTACCCAGGCTGTGGTACTATGACAAAGGGCATTTTCTGTCAGACCAGACTGAACCCAGGCCAGCACTCTCCACTCTTCCTTTAAGGCTTCCTTCCACCTCAGCTGAGGCTTCCGATGTCCAACCTGGGCCTTCCAGGCAGGAAGATGTGGAGGAGCCCAGCTTGAGTCAGGTAGAGCATTGTTCAACATATTTCTTGTCATAAAATGAATGATGTTAACTAGATGTTATTATTGATCACTAATTTCTGATTTAACAAAGTGGTTTACATATAGACAGTATTGGCCAAAAAGGATTGGGACAAGCATGAAAAATGCTGGGCTCAGAATGACAGTCTGTTCTATTTGTTAACATTCAATTTGCAACAGTCATGAGCTCTAAATTGTGTGTGATTTATGACCAAAAAACTAAAACTATGTCTCTTTTTCATACACAGGAAAGCCTCAGCCAAGAGGTGGCGGGGGTAAGTGGCAGCCAGGTGGTTGACCATCGTCCTCCTCCTCCACCTCCTGCCACAACTCCAACACCAGAGCCACAGCCTGGAAGGAAGCATCTAAGGAAGACAAAAGTGTAATGGCCTGGGTTCTGTCTGGTCTGGCAAAAGATGCAGGCTGTGGTATGACCACAGCCTGAGGACATATATGTCATCTGCTGCTGTTCATGATCTCTTGGACTCCTGGACCAGATTGTGCTCACTATTATATGGACTCCTCAGGACACCAATTTTGCCTGTAAAAAAGTTTTGATGTGTGCCCTGGGGTACAAAGGGTTCGCACATTTAACCAGTTTATCCAGCGTTGCCTTCCTCTTTATTTTGTTATGACCCATAATAAATGGTTATTTTTTTTGTTAAAATACTTGCCTATGTGTTTTACTTCAAAAAGGACAGTTTGTTTGTGAGTAGGCAGGTACATTTCAAAAATACAATGTCAAATTAACAAGGGACACCAACCAACCTCCTTGAGGTTAAAAAATACTAGATAGTAATGGTGTTGTGGTAAATTGACACACAGAACTCTATGTGAATATTAGCAGCAAAACAACTTCATTATTCTAGCATTATAAAGAAGAAGAGAATGCGCTGCATTAAAAGATTGAAAAATTTGCAGCGTGACGAATGTGCTATCTCCATTACAAACGCTAGTTTTACCAGACCGAGTGCTTGCGTCTCGTAATTGATTGAGAGCATGCATGGAACTTTGTGCATTGGAATTGTGTACACACGATCAGAATTTACGAGAATGGAATTTGTTGTCGGAGAATTTAAGATCAAGATCTCAAATTTTGTGTGTCGGAAATTCCGATGGAAAACGTCCGATGGAGCCTACACACAGTCGGAATTTCTGACAACAAGCTCCCATCAAACATTTTCCATCAGAAAATCCGACCATTTGTACGGGGCATAATAGTTGCCCAATAATTGTGCAGACATAGATAATCTCCTAAGAAAGCCAAAATCTCACTTTTACTTTCTTAAATAATCAGGTTTGAGGTTTATTAACATTTTGGATTAACAGAGAGCACTGTAGTTGTTCAATAATGAAATTAACCCTCAAAAATACAACTTGCCTAATAATTGTGCACACAGTGTAAAAGTGATCTAACGCCTAGTTAGCCGCTAGGATTGCTCTCAAAAACAATACCGGGATAAGGCAGCCATCATCCCAGTATAACCACGTCCAGGGATGTGCCAGCATGTCAGTGGTTAGGTAAGGTTAATTAAAAAATGTGCACTTGTTTATGAGCAACCCAGGCTGTCTGTTCTCCTAGGACCCATAGAAAATTAAGGGCATAATTAATAGAAACTGTGAAAAAAATGATGCTATTCTATTAAGACAGGCCTTTTAAGTTTATTTCCAGGTTTTATCTTCTTTTATATTCTCTATGAATATAAAGTAAGGACTCTTATTTATCAGTATGGGTAACTACTCCATACTTTGTTATCTTTTTATTTTCTCTAGTTTTTATAAATTGGCCACATTAAAATATAATTAAATTCATCATTTTATGATAGTTGTATGACTAAAATTACAATATATAATTAATTGAATAAATAATTATAAACAATGCTTGGCTTTCAAAGATACCGTAATTAATGTTATATTTACACTTGGTTTTAGATAGTGTCAAATAAATAAACTAAATTATATTATAAATAATAAACAAATCGCAATTAATGTCAATTATCTAATTTGCTGCTGAGGTTGCATGGTAGATGTATAGGTTGAAATATAGAAGACCTTATTGACACATAATTCATAAAGGGTATTTACATAGTAAGTAAGGTTGAATAAAGACACCAGTCCAACCTGAGTGGGTGCGGGTGCGTGTCCCTATTTATTTAAGGTACCCATATAGTGCCGTCAATTTACAAAGTGCTCCACACATACATTACACACTCACATCAGTCCCTACTCTCAAGGAGCCCACAATCCAAGGTCGCACACAGACACAGGGAGAACATGCAAACTCCAGGCAGGTAGTGTCATGGTTGGGATTCAAACCAGCAGCCCTTTTTACTGCTAGGCGAGAGTGCTACCCACTACACCACTGTGCTGCCACACAGCTGCGGTAGCTGTAGCTGCTGGTTTTCCTCCAAGGTTAACATATATGTGTTAGCATCACTTAATAAAAATTTCAAAGGAGTCATATAACCACTTCATGGTGGTGGGTAAAACAAATCTTAATGACTGATGTGTTAGTAAAATTGTTCATATCAATATGCAACTATTTAGTGTATCCAGCTGAATTATACCTTGTTTTTTTCAGGACAAAGTGGGCTTTCAAATGGAGGTAAATTGTAATGGATATCTTTAGGTTTTTCTCAATTGATCAACATTAATTTATCAATTTTATCAACAAAATAGTAAAAAAAAATATATATATATATATATTTAGCTGTATATTTCTAGCTATTGCCATACCCTACTGCCAAGAACAACACAAAATAACTTCTCCTGCTACTGATGATCACAGCAATACCACATATGTGTATATTATTTGTTGTTTGTACTTGTAGTAGGGCCTAGAAGCAATAGTCCCAAACACTATGAAAACCAGGCAAGTATATCACAATCCTTCTTTGTAATCTGTGCTCATAAAGTCTAGAAACCACCAAACCACCAAATTGCTGTGTCCTACATAAAGGCTCATGCTACTTTAAATCCTTTGGTGATCAAATCTCTTTCTCATGTGAAATCCACCACCACCCCCAAGGGCACACGCTCACCTTCTAAGGATGACCTCAACCTCAGGAGGGTCTCAGATGCTTATCCCTTTAAGCACTTGACCTTCAGAAGGTTTTCCCCCCTTTATGACCAGGCAAATTTTTGTTTATTAGCAATGTGCTACTAGAATGGGCAATTTCTCGTTCTGGCAACATTATACACAAATTAAATTTATATAATTTTTTTTCACACAAATAGAGCTTTCTTTTAGTGGTATTTGATCATGTTTAAAACAAATAATAATAATTCTATAATAGTGAAAAATGACCCAAATTTTTGAAAAAATCTCCCAATATTTTCTGTTTTCAGTTATAAAATCTAATGTCTTCATACATTTAAGCCAAAATGTATTCTGCTACATGTTGCAAGTGCTGGCAGTGATCAGGGTTTATCCTAGTTAAAAACTGCATTTTTGAGAACACTATACTATTGGAGGCACTAGTAAAGTTCTTATTGTGTTCAAGATACTTATCAGTACAGACACTATATTAGTAATGGTGGTTATAATGTGACTGTGGTAGTGTGGCGGACAATCAGATGCTAAATGACTCTGGCTGGGAGGGACACTAACTGACTTACACTGATGCCCTAGTGACACTAATACAGTGATCAGTGATAATACTGTACACCATTTAAAGAATCATGCCTTTTTTTTTCTGTTTGCTTATTTATGTATAAACATCCTAATATGAGCAGTGTCCAAAATATTAAATTCTTGCTGGTTTTGCTAGACAACATTATTTTTTATATTACATGTTAAAATAATGAAATGGTGTAGTGTAGAGGAAGTCTTTACATCGTCTAAAAATTGTACATCACAAGCTCATATAGAATATGTCATACCCTAGCTGACATGTTTTGCTGAAGTATACTCTGTAAATGCATATTCTTTTCCTCATCAGTCCCTAATAAGTAAAGGTAAAGAGTGTGAAAAGCAGTTTGATTCATCACTCCCATCTACATTTTTCACAAGTGGGCCCAGGGGGAATGTCAGCATCTGCCTACATATCCACATTTATTAGGAGACTGTTAAACCAAGCCGGTGTTAAGAAAGACGGAACACTGGTAATGTCATACTTACTCATTTGTCATGATGTCTTTGGAGAGATTAGCTGTCAGATTAGAAAATATCCCTCAAAGCCTTTTAGTTGTGAGCAGCAGCAATTTTATGAGAATGTTAGATATTATTAAATCCTCATGCTAGGGAAGAGAACATACCTCACAGTTATTGTACACTGATAACAAAATTCATTGTAGTCCTTGAACTGTCATCTTAAAGTGAATAACATCTGCACTCACTCGCTCCGAATGTACAGTTTATGGTGTTCTTGGCAGCAAAATAACATAATGAAACCTAAATGATTGTAGTTTATACTACTACAACTTTACAGGAGTCAATATCCTGGGTTATCAAAGAGTAATAAGATGCAGCTACTAAAAGCAATTGTAAGATTTTACTTTTCATCAGTTTAGATAGTCAGGCCAGTAACAGATGATTGGTTTCACTCTATGCTTAATTAAATGGATTATATATTGGTCCTGGATATATTTTTTTCACAAGAAAAATTGGTTAAGGCTAAAAAATAACACTTAAAGGATAACTCCACTTTCATGGGGAAAAAAATAGCAAATAAAGAAAAAATAATATAGCGTATACAATTGTGACACAAGTATATCATATTGAATGATATTAAATATTAGCATATTAAATGTTATTAAAAACTACCTTTCGTTTCAACCTGCAGCTCTGTAATTTTCTGAAAATGCAATGTAATATGGCTACCTGGCGGTGTTCTGTACACAGAATGTGTACAGAACGCCCCCCAAAAATAATGTTTCCTGTTTGTGTGATTGGCTCACCAATTTTCACAGAAGTCTGCACTAAGATACAAGTCATATTTTAAGCATCCTTTGAAACAAAAATGTAATTTTTGATGACATACTTCCAATAGGAAATCACATCTAACGGGATGCCGGTCCAGCAGCTTTTCTCATAAGCGCCCTGCTGGTGCACAGCTGATTGATAATTATATTATTTTCTAACACTGTGTGATGTCAGAAACCGGAAGCAACAAGGATTTTGTTGAGACCAAAACATGTCACTTCCCGTTTTGGTCTTATGTAAACAAGCTATTAGTGACCTGTAAAAAGCAACAGCTTAAACCAATCTCCATTTGATCTGATGCTTTAGAAGCCAGAGAAGAGATATGGAGCTAAAAGACTCCACATCTCACCATAAAGGGGACCTGTTGTGGCCTATACTATTACAAGGGATGTTGTTCATCCCTTGTGATAGCAATAAAGTTGGTAAAAAAAAATATGAAGGTAATGTGTTAAAAAAAAAAAAAAATAATTACATTAAAAAACATTTTTTAAAGTGCCCCGGTCCCCCATGCTCACGCACAAATGCAAACGCATGCTTTGGTCCCGCATGTGCCGGTCTCACATGCATATGTAAATTGCACCATATATGTGAGGTATCACTGCAAGGAGAGAGCAATAATTCTAGTACTAGATCTGGAAAACTATAAACTGGTAGCTTGAAAGTGCTGTTTCATGGGCTTATGCAATTGTAAAGCATAAAATGTTTGGTATCTATATACACAACGTAACATAATATTTTACATTTTAGCAAACAATTGGGTATTATATTGCGTTTTTGTGGATTAAAAATCTTTAAGGTGTATCTTTAAATGTGTGTTAAAATAAAAATGCTGCTCAAATAGCATGTGACTTAAAAATATGCAACATCCACCATTTTATTCTTTAGGGCTTTTTCTTTAAAAAATATGTTTGGGGATTCTCAGTTTTCTAGCAAAATAAATGCTGATTTTTACATGTAGGAGAGGAATGCCAGAATTGGCCAGGCCACTAACCACAGTGGTTAGATTACTAGAGGGGTAGAGAAAGTTTACTTTGCAAAGGAATTTTCATTTAGCGTTATTTAAATTTTCACCACCTTCACTAAGATAAGTGAAAGTTCCCTTGCAAAGTGAAAATTTACCATGCAACGTAAACATACGCTACTCCTTTAGTAAATCTGCTAAACAGTGTCTAAACGAGCCCTCAAATTTTCCCCTCGCCTACTCGCATTTTGCGAGTGGAAAATGATTGCTGGCGAGTGTGGGGCTGCCTCGGAGGGGGGCAAGCACCACCGTAGGTGGGGATGATTGGGAGCCGTTTTCCCTGCAATCGTGGAGAGGAAGAGAGAGGGAAGGAAGAGGCTGGCCGGATCATCGGAGAGCGGGGATTGCCCGCTTTAACAGCTTTTATTTGAATTGCTGGGTGTTCTCGAAGCTCACCGTCACACAGTCCCACTTCCTGGCCCGGCATCTTTGATAGACAGAACACCAGTCCAATGTGTGAGGTATACAAGAGTAATATAATAACAATTAATTTTATTTTATTAATAATTAAACATGATTAAAATTGAATTGAAACATTGATTTATCTGAACACAGTCAGTTACTGTCACCATAACAAAAGGGTTATATGAGGAGACCTCCTTACACCCAACGCATTTCGGGATACAGTTTGGTCCTTCTTCAGGGTGGCAAAGGAAGGAGGAATTCATCTAAAGCATAATTAAAATATAGAATCAGTATCTTTGAGTGGAACATTCACCAACATGAAATACATAATTAAATGCTAGACTGTTGTAGTAATCCACTTACATAGAGTTGAATGGTGAGATAATTCTCAATATTTCATTATGTAGCATTAAAAAGTGTAAACAAACAGCACAAGGTAATTGTGCCGGTGGGGTTGCTATCTCAAGGCAAGAGGGCATCAGAGGGGTCTAGAAAGCAGACTAGATGTTGCTATCCTCCAAGGGGTAAGAGTCTCCTTACATTCCAAGGCAACAGGACGGCCAGAAGTATATACTGGGGCCAGAAAATCGAAATCCCTAAAAGTGAAAAAGGTGTATTGGATTTTGACTGAAGGTAAAAGGTATATCAAAACTCATAATATTATCTGCTCAAAACATGTATAGTAGACTGAATGAAAGTACCTGCTGATATTATAAGTGTGCTGGTGAAGCTGGCGAACCAACTACATCAACTACAAGGTAAAAAGGGCAAGTCACGCAAAGATATGTTTATAGTGATAGCCTTAAATATTACAGGTGATATGCATATATGTCAATATATATCATTGGACTTTAGGAATTGGTGTGGCCAGTACTGTATTACAAATCTAGCCATGGATACAAAATAAGATAAAAAAGGATCTCCTATATAGAATAGGTATATCCCTTTGACATCAGGCCCCATTTATCCAGGATGGGCTTAAAATTAAATTTTTTATATATTTTAAGTGAATAAAAAACACTCAAAATAGCTCAAGGGAAATATATATTTATATTGTCGTAATAATAACGGAAAGGAGAAAAAACAATAAGTAATATATCAAAAAGGGGACTTCATTTAAATCTAGATCCATCAATTGCAAATTAATTACAAGATTGAATACAAAAACGTATTAGGCATGTCACATAGGGTTTTGATTAATCACAGAAAAAATACTGAAAGAATCTACCCAGTAATTTGTATGCGTTAAAGGCAGTATTTTGAAGTAATAATAGATGATGTTTACCTTGTTTGAAAAGAAATTAAGAGACCAAACCGCACGTCTCAACATCCAGCAAGCAAGTGCTAGATGTGGGAGTGTGCTGGCTGTGTATTTATGGCAGCTGATCCCCAATCAGCTGGCGCAACTCAGTTGCAAACAGCTGATGTTGGGGAGGAGACTGCCAAGAGATCCTCTGATATATATACACACACAGTATATGCTTTTATGGTCTCATTTTTTGTTGCTGTTTATGTTGTGCACACATACTGTAGATACAGTAGTATGACACTTTTTATTGCCTTTATTTACCATATACTGTATGTGTACTATATATTACCCTGTGTCAGAATATTAATTTACAGATGCTGTTAGTGTGTATGATACATTTTAATAGTAAATACACTATATATGTGGAGTATTCTTTTTTTTAAGTCTTTATTTAGTGTATATTTTACAGTACTGGGGTTAGATCCTTTTCAGGTTCTTATTGTTTTTGCTGCTTCTTTCCCCAGTAGATAGCCTTTCACTCACTCCTTATACCACTGACACCCTGACACCAAGACAGATGAGGGAAAACCTCCCCAATAAGGACATAGCAACAAAACCTGAAAGTAACCCTTCCCTATTCCATCCAAAAAAAAATCACTATCACCACTTTGGAACTTTGAGCATAAGGGGTATACCCCAAAACCCTTCTAGGCTGGACATTCTATTATAGAGATTTTTACAATGTACCCTATTTTTGCCACCTCCCCAAAGTACACAAGAACCTTGATAACCCTCCTGGACATCCAATTGTGGTGTCCATGGAGAGTATCACCACCAGGTATTCCCTCTACATCGATCATTTCCTCCAACCTTTGGCCCAGGCCCTCCCTTCTTACATCTGGGATGGCACCCACCTTTTGGAGCTGCTAAAACATTACACCTGAGAACCAACTTATTTGTGGGTATCTTTGGATGTGTGTTCATTGTACACTTCAATCCCAGGTGTATCTGGGAACACAATCCATTGGCAGCTCACCTGGTCTTCTATGGGTGCTACATCGATGATATTATCATCATTTGGGATGGTCCTCTACATACCGTTCAGGAATTCATATCCAATTGGAACTCAAACACCTTTGGCCTCTCTTTCACTTCAGAGGTTAACACCACCTCTCTCTGTTTCTTGTATTTGGAACTCAGTCACCTGGAGTCCACTATCACAGCTAAAAGTTATACCAAGCTTACATCAGGCAACTCTTTTCTACATTTCACCAGTTGTCACTAACCTAGATGGGTAAAAAATGTCCCTAATAGCCAGTTTTGGAAAATGGCTACCCCTCAGACCTTATTGATCAGGCCCATATGGGCAATAAAACTAACGTCATCCCCAAAACGAAACAGTGATTACAAGAAAATGTAGGAGCAAGATTCATAACCCAATACCATAATAAAAATTGGAAAATGGAGAGTGTATTGAATTGAAAAGACACTGGTCCATATTACAGCAGGATCCACATTTAAAAATCACCATTTCTACTGTGCCACAATTTGCTTATAGGAAGGCTCTGAATGTAAAAGGGAAAGTACCCCCTAGCAAAATCAAACCCATCCAATCAATATCTGACAATATTCAATTAACACTCATTCCATGGGCATATTTCAGTGCAAAAAATCATTATGCCTGACTTCTGCCCATATTCAACATGGTCAAAAATCCTTTGTTCATAAGGGAAGGACATATACATTTAACACCTTTCACAACTGTTCCTCCATGCTTGTGGTTTATTGTCTATCTTGCCCCTGTGGCATGTTATATGTGCACCTTACAATTAGAGCCCTCCAAACCAGATTTGGGGAACACCACTGATTCGTTGATGCCTGTTTCCTCAAACATAGTGTCCCTCGCCACTTCTTGGAATATCACAAACAATCATCAAAAGATTTAAAAGTTTGGGTTCTGGAATCCATCCCAGACAAATTTTCACCGGCAGAACATTTTAAAAGGTTGTGTCGCCAGGAAACATATTAGATTTTCACCTTGGATGCACTGTCACCCAGAGAAATGAACGAGGAGATCGAAATCAGCACTGTTATCTAATAGTGCTGGTGGAATCCCCCTGATCATCCTCTGATCATACTCTGGTGGGCTATGTGGTCATCAAATAGTTCTCATTAAGTCATTTATATTTCTCTCAATATGTTTCAATTAAATCTACATATACCTCCTTTTGGAGAGTGGTGGATCAGTGAGACACATATGTACATGTGAGTACGCATGTGTTTTCCATGTGTGTACACATGTGCGGTTGTGCATACATGTGTGCGTGGGTGTATATGTTTGTGCACACATGGATCGACATGTGTGCATAGCTACATGAGTGTATATATGTGTACAAATTACATATTTTAATTAAAAGAAACAGGTGCGCTAATCTATAAGAATATTCACAGTGCAAAAATACACATGACAAAACTTTAAAGGCATAAAGTCCACTCTTACAAAAACAAGTGTATCAAAATAAATAAAAAAATTGGATGAAATGACTTATAAAGGGTGCAAAAAAAATGTGCATAAAAAGATGTGCATGAAAAATGTCCAACTGACAAACCCTTATACAAAGTGAACCAAATACAGTAAAACCTTGGTTTGTGAGTAACTTGGTTATAGAGCGTTTTGCAAGACAAGCAAAATGTTTTAATAAATTTTGCCTTGATATACAAGCAATGTCTTGATATAAGAGTAGCGTCATGTCACAACTGAATATAAAAAAGAAGAGAGGAGCCTCTAAGTGTAGCAATATGGTTACATTTAATGAAGGTACAACATTTAGCAACTTATTGCTACACTTATGCCCCGTACACACGGTCGGATTTTCCGATGGACAATGTCCGATCGGAGCATGTTGTCGGAAATTCCGACCGTGTGTGGGCGCCATCGGACATTTTACATCGGATTTTCCGACACACAAAGTTGGACAGCAGGAGATAAAATTTTCCGACAACAAAGTCCGATCGCGTCTTTTCCGACCGTGTGTGGCCTGTTCCGACGCACAAAGTGCCACGCATGCTCAGAAGAAATTCCGACACGGGACAGCTCGTTCTGGTAAACGTAGCGTTCGGAATGGATACAGCACTTTCGTCACGCTGCAATGTTCAAAATGGTTTAATACAACGCACTCTCTTCTTCTTTATAATGTGACAAGAATTAAGTCGTTTTGCTGCTCATATTCACACACACTTCTCACAAACTTATTTCGTTACTATTTATCGGGATTCCCTCAATATATTTTGATTTCTCACATCTGACAACAAAATTTTTTTTTTTTTTGGACTTTAATGTAGATTCTTTTTTTGTGTTTCTCTTTTTTATTTTTTATTTTTTTGGTGATTTTGATTTGTATTCCCGAAAATGTTTGTGTGTGTTTTTGGTGACAAGTTCCCACAACACCACTAATATGTTGTTCTATTTAATCTGTAGGAGATTGTTTGGTGTTGTTGTCCCTTGTTAATTTCACATTGTACTTTAGAAATGTACCTGAATCGTCACCAACAAACTGTCCTTTTTGGATGAAAACACACACAGGAGAGTAGAATTTACCTAAAAATATTTTATTAAGGGCTCACAACTAAACAAAGAGGGAGGCAACGCTGGAGAAACTGCATAAGTGGGTGAAGCCTTGGACCCCCAGGGCACACATCAATTATTTAAAAGCAAAATTGGTGGCCTGAGGAGTCCTTATCTAAGGGAGGGCAGTCTGGTCCAGAAGTCCGAGAGATCCGGAAAGCAGCAGATGACATCTGTGTCCCCAGGCTGTGGTCATACGAGAGACTGCATCTTCTGTCAGACCAGACTGAACCCAGGGTCATCACTCTTTGGTCTTCTTTCCACGCTTCCTTCCAGGCTTTGACTGTGGTGGTGGAGTTGTGGCAGCAGGAGGAGGAGGAGGATCGTCCCTCTCCATGACATCCGTCTTGTGTGTCAATTCCCCACTCTTCCCCTTACGTAGGACTTTATAAATCAGGTCCTCAGAGATCTTGCATTGACCCTCCTGCATGCCCTGCAATTTTGTGGCAGCCATGCAGGCAAAGGCCTCTTCAGGACTGGGGAAGGCTCTGAGGGACGCCGAAGCCTCCTGGATCAGCCTGTACGCTGAATCCTGCACGGGACTGGGAGTGGCCTTCCTGGCTCGTTTATATGGCAGGCGGAGGGGAGGAACCTGAGACTCAGTCAGGCTGCGACTTGTCCCTGGCTTCTCTTGGCTGCCACTTAGCCCCGCCTCCTCCTGGCTGCCACTAACCCCCGCCTCCTCCTGACTGCCACATTCCACAACCTCCTCCTGGCTGAGGTCTTCCTGTGTATGAAAAAGGGATATAGTTTTAATATTTTCTTCATTAATCACACACAATTTTCACCTCCTGACTGCTGCAAATTGAATGTTAACAAATATAACAGACTATCCTTCTGAGCCCAGCAGTTTTCATTCTTGTCCCAGTTTTGGGTGCCCACTACTGTCTATTGATATGTAAAGCACTTTTTTAATCAGCAATTAGTGATCAATAATAACATCTAGTAAACATCATTTATTTATTGCCCAGAAATCTGTAGAAGAATGCTATAACTGACTCCAGCTGGGCTCCTCCACTTCTTCCTGGCTGGAAGGCCCAGGTTGGACATCGGAAGCCTCAGCTGGGATGGAAGGAAGAGTGGAAGGAAGAGTGGAGAGGGATTCCCTGACTTCAGTGTGGTCTGACAGAAATCGCAGTCTCTCATAGTACCACAGCCTGGGGACATAAACGTCATCTGCTGCAGCTCCGGACCTCTGGGAATCTGTGACCTTCTTGCGCTCCCTAAGATAAGTGCTCCTCAGGCTACCAATTTTAGCTTTTAAATAAGGGATGGTTGCTGTGGGGACCACCGGCTTCACCAACTCCAGCAGTTTCTCCAGCGCTGCCTGCCTCTTCTGTTTGTGATTATAGTGGGGGTGTCTCACCTGCCACAGACAGGGCAGCTCCCTGTACTTGTCTATAAACAGGGGCAGGAAATTGTGGTCGTTGAACCCATCCATTTTCTCTGTAAGACACAACACAAGACAAACCCTAATGTCAGGCCAAACTCCCCTAAGCTTGTTACAATATAGGCTTCCATTTCGAAGCAGTATAGGCCCAAGTTTAGATCCTACCTTTGTTAGCACGATCGGCGTCTCCGATGCTCCTTCCTCCGCTCACAGATCATACGTAAGACGCGCGCGTTACGATTTATACACACTGCGCATGCGTATAACTCCGCCCGCCCCTGACGTTCTTTCTAGTCTATGCCCCTTTTCGTTCAGCGCAGTGGGGGAAGAGCACATGGCGGATAGACAGCAGGATCGTGTTAATTGTAGCAATGAGGAGGAGGAGGAGGAAAGGCTGGAGCCTGAAACGTCCCGATCCAGAAGGAGATTAAAGGACTCAAATATGTCCTTTGGGGAGATGTTGGAGATGGTGGACATCCTGAAGAAGGCCGACTATGATGGAAAGTATGGGCCGTATCCCAACCCCAATGTCCGAAAGGCCAAGATCATGGCGAAAGTGGTCAGGAGTCTGCACCGGAAATTCGGGGTACGACGAACGAAAGATCATCTCAGGAATCGGTGGTCGGACCTGAAATTACGAGAACATGAGCAGTACAGAAAGATCCGGAGAGTGCTGCAAAAAAGTAAGTAGTTGTGCTGTGTTCCTATTCTTTATGTTTATTACGTTCGTGCTGCTCCATGTGCTTTTAGGAACTGTGGTACAGTTTAAAATGGTAACTTTCATGTTCATGGGCACATTATTCGTTCGGATCACACATTGTTATTTCGGACGATAAAATACCATTGTTTAGGCCATATGCATTTGGCCACCATTTTGACGCCCTATACTTGTCTTCAAAGAATTGGGTTGTGTAGATGGCTTTGTTACTAGAATGAAATGCAAACTAGATTGTGTGTAAGGAGAGGACACTGAGCAGCTGTTTTCACATCTGGACACTGGAGCACTAGTGTGGGACAAAAGAACACCATTTTTATTAGGGGGGCCACACAGGTGCTCCAGTGTATACTATAGGGGGGGCTACATCTGTGAAGCTTGTACAAAACAGGTAAAGTATAGCAGCTTGACAAAGGGCACTAAAAAAGCTACATCTTGGAACTCGGCTAAAATAGACAATTGTACCCCACTTCCAAGCAATGTTTCTTCTTTATAGTTCTGACATTAAATATCTGTGTGCTAATTATACCATTTTTGTTTTACATAGGGGAGAAAAGACTCGGAGGACACCCCTCATCCGAGGAGACCAGAGCCCCCCCCTCTGGAAGAAGGGGAAATACCCCCAACACAAGATGAGCAGGAGGAAGAAGACGTGGTGGAAGTAGTTACCACAACAGGTGAGTGTCTGCAACCACAGGCTCAGATAAGGGATGGATGGCAGCATATTTTGGGAAACCTAATTTATTTGGGGTTTCCTCTCTTTTTAGGTGATCGTGAGGTTGTGGATCCAGATCCTTTCACATCCGAAAGTGCCCAGATCCTGATCGGGGAGATCATGGGGTGTAATTTACAATTGGAAAACATCAAGCAAAACATCAATGATTATATATCATACAGGGAAATATCCAAAATCACTGGTGAAAAAAATTTCACTGCTCACATATAATGTGCATAATTGTGCAAAAAATATATATATAAAAAAGGTTTGCGTTGTGCTTGATTATATATCATACGGGATAATATCCAAATTCTCTTGTAAAATTAAAAATAATTGAATGGTGCTAAAATATAATTGTGCGTAAATTATATATCAAATGTAGTGACAAAACTTGAAATAAAACATGCAATGCTCTTATAACGTGCAACATGCAAATATCTATTGAAATATTGAACATAAAACGCACACTGCGTTTGTAGAGATGCAATCAACAATTTTCATATTAGTGTGCCAAAATAAAAAGTGCTTCGTGCTTCCATATCCATAAGAATCAAAAAAACGTCCAAATCCTCCAATGTGCTGAATTCCAGTGCCATAAACAACCGTGATGTGCCTCAGTGCCCCCCCACAGTGGTTGCGCTCACCTTGGAGCGTGTGACACAGTGTTTAAATTGTGTCAAAACACACTGTGTAGCCACCCCCTGGGCTATGTATGGTTAGCTAGATCGATCTCCACTCTGGGTCAGTTTGGCTCCATAGACTGGGTTTTTAAACAGTAGCACGCCTCCCTCCTGGCTAAAGCAACTGCTCCAACACCAACTCCTTGGAGCAGTTGCTGCAGCCAGGAGGGAGGCGTGCTACTGTTTAAAAACCCAGTCTATGGAGCCAAACTGACCCAGAGTGGAGATCGATCTACCTAACCATACATAGCCCAGGGGGTGGCTACACAGCGTGTTTTGACACAATTTAAACACTGTGTCACACGCTCCAAGGTGAGCGCAACCACTGTGGGGGGGCACTGAGGCACATCACGGTTGTTTATGGCACTGGAATTCAGCACATTGGAGGATTTGGACGTTTTTTTGATTCTTATGGATATGGAAGCACTTTTTATTTTGGGACACTAATATGAAAATTGTTGATTGCATCTCTACAAACGCAGTGTGCGTTTTATGTTCAATATTTCAATAGATATTTGCATGTTGCACGTTATAAGAGCATTGCATGTTTTATTTCAAGTTTTGTCACTACATTTGATATATAATTTACGCACAATTATATTTTAGCACCATTCAAGGTGCATGTGTGCACTTCATACTTTAACTGTTCACAGGTTTATATATATACTGTATGCATATTGCATGTGAGTGATATAAATTATTTTTAATTTTACAAGAGAATTTGGATATTATCCCGTATGATATATAATCAAGCACAACGCAAACCTTTTTTATATATATATTTTTTGCACAATTATGCACATTATATGTGAGCAGTGACATTTTTTTCACCAGTGATTTTGGATATTTCCCTGTATGATATATAATCAAGCGCAACGCAAATCTTCTTATGTTATATTCTTTGCACGGTTATGAGTACGTGGACTGCGTCTGCTGCTAGATATTTATCTTTGATATATTCTCGGTATATAACAACTCGATGTTGCTTGTATACTGAGCATAGGATTATTGTGGCTCGCAAGACTTCTATCTTTTGTTTAAAACATCAATGATGTTATTCCAAAATATAAAAACATCATTGATGTTTTGGGGCGAGTTTAAAACCCCTCCAAATCACTTTCTTCTTTTGT
Organism: Lithobates clamitans; assembly: GCA_037952925.1. Taxonomy (NCBI): domain Eukaryota; kingdom Metazoa; phylum Chordata; class Amphibia; order Anura; family Ranidae; genus Lithobates; species Lithobates clamitans. The sequence continues at coordinate 3,162,826 of JBBGZY010000279.1, read as the reverse complement.
GTGCTACAATGTGCTAAATGTTTTTGTGATTTTTCCCAAAGCCAAATTTGGAGGATGCACACAGTGTGCCAACATGTGCTATCTGCCATCACGGGAGATGAATGGACGCGTTTTGGGGGTGCAACCCCTTCCTCAATAATAAAGTAGCTGAGAGGAAGGGCTTTCTCCCCCAAAACACGTCCCTTGATCCCCCCTGATGGCAGATAGCACATGTTACATTGTGAAATTTGTGTGCATCTTCCAAATTTGGCTCTTCCAGGGGTGATTTCCCCCCATCTGAACGCTATATCAAACACAGTTCCTAAATACTCATGTCTGATATTGCCTTCACGTTCTACCAAATGTGAACTTTGTAAGATCAAGATTTGTGTCTTTCTTGTTGGTTTTACACAGGCCTGTTTTCTATAAAATGGACATTTTGATTTTGGATAATGACACCACAAAAATTGGTATACAACAAACATGTTGGTTTGTCAGAAAAACCTTTGGTAAATGCACATGAGATTGTGCTGGTATTAAAAAGATTGTTAATCAAGAATGTGTGGATTATTGTCTCAACGCTACAACACTTTTGGGGTGATGTAATTGTTGTTTTATGAGAAAATGGGGGTTATTTCCTAAGGGCAAATCCACTTTGCACTACAAGTGCAGTTTCAGTGCAGTTGCAAGTGCACTTGGAGTGAAATGTGTCTTTGCATTTAGTAAATAACAGCCAACAGTGCTTTGTATAATAAGGTTACACAATCACAACATTTTCTGCACTCTACACATTTCTGTCAGGGTCAGCTAAAACAAACACAAGCAGTAAATGGCCACAAAGAATTTCTTTTGGTTGTTTTTTATTTGAAAAAGGTGTCACAGATTGTCTGGCATATTGATAGCCCCCCTACCCGCAAAGAACTCCAGGTATCGTAACCGGACATCACGGGCATTCAGGGAGGGCAAGCCAGGATGGCAGCTTTCAAACGCCGTCATTGTTGATGTATTTGGGATTCCGGCCTCAGGCCCAACTGAGCCAGCATAGTTGGCTGAATGTTTTCGTAGAAAATTATGGAGAACACAGCAGGCAAGTATTATATGGTTCAGTTTATACTCCGCCATATGGATGGGTGTCAGAAATAATCGGAACCGGCTGGCCAGGATTCCAAATGTGTTCTCCACCACTCTTCGGGCTCTGGCCAGCTGGTAATTAAAAACCCTCTGTTCCGGGGTGAGGGTCCTCATCGGGAATGGCTGCATCAGGTGGTCCCCCAGCGCAAACGCTTCATCAGCAACGAACACAAATGGGAGACCTTCAACATTGTCCTCTGGAGGTGGCAAGTCCAAGCTGCCATTCTGGAGACGCCTGTAGAACTCCGTCTGGGCGATCACTCCACCATCGGACATCCGGCCATTCTTCCCCACATCCACATACAAGAACTCGTAATTAGCCGACACCACCGCCAACATCACTATACTATTAAACCCCTTGTAATTATAATAGTACGACCCCGAGTTGGGTGGTGGGACGATGTGGACGTGTTTCCCATCAATTGCCCCTCCGCAGTTAGGAAAGTCCCACCGCTGGGCAAAGTGGGAAGCCACAGTCTGCCATTCCTGTGGCGTGGAAGGAAACTGTTGAGGAAAAAACAATAAACATTACTATTTTTTCACAGAAACCTAGCAAGCAGATTAGACACAAACATTATGGGTCAACCTCCAGATAGCATTTATTAAGGGGAATTTTACAACAACAAAGTATAAGGTAAACATATCATATTCCCCCTCCCCCCCTCTCATGGGCCATTTCTAACATTATAGGGGGGAGGAACTCTTGGACAGGTAACCCTCTTCACTTCATTTAGAGATGAGTGCCTAAATACAGGGTATTACTTGCAACAGCCCCTCCTTAGTTACACTATTGGCAGCCCACTGGACAGGTAAGAAGTGTCATAATACAAAGATATAAATACACACTGTACACATTTGAGCACATTTGGACATTCTGCTATTACCTATCAAGATCATAATAGGATACAAGAAATTTAAACAGTACCATTGGAAAGTATACAGGCAGGCCCTTGCACTACATGCTTTGGGGAATTCATCCATAAATCTGACCAGTAAAGAGGTGGGTATAGTGTGTATGGGTTTGGCAAAGTCAGCAGATAGATGATTGAGGATAGAGAATTGGAATCAGCTGACTTAGCAGTTGGGGGAGGGAGGGTTACAAAAAATTTGGGGACACCACAAAAAAAAGCCTCTGGCCCTCTGCCTGAATTTAAATCAAAAATAACATTTCCAAACATTTTAGGGGGTGTTTGGGGTAAAGCACTACTATGGAGCTGATAAAATACATTGTTAAGTGACTACATGAGGTGAATATAGGGGCAGGAGACACCATCCTGGGGAGGTTATTGAAGGGCAAATATGTATGAAGGACCTAAAATAATAATTACATAAAAATCCAGCATGCATGAGGACAAAGGGGACATTCACAGCATATTACAATCATGGTAATTAGGGAATGAGGAAAGAAATACAATATATTAGCAAACATTCAATACCATAAAATGTGATATAAATGGATAAAAATCTTACCTTCATATACTCCTTCTGTAGGATCTGTATGATGGCAGAACAGGTCTCTGGGATAATGATCCCCAGAGCCTGGGGGGAGATGCCTGTCGAGAACTTGAGGTCCTGCAGGCTTCTCCCTGTGGCCAAATACCGCAAGGTAGCTACCAACCTCTGCTCCGGAGTGATGGCTTGCCTCATGCACGTATCCTGCCTGCTAATATAGGGGGTCAGCGAAGCCAACAGACGGTGAAACACGGGGTCCGTCATCCTGAGAATGTTCCTGAAATCATCAGGATTATTCTCACGGATCTCACGGAGCAAAGGCATGTGACAGAACTGGTCACGCTGAAGCAACCAATTCTTGGTCCATGAACTCCTCCCCACCCTGTTCATGGACTGGACTTGTGTCAAGGTCAGGACCCCAACACCAAGCCCCCGCACAGCACGAACTCTACGAGGGGTACGCATACGCAACATGGCTAGAAAATGGTCGGCTACTCAGAACGAAGTAACAGAACGCACTGAAAAACAGCAAGGCCCGTGAAGAGCGACCTGAAAAACAGCAACGAGCGGACAAGATCGCACAGAAAACTCCAATACGAACTGACTGCATGCACTGAAGAGCAGATACAAACCCACAAGCACAAACTGAACGTCAGAAAACGATCTGAAAGCCACGAGTCTGAAAAAGCGCGAATCGTCTCTCACCAAACTTTTGCTAACACGAGATTAGCAAAAGGAGCCCAAAGGGTGCCGCGCTTGGTTCTGAACCGGCCTTTTCTAGTCTCGTCGTACGTGGTGTACGTGACCGCGTGGTTGTCGATCGGAAATTCCGACAACTTTGTGCGCCCGTGTGTATGCAAAACAAGTTTGAGCCAACATCCGTCGGAAAAAATCCGAGGATTTTGTTGTCGGAATGTCCGAACAAAGTCCGACCGTGTGTACGGGGCAATAGAGGTGCCTTTCTTCTCTTTTATACCATGTAAAAAAATGCTTTGATATACAAGTGCTTTGGATTACAAGCATGTTTCTGGAATGAATTATGCTTGCAAACCAAGGTTTTACTGTATGTGAAAAATTCTGTGCTCTTCAAGGGAATTGGGTGAACCAAATATAAGGGACCTTCAGTGCTCTTCAAAACACAAAGACTTTAGAATCACATCACCACATAGATTCACTTCTTACCAGATAGCAGTAGTTTCAAGCATTGGATAATAATCCCACCATGCTCCAATAGACTGGGCTGTAAAAACGAACCAAATTCCAGATAACAGCGGTATCAGACACTGGACAATGATTCCATCAGGCTCCAACACCTTAAGCTGTAAAAGTGGACCCAGTTTTTCAATGGATGCAGGAATCATGGTATCTTTGGAAAAGCTGATATCCAATCTGGCAGCTCAAGGAAAAATCCCAGAACATAAAGGAAGAAGAGAATAGCCTTGTAGTAAAATATGTTTCAATAAAAGGGTTTATTAAAACAGCGCACTAAAAACTTACATCAATGCAACCAAACATCAGCAAAAATAAATGCACATAAAAAACAGAGCTGTGGTTTTCACCAACAGCTCAAACAGTTGTGCCCCGTACACATGGTCGGACGTTGTTCGGACATTCCGACAACAAAATCCTAGGATTTTTTCCGACGGATGTTGGCTCGAACTTGTCTTGCATACACATGGTCACACAAAGTTGTCGGAAAATCCGATCGTTCTGAACGTGGTGACGTAAAACACGTACGTCGGGACTATAAACGGGGCAGTGGCCAATAGCTTTCATCTCTTTATTTATTCTGAGCATGCGTGGCACTTTGTCGGTCAGATTTGCGTACACACGATCGGAATTTCCGACAACGGATTTTGTTGTCGGAAAATTTTATATCCTGCTCTCAAACTTTGTGTGTCGGAAATTCTGATGGAAAATGTGTGATGGAGCCCACACACGGTCGGAATTTCCGACAACAAGGTCCTATCACACATTTTCCGTCGGAAAATCCGACCGTGTGTACAGGGCATTAGACTTCTCACAATGGGCTCCACCCAACTAGTTTCTCCATAATAGGCTTCAGCTGGGAAAGGAGACTCACCCAAGACTTCTGCTAATAGCATATGAGTACAAGTGGATGTGGATGACATCAGAAGTTGAATTGATCTATGCATCCTTTTGGTATCACCTGGATGGGACAGGTAAGAGATTCTAAATAAGAATAAAAATAAGCTATGCCACCAACATGTAATCAATACTTGGTATTAGGCGTGCATTAACCCAGGTTCACACCAAGCTGCGGGAATGAAGCTGCTTGAGCTCAGCTGAACTTGCATGATTTTTATGAACTGAATGATATATTTTTCACTTTATGAGTCATTTCATCCAATTTTTTTATTTATTTTTATACATTTGTTTTTGTAGGAGTGGACTTTATGCCCTTAAATTTTTGTCATGTGTATTTTTGCACTGTGAATATTCTTATAGATTATCACACCTGCTTCTTTTAATTATCTATGCTTATGGTAGGGGTTTGGACCTTTTAGGTTGCAGCTTTTCTTTTTCTATATATTTTCATTTATTTATTTATTTATTTATTTATTTATTTATTTATTTATGTGTTTGATTTTTCCATTTCAATAGTCACACTTCCCTTCACCAGGAGATTAGGATAAGTGCAGGATTTTAACCCTTTTTTGACATCTTTAAGATGAATTACATATTTTGTTCTTGCCAGTATCATCCATAATTAATTCATCATTTATAAAAATTATGCATATACAGTGGGGATGGAAAGTATTCAGACCCTCTTACATTTTATACTCTTTGTTATATTGCAGCCATTTGCTAAAATCATTTAAGTTCATTTTTTCCTCATTAATGTACACACAGCACCCCATATTGACAGAAAAACACAGAATTGTTGAGATTTTTGCAGATTTAATAAAAAAGAAAAACTGAAATGTCACATGGTCCTAAGTATTCAGACCCTTTGCTGTGACACTCATATATTTAACTCAGGTGCTGTCCATTTCTTCTGATCATCCTTGAGATGGTTTTACTCCTTCATTTGAGTCCAGCTGTGTTTGATTACACTGATTGGACTTGATTAGGAAAGCCACACACCTGTCTATATAAGACCTTACAGCTCACAGTGCATGTCAGAGCAAATGAGAATCATGAGGTCAAAGGAACTGCCTGAAGAGCTCAGAGACAGAATTGTGGCAAGGCACAGCTCTGGCCAAGGTTACAAAAAAAAATTCTGCTGCACTTAAGGTTCCTAAGAGCACAGTGGCCTCCATAATCCTTAAATGGAAGTAGATCTGCAAGGAGGAATGCCACAGGATTCCCAAATCCAGGTGTGAAAAACTTGTTGCATCTTTCCCAAAAAGACTCATGGCTGTATTAGATCAAAAGGGTGCTTCTACTAAATACTGAGCAAAAGGTCTGAATACTTAGGATCATGTGATATTTCAGTTTATCTTTTTTAATAAATCTGCAAAAATGTCAACAATTCTGTGTTTTTCTGTCAATATGGGGTGCTGTGTGTATATTAATGAGGAAAAAAATGAACTTAAATGATTTTAGCAAATGGCTGCAATATAACAAAGAGTGAAAAATTTAAGGGGGTCTGAATACTTTCCATCACAACTGTATCCCTTTAGGAGGTACGTCTCGTTAAAACACAATGGATAGGTATATCCTTAGTATTAAATCTACTACGTAGTCCTCCTAACCCCCTTTTTTTTCTCCCTCGCCCCTCCCCCCATCCGCCAACCTTTTGTGGTGATGTTTGAGAATTATTATTGTTTTTAATTTATTATGTCTCAATCAATTAATCAATAATAATGATTATTTATTAATAATTGTCTAATTATTTTAAACAATTTAATTCATTCATTCATTTGTTTTTCTTTTTAAACACCACAATATTATCAATGATTATTATTAACAAGCAAGCTTTTACTTATGTATATCCACATCCATTCGTTTTTCTATTATCTATTCCTTTAACTCGTTCATTTGATTGATGTGTTTGCCAGAGTATCAAATCTTTCTTCCTCTAGTCTTCCTGTATTTAAGAATGTCAGATATGTCAGCCAATCCCGTTCTGATGCAGAAGCTTGTAGCTTCAAAATGCATTACCGCCCCTTGCATCTGTGAAAAGTCGTATTTCCTGTTCCTGTGACGTCATGTCTGGTGCCATCTTGCGGTTCACGTCGTGATCAGCTGTTCCAGGCTTCCTGCTTCCTGGTTCCCAGCTCTTCCTGTACATTTACAAACATACCATCCATGCCCCAGGCTGCAGAGGACAACATGACATTCTCTAGACACTTTCTAGAGCTTCCAGGACTGACGATTGAATTACATGCTTACCTCCTTTCATCTTAATTGTGAGTTACTACTTGTTTTAATTAAAAATTCTTGGAAAATACTGCACTCAGTCTGGCACCCCTCTGTTCCTAATTCCATTACTGAGCAAGCTGAGTTTGTGGTGCCATGTATGGCGTGAAATGTCTATATACCCTTCTGGGGTCCTGTATACAGTGAGAGCTGATCTACCATGACCTGTATGCAATTTTCATGTTCTCCCTGTAACTGCATGGTTTCCCCTGGGTACTTCGGTTTCCTCCCACACTCCAAAGACATGCTGGTAGGTTAATTGGTTCCTGTGTAAATTCACCCTAGTATGTTTATGCATGAGTGTGTGTTAGGGATCTTAGATTGTAAGCCTCTTAAGGGCAGGGCCTGATGTGAATGTTCAATATACTGCATGTGCAAAGCGCTGCATAAATTGACAGTGCTATATAAGTAACTGTAATAATAATCATTAAAGTCTCTGTACATGTTTAGATAAATCACTCATGGACTGTGAAGCTGCATGTGTTTCTGGGCCAAGTGACTGTCACGCTTACCCCAAACGCAGTTGGTCAGACACTATAGCTGACTACTGTGTTCTTCACCTATATCAGCCCCCTTTCCCATAAGGCAAGCTGGCCTACCGGTACTTGGTTGCCCCCAAGTCTTATATACAATGCTATAGTGCCTGGTTAGCAAACCAGGGCAGACGTGACCTGAGCAAAACAAACAGGTATTTTCAGTTGGTAGACAGGCAGAGTGGTTCAATGACAGTCCAGGTAAAAGGCAGGCAGGGTTCAGAAACTAGTGTGATATCCAATCTGAGGTCATACACAGGGAAATCCAATCTAGCAGAGCAGGGCAGACAAACAGGCAGCTTGATCAGGAGTTACACAAGTTATCACTCTCCATTGCAAGCATAACACTGAAGGTTTGGCTGACTTATAACAGGTTTGGTTTCCACCCAGAGACTGGCCAGATTGATCACCTTGCAGGTGGACAAAGAGACAGGGTGCATGTCATAGCCAAAACCAGGATGCTGGAATAAGGAGTAGGAGCGCTAGACACTCCTGATAGTGACTATCCACAAGCTGGCAGTACGCCAGCTGTAAGGAAGAGGAAGCCCAGCCACTTGTACTCATGTTCTACAGTAGGTCTCCTGGCAAGGGAACTAACTTACAACCGCCACCAGGTGCATTGCTACATTTAGACCATTTTAATATGCTGTAGGTAATTTTTCAGTAAACACTACAGTACAGTAAGTTAACCTGCAACATACATTTTTTGTACTGCCCTTTTGCACTTCAATGTAAAACCAAAATTGTCAAATGGTATTGGTACCCTTTGTGTTGTAGATTACACATGTAGGGGCAAGGAATAGGTTTTAAAGTAACTGTAATCTAAGTAGCCTTTTAGAGAATTTGTTTACAAGCTTTTATTTATAAAATCACTATACTTTTTCGGAGCTGTCTAAATTAAAGGAGAACTTTTATTGCCCGTACACACAACCGGATTTTCCGATGGAAAATGTCCGATCGGAGCGTGTTGTCGGACATTCCGACCGTGTGTGGGCTCCATCGGACATTTTCCATCGGATTTTCCGACACACAAAGTTTGAGAGCAGGCTATAAAATTTTCCGACAACAAAATCCGATCGCGTCAATTCCGTCCGTGTGTGGCTCAGAAGAAATTCCGAGACGGAACAGCTCGTGTGGTAAAATTAGCGTTCACAATGGATACAGCGCACTCTCTTCTTCTTTATAATGTGAGAAGAATGAAGTAGTTTTGCTGCTCATATTCACACAGACTTCTCACAAACTTCTTTCTTTATTATTTATCGGAATTCCCTCAATATATTTTGATTTGTCACATCTGACCAATTTTTTTTGTTTGTTTTTAATTGTAAAAATTTTTGTTTCAAGGCTTGTTTTTTTTGGCTTTTTATTCCAGAATATTTTTGTGTGTGTTTTGTGTGTCAAGTTACCACAACACCATTGATATCTTGTATTATTTAGCCCTCATGCACATGGACGTTTTTACAGCTGCTTTTTTGAGCTTTTTTTGCAGCTTAAAAAGGCCTGTCTATGTTAGTCTATGGCTTCATGCCCACCTAGGTGTTTTTGAGCTGCAAGTGGCATAGGCGTTTTTAAGCTGTAAAAAAAACCCAGGACCAGTGGGTTCTGAAAGACGTTTTTCAGCTGTAAAAACGCTCTAACACTGAAAAACGCTCAAAAACGCTCAAAAACGCTCAAAAACGTCATTCACCAACGTTTTTTAGCGTTTTTGATCCATTGAAAGAAAAAAAAAATTTGAAAAAAAAAAAAAATGCTCAAAAACGCTAACGCGGAAAAACGCTAAAAAACGCTAAAAAACGCTAAAAAACGCTATTGCAAAAACGCTGAAAAAAGCTGAAAAAAGTCAAAAAAAGTCACTGCAAAGATACTGGCGTTTTCATAACGTTTTTTTAACAGCCTGTGTGCATGAGGGCTTAATCTCAAGGAGATTGTTTGGTGTTGGTGTCTCTTGATAATTTCACATTGTATTTTTGAAATGTACCTGCTTCCTTACCAACAAACTGTCATTTTTGAAGGAAAACACACATAGGCAAGTATAATTGAACCAAAAATTTCTCTATTAAGGGCTCACAACCAAACAAAGAGGGAGGCAAAGCTGGAGAAACAGCAGAAATTGGTGAAGCCTTTGGCCCCCAGGGCAGACATCAATTATTTTACTGCAAAATTGGTGGCATGAGGAGTCCATATCTAAGGGAGTGCAGTCTGGTCCAGAAGTCAAAGAGATCCGAAAAGCAGCAGATGACATCTGTGTCCCCAGGCTGTGGTCATACAAGAGCCTGCATCTTTTGCCAGACCAGACTGAACCCAGGGCCATCACTCTCTGGTCTTCCTTCCACGCTTCCTTCCACGCTGTGGCTCTGGTGGTGGAGTTGTGGCAGCAGGAGGAGGAGGAGGATGGTCCAACTCAATCACGTCGGTCTTGGGTGTGATTTTGCCACTCACCCCCTTAGTTAGGACTTTATAAATAAGTTTCTCATACATGAGGCGTTGGCCCTCCTGCATGCCCTTCAGTTTGGTGGCAGTCATGCAGGCAAAGGCCTCTTCAGGAGAGGGTAAGGCTCTGAGGGACGCAGAAGCCTCCTGAATGAGCCTGAGCGCTGAATCCTGCACGTTACTCCCCTTCCTCTGTCTTTTGTTTGGAAGGCGGAGGGGAGGAACCTACAATTCGGTCAGGCTCCGACTGGTCCCAGGCTTCTCCTGGCTGCCACTTAGCCCCGCCTCCTCCTGGCTGCCACATTCCACAGCCTCCTCCTGTGTGCCACATTCCACAGCCTCCTCCTGGCTGAAATCTTCCTGTGTATGAAAAATGGACATAGTTTGAGTTTTTTCTTCATCAATCACACAATTGCCACCTCATGACTGTTGCAAATTGAATGTTAAGAAATATAACTGATGATCATTCTGAGCCCAGCATTTTTCATTCTTGTCCCAAATATTTTTGCCCACTACTGTCTATTGCTATGTAAAACACTTTAATAAATCTGCAATTAGTGATCAATAATAACATCTAGTAAACATCATTTATGTTTTGCAAAGAAATCTGTAGAAGAATGCTATACCTGACTCCATCTGGGCTCCTCCACTTCTTCTGAGCTGGAAGTCCCAGGTTGGACATCAGAAGCCTCAGCTGGGGTGGAAGGAAGAGTGGAAGGAAGGTTAGAGAGGGATTCCCTGAATTCAGTGTGGTCTGACAGAAATCACAGTCTCTCATAGTACCACAGCCTGGGGACATAAATGTCATCTGCTCCAGCTCCGGATCTCTGGGAATCTGTGACCTTTTTGCCCCCCCTCAGATAAGTGCTCCTCAGGAGGAAAGCCCGGAGCTGGAAACGTCACGATCCAGAAGGAGAAGATTTAAGGCATCAAATATGTCCTTTGGGGAGATGTTGGAGATGGTCGACATCCTGAAGAGGGCCGACTATGATGGAAAGTATGGACCTTACCCCCAACCCCAATGTCAGAAAGGCCAAGATAATGGCGAAAGTGGTCAAGAGTCTGCACCGGAATTTCGGGGTACGACGATCGAAAGATCAGCTCAGGAAGCGGTGGTCGGACCTCAAATTAAGAGAGCACGAGCAGTACAGAAAGATCCGGAGAGTGCTGCAAGTAAGTAGTTGTGCTGTGTTCCTATTCTTTTTATGTTTATTACGTTCATGCTGCTCCATGTGCTTTTCTTAACTGTTATCCAGTTTAAAATGGCAACTTTCATGTTCATGGGCACATTATTCGTTCGTATCAAACATTTTTCTTTCGGCCTATGAAACACCATTGTTTTGGCCATATGCATTTGACCACATTTTTTAGGTCCTACTTGTATGAAAATAATTTGGTTGTGTAGATGGGTTTGTTACTAGAATGAAATGCAAACTCGATTCTGTGTAAGGAGAGGACACTCAGCAGTAGTTTTTACATCTGGACATTGGAGCACTAGTGTGGGACAAGAACACCCTTTTTATTAGGGGGCCACACAGGTGCTCCAGTGTATACTATAGGGAGGTCTCCATCTGTGAAGCTTGTACAAAACAGGTAAAGTATTGAAGCTTGACAAAGGACACTAAAAATTCTACATCTTGGAACTCTGCCAAAACAGACAATTGTACTCCACTTCCAAGCAATGTTTCATATTTATAGTTCTGCCATCAAATATCTGTGTGCTAAGTATACCATTTTTTTTAACATAGGAGAGAAAAGACTCGGAGGACATCCCTCATCCGAGGAGACCAGAGACCCCCCACCTATGGAAGAAGGGGAAATCCACCCAAGACAAGAAGAGCAGGAGGAGGAAGACGTGGTGGAACTAGTCACCACAACAGGTGAGTGTCTGCGACCACAGGCTCAGGTAAGAGATGGATGCCTGCATATTTATAATACATGTTTTTTTTTGGTTTCTATCTTTTTAGGTGATGTTGTGGATCCAGGGCATTTCACCTCGGAAAGTGCACAGATCCTGATCGGGGAGATCATGGGGTGTAATATTGCATTGGAAAACATCAAGAAAAACATAAATAATGTTATTCAAAAAAATAAGAACATAATTGATGTTTTGGGGAGAGTTTAAAACCCCTCCAAATCCCTTTGTTTTATGGTGTACTACAATTTTTTCATTTTTGGTCTAATTGTAGAAAAGCCAAATTTTGAGGATGCACACAATGTGTCAACATGTGCTATCTGCCATCACGGGAGATCAATGGACGCATTTTGGGGGTGCAACCCCTTCCTCAATAATAAAGTAGATGTGAGGAAGGGGTGGCTCCCGCAAAACACGTCCCTTGATCCCCTGTGATGGCAGGTAGCATATGTTGACATTCAGGTATTTGTGTGCATCCTCAAAATTTGGCTTTTCCGGGGGTGACTTCACCCCATCTGAACGCAATATCAAACACAGTTCCTAAATACTCATGTCTGATATTGCCTTCAAGTTCTACCAAATGTGAACTTTGTAAGTTCAAGATTTGTGTCTTTCTTGTGTGTTTTTAAACATGCCTGTTTTACCTTAAATGGACATTTCTACTTTTTCTAATGCCACCCCAAAAATTGTTATACAACAAACATGTTGGTTTGTTTTAAAAACCTTTTCTAAATGCACATGTAATTGTGCAGGTATTAAAAAGATTGTTAATCAAGAACGTGTGGATTATTGTCTCAACGCTACAACACTTTTGGGGTGCTCTAATTGGTGTTTTCTGTGACAATGGGTGTTATTTCCTAAGGGAAAATCCGCTTTGCACTACAAGTGCAGTTTCAAGTGCACTTGTAGTGCAAAGTGTATTTGCCTTTAGTAAATAACACCCAACAGTGCCTTAGTATAAGGTTACACAATCACGCCATTTTCAGGACTCACCACATTTCTGTCAGGGTCAGCTAAAACAAACAAAAGCAGGAAATGTCACCAAAGATTTGCTTAATTTTTTTTTTATTTGATAAAGGTTTCACACATTGTCTGGCATATTGATAGCCCCCTACCCGCAAAGAATTCAAGGTATCTTAGCCGGACATCACGGGCACTCAGGGAGGGCAAGCCAGGACGGCCACTTTCAAGCGCCGTCAGGGTTGGTTCATTTTGAATTCTGGCCTCAGGCCCAACTGAGCCAGCATAGTTGACAGAATGTTGCCGTAAAAAGTTGTGTAGAACACAGCATGCCAGGATAATATGATTCAGTTTATACTCCGCCATATGTATGGGTGTAAGAAATAGACAGAACCGGCTGGCCATGATTCCAAACGTGTTCTCCACCACTCTTCTGGCTCTGGCCAGCCAGTAATTAAAAACCCTCTAGTCCGGGGTGAGGGTCCTCATCGGGAATGGCCGCATAAGATGGTCCCCCAGCGCAAAGGCTTCATCCGCAATGAAGACGAATGGGAGTCCTTCCACATTGTCTTCTTGAGGTGGCAAGTCCAAGCTGCCATTCTGGAGACGCCTGTAGAACTCGGTCTGGGTGATGACTCCACCATCGGACATCCGGCCATTCTTCCCCACATCCACATACAGGAACTCATAAGTAGCCGACACCACCACCAACATCACAATACTATTGAACCCCTTATAATTATAATAGTACGACCCCGAGTTGGGTGGTGGGATGATGTGGACGTGTTTCCCATCAATTGCCCCTCCGCAGTTAGGAAAGTTCCACCACTGGGCAAAGTGGGAGACCACAGTCTACCATTCCTGTGGCGTGGGAGGAAACTGTTGAGGAAAACCAAAAAAATTAGTCTTTTTGCACATAAACATGGAAAGCTGATTAGACACAAACATTCTTGGCCAACATCAAGATAACATTTATTTATGGGAATTTTTAAAGACCAAAGTATAAGGTACAACTATCATATCCCTCCTCCCCCTCTCATGGGCCATTTCTAACATTATAGGGGGGAGCTCTTGGCCAGGTAACGCTCTCCACTTCATTGAGAGATGAATGCCTAAATAATGGGTATTACTTTGAACAGCCCCTCCTTAGTTACATTATTGGCAGCCCACTGGACAGGTAAGAAGTGTCATAATACAAAGATATAAATACACATTGTACACATTTTAGCACATTTGGACATTCTGCTATTACCTATCATAATAATAATAGGATACAAAAAATTTAAACAGTACCATTTGAAAGTATACAGGCAGGCCCTTGCACTACATGCTTTGGGGAATTCATCCATAAATCTGACCACTAAAGAGATGGGTATAGTGTGTATGGGTTTGGCCAAGTCAGCAGATAGATGATTGAGGATAGATAGAGAATTGTTATCAGCTGACTTGGGGCAGTTGAGGGGAGGGAGGGTTCCAAATGATTTGGGGACCCCCCAAAAAAAGCCTCTGGAACTCTGCATGAATTTAAAGCACAAATCACATTTCAAAACATTTTAGGGGGTGTTTGGGGTAAAGCACTACTATGGAGCTGATAAAATACATTGTTAAGTGACTACATGAGGTGAATATAGGGGCAGGAGACCATGCTGGGGAGGTAAGTGAAGGCAAATATGTATTAAGGACAAAAAAAATAATTACATAAAAATCCAGCATGCATGAGAACAAAGGGGACATTCACAGCATATTACAATCATGGTAATTAGGGAATGAGGAAAGAAATACAATATATTACCAAACATTAAATACAATAAAATGTGATGTTAAATGATAAATCTTACCTTAATATACTCCTTCTGCAGGACCTGGATGATGGCAGAACAGGTCTCTGGGATAATGATCCCCAGAGCCTGGGGGGAGATGCCTGTCGAGAACTTGAGGTCCTGCAGGATTTCTCCCCGTCGCCAAGTATCGCAGGGTGGCGACGAGCCTCTGCTCCGGAGTGATGGCTTGCCTCATGCAGGTATCCTGCCTGCTGATATAGGGGGTCAGCAAAGCCAACAAACAGTGAAATATGGGGTCCATCATCCGGAGAAAGTTCCTGAAATCATCAGGATTATTCTCACGGATCTCATGGAGCAAAGGCATATGACAGAACTGGTCACGCTGAAGCAACCAATTCTTGGTCCATGAACTCCTCCCCACCCTGTTCATGGACTGGACTTGTGTCAAGGTCAGGACCCCAACACCAAGCCCCCCGCACAACACAAACTCTACGAGGAGTACGTATACACAACATGGCTAGAAAATGGTCGGCTGCTCAGAATGAAGTAACAGAATGCACTGAAGAACAGCAAGGCCTGTGAAGAGCGACCTGAAAAACAGTAACAAACGAACAAGAACACAATGACAAGTCACGCGTAGCTTGCTTGCACGCACTGAAGAGCAGATATAAACCCACAAGCACAAACTGAACAGCAGAAAATGATCTGAAAACCACGAGTCCGAAAAAATGCGAATCGTCTCTCACCAAACTTTTACTAAAACGAGATTAGCAAAAGGAGCCCAAAGGGTGCCGCGCTTGGTTCTGAACTGGCCTTTTCTAGTCTCGTCGTACGGCTTACGTCACCACGTTCTTGGCGATGGGAAATTCTGACAACTTTGTGCGACTGTGTGTACGCAAAACAAGTTTGAGCCAACATCCGTTGGAAAAAAATCCTAGGATTTTTTTGTCGGAATGTCCGGTCAATGTCCGACCGTGTGTACGGGGCATTAGTATTAGGTACTACCTATATATTGAATAATGCAAGTAAGAGCTACTTGTAGCACTTAAAGGGCATGGTTGAGAGAGGATTCTGTGTTCAAAGTGCTCTAAACAAACAGAAGCATGACATTATTTGAGGTAGGCCTTTTTTTCCACCTAAAAGCCAAAACCTTTAAAACAGCAATAAGAAAATTAGGAATAAATAAATAAATAGTTTTTCAACAGACATACTACTGTATATATTACCTAATTATGTTTTTTGCCCAAGACCTTTTTTAGCTGTTTTCTTAAACTGTGCCAATAAAAATGCAATTTTCATTACAGCACATTACATGCAAACCTCTATTTAATTGAGCATTTTGACTTCCCTTTCAGATAAATGCAATGAGAAAATATGCTTCAGAAAATTCTAATCTCTAACTCCTTTTAGTCTTATTTGGACCGTCTTGTGAACAATTAATAGTATCTTCTATATTTCCCCTGATAACAGTTGTCTGCCGTCTGTGGAAAGTACTCATTTGGCATGTAAAAAATATTCAGGTGGGAATAGTACAGAGTTTTTGACAATTTGCTGAGCAAGGGCTATGGCAGTTTTCTCTTTTTGGCACATGTTCAAAGACTTTTCAAGATTGACTTCTCCTGTTAAAATGTGATTGATGTATATTGCATTTTAGGAGGTTTGATTTCATATTTGACATTTACTGCCATCTTTGCAAATGCTCTAAAGAGTACACAAAATGAAAGATTTATCAGCTGCTGCTTATGATGAATATATGACTATTACTCTGCCTCATTTTGTAATGGAATCTGATTTATAGTGACAAATACAGATACATTTCAATTCTAAGGCATTCAATTTAACTGCAGAAACCTTATGCTTTTTGTGTTCTCAAGAAGGTATTTTATAATGGTGCATATTAGTCAAAGAATCAGAAAATGCAGCTCTTCCTATAAGACAGCTCCATCCTTACTGCAATAATACATATTGAATATTGCAATAAAGGTGTTTAAAGATTAATATGGTAAAAACTCAAAGCTGAAATTTAGTCTAAAAAAATCCCTACAGCTTTAGTCACATCATTTACCTGTTATGAAGTATGTCCAATCGATAAATAAAGTGATGCGATAGAGTGTGCTGGGTGAGCCCATGTGATGACACAACAAATTGTGTATCAAATATGTGAAAGCGTATCCAACACTAATTAGTTAAACAATCACAAAATCAATAAGTATTAATAAATATGAAGTGCATAAGCAAATACGGCAAACATAAACCACATTTGTTTTAAACATACATCATAAGTAAAAACAAATACCAAAAAGTGCCAAGCACCAAACAAACTGTAAAGTGCTGAGTACCACACAATGCATTTACACAATATATCTTAAGGAGCTATATGAATATATTGAGCATGTAAACAGTTCTGCGCATAGATAATAAAGTGCTTGTATAAGATCTTCAAAGGTGGTCTATCCAAAACGTGCTTAAATCTCCATGTGCCACAGATCATGCGATGGTGCAATGCAGGTGACCCCCCAAGGTAATGCGCTCACCTCAGCGTCTGTGACTAAGTCGCTAGACACAGTCAGAAAACGCTTTTGAGCCACCCCAGGCTCTGTGCAGATTACAGGATCACAGGCTCCAGCATGGGAACAGTTAATGGATGAGAAGAAAGAACCATATAGCGCAATACGTTTTAAATTATATATTCCAAATCAGATAAAAACAGTCCCCTCTTGGGGGTTCTAATCACCCTCCACTCTATCTAAAACTATATAAAAAAGTCTTACCTTTAGTTACACTTCAATCTAAACTTCTGCTTTAAGATATATTGATCCATTCTGTTTTTAGATCTAGGATTGAGTACAATGTTGAATCCTCAAAATATATCAGTATTTTCTGACCAGGTATTGATGCATTTATGACTTGTGATGTGGTTCACAATTTATGTACATAATTCAAAGGTCAATAGCCATAAAATACTAGTTGTTTTTTAGGCGATTTCTATCACATCCATAGGTCAATAGGGAGAGGATTTAGAAGTAGGAGTACAGTTGCAAATAATGAACATGAAATTGACAACATTTGAAAAGAATTATACTCATTGGTGTTAATTGACTAAACAAATAAGGTGTGTTCAATCTCTAAAATATGTTTGCTTGTGAGTGTATGTTCTTGAATGTTCATTGATCTTAGTTATTGAGGTGAAGTTGTTTTCACTTCAATCATGTACAATAGAAAATCTTATTTTCTTGGCTTCCCTTGTACATTATTGGGTATTTAAAATGAACACAACTTCACCTTGTTTCCTAAGAAAAAATGTATTTTCAGTGTGACCATTCAGGTCATGCTTTGTTTCTGAATAGTACCTCATTTAGACCTTTATAAAGAGTGGGGGGAGCTTCTGCCCCAACATATTCACATATGTGTGTGTAAATTTCAGACTTGGCTAAACATTCACCCTGCTAAGTGAACAGCCTCTACTACTTTAGTGAAGCAACCTATAATGTTTGTATAATCTCCATTTCCTTTTCTATGTGCAATGCTTTATGCCATTAAATGAACAAAGACATGTTTCTCTATTTTTAAATATCATCCTGATACTTATTCTCTCAATCCAATTTCTACCCATCTCCCATTTGGAAATTCTAGTTGTATTTGCTCTTCCCCATTCAGAAAGACAGTAAGGCAGGCCATACATGGTGCAAATTTCTTTCCTGCAACCACAGATAGTGTTGACAGGGCAATCAGCAATTGTCTTCTCCTGGAGGGGGGCAGGGGCATGTGGGCGGGGGGATAAGTTGGTGATTATAGCTATCGGCTATAGCAGCTGCTAGTGATAATTGCAAGAGAATCCGGCAGGCCGGTTGTACCCAAGTTGATTGATTGATCAACTTGGTACATTCAGCCTCCCCATTAGCAGTTAGAAACCGGCCAAGGTTTGAACCGTGGATAGTCGGCCTAATAGCAACACATTTAAAGCTAGTTAATTACATGTCTGCTATCTTCTTGTTATATAATAATTTATTTGGATTTTTTGCTAATTATTCTACTTGAGTCGACCTCACAAAATCATCTTCTAACTTCAGTTTTTAATGGACATTGCTCTGTACATATTCTTCTAGACCTGTTATCGTTTTTTTACACTGTTAACAATTCTCCAGATGCATCCCTTTATTGGAGTCAACAATTACATTAGATTTGCTCCATCCTTTCTATGAAGCCTTTTAATGCTTCTCATTCTCTCACTATCTCCTCTTTTTAGTCTCCTAGAGGTGTCCATTTATGAAACAGAGAAAAGCTGTGATCCTCGGGATCAACGCTGATCTCTCGTGTGTACCGGTTTATGTAGCTGAGATGAGGAGCAGAGAACATGTTCTCAGCTTCTCATTACAGTGAACGACCATTCTGTCACAATCGGTCAGTTTATGAAAGTGAGATCTGAAGATATCACTGGCCATTATTCTGAAATATCTCCTTCCCAGATTCTCCAGCTCATAGGTGGAGAATTTAGGAGAGAAGCTGCTGCGACCAGAAGAAGAAGACTTCTTTCTTCCTATATATCAGCACCAGAGAGTTAAAAATTAATATATATATATATATATATATATATATATATATATATATATATATATATATATATATATAGACATATACAGTATATAGATATTTAGTTAGTTAGTTATCTTGTGTCTATACATGTAATTACACGT
This sequence comes from Lithobates clamitans, assembly GCA_037952925.1. Classification (NCBI taxonomy): domain Eukaryota; kingdom Metazoa; phylum Chordata; class Amphibia; order Anura; family Ranidae; genus Lithobates; species Lithobates clamitans. The sequence goes on along the minus strand of JBBGZY010000279.1, from coordinate 3,143,565 downwards.
TCTTTTAAACATCGGTTTCACTTTTTAAACTCGGCTGCACTGTAATCTCACAATATCTCCCGAAGTTACAGGCCTCACCTTTTACACAGATCTCAGCCGTTTTCAGAGGAAAAACTTCTCCTCTGTTCTCCCTCTGAGAACAGAAGTTCTCTGCTTCATAAACAGGCCGCAGAGGAGATAATTTTCCCCTGAGGACTGCCTAGAACTGAACTGAGATAAAACGTCTCAGTTTAACGACTTAAGGACCGGAAGGATTTGCTTCCTTAATGACCAGGCCATTTTTTTGGGATACGGCACTGCGTTGCTTTAACTGACAATTCAGTGGTCGTATGATTTTGTATCCAAACAAAATTTATGTCATTTTTTTCCCACAAATAGAGCTTTCTTTTGGTCGTATTTGATCACTCAAATTTTTTCTGCTATAAAAAAAAAAAGGCTGACAATAAAAAAAACAATGTTTTTTACTTTTGGCTTTAATAAGTATCCAAAGGACAGATCAGAGACGTTTGACACTTTTTTGGGACCATTGACATTTATTCAGCAATCAGAGCTAAAAATAGCCACTGATTACTGTATAAATGTCACTGGCAGGGAAGGGGTTAAAACTAGGGGGCAATCAAGGGTTTAAGTGTTCACTAGGGAGGTATTTCTAACTGTGGGGGAGTGTACTGACTAGAGGAGGAGAGAGATCACTGTCCCTGATCACTAGGAACAGCAGATCTCTCTCTACTTCCCTGTCAGAACGGGGATCTGTCTGTTTACAGATCCCTGTTCTGGCCAGCTGACATTGTGGGCACCAGCCATGCGCATCGGCTCCAAGGTTGCGCTGCCAGTGAACCCATGCCCCCTATAGCTTCTCAAAGCAGCTGACGTATGACAGTGATTCACGCAGCCGTGCCAACCTGCTGCAGTAGAACTGCAGCAGACTGGTCGGCAAGTAGTTAATAAATGTACACCATTGTTTATTATCAAGTCTTTGTCCTTGGACTCGTTCTGTTCCCCATCTATGTCTTTGTCCTTGGCTAGTTAATTAGTTCATTTTGATTTTAACATTACTTCTAGAGCTATTTTTTCACACTGCTGACTGTCTATCTTTTTTTTGTTCCTTCATGTCACAGGGAGGGAGTTGGTGCATACTCACTGGTGTCATAAAGCTGAATTTGACAAGAACTTTAAACTTGAGTCGAATGAAAAAAAGGTTACAGATTCCCTCATCCACACAAGCAATGCAAATGCAGGGATCTCCACTCACGCTGCGCTATTGTATTCTGACAGTGGTGATTCCTCCACACCATCAAAAAACACTGATCAGCCATTGCCTGCAGCAGCTGATTGAATGCTGGTTTTGTAGCAGGGCCATTCGACAGAAGCCAGTCTAATTTTCAGCTTCTGTTGAACAGAACGGGGATACACATAGAATGAGATTTGTCCGGTTCCTGCTGAACCCACCTTATTTTGATAAATGTGTACCTGGCTTAATGCCCAAGTCTAAAAAGCTTTGCACAAAAGAGGCATCATCCTCATATATCATCCTCATCATCATCAGGCATCCTCAGGCATCATCCTCACTACTACCTTTGTAGTCAGCAACAGCTTCCACAAGCTGGATGAAGAGTTTACTTTCCATTTACTAACCTGCAAAAGTTTCATCATATTGGTCTTATGAAAAGCTCCAAAAATATTTTCCAAACAGTAATCTTCTCTAAGTTTAGTATTTGGTATGCTTGTGAGTCTGGAAATATGCAAGCAGCTACTCAACAGTCATTTCCCAGTTAAGCATTGAATACACTCATCAATGTGTCTGTTCATATTGGTTTAATATCCTTCTAGGTAAAAAAAATAGTTATTTAAAAAAATAAAAGAACAGGAAGAAGATATGTTTACTCTGTCTGTTACCTCTATAATGCTTCTTTCCTCAGGAAGCAATCGGTGTCATTTTACAGCCCACAATAAGTAATCGGAATTTAGCAATGAAACCCTGAATAGATTTTCTGTATTTTTACATAAGTAAATAATGGACAAGAGCAAAGATGACCACAGTACACAGTTCAGTGGACAATTGTGATGCACTCCAGCAGCTTGCATATTTCCCTCAAAATGTTTAACCAAATTAGGATATGGCAATGTCTAACCTTGCAGGAATGGTATGAAGAAGGGTACTCTGGAAGTGGCTGCGGTAATACTCTGCATGAAAGGCACTTTTGCAAGAAGGGCATTCAAGAGAAGTACAACTGTCTGCTGCTGAAAAGTTATCTTGGCAAATTTGAAGTTGCTACCAGCGACATTAGTCTTGGTGTAAGAAATGACATTACCCAACAGACTATATGTTTGTAGGAAATGTATGCAATAATATAATTTTAAGAGATTGTTATGAGATATGGGACAAAGTACCGTATATATTTACAAGATTTTCAAGATTGTCTCCTGTCTATCGGAGAGCAAAGCTTTGTTGTTAATCCTTCATTAGTATGTGAAAGCCAAATGTTATGCATTGTAAAAAAAGATTGCCTCTTTAGCTTGCCATACATTTTAATTTAGCCAGCCGGCTGTACAAAAAAGACTTAACCGATTTTCCTATCCACACATTCGAGGTGGATGGGGAAATTGTCCACATTGTGTCTTTGTATTCTGACTCTTTTGCTGTGAAAACACACTGATCAGCAATGCAGCCCATTGAGCAAACCCATTCATGAAGCGTCAATCAATAGATTGACTTCTCATGAACAGGAACCACCATACATGGATCAAGATTCAACCAGTTCCTGCTGAACCAGCCAAATTTCGATCAATTTAATACATTTCTATTTTTAATTTTTTAATTAATTTAATTAATTTAATTAATTTTGATTATTAAAAAAATACATTTGTTTTTTTAATCGATTGATTTATAAAGAACTGATTGATTAATAAAAAATTGATCGATTTATAAAAATTAAAAATAAAACGATTGATTAATAGAAAAAAAAAGTCTCCCACATGAAATCAATGTGCAAACATGCAAAATATGGTATGTCTGCACGTGTGCGTCGGTAACACAACCTATTTTAAAAACTGTATATTAAAAACACCCTTGGAACAACCCTAAAACAATAACTAAACAATAATAATAAATAATAAATAAATATATTTTTTATTTAATCATTTGGTGTTTTATGAATCAATCAACTTCTTATAAATTTGCTATGGATTTTTAACATAGGTATCAATATGTAATATTTATTTGTGAATGATGAGTTCATTTTGTGATTATATACAGTATCAAAAAATGGAATATATGTTCCAAAAAATGGGCTACATGAATTAGTTAATTTTTTAATTTCTTGTATATTACAAAGTTTATTCCCTGAGCAACAAGGGGTTAATGCTGAGTATGAAATTGTTCCGCCTCCTTTTTCCACCAAATTCCCGCCCCCATTCCCTATTTAAACGTGTGTGTTGCCCATTTCCTTGACTTTGAAAAAGCACAGATGTGCGAAACACGTTGTAAAGGCAACCACCACAGCCAACAGGTCACCCAGGTCCATGAGGTGCTCCAACGGCCAGCACCCCTAGAACTCCAACAACGCTGACTGACATCCACATCGGCCCATCCAGCCCTGGTTTTCCATCTCCCTGAGGTCTACATCATTTTGGGACACTCCCACGCAGCTGGGATTCACATCCATTGGGCTTTAGATGCTGTGAAGGTATAGCATCATCCACACTGCAGCAATGCAACTCTCTCTCTTCCACCTGTCAGTACGCTAGCAGACTTGGTGTCCCAGCCATGTGCAACTTACAGTTCGGGTCTCCACCTTCCCACTGTCAATCATCTTCGCTTTCTCCTCCAACGCATCCAGCCCTTCCCCACACGCTGGTGAGCGTGTTCCACATTTACCTACATCATATCCCTTAGTGTCTGACAACAGGATTGTTCTTTTACATGTATTACTGAATAAACTAGGACTAATCAAGTTCAACTGTCTGCTGTGAGACTGTGCTTACTCCTCAACCCATTGAGCGCTGGTCCGTTTGTTTTGTTGTACACATCTAGAAAGTGAAAATGTTGTCCATTCTTCTTTGCAGAATAGCTCAAGCTCTGTCAGATTGGATGGAGAACATCTGTGAACAGCACTCTGGACTTTGACTGGGCCATTCTAACACATTAATATGCTTTGATCTAAACAATTTCATTTCATTTCATATACTCTAGCTGTATGTTTAGGGTCATTGTCCTGCTGGAAGTTGAACCTCCGCCCTAGTCTCAAGTCTTTCGCGGACTCTAACAGGTTTTCTATTAAGATTGCTCTGTTTTTGGCTCCATCCATCTTCCCATCAACTCTGACCAGCTTCCCTGTCCTTGCTGAAGGAAAGCATCCCCACAACATGATGATGCCAGCACCATGTTTCACGGTGGGGATGGTGTGTTCAGGGTGATGTGCTGTGTTAGTTTTCTGCCACACATAGCGTTTTGCTTTTAGGGCAAAAAGTTCAATTTTGGTCTCATCTTAACAGAGCACCTTCTTCCACATGTTTGCTGTGTCCACTACATGGCTTCTCGCAAACTGCAAACAGACTTGTTTTCTTTTAACAATGGCTTCCTTCTTGCCACTCTTCCATAAAGGTCAGATTTGTTAAGTGTACAACAAATAGTTGTCCCATGGATAGATTCTCCCACCTGAGCTGTGTATCTCTGCAGCTCCTCCAGAGCTACCATGAGCCTCTTTGCTACTTCTCTGATTAATGCTCTCCTTGTCAGTATAGGTGGACGGCCATGTCTTGGTAGGTTTGCAGTTGTGCCATACACTTTCCATTTTCAGGATTGAACAGTGCTTCGTGAGATGTTCAAAGCTTGAGATATATTTTTATAACTTAACCCTGCTTTAAACTTCTCCAACTTTATCCCTGACCTGTCTGGTGTGTTCCTTGCCCTACCTGATGCTGTTTGTTCACTAAGGTTCACTAACAAACCTCAGAGGGCTTCACAGAACAGCTGTATTTATACTGAGAATAAATTACACACAGGTAGACTCTATTGACTAATTAGGTAACCTCTGAAGGAAGTTGGTTCCACTAGATTTTAGTTAGAGGTATCAGAGTAAAGGGGGCTAAATACAAATGCACACCACATTTTTTAAAGAAATGTATTTGTTAAAAAAATTAAAAACCATTTATCATTTTCCTTCCACTTCACAATTATGTGCCACTATTATGTTCACATAAAATTCCAATAAAATACATTTACATTTTCAGTTTTAACATGACAAAATGTGGAAAATTTCAAGGGGCATGAATACTTTTTCAAGGCACTGTAATCTGAGACCTGAGTGGAGGGAATAGACACACACCATTCCAGTCTCATTGGAAACATACAAGGTTGAGGCTCTCAATAACAGGCTCTGTGCTGCCATTCCCTTTCCCCACCCCCTTAGATTTCTTGGAGTTGACATAACCGGTCAGAAATGACTCATGAATAGGGATGAGCCTGATGTTCGAGTCAAACAACAGTTTGACTCGAACATCGGGTGTTCACCTGTTGTCCGAATAGCGAATAAATTGGGGTGTTCGCGGCAAATTCAAAAGCCACGGAAAACCCATTAAAAGTCTATGGGAGAAATCAAAAGTGCTAATTTTAAAGGCTTATATGCTTGGTATTGTCATAAAAAGTGTTTGGGGACCTGGGTCCTGCCCCAGGGGACATGTATCAATCCAAAAAAAAGTTTTAAAACGACCGTTTTTTGGGAGCAGTGATTTTAATAATGCTTAAAGTGAAACAATAAAAGTGAAATATTCCTTTAAATTTCATACATGGGGGGTGTCTATAGTATGCCTGTAAAGTGGCACATTTTTCCCGTGTTTAGAACAGTCCCTGCACAAAATGACATTTCTAAAGAAAAAAAAGTCATTTAAAACTACTTGTGGCTATAATGAATTGTCGGGTCTCGGCAATACAGATAAAAGTCATTGAAAAAAAACGGCATGGGGTCCCCCCAAAAATCCATACCAGGCCCTTTGGGTCTGGTATGAATATTAAGGGGAACCCCAAACCAAAATTTTTAAAATAAAATTGTGTGGGGGTCCCCCCAAATTCCATACCAGGCCCTTAAAGTCTGGTATGCATATTAAGGGGAACCCTGCACTAATATTTTTTTAAAAAATGGTGTAGGGGTCCCCTTAAAATCCATACCAGACCCTTCAAGTCCGGTATGGATTTTAAGGGGAACCCTGCGCCAAGATTTAAAAAAAATGGCATGGGGGTCCCCCAAAAATTCATACCAAAACCTTATCCAAGCATGCAACCTGGCAGGCCACAGGAAAAGAGGGGGGAATGAGAGAGCACCCCCCCTCCTGAACCGTACAAGGCCACTTGCCCTCAACATGGGGAGGGTGCTTTGGGGTAGGCCCCAAAGCACCTTGTCCCCATATTGATGTGGACATGGGCCTCATCCCCACAACCCTTGCCCGGTGGTTGTGGGGTCTGCGGGCAGGGGGCCTTTCGGAATCTGGAAGCCCCCTTTAACAAAGGGAACGCCCAGATCCCAGTCCGCGCCTGTTTGAAATGTTAACAGGTGCATTGTACCCCTACCATTTCACAAAAAAGTGTCAAAATGTTAAAAAACCACAAGACACATCTTGGGACAAGTCCTTTATTAAAAAATAAAAAAATAAAAATATCCCACAAAGTCCATCCATCTTATTCTCTCGCTCCGCCAACGGACCGAAAAAAAAACCCCGCACGCCACCACTGATCCATCTCCATAGGAGGCACCCACCGTAATGACCGTCCTCTCAGGTGACAGTTCTTTTATTACCGAGGGTGGGGCCACACGGTGATGTACCCGGGTGACCCCACCCCCCCTATGATGCACGGATACGTCACTGTGTGGCCCCGCCCTCAGTTATAAAAGAACTGTCACCTGAGAGGACTGTCATTACGGCGGGTGACTCCCATGGAGGCGGACCAGTGGCGGCGTTTTTTTTCCCTCCGTCGGCAGAGTGAGAAAAGAAGATGAATGGACTTCATGGGACATTTTTTTTTTTTTTTTAATAAAGGACTTGTCCCAAGATGTGTCTTGTGGTTTTTTAACATTTTGACACATTTTTTGTTAAATGGTAGGGGTACAATGTACCCATTACCATTTCAAATAGGGGGAGCCAGGATCTGGGGGTCCCCTTGTTAAAGGGGGCTTCCAGATTCCGATAAGCCCTCCGCCCGCAGACCCCCACAATCACTGGGCAGGGGTTGTGGGGATGAGGCCGTTGTCCCCATCAACATGGGGACAAGGTGCTTTGGGGGCTACCCCAAAGCACCCTCTGCATGTTGAGGGCATGTGGCCTGGTACGGTTCAGGGGGGGCACTCTCTTGTCCCCCTCTTTTCCTGTTGCCTGCCAGCTTGCGTGCTCGGATAAGGGTCTGGTATGGATTTTTATGGGACCCCATGCCATTTTTTTTTTAAATTTTGGTGCGCGGTTCCCCTTAAAATCCATACCAGACCTGAAGGGTCTGGTATGGATTTTAAAGGGGACCCCTACGCCATTTAAAAAAAAAAATTGGTGCATTTTCCCCTTAATAGTCATACCAGACCTGAAGGGCCTGGTGTGGAATTTGGGAGGACCCCCACGCAATTTTAAAAAAAAATTTGATTCGGGGTTCCCCTTAATATTCATACCAGACCCAAAGGGCCTGGTATGGATTTCTGGGGGGACCCTCATGCCGTTTCTTTCAATTACTTTTATCTTTATTGCCGAGACCCGACAATTCATTATAGCCGCAAGTAGTTTTAAATGAATTTTTTCCTTTAGAAATATCATTTTGTGCAGGGACTGTTCTAAACATGGGAAAAATGCGCCATTTTACAGGCATACTATAGACACCCCCTAGATACGAAATTTAAAGGAATATTTCACTTTTATTGTTTCACTTTAAACATTATTAAAATCACTGCTTCCAAAAAAACAGCCGTTTTTAAATCTTTTTTTTGCATTGATACATGTCCCCTGGAGCAGGACCCAGGTCCCCAAACACTTTTTATGACAATACCATGCATAAAAGCCTTTAAAATTAGCACTTTTGATTTCTCCCATAGACAATTCTTTATAGCCGCGAGTAGTTTTAAATGACTTTTTTCCTTTAGAAATGTCATTTTGTGCAGGGACTGTTCCAAACACAGGGGAAATGCACCACTTTACAGGCATACAATAGACACCCCCCAGGTACGAAATTTAAAGGAATATTTCACTTTTATTGTTTCACTTCAAGCATTATTAAAATCACTGCTCCCGAAAAAACGGCCGTTTTTAAAACTTTTTTTTGCATTGATACATGTCCCCTGGAGCAGAACCCAGGTCCCCAAACACTTTTTATGAAAATAACTTGCATATTAACCCTTAAAATTAGCATTTTTGATTTTTCATGTTCGTGTCCCATAGACTTTAACAGTGTTCGTGTGTTCTACTGCGAACCGAAACTTGGGGTGTTCGGCTCATCCCTACTCATGAATAGGGATGAGCTTCGAGTTCGAGTCGAACTCATGTTCGACTCAAACATCGGCTGTTCGCCAGTTCGCGGAACAGCAAACAATTTGCGGTGTTCGCGGCAAATTTGAATGCCGCGGAACACCCTTTAAAAGTCTATGGGAGAAATAAAAAGTGCTAATTTTAAAGGCTTATATTCATGGTATTGTCATAAAAAGTGTTTTGGGACCTGGGTCCTGCCCCAGGGGACATGGATCAATGCAAAAAAAAGTTTTAAAAACAGCCGTTTTTTCGGGAGCAGTAATTTTAATAATGCTTAAAGTGAAACAATAAAAGTGTTATATTCCTTTAAATTTCGTACCTGGGTGTGTCTATAGTATGCCTGTAAAGGGGCGCATGTTTCCCGTGTTTAGAACAGTCAGACAGCAAAATGACATTTCAAAGGAAAAAAAGTCATTTAAACTACTCGCGGCTATTAATGAATTGCCGCCCGACAATACACAAAAAAGTTCATTGATAAAAACGGCATGGGAATTCCCCACAGGGGAACCCCGAACCAAACTTTAAAAAAAAAAATGACGTGGGGGGTCCCCCTAAATTCCATACCAGGCCCTTCAAGTCAGAACTTGCAAACAGGCAAAAAATTTGTTCGAACACGCACTCTTAATGTCTATGGGACACGCTTCTCCTCTTCTGACGGTTCTTAAATAACGGGGGGCCACCCGGTGACCTCGCCCCCCTCTGATGCAGGGGGAGTTGACAGGACTTCCCTGTGGCATTCTCCGTGATGTCAGAGGGGGGCAGGGGTCACCCATTACGTAACCCCGCCCCCTTCTAACATCACGGGGAATGCCACAGGGAAGTCCCCGTCAAGTCCCCCTGCATCAGAGGGTGGCCCCCCATTATTTAAAAACCGTCAGAATTGGAGAAGCGTGTCCCATAGACATTAACAGTGCATGTTCGAACAAATTTTTTGCCTGTTTGCAAGTTCTGGGGCGAACCGAACAGGGGGGTGTTTGGCTCATCCCTGCTCATGAACATAGCAGAGGAACGAGACAGACATAAATTATACTCAGCGCTTTGGATTGAGGCAAGTACACAATACAATACAAACGTTTTTCATGTCAGAAGCTTACAACCACTTTAGCACTTTATCCCATTACTTTGCAGGGAATTTTTTTTAATGCTGCAGTTTACTACCACTTTTAAGGCTCTTGATTTTTTTTTTTTTTAAATAATAAAAATGTCACACTTACCTGCTCTGTGCAGTGCTTTTGCACAGAGCAGCCCCAATCCTCTTCTTCTTAGGTCCCCCCGCTGGCTCTCCTGGCCCCTTCCCCTTGCCAAGAGCCACCATAGCAAGTTGCCTGCTATGGGGACACTCATGCATGCTTTCTCCCCAGCCACCTCTGTATGTCCAAAACACACACAGCGTGGCTCTGCCCTGCCCCTCGCTTCCTCCTCACTGGCTGTGATTGACAGCAGCAGGTGCCAATGTCTCCCACTGCTGTGTCTCAGTCAAAGAGGAGGGAGAGACCTGTGAGAGCCTATGCTCTTGTGCACAATGCTGGATCTAGATGGGGCTCAGGTAAGTATTAGGGGGATCTGGGGGAGGTGATACATACTGAAGGTTTTTTACCTTCATGCACAAAATGTATGAAGGTAAAATACCTTCAGCCTTTACAACAACTTTAAGATGTTAAATGCCCGCTTCTCAATTTTTTTACAGTGGCATATATCTGGCTACACAGAACACAGATTGTGAATTGTGCTGCACTATTAACAACGTATGCATGGCAGCTCTTTCTCCTCTGAGGCCATTGGGGAACTGCAAGCCAACTCAATTGTACGTTCATACTTCGTGTGGGCATTAATATTTTAAAGCCAGAGGCCACTTCACACTTATGCCCCCCCCTTATATCCCCACACACGAATTCCCTGTACACACGATAGGATTTTCCGACAACAAAATCTATGTTTTTTTTCCGATGGATGTTGGCTCAAACTTGTCTTGCATACACACGGTCGCACAAATATTGTCGGAAATTCTGAACGTCAAGAATGCAGTGACGTACAGCACGTACAACGAGTCGAGAAAAATTAAGTTCAATAGCCAGTGCGACTCTTCTGTTTGATTCCGAGCATGCGTGGAACTTTGTGCATTGGAATTGTGTACACACAATCGGAATTTATGACAACGGATTTTGTTGTTGGAAAATTTGAGATCCAGATCTCAAATTTTGTGTGCTGGAAATTCTGATGGAAAATGTCCAATGGAGCCTACACACGATCGGAATTTCCGACAACAAGCTCCCATAGAACATTTTCCATCAGAAAATCCTATTGTGTGTACGGGGCATTACAGAAAGACCAAGGGGGTTATTTACGAAAGGCAAAACCACTTTGCACTACAAGTGCAAAGTGCACTTGAAATTGCACTGAAAGTGCACTTGGAAGTGCAGTCGCTGTAAATCTGAGGGGTAGATCTGAAATGAGGGGAAGCTCTGCTGATTTTATTATCCAATCATGTGCAAGCTAAAATGCTGCTTTTTATTTTCCTTGCTTGTCCCCCTCGGATCCACAGTGACTGCACTTCCAAGTACACTTTCAGTGCACTTTACACTTGTAGTGTGCACTTGTAGTGCAAAGTGGAGTTGCCTTTAGTAAATACCCCCCCCAAGTCTTTTCCTAAGCTGGTGACTAGGTCTGTTTCTACATACCCCAATAAAAAACTCGGAAGCATTCTAAGAAAGTATTCCTGAGCAAATACTTAAAAGACAAGTATAGACTTTTTTTTTGCAGAATCATATTTACCTAGGTGGATGCAGCATCGATCCAATGCTGCATCTGTCCCCTGCCAGCTCTAATGCCCTGTACACATGATCAGACATTGATCGGACATTCCGACAACAAAATCCATGGATTTTTTCAGACGGATGTTGGCTTAAACTTGTTTTGCATACACACGGTAGCACAAAGTTATCGGAAAATCCGATCTTTCTAAATGCGGTGACGTAAAACACGTACGCCGGGACTATAAATGGGGCAGTAGCCAATAGCTTTCGTCTCTTAATTTATTCTGAGCATGCGTGGCACTTTTTGCGTGTCGGAATTGTCCACACACGGTCGAAATTTACACAAACGGATTTTGTTGTCGGAAAATTTTATAGCCTACTCTCAAACTTTGTGTGTCGGAAAAAAGTCCAATGAAGCCCACACATGGTCGGAAATTCTGACAACAAGCTCCGATCGCACATATTCCACCAGAAAGTCCGACCGTGTGTACAGGGCATAACACTGAGAACCAAGTGATCAAACACTGCTGATCACTCAGTTCTCAGAGCTCTGTGAGCAGAGAGCTGGTGACTGGCAGTCACCACTCTCTGCTCTGCACCCCCCTGCTCACTGGAGCACTGAGCTCTGGAGAGGGCAGGGTTCTCAGCGGCTCACTGAGAGGCTAAGCCGATCCAAGCACATGGGCAAATCACAACTTCTGACCGGCTCTGTGATGTCATCCGACAGCGAGCTTCAGCCTGCTGTCAGCTGAAAACGGGTCACAAGAGTGCAGAACCAACTGCACTCCTGTGATCCACAGGAGAAATACAGCCAAACAAGCTTTGGCTTTACTTCTCCTTTACCGCACCAGCTTGTCTCACACTTTAGCTCTGTACTTCTAATTGGAATTATGTCCTTTATTTTTCTTTCACTTTTAATGATGGTAAACAGGACAAATAGAAAGGATAACTTTTCATAATAAGGGCACATCCAGCAATAAAAACTGACAGGGGTTCTAATCCCTCCCCAAAACAAAAAAAAAACAAAAAAAGTTTGCCCTTAGATACATTTTAAAGGGATTCTGTTTTTTGCAAACTTACTTTGACCTGTTGCCGCCCGCCCACTGTCATATGATGGTGAAGTGGTGTGGCTCTCGTTCTGGGCCAACTTTATATGACGGCGGCCCATTTACATAGGGCAGGCGCGCAGCCCTGCACTGTCGGTGGCAGCGTGTCCCTGAGGCACAGCGCGTCACCAACAGGGGTGAACAGTCATTGGGTATGGCTGTTTACCATGTGATCAGCCGCGATTACACCACGGCCGATCACAAATGGGTATTCCCCTCCTAAGACTGCTCATGTGCGCGATCTGGAGCGCGCAGCGTGGTCATGACGTTGTGTCGTGTTCCCAGGAACACTGCTCATCATCAACAAGGGTAAACAGACAATGGCTGATCCATTCACAGCCGATCATTAAATGTAAACATAGACCGGTTTCTAGCTGTTACCGGCTCTTCTCTCCTCACACATCGTTTCCAGTGTGAGGAGAGAAGAGCCAGGAGCAGTGAGTTACCAATCTGTGTAGTTTCAGTGTCTGCACCAACACCACACAAAAAAAGAGAACCTGTCACATCGCGCCCAATTACAGCTGTCACCCAACAGTCACCACATACGTGCGCATCAGTACTCATAAAAGTGCACCTGTCATCCATCAGTGCCCACAAACTGCACCTGTCACCCATCAGTGCCGATAAAGTGCACCTATCATCGTCAAAGACTACCATCAGCGGTGCACCTGTCACCCATCAGTGGCCATCGCCAGTGACCGTCATCAGTGACCGTCTTCAGTGACCCATCTGTGACCCTCATCTGTCACCTATCAGTCCCATAAAGTTCACCAGTCACCATCAGAAACTGCCATCAGTGACTGTCACCCATCACCTGTTACTCATCAGTGACCATCACCCATCACCTAGTGACCGTCACCTGTCACCTGTCGCCCATCAGTGACCGTCACCTTTCACCCATCGCACAGCCCATCATAAAAATGTCCAAAAGAATATATACCAGTGAGGAGGCACTCCAGATCCTCTCCATGACTGATAAGAGCATCTGGGAGTTCTCGTCAGATTCAAATGCCAATTCCAATTGTGAAACAAATTCAGCATTTGAACCAATCAATAGTAGTGGATCGGCAAATGAATCAGAGGAAAAATGGATCCCTCCTAAAAGGGCATGGCGCTCTGGAAGCCACCAGAAATATACCCCAGGATAAAAATCCCAGGCCCAGTACCAGCGCTTCTGCCAGCAATAGATCCCCAAAACCAAAGGCCCACTACCAGTGCTGCTGCCAGCAAAAGACCACAAGAAATGCTCAGGCCCACTACCAGCACTGCCGCATCATCACATCCAAATGCCAGCAAAGGAACTTCAAATCCCCCAACTACCAGCACTGGAGTGCCACGTCCCCCAAGAGCCAGGGCCATTACACATCTTCCAGCTGGTCTTGCCAATCCAACATGGCTGCCTTCCGACTCAGCAAGAATTCCCTCTTTCACCGCACAGCCAGGTGTGCAGGCCAATACCCCAAATTTTACTGAAATCGATTGTTTTGTTTTATTTTTGCCTGACACTTTGCTGCATTTCATCGTGGACCAGACCAATTTATATGCCCAGCAGCATATTGCCAACAACCCCCAATCATCATACGCCCATCCGTTTGAGTGGAAGGATTTAACTCTGGAGGAGTGCAAAGTGTTTATGTGCCTCACCATAAACATGGGGCTTACAAAAAAAAATAAAGGACCTGCCTATTGGTCCACCAACCCCATCCACCACATGCCCATTTATTCTTCTGTAATGTCCAGGTCCCAATACAAGATGATAATGCACTTTCCTCATTTCAGCGACAACGCCCGGTGCCCTCCCCGCAATCATCCAAATTACAATAAGTTATATAAAATTCGCCCACTCATTAATTTCTTTTCCCAACGATTTGCAGAACTCAATGTCCCCGATCAGCATATAAGTGTAGATGAGTCCCTAGTACCCTTTTCAGGCCAGCTAGCAATAAAGCAATACATGCCTAGCAAAAGGGCCAAATACAGAGTGAAATTTTATAAGCTTTGCGAGAGTCATGGGATATCTGTATGCGTTCCGCATATACGAAGGAAGAGATTCACAGCTCCAGCCCCCTGACTGCCCAGCCTACATGGGCACAACCGGTAAAATTGTATGGGACCTGGCATACTCACTGCTGAAGAAAGGTTACCATATATACCTGGATAACTTCTACACCAGCCTGTTTTCAAACACCTATACCTTGCAGAAACCCTGGCCTGTGAAACCTCCAGAAAGAATAGGAAGGGTAGAATGAGTAACTTTGAGATGCAACGAAGTGCTGGCCTTGAGGTGAAAGGATACCAGGAATGTGTACATGATGTTCATCATCCATGATGACACTACAATTGAAGTTCAGAGAAGACTAGGTCCCATTGAAAAGTCAACATGTGTACAATATTACAATCTCTACATGGGGGGGGTGGATTTCAACAACCAAATGCTTCAGCCCTATTTATCGATAAGGAGGTCCCGTTTCTGGTACAAGAAAGTAGCAATCTATTTACTTCATTTGGCCATTTATAATGCCTATATAATTCACACCAAATCCACGGAAAGCCCTGCCCACTTCCTAAAATTCATCAAAGAAGTTGTCACGTCACTCATCTACCATCAAAGACCCCCCTAGAAAACCTTCGCTCTGATGCTGTTAGCAGACTTCATGAACGCCACTTCCCGGACAACATTCCACCATCTGAAGCAGGCCAAAGACGCCAAAAAAGATGTTGAGTATGCAGCAAAAGAGGATTTCGAAGAGATACCAGCTACCATTGTCCCCAGTGTCCCTCCAAACCCAGCCTTTGCATTGGTGAAGGCTTCGGACTATATCACACATCCCTAAAATATTAGCCCATATTCTTAACCATTTCCCCATTTTCAGCATCTGTGCTGACCATTTCACATGCTTCCTCAAATAACCATGCCACTGCCTTCCACGTGAACTGACCCTGGCCTGTTTTGTCAACTACACTTCTGCCCACCGCTTGGACTGTTTGCACGTGAACTGACCCTGGCCTACCGCTTGGACTGATCTGTTGCCCTGTTACTGTAGTACACAGGGGTCTCACATGTGAGGGGCTCCAGAAATCTTTTTCCTGATGGAGAAAACAATTTTTTTTTATTGTCTCCGGGTTCCTTTTTTTTGGGTGGGTGAAGCCTCTACCCCTATGCCCCTGTGCACAGGTCTTACCTGATTGTGGCCCTCAGCCTGCTGCTGACTTACTGCCATCATGCCTCTGCCTGCCGCATAAACTGACCACACCTCTGCCTGATACCTGGACTATGGAAATAATTAGCTGTAGTAAGAGACAGTATGTTTATGAAGGGCTGGAGAGTGGTACAATAATAAGTGCAGGCAAGTAACGGTGTACAGGGACCATTATTATGGCTGTGCTAGGTGTCTCTGCCTGGACAATTTCTATGGACAAATGCTTTGGCTGTGCTGACGATATGCTTGTGCTGATTATAGACAATATTCCTGCCTGCTGCCTGGATAATTACAATTGTTGTTGCTAAGCATGTAACTGCCTGCTGCCTGCTGACTGGACCAATTATCTCCTCTGGGGATGTTACTAAAACCACAGATAATACTTTTTTTTACCCTTTCCTCAATAGAATTTATTTTGGAGTATAATTTTTGGTATGTAAATGCTATATGTTAGAAATATGTAGGGCCTTCAAAGATGATAGGTTGTCAGGAAATTAGATGTGTAATTTATGCTTGTAGAACGCCTGAAGGTGCTACTTCAATGGTGGGCCTCTGTATGTGGTCAGGCTGTGTAAAAGTCTCACGCATGTGGTATCGCCATAGTCAGGAGGACTATGACACCCCAAAATGTATTTTGGGGTGTCATTTTTGCTATGTACATGCTATGTGTTGGAAATATCTTAAAAATTGACAACTTTGTGGAAAAAAATGCATTTTCATTTTTTTTCCACATTGTCCAAAAACTTCTGGAAAAAAATTAACCATTCAAAAGAATCATTATGCCTCATAGATTGTACGTTGGGGTGTTTGCTTTCCAAAATGGGGTTATTTTGTGGGTGTTTCCATTGTCCTGGTGCTCAGAAAAAACAAAATAACTTTGCGCTTACTCAAATGTGCAAGCAGCTAACACGGCAAATAGAAATTTTGCTGTAAACGATAAATGTAAAAAAGTGTAGCGCTAAAAATTATACATGAAGTGATGAAAAAAATGTCTAATATTTATAAATGTCCATCATATATATATATATACACTAGTGAATCATAGTCCATCGTTGTGTGAAACCATTGTGGTCACCATGTGCGTAAGCAACTAGATAGTGAGAATACCATCACCAAAATAAATGGAGGCGTACCAGAAAGTTTGAACCCAAAATAGCATATGCTATGTGGGTCAAACCAGCCTATATTGCCCACCGGCAATGGTGGGGACGCTGTAGTAATCGGCTGAAAGAATAGTCCTGGAAGCCTTCACGAGAGTGTCATATATATAAACCAAGGATTGTGAAGATACCACCACCCAAGTGAATGGAGGCTTACCGGAAAGTTGGGACCCAAAGCAGCATATGTTGTATAGGTCAGACAAGCTTATATTGCCCACCGGCAATAGAGGGGAAGCCCTGATGGTCAGCGGGGGATGAGGTCCTAGGGGTCTTCACAGAAGTGTCTTCTCCATACAGATGTTTAAACGTCCCCGAACATAACCCATATAGGATAAAGAAGGGGCCATATAGTGTAATTCCGTAAACAACATAAATTTTATGAAAAGAGAAACACTTACATTTAAGTAGTAAAAAAGCGCTTGTGTGTAAAATAATGGCAGCAGTGGAGTCCTCCCGACGTGTTTCGTCTCACAGGACTTCGTCTGGGGTACCTATCCACTGCAGCCAAATTCCTTTATATTCCCTGAGAGAAGAAGACCTTCCCTGCGTGTTTCCTATATTTCCTATAAATATTAGAAATTTTTTTCATAACTTCATGTATAATTTTTAGCGCTACACTTTTTTATATTCATTATCCAGGGCCTTAAAAAGTGTAATAGGTGGTTGAGAAATGAGATGTGTAATTTATGCTTGTAGAACACCTGAAGGTGCTACTTCAATGGTGGGCCTCTGTATGTGGTCAGGCTGTGTAAAAATCTCACACATGTGGTATCACCATACTCGGGAGGAATAGCAGAATGTATTTTGGGGTGTCATTTTTGCTATGTACATGCTATGTCTTGTAAATATCTTAACCACTTCAGCCCCGGAAGGATTTACCCCCTTCCTGACCAGAGCGTTTTTTGCGATTCGGCACTGCGTTGCTTTAATTGACAATTGCGCGGTCGTGCGACGTGGCTCCAAAACAAAATTGACGTCCTTTTTTCCCACAAATAGAGCTTTCTTTTGGTGGTATTTGATCATCTCTGCGATTTTTATTTTTTGCGCCATAAACAAAATAAAAGCGACAATTTTGAAATAAACGCATTATTTTTTACATTTTGCTATAATAATTATCCCCAAAAAATATATAAAAAAACATTTTTTTTCCTCAGTTTAGGCCAATACATATTCTTCTACATATTTTTGGTAAAAAAAAAATCGCAATAAACGTTTATTGATTTGTTTGCGCAAAAGTTATAGCGTTTACAAAATAGGGGATAGTTTTATGGCATTTTTATTAATATTTTTTTTTTTTACTAGTAATAGAGGCGATCAGTGATTTTTATTGTGACTGCGACGTTATGGCGGACATGTCGGACATTTTTTACACATTTTTGGGACCATTGTCATTTATACAGCAATCAGTGCTATAAAAATGCATTGATTCCTGTATAAATGACACTGGCAGTGAAGGGGTTAACCACTAGGGGGCGGGGAGGGGTTAAGTGTGTCCTAGGGGAGTGATTACTAACTGTCAGGGGGATGGGCTGGTGTGTGACGTCACTGATCTCTGCTCCGATAACAGGAAGCAGAGATCAAGTGACACTTGTCACTAGGCAGAACGGGGAGATGCTGTTTACAACGGCATCTCCCCGTTCGTCCTCTCCGTGAGGCGATCGCGGGTATGCCCACAGCAATCGAGTCCGCGGGACCCGCGACGCGACTCACGGAGATCACGTCAGGTGCGCGCGCGCACTGCCGGCGGCGCACGTGCGCGCACACGGCGGCAAATTCATAGTAACGTACGGTTATGTTTCTTTGCGCAGCCGTGCCATTCTGCTGATATAAAAGTACAGGAGCCTGTTGGGAACCGGTTAAAAATGGACAACTTTGTGGAAAAAAATGCGTTTTCATTTTTTTTCCACATTTTCCAAAAACTTCTGGGAAGAAAAGAACCATTCAAAAGACTTATTATGCCTCATAGATTATACGTTGGGGTGTCTGCTTTCCAAAATGGAGTCATTTTATGTCCCTAGAACACCGGACGGTGCTCCTTACATATTGGGCCTCTGTATGTGGCCAGGCTGTGTAAAAGTCTCACACATGTGGTATCGCCATAATCAGGAGGAGTAGCAGAATGTGATTTGGTGTGTAGTTGCAAGCATGCATATGCTGTGTGGGAGAAATAACCTGTTAATATGACAATTTAGTAAAAAAAAAAAACACAAATCTTCAGTTTGCAAAGAATTGTGGGAAAAAATTACAGCTTCGAAAAACTCACCATGCACTAAATACCTTGGGATGTCTACTTTCCAAAAAGGGGTCATTTTGTGGGTATTTGTACTTTCCTGGCTTGTTAGGCTGGATTCACACCTATGCATTTTTAGTGCTTTTTGCATTTTGCAGGTTTGCAGTACAGTCCATTTAACATGGTTTCCTATGGAACTTGTTCTGAAGTGCAAATCTGCAAAATGCAAAAAGCACTAAAAATGCATAGGTGTGAATCCAGCCTAATGGGGCATACACACGGTCGGACTTTTCGTCTACAAAAGTCCGACAGCCTGTCCGACAGACTTCCGGCGGACTTTCGGCGGACTTGCGGCGGACTTGTGGCAGACTTTCTAACAAACGGACTTGCCTACACACGACCACACAAAAGTCCGACGGATTCGTACATGATGACGTACACCAGACTAAAATAAGGAAGTTCATAGCCAGTAGCCAATAGTTGCCCTAGCGTGGGTTTTTGTCCGTCGGACTAGCACACAGACGAGCGGATTTCGGGGTCCGTCGTAGTTACGACGTAAAGATTTGAAGCATGTTTCAAATCTAAAGTCCGTCGGATTTGAGGCTGAAAAAGTCAGCTGAAAGTCCGGGGAAGCCCACACACGATCGGATTACCAGCCAGCTTTAGTCCGTCGGCGTCCGTTGGACTTTTGTAGACGAAAAGTCTGACCGTGTGTATGCCCCATTAGTGTCTCAAGAAATGAGATAGGTCTTCAGTACATCAGGTGAGATCAGGTGTGATAAATTTTCAATGATTGGCACCATAGCTTGTAGACTCTATAACTTTCACAAAGACCAAGTAATATACATTAGTTAGGGTTATTTTTACTGAAGATATGTAGCCGTATACATTTTGGCCAAAATGTATGAAGAAAAATAATTAATTTGCAAAATTTTTTGACAGAAACAAAGAAAAAGACATTTTTTCACCAAATTTTCAGTCTTTTTTTATAAAAAAATAAAAAACCCACTAGTGGTTAAATACCACCAAAAGAAAGCTCTATTTGTGTGAAAAAAGGACACAAATTTAATTTGGGTACAGTGTTGCATAACTGAGTAATTCTCATTCAAAGTGTGAGAGCGCTGAAAGCTGAAAATTGGTCTGGGTAGGAAGGGGGTGAAAGTGCCCTGTAGGCAAGTGGTTAAAGGGATTTGTGTTTTGCAAATTCATTTTATAAAAACAAAGTTCCCAATTTAGTATGAACTACTTGAGTACTGATGGGATACTAATTCAGCCTACAAGCTAATCTCTATAGCATATCTCCCAACATTTTGAGATGGGAATGAAGGACAACTACTAGCAAATGTATGTATGTATGTAGGCATAAGACACGCCCCCTGCCACACCCCCTTAAAGGAGAATTAACCAAAATAAAAAGTTGATTAAATCCACAAGGGCTTTTTTTACCACTACTAATCCTTTATATTGGCTTTTAAAATTTACAAATGCATCAATTTAGAAATTGGATGAAAGGTTTAGCACTGAGAAACACTTTTTGAAAGATAAAAAGTGCATTTTATATACAACTATATAAATCAGACCAAAATGAGGGCCAAATGAGGGGCAAAGAGGGACAGAGGGACACTGCTCCAAATCAGGGACAGCCCCTCTAAATCATGGACAGTTGGGAGCTATGCTATAGGTATGGGTACCAATTGTGATACCTTGTATGAAAGTGCAGCCACTTATGCCATTAGCATATAACTATGATTTAATGATATGGAGACACAGGGCACCCCTGTGTCACCCCAATTCATATCCTAATAGTCTGGGAAAGCTAGCCATTAAATATAATTCTAGCTGTAGGAGTCATGTATAAAGCCATCATTTTATTTTCAGACTTCAGTAGGACACCCATATTACAGAGAGACATGTGAAGAAAATGACAGATGACTCTTTCACAAGCTTTCTCTACATCAGCAGAGTAAACAGAGCAGGATAGAGTGCCTATGGGCATGGTGGATCAAGGTTTTTTGTTTCTTTCTATATTATCTTTAGATTTACTTCAAGGGACAAAACCTACCTTTTTATGTGAATCACAATAGGAATAAGAAGGATCAAGTGGTTTGCTATAACTTTGGAATACATTTTCATATCAACATTATTAGGTTAAAAATGGCAGTAGTTATTGCAGTGCATTACGTCTCTCTTGCAATTAGAAAGTACTGTAATATGTACTTCCAAGGCTTGTTTCACAAATGGAAAGTCAGCTGACATAGCATTAAAGGTTTACTGAAGAAATGGAATAAAAAGGTCTATATATTTTATTGGTTGAGCCATCAGAGCCCAGACTTTTTCCAGATAGCAGGTTTCAAACAACGTGAAGAAGTTTAAGATCTGTAAAAGGTTCTGGTTCTGGTAATTGTGTGAATGTGGTTCAGACAGGTGAGGTAAAGCTGCAGTCAAAATATATTTGAGTCAGTTTTTCAGAGAATGAAAATTATGAAAATAAATAGAAAAACAGGCTTAAAAAAGCCTTAATGACACACAGTACTCAATACTAGTATTGCAAACCATGCTCCAAGTTGGTTAAGATTGTGATAGTCCTGTACCCAGCATAGCAAAAAGAAAATATGAGAGTAGAAATTCTAATGAAGATGACAAACAATATAGCAGTGTAAATACATCATTGAAAATACAAGTAAACACTGTAATCAAAAATGCAGGTAGCCCAGAATACTAAATAGAGTCCAACTGCTCTAACTATGTAGATGCAACTTTAGTGTCTGTGTGGGTGCTCACTTCCATAACTGTGTAAAGACAAAAGCGAGAGAAATAGCTCAAACCCCATAGTGTAGCAATAAATGGGCAAAGATTTATTGAATAATAAATTGTGCTCATAAGAGAAAAGGCATGTGCAAGGTATGACTGCCTGAGAAGTCCTTGGACCGGGTGTACCAGGAGAATAGCCAGAAATCCCAGCCTTGGCCACTGACGTGGGGATGGAGTTTACTACAGGTGGAGAGGAGCTGCTGTAGCTGGTATGCAGAGGAGTCAGACATGGAACCTGAAACCGGAAGCAGCCCGACGATCCGCACATACGCACAGGAACGTGTTTTAAAGTGATCTAGCTTCTGTCTTCATCAGCCTGTCTAAACTGGGCTACCACCTCACTAAATGTAGTCAGGAAGAGGCAGATCTGAAGTAGCCCATGCATAACATATCGGTTGCAAATCAGGAGTGGTGAAAATGTCAACCTCTCGAAAGTATGCTGAGTTGAACAAGCTGCCAGTCACCTGAAAGTAACTATGTGGAACTACTAAGCATATATCAAAACAATTTTTTTTAAATGTATAAATAACCATAAAATATTTGTATGTTTGGGGTATATACACTCACCGGACACTTTATTAGGTACACCTTGCTAGTACCAGTTTGGACCCCCTTTTGTCTTCGTAACTGCCTTAATTTTTTGTGGCATAGATTCAACAAGGTGTTGGAAACATTTCTCAGAGGTTTTGGTCCATATTGACATGATAGCATCACGCAGTTGCTGCAAAAATTGTGGCTGCACATCCATGATGTGAATCTCCTGTTCCACCACATCCCAACGTGTTTAATTGGATTGAGATCTGGTGACCATTGGAGTAAAGTGAACTCATTGTCATGTTCAAGAAACCAGTTCTAGACTATTTGAGCCATGTGACATGGTGCATTATCCTGCTGGAAGTAGCTATCAGAAGATGGGTACACTGTAGTCATAAAGGGATGGACATGGTCAGCAACAATACGCAGGTGGGCCATGACATTTAAACAATGCTCAATTGGCACTGCGGGGCCCAAAGTGTGCCAAAAAAATATTGCCCACACTTTTTTCATCAAACAAGGTTTTATTAAGCAAAGATGATGCATATAAATACATAGTATTACTAGTATATATTTATACATAAAATGCGTATTAAGCAAGGAAAGTATACATTGTTAATATAGTCAACATTAGGGGTAATATATGTTAATGTAGAAATAAATGTATACCACTATGAACTACTATCATCATAATGTGTAGTTTTATCTCTTATCATATTTGGTTTAAATTGTATTTTATTATAGTACACGTGATATGTATATGCATAATGTGACGCTCTCTTATGTGTTATATACCTTTAAGTCTATATGGGATATATTGTATTCAGTACAGACATGACCATTTTGGGAGAACAACATGAACCATAATGTCTTTTGGTTTACACTTTCTCTGTATGTGTCTGGAATAGAGTTTTAGTTACAGAGATCCACGTGTTATATTACTGAGCGAATTTATGATTAAGTGCAAGTTTCAGGTTCTTGCAACCATCGATCCCAAATTTTGTTATATTTGGTCGGGCATCCTCTATTAATGTAAATATGTTTTTTGTATGGCAAGGTAGTGTTAACTTCTGTTTTCCACTCCGTCACACTGGGAGGGGATGGTCTAATTTTTCTGACGGAGAATAGAGTCTCATGTAGGAATACCTTGGTAAATTTATCAACTGTATCTGGAAATATCCCTAGGAGACATTGTTTTGGTTATTGCCCACACTTTTACACCACCAGCCTTACCCGGTGATACGAGGCAAGACGGATTCATGCTTTCATGTTGTTTATGTCAAATTCTGACCCTACCATCTGAATGTCACAGCTGAAATCGAGACTCATAAGACCAGGCAACGTTTTCAAATTTTCTATTGTCAAATTTTGGTGAGCCTATGCAAATTGTAGCCTCAGTTTCCTGACCTTAGCTGACAGGAGTGGCACCTGGTGTGGTCTTCTGCTGCTGTAGCCCATCTGCTTCAAGGTTCGATGTGTTATGTATTTAGGGATGGTATTCTGCATATCTTGGTTCAGTTGGTTGTAACAAGTGGTTATTTGAGTTACTGTTGCCTTTCTATCATGTCAAACCAGTCTGCCCATTCTGCTCTGACCTCTGACAACAAAAAAGGCATTTTTGTGCACACACTGCTGCACATTAGATATTTTCTCTTTTTTGGACTATTCTCTGTAAAGCCTAAAGATGGCTGTGTGCGGAAATCCCAGTATATCAGCAGTTTTGGTAATACTCAGACTAGCCCATCTGGCACCAACAACCATGCCACTTTCAAAGTCACTTAAATCCCCTTTCTTCCCCATTCTGATGCTCGGTTTGAACTTCAGCAAGTCGTCTTCACAACGTCTGGATGCCTAAATGCATTGAGTTGCTGCCATGTGATTGGCTGATTAGCAATTTGTGTTATCAAGCAATTGAACAGGTGTAGTTCATCAGAAATCAGGTAAATATAAAAATAAAATTAATTCGTAATCAGTCAAGTATAAATAGTATATAAAAAAATAAAATGAATGGTAATGCATGAATGGAAAGAGAGAAGAATGTAATGGAAATGGGGCATGATGTAGCAATAGTATTATAGACTATAGAATCTAAAAACACACAGGGGTTGATTTACTAAAACTGGAAAGTGCAAAATATGGTGCAGCTCTGCACATAAACCACTCAGTTTTTTTTCAAAGCTTAATAGAACAAGCTGAAGTTAGAAGCAGTTTGGCTACCATGCACAGCTGCACTGTACTTTGCCCTCTACAGCTTTAGTAAATCAACCCCACAGTGTCACTGTTAGCTACAGAGCCACATGATGGATGGTGATAAATATGGATCTTCAAATTAACAAAAACAAATGGCCCCTATAGGCTCCCCTTTGCAAATAAGTGAAAGGTGTCAACATGGAAGCTAAGAGATAAGCCTTGAGACTATAAGGCGCCAGCTAACTAAAGAATGGTGCTTATATCTTACTCTTCATTGAGACCATCTGGGGATATGGTCTTTAACTTGAAGATGCAGTAGGTCTCTTCAGCACACAAGGCTTTGAAATTTTCACCTTCAGGCATAGATGCCATAATGGCCTCAACCACATGTACACTAAGACAGCTAGGATCTTTCCCATGAGGCAATGCCTCAATAAACTGAACTTAGGTAGACTACTCTCTACATTCCTCCAGTGTTCTGCAAAACATGCATGGAGGGATCAGAAAAAGACTGCTACCTTTGGTTGACAAACACACATGTTAAACAGTAGCGTTTTTTGCATTTGTACGTGCCTTGGCAATTTCTCTGTGTCATAGATCATAGACCTTTGTAGAGGAGTTACATTTAGGAATGTATGTGGATGCCCTCTGTTACAAAGTTTTTAAGACTGATGACACTGACAGGGTGAGGCAGATTGGGGAGTAATCTGCCCAAATGTATGATCCTATAGGTGTCAGGGGGACCAGGACAAAGCAAAGTGAGAAAAAAGAAAAATGTCAATCCTGCTATAGGTGTTATTTACCTCTGAGTAAAAGTATAATATTAAGCTTTCTGTTGTTGCACATGCCAAACATCAATAAGATGCAAAGAATTGAGTTGTTTTGTCACCCTATTATTGGTGGAGTATAAGAGTTGTGATTTGTCTGCTGAAGAATATAAAAAAGTGTCAAAGAGTCTTCCTATTATCAGAATTCAGTCAGTGAAATCTGACCATGATTTGGGAGGCCTGTCAGTGTGGTACATTTCAGAACCATACAGTTAGAGTATCTGTTGCATGTTTTCTTCAATGAAGCTGCGGTGTAATGAAACATGGAAGCCACAGCACCTCTGTTTAGATGCCGTGTTACATGCATATGGGTGAAGACTTCATTAACATAGCCTAAGCAATATGAAGATCCTTTCCCATGTAAGAATATACCAACAGTTCTGGATGTAAATGCATCTCTGAGTACACAAGGAACAATTGACATACTGTACTTCCACCCATTATCTCAAAGTAGTGACTAAACATGTTTTTTTTTTTATTTGTGATGAAATAAGAAGAATGCTTTGAAGATGTAATTATAGTGTAAAAGAATACTTATGCTCTACTCTGTGTATAAATTTTATGTGATCTGTAACTGATTGTCATGTTCTTAATACATTTACTGAAGTTCCACTGCACAATGTCAAGATGGAAATTCACAGAGTCTACAACAAATATTTTTCCCTACATTATTTTTGGATGTTTCACAGCTTTCTACTTGGCTTCAGCTTATTGACTTTCTATTTGGTGCTCAGTATTTCCAAATGAATGGATCTGACATGTATTCCACTCTAACTGAATGCCGGTAATGTGAATTGCTGCTCCCTGGCACTGTACATGTTACAAGCATTGTTTCTCACAATCTAATTGAAAGTGACATGTAGGCAAACTGGTAAGAGAGCATATTGGGCATATGCTTGTTAATGAGAACCTGCACCTTTGGGACAGGAAACTGAGATGAAAACTGAGAAATGAAAAGTGATCTCAACAACTAACATTGTCACTGAACATTCCTCAGTTTGTCTCCTGGGCTTCAGTTTAGCTGTTCATTGCTATATATGTGTCAATCTGTAACTTCCAGGTGATATGCTCCCAGTGGAGGCTGACAAATTGGCTGCCCTCTTATGATTTGGACACTTCTCATGCAAGGCTGACAATTGTTCATGTCCATCTGTTTTTGAGAAGAAAAACTAAACAAGAATGGAATATTAATATGTTTCCTTATTTAGTGACTCTGTGGTACAAATGCTAAGCACTTTGTCATTCTACTTGAAAGAACTTTCATTTTACAAGGGAATTTAAAAAGTAAATAGTCTAGTAGTCATCTTCTAATAAAAACATTAGGTGGATTAAAGTGTAACCTGAAAGCAAAAAACATATGGAAAATACAAATGTGGTGAATGGATTGGGGGAAGTTGGTATGAGGATTATATGTAATGTATATGATTTATATTTGCTTTTAACAATTTGATTCTAGATTAAGGATTTGATCTAGAAAATGTTGCTCTGCATACTTGAGGTGGTACATCATGTACTCAATGAAGTGATTTACTAAATGAGTAGAGGTTATTCACTTCACAAAGAGAATGTTCACTGAGCTCACTGGATAACCATCACAAACAGTCAAATTGTTTCAAACAAAAGCTGTGTTTTTTTGTTGTTGTTGTTCTACCACGTACATTATTGGGTATAGGGTAAGTGAGCACAGGTTATGTACTAATTTTCATTTTACAAAATGAACAGCTTTTATTCCTTTGGTAAATCAACATTAATGGGGTTATAATGTGATGTGATCTGGACATGTACTGTAAAGTGTAAAAGACTGAGGCTTCGATAATACAAACTAAGGTAAACCTCTTTTCCTCTGTGGAATAGAATCATTTTTAAATACTAATACTCTGTATAAATTGTAATTTCACCTACCTAGTAGGTTCAGATATTATGGTAATTGCAACGTTTTCTTGGATTATTATTATTCTAGTGCATTGATTTAATCATTGTATCTCATTTTATATTATTACTATAACAAAGGAAGAGGGAAATGTACTCTCTCCAGTGGAATAACATGTATACAGGGTGTTATATACCTTAAATTGTAGTTTCATTCTCTTAGCATGTTTTTCAGAAATTCCAACACGATAGCAGCTGCAATCCACTAAATGATCTTTGTTTATCATGCCCTCTTGAGGATAGAGATGACAGAGATCACTTTCTCAAAAATTCTAATGAGCATGTTCAGTCTAATTTTTGTATCTTCTAATCCTGATATTCCAATTTAAACTGTATTACTTAAAGTATTTCAAGATAAGTAACTGCTTCCTGCTGGTGAATTAAAATTAAATCTTAGTAGAGAACATAAAGACTCTTCTTTAAAAATCATAGAGAAAATTGAAAAATGAAAGTAATTCATTACCGGACACATTTATTCTGTTTTTGACAGTGTGGTAAAGAGCTACAGTGCCTTGAAAAAGTATTCACACCCCTTGAAATGTTCCACTTTTTGTCATGTTACAATCAAAAACGTAAATGTATTTTATTGGGATTTTCTGTGATAGACCAACACAAAGTGGCACATAATTGTGAAGTGGAAGGAAAATGATAAATGGTTTTCAATTTTGTTTACAAATAAATATGTGCAAAGTGTGGCGTGTATTTGTATTCACCCCCCTGAGTCAATACTTTGTAAAACCACCTTTCACTGCAATTACAGCTGCAAGTCTTTTTGGAGATGTCTCTACCAGCTTTACACATCTACAGAGTGACATTTTTGCCCATTCTTCTTTGCAAAATTGTTCAAGCTCTGTCAGATTGGATGGAGAGTGTCTGTGAACAGCAATTTTTAAGTCTTGCCACAGATTCTCAATTGGATTTAGGTCTGGACTGACTGGGCCATTCTAACACATGAATATGCTTTGATCTAAACCATTCCATTCTAGCTCTGGAGGTGAACCTCCACCCCAGTCTCAAGTCTTTTGCAGACTCTAACAGATTTTCTTCTAAGATTGCCCTGTATTTGGCTCCATCCATCTTCCCATCAACTCTGACCAGTTTCCCTGTCCCTTCTGAAGAAAGATGGTGTGTTCAGGGTGATGTACAGTGCCAGTTTTCCTCCACACATAGCGTTTTGCTTTTAGGCCAAAAAGTTAAATTTTGGTTTCAACTGACCAGAGCACCTCCTTCCACATGTTTGCTGTGTCCCCCACATGGCTTCTTGTAAGCTGCAAACTGGACTTCTTATGACTTTCTTTCAACGATAGCTTTCCTCTTGCCACTCTTCTATAAAAGCCAAATGTGTGGAGCGCACAACTGATCATTGTCCTGTGGACAGATTCTCCCACCTGAGCTGTGCATCTCTGCAGCTCCTCCAGAGTTACCATCGGCCTCTTGGCTGTTTCTCTAATGAATGCTCTCCTTGCCCGGCCTGTCAGTTTAGGTGGACGGCCATGTCTTGGTAGATTTACAGTTGTGCCATCTTCTCTCCATTTTTGGATGATGGATTGAACCGTGTTCTGTGAGATGTTCAAAGCTTGGGATATTTTTTTATAACCTAACCCTGCTTTAAACTTCTCCACAACTTTACCCCTGACCTGTCTTGTGTGTTCCTTGGCCTTCATGATGCTGTTCGTTCACTAAGGTTCTCTAACAAACCTATGAGGTCTTCACACAACAGCTGTATTTATACTCAGATTATATTACACAAGTGGATTCTATTTACTAATTAGATGACTTCTGAAGACAATTGATTCCACTAGAGTTTATTTAGGGGTATCAGAGTAAAGGGGGACTGAATACAAATGCACCCCACACTTTTCATATATTTTTTTTTTTAAATGTTGAAAACCATTTATCATTTTCCTTCCACTTTACAATTATGTGCCACTGTGTGTTGGTCTATCACATAAAATCGCAATAAAATACATTTATGTTTTTGGTTGCAACATGACAAAATGTGGAAAATTTCAAGGGGTGTGAATACTTTTTCAAGGCACTGTATTTGTTTGTAGTTTCAAAACAAATCTGCATAAGTTTGCTATGTTTCCAGTGGAAAAAGATCATGTGATGAAAAAGTGAAAAAAGGTAAAAAAAAGAAAAATGAAAAAAAAAAGTGAAAAAAACTCACTTCATTTTCTTTTTTTACTTAATTCACTTTTTCATCACATGATCTTTTCCCATAATTCAGTAAGTTTTCTTCTCTCTTTTCTCCCCTTTCATGTCACTATTTCAGTCTTCCTCAATAGGAATTACACACACCTGCATTGATTTCATTTGTGTCCAATGATGCTCATATAAACCTATGCTTGTTTCTGTTTTCCCAAGCTCTGAGATCAAACCCCAATGTGCGGGGCGAAACATGTCAGAGGATATGGCTGGAGCAGCATTGCCTGAGGCCACATTTATCCACATATTCGTGAACTGAGTCAGTGAGCGGTGTTCCTTCCTAGAGGCCCTCTGCTACAATACCATCTCCATTAATAAACTCCAAGGTGCAGAGCGAAATGCATTGGGGGTGTGGCCTGGTGGGAGTCCAGGCTTAAACTGCCATTCATTTCAATACCAGTGGGTCTGCATTGATGTGCAGCTTCATGAGATTCATCCTTTGCTCAATAGTTGTTTGGAGCCGATACAATCTCCTCCCCTGGCCAGTGTTGGACCCAAGATTGCTTTCTCTTGTAGCCTGAGCGACACACATTTTCCATTACCCATTCACAGAGGAATAATCAAGCAACAGAAACAGATGTTGAGAAAGCACAAATAAAAAGAATGAATGAGCAAGAAGCAGGGGGATGCTATATCACACTGCAGATATACACCTTTGAGGTTGTGGGTAAAGGAAGCACAGAGCATAATTAAGATTTCAAGATATTCCATATAGCATAGAAAATTTTTATTTTTTTAATTCAGGTTCATGTAAACGGAGGCACTCATTCATTAGTCCAGAACTGTCAAATAACCCAATAAAATGTTTTTCCCTTGTTTGGATTTTATGTTTGATAGCTACCCTCTATAAATAGGTACACATTGCATACATTTACAGTATACAGGAGTAAGGATCAGCATGAGTGCATTGTTTGTGTTCCTTTTTACAGCCTTTCACTTGAATTAAAATTCCTGTCACATAACAAAGGGATGAAGGACACAGTTCTTTTCACATTACAAAATAATTCCTTTGTTCACAAACGATACTGCTCTGCAAACAATTATTGATTGACAGTCTGCTGTGGAGTAAGAATTCAATTCTTTCAAGTTAAACCACAAGGAGTTAGAGATAAAAGAATATGTTACTGTCTACATAATGTTATTTGAAGATATGCTCTGTTCTTCAGCGAAATAAAGAAGGAAGAGTAACATTTTACTTATAGTCCAACTTCATTGTATGGCCACAATGTTTTTTTTTAGAGACCTAAGATAAAATAGATTCCCCCCAATGCTAAAGCCACTATTTAAAGATTTGTATATTGCAATCATATCCCCTCTTAAGCTCCTCTTCTCCAGAGAGATTGTAGTTGTTTCTCACAACTAAGTCCTCCAGCCTCCTAATTACATTTGTTGCCCTTCTCTGGACTCTCTCCAGTTGTGACCAGAGTTTTGAAAAGCTGTAAAATTATAGCTTTATCTTTCTTGAGATTTGGATTTGTTGTGTATATCTGTGGAGAAACCATGTTATAAAAGAACAACAGTAAATAAAATAGCTTAGAATGTATGCATTTTTGTTAAAGGGGTACACCGATGGTGCACATAGACCGAATCACCTCGCTCAAGAAAGAGAGAGATTGAGTTTACTGTTTGTAGTTGTTTCTCATAACTGGGGTCCTCCAGCCTCCCAATTAAATCTGTTGCCCTTCTGTGGACTCTCTGCAGTTGTGACCACACCACAGTTTTGTAAAACTGTAGAATTATAGTTACCGTATATCTTTTGAGTAAATACCCTTTTTAATGCATGCTAAAAGTGTCCTAGCTTTGCATGCTGCAGTAGATATTGTGATCTACAGGGACCCCTAGATCCTTTTCCATCCTCGATTCCCCCAGAGGTTCTCCCCCTAGCGAGTAACTTGCAATTTATATCATTTTTGAACAAGTTAAACAGAATTGGTCCCAGGACAGTGCCCTGAAGGACCCTGCTTACAACTTCAGACCATTCAGAAAATATGTCACTAATCACTACTCTTTGAAAACACCCCTGTAACCAGTTTTCTGTCCAGGTATATATGGTGTCATCAATGTCAAAAGATCTTATATTGTAAATTACGCATTTGTGGGATACTGTATCAAATGCCTTAGTGAAATTCAGATACACTATGTCCACAGGCCTTCCTCTATTTAAATTACAGCTTACCTCCTCATAGAATGTTAAAAGGTTGGTCTGGCGAGAATAGTTCTTCATAAATCCATGTTTGTTGCTACTAATGATACTTTTTTTCTCAGCACATTATTGGATATGGACCCTTTTATCATTCCTTCCAATAGTTTAAAAAATATTGATGTTAGGCTGACTGGTCTGTAGTTTTCAGGTATATATCTTGGCCCTTTTTGAATATTGGTACCATGCTTCCTTTATGCCAATCAGCTGGTACCATTCCAGCCAGTAAGCTGTCCTTAAAAATTAGGAACAATGGTCTGGCTATAACATGGCTAAGTTCTTTGAGGACTACAGGGTGTAAGCCACCTGGTCTTGGTAAACTGTTCACATTACGTTTTTCTAGTGTTTTGGAACACTGGCCTCTGCCAACCACAGAAAGGTATATTCATTATAATGTTATTAGCATTACTGTCTTGTTTGTTATACCCATTTTTTCTTTTACAAAGGTTTTTATTGATAATCATAGCAATTTCACAGTTAAACAGTGTAGATAATGCATCATGAATAAACATAACAAAAAGTTTAGCATCTTATAAATAAAATAAGTATGCTTGTAAATCAAAGAAGAACAAGACAATAAGAATGTAACAGAGGTTGAAAACAGTCTTGAGAGGGAGGTTAAAGAAGAGCTAGGGGCGGAGAAGGGAGGAGTAAAGAATAGGGGGAAAGGAGAGAAGAGGGAGAAAGGGGGAAGGGTGGGTCCTCGCGGTGAGGGAGCAAGAGTGCATTAAATCCGAAGAAGGGCGGTATCAAATCTGGTAGGTTTAGTATATTCGACCCATGGCCTCCATACCTTCAGGAACTTATCATGAGTGTCCGAAAGGACAGCAGTCAGCTTTTCATTAACCATTATATCGTCCATGCGATTCTTAACCGCCTCAAAACTTAGTGTCTGTTTCTTCCATGCCCTAGCTATCGTTAGTTTGGTTGCAGGAAAGAGATGCAGAGCCAGCTGCCGCTCCGGGCGAAGCAGCTCCGCAATTAGTTTGCAGAGGAGTGCCTCGAACGGATCCTTTTTGAGGTCGGCATGGAGTATGTTTCGGAGGAGGGAGTAAACTCTAATCCATAACCTGCGTACCCTCGGACAGGTCCACCAGATGTGCGTCATTGTGCCCTCCTGGGAGCACCCTCGGAAGCACAAGGGAGAGTAGGCTGGGATGAACCGGGCCAGTCTCGCAGGCGTGTAATACCACCTGTAAAGTATCTTATAGGCGTTTTCTAAAAAGATGACATTCTTTGAGCATTTGGATATTGCTAAAGTCATGACCTGCCAATCCTCCGGATCGAGCTGTGTTTCTAGTTCCCTTTCCCATTGAAGGTGACAGGGCCGTGTTGGTGGTTTTTTAGAGGTAATAATAGAGGAATAGATCAGTGATATTAAACCCGAGGTTTGGGGTCTTGCTCTGCAGAAGTTCTCGAAGGGGGTCAAAGTATAAGGGGTCGGTTGAGATTTTATTAGCCCCTGGAGAAAGTGACGAATCTGTAGGTAGCTATAGTGTTCGCGTAACGGGATATCATGAGAGGAGCGTAGGGCCTCAAATGATATTATCCTGGTGGGGGTGAAAAAGGAGTGAATGTCCGTGAATCCGTTTGTCTTCCACCAGGAGAATTGCTGGGGGTTTTCGCAGCCTGGCGGGAACAATGGGCACTGGAGAAATTGAAGTAGGGGTAGATGAGGAGAAATCAGGCGGGCCGAATACTTTACCGAGTCCCACATGCGAAGGGAATGGGCCAGACATGGCCCCGTCATGAGAGGGCGATGTGTGGAAGGGAGCCAGGGCAATGAGGAGATTGGTGTTGGGTGTGAATCCACTAGGTCCATAGTGGCCCATAGCGGCATTTGGTGTTGTGCATGGAGTTGGGATAACGGTCCTATGTTTGCAGCTATATAGTAGGCTTGTAGGTTAGGGACTGAAAGTCCACCATTGATTCTACGGGCATATAGTATTTGCTTATTTATTCTGGGGCGGGTAGAACCCCAGACAAATTTCAGGATTTTGCGCTGATGTATTCGTAGGATATGCGGCGGGATCGGGACCGGCAGGACTCTAAAGAAGTAGAGTCATTTCGGCAGGTATGTCATACGAATTGCCACAATCCTGCCGAACCAGGATAATGGGAGATGAGTCCAGGAGGACAACATGTCCGTCAACTTCTTAAGCATAGGAGGAAAGTTTGCCTTATAGAGTCCCGCGTAGGTTGGGGTGAGCCGGATCGCCAGGTAGGGTAATGAGGTCAGCCATTGGAACGTGAAGGTATTTTTTAAGGTTATCAAGTCTGAGGACCGAAGATTAATTGACATGGCTTTTGATTTGGTGGGGTTAACGGACAAGCCAGAAAGGGAGGCAAAAGAGTCTAGTAAAGAGAACAAGTTAGGTAGGGTGATTCTAGGGTTTGTTAGGGTTAGGAGAATATCATCTGCGAACAGTGATATCTTATGGGGTGTCCCTGCTATCTCAACACCAGTTATGTCCGGGTGGGATCGGATCGCCTCTGCCAAAGGTTCCATGGCCAAAATAAATAGGAGTGGGGAGAGTGGGCATCCTTGTCGAGTCCCCCTCCTGATGGAAAATGGAACTGATTCAAAACCATAGTATTTGACCCTAGCCTGGGGGGAATCATATAGTGCCATTACCCATTGCAAGAATGACAATCCGAAGCCATAGTGGCTGAGTACCTTTGTCAGGTAAGGCCAGGACAAAGTGTCAAAGGCCTTGTTCATGTCAAGAGACAGTAACATAGTTGCTATAGACCGGCTGTGGGCTGTGTGCTGAAGCTGTATTATACGTCTAATAGCGTCTCCTGCTTGTCTCCCCGGAACGAACCCCACCTGGTCCTTTTTGACCAGTCGTGGTAGAAAGGAGTTTAAACGATTGGCCAGGATCTTGGTCAGTATTTTAATATCTACATTAATAAGTGAGATGGGCCTAAAATTGGTCCAAGACGTGTGGTCACGGTCGGGTTTTGGAATCATAACAATATTGGCAGTTAAAAGGTTAGGGGTGAGAGCATGGCCATCTTTTACTGCATTGAACATAGTCGTTAAATGGGGGGCTAAGACGTCTGCTAACTTCCTATAGTAAAGGGCCGTGAAGCCATCCGGGCCTGGACGTTTGCCTACTTTCAGGTCTTTTATACCCTGTAATACTTCCGTTAACTGAATATCTCGATCCATTAACGATGCGTGTGTGTCGGACAGCTTAGGCAATGTCAGTCCTGTCAGGAAGGATGTCAGGTCTTGAGTAGGAGGCTGAGTGGGGGCCTTGTAGAGGGTGGTGAGGCGGTACCTAAATTCTTCCAGCACTTTCAACGGGTTACTTGTGAGGACATTATGTCTCGTGCGGAGAGTGATAGGGTTGTGTTTCGGGGTAAAGGTGCGCAGCCTATTGGCCAGCATTGAGTTGGGTCTGTTGGCCTTGGTGTACCATTTCTGGCGGGCCCAGCGTAATGTGCGTTCTGCCTCTTCAGTGAGGCATAGGTCAAGTTCCGTACGCGCCCCATCTAATAGTTTACGGTTAGCCGGAGTAGGGGACTGTTTAAAAATTGTGGATAGGGATTCTAGGCGCGCCTCTAAAGATTTACGCATTGCTATGCGTTCTCGCTTGCGTTTTGCTGCCAGCTGAATTATATGCCCCCTGAGTACCGCTTTGTATGCTTCCCAGAGAGTCACCTCGGAGGAGACTGACCCAGCGTTATGCCTGAAATATTCCACTGAGGCTTGAGTAATATCGGTGAGGACTTCCTTGAAAGATAAGAGAGAGTCATTCATAGTCCAAGGGGAATATTGGGGTTTGCTGAGCAGTGAGTGGCATATAACCAAAACGGGGTCGTGGTCTGTCCAAGGAGCTGCTAAAATGGAAGCAGACACAACCAGGGGGAGATGTTTCCTCAGAACAAACATATGGTCAATTCTGGAATGGGAATGATGAGGATGGGAGTAGTAGGTGTAGTCCTTGCCAATGGGATGTAGCTCCCTCCAGATATCTACCAGGTCACGACTTTGTAAAGAATGTGTGAATTGTTTTGCATCGGGTGATGGGGCTTTGTGTTCCGAGGGGTACTTATCCAGAGCAGGGTTCAGCGTAACATTGGAGTCTCCCGCTAAGAGGAGAGTGCCTCTCTGGTGAAATTGCAAGAGGGAGCAAATATGGGAGAGGAAGGGTCCTGGGTTATTATTTGGAGCGTAATATGTTAGGATGGTGACCTCCGTGTCCTGGATAGTGCCTTGTAGTAAAAGGTACCTACCATCTGGGTCAGCGATCTCTCTACTGCAACTGAAGGGGACCGACTTGTGTATAGCAATCAGAACGCCCTTCTGTTTAGTCGGGCCATTGGCCAGAAAAACTTGAGGGTACATGGCATCGAAGTACTTAGGACTAGAAGAAGATGAGAAATGAGTCTCCTGTAGGCATGCTATGTTCACTTTCTGTTGTTTAACCACTTCAGCCCCGGAAGGTTTTACCCCCTTCCTGACCAGAGGAAAGGGGTAAAACCCTTTCAGCACTGCGTCGCTTTAACTGCTAATTGCGCGGTCATGCAATGCTCTACCCAAACGAAATTTACGTCCTTTTCTTCTCACAAATAGAGCTTTCTTTTGATGATATTTGATCACCTCTGCCGTTTTTATTTTTTGCGCTATACACGGAAAAAGACCGAAAATTTTGAAAAAAAATGATATTTTCTACTTTTTGTTCTAAAAAAAATCCAATAAACTCAATTTTAGTCATACATTTAGGCCAAAATGTATTCGGCCACATGTCTTTGGTAAAAAAAATGTCAATAAGTGTATATTTATTGGTTTGCGCAAAAGTTATAGCGCCTACAAACTAGGGTACATTTTCTGGAATTTACACAGCCTTTAATTTATGACTGCCTATGTCGTTTCTTGAGGTGCTAAAATGGCAGGGCAGTACAAAACCCCCACAAATGACCCCATTTTGGAAAGTAGACACCCCAAGGAATTTGCTGAGAGGCATGTTGAGCCCATTGAATATTCATTTTTTTTGTCCCAAGTGATTGAATAATGACAAAAAAAAAAAAAAAATTACAAAAAGTTGTCACTAAATGATATATTGCTCACACAGGCCATGGGCATATGTGGAATTGCACCCCAAAATACATTTAGCTGCTTCTCCCGAGTATGGGGATACCACATGTGTGGGACTTTTTGGGAGCCTAGCCACGTACGGGGCCCCGAAAACCAATCACTGCCTTCAGGATTTCTAAGGGCGTACATTTTTGATTTTACTCCTCACTACCTATCACAGTTTTGAAGGCCATAAAATGCCCAGATGGCATAAAACCCCCCCAAATGACCCCATTTTGGAAAGTAGACACCCCAAGCTATTTGCTTTGAGGCATGTTGAGTCCATGGAATGTTTTATATTTTGACACAAGTTGCGGGAAAGTGACAAATTTTTTTTTTTTTTTTTTTTGCACAAAGTTGTCACTAAATGATATATTGCTCACACAGACCATGGGCATATGTGGAATTGCACCCCAAAATACATTTAGCTGCTTCTCCTGAGTATGGGGATACCACATGTGTGAGACTTTTTGGGAGCCTAGCCGCGTACGGGGCCCCGAAAACCAATCACTGCCTTCAGGATTTCTAAGGGCGTACATTTTTGATTTTACTCCTCACTGCCTATCACAGTTTCGGAGGCCATGGAATGCCCAGGTGGCACAACCCCCCCCCCAAATGACCCCATTTTGGAAAGTAGACACCCCAAGCTATTTGCTGAGAGGCATGGTGAGTATTTTGCAGCTCTCATTTGTTTTTGAAAATAAAGAAAGACGAGAAAAAAAATTTTTTTTTTCTTTTTTCAATTTTCAAAACTTTGTGACAAAAACTGAGGTCTGCAAAATACTCACTATACCACTCAGCAAATAGCTTGGGGTGTCTACTTTCCAAAATGGGGTCATTTGGGGGGGGTTTTTGCCACCTGGGCATTCCATGGCCTCCGAAACTGTGATAGGCAGTGAAGAGTGAAATCAAAAATTTACGGCCTTAGAAAGCCTGAAGGCAGGGCTTGGTTTTTGGGGTCCCGTACGCGGCTAGGCTCCCAAAAAGTCTCACACATGTGGTATCCCCGTACTCAGGAGAAGCAGCAGAATGTATTTTGGGGTGTAATTTCACATATTCCCATGGCATGTTTGAGCAAAATATCATTTAGTGACAACTTTGCGCAAAAAAAAATAAAAAAAATAAAAAATTGTCTCTTTCCCGCAACTTGTGTCACAATATAAAATATTCCATGGACTCGACATGCCTCTCAGCAAATAGCTTGGGGTGTCTACTCCAAAATGGGGTCATTTGGGGGGGTTTTGAACTGTCCTGGCATTTTATGCACAACATCTAGAGGCTTATGTCACACATCACCCACTCTTCTAACCACTTGAAGACAAAGCCCTTTCTGACACTTATTGTTTACATAAAAAAATAATTTTTTTTTGCAAGAAAATTACTTTGAACCCCCAAACATTATTTTTTTTTTTAAAGCAAATGCCCTACAGATTAAAATGGTGGGTGTTTCATTTTTTTTTTCACACAGTATTTGCGCAGCGATTTTTCAAACGCATTTTTGGGGGAAAAACACACTTTTTTACATTTTAATGCACTAAAACACACTATATTGCCCAAATGTTTGGTGAAATAAAAAAGATGATCTTAGGCCGAGTACATGGATACCAAACATGACATGCTTTAAAATTGCGCACAAACGTGCAGTGGCGACAAACTAAATACATTTTTAAAAGCCTTTAAAAGCCTTTACAGGTTACCACTTTAGATTTACAGAGGAGGTCTACTGCTAAAATTACTGCCCTCGATCTGACCTTCGCGGCGATACCTCACATGCATGGTGCAATTGCTGTTTACATTTGACGCCAGACCGACGCTTGCGTTCGCCTTAGCGCGAGAGCAGGGGGGACAGGGGTGCTTTTTTTTTTTTTTTTTTTTTTTTTTCATTATTATTATTATTTTTTTATCTTATTTTTAAACTGTTCCTTTCATTTTTTTTTTTAAATCATTTTTATTGTTATCTCGGGGAATGAAAATATCCCCTATCATAGCAATAGGTAGTGACAGGTACTCTTTTTTGCAAAAATTGGGGTCTATTAGACCCTAGATTTCTCCTCTGTCCTCAAAGCATCTGACCACGCCAAGATCGGTGTGATAAAATGCTTTCCCAATTTCCCAATGGCGCTGTTTACATCCGGCGAAATCTAAGTCATAAAATGCTCGTAGCTTCCGGTTTCTTAGGCCATAGAGATGTTTGGAGCCACTCTGGTCTCTGATCAGCTCTATGGTCAGCTGGCTGAATCACCGGCTGCATTCTCTGATTCCCTGTTGAGACAGGAGAGCCAGAGAAAAACACGGAAGACGTTGGGGGGGGGGCATTCCCTCCGACTGCTTGTAAAAGCAGTCTAGAGGCTAATTAGCCGCTAGGATTGCTTTTACATGAAAGCTGACCGCTGGCTGAAAAGAATGATACCAAGATGATACCTAAACCTGCAGGCATCATTCTGGTATAACCACTCAAAGTCGTGAATGGCGTACCTGAAGACAAAAAAATGGTTAACAATAAAGCACAGTAAACGGTAAGGTATAAAAAATTGCATACCTGAAAAGCAAACATGATAAAACATAACAACAATAAAACATTGCAGAATAGAATACAGTAAAAAAGAGCAGAACAATAGAGAGAGAATAGAGAGAGAGAGAACAATAAAACGCCAACTATTTTTTTTTTATTTTATATTTTTGTTTGTGTTTTTTTTTTTTTTTTTCACTTTTTTTTGTAACTAACTTTTATAACTGTAACCGGTTCCAGGTTCGGGTCTCTCAAAATGCGATGGCATCTTGGGAGACCCTGTGAAAGTGTGCCTAGTCTGTGCAATGCTGTACCCTACGCTAATAGTCAACTAGTGAATGGTAGCATTCAAAACATTCACCAATGCAAAGACCAGGATTGTCCGGACAGGAGGGACAATAATAGCGGGTGTCACGCCTATATCCGCGCTTGCTGCAGACACGACATCTTTTTTGGGGGGGTTCGCTGGGTAGGGGTACTCGGGAGGACATAAAGAAAATGCCTCTCATGCAGCCGACTTCATTTGGTTGGGGATGTGAATGGGGGAAGTACGGGCGCTGCAGAAGCGGTGGGTTCCCAATTAGGATTGGCGAATGCAGCAGGAAGGGCACTATGGGCACGACGGGCCTGTGTTTGTCTTTTTGGTGGCAGCGGGACACTACTTGTGCTTGCCACCTCACCAGCTTGAACTGCACTTATGGGACTCGCCACGTCACCAAGTGTTACTGCAGTGCTGGTTTGACTACGACCGGGGTGTACTAGGCCGCTGGCGCTTGCCAGTTCACCAAAACGCTACCAAAAAACTGTTAGCGATCGCAGGGATCAGGCCTGACTCTGCGAACGCTGCAGTTATGCGTTTAGTGTTTTGTAAGTGTCAGTGATCGATCGATACTGCACTTGGGTGGGCTGGGCTGGGCCGGGCGGAGGGGCAAAACGCAGGTGCTAGCAGGTATCTGGGCTGATCACGCTAACACTGCGTTTGTGGGAACCCTAAACTGCTGGGGACGCCAGTATAGATCTGATCGGATCAGATATTGATCCGTACAGATACTATACCACTAAGGGAGGTGTATGCTGCGTGCGTGGGTGTTAGCGGTACTGGCGCTAATCTGACGCTGCCTGGGGCTGGTGCTTGCCAGTTCACCAAAACGCTACCAAAAAAACTGTTAGCGATCGCAGGGATCAGGCCTGACTCTGCGAACGCTGCAGTTATGCGTTTAGTGTTTTGTAAGTGACAGTGATCGATCGATACTGCACTTGGGTGGGCTTGGCTGGGCCGGGCGGAGGGGCAAAACGCAGGTGCTAGCAGGTATCTGGGCTGATCACGCTAACACTGCGTTTTTGGGAACCCTAAACTGCTGGGGACGCTAGTATAGATCTGATCGGATCAGATATTGATCCGTACAGATACTATACCACTAAGGGAGGCGTATGCTGCGTGCGTGGGTGTTAGCGGTACTGGCGCTAACCTGACGCTGCCTGGGGCTGGTGCTTGCCAGCTCACCAAAACGCTACCAAGAAAACTGTTAGCGATCGCAGGGATCAGGCCTGACTCTGCGAACGCTGCAGTTATGCGTTTAGTGTTTTGTAAGTGTCAGTGATCGATCGATACTGCACTTGGGTGGGCTGGGCTGGGCCGGGCGGAGGGACAAAATGCAGGTGCTAGCGGGTATCTGGGCTGATCCCGCTAACACTGCGTTTTTGGGAACCCTAAACTGCTGGGGACGCTAGTATAGATCTGATTGGATCAGATATTGATCCGTTCAGATACTATACCACTAAGGGAGGCGTATGCTGCGTGCGTGGGTGTTAGCGGTACTGGCGCTAATCTGACGCTGCCTGGGGCGACGCATATCACCGCCGGGCGATCGGGGGGCTAAACCTTTATTCGGTAATAAACGGCGGGTGCCCTGACACTATAAAAAATAAACGAACTAACCAGCGTCACCCGTAACGGTTATACGGTGATCAGTGGTGAAAGGGTTAACTAGGGGGCAATCAAGGGGTTAAAACATTTATTAGCTAGTATAGGGGGGTCCCTGTCGCTATAAAACGCTGACGGCGAACCTAAATATTTACGTCCCTAACTAGCGTCACCAGCGACACTAATACAGCGATCAGAAAAATGATCGCTTAGCAACACTGGTGACAGTGGGTGATCAAGGGGTTAAAACTTTATTAGGGGGGTTAGGGGGGTACCCTAGACCTAAAGGGGGCCTAAGACTCACTGCCCTAACACACTAACTGACACAAACTGACACCAATACAGTAATCAGAAAAAAAAAAAAAAACCTGCTTGGTGTCAGTTTGTGACAGGGGGGTGGGTGATCGGGGGGGGATCGGGGGGCGATCGGGGGGGGGGATCGGGGTGTAATGTGTGCCTGGCATGTTCTACTGTGTGTGTGTGTTTGGTGCACTCACAGTTCAGTCTTCTCTCCTCGGCCCGGAACGGAAAATACCGAGCCGAGGAGAGATGACATCATTTCCTCTGCCTCTGTGTACAATACAGAGGCAGGGAAATGATCCCATTGGCTGGGAGCGATCGCGAGGGGGGGGCCACGAATGGATGGCCTCCCCCTCACCACCGATCGCCGGGGGACATTTGCCGACCGCCGCAGGCACCGGGGGGGGTCCGATCGGACCCCCCACCCGCGGGCAGGCAGGGACGTACAGGTAAGCCCTTTTGCCTGCCCGTGCCGCTTTGTCGACGTACATCGTCGTGCGGCGGTCGGCAAGTGGTTAAGATATTTAAAAACTTTAACCCTTTTCTGGGGGGAGTTCATTCCCTGCACATTCAGGGATAACCAATTAAGTGTCATGGTACATGGGAGGTTAGCCATAAAACTACTTTACTCACCCACCGCGAGGACCTGCAAAGGGGAAAAGGGAGGTAGAGAGGAAGTGAAACAAAGAAAAGAACAAGGTAGAAAGGCATACTGCAGTGCATATAATAGCCAGTAAAAAATTGTAGCATATAGTACTGAAAAAGTATGAGTGCAACTGGTTGTGGGTCTAAAGGCCCACAGGGGGGTTGAATGTTGGTCGGGACTAATGTCCGAACCAAGAGCCAACTCATTGGGGGGGCAGTGATCCAACGGAACCGCTCGGCATTGATATATAGTAGAATTAACTGTAAATCTTTAAGCACAAGACTTGGTGCACCGCTTAAGGCACTAAAGGGGAACACAAATATCCTGAAATATGTGGTTGCCTTTTATTTTAGGTCTCTCTGTCGCCCTGGGCTCCCCTCCACTGTCGAGGGGGCCCATAGCGAGCAAGTGACCAAACTGTCAGTTAGGTAGTCCTGCATGGCTACCCAATAGTTAGAGAGGGAGAGGCAATCCATCTGAAGAAAAAAAATAAAATAAAAATAATTAATAAAATAAAGTGTAACTCACAACACTAACAGGGTGAGAAAATATAACAACATTTTCCTTTTTTTTTCCTTTTTTTCTCTCTCTCCCCCGAAACCCACCCGCCTCCTCGCAGGGACGGGAAACTGCTGTCAGCAGTCCGCAGCATATTGACGGCTGCTTGAGAGCTGAGGGAACCAAGATGTTTGCGTCAGAAAAAAAAAAAAAAAAACCCCCTGACAGAGCAGGAAAAAAAACAAAGTAGAACCTGTCGAAATTCTATTATCCCGCTGTGTAGCAGGGTGTGAGTGCACTCCGTTACGGAGGCGGCAGTAAGCAGTCAGCTGAACCCTCTGCGGCCGCCATGTAAGACCCCTGTAAGGGGGGCCAAAGTGTCATGCCTTATTAAGTGCTCAATTTCTCGCCCTTGGTGAGGCCGACTTGTCCTGGAGGCACCATCTCGCAGTTGGGGCGCCCCAGGGGGGGCCTAGTCCCGTGAAGTTCTTGCAAGAAATTGAGTGTCAGATTAGGTTCAATTGAACAGAGAAAACTAGCATCTGTGAGGTCCGTTCTGCCTATTACCAGTTCAGTAACAACAGGCTGGGTATCAGCGGGTGCTAGACATAATGTAAGTCCGATAGCAACCAGAGGCAGGCTTAGGGTTTCATGGAGTCATTCGTAACTTTTCTGTGAAGAATCGTCAACTTGAGAGGTTATATGCCATCAGCCTTTAGAGCCTGCTGTGAACCTTTGGGCCTGCAGGTCCCGCAAGGCCTGTGATCCGAGTTGAGACCTTTGAAGGGGCTGAGGAGTCCGGCGAGGAGGCTGAGATGGTCTGGGCCTGGAGGAAGAAGAGGGTGCATCTCCCTGGGAAGGTGGTATTTCCAGCTGCAGTTCCTGAAAATGACGTTTCAGGTCAGAGGGGGAGGATGCGTGGAACTGGCGACCAAGATGCGAAAATGAGAGCTTAAAAGGGAACCCCCATCTATATTTGATCCCTTGGGTCTGCAGGGTCTGGAGGTAGGGTTTCAGGCCTCTTCTCCTTGCAATGGTTACTGGAGAGAGATCCGCAAAAAGCTGAAGGGGGTTACCCTGAAAAGAGAGGTCTTGCTG
This sequence comes from Lithobates clamitans, assembly GCA_037952925.1. NCBI lineage: Eukaryota > Metazoa > Chordata > Amphibia > Anura > Ranidae > Lithobates > Lithobates clamitans. The sequence goes on along the minus strand of JBBGZY010000279.1, from coordinate 3,099,860 downwards.
TTCCCGTGCCGCTTGGAGGAGCCGCTCCTTGGTGCGGTAAAAATGGAACTTGATGATGACGTCTCTTGGGGGGCCCTCTGATGGTTTGGGTGCTAGGGATCTGTGTATACGGTCAAATTCCAGTCTCTCCAGGGGTATCTCAGGTGCCAGCTCCTGAAAAAAGGCTGTTGCCGTACCCTGCAAATCAGTGATTTGTTCCGGGATGCCGCGGATACGGAGATTATCCCTGCGGGCCCTATTTTCTGCATCCTCTAGTTTGTCTCGCAGGGACTCCAGCTCCGCAGACAATTTATCCACCTCTTCTTCATGGCCTTCAGGCACAGTGGTTGCTAAGTCCATTCTGTGCTCTAATTGATTAGTGCGGTGGCCTATCTCTTTAAGTCCTTTTACAAGGTCAGAGGAGAGCTTGCGTGAGGCTTGTGTGATTTCATCTCTGACAATGGAGCGAAATTTGTTCAGCAAGGCATCTGAGTCTGCATGCAGGGGACTTACCAGGTCCGTGGGGAACTGATGCAGGCTATCGGCTGGGGAGGCAGGGTCCGCTGCCGAGTGTTGTGAGGAGTCATCCGGCTCCGGTGGGTTTGGAGCCATTGCCCTTTTCCCCTTACCTGTAGCCAGAGTTGATTTGGGTTGTGTGTTACACTTCTGACGGTTCTTCGTTGAGCGGTACATAACCGCCGGATACTTTATGTGTTCCGGAGCTGCGAGAGGCTTTCAGTGTGTGCCGGGTGCGGATTGTGCTATGCTAGCCGAGGTTTGCCATTCCGTTGGCGTGGAGCAGGGGAATCAGGCAGCCATTTTCCCTGTACACGCGCATGCACCCCCCTAGGGCTGTGATTTCAGCTTTTGTTATAGGGTCAAATCAGTCTGTCCATCTCTGGGGGTCACAACCTGGCCGGCCAGAGTGCTCCAGCCTCCAGGGGAGGCCCACCCGTGTCAGGGCGAGGGGTATAAGAATGGTGATTGCCGGGTATAATAGTCCTTGGTGTTTTCACTGTGGACAGACAGACAATGCTCACTAGCAGCCACCCCCCTCACAGTAACAGGCAGATTAAGGAGTAAGGCAGTAAGGATGGTGGGCTGAGAGTGTCAGGGAGCAGAGGGCCCAGAACAATGCAGCAGAGGCAGCAGCTGATGGGGCACCAATACCCCCACCTGGTCAGGCAGTCCCTGGGAGCACTCTGGGCCCATGCAAGAGCCCTGGCTATTGGTAGAGAGGATGTGGAGAGGATGCCTGCACTACCGACGTAGGCCGAGCCGGCCACGGCAACCCCCGGCGGGAAGCAGCCACAGGAAACACTGGGGATTCACAGGCCTTACCAGGCCGCACTAGGCCGCGGCCTCCACGGACGTCCCCGGAGCTCGGCGAGGCCTCCAGTCTGTTCCAGGTGGGTAGATGGGTGGTTACAGGGGTGGATTAGAGTCCCCTACCTCCGGATCTGTGTGGATTGAGATTCCCCTGGGAGGCTCCGGATCCGCAAGATGGCGGCGGCCGCGAGAGTCTGGAGGCCGTCTCCCTCTGTTAGTGACTGGCTGAGTTTCCAAAAAATTTCAGGGTAGAACACTGTAGGGGCACTCAGATGTGTAAGCTGGCAGGTTTTTTTGACTTAGTAGGTCTTTAAACCCTCGGATGGCCTGTTATACCCATTTTTTCATTCATATAAACTAAGGAGAAGAGTGTATATAATATAGTTGCCTTTTCCCTGTCATTCTCCTGGCAGCTAGGGGAAGTAGTCTGCTCTAGCACTAACACACACAAAAACTCGGTATAGAGCACCAGAAAAGAGTTACTTGTGGCTACAGAAATCAATCATATCAGAGTATCAAAAATACAAAATCTATTATATTAAAACAGATTTGGCACAATCAAAAGCCAGTATCAAAGGAAAGAAAGCAGCTTCACAAAATTGGCCGACAACAAATCGAAATGATGGATATCACATCAAACATACACAAAGATACAAGACATTACACGTAACAATTAATTATGTGACGCCGCTTCTGTGGAGCTCCACGAGCTGAGGACGCCAGCAGTAGCGGGGTGATACCTGACTGGGCAACCAGCTGACTGCACTGAACAAACGAATAAGCAGGCAGGCATTGGTATATGTGAGTAAGACACATTCATTACCAACTCATGGGAGGGATTATGGAGGACGAAGGTAATCAGCACATTGCCAGTACTGGATGGTAAAGTATCTTCATTATAAGGCGACTCCATCAAGCCCATATTAGGACATTTCAAGTTACATAACGGCATATACCAAGTCCCCTATCTCCAGCCAAACAGGGATTTGACAATACAACTCTTACTGCACTACCCTGATGGGACCAGAGTTAAATATAAAATACCAATTAAGGTTCATACAACTCCAGGAGTACGCAGTCCTTCAAATAAGGATCCATATCCCCACAAACTGTTACTAGTATCGGAACCTTCCATATGCAAACTCTGCTATATTATTGGACTTCCATTTGATATATATATATTTTTTTCAAAATTCCAGCGTTAAGCCATCACGGCTATTTCTCTGATGATGTGATTTGGATCTCAGCACCCCATCACCGCGCTAGCTTTCCTCCCTTCATACCATCTCTTTCCTATCCATCCTTCCGTGGAGCCACACACAGGTTAAGATGTCATTGATTGATATAGCCATTGCTGTTCTTTTCTTAAAGATATAACTATGAGGAATTTTCATCTGACAACTTATCTGTGTGTTGTTTAATGGCGTACGGACGTTTTTTTAATTGTTACATGTAATGTCTTGTACCTGTGTGTATGTTTGATGTGATATTCATCATTGTGATTTGTTGTTGGCCAATTTTGTGAAACTGTTTTCTTTCCTTTGATGCTGGCTTTTTATTGTGCCAAATCTGTTTTAATATAATACCTTTTGTATTTTTGATACTCTAATATGATCGATTTCTGTAGCCACAAGTAACTCTTTCCTGGTGCTCTATACCGGGTTTTTGTGTGTGATATATGCCTTTTAGTTATGGTTACAGCACCTTACACGGTAAATGATCAATGAGTGACCACTTCACTAATTAAAGTGGACAACATATGCTAAGCCTGCTTTTTTGTTTTTATTATGCTCTAGCACTAACACTCCTGGCTGTTTCCCTCCAACATCACACAACCGGGCATATTTATTGAGATTGTATCCAATCAGGACTAGCCTCTCTAACACTCTTTCAGTTACCTCACCTTCTAACTGTAACCCAAATACCTACCTCTGGTGTCTCCATATCACCACTGTCCTCTACTTCCTATCCAGGTTGCTGATGCTTCACAGTGTTGCCAGCTGATTATCTAAATCGAGGATCTGGGCTTCCTAACAACTTGCTCGCATCTCACACAGCAGTATTCACCCTCGCTCCAGGTATCACCACTCCTGTAGGACATGTTACCCACTAATGTAATAGGGATACTCAAATGTTTTTATTTAAAGCTTTTTTTATTCATGAAGTTTATTTATTTTTTAATTTATTTTATTCTATTCTATATTGAGCACAATTTGTTTGCCCTAAAATGTTGAGGCTGTAAAAGTAACCCCTCTGTACTCACAATGTCTGTCAAACACAGCATCACTATATTTACTCACAGTGCTCCCTAGGTACTAAATGCTCCTCTGTATTCATGGTTACCTTCAGTGCTCACAGTGCTCCTTAGCACTCATAGCGCCCCCAGTACTTACGGCACTCAATACATGCAGCATTCACAGTGCTTCTCAGTACTCACAGTGCCCCCCAGTAATCACAATACGTTTTCCAGTACTTTCATTACTCACAGTGTCCCCAGTACTCCTAATTACTCACAATGCCCTCAGTAACCACAGTCGCATCACTTCTCTTGTAGGACAGTTTATCCACTAGCATAATGGGGATACTCAAATGTTTTAGTTTATTTCTTTTTTAATTGATGTATTTTATTCTATTCTTTTCTGCCCCTGAGTACTCAGTGCTCCTCAAAACTCACAGTGCCCCTCAGTACTCACAGTGCTCGTCAGCACTCACAACACCTGCTCAGAAGTCATAGCACTCCTAAATACACGTAATGTGTACAACCAGATAGCCTGTTTATGGATTCAATTTTGGCCAGTCCCTGCTGAACCAGCTGAATTTTGATCCATGTATGTCTGGCTTAAGGTAGAACACAAACAGGGTTGTGCAGAAATACTACATAAGGAAACCTAGATGAAGGTGCACTTATCACCTCCCAGGCAGTGTTTAGGTGAGATACAGTTAAAGAAGGAATTGACACATATAAAGAAAGAGGTACTAAGGGGATAGTGAAAGTAATTAATAAATCAAACACAAAAAGTATATACGATTAATTCAAACAAGATCCTCACATAAATCTTGCAATTGCAAGGCAGGCATACAATAACCATAGACACCAAGTTTTAATAATCCAAGATTGTTTTAAAGTTGATTTTTACATGCATTTGTAACACGAATTAACATCTTCAGCCTCAGAAGATTTTACTCCCTTAATGATCAGAGCATTTTTTGCGATACGGCACTGCATCACTTTAACTGACAATTGCACGGTCCTGCGACGCTGTACCCAAAAACTTTTTTCCCCACAAATAGAGCTTTATTTTGGTGGTATTTGATCACCTCTGCAGTTTTTATTTTTTGCGCTATAAACAAAAAAAAAAAACGACAATTTTGAAAAAAAAAACTATTTTTTTTTACTTTCTGCTGTAATACATATCCAAAAAAATGTACAAAAAAACCAAATTTATTCTTCAGTTTAGGCTGATATATATTCTTCTACATATTTTTGGTTAAAAAAATCGCAATAGGCATATATTGAATGGTTTGCGCAAAAGTTATCGCACCACAAACCACGGGATCGATTTAGGGACTTTTATTTTTTTTTATTGTATTTACTGGTAATGATGGCGAACTGCAATTTTTAGCAGGACTGTGACATTGCAGTGGACAAATCTGACCCCAAATTACACTTTTTGGGGACCAGTGACTTTATTACATTTATCAGTGCTATGAAAATGCACTGATCAATGTAAAAATGACACTGATGGAGAAGGGGTTAACACTAGGGGGCGATCAAAGGGTTAAGTGTGTTCCCTCAGTGTGTTCTAACTGTAGGGGATTTGGCTTACTGAAGCATGACAGAGATCGCTGGTCCCTATCACCTTGTTTCCATAGCCAGTTCCCCGTTCTGCCTCTCCTCGAAGCGATTGCGGGCCACCGGCGGAAATAGAGTCTGCGGAACCCGCGGGCACACTCCCACGGCACACATACCCGCTATCCTGCTTTTGCAAACCGACATACAGGTATGTAGGTTTGCACAGGAGTGCCATTCTGCCAACATATATCGGCGTGAGTCTGTCGGCAAAAGGTTAAAACGTCACAACATATAGCTGGCAAATGTCTCTTCTGCCTATAGCAGCCCCCATCCCCTTAACGCAAGCAGGCCAACCAGTACTTGGCTGCTCCCAGGTCTTAGTACACAGTGCTATCGTTCCTGGCCTGACAGCACCAAGATGGAGCAAAGGTGACAGGAAAAGGTGTATGTAGCCTTGAGGGTACATGGCATCGAAGTACTTAGGACTAGAAGAAGATGAGAAATGAGTCTCCTGTAGGCATGCTATGTTCACTTTCTGTTGTTTAAGATATTTAAAAACTTTAACCCTTTTCTGGGGGGAGTTCATTCCCTGCACATTCAGGGATAACCAATTAAGTGTCATGGTACATGGAGAGGTTAGCCATAAAACTACTTTACTCACCCACTGCGAGGACCTGCAAAGGGGAAAAGGGAGGTAGAGAGGAAGTGAAACAAAGAAAAGAACAAGGTAGAAAGGCATACTGCAGTGCATATAATAGCCAGTAAAAAATTGTAGCATATAGTACTGAAAAAGTATGAGTGCAACTGGTTGTGGGTCTAAAGGCCCACAGGGGGGTTGAATGTTGGTCGGGACTAATGTCCGAACCAAGAGCCAACTCATGGGGGGAGCAGTGATCCAACGGAACCGCTCGGCATTGATATATAGTAGAATTAACTGTAAATCTTTAAGCACAAGACTTGGTGCACCGCTTAAGGCACTAAAGGGGAACACAAATATCCTGAAATATGTGGTTGCCTTTTATTTTAGGTCTCTCTGTCGCCCTGGGCTCCCCTCCACTGTCGAGGTCAGTTAGGTAGTCCTGCATGGCTACCCAATAGTTAGAGAGGGAGAGGCAATCCATCTGAAGAAAAATAAATAAATAAAAATAATTAATAAAATAAAGTGTAACTCACAACACTAACAGGGTGAGAAAATATACCAACATTTTCCTTTTTTTTTCCTTTTTTTCTCTCTCTCCCCCGAAACCCACCCGCCTCCTCGCAGGGACGGGAAACTGCTGTCAGCAGTCCGCAGCATATTGACGGCTGCTTGAGAGCTGAGGGAACCAAGATGTTTGCGTCAGAAAAAAAAAAAAAAAAAACCCCTGACAGAGCAGGAAAAAAACAAAGTAGAACCTGTCGAAATTCTATTATCCCGCTGTGTAGCAGGGTGTGAGTGCACTCCATTACGGAGGCGGCAGTAAGCAGTCAGCTGAACCCTCTGCGGCCGCCATGTAAGACCCCTGTAAGGGGGGCCAAAGTGTCATGCCTTATTAAGTGCTCAATTTCTCGCCCTTGGTGAGGCCGACTTGTCCTGGAGGCACCATCTCGCAGTTGGGGCGCCCCAGGGGGGGCCTAGTCCCGTGAAGTTCTTGCAAGAAATTGAGTGTCAGATTAGGTTCAATTGAACAGAGAAAACTAGCATCTGTGAGGTCCGTTCTGCCTATTACCAGTTCAGTAACAACAGGCTGGGTATCAGCGGGTGCTAGACATAATGTAAGTCCGATAGCAACCAGAGGCAGGCTTAGGGTTTCATGGAGTCATTCGTAACTTTTCTGTGAAGAATCGTCAACTTGAGAGGTTATATGCCATCAGCCTTTAGAGCCTGCTGTGAACCTTTGGGCCTGCAGGTCCCGCAAGGCCTGTGATCCGAGTTGAGACCTTTGAAGGGGCTGAGGAGTCCGGCGAGGAGGCTGAGATGGTCTGGGCCTGGAGGAAGAAGAGGGTGCATCTCCCTGGGAAGGTGGTATTTCCAGCTGCAGTTCCTGAAAATGACGTTTCAGGTCAGAGGGGGAGGATGCGTGGAACTGGCGACCAAGATGCGAAAATGAGAGCTTAAAAGGGAACCCCCATCTATATTTGATCCCTTGGGTCTGCAGGGTCTGGAGGTAGGGTTTCAGGCCTCTTCTCCTTGCAATGGTTACTGGAGAGAGATCCGCAAAAAGCTGAAGGGGGTTACCCTGAAAAGAGAGGTCTTGCTGTTCCCGTGCCGCTTGGAGGAGCCGCTCCTTGGTGCGGTAAAAATGGAACTTGATGATGACGTCTCTTGGGGGGCCCTCTGATGGTTTGGGTGCTAGGGATCTGTGTATACGGTCAAATTCCAGTCTCTCCAGGGGTATCTCAGGTGCCAGCTCCTGAAAAAAGGCTGTTGCCGTACCCTGCAAATCAGTGATTTGTTCCGGGATGCCGCGGATACGGAGATTATCCCTGCGGGCCCTATTTTCTGCATCCTCTAGTTTGTCTCGCAGGGACTCCAGCTCCGCAGACAATTTATCCACCTCTTCTTCATGGCCTTCAGGCACAGTGGTTGCTAAGTCCATTCTGTGCTCTAATTGATTAGTGCGGTGGCCTATCTCTTTAAGTCCTTTTACAAGGTCAGAGGAGAGCTTGCGTGAGGCTTGTGTGATTTCATCTCTGACAATGGAGCGAAATTTGTTCAGCAAGGCATCTGAGTCTGCATGCAGGGGACTTACCAGGTCCGTGGGGAACTGATGCAGGCTATCGGCTGGGGAGGCAGGGTCCGCTGCCGAGTGTTGTGAGGAGTCATCCGGCTCCGGTGGGTTTGGAGCCATTGCCCTTTTCCCCTTACCTGTAGCCAGAGTTGATTTGGGTTGTGTGTTACACTTCTGACGGTTCTTCGTTGAGCGGTACATAACCGCCGGATACTTTATGTGTTCCGGAGCTGCGAGAGGCTTTCAGTGTGTGCCGGGTGCGGATTGTGCTATGCTAGCCGAGGTTTGCCATTCCGTTGGCGCGGAGCAGGGGAATCAGGCAGCCATTTTCCCTGTACACGCGCATGCACCCCCCTAGGGCTGTGATTTCAGCTTTTGTTATAGGGTCAAATCAGTCTGTCCATCTCTGGGGGTCACAACCTGGCCGGCCAGAGTGCTCCAGCCTCCAGGGGAGGCCCACCCGTGTCAGGGCGAGGGGTATAAGAATGGTGATTGCCGGGTATAATAGTCCTTGGTGTTTTCACTGTGGACAGACAGACAATGCTCACTAGCAGCCACCCCCCTCACAGTAACAGGCAGATTAAGGAGTAAGGCAGTAAGGATGGTGGGCTGAGAGTGTCAGGGAGCAGAGGGCCCAGAACAATGCAGCAGAGGCAGCAGCTGATGGGGCACCAATACCCCCACCTGGTCAGGCAGTCCCTGGGAGCACTCTGGGCCCATGCAAGAGCCCTGGCTATTGGTAGAGAGGATGTGGAGAGGATGCCTGCACTACCGACGTAGGCCGAGCCGGCCACGGCAACCCCCGGCGGGAAGCAGCCACAGGAAACACTGGGGATTCACAGGCCTTACCAGGCCGCACTAGGCCGCGGCCTCCACGGACGTCCCCGGAGCTCGGCGAGGCCTCCAGTCTGTTCCAGGTGGGTAGATGGGTGGTTACAGGGGTGGATTAGAGTCCCCTACCTCCGGATCTGTGTGGATTGAGATTCCCCTGGGAGGCTCCGGATCCGCAAGATGGCGGCGGCCGCGAGAGTCTGGAGGCCGTCTCCCTCTGTTAGTGACTGGCTGAGTTTCCAAAAAATTTCAGGGTAGAACACTGTAGGGGCACTCAGATGTGTAAGCTGGCAGGTTTTTTTGACTTAGTAGGTCTTTAAACCCTCGGATGGCCTGTTATACCCATTTTTTCATTCATATAAACTAAGGAGAAGAGTGTATATAATATAGTTGCCTTTTCCCTGTCATTCTCCTGGCAGCTAGGGGAAGTAGTCTGCTCTAGCACTAACACACACAAAAACTCGGTATAGAGCACCAGAAAAGAGTTACTTGTGGCTACAGAAATCAATCATATCAGAGTATCAAAAATACAAAATCTATTATATTAAAACAGATTTGGCACAATCAAAAGCCAGTATCAAAGGAAAGAAAGCAGCTTCACAAAATTGGCCGACAACAAATCGAAATGATGGATATCACATCAAACATACACAAAGATACAAGACATTACACGTAACAATTAATTATGTGACGCCGCTTCTGTGGAGCTCCACGAGCTGAGGACGCCAGCAGTAGCGGGGTGATACCTGACTGGGCAACCAGCTGACTGCACTGAACAAACGAATAAGCAGGCAGGCATTGGTATATGTGAGTAAGACACATTCATTACCAACTCATGGGAGGGATTATGGAGGACGAAGGTAATCAGCACATTGCCAGTACTGGATGGTAAAGTATCTTCATTATAAGGCGACTCCATCAAGCCCATATTAGGACATTTCAAGTTACATAACGGCATATACCAAGTCCCCTATCTCCAGCCAAACAGGGATTTGACAATACAACTCTTACTGCACTACCCTGATGGGACCAGAGTTAAATATAAAATACCAATTAAGGTTCATAGAACTCCAGGAGTACGCAGTCCTTCAAATAAGGATCCATATCCCCACAAACTGTTACTAGTATCGGAACCTTCCATATGCAAACTCTGCTATATTATTGGACTTCCATTTGATATATATATATTTTTTTCAAAATTCCAGCGTTAAGCCATCACGGCTATTTCTCTGATGATGTGATTTGGATCTCAGCACCCCATCACCGCGCTAGCTTTCCTCCCTTCATACCATCTCTTTCCTATCCATCCTTCCGTGGAGCCACACACAGGTTAAGATGTCATTGATTGATATAGCCATTGCTGTTCTTTTCTTAAAGATATAACTATGAGGAATTTTCATCTGACAACTTATCTGTGTGTTGTTTAATGGCGTACGGACGTTTTTTTAATTGTTACATGTAATGTCTTGTATCTGTGTGTATGTTTTTTTTTTTTTTTTTTGGGAAAATAGTCTTTATTGAAATTAGGCATAAATTTATACAGCACATTTGAGGTCTATGCATAGAAACATAAAATATAATCACATATGGTACGTTTACATACATCAGCGCCTTGCAAGACTGGCATTGCATATCAAAGGTATATCTATGGTTAATAGCTCTGTGGGGTTCTAACAGACTGAGTTGGAACGTCCACTATATAGTTGTGCGTTTTGGTTACTAGGTATTGATATTCTTGTTTTCACGCATTACTAAACACATGTTTCCCCGTCTCCCAGCCATCCGTCCCAAATCCTTGAGTATTTATGGCTGTTTCCCCTGTGTTTGTAGATCAACTGCTTGTATGGGAGGGAATTGTTAACTTCCCTCTTCCAGCCTGTTATAGTGGGAGTTACGTTCTGCATCCAAGTCTTAGCAATCACTTTCCTAGCTAAAAACAGGACTTCATATATAAATGTGGCTTGGTATTTATCGATATCCACGTCTGGAAGAAGACCGAGTATGCACAGTTTTGGATCCAACACCACAGGGGAACCCATTTGGTCGTGTAAGAACTTAATCACTTGACTCCAGTATGTTTGAATAATAGTGCATTCCCAGATTAAGTGAAAGAAGCTACCCCTTTCTGCCTGGCAGTGAGGACACAATATAGGTCGTGTAGGTTGAAACTTCCTTATTATGTTAGGTGTAAGGTATGCTTGGTGAATAATGTATGTCTGTGTTAGCCTATCAGACAGTTTTGGAGATGTTACTTTAACATTTTCTAGAATTTCCTCCCAGTCTGATTCACTAACGGCTCCTATATCTCTTTCCCATCTTGTTTTGGCTTTTTGTATCACTTCTCTAATTCTGGGTAATCTTATGGAGTAGTACAAATTAGATATCAATTTTTGCGAATCAGCTCCCATTATTATATCCAGGATTTGGGGATATTCCAGGATGCTACTTTCGTTTCTGAATTGAGAACGCAAGGCATGTCGGAGTTGTAGGTATTTAAACAATAATTGTTGCGGAATAGAGTATTCTTCCTTAAGAGTTTGAAATGCTTTGGGCCTAGCACTTGCCATTACCTGGTGTAGGTATATAATTCCATATCTGGCCCAGATAGTAGGGTCTGGTATTTTTTTGAGTTCCGCAAGCTGGTCGTTAGCCCATAAAGGAGTGTGGGAGTGAATATATCCTATTTTAAGTTTTTTCTGGGCTAATCCCCATATTCGTTGGTGATGTTTGAGTAGCCCGTCATTAAGTTGTGGACCTTTCCTGTGAACCTGACCCTTTCGTAGTATAATTTGAAGTGGGGAAGATAAGGGACTGTCTGGGCTACTAGATACTAGTGTACTATATCGTTGTCTTTCATTATTATGGTAGTGGTGCATGTGTGACAGTTGTGCCGCTATGTAGTATTCCTGCAGATCTGGCAGAGATGTTCCCCCCATATCTGTAGGGTTTTTAAGGACATTCCAAGCTACCTTATGTCTTTGATGTCCCCAAACAAAGGTGTTCAAAATAGATTCCATTTTTTTGAAAATCCCTATGGGGATATATAGTGGAGCATGCCATACCATGTAGAGGATCTTAGGTAAGATAATCATTTTTATGATATTTATCCTCCCCATTACTCCCAGTGGTAGTTTGGACCAAGCTTGTGTTTTGGTTTTTATCATGTTAAACAATGGTTCTATGTTATTGGTTGTATATTCGCGTAAGTCTCTTGTAACCAGTACCCCTAGATATTTAATAGTGTTTACTCTGACTAATGGTAGTTCTGGGTGTATATTGGTTGGGGGAAACTGGTCTATGGGGAGTATCTGTGATTTTTCCCAATTTATCCGTAGACCTGAGAATTTCCCCATTTTATCTATTGTGTCTAGAGCTGCTTGAAGTGATGGGCCCTGATCGGCTAGATATAGTATCGTGTCATCTGCATATAGTCCAATCTTCTCTATATAGTCGCCTATTCTGAGACCCACTATGTCCATGTCAGCTCTTATAGCTATGGCCAACGGCTCCGCTGCCAGGGCATATAGCAGTGGAGAGAGGGGACATCCCTGGCGTGTGCCTCTTTCTAGGGGGAATTGCTCCGACATACAACCACTAACGAAAACCCGTGCTTTTGGTGACTGGTAGAGTATTTGTACCCACTGTATAAAATTGGGACCAAATCCATATTCTTGTAGGCATTCCCACAGAAAAGGCCATTCCACTGAGTCGAAAGCCTTTGCTGTGTCAAGGGCCACCACTACTCTGGTACCTCGATTGTCGTGCTGTGCTTGAATATTTAGAAAAAGTCTTCTTATATTCATGGCCGTATTTTTCCCGGGCATAAAGCCGGTTTGGTCTGGGTGAATTAAAGAAAGAATGACTTTATTTAGGCGGGATGCTAGAATTTTGGCCAGTATCTTAATATCAACTTGAAGTAGTGAGATTGGGCGGTAGGACTCGGGATATCTGGGGTCTTTTCCTGGTTTAGGTAATACTATTATCTGTGCCTCTTGCATTGATGGAGGGAGTGTTTTATGTTTAAATATTTGTTGATATAGTTTTTGCAATTTCGGGACTAGTATTTCGGGGAATGCAGTGTAGAATTCTAGTGGTAGGCCGTCTAGTCCGGGGGCCTTAGATTTAGCTAGTTGGGACAGTGCTTCAGATATATCTTCTTGGCTAATGGGGGCGTCTAGTTGCTTAGCCTGTTCTAATGTGAGTCTAGGGAATTGAATTCTGTGTAGGTGGTTTTTAATTTCTTGTGCGGAGTATATTGTCTGAGTTTTATATAAATTCCTATAGAAGTTTAGGAAAATGTCTGCAACTTGGTGTGGGTCTGTCACCTCGTCTCCTTGTGGGGTAGCTAGGGTCACCACTACTGGGGGTTTTTCATTTAAATGAGCTAAATATGCCAGTAATTTACCTGCTCGCTCCCCGTGTTCAAATATTTTTTGTTTTTTGAAAAAAACCTGTTGCCTGGCTTTCTCTATGTGCATTTGGGTTATTACTCTGGATTGCATTTGTACTTTATGGAGATTGTCTGTATTGGGTTCTTGTGCGTATACCAGTTCCAGTTCCTGTAGTTTGTCAGTGGTCAACTGTAATAGCAGTTTAGAGGAATTTTTAAATCTGTTTATTCTTAATGATAATAGTCTACTGGCTTGATTTTTAAAGTTGTCCCATGCTGCAGTATCTGAATCTGTGGTTATTAAGTTGTTTAGTATATATTGTAGTTCTTGCCCTACGCTCTCGAGATCTGGCAGGACCGATAACCAGAATGGATTAAGCCTCCACCCTGAAGTGGGCATCGCTTTTAATAGAGATGCTGTCATCCAACAAGGTGAGTGGTCTGATAATGCTCGTGGAGCCATACCCGACCCTGTAATTTTGGGTAGCAATGCATTTGAGGCCATTATAAAATCAATCCTGGACATCGTGTCGCAGCTTACCGAGTGACATGTGTATGCTTTTTTAGTCGGGTTTTGCCATCTCCATACGTCTGTTAACGCAAATTCTGTGAAAAGTCTGCAGAGTCTGGTTTGGTGCGGCACAGTCCTGGACGCATCTCCTAGGTCTGGTCTGTCCAAATTTGGATTCATGGTTTGGTTAAAATCACCCATCCAAATAGCTGGAACTGATGGGTTCTGTGCCATGAATGACAATCCCTTCAATACTACCTCCATCGAAAAAGGGGGGGGGATATAACATGCCAGAATCAATAGGGAGTTGCCTCCTATGGTAGCGTGTAGGAAGATATATCTTCCCATTCTATCTGATTCTAGTGCGATTAGTTCAAAGGGCACTCTTTTGGCTACTAATATCGATACCCCCCTTGATTGATTGGTATGTGTACTGTGGTATAACCATCCTATCCATGGTTTTTTTAAGGCTACCTGCATCTGGCCTGTGATATGCGTTTCTGTTAACGCTATAATATCTGCTTTTTGTGATTTTAGAAATGTTAGTGCTGCGGTTCGTTTAACCCTATTCCGCATTCCGCGTACGTTCCAAGTTAAAAACTTTACACTGGCCATGTTAGTTTCTCAATGTAATTAGTGTATCTGCCATATTGTAAGATCACATAATAGTAGTACCCCCTCAGTCTGCCCTGTCCACGGTACCAGTCTGCTAATGCATATTTTATTGTTGACTGTATATTGCCTATTTAGCCACTTTAAGGTCATAACAATACTTATATTCCCAAAGTAAAACATATAACTTATCCTTTTAACTGTTCCCCTCCCTCCCAGCTGCACATCTCCCCAACCTGATGTGAGCATATATACCCAAACTGTCAGCATGTAACATATCATCCAGCGATTACATTCCACTGGAGGCACATTTCTTAAAAGCAATAGATGAGTTTTTCTTTTATGCTGATCCAACTTTACTAAAGGGGCGACTGTTCCCATGTCGAACGTGGAGCAATGATAATCAGGACTACCACACATTGCAGTTATTGAGTTCCTCTTGCCCTTTTTCCCCCCTCTTTGCATCGGGTTGATTTATGTCCCTTATTCCAGTATACTGTGGTAGAGTTCGTTCCTGTTCTTTAGAGGTCTTGCAAAGCAGAACACTATAGACTGTCCCCACTCTTTTCAAACTTTAAAGGTGCAACCGGTAACTTGCGCAACCTCATTTTATGATCCCCCAAGCTCCATATCAACGTTATACATGAGCTGGCGTTCTTGCTCCCATCCATCCCACCCGCACACAAGCTGTGTATGCCCCCATTCTTCATACCCCTCATCTGGATTCTGGTTCCCCTCCGAAAAGATCCCGCGCCTCTAGTATTGAGGAATTTTATTCAAAGTCAGAAAGTACTCACTGTTGTTATGTGAACTTGGACAGATTAAGCAGGTCTATCTCTGCGATCCAGCCATGCTGTCGCTGCCGCCGGGTCGTCAAAGAACTGTACTCTTCCGTCCTCCTCCACCCGCAGCCTAGCAGGAAATAACATGGCATATTTAAGATGGAGGGTCCTCAGTCGGCGTTTCACTTCCTGATATTGTGCTCTTCTCCTTTGCACTTCACTGGAAAAATCCGGGAATACTGCAATTTGGCTGTTCCCGATCTGTATATTCCCTCTCTCCCGGGTGAGTTTGAGGATTTTGTCTCTGTCCCGAAAATTTAGAAATTTGGCGATGAATGTGCGGGATGGCGCTCCAGGTGGTGGTGGCCGCGCGGGGATGCGGTGCGCCCTCTCCACCGCAAACATTACTGAAAAGGCTTCCCGACCGTATGTTTTGATCAGGAGCGTTTCTAGGTAGGTTGCTGGGTCTGTGCCTTCCTCTTTCTCTGGCAGTCCTATGAATCGGAGGTTGCAACGCCTGAGGCGGTTTTCCATGTCATCTTGATGGGCATGGAGTTGCTGTATCTGTCTCTGCATCTCCTCTGTAGTATGTCTCATGGGGTGCAAGGCATCCTCCGCGTCGCTGATCCTGGTTTCAGCCTCTGTGACCCTGTCTTTCAGTTTTGAGAAGTCCTGTCTTATCAGGGATATATCAATTTTCACTTCGTCTATCTTTGCAGTCAAGGTACCTTGTAGGGCGGCTATGGCGTCCAGAACTTTGGCGGTGTCTGATGCCTGAGGAGCGGGGTCCGTGCATGCGCTGGCTCCATTTTCCTGTTGCATGTCTTTTTCCTGGCGGCGGTATTGGGCGAGCTTGTCTGCCGTTCCAGTGTTCCGTCTCGGTGGGGACATAGTCTGCCTCTATCCCGGGATAAAAGGGGGGAGTCTGTGGGATGGAGTACTCCGGTGAAGCGCTCCGCAGGATCTCTTTTTGGGATTTTGTGTGCAGGGTCTCACTTCAACACATGCCAGGTCTCCCCCCAGGTGCTGCACCCCTTAAGGATATCCTGGGGTCTAGGTTCGTGTGGATCTGTCTTTTAGGGGGAGCCAGGCAGGCCAGGAGGATTAATAGGGCCGTTTCTGGGTGTATCAATATGGCCGCCACTCTCAGGTCCAGGCTGGGACCGCGGGCCGTTTCACAGGCTGGTATAGGGCACAGGGGCTCAGTGCCGGGGGCCACAGGCAGTCCGGGGGCCGATGCAGGCAAGGGTTAGCTTCGGGGGGTCTCAGTGCGTCCGTGGGGTGGACCGGAGCCGTTTTTGGGTGTAGCAATATGGCCGCCGTTCTCAGGACCAGGCCGGAATCGCGGGCCGTTCCACAGGCAGGTATATGGCACAGAGGCTCAGTGTTGGGGGCCACAGGTAGTCCGGGGGCCGCTGCAGGCAAGGATCAGCTTCTGGGGGTCTCAGTGCGTCCGTGGGATGGACCGGAGCCGCCGCCGGGTGGAGCAAAATGGCCGCCGCTCCAGGCACTAGGCCGAAGCCGGGGACTTTCCTAGTTTCAAGCCCCAGAGCGGAGCGATCCGGTTTTTCGCGGCCTCGGGCAGGGTTCTAGGAAATCTAGCCGCACCAAAATCCTTGCAGGCACCGGGGTAACTCTGTTGGGGATGTTTTCTTGGCAGGATTATTAGGATAAAGGCAGGATGGCTGTAATAGGAGTTTGGGCAGAGGAGCTCTCTTTGCAGACGTCCTACTCCATAGCTCTTCAGGCCACGCCCCATCTGTGTGTATGTTTGATGTGATATTCATCATTGTGATTTGTTGTTGGCCAATTTTGTGAAACTGTTTTCTTTCCTTTGATGCTGGCTTTTTATTGTGCCAAATCTGTTTTAATATAATACCTTTTGTATTTTTGATACTCTAATATGATCGATTTCTGTAGCCACAAGTAACTCTTTCCTGGTGCTCTATACCGGGTTTTTGTGTGTGATATATGCCTTTTAGTTATGGTTACAGCACCTTACACGGTAAATGATCAATGAGTGACCACTTCACTAATTAAAGTGGACAACATATGCTAAGCCTGCTTTTTTGTTTTTATTATGCTCTAGCACTAACACTCCTGGCTGTTTCCCTCCAACATCACACAACCGGGCATATTTATTGAGATTGTATCCAATCAGGACTAGCCTCTCTAACACTCTTTCAGTTACCTCACCTTCTAACTGTAACCCAAATACCTACCTCTGGTGTCTCCATATCACCACTGTCCTCTACTTCCTATCCAGGTTGCTGATGCTTCACAGTGTTGCCAGCTGATTATCTAAATCGAGGATCTGGGCTTCCTAACAACTTGCTCGCATCTCACACAGCAGTATTCACCCTCGCTCCAGGTATCACCACTCCTGTAGGACATGTTACCCACTAATGTAATAGGGATACTCAAATGTTTTTATTTAAAGCTTTTTTTATTCATGAAGTTTATTTATTTTTTAATTTATTTTATTCTATTCTATATTGAGCACAATTTGTTTGCCCTAAAATGTTGAGGCTGTAAAAGTAACCCCTCTGTACTCACAATGTCTGTCAAACACAGCATCACTATATTTACTCACAGTGCTCCCTAGGTACTAAATGCTCCTCTGTATTCATGGTTACCTTCAGTGCTCACAGTGCTCCTTAGCACTCATAGCGCCCCCAGTACTCACGGCACTCAATACATGCAGCATTCACAGTGCTTCTCAGTACTCACAGTGCCCCCCAGTAATCACAATACTTTTTCCAGTACTTTCATTACTCACAGTGTCCCCAGTACTCCTAATTACTCACAATTAGGGATGAGCCGAACACCCCCCGGTTCGGTTCGCACCAGAACCCGCGAACGGACCGCAAGTTCGCACGAATGTTAGAACCACATTGACGTCTATGGGACTCGAACGTTCGAAATCAAAAGTGCTCATTTTAAAGGCTAATTTGCATGGTATTGTCCTAAAAAGGGTTTGGGGACCCGGGTCCTACCCCAGGGGACATGTATCAATGCAAAAAAAACTTTTAAAAACGGCCGTTTTTTCGGGAGCAGTGATTTTAATGATGCTTAAAGTAAAAAAAAAAAAGTGAAATATTCCTTTAAATATCGTACCTGGGGGGTGTCTATAGTATGCCTGTAAAGTGACGCGTGTTTCCCATGTTTAGAACAGTCCCTGCACCAAATGTCATTTTTAAAGGAAAAAATCTCATTTAAAAATGCTTGCGGGTTTAATGTCATGTCGGGTCATGGCAATATGGATGAAAATCAGTGAGACAAACGGCATGGGTACCCCCCAGTCCATTACCAGGCCCTTTGGGTCTTGTATGGATATTAAGGGGAACCCCGCACCCAAATTAAAATAAGGAAAGGTCCCTATATACTCTGAACAGCAGTATACAGGCGGTGCAAACAAGACAGGGACTGTAGGTTTGTTGTTAAGTAGAATCTGTTTGTAATTTTGAACATTTTTAATGTGTTTAGCTCCAGCCAAAAAATCTTTTCTAAGCTTTTTGGAAAACATAGGGAAGGGTTATCACCCCTGTGACATTTGTTTTGCGTCTTTCCTCCTCTTCAGAAGATTTCACCTCACTTTTTTGTCCCAATGAAAAATGTTTTTTGAAAATTTGGGTTTTTTTGTGGAACAAGGATTGGAAAGCATCAGTGGAAAGGAGAAATTGTTTTCCCATATTAACTCTTACAGGAGAGAATTTCCCTTCCTTAGGGGTAGATTTCATTTCACTTCCTGTTGTCTCCTTCCGTTTGCAAGTAGGAGTCGTTTGTAAGTTAGATGTTTGAAAGTAGGGTCCTGCCCTATATACTCAGCAGAAATTTGGGCCTTAGGTGTTGCTGTGGCCAAAACACTGTAAGCCCTCACAGGGCCCTGCTGTGAAATATTAGATCAAGAATTGTAATTACATGCCCCTGTTGAACAGGAGCTGAAAAATTAGGCCTTAGGCACTGGTGCTGGTGCCACAACACTGCAACCCCTCACAGACACTCTAGTTGGAACGCAGGAACGAGCCCTGCTGCAAAGTATTGCATCAAAAATTGTAATTACACGCCCCTGCTAGACAGGGGCAGAAAAATTGGGCCTTAGGCACTGGTGCCACAACACTGCAACCCCTCACAGACACTCTAGTTGGAACGCAGGAACGAGCCCTGCTGCAAAGTATTGCATCAAAAATTGTAATTACACGCCCCTGTTAGACAGGGGCAGAAAAATTGGGTCTTAGGCACTGGTGCTGGTGCCACAACACTGCAACCCCTCACAGACACTCTAGTTGAAACGCAGGAACAAGCCCTGCTGCAAAGTATTGCATCAAAAATTGTAATTACACGCCCCTGTTAGACAGGGGCTGAAAAATTGGGTCTTAGGCACTGGTGCTGGTGCCACAACACTGCAACCCCTCACAGACACTCTAGTTGGAATGCAGGAACGAGCCCTGCTGCAAAGTATTACATCAAAAATTGTAATTACACGCCCCTGTTAAACAGGGGCTGAAAAATTGTGCCTTAGGCACTGGTGGTGGCGCCCAGAACCAAAAATGTTCTTACAAGCTATCAGCGTGATGATTGAGGAGGAAGAGGATAATTACTCAGGGATAGTCACTCAGCATCAGCATAGGCAGTCTTTGAAGGGATCTGAGATTTCAAAAAAAATTATTCGGTTACATCTGCATCAGGTGCTTGGTAGCTGGTGGTGATCCAAGACTGATTCATTTTTATGAAGGTCAGCCGATCGACCGAGTCGGTGGACAGACGCACCCTGTGATCGGTTACCACGCCTCCAGCAGCACTGAATGTGCGTTCCGAAAGAACGCTGGATGCAGGACAGGCCAGTAGCTCAATTGCATACTGTGCAAGCTCTGGCCAGTGATCCATCCTCAAGACCCAGTAACCCAGAGGATTTTCGGTGGGAAAGGTGTCCAAGTCTGATCTTGCCCCTAGGTATTCCTGCACCATGTAAAACAGACGCTGGCGATGGTTGCTGGAACCGATCATACCTTGGGGCTGCGGACCAAAAAATTGTCTGAACGCATCGGTCAGACGGCCACCTTCTCCACCGCTCCTTCTTTGACTGACCGAAGCCTCAGCAACACGTTGTCCAGAAACAGGAGTTTGTAACCTCCCAGTCTCTGGGAACGCGTTGCACAGACCTTTCTGCAAGGCCTCCCGAAGATGTTTCATCCTCTGCTCCCTCTGCGATGGCAAGATAAGGTCCGCAACCTTACCCTTGTAACGTGGATCAAGGAGGGTTGCCAGCCAGTATTGGTCCTTCTCCTTGATACCACGAATACGAGGATCCTTACGCAGGCTTTGCAGGATCAGGGAGGCCATGCAGCGTAGGTTTGCTGAGGCATTCGGTCCGGAGTCCTCTGGGTCACTAAGGACAACAACGTCCGCAGCCACCTCCTCCCAGCCACGTACAAGTCCATGTGTTCCTTGGGACTGATCCCTTAAAGACTGCTGATGCTGAGTGCCAGGCTCCACCTCCATACTGACACAATCTTCCTCCTCCTCCTCCTCCTCCTCCTCGTCCTCTTCCTGTGTGATCGGCGGGCACGCAGGAACACTGTCTGGATAAAGGGGGCCTTGAGAGCTAAGGAAGTCCTCCTCTTCCTGCCTCTGTTCTGCCTCAAGTGCCCTGTCCATTATTCCACGCAGCGTGTGCTCCAACAGGTGGACAAGGGGGACAGTGTCACTGATGCATGCACTGTCAGTGCTCACCATCCTCGTGGCCTCCTCGAATGGTGACAGGACAGTGCATGCATCCCTGATCATGGCCCACTGGCGTGGGGAAAAAAAACCAAGGTCCCCTGACCCTGTCCTGGTGCCATAGTCGCACAGGTACTCATTGATGGCCCTCTGCTGCGTGTGCAGCCGCTGCAGCATGGCCAACGTCGAGTTCCACCTGGTGGGCATGTCACAGATTAGGCGGTTCTTGGGCAGGTTAAACTCCTTTTGGAGGTCCGTCAGCCGAGCACTGGCATTATATGACCGGCGGAAATGCACAGAGACTTTCCTGGCCTGCCTCAGGACATCCTGTAAGCCCGGGTACCTGCCCAAGAACCGCTGCACCACCAAGTTAAGGACGTGAGCCAAACAGGGCACATGGGTCAGTTGTCCCTGTCGGAGGGCAGAGAGGAGGTTGGTGCCATTGTCGCAAACCACCATTCCTGCCTTAAGTTGGCGTGGCGTCAACCACCTCTGAACCTGCCCCTGCAGAGCTGACAGAACCTCTGCCCCAGTGTGGCTCCTGTCCCCCAAGCACACCAGCTCAAGCACCGCATGGCATCTTTTGGCCTGCGTACTTGCGTAGCCCCTTGAACGCCTACGGAGCACCGCTGGTTCCGAGGAAGAGGCCATGGAGGAAGAAGAAGAGGAGGGGGTGGAGGAGAGAGGTGTGTCACAATCAGCATTTTGGAGGCGTGGTGGCGGAACAACCTCCAACACTACTGCACCTTGTCCTGCATCCTTCCCAGCTGCCAGCAGAGTCACCCAATGCGCCGTGAAACTTAAGTAACGTCCCTGTCCATGCCTGCTGGACCATGAGTCAGCGGTAATATGCACCTTACCGCTGACCGCCCTGTCCAGCGAGGCATGGACATTGCCTTCCACATGCCGGTAGAGAGCCGGAATCGCCTTCCGTGAGAAAAAGTGGCGTTTGGGTACCTGCCACTGAGGAACCGCACATTCCACAAACTCACGGAAGGGGGCAGAGTCTACCAACTGAAAAGGCAGCAGTTGAAGTGCTAGCAATTTTGCCAAGCTAGCATTCAACCGCTGGGCATGTGGATGGCTGGGAGCAAACTTCTTTCGGCGGTGCAGCAGCTGGGGCAGGGAAATTTGCCTGGTACAATCTGACGTCGGTGTACCAAAAGCAGATTGCCCACAAGTACTTGGCTGTGACACACCTAATTCTACACCTTCATTCCTCTCACTGCAGGTCTCAGAGAGGACTGAAGGTCTAGTGGGGTTGGAAATCTCAGCTGATGAGGAGCAAGGAGAGATCGTCTTTGTTCTTTGGTGTGGGTCTTTTAGATACGCTTGCCAACGAACTGCATGGCAGGTCAACATATGTCTGGTCAAGCATGTGGTACCCAAGCGGGAGATGTTTTGGCCACGCGAGATACGCTTGAGACATATGTTGCAAATAGCAGCGGTGCGATCTGATGCACTCGTCTCAAAAAAGGCCCACACCAAAGAACTTTTTGAATAACGCGCAGAGACTGCAGCGCCCTGCACATGTGGAGCTTTGGGGTGTGATGCAGTCAATGTGCTGCCCTTAGGCTGGCCCCTGGAGGGCATCCTGCCTAGTTGGTGATGTGCCACCTCCTCCTCCTCCTCCTCCTCCTCCTCTCTCCTATCAGGCACCCACGTTGAGTCAGTGACCTCATCATCCCCTCCCTCCTCATCACTGGAGCAAACCTGGCAGTATGCTGCAGCAGGGGGAGCATGACTGCCAGATTGCTGTCCTTCTTGGGCACCCCCTCTGTCCGTGCTCATGTTACTGCCTTCATTGAGCTCAGTATCATCATCAGAGCCTTCCAAACGCTGGGCATCCTCCTGGAGCATGTACCCAACACTGTGGTCAAACAGTTCGAGGGAATCCTCATGAGGACATGGTGGAGCTAGGGAAGGAGTCACTGATGACATTGAGCTGAGGGAAGAGGCCGCTGCTTTGCCAGACAAAGCACCCTGGGCATGGGTGAGAGAGGATGAGGAGGATGAGGACGGCTTGGTCATCCACTCGACCAAGTCTTCCGCATGTTGCGGCTCAACACGGCCAGCTGCCGAAAAAAAGGCCAAGCGTGTCCCATGGCCACGTGCTGATGAGGATGCACCGTCTCCATGACCAGCACTAGACACAGAGCCTGCTTGCCCTCTCTTATTGGCTTGTGACTGTCTGCCTCTCCTTCTTGGCCTTCCAGACATACTAATGGCCTGTAGCTGCACTAAGCTGGGATAGAACACCTGTAATTTTCTTAAGGTAGCTTTATATACTGTAACCAGACAAGCCTGCCTGTCAGTAGGAAGATAACAGGAACGGATCTAGCTGAACACTGTGAGCAGGACGCACTGTACTAAATGTAAATAGTCTAGCTGCCTGACCGTGGTACTAATAGGATCAAAAAGAACACCTGTAATTTTCTTAAGGTAGCTTTATATACTGTAACCAGACAAGCCTGCCTGTCAGTAGGAAGATAACAGGAACGGATCTAGCTGAACACTGTGAGCAGGACGTACTGCACTGAATGTAAATAGCAGGAACGGATCTAGCTGAACACTGTGAGCAGGACGCACTGCACTGAATGTAAATAGCAGGAACGGATCTAGCTGAACACTGTGAGCAGGACGCACTGCACTAAATGTAAATACCAGGAACGGATCTAGCTGAACACTGTGAGCAGGACGCACTGCACTAAATGTAAATACCAGGAACGGATCTAGCTGAACACTGTGAGCAGGACGCACTGCACTGAATGTAAATAGCAGGAACGGATCTAGCTGAACACTGTGAGCAGGACGCACTGCACTAAATGTAAATACCAGGAACGGATCTAGCTGAACACTGTGAGCAGGACGCACTGCACTGAATGTAAATAGCAGGAACGGATCTAGCTGAACACTGTGAGCAGGACGCACTGCACTGAATGTAAATAGCAGGAACGGATCTAGCTGAACACTGTGAGCAGGACGCACTGCACTGAATGTAAATAGCAGGAACGGATGTAGCTGAACACTGTGAGCAGGACGCACTGCACTAAATGTAAATACCAGGAACGGATCTAGCTGAACACTGTGAGCAGGACGCACTGCACTGAATGTAAATAGCAGGAACGGATCTAGCTGAACACTGTGAGCAGGACGCACTGCACTAAATGTAAATACCAGGAACGGATCTAGCTGAACACTGTGAGCAGGACGCACTGCACTGAATGTAAATAGCAGGAACGGATCTAGCTGAACACTGTGAGCAGGACGCACTGCACTGAATGTAAATAGCAGGAACGGATGTAGCTGAACACTGTGAGCAGGACGCACTGCACTAAATGTAAATACCAGGAACGGATCTAGCTGAACACTGTGAGCAGGACACACTGTACTAAATGTAAATAGTCTAGCTGCCTGACCGTGGTACTAATAGGATCAAAAAGAACACCTGTAATTTTCTTCAGGTAGCTTTATATACTGTAACCAGACAAGCCTGCCTGTCAGTAGGAAGATAACAGGAACGGATCTAGCTGAACACTGTGAGCAGGACGTACTGCACTAAATGTATATAGCAGGAACGGATCTAGCTGAACACTGTGAGCAGGACGCACTGCACTGAATGTAAATAGCAGGAACGGATCTAGCTGAACACTGTGAGCAGGACGCACTGCACTAAATGTAAATACCAGGAACGGATCTAGCTGAACACTGTGAGCAGGACGCACTGCACTGAATGTAAATAGCAGGAACGGATCTAGCTGAACACTGTGAGCAGGACGCACTGCACTGAATGTAAATAGCAGGAACGGATCTAGCTGAACACTGTGAGCAGGACGCACTGCACTGAATGTAAATAGCAGGAACGGATGTAGCTGAACACTGTGAGCAGGACGCACTGCACTGAATGTAAATACCAGGAACGGATCTAGCTGAACACTGTGAGCAGGACGCACTGCACTGAATGTAAATAGCAGGAACGGATCTAGCTGAACACTGTGAGCAGGACGCACTGCACTAAATGTAAATACCAGGAACGGATCTAGCTGAACACTGTGAGCAGGACGCACTGCACTGAATGTAAATAGCAGGAACGGATCTAGCTGAACACTGTGAGCAGGACGCACTGCACTGAATGTAAATAGCAGGAACGGATGTAGCTGAACACTGTGAGCAGGACGCACTGCACTAAATGTAAATACCAGGAACGGATCTAGCTGGACACTGTGAGCAGGACGCACTGCACTGAATGTAAATAGCAGGAACGGATCTAGCTGAACACTGTGAGCAGGACGCACTGCACTAAATGTAAATACCAGGAACGGATCTAGCTGAACACTGTGAGCAGGACGCACTGCACTGAATGTAAATAGCAGGAACGGATCTAGCTGAACACTGTGAGCAGGACGCACTGCACTGAATGTAAATAGCAGGAACGGATCTAGCTGAACACTGTGAGCAGGACGCACTGCACTAAATGTAAATACCAGGAACGGATCTAGCTGAACACTGTGAGCAGGACGCACTGCACTGAATGTAAATAGCAGGAACGGATCTAGCTGAACACTGTGAGCAGGACGCACTGCACTAAATGTAAATACCAGGAACGGATCTAGCTGAACACTGTGAGCAGGACGCACTGCACTGAATGTAAATAGCAGGAACGGATCTAGCTGAACACTGTGAGCAGGACACACTGCACTAAATGTAAATAGTCTAGATAGAAGATAACAGGAACGGATCTAGCTAAACTGAATACAGTGTATATATATATATGCAACACCTGGGATGCATATATATACACAATACACTGTAAGTGCAGCTAACTGACTGACTGTTCTGCCTAATCTATCTAACTCAAATCAAATGACACTGTCTCTCTCTCTCTCTATCTCTCAGCACACCGGAACACACACTACACAGGGCCGCCGTGCAGGCGGCCTTATATAGTGTGGGGTGTGTACTAAATCCCCTGAGCCATAATTGGCCAAAGCCACCCTGGCTTTGGCCAATTACAGCTCTCTCTACTGACGGCGCTGTGATTGGCCAAGCATGCGGGTCATAGTGCATGCTTGGCCAATAATCAGCCAGCAATGCACTGCGATGCCGCAGTGAATTATGGGCCGTGACGCGCCACACGAATTTGGCGCGAACGGCCCATATCGTTCGCAATTCGGCGAACGACCGAACAGCCGATGTTCGAGTCGAACATGGGTTCGACTCGAACACGAAGCTCATCCCTACTCACAATGCCCTCAGTAACCACAGTCGCATCACTTCTCTTGTAGGACAGTTTATCCACTAGCATAATGGGGATACTCAAATGTTTTAGTTTATTTCTTTTTTTTTTCATATTTAAAGTTTTTTATTGTATTTTTAAAATGAGAAAAAGAAAAATACAGAAACATCGCCAATTGGGCATACCCTGGCGTCTTAGTGTGTACATAAACGGCAGTGAGAGAAGAGCTTATTAAGTGTAGTTTTGATTGGTCTAAGGCAAAAATAATCAAAGAACAGTAAGTAAACAAGTATACTACAAATAACTATGGTAGCATAAAGTATTCCTGTAATGATAGGTTAAGTATTGAGTGGGGGGAACACCTGTGTACAACCTATATCACGGTGTGACATTGTAACCTATATAACATGTTTTAGTAAAGTGTCCGAGAGGTTGTAATAAGATAGGGGGGTGGTATATAAGCTGGCCTCTTAGAGGCTGGACTGTTACGACAGTGGTGTGCTTCTAGAGTCCAGAATCCAAGGGTGCCAGTTTCTGTTAAAGCGCTTGATGGACATATTGGTTTTGGCAAAAGAGAATTCCATCTGAAAGTGTTGGTTAAGTATGATCATGGTATCTTTAAGAGTTGGCGGGTCTGTTGATTTCCATTTTCTTGCGATTGTTAGTCTTGCGGCAATGAGAATATGTGTGAGTATTGTTTGCTGATGGGTGGGCATCGTTGGAATTGAGAGTCCTAGGAGTAGGTCAAGCGGGGACAAAGATTGGGAAGTACCACACATAGCTTCAATTAGGTTGTGTATTTGTCTCCAGAAATTTTTAACTGGTTGGCATTCCCACCATATGTGTGAGAGAGATCCAATGTGAGTACATCCCCTCCAACAGATCGGGGAGGTGTTCGGGTAGATTTTCGCCAACCTTTCTGGGGTGAAGTACCATTTGTGAAAAAGTTTCTGTGTTGCTTCCCAGTGATTAATGCAGTGCGACAGACGTAAGGGCAATGTGAGGGCCTTTAGCCATTGTGTATCTGAAACCGGTTGGTCTGATAGTGAGGACCAGTACTGTACGGAAGACGCCAGATGGTTAGTAGTTGGTTTGGTGAGAAGCTTGTACATAAACGAGATTCCTTTGGACGTGGGTATAGCTATATTGTAGAATTTGAGTATTGGGAGTGAGACATCGTCTGAGGTTGTCCAGGAAATTTTTGACAGGCTAGATCTAATCCTTAGGTAGAGGAAGAACGTGTGTTTGGATAGTCCGTATTTTTGCTTTAATTGCTCAAATGAGAGGAGGATTGATGACGAAAAGAGCATACCTAAATGGGTGATGCCGACTTTTATCCATTCTGAAAGAGGTAAGTCTGGGGAAACGAGGTGTAATGCCTCAGTGGGTATTGCTGTCAAAGTGTCCTTTGATATCCCTCCTTTGATTTGTAGTATTGAAGTCCAAATTCTTATGGCGGATGTAATAGTGTCAAGAGGGTATCTTTTGGGATGGGGGTTGAGCCAGAGTGCGGCTAGGAAGTTTTTAGGATCCGTGGGTAGTAGGTTGGTTTCGATTTGTTTCCAGGTTGTGTGATGTTTGTCTGACCACCAAGTTTTCAGCTGGTCCAGGATAGTTGCTCGGTGGTAGGCTTGAATATCTGGGACACCCAGTCCTCCGTGTTGAACTGGAGTTGTGAGTATGCCTTTTTTTATTCTAGGTCTCTTTTGTTGCCAAGTGAAGCCGTTGATGATTCCTTGGATTTTTTTTATTTGATTTTGCGTTAGAGGGAGAGGTAATGTACGGAAAAAATATAGGACATGGGGAAGTAGATACATTTTTGTCTGAGCTATCCTACCAGCCCAGGAAGCTGGAACCCTACCCAGGTCCCTCGCTAGTTGAGTAAGCTTGTCCAGGAGGTCTTCAAAGTTAATTCTCAGTAACATTCGGCTTGGGAAAGTTAATTGGATACCCAAGTATGGGAGAGAGGAGTTGGAGGCCCAAGCAAAGGGGGAGCTAGTGGTAATGGATTTTAAGGTTAGAGAGTCAAGGCCAAGGTTAAGCATTAGGGATTTACTGTGGTTTAGTTTGTACATTGATACTGCGCTAAATTTGTCAAGGATTAGTTGGACTGCAGGGAGGGACAATATTGGATTTGTTAGAGCAATGATCACGTCATCTGCGTATAGACCGATTTTATGATCGGTCTGTCCGATTGTTATACCTGTAATCGCTGTGTCAGATCTAAAAAATTGTGCTAGGGGCTCCATTATCATGGCGAAAATTAGGGGGGATAGTGGGCACCCCTGTCTCGTGCCATTAGTGATTTGGAATGGGCTGGAGACAACCCCTGATGTCCAAATGCGCGCAGATGGGTGGGTGTACAGAGCTAGTATTGCAGAGAGGAAGGTGCCCGATAGTCCAAATTTTCGGAGTACTGCTTCCATATACGGCCAGTATACTCTATCGAACGCCTTCTCTGCGTCCAAAGATAGGAAGAGAGAAGGCGTTCGATTATGCTCTGTCCACTGGATAAGGTCAATGAAACGTCTGGTACCGTCTGAAGCTTGCCTGCCAGGTACAAATCCTACCTGGTCAGGGTGAATAATTTGGGGGATGATGGTGGAGAGGCGCTGTGCTAACAGTTTGGCGTAAATTTTGGTGTCTGTGTTGAGGAGTGAAATTGGTCTGTAGTTGGCTGGGTTGTCTGGGGGTTTGCCTGGTTTGGGGATGGTAACCACTAGGGCCTCGAGAGATTCCCTAGGGATTATGCCTGTAGTAGCAAATTGGTTATACATGTCGCATAGGTGGGGGACTAGATGTTGGGCGAATCGTTTATAATATTCGTTGGGTAGTCCGTCGGGTCCCGGCGCTTTGTGTAGAGGTAGGTTGTTTATTACTTTTTGAATTTCGGTTTGTGAAAAGGGAGTCGTGAGAGAGTCTAGTTGTTTTGGGGAGATCGAGGGGAGGGAGATAGAAGATAAAAAGTTCTTTATGTCATCTTGGGTGGGTGTGGGATGGGGGTCTGTTTTCGTAAGGTTGTAAAGTTTGTTGTAAAAATTACCAAATTCGTTGGCAATATCTAGCGGGTTGGACAAGCGCTTGCCCTGGGGGTTTGTGATATATGAGATTTTTTTATTAGAAAGTTGTTTTTTGAATTGTTTGGCCATAAATGCTCCTGATTTATTGGCCGATGAGTATATCTGAAGACGTAGTCGTTTGATAAAATAATCAAATTTTTGGTGGAGATGACTGCTGAGTTGGGATCTGAGCTTTTTTAGTTCTGAGGAGGTTGTATTAGTGGGGGATCTCTTGTTTGAAGTTTCAAGAGATCGGATTTGTTTCAGGAGGGATTCTGTTATAGAGGAGTGTTGTTTTTTAGCCTGGGCTCCAAGTTTGATGAAAAGACCTCGTAGACAAGCTTTGTGAGCATTCCAAACAATAGCACAGTCATTTACAGAATTGACATTTTGTTGGAAATAGTTATCGATCTCGGATTGTATTTGAGCCTCAAAGGAGGGGTTGTTGAGGAGGGAGGTGTTTAGTCTCCAGACCGTGTGTCTAGTGGTTTGGGAGGGGGATGCTATTTTGATCGTAACTGGAGCATGATCAGACCATGTTATAGTGCCTATAGTAGATGTTGTGATAGCTTGCAATAGGTGTTTATCTGTGATGAATAGGTCAATACGGGAGTAGGATTGGTGTGGGGGGGAAAAGTAGGTATAGTCTCTCTCCTCATCGTGCATGCACCTCCATATGTCATAAAGATCTTCTTTTTTGAGGATATTTGATATTGCAGAGGGCCTATTTCTCGCAGGGTTGGAAGTATCAAGGGTAGGGTTAATTACTTCATTAAAATCTCCACAAATTACCAGTGGGGAAGATCTGTAAGGGGCCAACTTGGCAAAGAGGTTGGCGTAGAATCTTTTGTGTGCAGTATTGGGGGCATATACGTTGACTACAGTGAGGGGGCGGTTGTCAAATGTGGCTGATAGGATTAAGAATCTGCCGTCTTCGTCACTTTCACAGTGATGAAGCTTGAAATTTATTGCTGCGTTTATGGCAATCATTACTCCTCTCTTTTTTTTAGGGGCACTTGCGAAGAAGCAATGGGGATATTTTTTGTGACTACATTGGGGTTGTTTGAGTTTTGCAAAGTGCGTTTCTTGGGCACAGATTATGTCTGCCCGCTGTTGTAATGCTTCTTTCCATAAGAGATTGCGTTTAAATGGTGAGTTTAGGCCTTTAACATTGAGGGAGGTAATCGAGAGTGTCATGTTGGTATTGTGGCTATGAGGGCTTGGGCAGAGGGAGAGAGACCCCACCTACTGTTGGTGAGAGTAATTACACAGTTAGATACTTAAATGCTGTATATAGTACAATTATTTTACCAAAGTCAGTTGCGAAATACAAACAATCTGCAGTTCTAGAAAACAATTATAGTCAATGTCAATTAATCTATGCTGTAATCAAGAGGAAAGAACAGAGAAAAAAAAAACACTTAGACAAAAAAAAGAAACTTGTGCGTAGCACAACTGTAAACCTGAGGGGTGGTGAGGAAAAGAACTAGATGCGACGCCCAGGCTGGATATACGTAGATCTGGGGATCTGGGCTTGGATCAAAGTTAGGTCTTTTTGGGAGCTTTATTCGCCATATTTCTGGAGTCAGATGGCTTGTAGGAAGGAGTAGGTTGTTCCGCTTCTCTGGGGGCAACAGGGAGAAAGCCCCAATTGGTGAGTTTTTTGTAGCCATCCTTCGGGGAGAGAATAGGCACTATCTTTTGTTGGTGGGTGACCAGCAATTTCATAGGGAAGCCCCATTTGTAGGTTATTTTTCTTTGTTGAAGTATGGAAGTCACTGGGGCGAATGCTCTACGCATCTCCATTGTAGCCGGTGACAGGTCAGTGAATAACTTGACGTTGTTGTAAGGGGCTGGCAGGGGTGTCAGGGATCTGGCGGCGGAGAGGACTTGTTCCTTCACATGGAAGAAATGTATGCGTGCCAAGATGTCTCTGGGGATATCGTCAGGGAGGTGTGACGGTTTAGCAATTCTGTGGGCACGGTCAATTAGAGTGTCGCGGGCGTTGAGGCGTGGGAGTAGGGCTGAGATAAGTTGTTGCAAGTAGGGGGTTATTTCGTTCGGTTTAACCGATTCAGGGATGCCCCGGAATTTGATGTTATTCCGCCTAGAGCGGTCTTCCAAATCCGCCATTTTCATTTTGATACGGTGAATTTCTTCCGCGTGGTGCTCATGAGCATCTAACAGTTCATTGTGTGCCTTAGAGTAATCTTGTAGATATTCTTCAAGGGCATCTGTGCGTTCTTCTAGGCAGTCTATTTTATCATGCATCTGAGATAGTGACATTTGGAGCTCTCTATGCAGATCTTGCTGCAATGTGAGAAGCATAGATTTCAGCATTACTTCAGACACTGTGTTTTCAGTGACAGGTATAGCAGCCAGGGAGGGAGTATTTTGGGCGCTGTGTGACCCTGCAACAATATGGGACCACAGCTGTTTCTTTGCATGTGGTTCTTTGTTTGGGGAATGTGCAGGGGAGGTAGCCAGCCTCTTACCTCTGTCTTGCTGCAGTCCTCCTGGGGAATCCTCTGGAGGGGAGAGTGTGTCCATGCTGTCCCTGTCTGTTGCTGTGGTCACAGTGCCATGGAGAGGGAGTGTTGAGGAGGTGGCAGGCAGGCCTTCTGTGTTGTTGGAGCGGGTGCCGTCGCTTCCATCGGCGCCATCTTGGGCCTTCTGCATAGCGGCGGCCGTCGGATAGTAGTCAGTGAGACGGCGGGGGTTTGGCGGTTTGTACCGCTGCATCGGAGTGCCCGAGGGTTTCCCCAGTCCTTCCCCGCTGATGTAGTGTGAGCAGCGGGAAGGATGGTAGCTAGGAGTTGCTGGAATCCAGGCCGTGGAGCGGAGCTCGGACTTCAGGCAGCCATCCTGGTCCGCAGCAGGCCACGCCCCCGTTTATTTCTTTTTTAATTGATGTATTTTATTCTATTATTTTCTGCCCCTGAGTACTCAGTGCTCCTCAATACTCACAGTGCCCCTCAGTACTCACAGTGCTCGTCAGCACTCACAACACCTGCTCAGAAGTCATAGCACTCCTAAATACACGTAATGTGTACAACCAGATAGCCTGTTTATGGATTCAATTTTGGCCAGTCCCTGCTGAACCAGCTGAATTTTGATCCATGTATGTCTGGCTTAAGGTAGAACACAAACAGGGTTGTGCAGAAATACTACATAAGGAAACCTAGATGAAGGTGCACTTATCAACTCCCAGGCAGTGTTTAGGTGAGATACAGTTAAAGAAGGAATTGACACATATAAAGAAAGAGGTACTAAGGGGATAGTGAAAGTAATTAATAAATCAAACACAAAAAGTATATACGATTAATTCCAACAAGATCCTCACATAAATCTTGCAATTGCAAGGCAGGCATACAATAACCATAGACACCAAGTTTTAATAATCCAATTGATTGATTTTTACATGCATTTGTAACACGAATTAACATCTTCAGCCTCAGAAGATTTTACTCCCTTAATGATCAGAGCATTTTTTGCGATACGGCACTGCATCACTTTAACTGACAATTGCACGGTCCTGCGACGCTGTACCCAAAAACTTTTTTCCCCACAAATAGAGCTTTATTTTGGTGATATTTGATCACCTCTGCAGTTTTTATTTTTTGCGCTATAAACAAAAAAAAAAACGACAATTTTGAAAAAAAAAACTATTTTTTTTTTACTTTCTGCTGTAATACATATCCAAAAAAATGTATAAAAAAAAAAAATTTATTCTTCAGTTTAGGCTGATATATATTCTTCTACATATTTTTGGTTAAAAAAATCGCAATAGGCATATATTGAATGGTTTGCGCAAAAGTTATCGCACCTACAAACCACGGGATCGATTTAGGGACTTTTATTTTTTTTTATTGTATTTACTGGTAATGATGGCGAACTGCAATTTTTAGCAGGACTGCGACATTGCAGTAGACAAATCTGACCCCAAATTACACTTTTTGGGGACCAGTGACTTTATTACATTTATCAGTGCTATGAAAATGCACTGATCAATGTAAAAATGACACTGATGGAGAAGGGGTTAACACTAGGGGGCGATCAAAGGGTTAAGTGTGTTCCCTCAGTGTGTTCTAACTGTAGGGGATTTGGCTTACTGAAGCATGACAGAGATCGCTGCTCCCTATCACCTTGTTTCCATAGCCAGTTCCCCGTTCTGCCTCTCCTCGAAGCGATTGCGGGCCACCGGCGGAAATAGAGTCTGCGGAACCCGCGGGCACACTCCCACGGCACACGTACCCGCTATCCTGCTTTTGCAAACCGACATACAGGTATGTAGGTTTGCACAGGAGTGCCATTCTGCCAACATATATCGGCGTGAGTCTGTCGGCAAAAGGTTAAAACGTCACAACATATAGCTGGCAAATGTCTCTTCTGCCTATAGCAGCCCCCATCCCCTTAACGCAAGCAGGCCAACCAGTACTTGGCTGCTCCCAGGTCTTAGTACACAGTGCTATCGTTCCTGGCCTGACAGCACCAAGATGGAGCAAAGGTGACAGGAAAAGGTGTATGTAGCCTTGAGGGTACATGGCATCGAAGTACTTAGGACTAGAAGAAGATGAGAAATGAGTCTCCTGTAGGCATGCTATGTTCACTTTCTGTTGTTTAAGATATTTAAAAACTTTAACCCTTTTCTGGGGGGAGTTCATTCCCTGCACATTCAGGGATAACCAATTAAGTGTCATGGTACATGGGAGGTTAGCCATAAAACTACTTTACTCACCCACTGCGAGGACCTGCAAAGGGGAAAAGGGAGGTAGAGAGGAAGTGAAACAAAGAAAAGAACAAGGTAGAAAGGCATACTGCAGTGCATATAATAGCCAGTAAAAAATTGTAGCATATAGTACTGAAAAAGTATGAGTGCAACTGGTTGTGGGTCTAAAGGCCCACAGGGGGGTTGAATGTTGGTCGGGACTAATGTCCGAACCAAGAGCCAACTCATGGGGGGAGCAGTGATCCAACGGAACCGCTCGGCATTGATATATAGTAGAATTAACTGTAAATCTTTAAGCACAAGACTTGGTGCACCGCTTAAGGCACTAAAGGGGAACACAAATATCCTGAAATATGTGGTTGCCTTTTATTTTAGGTCTCTCTGTCGCCCTGGGCTCCCCTCCACTGTCGAGGGGGCCCATAGCGAGCAAGTGACCAAACTGTCAGTTAGGTAGTCCTGCATGGCTACCCAATAGTTAGAGAGGGAGAGGCAATCCATCTGAAGAAAAATAAATAAATAAAAATAATTAATAAAATAAAGTGTAACTCACAACACTAACAGGGTGAGAAAATATAACAACATTTTCCTTTTTTTTTCCTTTTTTTCTCTCTCTCCCCCGAAACCCACCCGCCTCCTCGCAGGGACGGGAAACTGCTGTCAGCAGTCCGCAGCATATTGACGGCTGCTTGAGAGCTGAGGGAACCAAGATGTTTGCGTCAGAAAAAAAAAAAAAAAAAACCCCTGACAGAGCAGGAAAAAAACAAAGTAGAACCTGTCGAAATTCTATTATCCCGCTGTGTAGCAGGGTGTGAGTGCACTCCGTTACGGAGGCAGCAGTAAGCAGTCAGCTGAACCCTCTGCGGCCGCCATGTAAGACCCCTGTAAGGGGGGCCAAAGTGTCATGCCTTATTAAGTGCTCAATTTCTCGCCCTTGGTGAGGCCGACTTGTCCTGGAGGCACCATCTCGCAGTTGGGGCGCCCCAGGGGGGGCCTAGTCCCGTGAAGTTCTTGCAAGAAATTGAGTGTCAGATTAGGTTCAATTGAACAGAGAAAACTAGCATCTGTGAGGTCCGTTCTGCCTATTACCAGTTCAGTAACAACAGGCTGGGTATCAGCGGGTGCTAGACATAATGTAAGTCCGATAGCAACCAGAGGCAGGCTTAGGGTTTCATGGAGTCATTCGTAACTTTTCTGTGAAGAATCGTCAACTTGAGAGGTTATATGCCATCAGCCTTTAGAGCCTGCTGTGAACCTTTGGGCCTGCAGGTCCCGCAAGGCCTGTGATCCGAGTTGAGACCTTTGAAGGGGCTGAGGAGTCCGGCGAGGAGGCTGAGATGGTCTGGGCCTGGAGGAAGAAGAGGGTGCATCTCCCTGGGAAGGTGGTATTTCCAGCTGCAGTTCCTGAAAATGACGTTTCAGGTCAGAGGGGGAGGATGCGTGGAACTGGCGACCAAGATGCGAAAATGAGAGCTTAAAAGGGAACCCCCATCTATATTTGATCCCTTGGGTCTGCAGGGTCTGGAGGTAGGGTTTCAGGTCTCTTCTCCTTGCAATGGTTACTGGAGAGAGATCTGCAAAAAGCTGAAGGGGGTTACCCTGAAAAGAGAGGTCTTGCTGTTCCCGTGCCGCTTGGAGGAGCCGCTCCTTGGTGCGGTAAAAATGGAACTTGATGATGACGTCTCTTGGGGGGCCCTCTGATGGTTTGGGTGCTAGGGATCTGTGTATACGGTCAAATTCCAGTCTCTCCAGGGGTATCTCAGGTGCCAGCTCCTGAAAAAAGGCTGTTGCCGTACCCTGCAAATCAGTGATTTGTTCCGGGATTCCGCGGATACGGAGATTATCCCTGCGGGCCCTATTTTCTGCATCCTCTAGTTTGTCTCGCAGGGACTCCAGCTCCGCAGACAATTTATCCACCTCTTCTTCATGGCCTTCAGGCACAGTGGTTGCTAAGTCCATTCTGTGCTCTAATTGATTAGTGCGGTGGCCTATCTCTTTAAGTCCTTTTACAAGGTCAGAGGAGAGCTTGCGTGAGGCTTGTGTGATTTCATCTCTGACAATGGAGCGAAATTTGTTCAGCAAGGCATCTGAGTCTGCATGCAGGGGACTTACCAGGTCCTTGGGGAACTGATGCAGGCTATCGGCTGGGGAGGCAGGGTCCGCTGCCGAGTGTTGTGAGGAGTCATCCGGCTCCGGTGGGTTTGGAGCCATTGCCCTTTTCCCCTTACCTGTAGCCAGAGTTGATTTGGGTTGTGTGTTACACTTCTGACGGTTCTTCGTTGAGC
This sequence comes from Lithobates clamitans, assembly GCA_037952925.1. NCBI lineage: Eukaryota > Metazoa > Chordata > Amphibia > Anura > Ranidae > Lithobates > Lithobates clamitans. Next base: position 3,063,895 of record JBBGZY010000279.1, on the reverse strand, counting down.
GGTACATAACCGCCGGATACTTTATGTGTTCCGGAGCTGCGAGAGGCTTTCAGTGTGTGCCGGGTGCGGATTGTGCTATGCTAGCCGAGGTTTGCCATTCCGTTGGCGCGGAGCAGGGGAATCAGGCAGCCATTTTCCCTGTACACGCGCATGCACCCCCCTAGGGCTGTGATTTCAGCTTTTGTTATAGGGTCAAATCAGTCTGTCCATCTCTGGGGGTCACAACCTGGCTGGCCAGAGTGCTCCAGCCTCCAGGGGAGGCCCACCCGTGTCAGGGCCAGGGGTATAAGAATGGTGATTGCCGGGTATAATAGTCCTTGGTGTTTTCACTGTGGACAGACAGACAATGCTCACTAGCAGCCACCCCCCTCACAGTAACAGGCAGATTAAGGAGTAAGGCAGTAAGGATGGTGGGCTGAGAGTGTCAGGGAGCAGAGGGCCCAGAACAATGCAGCAGAGGCAGCAGCTGATGGGGCACCAATACCCCCACCTGGTCAGGCAGTCCCTGGGAGCACTCTGGGCCCATGCAAGAGCCCTGGCTATTGGTAGAGAGGATGTGGAGAGGATGCCTGCACTACCGACGTAGGCCGAGCCGGCCGCGGCAACCCCCGGCGGGAAGCAGCCACAGGAAACACTGGGGATTCACAGGCCTTACCAGGCCGCACTAGGCCGCGGCCTCCACGGACGTCCCCGGAGCTCGGCGAGGCCTCCAGTCTGTTCCAGGTGGGTAGATGGGTGGTTACAGGGGTGGATTAGAGTCCCCTACCTCCGGATCTGTGTGGATTGAGATTCCCCTGGGAGGCTCCGGATCCGCAAGATGGCGGCGGCCGCGAGAGTCTGGAGGCCGTCTCCCTCTGTTAGTGACTGGCTGAGTTTCCAAAAAATTTCAGGGTAGAACACTGTAGGGGCACTCAGATGTGTAAGCTGGCAGGTTTTTTTGACTTAGTAGGTCTTTAAACCCTCGGATGGCCTGTTATACCCATTTTTTCATTCATATAAACTAAGGAGAAGAGTGTATATAATATAGTTGCCTTTTCCCTGTCATTCTCCTGGCAGCTAGGGGAAGTAGTCTGCTCTAGCACTAACACACACAAAAACTCGGTATAGAGCACCAGAAAAGAGTTACTTGTGGCTACAGAAATCAATCATATCAGAGTATCAAAAATATAAAATCTATTATATTAAAACAGATTTGGCACAATCAAAAGCCAGTATCAAAGGAAAGAAAGCAGCTTCACAAAATTGGCCGACAACAAATCGAAATGATGGATATCACATCAAACATACACAAAGATACAAGACATTACACGTAACAATTAATTATGTGACGCCGCTTCTGTGGAGCTCCACGAGCTGAGGACGCCAGCAGTAGCGGGGTGATACCTGACTGGGCAACCAGCTGACTGCACTGAACAAACGAATAAGCAGGCAGGCATTGGTATATGTGAGTAAGACACATTCATTACCAACTCATGGGAGGGATTATGGAGGACGAAGGTAATCAGCACATTGCCAGTACTGGATGGTAAAGTATCTTCATTGTAAGGCGACTCCATCAAGCCCATATTAGGACATTTCAAGTTACATAACGGCATATACCAAGTCCCCTATCTCCAGCCAAACAGGGATTTGACAATACAACTCTTACTGCACTACCCTGATGGGACCAGAGTTAAAAATAAAATACCAATTAAGGTTCATACAACTCCAGGAGTACGCAGTCCTTCAAATAAGGATCCATATCCCCACAAACTGTTACTAGTATCGGAACCTTCCATATGCAAACTCTGCTATATTATTGGACTTCCATTTGATATATATATATTTTTTTCAAAATTCCAGCGTTAAGCCATCACGGCTATTTCTCTGATGATGTGATTTGAATCTCAGCACCCCATCACCGCGCTAGCTTTCCTCCCTTCATACCATCTCTTTCCTATCCATCCTTCCGTGGAGCCACACACAGGTTAAGATGTCATTGATTGATATAGCCATTGCTGTTCTTTTCTTAAAGATATAACTATGAGGAATTTTCATCTGACAACTTATCTGTGTGTTGTTTAATGGCGTACGGACGTTTTTTTAATTGTTACATGTAATGTCTTGTATCTGTGTGTATGTTTGATGTGATATTCATCATTGTGATTTGTTGTTGGCCAATTTTGTGAAACTGTTTTCTTTCCTTTGATGCTGGCTTTTTATTGTGCCAAATCTGTTTTAATATAATACCTTTTGTATTTTTGATACTCTAATATGATCGATTTCTGTAGCCACAAGTAACTCTTTCCTGGTGCTCTATACCGGGTTTTTGTGTGTGATATATGCCTTTTAGTTATGGTTACAGCACCTTACACGGTAAATGATCAATGAGTGACCACTTCACTAATTAAAGTGGACAACATATGCTAAGCCTGCTTTTTTGTTTTTATTATGCTCTAGCACTAACACTCCTGGCTGTTTCCCTCCAACATCACACAACCGGGCATATTTATTGAGATTGTATCCAATCAGGACTAGCCTCTCTAACACTCTTTCAGTTACCTCACCTTCTAACTGTAACCCAAATACCTACCTCTGGTGTCTCCATATCACCACTGTCCTCTACTTCCTATCCAGGTTGCTGATGCTTCACAGTGTTGCCAGCTGATTATCTAAATCGAGGATCTGGGCTTCCTAACAACTTGCTCGCATCTCACACAGCAGTATTCACCCTCGCTCCAGGTATCACCACTCCTGTAGGACATGTTACCCACTAATGTAATAGGGATACTCAAATGTTTTTATTTAAAGCTTTTTTTATTCATGAAGTTTATTTATTTGTTAATTTATTTTATTCTATTCTATATTGAGCACAATTTGTTTGCCCTAAAATGTTGAGGCTGTAAAAGTAACCCCTCTGTACTCACAATGTCTGTCAAACACAGCATCACTATATTTACTCACAGTGCTCCCTAGGTACTAAATGCTCCTCTGTATTCATGGTTACCTTAAGTGCTCACAGTGCTCCTTAGCACTCATAGCGCCCCCAGTACTCACGGCACTCAATACATGCAGCATTCACAGTGCTTCTCAGTACTCACAGTGCCCCCCAGTAATCACAATACTTTTTCCAGTACTTTCATTACTCACAGTGTCCCCAGTACTCCTAATTACTCACACTGCCCTCAGTAACCACAGTCGCATCACTTCTCTTGTAGGACAGTTTATCCACTAGCATAATGGGGATACTCAAATGTTTTAGTTTATTTCTTTTTTAATTGATGTATTTTATTCTATTCTTTTCTGCCCCTGAGTACTCAGTGCTCCTCAATACTCACAGTGCCCCTCAGTACTCACAGTGCTCGTCAGCACTCACAACACCTGCTCAGAAGTCATAGCACTCCTAAATACACGTAATGTGTACAACCAGATAGCCTGTTTATGGATTCAATTTTGGCCAGTCCCTGCTGAACCAGCTGAATTTTGATCCATGTATGTCTGGCTTAAGGTAGAACACAAACAGGGTTGTGCAAAAATACTACATAAGGAAACCTAGATGAAGGTGCACTTATCACCTCCCAGGCAGTGTTTAGGTGAGATACAGTTAAAGAAGGAATTGACACATATAAAGAAAGAGGTACTAAGGGGATAGTGAAAGTAATTAATAAATCAAACACAAAAAGTATATACGATTAATTCCAACAAGATCCTCACATAAATCTTGCAATTGCAAGGCAGGCATACAATAACCATAGACACCAAGTTTTAATAATTCAAGATTGTTTTAAAGTTGATTTTTACATGCATTTGTAACACGAATTAACATCTTCAGCCTCAGAAGATTTTACTCCCTTAATGATCAGAGCATTTTTTGCGATACGGCACTGCATCACTTTAACTGACAATTGCACGGTCCTGCGACGCTGTACCCAAAAACTTTTTTCCCCACAAATAGAGCTTTATTTTGGTGGTATTTGATCACCTCTGCAGTTTTTATTTTTTGCGCTATAAACAAAAAAAAAAAACGACAATTTTGAAAAAAAAAACTATTTTTTTTTTACTTTCTGCTGTAATACATATCCAAAAAAATGTATAAAAAAACCAAATTTATTCTTCAGTTTAGGCTGATATATATTCTTCTACATATTTTTGGTTAAAAAAATCGCAATAGGCATATATTGAATGGTTTGCGCAAAAGTTATCGCACCTACAAACCACGGGATCGATTTAGGGACTTTTATTTTTTTTTATTGTATTTACTGGTAATGATGGCGAACTGCAATTTTTAGCAGGACTGCGACATTGCAGTGGACAAATCTGACCCCAAATTACACTTTTTGGGGACCAGTGACTTTATTACATTTATCAGTGCTATGAAAATGCACTGATCAATGTAAAAATGACACTGATGGAGAAGGGGTTAACACTAGGGGGCGATCAAAGGGTTAAGTGTGTTCCCTCAGTGTGTTCTAACTGTAGGGGATTTGGCTTACTGAAGCATGACAGAGATCGCTGCTCCCTATCACCTTGTTTCCATAGCCAGTTCCCCGTTCTGCCTCTCCTCGAAGCGATTGCGGGCCACCGGCGGAAATAGAGTCTGCGGAACCCGCGGGCACACTCCCACGGCACACGTACCCGCTATCCTGCTTTTGCAAACCGACATACAGGTATGTAGGTTTGCACAGGAGTGCCATTCTGCCAACATATATCGGTGTGAGTCTGTCGGCAAAAGGTTAAAACGTCACAACATATAGCTGGCAAATGTCTCTTCTGCCTATAGCAGCCCCCATCCCCTTAACGCAAGCAGGCCAACCAGTACTTGGCTGCTCCCAGGTCTTAGTACACAGTGCTATCGTTCCTGGCCTGACAGCACCAAGATGGAGCAAAGGTGACAGGAAAAGGTGTATGTAGCCTTGAGGGTACATGGCATCGAAGTACTTAGGACTAGAAGAAGATGAGAAATGAGTCTCCTGTAAGCATGCTATGTTCACTTTCTGTTGTTTAAGATATTTAAAAACTTTAACCCTTTTCTGGGGGGAGTTCATTCCCTGCACATTCAGGGATAACCAATTAAGTGTCATGGTACATGGGAGGTTAGCCATAAAACTACTTTACTCACCCACTGCGAGGACCTGCAAAGGGGAAAAGGGAGGTAGAGAGGAAGTGAAACAAAGAAAAGAACAAGGTAGAAAGGCATACTGCAGTGCATATAATAGCCAGTAAAAAATTGTAGCATATAGTACTGAAAAAGTATGAGTGCAACTGGTTGTGGGTCTAAAGGCCCACAGGGGGGTTGAATGTTGGTCGGGACTAATGTCCGAACCAAGAGCCAACTCATGGGGGGAGCAGTGATCCAACGGAACCGCTCGGCATTGATATATAGTAGAATTAACTGTAAATCTTTAAGCACAAGACTTGGTGCACCACTTAAGGCACTAAAGGGGAACACAAATATCCTGAAATATGTGGTTGCCTTTTATTTTAGGTCTCTCTGTCGCCCTGGGCTCCCCTCCACTGTCGAGGGGGCCCATAGCGAGCAAGTGACCAAACTGTCAGTTAGGTAGTCCTGCATGGCTACCCAATAGTTAGAGAGGGAGAGGCAATCCATCTGAAGAAAAATAAATAAATAAAAATAATTAATAAAATAAAGTGTAACTCACAACACTAACAGGGTGAGAAAATATAACAACATTTTCCTTTTTTTTTCCTTTTTTTCTCTCTCTCCCCCGAAACCCACCCGCCTCCTCGCAGGGACGGGAAACTGCTGTCAGCAGTCCGCAGCATATTGACGGCTGCTTGAGAGCTGAGGGAACCAAGATGTTTGCGTCAGAAAAAAAAAAAAAAAAAACCCCTGACAGAGCAGGAAAAAAACAAAGTAGAACCTGTCGAAATTCTATTATCCCGCTGTGTAGCAGGGTGTGAGTGCACTCCGTTACGGAGGCGGCAGTAAGCAGTCAGCTGAACCCTCTGCGGCCGCCATGTAAGACCCCTGTAAGGGGGGCCAAAGTGTCATGCCTTATTAAGTGCTCAATTTCTCGCCCTTGGTGAGGCCGACTTGTCCTGGAGGCACCATCTCGCAGTTGGGGCGCCCCAGGGGGGGCCTAGTCCCGTGAAGTTCTTGCAAGAAATTGAGTGTCAGATTAGGTTCAATTGAACAGAGAAAACTAGCATCTGTGAGGTCCGTTCTGCCTATTACCAGTTCAGTAACAACAGGCTGGGTATCAGCGGGTGCTAGACATAATGTAAGTCCGATAGCAACCAGAGGCAGGCTTAGGGTTTCATGGAGTCATTCGTAACTTTTCTGTGAAGAATCGTCAACTTGAGAGGTTATATGCCATCAGCCTTTAGAGCCTGCTGTGAACCTTTGGGCCTGCAGGTCCCGCAAGGCCTGTGATCCGAGTTGAGACCTTTGAAGGGGCTGAGGAGTCCGGCGAGGAGGCTGAGATGGTCTGGGCCTGGAGGAAGAAGAGGGTGCATCTCCCTGGGAAGGTGGTATTTCCAGCTGCAGTTCCTGAAAATGACGTTTCAGGTCAGAGGGGGAGGATGCGTGGAACTGGCGACCAAGATGCGAAAATGAGAGCTTAAAAGGGAACCCCCATCTATATTTGATCCCTTGGGTCTGCAGGGTCTGGATGTAGGGTTTCAGGCCTCTTCTCCTTGCAATGGTTACTGGAGAGAGATCCGCAAAAAGCTGAAGGGGGTTACCCTGAAAAGAGAGGTCTTGCTGTTCCCGTGCCGCTTGGAGGAGCCGCTCCTTGGTGCGGTAAAAATGGAACTTGATGATGACGTCTCTTGGGGGGCCCTCTGATGGTTTGGGTGCTAGGGATCTGTGTATACGGTCAAATTCCAGTCTCTCCAGGGGTATCTCAGGTGCCAGCTCCTGAAAAAAGGCTGTTGCCGTACCCTGCAAATCAGTGATTTGTTCCGGGATTCCGCGGATACGGAGATTATCCCTGCGGGCCCTATTTTCTGCATCCTCTAGTTTGTCTCGCAGGGACTCCAGCTCCGCAGACAATTTATCCACCTCTTCTTCATGGCCTTCAGGCACAGTGGTTGCTAAGTCCATTCTGTGCTCTAATTGATTAGTGCGGTGGCCTATCTCTTTAAGTCCTTTTACAAGGTCAGAGGAGAGCTTGCGTGAGGCTTGTGTGATTTCATCTCTGACAATGGAGCGAAATTTGTTCAGCAAGGCATCTGAGTCTGCATGCAGGGGACTTACCAGGTCCGTGGGGAACTGATGCAGGCTATCGGCTGGGGAGGCAGGGTCCGCTGCCGAGTGTTGTGAGGAGTCATCCGGCTCCGGTGGGTTTGGAGCCATTGCCCTTTTCCCCTTACCTGTAGCCAGAGTTGATTTGGGTTGTGTGTTACACTTCTGACGGTTCTTCGTTGAGCGGTACATAACCGCCGGATACTTTATGTGTTCCGGAGCTGCGAGAGGCTTTCAGTGTGTGCCGGGTGCGGATTGTGCTATGCTAGCCGAGGTTTGCCATTCCGTTGGCGCGGAGCAGGGGAATCAGGCAGCCATTTTCCCTGTACACGCGCATGCACCCCCCTAGGGCTGTGATTTCAGCTTTTGTTATAGGGTCAAATCAGTCTGTCCATCTCTGGGGGTCACAACCTGGCCGGCCAAAGTGCTCCAGCCTCCAGGGGAGGCCCACCCGTGTCAGGGCCAGGGGTATAAGAATGGTGATTGCCGGGTATAATAGTCCTTGGTGTTTTCACTGTGGACAGACAGACAATGCTCACTAGCAGCCACCCCCCTCACAGTAACAGGCAGATTAAGGAGTAAGGCAGTAAGGATGGTGGGCTGAGAGTGTCAGGGAGCAGAGGGCCCAGAACAATGCAGCAGAGGCAGCAGCTGATGGGGCACCAATACCCCCACCTGGTCAGGCAGTCCCTGGGAGCACTCTGGGCCCATGCAAGAGCCCTGGCTATTGGTAGAGAGGATGTGGAGAGGATGCCTGCACTACCGACGTAGGCCGAGCCGGCCACGGCAACCCCCGGCGGGAAGCAGCCACAGGAAACACTGGGGATTCACAGGCCTTACCAGGCCGCACTAGGCCGCGGCCTCCACGGACGTCCCCGGAGCTCGGCGAGGCCTCCAGTCTGTTCCAGGTGGGTAGATGGGTGGTTACAGGGGTGGATTAGAGTCCCCTACCTCCGGATCTGTGTGGATTGAGATTCCCCTGGGAGGCTCCGGATCCGCAAGATGGCGGCGGCCGCGAGAGTCTGGAGGCCGTCTCCCTCTGTTAGTGACTGGCTGAGTTTCCAAAAAATTTCAGGGTAGAACACTGTAGGGGCACTCAGATGTGTAAGCTGGCAGGTTTTTTTGACTTAGTAGGTCTTTAAACCCTCGGATGGCCTGTTATACCCATTTTTTCATTCATATAAACTAAGGAGAAGAGTGTATATAATATAGTTGCCTTTTCCCTGTCATTCTCCTGGCAGCTAGGGGAAGTAGTCTGCTCTAGCACTAACACACACAAAAACTCGGTATAGAGCACCAGAAAAGAGTTACTTGTGGCTACAGAAATCAATCATATCAGAGTATCAAAAATACAAAATCTATTATATTAAAACAGATTTGGCACAATCAAAAGCCAGTATCAAAGGAAAGAAAGCAGCTTCACAAAATTGGCCGACAACAAATCGAAATGATGGATATCACATCAAACATACACAAAGATACAAGACATTACACGTAACAATTAATTATGTGACGCCGCTTCTGTGGAGCTCCACGAGCTGAGGACGCCAGCAGTAGCGGGGTAATACCTGACTGGGCAACCAGCTGACTGCACTGAACAAACGAATAAGCAGGCAGGCATTGGTATATGTGAGTAAGACACATTCATTACCAACTCATGGGAGGGATTATGGAGGACGAAGGTAATCAGCACATTGCCAGTACTGGATGGTAAAGTATCTTCATTATAAGGCGACTCCATCAAGCCCATATTAGGACATTTCAAGTTACATAACGGCATATACCAAGTCCCCTATCTCCAGCCAAACAGGGATTTGACAATACAACTCTTACTGCACTACCCTGATGGGACCAGAGTTAAATATAAAATACCAATTAAGGTTCATACAACTCCAGGAGTACGCAGTCCTTCAAATAAGGATCCATATCCCCACAAACTGTTACTAGTATCGGAACCTTCCATATGCAAACTCTGCTATATTATTGGACTTCCATTTGATATATATATATTTTTTTCAAAATTCCAGCGTTAAGCCATCACGGCTATTTCTCTGATGATGTGATTTGGATCTCAGCACCCCATCACCGCGCTAGCTTTCCTCCCTTCATACCATCTCTTTCCTATCCATCCTTCCGTGGAGCCACACACAGGTTAAGATGTCATTGATTGATATAGCCATTGCTGTTCTTTTCTTAAAGATATAACTATGAGGAATTTTCATCTGACAACTTATCTGTGTGTTGTTTAATGGCGTACGGACGTTTTTTTAATTGTTACATGTAATGTCTTGTATCTGTGTGTATGTTTGATGTGATATTCATCATTGTGATTTGTTGTTGGCCAATTTTGTGAAACTGTTTTCTTTCCTTTGATGCTGGCTTTTTATTGTGCCAAATCTGTTTTAATATAATACCTTTTGTATTTTTGATACTCTAATATGATCGATTTCTGTAGCCACAAGTAACTCTTTCCTGGTGCTCTATACCGGGTTTTTGTGTGTGATATATGCCTTTTAGTTATGGTTACAGCACCTTACACGGTAAATGATCAATGAGTGACCACTTCACTAATTAAAGTGGACAACATATGCTAAGCCTGCTTTTTTGTTTTTATTATGCTCTAGCACTAACACTCCTGGCTGTTTCCCTCCAACATCACACAACCGGGCATATTTATTGAGATTGTATCCAATCAGGACTAGCCTCTCTAACACTCTTTCAGTTACCTCACCTTCTAACTGTAACCCAAATACCTACCTCTGGTGTCTCCATATCACCACTGTCCTCTACTTCCTATCCAGGTTGCTGATGCTTCACAGTGTTGCCAGCTGATTATCTAAATCGAGGATCTGGGCTTCCTAACAACTTGCTCGCATCTCACACAGCAGTATTCACCCTCGCTCCAGGTATCACCACTCCTATAGGACATGTTACCCACTAATGTAATAGGGATACTCAAATGTTTTTATTTAAAGCTTTTTTTATTCATGAAGTTTATTTATTTTTTAATTTATTTTATTCTATTCTATATTGAGCACAATTTGTTTGCCCTAAAATGTTGAGGCTGTAAAAGTAACCCCTCTGTACTCACAATGTCTGTCAAACACAGCATCACTATATTTACTCACAGTGCTCCCTAGGTACTAAATGCTCCTCTGTATTCATGGTTACCTTCAGTGCTCACAGTGCTCCTTAGCACTCATAGCGCCCCCAGTACTCACGGCACTCAATACATGCAGCATTCACAGTGCTTCTCAGTACTCACAGTGCCCCCCAGTAATCACAATACTTTTTCCAGTACTTTCATTACTCACAGTGTCCCCAGTACTCCTAATTACTCACAATGCCCTCAGTAACCACAGTCGCATCACTTCTCTTGTAGGACAGTTTATCCACTAGCATAATGGGGATACTCAAATGTTTTAGTTTATTTCTTTTTTAATTGATGTATTTTATTCTATTCTTTTCTGCCCCTGAGTACTCAGTGCTCCTCAATACTCACAGTGCCCCTCAGTACTCACAGTGCTCGTCAGCACTCACAACACCTGCTCAGAAGTCATAGCACTCCTAAATACACGTAATGTGTACAACCAGATAGCCTGTTTATGGATTCAATTTTGGCCAGTCCCTGCTGAACCAGCTGAATTTTGATCCATGTATGTCTGGCTTAAGGTAGAACACAAACAGGGTTGTGCAGAAATACTACATAAGGAAACCTAGATGAAGGTGCACTTATCAACTCCCAGGCAGTGTTTAGGTGAGATACAGTTAAAGAAGGAATTGACACATATAAAGAAAGAGGTACTAAGGGGATAGTGAAAGTAATTAATAAATCAAACACAAAAAGTATATACGATTAATTCCAACAAGATCCTCACATAAATCTTGCAATTGCAAGGCAGGCATACAATAACCATAGACACCAAGTTTTAATAATCCAAGATTGTTTTAAAGTTGATTTTTACATGCATTTGTAACACGAATTAACATCTTCAGCCTCAGAAGATTTTACTCCCTTAATGATCAGAGCATTTTTTGCGATACGGCACTGCATCACTTTAACTGACAATTGCACGGTCCTGCGACGCTGTACCCAAAAACTTTTTTCCCCACAAATAGAGCTTTATTTTGGTGGTATTTGATCACCTCTGCAGTTTTTATTTTTTGCGCTATAAACAAAAAAAAAAAACGACAATTTTGAAAAAAAAAACAATTTTTTTTTTACTTTCTGCTGTAATACATATCCAAAAAAATGTATAAAAAAAACAAATTTATTCTTCAGTTTAGGCTGATATATATTCTTCTACATATTTTTGGTTAAAAAAATCGCAATAGGCATATATTGAATGGTTTGCGCAAAAGTTATCGCACCTACAAACCACGGGATCGATTTAGGGACTTTTATTTTTTTTTATTGTATTTACTGGTAATGATGGCGAACTGCAATTTTTAGCAGGACTGCGACATTGCAGTGGACAAATCTGACCCCAAATTACACTTTTTGGGGACCAGTGACTTTATTACATTTATCAGTGCTATGAAAATGCACTGATCAATATAAAAATGACACTGATGGAGAAGGGGTTAACACTAGGGGGCGATCAAAGGGTTAAGTGTGTTCCCTCAGTGTGTTCTAACTGTAGGGTATTTGGCTTACTGAAGCATGACAGAGATCGCTGCTCCCTATCACCTTGTTTCCATAGCCAGTTCCCCGTTCTGCCTCTCCTCGAAGCGATTGCGGGCCACCGGCGGAAATAGAGTCTGCGGAACCCGCGGGCACACTCCCACGGCACACGTACCCGCTATCCTGCTTTTGCAAACCGACATACAGGTATGTAGGTTTGCACAGGAATGCCATTCTGCCAACATATATCGGCGTGAGTCTGTCGGCAAAAGGTTAAAACGTCACAACATATAGCTGGCAAATGTCTCTTCTGCCTATAGCAGCCCCCATCCCCTTAACGCAAGCAGGCCAACCAGTACTTGGCTGCTCTCAGGTCTTAGTACACAGTGCTATCGTTCCTGGCCTGACAGCACCAAGATGGAGCAAAGGTGACAGGAAAAGGTGTATGTAGCCTTGAAATAGATCAGACATGAACTGTGGCGCTATCGAAGACCATCTGTATCAATGTCCAGAGCCTAGAGGTTGTTTGAGCAGGGGCTACATAGTTACATAATTTGTCAAATTGAAAAAAAACACAAGTCTATTTAGTTCAACCAATAGAGAAAGATAAATCAATATAAAACCTTTTTGGTGTGATGGCCATTTCTACTCCCAACAGGTTGGCGTGGCGATGGGAGCTAAATATGCTCCCAGCCTTGCCAACCTGTTTATGGCAGAGTGGGAGGACAGAAAAGTATTTAATCAGAGAAGACCCCAACTTCTATTTTATCGGCGATTCATTGATGACCTCTTGTTTATATGGGAGGGGACAGAGGAATCGGTAATTGATTTTTTACAAGAACTTAACAACAACCCCAACAATATTAAATTGGAACATCAGATCAGTGATTCATCGGTTAATTTTCTGGATGTGACGATTGAGAGACAGGGCAACTCATTAAAAACTAAAGTCTATTTCAAACCGACTGATCGAAACAGCTTTTTATCAATAAGAAGCGGCCACCATCCGGCCTGGATAAGAAATATTCCAAAGGGGCAGATGTTACGTGTACGCCGGAATTGTACAGAATTGGAAGACTTTTTTGAACAAGCAGATGTTCTTAAAAGAAAATTCCTACAAAGAGGTTATCGGGAGGATGAACTGAATAAGATCACCCAGGAGGTGGCATTAGTACCTAGAGAACAATGTCTGAAAAAATCCGAGAATGCACCCGATAACAATAAGCACCAATTTGGATTCATTTCTGGATTTCATTGCCAGTATAAAGATATTGAGAATATTTTCAGAAAACATTGGCATATTTTATGTAAGGATAGGCATCTGGGAGAGGTATTACCAGACCGGCCTATATTTATTTATAGGAAGGCCCCCAATTTTGGTGATCATGTGATTAAGAGGATACTGGACCCGCCTGGGAGGAATTAACTGAAATTTGACTTCAGGGGCTTCTATAGCTGCAGGAGATGTATTTGTTGTAGGACTGTTAGAGTCAACCACAGAGGAATTACCACTGTAACCAATAGGGAAATCTTGAAATTAAGGAATTTAGCACATGTAACTCGTCACATGTTGTCTACCTTATGTGGTGCCCTTGTGGCCTTTTGTATGTGGGGAGAACGAAGAGGTTGTTGAGGATTAGGATTTCGGAACATCTAACCAACATAAAAAATGGTTATAAGTACCATAGTGTCTCCCTACATTTTAAAGAAAGACATCAACAAGACCCATCATTATTACAATTCTGTGGGATAGACATTGTATACCCCTCCTGGAGAGGGTCCAACAGAGTCAGGGACCTATCTCAACGAGAGACCAGATGGATCTTTTTATTGAAAAGTTTAGCCCCTAGAGGGTTGAACATAGAACTAGATCTAAATTGTTTCATTAATAACTTTTAGACTGGGTCACTTTAATCATCCATTATTTGCTTTAGCCTTTGCATCTCGAAGTTATATGATATTTGATCTTTGAGGTCTGGCCTTTTATATCGTGATCACCATTATGTTTTAGCCCAATTTTTTGTCTATGTGATTGTTAGTGCGTTCATTTAGGGAGGTTCTTATAATCTGATAATGACATTTATGCCCCCACTCATTTATATGTTGTGGTAGGAAGAGTAGGGATATTGTCTAGCACAGTATATGGACCTAGAGGTTTCCTTACTAATCTATTTATATCTTTATATATCTTATATATTCATGTTTTTTTGGGTGATAAATTAGTCCCAAAGAGGAGGGGAGAGAAGGGAACCATCCTTTTAAACTGATATTTGGTATGTTCGTTATAAGGTTTTGGTTATTTCCCTGGATATATAGAACACCCACTTAAGGTGGGCTATTTACCGCTTTTTAGCACTTATTTGGGGGATTTATTTTCAAAAAATTTTTTTTGAGCTATATATGGGTCAAGTCCGTTTAGGTTGGTATCCGGTTAAAATAGTTACTTAGTAGAGACATTTAGTCTCAACTTTAGAAGTTCATCTATTTATATATTTTATAATTTATGATTATCCCTTAAGTGGCGTTCAGTATTGTAATTGAGGTCCATATTATCCTATATTTTTATATTCAGAATTAATTTTATGAATTTTAGAAATTTAATTCAGCATTTTTACGTATTTGAATATTATTGAATGTTTGCTATATATGAGGAATATGGCCGTATATTCATCCATGTATATCCAATTAGTATCATGACTGAGAAATAAGTGGTCCTAGACCTATTAATGGACGATCTCAGTGTCAGGACCCTTCAATAGTCCTGCTATATGTATTGCCGTATTATTCATGCAGCGGGTTAACCACTTCAGCCCCGGAAGGTTTTACCCCCTTCCTGACCAGAGCACTTTTTACAATTCAGCACTGCGTCGCTTTAACTGCTAATTGCGCGGTCATGCAATGCTCTACCCAAACGAAATTTGCGTCCTTTTCTTCTCACAAATAGAGCTTTCTTTTGATGTTATTTGATCACCTCTGCCGTTTTTATTTTTTGCGCTATACACGGAAAAAGACCGAAAATTTTGAAAAAAAATGATATTTTCTACTTTTTGTTCTAAAAAAAATCCAATAAACTCAATTTTAGTCATACATTTAGGCCAAAATGTATTCGGCCACATGTCTTTGGTAAAAAAAATGTCAATAAGTGTATATTTATTGGTTTGCGCAAAAGTTATAGCGCCTACAAACTAGGGTACATTTTCTGGAATTTACACAGTCTTTAATTTATGACTGCCTATGTCGTTTCTTGAGGTGCTAAAATGGCAGGGCAGTACAAAACCCCCACAAATGACCCCATTTTGGAAAGTAGACACCCCAAGGAATTTGCTGAGAGGCATGTTGAGACCATTGAATATTCATTTTTTTTGTCCCAAGTGATTGAATAATGACAAAAAAAAAAAAAAAAATTACAAAAAGTTGTCACTAAATGATATATTGCTCACACAGGCCATGGGCATATGTGGAAATGCCCAGATGGCATAAAACCCCCCCAAATGACCCCATTTTGGAAAGTAGACACCCCAAGCTATTTGCTTTGAGGCATGTTGAGTCCATGGAATGTTTTATATTTTGACACAAGTTGCGGGAAAGTGACAATTTTTTTTTTTTTTTTGCACAAAGTTGTCACTAAATGATATATTGCTCACACAGACCATGGGCATATGTGGAATTGCACCCCAAAATACATTTAGCTGCTTCTCCTGAGTATGGGGATGCCACATGTGTGAGACTTTTTGGGAGCCTAGCCGCGTACGGGGCCCCGAAAACCAATCACTGCCTTCAGGATTTCTAAGGGCGTACATTTTTGATTTTACTCCTCACTGCCTATCACAGTTTCGGAGGCCATGGAATGCCCAGGTGGCACAAACTCCCCCCAAATGACCCCATTTTGGAAAGTAGACACCCCAAGCTATTTGCTGAGAGGCATGGTGAGTATTTTGCAGCTCTCATTTGTTTTTGAAAATAAAGAAAGACGAGAAAAATTTTTTTTTTTTTCTTTTTTCAATTTTCAAAACTTTGTGACAAAAACTGAGGTCTGCAAAATACTCACTATACCACTCAGCAAATAGCTTGGGGTGTCTACTTTCCAAAATGGGGTCATTTGGGGGGTTTTTTTGCCACCTGGGCATTCCATGGCCTCCGAAACTGTGATAGGCAGTGAAGAGTGAAATCAAAAATTTACGGCCTTAGAAAGCCTGAAGGCGGTGCTTGGTTTTTGGGGTCCCGTACGCGGCTTGGCTCCCAAAAAGTCTCACACATGTGGTATCCCCGTACTCAGGAGAAGCAGCAGAATGTATTTTGGGGTGTAATTTCACATATTCCCATGGCATGTTTGAGCAAAATATCATTTAGTGACAACTTTGCGCAAAAAAAAATAAAAAAAATAAAAAATTGTCTCTTTCCCGCAACTTGTGTCACAATATAAAATATTCCATGGACTCGACATGCCTCTCAGCAAATAGCTTGGGGTGTCTACTTTCCAAAATGGGGTCATTTGGGGGGGTTTTGAACTGTCCTGGCATTTTATGCACAACATCTAGAGGCTTATGTCACACATCACCCACTCTTCTAACCACTTGAAGACAAAGCCCTTTCTGACACTTATTGTTTACATAAAAAAAAAATTTTTTTTTGCAAGAAAATTACTTTGAACCCCCAAACATTATTTTTTTTTTAAAGCAAATGCCCTACAGATTAAAATGGTGGGTGTTTCATTTTTTTTTTTCACACAGTATTTGCGCAGCGATTTTTCAAACGCATTTTTTGGGGAAAAACACACTTTTTTACATTTTAATGCACTAAAACACACTATATTGCCCAAATGTTTGGTGAAATAAAAAAGATGATCTTAGGCCGAGTACATGGATACCAAACATGACATGTTATTATATTTTTATCTTATTTTTAAACTGTTCCTTTCATTTTTTTTTTTAAATCATTTTTATTGTTATCTCGGGGAATGTAAATATCCCCTATCATAGCAATAGGTAGTGACAGGTACTCTTTTTTGCAAAAATTGGGGTCTATTAGACCCTAGATTTCTCCTCTGCCCTCAAAGCATCTGACCACGCCAAGATCGGTGTGATAAAATGCTTTCCCAATTTCCCAATGGCGCTGTTTACATCCGGCGAAATCTAAGTCATAAAATGCTCGTAGCTTCCGGTTTCTTAGGCCATAGAGATGTTTGGAGCCACTCTGGTCTCTGATCAGCTCTATGGTCAGCTGGCTGAATCACCGGCTGCATTCTCAGGTTCCCTGTTGAGACAGGAGAGCCAGAGAAAAACACGGAAGACGTTGGGGGGGCATTCCCTCCTACTGCTTGTAAAAGCAGTCTAGAGGCTAATTAGCCGCTAGGATTGCTTTTACATGAAAGCTGACCGCTGGCTGAAAAGAATGATACCAAGATGATACCTAAACCTGCAGGCATCATTCTGGTATAACCACTCAAAGTCGTGAATGGCGTACCTGAAGACAAAAAAATGGTTAACAATAAAGCACAGTAAACGGTAAGGTATAAAAAAATGGATACCTGAAAAGCAAACATGATAAAACATAATAACAATAAAACATTGCAGAATAGAATACAGTAAAAAAGAGCAGAACAATAGAGAGAGAATAGAGAGAGAGAGAACAATAAAACGCCAACTATTTTTTTTTTATTTTATATTTTTGTTTGTGTTTTTTTTTTTTTTCACTTTTTTTTGTAACTAACTTTTATAACTGTAACCGGTTCCAGGTTCGGGTCTCTCAAAATGCGATGGCATCTTGGGAGACCCTGTGAAAGTGTGCCTAGTCTGTGGAATGCTGTACCCTAGCATTCAAAACATTCACCAATGCAAAGACCAGGATTGTCTGGACAGGAGGGACAATAATAGCGGGTGTCACGCCTATATCCGCGCTTGCTGCAGACACAATATCTTTTTTGGGGGGGTTCGCTGGGTAGGGGTACTCGGGAGGACATAAAGAAATTGCCTCTCATGCAGCCGACTGCATTTGGTTGGGGATGTGAATGGGGGAAGTACGGGCGCTGCAGAAGTGGTGGGTTCCCAATTAGGATTGGCGAATGCAGCAGGAAGGGCACTATGGGCACGACGGGCCTGTGTTTGTCTTTTTGGTGGCAGCGGGACACTACTTGTGCTTGCCACCTCACCAGCTTGAACTGCACTTATGGGACTCGCCACGTCACCATGTGTTACTGCAGTGCTGGTTTGACTACGACCGGGGTGTACTAGGCCGCTGGCGCTTGCCAGTTCACCAAAACGCTACCAAAAAAACTGTTAGCGATCGCAGGGATCAGGCCTGACTCTGCGAACGCTGCAGTTATGCGTTTAGTGTTTTGTAAGTGACAGTGATCGATCGATACTGCACTTGGGTGGGCTGGGCTGGGCCGGGCGGAGGGGCAAAACGCAGGTGCTAGCAGGTATCTGGGCTGATCACGCTAACACTGCGTTTTTGGGAACCCTAAACTGCTGGGGACGCCAGTATAGATCTGATCGGATCAGGTATTGATCCGTACAGATACTATACCACTAAGGGAGGTGTATGCTGCGTGCGTGGGTGTTAGCGGTACTGGCGCTAATCTGACGCTGCCTGGGGCTGGTGCTTGCCAGTTCACCAAAACGCTACCAAAAAAACTGTTAGCGATCGCAGGGATCAGGCCTGACTCTGTGAACGCTGCAGTTATGCGTTTAGTGTTTTGTAAGTGACAGTGATCGATCGATACTGCACTTGGGTGGGCTGGGCTGGGCCGGGCGGAGGGGCAAAACGCAGGTGCTAGCAGGTATCTGGGCTGATCCCGCTAACACTGCGTTTTTGGGAACCCTAAACTGCTGGGGACGCTAGTATAGATCTGATCGGATCAGATATTGATGCGTTCAGATACTATACCACTAAGGGAGGTGTACGGTGCGTGCGTGGGTGTTAGCGGTACTGGCGCTAACCTGACGCTGCCTGGGGCTGGTGCTTGCCAGCTCACCAAAACGCTACCAAGAAAACTGTTAGCGATCGCAGGGATCAGGCCTGACTCTGCGAACGCTGCAGTTATGCGTTTAGTGTTTTGTAAGTGTCAGTGATCGATCGATACTGCACTTGGGTGGGCTGGGCTGGGCCGGGCGGAGGGACAAAATGCAGGTGCTAGCAGGTATCTGGGCTGATCCCGCTAACACTGCGTTTTTGGGAACCCTAAACTGCTGGGGACGCTAGTATAGATCTGATTGGATCAGATATTGATCCGTTCAGATACTATACCACTAAGGGAGGCGTATGCTGCGTGCGTGGGTGTTAGCGGTACTGGCGCTAATCTGACGCTGCCTGGGGCGACGCATATTACCGCCGGGCGATCGGGGGGCTAAACCTTTATTCGGTAATAAACGGCGGGTGCCCTGACACTATAAAAAATAAACAAACTAACCAGCGTCACCCGTAACGGTTATACGGTGATCAGTGGTGAAAGGGTTAACTAGGGGGCAATCAAGGGGTTAAAACATTTATTAGGTAGTATAGGGGGGTCCCTGTCGCTATAAAACGCTGACGGCGAACCTAAATATTTACGTCCCTAACTACCGTCACCAGCGACACTAATACAGCGATCAGAAAAATGATCGCTTAGCAACACTGGTGACAGGGGGTGATCAAGGGGTTAAAACTTTATTAGGGGGGTTAGGGGGGTACCCTAGACCTAAAGGGGGCCTAAGACTCACTGCCCTAACACACTAACTGTCACAAACTGACACTATGCAGTAATCAGAAAAAAAAAAAAAAAAAAAACCTGCTTGGTGTCAGTTTGTGACAGGGGGGGGTGATCGGGGGGGGATCGGGGGGCGATCGGGGGGGGGGATCGGGGTGTAATGTGTGCCTGGCATGTTCTACTGTGTGTGTGTGTTTGGTGCACTCACAGTTCAGTCTTCTCTCCTCGGCCCGGAACGGAAAATACCGAGCCGAGGAGAGATGACATCATTTCCTCTGCCTCTGTGTACAATACAGAGGCAGGGAAATGATCCCATTGGCTGGGAGCGATCGCGAGGGGGGGGCACGAATGGATGGCCTCCCCCTCACCACCGATCGCCGGGGGACATTTTCCGACCGCCGCAGGCACCGGGGGGGGGTCCGATCGGACCCCCCACCCGCGGGCAGGCAGGGACGTACAGGTAAGCCCTTTTGCCTGCCCGTGCCGCTTTGTCGACGTACATCGTCGTGCGGCGGTCGGCAAGTGGTTAACTGTGTGATAAATCAGCGTAGCTGCGGTTTTTTTAAATGTCAAGTGTTAGTGAAATCATTGTAGTTTAATCTGATATAAATATACTATTACAGTAGACTACAGTACAGTAGAAGCAGCAGAATGTATTTTGGGGTGTAATTTCACATATTCCCATGGCATGTTTGAGCAAAATATCATTTAGTGACAACTTTGCGCAAAAAAAAATAAAAAAAATAAAAAATTGTCTCTTTCCCGCAACTTGTGTCACAATATAAAATATTCCATGGACTCGACATGCCTCTCAGCAAATAGCTTGGGGTGTCTACTTTCCAAAATGGGGTCATTTGGGGGGGTTTTGAACTGTCCTGGCATTTTATGCACAACATCTAGAGGCTTATGTCACACATCACCCACTCTTCTAACCACTTGAAGACAAAGCCCTTTCTGACACTTATTGTTTACATAAAAAAAAATTTTTTTTTTGCAAGAAAATTACTTTGAACCCCCAAACATTATTTTTTTTTAAAGCAAATGCCCTACAGATTAAAATGGTGGGTGTTTCATTTTTTTTTTTCACACAGTATTTGCGCAGCGATTTTTCAAACGCATTTTTTGGGGAAAAACACACTTTTTTACATTTTAATGCACTAAAACACACTATATTGCCCAAATGTTTGGTGAAATAAAAAAGATGATCTTAGGCCGAGTACATGGATACCAAACATGACATGCTTTAAAATTGCGCACAAACGTGCAGTGGCGACAAACTAAATACATTTTTAAAAGCCTTTAAAAGCCTTTACAGGTTACCACTTTAGATTTACAGAGGAGGTCTACTGCTAAAATTACTGCCCTCGATCTGGCCTTCGCGGTGATACCTCACATGCATGGTGCAATTGCTGTTTACATTTGACGCCAGACCGACGCTTGTGTTCGCCTTAGCGCGAGAGCAGGGGGGACAGGGGTGCTTTTTTTTTTTTTTTTTTTTTTTTTTTTCATTATTATTATTATATTTTTATCTTATTTTTAAACTGTTCCTTTCATTTTTTTTTTTAAATCATTTTTATTGTTATCTCGGGGAATGTAAATATCCCCTATCATAGCAATAGGTAGTGACAGGTACTCTTTTTTGCAAAAATTGGGGTCTATTAGACCCTAGATTTCTCCTCTGCCCTCAAAGCATCTGACCACGCCAAGATCGGTGTGATAAAATGCTTTCCCAATTTCCCAATGGCGCTGTTTACATCCGGCGAAATCTAAGTCATAAAATGCTCGTAGCTTCCGGTTTCTTAGGCCATAGAGATGTTTGGAGCCACTCTGGTATCTGATCAGCTCTATGGTCAGCTGGCTGAATCACCGGCTGCATTCTCAGGTTCCCTGTTGAGACAGGAGAGCCAGAGAAAAACACGGAAGACGTTGGGGGGGCATTCCCTCCCACTGCTTGTAAAAGCAGTCTAGAGGCTAATTAGCCGCTAGGATTGCTTTTACATGAAAGCTGACCGCTGGCTGAAAAGAATGATACCAAGATGATACCTAAACCTGCAGGCATCATTCTGGTATAACCACTCAAAGTCGTGAATGGCGTACCTGAAGACAAAAAAATGGTTAACAATAAAGCACAGTAAACGGTAAGGTATAAAAAAATGGATACCTGAAAAGCAAACATGATAAAACATAATAACAATAAAACATTGCAGAATAGAATACAGTAAAAAAGAGCAGAACAATAGAGAGAGAATAGAGAGAGAGAGAACAATAAAACGCCAACTATTTTTTTTTTATTTTATATTTTTGTTTGTGTTTTTTTTTTTTTTCACTTTTTTTTGTAACTAACTTTTATAACTGTAACCGGTTCCAGGTTCGGGTCTCTCAAAATGCGATGGCATCTTGGGAGACCCTGTGAAAGTGTGCCTAGTCTGTGGAATGCTGTACCCTAGCATTCAAAACATTCACCAATGCAAAGACCAGGATTGTCTGGACAGGAGGGACAATAATAGCGGGTGTCACGCCTATATCCGCGCTTGCTGCAGACACAATATCTTTTTTGGGGGGGTTCGCTGGGTAGGGGTACTCGGGAGGACATAAAGAAATTGCCTCTCATGCAGCCGACTGCATTTGGTTGGGGATGTGAATGGGGGAAGTACGGGCGCTGCAGAAGTGGTGGGTTCCCAATTAGGATTGGCGAATGCAGCAGGAAGGGCACTATGGGCACGACGGGCCTGTGTTTGTCTTTTTGGTGGCAGCGGGACACTACTTGTGCTTGCCACCTCACCAGCTTGAACTGCACTTATGGGACTCGCCACGTCACCATGTGTTACTGCAGTGCTGGTTTGACTACGACCGGGGTGTACTAGGCCGCTGGCGCTTGCCAGTTCACCAAAACGCTACCAAAAAAACTGTTAGCGATCGCAGGGATCAGGCCTGACTCTGCGAACGCTGCAGTTATGCGTTTAGTGTTTTGTAAGTGACAGTGATCGATCGATACTGCACTTGGGTGGGCTGGGCTGGGCCGGGCGGAGGGGCAAAACGCAGGTGCTAGCAGGTATCTGGGCTGATCACGCTAACACTGCGTTTTTGGGAACCCTAAACTGCTGGGGACGCCAGTATAGATCTGATCGGATCAGGTATTGATCCGTACAGATACTATACCACTAAGGGAGGTGTATGCTGCGTGCGTGGGTGTTAGCGGTACTGGCGCTAATCTGACGCTGCCTGGGGCTGGTGCTTGCCAGTTCACCAAAACGCTACCAAAAAAACTGTTAGCGATCGCAGGGATCAGGCCTGACTCTGTGAACGCTGCAGTTATGCGTTTAGTGTTTTGTAAGTGACAGTGATCGATCGATACTGCACTTGGGTGGGCTGGGCTGGGCCGGGCGGAGGGGCAAAACGCAGGTGCTAGCAGGTATCTGGGCTGATCCCGCTAACACTGCGTTTTTGGGAACCCTAAACTGCTGGGGACGCTAGTATAGATCTGATCGGATCAGATATTGATGCGTTCAGATACTATACCACTAAGGGAGGTGTACGGTGCGTGCGTGGGTGTTAGCGGTACTGGCGCTAACCTGACGCTGCCTGGGGCTGGTGCTTGCCAGTTCACCAAAACGCTACCAAGAAAACTGTTAGCGATCGCAGGGATCAGGCCTGACTCTGCGAACGCTGCAGTTATGCGTTTAGTGTTTTGTAAGTGTCAGTGATCGATCGATACTGCACTTGGGTGGGCTGGGCTGGGCCGGGCGGAGGGACAAAATGCAGGTGCTAGCAGGTATCTGGGCTGATCCCGCTAACACTGCGTTTTTGGGAACCCTAAACTGCTGGGGACGCTAGTATAGATCTGATTGGATCAGATATTGATCCGTTCAGATACTATACCACTAAGGGAGGCGTATGCTGCATGCGTGGGTGTTAGCGGTACTGGCGCTAATCTGACGCTGCCTGGGGCGACGCATATTACCGCCGGGCGATCGGGGGGCTAAACCTTTATTCGGTAATAAACGGCGGGTGCCCTGACACTATAAAAAATAAACAAACTAACCAGCGTCACCCGTAACGGTTATACGGTGATCAGTGGTGAAAGGGTTAACTAGGGGGCAATCAAGGGGTTAAAACATTTATTAGGTAGTATAGGGGGGTCCCTGTCGCTATAAAACGCTGACGGCGAACCTAAATATTTACGTCCCTAACTACCGTCACCAGCGACACTAATACAGCGATCAGAAAAATGATCGCTTAGCAACACTGGTGACAGGGGGTGATCAAGGGGTTAAAACTTTATTAGGGGGGTTAGGGGGGTACCCTAGACCTAAAGGGGGCCTAAGACTCACTGCCCTAACACACTAACTGTCACAAACTGACACTATGCAGTAATCAGAAAAAAAAAAAAAACCTGCTTGGTGTCAGTTTGTGACAGGGGGGGGTGATCGGGGGGGGATCGGGGGGCGATCGGGGGGGGGGATCGGGGTGTAATGTGTGCCTGGCATGTTCTACTGTGTGTGTGTGTTTGGTGCACTCACAGTTCAGTCTTCTCTCCTCGGCCCGGAACAGAAAATACCGAGCCGAGGAGAGATGACATCATTTCCTCTGCCTCTGTGTACAATACAGAGGCAGGGAAATGATCCCATTGGCTGGGAGCGATCGCGAGGGGGGGGCACGAATGGATGGCCTCCCCCTCACCACCGATCGCCGGGGGACATTTGCCGACCGCCGCAGGCACCGGGGGGGGGGTCCGATCGGACCCCCCACCCGCGGGCAGGCAGGGACGTACAGGTAAGCCCTTTTGCCTGCCCGTGCCGCTTTGTCGACGTACATCGTCGTGCGGCGGTCGGCAAGTGGTTAACTGTGTGATAAATCAGCGTAGCTGCGGTTTTTTTAAATGTCAAGTGTTAGTGAAATCATTGTAGTTTAATCTGATATAAATATACTATTACAGTAGACTACATTTATTAGCGTTACATGACTCCTATGTGCCTGAATCCCAATTGCAATTTGCTGTATGGAATGTCAGTGTATCCGGCGCACGGGGACGCGAGGTGTGCGCATGCGCAGTACGCGACCCGGTGGGCGGGAGTTCGAGAGCAGATAAAAGGGTTGAGTGGCAGGGTACACAGCCAATCCCATGAAGAAGTCGATCCATGACGAAACATGTCGGGGCGTGGCTGTGACGTGTGACGTACATGCTGTCAGCCACACAGGAGGAGAGGAATACGAGTGCTCTGAAGGACGGAGGTTTCCCGAGGGAGGGGTGAGACTATATCCAGCAGCTGCACACCTCGGGTCCGCCGTGGCCATTGGTTATTGTTTTATCCACAAGTTGAGGCTTGCTGTTAACTACACGTTTGATGCCTGTTTTTATTACACTAATGTGAGTGCGATGTGTGAGGATTGCAGTGATTTTTAATAAAATTATTGTTTGCTGAATTACACTATTGGAGCACTTATTTTCTTTTATGTGGACCTATTGAATACCATTATTGGACCTCGTATACACCATTTACCCTGGAGTGTGGTAAAGAGAGCGTGTTTTGCCTTGCATGAGAGTGCTGGCATGTCTTTTCGGTGAGTGCAGGTCTGGAGAGTGTCTCACTAGCACGGTGGTGTGGTGAAAGAAGCACGTAGATATTCAGCATTTGACATATGATCACCTAGGAATCATCTGTGTGGGACATTTGATTTTCACCTTTATCGTCACCATTTTTTGTCACTTGCAACCTGTTTGGATATTGCTTTGATTTACTGGAATTTTTATGTCATATTTACAGCACGAATTGAAACACTTGCAGGTGTTCTTATTTATTGCTGTCGTATTTATCACTTTATTAACGGCTATCATTATTATTAGTGTTTATTTATTTTTATGTGCACGTTATATACACTAGGTAAGTGATATAGGAGTAGAGGTTATCACCACTGTTGCACATCAATAAGCACTGATTTATTTATATTCGTCACCTTGATAATCTGATAATAATTAAGAGATTGTCACCTTTTTATGTATACCGTAAGGTTTACACTTTGAAGCGCCCTCCATTTAACCTCTGTGTCGGTTCACCTATTTTGGTATTAACTGATATTTTTGAATAAATATTTTATTATAAAACCTTCATAAGCATAATCCTGTGCCCACAGTTGATTAAGAGGAAGGTTAAAAAAATCCCATTGGAGCATGATTCAATTTGCTCCAGTGGGGGAAAAATTATTTCCTGATTCCCCAGGAGGCAATTGAATATTACTCGGGCCAACAATTTCTGGTGTTATTACCTATAAATATTAATATCCAGTTATATTTTGTGCATTTAGGAATGCATCCTGCTCTTTTCTAAAACAATCTATTGAGCTGGCCTGAACTATTTATTGAGGGAGACTTTCACATTTTTACAGCTCTTACTGTGAAGAAGACTTTCTGCATGTGGAGGTTAAATCTCTTTAACTCCAGATATGCCCTTTAATTACCTAAAAGTGAAAAAATCGACACCAAGTTACCTATATGGACCACCACTGAATTTATACATGATGATCGTACCGCCTTCTAATTGCCTCTTCACAAGAGAGAATAAATTCAGTTCAATTACTCTTTCCTCAAAACTGAGCTTATCCATGCCTTTTATCAGTTTGGTTGCCCTTTTCTACACTTTCTTCAGTTCTCCGATATCCTTTTTTGTGAACTGGTACCAAAAACTGTGCATTCCAGATGAGGGGAAAATGATATCTCTCTCTCTGGGATCTATACCTCTGTTAATACAAGAAAGGATTTTGTTGGCTTTAGAAACTGCAGCTTGACATGGCATGCTATTATTAAGTCTATGATTCACCAGAACAACCAGGCCCTTTCATACTATTAACTCCTCCAGTCTCCATAATCCTAGAATGTATGATGCATGCATGTTTTCAGTCCCCAAGTGCATACCTTTACATTTATCAACATTATACCTCATTTGCCACATAGTCGATATTCCACGGCATAGCTTGGAGCCATCTGCAAACACTGAAAAGGTACGTTTAATTCCAAACTCTATATCAATTATAAATACAGTATGTTAAGTAAGGGTCCTAACACTGAACCTTGTGGTAAACTAGTAATAACCTTAACCATGTAGTATGAAAGAATAATTACTACTCTCTGAATACAGTCTTTTAGCCAGTTTGCTGTTCACTTATAAACTGAATTTTCCTAAGCCTATAGACTTTAATTTACACAATGGCCATGTGTCAAATACTTTTGCAAAATTCAAGCATACTATATCTACAGCCACCCCTTTCTCTAAAGTTTAGTGGGTAGTTGGTAGCTTTTTCATTAGACATTAGATCATGGCAGGCAGTGAGCAAGCATTGTCCAGAAACAATTCAGAAGTCGGGGCAGCCAACAGGTAGGTATATTTCAGAAAACAGTCATGATCAAGACAGGCAGGGGTCAGTAAAAGGTAGATTCCAATGATTAGGTTACATTGGCAGGAACAATGAGGCAAGACAGGGTACTGAGCAAGGTAGGAAATCGCTAGCACAAGCCCAGATCCCCGGACTTATGATGATCAAATAGAGCACAGCAGCCAATCAGGGCTGAGAGGATGAAACAGGCAACACCACAACACTGCCTAACAACAGGGATGTTGTGTGGAAGGCAATGGGCTGCCAGCCTATAGGAGCAGAGGAGGCACTGTCTTCCTCTAGACAGATAAAAAAACACTATTGGGGTGATTTGCTAAAACTGGGGCACACAGGATCTGTTGCAGCTGTGCATAGTAACTGGTCAGCTTCTAAGTTTTATTATCGAAGCTTAACTGAACAAGCACAAGTTAGAAGTTTGGTTAGTATGCACAGCTGAACCAAATTCTGTGTACACCATTGTTAGTAAATAACCCCCTATGTATTTATTAAGAAAATCATTAAAGTGATTTGAATCTTGTAGTTTTTTCTATAAAAATAATAAACATGTTATACTTACTTGCTCTGTGCAGTGGTTTTACACAGGGCAGCCCAGATCCTCCTCTTCTCGGGTCCCTCTTTGGCACTCCTGCCCCCCTCCCCTCTGTTGAGTGCCCCCACATCAAGAAGCTTGCTATAGGGGCACCTAAGCCAAGCTGCAGCTCTGTGTCCATTCAGACACAGAGCCCTGGTTTAGCCTCGCCCCCCTTTCTCCTGATTAGCTAACTGACTTTGATTGACAGCAGCGGGAGCCAATGGCTGGCTGGATAGAGATGGGGCTCAGGTAAGTATTAGGGAGTAAATAAATACTCTTGTGCGCAAGTGTGTTGATCAGGTGATTTATAGTTCAGGATGGATAATGTCCTTGGCCTTGCTTCCCTCCAGGATGGGGGTATCCTAACAGTCAAAAAAAAAATAGAGAAAAGAGGGCACACCAGCCTTGTGTATTATCCTTAAATAAGTTTATTTAAAAAAAACACTATTTAAAAAACAAATTAAAACCTACTCACAAGCATGTGAAAGAAACCGCGATGTAAAAGCCTTTCAAATGATGGCAATCGCTCTGATAACCACAGTCTCCAGACAATGAAAGAGAGGACATGAGGACCACTGCTGGCTGACATGTTTCAAAGGATTACCTTCTTCCTCAGAGCCTAGCCAAGTATTAGGGGGTGCTGGGGCGGCTGCTGCACACAGAAGGCATTTTTATCTTAATGCATAGAATGCATTAAGATAACAAAATACCTTCTGCCTTTACAATCACTTTAAACTTCAAATTATAAAGATACCATTATTTATCAGATTATATACCATGGTTTATCGCCTATTGTTAAATCTATGTTAATAAGAGTTGAGAACATTATATTGTTCAACAGCAACATGGGAATCACTCTGTAAGTGGCTCTTTGGTAGTCTTATTTTTTACTATGTTTTAGCATTTTTACTATGTTTTATCATAGGTCTAGTCAGGTTTGGCTAAAATAAAAACTTACCATAGGGTTGGATGATGCTCCATTCACACTAATGCAGGTTTTGATGCATTTTGCAGAAATGCAGGGAATTTTTTTAACATGCGTTCCTATGGAATATGTTCACATCAATGCATTTTTGTTCCTCTTCATTTTTGGGAAGGGTCGGGGACTTTTTTCCCGCTAAATGCAGCATTTTGCATGTAATAGACTTCAATGGACCCACATCAAAAACACAAATACCACGATTTTGGTGCGATTTTGCCACGATTTGCGTTTTGAGATTTGTGTTTTTTTATTGTTTTTTTTTAGCTGTACATTTACTATTTATAACTGGTTGCTAAGGAGGGGGTCAGGAAGCCGGCCGCCGTGTCCTTAACAACCGATGCCTCATCAGCTGTCAGCCGGCTACCCCGCTGACAGCTGAATGTAAAAAAAAATTTCCGGCTAAAAAGAAAATCGTAAAAAAAACAGTGTGGGGTCCCCCCCCTGGTCCATGCCAGGCTCCTGGGTCTAGTATGGATTCAGAGGGGACCCACACGCCAAAACTTTTTTAAAAAATGGCGTGGGGTCCCCCCCAAAATCCATACCAGACCCTTATCCGAGCATGCAGCCAGCAGGTCAGGAACTTGAGGGGACATGCGAGTGCCCCCCTCCTCTACCATACAAGACCACATGCCCTCAACATGGTGGGTGTTGATGGGGACAAGGGCCTCATCCCAACAACCCTGGCTGGTGGTTGTCGGGGTCTGCGGGGGGGCTTATCGTAATCTGGATGCCCCCTTTAACAAGATCCTGGCCTCCCCCCTATTTGAACGAGTATGGGGGGAGTCCATGATGTCACAGTGGGGTGGGGCCTCTGGGGGATGTCCTCCGATGGCCACGCCCTCATTGTTATCAAAGAAATGCTTAACATCAGCGTGGACAGATCAGCGGGATGCAGCATCGGAGGAGGGTCATTGGCGGGAGAGGCGGCAGAGAAAGAAGCACACTGGACAAAGCAGACAGGAGAAAGAAGAAGACCGGAAGAAGAAGTCGGGAGAAGGAGAAGCCTGGAGAAGGAATAAGCGGGGATGGAGAAGAC
The DNA here is from genome assembly GCA_037952925.1 of Lithobates clamitans. Taxonomy (NCBI): domain Eukaryota; kingdom Metazoa; phylum Chordata; class Amphibia; order Anura; family Ranidae; genus Lithobates; species Lithobates clamitans. The sequence continues at coordinate 3,034,423 of JBBGZY010000279.1, read as the reverse complement.
GGAGGAAGAAGACATTTTTAATAAAAAACTTGTTAAAAACTGTCTACTTTATTTTTTCACACTACACTACTTTTTTTTCGGTGAATGGGTAGGGGTACAATTATGGGGAGGCCAGGATTTGGGGGCCCCCTTCTTAAAGGAGGCTTTTAGATTCCAATAGTCCCCCCACCCACAGACCCATGACAACCAATGGCCAGGGTTGTCGGGATGAGGCCCTTGTCCCCATCAACATAGGGACAACATAGGGACAAGGTGCTTTGAGGCAGAGCCCCCCTGCCCCAAAGCCCCCCCATGTTGAGGGCATGCGGTCTGGTATGGTTCAGGAGGGGGGCACTTACTTGTCCCCTCCCTTTCCTGACCTGCCAGCTGCATGCTCGGATAAGGGTCTGGTATGGATTTTGGGGGGACCCAATGCCATTTTTTTTTTTTTGCCGGCAATTCTATTTTTTTACATTCAGCTGTCAGCGGCCGCCTCCTTAGCAACCAGCTATATACAGTGTAAAAAAGAAAAAAAACCAGAAATCACGGCAAAATCATGGTAAAACCACATTAAAATTGCATGTCCAAAAAAGTGGCAAGCACCGCAAAAAGTACTGCAGAAACGCTCAAAAGCAACATGCATAGATGTGAATTGAGCCTCACAGTATAGGACCTTTTACAGATGGAGGGTTTAATCACTGATTTTAGGAAGCCAAGAAAATAATTTTTCCAGTAATTTGTGAAAAAATTCCTGCTGCCCTCTGTACAACAGTGTGCATGCGTATAGTGAGATTTTTATTTCTCCCCAGTCAATCAGAGCTGATAGATAAGAATAGAAGGTTATATGAGGTTAGCCAGTAAGAGCCTGCTGGTCAGTTTATTGTCTGCTGTAAGAACCAGAAATATGCAGTGCAGATATTCTGCTTACGTGGTTTACTAATCTTTGTAGATTGTTGGAAAGGAACTACCCAGGCTTTGCAGAATTGTTGACCATGGTACCATAATTGAGTGTAATGGAGTTACTCTGGATAAACTATTAATGGCCAGGCAATTTGTGGGTATACTGAGACACCATGTGTGTTCTTCACTATACCATTATTGAATAGTACGGAAAGATTTTGTTAACCTATATTTGCCTAGCAGTGTCATATGACTAGTTAGAACCTAATAACATTTTAGCAAAAAATAAATCAGTGATTTTGCTGTGAATTTAGGAAAATGTGAGACCCTTGGATAACCACTTAGTTCAATACTTCGAATTTTGCAACAATATTTTAATTGGGTCATTGCTAATTTGAACTAGTTATTGTAGAACCGACATTATTATCATGGTTGCTAGTGTAATCTGATTTTACATATTCAACAAAGGTATATCATGGCAATAAACAATAATACCATTTGCCAAGGATATGGCAGTAAAAATTCTGAATTGTATTAGGGTACACATAAAAAAAAAAAAATACTAAAAACTCAGTCCACCTTTGCCTCAATCATAGCAAAACACACTTTTTCTAAAAGCAAATATTTTACATAGGATTCAATATTGTTGTAATTTAAAAAAATATATGTTATTTTTACAATGTTAATATTCATTGCAGGAAAGCTAAAATATAGGAATGGGGATGATTGTCTCTGAGCCATATGTCAGTTGAACTGATGAAGAGAATTGTTTTAGGCCTTGAAGTGTAGTTATGGAGTGTGCTTGGAGCATCCTGGCATTAACATCAGGTAGTAAAATGTATATTTAACTATATAGTAATGCGACCTGACACAACCTGGTGATAGCAGTGGCAAGCCTCCATCCCTGATATATGTTGAATGACAGTGCTGGAATGTAGGGGTATTAGGCACAGTATATAGGATGCATTATAGTGTACTTCCTTGGGCCCTGGGTGAGCCCTCTTGTCAGGGAGATGGGGGGTGACAGGGCTTCCCCGAGCTGCATTGCATAGCAGTCTCTCCCCTTCCCCCACTAACTCCTTAAAACGGCTTGGGGGCGGGGCCTTGCCTCCTATGCCTCAACTTCATGATTGGATGCCCTGCTCAGTGCGTTCCCACTTTCCATCTAGTTGGGGCTGGGACTTGCTGGGTTCCGCAACGGATATGCATGCCGCTGACGAAACCAGAGCTTTTCTACATTTACCACCTCATTGGTGGGATCTCATGACGTTGGTGGGGACCCGCCCCTTACCGGGTATATAAGCTGCTTGAGCTGGCCAGCTGACCATTTCACATGGGCCATTCACACAAGCGGGATTCCAGGCATGCATGTGGCCATTAAATTATACACAAGGTAATTGAGTTTCACTCATACCTACACACAACACTTTTTGGGTTCATTTCAGTTTCACATTTCACAATTCACCACCATATGGTGGATTTGGTTTTGGATTTATCTGCTGTAGGTATATGTAAACACATTTTCCTTGGCTGTTGTCCCCTTGGCTAGTACACTCCATATCACTGCAGTAATTACACACCATCCATCACTTCCACTCATTCACAGGCATAGGTTCATCCAATTAATAGTATATTCATTTCATCTCCATATCCTTCCAGAGCAGTGTGGACTGTTAAGCATACACCAGAGTCACATGGTCGTGACATGGTCGCCTGGTCTTCACCTGGGTGCTGTCTCTGGTCAGGATGGGATTCCTCACCTCAGCCCCAGGGGAGATCGTCATCCCTGTCCCCTGTCTTCCCTTGGACATAGGCTGGGAGTCACTACTGGGCCACATTGTAAGTTATAGACCTTTTTTTGAGAGATGATTCTCTGTTTAAAGGGTATCCTACATTTATAGATATCAATGATTTAATTTCAGAGCATTTTACTCCAGATGATTAGCATGAGCCATGAAACGTGCGTCAAGTATACATTGAACTGATGCCCAGACAAGTTTCGCTCACCATGAGCAATTGCTTGAATGGATTGAACCATTATGAATGGATTAGTGTTTTTATGTAACTGTACTGCCAATCATGTTGTATTTTATTTAGCATAATAACTGTATATTCATACAAGTTTATCATAGTATATTGTGTCCTTTATCACAGATTGACACTTTTTATAATGTGATTTGTAATTAATAAACAATTCAATGAATAATATAAATCAGGTATCCATTTGGTGACATGCCTCACACAAAGTCCCATTTCTTTTTCTTTTCTGTTGTTCATCATTTATATTTAACTGTGAATCTCTTACCTTAAGTATGGTATGCAAATAATATGTTAATCCTATTACCATAAAGCAGAGGTAGGCACTCGTTTTTTCTCTAGAAAATTGGTTCTTTTGCACAGTATTGTAACAGAGCTAGTTACTAAGGAGACTGAACAGGCCCTAAATAAAATAGTTTTGCACTGCAATAAGAGGAGCATCTGTGTTAGTGACATGGTTACCAAGGAAACCAGCTGGCCACAGCTCAGAAGTATTCAACCCTACAACAGAAATTGTCTCAAACTGTAACAAATGCCCCTGAGACTCTAAACCATTACAATATGAGAACATCCGATTAGAGGACTGTACAGGCAGGTGTGTGTTTGTGTAACTGTGGCATAAAAACACAGCTCTGGCTTTACAGACAGAGAGCAAGACTGCTACTCATAAGTGATTATGTATTATTATGTTATATTATTATATAATGATATTATTATTATTATTATTATTATTATTAATCTCCTTCTTTAGAAAACAGGTTTTATATTAGCTATTCTATGGGCTGCATATTGGGAAATGAAGCCAGCTCTTCTATAATAAGTGTTTTTTCTCAAGGCTATCTATGATTTCCAAGCTTATAGTGCCATACATTTGTCACTTGAAAACAGTTTAACTACTTAACGACCGCGCTATGGCCGAATGACAGCTACAGCACGGCTCCATAACTCTGGGAGGGCGTACATTGACGTCCTTCCAGAATCTTGCTCCCGCACGCCCCCTGGGGTGCGCACCTGGGAACATCTGTGACTGCCAGGTTCAGAGGACCTGGCGCATCATGGATCATGGTAAATGACAGCTGACAGCGGCCGTTTACCACGTGATCCCTCCATCAAATGACAGAGCAATCACTTGTAAACATACCGGCATTACATCCAGTTCCTCTCTCCCTCTCTGTACAGATCTGTACAGAGAGGGGAGAGATCAGATGCTACTGCAGCACTGTGGGCTGGATGTGTAGTGCCCACAGCGATGCCCAATGCCCCCTCCAGCCATTCAGCCAGCCATACTGAGCCATCCATCCATACTTAGCCATCCATCCATCCATCCATCCATACTGAGCCATCCATCCATACTGAGCCATCCATCCATCCATCCATCCATACTGAGCCATCCATCCATACATACTGAGCCAGCCATCCATCCATCCATGCTCAGCCAGCCAGCTATGCTCAGCCAGCCATCCATGCTCAGCCAGCCATCCATCCATGCTCAGCCAGCCATCCATCTATCCATCCATCCATGCTCAGCCATCCATCCATCCATGCTCAGCCATCCATCCATACCCAGCAATACTCATCCATCCATCCATGCTCAGCCATCCATCCATACCTGGCAATACTCATCCATGCTCATCCATCCATCCATACTCAGCAATACTCATCCATGCTCATCCATCCATCCATACTCATCCATGCTCATCCATCCATCCATACTCAGCAATACTCATCCATGCTCAGCCATCCATCCAAACTCAGCAATACTCATCCATCCATCCATGCTCAGCCAGCCATCCATACTCAGCAATGCTCATCCATGCTCACCCATCCATCCATGCTTAGCCATCCCATCCACCCCATCCAAAAAACAGCAATACCAAGGCGTACCCATCCATACCCAGCTGTACCCAGCCGTATCCAGCCGTACCCAGCCATACTCAGCCATACTCAGCCATACTCATTCATGCTCAGTCATCCCATCCATACTCAGCCATCCCCATCCTTACTCAGCCATCCCCATCCACAGCTCATCCATTCCCATTCATGCTCATCCATGCCACATCCATACCACTAGAGTGCCTCACAAATGTGTAATAGGTAGTCAAATTATATATTGACATTTATGCCCCTAGAACGCCTGATGGTGCTCCCTGCACGTTGGTCCTCTGTTTGTGGCCAGGCTGTGTAAAAGTCTCACACATGTGGTATGGCCACACTCAGGAAGAGTAGGAGAATCTATTTTGGGGTGTAATTTTTGGTATGTACATGCTATGTGATAGAAATATTGTATAAATGGACAACTTTGTGTAAAAAAAAATGTGTTTTCATTTTCTTTACACATTTTCCAGAAACAGAAAAAATGACATGCTCAAAAGACTCATTATGCCTCATAGATTATACGTTGGGTTGTTTTCTTTCCAAAATGGGGTAATTTTTGGGGTGTTTCCATTGTCCTGGTGCTCCAGGGCCTTCAAAAGTGTAAGAAGTAGTCAAGAAATTATATGTATAATTTATGCTCCTAGAACACCTGACGGTGCTCCCTGCATGTTGGGCCTCTGTATGTGGCCACGATGTGTAAAAGTCCCACATATGTGGTATCGCCGTACTCAGGAGGAGTAGAAGAATGTGTTTTATGGTGTAATTTGTGCTATGCATATGCTGTGTATGAGAAATAACCAAGACCAAGACCAAATAATATACACCGATTTGGGATTTTTACCAAAGAAATGTAGCAGTATAAATTTTGGCCAAAATTTATAAAGAAAAATGACTAATTAGCAAAATCTTATAACGGAAACTAAGAAAAATGCATTTTTTTACAGAATTTTCAGTCTTTTTTCTTTTATAGCGCAAAAAATAAAAAAAAACAGAGGTGATTAAATACCACCAAAAGAAAACTCTATTTGTGTGAAAAAAAGGACAAAAATTTCATATAGGTACAGTGTTGCATCACTGAATAATTGTTATTCAAAATGTGAGAGCGCCAAAAGCTGAAAATTGGTCTGGTTAGAAAAGTGGTTTAAGTGCCCAGTGTGGTTAAGTGGTTAAAGTGGAACTTTAGTCAGAAAATTAAGTCCTGTTAGATCACTTCAAACTGGCCCCTTTTACAGGAATTGCTATGTAAAGCAATAAAAATAAGTGCCTACACTCTTTAACCATTTCAGCCCCGGAAGGTTTTACCCCCCATTCCGCGACCGTGCGATGCTGTATCCAAATAAAATTGATGTCCTTTTTTTCCACAAATAGAGCTTTGCTTTGGTGGTATTTGATCACCTTTTATTATTTACACTATAAACAAAAAAAGACCATCAAGTTTGAAAAAAATCCACAATATTTTTTACTTTCTGCCATAAAACATACCCAATAAAAAAATGTAAAAAATCAAATTTCCTGACAGGCTCCATGGCAGCATACATGTGGGGTTGACCCCGCCTCCATAACTACCCAATAGGACCCCTCCCTATAAATTTCAGCTGTGGGCTCTCAGCCGTGTTCCTTTTTTGTCCTCCTCCGTAGGACCTTATGTTTGGCTATGCAGCGGCTGGTTCCCTGTGCGTTCCAGCCGCCGCTCCCTCTACTTCCGGGTTCTGTCTACGTTCTGCGCAGGCGCAGTCCCGGAACGAAAGCGAGGCCTGGTTTCACGCATGCGCACGAGGACCGTGGGCCTGGCGCGGCCGTGACGTCACGCGGTGCCAATTTTAAAAGCCTGGGGAGGCTTGCAGAGCTCGGGAATGATCGTGAGCATAGCGGCGACTTCCCTGAGCACCTGCAGAGCCTTCCCCAGGTAAGTGCAGTACAGATGGGTCTGTGCTTGCTGTTTTTGCTTTCTGGATATCTGATTTGATCTGTGTTCACCTGCAGTGATTCCCAGCATCAGCCATGGACTCTTCACTGCCTCCTGGTGGCCAGTCCTCTCGCAGCAGGTAGGATTTGAAAGTATTTTCTTTACTTGCCTGCTGGGGGGAAGAGAGTGGAGTGTAGGGCATTATTCTGACTTTGTGCCTTTCTCTTTCTCTATTCCTGTCTTCCTTCTTTCCTTAGCCCTTCTAGGTCTGATCAAAGACAAAGTAGTTCCCGCAGAAGGAGCGGGTCATCTAAATCACACCACCGGCATTCCTCCTCTGGCTCTAGACACCATGGTTCATCCTCTAAGTCTAAAGACCACAGTAGAGGCTCTCCTCACCCCCCCTCATCTCATAGGGGACTGGAGAAAATATGTTGGTGATGCAGGGCCCCAGTTCCTGCCAGCAAGTCTCTCTGTGACCGCTGTTTTTCTAAAGCAGCTAATGAGAGGGAAGGTGCAGACCAACACCTGGAAACACTAATCAAGCAAGTCGTGAAAGAATCGCTGCAGGAGAGAGACGCTGCAAAGCCTTGTGATTCTCCTCAAGATCCACTGATTCCCCTGTCAGAAGAGGGTCCAGTCCATGAGACGTGGGAGTCTTCTCAACCTAGTCACCAGTCAGCCCCCCCTTCAGATAGTGGGTCAGAAGCAAATGATCCTGGGATGGGCTTTGAATATGCCCTGGTTCCTTCTCTTGTGAAAGCTGTTAAAAACTCTTTGGTTTGGGAAGACCCAGTTATTTCTCCCTCTAAACAGAGAAAGTTTTTCAAACAACTTAGCAAGGAGCGTCATTATTTTCCTTTCCTCACGGAAGTAGGAGCTATAATATTTGAAGAATGGGGCAAGATGGATAGAAAAAGCTCTATGCAATCTAAAGTCTCGAAACTATACCCTTTCAAGGAAGAAGAGGTTAAACACCTTGAGTTAGCTCCCTTGGTAGATGCTGCATTAATGAGGCTTGTGAGGTATGTGACTCTGCCTCTTGAAGATACAGTCTCGTTTAAAGATCCGCTGGAGAGACGGATTGATGCCGACCTAAAAAGGATTTACCTGACAGCAGGCACAGTGTGCAAACCAGCTCTGGCCTTAGCAGCAGTCTCTAAAGCTTTAGAGGCATGGTCAGACAATGTAAATGATTCTCTTAGAGGTATCTCTGAAGAAGCAGCTAAGAGCTCCCCTATTCAAGAAATCAGGCTTGCCCCCGCCTTTCTGGGGGAGGTCTCTATTGACATTGTTCGCCTAGTGGCTCGGGTGATGTTGTCATCGGTCACCGCCCGTCGGGCCTTGTGGCTGCGACCTTGGTTGGCGGATCCAGCCTCTAAGCAGGCTTGGTGCCGTATTCCATTTGAGGGTTCATCCCTCTTTGGCAACAAGCTCGATAGCGCCATTACCCGGGCTACGGGTGGTAAATCGGGGATCCTCCCTCAAGGCGTTTACAGAACCAAAAACGCACCTTTTCAAGATCGCAGAACACCGACCGTGCAAGGGAAGCACATAGTTATAGGCCTGGCCGGGAATTTTCTAGATCCTGGAAATCCAGGCAGTCCTCTTTTAAAAAGCCCACAAAAGGGGCTTCTACTAGTAACCAGGACTCCACTAAGTCCTTTTGAAATTGGGCCCGCTCAAACATGTCAGGTGGGGGCTCGTCTGCTCCACTTCGGACATGTTTGGGCGGCCTCAATTCGGGATTTCTGGACGGTCAAAACAGTGTCCTCAGGCCACACCTGGGTCTTCAACAGCACTCCCAGACTAAGATTCATACCAACAAATCTTCCAAGTTCAGAGGAGAAGAAACAAGTTCTTTAAGCTTACATAAGCTCTTTATTAGCTCAAAACGCAGCCATTCCTGTTCCAGATGGCGAACGAGGAGAAGGCATGTATTCCCCTCTGTTTCTGGTACAGAAGAAGAACGGCACATGGAGGCCTGTTATAGACCTGACTCATCTCAACTGGTTTATCCGAAAGGAAAAATTCAAGATGGAGTCACTATTAACGATTCAACAATCGGTTCACCTAGGAGACTGGTTGGTGTCAATAGACTTGAAAGACGCCTACTTTCATGTCCCAGTGGCGGCAGACTTCCAAAAGTTTCTTTGCTTTGCTGTAGGCGATCAACACTTACAGTTTACCTGCCTTCCATTTGGTCTCACAACATCACCTCGGGTGTTTTCCAAGGCTCTGCTGGCTGTTGTTGCTCTGCTCCGAGTCAAAGGAGTTCGCCTTCACCACTATCTAGACGACCTCCTCCTTCTAGCCCAGGACAAGGGTCATCTTCTAGAGCACAGGAGTCTAGTAATTGCCACTCTCCAAGAATTTGGGTGGCTCCTGAATTTGGAGAAAAGTCACCTGATTCCATCTCAGTCTGTCATATTTCTAGGTGCCCATTTCAACACACTAGAGGGCACCATCTCGCTACCCGAGGAGAAGATTGTGGTGATCCAGGACAGGATCCGTTCAACTCTTGCTTCATCTCGCCTATCCGCTCTTCAATGTCTGAAGGTGATCGGCACAATGGCAGCCACCATTCCCATGGTGAAGTGGGCTCAATGGCACACTCGCCCATTCCAGAAAGGGTTTCTCCAACAGTGGGATTCTCCCAGCAAGAATCAGCGCATCCTCCTCACTCCATCCATGAGAGAGTCTCTCCTTTGGTGGCGCTCAGATCCTTCTACCATCTGATAAAGAACTCCTCAGTGATGCTCCGGTTGGACAGTACAACCGCGGTGGCCTACATAAGGAAACAAGGGGGGACTCGCAGCTGGTCCCTGCTACAGGAGGTGCAGCCAATCATGAACTGGGCTCAGAAGAATCTGTCCAACATTTCGGCAGTCTACATTCCGGGGGTCCAGAATGTGCAGGCGGACTTTCTGTCCCGTGTTCAAATGGACAACAACGAGTGGTCCCTGCACAAAGAGGTGTTCAAGTGGCTCCTGACACTGGGAGTGTCTCCAGAAGTGGATCTGTTTGCATCCCCATGCAACTACAAACTCACCAAGTATTACTCGAGGTTCCGGGATCCCCAAGCATATGGGATAGATGCCCTCACGGATCGGTGGAGGTTCAACAAGGCGTATGCCTTCCCTCCGGTACCTGTGATACTCCAGTTTCTCCGCAGGCTCAGAACAGAGGAAGTGGATGTCATAGCAGTAATACCGTTTTGGCCCAACAGGCCATGGTTTCCCCTCTTAACTCTCCTCAGTTATTGGGAGTCAATCCCTCTGCCTCTCAGGGCGGATCTTCTGTCCCAAGGTTCTATCCTGCATCCATGCCCTGCTCATCTCCATCTCAGGGTTTGGTTTTTGAGAGGGGAAGGCTTGAAGCCTTAGGATGTCCAGAAGAAGCCATCCTGACGCTTCTGAATGCCAGACGGAAGAGCACTAACAGAGTTTATGAACGTATCTGGTCCAAGTTCACAGAGCACATGGCCTCTAGACCTAATCCTTGTGGTTCTCCAAAAGTCCAGGATATCCTCAGCTTTCTGCAAACAGGGTTGGATTTGCCTCTAGCAGTAAGTTCCCTTTGTGTGCAAATATCAGCCATCTCGGCATTTACAGGGATTTCATGGGCTAACCACGCCCTGGTTCGCCAATTCTTCAAGGGTGCTATCAGGCTAAGACCTCAAAGGAAACCGAGATTCCCTAAATGGGATCTTCCCCTTGTTCTAGATTTCCTTTCCACGCTTGGAACAGATCCTGAAAATCCTCTATCAGTTAAAGACCTCACACTCAAGACCGTCTTCCTGGTGGCAGTAACTTCAGCCAAAAGAGTGTCTGAAATCAGGAACTTAGGTTCCAAAGAGCCTTTCCTGACCTTTTTTCCGGATAGAGCAGTATTAATTCCCATGTTGGGCTCAAACCCTAAAGTGACATCTATTTTTCACGAAAATCAGGAAATTGTGTTGCCTACCTTTAGCACAACAGAAGGTCAAGATGTCCATCCCCTTGATGTGGGACATACTTTGAGTCAATACTTGGAAGCTACGGAATCGTTTAGACAGACGGATTTCCTTTTCATTCGTCTACAGGGAAAAAATAGAGGAAAACGGGCCTCAATCAGATCCATCTCTGCTTGGATAGTACAGACCATTCAAAGGGCTTATAAAGCGAAGGGCTTGGCTCCTCCAGAGGCAGTGACTGCACACTCAACTTGGAGTATTTCAACCTCGTGGGCAGCTTCTCTTCATGTCGCACCCGAAGTTATATGTAGAGCGGCTTCTTGGTCATCTATCAATACGTTTGTTTCCCACTATTGTGTTGAACCTGCCGCTTTGTCATCCATTAATTTTGGTTTGAAAGTGCTGTCAGTGGACAGTGTTAAATAAATTTATTTTCTTGCTCAGCATTGTGCCCACCCGGGTGTGTTTGGCAAGTTATTTCCCACACGTATGCTGCCATGGAGCCTGTCAGGAAAACGGAAAATTTATATCAAATACTTACCGTAATTTTCCTTTCCTGATAGGCTCCATGGCAGCAGGAGTCCCTCCCAATGCTTGGAGTAGGCTAGTTACGAAACATGGCTCAGAGCCCACAGCTGAAATTTATAGGGAGGGGTCCTATTGGGTAGTTATGGAGGCGGGGTCAACCCCACACGTATGCTGCCATGGAGCCTATCAGGAAAGGAAAATTACAGTAAGTATTTGATATAAATTTTCCGTTTTATTCATCTATTTAGGCCAATATGTATTCTACTACATATTTTTGGTTAAAAAAAATCCCAATCAATAAGCATATATTGATTGGTTTGCACAAAAGTTATAGCATCTACAAACTATGGGATATGTTTATGGAATTTTATTTATTTATTTTTTTACTAGTAATGGCAGTGATCAGCAATTTTTAGCAGGACTGCAACATTGCGGCGGACAAATCAGACACTAAGTGACACTTTTTGGAGACCAGTGTCATATTATCATGTACCTGGTGGAGAAGTTGATGAGAGGGCTTCCCTTACACCTTCTGTTCAATACCTCCTTCAGTTGCTAACAGGGAATAGCAGGACAAGGGGTAGCATGGGTGGCTGTGGTGGGTTCAGGCACAGTTAATGATCTGAGGGCAAGTTGGTTACTGCTAGGATGCTGTGGATATGCAGACCAGATGTAATGCAGAATGCAGGCAGACGGGTGGCGCACAGGAACTGACAGATGCAGGAAGCAGACCATAGTGAAAAGGAGCCAGAATCTGCAATGGCCAGTGGCAGCAGGTACCAGGCTATTTTTTGTGTTCTGGCGCTGTGTTGCTTTATCTGACAATAGCACGGCTGTGCGATGCTGTATCCAAATAAAATTGATGTCCTTTTTTTTACACAAAAAGAGCTTTCCTTTGGTGGTATTTGATCACTTTTTATTTTTTACGCTATAAACAAAAAAAGACTTCAATTTTGATTTCAATTTTGAAAAAAAAAACAATATTTTTTACTTTCTGCCATAAAACATACCCAATAAAAATGTAAAAAACCTAATTTATTCATCAATTTAGGCCAATATGTATTCTGCTACATATTTTTGGTTAAAAAATTTCCCAATAAGCGTATATTGATTGGTAATGGCAGCGATCAGCAATTTTTAGAAGGACATTGCGGTGGACAAATCAGACACTAAGTGACACTTTTTGAAGACCAGTGACACCAATACAATGATCAGTGTTAAAACAAAATGCACTGTCACTGTACAAATGACACTGTCAGGGAAGGGATTAACATCAGGGGCAATCAAAGGGTTAAATGTGTCCCTATGGGGTGCTTTCTAATTGTTGGGCATGTGCTTTGAATAAAAGAAAACAGAGATCCATGTTTCTGCTTAGCAGAAACACAAGATCTCCATTTTCCCCTCTAGCAGAACGGCGATCTGCCTTGTTTACATAGGCAGACCACCATCCTGCCTCTCCTCAGAACAATCAACGGGTCTCAGTGCATATTTTTCTGGCTGGAGGTTGTCATTTTGGTGAAGCCCAGACCCTCTAGCAGCAATTAAAGCAGAACTAAATACTTCTATACTTTTCAGTCAAGGAAGCTGCCATCTGTTTGATCTGCAACTGCCATGGTGCTGCACATGTGATCAGTTATGGTCATTTGATGGTTTGACAGTTTGGTTGAAGACACAAGCAAATATGACAGCATTCCCGGTATTTCAGGAATGTAACTGTTTTTTGAAACTGTTAAAGCAATGGGTTTTGCTCCGCTTTACGGTTTACTGCTGCTCAGGGGCTCTGGGCTTCAGTAAACTGGCAGTATCCAGCAAGAAGAAACAGGGGCAATGATGGAGGCAATTTAACCTCTCTCCTGATCAGCCGCCGCAGTTGTACTGCGGCAGAATGGCACAGGCAGGCAAATCGCCGTTATGCTACATGGGCCGGCTAGCGACGATCGGCCGCGACACTTGGATTCGTTCAGGAACCGATCAATCCCCAGACTCAGGCCAATGAAATCTGGCCTGGACCTGGTGATCACTCCTGACGAATGATATCCTTCCCCTGTCTGTGTAACTGTAAACACTGACAGGGGAAGTGATGTCATCTCCCTCGTGCCGGTCTTTTCCGTTGCAGACCGAGAGGAAAGAGCATCAGAAAAGTGAGTTGCACAACACTACACTGACACCAGGTCAAATAGGCACTTAATTCATCCCTGATCACCCCCCCCCAATCACCCCTCGATCACCAACTGTCACTGTGTCACCCAGTACAGCAATCGGATTTTTTTTTTGATCGCTGTACTAGTGTAATTAGTGACACTAATCAGTGTTAAGGTAATTAGTCTTAGGCCCAGATAGGTCTAGGGACACCCCCTAACCCCCCCAATAAAGGTTTAACCCCTTAATTACCCTATCACCTGTGATCACAGTATAAGTGTCACGTGTGACACAGTTTTGCTAGATTTATTTTTATTGCGTCAAAGTTAGGTTTTAGCATCAGATAGGGTCTGCGTCGCCCCAGGCAGCGTCAGATCAGTGCCAGTACTGCTAACACCCACGCACTCACCATACGCCTCCCTTAGTAGTATAGTGTCTGAACAGATCAATATCTGATCTGATCAGAACTATATTAGCGTCCCCAACAGCTTAGGGTTCCCAAAAAAGCAGTGTTAGCAGGATCAGCCCAGATACCTGCTAGCACCTGCGTTTAGCCCATCCGCCCAGCCCAGCCCAGCCCACCCAAGTGCAGTATCAAATTGATCACTGTCACTTACAAAACACAACACACATAACTGCAGCATTCGCAAAGTCAGGCCTGATCCCTGCGAACGCTAATGCCGCGTACACACGAGCGGACTTTACGGCGGACTTTGCCCGGCGGACTGGATTTCGTCGGACAATTCGATGTGTGTGGGCTCCAGCGGACTTTGTTTTCTCAAAAGTTGGACGGAATTAGATTTGAAACTTGTTTAAAATTTATCCGTTGAAATCGAGTCCGGTCGAAAAGTCCGCCGTCTGTATGCTAGTTCGACGGACAAAAAGCCACACTAGGGCAGCTATTGGCTACTGGCTATGAACTTCCTTGTTTTAGTCCGGTCGTACGTCATCACGTACGAATTCGACGGACTTTGGTGGATTGTGTGTAGGCAAGTCCGTTCGTTCACAAAGTCCGTTGGAAAGTACGTCGAAAAGTCCGTCGGGCAAAGTCCGCCGTAAAGTCCGCTCGTGTGTACGCGGCATAACAGTTTTTTGGTAGCCTTTGAATCAGTCGCTAACAGTCAGGAGCTTTTTTACCTGTGAGTCTCACTACTGTACCACTAAATTTAGAGAACAAAATGTAAAATCGAAGGTACAGTAGTGAAGAGGCCTACACGTTTCTGAGCATGACAGATAGTGAAGAGAAAGTCACTAATCTGTCAGATTCAGGCCCAGAATACGATCCTGTAGATGACAGTGGCATTCTGACAGATAGCTCTGACGATGGAGTTGTGGTCCCTGCCAAGGTCAGGCGTACCAGACCCCAATCTTCTTCTGCTGTCATTGAGGTGCAAGAACCTCAGGTCCCTCATATAGAGCAGAGTGCCAGTACTAACGCCGCTATTCCTTCTGGTGAACTGACAAGCACCAGCGGCCTAGTACATCCTGGTCGTACATCCAGTACTGCAATAACACTTGGAGACGTGGCGAGTCCCATAAGTGCAGTTCAAGCTGGCGAGGTGGCAAGCATGAGTAGTGTGCATCTGTCACCAAGAAGAAGACAAAGACAGGTCCGACGAGCCCATAGTGCCCTTCCTGCTGCATTCGCTAATCCTAATTGGGAACCCACCACTTCTGCAGCACCTGTAATTCCCCCATTCACTGGCCAACCCAGCATTCAGGTGGAAACAGTTGATTTTTCGTCACTTGATTTTTATTCACTGTTTCTCACATTGTCGCTAATCCCCCCCTGACCCTTGCCAGAGATTGGAGACCAATTACGGTCTCCGAATTTAAGACCTTCCTGGGCCTATCCCTCCTTATGGGCATAACTAAAAAGAGTGAGTTGCGGTCATTTGGTCCACTGACCCAATTCACCATACGCCTGTGTTCTCTGCCTCCATGACCAGGACACGATACGAGCAGATCTTGCGGTTCATGCACTTCAGTGACAATGAACTCTGTTGTCCTCGGGATGACTCTGAATTTGATCAGCTCTACAAAATTCGGCCCCTCGTAAACCACTTCAACCAACGTTTTTGTCAGGGTGTACTGCCCATTCCAGAAGGCATGCGCCTAAGCGCATGCGTGAATCACGGACTTCGCACACGAATGTGCGCATGCGCGCACGTTTAATGCGCTTTGGCGCCCAATAGTTCATAAAAGATGCTCAATGGTGCTGCCCCTTGCGGTTTGATCTGCTTCTGTTTCCTGTGTTCCTGATTTGTACCAGTACTCTGTTCCTGTGTTGACCCGGCTTCCTGACCCTGCTTATGTCTCCAATCCAGACCTCGGCTTGTTTGACCCTGCTCTGTTACCTGCCTGATTGCCTGTTGCCAAGACCCAGCCTGGACTATTCTCTGCCTGCCGTTTCTGCTGTGTTCCCTGATGTGTATGACCCAGCTAGTCTGACTCTGCTTCTGTCTGCTGACTTGCATCTGCTGCTCTGCCAATCTGCATCTGCTGACCTGCATCCGCTGCTCTGCAAACCCGCATCTGCTGACCTGCATCTGCTGCTCTGCAAACCTGCATCTGCTGACCTGCATCCGCTGCTCTGAATACCTGCATCTGCTGACCTGCATCCGCTGCTCTGCAACCTGCACCTGCTGACCTGCATCCACTATCCTACTAGCCTGCATCTGCTGACCTGCAACCACCACTCCAGCTTCCACGCAAGGAGACCACTGCAAGCAGTAAGGACTCAGGCACCTTTACCTCACTGTGCTCTTACCGCCACTGTTCCCACTCCAGTGGTCTCCGAGCCAGGGTGGTACGGGAGGTCTCCCTCCACATGTCAGGCTCACATCCCGAGTAAGTTACAGTTTTGCAGTCTTGTTTACTCCCCATCAAGTTGTCTGCACTGATGAGTCCCTGATTAAGTTTTCTGGCCGCTTGTCATTCAAACAGTATCTTCCCAGCAAGCGTGCCAGATACGGGGTCAGAAAAGTTCAATGATGTCATGTCATCAGTTGAAACACTAAAGATAAGGGACCCTCAAAGTTCCGCCTACTATAATTTATTTATTATCAATGATATATGCATGTATTCACCTCAACAGAGGAGGAAGAAAAAGGGGTGTGGAATGGGAGCCCTCGGTATGAACTATACATGTTACTCAAAAGATTAAAAAACCTGATTAGGCTCAACCATCACCATTAATAAACAAAACAATTGCCACAGGCGGCTGTATATCAAATTATCAAAATATTTATTAGAAAAAAGGTGAGGGAAATTGACACATTAAAATCATTGTACAATCATGTATACTAATAAAACATCATGGACACCTCTTGGGTTATGCAGCTCAGCCACATAATTAAAAAATTGTAGATAAAGTAAATCCCTACATCCACCCTGGTCATGTAGAGGGAAAGGATGTGGGTCATATATTGGTGTATGGCACCAAAATTGGTAGTGGTGATTTCTACAAAGGAAGGGGCAAAGCTCCAAGAATCCTGTTCGTAAACTGATAAATTAATGAATTATGAGATTTCCAGGAAGTCTGTGTAATCCAAACAAGATGGAAGACCAACAGGAAATATGGTGTGTAGTTGAAAGTATTGGAGGTTATGACAGTGGTCTAGAGGAGGTACAGATATCAGGAACAAGTGTAAATAGCATGAATTTTAGGATTCCACTCAGTCATTGATAAAACAATCCATGTCCTGAGCTGCCTCCCTCGCACCATATCATAAGAACGTTGTCATAACAGAACATCACCAACAGTACACCCACAAGGTCTCATTGTAATCCAGTAAGTAAAAGGTCTCATTGTAATCCAGTCAAGTAAGTGGTATATATAAGGAATTCTATAACCAAAAGAAAGAAATACTTATTGATTCCTGTAGTTAGTCAATGTCCTTGAGAGGTATCCTTTAGGGGATTCACCACTATTCCAGTGACCAGCTGTGGCTAGCAAGACAGGCATGACATAAGAGGCGGTCAGAAAGATGGCCTGACTGATTTCACCGGACTCTGCCGGCTGCTTCAGAGGCACATAAAGGGAGCGGTAGACAGGGGAAAGCAGGAGACACTGTTGATATATGACACTAGATAACATAAATATCTCAACTACAGGTAGCTGCAGCCAGGAATATCCCTCAGTGCAAAGGTTGCAGAATTTAAAATACCTCTTCACTTATTTTACAGCTACATTTAGAGGTGTTCCCCAGCTGCCCATGTGCAGCTCTTTGTACATCCTAAAGAGGATTATGAACACGCGTATACGTTTTTTTTAATACAGACGAGACATTTCATACCTCTTTTGCAATAACAAAAAGCCTACCTGTTCATATTTTTTGCCTTATGTTTTGCTTTAAATAGTTTCTAACTGCCACGTTTGCTTGGTCTGTTAAAAGAAGTTGAAAAATAACAGACTTACTGGCCAGGTCACCAGGAAAACATAAAGGAAAAAAGCCTAAAAAAAAAAGAAAATGAATGCAGCCACCACATCTAAGGATTGCTAAGCTGCATTATATTACATTTTTGGGGGGTTTAATGCCAGCAGGTAGGTCACAGGC
This sequence comes from Lithobates clamitans, assembly GCA_037952925.1. NCBI lineage: Eukaryota > Metazoa > Chordata > Amphibia > Anura > Ranidae > Lithobates > Lithobates clamitans. Next base: position 3,016,545 of record JBBGZY010000279.1, on the reverse strand, counting down.
CTGGCTGTGCTATTTGCTACGGGTGCCTGGATTATAACTCTAGCTCAAGCTAGTGCAGATCTCACAATGCAGAATAAAAATGTACTGCACTTCCAAACTCCATACAATTCTGTATAAGTGGATAATACAGCACACATTATTCCCTATTATGCCGTGTACACACGAGCGGACTTTTCATCGGACTCAAGTCCGAAAGACTTTTCGTCAGAGTTCTGATGGATTTCTGCTGAAACAGACTTGCCTACACACGATCACACCAAAGTTCGATTTTCTAGAACGCAGTGACATACACCAGGTCCGACGAGACTATAAAACGGAAGTTCAATTGCAAGTGCCCCTTGACGATTCGCGCTTTTCAGACTCGTGGTTTTTCAGATTGTTTAACTGTTGTTCAGTTTGTGCTTGTGGGTTTGTATCTGCTTTTCAGTGCGTGTAGTCAGTTCGCATTGGTTTTTTCAGTGCGTTCTTGTCCGCTCATTGCTGATTTTCAGCTCGCTCTTAACAGTCCTTGCTGTTCTTCAGTGCGTTCTGTTTAAGTTCGTTCTGACCAGCTGACCGTTTTGAAGCCATGTTGCGTGTACATACTCGTCGTAGAGTTCGTGCTTTGCTTGGGCTTGGTGTTTTAGTTAATTCTTTGACCCAAGCCCAGTCCATGAACAGTGTGGGGAGGAGTTCATGGACCAAGAATTGGTTGCTCCAGCGTGACCAATTCTCTCACATGCCTTTGCTTCTTGAGATCCCCGTGAGAATAATCCTGACGATTTCAGGAACTTTTTCAGGATGACAGACCCCGTTTTTCACCGTTTGTTGGCTTTTCTGACCTCTTATATCAGCAGGCAGGATACCTGCATGAGGCAAGCCATCACTAGTCACCATGTTGCGGTACTTGGCGACTGGGAGAAGCCTGCAGGACCTTAAGTTCTCGACAGGCATCCCCCCCCAGGCTCTGGGGATCATTATCCCAGAGACCTGTTCTGCTATAATTCAGGTCCTGCAGAAGGACTATATTAAGGTAAGATTTATCCTTTAACATCACATTTTATTGTATTTAATGTTTTCTAATGTATTATATTTCTTTCCTCAATCCCTAATTACCATGGATGCAATATGCTGTGAATGTCCCCTTTGTCCTCATGCATGCTGTAATCGTTTAATGCTCCTTTTTTGTCCTTCATGCATATTTGCCTTCACTAGCCTCCCCAGCATGCTATGCTGGGCCCATATCCACCTAGTCTAGTCACTTAACAATGTATTTTGTCAGCTCCATTGTAGTGCTTCACCCTAAACACCCCCTTAAAATGTGTCCAAATGGTATGTGTGTCCTTAAATTAATTTATAAGCCTCCCCCTTAAAATGTGTCCAAATGGTTTGTGTGTCCTTAAATCAATTTATAAGGCCCCCCCTTAAAACGTGTCCAAATGGTATGTGTCCTTAAATTAATTTATAACCCCCCCTTAAATTTTATCAATGGGCCATTAGAGGGGGTGAGGAATCTGATAAGTGAGCCTTATATTTTATTCTTTAAATAATAATTCAAAAAAATCTTATACTGATGTTGGGCAATAATGTTTTTTTGTGTAATCTGCTTGCAATGTTATGTGCAAAAGTACTTATATTTTTTTTTCTTGTTTCACTCCCCAGTTTCCTTCAACGCCACAGGAAAGACAGACTGTGGCATCCCATTTTGCCACCCGTTGGGACTTTCCCAACTGTGAAGGGGCTATAGATGGGAAGCACATCCACATTGTGCCCCCACCCCATTTGGGGTCATACTATTTTAATTATACGGGGTTTCATGGTATTGTGTTAATGGAGGTGGTGTCGGCACAATATGAATTTCTGTATGTGCACGTGGGGAAGAATGGCCGGATGTCGGATGGAGGAGTCTTCACCCAGACGGAGTTCTACCAGCGTCTCCAGAGTGGTGGTCTGGGATTGCCAGCTGATGCGGATAACGTGGAAGGACTCCCCTTTGTCTTCGGTCTGGGCGAGCACCTGATGAGGCCATTCCCCCAAAGGACCCTCACCCCAGAGAGGAGGATCTTTAACTACCGGCTGGCCAGAGCGAGAAGAGTTGTGGAGAATGCCTTTGGGATAATGGCCAGCCTGTTCCGCCTGTTTCTGACAGCAATCCATCTGGTGGAATACAAACTTAATCATATTGTCCTAGCATGCTGCATCCTGCACAATTTTAAGAAAAAATGCAAGAAATTATATTGCATTAATTGGGCCTGAGGCCGGACTTGCAGACAATCCTCTGACGGGCCTGGATACTGGCCGTACTAGCTTGGCCCCCCAAAGCGCCTGTGAAGTTAGGGAGAAATATGTTAATTATTTTAAGGGTAGGGGGGCCATTGCAATGCCAGACAATGTCTGATTTGTATTAATAAAAAAATAATGATCAGATAAAATCTCAAAATGTATTTATTGCTTGCTTTTCTTTTTGGCTGTCTCCAAGGTTCTCCTAGTGCACTTGTAGTGCCATGTGGATCTTCCTTTAGTAAATAAGCCCCATTGTCACTGTAAACACAAAATTACTTACAAAAGTGGTATTGAGCATTAAAAGAAGAAGCCACACATTGTTGATTAGCAAACTTTTCAATCTGTGCACATTCACACGTGCATTTATAATATTTTTTGTTTTTTAAATATATATTTCTTTTTTTAACAATATATATATTTAAAAAAATATATGTATTTTTTTTAACAATATAATTTTTTTTTAAACTTATTTATTTATTTATTTTTAAAAAAACTTTAATTTTATTTATTTATTTATTTTTTACAAACAGGCATGTTTTAAAACATAACATACACACAACTCTGGAACTTACAAAGCTCAACATCTAGAAAATTAAGGCAATATCAGACATTATAGTGTCAAAAATGTCTTGATATTGCCCTAAATCAGTTGGAGTGATGTCACCCCTGTAAAAGCCAAATTTTGAAGATGCACACAAATTGGGATTCCAAATGGGTAATGTCAACATGTGCTATCTCCCATCATGGGGGATCAATGGACGTGTTTTGTGGGTGCAATCCCTACCTCTCATCTACTAGCGTTATGAGGAAGGGGTTGCACCCACAAAACGCGTCCATTGAGATCCCCTGATGGCAGATAGCACATGTTGAAACATCGTGTGCATCTTCAAAATTTGGCTTTTAAAATTAAAAAAAATTAAAATCCCAGAATGTGGGCATCTAAAAAGGAAATTAAGAACATGATCAATTTAGTTTTAGGGAAAAAGGGATTAAATTCTCCCCAAAACATTGATCATGTTCTTCATTTCCTGCTGCATGATGTACAGCCGATTGCGCATGACATCAATCTCCATCAATCTCCAGGCCATGATCTGGCCAATCAGACTTTGGATGCTGTCAGTGGAAAAAGGTTCTGCCACTCCCCCTTCCACAACCAGCACATCACCTAAAATTGATGAAAAAGCATGTATTTAGAAATATGCAGGCATACATAGATTACCTGAAGCTGGGGTGTCAGACACTCACCTGGTAGGGTGCACATCTTGCCCACTTCCTCCACCTCTCGTTCCTCCACATCCTCGGGGGGCGCTGTCGGTGGAAAAAGGTTCCGCTGCTTCCCCTTCCACAACCAGCACATCACCTAAAATTTATGAAAAAACATGTATTTAGAAATATGCAGGCATACATAGATTACCTGAAGCTGGGGTATCAGACACTCACCTGGTGGAGTGCCCATGTTGCCCACTTCCTCCGTCTCTCCTTCCTCCACATCCTCGGGGGGGCTGGGGCTAACTTCCCATTCAGGCTGGTGAGGTCGGGGTCCCTAGTAGCCTGTTGTCTGAGTCTTTTCTCCCCTATGAGAATGAAACATCAGGTATACTTAGCACACATATATTTGAGTCCAGAAATATGAATATGAAACATTGCTTTGAAGTGGTGTACAATTGTCTATTTTGGAAGAGATCCAAGTTGAAGACATGATTAAAAATACCTTTTAACCAAACTGCAATACTTACCTTTTTTGGCCAAGTTTCACAGATGGAGACACCCCAAGTATCCACTCGACCACCTGTTATGGGTTACCCTAAAAAAAAAGTGCTCTGGTGTCCCACACTAGTGCTCCTGAGTCTAGATGTGTAAACAGCTGCTAAGTGTCCTCTCCTTACATTCCACTGAATCAAGTTTGCAATTAATTCAAGTTTCAAAGACATCTAGACAATAATGTCCTAAACTTCTTTTAATAAGACAAATTAGCAAGACCAAAAATGAATTTAAAACCCTGTATCAACTAAATACATTGTATATATTGTCAAACGATGTTTATTTCGAACAATGTTTCCTACTAAAAACAATGTTTCCTACGAACGAATACTGTGTCCACGAACATGAAAGTAGCCATTTAAAACTGTACAACAGTAAAGAAAAAGCACATGGAGCAGCATGAAAGTTAATAATCAGAATAGGAACACACGACAAGTACTTACTTTTTGAAGCACTTTTTTTATTGTTCTGTACTGATCCGGCTCCCTCAGTTTAAGGTCGGACCAGCTTTCCTTAATTGGTCTTTGGAGCGGCGTACCCCAAAATTTTGCTGCAGAGTCTTCACAACTTTGGACATGATTTTGGCCTTGCGCAAATTTGGCTGGGTGTACGGACCATGCTTCCCACCATAATCGTTCCTCTGCAAGATGTACACCATCTCCACCATTTCCTAAAAGGCCATATTGGAGGCCTTAAATCTCTTCTTCCTGGATCGGAAAGTTTCGGGCCCCGCGCTTTCCTCGCTACTGGAATAATTTCCAAACACCTGCTGTGTCTCCGCCATGTTGCTCCTAACTGTGCACCATAGAGAGAAGGGGCGGGGAATATTCGTGAAAAAGAACGTCAGGGGCGGGCGATGCAGCTGGAGTTTCACGCATGCGCAGTGTATATAACGCTAACACAAATGTGCCATACGTACCTTCTGTGCGTAGAGTAGGGGGCGGGGAATATTCGTGAAAAAGAACGTCAGGGGCAGGCGACGCAGGCGGAGTTTCACGCATGCGCAGTGTATATAATGCTAACAGGCATGTGTCGTACGTACGTTTTGTGCACGGAGGAAAGAGGAACTGAAGTTGTGAGCGTCCGAAACGAAGATACATTTTATTAAATTTGAAACATCAGTGGCCTATACTGCTTAAAGTTTGAGGCCTATGTTGGGATAAGATTATGAGAGTTTAGGCTAACATTAGTGTTTTTGTCTTGTGTATTGTCTTACAGAAAAAATGAATAATAAGTTTAAGGACCCTAAATTCATGTCCCAATTCAAGTACAGGGAGATGAGGAATCTGTGGGAGGTCAAACACAGTGCATAATACAATAAACCAGTAAGGAAGGAAACGGTGGAGAGACTTCTGGCATTTGTGCAGACTTTGATCCCAGAAGCAACCATGAAGATTCTGGAACGTAAAATTGGGATCTTGAGGAATATGTATAGGAGGGAGCATAACAAGATCCAGGCTTCCCTGAGATCAGGAGCATCAGCAGATGATGTGTATGTACCGAGGCTGTGGTACTTCGAAAAACTGCGTTTTCTTGATGACCAGACTGAAGCCAGGGAATCTCTTTTGACCCTTCCCTCCACCCTTTCCTGCAGCCTTCCCTCCACCCTTTCCTCTACCCCAGCAGAGGGTGATGAGGAACAACCTGGAAGAACCGGATGCACCCAGCTGGAGCCAGGTATATTATTTTTATGACTAAACGGTTATTCCTAGATAAAAAACCACCCTCTACTAGGTCAACCCCCACTGCACCATAAACAATTGGTGGAGTTATTAAGTGATCAAATTACTTATAAAAAGCTAAAATCTGATCCTACAGACTCGTATAGTACCCAATTGGCTGCACTGGTGGATTGGGGTTTGGGGTAAAAGCCCTAAACTCGAAAGAAAAAAGATATCTCGTACCCAGTGCCAATCGCATACCAGTAATTTACACACTACCTAAAGTGCACAAGAACACCGAGAAACCTCCCCCACGTCCTATAGTTAATGGGATTGGATCTGTAACTGCCAGACTTGGCGAATATCTAGACAGATTTCTCCAACCCAGCGTAAAGGCGACTAGAGCTTTCCTGAAGGATACCTCAGATTTGCTGCGCCGACTAGAACTAGTGAAATTTAACCCTGCAACAACGTCTTATTTGGTAACAGCAGACGTGGCTTCGTTGTACACTAGTATACAACATGAAGATGCGTCGTTAGCCCTGAATTGGGCACTAAGCAAAAGAGACGACATCCCTTTTATACAGAAGAAATTTGTGGGACATGCACTGGATTTCTGCATGTCCCACAGTTACTTCTGGTTTGATGGACAGTTCTATTCCCAACAGGTTGGCGTGGCAATGGGGGCTAAGTATGCCCCCAGCCTCGCCAACCTATTCATGTCTGAATGGGAGGATAGACAGGTATTCAATATCCATAGACCTCAATTGATTTTCTACCGAAGGTTAATTGTTAATATGGGAGGGATCTAGGGATGCTTTGGTACTCTTCCTGGAACATTTGAATACGAATACGAACAATATCAAGTTGGAATACCTGATTAGTGATAAATCAATAAATTTCTTGGATGTCACTATTGAGAAATTTAATAACTCGTTAAAAACTAAGGTGTACTTTAAACCGACGGACCGCAATAGCTACCTGTCTGTAGCCAGCGGCCATCATCCTTCATGGATAAAAAACATTCCGAAGGGTCAGCTATTGCGGATCCGTCGGAACTGTACTCTTATGGAAGATTATTTGTCCCAATCAGATTTCTTAAAGGAGAAATTTATTCAGAAGGGGTATAAAAATGGAGAGCTCACTAAGATTGTGCAAGAAGTGGCTAATATCCCTAGGGAACAGTGCCTAAAAGAGAAAGAAGCACCCAGAGGTGAACCTCAACACCAATTAAGTTTCATCTCAGGTTTCCACTACCAGTATAGAGAGATTGAGAACATCTATAAAAAATACTGGTACATTCTTTGTAAAGATAAACATCTGGGAGGAATATTACCAATATTACCAACATGTCCAAAGTTTATTTATAGAAAGGCCCCGAACATAGGAGACCAAATAGTGAGGAAGATTCTGGACGCACCAAAACCGAGAACTTTATCCTTTAATTTTAAAGGTTTTTTCTGTTGCAGGAAGTGCGTTTGCTGCAAAACAGTGAGGGTCAGTAATAGAGGTATCACCAATGTGACCAACAGGGAAGGGGAAAGGTTTGAAATTAAAGAGTTTAGTACATGCACCACCACACATGTGGTTTACCTCATGTGGTGTCCCTGTGGCTTGTACTACGTTGGGAGGACGAAAAGACAGTTAAAGATCCGTATTAGTGAACACCTCACCAACATAAAAAATGGATACAAGTATCACAGTGTATCCATGCACTTTAAGAACAAACATCAACAAGACCCTTCGCTGTTACAATTCTGCGGTATCGATGTGGTCCATCCGCCCTGGAGGGGTTCCAACAGAGTAAGGGACCTATCACGGAGAGAGACGGAATGGATATTTCTCTTTAAGAGTTTAACTCCGAGAGGCTTAAATATCGAACTAGATCTTAACTGTTTTTTTAAATGATTTTTAGACAGTCCCTGGAGGTAGACTACACGGTCCTATATTCCATATTCACTCATGCTGCTACGAGTGAAAAAAAAAAATTTGGTAATTTAAATTTTTAATTTTTGGATTCTTATTTCGTGTAGATTTTATAATTATCATTAATATGGGCATTAATTGTCTATCAAACTTAGGAGCAGATCAATCTGTAGTGTAATTTTATGAAATTTATAGATTTGGGTAGAATCTATTTCTCATCCTTTACTAAACAGTGAGGGTTGGGGTTTCAAATGATGTATTTCAGCCATTCTTATTTACTTAATATAATGTTTTTCTTTTATATGTATACGCAAATATAGTTCATTCAATATTTATAAGATATACCAATTTTCTCACCACAGCAATGGTTAGAAGAGTTTTTAACTATGCTTTTAATAGATTGGATTATGAGAGTGTATAAGAGCATGGAGAAGATAATGTTGATACATGCTTTTATATAGGTGAATCTCTGCAATATGTGAAAGGTAAAGGAAGTGTTCCGTTTGACATGTCAGGGTATAACAGCGCTATCTGGCAGCCCACCATCTATGTTGGCTGGGAGGAATTAAGTTTATAGCGCCAGAATATGCAGCTACATTATGAGCTGTGTTATGCAAATCAGCGGGGTTTTGCGGTCACGGGGACACTCGTGGAGCGCAGACGCTGGAGAGAGAGAGGCGCACGCGCACTAGGGTGCCCTTATTTCCGACAGGGAACATTCGATTGGCCGTCGAATATGGAGGCGCGCATGCGCACTTAGGCGTCCTCAGTCCGATTGGCAATGGGAGGGAATATAAGGGGTGATGGATGTCCAAAACGGCCTATCCCATGATTAAGGTACAGGCGTATCGAAACATGTCGGGGGCGTGGCCGTAAGAAGAGGAACACCACGTACTAGTGACAGGAAGAAGCTGGCTGTTTAGTTAACCCAGTGGGGAGGATAGCTATACCCATCTATGAAGCAAGCGGCGAAAGGGTGAGAGACACTTTGAGCGCTGGCGATTAGAGGGTCCGCTGTGACCGCATACCCCCTAGGAGGTTTATCTCAGCTGTTGGTTGATATTTAATCGGGCAGATTGCTGTGGAGTTTGCTGTGCTGTTTTGTTTTATACACAATGTGAGTGGAACCTTTGAAGTGTAATTTGCAGTGTGTTTTATTAAAGTGTTTTACGGTATTACACTATTGGAAGTCTTTTTTTCTATATGGAACGAGCCTCCTGGATGGACACGGCTTAACCCTTGCCAGTAGCAGCAGTCATCTATGCCTTTTTAGCCTCATACGAAAGTGGAGGCATGAGGAGCTGGTGAGTGACTGTCCATAGGGAGAGTGGTCACTGAGCACAGAGGTGTGGTGGAAGATTTCTTGTAGAAGAATTCACATGCTTACAGCAGAAGGACTTGTCGTTGCACATTATATGTTGGTTTTGATTACCATCACGGACACTATTTTTTGCATTATGTTTTTGCACCTATATATATAGATTGTATACCTATCTAGTATATGTAAGTCTGTATAGCAACATCTGATTAATATTAGCACTGAGTCACGTTATGTATTAGGTATTTTTGGTGTCACTATTGTTGTTTTCACTTACTTCTTACAATGAACACATTGTGAGGGTACCAGCAGGTATTTATCAGATATCTGTTATACAGTTGTTTATCATCTTGATACACACCACTATTAGGGTGTGGGTTAGATTTAGATTTAGATTTTGTATTTTTCACTGTAGGAGATGATCTAATTCTTTAGAGAGAGCGCCACAATTTAATTTTGTCACGGGGGATGATTGTGTATCACTCAGTACAGATTTAAATTCCATTGCATATTATTTTTAGATATATTTAGTGTACTAATATTAATGATGTTAACTAGATGTTATAATTGATTACCTATTAAGGATTTTATCCAAAATATGATGTAAACATATCAATTGACAGTAGTGGCCAAAAATGTTTGCCACCAGCATGAACAAATGATTATCAGAATGATAATTCTTTTATCTGTATTAACATTGAATTTGCAAGTCATGAGCTGAAAATTGTGTGTGATTGATGAACCAAAAACTAAAACTATGTCCCTTTTTTATACACAGGATGAGCTCAGCCAGAAGGAAGGTGTGTAAAGTGGCAGGCAGGAGGAGGCCAGGCCCAGTGACAGCCAGGAGGTGGGCGGGCCCAGTGTCAGCCAGGAGGTGGCCGGGCCCAGTAGGAGCCTCACCCAATCGCAGGTGCCTCCCCTCCGCCTTTATGCAAAAAGACCCAGGAAGGGGACGGTGACAGAGGAGGCATCACTGCACCTCATTCGGGAAGCTACGAATGTCCTCAGGAGCCCCCCCGAAGCTGAAGAGGCCTATGGCTGCTATATAGCCAGCAGGTTGCTTGAATTGCAGAAGGGCCAACGCCTCCTTTGTGAAAGAATTATTGTTGATGCCCTTCACAAGGGGCTGAGGGGCGAGTTAACTGCCAACAGCCAAATATATGAGCAAGCCCCTCCTTCTGCTCCTCCTGCCACAAGTCCACCACCAGAGCCACAGCCTCCAAGGAAGGCTGCAGGGCAGCGTGGAGAGAAGGCTGCAAGGAAGAGAAGAAAGTGATGACCTGGTTCAGTCTGGTCTGACAGAAGATGTGTAGTACCACAGCCTGGGGACATATATGTCATCTGCTGCTGGTCTTGATCTCTGGGATTCCTGGACCAGATTGTGCTCCCTATTATATGGACTCCTCAAGATCCCAATTTTCTTTTGCAGAGATTTGATGTGTGCCCTGGGGTCAAAAGGTTTCACAAATTCCAAAAGTTTCTCCAGCGTTGCCTTCATCTTTATTTTGTTAACCAGAATAAATGGATGTTTTATATTTTGAAAATACTTGCCTATGTGTTTTTATTCAAATACATTTCCAAACGGCAATGTCAGATTAACAAGGGACACCAACCTCCTTTGAGGTTCCAAAAAAAACAAAAATATAATGTTATTGTGGTAACTTGACACACACAAAAAAAAAATTAAATAATCATAAAAAAAGATCTTGATGAAATCAAAAATAATAAAAGATGACTCAAAAAATACATTTGTAAACATTATTATGGAGATCGGGCTTTTAAAAAATACAATATCATTCATGAGATCAAGAGAAATACTGTATTTATTGGCGTATAACACACACTTTTTCACCCTGAAAATCGGGTGCAAATAGTGTGTGCGTGTTATATGCCGATACTGCAATTTGGGCTGCCTAGGAGGGAACGGGGAGGGGGAGGGATGAGCGCCGTCAGATTATATACAGCGAGAATCTCCTGTTTACACAATGGTCTCTTTAATAGGAAGTCCCGTCTCCTGGGCCGGCATTGGACCAGTGTTCTGTCTATCATAGAAGCCAGTCCAGGAGGCAGCACTTTGTATTAAAGAGGCCACCAAGTAAACAGGAGATTCTCGCTGTATGTAATCTGATGGCACTCCCCCCGCCCCCCTCCCTGTCCCCTCCGAGGCAGCAGTAATCTGAGGTGAGGCTACAGATGGGCATTGATCAGGCTGCATTCATGGCAATGGTGAGGCTGCATATGGGCATTGATCAGGCTGCAGATGGGCATTGATCAAGCTGCATTGATGCGCAATTGTGAGGCTGCAGATGGCATTGATCAGGCTGCAGATGGGCAATGGTGAGGCTGCATTGATGGGCATTGACCCTTATTTTGCTTCAAACTTCTTTATTTAAAATTTGAGTTTTTTTCCTGAAACTTCTCTCCTAAAATGAAGGTGTGTGTTATACGCCTGTGCGTGTTCTAAGCCGATAAATACGGTAATTCAGAGATCTGTTTGTGAGAACTCTGTGTGAATATGAGCAGCAAAACAAATTTGTTCTTCTAGCATTATAAAGAAGACAATAATGCACTGCATTGAACAATCATAGAATTTGCAGCGTGAGGAATGTGCTAGCTCCAATACGAACACTAGTTTTACCAGACCGAACGCTTCCGCCTCGTACTTGCTTAAGAGTATGCATCGTTTTTTGTCCGTCGGACCAGCATACAGACGAGCGGATTTCTCTATAGGAACTGGGTCAAGCGGAGTTTCGGCGGAAAGATTTGAAACATGTTCTATTTCTAAAGTCCGTTTGATTTTTCGACAGCAAAGGTCTGATGAAGCCCACACACGATCAAATTGTCCGACGAAATCCTTCCGTCGGACCTTTGCTGTCAAAAAGTCCGGTCGTGTGTACACAGCATTAGAGTAAAGAACAGAGCAAGTCTATTTGATCCCTAGGTAGGATTCAGTGTGCAGAGGGGGATAGGTCTTCAGTAACTGTTTTTCATTTAGATGAAACTGTTCCTTTAAACATTGTATGCATCACATTGGACACAGAGACAGTAATTGGTATTCCCTGGACCCCAAGAGGTGCATCCAAGGCAGTCAGTCATGTGGTAGACTGGGTGTTTACAGACAGTAAGTATCCCTGCTATATGTTCCTTCTATTAAAATTTAAAGGCACAAAGTGGAGAGGGGAAAGGAAGAAAACTAAAGACCAACAATGGTTAATACTAAGCACAAAAAGCAGAAACATGTGAGGCTGGAATTTTGTCATAGTTTGTCATTCTATCCAGCAGTTTTGCTGTCATTTTTAAAAATTCATGGTTTGCTTAATACTACTTTTAACTACTTGAAAATTAATGGTCATGGATATACAGGTTTTTGCAATTTTTTTTTCAGTTTTAGAGAAAATAAACAGTTTAAACTGGTGCAAGAATATACTTTTTGTTAAGTAGAGCTTTGCAACAACCCTGGGTGAGTGGGTGGCTTAAGTCACCAAGGACTAAGCTATATTTCTATATACCTTGGACCATAGTGCATGTGCTGTCATGCAGTGCCACCAGAAACATGCTAGGGAGTATCCTGGGAGTAATTTAGTAATTGAAGGAACCAGGTGATTTAAGGCATGGGTAGAGATTAGTGTTGGGTGAACGGTTCGGCCCGAGCATGAGTTCGGGCCAAATATTTGCTGTTCGCCCGTTCAGTGAACACCCAAATTATCGGGGCAATTGACCATTTGTTCGGCCTGTTGAGCACCCCATAATACACTGCGTGCCACACAGTGCATTGAAAGCCCTAATTGGCTGAAGCGATGAAGGAATTGCCCAATTAGGGCCCAGAACATTGTCAGAGCCATGATTGGAGAATGTAATAATGACTGTGCTCAATCATGGCTCATTACTCATAAACCCACCCCACACTATAAAAGGTTCTTTCCCAGAGCAGCCTTTTGCAGTGTGATAATGGAGTGGAGATAGATAGAACAGAGCTCTGTTCATTGCTACTAGCGAGTTAGTGTGCTATAGTCTGCTATTGCGATTCTATTGTGAATGTAAAGTATTAGTGTAGTGTAAATATAGTGATAGTGCGCATGAGTGTAGTGCGACGGTTCATTTTTACTTTAGTGTCAGTTTAGTGTGAATATAGTGATAGTGCATCATGAGTACAGTGCGACTGTTCATTTTTACTGTAGTGTCAGTTTAGTGTTTCAGGGCAGGTTACCTGCAGTATATTGAAGTGTGCCAGTGTAGAGTGTCAGGGCAGTTTTACTGCCGTATATTGAAGTGCGTCAGGGCACAATTACTGGAGTATATTGAAGTGCGTTAGTGCACGTTTACCGCAGTATATTGAAGTCCGTTATTGCATGATTACTGCAGTATATTGAACTGCATTAGTGCATGTTTACTGAAGTATATTGAAGTGCATTAGTGCACATTTACTGCAGTATACTGAAGTGCATTAGTGCACTCGCACTGCAGTGTATTGAAGTGTGTTAGTGTACGTTTACTGCAGTGTATTGAAGTGAGTCAGTGCAGTTTACTGCAGTATAGTGTAAGGTGTCAGTGAAGTGTGTCTGTGTAGTGAGTACTCAAGTTAAAGTGCACCAAACACCACTTTCCATTGATTAAAGTGCATCAAATTAAACATTTCCCAGTATCTATTACATTTCGGTAATAAGCCATCACGTCTGGAAGGCCAACAAGGAGAGGCAGACATTTCCATGGCACTGTGAGGGGGCCAGCAGTTTCTGTGTCCACAGACAAAGGTTGATGTGGTCTGTCCTCAGGCAGGGCACCATTTACTCTGTTTAGTGATGTTGCCCGTGCTATTCAGCTACAGCATGCAGAGGAGGTGGAGGACTGCCTTACTAAACCATCCTCATCCTCCTCATCTTCTATCACCCAAGCAGAGACTAGTGCGCAGTCCATCGCAGCTGCTAGAGTGGCTCCAGTCCCTTTTATTAGCTTTGTTACCCTTCTCTGGACTCTCTCCAGTTCCAGCACATCCTTCCTGAGGACTGGTGCCCAGAACTGGATGGCATACTCAAGATGCGGCCAGACCAGAGTCTTGTAGAGTGAGAGAATTATCATTTTATCTCTAGAATGAATCCCCTTTTTAATGCATGCCAATATTCTGTTGGTTTTGCTTGCAGCAGCCTGGCATTGCATACCATTGCTGAGCCTGTCATCTACTAGGACCCCCATATCCTTTTTCATCCTAAATTCTCCCAGAGGTTCTCCCCCTAGCGAGGAACTTTTAGCAACCAAATGCAATACTTTACATTTTTCAACATTAAACCTCATTTGCCATGTAGTTGCCCACCCCATTATTTGTTTAGGTCTTCTTGTAAAGCTTTCACATTCTGTGTAGAAGTTATTGCCCTGCTTACTGTAACTTTGTATCTTCCGCAAATACTGAGATTGAGCTGTTTATCCCATCCTCTAGATCATTTATGAATAAATTGAACATGATTGGTCCCAGGACAGTTCCTTGGGGGACACCACTTTCCACATCAGACCATTCTGAGTACTCGCCATTTAACACCACCCTTTGGACTCATCCCTGTAGCCAGTTTTCAATCCAGGTACTTACTCTATGGTCCATGTCTACATACCTTAGTTTGTACAGTAAACGTTTGTGGGGAACTGCATCAAATACCTTTGCATAATCCAGATACACCACATCTACAGGCCTTCCTTTATCTAGATGGTAGCTCACTTCTTTATAGAAGGTTAATAGATTGGTCTGGCAAGAACTATTTTTTTTAGCTCTTTTAAACGTATTTCCCGTTGGAATGCACTGGCCAATACCTTTATTTAGTATGCTCTTAAAGCACTTCCATTTTTCCTCCGTGTTCTTTGTTCCTAGGATATTATCCCATTTAATATTGTCTAGCAAAGAGTGCAGTTTAGGGAAGTTGGCTCTTTTAAAATTTAATGTTCTTGTATTACCCTTGTGTTTCCTATTTCTGTGATTTATATTGAAACTAATTGACCTATGGTCACTGTTTCCTAAGTTACCCCGTATTTCTACATCCGCAATCAGATTTGTTTTGTTAGTAATCAGTAGGTCTAGTAATGCGTTATCTCTTGTTGGTGCATTCAGCATCTTACCCATGTAATTGTCCTGCAAGACATTTAGGAAATGACGAGCCTCAGATGAATGCATGGTTCCTTCTGCCCAGTCTATATCTGGATAATTAAAATCCCCCATTATAATGACATTTACTTTCCTTGCTTCCATTTCAAACTGTGATAGGAGGTCTGCCTCCCCTTCCTCCCTCTGGTTAGGGGGCCTTTAGCATAAGCCAGTATTACTTTCCACTTAGTTTTCTCCCTTTGGAGCTGGTCTCATACTATATCCTTGTTAGTTGTTGTGAGGCTCCAATTTGGATTTGCCAACTTACTTACCTTTGGTTTTTGTATTCTAGTCATCCTACCGCTATTGCCCCCAATATTACCCGCTGAACCTTGTTCCGCACTGGCTAGCTCTACATCTGGACCCTCCCCCCATCACCTAGTTTAAAAGCCCCTCTAACTTTTCGGCCATCTTCTCTCCCAGCCAAGCTGCACCCTCCCCATTTAGGTGCAGTCTGTCCCTGCTAAAGAGCTGGTAACTGACTGAAAAGTCGGCCCAGTCCTTCAGGAACTCTAACCCCTCTATTCTACACCATCTCCTCAGCCACTTGTTAATTTCCCTAATCTTCCGGTGGTATTTCTGAGAATACTACAGTATCTTGGAGGTAATACTCTTCAATATAGCTCCTAAGTCAATGAAATCATTTTTTAGGACTCTCCATCTTCCTCTAACTTTGTCATTGGTACCCCCAGCCCCACCCAAAAATCTGTCCACCAGATCAGTGATGTGCTGAACTTGAGCGCCCGGTAAACAACTTACAGTTTGGCACTTAAGATCTTTGTGACAGATTGCCTGCTCTGTCCTTCTAATAACTGAGTCCTCTACCACCAGAATCTGTCTTTCCTTACCCTTAGCCTTGCTCCCGCCCTCACAGGGTGAGTTTTTCCCTTGGCAGCTAGGGGCATCACTCTTCTTCAGCAATGCCACTGCTTGACTGTTTTTTTCAACATCACGCAACAGGGCGTACTTATTGGAATATTTTAGCCCAGGACCGGCCTCCCTGACACTTTCCCCTCTACCCTTCCTAACTGTTACCTAACTACTCTGCTCTGCTCTCAAATTTGGCAATGCTGTAGCAGCTGCACCTGCAGCATAGAGCTTTCAAGTAGTACCTGTGTGAGTATGGCACAAAGACTGGCCCCAGCTCAGCTTTTTTTCACCACGCCAATGGCTGCTGATAAAGGATGCATGCACTGTACTGTAACCATTTGAGGAAGCCACAAGGATGATGAGCCGTGACAATGCATGCATCAGTGACACAATCCCTGTTGTGTTTCTGCTGGAGCAGACTCTGCATGGCATTATGGACAGAGTCTGCCCCAGCAGCCTGTCAAGGCCCACTTTATGCAGATGTCATATTTGTAACACCACAGAACATACAAGAGGAGGAGGAGGAGGATTCTGTTAGTTTTGGAAGCAATGAACCAGAGGAAGTGTCAGGAAAGGGTTCTCCTGTTGGTGGCGCTGTCAGTCTTGGATCGCAGTACCAGTATCCACCAGCAGGTGTCTTCCAACGCTCAGGAGCGGTAGTGGAGGAATTCACCTGTTGGTGGCACTGTTGGATCCTTGGGTTGTAGTACCGGTGTCTGCCAGCGGGGGTTTACCGGCAGACAGTGTGGAGCAGACAGTACCTCCTGTGTTCAGGTGTCACTTGAAGCTAATCACAGGCATACATATAAATACCCAGCAAACACTCACATGTTTGCCTTGGTTTTGTCCTTGTGCCCTGACCTGCTAGCCTGTGACCTGAACCTGTACCCATACCTGTACCCGGTCCTGAGCCTGTATCTGATCCCCATCCCGAGCCTGTCCTGATCTGGTCCCTCCTGTGTTCCAGTTCCCTTTCATCCTTGCCTTATGCCCTGATTCCCATTCACCTTTCCCCATCTGCTGATTCCCTGTGTATGACCCTGGCTTGACTTACGTTTGTGATTCTGGAACTGCCCTTGTTTATATGCTGATTCTCTGTCTATGACCTTGCCTGGCTTACATTCTTGATCACAGTATTCCCCAGCTACTGTATATATTATTTGTTATTAGTATGTCACTGTTGGGTTAATTGTCACTGTTTGGTATTGGAGGTGTTGTGTACTTATATATCACTCATCTTAATAAACATTTATTTACACTTTACATGCATTTTGGTTCTCTCTTTGCAGTCCACACAGTCTGGTCACTAGGGATAAGTTTCCAGTTCGAGTCGAACCCATGTTCGACACAAACATCGCCTGTTCGACCGATCGTTGAATTGCAAATGTTATGGGCTGTTTGCGCCAAATTCAGGTGTCGCGTCACGGCCCATAATTCACTGCGGCATCGCAGTGCATTGCTGGCTGATGATTGGCCAAGCATGCACTATGACCTGCATGCTTGGCCAATCACAGCGCCGTCTGTACAGAGAGCCGTAATTGGCCAAAGCCAGGGTGGCTTTGGCCAATTATGGCTCAGGGGGTTTAGTACACGCCCCACACTATATAAGGCCTTGTGTAGTGTGTTGCGGCAGTGGAGAGGGATAGACAGAGAAACAGTGTCATTTGATTCAAGTTAGATAGAGTAGGCAGGCGAGTGAGTTAGCTACACTTACAGGGCATTGTATATATATATGCATCCTAGGTGAGATATATATATATATATATATATATATATATATATATACATACTGTATTCAGCTAGATCCGTTCCTGTTATTTTCTTCCTACTGACAGGCAGGTAGGTGTTTTTACAGTATTTACAGTTAGTGTACTGTGTCCTCTGTGTTCTTCTGATCCTATTAGTACCACAAGCAGACATCTGTAGTATTTACAGTTAGTGTACTGTGTCCTCTGCACAGTGTGCACCTAAAGCTACCTGAAGACAATTGCTGTTGTTCTGATCCTATTAATACCACAGGCAGGCAGCTGCAGTATTTACAGTTAGTGTACTGTGTCCTCTGCACAGTGTGCACCTAAAGCTACCTGAAGACAATTGCTGGTGTTCCCATACTAATAATACTATAGGTAGGCAGTTAAATCTGCTAGCTGCAGTATCAGTATATATATATATACATCCCAGCTTTGTGCAGCTACATCTCACTGCAGGCCATTAGTATGTCTTGAAGGCCAACAAGGAGAGGCAGACAGTCACAAGCCAATAAAAGAGGGCAAGCAGGCTCTGTGTCTAGAGGCAACAGTGCTGGTCGTGGAGATGGTGCATCCT
Organism: Lithobates clamitans; assembly: GCA_037952925.1. Classification (NCBI taxonomy): domain Eukaryota; kingdom Metazoa; phylum Chordata; class Amphibia; order Anura; family Ranidae; genus Lithobates; species Lithobates clamitans. The sequence goes on along the minus strand of JBBGZY010000279.1, from coordinate 2,998,295 downwards.
CATCAGCATGTGGCCGTGGGACACGCTTGTCCACTTTTTTCAGCAGCTGGCCGTGTTCAGCCGCAACATACTGAAGACTTGGTAGAGTGGATGACCAAGCCGTCCTCATCCTCCTCATCCTCTCTCACCCAGGCTCAGGGTACTTTGTCTGGCAAAGCAGCTGCCAACGCGGCCTCTTCCCTCGGCTCAATGGCATCAGTCATTCCTTCTCTAGCCCCACCATGTCCTCCTGAGGAGTCCCCCGAACTGTTTGACCACAGTGTTGGATACATGCCCCAGGAGGATGTCCAGCGTTTTGAAGGCTCCGATGATGGTACCCAGCTAGAGGAAGGCACTAACGTGAGCCCAGAAAGAGGGGGTGCCCAAGAAGGACAGCAATCTGGCAGTCATGTTCCCCCAGCTGCAGCATACTGCCAGCTTTGCTCCAGTGATGAGGAGGGAGGAGATGACGAGGTCACTGACTCCACGTGGGTGCCTGATAGGAGAGAGGAGGAGGAGGAGGCACATCTCCAACGAGGCAGGATGCCCTCCAGGGGCCAGCTTAAGGGCAGCACGCCGACTGCATCACACCGCAGAGCTCCAAATGTGCAGGGCGCTGCTGTCTCTGCGCGTTATTCCAAAAGTTCTTTGGTGTGGGCCTTTTTTGAGATGATTGCATCAGATCCCATCGCTGCTATTTGCAACATATGTCTCAAGCGTATCTCGCGTGGCCAAAACATCACCCGCTTGGGCACCACATGCTTGACCAGACATATGTCGACCTGCCATGCAGTTCATTGGAAAGCGTACCTAAAAGACCCAAACCAAAGAACAAAGCGGACCTCTCCTTGCGCCTCATCAGCTGGGATCTCCAACCCCACTATACCTTCAGTCCTCTCAGAAACCTGCACTGAGAGGAATGAAGGTGTAGAATTGTGTGTGACAGCCAAGTACTTGCAGGCAATCTGCTATCGGTACACCAACTTCAGATTGTACCAGGCAGATTTCCCTGCCCCAGCTGCTTCACCGCTGCAAGAAGTTTACTCCCAGCCATCCACATGCCCAGGGTTTGAATGCTAGCTTGGCTAAATTGCTAGCACTTCAACTGCTGCCTTTTCAGTTGGTAGGCTCTGCCCCCTGCCATGAGTTTGTGGAATGTGCAGTTCCTCAGTGACAGATTCCCAAATGCCACTTTTTCTCACGGAAGGCGATTCCGGCTCTCTACCGGCATGTGGAAGGCAATGTCTTGGCCTCGCTGGACAGGGCGGTCAGCAGTAAGGTGCATATTACCGCTGACTCATGGTCCAGCAGGCATGGACAGGGACATTACCTATCTTTCACCGTGCACTGGGTGACTCTTCTGGCAGCTGGGAAGGATGCAGGACAGGGTGCAGTAGTGTTGGCGGTTGTGCCACACCTCTCTCCTTCACCCCCTTCTCTTTTCCTTCCTCCATGGCCTCTTCCTGTGCTGATTTGTCCTCGGAACCAGCGGTGCTCCGTAGGCGTTCAAGGGGCTACTCAAGTATGCAGGCAAAAAGATGCCATGCAGTGCTTAAGCTGGTGTGCTTGGGGGACAGGAGCCACACTGGGGCAGAGATTCTGTCAGCTCTGCAGGGGCAGGTTCAGAGGTGGTTGACACCATGCCAGCTTAAGCCAGGTATGGTGGTTTGGGACAATGGCACCAACCTCCTCTCCGCCCTCCGACAGGGACAACTGACCCATGTGCCCTGTTTGGCTCACGTCCTTAACTTGGTGGTGCAGCGGTCCTTAGGCAGGTACCCAGGCTTACAGGATGTCCTGAGGCAGGCCAGGAAAGTCTGTGTGCATTTCCGCAGGTCATATAATGCCAGTGCTCGGCTGGCTGACCTCCAAAAGGAATTTAACCTGCCCAAGAACCGCCTAATCTGTGACATGCCCACCAGGTGGAACTCAACGCTGGCCATGCTGCAGAGGCTGCACATGCAGCAGAGGGCCATCAATGAGTACCTATGCGACTATGGCACCAGGACAGGGTCAGGGGGGCTTGTTTTTTTTCCCCACGCCAGTGGGCTATGATCAGGGATGCATTCACTGTCCTGTCACCATTTAAAGAGGCCATGAGGATGGTGAGCAGTGACAGTGCATGCATCAGTGATACTGTCCCTCTTGTCCACCTGTTGGAGCACACACTGTGTGGAATAATGGACAGGGCACTTGAGGCAGAACAGAGGGAGGAAGAGGAGGACTTCCTCACCTCTCAAGGCCCCCTTTATCCAGACAGTGTTCCTGCGTGCCCACCGATCACACAGGAAGAGGAGGATTGTGTCAGCATGGAGGTGGAGCCTGGCACTCAGCCTCAGCAGCAGTCTTCAAGGGATCATTTACAGTCTGAAGAAACCCATGGACTTGTACGTGGCTGGGAGGAGGGGGCTGCGGATCATGTCGTCCTTAGTAACCCAGAGGTCTGCGGACCAAATGCCTCAGAAAACCTACGCTGCATGGCCTCCCTGATCCTGCAAAGCCTGTGGAAGAATCCTCATATTTGTGGTATCAAGGGGAGGGATCATTACTGGCTGGCAACCCTCCTTGATCCAAATTACAAGGGTAAGGTTGCAGACCTTATCTTGCCATCGCAGAGGGAGCAGAGAATGAAATATCTTCGGGAGGCCTTGTAGAAAGGTTTGTGCAACATGTTTCCAGAGCCTGGGAGGTTACAATTTCCTGGTCTTCCTGGACAACGTGTTGCTGAGGCTTCAGTCAGTCACAGAAGGAGTGGTGGAGAAGGTGGCCGTCTGACCGATGCGTTCAGACAATTTTTTAGTCTGCAGCCCCAAGGTATAATCGGTTCCAGCAACCATCGCCAGCGTCTGATTCACATGCTGCAGGAATACCTAGGGGCAAGATCTGACTTGGACACCTTTCTCACCAAAAATCCTCTGGGTTACTGGGTCTTGAGGATGGATCACTGGCCAGAGCTTCCGTAGTATTCAATTGAGCTACTGGCCTGTCCTGCATCCAGCATTCTTTTGGAACGCACATTCAGTGCTGCTGGAGGCTTTGTAACCGATCACAGGGTGCGCCTGTCCACCGAATCGGTCGATCGGCTGACCTTCATAAAAATGAACTAGTCTTGGATCACCAGCTACCAAGCACCTGATGCAACCAATTGATTTTTTTTTAATGTGAGATCCCTTCAAGACTGCCTATGCTGATGCTGAGTGACTATCTTCTTCCTCCTCAATTTTCATGCTGATAGCTTGTAAGAACATTTTTGGTTCTGGGCACCGCCACCAGTGGCCAAGGCCCAATTTTTCTGCCCCTGTTTAACAGGGGCGTGTAATTACAATTTTTGATGCAATACTTTGCAGCAGGGCTCATTCCTGCACTCCAACTATAGCATCTGTGAGGGGTTGCAGTGTTGTGGCAGCAGTGGCTAAGGCCCAATATTTCTGCCCCTGTTTAACAGGGGCATGTAATTACAATTTTTGATGCAACACTTTGCAGCAGGGCTCATTCCTGCGCTCCAACTAGAGTATCTGTGAGGGGTTGCAGTATTGTGGAACCAGCACCAGTGCCCAAGGCCCAAATTTTCAGCCCCTGTTTAACAGGGGCGTATAATTACAATTTTCGATGTAATACTTTGCAGCAGGGCTCATTCCTGCACTCCAACTATAGCATCTGTGAGGGGTTGCAGTGTTGTGGCAGCATTGGCTAAGGCCCAATATTTCTGCCCCTGTTTAACAGGTACATGTAATTACAATTTTTAATGCAATACTTTGCAGCAGGGCTCATTCCTGCGCTCCAACTAGAGTATCTGTGAGGGGTTGCAGTATTGTGGAACCAGCACCAGTGCCCAAGGCCCAAATTTTCAGCCCCTGTTTAACAGGGGCGCATAATTACAATTTTCGATGTAGTACTTTGCAGCAGGGCTCATTCCTGCACTCCAACTATAGCATCTGTGAGGGGTTGCAGTGTTGTGGCACCAGTGCCTAAGGCCCAATTTTTCTGCCCCTGTAACATGTAATTACAATTCTTGATCTAATATTTCACAGCAGGGCCCATTCCTGCGCCCTCCAAGAGTAACTGTGAGGACTTACAGTGTTGTGGCACCAGCACCACCACCACCAAAGGCCCAATTTTTCTACCACTGTTCAACAATGGCATGTAATTACAATTCTTGATCTAATATTTCACAGCAGGGCCCGTTCCTGCACCCACCAATAGTAACTGTGAGGGCTTACAGTGTTGTGGCAACACCAACACCTAAGGCCCCAATTTCTGCAGAGTATATAGGGCAGGCCTCTACTCAAACATCCAACTTACAAATGACTCCTATTTGCAAACGGAAGGAGACAACAGGAAGTGAGATGAAATCTACCCCTAGGAAGGGAAATTCTCTCCTGTAAGAGTTAATATGGGAAAATGTGTCTCCTATTCACTGATGCTTTATCACCAATCCTTGTTTCACTAAAAACTCCACATTTTCAAAAAACATTTTTCATTGGGACAGAAAGTGAGGTGAAATCTTCAGAGGTGCACAGACAGCAAAACAAATGTTACAGGGGTGATAACCCTTCCCTATGTTTTCCAAAAAGCTTAAAAATGCAATTTTTGGCTGGGGCTACACTTTAAAAATGTACCAGTTCAAAATTACAAACAGATTCTACTTAAAAACAAACCTACAGACCCTGTCTTGTTTGTACCACCTGTATACTGCTGTTCAGAGTATATAGGGCCTGGTAATGGACTGGGGGGGTACCCATGCCGTTTGTCTCACTGATTTTTATCCATATTGCCAGGACCCGACATTACATTAAAGCCGCAAGCAGTTTTAAATGTCAGCAGCTTTAAAAATGTAATTTTGTGCAGGGACTGTTGTTTATATTTATTTTATAGGCATACAATAGACACCCCCCGGTACTATATTTAAAGGAATATTTCACTTTTTTTCACTTTAAGCATCATTAAAATCACTGCTACTGAAAAAACGGCCATTTTTAAAACTTTTTTAGGATTTTTTCACTTAACATTATTCCTCTTGTTCCCAGCAGGTGTTGTCTGATTGCATTTGTTCAGTGCAATCCCTGGTTAGACAGGCTGTATGTAAACCAACTTTTGTTCAACCTGTGCTACAGGCATGGTCAGATCTTCTGCATTTAGCCAGGCCACAACAATCCAGCCCTTCCATTAGACACCTGCTTCCCCAAGAGTCTTCTTTATCTCACCTCAGCTATAGCCCAATATACGCTGCTTCCCACCAATTACCAATACCCAGTCTCTATTCACTGCACCTATCCTACCTTCAATCCACCTACCTCTTCCCTTCCACCTCTAACAATCCCACAAAAACCTCCTCCAGCCACTGTTCCCTTGTCTGTACCACATTCCAGCCAAGCTGTTGTGGCTAAGCCAAAGAAGAAACGGAAGTTCTTTCCAACCCACACAATCCTGCCAGTAACCCAACCTGCCTCCACACCAACCAACCTGCTTCAGTCTGCCTTTATGCCAGCTGAACCTGATGACCCACCTGATCCTGCCAAATCTTTGCCTGCTATCCAGCCTGAAATTCTCGTGTCCCAGCCTAATGTTCCGGTGTCCATTCTCCAGTCTGATGTTCCAGTGACTATTGCCCAGTCTGATGTCTTGGTGTCTGCCTTCGAGTCTAATGTCCCGGTGCCTGCCTTACAGTCTGATGTCCTGGAGCCTGCCTTCCAGTCTGATGTCCCGGTGCCTGCCTTCCAGAAAAAGAAGGGGAAGTAACTTAAGGTTGTATAATTTTATGTATTAAGTAACAAAAGAAAAGAAAAAATATACCTTTGGCTGATATATGGATTTGATAAAAAATATGGGAAAAGGTTTTCGAGGGGAGAGTATGGAAACATTTCTAAATGGAGAATGAATGATATGGCCAATGAATGTGGCATGAAAAAGTGGTATTGTATCGTGTTTAATGAATGCACAAGATATTATTTGATTAGTAAAGTATCTAAGTTTGTTTAAAATGTACACAAAGAGATGGTTATCTCATGGGATATTGTGTTCTTTTATTTTGGGAGTAGAGGTTACTAGGCCCATGTTGCTGATAATTACAAAATATTTCCCTAAAAGTTTGGGGTTTAATTAAAATTTGAATGGGCATTTGGTAGAAAAAAGGTCATCAGGTAGATCTGTAGTTATTCATGTTGGATGAGGAGTATCCACCCCAGCCAGTATTCACCTCCAGCCCCATGCACATGAAGAACTGCCCCCCCCCCCTTCATACCCTACCCTATCCGGATGTCAAGTTACTTGAAGAAATGACTACATCTTTTACATGGAAATATTCGTTGTTCATCTTTGTTGTTCTAATGCCATGGGAGGTGCTGAGATGAGTAAAGGAAATGTTCCTGGAAATGACACCTTGAGGGTTAGCCAATGACGCACGCCCAAGGTCTACAAATTCCAGTGAGCATCACAAGGGAGAGATCCAGATGCCAGCCCAAAGACCCAAGTCTAGTCCAATGCATTAGTTTCAGTCTGTCTGTGGATGTCGAGTTCTATCCTTACAAGGAGGCAGGGTTTGGGGTGGAGAATTTTCTGTTTATGTGGATGAAGACAGAATCGAACCAAAATTTGAAAAAAATTTGGAAAAATTTGGGGAAATGAAAATTATAATGTGGACCTTTTCCTTTTTTGAATTTTATGGACAGTTATAAGCCATGCAAGAAACTTTTTTGTGTTTTTCTTTGGGACTATTTTTTATTTGGCCTAAAGACTGTCGTGCCCCTCCCACTTGCTTTTATGGACTGTCAAGCCCCTTCCCCTTTATATGTCATGGACAATTGCTATGTAGCTGAGATTTTGATATCATTTTTACATGCTTAAGATAGTGGTACATTTATGGGAAAGTAGTCCAGGTGAATGTCGGGGCCAATTGGGGGCAACAGGTTTTGCGATTGTCACGTTCGTGACAAAAGAGATGATTGAAAGTCATATAAAAAGCCCCCTTTTTGTTTTGTAATCTAAGGCTCAACTGCTCCTTTAAGATTATCATTTTGCTGATAAAGTAAATATATATTGTTGTTTAAGAAGTGAGCTTGTGTTAAAATTGAAAACCAGAAATAAGGAACTTACGTGTTGGTCATGAGTTTTAGTTTTAGGTGACATAATGTCTGGAGTTATATCTGTCTAGATGACATAATATAATGTGACATAATGAGTTTGCGTAGATAGAGAGATGCTTATCTCCTACTTTATTAGCTTTTAGACGATCCCTGAAAACCCTTCTCTTCAGAGAAGCCTACCCTACCCACACCTAACAACTGTATTTTCATTTTCTCCATCAGCTCATCCCCCATAGTTATTACCTTTTGTTTCCACTTGACCCTCCCTTCTAGATTGTAAGCTCTAACGAGCAGGGCCCTCTGATCCCTCCTGTATTGATTTGTATTGTAAGTGTACTGTCTGCCCTCATGTTGTAAAGCGTTGCGCAAACTGTTGGCGCTATATGAATCCTGTATAATAATATTAACAATGTAAAGAGTTAATATATATGACATTATGATTGGTTGAATGCATGTTATAGGAAATATGTCATTTGAACATGTACCCCTTATTGGTGGGAAATGGTTTGTAACGCCCATCTTTCATTCATACTTAACACCCTGTCTGAGCCATATTAAAGTGGAACAGTGTATTGTGAATCAACCTGTGTAATAAAGATAATAGTTAGGTCTAGTGGTTAAAGGTAAAGGTGAGCCTTATGCCGCGTACACACGATCGGACATTCTGAGAACGAAATCCTGTGATTTATTTCCGACGGATGTTGGCTCAAACTTGTATTGCATACACACAGTCGCACAAATGTTGTTGGAAATTCCGATCATCAAGAATGCACTGACATACAACAAATACGACGAACCGAGAAAAATTCAAGTTCAAGAGCCAGTGCAGCTCTTCTGCTTGATTCCGAGCATGCGTAGAATTTTGTGCGTTGGAATTGTGTACACACGTTCGGAATTTCCGACAAAGAATTTTGTTGTTTTAAAATTTGAATATTATTGAATATTTGTTGTCGGAATGTCCGATCGTGTGTACGCGGCATAACAGGGGGTGTCCAAGGGTTTTGTTGGTTCCAGGTGAATGTTTTGACCCGGTCTTGCAAAATTCTGAGGAAATATGAGGGAAAAAAATTCTGAGAGGACTTAGGGAAAATTTAAAAAAATGTGAATATTTTTTACAACGATTCAACCAAATCCAAAGAAAGGTTATTTTTCTCTAGGCAGTCAAAGCAAACTTGTTTTATTATTATTATAATACAGGATTTTTATCGCGTTTTAGTAAACATAGCCAGGTCATTGCAGAAATAATTTATCTGCGTTGGTCAAGTAGATGATAGGTATTGTAATTTATCTAGCTTACTTTGGAACTCAAAGATTTGTTTTAGTGTTTGCAGAATTATTTGAGGAAGAGATAAGTTAAAGCGGAGCGTCACTGAAAATTTTTTTTTTAAAAGTCAGCAGCTACAAATACTGCAGCTGCTGACTTTTAAAACATGGACACTTACCTGTCCAGGGCGCCCGCGATGTCGGCACCCGAGGCCGAAGCGTCTCTCCGTCCTCGGGTGCTGCCGCCTCCATCTTCGGTAAGGGAATCAGGAAGTGAAGCCGTGCGGCTTCACTTCCCGGTTCCCTACTGCGCATGCGCGAGTCGCGCAGCGCAATACGGATGGTCCCTGCTGCCTCTGGGACCCGTGTGTTTCCCAGCAGGCAGCGGGGAGGGAGCAGGAAGTGGCGTAAATAACCGCAGATTTTGCGGCTATCTATGCCGGAAGTGGGTACAGATACCTGTAATATACAGGTATCTGTACCCCCCTCCCCCCTGAAAGGTGCCAACTGTGTCACTGGAGGGGGGGAGGAATCTGATGAGTGGAAGTTCCACTTTTGGGTGGAACTCCACTTTAAGAACTTTTTTTATTTAGCATTATGGATAAATATCTCTGTTAATTTGGAGAAAGTAAAGGGTGGTTAGGAGGTTTGACAGCAAAGAATGGGGGCTAGTAACAAAGAATAACATCATTTATGAAGAGGTATAATTTGTGTGACGTGCTATTCAGTCTGAGACCATATATCATAAGGTTGACCTTTTTTAGTTGAGTTAAGGGTTGTATGGCAAACATGAAAAGTAGGGAGAGGAAATAAACAGTCTTGCCTAGTCCTATACATAAAGTTGCAGGCAGCAGATTTAAAGTCAAAGTATCTGATGAGATATAGGGGAAAGAGATCCAGTGGGAGCCAACATCCTATTTACATAGAACAAAAAGCCTTTCTGATATCTATGGACAGAAGCATAGAAAGGAACGTTGCATTTAGTGGCCATGTGTGTGAGTAGAGTTTTTCTTCTTATATTGTTTTTGGCTTGTCATACTGGGATAAAGCCTACTTGGTCTTTCCCAATTAAATTATCTATTGAGGGATTAAGTCTAATAGCTGGGATTTTAGCCAATATGTTCATAACTATATTAATGACTGAAATAGGTCTATAATTGGACTCATGGTGATGTTTGTGTTCGGCATCAGGAAGTCTGGGCTGAAGGTACCTCCTAGTCTGACATGGTTAAAGTCATCCACAAGATGTACGACCAGAAGTTAGACAATAAATAAGCCATTAGGGCCTTGTTTCCTATGGGTTTTAGGAGGCATACTAGCCATATAAGTCTGGGGAAGTGATAGCAAAAGCCTCTTTGATTGATTTAGATAAGGTGAGAAGGTGGGGTGAACCAAATACTTGATCTGAAAAGGATGTATGAAAGTGGTCTGTGCTCTCAAAGTTTGGAAAGAAGGCATTGATATATTTAAAAAATAAGTGCAGCGCTAACCGAATGAAAAAATAAATGTACCTAGACCCTATCTAAAGGGTATACCTGAAACTCTAGTAATTGTTTTCTTAAAAATTAATGTGTTAATATTATAATAGAAAATAATAAATATGGTGCTGACTGAAGTGCACAATGTAGAAGAAAATCTGTGTGTCAATATTGAATATTAGGGAAACAGATAGGATAATCAATACTTTGACATATAACATCACACTGAACAAAATGTCATGCTTGAATAATCCTAAAATTAGAGTGAATATCCCCTAACCACAACATATATTGTGCTTAAGGAATTGTGCAATCCAATAATGAAAAGAAGGAGGAGTAGCGCAAAAAAAGTCCAAACAAGTGTAATGAAACAAAAGATTAGGATGATGATTCAAGAATAACGGATAAGTCCCAAAGCCACAATTAGTGGTCACCACTGTAGATGGTTCCACCACCACCAAAGCATTACGAGGCTTACTGGAACACATGGTCCCAGTTGGCATATTCCACACCGCTCTCCACAACACACTCCTTAGGCGATTTGGGGGGATAATCAACTTCCACTGTCAATTCACAGTCTAATAAATGTCGACTATGCAGAACCATCAACATCGGATTCAAGGGTGGACAGTTTCTTCTCTACACCACTTGATCAATATATATTCAGAAAAGAGAGATGAAACACCTTTTGTATCTGATCTGATCACTGTTTCATCATGTTCTTTTCTCTGTATGGCCGGGTCCAGGCCATACAGACCAGGTTATGTCAGGTGAGGTTTCACCAGGTGGTTAATACAAACAATACAAAGAGAACAGAATACTTTTTCATACAAGTACATGGTACAGCCGGCACGTATCAGAAATATGAAATGTTGAATTTACATACTCTTAAAACCATTAGGTGCATCCCACAATAAATGAAATTTCTGCTGCAGAAAATCTGATTTGTATCTTGTATATGATTACTACAAGGCTTATGTTGCAGTTATACAGTATATGCTGCTTCTTTTTTTTTATGTGCTATATTTTTTCCCACGATTTCCCTTTAATACTTTCGCTAGCAGGTCTGTACATCATGCAGACCTGACACTGGGGGGGGGGGGGGGGGTTACATATAGAGTGTTGTATATCTAACAAACTGACTTCTGGATGTCAGATGGGAGCAGTCCGGTGCCTCTTCAGGCCTCAGATTGCTTTCATGTCCCCCAAGTAATGGGTGCCTTTCCCCCATGCATGCCCCTGCCATGTATTCTTGGCCATCTGCAGGCCCGAGACCACCAGAGCAGGTGCCACCGGGCGGAGGAGAGGTTACTGAGTGGACAAGCATGTGCTCTGCTTCCCCCTGTCAGGTTCCCTCGGCCAACATGGCCAGGACAAAATGTAAAGCAGTGCAATCTGTACTGCTTTAGATTTATTGGAGCACAGGGGAGACATCCAGGGTCTTTTAGACCACAGATGTTTCATTAAAGAGAAACTGTCACCTAAAGATCATCACATAGAGGACTTTCTGTCCCATATGTGATGAAAAAAAAAAGCATTTTTATTTTTTAAATTGTAAAAAAATAAAGTTAAACCCAAGCAAATAAAATTCCCTCCCAAACAATTTTTGAGCCCCCCCCCCCCCATATATGCACATACAAATGTAAAACACACACATTGGGTGCACCTATGAAAGAAAATGTAAATTGCAATACACATGTTACATTTTGTCATGCATGCCGGAGTGTGAGCAATATTTCTAGCACCAGACCTTCTTTGTGACACTAAACTGATGACCTATAGGGTGCTTTTAAAGGGTACTGAAGTTTGTTGCCATTTCACAAGTACATTTAAATTTAAAGTTTGACATTTTTGGTATCTATTTATTTGGTGCAACCTCATCTTTAATATTTTATGAAAAAATAGGGTCATTTATTGCATTTGTGTGCCCTAAAATTAACTTTAGCAGAACAGAAAATATCCCCTATGGTGGACTTTAAAGGCACATATGAATGTAGTTGAAAGAGTATACAGAGTATATTATAATGCAAAAAAATATTTATTAGTGATTAAACATAGTAGCTAAAATTGTGCATATGAAAATATAAAAAGATGGAGTGTCTGTACAGTTCATGATGTTGTCACCATATTTTAAGAAAGAAAACATATATGAAGTCCTCTTGCACCCAACGCATTTTGAAGTACAATCTTTCTCTTTCTTCAGGGTTGTATGAAGAGGAAAATATATCTATAACATAGTTGAGGAACAGTAAATGTCTGGTAATATAAAGTTATAGTAAAACAGACGATATAGAGAATTTAACTCATACACTTACATAGTTTTTGGTGGCAAAGAGAATTTCAACATTCCATCATATAACATTTAAAAACAAGAGAAATACACATAGCAGTAAGAGCTGTGTCTGTAGATTCTCTATTTCAAAGCACATAGGCATCAAGAAGAGTCTCTAAAGGACCGAGTGCTGTAAATGGAACCCCCAGGGAAACAGCTTAAAGCTCCCTCCACATCCCACAGCAGAGAATTTGCTAAAGGGATATACTGGGGCCAAGGTGGAAAACCCTGCAATAAAGATCAATTTGAAATGTAACCCCAGACAGGAACAGCGGTATACTGGTGTAATCATTTATATATTATATATATATAAATTCCCTCAATCTAAATAACGTAATATACCTGAGTATAGCCAAGGAGCACAACCAAAACAGAAGCCGCATCGATGGAAGAGGCGACAGCAACTGCAGAGTATACAACAAAAACCTATTAATTAAGAATATCTGAAGATGAAGTAATACTGACAAGATGTGTGGAAAGATATATATTTAAAAATAGCCAAAGATATTATTTGGGGATAATATATATTAACTCAAGGTTCGATTGAAGCCATATGTATATATATATATATATATATATATATATATATATATATATATATTACACAAATAAGCTGTATTATAGATGAATCAAGTAAAACAAAAGAGAGGGGGTTTATTGGCCATTTCCACAGTGTGTTATATTTAGTGCAGGCTTCAGAAGAGAGGGGGGAATCAAATGGTGACAGGAAAAAATATTGGCATAGGCAGAGCTATTTAAAGCATATTTTACCTTAAACACAGAGTCCTTTGAATACCCAGCCGCACGTCCCGATATCCAGCAAAGTACTGATGGATGTGAGGTACGCTGGTGGTGTTTTTATGTCCCTCAATCTGCAATCAGCTGGCGCAAATGATTGCGAACAGCTGATGGTAGTGGACAGAGGAGGACGCGGGGTAATCCATGGAGGCCCCCTGGACTGCATGTGCGCAACCCAGTCCCCAACACGCATGTGCACGCTGTCCACCGACACGCGAAGCCTCACTGGTGGACTGCGCATGTCTGCCGGAATGCCAAGATGGAGGCCAAACGAAGTTGAAAAAAACATCTGTAATCTCCTAAAGTCGCTGCAGATTGTGAGGCCCGGGCGGCTTAGCATGCCGGGCAATCTCAATGGCAAAACTGCAGAGCAGGGGGTAAGCAAAAGAAGACACCAAGAGGGAAGAGAAAAAAAATTGTATAAATGTAACATCCAAATGGTGTATAAAATGCAAATATACACATGGCCATTGAGACATTTGAAAATATCCTCAACAGACAGCACAAATATGTATTCATAGAAAACATACAGATATATTTATACAGGCAGATAATATTATATTGTATTAAGGGTACAAAATATACTATATATAGCGGAGAGTATACAGAAAAAAAATAGAAAAAGGAAACATATATATAAAGGAGAGGGGAGAATGGCATCCTAGGTCTAAATTATTAAAGGCTGAACATGTTCGATTTTACAGCAGATTAATAAAGTCAAGAATCGCTTGACCCTGTAATAAAATTAACCTTAGTGTGTTTTCAACTGAAATTACCTTTGCGGTAATATTGTGTGACAAAAAAAATTGGAACTGCCACTATTTTCTTCTCTAGGGTGTCTGCTTTCAGAAAAGATATGCAATCTTCAGGCCTAAAATTACATGTGTGCAAAAAAAAAAATGCAAAAATGGCTCTTGCAGCAATAGGGTTAAAATTTTAGGATGTATATAAAAGAGTGTGGGGTTAAAAAAATTAAGGTAGGAGGGCAGGAGGCGGAGCCTAGCAGAGCAGACATGCATTGTTAGAGCTCCACACTGCTGAGGAGAGAAGAGAAGGACAAAGTGGAGCCTGCAGGCTCAAAAGGTATCCATTTGAACCTTTTTGCCCCAGGGAACAAACTGTGAAAGTTTGGGCAGGAAATATGGTACTGGGAGGAAACCGTGGCAGAAATAAAAATCACCTCACAAAGAGCTCACAGGCACTCACTGCAGCTGAAGCAGCTCCAGTCACCTCACAAGATACAGCATCAGGGCGCTCTCACAGACAGAAAATGTCACAGCAAGACTTTCCATTTGAGTCAGATACAGAACAAATCCTCTCACAAACTTCTCCACAAGCCTCCTCAGCATCCCCAGAAATATTATTACAATTTGAAAAGATGCTTCATAAGGCTTTAAAACAAACCTCAGACCAAATAACAAAAAGCCTAACCAAAGAAATAAGAGAGCTGGGAAACCGCACCGCAGCCTTAGAAATAAAAATGGATGAAATTGAAATTACAACCCAAGAAAATATAACAGAATTGGAACAATTAAAAAAAGAGAATTTAATACTTCAAACTAAGCTCGAAGATTACGAAAATAGAGCCAGACGTTCAAACTTGCGCATAAGGGGAATACCTGAAACTGTGACAGACCTGCAATCTACTATTACTGCTCTATTACAAGAACTAAAGCCAGATATCCCTATTGAACGTTTAGAACTGGACAGAGTACACAGAGCCCTCACAGCCAAAAAGAAAGATGGACCCCCACGTGATATAATCACAAAATTTCATTATTACAGAACGAAAGAACAAATACTAATTGCTGCAAGATTAAAAAAGGAACTTAATTTTCAAGGACACAATTATCAAATTTTTGCTGACCTATCCCAACTTACTATTACTAAAAGACGATCCATGAAACCCCAACTAATGGAACTGCAACGCCACAACATTATGTATCAATGGGGCTTCCCCTTTTCAGTCAGATTTAACTACCAAGGTACAATTTACAGAAGCAGATCACCAGATGAACTACAACAAACCCTTTTAAAATTAAATCTGACAGAACCCACAAGCAGCAAATCTCCCACACGCAGAAGAATGGCGTCATCTTCACCTTCAGGCAGCACCCAGAAAATTTCAGAACAAAATGGGAATCATCATTCTCACAAAAGAGGCCGTTATGCCACATCATCCATGGACCAAGAAGATTCAATGGACTGACATCCTAATTCCTGATATCTCTTCATTTATTATACTAAGAGATGGTTCTCTATAAAAAAAAACTATATTTATAACTGAATGTAACTGCATTCTGATAGTCACACACTGTGTGGGATCATGTTACATTCCAGTTATATTTCTTATTACTTCTGATTCATATAGCCTTAGAATATATAAGTGAAATAAGGAAATTCTTGTTCAGTTATATATTATCAGGTAATAACAATAGATTTATTACTTTTTAGGACAAATATGTTCAATAATCCAGAAGTAATGGAAGCTTTTTCTTTCTTTTCTTAAAACAAATATATTATTACCTAACTAGTTCCTAGAATTATGTTTTTGTTTATTCTAATCTGAAGCAATACAACCTCAATTTTATGAGTTAACATATCTAAACAGTTACATGTGAATAAAATATGTAATTGTTTACTCTAAAAGGGTTAAAATCCCAAAATAATTCAAACTATCTTCATCAATACCAAAGTTGTTAACAGTACCTTTCTAACTGAATTATTTAGCCTAGGGCAAGACTAACCATATACAACCACGCTGGAATAAATAATTTCAACAAAAACTATATTCTGCACTCCAATTAATGAAACATCATTTTAATGTCTTTTGACATAGCACTTCTCTCCTGTAAGCGGAAGATCCCTGTACCCCCATTAGCCCTCCTCATTCTCCCAACCATATTATGTGGGAGTGTGACGAAGGCACTTATTCCCCTGAGAGAGATATTTATTCTCTTTCACGGGTAAATTGAGATTACTTGCAAAAAATAATTTATACAATGTATCATCTAATCTCATATGTTTTTTGTTTACTCTTTACTCCAGAATTCACTGGTTTCTTTTCTATCTATTCATCTCTTCAGTCCACACAGGTTGATCTGCGCAGTCAGCTCTGCATAACAAAAAGTAAGTCAAAACTATTTGATCTATTGCCATGGCACCACTGAATATACTTTCCCTGAATGTTCAGGGAATGAATGTCCCTCAAAAAAGGACCAAAGCCTTCCGTACTTTCCATAACAAGAAGGCTCACATAGTATGCCTCCAAGAAACACACTTCACCAAAGATTCTACTCCAAAATATATTTCTCCTTTTTATCAACAAATTTACACGGCTTCTGCCTGTACCAAGCAAAGGGGAACTCTAATTGCATTTCACCGATCCACACCATTCACCTTATCATCAGAAATTAAAGACCCAGAAGGTAGATACCTGATACTCATGGGTTATATAATGGATACAGCAATCACGGTGATTTCCTACTACGCTCCTAACAAACAACCTACACCATTCCTCTCACATATATTACAAGTGATTAATACACACAAAATAGGAACAGTGATAATGTGTGGGGATTCGAACCAGGTCCTCCTCCCATTTCTAGATAAATCACCTTTTACACCATCCAAAATAACCTCTAGATTACCTTTTTCTCAACTTCTTTCCAAATACAATCTGGTAGATTCATGGAGAGAAAGTAACCCAATGAAAAAGAAATTCACTTATTTCTCGCACCCTCATCAAACCTTCACCAGAATAGATCATATTTTTCTAACAATAGGAATGATACCAGAAATTATTGCATCAGATATAATTCCGATTCCGTGGTCGGACCATAATGCAGTATACACTACTATAGCCTCAGCCATACCAAAAGCACATGACCCAACGTGGTACTTACCGGACATAATGCTCAAACACCCACTACATCAGATGGCCATTGAACAAGCTTTAAAGGAATACATATCAATTAATAATACAACAGACATCTCCCCAATAACACTGTGGGAAGCTCATAAACCTGTCTTGCGTGGTACAATACAAAGACAAATGGCACTATTTAAACGGGAACGCAAAAATCTAGCAAAAAGACTAGAACTCAATTTTAATGCAGCCTACATATCATTTCAAGATAATCCATCTCAGAGTACAAAATCTCATCTGGAAAAATCTAGATTGGAATACGATCTATTTCTCACTGAGTCAGTTGATAAATCCCTCAAACGCTCCAAACACAATTTCTACATGAATACAAACAAACCAGGTACATATTTGGCTCGGGCATTAAATTCAACTAACAAATCTTTCAAACCAATACGTTTGAAATTATCAAAAAATGTTTACACTTGTAATCCAGTTAAAATAGTCCATAAATTTCACTCACATCTCGCAACTTTATACAAGACAAACAATGAATTTAATCCTACAGAAGCTGAATCCTTCTTCTCAAAAATAACCTTACCTGAATTATCTCAGAATCAAAAAAGCAGTTTGGATGAGCCTATAACTATAGATGAAGTTGCTAACGCCATAAAAGACCTAAAACTTAACAAAAGACCAGGCCCAGACGGCTACTCGGCTTTATACTATAAAACATTCTCAGAAATACTCTCTCCCATTCTCACTGAAACTTTTAACAAACTTCTAGATGGACATTCTTTTCGGCAAGAAACACTAATGGCAATTGTTTGTATGATCCCAAAACCCCTTTCTGATGATACTTCCTGTGTGAATTATCGCCCTATCTCTCTGTTAAACCTCGATATTAAATTATTTGCAAAAATAATAGCAAAACGCCTCAATAGCATTATAGGAAAATTAATACATAGAGATCAAGTAGGCTTCATGCCAAATAGACAGGCAGGCGATAATATACGCAGGGCAGTGTTATTGGCACATATTGCTAAAAAACGGAAAATCCCATTATGTTTTCTATCTCTCGATATTAAGAGGGCATTTGACACAGTATCCTGGCAATATATGCAATATTCATTACAAAAATGGGGTTTTGGACCCCACTTTTTAACATGGATCAAGGCATTATATAATAAACCCAAAGCCTATATAAAATATGCTGGATACAAATCTGAAGCCTTTAATATCGAAAGAGGTACCCGACAGGGTTGCCCATTATCTCCCTTATTATGTGCCCTTATACTCGAACCCATGGCCCAATACATCAGAACAAACCAAACTATAACTGGCATTGAAGTAAGGAGGTATTACACACAAAATATGTATATTTGCAGACGATATATTACTTTTTCTATCATCACCACAGGTCTCTGGTCCTAACTTAATACCAGTTCTTGATGGATTTGCAGCCCTATCCGGCCTTATGATTAATCCTAAGAAATGCCTAGTGCTTAATATTTCACTCACAAACATGGAATTGATCCCGGCTAGGGCTGCACTCCCATTCACATGGGCAGAAAAATCAATCCCATATCTTGGAATTCATTTAACAGCATCTCATTCTGACTTATTCTCAACCAATTATCCTCCTGTATTAAGACAGATCACAAATCTAATAAAACAATGGTCGCAACTTCCTTTATCCTGGATAGGGAAGATTAATGCAATCAAAATGACTATTCTACCCAAATTGCTTTATCTATTCAGAGTCCTCCCTATTCCAATTCCTTCCTATTTTTTGAGAATAGTACAAAAAAGAGCAACTTCGTTTATATGGGGCTCTTCTAAACCACGTATACCTATACACACACTACAGCTTCCCAAAAATAAAGGAGGCCTGGGATACCCTAATTTTACTAACTACTACAGAGCAGCACATTTGGCCAGTCTGTCCAAATACCATGCAAAACAGGAAATCCCATTATGGGTATTTATAGAGGCTTCAGAAAATGACCCTCTATTAATATCAAATTTATTATGGCTTGATCCTAAAGACCGCTTTAAAATTCATAATCCCATAACTAAACACTTCTTATCTCTCTGGGATAAACTAAAAACCAAATATCAGTTACAATCTCCACACAATCCTCTCCTTTGTTTTATCAGAAATCCGGCCTTTTATCCGGCATGGATCTATCCAAATTCTTTTAAAGCTTGGACAACATCAGGCATTCAGACACTAAATGACTTCATAGCATCTAAATCATTCCTTTCATTCCCATCACTTAGAGAAAAATATGATCTACCAAACTCTGAGATATTTAGATATCTCCAAATCAAAAATTTCTATACACCATTCCTAAAGGGGGATACACCATTATCCCAATTATCCATTTTTGAATCAATCTGTACAAAAGATCCATTTGCTAAAGGTACAATTTCATCACTTTATAATCAATTATATGGAGTAGCAAATCTTAATAGACCCTCTTACGTTCAGAGGTGGGAGGAGGACCTGGGACGAACTTTAGAAGACACGGACTGGTCTAACATATGGCTCACATCTAAGTCATCTTCACCCAACATCTTAGCACTGGAGACAAATTATAAAGTCCTAACTCGCTGGTACCTTGTACCCGCTAGAGTGGCAAAATATTCACCTAATACCTCAACTCTTTGTTTTCGAGGATGCCCAGAAATAGGCACATATTTACACATATGGTGGACATGCCCAGTAATCCAATAATACAACCAGATCCATATTTAACTTTACTTAATCTAAAACCGGAATGGTTAACACTCTGTCAATTCAAACTTATGATCCAACTAATAACTGCTGCAAAACAAACAGTGGCCAAGGCATGGAAATCTCCTACATTGGTACTAGCAGAAACAATTCACAGAATGAATAATACAATGTCCCATGCTAAGATGGTAGCCATCGATCAAAATCAAATTCCAAAATTTGAAAAACTTTGGCATCCTTGGATAAAACAACAGTTCCTGTCAAACTTCAATGACTCTGTCCTGTTGCCATGGTAACAGATTAAATGACTTACAGAGACACCCATTCTAAGGCTTCAAAGAGAACTAAAAAGAATAATAAACTGACGAGCGGGACAACCTTGTGGACCATACCTCTACCTTTCAACCCTTTTTCTTCTTTCTCTTTCCTTTTCTCCACCTTACGATTAAAGCTCATTATCAGAATTTATTTGACCTATATACACTCTACTTGTAAACAATATGTATAGTAGGTATAAATCATTTAAATACCTACAAAAGTAACTAAGGAAATGATATATATCTTTAATTTAGGTTTACGTGAACCCAATGTTTAATATTTGAAATTTCATTATATTTACCTATATAAACCCTACTGTAAAACAATGAGCTTACTTTATAGATCCTTGTAAACTTACTTTATGTATCTTTATAACATTGTATACTCAATAAACTTCTTTTGACAAGGAAAAACAATTAAGGTAAATTAATTTAAGTTCATCAGAGATCTATGTTCATAGCGTAGCATCCCCAAACCAGTTTCTGTGAGATAGATGTGCATGCACACTCAACACCACTGTGAAGGCGCAAGCCTGCTTACCAAAGGCAGTAGACCCTCAAATTACAGTATAGAGAGGTCTAAACGAGCATGGTAGTAAACGATAACATATGAACTTTCAGGCTTCCGCTGTTTCCCAGATACCATCCATCTATACAAAGGCTCTTAAGTGTGGGAGACACATAAGCAGCTCCAGCGATGGAAACAGAGCCCCATAAAAGCACCATAGTGCAATATGTCTAACATTCATAAAAACACAGTTTTTTTTTATAAGAATTACACTCACATTCAATAAGATTAAAAAAAAGGCACAGCAAACAAGATTCTAAGATGTCCACCATTAGGGATGAGCCGAACACCCCCCGGTTCGGTTCGCACCAGAACCCGCGAACGGACCGAAAGTTCGCACGAACGTTAGAACCCCATTGACGTCTATGGGACTCGAACGTTCGAAATCAAAAGTGCTCATTTTAAAGGCTAATTTGCATGGTATTGTCCTAAAAAGGGTTTGGGGACCCGGGTCCTACCCCAGGGGACATGTATCAATGCAAAAAAAACTTTTAAAAACGGCCGTTTTTTCGGGAGCAGTGATTTTAATGATGCTTAAAGTAAAAAAAAAAAAGTGAAATATTCCTTTAAATATCGTACCTGGGGGGTGTCTATAGGATGCCTGTAAAGTGACGCGTGTTTCCCATGTTTAGAACAGTCCCTGCACCAAATGTCATTTTTAAAGGAAAAAATCTCATTTAAAACTGCTTGCGGGTTTAATGTCATGTCGGGTCATGGCAATATGGATGAAAATCAGTGAGACAAACGGCATGGGTACCCCCCAGTCCATTACCAGGCCCTTTGGGTCTTGTATGGATATTAAGGGGAACCCCGCACCCAAATTAAAATAAGGAAAGGTGTGGGGCCACCAGGCCCTATATACTCTGAACAGCAGTATACAGGCGGTGCAAACAAGACAGGGACTGTAGGTTTGTTGTTAAGTAGAATCTCTTTGTAATTTTGAACATTTTTTACGTGTTTAGCTCCAGCCAAAAAATCTTTTCTAAGCTTTTTGGAAAACATAGGGAAGGGTTATCACCCCTGTGACATTTGTTTTGCTGTCTTTCCTCCTCTTCAGAAGATTTCACCTCACTTTTTTGTCCCAATGAAAAATGTTTTTTGAAAATTTGGGTTTTTTTGTGGAACAAGGATTGGAAAGCATCAGTGGAAAGGAGAAATTGTTTTCCCATATTAACTCTTACAGGAGAGAATTTCCCTTCCTAGGGGTAGATTTCATCTCACTTCCTGTTGTCTCCTTCCGTTTGCAAGTAGGAGTCGTTTGTAAGTAAGATGTTTGAAAGTAGGGTCCTGCCCTATATACTCAGCAGAAATTTGGGCCTTAGGTGTTGCTGTGGCCACAACACTGTAAGCCCTCACAGGGCCCTGCTGTGAAATATTAGATCAAGAATTGTAATTACATGCCCCTGTTGAACAGGAGCTGAAAAATTAGGCCTTAGGCACTGGTGCTGGTGCCACAACACTGCAACCCCTCACAGACACTCTAGTTGGAACGCAGGAACGAGCCCTGCTGCAAAGTATTGCTTCAAAAATTGTAATTACACGCCCCTGTTAGACAGGGGCAGAAAAATTGGGCCTTAGGCACTGGTGCTGGTGCCACAACACTGCAACCCCTCACAGACACTCTAGTTGGAACGCAGGAACGAGCCCTGCTGCAAAGTATTGCATCAAAAATTGTAATTACACACCCCTGTTAGACAGGGGCAGAAAAATTGGGCCTTAGGCACTGGTGCTGGTGCCACAAAACTGCAACCCCTCACAGACACTCTAGTTGGAATGCAGGAACGAGCCCTGCTGCAAAGTATTACATCAAAAATTGTAATTACACGCCCCTGTTAAACAGGGGCTGAAAAATTGTGCCTTAGGCACTGGTGGTGGCGCCCAGAACCAAAAATGTTCTTACAAGCTATCAGCGTGATGATTGAGGAGGAAGAGGATAATTACTCAGGGATAGTCACTCAGCATCAGCATAGGCAGTCTTTGAAGGGATCTGAGATTTCAAAAAAAATTATTCGGTTACATCAGCATCAGGTGCTTGGTAGCTGGTGGTGATCCAAGACTGATTCATTTTTATGAAGGTCAGCCGATCGACCAAGTCGGTGGACAGACGCACCCTGTGATCGGTTACCACGCCTCCAGCAGCACTGAATGTGCATTCCGAAAGAACGCTGGATGCAGGACAGGCCAGTAGCTCAATTGCATACTGTGCAAGCTCTGGCCAGTGATCCATCCTCAAGATCCAGTAACCCAGAGGATTTTCGGTGGGAAAGGTGTCCAAGTCTGATCTTGCCCCTAGGTATTCCTGCACCATGTAAAACAGACGCTGGCGATGGTTGCTGGAACCGATCATACCTTGGGGCTGCGGACCAAAAAATTGTCTGAACGCATCGGTCAGACGGCCACCTTCTCCACCGCTCCTTCTTTGACTGACCGAAGCCTCAGCAACACGTTGTCCAGAAACAGGAGTTTGTAACCTCCCAGTCTCTGGGAACGCGTTGCACAGACCTTTCTGCAAGGCCTCCCGAAGATGTTTCATCCTCTGCTCCCTCTGCGATGGCAAGATAAGGTCCGCAACCTTACCCTTGTAACGTGGATCAAGGAGGGTTGCCAGCCAGTATTGGTCCTTCTCCTTGATACCACGAATACGAGGATCCTTACGCAGGCTTTGCAGGATCAGGGAGGCCATGCAGCGTAGGTTTGCTGAGGCATTCGGTCCGGAGTCCTCTGGGTCACTAAGGACAACAACGTCCGCAGCCACCTCCTCCCAGCCACGTACAAGTCCATGTGTTCCTTGGGACTGATCCCTTAAAGACTGCTGCTGATGCTGAGTGCTAGGCTCCACCTCCATACTGACACAATCTTCCTCCTCCTCCTCCTCCTCGTTCTCTTCCTGTGTGATCGGCGGGCACGCAGGAACACTGTCTGGATAAAGGGGGCCTTGAGAGCTAAGGAAGTCCTCCTCTTCCTGCCTCTGTTCTGCCTCAAGTGCCCTGTCCATTATTCCACGCAGCGTGTGCTCCAACAGGTGGACAAGGGGGACAGTGTCACTGATGCATGCACTGTCAGTGCTCACCATCCTCGTGGCCTCCTCGAATGGTGACAGGACAGTGCATGCATCCCTGATCATGGCCCACTGGCGTGGGGAAAAAAAACCAAGCTCCCCTGACCCTGTCCTGGTGCCATAGTCGCACAGGTGCTCATTGATGGCCCTCTGCTGCGTGTGCAGCCGCTGCAGCATGGCCAACGTTGAGTTCCACCTGGTGGGCATGTCACAGATTAGGCGGTTCTTGGGCAGGTTAAACTCCTTTTGGAGGTCCGTCAGCCGAGCACTGGCATTATATGACCGGCGGAAATGCACACAGACTTTCCTGGCCTGCCTCAGGACATCCTGTAAGCCCGGGTACCTGCCCACCAAGTTAAGGACGTGAGCCAAACAGGGCACATGGGTCATTTGTCCCTGTCGGAGGGCAGAGAGGAGGTTGGTGCCATTGTCGCAAACCACCATTCCTGCCTTAAGTTGGCGTGGCGTCAACCACCTCTGAACCTGCCCCTGCAGAGCTGACAGAACCTCTGCCCCAGTGTGGCTCCTGTCCCCCAAGCACACCAGCTCAAGCACCGCATGGCATCTTTTGGCCTGCGTACTTGCGTAGCCCCTTGAACGCCTACGGAGCACCGCTGGTTCCAAGGAAGAGGCCATGGAGGAAGAAGAAGAGGAGGGGGTGGAGGAGAGAGGTGTGTCACAATCAGCATTTTGGAGGCGTGGTGGCGGAACAACCTCCAACACTACTGCACCTTGTCCTGCATCCTTCCCAGCTGCCAGCAGAGTCACCCAATGCGCCGTGAAACTTAGGTAACGTCCCTGTCCATGCCTGCTGGACCATGAGTCAGCGGTAATATGCACCTTACCGCTGACCGCCCTGTCCAGCGAGGCATGGACATTGCCTTCCACATGCCGGTAGAGAGCCGGAATCGCCTTCCGTGAGAAAAAGTGGCGTTTGGGTACCTGCCACTGAGGAACCGCACATTCCACAAACTCACGGAAGGGGGCAGAGTCTACCAACTGAAAAGGCAGCAGTTGAAGTGCTAGCAATTTTGCCAAGCTAGCATTCAACCGCTGGGCATGTGGATGGCTGGGAGCAAACTTCTTTCGGCGGTGCAGCAGCTGGGGCAGGGAAATTTGCCTGGTACAATCTGACGTCGGTGTACCAAAAGCAGATTGCCCACAAGTACTTGGCTATGACACACCTAATTCTACACCTTCATTCCTCTCACTGCAGGTCTCAGAGAGGACTGAAGGTCTAGTGGGGTTGGAAATCTCAGCTGATGAGGAGCAAGGAGAGATCCTCTTTGTTCTTTGGTGTGGGTCTTTTAGATACGCTTGCCAACGAACTGCATGGCAGGTCAACATATGTCTGGTCAAGCATGTGGTACCCAAGCGGGAGATGTTTTGGCCACGCGAGATACGCTTGAGACAAATGTTGCAAATAGCAGCAGTGCGATCTGATGCACTCGTCTCAAAAAAGGCCCACACCAAAGAACTTTTTGAATAACGCGCAGAGACTGCAGCGCCCTGCACATGTGGAGCTTTGGGGTGTGATGCAGTCAATGTGCTGCCCTTAGGCTGGCCCCTGGAGGGCATCCTGCCTCGTTGGTGATGTGCCGCCTCCTCCTCCTCTTCCTCCTCCTCCTCCTCCTCCTCCTCCTCCTCCTCCTCCTCTCTCCTATCAGGCACCCACGTTGAGTCAGTGACCTCATCATCCCCTCCCTCCTCATCACTGGAGCAAACCTGGCAGTATGCTGCAGCAGGGGGAGCATGACTGACAGATTGCTGTCCTTCTTGGGCACCCCCTCTGTCCGTGCTCATTACTGCCTTCATCGAGCTCAGTATCATCATCAGAGCCTTCCAAATGCTGGGCATCCTCCTGGAGCATGTACCCAACACTGTGGTCAAACAGTTCGAGGGAATCCTCAGGAGGACATGGTGGAGCTAGGGAAGGAGTCACTGATGACATTGAGCTGAGGGAAGAGGCCGCTGCTTTGCCAGACAAAGCACCCTGGGCATGGGTGAGAGAGGATGAGGAGGATGAGGATGACTTGGTCATCCACTCGACCAAGTCTTCCGAATGTTGCGGCTCAACACGGCCAGCTGCCGAAAAAAAGGCCAAGCGTGTCCCATGGCCACGTGCTGATGAGGATGCACCGTCTCCACGACCAACACTAGACACAGAGCCTGCTTGCCCTCTCTTATTGGCTTGTGACTGTCTGCCTCTCCTTCTTGGCCTTCCAGACATACTAATGGCCTGTAGCTGCACTAAGCTGGGATAGAACACCTGTAATTTTCTTCAGGTAGCTTTATATACTGTAACCAGACAAGCCTGCCTGTCAGTAGGAAGATAACAGGAACGGATCTAGCTGAACACTGTGAGCAGGACGCACTGCACTAAATGTAAATAGCAGGAACGGATCTAGCTGAACACTGTGAGCAGGACGCACTGCACTAAATGTAAATAGCAGGAACGGATCTAGCTGAACACTGTGAGCAGGACGCACTGCACTAAATGTAAATAGCAGGAACGGATCTAGCTGAACACTGTGAGCAGGACGCACTGCACTAAATGTAAATAACAGGAACGGATCTAGCTGAACACTGTGAGCAGGACGCACTGCACTAAATGTAAATAGTCTAGAAGATAACAGGAACGGATCTAGCTGAACACTGTGAGCAGGACGCACTGCACTAAATGTAAATAGCAGGAACGGATCTAGCTGAACACTGTGAGCAGGACGCACTGCACTAAATGTAAATAGCAGGAACGGATCTAGCTGAACACTGTGAGCAGGACGCACTGCACTAAATGTAAATAACAGGAACGGATCTAGCTGAACACTGTGAGCAGGACGCACTGCACTAAATGTAAATAGTCTAGAAGATAACAGGAACGGATCTAGCTGAACACTGTGAGCAGGACGCACTGCACTAAATGTAAATAGCAGGAACGGATCTAGCTGAACACTGTGAGCAGGACGCACTGCACTAAATGTAAATAGCAGGAACGGATCTAGCTGAACACTGTGAGCAGGACGCACTGCACTAAATGTAAATAGCAGAAACGGATCTAGCTGAACACTGTGAGCAGGACGCACTGCACTAAATGTAAATAACAGGAACGGATCTAGCTGAACACTGTGAGCAGGACGCACTGCACTAAATGTAAATAGTCTAGAAGATAACAGGAACGGATCTAGCTGAACACTGTGAGCAGGACGCACTGCACTAAATGTAAATAGCAGGAACGGATCTAGCTGAACACTGTGAGCAGGACGCACTGCACTAAATGTAAATAGCAGGAACGGATCTAGCTGAACACTGTGAGCAGGACGCACTGCACTAAATGTAAATAGCAGGAACGGATCTAGCTGAACACTGTGAGCAGGACGCACTGCACTAAATGTAAATGGCAGGAACGGATCTAGCTGAACACTGTGAGCAGGACGCACTGCACTAAATGTAAATAGCAGGAACGGATCTAGCTGAACACTGTGAGCAGGACGCACTGCACTAAATGTAAATAGTCTAGAAGATAACAGGAACGGATCTAGCTGAACACTGTGAGCAGGACGCACTGCACTAAATGTAAATAGCAGGAACGGATCTAGCTGAACACTGTGAGCAGGACGCACTGCACTAAATGTAAATAGTCTAGAAGATAACAGGAACGGATCTAGCTGAACACTGTGAGCAGGACACACTGCACTAAATGTAAATAGCAGGAACGGATCTAGCTGAACACTGTGAGCAGGACGCACTGCACTAAATGTAAATAGCAGGAACGGATCTAGCTGAACACTGTGAGCAGGACGCACTGCACTAAATGTAAATAGCAGGAACGGATCTAGCTGAACACTGTGAGCAGGACGCACTGCACTAAATGTAAATAGCAGGAACGGATCTAGCTGAACACTGTGAGCAGGACGCACTGCACTAAATGTAAATAGTCTAGAAGATAACAGGAACGGATCTAGCTGAACACTGTGAGCAGGATGCACTGCACTAAATGTAAATAGCAGGAACGGATCTAGCTGAACACTGTGAGCAGGACGCACTGCACTAAATGTAAATAGCAGGAACGGATCTAGCTGAACACTGTGAGCAGGACGCACTGCACTAAATGTAAATAGCAGGAACGGATCTAGCTGAACACTGTGAGCAGGACGCACTGCACTAAATGTAAATAGCAGGAACGGATCTAGCTGAACACTGTGAGCAGGACGCACTGCACTAAATGTAAATAGCAGGAACGGATCTAGCTGAACACTGTGAGCAGGACGCACTGCACTAAATGTAAATAGCAGGAACGGATCTAGCTGAACACTGTGAGCAGGACGCACTGCACTAAATGTAAATAGCAGGAACAGATCTAGCTGAACACTGTGAGCAGGACGCACTGCACTAAATGTAAATAACAGGAACAGATCTAGCTGAACACTGTGAGCAGGACGCACTGCACTAAATGTAAATAGTCTAGATAGAAGATAACAGGAACGGATCTAGCTAAACTGAATACAGTGTATATATATATATGCAACACCTGGGATGCATATATATACACAATACACTGTAAGTGCAGCTAACTGACTGACTGTTCTGCCTAATCTATCTAACTCAAATCAAATGACACTGTCTCTCTCTCTATCTCTCAGCACACCGGAACACACACTACACAGGGCCGCCGTGCAGGCGGCCTTATATAGTGTGGGGCGTGTACTAAATCCCCTGAGCCATAATTGGCCAAAGCCACCCTGGCTTTGGCCAATTACAGCTCTCTCTACTGACGGCGCTGTGATTGGCCAAGCATGCGGGTCATAGTGCATGCTCGGCCAATCATCAGCCAGCAATGCACTGCGATGCCGCAGTGAATTATGGGCCGTGACGCGCCACACGAATTTGGCGCGAACGGCCCATATCGTTCGCAATTCGACGGACGGTCGAACAGCCGATGTTCGAGTCGAACATGGGTTCGACTCGAACACGAAGCTCATCCCTATCCACCATGTACGAAGTGCTTACATCATGCGTTCCAGGACCTACCCTATGCATTTCATCATATTCTGCCATCATCAGAGGCATGGCAAGTAGACGCGAGCATGCTATAAATCATACATAAACTGGAAATGACCAGCTGGAAGTTCATTAGCCCCACACTGCACTCCAACAAGCGGAAGAAAACACAAACTACCAGGTCACATGGTTCACACTATGCTCCATGAGCCGGAAGTGCAGTAATATTTCAATCACAGGACCTGACCAAAATCACAGTCAAACAACAAGTGATAGCAATCCTTACTATAAAAATAAGCGATGCACCAAAATGGCTTCACAAATGTTTGACTAGAAATAGAATAATCACTAAATACAATAAAAGGCTAATAAAGGCTGATATTAAACGCAATTATAAGCAACTAATTATTTATACAGGCAGCGCCATCTTGTGGTGATAATGAAAACTACAAAACATTTACCTATCACCGGCTGTTCAATTCCATTTGATACATTAAAATAGAAATATCATAAAACCTTAAAATTACATAAATATTAGCAGGTCACATAAAAATAAAAAAGAAAAAATGTATAAATTATCACCCATAAGAAACAATTCACGTACCATTCAACATTCATGCCAAATGAGAAATGCGTTTTGAGGTTATAAATCCAGCGGGTTTCCATTCTGGATATCTCCCGCTGGAATGACTCCCTCTCCAATGTGGAGAAAATGTATCTCTCCCCCAAAAAGGGTTCCTATTTTTATTTCTTATCCTTTGGGTTCTTATTATGCCATTGTGCATAATGCTTGGACAAGCTTGTAGGCTGCAAGGGCATTGCATAAGATATACAACATTTGTGGAAGAACAAGCAATAAATCATCTGATATCGTAAGTTCTAGAAGTAACCAAAGACTGAAAATTACACAGCTGTCTATTAGATAATGTTTTTAACTTACTGACAGCACATCGCCTACATGGGAAATAGCCTTTTAATTACTAAAAAAAAGGTGTTCCTACTGGGGTTATCAATCACATTGGGAGCTACATAGAATCAGGAATTTTGGGACCAAAAATGTATCATTTGTAAGAATCTTGCAATTTCTATGGAAGAGTTTCTTAATATCATGACCCTGATTGGAGTAGGTTGTAATAAGCGAAAAACCAAAGTTGTTTAGGTCTCTCTCAATTTTTGGCTTATCTCTCAATATGTTAGCCCTATCCAAATTGCCCTCCTTACGAGTGCAATTATGTCTAATACGGAGGAATTGGCTCCTCAGGACAGACCTTAGCCAGAAAGGATGATGACAACTGCCCTGGCTAATGTAACTATTGTGGCCCGTATATTTGAAGTATGTGGTGGTAACAATGGAACCATCTCTCATTTATATATTTAGATCTAAAAAATGCACTTTCTCCCTACTGGCCTCATGTTGTAAAGCAATTCCCAAGTTGTTCTCATTTTAATGGCCAATGTAATTATTGGGATGGTGGGATGGACATCATCTATGTACCTCCTCCAGATGATGAGTTCTGATCTACAACAGCCATAGATAATGTCCTCCTCCCACTTGGCCATGAACAAATTTGCCACGCTGGATGCAAACTTTGCACCCATGGTTACTTCTCTATTTTGTAGATAGGAGACTCCAAACCAAAAATAATTATGTTTCATGGCAAGCAACAATTATTGCAAAACAAAATTTCTCTGTAAAGGCACCAAGGTGATGTCCCTCCTAAAGAAGGTATCAACCGCCTCAAACCCATGATAATGTGAAATAATAGTATACAGTGGGGCAACAGCTGCTGTTGCCAGGATATAACTATCTTTCCACTGTATATCACCAAGCAAATTTAGAGCCTAAATCAATTTATTTACCTATCCTGGAGGTCACAGAATCCAGTCCACTTATTATGGGCCTCCTAGGTGGGTTAGTAGGGTCTTTATGGACCTTGGGGATGTAAAATATTACTGGGACACGTGTGCCACAGGGACTAGATAAACTTTATCCTTTTTTGTTAAGATGTTATCCTGATATCATACATAGTTACAGTGATTTTAATAATGCTTAAAGTGAAACAATAAAAGTGAAATATTCCTTTAAATTTAGTACCTGTGGGGTGTCTTTAATATGTCTGTAAAGTAGCGTATGTTTCCCGTGTTTAGAACAGTCCCTGCACAAAATGAAATTTTTAAAGTCATTCAAAACTACTTGAGGCTATAATGAATTGTCGGGTCTCAGCAATACAGATAAAAGTCATTGAAAAAAACAGCATGGGATTCCCATGGGATTCTGGTATGAATATTAAGGGGAACCCCGAACCAAAATTAAAAAAAAAAATAGTGTGGGAGTCCCCGCAAATTCCATACCAGGCCCTTCACATCTGGTATGGATATTAAGGGGAACCCCGTGCCAAATTTTTTTTAAAAATGGCGTGGGGGTCCCCCTCAAAATTCATACCAGACCTGAGGGTCTGGTATGGATTTTAAGGGGAACCCCATGCCAAAATTAAAAAAAATGGTGTGGGGGTCCCCCATAAATCCACACCAGACCCTTATCCAAGCACGCAACCTGGCAGGCCGCAGGAAAAGAGGGGGGATGATAAAGCGCCCCCGTCTTGAACTGTACTAGGCCACATGCCCTCAACATGGGGAGGGTGCTTTAGGGTAGTCTCATCCCCACAACCCTTGCCTGGTGGTTGTGGGGGTCTGCGGGCAGGGGGCTTATTGGAATCTGGAAGCACTCTTTAACAAGGGGGCCCCCAGATACTGCCCCCCCTGTGTGAAATGGTAACTGGGTACAAATGTACCCCTAACATTTCACAAAAAGTGTGAAAGTGGTAAAAATGACACAGCTTGGGGACAAGTCCTTTATTAAAAAATTAAAAAATAAAACTATCCCACGTAATCTTCTTCTTCTTCTCTTGCTCCGCCAATGGACCGAAAAAGAAAAAAAAGCAACCAACCCGCCTACATGGGAAGCCATAGGGATGTCCCGTGCATTAGAGGGGGGCGGGGGTCCCCAGGGGATGTCACCGTGTGGCCCCGCCCTCAGTTATAAAAGAACTGTCACCTATGAGGACGTGTCATACGGTGAGTGCCTCCCATGGAGGCTGGTCAGTGCGGCTTTTTTTTTTTTTCGGTCCATCAGTGGAGCAAGAGAAGAAGACTTTGTGTGACAGTTTTATTTTTTTATTTTTTAATAAAGGACTTGTCCCCAAGCTGTGTCATGTCATTTTTACCGTTGTGACACTTTTTTTGTGAAATAGTAGGGGTACACTTGTACCTTTTCACACAGGGGGCGGGATCTTGGGGTCCCCTTGTTAAAGGGGGCTTCCAGATTCCAATAAGCCCCCCGCCCGCAGACCCCCACAACCACCGGGCAAGGGTTGTGGGGATGAGGCCCTTGTCCCCCTCAACATGGGGACAAGGTGCTTTGGGGCTACCCTCCCCATGTTGAGGGCATGTGACCTGGTACGGTTCAGGAGGGAGGGCGCTGGATTTTTGGGGGGACCCCCACACCATTTTTTTAAAAAATTTTGGCACGGGGTTTCCCTTAAAATCCATACCAGACTTGAAGGGTCTGGTATGGATTTTGAGGGGGACCCCCACGCAATTTTTAAAAAAAATTTTGGTTCGGGGTTCCCCTTAATATTCATACCAGACCCAAAGGGCCTGGTAATGGACTGTGGGGGAATCCCATGCCGTTCTTTTCAATGACTTCTGTGTATTGCCGGGAGCGACAATTCATTATAGCCACGAGTACTTTTAAATTACTTTTTTTCCTTTAGAAATGTCATTTTGTGCAGGGACTGTTATAAACACAGGAAACATGCACCACTTTACAGGCATACTATAGACACCCCTCAGGTATGAAATTTAAAGGAGGCTCCTCCTCCCACATCCTGACGTCACCGCTGCACGTCCAGTCCCGGAAGCTACAGGCTGTTTGGAAGCCGTCCGGCTCAGTTTTTTATCTTGCCTTTTTACATCCTTAGTGCTGTAAGTGTCCATTTGTCTTTTGATACTTTAAAAAATGTAAAGGATGTGGAGCCTTTTGTTTTTTATGGTGACAATATTGCTTATCCACCGATCCTTCCACTGACCTCCGCTGACCTTTCCTGCTGATGCTGAGGAGTCCGGTGCCTGCCAGTGAGATCCCGGACTGGGGTTATAGCCACTTGCCCAGTGTGGTCCCCTGTAACAACGGACCACCGTTTTCTGGTAAGCGGCAGCTTTTTCTGTGGTGGAGGATATACCTTTTCACTTATCACTTTAGTGTGGAATTTCACCTAACATCACTTTCTGGATCAACATGTTTACTGGACTTTTTATGTTTCACTATATGGATTCATCCTTTAGTAACATTGATTAACTTTGGGGTTTATTTCAATCCTTTTTGTATTTTCACCCAGTCATTGGACATTTTTAATTTTTATTTTGCAATTTTTTTCTTTTTTAACAATACTCAATTGTATTGATTTTTATGCACTTCAATATGTATAATTTATAGTTAGATGCATTTAACTTAGCACTTTCATCTTGATTTTGTGTCACTTATATAACAATTTTTGGCACCCACTATTGGCAACATATGTTAATTGATCCTTTCATTATTTAGCGCAACTTTCTGTTTTTGTACCTTTTTTAGCTTTGTTGCCCTTCTCTGTACTCTCTCCAGTTCCAGCACATCCTTCCTGGGGACTGGTGCCCAGAACTGGATGGTATACTCCAGGTACGGCCAGACCAAAGTCTTATAGAGTGGTTTGCTTGCAGCAGCATGGCATTGCATGCCGTTGCTGAGCCTATCATCTACTAGGACCCCCAGGTCCTTTTCCATCCTAGATTCCCCCAGAGGTTCTCCCCCTAATGAGTAGATTGCATTCGTGTTTTTGCCACCTAAATGCATTATTTTACATTTTTCTACATTAAACCTCATTTGCCATGTAGTTTCCCACCCCATTAATGTGTTCAGATCTTCTTGCAAGGTTTCCACATCCTGCGGAGAAACTATTGCCCTGCTTAGCTTAGTATCGTCCACAAATACTGAGATTGAGCTGTTTATCCCATCCTCCAGGTCATTTATGAATAAATTAAATAGGATTGGTCCCAGGACAGAACCCTGAGGGACCCCACTTTCCACGTTAGACCATTCCAAGTACTCCCCATTTATCACTACCCTCTGAACTCACCCTTGTAGCCAGTTTTTAATCCAGGTACTCACCCTTTGGTCCATGTCGACAGACCTTAGCTTGTATAGAAAACATTTAAGGGGAACTGTATCAAATGCCTTCGCAAAATCCAGATACACCACATTTACGGGCCTTCCTTCACTCAGATGACAGCTCACCTCCTCATAGAAGGTTAATAGATTTGGTTGGCAAAAACGATTTTTCATGAATCCATGCTGATTACTGCTAATGATACCGTTCTCATTACTAAAATCTTTTATATAGTCCCTTATCATCCCTTCCAAGAGCTTGTATACTATTGATGTTAGGCTAACTGGTCTGTAGTTCCCAGGGATTTATATTGGTCCTTCTTTAAAGATTGGTGCTACATTGGCTTTTCTCCAATCAGCTGGTACCATACCAGTCAGTAGACTGTTCGTAAAAATTAGGAACAACAGTCTGGCAATTACTTGACTGAGTTCCTTATGGACCCTCGGGTGCAAACCATCTGGTCATGGTGAGTTATTTATGTTAAGTTTTTCACGTCTGTTTCGGATTTTATCCTCTGTTAACCATGGGGGTGCTTCCTGTGACGTGTCATGAGGATAAACATTGCAGGTTTGGTTACTGAAGCACCTTGTTTCCATCGTGAAGACCGAGGAGAAGAATACATTCAAAACCTTCACCATCTCACCATCCTTTGTAACCAGAATCCCTTCATCATTCTTTATGTGGCCAATATGATATGTCTTCCCTCTTTTACTATTTATGTACTTAAAGAATTTCTTCTTACTCTCCTCCACTATATGCCTTTCATGTTCTATCTAACCCGCCCTGATTACACCCTTACATTTCTTATTGCATTCTTTGTACAGTTGGAATGCTGATGATGATTCCTCAGCCTTGTATTTTTTGAAGGCCCTCTCCTTTGCTTTTATATGATTTTTTGCGTTGGCGTTAAGCCACCCAGGGCTTTTTTTAGCTCTTTTAAATTTAACCTTTGGGATGCACTGGTTAATACCCATATTTAATATGCTACTAAATCACACCCATTTTTCCTCCGTGTTCTTTTTTCCTAGGATTTTATCCCATTTAATATCTTCTAGCAAGGATCGTAGTTTAGGAAAGCTGGCTCTTTTGAAATTCAGTGTCTTTGTAATCCCCTTATGTTTCCTATTTGTGTGATTTATGCTGAAACTAATTGTGATCGCTGTTTTCTAAGCTGCCCTGTATTTCTACATCCATAATCAGGTCTGTATTGTTGGTAATCAGTGGGTCTAGTAACACATTATTTCTTGTTGGTGCATTTACCATCTGACCCATGAAATTGTCCTATAAGTCATTTTAGGAAATGGCGAGCCTTAGATGAATGTGTGGTTCCTTCCGCCCAGACTATGTCTGGATAAATAAAATCCCCCTTCAAAATGACACTTCCCATCCATGCATACCCTGTTACTTTTCCAGAAACATATAGCCGAAAAAAGAAAAGGATTGACGCACCCCCATACAATGCAATGTAGTTTATTCAGGAGATGATTAAAAACCAAGCACACATGGCATAAGTCATACAGGCGGGGGAATTAAAGGTGACACGTTTCACACGACTAGCGTGCTTCGTCAAAACGATGAAGGAGTGCGGCCATCTTCTTCTTTTTTCGAACAAAATTTATAAGGATAATCTCTACAGCAGCAATAAAACATTTCTCAACACAACCACACATACATACTCCTAGCACATGCCCACATATCTGTTTGATTATAACAAAATATAAAATGTTGTTTAAAACATTTTAATTCCACATAAAATTCCTAAAACTCTGCACCTGGTCAATACAGCTCTAGGAAAGAAACTATACAACGATACTATAAAACACTATAACTATAAAACTTGCAATTCTTTTTCCCTGCAATCATGTTCTGTAGCCAACATTTTTCCAAATACACCTACACATGCTCATTTATTGATACTTTAGGGAACAGTGTAGTTGTCTGTGCTTAATATTAGGGTCCATTTAGATTTTAGATTGTAAATTATATTATCAGTAGCTTTATGAATTTACATGGAACAGGCAAGCTGTATTTTTATAGCTATTCTTTGTCAGTGTTACAGAAATGTCGGTGGTCTGAATACCAAGTTTAACAAGGATGCAGCCTGCAGTACTTATATTAGGCATAGGACAGCACAGAACAAATGTTACTCACTTGCATTCTGAGTTTAATTTGAGCCAAAGGTTAATTTGAGGTCTTTTCATTTATCCATATTTCCCCTCTTTAATAAAAGTTATCAGCATAAATGAAAGGTATTCGTAGTTTGTATCATGTAAAATGTAAATTATCGGCATATGTTCATGGTAAGAAAGAAGTCTACGAAGAATTCTTACTTCTCTTTTAAAATGTTCACTGTTGTTTGCTCTTAGTATAGTTCCATATGCACATAAGATGTGAAAAACTCTTCCCACAAGTTGTGAAAAATCCTTCCCAAAACCCTTCTTTCAGAAAACCCTTCTGAAATTGTTTTGGTATATTAGGACATCATCCTGTTAAGGTGAGCAATAGTCATCTCTTAGTCGTTCTAGTGTCTTTTCCATGCATCTTTGAAATGCTGCTGAGGCATTCATTAAGCCCCCCAAAAAGTCCTTGTCCATTTGTGTAGGCTATAAGGTGTATGTGTTGACTATTCAGAAATAAAACATTGGTGGCAATCACTTCCCTAATCTAAAATAGAGAACCATTAAAGAAACATTCAGCTTGTCTAGAAGGTCTTGTCCTTGTAGTATGGGGTGTCTATCAGGCACAGTCTTCTTCATTAACTCTCTAAAGTCTATATTGACATATAATAAACCATAGTGGGTGGTTTGCCAAAGTCAAATACAGTAGGTTGTTCACTTTTCAAGAGAACTTTCACTTTGCCAGGCAAGAGAATTTCCCCCTTAGCCTTTTGAATGCTTACTTGGGAACATGTGCCAATCAGTAATTTTGTGGGTAGCCCTTCTAAATTACAAATTAATAAGTATGTATTTCTTATCAGGATCAGTACTTTTGCACTCTCAGTGTCAAGATGAGTGAAAGGTCTCTTTAGGTTCTGCAGTTTCAGGGGGGTTTCTATATCATAGCTGGTCACTGATTGCCCCCCACCTGAGACCACTTCTTGTTTCTCAACAGCTTTTGTTTATGCACCCTCATGCCATATAGACTTTCTGTTCACAGTCAAAGCAGTCACTACATATTTTATTTTTATTTTTTTTATTTGCTGGATAACGTGATTGATATTGGATTTACATCATGAGACATTTTAATAAAGAACATTTTATGATGTTGTTGTCTTCATTTACTCTTTCAATATTTTTTTTCTTAAAGTGAGTGTTATATCAGATAAAAATTAAATCAATACAGCTTTGATATGAACTAAAATATGCCTTCTGCTGAAGACAATTGCAAAGGAAATTTTAATAAAGCAGAGATTGCAAAGCCAACAAAAGAATTCGATGAATGCCTAAGATTGTTAGCACCTTGACCAGCAGGACGCCTTGGGTTATTTACTGCCCCTAATGCCTGGCTAGCATTGCAGCAGGTTTCCTGGGGGAAAAATCATATGTCCCCGGGCCTGGGACATGAATGAACTTTTGTGACCTCTGATGCAAGATATCTTTATACTACCCCACTGAGGATGTGTGTCAAGACTGGACAAGAAACCCTGGTGTGAAAGATTCATGGAGTATAACTGTGTGTTAGCTTCCCCTTCTTCCCTCTTCATCTCCCTGTTACCGTATCCTCTTTCCCATTTCCCGATCAGCGATTGGTCACAGTGATCACATGACATTGGTAGCGGGCCGGTACAGTGGTCAGTCCGGCAGAGGGTAACAGATTGCGCTGCTGGAAGGTCCCACGGCCGCATGAGAGGCACATACACCATATGACGTCCTCCCAGAACAACAGTGCTCCCACACAGCCATCATAGATCTATACAGTATGTAGGTATTATGGGGTGGGCGGGAAGGCGTTAAAAATGCTGTGTGTGTGTATGTATGTGTCTGTGTATATATACTGTATGTATGTACTATATGTATATGCGTAAGTGAGTTTTATGTGTGTGTGTATGTATGTATGTATGTATGTGAGTTTATGTATGTATATGTGTGTATGTTTATTTGCATGTGTGTGTATATATGTATTTATGTACATTGCTTTTAATCTGGACCCCTAATGCTGTAGGATCAGAACTGCTTTTTTAGGGCTTGTTTACATGAGCGGTAAGGACTGATCCTTCTCTGAAAAGCAATCCATGCTTGGATAATTTTTAGAGGCTTTTGACAGGTAGTAAAAAAGGCAGTATGTCACCTCCTCATTGCCTGTTTTAACTCACTAAATGTAGCACCACCATGCAATGCACATGGTTACAGAATGGCCCTATTCACCTGGGGGGTATACTTCCTGGCACAGCCACAGCATATGTATGACCCTGGCTGTTGACTCTGCAACTAAAGAAAAAGCAATTTAGGGTTGGTAACCACAAGGCTTTACCGTCCCCCAACCTCATGTGTGAATGAGCCCTTGGTTCATATGTGTGCAGCTGCATGCTGCATGTAGGACAGCCCACTAATTTCAATGGGCTGACCTACCCTCAGAAACACAGGAAAATAAGTCCCCAACACTTTTTACAATTTGTACCATGCCAATTTGTTGTGCACTTAAACACACTACATTGCCAATGCATAGGGGTACCATTAGGAATTAATGGCACCCTTGTTTGTCTGCTAAGCAGTGCATTTATCTGCGTGTCAGGAACAAGTGTGATTTTTGCATATTCCCCACACGCAGTAATGTGAACCAAGCCTTGAACTCGGGTGCCTCGAGACTGAAAATACTTTTCAAGGACTGACTGAAAAAAGGTTGAAAAACACTACTCTAAACCATAGAGCTCCCCCTAGCCGCAGCCTAGTAATAACATTGCTGAGAGGTCTACCTACTATACCTGCATGGAAAAACAAACAGCACTCATTAAAAACTTCATTTATCATTCTCCTGTCATCAGCTTTAGTCAGGAACTGAATCAAATTACCTCAATTGGCAGCACAAGACATTTAAACTGATAAAATGGCTTAGAATTTTATACACTGAGTGGAGTGACTTTTTTCTTAACTTTGTTTTAAGCTGTGGGGGATTGGGAACATTTCCAGACACAGACAGGAAGAAGGATTGCTCTCATTATGATAAGAGACTTTTTTCTCCTACTGCTGGATAATAAATATATGACTAACATTTGCACGGCAGTAAGTAGCGTGAACAATCTAGATTCATATCGATTACTGAAAAACAATGTTGTTTTAATAAGCTAAAGACACATTAAAAGTTAAGCAAGCTGTAGGTTCATTTTCTAACTTGACATGCAGGTATGTAACTTGATATTTAAAAAATATATATTAATATAAAAGACTTTTTAAGCTAAATTAGGGTTCAGCCAATGTTTCAAAAGCTTTCATGTTTTTATACAAAGGAAACTTACCTCCTTCACCTCCATATTTCTCCATGAATCATAACTGTCATTCAAATTTCATCTGAAGATGAAGCTTGGTATCCCTGCGTGACTATTCAGATGAGTACTAATTTATCTAAAAGGTCCGACTTTGATGTATGTGGGATTGGGGAGAAGGGAGGCATAGAGATTATATGGTAACATTTAATTTCTGAATAAAAACCACCTTCAAGTTTTGTGAGCTTTGATATATAAATACATTTTCCCAAAAAAGGAACTAAGAATTCCAGGATACATAAATCTGTTGAAATATCTGTCATATTGTATAAAAATTGGCTTGGTATCCTGATACAGAAAGCTGGTTTGTTTGAACATAAGGTGAACTTAGGCTGGCCAATATAAGATGCTTATCTGGCACGGTTTTTGAAGTGATAAATACATTTTTCTCATGCTATTGAAATTAGTATCTGCTGCAGTTTTTTTCCCCATTCTTGGATTTATACAATTTTATATGTGCCTGTTAGGTGATAAAATAAGATATCTACACTATAGCAACTTTATAGAGAGTACATTAAAATTTAAAGTAAGGAATGCCACACATCAGGATACAAATCTTTTAAAGTGGTAATGCATGAGAAACGACATTTGCCAAGTGGGCTGCTTCAAATATACACATTTCTAGCAATCAATGTATTATGATAGAAATCTACTAGCAAACAGAAGGGACATGTACACATCTTACTGGCAAAACAATACATCACAATACAAAAAACAAACAAAAAAAAACTTTCTGTTATAATTGTATGGGACTAAACCTCTAAATAACGTATGAAATGCACCTATCACACATGTCTGGCTGCCTGCATCAAGAAGCATACCTGACTTGAAGTCAATGAATACTTGTAGGTAGTTCATTTGGACATTCTTCTTCCAGTAATATCTGCATAATTTGTTCCACAATAGATAACTAAAATTAGTTTAAAACTAACAACACAGTATATGGCTTCTTTGTGTACTTAAAGTGGTCATAAAGCTTTGTTATTTTTTTATAATTTAATTTATTACATAATTTATTATTTTAATGCATTTAATTTAATATAAAAATAACAAACATGCCTATACTTACCTCCTCTGTGCAATGGTTTTGCACAGAGCAGCCTCGGTCCTCTTTTTCTGGAGTCCCCCACTGGGGCACCAGGTCCCTCCTCTTCATCTGGTGTCCCCAGGGAAAGCACACCAATGCATGCTTGCTCCTGAGTCCCGCTGCTGCATCATTTGTAACAGACATTGGGATTTGGGCCCAACTCCTGCACCCGTGTCACCAGATTTGATTGACAGCAACAGGAACCAATCGCCTCCGCTGCTATCAATCTGTCCAATAAGGAGATAGACAGTGGCGGGAGCTGCTGCGCTTGTGCACTTTGCTGGATCGGATGGGCTCAGGTAAGGGAAATGAGGGATCTGGGGAGCAGCTGCAGCACAGAAGGTTTTTCAACTTAATGCATAGAATAGAAAGCATTAGTGTGAAAAAGCTTAAATTGACCTAAGCACATATTGTGAAAAAGCTTAAATTGACCTAAGCACATATATCTGAAGTGTTTTCTTATCTTTCTCCAAAGCCCTGAGTCCCATGTCTTTCTGCTGCCCTGTTATTCTGTTATCAGCTTGATAACTTCTAACAAGTTCTCCAACAACTGAGATAAACCAGCCTGAAATTTGTGTTGCAGTGGGTGCTACAAAAAGATTAGCAGAGAGCTTGTCTAGTCACAGCTCTGCACATTCTTTCCTTTGCCTATGTGGAGTGGGGATGTGTGCCTTTCCTCCAATCGGCTGCCTTGGCTGTATGCCAGGAATCCACTCCCAGTGCTCAACAGGAAGAGAAAATCTCTAACGCAATGTGCACTTTCTAAAGAATATAGCAAGCTGAAGACAACAGATATGCATGTAAAAACGTATGTAGGGAGATTTGTTTAATCTCTGAGTATCATCTGAGACTGTTCACTTCACTGGGTATATGTGAGGGTTTACATCCACTTTATGGCTTTAGAATCACTTTAATGTGCACATTACGCTCTATCTAGTGGTTTAGGATTTTTACTGCCCTTAAAATAGTATTCAACCCTCAGCAATTTTTAGGTTAACAAATTAAGCACAATAAAGGAATCATTCCCAGTGATCTGTAGCTCCAATTACAAGGACCATAAGCATCTGGAAGCCAGAGAGACCATATAAAAGTAAAATCCCAGGAAGGAGCCTAGCCGTTGGGGGAAGCACCAAAACCAGGAAGGAGGAAGAGAGCTATGCTATGCCGAGCCGGGCTGTGCCATGCTGGACTGTGCTGAGTCATGCTGTGCAAAGCTGTGCAGTGTGAGAGAGAGACAGAGGGCAGACTGCTGTGCTGGATGGCTGATCTGTGCACAGGTGAGAGCA
Source organism: Lithobates clamitans (assembly GCA_037952925.1). Taxonomy (NCBI): domain Eukaryota; kingdom Metazoa; phylum Chordata; class Amphibia; order Anura; family Ranidae; genus Lithobates; species Lithobates clamitans. The sequence goes on along the minus strand of JBBGZY010000279.1, from coordinate 2,956,761 downwards.
ATCCAGAATCGCTGTCCAGGTTTCCATCACACCAACTGCCATATGCTGTGTCGCTACTTAAAGTGGAACTTTACTCTCCCAATCAACATTGATTATTTTCAATCCTCATGCTGCTAGCATTAGTAAATATATAGAAAAGTATATCATATTTACTTGTTTTAAACTTTTTTTTATATTTCTTCAGATACTTCCTTTCTTGCCTAGGCAAACAATGTCATACATCCCAGGAGTCTTCAGGAGGGAGGGGGAGGAGGGTTTTCTCAGCTAAGCACACTCTCTCGCATGCATGCTTAAGCTAAGGGCAGATGGATTCCAGAAAGTGAATGCTAAATGAATCATTTGCCCTACTCAAGATGGCCACAATCAGAAATACTAGGAGGCTGTTTTTCAAAGTGATTTATCAACAAAATAAAGCACAGAGACATGGATGGTTGTGGAAGTTTACTTTAAATATTAAAAATGAATTAAATAGAGTTTTTGGTTTGTGGTGCTCAGATGCAGTAAAGATACACTTTAAGGGGGCCCCGCCACACAGACAACTTGCTGCCATTTAGAGGACTGACACAAAGGAATTCATTGAGAGGGTCTCTGATCTGCATCATAGCTAATAACTAGCAGTTAATCTCAGCCTTAACTTGGAAGAAAGTAATTTCTTTCCCTTAACACCTTGCCACCAGATACCTATTACGCCTCCATCAGTATTCTGCAGATATCAATGCCAAAGACAGAGCTTAAAGCTTTCCTTATATATCCTTTATACCCCTCAAATGCCCTTTTTAATTGGCCTTGCTTTCTGTTTGGCTTCACTAAAGAGTCCACCCACCCACTGAGCCTAATTTTACACTAAACTGCTTTTGAATGCCACTCTCGAGTCACCTGCACCCTCCTTGTGTGCCAATGTTTAAAGGGCCCCATTTTGCCAGCACAAACTCACCTTCAATGCTGCTCATGTTATTACATTTCTGTGGACAGAATTGGGTTGCTATTATTGAATTAAATTCCAAGGCCTAAACCTAGCTCCTTTGTCTGGGAGTCCTCAAGTGACTTAGCCTGTTATTGGTTGAACTGGACGGACTTATGTCTTTTTTCAATCAGACTAATTACAAACTATGTAACTATGTACCTATCTACTTATAATCCTCTTTGGTCAAGTGATGTGTACCCTCTAATTCAGGGAGCTTCTGTTTATGCTCCTAGTACTGCAGAATAAGCTGGGTCTGGTTCTAGATGTACAGTATCTCTTGGGTGCATTGTATCTCTTTGTCGTTTTTATGCACATTGACATATCAATCTGCTTTGTTATGCTTGTGATCTTAAATTGCCATTACAGTCTGCTTATCCTTTTAAAGGACAGTGTACACCATCTTTATTCATTTGCTGTGTTCCTAGTCAAGGTATTCTAGTGGTATCAGCAAGGGTGAGGCCTTGCCTAGGGCTAGAGATAGTAGAGGATCCAAAACTACCAGTGGCTCCTGCAGGGGTAGCACTACATATTAAAAGATCAAGGAGTTGCAGACTCAGTTTGTGAGTAAATGAGCTGCTGAGAGTGCTTACATTTTTTAAAATTACTTTAAATGCTCCAAAAATGTACACACATGCCATCCAAAGGTTTGAGGCATTACGACTTGCTGGAAAATACCTAGTCATGCTTGTTGCTAATTGCCTTGGTATATGGAAGTGAATGCATATCTACAGTAGACAAAAAGGAATAGCCCATTCAAACTAATAATAAAATACAATAGCAAAACCAGCTTTTACTACAATATTTATCTTTTCCATCAAATGCCCTCAGTCTGAAGGCCAGTATCATTCAACCCACTTTGAATGACCCTCCCCCAGCCTGTGACTGTACAATGAAAAGAGAAGCAGCTCAATGATGAGCTTATCTTTGTCACTCTGCATTTTTCTCCTATCAGCACTTGTTTTTGTCATGTACTGATTGACTGCTTGTTTTGACACTTCCTCCCACACTCTAGCTCTAATATGCTGGGAGTGAAAGAGGTTGATATAAGGTCTAATACAGATACTTAGACTGCGTGCATTTAAAAAAGTATAATTGATGTATTGATGGTTACAGACTTGCATTTATGTGTGTCTTTTATTTTTGCCTAAAGATCAGCTTTAATTTATGAAAACATACATCCCTGAATGAATGTTCTATTACATATTTTTATAACTTTAAATAGAACAGTATCCAATTTACAACAGCATCCAAACATCCAATCCCACTGTTAGGGCAATTTGGTCACACACATCATTTGGTGCAGCGCTCTGAACATAGTTATTGACCCTGCCCCCTGTCCCACTCCCATTAAGGGGGTACACTTAAAAAAATAGACTGTCAAGTGATACCCAAATGAAAAAAAATGGTCAAACAAAGCAGCAGGGAAGCAAAGGCAAGGTAGTATGTGCTGCTGGATAGAGTAGGGGCAGCTTTAAAGCAAACCTTTTCATCACATTCACAAAGCAAGTACCCATTTCAAATGCGCAAAAAGTAGAACTTATATTTCCTCGACTGCAAAAAGCAAGTGAAACATGTTGTTCCTTGGTGCTCCCATGGCACTGATGAGTGGTCCTATGCATCCTTATGAAACCATCTGAAAAGCTTTTGCAGCCTGTAATGGCTCACTCCTGAGTTATTGTAGAGATGGAGCAGTCATTGGGAGCACTGTCCCCTAGTGCCAAGGGAGGACAAGTCATCCTGTTTCTTGGGCTACCCATGCACTGTTTGTTCTTTATCTTGTTGCAGTCACTGATCTCATCATAGGTGGCAGGAGAGAGTACACACTGCAAATATGCAGCTCAAAGGAAGAGGATACCTGGTCCCTACCTTGGCACTAGGGGGCACTGGTCCTAACGGCTACCTCCTTCCGACAATAACTTGCAACCGAACCATTAGAAGATTTTAAGAAGGCTTCTTTTTCATATGGTTTTGGCCTACATTCTTTGAACTGTAAGGGGACCCTGGCTGGAAAGTAAATTTCAATTTCTGTGTGAACCTCCGCTTTAAGCAGCCTTATATAATGTGGGGCGTGGACTTAGTCCCCCTGAGCCATGATTGGCCAAAGGCACCCAGCCATTTTTTTTTTAAATCTTGGCACGGAGTTTCTCTTAATATCCATACCAGACCTGAAGGGCCTGGTATGGATTTTAGGGGGACCCCCACACCATTTTTTTTTAATCTTGGCGCATAGTTCCCCTAATATCCATACCAGACCCAAAGGGCCTGGTAATGGACTGGGGGGAACCCATGCCATTTTTTTTCAATGATTTATATGTATATTGCCAGGATCCGGCAATACATTACAGCCGCGAGCAGTTTTAAATGACATTTTTTCCTTTACAAATGTGGTTTTGCTGCTCTCATTTATAAAACTATGTACGGCCGCTCTGTAAGCAGCTTACCATAGGCACCCTGTCTTTGGCCAATCATGGCTCCTACAGCAGAGTGCGCTGTGATTGGCCAAAGCATGCAGGTCAGGTGCATGCTTTGGTCAATCAGCAGCCGTCAATGCACTGCGATCTCACAGTGCATTGACAGTATCGCCGTTCATAATGGGGCATTCCGCGGGAGCTTAAATTTCCTGCAAATGCCCCATAATGTTCCAAATTGGGTGAACACCTGATGTTCGAGTTGAACTTACATTCGACTCGAACATTGGGCTCATCCCTAGTCAGCAGTCATGTAATTTGTAGCGGGAAGTGTATCTTTTCTACAACAATCAGGAGTTTTATGCCCTGTACACACGATTGGACATTGATCGGACATTCCGATAACAAAATCCATTTTTTCCGATGGATTTTGGGCCAAACTTGTCCTGCATACACACGGTGGCACAAAGTTATCAGAAAATCTGATCGTTCTGAACGCGGTGACGTAAAACACGTACGTCGGAACTACAAACGGGGCAGTAGCCAATAGCTTTCGTCTCTTAATTTATTCTGAGCATGCATGGCACTTTGTGCGTCAGATTTGTGTACACACGATCGGAATTTAAACGATCGGATTTTGTTGTCGGAAAATGTTATATCCTGCTCTCAAACTTTGTGTGTCAAAAATTCCGACGGAAAAAGTCTGATGGAGCCCACACACGATCTGAGTTTCTGACAACACAATACGATCGCACTTTTTCCATCGGAAAATCCGACCGTGTGTACAGGGCATAACTATTTCCTAGGACTATGGCTATAACTTGTGGAAGCTATTCAGGCAGTTCTTTCATTGAAAGTTATAAATATTTTAGAATGCTTGCCTCAGACCACAATTCATTTTTTTTTCAGTAATGTCATTCTTTATCATCTCCAAGATATTGCTAAATTACAGAAAATAGATGGATTGCTCTATGGTGTAGAGGCAGATGCATGATTGCAAAATGAATGTATCTTTCATTCTTAATCACTTAAAATCATTATAGTTAGACAAAGATGTCTAGTATGAGTTCACTTGCATCAGGAGTTGTAAAAGAAAAAAAATAAATAAATGGCTTTCCCTTAAGAGCAGCAGTACCATTAGGATGATCAATGTAATAAAGAATCAATACAATGTTATGGTTTCCTAATGTGTTTTCAACATATCCACTTGTTTGTCTAACACATACAACTACATTTCAGGCTGGTAAATTGGTGTCCTACCTGCTATGGTGAGATTCAGATCTAATTTATTTTAGACCAATTGAATAACAGTGGTTATGCCCACTGCTTTCAAATGACTGCAGACATACATTCATACAGCTACACAATCCTGTACACTTTATCATTTTTTCAGTGCATAGATCTTTGGTATTCAAGCTTATTAAACCTGAATAGATGTTAGAATAATAGAAGCTTGTGTACACTGCTCAGATCCAATTTACCTGTTGTAATAAAGCAACTGAAAGATATAAAGAGTGCATTGAGGCCTCAGGATTGCCATAGGGCTCAGATGCCAATTATACCTGTGAGCACAATCCAACCACTAGAAAATATCTTTCTAGCTACTTTTGTACATTACCTATGTAAGTTTAGGTTGCACAGGTATTGCATGTTTACTGTAAAGTGGCAGGAAGGGAAGATAAGAAGGAAAGAACTCTGGTAGCCGCTCCTCCTGGAGCAACAACAGCAATCAAACAATGTTTCAGACCTAGCTGATCAATCTCTGTTCTTAAGGGCTATAGTTCTCTTATGGACCTTAGACACATCTCTCCACTGCTACTTTCTACGTTGTGGTAAAGGGGTCTACAGCAGGGGCGGACTGATCATTGAGCAATTAGGGCACTGCCCGAGGGCCCTGGGCCACTAGGGGGCCCCACCAGGGTTGCCAGCCTCAGTAAAACCAGGGACAGTATGTATAAATCTGTGTTTTTTTACATCTGTCTGTGTATACTGTGTGTACATGTATGTGTATACTGTGTGATTGTATACTGTGTGTGTATACTGTGTGGCCCTATAATCTCTGATTGCCTGGGGGCCCTATAATCTCTGATTGCCTGGGGGCCCCATAATCTCCTATTGCCCGGGGGCCCCATGAGTTATCAGTCCGCCCCTGGTCTACAGTTTACTGCAGTTCAACCACTTCTTTTGGCAAAAATGGGGCTGGGGAATAAAGTAAAGTTGAACTCCATACAGATACAAAGGACACAATTATTGCAGCTCTGTATTTATTAATGCATAATTATACAAGCACTGTAAGTACCTCAGTTTGACATGGTATAAACCTCTTATAGTTTCTGTACAGCAGAATTCAGCCCAAAAATAGGACCAAGCAGCACACAGAGTCGGTCAGGTGTGCTGCAGTGCTTATGTGCTCATAGTCACAGGAGAAGAAAGCAGAGTGACAAGGAGATGCGCTTATTTTTGTGCTGCTTCTCCTTTAACTGGGAGCTTACGCTTAAGTTAAGAGATGGACAATATCTATAAGTGTTAGCTGCAGAGGAGAAAATCCGTTCTCTTTCCCTGCCAGAGATGGTTGCACTATTTGGTAAAGCTGTGTAAATAGCTAGGTATACAGCACTAAAACTACTGTGGCAAATAAAACTGTTCCCATATATGTATTCCATCTATGTACAGTATTTAGATGTTTTCCTGAAGTTCAGCTTCAAGCTTTCCCTACTCAATTACATAACACATTATGAGATGAAACTTTGTACCCCTGTGTTGTTTATTATTGCATTGGTTAGTAATTAAAAATGCTGCAAATGCAATATTTGTGATTACTAAGTGCTGTAATAATCAATTACATTGTAACAACAAGCCTCAACCCACTTCACAATTCCATAAAAATAAATAGTGAAAGTATTACACATCACAGATCTTATTTATGTATGATTACTAGTTACTGACCTATTTTTTAATCACTTCCCTCCCACCATATAACATAATGACGTGCGCAAAGTGGTTAAATTATCCTGACCGGACGTCATATGACATCCAGCAGGATGCGCCGCTAACACGTGCCCCCAGGGGCGCGCACCGCGGTGATCGGGGATGAAGCTTGTCCCTTGGACACAGCGCATCCCTGATCAGGGTAAACAGCCAATTAAATTGGCTGTTTACCACGTGATTTGCTGTGTCCAATCACAGCCGGTCACAAGTGTAAACCACAGAGCCTAAGTGATCCCTGCTTCTTCCCCTCACATACCGATTGTGTGAGGAGAGAGCAGGGATCAGTGAGTAGAAAAATGTTTGTCTACGTTTGTTACACTTTACTGTGCACCACACGCCCCCCCATAAAGAGAACCTGTCATCAGTACTGTCACACAGCCCATCTGGATAAGTCACACAGCACATCTGGATGTGTCACACATCACATCTGAATCTGTCACACAGCCCATCTGGATCTGTCACACAGTCCATTTGGATCTGTCACACAGGCCTGCCATCGGTACCGCCATCAGGGACCTGTCAGTACCACCATCAGTACCGTCACACAGGCCCTTCATCAGTACTGCCATCGGTACTGTCACACAGGCCCAGCATCAGTACTGCCATCAGTACCATCACACAGGCCTGTCATCAGTACTGTCACATAGGCCTGTCATCAGTACTGCCATCAGTACCGTCACACAGGCCCACCATCAGTGACCTGTCAGTACCGTCACACAGGCCAGCCATCAGTGACCTGTCAGTACCACCATCAGCAATGTCACACAGACCCACCATCAGTACCACCATCATGTCGAAAATATTTTTAACAACTGAGGAGGCATATAACATCATTTCTCTGTCGGATGAGGAGAGCAGCAGGAGCTCTTATCATCCAATTCTGGTTCAGAAAACGAGCCAATAGAGAGTAGTGGATCAGAGACCGAGTCAGCAGAGGAAACTGTCTCTCCTAAAAGAATAGGGAGATCAGGACCAAGATCAAAAGACCTGCCTACCACCAGGAGCACCAGATCCCAGTACCAGTACTGGAATTACACACCCAACCCAAAGAATCCAGGCCCAGTCCTACCTTCCTGATGCCCTGGCAAACCCCTTATTGTTGCCTGCCAGCTCAGGGTCCACTATAATCCCCCCTTTCACCACACAGCCAGGTGTGCAGCCCAACAGTACACATTTTTCCCAATTAGATTATTTTTATTAGTTTTTTTCCAGAAGATTTGCTGCAGTAAATGGTGGACCAAACAAATCTCTATGCAGAGAAATTTATTGCCTCAAACCCCAATTCCTCCTTCGCTCGTATGTTCCAATGGCAACGTCTCACACTAGACTAATTCAAATTGTTTTTGGGCTTTACATTTAATATGGGGCTTACAAAGAAGAACAAACTGCATGCCTACTGGTCCACCAACCCCATCCACCACATGCTGATATATTCTGCTGTCTGGTCCAGGACACGCAATGATATGATTATGCATTTTCCTAAATTTGAATGACAATTTGCTGTGAGCTCCCGGAGATCATCCCAAACACAATCAATTCTATTGAATGCACCCCCTAATAAATTGTTTTCTAAGCAATTTGCTGAAGTGTTTGTCCCAGACCAAAATATTATTGTGGACGAATCTCTTATCCACTTTACTGGCCGGTTGCAGTTCAAACAATATATTCCAAGTAAGAGGGCGAGGTACAGGTTGAAACTGAATAAACTTTGTGATAGAGCTACTGGATATGTGTACACCTTCCACGTGTATGAAGGCAAATACTTCCAGCTCCAGCCTCCTAATTGCCCAACATAATGTATATCGGAACCAGTGGTAAAATTATCTGGGACCTTGTATACCCCCTGTTCAAAAAAAGATATCATTTATATGTAGACAAATACTACAGCAGCTTGCCCCTTTTTTGTCACCTGTATCATGAAAAACCCTGTCCTGTGGTACCTTCAGGAAAAACAGGAATTTATTATCAAAGAGGCTACAAAGCGGGGAATCCGCATTTATGAGGAAAAAGAGGTGTTGGCCATGAAGTGGTAGGACAAGAAAGATGTACACATGATGTCTACCATCCACAATGACATCTTGGTGGAGATTCAGAGAAGACACGGTCCCATTGTAAAGCATGAATGTGTCCACGATTATAATCTGTTCATGGGGGGGTTGATTTAAATGACCAGATGCTACAACCGTATTTATCAACCTCGAAAGTCTTGTTACTGGTATAAAAAGTTGCATTTCATCTTTTTCATATGGCCATGTTTAATTTGTATGGCTGCTACCAAAAATCAACTGAAAACCAACCCATCACCTACCTCAAATACAGTATCTTACAAAAGTGAGTACACCCCTCACATTTTTGTAAATATTTTATTATATCTTTTCATGTGACAACACTAAAGAAATGACACTTTGCTACAATGTAAAGTAGTGAGTGTACAGCTTGTATAACAGTGTAAATTTGCTGTAACTCAAAACATAGCCATTAATGTCTAAACCGCTGGCAACAAAAGTGAGTACACCCTAAGTAAATATGTCCAACTTGGGCCCACAGTGTTAATATTTTGTCTGGCCACCATTATTTTCTGACTATGGACAGTATTTCTGCCTGGACAATTCCTTTTGCTGCTGCTGACCACATCTCTGCCTGCTACCTGGACCAATGCTTTGGCTGTGCTCACACTATCTCTGCCTGTACTAATTATGGACAGTATTCCTGCCTGCTGCCTGGACGATTGCTTTTGCTGTCGCTGACCACATCCCTGCCTGTTGCCTGGACTGCTTCTCTCCTCTGTGGACCACTGCACTACTAAAACCACAGCAAACTTTTGTTATTTAGTATGTACATGCTATGTGTTAGAAATATGAAGGGCATTCAAAAATGTGATCGGTAGTCAGAAAATTATATGTGTAATTTATGCTCCTAGAATGCCTGGAGGTGCTACTTGGATGTTGGGCCTCTGTATATGGCCAGGCTGTGTAAAAGTCTCACACATGTGGTATCACTATACTCAGGGGGAGTAGCAGAATGTATTTTGGGGTGTCATTTTGCTATGAACAGGCTACATGTTAGACATATCATATAAATTGACAACTTTGTGTAAAATACGTTTTTATTTTCTTACCACGTTTTCCGAAAACATGTGGAAAAGAATGAACTGTTCAAAAGACTCATAATGCCTCATAGAATATATGTTGGCGGTGTTTACTTTCCAAAATGGGGTCATTTTGTATGTGTTTCTATTGTCCTGGTGCTTCAGGGCCTTCAAAATTGTTATAGGTCATCATGAAATTATATGTGTAATTTATGCTGCTTGAACACCTGGAAGTGCTACTTGGATGTTGGGCCTCTATATGTGGCCAGGCTGTGTAAAAGTCTCACACATGTGGTATTGACATACTCAGGAGGAGTAGTGGAATGTATTTTGGGGTGTCATTTTTGCTATGTAATGCTGTATGTTAGAAATATCTTCTTAAGGGACAACTTTGTGTAAAAGAAATACGTTTTCATTTTCTTTCCACGTTTTCCGAAAACTTGTGGAAAAAAATGAACTGTTCAAAAGACTCATAATGCTTCATAGAATATACGTTGGGTTGTTTGCTTTCCAAAATATGGTCATTTTGTGGGTGTTTCCATTGTCCTGGTGCTCCAGGGCCTTCAAAAGTGTGATAGGTCGTCATGAAATTATATGTGTAACTTATGCTCCTAGATGCCTGAAGGTGCTACTTGCATGTTGGGGCTCTGTATGTTGCCAGTCTGTGTAAAAGTTTCACACATGTGGTATCGCCATACTCAGGATTAGCAGAATGTATTTTGGGGTACAAGTTTCACACATGTGGTATCGCCATACTCAGGAGGAGTAGCAGAATGTATTTTGGGGTATCATTTTTGCTATGTACATGGTATGTGTTAGAAATATCTTATAAAATGACAACTTTGTGTAGAAACGTTACCACATTTTCTGAAAATGTGTGGAAATAATGAACCATTTAAAAGACTCATAATGACTCATAGAATGTATGTTGGGGTGTTTGCTTCCCAAAACGGGATTATTTTGTGGGTGTTTCCATTGTCCTGGTGCTCCAGGGCTGTCATGTACCTGGTCAGAAATGGTATGTAAAAAATAATTCTGAGCTGCCCTTAGTGCTAGCAGCTAACACGACAATATGATATAACAAAACAGTGGAAAAACAAAAATGTGTATGTGTATGTGTATGATGTGAAAATTGAAAAGAATACAAATAGGATCAAATATTAAACAATAAACCCAAATGATCTAAATAATGCAATATAGACATAAATGATGATCTGTGTGGGTAAGTGACTAAAAGCCTGTGAAAGTCAAAAGAACAATATGACAATATTCAAACAACATTCAAAACAGTGATCAGGGAAAGTTCAAAGCTTCTTTTTGGTATCCAAACAGTCTCGGAAACAAGTGGCTATAGTGAGGGGAACCACCACCGATAAACAAAAGGCTTACCAAAATGTTTGAACCCAAATGAACATTCAATGAGTCAAACAAGCTGTGTTGTGCAAACAACAGATAGGGGTAGACACTTGGGCTTTCCAAATCGCTGGACCGGGAACAACTGACTATCCACCAGATAGAGGCAATCCTTGCAGGAAGGTTTCATGGGAGGCGTTGGTCAAACTTCCATGGATGTGGCGAGGGCAATTATAGAGAAGGAGAACAGAAAGGGCCACATAGCATAATTCTGTTTAAAATTGCAAAAAGGTTTAATGAAGCTGGAACACTTACTTTTAGTAGATAAAACAAGCGCTTTTAAAAACAAATGGCGTCAGTGGCGTCCTTTCCAACGCGTTTCGTCTCCATTTCTGGAAGGCTGCAGTAGAGGGACATCCCAGACGATGTCTATGTAGACGAAACGCATCGGGAAGGACTCCACTGCCTCCATTTGTTTTTAAAAGCGCTTGTTTTATCTACTAAATGTAAGTTTTCCAGCTTTAATAAACCTTTTTGCAATTTTAAACGGAATTATGCTATGTGGCCCTTTCTGTTCTCCTTCTCTATAATTGCCCTCGCCACATCCATGGAAGTTTGACCAACGCTTCCCATGAAACTTTCCTGCAAGGATTGCCTCTATCTGGTGGATAGTCGGTTGTTTCCAGTCCAGCAATTTGGAAAGCCCAAGTGGATGGTGCTACCCTATTAAACCGTATAGTGTAAAAAAATTATAAGTGAGTATCCTGCCTCCAGGAAAGGAAGGAGATACCTGTCCCATTGGGGCTGGGTGTGTATAAGTATATCCGTCAGTGGTGGAAAAGGTGTGATGTAGCAGAAACCATGAGAAAATAGATGCCTGTGTGCTCATAAAGGCAGATATGTATGGTTGATCAGAAAAAAATTAATCCTAGGCATAACTGTGCACAAAAAATAGGATATGAAAAAATATATGATATCTATCAAGCCAATACTGTGAACTAAAACCATACATATATATGAGATCTCCAAAGTGACATAATAACAAAAAAAAACAAAAAAAGTATGTAAGCAAAAAAGTCATTATCTTATGTGAGATCCCAATGACAGGAGCATGTGAATACTATAAATATAAACAATATATATATGTGAAAAAAAAAAAAAAAAAAAATATATATATATATATATATATATACACACCAAGTCCGATACAAATTGTGCTTAGAAAATCAAATTCAAACTAAAATAAATTAAATTTAAATAATAATTATATTAAAATAAATATAGAGTCCCAAGGAGTATAGTGTATATATCACAGGAGTGTAATTCCAGAGTAACCGGTTATGATCCTTTTCAGGTGACTTCGGTGCTCATCAAATTAGGTGACTTGTGGTGCTCCCCCCATTGTGTCCCCATTCACCAAATGTTGTCACCCCTGCAAGGGTAATAGGCATATGTGGGTGGTCATGGATAGGCTTCCTCCTAGGCTCTCCCAATGCTCTCCCAAAGACCTGAAGGGCCTGGTATGGAATTTAGGGGGACCCCACCCCCTTTTTTTTTTTGGTTCGGGGTTCCCCTGTGGGGAAATTCCATGCCGTTTTTATCAATGAACTTTTATGTGTATTGTCGGACCGACAATTCATTATAGCCGCGAGTAGTTTTAAATTACTTTTTTTTCCTTTAGAAATGACATTTTGCTGTCAGACTGTTCTAAATACGGGAAACATGCACTCCTTTACAGGCATACTATAGACACCCCCAGGTACAAAATTTAAAGGAATATTACACTTTTATTGTTTCACTTTAAGCATTATTAAAATCACTGCTGCCGAAAAAACGTCCTTTTTTTGCACTGATACATGTCCCCTGGGGCAGGACCCAGGTCCCCAAACACTTTTTATGACAATAACTTACATATTGACACTTAAAATTAGCACTTTTGATTTCTCCCATAGACAATTCACTATAGCCTACACCGCTATTACTTCATGACTTTTTTTTCCATTAGAAATTTAATTTTGCTGTCAGACTATTCTAAACACAGGAAAAAAAGCGCCATTTTACAGGCATACTATAGACACCCCCCAGGTATGAAATTTAAAGGAATATTTCACTTTTATTGTTTCACATTAAGCTTTATTAAAATCACCGCTCCCGAAAAAACAGCCGTTTTTAAAACTTTTTTTTGCACTGATACATGTCCCCTGGGGCAGGACCTAGGTCCCCAAACACTTTTTATGACAATAACTTGCATATAAGCCTTTAAAATGAGCACTTTTGATTATTCATGTTTGTGTTCCATAGACTTTAACGGTGTTCACGTGTTCAAACTAATTTTTTGCATGTTCTGGATGCGAACCAAACCGGGGGGTGTTCGGCTCATGCCTAGTGGCGAGTATCTCCGCCAGACACTGAAAGAGTGGACCAATGACCAGCTGCTTGAGATCATCCGTTTGGCCCACTCCCTGGTTGACCAGGGCTGTATGTTGTTTGGGGATGTGCAGCCTTTGATCCAAATATGTGCTGAGCTAGCCCTGTCCTGTGTTCCAAAAATCAGTGATGATTTTTCTCCCCCTTTCAGTGCTGATCAGGTGGAGTCTCTGGTGTAGCTGTTAGAGGATGATTCCGCATGCTTTTTTGAGCACTATTCCATTTGTTCTCAGCAGAAGATTTTGGAATGTATTCACTCAGTACAACCCCTTGTTAGACAGGCAGCATGTGATCCGTCCTTTCTCCAACCAATACTCTCAGCATGGTCTAATATGTTACAACCAGCCCCAACCAACCCACTACAGACCATTTCTGCCATCAGACACCTGCCTGCCCAAAAATCTGTTTCCCCATCACCCATGCCAAATTCAGTTGCAGCTCAGTATACGTTACTCCCAACCAAATACTCATATCTATTCTCTGCTCCCTGTACATATTCTGCACTCAATCCACCTGCCTCTTCTCAGCCGCCTACTAATCTACAAGCAATTCGATATTCCAGTCGCACACGTTCCCGGACAAACGGCAATAGAGCATTAACGGGTGCTGTAACGATTACCAGTTGGGTTCTGGAAGCATCAAACAGAAGTACATCTTCGCCAGCACACCATGGATCAGCAAACAAGATTGTCCAAAAAGGTTTTTAATCGAAAACGGTCACATCACAAGGGAGGTGCAACGTTTCAGGGCCGCGCAGGACCCCAGGCTGCCTTTCCTGAGCATGTGCGCCACATGTGCTCAACGCGCATTCCACGACCTGTTGGACAGCATGTGCGGTCGTAGTTCACCATATTTAGACCCAAAGCTCATTGGCAACCACTATGCAGAGCCAGAGGTTGTATGTCCAACTTTTGACCCCACAATAGTGCTTTTCTGGATCGTGCATACCTCATGGAAGTGTGCAGATATATTATCCCTATACATTTATTTATATACTCTAGGCAGTGATCCTTACTGGACAGTCGCGCTGTGAACAGCCTCCCTTTCCCCTGTGCAACAGGAAAACTTTCTATTACTGTAGGGACACAGGTAATGCATTTATACACTAGCTTTTTGGTATGCTTTCAAAAAAACACACCCCTATAGGTTAACTTTTTTCTGCAGTACCCAGCACCTGCCAGGGTGCTTGCGGGTGGCAGCTCCCATCTTTGGAGGGACCTCCATGGGGTAGGCTTTTAAATGGTAGTCCCTATGGTTGAGATAAAACATATATGTACACCAATCATAATTATAAAGATAAAAAAGTTTATTTATTGATACATCTAGTTTTCATTAAAAAAAGAGGCAACAAGGCACCTAAAGCTCAAATATATGTAGAGAACACATCACAAAAGTAACAGATATGATATCACATGACTTGTACAGGATCTGCCAACATGTTTTGCTGGCATTACCGCTTTTTCAAGGCTTAATCCTCCATATGTAAATCACAAAACATCTGGTATATATACAAACAAGACATAATTAGTAATTTCATATTAACATGCAATCAAATATATATACACACACACATAATAAACTGTCCCCAAACAAGCAGAATAAAAACTAAAAGCAAAAACCCCTCCGACCACCCAACCCACATTTAAAACATCACACCACAAAAGCATACCTATAGAATTGGATGTGTTCAGGCTAAGGGGAGACCAAGAAAAGAGAAGACACTCCACCTCACTGATATGGAGCATATATGAAACTTGGTCGACATGTATGGTGTGGATCATGACAAAATACACACCTAATGGGAATAAATCAAGAATATGTATCAATAATAGACCAGGGTTCCCATTTCATCAGCCATATAGCTGTGTTACCAACGGCACTTAAGATGGACAAAGTTCCTTTCTTATATGCCTTGTATCATATGTCACTATAATGTCATGTTATCTCTTTTTTTCCCAACAATATTTTATTGTAAGTATGTAAAGCATAGTACATTTTAACCATTTCAGCCCCGGAAGATTTGGCTGCTCAATGACCAGGCCATTTTTTGAGATACGGCACTGCATCGCTTTAACTGACAATTGTGCGGTTGTGCAACACTGTACCCAAACAAAATTGACATCCTTTTTTCCCACAAATACAGCTTTCTTTTGGTGGTATTTGATCATCTCTGCAGTTTTTATTATTTGTGCTATAAACAAAAAAAGAGCAACAATTTTGAAAAAAAAAAACACAATATTTTGTACTTTTTGCTATAATAAATAACCCCATTTTTTTTTAAAAAAAGCAAATTTTTTTCCTCAGTTTAGGCCGATATGTATTCTTCTACATATTTTTGGTAATAAAAATCGCAATAGGCGTATATTGATTGGTTTGCGCAGACGTTATAGTGTCTACAAAATAGAGAAAAGATTTATGCCATTTTTATTATTATCTTTTTTTTTACTAGTAATGGTGGTGATCAGTGATTTTTATCGGGATTGAGACATTATGGTGGAGAGATCGGACGCTTTTGGCACATTTTTGAGACCATTGACAATTATACAGCAATCAGTGCTATAAAAATACACTGATTACTGTGTAAATGTCACTGGCAGGGAAGGGGTTAACACTAGGGGGCAATCAAGGAGTTAACTGTGTTCCCTAGTGTGTGTTCTAACTGTAGGGTGATGGGAGTGACTGGAGGAAATGACAGATCATCTTTCCTAGCTAGTAGGAACTCACGATCTGTCTCTCCTCTCCTCACAGAACAGGGATTTGTGTGTTTACACTAGGGATGAGCCTGATGTTCGAGTCGAGCGTAAGTTCGACTCGAACATCGGGTGTTCATCTGTTTGGTGAGTATCGATCAATTTGGGGTGTTCGCGGCAAATTCGAAAGCCGCGGAACACCCTTTAAAAGTCTATGGGAGAAATCAAAAGTGCTAATTTTAAAGGCTTATATGCATGGTATTGTCATAAAAAGTGTTTGGGGACCTGGGCCCTGTCCCAGGGGATATGTATCAATGCAAAAAAGTTTTAAATATGTCAGTTTTTTCGGGAGCAGTGATTTTAATAATGCTTAAAGTGAAACAATAAAAGTGAAATATTCCTTTAAATTTTGTACCTGGGGGGTGTCTATAGAATGCCTGTAAAGTGACGCATATTTCCCATGTTTACAACAGTCCCTGAACAAAATGACATTTCTAAAGGGAAAAAAAGTAATTTAAAAATACCTGCAGCTATAATGAATTGCCGGTCCTGGCAAAACACCTAAAAGTCACTGAAAAAAAAAGCATGGGATTCTCCCACAGTCCATTACCAGGCCCTTTGGGTCTGGTATGAATATTAAGGGGAACCCCGAGCCAAAATTTTTTTAAAAATGGCGTGGGGTTCCCCCAAAAGTCCATACCAGACTCTTATCCAAGCACACAATCTGGCAGGATGCAGGAAAAGAGAGGGGGGGAGAGAGCACCCCCCCTCCTGAACCATACCAGCCCACATGCCCTCAACATGGGGAGGGTGATTTGAGGTCACCCCCAAAGCACCTTGTCCCCATGTTGATGGGGACAAGGGCCCCCTTCCCACAACCCTTGCCCGGTGGTTGTGGGTGTCTGTGGACAGGGGGCTTATCGGAATCTGGAAGCCCCTTTAACAAGGGGACCCCCAGATCCCGACCTCCACCCTGTGTGAAATGGTTACGGGGTACAAGTCCTTTATTAAAAAATTAAAAAATAAATATGTCCCGCAAAGTCCATTCATCTTCTTTTCTCGCTCCGCCGACGGACCAAAAACAAAAAACAAAAACCCGCACGCCGCCACCTATCCGCCTCCATGGGAGGCACTCGCCATAATGACTGTCCTCTCAGGTAAAACTTCTTTTATAACTGAGGGCGGGGCCACACGGTGACATCCCCAGGTGACCCTGCCCCCAGCCATGTCATTTTTACCATTTTTGACACTTTTTTGTGAAATGGTAGGAGATTTGTACCCCATTACCATTTGACACAGGGGGAGGCCGGGATCTGGGGGTCCCCTTGTTAAAGGGGGCTTCCAGATTCCAATAAGCCCCCCACCCGCAGACCCCCACAACCTACGGGCAAGGGTTGTGGGGATGATGCCCTTGTCCCCATCAACATGGGAACAAGGTGCTTTGGGGGGCTACCCCAAAGCACCCTCCCCATGTTGAGGGCATGTGGCCTGGTACGGTTCAGGGGGGGGTGCTCTCTCGTCCACCCCTATTTTCCTGCGGCCTGCCAGGTTGCGTGTTCGGAAAAGGGTCTGGTATGGATTTTTGGGGGACTCCCATGCCATTTTTAAAAAAAATTTTGGCCTGCGGTTCCCCTTAAAATCCATACCAGACCTGAAGGGTCTGGTATGGATTTTGAGGGGGACCACCACGCCATTAAAAAAAAAAATTTGGCTCGGGGTTCCCCTTAATATCTATACCAGACCTAAAGGGCCTGGTATGGAATTTGGGGGGACCCCACACAAATTTTTTTTTAATTTTGGTTTGGGGTTCCCCTTAATATTCATACCAGACCCAAAGGGCCTGGTAATGGACTGTGGGGGAATCCCATGCCATTTTTTTCAACGACATTTATGCGTTTTGCCCGGACCGACAATTCATTATAGCCGCGAGTACTTTTAAATGACTTTTTTTCCTTTAGAAACGTCATTTTGTGCAGGGACTGTTATAAACAAGGGAAATGTGCCACTTTACAGGCATACTATAGACACCCCCCAGGTACGAAATTTAAAGGAATATTTCACTTTTATTGTTTCACTTTAAGCAAAAAATGGGCTTTTTTAAAACTTTTTTTTGCATTGATACATGTCCCCTGGGGCAGGACCTAGGTCCCCAAATACTTTTTATGACAATAACTTGCATATAAGCACTTTTGATTATTCATGTTCGTGTCCCATAGACTTTAATGGTGTTTGCGTGTTCGAACAAATTTTTTGCCTGTTCTCATGTTCTGCTGCGAACCGAACCGAGGGGTGTTTGGCTCATCCCTAGTTTAAACACACACAAGTCCCTGTTCTGGCTCTCGTGCCTGCTATCGCACGTGGCTGGCGGCCACGTGCAT